>JALAZF010000112.1:3280000-5780000 GCA_022829125.1 Lathyrus tuberosus
CTTGATGTTTATATTCATGATTATTTTCTGAAAAGGAAGTTACATGCTACTGCGAAAACTTTTATGACAGAAGGGAAAGTTTCCACGGATCCAGTAGGTAAGAAACTGAGAATTAAGATTGTTGATCATTCTTTACTATGTTGTGTTGTAAAGAATTAGGTTAAAATGTCATTAATTTAGGAGGGTTTTTTTATTTGAATTTCATAGCTCAGAAGTTTAAATTGTATGCTGAAGGAAGTGGCTCAATCGGATATATAATGAGTTGCATATTTTGTTTTCTATAGCAATTGATGCACCTGGCGGATTTCTTTTTGAGTGGTGGTCGGTCTTTTGGGATATATTCATCTCGAGGACAAATGAGAAACATTCGGAGGCTGCTGTATCTTACATTGAGGTGATCTTATCATGTAACACCTGTGTTTTTATTTCTCTCCTTAGGGTATATTTGGATGAAGCATTTTGGAAATTGGAGGAGGAGAGGGGGACTTATTTTTCTTTTCTAAATTAAGAAAGCTATAAAATGTTTCTAAAAATAAATTAAGTGCGGTTGAAATGTTATATGATCATCTATCATGTTATTTTTTCATTTTTAAAAAAATCTTAAATGTGTACCAAAATAGTTTCGTAGTCCTCCAAAACCCTCCATCCAAACATACCTTTAGTTATTTTAAATATCAGAGGGCAAGCCTTGGCGCAACGGTGAGATTGCAGCCTTTTGAGTGGAAGTTACACTTTCAAATCTAGAAAACAGCCTCTCCGTTTGTTGGGGGTAAGGCTGCGCACACTTCTAACCTCTCCAGACCCCACCCAGTGGGAGCCTCGTGCAACGAGGCTTTTTAGTTCTTTTATATATTGGTTGGTAGCAAACTGGATCTTATATATGGATTTGCATGTTGATAGACCCAGCAAACCAAGGCCAGAGAACAACTTCAAATGCAGCAATTGCAACTAATGCAGCAGCGCAACCAGTTACAACGAAGAGATCCTAATCATCCTGCACTCGGTGGTTCCTTAAACGCCATGAACTCTGAAGGTATGTTGGGGCAGCCACCAGCTAGTGTGTTGGCCATGAAAATGTATGAAGAGCGAATGAAACACCCTCATTCAATGGATTCAGAGGCATCTCCAGCTCTTATTGATGCAAATAGGATGGCTCTTCTCAAATCAGCAACAAGTCATCAAGGGTAGCTAATTTTGCTTAGCTTTATAGATTTCAGTTACTGTAGGCATAGACGTAGACGAAAGTTTTACTGTTATCTTGATCTATGAATTTAAATGCTAATAATTTGGGTTATTTTCTGTCTCAGTCAGTTGGTTCATGGTAATTCAGGGAATATGTCCTCGGCATTGCAACAAATGCAGGCACGGTCATCTTTGAATGCTGTAACTACTTTAACTATATACAAACTTAGAGATTGCAGTGTTTTTTTCAATTATTATTTTGAATTCTTTCTCTATTTTCACCACTATTATGATAAGAAAGTTGATAAATTAAGTTTCCAGGATATCAAAGGAGAAGTTAACATTGGCGCCAGTCCAAAGAATTTGCCAATGGATTCATCAGTTTATCGACAAGCAATTTTACAATCAAAATCTGGGTTAGGCAGTGCAGGTGTCATTACTGCGTCCCCTTTACGATACTTCAGATTTAAACTTTGTATGGTCTAGGGATAGCATATATGGTTCCTTGTTTATAATACAACTTACTTTCCTTTTTTTTTCCTTGTATGTGTGTGTGGCCTGAGTGTTATTTCATGTAGCCTTCTATGTTTTTTTATAATGGTGAAAATAAAAGACATGGTTTTCGGTTGATTTACTTGATAAGCCTTTTTCCTTGGTGTAAGACTATACTCCCTCCATCCTATAATAATTGTCACATTTGCAAAAATATTTCCTCACAATGATTATCGCTTTCAGTTTTCAATGTAACATTAATAACCTTTTTTTCTCTCAATTTACCCCCTAAATAATACTATGTGCATCACTTCCAAATCAATATAGTTTACTTTGCATTTATGATAATGGTGAATACACTCATACTTGATAAGGTTAATTTGGTAAATTACTATCCTCTTTCTCTTATTTGTATTATTTTTTAATCTGTGAAATAAGAAAATATGTCATTAGTCAATTATTGTGGGATGGAGAGAACTTTTTATAGCAAGAGCTTGGTAACCTTGCAACTGGTACTGTTATGGCATTATTATTGTCAGTTTAAGTTTCGATGTTGATCTTTGTAAAGATATTCCTTATGGCTTTCACATTTAGCGTTTAATATCAGTCACGGTGGATCCATTTTTCTGATTGTTTCTTTAATTATGCTTCAGGATTAAATCAAGGAGTTACAGGTCTTCCGTTGAAGGGATGGCCTCTAACTGTGAGTTGGATGTTAATTATTTTCATAAACGACGTTTCTCTAAAGCCATTTTAACTTTTTGAGAGCGGAATACGACTTATCCCTATCCCTTTTCTACAGGGAATTGATCAACTAAGACCTGGTTTGGGTGTACAAGTTCAGAAGCCTAATATGACAGCACAAAACCAATATCTTTTGGCATCACAACAACAACAGGTCTTGGCACATGCTCAGGCACAAAACAACATTGGAAATTCTAATTATGGTGATATGGATCCTCGTAGACTTTCTGGTCTTCCTCGAGGTAGCTTAAATGCCAAGGATGGTCAGTCTAACAGGAATGATGGATCTATTTGCTCCCAAATGCAAGCAGGTTCACCTAAGGTTGGACTGGCTCTTCAAATATTAGAAGGATATCAAATTTAGCAAAATTTTGGTGAATTACTTGCGTGAGAATACTAATCATAATAAAATAATAAATACATTTTTGTTTTACACAAAGGGTTAAATACGTTTTTAGCCCTTCAAATTAGTTTTTTTTTATTATATTTTAGTCCTTACAAATTTTTTGTTCAATACTAGTCCCTACTTTTATTAATTTTTACATAAAATGAGTACTGTAGTCCCTGTAAAAGCAAAATAAGGACTAAAATTCAACAATTTTTTTGTAAGGACTTAACTTGAAAGATTATGATTATGTGAACCATCTTTAGAAATTCTTTCATCATGTACTGTCAACTACTTACTACAAAATAATGCAACTGGTTAACTCCTTATTCCCAAAATCGTAGTTGTCCATAATTTATAAGAATCAACATCTAAGTGGCACCTCTCCCTTGATAGTCCAATAATCTCAAGAAAACAAATTTCTCTTAACCTATCAATACGAGAAGTGGAAACTCTTTTCATTGATATACATGAGCACATAGGAAACTTTCCTACAAGTCCTAATATGCTACTAATATATTCTTTCCTTCATGATTTATGTTGGTTCAGAAAGATGCATCTTTGTAGTAGTGTGTACATGCTGTTCATCTTGTTGAAATGTATATTTATCAGTTTTGTCTGTATGCGATAAATAAGCCATACAAATTAGTTCTAAGATGATAAATGTTTATGATCTTGGAGGTCAATTATGATATATTGAATTTTTTCAATTGGTGTCATACAGATGAAGATGACTCAGTCGCAACAATCATTATCTCAGCAACAAGAGCAATTGCAGCAGCATCAATTGCAGCAGGTTGTGTTTAACGTCTAAATGTTCTTTTTTTCTTTTCCTTTTTTCCCTTTTCTTTGTATGGAATGTAACCAAATGAATATGGTAATGGTTGAGACTTTTTCTTTGTATTATTGTTAGTGTTGTGTTGGGGATGAGGATTTAACCATCTTCCCCTTTATTACTCCACTGCTCAACTCCCCCATCCCAACAACCAAGTCAGCTTTATAGTCAACATACTATCTCTGTTTTGTCATCAGAGTAACAGAAAACGAAAGCAAGCTTCTTCTTCTGGAGCTGCCAATAGCACTGGTACTGGAAACACCGCTGGTCCTTCACCTAATTCGCCGTCATCAACACACACACCTGGTGATGGGTTAAATACAGCAAGCAGCCTGCAGCATGTTAACAATGTGCAAAAGAGCATGATGATGTATGGTACAGAGGCAACAGGAGGCCTGGCATCATCTTCAAATTTACTGGTAAGTATTGTTAATAATTTTAATTTGCATGTTTGTGTATGGTCATATAAATGAGATTGCATGCACATTTGATTTACTTGCAGCTCTCTGATCTATATGTTCAAGTTAGTTGTATTTAAATAAACAATCTTCTATTTCTAACAATTAATCTTGATGTAAATATTTAAGTAAATGTGTTTGTTGTGATGTTGAATCATAAGTTAAACAAGTTATCGTTTTTCTGACGCTATTATTTCATAAACCAGGATGATATAGAACGATTTGGAGATGTCGGTGCTTTAGATGATAATGTGGAATCCTTTCTATCAAATGACGGAGGAGATGGTGGCAATCTCTATGGGGCTATAAAACAAAGTCCAGCTGAGCAACAAAAAGAATCTTCAAAAGGTAAGTTTTATGGGTGTGTCTTTCTTCTCCGTTTGGGAAGTATTATGGAAAAGTATGACTCACCACACTTTTATTTCAGGTTTCACATTCGCTGAATTTGGTTGCATAAGAACAAGGAACACAGTTACTTGCTGTCACTTTTCTTCAGATGGAAAGTTGCTAGCCAGTGCTGGGGATGACAAGAAGGTAATTTGCTTTCATAATGAGGATACTGTGCCAAATTCAACTTATGAATTTTGATAACTGTATTCGTTACTTTTTTGTGGGCACATTTATCAGGTTGTCCTGTGGAATATGGACACTTTAGGGACAGAGAGCACTCCTGAAGAACACAAATTGGTTATCACAGATGTTCGTTTTAGACCAAATTCATCTCAGTTGGCGACTGCCTCGTGTGACAAGTCTGTGCGGTTATGGGACGCAGCCAATGTAACATAACAGACTTTTCTCAATTTACCTATTACTATATATTTACTTATAATGTTCATCAAAAAATAAGTTATTTATAACTTGTAAATATGATGTTAAAACTTGCAAACATCTTTTGCAATTATATATACAAAATACGATTTACTCTTTTTTATCTTTCTTAATTGCAGCCAACCTATTGTGTTCAAAAATATAGTCGCCACAGTGCAGCTATTATGTCCCTTGATTTCCACCCTAAGAAGACTGATATTTTCTGCTTCTGCGATACAGAAAATGAAATTCGGTATTGGAACATTACTTCATCCTCTTGTACCCGTGTATCTAAGGTTAGTAAAACAAGTACTTTCTATCATATCCATTTTCAACAATTTTATGTGTCTCTAATATTCATCACAATCGGTTGTTTCAGGGAGGTAGTGCAAAAGTGAGGTTTCAGCCTCGATTGGGACAGTTACTTGCAGCAGCTTCTGATAAAGTGGTGTCTATTTTCGACGTTGAAACTGACAGACAAATTTACTCGCTCCCGGTAAAAGATTGAGTTGCTCTATATAGCAATCGTGATGTTTTTCAATTGAAGATTTTTCTTTGTGGATTTTGTAGTTAAATCACTTGTCTTTGTAGGGTCATCCTGAACCGATAAACAATATTTGCTGGGATGCTACTGGAGATATGTTGGCATCTGTTAGTCCAAATTCGGTGAAGATCTGGAATTTGACATCAGGAGATTGTGTTCAGGAGCTCAACTCCACCGGAAACCAGTTTTATTCTAGTGTTTTTCATCCAAGCTATTCAACTTTATTAGTTGTCGGAGGGTTTTCGGTAAGTATCAAATTATTACCGCACTGTCTGTGTTTCAGTGGTTTTTAATATGCTCATTGGTTTTAAATTTACTGTTTTCTTTTTATGGTGGTGCTTAGTCCATAGAGCTGTGGAACATGGCTGAGAACAAGAGCATGACTATTCCTGCACATGAGAATGTGATATCTGCATTGGCTCAATCTCCTGTCACTGGAATGGTTGCCTCTGCGAGTCGCGACAACGTCGTAAAGTTGTGGAAATAAAGATTATGCATTTTATGATCTAATATCTCCCCTATATTCTTTTTTCATTAACCCTTTATTCCAGAAAGAATTTCAGAGATCTCTATTGAAAGCAAAAAGAATTCAAAGGTCTTTGAACATAGTATGCAATAAAGTATACTAGTGGCACATAAAACAAATTTTGTTGTTGTGTATAAAATCCTCAGTACCTTAACTGAGTTATTCACAATGTATGCAATATAATTTTTATGTAATAATATAATTTATTTAGAGTTAAGGAAATTCATATAGTTACTTTACCGGCATTCTGAGATTTTTTTTACCCAAATACCCCACTTTTTCAAAATTTTTTTTAAAATAATCTACTTTTCAAAAATTTTTTTGAAGTACCCCAGTTTTGAAAAAAATTTAGAGGAGTCTTCAGATGAATTGACGACTGCTTTGGTTGATTAGGAGGTGTCGCAAATTGGATTGGAGACTGCATATAGTGTCTCCAGTTCAATTGGCGACTGTGCGTATATTTTGTAAGTTGTCGCAATTCATTTGGAGACAGGGTACAATCATAAAATTTCAAACAAGAATAATAACATTAATAATTAATTAAAAATAATATTATATAATTTAATGATTACGATCGGGTTGGTCATACCAGCCACCGGTTCCACATCTCCTAGTTACCTTTATTCGTTGTCCTCGTTGTTGATTTACTTAAGGTGTTTGAGGATTTGAGGTCTCAAGAACATCTCCAACATATTCTCTAAGAATTTCTTGCATTTCTAAGAAGTCTTGTGTATGGAGCGACGAACATTGTCGTAATTGAGTTCGTGAGCCATGCATTATAATTTAGTTTCTCCTTTCAATTGTTATAACTTTAGATTTTTATATATTAATAACTTTTTGTTACAACAATGTTAACAACATAGGCATGACAAGAAAACTCGGGCCCGCTGGGGCCCGCCCAGACCCGGTCCGAAATTAATGGGGAAAACCCGGTTTGATTGGGTGCAGGTGCGGGTGTGGGGAAAATCCGGTTTGTAATTGTGGGTGCGGAGGCGGGGGATGCTACTATCCGCCCACCCGGTCTTATGGAATTTACTTTAATACCCTTATTTAAATTATTTTATTATACATTAATTCACTTTTAAAAAGTAATTTCGGACCGCCCAGACCCGGTCCGAAATTAACGGGGAAAACCCGGTTTGATTGGGTGCAGGTGCGGGTGTGGGGAAAATTCGGTTTGTAATTGTGGGTGCGGGGGCGGGGGATGCTACTACCCGCCCATCCGGTCTTATGGAATTTACTTTAATACCCTTATTTAAATTATTTTATTATACATTTATTCACTTTTAAAAAGTAATTAAAATTCTCATTAGTCATTTCTCACCATTCACTCAAACCTCCATCTTTAAAAATATGTTTATCATTAAAATGGTCACGTTTTTAATTAAATTATTAATTTTTATTACTATTTAAAAGAAATTATTTTTTTTTGTGGGTGGGGGCGGGGCGGATGCGAGCATTTTATCACTAATACAAGAATATGAGAAGAGATGTGAAAATCTTGATCACACAATCTCTATTTATAGCAAAATTACACATTGCACCTTGTCTCCAAATGAATTGGCGACAACATACAAAATATACACACAGTTGCCAATTGAACTTAAGACATTATATGCAGTCTCCAATCCAATTGGCAACACCTCCTAATCAACCAAAGCAGTCTTCAATTCATCTGGAGACTCCTCTAATTTTTTTTCAAAACTGGGGTACTTTGGGATTTTTTTTTGAAAAGTGGGTTATTATGAGAATTTTTTTGAAAAAGTGGGGTATTTGTGTAAAAAAATGGCATTTTGAGCTAAAAATATATTCGACATTGGTATCCGGATCCCCCTCACCGCACCATACCACACCCATATCTCGTAGTCTAACTAAAAGAATGCTGAAAAAATCTCGATTTCAATCTCCGAAATTTCTATGAAGATCAATCTTCATACGTGTTTGATTTATATATTTATATTTGTGTCATATCTTTCCCTTTTCTTTATTCATTTTAGAAAGTTGCTCAAAATCTAAAACAGAGCTCGCGAGGAAACTTCATTTATATCATTTTTCAAATTTTTTCACTACTTCTACGACACTGCATTTAAATATAAGATATCACTTAATCTCTACTCTACTCCATTCAATCAAGGTTTCTCTTTTTACAAGCCTTATCAATTTGGAAAGTTTCTCATTTTCTTTATTTTTTTATTTATTTGTGATACATGCATTACATAAATAGGTTGTTTGTGGTACTTTAGGTTGTAGTTAAAAGTATAATAGATTAATTTGTGATGTTGCATTTACATTTTTCAAGTTTAGAGCTTAGGATATGCTATGTTCTGTCTATTCTTTTCTGCTTCTCTGGTTTTGTCCAGTCCAGAGATTGGAATCCGGACCCTGAGTCAGGATAATAAATCCAAATCTACATGTTAAGCATAATTTGTTTGATATTTCCTATTTTGTCTTTTGGATTTGAATTTTTTTTATTATGATATGATTTTCAGGTGTAATTATAGATACAAATGTCTAACAGCCTAAAAAGATTGAAGCATGGTAGAGTGGATCAACATGCTTCTGTTTGGAGGGAAAAAGCTAGACCATCACGTCAAGTAGTTGTTGCCACTTTATTTGATGTAGAAGTATCTTTTTCCCGAGTTCAAGTGTCTCCCACATCATCTTCTCGAAGAAATAAGTCCCCTATCGCTGTCATTGAAACCCTAAAAGTCCATGTTGTGGAACCTCTTACTGTTGTTCTTAATGTTTTTCCAGGAAGTCCCTCAAACTCTTTACTACATTATCTGTATCCAGACCATACTACTAGGCACATGTGAGATGGAGAGGTAACATAAATATGTAATTATTCTTGTAAGTATTTGTGTTATAAGATTTGAACTTTTTGACGATGATGTGTTTATTTTTTACAGCATCGTGATATGTTAAATTGTATCAACTATGGTAGGAAGATTGCAAAGCTATCGTAGCCTGATGAACCATGGTTTCAAGATGTCATGCATGCATCTGGGATGCAAGATTTATGCAAGACTGAGCATGTTATCTTAACCATAGTTTGTTGTATGCTTTCATGGAGAGGTAACACGCAGAGACGTCGTCGTTTCATCTTCAGACCTGTGAGATGTCCATCACATTTGATGATGTGTCACCCCTCTTACATTTTTCAATCACAAGAAGAGTATTAAACTACTCCAGATGCAAGAGACCCGAGGAACTGGACATGATGATGACCTATTTGAAAGCTGACCCAGGTGATCCCCAAAAGGAGATAGATGACACCGCATGACGTCGTTCCAAATTTTCATTCCTAGAGACGGTGTATAGAGACCACCTGGTTGCGTCAGTGGATGATGCACAAATTTTGTATCATAGAAGATGTGCATTAAAGGCATACCTCATGGTTTTGGTTGACACATCCATATTTGTGGACAAAAGTGTAACCTATGTTGATGCCATCTATCTTAGATACTTTACTGACTTGGAGAAGATATATGTTTGGTTTACCACTACTCCAAGTTAGGTGAAACTTGTTTATGGAAGACTAAATAGATGACGAGAATCAACTATCTATTTACGATAATAATTTTTTTTCAATTTTACTATTACTAATATTTCATAATACTTGTGCTACTCCATTACTAATATTTCATTTGAACCATTTTCAGACATGGATTCACCAACATTTTCCACGTCTCTCCGACTGGGCATGGATTCACCAACATTTTCAGACATGGATTCACCAACATTTTCCACGTCCATTACTTTGAGGATTTGCCACGTGCTTGCTCCATCATCCCACTCAGAGGGAATTAAGAGATTGAGTCGTTTCGAGTTTATCTTGACTGCTTCGCGGAAGATGATATTTGCTTCATGCCATATGCTGATCATTGTCAGACATGCCCTTTGGACGTGATAGCATTATACTCCGATTAGAAGGCTTGTGGGTTACGATCGATTTATCCACATTTACCTAAGCGAATCACATAGAAGTTCAGGTATATGTAGGGTGTTCCTAGATCCCCAACCATGTCTCCTCCTCCTACTCTCCTTCGCAGATATGCTAGTCAGATATTTGAGGCGTTCTATGATCATCTGGTCCCAACAGATGCACGTCGTGTGATAAATCCTCATCCATTAAGTACATTATACAATTACATCAAATGGTTTTATAGAGTATCACGTTCTTACATGACACCAGATGCAGAGGGAGATCCACCTAGACCAACTCATTAAGAGATAGTAGAAGAGGAGAAGGCTAGAGCGGACCATGTTGTTGATGTGTTGTCAATCTGTCAGTATATTGTGGCCATTGGGAGAGCGGACATAGAGAGAGGATAGTTTGAGGAAGGCACTCCCGGGATGGCCATTGTACATGGCATGATAGTTAAGGCACGACATGTCTAAAAATATATGAGACAGATGAGGAACGGGGGTCAGATATACCCAATAGTTGGCATTTTCTTTGTATTTTGATAATAACATTTTGATAATTTGCATTATGATTTGTATTTTGTGAAACACCATGTTTGATTATTTGATAGAAAATGATGTATTGTGGTAACATCCTTACCACCATTTTGATTTAACATATGGTATTTTAATGGAATGACAAATGTGTATTGTGTAGTTGAATAACATTTATGTATACTTTATATATAAGGTTTATTATAAAATGTTAAATTTTTAAGAAACTTATTATCCTGAGACTGAGTTTAGATTTTGTTATATGAACTCATCCCTGAATTTATTTGGAGATTAATATCTATATTAATTTTGGGAAAAATGAGAGTGACTCTCTAATGAAGTTATTTTGTTGTTAAATTGACGTGTTAGATTCCAATCTCCGAACATTACTAAATGCATTTAAGGGTTTCAGAAGGGTGAGAAATAGTCCCATAGAATAAAAAGAGCGACCCCATTGATCAAACACTTATAAATATCTTCATTTTCATGTTGATAAAATCATTCTAAACTTTTGATATTTTTATCTATTTTTTTAATTGGTATTTGTGTGTTAGCTTCTACTTACATATTTATTTTTCTCATTAACTTCATTTAAAAAATATATTCTGTTAGTTAAATAGCATAAATAATTAAGAATTAAAAAGATTATAAAACAATCATTTTTTCAAATTTATGTCACACGTCACATGTACTAGAAATATATAATCCATAATCTAAATAATTGTAAGTGAGCTTACATTTTATTTCGATTTAAAATTTCATATTTTTTAATCATCAAATATATTAGACACACTTTATTGTAAATGAAGGTTGTAATGACATTCCAACTTACAATGGATATAGTGGAACCACTCAAAATGCTCCAAGGGTGTGGCTGCGTGGCTTTTTTGGCTTCATCCCGAAATGTACCGATATTTTTAGATAAAACTTTATGCTATTCCCCTGGCATCTCCCTCACTGGAGATGATAGACTACACTAAGACTAAACTAGATTTAGGGTTGTATAAGAAGAAAAAAACATAAAAACAGCTTGTGAAAATATTCATTAAAAGAAAAGCTATTACAAAACACCCTTTATATAGCTAGGGTTAAAACACATAAATGGGCCCAAAGACCACTTAAGGAAAATAAGACATAAAAGATAAAGGCTAATGGCCCAAAGCTAAAGCACCCCCAACTAATAAGTGTACAAGTCATTAAGCCAAACAAGTTTTTTTGTAACTCTTTTAAATGAGTAATTGGGCTTCTTAACAGTACTCTGGGCCCCATAGAGAATATTGTCCTCAAGGTTCAAATTGTTGTGCTGACGTGGCGAAGCAGTAATGGAAGGGGAAGACGGAAGCAAGGGAGAGTGGGACGTGGCATCAGAATTTGTGATGGGGAAGGTGGAAAAGCCAACACGTTTTGGCTTGTAGTGGAGGGAGGAAATTTGAAATGAGGAGCATTAAATGAAGTCTTGGAAATTGAAATGGAAGTGTGTGGCGAGGGAAGAATTAAGGAGTCCAAAGTCTGATTAGTAGGTGGGGCGGCAGGCTTTGGATTGTGTGTTACAGACTGGGAACAGTAAGGTGATAAGGTTGGAGATATTGGGGGACAAGGCAATCTGAAGGGATAAGTGGGAAGTGAACCGGATTGGCTAGAGGGGATTTTGAGTAGGATATGGTGGTCCCACATGCAAGTTGTCTTGGGGGAAGTCAATGTGTGCGTGGGCAGATGATGGAAAGGAGGGAGGACACATGGCCTGATCAGAAGGGAGGAAAATAGGGACGTTGGGGTCGGACGGTGTGGATAAAAGAAGTGGGATATTTTATCAGATTTAGGAGAGAGGGTGGGGAACATAGGTAAGTGAGTTTGGTACTTGAAGGGTTATTAAGTACATACAGAACTACTTAAGATCCTTCGCATGCAAATCCTTTGTGACAATTTTTTTCTTCAAGGTTTCACCTTTTCTCTCATATGAGTTGTGGTCTTGTAAACCATTCTGAGCTTGAATACTCTTTGAGTTGTGGTCCTCTAAAATATTCTGAACTTGAACACTTCCATGTATCTTCTGTTCTTCATTCTTAGAGGAGTCACCATAGTAAGGTCGGAGAAGGGATATTTGAACCACCGGGTGAATACGAGATGAAAGAGGAAGATCAAGTTCGTACGCCACTTGACCCACCCGCTTAAGGATTGTAAAGGGACCGTGAAAACGTTTCGATAACTTTTGAGAAACGCATTTGGAGACCGTGTTTTGGCGATACGGTTGCAGACGGAGGAGCACACAGTCGCCAATTTAAAAGGTATACTCTGATCTTTTCTTGTTAGATTGCACTTCTATCTGCTGTCTACTTTAAAACAAATTTTTCTTCAGACGTGTTAAGATTTCTTGTCTGGTTTTTAGGGTTGTGTTAAGGTCTCCCACAGTGGCTGAGCCAACAATGTAATCAGGGATAGAAGGAGAGGGTCGGCCGTACAGAGCTGTGAAAGGAGTCATGCGGATGGAAGAATGGTAGGAGGTATTAAACTAGAATTCAGCAAGATGGAGAAACTTGTATCAACGTCGAGGTTTGTCACTAACAAAGCATCGAAGATAAGTCTCAAGAGATCTATATACCACTTCCGTTTATCCGTCTGTTTCAGGGTGGTAAGCAGTACTATACTTAAGTTTAGTTCCCTGTGATTTGAAAAGTTCTTTCCAAAACGTGCTTAGAAAAATAGGGTCTCGATCTGATACTATTGATTTTGGAATTCCATGTAAACAACAGATTTCCATGGCAAAGCGGTTGGCAAGATCAGCAGCTGTGAACTTGGAGGGTAAGGCAATGAAGTGAGCATATTTTGTTAAACGATCGTAAATGACCCATATCACAGTGTGACCGAAGGAGTTTGGAAGATGTGTGATAAAATCCATTGTGAGTTCCTCCCAAACTTGATATGGTACTGGTAAAGGTTGAAGTAACCCTTTCTTCTTTTGAGTGATATACTTGTTGTGTTGACATGTAGAGCACTGCTTGATGAATTGTTTGACATCTGTGTACCTTCCAGGCCACGAAAATGATGCTCCAATACATGTCATGGTTGGCTTGACTCCCGAGTGGCCAGCAGAGGGTGTGCTATGATATTCTTAAAGAAGTGTTTGTCGTAAACCGTTGATATCGGGTACGCATAACCTGTATTTAAAATGTAGCAGATTATTTGAAAGTTTGAAATGTTTTGTTGTGTCCTCTTCTTGTGTCTGTTTAACTAATTCGTGACCTTTGCGTGAAGCATAGTACTCCTGCAATTGTGAAATCAACTAAGGAACTACTGAAGAGATGGAGAGAAACAACGGTTCAGAAGTGCAGTATTGTCTACTAAGGGCGTCTGCTACCACGTTTAATGTACCAAGTTTGTAAAATATTTCAAAGTTGAAACCTTGCAGTTTTGAGTCCCACTTTTGTTGTTCTGGTGTTTGTATTTTCTGAAGTAATAAGTTCCTCAAACTCTTTTGGTCTATGTAGATGTGGAAATGTTGCCCTATCAAATACTGACGCCACTTCTTGTCTGATTCGGTGATGGCAAACATCTCGCGCACGTAGACAGAGGAAGCCTGCATTCTGGGACACATATTTTTGATGAATAAAGCCAAAGGATTCCGTTCTTGAGATAATACAGCTCCTATAGCTACACTTGAAGCATCAATTTCTAAGACAAATGTTTTTGTAAAGTCTGGCAAAGTCAGCACTGGCATGTAAGTCATTTTTTTTAACTCTGTAAAGGTGATACTAGCCTTTGTACTCCATGAAAATTTAGTGGAACGCAATAAATTGGTGAGAGGAGTGGCAAGATTGGCGTAATTGCGCACAAAGCACCTATAAAATCCTGTGAGTCCTAAAAATCCACGGAGTGTCGTGAGAGAATTCGGTCGAGGCCACTCCAAGATCGCCTTGACTTTGTCAGGGTCAAGTGCAACACCACTTACTAATATCACATGGCCTAAATAATCAACTTTGTCCATAACAAACACATATTTGGATAATTTGGCAACAAAAGAATGTGACTCTAATAAAGTAAAGACAACCTGTAAATGAGTTAAATGATCTGCAAAATTGGCATTGTAAATGAGTATATCATAAAAAAAACCAACACAAACTTGCGTAGGTAAGGTCTAAGTAAATCATTCATCGCAGATTGAAAGGTTGAAGGGGCATTAGTGAGCCCAAAGGGTATGATGAGAAACTCGTAATGACCATCAAAAGTTCTAAAAGCTGTTTTATGAGTGTCTTCCGATGCAACTCGGATCTGGTGGTAGCCTAAGCGTAAGTCTATCTTAGAAAAAAATGTTGCGGAACCAAGCTCATCTAACAATTCATCAATGGTTGGGATTGGGAATCTGTCTTTAATAGTGACGGCATTAAGAGCTCGATAGTCAACACAGAAATGCCACGTTCCATCCTTTGTTTTTTACAAGTAGGACAGGGGATGAGAAAGGGATATTACTTGGAACAATGATTCCCTCTTTAAGCATCTCTTCAATGATGGAAGTCATATCTTCCTTTTGAGAATGAGGTAACGGTAGGATTTAACATTGATAGAAGATGTATTTGGGAGTAGGGGAATGTGATGATCATGGGGTCTGGGTGGGGGAAGTCCACTAGGGGGTTGGAATATTGTTGGGTATTGGTGTAGAAGTTGAGAAATTTCTGGTTGAAGGGTGTCGGCCAGGTTGGGAAAGGGTAGGTTTGAGGAATGTGAATCCTCAATTGTAGTGTCCAGAGGTTAGATAGTTATAAGGTGTAGGGAAGCAATGGATTTTGTGTGTAAAAGTTGACGAAAATGATGAAAAAAAGTCTGGGTAGGATGTGATGTTGGGTCTCATTTTAGTGTCAAGGAATGGTCATAATGTTTGAAGGTGATAGACGGTACAGAAAAATCAGCTTGAATGAGACCCAAGGTCCGTAGCCATGCCATGCCAAGAACAACATCGGCTCCCTCTATAGGTAGTAAATAAAATGGTAGGGTGAAAGGTTTTTCTTGTAGGAAGATTTTAACATTGTTGCATATTCCTTAGCATTGTAAATGGGAACCATTTCCCACCATAACAGAAAATTGTGGGATATGAGTGGCTGCGAGGTTAAGGTGTTGAGCTATGCGGGGTTGTAAGATATTGTGTGTACTGCCGGTATCAACAAGAACCATAACCGGAAGGCCTCCAATGGATCCCTTAAACTTAAGGGTTTGAGGGGAGAATTGGCCTATCAATGCTTGAGTTGACAATTGAAAATAGGTGTCACCAAGTTCTGTTTGTAACTGCTCTTGTTCAACTGCTTCAATTACTTGTTCTGGCTCTGTGTTATCATCCTCCGCCAGGAGTAATAGGAATCTGGTTGTAGAACATTTATGGCCAATCACAAACTTCTCATCATAATTGTACACAAACCTTAGCCTCGTCTTTCTTGCATTTAGGCCCGTGATAAGCATTTAATAGGCAATCTAGGGGTTTGAGAGGGTATAGGTGTTGCTGTTGGGATGGTACCATGTGGGGATGTTGTGAGTTGAGGTTTGGGAGGGTTAGTTCCTTGTGGTTGAAAAATTTTGTGAGGTTTGGGGGGATGTGCGTTGCTGGTCTTTTGGTGGGTGCTAGGGAAAGATTTGGAGTATTTAGCTTTAGAATCCTTTAGTTTGGATTCAATAAGTTTAGCAAGTCCATTAGCTTGAGAAATAGAAGTAGGTTTGTAAATAGCCAACTCATTTTGAATCTAAGAAGTCAGCCTTGAAATAAAACAATTTAAAATGGCATCGGGAGGCAATACCACAACTTGATTGCCTAGTTTCTCAAATTTAGTTTGGTATTCCACAACAAACCATTCTTATTTCAATTTGAATAATTCAACTTGACGATTCTCATAAGAAGAAGGACCAAAACGTAATTCCAAGGCCTTTGTGAAAGAAACTGTTAGTTCCTGGATTGGCTGGAATTTTGGTAAAACAAAGTTTATTCATTGTTGATGTCAAGGTGCTGATGTTACAACATTGAAGTCTTAACACTGGGCTGTGTTAAGTATTTAATTGCTGAAGTTGGATGTCTGATATCACACAGGTGATGTTGTAACATCAGACCTGCAAAATTAACAACAACAGGTTATTAGGGCACGCGTATTAGCTGGAATTGTGGAGAGTGGTTGACTCATTGGATGAGAATATCTTGGGATAGATATTTTTTGTTACATGGGAGATTTGATTGCAGGTCTGTTGGAGAATTAAAAGGTTGAAGATTTAAAAAGATTTTGGGGATAAAATCTGTTTTGAAGATTCAGTTTTAATTAACAAATCTGATCAAATATTGTGACAAGTCCAAGCCCAATTCAGGAGCTATATAAAGCGCACAAGACCAAAGGAAAAAGTACAGAAAACATTCAGAAGATCAAGAGCAGGAGGCTTAGTGTCTAGAGTTTGTTTAAAGTGCTTGTATTTACACTATTCTAGGGTTTAAATAGGTGTTGAGTTTCTGTCCTCTCTAGAAGCTGTGAAACAATAGAGAGTGGTTGATTGATCGAAGCTGTGAAGTAAGATCAAGGGTACTCAAAGTGGTTTCTTTGAGTGTTTGTAAGGGATTGAGTTGTGTTCTCATACCTAAGTGGTTTCTTAGGTAGAAAGTCATTAGTAGAGTATAAGTTTAGGAGATTGTCAACGGGTTGTTGAGTCTGTAAATTATATCTACAAGTAGTGAATTCCATCCCTGGCTTGGTAGCCCCCAGAGTAGGTTGGTTGTAACCGAACTGGGTCAACAATTCTTGGTGTTATTTTACTGTTATTGCTGTCCATTGTGTAGAGTGTGTTGTTGTGACATCACACCTTAACATCACACGTCTGATACCAGAATTTCAATTGGTATCAAAGCAGGCATCCTGTCTGTCTCTGGGTGAGATCTAGGGAAGTTACTTTCTGGTGAAAAGATGGACAAAGAAGTTGGAGGATTCGTCAACAGACCCCCTATTTTGGATGGATCCAATTATGACTATTGGAAGCCAAGGATGACCACCTTCTTAAAATCCTTGGACAATAGGGCTTGGAAGGCTGCTATTAAAGAGTGGAAAGCACCTGTCATGTGTGAGAAGGATGATGCTGGCAAAGATAAAGAAGGCACCTCTAAGCCAAAGCCTGAAGAAGAGTGGACCAAGGAGGAAGATGAGCTTGCCCTTGGAAATTTCAAAGCTCTGAATGCTATCTTCAATGGAGTGGATAAGAACATCTTCAGGTTAATTAATACCTGTGAAGTTGCTAAGCAAGCATGGGATATCTTGCAGGCTACTCATGAAGGAACATCTAGAGTCAAGATGTCAAGACTTCAGATTTTAACATCAAAATTTGAAAGCCTGAAGATGAAGGAAGATGAGACTAGTCATGATTTCCACATGAGTGTTCTTGAGCTGGCCAATGCATCTAGTGCTCTTGGAGAAAAGATGTCAGATGAAAAGCTTGTGAGGAAGATCCTTAGGTCCCTACCTAAGAAGTATAAGATGAAGGTTACTGCCATTGAAGAATCACAAGACATTAGCAAGATGAGAGTAGATGAGCTCATTGGATCTCTTCAAACCTTTGAGCTTGGGTTGAATGAGGAAGAACCAGAAAAGAAGCCAAAGAGTATAGCCCTGGTGACAAATGGTGAAGAAGAGAAAGGGAAGAAATCTGAATCCCAGGAGGATCTGTCTCAGGCCATAGTGATGTTGGGAAGACAGTTCACCAAAGTATTCAAGAGAATGAATAATAACTCCAAGCCTAATGTCAAGAACATGACTTCTGACACCAGCAAGAAGGATGAAGAGAAAACTGCCCAAGATAAAGGAGTGCAGTGCTTTGAGTGCGAAGGGTATGGACATGTCAAGAAAGAATGTCCCACCTTCTTGAAAAAGCAGAAGAAGGGCATGACAGTTTCCTGGTCTGACTCTGATAGTGAAAGTGAAGGCGAGTCAGCAAAGCATGTGAGAGCTTTAACAGGAGCTGTGGTTTCTGATGATGATTCTAGTGATGGAGAAGTAACTTATGAGGAGTTGGCAGCCACCTATCAAGAGCTGTGTTTAAAGAGTGCTGAGATTTGTCAAGAAAACAAGTGCCACAAGCAACAGATTGCTCAGCTAGAGAATGAAAAGACTGATCTTGAAAATGAAGTGGTGCTAGTTAGAGCTCACCTTGATCAAATGACCAAGTCTGTTAGGATGCTGAGCTGTGGTACAGACACACTCAACAAGATCCTTCAGTCAGAAAAAGCTGCTGGAGACAAAGCTGGGATAGGTTATATGGCTGAGGACAAGGGAACTTCAGAAGGAAGCACTTCAGGTTCAAAGAAGGAAGTGTCACAACTTTCATCTCAACATCAGCCAAAGAAGCAGGATCCTACCCCTAAGAAAGCTGATGTTTCACAACCTAAGAAGATTGAGAAGAAGACTGGTCCCTATCAGAAGAGAAAGCAACCACAGGGAGCTAGCCAATATATGCCCCCACAATACCATGAGAGCATGCAAGCTGCTCAGTTCAAACAACACATGTCTCATCAGATGTCTCAACATCAGGACAACTGGTATGGTTATGGTTATGGATACACCAATGCTGTTCCTTATATATATGGAAGAAGAAAGCCACACCATCATGGGAGACAATCCAGGAAACAGCATTCTCAACCGTCTTATAGGAGAAGATATCAACATAATAGATGGCAGGGCAGTTATGGTAGGAGGAGATCACAGTATGGATGGCAGCATAAGCAATCTCATCATGGCAGAAGATTCAGAGATGAAAGGGTGAGATGCTATTACTGTGGAAGATTTGGACATATGCAGTACTCTTGCTACAAGCTGCATAGATACCCTCACCCTCAAAATAGATGGAGAGAGCACAGACCCAAAGTTGTTAAACAATGGGTACCTAAGGAGAAGGTGAAGTGCTTATTGGCTCACATGGGTGATAAAGAAGAAACATGGTATTTTGACAGTGGGTGTTCCAAGCACATGTCTAGATGTAGATCCATGTTTGATAATCTTAGACCTTGCCCCTCTCATGAGGTCATATTTGGCAATGGAGAAAAAGGTGTTGTTGTAGGAGTTGGGAAAGTGCAAGGTGATGGTAGACCTGAACTTGACAATGTTATGTTTGTCAATGGCTTAAGTGCAAATTTGATCAGCATAAGCCAGTTGTGTGATGAAGGTTACAAGGTAAACTACACTAAGCATGAGTGTGTGGTTTCTGATGAGCATAATCAGATTGTTATGAAGGGTGCCAGAACCAAAGACAACTATTATCAGTGGACCACTCGTGAAGGAGATTCAACTAGTGATGCTCTAGTTGATGTTATAACATCAAACTATGGCATCAGGATGCTGAAAGGTCACTCAGAGTTAACAAGTGCAGATGTGAATGTTTTAAAAGGAAAGTCTTTATGGAGGGAGAAAATTAGTAATTGGTCTTTAAAGAGTATTCAAAATCAGGCGCCTTACTATATTGAGACTACATCAAGACTTACCAAAGCATTCTCATCGCAACGCTTCATCTCCCTAAATCTCAACAGAATAGAAAGTTCTCCTTCAAACCTAGTCTGTCACAAAGGAACGATGTCTGTCCCTTCCAAGAAATCTGAGCAGGAACGAACTAGGGTTTCTTCCGAAGAACTCATTTCTATTGCTCTTCTCGAGTCAAGTAACCCTAAACCCTCAACCACGGTAAACAAACCTGAAGCTAGGTCATCATCCTCTCATGCTGTTGAGGAGAAGTTTGATGTAGACGTGCATTTGGAACAACTTGCCACCAGAATCCTTGAAAAGGGGATACGGGTGAAAGGGATTTCCGTCCCTTTAAGGCAAATGCCTGCTGAACAAGACGACTCTCAAGGAGAGGACAAAAATCTTCAAAGACAGGCCCTTAGTCAAGAAGCTGAAGGTGAAGATCCTGATGACACTGATGTCAGTCTTGATGTCAGAACATCGTCCCCTAGGAATGAAAGCCACAGGGGTAAAGGGAAGGAACAGGTTGAGGTTATAGAAATTGAGGACTCATCTGATGATGATAGAATTGGAAGAGGGAAGGATAAGAAAAGGACTTCATTTACAGACCCTCCCAAGTCATGGAGCAAAGGTGCCAGGTCTGGCAAGAAGAGGAGAATCAGGGAAGAGTCAGATTCTGAGAGTGATGCTCAAGACATCAACCCTGCTACAAATCAAGTGCCTGATAACATCTCATCTCGCAGTGCCAGAAGTGCATCCTTGTGGAGGTGTGTGAGCCTAAGAAAGATAGCTCTGGAAAGAGAGGTAGTAGCAAAAGACTTAGAGTCTACTAAAATTATAGACCTAATTAAGCTTGCTGGTCTCATAAGGACTGTGTCAGGGTTGACTAATTGCTATGATAGACTGGTCAGAGAATTCATAGTTAATATACCTGAATCAATAAATGACAACAAGAGCCGAACTTTCAGAAGAGTTACCATCAGGGGTAAGTGTGTCTGGTTCTCTCCTGAGATGATCAATGCCTACTTAGGAAGAAATGAGGAAGATTATGGGGAATTAGAAGCCTTCATCAATGTTATATGCAAAGAAATCACTGCTGGTCAAGTAGATGTTTGGCCCGTAGAAGGAAAGCTGTTAGCCAGTTTGTTGAGTGTCAAATATGTTTTTCTGCACAGAATAGATATTGCCAACTGGGTTCCTACTAGTCACAAGACCACAATTTCTGTTGAATTGGGGAAGATAATTTATGCAGTTGGGACAAAGCAAAGAATTGACTATGGCTCCTACATCTATGATCATACTATTAAGCATGCTGCTACAAATGCTGTAAAGATGCCCATTACTTTTCCCTCTCTCATTTGTGGGATTGTCTTGTCTCAACATCCTGGAATTCTACAGCATTCAGACGTTGCTTGCAAAAGGAAGCCTGCCTTGTCACTCCATCACAAGTTGAAACATGTTCCTTACAGTGTCAAGACATCTGCTTCAACATCACAACAGTCACCAGCCAAGACTGGGTTGATTACAGAACTAGAGGAGGCTTGCAAGGAGTTAGATGAAGTCATAAGAGTTAGTACTGAAAGGAAACAAAAATTTGAAAGACTTGTCATGTCTCTGAGATTGGCAACAAAGGAAGGTGAAGCTGTCAACACAAGGAAGGATGCTGTTGATGAAGACGATAATGATGATCTCAGCTCAGAAGATTCAAGCTTTTAATGTCTGCCTTCTAATTTAGTAGGGTTAGCTTTATTTTCTGTCTTTGTTTTAGCACTTAATGTGCTTGGTTTTGTAATTTGAACATTGTGCTGTTTTATGCACTGTTTATGCTTTTAGTTTCATTCTATGATTTGTTTTGCCTGTTTACTAACTGAGAGGCTAACAATGAGAGCTAGGGTATACTGACTATAGTTAATAGGGCTTCTAACTGAAGTTTGCCTAATTGTGGCTAAAAAGGGGGAGAAAATAGCCAAGATAGTCAAGAGTATTATTGCTGCTAATGTGATGCAGACATTAAGGGGGAGTTTTGACATTTGAAGAGTGCAGCCAAGCAGACATCTAGGGGGAGTAAATTGCTGCACATTATGAGCTACTGAACAGCTGTGATGCTGGTTCATGTTTTCAAGGGGGAGCACCAATTGGCTGTTGTCAATAATGAAGATGGTGCTGCAGCAGATCAAGTGATGAAGACTTTGAAGATTGTCAAACTGCTGCTGGTTGTGAGTTTTAAATTTCTGAAGATTATTCCGCTGCTGAAATCTCTGAAGGTGCAGAGTACAGAAGTTGATTGCAGAGTGCAGAGGTTGTTTTAGCCAAAATTAGCCAAAGGGGGAGATTGTTAGTTCCTGGATTGGCTGGAATTTTGGTAAAACAAAGTTTATTCAATGTTGATGTCAAGGTGCTGATGTTACAACATTGAAGTCTTAACACTGGGCTGTGTTAAGTATTTAATTGCTGAAGTTGGATGTCTGATGTCACACAGGTGATGTTGTAACATCAGACCTGCAGAATTAACAACAGCAGGTTATTATGGCATGCGTATTAGCTGGAATTGTGGAGAGTGGTTGACTCATTGGATGAGAATATCTTGGGATAGATATTTTCTGTTACATGGGAGATTTGATTGCAGGTCTATTGGAGAATTAAAAGGTTGAAGATTTAAAAAGATTTTGGGGATAAAATTTGTTTTGAAGATTCAGTTTTAATTAACAAATCTGATCAAATATTGTGACAAGTCCAAGCCCAATTCAGGAGCTATATAAAGCGTACAAGACCAAAGGAAAAAGTACAGAAAACATTCAGAAGATCAAGAGCAGGAGGCTTAGTGTCTAGAGTTTGTTTAAAGTGCTTGTATTTACACTATTCTAGGGTTTGAATAGGTGTTGAGTTTCTGTCCTCTCTAGAAGCTGTGAAGCAATAGAGAGTGGTTGATTGATCGAAGCTGTGAAGTAAGATCAAGGGTACTCAAAGTGGTTTCTTTGAGTGTTTGTAAGGGATTGAGTGGTGTTCTCATACCTAAGTGGTTTCTTAGGTAGGAAGTCATTAGTAGAGTATAAGTTTAGGAGATTGTCAACGGGTTGTTGAGTCTGTAAATTATATCTACAAGTAGTGAATTCCATCCCTGGCTTGGTAGCCCCCAGAGTAGGTTGGTTGTAACCGAACTGGGTCAATAATTCTTGGTGTTATTTTACTGTTATTGCTGTCCATTGTGCAGAGTGTGTTGTTGTGACATCACACCTTAACATCACACGTCTGATACCAGAATTTCAGAAACCCTCTAGCGTGCAATTTTTTTCGGTGACGCGACCACCTTATTGCCATTGGTTGGAATTGGGTGCTACTTTCTGATTTCTTATTTATCCTATGAAGCTGGAAAGAAAAGGGAAGCTATCTAAAACTAACCTTACACGCAAATGTTTTCTTTAACAAATGCTTAAGAGATTGGGGGGTCTGGGGTCAGGTTCTACAATGGGGAGTTGTCAATTGTCCATCCTATATATGGTTATCCATAGATTGTTTAGCATATCATACTGTTATCTACTTACTGGTGTTTATCTGTCATGGGTTGGGAAAGTTTCTCCTTTGGGAATGTTTGAGAGAGAGAGAGAGAGTATTTTTGTTGTTTTGGGGTTTCTCGATGTTTTTGGTAAGTTACTAGACCTAATGTTTTTGTTTTATGTGCTCACTAAGATTTCGCAATTTTATGCCTACGTATTCCCGTTAAAGAAAACAGGGAAATCAGAGCAATCGTAGTTCCTCCTATTCTATGGGAGGAAAAGATGTTTGGTGTCTTGTTCAAAGCCCAAGATTGAAGCTAAATGAGTATTTGTGTCTTGTTCAAAGCCCAAGATTGAAGCTAAAAGGTTTGACTGAGAGAGAATTTGTCATCTCTAAGGGAGATATCTCACCTGTCTATCACAGTTGTTAGGTAACTGATTATAAAGGAGAATTACTTTAACTGGAATATATGGAATCCAGCAATGCCATAATTTCCTTTATAAGGGATTTGTCCTGAAGGAGAAAACTTTAACTCAGTGTTGAGCAATGCCATTTTTCCTTAGGAGTCTTTCATACTAAGAGAGGGACATTGGCTTGGATGTAAATAATCCAGAGGCTTGCCACTTACAGCAATTAGATGAAAGAAGGGATTTACCAGGATAAGAGATGGACTACAACTTGGATTTTTGAATCAGCAAGTGTGCCACTTACAGTAGTTATCTGGAATTAGGTTTGTTTTGATTGTCTATTTTGATGTGTGATAGTACAGAGAAATGTCTTCCTACAGAGAGATTTTTTATTTCCTCTGAGGGGATGTTGATTTTTTTTTTGTGCCTTGATCAAAGCCCAAGGTTGAAGCTAAAAGGTTGACTCTACTAGGGAGTTTTATATCTGTCTTCTACAAAGCCCAAGATTGAGGCTGAAAAGAGACTGACTCTTTTGGGGAGATCATTATACAAAGCCTAAGAGGAGGCTAGAAGGAATTGACTCTTCTGGGGAAATATTTTATCTGTCTTGTACAAAGCCCAAGATTGAGGCTAAAAAGGGATTGACTCTACTGAGGAGAGGTTTTATCTGTCTTGTATAAAGCCCAAGATTGAGGCTAAAAGAGATCGACTCCACTGGGGAGATTTTATAGGTGTCTTGTACAAAGCCCAAGATTGAGGCTAAAAGAGAATTGACTGACTCAGCTGGATAATGTTTATATGTGTCTTGTACAAAGCCCAAGATTGAGGCTAAAGGATGCTGAGGGATGATCATTATACAAAGCCTAAGAGGAGGCTGCTTAGGGAATTTCTTATATAAAGCCTAAGAGGAGGCTAACTTCTGCTGAGGATTATTGAGATCCAGAGACAGGTCCAAATTGGGGTATTAACTCTTGCTGAGGATTGAAGAAGAGTTGAAATATCAGATGCCTTGAGGTTACGACTGAGGGTTTATTGATAGTAATTTGACTCTAGTTAGGGAAAATTAAAGTGAGAATTTAGATTGAGTTTTGAAACCTATAGAGGTTTTAACTCTATTGGTGATTGATCAGGGTTTTTTTTGTGTTTTTAGGAAACTTGAGGGTTTCTGGAGATCCAAAAGGAGGTGAGTCTGTCCAAGTCTACTGGTATGAAAAGGTTTATCTTTGTATGATGCTCAAGAGGTGGCTGATGTTTTAAGGGATGAGAATCAACCCTAAACTGGTATGATGTTTTGAGATTCTGACTCTCTGAAGGATTGAACTATCAAAGGATGACTAAGTTCTGTCTTATACCTGTAGGAGGTCTTTGGGTCCTTGTACTAAGCCCAAGAGGAGGCATGAGAACTTCTAAGAAACCTGAGGGTCCTTGTACAAAGCCCAAGAGGAGGCTGGGGATGCTTTTAGGAAGCCTGTGGGTCCAAACCTAAGAAAAGTTCAAGAAAGGTTTCATCGGGAATAATCCTTTCTTTAGTGAACAGTTCTAGGGTTTGAAGAAATTCAAGAGAGGTTTCACCGAAAATTAATCCTCTATGAGGAAATGAATTTCTTAGACAAATTTCTAATAGTGACAGTCTTGAGAAAAGTTTCACCGGGAATAATGCCTTTCTCTGTTCCATATTGTATAAGCCCAAGAGGAGGCAAGACGGTATTTGGAATTTCCTATGGGGAACTAGTTTTGACTGTGTTGAAAGAGTGACCACTGGTTTGATCAAATCATAGACCTAGTTGCCGGGGAATGTAACACCCCAATTTAAATTCTTTGATCGTCGTGTTATTTTCCATTGTTTGGCCTTGTTTAGGGGGTGTCTGAGTGCGAGAGGGCAAGGTTAATAGTGATAAGGTGGGGGTGTGTCCATTAATAGTAATATGGAACTTATTGTTATTAGTATTATTATTATTATTATTAATAATAGTATATTTCATATTATTATTATTATTATTAATATTATTAGTAAATTAAAATCTAATTTAATTAATTAGATAATAGGCTGATAGAAAATAGGAAGGGCAGTTTAGTCATTAAGCTGGTTTAGTGAGAATTAATGAGGGATTAGCCATAATCAGAATTTTAGAGAGAGAAGGAGAAAGGCTAAGGAGAAGGGAAGAACAAGGGAGAGCTAGGGCACCCACCTTCATCAATTTTCGCGGGAATTTTCTGAGTAATTTTGAGGTAAGGGGGAGAATGGGTTCAATACAGGTGATAATAACGTGAAAGGGTAGTGAGGGGTCCTTTCCCTCGTAGGATTTTGGATGCATGAATTCTGTTTGTGAATCTGTTGTGATATGGTCGAAATTATGATGAATTGTATGAATTGCTTTGCTCTGTCATGAGATATGTAATTGCATGGTGTTTTGCTGCTGTATAGATGCATGTATTGCAGATCTGGTTTTGATGCAGGTTGAGAGGACGAATTGGATCTAAAACCTGAAATTCTAATGTAGTAATGATAGGTGAAATTGTAAGATAAGATTATAGGTCCTAAAATTGACGTAGAAACAAGTTTAGGACTGAATTGGAGTGGAAAAGTGAGGATCCCGCAGCAGAAACCAAACTGGTGTGGGGAAATTGCATTTGCGTAATAGATCTGGCCATACGCGTATCAGGAAAGGCAATACGCGTACGACTATGGTCATTACGCGTATGGGAGGGCAAAAAAGGAGGATTGGCAAGGCCCTCTGCCAATACGCATAACAGTATGCGTATGGAGGTCTGGCCTTGCGCGTATGAGGAGGGAATACGCGTATTGGGTCTGGAAATGGAATTTGATGGAAAAACAGGTCTCTGCCCATACGCGTAATAGGTAGGGCATACGCGTATGGCAGGGTGGGAGGAGAGGCGGTACGCATAGGAACGCGTATGGTTGGATGAGCGAGCTGGACAATATGCGTATGGCACTAGGCAATATGCATATGGCCAGCGAGTGTGCAGAATTTTACCGTTTCGCGATTTCTTTCCCGTTTTCGCATCCGAAGTGGTTTCTTTTGGTTTGAGAGGTTGGGGGTAGTTGTCAGACCTGGAGAAATGTAGGATTAGCAATAAAATAATTGATTTAGTAATTTTGGTGAATTAATTAGTAATTAGCTAATTAACGTCATGTGAGGTGTTTCCTGTGGTGTTATGTATTGATTGTGATCAGGAGGATCGTGGAAATGTATGATTATGATTATACATGAATTATATGCATATTGATGTCATGCATGCATGGTGTGTTGGCGGTGATGAATCATTGCTCAGGAGGAGTGTATGTGATTCATCCGAACTCCAATGTGGAGTGTGGTGGGATAAATCATTGCCAAGTAGGGGTGTATGTGATTTATTCGGGTTCGATTGAATGAACCATGGTGATTTTGGTACCACATGCATTGTGTCTGTTGTTGAGTCGCATTGCATTGTCATTACCTGTTGATTGAATTAATTGAAAAGACAAGTAGGTCGTGATTATGTGATTGTATGATTGTGTGTGAGTAACTATTCTTATCATGTGTTATTTGCCGTTTATTATTGAATGTAGTTCTCACCCCTCTGTTGTTGTTGTGTCTGTGCTTCTTCGGAAGTACAGATAATCCAGGTACTTGAGTTGCTTGGAGTGCGTGTTGCCTGTTTGAGTCGTAGGAGTCGCTCTGATATGTAACATGGGAATTTTGGGGATTTTATTAGTTGTTATTTTGTATTGAATTTTTGTTACGTATCTCTTTTAAATTCAATATTTTGAGGACCACGAGTTTATGTGGAGTTTTGGAGTATTTTGGCAAGCGTGCCGTGAACTTATGAAATGATTATTCCACTGTTTTATTTCGTTTAATGAAAAGGAATTTTGATGTTGATTTTATTGGTGTAGCATCCTACTTGTAGAAGTTAAAAACTCTGATTTTATCCGTAATATTCTTATATTTTATAAAATGGGAAAGTGGGGTGTTACAATTGGTATCAGAGCAGGTCGGTCCGTCCGACCAGGTTAGTAGTAGAGTCTGTCCTTAGAATAGGAGTGAGTTGTGTGTTATGACCGTATGTTATTTGTTGAACAATATGGCAGGAAGGAATGATGCTGCTCTTGTTGCTGCTATGCAAGCCATGGCACAAGCGGTAGAGAACACTAATCAGGCTGAAGGTGCGCAGTTCCGTGACCTAGCACAGTTCCAGAGCAATAAGCCGCCGACATATGAGGGAGGTATTTTGGATCCTGAGGCTGCACAGAAATGGCTGAAGGCTGTTGAGAAAATCTTCAGGACCATGGAATGCAGTGACGCTCAGAAGGTACGGTTTGACACGCATATGGTGGAAGGAGAGGCTGAAGCCTGGTGGGACAATAGTCGTCAGAGGTTGGAAGCTGCGGGTACTGAGATCACTTGGACGGTGTTTCAGGCTGAGTTTCTGGAAAAGTATTTTTCGGAAGACATCCGAAGTGCAAAGGAGATTGAGTTCCTAGAGCTGAAACAAGGAAATTTGACTGTCGCTGAATATGCTGCTTGGTTTGAGGAATTAGTTCAGTATTGTGCTCATTACAATACAGAAGAGGCAATGACTTCTAAGTGCTTGAAGTTTGAGAATGGGCTGCGTCCCGAGATCAACCTGGGCATTGCTTGTCAGAAAATAAGAAACTATACAGAGCAGGTAAGCAGAAGCAGAATCTATGAAAATGATAACAGAGCCAGGATTTCTCATTACAAAGTGGTGAATGAGAAAAAGGGTAAGCAGAGGTTTGGAGGTACTCCTTACAGTGCTCCGCTGATAAGGGGAAACAGAAAGCTGCAACTGGAAAGAAACCAAAAGAGTGAGGGGTGGCTCCTGATACTCTCAAGTGTTTCAGATGCGGTGGTGCGAGTCACCGTGCTAATAATTGTCCTAATGAAGTGAAGAAGTGTTTCAAGTGTGGTCGACTAGGTCATGTTATAGCTGATTGTAAAGCCACTATGCCTACCTGTTATAACTGTGGAGAGAAGGGTCATACCAGCACCCACTGTGAGAAGCCAAAGAAGTCTCAGGCCGGTGGGAAGGTGTTTCCCTTGGTGGGAGCCCAATCCACCGATGAGGAGCGTTCCGTCAAAGGTACTTATTTTATTAATGACATTCCTTTGATTGCTATCATTGACACGGGTGCAACCCACCGTTTATTTCTGTTGACTGTGTGAAGAGATTAGGGATTGTGCCGTCTACTCTAGATCAGAGGATGACGATTGAAACTCCATCTATTGGTTCTGTGGTTACTTCCTTGGTGTGTTTGAAGTGTCCGCTGACTATGTTTGGTAGAGATTTCAGAGTGGACTTGATTTGTTTGCCACTCGGTAATCTCGATGTTATTTTGGGAATGAACTGGTTGGAGTTCAACCGAGTTTATATTGATTGCTTCTGGAAGATGTTATTGTTTCTTACTCCTGAAGAGGAAGCATTTCGTTATCTAGTAGGGAGTTGAGGACGTTGTTGGAGGATGAAGCGAAGATGTTTGCAGTGTTTGCCTCGTTATCTGTTGAAAGCAAGACTCCAGTTAATGAATTACCAGTGGTGAATGAATTTCCTGAAGTATTTCTAGATGACATCACAGAATTGCCTCCGACAAGGGAAGTTGAATTCACTATTGATCTTGTACCGGGTACCAGACCTATCTCTATGGCACCGTACAGGATGTCTGCATCAGAGTTGGCAGAGTTGAAATCTTAGATTGGAGTGTTGCTCGATAAGAAGTTCATTAGACCGAGTGTGTCGCCGTGGGGAGCTCCAGTGTTGTTGGTGAAAAAGAAGGATGGTAGTATGCGTCTGTGCATTGATTACCGTCAGTTGAATAAAGTGACCATTAAGAATAAGTATCCACTTCTGAGGATTGATGACTTAATGGATAGCTTGTAGGAGCTCGTGTGTTCAGCAAAATTGATTTGAGGTCGGGTTACCATAAAATTAGAGTAAAAGAAGGTGATATTCAGAAGACAGCGTTCAGGACCCGCTATGGACATTATGAATATGTAGTAATGCCTTTCGGAGTGTCTAATGCGCCGGGTGTGTTTATGGAGTATATGAAACGTATCTTTCACTCTTATTTAGATCAGTTTATTGTGGTATTTATTGATGATATACTGATTTATTCTAAGACTGACGAGGATCACGCAGAACATTTGAGGATTGCATTGCAGGTGTTGAAGGATAATAAATTGTTCGCAAAGTTCTCAAAATGTGAATTCTAGTTGAGGACTGTGAGTTTCCTGGGTCATGTTATTTCTGGTGATGGCATAGCGGTGGATCCATCTAAAGTAAGTGCAGTACTTCAGTGGGAAGCTCCGAAGACAGCAACGGAGATTAGAAGCTTTTTGGGTTTGGCAGGTTACTACAGAAGATTCATTGAAGGGTTTTCTAATTTAGCGTTACCATTGACTCAGCTAACCAGAAAGAATCAAGCTTTTGTTTGGGATGTTGCTTGTGAGGAAAGTTTTGAGGAACTGAAGAAGAAATTGACTACAGTGCCAGTGTTAATTCTGCTAAGTCCAAATGATCCTTTTGTAGTGTATTGTGATGCGCCTAAGATGGGATTAGGCGGTGTGTTAATGCAAGATGGCAAAGTGGTGGCATATGCTTCACGGCAGTTGAGGGTGCATGAGAGGAACTATCCTACTCATGATCTTGAACTAGCTGCAGTGGTTTTTGTATTAAAAATTTGGCAACATTATTTGTATGGATCGAGATTTGAAGTGTTTAGTGATCACAAAAGTTTGAAGTATCTATTCGATCAGAAGGAGTTGAATATGAGGCAGAGGAGGTGGTTAGAGTTCTTGAAGGATTATGACTTTAATTTGAGTTACCATCCGGGAAAAGCTAATGTTGTAGCAGATGCTCTCAGTCGGAAGACAATTCATATGTCTGCATTGATGGTGAAAGAAATGGAGTTGATTGAACAATTCAGAGACTTGAGTATGGTTTGTGAAACTACACCGTAGAGTGTTAGATTGGGTATGCTGAAGGTGAATAATGACTTTTTAGATGTAATTAAAGAAAATCAGAAGCTTGATGTGAAGCTGGTGGACTTGATGCCTACAGGAAGCAATGATTCTGATAGTGACTTTAAAGTGGATAATGTTGGGGTATTGAGGTTCCGGGGCAGAATTTGTGTACCCGATACTGCGGAAATAAAGAAAGCGATCTTAGAGGAGAGCCACCAGAGTAACTTGAGTATTCATCCGGGAGCTACGAAAATGTATCATGACTTGAAGAGGTTGTTTTGGTGGTCCGGTATGAAGAGGGACATAGCTCAGTTTGTCTATGCTTGTTTGACATGTCAGAAGTCAAAAGTGGAGCACTAGAAGCCTTCGGGATTAATGCAACCATTAGAGATTCCAGAATGGAAGTGGGACAGTATTGCTATGGATTTTGTTAATGGTTTGCCAAATACGGCGAGAGGCTTTGATGCTATTTGGGTAGTGGTGGATCGACTTACGAAATCCGCACATTTTATACCAATTAACATCAGTTTCCCATTGTCAAAGCTGACGGAGATTTATATCAGGGTAATTGTGAAGTTACATGGTGTTCCATCGAGCATAGTGTCGGATAGAGAACCGAGGTTTACTTTGGAATTTTGGAAGAGCCTACAGGAAGCCTTGGGTTCTAAATTGAAGTTGAGCTCGGCTTATCACCCACAGACTGATGGTCAGTCAGAGAGGACTATTCAGTCGTTGGAAGATTTGCTGAGAGCCTGTGTGTTGGAGAAAGGTGGTGCGTGGGATACTCATTTGCCATTAATCGAGTTCACGTATAACAATAGTTACCATTCTAGCATTGGAATGACACCTTTCGAAGCATTGTATGGTAGGAGGTGTAGGACGCCTCTGTGTTGGTACGAGACCGGTGAGAATGTGGTGCTTGGAACTGAGATTGTGCAACAGACTACTGAGACAATTCAGATGATTCGCGAGAAGATGAAAACATCTCAGAGTAGGCAGAAAAACTATCATGATAATCAGAAGAAAGACTTGGAATTTAGTGAAGGTGATCACGTGTTCCTGAGAGTTAACCCAGTGACTGGTGTTGGACGTGCATTGAAATCAAAGAAGCTGGATCCTAAGTTTATTGGACCGTATCAAATCTTGTAGAGAGTTGGTGTAGTTGCTTATAGGGTGGCGTTACCGCCTGAACTTTCGAACTTGCATGACGTGTTTCATGTGTCGCAACTTCGAAAGTATGTATCTGATCCATCTCATGTTATCCCGAGGGATGAGGTGCAGATCAGGGATAATCTTACTGTGGAGGCGATGCCGATAAGGATTGAGGATCGTAAGATGAAACAACTCAGAGGAAAGGAGATACCCCTGGTGAGAGTAGCTTGGGGAGGACCTGCTGGCAGAAGTGTGACCTGGGAATTGGAGAGCAGGATGCGAGAGTCGTATCCGGAGCTATTTCCATCAGATACATTTTCGAGGACGAAAATAATTTAAGGGGGGGGGGGGGGGAGAGTTGTCACACCCCAATTTAAATTATTTGATCGTCTTGTTATTTTCCATTGTTTGGCCTTCTTTAGGGGGTGTCTGAGTGCGAGGGGGTAAGGTTAATAGTGATAAGGTGGGGGTGTGTCCATTAATAATAATATAGAACTTATTGTTATTAGTATTATTATTATTATTATTATTATTATTAATAATAGTATATTTCATATTATTATTATTATTAATATTATTAGTAAATTAAAATCTAATTTAATTAATTAGATAATAGGCTGATAGAAAATAGGAAGGGCAGTTTAGTCATTAAGCTGGTTTAGTGAGAACTAATGAGGGATTAACCATAATCAGGATTTTAGAGAGAGAAGGAGAAAGGCTAAGGAGAAGGGAAGAACAAGGGAGAGCTAGGGCACCCACCTTCATCAATTTTCGCGGGAATTTTCTGAGTAATTTCGAGGTAAGGGGGGAGAATGGGTTCAATACAGGTGATAATAACGTGAAAGGGTAGTGAGGGGTCCTTTCCCTCGTAGGATTTTGGATGCATGAATTCTGTTTGTGAATCTGTTGTGATATGGTCGAAATTATGATGAATTGTATGAATTGCTTTGCTCTGTCATGAGATATGTAATTGTATGGTGTTTTGCTGCTATATAGATGCATGTATTGCAGATCTGGTTTTGATGCAGGTTGAGAGGACGAATTAGATCTAAAACCTGAAATTATAATGTAGTAATGATAGGTGACATTGTAAGATGAGATTATAGGTCCTAAAATTGACGTAGAAACAAGTTTAGGACTGAATTGGAGTGGAAAAGTGAGGATCCCGTAGCAGAACCCAAACTAGTGTGGGGAAATTGCATTTGCGTAATAGATCTGGCCATACGCGTATCAGGAAAGGCAATACGCGTACGACTATGGTCATTACGCGTATGGGAGGGAAAAAAAGGAGGATTGGCACGACCTTCTGCCCATACGCGTAACGGTATGCGTATGGAGGTCTGGCCTTACGCGTATGAGGAGGGAATATGCGCATTGGGTCTGGAAATGGAATTTGATGGAAAAATAGGTCTCTGCCCATACGCGTAATAGGTAGGGCATACGCATATGGCAGGGTGGGAGGAGAGCCGGTACGCGTAGGATACGCATATGGTTGGGCGAGCGAGCTGTACAATACACGTATGGCACCAGGCAATACGCGTATGGCCAGCGAGTGTGCAGAATTTTACCGTTTTGCGATTTCTTTCCCGTTTTCGCATCCGAAGTGGTTTCTTTTGGTTTGAGAGGTTGGGGGTAGTTGTCAGACCTGGAGAAATGTAGGATTAGAAATAAAATAATTGATTTAGTAATTTTGGTGAATTAATTAGTAATTAGATAATTAACGTCATGTGAGGTGTTTCCTGTAGTGTTATGTATTGATTGTGATCAGGAGGATCGTGGAAATGTATGATTATGATTATATATCAATTATATGCATATTGATGTCATGCATGCATGGTGTGTCGGTGGTGATGAATCATTGCTCAGGAGGAGTGTATGTGATTCATCTGAACTCCAATGTGGAGTGTGGTGGGATAAATCATTGCCAAGTAGGGGTGTATGTGATTTATCTGGGTTTGATTGAATGAACCATGGTGATTTTGGTACCACATACATTGTGTCTGTTGTTGAGTCGCATTGCATTGTCATTACCTGTTGATTGAATTAATTGAAAAGACAAGTAGGTCGTGATTATGTGATTGTATGATTGTGTGTGAGTAACTACTCTTATCATGTGTTATTTGCCATTTATTATTGAATGTAGTTCTCACCCCTCTGTTGTTGTTGTGTCTGTGCTTCTTCGGAAGTACAGATAATCCAGGTACTTGAGTTGCTTGGAGTGCGTGTTGCCTGTTCGAGTCGTAGGAGTCGCTCTGATACGTAACACGGGAATTTTGGAGATTTTATTAGTTGTTATTTTGTATTGAATTTTTGTTACATATCTCTTTTAAATTCAATATTTTGAGGACCACGAGTTTATGTGGAGTTTTGGAGTATTTTGGCAAGTGTGCCGTGAACTTATGAAATGATTATTCCGCTGTTTTATTTCGTTTAATGAAAAGGAATTTTGATGTTGATTTTATTGGTGTAGCATCCTACTTGTAGAAGTTGAAAACTCTGATTTTATCCGTAATATTCTTATATTTTATAAAATGGGAAAGTGGGGGTGTTACATGGAAAACTCTAAGCAAGATAATATATAGGTGTATATATATATATACAAGTATATAAAAGAAAGCTGATAGAACTTACAGGTGAGCAAGCTTCCAGTACTACAACTCTTGCAGTTGGTGATCGTGCTTGGTGATGAAGATGTTACAGATGTGTTGTAAGGACATGGACAACTTCACTACACCCTATGGAGTGTGTTGAGATGCTTAGCCTTGATTGGAGATGCTTGGATCACCTTGTGGTACCTCAACTGCAACTCTGTCAAAAGCTTGAGCAACTGACTGGTGATTTTGTGATATAGGTGTTTCAGATGTGTTTCAAGGCCATGGATCACTCATATATGATGTATATGAGGTGTTGGCATGATTGGTTTGGTTTGAATCACTTCCAACTTCAAAACCCGATAGTGACTTGAAGTGGAAGGCAAATTTGGAGTGAAAGAGAGATTTTGAATAAAGCATCAGTTTGGGTGCTTTGGTGTACTAAAACTGATTACAAATGAGCTCTATTTATAGTAGAGCAAGTTTGTTTTCCAAGCAATAGTGAATGGCAACTGGTACAGGTCTGTGGCCAATGGCTGCATAAAGGAATCCAAGTCTTCTATATCCATTGACTTGAGATTAGAGCACAGACCTATGGTCTTCTGTTGCAGGGATAAGGCTTAACTCATTCAGTTGGACTTGCTTCAGTCCATGCCACCTTGATGTATCCATTGAATGCTTGATGCCAAATTTGAATTTCAAGGTTCCTTTCATGATGATTTTGCATATGGAAGGCTAGGTTCTTGGTATTTTGTGTTATGGATAAGATTCCTCATTCATTTGTGTTGTAATTGGACAAAAATTGAATTATCAAAGTGTCCAAAATTAGTCTAAGGAATCGTGGGATGCAAGTTTGTACCAAATGCTGTCAAAAAATAGTTTGTGTTTAGGCAACTTGTGAGATCCATAACTCCTAGCTCAAATGGAGTTTGATTGAGTTCTTGGACATTTTGGAAAGCTTGCATGATGTACTTTAACTTTGTTGTTCACCAATGGACCTGGTTCAACTTGGATCAAGGTGAAAAATGTCCTCAAAGTTTGGAAAAAGTGAAACAGATTCTGACTTGTTGAAAATTTCACTTAGTGTTCGAAAAAGTGGTTATTTCCCATTTTTGTGATTTTGATCAATCCATAACTCAAAATCCATGAGGATATGGAATCTCTTGTAGTTGACACTTTTAAAGTATGTAAGATGAACTTTCATTTGAGCTTTGAGTGGGAGAAAAAGGCCTTATGGTTTAGGAGTTAAGACTTTGTAAAATCATACAGTAACATTGTTTTTGACTTAGGGGAACAATATTTGTGAAAAATTCCAAAAAGTCAAACTTGATTTTGGGCACAGTTGACTTTTTGTTAGATGAAATCCAAACTGTGTGATCCTTTGTGCAATCAAGTGCTTGACCTAATTTAAACCTAATGGATGGATTCTATAGGTATTTTAGGGTGTATTGAATCATGTCCCAAGGTTTGGGAGCATGTCTTGGTCAAAAGTCAAAGATACAGTTGACTTTTTCTTCAAAACCCTAATTGTGGTCCAGATAAGATTGAAACATGTGAATCAAGTTTATTGGATCAATCCATTATTGTAAATGGATCAATGTAGTATATTTGAGGCCCTCAAATCATGTCTTGAGGTCTTGTCTCATGCTTTGCTCTAAAAGTCAACTTAGGGGTGAATTAAGTCAAGAAACCTTAACGCTGATTTTTTATGAATGCATCCCCTGAGGGTATTTTGACTTGATGAGTGGATCCATGAGGTCCCTTGGAGCATCTTGGGTTATGCTTTGAAGTTTTGGCTCATGCCCAGATGAAAATTCTTATCTGGAGGCCTTGGTCGACCAAAACCCTAATTTGGTGACACTGGCGATCTTGAGGCTTGATCCACTTGGAATGATGCAGCTTTGTGCTTGATTTTTGATGTGGGAGTCCTCTTAATCCCTTATGGGTATTTGAGAGGTTAGACAAGTTGAAGATCATGTCATTTCTTGATTGATCCGTTGTCTAAGTGCTCTGAGAGGGCTCAAAACCCTAATTCTTGATTGTAGTATGTGCCCAACAATCCTTGAGAAGATTAATGAGGTATGATGGTACATCTATATTGTAATGATGATTTGCACAATGATGGGAAATCTTGGTGGTCAAAATTTGGGGTATGACAGATGCCCCTATTTAATCTTCTTGAACCCGAAGGTGTGAATGGCGAAGATATTCGGACATTCGGGGTGCAAGAGGATTAAATATCGGAATACCCGAAATTTTGACTGAGTTATGAATGGCAGTTTTCCCATCCATCTTCTTTTGCTAAGAAATGATACTTAGAAAAGGGTAAAACTTCCCCTTGATCCTGGTCTTCACCCAAGGAACTGGTCTCAGTTTCTGAAATAAACTTTGCCTCGATCTTGGTCTTTAGCCAAGGAACTGGTCTCAGTTTCTAAAATAAACTTCCCCTCGATCCTGGTCTTTAGCCAAAGAACTAGTCTCAGTTTCTGAAATAAACTTCCCCTCTATCCTGGTCTTTAGCCATGGAACTGGTCTCAGTTTCTGAAATAAACTTTCCCTCGATCCTGGTCTTTAGCCAAGGAATTGGTCTCAGTTTCTGAAATAAACTTCCCCTCGATCCTGGTCTTTAGCCAAGGAACTGGTCTCAGTTTCTGAAATAAACTTCCCCTCGATCCTGGTGTCGCTCCCAGGATTTTCATCCAGGTACAAACGCGAGAGTGGTGCGGAAAACAGAGTCGCCAGCTGTGTAAATTTATCCCAAGAGAGGGAAAGGGAACACCGCATAACCTGAAGAAGAGGGAAATGAATGGTCATCGCAACCATAGCCTGGGTTCGGGAGTCGGTTACGCGAGGGGAAGGTGCTAGCACCCCACGCGTCCATCGTACTCGATGGGATCCATGCTTGTTGTCTATTCTAAGGGAGAGTTATCCTAACATCTAGGGCTGCACTAAAACGGGGGAAGGGAAAACAAAGACAGACTCGGTAGGACGTCGACGTCCTAGGCCTACGTACTCCCTTTGTGCAATGGGGAATTTAGAGTCAACGTAGTTCGGACCAAGTTCTTTATGTGTTTTTTATGAGCGACGTTAAGTTCGCGTCCGGCAGTTAGGGTCGATGCCTGTTTGCGACTCAGACGGAAAGTAACGTGCCCTTTTTGAAAATAGCCTTTAGTTTGACGATCCCGAAGGACAAAAATGATTTGAAATTTGTTTGTATTTTTTTAGGACAGAAGTGACTTGAGTTAGTTCGTAACTCAACTTGAACCAAAGTCTATGACACGGGAGCGAATGCGTCGCATGGTCGCCCCCAATGGGACGTATGCTCAACACTCTAGAAGAGAGAAGGGGGACCCCTCAATCTTCATTTCCTATGTTTAAGGCTTGTGTGCAAGGCAAGTTGACCTTATTAAGTATCTTAGAGATGTTATGAGATGAGAAGAGGGCATCAAAAGAAAATAAAAACACTACGGGGAAAATCTATCCTAATGTTATCATGCAAAGATGGCCCTAAGGGGAGGTTTGACAACAACCTAAGCTTAAAGAAAAGAAAAGATGAGAGAAAGAAAGAATGAGAGTGGACATGGATAACTATCCACACCCTTAAATAACTTACCTCAACCCCTGCATAATAGGTTAGTACAAAATCATGGCATAAGCAAAAATAAGACAAATGAAACCCAAGCAAGTCACAAACCAAAGAGAAAAGGTTACAAACCAAAGAAAACTCATCCAAGTCAGAATGTGGATGACCTAAACATGTGCCTAAACATGCTATGCAAATGTCACATGAGACATGCAAACAGATATCCAAGCATTAAACATTAATAGAAGAAGAAAGGGGCATATGAGGGAAACATGTTCAAGTATGTAAGATGAAGCATGAATAGCATATGACATGAATGCAAAGTTCCAAAGTCAGAAACATACATCAAATGAAATGTAAATGAATGATATGGCATGGCATACGCAAACCAAACATAAGTCATGAGTAAGCATAGATGAGATAAGCTGAAAAGATAAGTCAAAGAAAAGGCATGTAAACCAAGCATTGAACATATGCACAAAGCATGCAACAACCTCACACCAATGACATATAATGGTAATCAAGTGACCTATAATGATTCAAACATGATTTATGAAGTCAAAGAAGAATCCCAAACAATGGCACACGTGCCTTCTCAAACAAGTAATCAGACATGATCAAAGATGTGCATACAAGAAGACCTCAAACAAAGAGCAATCACATAATTAGTAAAACATCTTCTAAAATTACCGAATTAAGACCCAACACACCCCAACCAGTGGCAAACAACATGTCAAAAGCTCATGCCAAAATTCCCCAGATAGGTCACTCAAACAATTATGCAAAGTCAAATGTGAATTATGGTTCAATATGCAAAAGAACAGAACTAAAATGCAATATGAAATGATTTTAAAAATAAGAGAAAAATGTTTTAATGACATTAAATATGTTGATGAAACAATGCAAATAGAATGAGTTCAAAATGTTTTATGGATGATGAGAAATAAATTAAACAAGTTAGAGTATGCATGTACGGAATAAACTCAAAAGAAATTAACAAAATAATTAATTCAGATGATAAAAATAAAATAAAATAACAAAATAAAAGTTGGGAAAATTTTATAAAACTATAAATATGATTCATGAATTTTTTGGTAATTTTTTAATGCACCTATCTATTTTTAAAATAATTAAAATGAAACAATGCAATTAAATGAAATAAATAACTAGAAATAAACACGGGGGGTGTGTTCAGCAGCCCAAATACGTTGAAAAACAACATGAATCAAATAGAGGGGGTGTGGATATCAAGCCCACACCACAAAGCCCATCAGCGAAAATAAAAATAAAAAGGGGAAGGAACACGTGGAACCCAGTCAACCCTAGGACTCACCATCAGCCATGAGATCAATCTAGCGTCACACAATTGGTCAACCAAAGTCCAAGTAGTCATGATGAACGTTCAGGATCATAAGGCACACCATAAACACGTACACACACGCATACTAAATTATCAGAAATTAAAAAAGGTCACACGTGAGAGGCACATGGAATCATTAATGTGTTGTCAATCTAATGGCCAATGGATTCATCAGACGTACCAGATCAAACAAACTAAAGCATGATGAGTGGTGCAGATCGAAGGTGTACGAAGCTAATCATGGAATGGTATACACTCAATCAATAAAATAAAACATAATTTTAAGCGACGTGGCAACATATAGACCACGCGATCAAAGCCATCAACGGCTGTAACTTCGTCTTCTTCCTCCAACACCTTCACCGGCCGGAACCTGAACCAGCCACTAGAGCTAGGGTTCCGGTCACCCCCTCCGGTCACCTGCAACCAGAAAACTACCAAAACACGCAAAGGAATATACCTTCTTGACCAGATTTCCACGAGGATAAACAATATCACATTAGAAATCACAAACAATCAATATATAAACCAAACCGAATGAAATAAGCTAGGGTTCAAAAATTTCAAACTCACGAAACAACCAAACCATGCGTCCAAACTCAAAACAAACTATACCAGAATTATCAGCACACACAACAGATCATCATGCACGTTTAAAAAGAGAGTTTTAAGATCATGAAAAATTGCACCAACCTGAGATTATGCAAACTGTATCCTTGCTGTTAGCTACAAATGATGATTGCTTTGTGTTCTAGGGATCCCAAGGGTTCAGATTGTGAAAGAAGTTTTGGAAAAACTCTTGTGGATTGTGAGATTCGAATGAATTAAGCTTTAGGGTTGCAAACTTTGTTCTCCTCAAAATCACGTGTGTTCCTTTCTAACCAGTGCATGAGTAAACTTAAATACCTAGGGTTAATCCACTGATAATCACTTGGGCCTTGTTAATTTCTCACTTAATGAGTTTTGTGTGATTTTGGAAATTTGCATAATGTGAAATACACCCTCCTCTATGCATGTATATCCAAACCCTTGATGATGGATCACTTATTTAACAATTGCTAATCACACCTGAATTGGATTTGGGCCTTGAGATGTCTTGGTTCATGAGTTTTCAATGATCTTGCAATTTTGCATAACGTGGAATAAGTGATGAATAAACCATGGATCCACTTGATTCAAAGGCCAAAAATGATCCTTATGGATTGTTCTTTGATGTTAGAATGTGGCTTGAAACAAAGGAATCAATTATATGTCACTATGTCCCAAAATGCAAAAGTTGTGAAGATGGAACCATAAGGAAACCCTAAAAACCACCTTGCCTTCTTCTGATCATAACTTGAGTTTCACAAATGATATGGAGACCATCTAGTACTTGTTGGAAAGGGGAGAAAAATATCTTCAACTTTCATGTTTGAGGAAAATTCACTTGAAGCTTCTTTGATGATGAAAAGTCAAGTTGAAAGTAGTGTAAGAACTTGCCCAAAATGGAAACTTTCAGATTATAGGTCATTTCCATATTTAGTAACTTTTGTACCGACCCTTGATTCTTGATAAATGGTATGAAACTTGACCCTTGAAGACCATATGAGGATGTGAGACCTTGAAAATCTTGAAGATAACTTCAAAATTTCACAGTTGACTTCCCCTCTCACTGTTGACTTTTCCCCTGATTCTCCTGATTCCCAATCCATTGGCCAATTGAATCTCTCATGAACCACACTGATGGACCATTTTCCATTCCTAGATACTTAGGGACCCAAGGAATACCATGGAATAAAGTCTTGCCAAAAAAATCAGAAATAAACTGACTTTACAGCAAACCCTAATTTTGGTACCCTCAGTCTAGGAGGAAATATCACAGTCTCCAAACCCAAATTCCTCTGAATATAATGTGTATCCTCTCTAACAAAGATAAGATATGCCATTTGGTGATGATAAAAACCCAAGAAGCTTGCCCATTGGAGCAATAAACCCAAGAATCTCAAAACCCTAATTTCTGCACTGGTTAGGAGAGAGTGATCCACAATACAAGGACTCTTGCTTGACTCTTTGAAGAACATCTTCTCCTCTTGAGCTGCCTCAAGCACCTTGACCCCATGCTAAGAACCAATGATATGCACACATGATAATGCAAAATGAGATGAAACATAAGCCAGTTAGTACTAAAGTAAGGAGAGCAAATTTTGGGGTGCTACAGCTGCCCCTATTCAATCAACTTGGTCCTGAAGGTATGATAGCACCGGCTGTCATGCGTTCAAAGGATTCATGGGGATTGAATACCAAAAGAAACCTGAAATTTGCTAACGGTGAGAATAACGAACTGGAGCGTGCTGAAAAATAAGGAGTATGACCTCAACCATACCCACAAAAATAAAACGAATACGACCTCAATCGTACCCGCAAAGGAAGACTGACCTCAATCACCCTACCCACAAAGAAAAGGACGAATACGACCTCAATCGTACCCACACAGGAAGACTGACCTCAATCACTCTTCCCACCAAGAAAATATGAATACGACCTCAATCGCACCCGGAAGACGAATACAACCTCAATTGTGCCCGCAAAGGAAGACTGGCCTCAATCACTCTGCCCACCAAGAAAATATGAATACGACCTCAATCGCACCCGAAAGACGAATAAAACCTCAATTGTGCCCGCAAGACGAATACAACCTCAATTGTGCCTGCAAAGGAAGACTGTCCTCAATCACTCTACCCACAAAGAAAAGGACGAATACGACCTCAATCGCACCCGCACAGGAAGACTGACCTCAATCACTCTACCCACCAAGAAAATATGAATACGACCTGAATCGCACCCACAAAATGAATACAACCTCAATCGTACCCGCAAAGGATAACCAACATAAAGTGGATTTCGCTGGGGATAACGTGAAACAAAACTTCTGGTTTATACCACCCCTACTGAGAAAGGGAAACTGGCAAACAAAATATGTCAAGCGAAAACTGACTACCAGGCGAGAACTGGATTTCACAAAAGAGAAAGGCCAAACAAAGGCAAACTTCTAACGGACTCACGATCCATAGATAAGATGACTCCGCTGGGGAAAAGAGAAGTCTAAATAAAAGACTCTGCCGGGGAGCACAAATATGAGGAACGCATCCCTCCAAAATCTCCTGAGTTATGCCATCTCTGATGAGAAAGAGAGCTGGCAAGGAAAGTATCAAACCTGACTTATGCTTCGAATGCAAATGTTTGAATTTTTCCGTAATGCTCCACACGAAGTGGAAATACTACGCGTTTGAAGATGCAATGCAAATGCTTATGATATGAAAAAGGGGTCTCTCCAGCAAAATAAATGCTGGAGAGAAAAGACCAATTCAACTGGGGATGACAAAAATAAATTGTCCTCTGAATCCAAGAACTCTGCTGAGAAGGATCATGCTGACCGACCCTTTGAATCAACAACTTCTACTGGGGGTGAAATCCCAACAGAACATCCACACTACCGGGGATTACACCTGTCCTTTACTGAAGGTCACATCCGAAACCTGAGATTCCTCCTCTGCTGGGGGAGTTGAGAATGAATGCCAATAACAGAACCGGAAGTCTGTTACTGAGGGTTGCCAATAACAGATGGGCTTAGGACCTGCTGGGGGATGCCAGCCCATAATACCATCCTGCTTGGGGAAAACAGTCCATAATACCATCCTGCTTGGGGATACTACTGAACTTAGCCTGCTGATGGGGAGAATGACTTTACTCCCACCCTGCTGGGGATTAGAATATGACATTGTCGGTGAAAGCACGCTTCCTGACTGGATGGGGAAAGTGAACACCCTGATTCTGTGGGGAAATAACTTCTTGATCCAGAGAACGAATTCCCCGAGTCTCCTGCTGGGGAAAGTCTGCTCTGCTGAGGAAAGTGCAATCTCAATGCTGGGGAGAGCAAACTGCTGGGGAAGTACAATCTTGTTGCCATCCAACCTGACCTGTCTCTACGGTCATAAACGGCCCTTTGAATTTTCCACTTGCCCCAGACCACCCGGTCTAATGGAAGAACTCATCTCAAGAGTATTTTATAGAAGACCTGGCTTTTACACTGCCCCAGGGTCTTCAAACTCTTGGAGAGATTTACCAGATCTTGACATAACTGCCCCAGACTTCATAATCCATGAAGTACATCACCTCTAAAGGATTTGTAATGACCTGAAAATACTCCATCCCAGTATTTTGAACTTTGAGGATGTGTTTTCAATCAACCATTTTCGGGAGTGGACAATTTCCCATGCTCTAGAGGTGGCCTGTCCCAATATGAGCTTTGAAGTGACTTTGCCCATGATCTTAGAATGAATGCCCTAGCATAACTGAATTTCGGAGAGATTTCTCGATGTGACTTCCCCAGATTGGCTACATCTTAACACGACTTACTGGGGAGAGCCCACTCTACACTGAGTCTCTTGGCAGCATGCCCTTTGATATGATTGTCCTTCAGAATTTTCAAGCATCCCAACTTGGCAGGATCAAGCTCCTTGACTGACGTTCACTGTGTAAGCTGCATTGATGCTTAGGCACATGTATGCAAACAGAATAAGTTATTTATGAGAATGATAATTCTAATGCAACAAATATGTTAACCTTGAAGTTTTTATTAAAGATGCGTCGCCAAGCCCTGTGAATGAATCACTAGCTGGGATGCGACCTTGATTTTGAATGGCAAAACAATGCGCACATGCAATACCAACAAATCTTATTAGCACAACTCATAGGAGTCAGGAACACTGTCCTGTTGAAGTACGCTTTTGGAATAAACCCTATTTCAATTAGGACTTTTAAGGGTTGTAACGTGGTCTGGTTCACGGTTTCAGAAAAAAGGATTTATGGCTTAAAATTTATCGGTGCCCACCCACTCTTCGTGATGTTCTACAGTCCTATGTTCAGTTAATCTGACACAAACGCTCATCTCTTAAAAGGTTTACGATCTTTAAGGGACCCATGCCACTAATGGTTTGATGCCTAAGGAAGTTTTGGAGTGACAGTCACCCCCTTTTATCTTTCGTGTCTGTAATCACACGAATTTGTTCTTATCGGGGATTTTCTTTTGTAACGCTTTTCGCTTTTTCTTTCTTTTACTTTTTTGGTCCCTAATTTTTGCCTAGGCTGACTCTTTTGAGTTTTTTCGATTTTGAAGTCCAGCAGGATGCCCTGACTTTTGCCTAAGTCACTTGTTTACAAGTTTCGACTTAGCGGGCTTTTATTTTTTTATTTTTTTATTCCCCTTTTTGAACAAAGCGTGTGACACTGGTTATCTTACTTGCTTGAAAGGGTTGTGACTGCCTCACTCCTTAGTTGTTGATGGATAACCATCATGGTTTCACATCTCTTGACCTCTTGACGGTGGGATAGAAGGTGATGGTTCCTCGGATGCACACTCCCCTTGAAATTTGAATGCTCGGTCAAACTAACTGACGCCTACCCTGCCCCTGGGTTAAGTATGAGGGTTTTTCGTACGAAAGAAACTCCTATTTCAAGGCTCAAAAGGGGTTAACGAGGGTCTATCTCCCTTATATCTCCAGTGTTTAGGGGTTTGAAACAATGCCTGTACATCCTCAACAGGGTTCTATCCTTGAACATACAACCAGAGATTTTGCGTTTTTGTCTCATCATCCTCCCTCAAGAGTTCTAAACAAGAAAATTGGTATTGCAGTGCATATAAATATTTAAGAGTGAACACGAATGGATTACTTCAAGAAAAACATACTCATTGCATTAGTATCATCATAAAAAAACAAACAAGTCTTACATGCATACAATGCTTTAACAAGAAATGAAAAACTACAAATGAAAATGCAGTAAAGAAGCTGAAGATTGCCATTGCTGAGAAAGCTTGATTCTTTCTGGACGTACTTGCAGACTGAGTGTTCATTTGAGAAAGGAGGCTTCAATTGATGTACATATCATCTTCAGTGAATGCAATGATCTCTGAGTCTACCAGGTCTTGCACCTTGTGCTTGAACACGTTGCAGTTTTCAATTGAATGACCCGGTGTGTCTGAGTGATATTCACATCTGGCATCCAGATCATAATCAGGAGGAATAGGGTCGGGAACAGGCTTGACATCCCTTAGTTGAACCAAATAACTTTCAAGTAGACGGGCAAGAACATGGTTGTGAGGAACAGGGAGTGGATCAAACCTTCTCTCAGGCCTTCGTGATCTTTGTTGTCCCTTTCAAGAGCAGTTCTCTTGTTGACCCTGATTCGAGCGTATAATCTTTTCAGGCACTTTTCTCTTCAGACTTGGTCGAGGCGTAGGCAGCATTTGCGGATTTGGGGATTCTAAGACCAAGGACTGCAAGAAATGCCCCTGACCTGACGTGGCTTTGGGAGAAGCAACGGGGATACCCACTTCTTTTTCAACAGCTAGAGTGGGACCACCTTGTATGCTTACGCCGCTTGGTGTGAATTCAATTTTCCTCGAATCAATCAGATCCTGGACAGCGTGCTGAAGGGCCCTACACTTCTCCACAGTATGCCCTGGTGCCCCAGAATGGAAATCACAACGGGCTCTTGAATTGTAGCCTGGTGGGGGATTACCAGTAACGGGAGCCAAAGTCCTTTTCTGTACCAGTTGCGACCGAAGGAGATGCTGCAATAGTTGAGAATATGGCATAGGGAGTGGATGAAAAACTCTTTTAGGCTGCTTCGGTCTCTGTGCACACTTTTTATTCTTAGGCTTATCTTGGGAGATAAGACCTGGTTGCTGTTGGGAAAGTTCTGGAACCTCAGCTTGTGGAATAGATTCACGAGGCAATCCATGATCTAGATCAAATCCCAAAGAGATGGGAGAAGTAAGGACCTCTGTCTCGGAAGCAAGCACATGACTATTTTCCTTCTTTAACACTGTTTTCAAAATTTCCATGACCAAACCCATCTGAGTCTTCATCTGATTGACCTCCTCCCTCAGCATCTTCTGCTCCTGGGACATGACCAGCATGTCTTCCCCAAATTGCCTCATCTGAACCTTCATTTCAAGCATCTCTGCACGGAGTTGTTCCATGGCTATCCTCTAGTTATCACAGACTGAGTAGAATACGATGAACTGGCTGATCAATCCTGTACTGCGGAGGAGAACAAAGTAAAAACACCAGAGATAAACACCTGTTATGCAGAATGATTATGCAAAATGATTATGCAAAATGATTATGCAAAATGATTATGAATATGCAAATGCAAATGAACATGTTAAGAAATTCGTAGGGCGATCCACCCCTTGATTCCAGTTTAACAGCAAAATAGAACGGAACTTCTGCTCATATATTAAGAAAACCATAGGAAAACCCAAATGTCGAAATCACAACCCAAGATAATAAGTCTGAACATAATAATCATAGATCCCAACCAACAGGTCTGGTGGTGATCCAAATACAATAAAAGAAAATAGAAAACTACGGCATGTTATCAAGGTCCACAAGTGCCAATCCCCCCATCCATTATGCTTTTTGCTCCAGTCTTGAATTTCCTTGAATAGCTTTTTGGTGTCGGGATGCTTCGGTCTCTGAATTAGCTCTTGAATGAGAACGTCTCTCCTATGCATGATCCCTTCCAAGTATCGGCAATGCAACTCCCAAGCGTCTTCTCCAGAAACACCATCCATGCTAGGACCCTCATTTCTAGGTCTCTTCACTTCAGCTTAGATCTTCAGTTCCTCTATGGAGGCTATGGCTTCATTGAGTCGACCCTCGACTGCTTGTCTCTGGAATACCCCTGATAGGATCTCAGCGTCTTTTTTCTTGAGCTTTAACTTCAATTGATCAATCTGAGCTAGATAATCATCTTCCTTTCGCTTATTCTCAGCCATTGCAGTGTCTCGGTGAGCATTGAACCTGTGAATTCTCAACAAAGCCTTGGCCAATTCCTCCTTCTTAGACTTGAGGACCTTAGTGATACCCTCTAAAGCTTGCTTCATCCTTTGTCTGGATGTGACCTTGTCAGCTAGCTCCTTTTCTGCCTTAGCGAGAAGCTTTGTCTTCAACTCGGCGATGTGAACAGCTTCACCCCGCTCATGTTTCAACTGATAAATCTCTCTTTATAGCTCACTGTTCTCTTCTCGCAGCTTTTCCTTTTCATCCCACAACTTGTTAAACTTCTCTATCTCAACTGTGGTAGGAGGCTCAATCAGCAGGGGGTAAGATGGTGGTTCTTTGGAGAATGGCAGAAGCTCCTCCTCTACCCTTTTTTGAATCCAATCTTCATACGCAGGAAATGTTCTGTTGTTGCTCTTCCCAAAATAAGTCTTCCCTTTCTTATGACGATCTTCCCAAGTATTTGCAGCTTCTTTTAACAGCTCTGGATTGATTTCCCCACTCAGATATAAAGATTCTTGGACCTCCTCGTCTCTTGGCGGCTCTTTCAAGGCATACCCGAATTGCCTAATAGGAAGAATATGGTTGTAGTTAATTCCCTCTTTCCTTCCTATTAGAGGCACATTTGGGAGACCTCCATAACTAATCATGATATCTTGGCCCAACAAGTCACGGTTAACCCGAATTAGATTTTCTGCCCTCAAGCCCATCAATCTTTTGGACCAATCCAATGTCCCTTGAGTATCTACAAATGCCCCAGATTTGGGAAGACGATCAGCAAACCATTTGTAGAAGACTGGTGCACAAAAATAAAGGGGTCCCCCCCTCCTCTTCTCGTTCTTATAATGCACTGAATAATACAGATCTCCAAGCAAAGTAGGTACCGGATTCTTCATGGTAAATATCCGGACAGCGTGCATGTCCACAAAATCCTTCATATTTGGAAACAACACCGTTCCATAGACGCACATAGCCAAGATGGCATTGAAAACTGACCAACATCTAGCCTTAGCATAAACAGCAGTCTGTTCTATAAAAAATTTCACATGAAAGCCTTTACAGCCTCCCTTACTGGCAACGTTATTTTTCAACAAAGACAAATCCAAATGCAAAGCCTCGGAAACCTTTCCCAAATCAGGAAGTTCTTTAGACGGATAGAAAGGAGCCTCTTCTTTAATGTCAACATCCAGAATGAGAGCAAACTCCTCCAATGTCGGAGCCAAAAGATAATCAGTGAATAGGAAACAACGCAGGTGAGGGTCATAGAATTGTACCAGAGTGTACAAAGCCCTATACTCGTATTCAGTGATGTTGCGAGCAAAATCTAGAATTCTTCCATACTCCCCTCTAAAGTCTGCCAATACCCCATGTTCTGCCATAGACACAATCTTGTGAACAGGATCCAGAATAAGTGATGGGAACTTGTACATTATGATGTTCTTTCTCTTCTCAATACTCATCCTTAATAGTCTTCAAAAACCAGAATCAAAGTTAGGATGCAGCCCTGCAAATGAATAAACATGTTAGGATGCAAAATGATGATGCAAATGCACACATGGAATCAAGGATGCCACACAGACTGGACAACTGCTGCACTGAACAACTGTATAACCTCAAAGGTCTGCCCAAACGCCCAGAATACCAACATAACCAAAGTACCACACTGATAAATATGCTGATCAGAAAACTGGGTATGTTGAAGGTCAAGGTTACCTGCAAACCTGTAAACACCCTGCCCTCTCACATGTGGGTACTAGAAAGCCGAGGATCCTCAATATCACGGGCTCTTAGGTTGAGAAATGATGATACGTTCACCATTTCTGGTTTGGCATCATCACCAATTGAGGAGGCCTCAACTGATTCCCCTCAAAAGAAAACATCCTATGGCAAGTCCTCAGCTTCGGCACTGAGGTCGAGAAGTAATAGTACATTCATCCCTCGGGGTACAGTACTATCGCCAATCGAGGAGCACCTCCACCGATTCTTTTCCAAAAGGAAACCCTATAGCAAGTTCCCAGCATTGGGTCCTCGGATCGACATGTGTAATGGGTTTGCCATTTCTGGTCTGCCATTATCACGTCTCGGGAGGAGTGCCGTTCTGAGTCCTCGGGAATGGCCACCAGAGTCGACAGTTTTCCAGGTTACATTCAATCATCTGCCCCAATGCGCAGGATAGAACATTACCAAAGAAAACCTCGTCTGGATGTGGAGTTTTCATGTATACTACGTCTGGCCAAATTCCACACAAGTCACACTACTTTCTACGCTAATCCTACATGTACGCTCAAGCCTGGGTATTGGGCTTATCTCTCAGAACCCCAACCCGCCAAACAGAAGAACAGTGCAGCAGATGATAATAATATGCAAAGCAGTAAATGCGGTAAAAAATAAAATACAACAAATAAAGCAAAAAAAAACAAAAAAAAAACACCCAAAGAGAACAAGGACAAGTAAGCGCTAGGATTGACTCGCTTAGGGATGGACCAGTATAGGTCAACCAGACTCCCCAGCAGAGTCGCCAGCTGTCGCTCCCAGGATTTTCATCCAGGTACAAACGCGAGAGTGGCGCGGAAAACAGAGTCGCCAGCCGTGTAAATTTATCCCAAGAGAGGGAAAGGGAACACCGCATAAACCTGAAGAAGAGGGAAAGGAATGGTCATCGCAACCATAGCCTGGGTTCGGGAGTCGGTTACGCGAGGGGAAGGTGCTAGCACCCCACGCGTCCATCGTACTCGATGGGATCCACGCTTGTTGTCTATTCTAAGAGTGAGTTATCCTAACATCTAGGGCTGCACTAAAATGGGGGAGGGGAAAACAAAGACAGACTCAGTAGGACGTCGACGTCCTAGGCCTACGTACGCCCTTTGTGCAATGGGGAATTCAGAGTCAACGTAGTTCAGACCAAGTTCTTTTTGTGTTTTTTATGAGCGACGTTAAGTTCGCGTCCGACAGTTAGGGTCGATGCCTGTTTGCGACTCAGACGGAAAGTAACGTGCCCTTTTTGAAAATCGCCTTTAGTTTGACGATCCCGAAGGACAAAAATGATTTGAAATTTGTTTGTATTATTTTAGGATAGAAGTGACTTGAGTTAGTTCGTAACTCAACTTGAACCAAAGTCTATGACACGGGAGCGAATGCTTCGCATGGTCGCCCCCAATGGGACGTATGCTCAACACTCTAGAAGAGAGAAGGGGGACCCCTCAATCTTCATTTCCTATGTTTAAGGCTCGTGTGCAAGGCAAGTTGACCTTATTAAGTATCTTAGAGATGTTATGAGATGAGAAGAGGGACTCAAAAGAAAATAAAAACACTACGGGGAAAATCTATCCTAATGTTATCATGCAAAGATGGCCCTAAGGGGAGGTTTGACAACAACCTAAGCCTAATGAAAAGAAAATATGAGAGAAAGAAAGAATGAGAGTGGACATGGATAACTATCCACACCCTTAAATAACTTACCTCAGCCCCTGCATAATAGGTTAGTACAAAATCATGGCATAAGCAAAAATAAGACAAATGAAACCCAAGCAAGTCACAAACCAAAGAGAAAAGGTTACAAACTGAAGAAAACTCATCCAAGTCAGAATGTGGATGACCTAAACATGTGCCTAAACATGCTATGCAAATGTCACATGAGACATGCAAACAGATATCCAAGCATCAAACATTAATAGAAGAAGAAAGGGGCATATGAGGGAAACATGTTCAAGTATGTAAGATGAAGCATGAATAGCATATGACATGAATGCAAAGTTCCAAAGTCAGAAACATACATCAAATGAAATGTAAATGAATGATATGGCATGGTATACGCAAACCAAACATAAGTCATGAGTAAGCATAGATGAGATAAGGTGAAAAGATAAGTCAAAGAAAAGGCATGTAAACCAAGCATTGAACATATGCACAAAGCATGCAACAACCTCACACCAATGACATATAATGGCAATCAAGTGACCTATAATGATTCAAACATGATTTATGAAGTCAAAGAAGCAATCCCAAACAATGGCACAAGTGCCTTCTCAAACAAGTAATCAGACATGATCAAAGATGTGCATACAAGAAGGCCTCAAACAAAGAGCAATCACATAATTATCAAAATATCTTCTAAAATTACCAAATTAAGACCCAACACACCCCAACCAGTGGCAAACAACATGTCAAAAGCTCATGCCAAAATTCCCCAGATAGGTCACTCAAACAATTATTTAAAGTCAAATGTGAATTATGGTTCAATATGCAAAAGAACAGAACTAAAATGCAATATGAAATGATTTTAAAAATAAGAGAAAAATGTTTTAATGACATTAAATATGTTGATGAAACAATGCAAAAAGAATGAGTTCAAAATGTTTTATGGATGATGAGAAATAAAATAAACAAGTTAGAGTATGCATGTATGGAATAAACTCAAAAGAAATTAACGAAATAATTAATTCAGATGATAAAAATAAAATAAAATAACAAAATAAAATTTGGGAAAATTTTATAAAACTATAAATATGATTCATGAATTTTTTGGTAATTTTTTAATGCACCTATCTATTTTTAAAATAATTAAAATGAAACAATGCAATTAAATGAAATAAATAACTTGAAATAAACATGGGGGGTGTGTTCAGCAGCCCAAATACGTTGAAAAACAACATGGATCAAACAGAGGGGGTGTGGATATCAAGCCCACACCACAAAGCCCATCAGCGAAAATAAAAATAAAAAGGGGAAGGAGCACGTGGAACCCAGTCAACCCTAGGACTCACCATCAGCCATGAGATTAATCTAGCGTCACACAATTGGTCAACCAAAGTCCAAGTAGTCATGATGAACGTTCAGGATCATAAGGCACACCATAAACACGTACACACACGCACACTAAATTATCAGAAATTAAAAAAGGTCACACGTGAGAGGCACATGGAATCATTAATGTGTTGTCAATCTAATGGCCAATGGATTCATCAGACGTACCATATCAAACAAACTAAAGCATGATGAGTGGTGCAGATCGAAGGTGTACGAAGCTAATCATGGAATGGTATACACTCAATTAATAAAATAAAACATAATTTTAAGCGACGTGGCAACATATGGACCACGCGATCAAAGCCATCAACGGCTGTAACTTCGTCTTCTTCCTCCAACACCTTCACCGGCCGGAACCTGAACCAGCCATCGGAGCTAGGGTTCCGGTCACCCCCTCCGGTCACCTGCAACCAGAAAACTACCAAAACACGCAAAGGAATATACCTTCTTGACCAGATTTCCACGAGGATCAACAATATCACATTAGAAATCACAAACAATTAACATATAAACCAAACCGAATGAAATAAGCTAGGGTTCAAAAATTTCAAACTCACGAAACAACCAAACCATGCGTCCAAACTCAAAACAAACTATACCAGAATTATCAGCACACACCACAGATCATCATGCACGTTTAAAAGAGAGTTTTAAGATCATGAAAAATTGCACCAACCTGATATTATGCAAACTGTATCCTTGCTGTTAGCTGCAAATGATGATTGCTTCGTGCTCTAGGGATCCCAAGGGTTCAGATTGTGAAAGAAGTTTTGGAAAAACTCTTGTGGATTGTGAGATTCAAATGAATCAAGCTTTAGGGCTGCAAACTTTGTTCTCCTCAAAATCACGTGTGTTCCTCTCTAACCAGTGCATGAATAAACTTAAATACCTAGGTTAATCCACTGATAATCACTCGGGCCTTGTTAATTCCTCACTTAATGAGTTTTGGGTGATTTTGGAAATTTGCATAATGTGAAATACACCTTCCTCCATGCATGTATATCCAAACCCTTGATGATGGATCACTTATTTAACAATTGCTAATCACACCTGAATTGGATTTGGGCCTTGAGATGTCTTGGTTCATGAGTTTTCAATGATCTTGCAATTTTGCATAACGTGGAATAATTGATGAATAAACCATAGATCCACTTGATTCAAAGGCCAAAAATGATCCTTATGGATTGTTCTTTGATGTTAGAATGTGTCTTGAAACAAAGGAATCAATTATAGGTCACTATGTCCCAAAATGCAAAAGTTGTGAAAATGGAACCATAAGGAAACCCTAAAAACCACCTTGCCTTCTTTTGATCATAACTTGAGTTTCACAAATGATATGGAGACCATCTAGTACTTGTTGGAAAGGGGAGAAAAGGATATTCAACTTTCATGTTTGAGTAAAATTCACTTGAAGCTTCTTTGATGATGAAAATTCAAGTTGAAAGTAGTGTAAGAACTTGCCCAAAATGGAAACTTTCAGATTATAGGTCATTTCCATATTTAGTAACTTTTGTACCAACCCTTGATTCTTGATAAATGGTATGAAACTTGACCCTTGAAGACCATATGAGGATGTGAGACCTTGAAAACCTTGAAGAGAACTTCAAAATTTCACAGTTGACTTCCCCTCTCACTGTTGACTTTTCCCCTGATTCTCCTGATTCCCAATCCATTGGCCAATTGAATCTCTCATGAACCACACTGATGGACCATCTTCCATTCCTAGATACTTAGGGACCCAATGAATACCATGGAATAAAGTCTTGCCCAAAAAATCAGAAATAAACTGACTTTATAGCAACCCCTAATTTTGGTACCCTCAGTCTAGGAGGAAATAACACAGTCTCCAAACCCAAATTCCTCTGAATATAATGTGTATCCTCTCCAACAAAGATAAGATATGCCATTTGGTGATGATAAAAACCCAAGAAGCTTGCCCATTGGAGCAATAAACCCAAGAATCTCAAAACCCTAATTTCTGCACTGGTTAGGAGAGAGTGATCCACAATACAAGGACTCTTGCTTGACTCTTTGAAGAACATCTTCTCCTCTTGAGCTGCCTCAAGCACCTTGACCCCATGCTAAGAACCAATGATATGCACACATGATAATGCAAAATGAGATGAAACATAAGCCAGTTAGTACTAAAGTAAGGAGAGCAAATTTTGGGGTGCTACACCTGGTCTTTAGCCAAGGAACTGGTCTCAGTTTCTTCTTGTCGAGTTTCGTCCTTGACAAGGGATGCTATTTGTAGCGGTTTTTGTCAAACTTCTCGTCAAGGTTTACTACTGGGAGACGCCATTTGATGGAAAAGAGTTGAGGTTAGACTTACCGGGGGTACCCATTTGTCTGAGCTGTAGAGGTGTGCAAACTTCTCTGTTGGAGATGCCTTTTGCTGACTCTATGGGGAAAAACGAGTCTCTTGAAAGACTGCTTTTTGCTTGGGGATATTACATCATACTTTTCTTCGAGATTTTTTCGGAGAGATGCCATGTGATGTAATCCAATTTTGAGGTGCTGATGAATTTATTAACATCAACTTTCTTGGGAGAAAAACCAATGTATTACTGAGAGTCTTTGATTGAGAGGCTTTCTCTGGGGATTTTCCTTAATCCGGGAAAGCGAGAAATATCATCTGGTGAAGAGTGATGTTCCAAAGGTATCTGTCGGCTGTCTTCTTGCCTTTTAAAGGTTCAAGTTATCAAAGTGATCGAGGATTATCAAAGTGATCGAGGACCGTCTCAAATCCAGAAATAAATTGTGGAGAGATTTCTCAGATGATACATTTCCTGACGAGGCAAGAAACTTAAACTGCGATTTTGTCTTATCCGACGCGGAAAGGGAAACCGACAACTTGATTGATAATATGGCTTTATCACTTGGGAAATGAGTATGACCAGAGTGATATTAATGCGACGTGATTATGAATGTGAATCAATTATGCATGATGTATGTATGTTTATGCTGACAAAATAGATGTGACATACAGACTGGTGAATGAACACAACTAGATACTCGGCCCCTTCGGGGGATGAAAAGTATTATCGTTTTGAGATAGCAATCTTGCCTTACTTAGGAGAGATAGACCTTGTGGGGTATGCAAGAATCGTCAATCAGTCATAAGAGGTACGAAATCTTTCGGGGATATCAGATGGGAAATTCACATCTGAAACGGTTATTCCTTCATTCAGGTGTACTGGTTTTGAAGGAGTACTTTGATTCTGCACTTTGAGGTTCAATCACCTTCGGAGAAGCTATCGATGTTCTTTTTGATGTTCAAAGTCAAAAGGAATTGCCATCTTTATTTTAAAAGCAGAAATTTTTTTGCAAGTAAATTCATTTTCGTTTTGTTTCAAAAATTGTTGATCATGTTAAAAAATGTCATTCTGCAAAGCAAAATAAATGAGAATCGCAAACAAAAGCACTAGGGCTCGAATTTTATGTATAGAATGGAAATCAGCCAAGCGCGTGATTTCATAGAGTATTTACAAAGTTTAGAAAATGATAATTTTAAGGGAAAAGGGTCTTCATTGAAACATAACGACCGTTATCCTTCTACCAACTTTGAATTCTGGACATCCTGAGCTTCTATCGAAGATGACCTTGACTGGAAGTTTTTTGACGAATAGTATTACCGCTGGGGATTTAACCTTGTCGGACGTAGTTACTTGTCATGAATCCCTAACTTTTGCCCGGATTATCTTTTAAGGTTTCCAATCCATCATGATGATTTTGCTTATGTCTCTAATTTTTGCCTGGACCGCCCTTTCGGGTTTTCAATCCACCGAGACGTTTTTTTCATTCATTTTTTATTTATTTAGGCGAAGTATTTCTTGACTACGTCAACATTTGTGGGGTAGGCAAATTCCTCTCCATCCATGGTTGTGAGTCTCAAGGCGCCGCTTGAGAAGGCTTTCTTGACCACATAGGGGCCATCATAATTCGGAGTCCATTTGCCCCGAGAATCAGTGAGGAATGATTGTATCTTTTTGAGCACGAGGTCTCCTTTCCTGAAGACACTGGGTCGAACCTTTTTATCGAATGCTTTCTTCATTCTTTACTGATACAATTGACCATGGCATAGAGCCGCTATTAATTTTTCTTCGATTAGATTCAGCTCATCGTGCCGACTTTGACACCATTCAGCCTCTGTTAGCTTAGCTTCCATCAATACCTGGATTGATGGCACCTCTACTTCTATGGGAAGTACTGCTTCCGTGCCATATACTAGAGAGACAGGGGTTTCCCCTGTTGAAGTGCGGACAAATGTGCGATAACCGTGAAGAGCAAAAAGCAGCATTTCATGCCAGTCTTTGTAGGTTACAACCATCTTTTGAACAATCTTCTTGATGTTCTTGTTAGCCGCTTCTACCGCGCCGTTCATCTTAGGCCAGTAGGGAGACGAGTTATGTTGTTCGATCTTGAACTCAGTACACAACTCTTTCATCATTTTGTTGTTCATGTTGGATCCATTATCCGTAATGATCTGGCTTGGAACACCATAACGACTGATGGGGTTGTTCATGATAAATCGGACCATGACTTGTCGGGTTACATTAGTGTATAACTCTGCTTCGAACCACTTGGTGAAGTAGTCAATGGCTACCAGGATGAACCGATGTCCATTCGAAGGCTTGGGTTCAATCATGCCAATAATGTCGATTCCCCATATAGAAAAAGGCCATGGAGAAGAAAGAACTTTGAGATACGTTGGCAGTACATGGATTTTGTCAGCGTATATTTGACACTTGTGACATTTCCTCATGTATTTGTAGCAATCGGATTCCAGGGTCAACCAATAGTATCCTGCTCTCAAAATTTTACTTGTCATCGTGTGTCCGTTGGCATGAGTGCCAAAGAATCCTTCGTGATTTTCTTTCATCAACATGTTTGCTTCTGGTCTGTCTATGCATCGAAGCAAGACCATGTCGAAGTTTCTCTTATAGAGTGTATCACCGCTCAAGAAGAAGTTGTATGCCAGTCTTCTGATGGTTTTCCTGTCTTTTCTTGATGCCCCAGGTGGGTACTCTTGTTTCTGAAGGAAGCATTTGATATCATAATACCAAGGTTTGTCGTCTATGACTGCTTCGATTGCGAAGATGTAAGCGGGCTGTTCTAGGCGCATTATGTCAATATTAGGTATGTCGTTCCATTGACCTACACTAATCATGGAAGAGAGAGTGGCTAGTGCATTAGCCATGTGATTCTCTTCACGAGGGATATGATGAAACTCGATTCTGTTAAAGAATGGTAACAACCTTCTCGCGTAATCTTTGTAAGGAATCAATCCTGATTGGTATGTGTTCTAATCTCCTTTGATCTGATTGATAACCAGGGTTGAGTCTCCATACACATCCAAGTTTTTTATTCTTAAGTCAATTGCTTCTTCGAGACCCATGATACAAGTTTCGTATTGCCTCGCTGTTCGTACACTTGAATGTCAGTCGGGCAATGAAAGGAATATGCGTACCCTGAGGTGTTACAATGATTGCCCAATTTCATTTCCGTAATTGTTGACAGCTCCGTCAAAAATCAATCACCATTGGGAACCTGGTTCTGGCCCTTTACTGGGTAGCGGTTCATCGCAATCTTTCATTTTCAAGTACATGACATCTTTGTCTGGGAAGTCAAATTCGTCTGATTCCTGATCGTCAATCGGTTGATAAGCCAAATGATCGGCTAAAATACTTCCTTTGACAGCTTTCTGAGTATGGTACTCGATGTCGTATTCCAATAGCAACATCTGCCAACAGGCAATCCTTCCCGTGAGAGCAGGATTTTCAAAGACGTACTTGATCGGATCCATTTCGGAGATTAACCAAGTAGTGTGACAAATCATGTACTGACGAAGACGTTTAGCTACCCAAGCCAAAGCACAACAAGTTTTCTCGAGCATAGTGTACCGAGTTTCACAGTCCGTGAATTTCTTGCTTAAATAATAGATGGAAGACTCTTTTCTTTTGGTTTCATCTTGTTGGCCAAGTACACAACCCATCGAGTCTTCCAAGACTGTTAGGTAGATGATTAGTGGTCTTCCTTCCATTGGAGGTGACAGGATTGGTGGATTCAACAGATATTCTTTGATACTGTCAAACACTTTTTGGCAATCTTCTGTCCATACACAACTTTGATTCTTTTTTAGTAGTTTGAAAATTGGTGCGCATGTTGCGGTCATGAGGGATATGAACCTTAAGATGTAATTCAGACGTCCCAAAAATCCTCTGACCTATTTTTCAGTCTTTGGCAAAGGCATTTATTGAATGGCCTTGACCTTGTCAGGGTCAACCTCGATTCCTTTTTGGCTGACGATGAACCCTAAAAGTTTTCCTGAGCGGACACCGAATGTGCATTTATTGGGATTCAAGCGGAGTTTGTATTTTCTTAGACGCTTGAATAACTTTGACAGGTGTGTCACATGCTTTTCTTCTATTTTAGATTTGGAAACCATGTCATCGATATACACTTTAATTTCTTTGTGCATCATGTCGTGAAACAGAGTTGTCATAGCCCTTTGATAGGTTGCCCCGACATTCTTCAAGCCGAATGACATTACCTTGTAACAAAAGGTGCCCCATAGGGTGATGAATAAAGTTTTCTCTATATCTTCCGGCGCCATTTATATTTGATTATAACCCGAGAATCCATCCATGAAGGAGAAGACTTTGAACTTTCCGGTACTGTCAACCAGCATGTCTATGTGTGGTAAGGGGAAGTCATCATTTGGACTTGCTTTGTTCAGATCCCTGTAGTCTACATACATTCTGACTTTTCTGTCCTTTTTCAGAACTGGCACTATGTTAGCTAGCCATTGAGGATATTCTGAGGTGGCGAGGAAACCTGCGTCGATCTGTTTTTGCACTTTCTCCTTGATTTTGATAGCCATATCCAGGTGAGTCCGTCCCAGCCTTTTTTTCACCGGAGGATATTCGACCTTTAACGATAAATGATGTTCCACGATGCTGGTATCCAACCCTGGCATGTCCTGATAGGACCAAGCAAATACATCTGGAAACTCTTTGAGAAGTTTTATCAAGCTTTCTTTGCCAATCGGGCCGAGCAATGCTCCAATCTTAACTTTTTTCTTTTCTTCCTCTGATCCCAAATTGACCGTTTCCAACGGCTCTTTGTGAGGTTCAATGGACCTTTCCTCTTGTCTGACTAATCGGGAGATCTCCTATGGAATTTCGGTGTCTTCTTCTTCTTTAGCTTCAAATACCGGGAACTCAAAGTTGGGAGAAGGCATTGGATCCTATGTTTCAATGGGGTTTAAAACAAGTAATCTGCATGGCGTGATGATTCATTTTTTAGAAGAAATAGAGAGAATGCAAGAGTATGTGCAGTGTATTTTCTGAAAAATGCTTGTTATTATTTTGGGTTGTTTTAGGATTACCATTTTCTGAAAAACGAAAAGTGAAAACAACAATCAATGCGGGAATGAGAGAACGACGTTATTTATTTATTTATGATTTGTTGATTCTTGAACTACAGCCCTATAAAACAAAACTCTGTCGCTTTGGACAAACCGAAGAGGGACATTTACAGAAAAGTGAGTCCTATAAAAACATCTGTTTCACCTGGGCAGGGTGAAAGGTTAAAACAAATACGGCAATTACTTAGACTTATGGATGACTTTCGGGACATCGACAGCAACCCATTATCGACGAACTCCTCGGTGAATCACAAATTCTGGTACCTTCTTTCTTGGTTTGTCCTCAGAAATGACGTTGATTTCTGGTGGAGTAGGATCATTGGAGTCTTCCTCCCATGCAGAGTTGTCATAAACGAACTCTTCTGTTGTATCCTCCCTAGTGTTTTCACTCTCAAGAGGATCTCCCCATCCAGTTGGCTGGATGTCCTCGTATCTGATGCGAGAACTTTCGGGAGCAGTGTACTTGACTAATAAGTGTACTTGTCCCTTGACTATCCTAAGGTGTCCCATACTTCTGTAGGGATAGAGGAGTCATCCTTCTCAATGACGTTGACCTCAGGAAAAGAAAAGTTGATGAACTCTTGTCCTGCAATCTTTGTAGATTCATCGTTGTGCTGGATATCTTTGGAATGCCCTGAGTAATGATCCCATGACTCGGTGGGGACATGGGTATTCCTGTCAATATTACTTAGCTGATATGCATTGTTTGGCTGACTCTTTTACCTCAAGTCTCCTGGGTACGGCTTCCAGATAGGCAAGTCATCCAGGGGATCATAATAGTCCTGATCGAAGTTGTTCTTCATTAGATCACCCTCTAGTGAGTTAGGTGGAGCACGACACCCCTCAGGATCACAATCTCCATAGATCATCCGAACGTCTGATCTTGGTATATATCTCGGGCCCTGCTTGGGAAAACAGAATGATATGTGCATTTCTTCTTGAGACATATAACCATTATCATTGAGATAAGATTTCCATTCCTCGCCTGTATCGGAGGAATCACTCTTATTGATGGTGTGTACTTCTTGAGACACTGGGTGGAGGAAGCCTCCACTGTGGAAGAAGTCCTGAATGGGATGAAAACTTTCATCTTTAGTAGCCTGGGTACAGGCTGAGGAGAAAACCAAGACCTTTCTTTGTCTTGTTATCCGTAGGAATTACAAGTTGTCTCCGTCCTTTTATGTCATTACTCTTGATCATTTCGAGAAGGAAATCGACGTCCCTCTTTCTGATAAATTCTCATTGCTCACTGAGAGTTCTTGAAACTGGATTCCAACGACCTCCCCAGGTTCTACATAGGAGAATGATGATAATTTGCTCACTATTAAGGCCTGCTCCCTGCATACTGTGACTAACTTGTCATTCTTGACGAACTTCAGCTTCTAGTGAAGTGTCGAAGTGACTGCCCCAGCTTCGTGTATCCAAGGTCTTCCTAATAAACAGTTGTATGTTGCCCAAATATCCATGACCTGGAAAGTGACTTGGAAAGTGTGAGGACCGATGGTTATGGGAAGATCAACTTCGCCGATAACTATTTTTCTGGATCCGTCAAAGGCTTTGACGATGACCTCGCTGCCTCTCATCAGGGCTCCTTGAAATGATAGTCGTATCAGAGTTGATTTTAGCATAACATTCAAAGATGATCCTGTGTCTACCAGTACGCTGGCTAAAGCATCAACTTGGTAGTTGACTGCAATGTTGAGTGCCATATTGTGATTCTTGCCTTCTTCCGGCAGTTCTTCATCACTGAATCCTAAATTGTTACAGGAAGTGATGTTGGAAATGATGCTGTCAAACTGCCTTACCGTCACATCTTGTTCTACGAAAGCTTACTCCAAGACTTTCTCCAAAGCTTCCCTGTGAGCTTCGGAACTAAGCAGGAGAGATGGTTGGTCCACAATGTTATACTCGCTTTTCTGGATGAGCTTCAGCATCTCATCGTTGCTTTTTACCAGTTCTGGATTACTAGAATGTCCGGCTGGTTGATTAGGAACTTTTGTTTGAGGTTTCTTCTCTTTGGTAGGTTCTCCAACTCCTCTGTTGAAGATCTGGCCGCTCTGTGTGACTCGGCTAATGTCAACAATGTTTACGATGAAGGGTAATGGAGTTTCCTTTCCATTTTCGATGGTTGTTGCACCGTACTTGTAAGGGATAACCTTCTCTGATTTGTACGGTATCGGTCCTGGCAGGTAGATAACCACAGGAGCTTTCTGGTTTCTCTGACCATTATAGGCAACCTCAACCAGTTCCTGGATAGGAACCTTTATACTATTAAGAGGAATTCTTGATTTGTCGAGTAGAGGGATTATGGCGCAAACGTATTTGGTCCTCCCATGATAGGCGATTATGACAACGTCTTTGCTTTGATCAGGGAGATAGTCTTGTATCACATTGATCGACCCAGGACTTGAACATGGTCGAATCTCTTTCTGGTCCAACTAATTTTGAAAAGCCGCTCGTACAAGGTAGCATCCTTGGTTATTCTCTGAACAAACTCTACAGCGCTCATAGTTGTGGGGTGGCATCCGACCACGCCCGCTTTGTATGCAGTGCATCTTTACTAGATCTATTTCCATCGAGCAGACATCCTGACTTTGATGCCTACCAGGATTCCCGTCAATTATACTAATATGATGTGTAGCTTCATCCAAGTAGGTTGGAAACCACCAGTGGTCCAACAAGTGTTGAAGTGTTCTTTGGACAAGTGCACACCCTTGGTCGTCTTCACGACATTCCTCACAGTCCAGATAATCGTGTGAAGCCAGAAAGCCGAGCCCGACCTGTTTAGCGTGTAATTCTACCAGACAGGTATTCATCAAGCGTATGTCAAAGATCTGAACCATATTGACTTAATGGTTATTTCTCTCACGGTAGTCTTGGATCCATCCAAGATCTATCTGACGTTGGAGGGCCTCTTGTACAAAAGAGCATCCCTAATTGCTTGTTGAGCAGATCAGACAAGTGTTGTAATCGTGCCGTGGCAGATTATGGTATTGACTCTGTCTCGAATGCATCGCCACCAAATTGACGTTCATCGCAAGAATGTTGGGATGCGCATGGGCCATGTTTACTTCACGGATTCGGTGATCTTGAATCCAGCCTAGATTCATCTGTTCTGGTAGAGCTGATTGCACTACGGAACACCCCTGGTTATTCTTTGAGCAGATATCACACTGGTGATAATTGTGAGGCGGTACATGACCGTACCCGCCCTGTCTGCAATGCATCCTGAATAGATTGGTTCCTAATAGGAGTACATCATGAATTTGATAACTGCGACTAAATTCTTCCTCTATTAAATTTACTGTAGTCTTCTCATGTTGTGGCAATGGGTTCGTCTGAACATTTGGATTGGTATCTTTGAAAGATAAGATCCCGTTCCTGAAAAGCTTATGTATATCAGACTTAAAGCTGAGACAGTTCTCAATGTTGTGCCCCGATCCTCCTTGATGGTAAGGGCAAGTTTGATCCGATTTGAACCAAAAAGGTGGATTTTCTGGTACTGTAAGAGGAGACCTGGTTTGGACGTACCCCTTGGTCAGTAGAAGTGGAAATAGTTCTGCGTACAACATCGGTATGTATAGGGTCAAACCCTGATGGTTGTGTAACACGACTGTTGCTATTGTATTGTGGACGAGCCTGCTGAAGAGGCTGTTGTGTCTTTTGCTGATACTGTTGTTGACTTGGTTGGCTCTGAGCAACCTGAGGTTGATAAGTCGGAGCCGGCGTTGGGTTGATAGCGAAAGTTATCGCCGGTACTGGTTGATACCTTCGCCTTTGCTTTTCCAGAGAGATATTACCAATATCTTGCTCTTTTTTCTTTTAGAAAGCACTACCGTATCTCTTAGTACTGCTAGATGGCTCTGCATCTTTGACCAATCGTCCTTCTCGGACTGCTTCTTCAAGGCGTACTCCCTTGTTCACCATTTTAGTGAAGTCACTGGGCGTACTGGCGACCATTCGGTCATAATAGAATGAGCTTAATGTTTTCAAAAAGATCTTGGTTATCTCATTTTCCTCAAAAGGGGGACAGATCTGGGGTGGTAATTTCACGCCATCTCTGAGCATATTCCTTGAAAGTTTCTTTGTCTTTTTGTGACATTGCTCTGAGATGATCCCTATCTGGTGCCATGTCCAAATTGTATTTATACTGCTGAACAAAGGCTGCCCCAAGATCTCTAAAAGTACTGATCTTGGTGCGGTTTAAACCCATGTACCATTTGAGTGCAGCACCAGTTAAACTGTCTTGGAAATAATGGATCAGTAGCTGTTGATTTTCTGTCTGAGTTGATATTTTTCGAGCGTATATCATCAAATGACTTTGAGGGCAAGAGTTGCCTTTGTATTTTTCAAAGTCGGGCACCTTGAATTTGTGCGGGATCTTTACATTAGGGATGAAACAGAGGTCTGCAACGTCTTTTCCAAATAAGTCTTGACCGCGAATGGCATGCAGTTCCTTCTGCATTTCCAAGAATTATTCTAGGAATTCATTCATCCTTTCGTACATGTCTTTGTTTCCACCAGAAATTGATTGTGGAATCTGTCCTTCCGGGACAGTGTGTACCACTGGTTGTGGCATAGACATTTCAGCGGTGATTCTTGGCGCTTCAGTGCCTTGAAGTTTGTAACCTTCAGGTGTAGCCGTCGTAAACCTTGTGTCTTCACTTTCCCGAAGTTTGTAACCTTCAGGTCCAGGGGTTCTGGCTGTAGTTTCTTGGTCTTCAGTGACCGACGGGATATATCCTTCAGAGATAAAGTTTAGAGGCATGCCCTAGGGGCGACCTTTAGGCATGTTGTACCGAGGATGATTCTCATGTGTTTCCATAATAGGCGTAGATGTGATCTCTGAGATCACTGTCCTTTGTTGTTGCTTCTGAGCTGCTGCCAGGGATTGCATGTCACTGTGAAGTTTTTCCAAACTTTCCTTTAGAGCGTCGATTTCTTCTCTCAGCTCTCTGTTCTCTTCCTCGAGATTGTCCATTTTCTTTTGTCGATTGGCCCAAGTATTGTATGAGTGAGACAGTTTGACTCTAGAATCACGACACATACGTGAGACTTAAAGATAAGAAAAAAATGCGCTTATGTGAGAATGATGGATGATATGCAATGATATATTTTTTAGTTTTAGTTTTATTCAAAAGGAAACTTCAACAAGTAGATTGCAAATATCACACAGTGAAGGGCGGAGACCCCTTTTATTGAATTCGAAAGATTGCAGTATGTTACAAGGAAAAGTACACTATTTTACAAAGTGTTGTAAGGAAAATGGCTAAGCTCATGGATCCTGAGTCCTCTCTGAAGAGAGCTTAGATGCTGGTTCCAGTATTTTCCTTTTCTTTGACTGGGGCTCTTCAGTCGTTGTCGGGTCATCAGTCATTTGCCAAGTGAAAGGAGCGAGCAAATTTCTTTGGTCTTCTTGACTCTCTATAGCATGATGTTCTAATATTTTAATCAGAGCATCCTTATCCTTTAACAGTTCCTGAATCTTGGTACACTCCATGTTGAGGATTCAGTACTTGTTCTTCCAAGAGCTCTTCTCACGTTGAACTTTGTTGAGAGCTACCTGTAGTTTTTTCGTATCAGACATGAAATAAAGGACATATTCCTTTAACTGAAAAACTTCTTGGCGAGGGTAAGGCATCCTCAGCTTGAGGGCTCTAGTTTGCACCCAGTGGAGATAAGGCTCCATGGAGGTACATTTTGGTCTTCCTAGAGATTCTCTTCCTTTCTTGTGAATATGTTGCCAGGCATGCACTATTTCCTTCTTTAGTGCCCTGTCATTTTCCCCTTCCTTGAAGAAAAGACCTTCCAGATGAACATTATGCGGGATATTTTTCATCGGGTATCCTAGTTGACGGCGAACTAAAATTGGATGATAGTTGATTCCTCATTTAGTTCCAATGAGGGGTATGTTAGGGAAATTTCCACATCTGACGATGTTCTCTATCCCTTCATAAATCCTATTGTACCAATCTATGTCAGAGTTGGTAAGGGACATAATCCTTTGTGCCCAACATAGAGTACTCTTGTGATCCCAAAAAATAACAGATTTAGGTAAATGGGGAATGAAACATTTGTAGAGTAAGGGTACACAACATGTGATCATTCCTCTGCTGTATAAATTCCTTAAGTGTACAAAATGATAAGCATCTGCCAGCAAGGTTGGTAGGAGTTCCCAATCAAAAATATCTTAACAGCGTTGGTATCGACGAAGTTGTCGATGTTGGGAAAGAGGAATAACCCATATATGAGTAGGACAAAGATATCTTCGAAAGCAGTTATGTTTCCTATACTAGCAAAGTACAGAGCTTTCTCTGTCAAGAACTTAGCTGGTAAACCCTGGACCTTTGGTGGTCATGTGAGTCCTAACTTCTGACTCGTCCAAAGAGATCGATCTTGCAATGGTTTGTTCCTTTGGAATTTCTTCCAGTCCAGAAAATGGAGCTCGATTAGTGATAGGTAAATCAATCAGATGAGAGTACTCCTCCAGTGTTGGTGCCAGTTGGTAATCTGGAAATGTGAAGCAATGATAAACCGGATCATAAAACTGAATTAGCGTAGACAGGATTCCTTCAACTACGTGGACCCTTAACAGAGACAATAGTCCTCCATGCTTAGCTCTGAAAGCCTCAGGGTTGGTAATCATCCTTGCTAACCTCCTTAAATCCTCTAGTTTCGGAGCCTTGAAGGTGTACTTGTGCGTCTTTCTTCTACCAAAATCCATAACGCAATCTCTCTGATATTTGCAATCATTATTTTTTTTTTATTTTAAAAATATATTTTTTTTAAAAAGAGTTTTTTTTAGATGAATGCATGAATGCATCACACAAAAACATTGAAAAAACATGGGTTCAAAGGTTCAACGTCATGAGCATGGAGTCATGGCTCTACCCATCCCCAAAGGTTGTATTATTTTGGTCAATTTTTTTTACCTGTAGAACGGGTTTCAGGTTCCCAAAATCATTGACCCCCCAAGGGATATTGACACCAAGTTGATTCAATCGAGCGAGCTGTAATATCCTAGGGTAGATCTCATTTGAGTGTAGTATCGCGTATTAACTATTCCCGATAGTCACCGCACTACCAAATGGTCATATGGTTAATGTCTACTAAATCCTCAGGGTCACGGGTGTCGCACTGGGAAAACTATGCTTTTACGAAGATCGGTCATTCAACATTAAGTATCCACACGGGTACCTCGCCTGATTTGGTGGGCTACCAGGATCGCTTGTTCGAGATTCACTCCCTATAAGTTCTCCCGTCTGTGCCACCCCTTATCTTACTGTTTCTCTCAAACTTTCCACACGCGCATCAATAACATTCCTATTGATATAAAAATAAACACGGATATCAAGTAGGAAAAGCAGTATATATATATATATATATATATATATATATATATATATATATATATATATATATATATATATATATAGTATGCTAAACAACCTAGACCTCTTAGGAATTATAATCCTAGTTTGACTCCCCAGCAGAGTCGCCATTTTTTTATAGTGTGCGATTTTTGGCGGTGACGCGACCACCTTATCGCCATTGGTTGGAATTGGGTGCTACTTTCTGATTTCTTATTTATCCTATGAAGCTGTGAAATTCTGGCCTATGCAGACAGTAGATGTCCTAACACAAGTCAAGTCATTGTGCTGCATAATCATTTAAACTCAGAGGCGCAACAGCAGACTGATACCTTGAATATCAGAACTGCACAATCACAGATGTCACGACATCTGATCCAACATGTTTATCATGAACCCTAACAGAAAACGTAAATCTGCAGAATGATAAAGAACACAACAATTGTTAACCTAGTTCGGTGCAACTCACCTACATCTGGGGGATACCAATCCAGGAAGAAGACTTCACTATCTGTAGAACTGTTACAAAGCTAAACTCCCCCATTTACAACCTTATACCTAACATTTACCCAATGAACATCTTTACCAAAGCTAAACTCAAACGTTTACAACTCTGATATGAGATACCCCACTCACTTCCCTTAATCACCAACTGTGATTTCTACATCATCCCTGTCAATACAGAAATCTGTCAAGCTTTCTTGACAAACAAGCTAACTCGGATTTGCTTAAAAGCTTCATCCAAGAACAATACACAATCCAATACCTCAAGGCTTATGGAATTGTGTGACACCTATATCTGCCACAATGCATCAACTGATACAAAGGGAGACTTACAACCTAGATAACCAACGACTCTCAAATCCCTAAACCCTTGTTTCTTACGCAAGAAAACAAGGTTACAACAGGTGTACAATGGCGTTACAAAATCTAGGTCTAAGTCTTCTATTTATAGGCTTCTGCTTCCTTGGGCTTCAATCTTCTGTCCTTGATCCATGCGCATTAACTCTTTGAGTGTTGCAACAGATTTAAAATAGATTTAAACCACTCAGTCCAGGATGTCAAGATGCATGCTAGGACATCTCGTTCAACATCACGACTTCAGCATAATTATTTAGCTTGATGTCCATGTCGAGTTAACATTTATGTTTTACCAAAATTTCTCCAAAACAGCAGAGCTTTCAAGCTGGAAAGGAAAGGGAAGCTATCTAAAACTAACCTTGCACACAAATGTTTTCTTTAACAAATGCTTAAGAGATTGGGGGGTCTGGGGTCAGGTTATACAATGGGGAGTTATCAATCACCCATCCTATATATGATTATCCATAGATTGTTTAACATATCATACTGTTATCTACTTACTGGTGTTTATCTGTCATGGGTTGGGAAAGTTTCTCCTTTGGGAATGTTTGAGAGAGAGTATTTTTGTTGTTTCGGGGTTTCCCGGTGTTTTTGGTAAGGTACTGGACCTAAGGTTTTTGTTATGTGTGCTCGCTAAGATTTCACAATCTTATGCCTACGTATTCCCGTTAAAGAAAACAGGGAAATCAGAGCAATCGTAGTTCCTCCAATTCTATGGGAGGAAAAGATGTTTGGTGTCTTGTTCAAAGCCCAAGATTAAAGCTAAATGAGTATTTGTGTCTTGTTCAAAGCCCAAGATTGAAGCTAAAAGGTTTTACTAAGAGAGAATTTGTCATCTCTAAGGGAGATATCACACTGTCTATCACAGTTGTTGGGTAACTGATTATAAAGGAGAATTACTTTAATTGGAATATATGGAATCCAGCAATGCCATAATTTCCTTTATAAGGGATTTGTTCTGAAGGAGAAAACTTTAACTCAATGTTGATCAATGTCATTTTTCCTTAGGAGTCTTTCATACTAAGAGAGGGACATTGGCTTGGATGTAAATAATCCAGAGGCTTGCCACTTACAGCAATTTGATGAAAGAAGGGATTTACCAGGATAAGAGATGGACTACAGCTTGGATTTTTGAATCAACAAGTGTGCCACTTAAAGCAGTTATCTGGAATTAGGTTTGTTTTGATTGTCTATTTTGATGTGTGATAGTATAGAGAAATGTCTTTCTACAGAGAGATTTTTGATTTCCTCTGAGGGGATGCTGATTTTTTTTTGTGCCTTGATCAAAGCCCAAGGTTGAAGCTAAAAGGTTGACTCTACTAGGGAGTTTTATATCTATCTTATACAAAGCCCAAGATTGAGGCTGAAAAGAGACTGACTCTTTTGGGGAGATCATTATACAAATCCTAAGAGGTGGCTAGAGGGAATTGACTCTTCCAGGGAAATATTTTATCTATCTTATACAAAGCCCAAGATTGAGGCTAAAAAGGGATTGACTCTACTGGGGAGAGGTTTTATCTGTCTTGTACAAAGTCCAAGATTGAGGCTAAAAGAGATCTACTCCATTGGGGAGATTTTATAGGTGTCTTGTACAAAGGCCAAGATTGAGGCTAAAAGAGAATTGACTGACTCAGATGGATAATGTTTATAAGTGTCTTGTACAAAGCCCAAGATTAAGGCTAAAAGATGTTGAGGGATGATCATTATACAAAGCCTAAGAGGAGGCTGCTTGGGGAATTTCTTATATAAAGCCTAAGAGGAGGCTAACTTCTGCTGAGGATTATTGAGATCCAGAGACAGGTCCAAATTGGGGGATCAACTCTTGCTGAGGATTGAAGAAGAGTTAAAATATCAGATGCCTTGAGGTTCTGACTGAGGGTTTATTGATAGTAATTTGACCCTAGCTGGGGAAAATTAAAGTGAAAATTTAGATTGAGTTTTGAAACCTATAGAGGTTTTAACTCTGTTGGTGATTGATCAGGGTTTTTCCTGTGTTTTTAGGAAACTTGAGGGTTTCTGGAGATCTAAAAGGAGGTGAGACTGTCCAAGTCTACTGGTATGAAAAGGTTTATCTTTGTATGATGCCCAAGAGGAGGCTGATGTTTTAAAGGATGAGAATCAACCCTAAACTGGTATGATGTTCTGAGATTCTGACTCTCTGAAGGATTGAACTATCAAAGGATGACTAAGTTCTATCTTATACCTGTAGGAGGTCTTTGGGTCCTTGTACTAAGCCCAAGAGGAGGCATGAGAACTTCTAAGAAGCCTGAGGGTCCTTGTACAAAGCCCAAGAGGAGGATGGGGATGCTTTTAGGAAGCTTGTGGGTCCAAACCTAAGAAAAGTTCAAGAAAGGTTTCACCGGGAATAATCCTTTCTTTAGTGAACAGTTCTAGGGTTTGAAGAAATTCAAGAGAGGTTTCACCGGGAATTAATCCTCTACGGGGAAATGAATTTCTTAGACAAAATTCTAATAGTGACAGTCTTGAGAAAAGTTTCACCGGGAATAATGCCTTTCTCTGTTCCATATTGTATAAGCCCAAGAGGAGGCAAGACTGTATCTGGAATTTCCTATGGGGAACTAGTTTTGACTGTGTTGAAAGAGTGACCACTGGTTTGATCTAATCCTAGACCTAGTTGCCGGGGAAAATTCTAAGCAAGATAATATACAGGCATATATATATATATACATATACAGATGAAATATATACAAGTATGTAAAAGAAAGCTGATAGAACTTACATGTGAGCAAGCTTCCAGTACTACAGCTCTTGCAGCTGGTGATCGAGCTTGGTGATGGAGATGTTACCGATATGTGGGTAGGACCTGGACAACTTCACTACACCCTATGGAGTGTGTTGAGATGCTTAGCCTTGATTGTAGATGCTTGGATCACCTTGTGGTACCTCAACTGCAACTTTGTCAAAAGCTTGAGCAACTGACTGATGATTTTGTGATTCAGGTGTTTTAGATGTGTTTCAAGGCCATGGATCACTCATATATGATGTATATGAGGTTTTGGCATGATTGGTTTAGTTTGAAGCACTTCCAACTTCAAAACCCGATAGTGACTTAAAGTGGAAGGCAAATTTGGAGTGACAGAGAGATTTTGAGTAAAGCAATAGTGAATGGCAACTGGTACAGGTCTGTGGCCAATGGTTGCATAAAGGAATCCAAGTCTTCTATAGCCATTGACTTGAGATTAGAGCACAGGCCTATGGTCTTCTGTTGCAGTGATAAGGCTTGACTTATTCAAGTGGGTTTGCTTCAGTCCATGCCACCTTGATGTATCCATTGAATGCTTGATGCCAAATTTGAATTTCAAGGTTCCTTTCATGATGATTTTGCATATGGAAGGCTAGGTTCTTGGAATTTTGTGTTATGGATCAGATTCCTCATTCATTTGTGTTGTAATTGGACATAAATTGAATGATCAAAGTGTCCAAAATTATTCTAAGGAATCGTGGGATGCAAGTTTGTACCAAATGCTGTCAAAAAACAATTTGTGTTTAGGCAACTTGTGAGATCCATAACTCCTAGCTCAAATGGAGTTTGATTGAGTTCTTGGACATTTTAGAAAGCTTGCATGATGTACTTTAACTTTGTTGTTCACCAATGGACCTGGTTCAACTTGGATCAAGGTGAAAAATGTCCTCAAAGATTAGAAAAAGTGAAACAGATTCTGACTTGTTGAAAATTTCACTAAGTGTTGGAAAAAGTGGTCATTTCCCATTTTTTTGATTTTGATCAATCCATAACTCAAAATCCATGGGGATTTGGAATATCTTGTAGTTGACACTTTTAAAGTATGTAAGATGAACTTTAATTTGAGCTTTGAATGGGAAAAAATGCCTTATGGTTTAGGAGTTATGACCTTGCAAAGTTGGTACAAAATCACTTTTGTTCCATAACTTAGAAATTTTTTTATTTCTCATGGTTGCCCCTTTTGCAAGAAACCTCACTTTTCTTGATTTTTTTTGATGAATGATGATCAAAATCATACATTAACATTGTTTTTGATTTAGGGGAACCATATTTGTGAAAAATTCCAATAAGTCAAACTTGATTTTGGGCACAATTGACTTTTTGTCAGATGAAATCCAAACTGTGTGATCCTTTGTGCAATTAAGTGTTTGACCTAATTTAAACCTAATGGATGGATTCCATAGGTATTTTAGGGTGTATTGAATCATGTCCCAAGGTTTGGGAGCATGTCTTGGTCAAAACTCAAAGATACAGTTGACTTTTTCTTCAAAAACCTAATTGTGGTCCAGATAAGATTGAAACATGTGAATCAAGTTTCTTGGATTAATCCATTGTTGTAAATGGATCAATGTAGTGTATTTGAGGCCCTCAAATCATGTCTTGAGGTCTTGGCTCATGCTTTGCTCCAAAAGTCAACTTAGGGGTGAATTAGGTCAAGAAACCCTAATTCCTGATTTTTTATGAATGCATCCCCTGAGGCTATTTTGACTTGATGAGTGGATCCATGAGGACCCTTGGAGTATCTTGGGTTATGCTTTGAAGTATTGGCTCATGCCCAGATGAAAATTCTTATCTGGAGGCCTTGGTAGACCAAAACCCAAATTTGGTGACACTGGCGATCTTGAGGCTTGATCCATTGGGAATGTTACAACTTTGTGCTTGATTCTTGATGTGGGAGTCCTCTTGATCCCTTATGGGTGTTTGAGAGGTTAGACAAAGTGAAGATCATGTCATTTCTTGATTGAAACTTTGTCTAAGTGCTCTGAGAGGGCTTAAAACCCTAATTCTTGATTGTAGTGTGTGCCCAACAATCCTTGAGAAGATTGATGAGGTATGATGGTACATCTATATTGTGATGGTGATTTGCACAATGATGAGAAATCTTGGTGGTCAAAATTTGGGGTATGACAAACCCAATATGATAAAAATGAATTTTGGTGCATCCATTTAAACCAGCCCAATGCTTCATCTTTCATGTAAAAAGAATTAATGACAATCTGTTTTCATGAGGCAAATTATAAAAAATGAAAAATTGCTCAGCTTGAAATAACCAATCCAAAGGATTGGAACCATCGAATAGAGCAAGTTCAAGCTTAGGAGTACGAAAAGGGGGTAAAAGGGGAATATTGGGGAGGTGTGGGTAAGGGTTTTGCTGGAAATTTGGAAGGGTAAAGTTAGGGTTATGTGTAAAAACAGGTTGGGTGGGTAGGTAAAGGGAAAAGTGTGGTGGTGGCTGAGCAGCAGTAGGGCGCATAGTTGCTGTAAGAGTAGGTTATGTGGGTGAGTGAGAAAAAGGTGTTGAATGTCTTAAAGGGGTATTAGAGGGTGAAGTAATATGAATAACAAGGGTAGGTATCATGGGTGTAGATGGAAGGTGTTGAGTAATACCTGAAGATCTTGCTGCTGAATGAGCAGTAGCAGGCTGTAGCTGCTCTTTTTGTGAAAGGAGCTTGTGGAGGGTATACATGATTGATTCATGGCGAGAATGTGAGATCTGTTTTTCATTATCTAATATGGTGTGAAGCTGACCTAGATTCTGCTCTAATTCTATATTAACTTTATCAAACCTTTCATCCATTTGTTGTTGAACTTGTGCCATAACATTGTCAAGGTGAAGGTGAGCAGTTTAGATAACTTTCTCAACAATTTTTCTTGAAGGAGGTTTGTTTGGTTTGGGGGGTGCCATGAGAACAATGAATGAAAGTATCAATTGATATACTACACTAAGACTAAACTAGATCTAGGGTTGCATATGAAGAAGAAACATAAAAACAACTTGTGAAAATATTCATTAAAGGAAAAGCTATTACAAAACACCCTTTATACAGCTAGGGTAAAAACACATAAATGGGCGCAAAGACCACTTAAGGAAAATAATACATAAAAGATAAAGGCTAATGGCCCAAAGCTAAAGCACCCCCAACTAATAAGTGTAGAATTCATTAAGCCAAACAGGTTTTTTTGTAACTCTTTTAAATGAGTAATTGGGCTTCTTAACATTAGATATGGGTCTTCACGACTCTATATGTTACATAAACTCATTCCTCAAACTCACTCTCATCGAGACTCTTAAGATATTGGGGACTTAAGCCATCCATAAAAAATATTTTTTTCCTAGTCAGTTGATTGAAACATTAAGTCAATCGATTAGAGAAGGCTTAAATGATTAACCAAAAAATTATGACAGCATCTTTATGATTTGTAACGACTATATATCAAATCTTTTCATATTGGGCAGGAACAACCAATTAAATTTGGTCATCCAATTGATTGGACCTAAAGTCAATCGATTGGTTCTTTGGTTTCACTCTTGGATCTTTTTCTTTTTTGGATTTTCCTTCTCCTATATAAAAGAGAGTCGTCTCCTTTTCATTTCACACCATTTTCTGAAGCTTTACATTTTCTTTGGAACATATCTCTCTATTTTATCTCTTTCTCTAGAAATAATTTTTCTTTCACTTAAGTTGCATTGGTGCTTTTGAGTGAAACATTACTTGTGAGGAAGAAATTGTATTGGTCGCTCTATTGTTTTAATTCTTGAGAGTGTCATACTCTTGGAAAATTGAATTTGGTTTGTGAGATAAACTAGTCATAAAAACCATGTTTTGGTTTCTGGAACACACTCGAAAAAATTTATGTTTTGGTTATTGAGATAAGCCTGGAAAATATCTAAATGGTTCGTTAGCTTAACTTGGGTAAAAGCTATATGTACTGGTAAAAAAGTACAGGTGCGTGTATTCCTTCTGCAAGGGCAGTGGGACTTAGAGGCCTTTGTAGGTATATTACGTTGTATGGTGGTTAGGGCTTGTCCATGACGGTGAGAAGCTCTGTGCGGTGGTGTTTTAAGGTGGTTTAGAAGTCCTGCTCACGTGAGGTGAGAGACTATGTGATTGAATGGTATACTTAGATGTAAGAATGAGGTGTGATCTGTATAACTTAAGATTTTTCCCCTCCTCCCATGAGGGGAGAAGTATTTATAGAGGCCTTTTGAGCCTATGGTTGGGTAACCCTAAGGGGCGGCAACCGCTCCCTCATGATCATGAAAAGTTGTTGACCACCTAATCTTTAAGGAGTAATGGTGGACTCCCTCTTCTTTGACTAATGATATTACATATGTCATCAGTGCCAAGGGCTAGTTCTGAGGACGTTGCCTAGGCGGTACCGCTCTTAGGCAAGGGCTCCATAGTTTATGACACTCACAAATATACCACTACATAGTCCCTTAAGCACGAGGACTTTGCTAATGACAAAGTGTTTTTAAGGCCCTTTTCATTTGAGGTACGCCCCTCGCCCTTCTAGTGAGTCCCTTGGCTGATGGCAACCATTTACTAAAGGGCGAGTCTCTCAGCTTGGGGCGAGTCCCTCAGCTAAAGGTGACTATTTATTAACGGGGGAGTCCCACATCTTAGGGCAAATACCTCAGCTGAAGGAGGTTATTTATCAAAGGGTGAGTCCCTCAGTTGAAGGCAATTGCTTACGTGAACCCTTGAGGGATGAGTCAACTGCCAGATGTCTCTTGATTAGCTAAAAGATGTCAGCTGGGAATGTCAATCAATCGTTCAACTAGGCATACTTACCTTTATTTAATGTAAGAAATGATTACCTGTTTTTCGAGACCCTAAACGTTAGTGGCACGTGTCAGAAACGTGCTGATTTTTTCAAAACCATAGGGGAGTCTAAATGATCCTTTATGGTTCCCACTCCCCTATAAAAGATTTCCTCTTTCATTTCGTCTGTTCTATTTCGCTCTTTACTCTTGCAAGCTTTCCCAAACTATGCAACTTTTCATCTCTTCATTCAGAACCTTCTTCCAAGTACAAATTTTCCTTTTTCTTGCTTTCTATAGCAAATAGGTTTTACAAAGATATATTCGAGATGGAGTTTAGGCTAAGCGTATGGTTCTAGGTTAGTTTCCCCTTTTTTGATGATTACGATTGTGGTGGTGATTTCTTTTTGTTTTACTACTTTCTCAGGAACAAAAGGAATAATGTTTACATCCCCCGTCGTGTCCAAGGATGCCGAAGATTTCATATCTAGTTATACTTCCGATGAATAGATCCTCATTTTCTAATCAGAAATAGAGGTTTATTCTTTTAGATGATGAAGACTGGGTCATTTTGGTGGCTTGCTCGCCGTTAGAAAGGGTAACCACACTCGTCTCCTCTGATCCTCTTTCTCCATACATCTACTTCTACCTCCATTTCATTGATGATATGGGATTTTCCCCCCTCTTTCCCCATTTTTTATGGATGTCTTAAGAGACCTTAATGTTACGCCCTCCCAATTGGTCCCATAATAGTTTGTGTTTCATTAGGGCTTTCGAGATGGTCTATGAATACCTGGTCATTACACCAACCGTGAAAGTCTTTTTCTCCTTTTATACCACCAAATCGGTGAAGGGTAACTGGAGTCTCTGAGTTGTCAGCTGTGGGGATCCCTTTTTCTTTCCCATTCCAATCACTATAAATATTGGAATGACAAGTTCGCCACTGTGAGGGGGCGATGTGATTCCCTCAAGGTTTTGGGAGTTTACGACATCCCCTTTTCCCCTTGTCCTGGACGATCAATCCTGTTGTGATCACGTGGTACAACCCGACGTTCCTTACCCTCTAGGAGAGGAGGGTTGTCTACCTTTTGTGGCAGTTCGAGATTATGAATTGTTGCAAAGTGATTAGACCTTGGTTGTGACTGTGCATTATTTTGCAGATAAAACGACGAGGATCTCTGTTGAGGAGAGGAGACATAGGTGGGAAAAACTTAAGTTTGTTAGTTCGGGCACCAACAATCCCAATAGTCACCTTGAGGGTTTCAATGTCAAGGGGGAGAAGAGGCCAGTTGAGGACCCGACTCTAGACTCGCCCAACATGAAGGCTCAAAGGCTAGAGGAAGGTTTTTCTCCTGCTACTGGAAAGAGAGCAACCAGGTTCCCTCTATAGGCGAGGCTTCCTAGCCTCTCGTGGCTTTTTGAAGTGATGTCAGTTTTGACACCGTCTGGTTCAAGAGTTCTCATATCTCTTTCTCCAAGGAGTTCTCCGCTGATTACCAGACTCTTCATTCCAAACCGACCTCAACCATTATGAATATGAAGGATAATATTTTACCGAGGGCGCTCATTTTACAGGATGTCGATCGGGAAAGGCGGGACAAAGCTGAAAAAGAGTAAGAGGTGAAGCTCCAAGAGTAGGTGGATGCTTACAATGAGAGCTAAAGGTTGCTACAGTCCCTCTAGAAAGACAAGGAAAAATGGGAGGAGAAGATGGTAGATGTAAAAGCCAAGGACAAAGAAATCTCTGTTGAGAAAGAATCCTTGCAAGAGGGGTCGGAGCTCACTATCGAGGCGATGTATACTTCTGGCGTCTACTTTTAGCGCGCTAAGGATCAGGTCCTCTTCCACTAACCACCATCTGGATTTGAGCCCCATGGACTTTCTCAAAGTTGTCTATGGAGGCAAGCTAGTGGATGACGAGGTCGTGGCGTCCCCAAAGCTTGGAAATCCTACCCCCATTGAGAATACTCAGGGCAAGGTGATAGATGGCGGTGAATCTAGAGCCCTTAAGTTAGATAGTGTTATTGAGAAGGAGATTCCTCAGAAGAAAGAATAATGGTTCAGTTGTTTCCTAGCCTCTAGTAGATTTTTATTTATTTTCCCTATTTGGGAATTGTATTGTACTTCTTCTCCCCTTGGGGGGATTTTATAATTGTAATGAACAACAACGCCCTTTAAGGGTGCCTTTTATGTCATCTGCCTTTATCGACATCTTCTTCTGTAATTATCTTTGTGCAATTTTAACCCAAATAAACACAAAACAAACAAGAAAGGGGTGTGAATACGCTCAAATATATTAATGGTGTAAAAGAATGCAAGGGTAGCTTAACTCCCGCAATCAACAACACACATTTGATTACACAACAACATAATAATTCAATTCACATAACCTTTATGTATGCAATGTGACTCACAAGTTGACTCCATGCAAGTGGTACCAATTTGGACATCAGAGGTTTATTACTGATCTCGTCCGCTCAACAATGGTTCTTCAGTCGAACTAAGTCCCCACTTCTGAACCTTAGATCCTCACTTCTGAATCCCGAATGATCACAAGTCCCCTTTTCTGAACCCATGACTCGCCTCTTTCAACACACTGACACAATATGATGTATGGCATACAAGTAATGCAACAAAAACAACAACAACATTCATGACTCCACTTCTAACCATAAGTAACATGCATTACAACATTCATAGTTGTCCCCACTTTTGAACAACTCACCTAAACACAATCAACTAAAATTATCTTAACAGTACATGATCATATTCGCAACATCACAACTCATAATCATAATTCACCACTCATAATTATGAAATTAATTATAACACTTATCATTCATGCATCAACATTAGCATCAACATCAACATTAACATCACTCCTCAAGAGGTATTCATCAATTCAAGCGATCACAACAATTAAAAGTTCTTTCATCATCATTAACTATCACATAATATTATACCTTATGTAGCGCGATTTTTGTGGTCCTGAGTCATGATCGCTTGGGTACTACAGTTCGATTCATTTTTTATCCTATTGAGCTGATTAAGGAAGGGAAATAGATGTCTCCAATTAACCCTGCTTGCATACTGAGTTTGAATAGCGGTCTGTTAGGTTACAGATGCGATTAAGATGTGGGCCCCTCTTCGGTTATTTTGTTAAGATTAGAATGTCTGTACTATTGGCAAGATGTTAGGACTGATGCTTTTTGATTGATGTATGAAGGTACGGGATTTTGGGTTTTGGATTAGTATGCTCGCTAAGATTTTTCCAATCTTATGCCTACGTTTTCCCTTTTAACGAAACAGGGAAATCAGAGCGATCGTAGTTCCTCCTATTCTATGGGAGGAGGAAAAAAAGGTTGTTTTGGTGTCTTGTTCAAAGCCCAAGACGTGAAGCTAAATGTGGTTAGTATCTTGTTCAAAGCCCAAAATGTGAAGCTGAAGGGTCTATTTGTATCTTGTTCGAAGCCCAAGATATGAAGCTAAAGGGGTTTGACTTTAGAGAGAATTTGTCATCTCTAAAAGGGGATATTTGGTCAGTTTGTCTCAACTGTTGGGTGACTGGTTATAAAGGAGAATTACTTTAACTGGGATATGTGAATCCAACAATGCCATAATTTCCTTTATAGGGGATTTTAACCTGAAGGAGAAGACTTTAACTCAGTTTAGAGCAATGCCATCTTTCCTTAGGAATTTCTCATGCTAAAAGAGGGACAGTGGCGTGGCTGTAAATAATCCAGAGGCTTGCCGCTTACAGCAATTAGATGAAGGAAAATGAGTTGTTGATGTTTGTATCCTGTGAGCAAGGCACAGACTTTGATGCTAAAAGGTTGATTGACTCAACCGGGGTTTTCTTATACAAAGCCTAAGAGGAGGCTATTGACCCAACAAAAGGGTGTTTTTAGGTGTCTCGTACGAAGCCCGAGAGAGAGGCTAAAAGGGTTGGCTCAATAAGAGAGTGCTAACAAGTGATTGAATCAACAAGAGAGTGCTTTTATATGTGTCTTGTACGAAGCCCAAGACGAAGGCTAAAAGGTTTTGACTCCACATGAGGGTATTTTATACTCAACAAGAGAGTGTTTTTGTATCTCGTACGAAGCCCGAGATGGAGGCTAAAAGCTTTTGACTCAATAAGAGAGTCTTTTATACTCAACAAGAGAGTGTTTTAGTATCTCGTACGAAGCCCGAGATGGAGGATAAAAAAGCTTTGACTCAATAAGAGAGTCTTTTATACTCAACAAGAGAGTGTTAAAATGTTAGCTCCGCTGGGGAGAATTATTGTACAAAGCCCAAGAGGAGGCTAACTTCACTGAGGAAGGATCATTATACAAAGCCTAAGAGGAGGCTATTGTGCTGGTGACTATTTCAGTTTAGTGACAGGTCCAGTATGTTGGATAAAAGAGAAAATCAGTTCTTATGAAGGGAACGATTAAAGGTATTGTTGTACTTTGGGATTGATCAAAGGATCAGGGTTATTTCCTGTTCTTTAAGGAAACGGGAAATCCAAATGGTATTGAGATTGTCCAAGTCTACTGGTGTTTGGGAGAAATCGATTCTCGGATAGTAAATTATCTTTGTATAATGCCCAAGAGAAGGCTGGTATGTTAAGTGTAATACCCCAATTCCCATCGCGGATAAATAATACATAATTAAATCAGAGTGAATAAAAAAATTTCGACAGAAATAAGGATGCCACATTTGAGAAAAACATAATCCACCTGCTCATAACTTTGATACATAACGCAAATTGGAATAAATAATAACAGGAAACTTTTTCCAACAAAAAGGAAAGTTCAATTATGGAATAAAGCGGAACGATCCATAATTGACTTGTTTTATAAAAAAAGTTGCTTCATAACATCAAAGTATACATACAAGTTATCAATATATATATATATATATATATATATATATATTCACATATGTAAACATAAATAACAAAAGCGTTTACCCTGACTCCCGTGTTACGTATCAGAGCAGACACCAAAGATCTAAGCAAAATGAAGATCTAACTCTTCCACTTGCCTCCACGCCTCTACAGCGGCTAATCTGCACTATGCCATAAAAAACATATTCCAGCAGAAGGGTGAGAAATAACAACTAAATCAAGATTGCATAATAATATGTAAACATATAATTCACATATATTATTCAACTCACCCACACACCACATGCTAACACATATAGCATACAAAGATATCATATATTCATATACACAAGTTATGACATATGTGTCTCACATCACAAATGGTTCTTCAAGAACCCACCAATTCCCGCAGGAAACATGGATACATCGCTATACTCCCCCCCCCCCCGCTTGGCTCAAGATGATCCAGAACAACAAAACATAATAATACAATGTGTCTCAAAGACACAATGCAAGTGGCACCAATAAACCATGGTTCATCCAATTGAACTCGATTCCTAATAGAATCCGGATAATTCACATACACTCCCACTGAGCAATGATTTATCTCCATCACAACTTCCAACAAGAATCACACATTTCGACATACACACAGGTAATCACACAAAGCATAATGTAACACAACTATCAACGAATGCAATGAGACACCGACTAGACTCAATGCATGTGGTACCAAAATCGATCCCTATTTCATGATCACAGTTCCCGTCGGAACTCTTGACCCCTATTTCATGGTCAAATATGACCCCTATTTCATGATCACACCAACGACCCTTATTTCATGGTCAAGTACGTCCCCTATTTCATGATCACACCAACAACTGTGATTGCTTACACCCCATCTGGGCACACAATCACGCCAGCAACAACGATTCCATCAAGGAATTCGAATAGACGATAACACCCCACCTGGGCACGCCATCCCACAACTATGCACATGCCATGCACCATCAACGACAACGTGCAACAACGACTCATGCATACCCATAGCATACTCATCTTTATACCGACATCATTCAATCATGTATTTCACATTATCACGTCAACATCAATACGATATCATACATTGAAATTCATTTATTCAATACTTTTATGCCACAAGGCCAGCATTCAATAACCGCATTCTATAGCAAGATTCAACATCATATAAACAGCCTAAAAGCTCCACATTTATATGGCAATAACATAACACATGACGAAATACCGACCGCACGCATTTTACGCGATAAGAAAATCCGACGGCACGACTATTTCTCAAAAACACGAATTAATTAAATCATCTTTTACCCTCCAAACCATTTTTAATAGAAAGAATATTTCATTAGCTTTCCAACGCTTCGAACGGGGGTCAAAACGGACTTACGGTTCAAAAGTTATGAATTTTTGAAGTTTCGGAAAATTTTCATTTTTGCCCAGACTGAACTAAGCGCGCTCCAAACCGTGCTAAGCGCGATACCTGCGGAAATTCAGCAGAATTTGGCCTTAAAAACACCATCGTAAGACTTCCGGACATCCGTTTTCGATTCCGTAAAAAGCACCGGTCTCAGAATTCGACATACTACAATATTTTCACCATTAAAAAGTCATCCAACACATTTTCCATTTTTGAAATATTTTGAAACATAATTTTATCAATTTATCCCAATTCCAAACTCGATCAAAACCACTCGAAAACACACAAACAACCATTCCCGATTAATTCCTATCCTCACCCGACTATACTACACAACTTATTCCGCATTCCAACCGTGAAAACATCGATTTCTCACTATTTCATCATTATTACCCTAACTCTCACAAACTATATAACTCAATCCAAAACCCCCTAAATCATACCAACGAGTATTCCCGATTAAACCCAAACATTACTCGACTATTCTACACAATCTATTCCAAATTCTAACCGTTAAAACATCGATTCTATCGAAATGATCACAATTCCAAATCAAGTGGAAAACATATATTTTTCAACCAAACATTCAAACAAATACATACATATACATATACAAGCAAGATATAATCGAAACTTCTCACCCTTACCCGATTAATCGCGCTTGAAACGGAGTATTGAAAATTCCCTCTTCTCATCTCTTTCCCTTCATTTCTCTTTCTCTTCTTTTCTCTTTTTCTTTCCCCTCTATTTCTACTTATATAAAAATATCTATTTCTAAAAATATCTAACCTCCAAAATGACCATTTTGCCCTTTTGCTCAAATATCTCCCAAACGCTCTCAAAATGCGATAAAACATAAACAGCGATGCAAAATATATCAGGAATTAAAAGTTAATAAGAAAATATTATCAATTGCAATTATTTTACCTATCAGAGAATTTATCCAATTAACAGGTAAAACTCATTTAATTTACACAATTCACCAAATTCACATAAATGAAATAAATAAATACGACTAACCAAATCGGGGTGTTACAACTCTCCCCCACTTAGACATTTTCGTACTCGAAAATATACTTGGTGCAAACAACTCCAGATACGACTCTCGTATCCGACTAACCCACTCTCATGCCATTAAAGGCAACACCACGAATTACACAAACCGACAAAACACCTCGCTAACAACAACTACTACAATGACACGACAACGGTAATAACAACAACGACAAGATGCAATGCCCATACAATGCACTTGACGAACAACTCACAACTCAAAGAATACCCAAGTTACGAACACACAGGTTCACTCTTGAACCGAAACACAACAAGATCGTTACCCTCACCATAAGTAACACTCCCCTAATTCCCCACATAGGAATTAGCTACTCGCACTCGAACCATCGCGATGGAAACGAGGCAACAACAAAAACAAGAACATAAAGTTCCACGACACAACATCGTTTCAACAACCTCTACATAACCATAATACCAACATCCTTGTCACACAATATTATTACAACAATGCTACGATTGACCAATCGAACATATAACCAAAACATCCATCTACATAGTAGCCCATGAATAATATTTAAACCTTTCACCTAACACTTGCATTCTGAAATGTCCAATGGTCTCATCATTCCTACATGTTTATAATGTTCAACCTTTGAACTCTTACCAATCACACACGCATATACAAATTGTGCCACATCACGCTTCCGCTACGCACTCTGATTACTCGTAACCATCAAAACTACGAATTTCACGTCCAAAGTCTAACTCTTTCTCATATTCACCAAAAATCACCGTTCACTTTTAATATACCCAACCTCACACTCTGCTGTGTTAGCTTACAAACCAGACACAAGTCTCTGAACTGCTCAACCAACTCTAATTCTCCGACCATCAAAATAGACATATGTAAAGACTTTCGACTTAACTCATCAGGCACGACATTAACTTTACCAATAGGATAATTCGAGCCAAGGTCATAACTAATAAGGAATTCCAACCATCCTCGTTGTCTCCTACTTTATTCCTTCTGACCAAACAAGTACTCTAAACCCTTGTGATTACCAAACACCTTGAACCTAAAACCCTCAAAATAATACCTCCAGATTCTCAACACAAAAACAACCAACTCCAAAATGAGTAGGATAATCCCTCTCATGAACCTCAATTGCCATAAAGCATAAGAAATAACTTTACCCTCTCGCATTAACACACTAACTAAACTCATCAAGGACGCATCCCAATATTCTATAAACAGTTTATTAGGATCAGGCAGAATCAAAATTGGAGCCGTAGTCAATCTACTTCAGCTCACCAAAACTTACTCACAACGAACATCCAAAACAAACGACTCACCCTTTGCAAGTCAACTGAGATAACATAAGTACTAACTTAGCAAAGTCTTCCATAACCTGCAGTAACAACCAACTAAGCCCAAAAGTTTCTAATCTCCTTTACCGACTTTGGAGTCTCTCATTGTAGAACTGCATATACTTTGGATAGATCCACAACAATACCATCATTGGAAATAACATAACCAAGAAAACTAACCTCTTTCAATCAAAATTCTCACTTCGATTATTTAGCAGAAAGCTCTCTCTCTTTCAACCCTTGTAACTCAATCCTCAAATACTCTACATACTCATCCTTTGATTTAAAATAAATCAGAATATCATCCAATAAACATCATTATGAACTTATCCAAACAAGTATGGAAGATACGATTCATATACTCCACAACCATAACATATACAACCCATAACAAAAGTAATACCATCAAGGAACTTCAAATCGTTCGCGATTCGTCACAATTCAAAACTCAAGCTATCCAGAACACAACTACAAGTTTCTATACTACTCACTGATTAACACGCAACCCCATGCTATCATCCTTTTCCTTACCAACCATGATGGACCTCTTCAAGTCGACACACTAATGTTTCATCCAAAAACACATCTGAAAACCATGCACAACTGACGGCCCATCACTGTGGCTTTCCTGCCAGTTTCCAGAACACTATCATCACAAACATGACAAACATCTGAGTTTCACTTCCTAAAAGTTCTTCTACTTACTTAGCAGATCCAAACCTCAAATCTTCACCTTCGTCAAATTTGAGTTCACACTCTACTCTCTGAGAACAACCATTAACAATACCTAATCGTTCTCTCTCAATGACTTCCCAACTTGACCAACATACCAAAACCTCTAATTCGCCTCATCTTTCGATATAAGAATCTTCATCGACTCAACAAAACAATCTGTACTCACTTGGCTCAGCTCCAAACGATTCACAAAACATACTATCTAAGCTGGAAAGACACGTCTATTCCATCCAACATAATTCTGTCTACTATCAACAAGAGATTAAGGGTGATCAGTTCCTCAATTTGTCAATAGACAGTCGACAATCATGATGGGGCATAAACCATCTTTACCAAACTATAATATCATTTCTTGCATCTTGTGCACAAAACTACCTAAGGCACAAATCCTTAGTTGACATAAACCTTACCTCCGCATTCCCTCCGGAACCGGGAACAACACTGTCCAAACAACACTTACAATCTTGCAATCTACAACACACTGAGCCAACGCTCCACACCTGAAGCAACTTGGAGAAGCACAAGCTTCTCCCCCACTTATCTCATTCAAAATCCTACAGACAAAGGATTAGAAAAACCAGAAAGTACTGACAGTGTTTCACACACATATCACGTACTAAGGAACAAACAACATCAAAAGTATTCAACTGTCACACCAACTGACTCAACAACTTGGCCGGACAGACCGACCTGCTCTGATACCACTAATGTAACACCCCAATTCCTATCGCGGATAAATAATACATAATTAAATCAGAGTGAATAAAAAATTTTTGACAGAAATAAGGATGCCACATTTGAGAAAAACATAATCCACCTGCTCATAACTTTGATACATAACGCAAATTGGAATAAATAATAACAGGAAACTTTTTCCAACAAAAATGAAAGTTCAATTATGGAATAAAGCGGAACGATCCATAATTGACTTGTTTTACAAAATAAGTTGCTTCATAACATCAAAGTATACATACAAGTTATCAAAATATATATATTCACATATGTAAACATAAATAACAAAAGCGTTTCCCCTGACTCCCGTGTTACGTATCAGAGCAGACACCAAAGATCTAAGCAAAATGAATATCTAACTCTTCCACTTGCCTCCACGCCTCTACAGCGGCTAATCTGCACTATGCCATAAAAAACATATTCCAGCAGAAGGGTGAGAAATAACAACTAAATCAAGATTGCATAATAATATGTAAACATATAATTCACATATATTATTCAACTCACCCACACACCACATGCTAACACATATAGCATACAAAGATATCATATATTCATATACACAAGTTATGACATATGTGTCTCAGATAAAAAATGGTTCTTCAAGAACCCACCAATTCCCGCAGGAAACATGGATACATCGCTATGCCCCCCACACTTGCCTCACGATGATCCAGAGCAACAAAACATAATAATGCAATGTGTCTCAAAGACACAATGCAAGTGGCACCAACAACCCATGGTTCATCCAATTGAACTCGATTCCTAATAGAATCCGGATAAATCACATACACTCCCACTGAACAATGATTTATCTCCATCACAACTTCCAACAAGAATCACAGATTTCAACATACACACAGATGATCACACAAAGCATAATGCAACACAACTATCAACGATTGCAATGAGACCCCAACTAGACTCAATGCATGTGGTACCAAAATCGATCCCTATTTCATGATCACAGTTCCCGTCGGAACTCTCAACCCTTGTTTCATGGTCAAGTATGACCCCTATTTCATGATCACACCAACGACCCCTATTTCATGGTCAAGTACGTCCCCTATTTCATGACCGCACCAACAACTGTGATTGCTTACACCCCATCTGGGCACACAATCACGCCAGCAACAACGATTTCATCAAGAAATTCAGATAGACGATAACACCCCACCTGGGCACGCCATCCCACAACTATGCACATGCCATGCACCATCAACGACAACGTGCAACAACGACTCATGCATACCCATAGCATACTCATCTTCATACCGACATCATTCAATCATGCATTTCACTTTATCACGTCAACATCAATACGATATCATACATTGAAATTCATTTATTCAATACTTTTATGCCACAAGGCCAGCATTCAATAACCGCATTCTATAGCAAGATTCAACATCATATAAACAGCCTAAAAGCTCTACATTTATATGGCAATAGCATAACAGACGACAAAATACCGACCGCACGCATTTTACACGATAAGAAAATCCAACGGCATGCTATTTCTCAAAAACACGAATTAATTAAATCATCTTTTACCCTCCAAACCATTTTTAATAGAAAGAATATTTCATTAGCTTTCCAATGCTTCGAACGGTGGTCAAAACGAACTTACGGTTCAAAAGTTATGAATTTTTGAAGTTTCGGAAAATTTTCATTTTTGCCCAGACTGCCCAAAGCGCGCTCCTAACCGCGCTAAGCGCGATACCTGCAGAAATTCAGCAGAAGTTGGCCTTAAAAACACCATCGGAAGACTTCCGGACATCCGTTTTCGTTTCCGTAAAAAGCCCCGGTTTCAGAATTCGACATACTACAATATTTTCACCATTAAAAAGCCATCCAACACATTTTCCATTTTTGAAATATTTTGAAACATAATTTTATCAATTTATCCCAATTCCAAACTCGATCAAAACCACTCGAAAACACATAAACAACCATTCCCGATTAATTCCTATCCTCACCCGACTATACTACACAACTTATTCCGCATTCCAACCGTGAAAACATCGATTTCTCACTATTTCATCATTATTGCCCTAACTCTCACAAACTAATAACTCAATCCAAAACTCCCTAAATCATACCAACGAGTATTCCCGATTAAACCCAAACATTACTCGACTATTCTACACAATCTATTCTAGATTCTAACCGTTAAAACATAGATTCTATCGAAATGATCACAATTCCAAATCAAGTGGAAAACATATATTTTTCAACCAAACATTCAAACAAATACATACATATACATATACAAGCAAGATATAATCGAAACTTCTCACCCTTACCCGATTAATCGCGCTTGAAACGGAGTATTGAAGATTTCCTCTTCTCCTCTCTTTCCCTTCCTTTCTCTTTCTATTCTTTTCTCTTTTTCTTTCCCCTCTATTTCTACATATATAAAAATATCTAACCTCCAAAATGACCATTTTGCCTTTTTCTCAAATATCTCCCAAACGCTCTCAAAATGCGATAAAACATAAACAGCGATGCAAAATATATCAGGAATTAAAAGTTAATAAGAAAATATTATCAATTGCAATTATTTTACCTATCAGAGAATTTATCCAATTAATAGGTAAAACTCATTTAATTTACACAATTCACCAAATTCACATAAATGAAATAAATAAATACGACTAACCAAATCGGGGCGTTACATTAAGGGATGAAGGTCAACCCATTAACTGGTCTGACACTTGACTCAGAAAGACAGCTCTAGCAAATTGATGACTAGGTTCTGTTCCTATACCTGCAGAGGTCTCTGGGTCCTTGTACTAAGCCCAAGAGAAGGCATGAGAGCTTTTAAGAAGCCGAAGGGTCCTTGTACAACGCCCAAGAAGAGGCAGGGATGCTTTTAAGAAGCCCGTGGGTCCCCAAACCCCGAGAAGTTCAAGACATGCCATTCACTGAGAATAGATCAAGCTAGGAAAGTCCGAGAATTTGGAAGAAACTCAAGAGATGCCATTCACGAAGAAAAGATCATCCCTGGGGAGTAGAGTCTGTTTGACGATTGCTAAGGGTGACAGTCTGAGAAAGGGTTCACTGAGAATGCTGCCTTTCACGTCTCCATATTGTTTAACCCCAAGAGGAGGGAAGACTGTGTCTGGTAATCCTATGGGGATCTAGTTTTATTTGTATTTAAGAGTGACCAACAGGGCTTTACCTAGTGCTAGACATAGTTGCCGGGAAAAACTCTAAATAACTATCCTAGTATTACACAGTTGATATTTGACAAGTATATAAAAGTTTGTGAAAGAAGACTTACAGTGAGCAACCCCACAGTACAGTTATATATATATGAAAGCGGATAAAGAAAGCGGGTAAACACTTACTCGGTTGTAGAGCTTCCATGCTGTTTGGTTAGTTGTTCAACAAAGAAAGCTTTGATAACAATATTATATTCAAAATCAAAGGAGAAAGTGCTTTGAAAAGGTTGTTGGGGCTTACAGCTCAAGGAGAGGCCCAAGGTTTTATTAGTGATTGCACTGTTGTTTTGTACAGGGACTTATACAAGTGACTGAGGCCCAAAAAGGTTTTTTGTACAAAGGTATGGGTCTTACACTCTCTCAAGAGGCCCAAAGGTGTTTAAAGAAAAATAATGGGGCTTATAACACGACGGTAGGCCCAGATGATTTGTTTTTTTCTGAACTGGCGACCGCGCCGAGGTTTCTTTAACATACTGGGTCTTATACAATGCATTGAGGCCCAAAACATTTTGGTTAAAAGGGGGTTGGGTCTTACACTCTAATAGAGACCCAATGATTTATTTTTGTACAAGAGGTGGGGCTTACAACTCAAGGAGAGGCCCAGGGTTATTTGTTTTGAAAGCGGCGATCGCGCCGAGGTTTTTGAAAGCACAGTGGGTCTTATACAATGACTGAGGCCCAAATATTTTGGTTTCAAAAATGGGCTGGGTCTTACACTCTATTAGAGGCCCAAAGTGTTTGAAAAAGTTTGATGAGGGTTGAATTAATCAAAAACCCTAATTTGTTTTCAAAATGTATTTTAATTGAATAAAAATTCAATTAAAATGATCAAAATTGTTAAACATGTGTGGAAACAAATTGTGATCTTGGATTAATGTTTCAAAAATTATGTTTCTATCCACAAAATGATTGGAAATCACTAAAATTTGAAGAATCAAGAGGGAGAAAATATTTTAAATGTCAAAAAACAATTAAAATATTAATTCTTTACAAAAATATCAAGTATATGAAATAAATAATATTTTTGGGATTTTTTGGGAAAATAAAATATTTTAACATTTTTGTGAATTATTAAAAAAATAATCAACTCAAAATCATTAAAACTCAGAGAGAAATTAATTTTTAAATCAATTAAATAAAATCACAAAATTCAAATATTCAAATGTTCAAAAATGGCGCCAAGAACATGGCAAGAACACGCGCCACCCTCTGTTTCTGCAGATTTGTGTTTTCTATCCAATCTCACTGAATACTTGATGATAACATGCAATCTACATATCAATCTACTCGTTTTCACCTCACGATCATGCCTATGGTCTTTAATTTCATTTATTTTAAACATGGAATAAGAAATCAAAGAGAAACCTCAAGAGCCCTAAAATTTGCATGAAGGTTCAGAAATTCCATACACGATTCAAACAAAGCAATTGATTGAGGGAAAACACTCTATGCATGATTATGAACATATGGCAAAATTATTGTGCAGCAAAATATGCATGGATCATAGAGTTAGAAGAGCTCATGCTTACCCCTTGCAGCTGGTGATCGTGTTTTGTGTTAGAGGTGTTACAACTTGGCTCCAAGGATATGGACAGCTTCCCTATGTGCTATGGAGTGTGTCTGGATGCTTGGAATGAATGGAAATGATCTGGAACTTGAGATGGTACCCCAACTGCAAATCTGGCAAGAACTTGAGCAATTGGCTAGTGATTTTGAGAATATGGTGTTCCAGATGTAATGTGAGTGTTTGGATCACTTCTATATGATGTTTATGAGATGTGTGTGTGATTGGTTTGATTGGAATAACTCTCAAACTCAAAACCCGATAGTGACTTGCTTTGGAAGGTAATTTTGGAGTGAAGGAAGAGATTTTGAGGAAAGCATTTGTTTGATGGCTTTGGTGTACTCAAACTGATCACAAATGAGCTCTATTTATAGTAGAGCAAGTTTGTTTTGCAAGGAATAGTGAATGGCAACTGCTGCATAGGTTTGGCCAATGTTGATCAATGAGAATCCAAGTCTCCTCTAGCCATTGACTAGAGGTTAGGGCACAGGCTGCTGGTTCCCTTGGTCTTGGATAAGTCTTGACTGAATTCAGTTGGAAAGGGCTCGGTCCATGCCACCTTGGTGCATCCATTGAATGCTCCAAAACAAAATTGGAGTCTTGTCCCCTCTTTAGGGATTTCTAGGTTTGGCATGCTATTTTTAGTTCCAAGGACTTGGGAGGCTTGGGATCAGAGTTGGTTCCTCCTTAGTCTCCCTTTGAGGTGTTCAGATGGATAAGTGTGTTTGTCATTTGCACAAATTTGGAAAATTGAGCAAAATGCACAAATCTGCCTTGCTTTGACAGTTTTCAGCAAGGCATATTGCCATTGTCATATCTCATGGCTCAAGTTGAGTTTTGTGAAGTTCTTGGTCATTTTAGAAAGCCTTCATATGATACAACAACTGTTTGATCATAATTGGTTTTGATACTTTTTGGATCCAAGTGAAAAATGCCCCTGCATTTGGAAAAAAGTAAGACAGAGTCTGACTTAGTGAAAATTTCACTAAGTATTGGAAAAAAGCTACATTTTCACTTTTTGTGATTTTGATCATTCTATAACTTAAAATCCATGAGGAATTGTAATGAGTTATGTTTGAAGCTTTTGTAGAGTGCCATGAGAGCTATAAATCCAGCTTTGGATGGGGAAAAATGGCCTTGTGGTTTAGGAGTTATGATCCTCTAAAGTTGGTACCCTAGCCACTTTGTTCCATAACTTAGAAAATTTCTAAGTTTTTATGGTTACCCCTTTTACAAGTTATCCCACTTTTCTTGATTTTTCTTGATGAATGATGATTCCAATCACACATTAACATCATTTTAGGGTTAAGGAACCATAATTGTGAAAAATCTCAAAAAGTCAAAGTTGACTTTTGTGCACAGTTGACTTTTTATCTGATGAATTCCAAACTGTGCGATCCTCTATGAAATCAAGTCCTTGACCTAAATCAAACTTGATGGATTGATTTCATAGGTGTTATAGGGTGTATTGAATCATGTCCTAGGGTTTGGGAGCATGTCCTGGTCAAAAGTCAAAGATACAGTTGACTTTTTCCTCAAAACCCTAATTGTGGTTCTGATGAAATTGAAACTTGTTGCTCAAGCTTCTTAGACCAATCCATTGTTGCAAATGGATCAATGTGGTGTATTAGAGACCCTCAAATCCTCCTTTGAGGTCTTGGCTCATGATTTGTGCCAAAAGTCAACTTAGGGGTGAATTAGGTCAAGAAACCCTAATTCCTGATTTTTGATGAATGCATCCCCTGAGGCTAAATTGACTTGATGATTGGGTCCACGAGGTTCCATGGTGTATATTAGGTTATAATTTGAAGCATTGGCTCATGCTCAGAGGAAACTTCCCATCTGGAGGCCCTGGTCGACCAAAACCCTAATTTGGTGACACTGGCGATCTTGAGGCTTGATCCACTCAGAATGTTGCAGCCTTGTGCTTAATCCTTGAGGTAGGAGTCCTCTTGATCCATTGTGGATGTTTGAGAGGTTAGACAAGTTGAATATCATGTCATTCCTTGATTGATCCTTTGTCTAAGAACTCTAAGAGGGCTTGAAACCCTAAGTTTGATTGTAGTGAAGGCTCACCCATCTTTGGGGAGACTAATGGTTCATCCATATTGTTATGATGGTTTGCACAATGATGGGGAATCTTAGTGGTCAAAATTTGGGGTATGACAGATGCCCCTATTTAATCTTCTTGGACCCGAAAGTGTGAATGGCGAAGGTATTCAGGCATTCGGGGTGCAAGAGGATTAAATATCGGAATACCCGAAATTTTGATAGCAGTTAAGAATGGCAGTTTGCGCATCCTTCTTCTTTTGCTAAGCGATGATGCTTAGAAAAGGTAAACTTCCCCTCAATCCTGGTTTCCTACCAAGGAACTGGTCTAAGTTTCTGAAATAAACTTCCCCTCGATCCTGGTTTCCTACCAAGGAACTGGTCTAAGTTTTGATTTAAACTTCCCCTCGATCCTGGTTTTCTACCAAGGAACTGGTCTTAGTTTCTTTTGTCAATAAACTTTATTGACAAGGGACACTATGCCTAGCGGTTTTCCTCAAGCTTCTCGCCGAATTTTCCTGGGGAGATGCCATTTGATGGAAAAAATTTTGATGTCAGACTTGCTGGGGAACCCATCTGTCTGAATTGTAGAGGGGTACAAACTTCTTTGTTGGAGATGCCATTTGTTGACTCTATCTGGGGAAAACGTGTCTCTTGAGGGACTGTTTCCGCTTGGAGATATTACATCATACTTTTCTCGGAGATCTTCTTGGAGAAATGCCATATGATGTGATCCAATTTTGAGGTGCTGATGACTTCATTAACATCGACTCTCCGGGGAGCAAAATCAATGTGTTGCTGAAAGTCTTTTGTTGTGAGGCTTTCTCTGGGGATTTTCCTTAATCCGGGAAAGCGAAGATATCATCTTCAATGGCGAAGAGTGACATTTGTCGAAAGTTTCTCTGGTCTTCTCAGAGGTTCAATTTATCAAAGTGGTCAAGGGCCAACTCTAATCCAGAAATAAATTGGAGGAGAGAGGTTATGCAGACGCAACATTTTCTGACGAGGAAAGAACCGACAACTCGATTGTGAAGACTTTTATCACTAGGGGATAAGACCGACTAAAGTGATAGTGATGCAATATGAATGCGAATGTAAATCAACCATGCATGATGTATGTATGTTTATGCTGACAAAACTGACATGACATATAGACTAATGGATGAATGCGACTGGATACTCAGCCACAGTGGGGGATGAAAAGTATCACTGGTTCAAAATAGTAATTCTGCCTTGCTTAGGAGAAGTAGTCCCTGTGGGGGAACAACCGTTGATCGGGCTCAGGAGATGAGAACTCGGCCGAAGATGTCAGACGGAGTATTCACATCTGACATAACTGATCCTTCGTTCAGGCGCACTGGTTTAGAAGGAGTACTTTGATTCTGCACTTTGAAGCTCGATTACTTCTAGCGAAGCGATTGATGTTCTTTCGATGTTCAACAGTCAAAAGAAATTTCCATCTTTATTTTAAAAGCAGAAAAGTTTGACAAGTAAATTCATTTTTGTTTTATTTCAAGAATCGTTAATCATGTTAAAACGTCGTTCCATAAAGCTAAAACAAATAAGAATTGCAAACAAAAGCACTAGGGCTCAAATTTTATTGATAGGATGGAAATCAGCCAAACGCGTGATTCCATAGAGTATTTACAAAGTTTGAAAATGGTAATTTAAGGGAAAAGGGCTACATTAAAACATAACGACCACTATCCTTCTACCAATTTTGAATTCAGGGCATCCTGAGCTTCTGTCGAAGATGACCTTGACTGGAGTTTTTCTGATGGATGGCATGACTGCTACTAGGGAATTTGCCCCTGTTGGACGTAGTTACTTGCCATTATCCCCAACTTTTTCCTGGATTATACTTTGAGATTTCCAATCCACCGGGATATTTTTTTTATTATGTCTCTAATTTTTGCCTAGACCGCCCTTTCGGGTTTTCAATCCACCGAGACGTTTTTTTTTATTTAGGCGAAGTATTTCTTGACTACATCAACATTCGTGGGATAGGCAAATTCTTCTCCATCCATGGTTGCAAGTCTCAGGGTACCGCCTGAGAAAGCTTTCTTGACCACATAGGGGCCGTCATAGTTCGGAGTCCATTTGCCCCGAGAATCAGTGAGAAATGGTTGTATCTTTTTGAGCACAAGGTCTCCTTTCCTGAAGATGCGAGGTTGAACCTTTTTGTCAAATGCCTTCTTCATTCTTTGCTGATACAACTGATCGTGGCATAGTGCCGTGATTCGCTTTTCCTCAATCAGATTTAGCTCGTCGTGCCGACTTTGGCACCATTCAGCTTCTGTTAGCTTAGCTTCCATCAATACCCGGATCGATGGGATCTCTACCTCGATGGGGAGTACTGCCTCCATGCCATATACTAGAGAGAAAGGGGTTGCCCCTGTTGAAGTGCGGACAGATGTACGATAACCGTGAAGAGCATAAGGCAGCACCTCGTGCCAGTCTTTGTAGGTTACATCCATCTTTTGAACGATCTTCTTGATGTTCTTGTTAGCCGCTTCTACCGCTCCGTTCATCTTGGGTTGGTAGGGAGATGAGTTATGGTGTTCGATCTTGAACTCTGCGCACAACTCTTTCATCATCTTGGTGTTCAAGTTAGATCTATTATCAGTAATGATCTGGCTCGAAATACCATAACGGCAGATGGTATTGTTTTTGATAAATCGGACTACCACTTGTCGGGTTACATTAGCATATGACGCTGCTTCGACCCATTTGGTGAAGTAGTCAATGGCTACCAGGATGAACCGATGTTCGTGCGAAGCTTTGGGTTCAATCATGCCAATCATGTCGATTCCCCATATGGAAAAAGGCCACGGGGAAGAGAGAACTTTGAGATGTGTAGGTGGTACATGGATTCTGTCAGCGTATATTTGACACTTGTGACACCTTCTCATGCACTTGTAGCAGTCGAATTCCATGGTCAACCAGTAGTACCCTGCTCTTAGAATTTTTCTCACCATTGTGTGTCCATTGGCATGAGAGCCAAAGGATCCTTCATGAATTTCTTTTATCAGCATGTCTGCTTCTGGTCTGTCTACGCATCGGAGCAAGACCATGTCAAAATTTCTCTTATAGAGTGTATCGCCGCTCAGGAAGAAACTGCCTGCCAGTCTTCTGAGGGTTTTTCTGTATTTCCTTAGTGCCCCAGGCGGGTACTCTTGTTTCTGAAGGAAGCATTTGATATCGTGATACCAAGGTTTGTCCTCTATGACTGCTTCGATCGCGAAGATGTAAGCGGGCCTTTCAAAGCGCATTATGTCGATCTTAGGTAAGTCGTTCCATTGACCTACACTAATCATGGAAGAGAGGGTGGCTAAGGCATCAGCCATGTGATTCTCTTCACGAGGGATATGATGAAACTCGATTCTGTTGAAGAAAGGTAACAACCTTCTTGCATAATATTTGTAAGGAATCAATCCTGATTGGTATGTGTTCCAATCTCCTTTGATCTAATTGACTACCAGAGCTGAGTCGCCATATACATCCAAGTTCTTGATCCTCAAATCAATTCCTTCCTCGAGACCCATAATACAAGCTTCGTATTCGGCCTCGTTGTTTATGCACTTGAAAGGAATGTGGGTACCCTAAGGTGTTATGATGATTGCCCCAATTCTGTTTCCGTAACGATTGACAGCTCCGTCAAAGATTAGTCCCCATTGGGAACCTGGTTCTGGCCCTTCACTGGGTAGCGGTTCATCGTAGTCTTTCATTTTTAGATACATGACATCTTCGTCTGGGAAGTCAAACCCGATTGATTCATGATCGTCAATCGGTTGATGAGCCAAATGATCGGCTAAAATACCCCCTTTAACAGCTTTTTAAGCGTGGTACTCGATGTCGTATTCTGATAACAACATCTGCCAACGGGCAATCCTTCCCGTGAGAGCAGGTTTTTCAAAGACATACTTGATTGGATCCATTTTTGAGATCAACCAAGTAGTGTGACGAATCATGTACTGGCGAAGACGTTTGGCTGCCCAAGCCAAAGCGCAGTAATTTTTCTCAAGCATAGTGTACCGAGTCTCGCAGTCGGTGAATTTCTTGGTCAAATAGTAGATGGCAGACTCTTTTCTTTTTGTTTCGTCTTGTTGGCCAAGCACACAACCCATTGAGTCCTCTAGGACTGTGAGGTAGATGATCAATGGTCTTTCTTCCACTGGAGGTGATAGAATCGGTGGGTTCAACAGATATTCCTTGATACTGTCAAAGGCGGTTTGGCAATCTTCCGTCCAAATGCAGTTCTGATTCTTTTTGAGTAATTTGAAGAGCGGTGCACCTGTCGCGGTCATGAGGAATATGGATCTAGAGATGTAGTTCAAACGTCCCAGGAATCCTCTGACTTGTTTTTCAGTTTTCAGAGAAGGCATTTCTTGAATGGCCTTGACCTTGTCAGGATCAACCTCAATTCCTTTTTGGCTGACGATGAACCCTAAGAGTTTCCCTGAATGGACACCGAATGTGCACTTATTGGGATTCAAGCGGAGTTTATACTTTTGCAGCCGCTCGAATAGTTTCGACAGGTGGGTCACATGCTCCTCTTCTATCTTAGATTTGGCAATCATATCATCGACATATACCTCGATTTCCTTGTGTATCATGTCATGAAATAGAGTAGTCATGGCCCTTTGATAGGTTGCCCCGGTGTTCTTCAAACCAAATGGAATTACCTTGTAACAAAAGGTACCCCATGGGGTAATGAACGAAGTTTTCTCCATGTCTTTCGGCGCCATTTTTATCTAATTATAGCCCGAGAATCCATCTATGAAGGAGAAAACTTTGAACTTTGTTGTACTGTCAACCATCATGTCAATGTGTGGTAAAGGAAAGTCATCCTTTGGACTAGCCTTGTTTAGATCTCTGTAATAGACACACATTCTGACTTTTCTGTCCTTTTTTGGAACGGGTACGGTATTGGCTAACCATTGAGGATATTCTGACGTGGCGAGGAAACCTGCGTCAATATGTTTTTGTACCTCCTCTTTGATTTTGATGGCCATGTCTGGGTGAGTTCGTCTCAACCTCTGTTTTACTGGCGGACATTCCGATTTCAATGGTAAATGATGTTTCACGATGCTGGTATCCAACCCTAGCATATCCTGATAGGACCAAGCGAATACATCGGGAAACTCTTTGAGAAGGTTTACCAAACTCTCTTTGGTAGTTGGACTGAGCAGTGCCCCAGTCCTGATTTCTTTTCTCTCTTTTTCTGAACCCACATTGATCATTTCCAACGGCTCTTTGTGAGGTTCAATGGACCTTTCCTCTTGTCGGAGTAATCGGGAGATCTCTTTTGGAATTTCATTGTCAACTTCTTCTTCAGCCCCAAATACCGGGAACTCCAAGTTGGGAGAAGGCATTGGATCGTATGTTTCAACGGGGTTTAAAACAAGCAATCTGCATGACGATATGATTTGTGTTTAGAAGAGATAGAGAAAATGCAAGTGTGTGCAGTGTATTTTTTTTTGAAAAACTGCTTATTTATTTTGAATTATTTTTTAGGATTACCATTTTCTGAGAAAAGTGAAAAGAGAAAACAACAATTAATGTGGAGATTACAGAACGACGTTATTTTATTCATGAACGAGTCAATTCTTGAAACTACAGCCCTATAAAACAAAACTCTGTCGCTTTGGGCGAAGCGAAGAGGGAAATTTACAGAAAGTGAGCCCTATCAAAACATCCGTTTCACCTGGGCAGGGTGAAAGTTTAAAGACGGCAATTACTTTGACTTATAAACAATCTTCGGAACATCGACAGCAACCCATTGGCGGCGGACTCCTCGGTGAATCACAAAGTCTGGTACCTTCCTTGGTTTGTCTTCAGAAATAACGCTGATTTCTGGCAGAGCAGAATCATTGGAATCTGTCTCCCAGGCAGAGTTGTCGTAGGAGGATTCCTCTGTTGTATTTTGCAGAGTATTGGTGCTCTCAGGCAAATCTCCCCATCCAGTTGGCTGGATGTCTTCGAGCCTGATACGAGAGCTTTCAGGAGCGGTGTACTTGACCATGAAGTCAAATTTTCCACTTGGTTGTCCTAAGGTGTCCCACACTTTTGTGGAACTGGAGGAGTTATCCCTTTCGATGACGTTAACCTCGGGAAAAGCATAGTTAATGAATTCTAGTCCTGCAAACTTTGCGAATTCATCGTCGTGCTGGATATTTTCTGAATATCCTGAGTGTTGATCCCATGCCATAGTGGGGACGTAGGTATTCTTTTCAATGACGCTCAGCTGATTTTCATTGTTCGGCTGATTTTCTTGCCCCAAGTCTCCTGGGTACGGCTGCCAGATAGGAAGGCCATCCATTGGGCCATAATAGTCGTGGTCAAAGTTGTCCTTCATCAGAGTGTCTTCCTCTAATGAGTTTGGTGGAGCCCGACATCCTTCCAGATCACAATCTCCATATATCATTTCGACATCTGACCTTGGTATAAATCTCAGACTCTGTGCGGGATAACAAAATGGCATAGGCACCTCTTCCTGAGACATATAACCATCCTCGTTGAGATAGGACTTCCATTCCTTATCCGTATCGGAGGGATCTCCCTCATTGATGGTATGGACTGCTTGAGGCACTGGGTGAAGGAAACCTCCATTGTGGAAGAAGTCCTGAATGGGATGAAGACTTTCATCGTTAGCAGTTGTCTGGGTACAAGTTATGGAAAAACCAAGACCCTTCTTTGTTTTATTATCAGTATGAATGACAAGCTGTCCCCATCCTTTTGCATTGTTATTCTCGATCACTTCGAGAGCATATCTGTATGAGGAACTGAGTTCCAACAACCTCCTCGGGTTCTACACAAGTAGATAATGACAAGTTACTCACGAGCAAGGCTTCCTCCCCACATACTGTGACCAGTTGATCATTCTTGACGAACTTCAGTTTCTGGTGCAGTGTCGAAGTGACTGCCCAGCCTGGTGTATCCAAGGTCTTCCTAATAAGCAACTGTATGTTGCCCGGATGTCCATGACCTGGAAAGTGATTAGGAAAGTGTGAGGACCGATAGTTATGGGAAGGTCGACTTCGTCGATAACTGCTTTCTGAGACCCGTCAAATACTTTGACGATGACCTCACTGCCCCTCATCGGGGGTCCTTTGAATGATAGTCGCATTAAAGTGGACTTCGGCATAACGTTGATGGCCGATCCTGTGTCTACCAGTACGCTAGCTAAAGCATCGTCCTGGCAGTTAACTGTGATATTGAGCGCCATGTTGTGGCTTTTGCCCCCCTCTGGCAAATCCTCATCACTGAATCCTAAGTTGTTGCAGGAAGTGATGTTAGAGATGATGCTATCGAACTGTCGTATTGACACATCCTGTTCCACAAAGGTCTGCTCTAAGACTTTCTGTAGAGCCTCTCCGTGGGCTTCAGAACTGAGTAAAAGTGATAGCACTGAGATCTTCGAATGGGTTTGTAACAGCTGATCAACAATGTTGTATTCACTCCTCTGGATGAGCTTCAGCATCTCATCATTGTTTTTTGAAAGGTCGGTATCACTGGATTGACCGAATGGTGGATTGAGAGCTTCTGTCTGAAGTTCCTTTTCTCTGTTAGGTTCTCCAACCCCTCGGTTGAAGATTCGACCGCTCCGTGTTACTCGACTAATGTTTGCAATATTCACGACGAAGGGTAATGGAATTTCCTTTCCATTATCAATTATTGTTGCACCATATTTTTAAGGGATCGCCTTAGCTAATTCATACGGTAACGGTCCCGGTAGATAGATAACTACAGGAGCCTTCTGATTTTTCTGACTGTCGTAAGTAACTTCAATCAGTTCCTGGATAAGAACCATTGATTCGTCCAGTAGAGGGGTGATGGTATAAACATCCTTGTTCTGTTGATGATCAGAGATTATGATAACGTCTCTGATTTGATCAGCGAAGTAGTCCGGCGTCCAGTTGATTGGCTCGGGACTCGGATACGGGTGAATCCCTTTACGATCCAGCTGACCTTGAAGGGCTGCCCGCATAAGGTAGCATCCTTGGTTATTCTCCGAGCAGACTCTACAGCATTCATAGTTGTGTGGTGGCACCTGGCCACGCCCGCTTTGACTGCAGTGTAACCTTACTAGGTTTGTTTCCATAGATTGGACATCCTGACTTTGACGCCGAGTAGGGTTTCCATTAAGCACACTGATTTATTGCGTGTCTTCATCCAGATAGATTGGAAGCCACCAGTGGTTTAACAAGTGTTGCAAAGTTCTTTGAACGAGAGCGCACCCTTGGTTACTCTCACAACATCCTTCACAGCTCAGATAATCACGTGAAGTGAGATAACCGAGTTGGACCTACCTGGCATGTAACTCTACCAAACTGGTATTCATCAGACGAATATCGAAGATTTGAATCATGTTGATCTAATAAGGATTTCTATCATGGTAGTTTTGGATCCATCCAAGATCTATCTGACGCTGGAGGGCCTCTTGTACAAAAGAGCATCCCTATTTGTTTAACGAGCAAGTCAGACAGGAATTGTAATCGTACCACGGTAGATTATGATACTGGCTTTGCCTTGAGTGCATCGCCACCAAGTTGACATTCATTGCACGGATGTCGTGGTTCTGAATGATGTTGGAATTCGTATAGGTCATGTTGACTCCACGAACTCGATGCTCTTGGATCCACCCGAGATCCAATTGTTCCTATAGAGCTGATTGCACCACAGAACATCCCTGATTGTTCTTAGAGCAGATATCACACTGGTGATAGTTATGAGGTGGCACATGACCATATCCGCTCTGTCTACAATACATCTTGACCAAGTTGGCCCTTAATAAGAGTACATCATGAATTTGATAGATGTTGTTAGACTCTCCCTCTATCAAATTGACTGCAGCTTTCTCATGTTGAGGCAGCGGGTTTGTGAGAACATTCGGATTCGTATCTTTGAAAGATAAGACCCCGCTCCTAACAAGCTTTTGCACATCGGATTTGAAACTGAGACAGTTTTCTATGTTATGCCCTGGTCCTCCTTGATGGTAAGGACACGTCTGATCCGTTTTGAACCAAAAAGGTGGATTTTCCGGTACTGTAAGAGGAGACTTGGTTTGGACGAGCCCCTTGACCAGTAATAATGGAAGCAGCCCCGCATACAACATGGGTATAGGGTCAAACAATAGTGGTCGTGTTGTACGGTTGTTGTTGTACAGAGGACGAGCCTGCTGAAGAGAAGGTTGATTAGGTTGGCTCTGAGCAACCTGAGGTTGATACGTAGGAACAGGCGTGGGATTGATAGCAGGAGTTACAGCTGCTACTGGTTGATATCGTCGCCTTTGCTTTTCGAGAGAGATATTCCTTAGGGAGAGCACTACCGTATCGTTTTGTACTACTTGATGATCCAGCGTCTTTTACTAATGTCCTTCTCGGACGGCTTCCTCAAGACGAACTCCCATGCCCACCATCTCGGTGAAGTCACTGGGCGCACTGGCGACCATTTTGTCATAGTAAAATGAGCCCAAGGTCTTTAAGAAGATCTTTGTCATCTCTTTTTCCTCAAGAGGTGGAGAAATCTGAGCGGCAATTTCACGCCATCTCTGAGCGTACTCCTTAAAGGTTTCCTTGTCCTTTTGTGACATCTATCTGAGTTGATCTCTGTCTGGTGCCATGTCCAAATTATATTTATATTGTTGAACGAAAGCAGCGCCAAGATCTCTGGATGTGCCGATCGTAGCGCCGTTTAAACCCATGTACCATTTTAATGCGGCACCGGTTAAACTATCCTGAAAGTAGTGAATAAGTAGCTCATGTTCTTTGTCTGGGCTGACATTCGCCGAGCATACATCACCAAATGGCTCTGAGGGAAAGAGTTACCCTTGTACTTTTCAAATTCGGGCACTTGGAACTTGTGCGGAACTTTCACATTGGGGACCAAACAAAGGTCTGCGGCGTCCTTTCCAAATAGATCCTGACCGCGAAGGGCCTGCAGTTCTTTTTGCATCTCCAGAAACTGTTCCTGGAATTCATTCATTCTGTCGAACATGCTGTCGTTTCCACCAGAAGGTATCTGTGGAATCTGTCCTTCTGGGATAGTGTGTACCACGGGCGGTGGTATAGTCATTATGGCCGAGACCCTCGGTGTCTCCCGAAGTTTGTAACCTTTTGGAGTTGCTGTCATGCCCTTGGCATCTTCGCTTTCCCGAAGTTTGTAACCTTCAGGCCCAGCGGTTCCTGCTGTGGGTCCCTGATCCTCAGCGATCGGCAGAACATATCCTTCCGGGATATAGGGGATAGGCATGCCCCAGGGACAATCTTTCGGCATCTTGTACCTAGGATCATACTTTTCCACTCTAGGCGTAGATGTGATCTCTGAGATCACAGTCCTTTGTTGTTGCCTCTGAGCTTCTGCTAGAGCTTGCATGTCGTTATGAATCTTTCTCAGATCCTCTTTCAGAGTGTCGATCTCTTCTCTCAACTCTCTGTTCTCTTCCTCGAGATCATCCATCTTTTTCTGACGATTGGCCCGAGTATTGTACGAATGAGACAGTTTGACTCTAGAATCGAGACGCAAACGTGAGATTCGTAGGTAAGAAGAATGCGTTTATGAGAATGATGAATGCAATGATTATTAATTATTTTTGTTTATTCAAAGTAAACTTTGACAATTGGATTGCAAATATCAAACAGTGGGGAAACCCCGTTTTATTGAATTCAAAGGATTGCAGAAATGGAAATACAGTAGATTACAAAGTGCTGAAAAAGGAAATCTAAACTAATGGATCCTGAGTCCTCTCTGAAGAAAGCTCGGGTGCTGGTTCGGGTGCTTTCCTTTTCTTTGACCGGGGCTCTTGGGCCGTTGTCGGGTTGTCATTTCTTTGCCAAGTGAAAGGAGCGAGCAAATTCCTTTGGTCATCCTGATTTTCTATAGCATGTTGCTCTAAAATCTCAATCAGGGCATCTTTTTCTCTTAACAGTTGTTGTATTTTCTTGCACTCCACATTGAGAATATGGTACTTGTTCCTCTAAGACCTCTTCTCCTGCTGAATTTTGCTGAGAGTAACCTGAAGTTTTTCCATCTCAGACATGAAATAAAGGGCAGAGTCCCTTAATGGAAGAACTTCCTGGTGAGGGTAAGGCATCCTCTGCTTGAGAGCTCTAGTTTGTACCCAGTGGAGATAAAGCTCCATCTAGACATAGTCTGGTTTTCCTAGAGACTCTCGTCCTTTCCTATGAACGTGTTTCTAAGCGTGCACTATTTCCGTCTTTAGTGCCCTGTCATTTTCTCCTTCCTTGAAGAAAAGACCTTCCAGATGAGCATTGCGCGGGACATGCCTCATTGGGTATCCAAATTGACGACGAACTAACACTGGATGATAGTTGATTCCTCCCTTAGTTCCTATAAGGGGTACATTTGGGAAATTTCCACAACGGTCAATGATCCTGATCCCGTCATAGATTCGATTGTTCCAATCGATGTCAGTGTTGGTAAGAGACATGATTCTCTGCGACCAACGTAAAGTATTCTTTTGATCCCAAAATGCAGCAGACTTGGGCAAATGGGAAGTGGACCATTTATAAAGCATGGGTACACAGCACGTGATCATTCCTCCACTGTATAAATTCCTTAAATGTACCGAATGATACGCATCTGCGAGTATGGTCGGTATGGGATTTCTGATCAGGAAAATCTTAATGGCGTTGACATCTATGAAGTTATCAATGTTGGGAAACAAAAATAACCCGTAGATGAGCAAAACAAAGATGCTCTCGAAAGCGGCCACATTCCCTATACTAGCAAAGTATAGGGCTTTCTTTATCAAGAATTGGGCTGGAAAACCTTGGATGCCACCCTTAGTGGTTATGTGAGTCCTGACCTCTGACTCGTCCAGATAAATTGCTCTTGCAATGGTTTGATCCTTTAGAATTTCTTCAAGTCCAGAAAATGGAGCTTGATCAGTAATATGCAAATCAGTCAGATGAGAGTACTCCTCCAGCGTTGGTGCAAGCTGATAATCCGGAAATGTGAAACAGTGATAAACCGGATCGTAGAACTGGATTAGTGTAGACAGGATTCCTTCGATTACATGGACCCTTAACAAGGACAGCAGTCCTCTATACTTGGCTCTGAAAGCCTCGTGGTTGGTGATCATTCTCGCCAAACCTCTTAAATCCTCTATTTTTGGAACCTTAAAGGTGTACTTATGAGTTTTCCTTCTACCGAAATCCATTAGCTCAATCTCCTTCTCTGACATTTGCAATCATTGTCTTAGTTTAATTTGAAAAAGAGAGACTAGAAGAGAAGATTTTCTTTTGTTTTAATGTTTTTTAAATGAATGCATGAATGCAGCACACAAAAACATAGAAAAAACATGGGGTCAAAGGGTCGGTGTCATGAAGTCAAGGATCTACCCCCCCACCCCCCCACACAAAGGTTTATACTGGTGATTTTTTGTACCTGTCCGCAAAATCATTAACCCCTCTGGGATAACAACAGCAAACGGATCGTCAGCGAGCTGATGTATCCTAGAGTGATCTCAGATGAGGGTAGTATCGCGTGACAACTATTTCCGATAGCTTCCGCACTACAAAATGACTTAAGTCTACTAAAAACCTCAGCTTCTCAGATAACCCAGTCGACCACACTACTTTCAACAACCGAAGTCGTATAGGCAATGTATCTGCAAAGGGAGTCTCCACTGAGTTTGATGGTCGATCGGGGGCTCTTAACTGGAATTCACTCCCAGTAAGATTACCCGCATTGCCATCACCTATCTTAGGTGTATACTCAATCTTTCCACATGCGGCATCACACGCATTCCCATTAGCAGAAAAATAAACACAGATATTAATTAGGAAAAGCAGTATATATATTTGTCTTAATCATCCTAGACCTCTAGTCTTATGATCCTATACAGACAATGACTCTCTAGCAGAGTTTGTCATTTCTGTGACATGAATTTAGGGTTCCATCCCTTGAGAAGGCAAGAAAGAATGCCTCCCATTGTGGTTGCCATTCTTCTGCGGCATTTTCTAAACTTACGGTTTCTATCGAAGATTGTAAGAAAGAGAAAAGAGCCCCACGGTGGGCGCCATTTTTCTGTAGCGCGATTTTTATGGTCCTGAGTCACGATCGCTTGGGTACTATAGTTTGATTCATTTTTTATCCTATTGAGCTGATTAAGGAAGGGAAATAGATGTCTCCAATTAACCCTGCTTGCATACTGAGTTTGAACAGCGGTCTATTAGGTTACAGATGCGATTAAGATGTGGGCCCCTCTTCGGTTATTTTGTTAAGATTAGAATGTCTGGACTATTGGAAAAATGTTAGGACTGATGCTTTTTGATTGATGTATGAAGGTACGGGATTTTGGGTTTTGGATTAGTATGCTCGCTAAGATTTTTCCAATCTTATGCCTACGTATTCCCGTTTAACGAAACAGGGAAATCAGAGCGATCGTAGTTCATCCTATTCTATGGGAGAAAAAAAAAGGTTGTTTTGGTGTCTTATTCAATGCCCAAGACGTGAAGCTAAATGTGGTTTGTATCTTGTTTAAAGCTCAAGATGTGAAGCTGAAGGGTCTATTTGTATCTTGTTCGAAGTCCAAGATATGAAGCTAAAGGGGTTTGACTTTAGAGAGAATTTGTCATCTCTAAAAAGGGATATTTGGTCTGTTTATCACAACTGTTGGGTGACTGGTTATAAAGGAGAATTACTTTAACTGGGATATGTGAATCCAGCAATGCCATAATTTCCTTTATAGGGGATTTTAACCTGAAGGAGAAGACATTAACTCAGTTTAGAGTAATGCCATCTTTCCTTAGGAATTTCTCATGCTAAAAGAGGGACAGTGGTGTGGATGTAAATAATCCAGAGGCTTGCCGCTTACAGGAATTAGATGAAGGAAAAGGAGTTGTTGATGTTTGTATCCTGTGAGCAAGGCACATAATTTGATGCTAAAAGGTTGATTGACTCAACCGGGGTTTTCTTATACAAAGCCTAAGAGGAAGCTATTGACCCAACAAGAGGGTGTTTTTAGGTGTCTCCTACGAAGCCCGAGAGATAGGCTAAAAGGGTTGACTCAACAAGAGAGTGCTAACAAGTGACTGATTCAACAAGAGAGTGCTTTTATATGTGTCTTGTACGAAGCCCAAGACGAAGGCTAAAAGGTTTTGACTCCATATGAGGGTCTTTTATACTCAACAAGAGAGTGTTTTTGTATCTCGTACGAAGCCCGAGATGGAGGCTAAAAGGTTTTGACTCAACAAGAGAGTCTTTTATACTCAACAAGAGAGTGTTTTAGTATCTCGTACGAAGCCCGAGATGGAGGCTAAAAAAGCTTTGACTCAACAAGAGAGTCTTTTATGCTCAACAAGAGAGTGTTAAAAGGTTAGCTCCGCTGGGGAGAATCATTGTACAAAGCCCAAGAGGAGGCTAACTTCACTGAGGAAGGATCATTATACAAAGCCTAAGATGAGGCTATTGTGCTGGTGACTGTTTCAGTTTAGTGACAAGTCCAGTATGTTGGATAAAAGAGAAAATCAGTTCTTATGAAGGGAACGATTAAAGGTATTGTTGTACTTTGGGATTGATCAGAGGATCAGGGTTATTTCCTGTTCTTTAAGGAAATGGGAAATCCAAAGGGTATTGAGACTGTCCAAGTCTACTGGTGTTTGGGAGAAATCGATTCTCGGATAGTAAATGATCTTTGTATAATGCCCAAGAGAAGGCTGGTATGTTAAGGGATGAAGGTCTACCCATTAACTGGTCTGACACTTGACTCAAAAAGACAGCTCTAGCAAATTGATGACTAGGTTCTGTTCCTATACCTGTAGAGGTCTCTAGGTCCTTGTACTAAGCCCAAGAGAAGGCATGAGAGCTTTTAAGAAGCCGAAGGGTCCTTGTACAACGCCCAAGAGGAGGCGGGGATGCTTTTAAGAAGCTTGTGGGTCCCCAAACCCCGAGAAGTTCAAGACATGCCATTCACCGAGAATAGATCAAGCCAGGAAAGTCCGAGAATTTGGAAGAAACTCAAGAGATGCCATTCATGGAGAAAAGATCATCCCTGGGGAGTAGAGTTTCTTTGACGATTGCTAAGGGTGACAGTCTGAGAAAGGGTTCACTGAGAATGCTGCCTTTCACGTCTCTATATTGTTTAACCCCAAGAGGAGGGAAGACTGTGTCTGGTAATCCTATGGGGATCTAGTTTTGTTTGTATTTAAGAGTGACCAACAGGGCTTTACCTTGTGCTAGACATAGTTGCCGGGGAAAACTCTAAATAACTATCCTAGTATTACACAGTTGATATTTGACAAGTTTATAAAAGTTTGTGAAAGAAGACTTACAGTGAGCAGCCCCACAATACAGGTGTTTAAAGAAAAAGAATGTGGCTTATAACACGAGGGTAGGCCCAGATGATTTGTTTTTATTGAACTGGCGACCGCGCCGAGGTTTCTTTAACATACTGGGTCTTATATAATGCATTGAGGCCCAAAAAGTTTTGGTTAAAAGGGGGTTGGGTCTTACACTCTAATAGATGCCCAATGATTTATTTTTGTACAAGAGATGGGGCTTACAACTCAAGGAGAGGCCAAGGGTTATTTGTTTTGAAAGCGGCGATCGCGCCGAGGTTTTTGAAAACACAGTGGGTCTTATATAATGACTGAGGCCCAAATATTTTGGTTTCAAAAATGGGTTGGGTCTTACACTCTATTAGAGGCCCAAAGTGTTTGAAAAAATTTGATGAGGGTTGAATTAATCAAAAACCCTAATTTGTTTTCAAAATGTATTTTAATTGAATAAAAATTCAATTAAAATGATCAAAATTGTTAAACATGTATGGAAACAAATTGTGATCTTGGATTAAGGTTTCAAAAATTATGTTTTTATCCACAAAATGATTGGAAATCACTAAAATTTGAAGAATCAAGAGGGAGAAAATATTTTAAATGTCAAAAAATAATTCAAATATTAATTCTTTACAAAAATATCAAGTATATGAAATAAATAATATTTTTGGGATTTTTTTTGGGAAAATAAAATATTTTAACATTTTTGTGAATTATTAAAAAAAGAATCAACTCAAAATCATTAAAACTCAGAGAGAAATTAATTTTTGAATCAATTAAATAAAATCACAAAATTCAAATATTCAAATGTTCAAAAATGGCGCCAAGAAGATGGCAAGAACACGCCCCACCCTTTGTTTCTGCAGATTTGCGTTTTCTATCCAATCTCACTGAATACTTGATGATAACATGCAATCTACATATCAATCTACTCGTTTTCACCTCACGATCATGCCTATGGTCTTTAATTTCATTTATTTTAAACATGGAATAAGAAATCAAAGAGAAACCTCAAGAACCCTAGAATTTGCATGAAGGTTCAAAAATTCCATACACGATTCAAACAAAGCAATTTATTGAGGGAAAACACTCTATGCATGATTATGAACATATGGCAAAATTATTGTGCAGCAAAATATGCATGGATCATAGAGTTAGAAGAGCTCATGCTTACCCCTTGAAGGAAGAGATTTTGAGGAAAGCATCTATTTGATGGCTTTGGTGTACTCAAACTGATCACAAATGAGCTCTATTTATAGTAGAGCAAGTTTGTTTTGCAAGGAATAGTGAATGGAAACTGCTGCATAGGTTTGGCCAATGTTGATCAATGAGAATCCAAGTCTCCTCTAGCCATTGACTAGAGGTCAGGGCACAGGCTGCTGGTTCCCTTGGTCTTGGATAAGTCTTGACTGAATTCAGTTGGAAAGGGCTCAGTCCATGCCACCTTGGTGCATCCATTGAATGCTCCAAAACAAAATTTGAGTCTTGTCCCCTCTTTAGGGATTTCTAGGTTTGGCATGCTATTTTTAGTTCCAAGGACTTGGGAGGCTTGGGATTAGAGTTGGTTCCTCCTTGGTCTCCCCTTGAGGTGTTCAGATGGATAAGTGTGTTTGTCATTTGCACAAATTTGGCAAATCGAGCAAAACGCACAAATCTGCCTTGCTTTGACAGTTTTCAGCAAGGCATATTGCCATTGTTATATCTCATGGCTCAAGTTGAGTTTGGTGAAGTTCTTGGTCATTTTGGAAAGCCTTCATATGATACAACAACTATTTGATCATAATTGGTTTTGATACTTTTTGGATCCAAGTGAAAAATGCCCCTACATTTGGAAAAAGTAAGACAGATTCTGACTTAGTGAAAATTTCACTGTGTTGGAAAAAAGCTACATTTTCACTTTTTGTGATTTTGATCATTCCATAACTTAAAAACCATGAGGAATTGGAATGAGTTATGTTTAAAGCTTTTGTAGAGTGCCATGAGAGCTATAAATCCAGCTTGATGGGGAAAAATGGCCTTGTGGTTTAGGAGTTATGATCCTCTAAAGTTGGTACCCTAGCCACTTTGTTCCATAACTTAGAAAATTTCTAAGTTTTTATGGTTACCCCTTTTACAAGTTATCCCACTTTTCTTGATTTTTATTGATGAATGATGATTCCAATCACACATTAACATCATTTTAGGGTTAAGGAACCATAATTGTGAAAATTCTCAAAAAGTCAAAGTTGACTTTTGCGCACAGTTGACTTTTTATCGGATGAATTCCAAATTGTGCGATCCTCTATGAAATCAATTGCTTGACCTAAATCAAACTTGATGGATTGATTTCATAGGTGTTATAGGGTGTATTGAATCATGTCCTAGGTTTGGGAGCATGTCCTGGTCAAAAGTCAAAGATACAGTTGACTTTTTCCTCAAAACCCTAATTGTGGTTCTGATGAAACTGAAACTTGTTGCTCAAGCTTCTTAGACCAATCCATTATTGCAAATGGATCAATGTGGTGTATTAGAGACCCTCAAATCCTCCTTTGAGGTCTTGGCTCATGATTTGTCCCAAAAGTCAACTTAGGGGTGAATTAGGTCAAGAAACTTTAATTCCTGATTTTTTATGAATGCATCCCCTGAGGCTAAATTGACTTAATGATTGGGTCCATGAGGTTCCATGGTGTATATTAGGTTATGCTTTGAAGCATTGGCTCATGCTCAGAGGAAAATTCCCATCTGGAGGCCCTGGTCGACCAAAACCCTAATTTGGTGACACTAGCGATCTTGAGGCTTGATCCACTCAGAATGTTGCAGCCTTGTGCTTAATCCTTGAGGTGGGAGTCCTCTTGATCCATTGTGGATGTTTGAGAGGTTAGACAAGTTGAAGATCATGTCATTCCTTGATTGATCCTTTGTCTAAGAACTCTAAGAGGGCTTAAAACCCTAAGTTTGATTGTAGTGAAGGCTCACCCATCTTTGGGGAGACTAATGGTTCATCCATATTGTGAAGATGGTTTGCACAATGATGGGGAATCTTTATGGTCAAAATTTAGGGTATGAAACCTTAAGGAAAATAATTTATTTATGCCCTTAATTTCATATTTAGTCTCTTAGGGAATCACCATAAGATATTGTTACCCGTTAGCTTTCCAACGTTTCAAATTGCGCCTCAAACGGTGTCATGAAACTCAAGTTATGAGAAAAATCGTATTTGAACAAGGTCAACTTGGTCGTGACAGGTGAACTGTCACAAAGCTGACGACCGTCAGCTCGTTCAACATAATGACGGGCGATCCATCACAAGTGTGATTGCCGTCACCACTGCAGAATGCATAATTATGCGTTTTTTTTCCATTAGAGGCCTTCCAAACCTCTGATTTTGATTCCATAAAAAGCCAAACGCTCAGGATTCGAAACATAATAATTATATAACAATTATACAACAACCTGTCGCTCCCGGGATTTTCATCCTAGTACAAACGCGAAAGTGGCACCGAACAGAGTCGCCAGCAATGTGTATTTATCCCAAGAGATGGAAAGGAAACACCGCATAAACCTGAAGAGAAGGAAAGAATATGGTCTTGCGACCAAGAGAAAGGGTAAGGGAGTCGGTTACGCGCAGGGAAGGTATTAGCACCCCCTCGCGTCCATCGTACCCGATGGGATCCACGCTTGCTGCTCGATCAAAGGGTGATAAAAAAGGATACTGGAAAAGGAATGGAAAGAAAGAAAAGAGAAAGAAAAACAAATGTAGGGAAAATAAAAGAAGTGCTCGCGTGGGCCCTACCCCACTGCCTACGTATCTCATCGGGAGCATGAGAATCAGAGCGACGTAGTTCCCCTCACTAGGGAAAGTTGTTTGTGTTTTTTTAGGAACGGCTAACGTTCTAGCTCAGGTGTTGCAGGCTCGCTGGTCCGAGTGCGTTACCATCTTGTAAGAGAACGAGTAGAAGCGCGTTCGTACGCTAAGAGTGAATGAGGTGAGAAAAGAATTCCCGAAGGAAAGACGTTATTGTTTGTTTTTGTCTTTTAGAAGTTTTTTCATTTGTTTGCATATGATAGTGTATCTAAATCTTAATCATTGGAATGTGTACGTTCTCGCATTCCAAGATGGAATGGATAAGAAAGCACACTAAGAGTGAAGAAGACCCCCACACTTAGTTCCAATTGTCAAGGTTCAAACACACTAGCATACTTGTGTTTATTAAGTGTTTTCGTTGATTATGGAATGAAGAAGTGTTTTTTTATTTGTACCTTCAACAAGTATTGCATTTAAGTCCTTCATACAAAATCAAATGTTTAACACATTGACCCAAGATGGGCTATATGCTACACATTCTAAGATTATAAGAGAAGACCCCTTATAATCTTTTCTTTATATGAAAGGCCTAAATGCAATAAATGTCTACCTTTATTATATGTTTTGAATTTTCTTTGAGATGAGAAGATGAAAGACTCAAGAGTAAGAAAAACGGAAGTTAGTTGTTAGTGTGCTCGCCGAGATATCGCATCTCGTGCCTACGTATCCGCAATCTGAAAAGAAAGAGGAATCAGAGCATCCGTAGTTCACGGTACTACGGGTGAACATGAAACAGGATCTCGATCGCATATGTGCGAGAGAACAAAGGGGAAAGACACACATAAAGTCTAAGGGGGAAACTCGGTCCTACAAGTTAACATGCATCAATGGTCCTAAGGTCAGGATCAGGAGGGAAGCTACATAATGTTGTCATGCATGGATTAGTCCTATGTTATGTTTTCTAACCTATCTAACTTAGACAAGTTAGAATAGGTATCCTAATGAGGCAGAAAAAACTAAAACAAACAATACAATGATATCACATATCAAAGTAGATCAATAAAAAAAGATGTGAGTGAGATCACATAAGCGTCAACATCAGTCGATGTGAGCTAATGACAATGAGTGGGGGTCGGTTGCGAACCCTATCTTCCACTTGACTGACTCGATAACAGGAGCAGGTGATGTTCAAAGCTTCAATCATGTAATGAGAGCTAAGAACGACTCGACTAGAATAACGGGGGTCGATTGCGAACCCTAACTTCCGTCAATTGCCTCCTTAGAGGTCTTCAGCACAATATCAAACAAGCACAATCATGGCCTCACTTGAGGGCTTTCCATACAATCCTACTTATCATGGCATTTGCTATTCCTACTTCTCATGGCATTTGAAAGCTTTAAAGAGAAGTGAAGAGATAAGAAGTCCCACCAAACGGATATGAATCCGTAGCAAAGCAACGGAAGCAAGTCACGAAAGCACCTATAAACAAATGGCAAACCAAGTTAGAAACAAGTCTTTATTCACAAAATGAAATGGTCGAGCCACCTTTGGAATGTCTCCTTTATGTACCTTGCACATGTGAACCAAAGACATTAGTAATAACAAGAGAGTGTATGTACAACATGAAACCTAAGTCTAATGGTTATGTACATTTGAGTCACACTAATCAAAGTGAAAGACCTAAAAGGATTATGAAATGATGAGTCAAGTTACAACTATGCTACAAGACCAACCAACAAAGGAAATCACCTAAGGGTTACAAGTAAAGGCAAAGGACATGAAAGTAAACCAAAACCAGAATTGAATTCATGTTAAAAGTGTGCACATATCTTATAAACATCCCCAATGGCTAAGACAAAACAAATTTAAGTCCTTAAGACAAAACAAGGCAATGAGCCATAGACAGCAGCAACAACAGCGCTCCAGCACCTGCATAGCTATAAAAACCAGCAACAAGTAAAAACAGTCTATAACAGCTACTATTCCCAGAACAGGACAGGTGTATATGCAACCAGGCAGAATAGCAATATTTTACAGCACTCTTTGTGCACAGCAGCTGTATATGTGGCAGCAACTTCTACATTTAACTAATCAAGTGTAAAACACTACAAAACAAACTCAAAGATTAGTCAAAATTCAAATGGAAAGATCAATAAGAAGTAATTGAAATCAATACTAAATGTAAACAACAAATAGTCAAAAATCTATGCAGAACATATTAAAGACTATTAACAAAGTTACCAAATGAAACTATTATGAAAATTAGTCAAAGTTAGCATTAAAATCAAAGTAAAGTCCATGTAAGAACAAAATCAATTCAAACTATGTCAATGTCAATTAGTTCAAAGTTAATTTCTATTTCTAAAAGCGATTAATGAACAATGAGTGGTCAATTAAGCCAAAAACATATTATCAAGTCATCAAGCTACAAAACAACTATCAAGTAATTAAGCTAAAACCGATTAGAGAACCATTAGGCAAAAACATCAATTAGGATATGATTAAGCAAAAACAATTATTGAACGATTAATCTAAAAAATGATTAGTGAACTAATAGTGGCCAATTAAGCCAAAAAACCAATTAAAGCAATTAAGCTAAAAAACAATTAGTGCCATTGCTAAAAACAATTATTCAATATCTAATCTAATTAGTCAAAAATCTTAACCAATAAACCATGTAAAAAAAGGTCAATTAAAAAAAACATGGTTAACATCTAAAATAACGTCAATCCAAAGTCAAAGTCTAAATCAAATTAGAATTAATGTCTAAACAAAAGTTACTTGAAATTAATCTAAAAAAACTAATTCTACAATCATGATTTAAATCTAAAATCTGATTCCAGAACTAGTACACTAATTCAAGGTTAATAGCTAATCTAATTATCAGAAGCAATTAACTAGAAACTATTATTTACAAGCAATTACCAAAACCAATTATCTAAACCTAGTAATAAACTAAGATCTAATCCTAATTTTAAAACTAAAGTCGAATTAACAAATCCAGTTAATATCCCTAATAATCTCTAATCAAAATTAGCACTAGAAATATCACCTAATCTAATAAAATAAAATAGAATTAAAGGAGGGTGCAGGTTGTATTTACGGTGTGTTGATAGCATTTCCATGGAGTAAAATTGATTGGAGCCTAGTCCAATTTGGCCGGTCCAACCTTGTGAATACCCAGTCCGTATGTAATACAAAGGGGTAAAAAAAACCTAAACTCATTAGATGATGAATGCGCCGCTGATCCCTTCTTCCTCCTTCAAATCGCCGGGCCAACATCCTCGCCGTCTTCAACGAACTGCCTCCGTTCGCGATACCCTTCCACCCCGCTCTCATCTTCTCTCTGTTTTCTCTATTCTTCCCCAAATTTCTCCGAATTCAATCATCGCACCGAATCCCCTGTAAACACGATTCCAAAAATCGCTTCTCCGAACGTGCAAATACATAATCACTTCCTGCAAACACATTTCGCTCTTCAATCGGACTCAAGAATCCCTTCGTGAGTTTCACTTTGTAAACCGTGCTTCTTCTTCATCTCCTCTCACCGCACCGTCACCTCCTCCCACCGGAAAACCCTCTCTCTCCCTCGTCTCACTCCCTGTCCTCATCTTCATCGCAATTCCACGGCGGCGACGATCTTCCTCCGTCTTGGCTTCAATCGTTCCTATCACGTGTTGATACGCTGACGGATGAGGATTCGTAGATTTGATGCAATCTTCGCGGTTGTTGTTGCGATTTGCTTCGGTACAGAGTTGATGATGAAGACGATGACGATCGAAGGTGCGACATGGATGCGCTCTGCTACAACTCCCTTGAGGTAACCGTTCTTGAATCCGGCCACGCTTTTCACTTTGCCTTCATCTCCTTCTTCGATTCTTTGAGTGTAGTCTTTCTGAATGTTGTTGTTGTTGCAAGAATTGGAGATGTGTGAATTGTTGAATCACTGTTGACTTTGTTATGATTTGAATTTCTGTGATGTTGCGTACGAATTGCTTTTGCGAGATCGCGAATTCTTGAATGCTGAATTGTTTATGCTTTTTGCAGGTTCGTCGTTGAGGAAGATTGATGAAGGTCTTTGGAAGAAACAGAAGATGATGATTGGAGCTTATCGGTGATGATGAAGTTATGTGAAGCTAATGAATATGTGCGGCGTCATGGCGGGAAGCTCAAGGAAAGTTGCGGTGTTGCTATGGATTAAGAGCAAGGAGTTTGAAAATGATAATGGTGATTCTGGGAGTTGAAGATTGAAGATGGAGGTGAATAGATCCAGAGAAGGAGATTGAAGGTGATGGATGAAGAGGTTTTTCTGTTGGAGATTCTGTTAGAAAAAATGGTTTTGGGGTTAGAAATTGGTTAGAAAATGTTAGGGAAAATCCGTTAGAGGTTGGTTATGGCCATCGGTTCTATTATCAATGTTCAGAGGAATTGTGAATTATTTCCATCAGTTAGAGGAGGTTATGACAGTTATTGAATTCGGTTAGGAAATTTTTGTTATGTGAATTAGTAGAGATTGGTAAACTCCTGTTGGAAAAAACCCATTCTCACTTTCTGTTGAGCTTTTCTGTTATGTATTTTTGGTGTTGAAGTTTTTGTTTGTAATCACTTTATGCTATGAACTTATACGTGATTTTCTTCTTGTAATCCTTTTTACTGCTGTTATGAGTTTGACCTTTAATACCTTCATATCCATAGAGAATAAGTACAGTTATCAGATGGCTCACCCCAGCCAATACAATCTTTGAAGGATCATCTTGACATTTCGTGTCGTCAGGCAGTATATACCACCACTCCGTGGCCTGGTATTTTGTCTTAGAAACAAATCCCCTTGAAGTAATAAAGGATCACAATATTAGAACAGTGAAAAGAGTATATACTATATAATCCCTCTTTTTTCTCTATCGTTCATCTTTTTGAAGGAACCTTTGTAGAGTCTACATGACTTTGCTGCCGTGGCCAGTGTTCCTAAGCTTTGAATCTCGGGGGAAATATGACCAGGATCAAGGGGATAAACCTCACGTTCATATTCAAAATTCTCAACAAAAGTGTACAAATTGGGATTTGGATCTACAAGAGGATGTGGAATATGGACCTCAAAGAAATGGCTATATTTTGAATATGGGCTAATGGTTTATGATATTTACAACTTGGATTTTGAAAAAATAGATTTTGAATGGATTTATGTGGACATAAAAAGATGGATTTGGAAATGGATAATTTGGATTTTTGGTATGGAAAATGGATTTAAGAATTGGATAAAGGAAAATGGAAATGAATAATGGATTTATGGTAGAAATTTGAATTTCAAGTAGCCCACACAACTAATCTCGACACGCCCAATTCTGCACCAAACTCATATCTTCAATGAATTCCCACAATTCAATCAGTAAGCTCAGTCAACCATGACCAATGACTTGCAATTCAATCCACAGATATCCTGTCTTTATAACCAAGAATCTCAATACAAGAACAATTCCCCGAGAACAACTTGAAAATGAAGACGAGTCATGAAGCAGAAAGAAACATGATCAACCAGAGGTCCTTGATGCTCACTGATAATCTTCTGAATACGGAAAGCTCACACCAAAGGAAAATGCCTTGATCTCATGTCCTATGCTGAATGCAATGCTATGCTTTATGTATTGTTTTTCTATGCTTGAATGCTATGCAATGAAATGAAAGCACATGCTAAATGATGTGGAAAATGAGAGGGCAAATTTTGGGGTATTACAGCTGCCCCTATTCAATCACTGTAGACCTGAATGGATGATAGCGATTGCTGTCAGACCTTCAAGGTATGGAGGGATTGAATACCGAAAATAACCATAAAATTTGCACTCTGTAGAGAAGAAGAAAAGGGATATAAACCCAACCAAATGAACTCTGCATGAAGAACGTCTGATGGTGAAGAAAATAGTGAAAGGATGTCTTTTAGCACAACGCCAGACGACTACTGGTTTGCCACACTACGGGTGGACTTTTAGCAATGTCTTTTGTACAAACCAGATGACTACTGGCCTGCCACACTACTGGTGGACTTTAATAATGTCTTTTATGCAACTCCAGACGACTACTGGCCTGCCACACTACTGGTGGACTTTAACAATGTCTTTTATGCAACTCCAGACGACTACTGGCCTGCCACACTACTGGTGGACTTTAATAATGTCTTTTATGCAACTCCAGACGACTACTGGCCTGCCACACTACTGGTGGACTTTAATAATGTCTTTTATGCAACTCCAGACGACTACTGGCCTGCCACACTACTGGTGGACTTTGCAGCTTCGTGCCACCCGAAGACGGACTTTTGCCAATCCACTGTTGGACTTTTAGAATTTGCCACCCTTAGATGGACCTTTCGCCAATCCACTGTTGGACTTTTGCCACCCGAAGACGGACTTTTGCCAATCCACTGTTGGACTTTTGCCACCCGAAGACGGACTTTTGCCAATCCACTGTTGGACTTTTAGCTGCTTTGCCACCCGAAGATGGACTTTTGCCAATCCACTGTTGGACTTTTGCCACCCGAAGACGGACTTTTGCCAATCCACTGTTGGACTTTTGCCACCCTTAGATGGACCTTTCGCCAATCCACTGTTGGACTTTTGCCACCCGAAGACGGACTTTTGCCAATCCACTGTTGGTCTTTTAGCTGCTTTGCCACCCGAAGATGGACTTTTGCCAATCCACTGTTGGTCTTTTAGCTGCTTTGCCACCCGAAGATGGACTTTTGCCAATCCACTGTTGGACTTTTGCCACCCGAAGACGGACTTTTGCCAATCCACTGTTGGACTTTTGCCACCCGAAGACGGACTTTTGCCAATCCACTATTGGACTTTTGCCACCCTTAGATGGACCTTTCGCCAATCCACTGTTGGACTTTTGCCACCCGAAGACGGACTTTTGCCAATCCACTGTTGGTCTTTTAGCTGCTTTGCCACCCGAAGATGGACTTTTGCCAATCCACTGTTGGACTTTTGCCACCCGAAGACGGACTTTTGCCAATCCACTGTTGGACTTTTGCCACCCTTAGATGGACCTTTCGCCAATCCACTGTTGGACTTTTGCCACCCGAAGACGGACTTTTGCCAATCCACTGTTGGACTTTTGCCACCCTTAGATGGACCTTTCGCCAATCCACTGTTGGACTTTTGGAATTTGCAAAATTGTATTACTCTATGCATCTGTGTCAGACATCTCTGCTGACTCTGCTGAGGAGCAATGACCAATGATTTGACTTTGGAGACTCCTGAAAGGATAACATCTCCACTGGAGAATGAATGAACAATCCGTCTGCTTCGAATTGTCTAGCTTGCCAAAAATAAATTGGACTTTGGAGTATAGGGCTTGATAAATCTGCCAGGAATTACTTCATCTACTTGGGGATGACTTTCTTTGCATGACATCTTGCTAAAGAGGTCATTAAAACTCTGCATGAGGATCTATCAAACCCGAGATCTTTTGCGGGAAGAACCAACCTGCTAACCTGGCTGGGGAGGGAATATATCACCACTCTGCCACGAAATAGATTTTGTTGATCAATAGGCCTCTAGTGGGGAGAAGAACAACAACTTAGCTGGGGATTATTGTTGACAGGACTCAACACTGAACTCTGTGGGGAATACAATGAACAGAGATACGATCTTGCCGGGGAATTAGGGTTACTCTGCCGGGGACATACAAATCCTGGTTATACCATTCCACTGCAACTTGTTGGGAAAGAGTCCTTAGAGATCTGCTGGGGAATATGACTGTCGAGCTTAGGATAAGTACTGCAATGCCCCATGTTAGGCGAGCTTTCCTTTAGACAATTCCGTTGGGGATGACGAGTTTATAACAAACTCTGCTGGAGAAAACTGCTTTAAAGCGTCTCGTGTTGGGGAATGCCTTTTGAGAGGATTTTACAGAAGACCAACTGTCCTCAAACTCTACTGGGAATGATCAACACTTCATGCTGGGGAACCAAACAATTTGTCCCCGAAGAGGATGTCATAAGAGGATTTTACAGAAGATTTAGCTTCTTCAAACTCCTACGACTTCGCTGGGGATAATGACCATCAAACTCTACTGGGGGTGATCAACACTTCATGCTGGGGAAACAACATGCCCCATGCTTAAGAAAACCAACAATTTGTCCCCGAAGAGGATGTCATAAGAGAATTTTACAGAAGATTTAGCCTCTTCAAACTCCTAGTGATTTCAACGGGGATTGACCATCAACTTCGGTGTCTGCGAAGCAACTTTATTGGGGAATTCGCAACCATTATCGACACAGAAAAGCTTGTAGCTGTTGGAAGTACTGAATGAGAGAATCGACTTAATAAGATACAACGATACCCGGTTGAACTCAGTTCGCTGATATCGAATCATCGTGAACGACTGCCGACCAAATGATGGACTCAGTCAGTAAACGTTGTGACAAAAGGGTGACAAGTGAACCCTTCCCTGAACATGATTGCCCCAGATTAACTGAATCTTCTGCGTGGGGATGAGTGATTGCTCGTCTAGAAGACATGATCCCGTGATCTCGCAAAGGCTTCAATTTTGCCTTTGAGCCTAGTATGAGGCTGTTACCTGTAAGCAAAGGATATGCACGTATGCCCCATGCTGGATATGACTTCTGCAACAGAGAAAATCTAACTCTGAACCACCACTTGTTGGGGAGAAAGGTTTTGATGCATCTCTTGCTGGGAGCGTTATTAATGAAGCCTGCTAAAGCCGGGGGACCACAAATTCCTTGGGTTGGAATGCCCCTTGGTTTCACTCATTTTGGTTGACTGACTGCATATGCGTGACCAACCGTTTTTCTTCACTTGCCCCAGACCAACATGGTCCACCGGGAGAAATTGTCTCAAGAGGATTATACAGAAGACTTGACAACCAAAACGCCTTAATGTCTTCAAACTCTTGGAGAGATTCGCCGGATCTCGAAGCAACTGCCCCGGACTGGATGGATTACAGAGAAAAAGTCATCTCAAGAGGATTTTACAGAAGACTTGGCATGTTCAATGCTTCAGTGTCTTCAAACTCTTGGAGAGATTCAATGCATCTCAAATTAGCTGCTTCAGATTGTATGGTCTACAAAGGGATTCGCCTTGAGAAGATTCATGAGCAATCTCATATCACCGTGAGATATTCTGCCCCAATACCCTGAACCCTGGATAGGCTGATCAATCATCTGAATGGACTAACTTCTCATGCTCTTGGGGTGGCCGGCCTCGATACGAGCTTTGAAATGGCTTTGCCCCTGACCGGACTGGTCTTCGAATGAATTCCCCAGAATAACTGACCTTCAGAGAGGTTTCTCGACGTGACTGCCCATGATCTCCGAATGAATGCCCCAGAATAACTGAACTTCGGAGAGATCTCTCGACGTGATTGGCTCAGATGAGCCACACCTTAAAGAGATGGTTCGACGTGATTGCCCCAGATCGACTACGTCTTAGCACAACTTGTTGGGAAAGCTCCTACTCAACAAAGTTTCTTGGGGAGGTACCACTGGATGTGGCTGTCCTTCAGGAGTTTCAGGATTCTCAACTCGGCAAGATTAAGCTTCCGGACTGAATTTCCATATGTAAGCTTCTTTTGATGTCAAACAAATGTATGCAAGCAGAAAATGTTTTATTCTGAGAATGAAAATTTTAATGCAACACACATGTTAATCTTGAAGTCTTACTGAAAAGATGTCGCAAACCCTTTTGTGAGCGAATCACGGGTTATAATACGACATTAATTTTTGAATGAAAGAATGCAATGCACATGCAACACCAACAAAGATCTTTTTAGCACAACTCATAGGAGTCAGGAACGCTATCTCTTGGTAGTATGCTTTCGAAATAACCCTGTTTCAATTAGGACTTTTGAGGGTCGTATCGTGGCCTGGTTCACGGTTTTGAGAAAAATGGTTTATGGCTCAAAGTTTATTGGTGCCCACCCACTCTTTGTGATGTTCTCCAGTCCTACGTTCAGCTAATTTGCATAAGCGTTCGTCTCTCAAATAGATTTTGTGATCTTTAAGGAACCCATGCATCTGATGATTTGACACCCAATGAGGCTTTGGAGTGACAGTCACCCCTTTGTCTTTTGTTCGTAGTCACACGACTTTGTTCTTGCTCGAGGATTTTCTTTTGTAATCCTTTTGTTTTTTGATTTCGCATTCTCTTTTTTTTTTTTATTGCTTATCCCTAACTTTTGCCTGGACATATTCTTTTGAATCTTTGCTTTCTGAGTCCAGCGGGATGCCCTAACTTTTGCCTAAGTTGCTTGTTTTCAAGTTTCAACTTAGCGGGCTTTTTCATTTCTCTTTTTTTTTATTCTCTTTTTTCCGGAACAAATCGTGTGACATTGGCTTGTCTTGACTTTGTTGAAAGGGTTGTTGACTGCCTCAACTCTTTGATTGTTGATGGATAACCATTGTGGTTTCACATCTCTTGACCTCTTGATGATGGAATAGAAGGTAATGGATCCTCAGATGCACACTCCTTTTGAAATTTGAACGCTCGGTCAAATTAACTGACGCCTACCCTGCCCCTAGGTTAAATGTGAGGGTTTTTTCATACGAAAAGAAACTCCTACTTCAAGGCTCAAAGGGGTTAACGAGGGTCTATCTCCCTTATATCTCCAGTGTTTGGGGATTTGAATCAATGCCTGTACATCCTCAACAGGGTTTTATCCAAAAGCACACAATTAGAGATTTCGGCGTTTTCAAGTCATCATCCTCCCCCAAGAGTTTAAGCACGACAATTGGTATTGCAATGCACATATGCAAACTTATGAGTGAATACGAATGGATTACTTCAGGAAAAACATGCGTATTGTATTATGATTGTCAGTTAAGAGCAAACAAATTTTTACAAGCAAACATTATTCAAACAAACAAATAAAGCTACATATGCAAATGCAGTAAAGAAGCTAAATGATTGTCCTTGTTGAGGAGACTTGACTCCGTCTGGACTTATTGCTTCAGAAGACGTCTTTGCAAACCGGGCACTCAATCTGATGAAGAAAGTTCGATTTAAGGGCCACCCATCTGGTGTGATAACCTTTGAGTCAATCACGTCTTGCGCCTTGTCCTTACCTTTACCTCTGAAAGACTTGCAATCGTCAATTAAATGGTCGGGTGCCCCAGAATGGTAGTCATACCTGGCATTTGGCATTGAAACCCCAAAGGAAGCTTTGTCGAAGATGATCCTGATGCGACTAGCTCAACCAGTTTGAGTTTGAGCAAATGAGGAAACCCGTTGCGCGTACGGCATCGGAATAGGATCAAACTTCTTCTCAAGTTGTTCTGGCCTTTGTCCATATGCTCTGCCCCTAGGACTCTCTTGGGGAGATGGAGTTGGAAGCTGACAAGAGATATCTGGAGTAAAGAAATTGATAAATAAGGTTGATAGATAAGGTTGCTCGCAAAGATCTCACACGATCTCCTGCCTACGTATCTCCATTAACTAATGAAGAATCAGAGCGACGTAGTTCCCCTCAACGAGGATGAGGATTGCTTTGTTTCCTTAACACCGCATTCTGGATTTCTGTAATTAAGCCCATCTGAGTCTTCACCCGGTTGACTTCTTCTCTCAGCAGTTCCCGACCTCGGGACAACGCCTGAATGTCCACCATAAAATGCCCCAGTCGGGCCTTCCTCTCAATCACCTCCGCTCGGAGTTGTTCCATATCTGAACATTGATTGTGGTGAATCGAGTAGTTGGAAGAAGTCATGTTGGCCGTTTCAGCAGAGAATACCCAATCAGAATGAGAAATCCGCTCCGGAACACCTGTTATGCATATGAGTATGAGGATGCCATGCAGAATGCCATGTTCGAATATTTCCAAGGGATCATTATGCTTTAATACGAAAAAATTTTTTTTGAAAAAAACATAAGAAATGAATGGAAATGCTCAATGGCAAGTCTCAAAGTTAATATCCCTTGGAAATACGAGAACATGTATGCGCAAATGATGATGCAGATGCAACAGACATGGGATCAAAGCTTCCATATAATCTGGATAACTGTTGTGCTGACGGCTGAATAAGCTCATAAGTCTGCTCTGAAGAAAATACCGGAATACCGGAATATCCGAATAATCAGAATGCCAGGATGTCGGGATATCGGCATAATCGAAATACCAGAAGGCCAGAATATCGGCATAATCAGAATATGGGGATGCCAGAATATCGGCATAATCAGGGTGCCGGAATAATCAGAATACCATAATACCAAGCTGATGAGTCCACACTGATAGGAAATCCAAAATACCGGGTATGTTGAAGGTCAAGGTTACCTGCAAACCTGTAAACAACCCGCCCCTCTCACATGTGGGTACTAGGATGTTCAGTATCCTGGGCTCTCAGGTCGAGAAATGATGATACGTTCACCATTTCTGGTTTGGCATCATCATCAATCGAGGAGGCCTCAACTGATTCTCCAAAACGAAAGGTCCTCAGCTTCTGGCACTGAGGTTGAGAAGCAATAGTACATTCATCCCTCGGGGTACAGTACTATCGCCAATCGAGGAGTGCCTCCACTGATTCTCTTTCAAAAAGGATAACCTATAGCGAGTTCCCAGCATTGGGTCCTCAGATCGAGAATGTGCAATGGGTTTGCCACATAATGTGGTCTGCCACGGTCACATCTCGGGAGGAGTGCCGCAACTAAGTCCTCGGGAATGGTCACCAGAGTCGACAGTTCCTCATGAGAATAACTACTGGCCTGCATAACATGCAGTAGCAGAAAGCTCCTGATAGAACCTCGTCTGGTTGTGGGTCTCATGAACAACAATACGTGGTCACCACCACGCAAGCGTCATGACTATCCACTCTAATACCTATGTGTGTACTCAAGCCTGTGTAGTGAGCTTATCTCTCAGAACACCCCGCCCGCCAAACAGAAAACAACAGCACAGTCTAGCACAATAATGATATGTAATGCAGTAAATGCGATAAATACAGTAATGTACAGTAAAGCAGTAAGTAACCATACAATAAAACGGTAAATATAGCACAACAGTAAACACCCAATGAAAGAAAAGCAAATAAGCGCTAGGATTGACTCGCTTAGGATGGACCAGCAATAGGTCAACCTTTCCCCAGCAGAGTCGCCAGCTGTCGCTCCCGGGATTTTCATCCTAGTACAAACGCAAAAGTGGCACCGAACAGAGTCGCCAGCAATGTGTATTTATCCCAAGAGAGGGAAAGGAAACACCGCATAAACCTGAAGAGAAGGAAAGAATATGGTCTTGCGACCAAGAGAAAGGGTAAGGGAGTCGGTTACGCGCAGGGAAGGTATTAGCACCCCCTCGCGTCCATCGTACCCGATGGGATCCACGCTTGCTGCTCGATCAAAGGGTGATAAAAAAGGATACTGGAAAAGGAATGGAAAGAAAGAAAAGAGAAAGAAAAACAAATGTAGGGAAAATAAAAGAAGTGCTCGCATGGGCCCTACCCCACTGCCTACGTATCTCATCGGGAGCATGAGAATCAGAGCGACGTAGTTCCCCTCACTAGGGAAAGTTGTTTGTGTTTTTTTAGTAACGGCTAACGTTCTAGCTCAGGTGTTGCAGGCTCGCTGGTCCGAGTGCGTTACCATCTTGTAAGAGAACGAGTAGAAGCGCGTTCGTACGCTAAGAGTGAATGAGGTGAGAAAAGAATTCCCGAAGGAAAGACGTTATTGTTTGTTTTTGTCTTTTAGAAGTTTTTTCATTTGTTTGCATATGATAGTGTATCTAAATCTTAATCATTGGAATGTGTACGTTCTCGCATTCCAAGATGGAATGGATAAGAAAGCACACTAAGAGTGAAGAAGACCCCCACACTTAGTTCCAATTGTCAAGGTTCAAACACACTAGCATACTTGTGTTTATTAAGTGTTTTCGTTGATTATGTAATGAAGAAGTGTTTTTTTATTTGTACCTTCAACAAGTATTGCATTTAAGTCCCTCATACAAAATCAAATGTTTAACACATTGACCCAAGATAGGCTATATGCTACACATTCTAAGATTATAAGAGAAGACCCCTTATAATCTTTTCTTTATATGAAAGGCCTAAATGCAATAAATGTCTACCTTTATTATATGTTTTGAATTTTCTTTGAAATGAGAAGATGAAAGACTCAAGAGTAAGAAAAACGGAAGTTAGTTGTTAGTGTGCTCGCCGAGATATCGCATCTCGTGCCTACGTATCCGCAATCTGAAAAGAAAGAGGAATCAGAGCATCCGTAGTTCACGGTACTACGGGTGAACATGAAACAGGATCTCGATCGCATAGGTGCGAGAAAACAAAGGGGAAAGACACACATAAAGTCTAAGGGGGAAACTCGGTCCTACAAGTTAACATGCATCAATGGTCCTAAGGTCAGGATCAGGAGGGAAGCTACATAATGTTGTCATGCATGGATTAGTCCTATGTTATGTTTTCTAACCTATCTAACTTAGACAAGTTAGAATAGGTATCCTAATGAGGCAGAAAAAACTAAAACAAACAATACAATGATATCACATATCAAAGTAGATCAATAAAAAAAGATGTGAGTGAGATCACATAAGCGTCAACATCAGTCGATGTGAGCTAATGACAATGAGTGGGGGTCGGTTGCGAACCCTATCTTCCACTTGACTGACTCGATAACAGGAGCAGGTGATGTTCAAAGCTTCAATCATGTAATGAGAGCTAAGAACGACTCGACTAGAATAACGGGGGTCGATTGCGAACCCTAACTTCCGTCAATTGCCTCCTTAGAGGTCTTCAGCACAATATCAAACAAGCACAATCATGGCCTCACTTGAGGGCTTTCCATACAATCCTACTTATCATGGCATTTGCTATTCCTACTTCTCATGGCATTTGAAAGCTTTAAAGAGAAGTGAAGAGATAAGAAGTCCCACCAAACGGATATGAATCCGTAGCAATGCAACGAAAGCAAGTCACGAAAGCACCTATAAACAAATGGCAAACCAAGTTAGAAACAAGTCTTTATTCACAAAATGAAATGGTCGAGCCACCTTTGGAATGTCTCCTTTATGTACCTTGCACATGTGAACCAAAGACATTAGTAATAACAAGAGAGTGTATGTACAACATGAAACCTAAGTCTAATGGCTATGTACATTTGAGTCACACTAATCAAAGTGAAAGACCTAAAAGGATTATGAAATGATGAGTCAAGTTACAACTATGCTACAAGACCAACCAACAAAGGAAATCACCTAAGGGTTACAAGTAAAGGCAAAGGACATGAAAGTAAACCAAAACCAGAATTGAATTCATGTTAAAAGTGTGCACATATCTTATAAACATACCCAATGGCTAAGACAAAACAAATTTAAGTCCTTAAGACAAAACAAGGCAATGAGCCATAGACAGCAGCAACAACAGCGCTCCAGCACCTGCATAGCTATAAAAACCATCAACAAGTAAAAACAGCCTATAACAGCTACTATTTCCAGAACAGGACAGGTGTATATGCAACCAGGCAGAATAGCAATATTTTACAGCACTCTTTGTGCACAGCAGCTGTATATGTGGCAGCAACTTCTACATTTAACTAATCAAGTGTAAAACACTACAAAACAAACTCAAAGATTAGTCAAAATTCAAATGGAAAGATCAATAAGAAGTAATTGAAATCAATACTAAATGTAAACAACAAATAGTCAAAAATCTATGCAGAACATATTAAAGACTATTAACAAAGTTACCAAATGAAACTATTATGAAAATTAGTCAAAGTTAGCATTAAAATCAAAGTAAAGTCCATGTAAGAACAAAATCAATTCAAACTATGTCAATGTCAATTAGTTCAAAGTTAATTTCTATTTCTAAAAGCGATTAATGAACAATGAGTGGTCAATTAAGCCAAAAACATATTATCAAGTCATCAAGCTACAAAACAACTATCAAGTAATTAAGCTAAAACCGATTAGAGAACCATTAGGAAAAAACATCAATTAGGATATGATTAAGCAAAAACAATTATTGAACGATTAATCTAAAAAATGATTAGTGAACTAATAGTGGCCAATTAAGCCAAAAAACCAATTAAAGCAATTAAGCTAAAAAACAATTAGTGCCATTGCTAAAAACAATTATTCAATATCTAATCTAATTAGTCAAAAATCTTAACCAATAAACCATGTAAAAAAAGGTCAATTAAAAAAAACATGGTTAACATCTAAAATAACGTCAATCCAAAGTCAAAGTCTAAATCAAATTAGAATTAATGTCTAAACAAAAGTTACTTGAAATTAATCTAAAAAAACTAATTCTACAATCATGATTTAAATCTAAAATCTGATTCCAGAACTAGTACACTAATTCAAGGTTAATAGCTAATCTAATTATCAGAAGCAATTAACTAGAAACTATTATTTACAAGCAATTACCAAAACCAATTATCTAAACCTAGTAATAAACTAAGATCTAATCCTAATTTTAAAACTAAAGTCGAATTAACAAATCCAGTTAATATCCCTAATAATCTCTAATCAAAATTAGCACTAGAAATATCACCTAATCTAATAAAATAAAATAGAATTAAAGGAGGGTGCAGGTTGTATTTACGGTGTGTTGATAGCATTTCCATGGAGTAAAATTGATTGGAGCCTAGTCCAATTTGGCCGGTCCAACCTTGTGAATACCCAGTCCGTATGTAATACAAAGGGGTAAAAAAAACCTAAACTCATTAGATGATGAATGCGCCGCCGATCCCTTCTTCCTCCTTCAAATCGCCGGGCCAACATCCTCGCCGTCTTCAACGAACTGCCTCCGTTCGCGATACCCTTCCACCCCGCTCTCATCTTCTCTCTGTTTTCTCTATTCTTCTCCCCAATTTCTCCGAATTTAATCATCGCACCGAATCCCCTGTAAACACGATTCCAAAAATCGCTTCTCCGAACGTGCAAATACATAATCACTTCCTGCAAACACATTTCGCTCTTCAATCGGACTCAAGAATCCCTTCGTGAGTTTCACTTTGTAAACCGTGCTTCTTCTTCATCTCCTCTCACCGCACCGTCACCTCCTCCCACCGGAAAACCCTCTCTCTCCCTCGTCTCACTCCCTGTCCTCATCTTCATCGCAATTCCACGGCGGCGACGATCTTCCTCCGTCTTGGCTTCAATCGTTCCTATCACGTGTTGATACGCTGACGGATGAGGATTCGTAGATTTAATGCAATCTTCACGGTTGTTGTTGCGATTTGCTCCGGTACAGAGTTGATGATGAAGACGATGACGATCGAAGGTGCGACATGGATGCACTCTGCTACAACTCCCTTGAGGTAACCGTTCTTGAATCCGGCCACGCTTTTCACTTCGCCTTCATCTCCTTCTTCGATTATTTGAGTGTAGTCTTTCTGAATGTTATTGTTGTTGCAAGAATTGGAGATGTGTGAATTGTTGAATCGCTGTTGACTTTGTTATGATTTGAATTTCTGTGATGTTGCGTACGAATTGCTTTTGCGAGATCGCGAATTCTTGAATGCTGAATTGTTTATGCTTTTTGCAGGTTCGTCGTTGAGGAAGATTGATGAAGGTCTTTGGAAGAAACGGAAGATGATGATTGGAGCTTATCGGTGATGATGAAGTTATGTGAAGCTAATGAATATGTGCGGCGTCATGGCGGGAAGCTCAAGGAAAGTTGCGGTGTTGCTATGGATTAAGAGCAAGGAGTTTGAAAATGATAATGGTGATTCTGGGAGTTGAAGATTGAAGATGGAGGTGAATAGATCCAGAGAAGGAGATTGAAGGTGATGGATGAAGAGGTTTTTCTGTTGGAGATTCTGTTAGAAAAAATGGTTTTGGGGTTAGAAATTGGTTAGAAAATGTTAGGGAAAATCCGTTAGAGGTTGGTTATGGCCATCGGTTCTATTATCAATGTTCAGAGGAATTGTGAATTATTTCCATCAGTTAGAGAAGGTTATGACAGTTATTGAATTCGGTTAGGAAATTTTTGTTATGTGAATTAGTAGAGATTGGTAAACTCCTGTTGGAAAAAACCCCTTCTCACTTTCTGTTGAGCTTTTCTGTTATGTATTTTTGGTGTTGAAGTTTTTGTTTGTAATCACTTTATGCTATGAACTTATACGTGATTTTCTTCTTGTAATCCTTTTTACTGCTGTTATGAGTTTGACCTTTAATACCTTCATATCCATAGAGAATAAGTACAGTTATCAGATGGCTCACCCCAGCCAATACAATCTTTGAAGGATCATCTTGACATTTCGTGTCGTCAGGCCGTATATACCACCACTCCGTGGCCTGGTATTTTGTCTTAGAAACAAATCCCCTTGAAGTAATAAAGGATCACAATATTAGAACAGTGAAAAGAGTATATACTATATAATCCCTCTTTTTTCTCTATCGTTCATCTTTTTGAAGGAACCTTTGTAGAGTCTACATGACTTTGCTGCCGTGGCCAGTGTTCCTAAGCTTTGAATCTCGGGGGAAATATGACCAGGATCAAGGGGATAAACCTCACGTTCATATTCAAAATTCTCAACAAAAGTGTACAAATTGGGATTTGGATCTACAAGAGGATGTGGAATATGGACCTCAAAGAAATGGCTATATTTTGAATATGGGCTAATGGTTTATGATATTTACAACTTGGATTTTGAAAAAATAGATTTTGAATGGATTTATGTGGACATAAAAAGATGGATTTGGAAATGGATAATTTGGATTTTTGGTATGGAAAATGGATTTAAGAATTGGATAAAGGAAAATGGAAATGAATAATGGATTTATGGTAGAAATTTGAATTTCAAGTAGCCCACACAACTAATCTCGACACGCCCAATTCTGCACCAAACTCATATCTTCAATGAATTCCCACAATTCAATCAGTAAGCTCAGTCAACCATGACCAATGACTTGCAATTCAATCCACAGATATCCTGTCTTTATAACCAAGAATCTCAATACAAGAACAATTCCCCGAGAACAACTTGAAAATGAAGACGAGTCATGAAGCAGAAAGAAACATGATCAACCAGAGGTCCTTGATGCTCACTGATAATCTTCTGAATACGGAAAGCTCACACCAAAGGAAAATGCCTTGATCTCATGTCCTATGCTGAATGCAATGCTATGCTTTATGTATTGTTTTTCTATGCTTGAATGCTATGCAATGAAATGAAAGCACATGCTAAATGATGTGGAAAATGAGAGGGCAAATTTTGGGGTATTACAGCTGCCCCTATTCAATCACTGTAGACCTGAATGGATGATAGCGATTGCTGTCAGACCTTCAAGGTATGGAGGGATTGAATACCGAAAATAACCATAAAATTTGCACTCTGTAGAGAAGAAGAAAAGGGATATAAACCCAACCAAATGAACTCTGCATGAAGAACGTCTGATGGTGAAGAAAATAGTGAAAGGATGTCTTTTAGCACAACGCCAGACGACTACTGGTTTGCCACACTACGGGTGGACTTTTAGCAATGTCTTTTGTACAAACCAGATGACTACTGGCCTGCCACACTACTGGTGGACTTTAATAATGTCTTTTATGCAACTCCAGACGACTACTGGCCTGCCACACTACTGGTGGACTTTAACAATGTCTTTTATGCAACTCCAGACGACTACTGGCCTGCCACACTACTGGTGGACTTTAATAATGTCTTTTATGCAACTCCAGACGACTACTGGCCTGCCACACTACTGGTGGACTTTAATAATGTCTTTTATGCAACTCCAGACGACTACTGGCCTGCCACACTACTGGTGGACTTTGCAGCTTCGTGCCACCCGAAGACGGACTTTTGCCAATCCACTGTTGGACTTTTAGAATTTGCCACCCTTAGATGGACCTTTCGCCAATCCACTGTTGGACTTTTGCCACCCGAAGACGGACTTTTGCCAATCCACTGTTGGACTTTTGCCACCCGAAGACGGACTTTTGCCAATCCACTGTTGGACTTTTAGCTGCTTTGCCACCCGAAGATGGACTTTTGCCAATCCACTGTTGGACTTTTGCCACCCGAAGACGGACTTTTGCCAATCCACTGTTGGACTTTTGCCACCCTTAGATGGACCTTTTGCCAATCCACTGTTGGACTTTTGCCACCCGAAGACGGACTTTTGCCAATCCACTGTTGGTCTTTTAGCTGCTTTGCCACCCGAAGATGGACTTTTGCCAATCCACTGTTGGTCTTTTAGCTGCTTTGCCACCCGAAGATGGACTTTTGCCAATCCACTGTTGGACTTTTGCCACCCGAAGACGGACTTTTGCCAATCCACTGTTGGACTTTTGCCACCCGAAGACGGACTTTTGCCAATCCACTATTGGACTTTTGCCACCCTTAGATGGACCTTTCGCCAATCCACTGTTGGACTTTTGCCACCCGAAGACGGACTTTTGCCAATCCACTGTTGGTCTTTTAGCTGCTTTGCCACCCGAAGATGGACTTTTGCCAATCCACTGTTGGACTTTTGCCACCCGAAGACGGACTTTTGCCAATCCACTGTTGGACTTTTGCCACCCTTAGATGGACCTTTCGCCAATCCACTGTTGGACTTTTGCCACCCGAAGACGGACTTTTGCCAATCCACTGTTGGACTTTTGCCACCCTTAGATGGACCTTTCGCCAATCCACTGTTGGACTTTTGGAATTTGCAAAATTGTATTACTCTATGCATCTGTGTCAGACATCTCTGCTGACTCTGCTGAGGAGCAATGACCAATGATTTGACTTTGGAGACTCCTGAAAGGATAACATCTCCACTGGAGAATGAATGAACAATCCGTCTGCTTCGAATTGTCTAGCTTGCCAAAAATAAATTGGACTTTGGAGTATAGGGCTTGATAAATCTGCCAGGAATTACTTCATCTACTTGGGGATGACTTTCTTTGCATGACATCTTGCTAAAGAGGTCATTAAAACTCTGCATGAGGATCTATCAAACCCGAGATCTTTTGCGGGAAGAACCAACCTGCTAACCTGGCTGGGGAGGGAATATATCACCACTCTGCCGCGAAATAGATTTTGTTGATCAATAGGCCTCTAGTGGGGAGAAGAACAACAACTTAGCTGGGGATTATTGTTGACAGGACTCAACACTGAACTCTGTGGGGAATACAATGACCAGAGATACGATCTTGCCGGGGAATTAGGGTTACTCTGCCGGGGACATACAAATCCTGGTTATACCATTCCACTGCAACTTGTTGGGAAAGAGTCCTTAGAGATCTGCTGGGGAATATGACTGTCGAGCTTAGGATAAGTACTACAATGCCCCATGTTAGGCGAGCTTTCCTTTAGACAATTCCGTTGGGGATGACGAGTTTATAACAAACTCTGCTGGAGAAAACTGCTTTAAAGCGTCTCGTGTTGGGGAATGCCTTTTGAGAGGATTTTACAGAAGACCAACTGTCCTCAAACTCTACTGGGAATGATCAACACTTCATGCTGGGGAACCAAACAATTTGTCCCCGAAGAGGATGTCATAAGAGGATTTTACAGAAGATTTAGCTTCTTCAAACTCCTACGACTTCGCTGGGGATAATGACCATCAAACTCTACTGGGGGTGATCAACACTTCATGCTGGGGAAACAACATGCCCCATGCTTAAGAAAACCAACAATTTGTCCCCGAAGAGGATGTCATAAGAGAATTTTACAGAAGATTTAGCCTCTTCAAACTCCTAGTGATTTCAACGGGGATTGACCATCAACTTCGGTGTCTGCGAAGCAACTTTATTGGGGAATTCGCAACCATTATCGACACAGAAAAGCTTGTAGCTGTTGGAAGTACTGAATGAGAGAATCGACTTAATAAGATACAACGATACCCGGTTGAACTCAGTTCGCTGATATCGAATCATCGTGAATGACTGCCGACCAAATGATGGACTCAGTCAGTAAACGTTGTGACAAAAGGGTGACAAGTGAACCCTTCCCTGAACATGATTGCCCCAGATTAACTGAATCTTCTGCGTGGGGATGAGTGATTGCTCGTCTAGAAGACATGATCCCGTGATCTCGCAAAGGCTTCAATTTTGCCTTTGAGCCTAGTATGAGGCTGTTACCTGTAAGCAAAGGATATGCACGTATGCCCCGTGCTGGATATGACTTCTGCAACAGAGAAAATCTAACTCTGAACCACCACTTGTTGGGGAGAAAGGTTTTGATGCATCTCTTGCTGGGAGCGTTATTAATGAAGCCTGCTAAAGCCGGGGGACCACAAATTCCTTGGGTTGGAATGCCCCTTGGTTTCACTCATTTTGGTTGACTGACTACATATGCGTGACCAACCGTTTTTCTTCACTTGCCCCAGACCAACATGGTCCACCGGGAGAAATTGTCTCAAGAGGATTATACAGAAGACTTGACAACCAAAACGCCTTAATGTCTTCAAACTCTTGGAGAGATTCGCCGGATCTCGAAGCAACTGCCCCGGACTGGATGGATTACAGAGAAAAAGTCATCTCAAGAGGATTTTACAGAAGACTTGGCATGTTCAATGCTTCAGTGTCTTCAAACTCTTGGAGAGATTCAATGCATCTCAAATTAGCTGCTTCAGATTGTATGGTCTACAAAGGGATTCGCCTTGAGAAGATTCATGAGCAATCTCATATCACCGTGAGATATTCTGCCCCAATACCCTGAACCCTGGATAGGCTGATCAATCATCTGAATGGACTAACTTCTCATGCTCTTGGGGTGGCCGGCCTCGATACGAGCTTTGAAATGGCTTTGCCCCTGACCGGACTGGTCTTCGAATGAATTCCCCAGAATAACTGACCTTCAGAGAGGTTTCTCGACGTGACTGCCCATGATCTCCGAATGAATGCCCCAGAATAACTGAACTTCGGAGAGATCTCTCGACGTGATTGGCTCAGATGAGCCACACCTTAAAGAGATGGTTCGACGTGATTGCCCCAGATCGACTACGTCTTAGCACAACTTGTTGGGAAAGCTCCTACTCAACAAAGTTTCTTGGGGAGGTACCACTGGATGTGGCTGTCCTTCAGGAGTTTCAGGATTCTCAACTCGGCAAGATTAAGCTTCCGGACTGAATTTCCATATGTAAGCTTCTTTTGATGTCAAACAAATGTATGCAAGCAGAAAATGTTTTATTCTGAGAATGAAAATTTTAATGCAACACACATGTTAATCTTGAAGTCTTACTGAAAAGATGTCGCAAACCCTTTTGTGAGCGAATCACGGGTTATAATACGACATTAATTTTTGAATGAAAGAATGCAATGCACATGCAACACCAACAAAGATCTTTTTAGCACAACTCATAGGAGTCAGGAACGCTATCTCTTGGTAGTATGCTTTCGAAATAACCCTGTTTCAATTAGGACTTTTGAGGGTCGTATCGTGGCCTGGTTCACGGTTTTGAGAAAAATGGTTTATGGCTCAAAGTTTATTGGTGCCCACCCACTCTTTGTGATGTTCTCCAGTCCTACGTTCAGCTAATTTGCATAAGCGTTCGTCTCTCAAATAGATTTTGTGATCTTTAAGGAACCCATGCATCTGATGATTTGACACCCAATGAGGCTTTGGAGTGACAGTCACCCCTTTGTCTTTTGTTCGTAGTCACACGACTTTGTTCTTGCTCGAGGATTTTCTTTTGTAATCCTTTTGTTTTTTGATTTCGCATTCTCTTTTTTTTTTTATTGCTTATCCCTAACTTTTGCCTGGACATATTCTTTTGAATCTTTGCTTTCTGAGTCCAGCGGGATGCCCTAACTTTTGCCTAAGTTGCTTGTTTTCAAGTTTCAACTTAGCGGGCTTTTTCATTTCTCTTTTTTTTTATTCTCTTTTTTCCGGAACAAATCGTGTGACATTGGCTTGTCTTGACTTTGTTGAAAGGGTTGTTGACTGCCTCAACTCTTTGATTGTTGATGGATAACCATTGTGGTTTCACATCTCTTGACCTCTTGATGATGGAATAGAAGGTAATGGATCCTCAGATGCACACTCCTTTTGAAATTTGAACGCTCGGTCAAATTAACTGACGCCTACCCTGCCCCTAGGTTAAATGTGAGGGTTTTTTCATACGAAAAGAAACTCCTACTTCAAGGCTCAAAGGGGTTAACGAGGGTCTATCTCCCTTATATCTCCAGTGTTTGGGGATTTGAATCAATGCCTGTACATCCTCAACAGGGTTTTATCCAAAAGCACACAATTAGAGATTTCGGCGTTTTCAAGTCATCATCCTCCCCCAAGAGTTTAAGCACGACAATTGGTATTGCAATGCACATATGCAAACTTATGAGTGAATACGAATGGATTACTTCAGGAAAAACATGCGTATTGTATTATGATTGTCAGTTAAGAGCAAACAAATTTTTACAAGCAAACATTATTCAAACAAACAAATAAAGCTACATATGCAAATGCAGTAAAGAAGCTAAATGATTGTCCTTGTTGAGGAGACTTGACTCCGTCTGGACTTATTGCTTCAGAAGACGTCTTTGCAAACCGGGCACTCAATCTGATGAAGAAAGTTCGATTTAAGGGCCACCCATCTGGTGTGATAACCTTTGAGTCAATCACGTCTTGCGCCTTGTCCTTACCTTTACCTCTGAAAGACTTGCAATCGTCAATTAAATGGTCGGGTGCCCCAGAATGGTAGTCATACCTGGCATTTGGCATTGAAACCCCAAAGGAAGCTTTGTCGAAGATGATCCTGATGCGACTAGCTCAACCAGTTTGAGTTTGAGCAAATGAGGAAACCCGTTGCGCGTACGGCATCGGAATAGGATCAAACTTCTTCTCAAGTTGTTCTGGCCTTTGTCCATATGCTCTGCCCCTAGGACTCTCTTGGGGAGATGGAGTTGGAAGCTGACAAGAGATATCTGGAGTAAAGAAATTGATAAATAAGGTTGATAGATAAGGTTGCTCGCAAAGATCTCACACGATCTCCTGCCTACGTATCTCCATTAACTAATGAAGAATCAGAGCGACGTAGTTCCCCTCAACGAGGATGAGGATTGCTTTGTTTCCTTAACACCGCATTCTGGATTTCTGTAATTAAGCCCATCTGAGTCTTCACCCGGTTGACTTCTTCTCTCAGCAGTTCCCGACCTCGGGACAACGCCTGAATGTCCACCATAAAATGCCCCAGTCGGGCCTTCCTCTCAATCACCTCCGCTCGGAGTTGTTCCATATCTGAACATTGATTGTGGTGAATCGAGTAGTTGGAAGAAGTCATGTTGGCCGTTTCAGCAGAGAATACCCAATCAGAATGAGAAATCCGCTCCGGAACACCTGTTATGCATATGAGTATGAGGATGCCATGCAGAATGCCATGTTCGAATATTTCCAAGGGATCATTATGCTTTAATACGAAAAAATTTTTTTTGAAAAAAACATAAGAAATGAATGGAAATGCTCAATGGCAAGTCTCAAAGTTAATATCCCTTGGAAATACGAGAACATGTATGCGCAAATGATGATGCAGATGCAACAGACATGGGATCAAAGCTTCCATATAATCTGGATAACTGTTGTGCTGACGGCTGAATAAGCTCATAAGTCTGCTCTGAAGAAAATACCGGAATACCGGAATATCCGAATAATCAGAATGCCAGGATGTCGGGATATCGGCATAATCGAAATACCAGAAGGCCAGAATATCGGCATAATCAGAATATGGGGATGCCAGAATATCGGCATAATCAGGGTGCCGGAATAATCAGAATACCATAATACCAAGCTGATGAGTCCACACTGATAGGAAATCCAAAATACCGGGTATGTTGAAGGTCAAGGTTACCTGCAAACCTGTAAACAACCCGCCCCTCTCACATGTGGGTACTAGGATGTTCAGTATCCTGGGCTCTCAGGTCGAGAAATGATGATACGTTCACCATTTCTGGTTTGGCATCATCATCAATCGAGGAGGCCTCAACTGATTCTCCAAAACGAAAGGTCCTCAGCTTCTGGCACTGAGGTTGAGAAGCAATAGTACATTCATCCCTCAGGGTACAGTACTATCGCCAATCGAGGAGTGCCTCCACTGATTCTCTTTCAAAAAGGATAACCTATAGCGAGTTCCCAGTATTGGGTCCTCAGATCGAGAATGTGCAATGGGTTTGCCACATAATGTGGTCTGCCACGGTCACATCTCGGGAGGAGTGCCGCAACTAAGTCCTCGGGAATGGTCACCAGAGTCGACAGTTCCTCATGAGAATAACTACTGGCCTGCATAACATGCAGTAGCAGAAAGCTCCTGATAGAACCTCGTCTGGTTGTGGGTCTCATGAACAACAATACGTGGTCACCACCACGCAAGCGTCATGACTATCCACTCTAATACCTATGTGTGTACTCAAGCCTGTGTAGTGAGCTTATCTCTCAGAACACCCCGCCCGCCAAACAGAAAACAACAGCACAGTCTAGCACAATAATGATATGTAATGCAGTAAATGCGATAAATACAGTAATGTACAGTAAAGCAGTAAGTAACCATACAATAAAACGGTAAATATAGCACAACAGTAAACACCCAATGAAAGAAAAGCAAATAAGCGCTAGGATTGACTCGCTTAGGATGGACCAGCAATAGGTCAACCTTTCCCCAGCAGAGTCGCCAGCTGTCGCTCCCGGGATTTTCATCCTAGTACAAACGCAAAAGTGGCACCGAACAGAGTCGCCAGCAATGTGTATTTATCCCAAGAGAGGGAAAGGAAACACCGCATAAACCTGAAGAGAAGGAAAGAATATGGTCTTGCGACCAAGAGAAAGGGTAAGGGAGTCGGTTACGCGCAGGGAAGGTATTAGCACCCCCTCGCGTCCATCGTACCCGATGGGATCCACGCTTGCTGCTCGATCAAAGGGTGATAAAAAAGGATACTGGAAAAGGAATGGAAAGAAAGAAAAGAGAAAGAAAAACAAATGTAGGGAAAATAAAAGAAGTGCTCGCATGGGCCCTACCCCACTGCCTACGTATCTCATCGGGAGCATGAGAATCAGAGCGACGTAGTTCCCCTCACTAGGGAAAGTTGTTTGTGTTTTTTTAGTAACGGCTAACGTTCTAGCTCAGGTGTTGCAGGCTCGCTGGTCCGAGTGCGTTACCATCTTGTAAGAGAACGAGTAGAAGCGCGTTCGTACGCTAAGAGTGAATGAGGTGAGAAAAGAATTCCCGAAGGAAAGACGTTATTGTTTGTTTTTGTCTTTTAGAAGTTTTTTCATTTGTTTGCATATGATAGTGTATCTAAATCTTAATCATTGGAATGTGTACGTTCTCGCATTCCAAGATGGAATGGATAAGAAAGCACACTAAGAGTGAAGAAGACCCCCACACTTAGTTCCAATTGTCAAGGTTCAAACACACTAGCATACTTGTGTTTATTAAGTGTTTTCGTTGATTATGTAATGAAGAAGTGTTTTTTTATTTGTACCTTCAACAAGTATTGCATTTAAGTCCCTCATACAAAATCAAATGTTTAACACATTGACCCAAGATAGGCTATATGCTACACATTCTAAGATTATAAGAGAAGACCCCTTATAATCTTTTCTTTATATGAAAGGCCTAAATGCAATAAATGTCTACCTTTATTATATGTTTTGAATTTTCTTTGAAATGAGAAGATGAAAGACTCAAGAGTAAGAAAAACGGAAGTTAGTTGTTAGTGTGCTCGCCGAGATATCGCATCTCGTGCCTACGTATCCGCAATCTGAAAAGAAAGAGGAATCAGAGCATCCGTAGTTCACGGTACTACGGGTGAACATGAAACAGGATCTCGATCGCATAGGTGCGAGAAAACAAAGGGGAAAGACACACATAAAGTCTAAGGGGGAAACTCGGTCCTACAAGTTAACATGCATCAATGGTCCTAAGGTCAGGATCAGGAGGGAAGCTACATAATGTTGTCATGCATGGATTAGTCCTATGTTATGTTTTCTAACCTATCTAACTTAGACAAGTTAGAATAGGTATCCTAATGAGGCAGAAAAAACTAAAACAAACAATACAATGATATCACATATCAAAGTAGATCAATAAAAAAAGATGTGAGTGAGATCACATAAGCGTCAACATCAGTCGATGTGAGCTAATGACAATGAGTGGGGGTCGGTTGCGAACCCTATCTTCCACTTGACTGACTCGATAACAGGAGCAGGTGATGTTCAAAGCTTCAATCATGTAATGAGAGCTAAGAACGACTCGACTAGAATAACGGGGGTCGATTGCGAACCCTAACTTCCGTCAATTGCCTCCTTAGAGGTCTTCAGCACAATATCAAACAAGCACAATCATGGCCTCACTTGAGGGCTTTCCATACAATCCTACTTATCATGGCATTTGCTATTCCTACTTCTCATGGCATTTGAAAGCTTTAAAGAGAAGTGAAGAGATAAGAAGTCCCACCAAACGGATATGAATCCGTAGCAATGCAACGAAAGCAAGTCACGAAAGCACCTATAAACAAATGGCAAACCAAGTTAGAAACAAGTCTTTATTCACAAAATGAAATGGTCGAGCCACCTTTGGAATGTCTCCTTTATGTACCTTGCACATGTGAACCAAAGACATTAGTAATAACAAGAGAGTGTATGTACAACATGAAACCTAAGTCTAATGGCTATGTACATTTGAGTCACACTAATCAAAGTGAAAGACCTAAAAGGATTATGAAATGATGAGTCAAGTTACAACTATGCTACAAGACCAACCAACAAAGGAAATCACCTAAGGGTTACAAGTAAAGGCAAAGGACATGAAAGTAAACCAAAACCAGAATTGAATTCATGTTAAAAGTGTGCACATATCTTATAAACATACCCAATGGCTAAGACAAAACAAATTTAAGTCCTTAAGACAAAACAAGGCAATGAGCCATAGACAGCAGCAACAACAGCGCTCCAGCACCTGCATAGCTATAAAAACCATCAACAAGTAAAAACAGCCTATAACAGCTACTATTTCCAGAACAGGACAGGTGTATATGCAACCAGGCAGAATAGCAATATTTTACAGCACTCTTTGTGCACAGCAGCTGTATATGTGGCAGCAACTTCTACATTTAACTAATCAAGTGTAAAACACTACAAAACAAACTCAAAGATTAGTCAAAATTCAAATGGAAAGATCAATAAGAAGTAATTGAAATCAATACTAAATGTAAACAACAAATAGTCAAAAATCTATGCAGAACATATTAAAGACTATTAACAAAGTTACCAAATGAAACTATTATGAAAATTAGTCAAAGTTAGCATTAAAATCAAAGTAAAGTCCATGTAAGAACAAAATCAATTCAAACTATGTCAATGTCAATTAGTTCAAAGTTAATTTCTATTTCTAAAAGCGATTAATGAACAATGAGTGGTCAATTAAGCCAAAAACATATTATCAAGTCATCAAGCTACAAAACAACTATCAAGTAATTAAGCTAAAACCGATTAGAGAACCATTAGGCAAAAACATCAATTAGGATATGATTAAGCAAAAACAATTATTGAACGATTAATCTAAAAAATGATTAGTGAACTAATAGTGGCCAATTAAGCCAAAAAACCAATTAAAGCAATTAAGCTAAAAAACAATTAGTGCCATTGCTAAAAACAATTATTCAATATCTAATCTAATTAGTCAAAAATCTTAACCAATAAACCATGTAAAAAAAGGTCAATTAAAAAAAACATGGTTAACATCTAAAATAACGTCAATCCAAAGTCAAAGTCTAAATCAAATTAGAATTAATGTCTAAACAAAAGTTACTTGAAATTAATCTAAAAAAACTAATTCTACAATCATGATTTAAATCTAAAATCTGATTCCAGAACTAGTACACTAATTCAAGGTTAATAGCTAATCTAATTATCAGAAGCAATTAACTAGAAACTATTATTTACAAGCAATTACCAAAACCAATTATCTAAACCTAGTAATAAACTAAGATCTAATCCTAATTTTAAAACTAAAGTCGAATTAACAAATCCAGTTAATATCCCTAATAATCTCTAATCAAAATTAGCACTAGAAATATCACCTAATCTAATAAAATAAAATAGAATTAAAGGAGGGTGCAGGTTGTATTTACGGTGTGTTGATAGCATTTCCATGGAGTAAAATTGATTGGAGCCTAGTCCAATTTGGCCGGTCCAACCTTGTGAATACCCAGTCCGTATGTAATACAAAGGGGTAAAAAAAACCTAAACTCATTAGATGATGAATGCGCCGCCGATCCCTTCTTCCTCCTTCAAATCGCCGGGCCAACATCCTCGCCGTCTTCAACGAACTGCCTCCGTTCGCGATACCCTTCCACCCCGCTCTCATCTTCTCTCTGTTTTCTCTATTCTTCTCCCCAATTTCTCCGAATTCAATCATCGCACCGAATCCCCTGTAAACACGATTCCAAAAATCGCTTCTCCGAACGTGCAAATACATAATCACTTCCTGCAAACACATTTCGCTCTTCAATCGGACTCAAGAATCCCTTCGTGAGTTTCACTTTGTAAACCGTGCTTCTTCTTCATCTCCTCTCACCGCACCGTCACCTCCTCCCACCGGAAAACCCTCTCTCTCCCTCGTCTCACTCCCTGTCCTCATCTTCATCGCAATTCCACGGCGGCGACGATCTTCCTCCGTCTTGGCTTCAATCGTTCCTATCACGTGTTGATACGCTGACGGATGAGGATTCGTAGATTTGATGCAATCTTCGCGGTTGTTGTTGCGATTTGCTCCGGTACAGAGTTGATGATGAAGACGATGACGATCGAAGGTGCGACATGGATGCACTCTGCTACAACTCCCTTGAGGTAACCGTTCTTGAATCCGGCCACGCTTTTCACTTCGCCTTCATCTCCTTCTTCGATTATTTGAGTGTAGTCTTTCTGAATGTTATTGTTGTTGCAAGAATTGGAGATGTGTGAATTGTTGAATCGCTGTTGACTTTGTTATGATTTGAATTTCTGTGATGTTGCGTACGAATTGCTTTTGCGAGATCGCGAATTCTTGAATGCTGAATTGTTTATGCTTTTTGCAGGTTCGTCGTTGAGGAAGATTGATGAAGGTCTTTGGAAGAAACGGAAGATGATGATTGGAGCTTATCGGTGATGATGAAGTTATGTGAAGCTAATGAATATGTGCGGCGTCATGGCGGGAAGCTCAAGGAAAGTTGCGGTGTTGCTATGGATTAAGAGCAAGGAGTTTGAAAATGATAATGGTGATTCTGGGAGTTGAAGATTGAAGATGGAGGTGAATAGATCCAGAGAAGGAGATTGAAGGTGATGGATGAAGAGGTTTTTCTGTTGGAGATTCTGTTAGAAAAAATGGTTTTGGGGTTAGAAATTGGTTAGAAAATGTTAGGGAAAATCCGTTAGAGGTTGGTTATGGCCATCGGTTCTATTATCAATGTTCAGAGGAATTGTGAATTATTTCCATCAGTTAGAGAAGGTTATGACAGTTATTGAATTCGGTTAGGAAATTTTTGTTATGTGAATTAGTAGAGATTGGTAAACTCCTGTTGGAAAAAACCCCTTCTCACTTTCTGTTGAGCTTTTCTGTTATGTATTTTTGGTGTTGAAGTTTTTGTTTGTAATCACTTTATGCTATGAACTTATACGTGATTTTCTTCTTGTAATCCTTTTTACTGCTGTTATGAGTTTGACCTTTAATACCTTCATATCCATAGAGAATAAGTACAGTTATCAGATGGCTCACCCCAGCCAATACAATCTTTGAAGGATCATCTTGACATTTCGTGTCGTCAGGCCGTATATACCACCACTCCGTGGCCTGGTATTTTGTCTTAGAAACAAATCCCCTTGAAGTAATAAAGGATCACAATATTAGAACAGTGAAAAGAGTATATACTATATAATCCCTCTTTTTTCTCTATCGTTCATCTTTTTGAAGGAACCTTTGTAGAGTCTACATGACTTTGCTGCCGTGGCCAGTGTTCCTAAGCTTTGAATCTCGGGGGAAATATGACCAGGATCAAGGGGATAAACCTCACGTTCATATTCAAAATTCTCAACAAAAGTGTACAAATTGGGATTTGGATCTACAAGAGGATGTGGAATATGGACCTCAAAGAAATGGCTATATTTTGAATATGGGCTAATGGTTTATGATATTTACAACTTGGATTTTGAAAAAATAGATTTTGAATGGATTTATGTGGACATAAAAAGATGGATTTGGAAATGGATAATTTGGATTTTTGGTATGGAAAATGGATTTAAGAATTGGATAAAGGAAAATGGAAATGAATAATGGATTTATGGTAGAAATTTGAATTTCAAGTAGCCCACACAACTAATCTCGACACGCCCAATTCTGCACCAAACTCATATCTTCAATGAATTCCCACAATTCAATCAGTAAGCTCAGTCAACCATGACCAATGACTTGCAATTCAATCCACAGATATCCTGTCTTTATAACCAAGAATCTCAATACAAGAACAATTCCCTGAGAACAACTTGAAAATGAAGACGAGTCATGAAGCAGAAAGAAACATGATCAACCAGAGGTCCTTGATGCTCACTGATAATCTTCTGAATACGGAAAGCTCACACCAAAGGAAAATGCCTTGATCTCATGTCCTATGCTGAATGCAATGCTATGCTTTATGTATTTTTTTTCTATGCTTGAATGCTATGCAATGAAATGAAAGCACATGCTAAATGATGTGGAAAATGAGAGGGCAAATTTTGGGGTATTACACAACCAACACAAATTATACAGACCTAACATCAAATAATCATCAATAAATAATGAAATTAAGTTTATGGTCATAAAATCATCAACACATTGATAACAACAACAACATTAAAAATGTATCCAATCACATCATATACAAATTCCAGCATAAATAGAATACAAATTTAATGTATTTTAGAGTATTTATAACATACTATTCGTAAATCCTCATCAAGAACACATAATCCTCAATAATGGTGGAAAAAGATGAAAAACCTATAGGAGGGTGATGATCTCTTTACCCTTCATTCAATAACACCTATATTAGAGTAATTCCCCCTTACTTGAATTTCCAGCAATTACTCAAGTTCTATCTATGGTGATCTTCTTCCCCAAACCGTTGTTTTTCATTTTCTCACTCTGCCTCTTACCTCTTTTTTTCTTCAATGTAACTTCTACGTATCAGTAAATCTCCCTCAACCCACACACTTTTCTTTTTAAATTAAAACTTAATTCCACTTTTACCCTTCCCATCTCTAATTTCCCTTATTTTTCTTCTAAAAATCCTAATTTCCACCCAAATATCATTATTTATATTATTTTATTTATTATTCCATATTTCTACTCATTTTGAAATTAATTAAAAATTATTATTAATTTCTACCACTCTTCCTAACTCCCACCAACATACCCACTAATGTCACATACCACATATATTCACCAAACAATAATAAAAAGCATATTAAATCACTTAAATAATAAAATAAAATGCAGCTAAATTCAATTAAATAATTTAATTAAATTCGGGGTGTTACAACTTACTCCTCCAAAATCAAACTTTGGAGGATAATGTCCTTCATATCCATCAACGCTAATAGAAGGTTGACCCTCCAGAAGAAACTGAAATCCTAGACCTAAAACCTCTCTCGAATGAGATATGGGGGCCATAAGTTCCAGAGAATAACAAGTCGCCTTCACTAGCTAAGTTTGATGGGTGCAGCGACCCATATGAGCATGTCGCCTCCATCAGCACACAACTGGAAATTATTGGAGCTTCACATTCCTTGAAATGCAAGCTTCTCTCTGCAACCTTTAGAGATGCATCAATAAGGTGGTACATGGGCCTGCCATAGCTCTCGATCACCAACTACAGGGACTTGGTGATGAAACTATTTCATCAGTTTGCAGTAAGCAGACATAAAAAGATGACTACCAAGAGCCTTTTCAACATTCTCCAAGGGCCCTCCAAATCTATGAGGAAATATCTCGCCCGTTTTAATGTGGGGATAATCAAGGTTGTCCACCCCAACCAGGAAATGTATGATGGAGCATTTCAAAATGGCCTGAGGGCATGACACTTTAATGAGTCCCTCACTCAGAGACCCGAGACTTCCTTGGTTGAGGTGGTGGCACGTGCATAATTCTATATAAAGGGTGAGAAAAGCAACGCCAAAAAGAAGGCCAGATATGTCAAAGAGTTTACGACTAGTAACCCTGATAGTTTTCAGTAGTCACGGAAGAGACATTATACCTCACCCATCATAGACAAAAGATAATTCAAATTAAGCGGAAAACTGGAGAGAGCTTCATGCCCCTAAACACCAACGTGAGCAAATATAGCATGAAGTCCTTCACACGCCTAACATTCCAATGCCACCAGTTCCTGTAACGCCCCATTTCATTTTAATTATTTTTCGTAATTAAATTATGCAATAAGTGTATATGTATGTGTTTATGTGTGCTTTATTGTGTTTTGGGATACCTTTTGTGTGGGGTAGTTACCTAAATGGTAGGAATTAAGGTGTTAGAGGTGCGGGAGTAATTGTGTAGTGATGGAGGTGTAAAGAGTATAAGTAATTAATTAATTGTTTTAAGTAATTAGATAATTATGCTAAACAGTAAAATATATTAACTAATTTAAATAATTATTTAGTTTTAATATGTTTTTATTAAACTAGAATTTGAAAGGTTAGATTATTATTATTTGAATTATTAGATTATTAGATAACAATAATAATAGTAGTGAAATAAAATGGAATATTAGATGTGTAGAGATTTGAAGGACATGATAATAATTGTATGAGGATGAGTGAGGGTAAATGAGGTAAACCGTGGTTGAAGGATTTTATAAAGGGAATTAGAGAATAGTGAAGTCAGTTATACATCATACGTGAAATTGAGAGCCGGAGGTGAAAGAGACTAGGGCAATAAGTATCCATCCATTTAGCTTGAAGAGATCGATTGCTAAGAATTACAAGGTAAGGGTGGGGTTTTGATCTTCTAAGGGATAATATGATGAATAGTGGGTAAAGATTTAGGTTCTTGCGTTGTTGGGTTGTAGTGTCCTTCTATGCTATGAACCTTGATCTCTCTTAGTTGATAAATTGTGTGTTTTCCAATAATGATATGAATGTTGTGAAATAGTGGATGATGATACTGCTATAATATATTGATTATATGATGAATTTTGTTCGCCTATATGTGTGACAATTCTGTTTTTGGATTGTTGAAATGTTTTCCTCCATTGTTGAGTTATGAGGGTTTGAATCATAGATAGGAAATTGATGATTACATGATGTTAATCCATGAGTAATACAAGAAAATAATTGATTTTTAGAATGTTAAGATAGCAGAAAAATGGGTCTATGATGGTAGAATTTCGTAGCATAGGTTCTAACATGATAAAATAGTGTAAAAGTGCTTTTAAAAAGTGATTTTTGGACAAACGAAACAGTATGCGTCGACCTGCATGCCTTATGCATCAACATATAGCTTCCAAAAACGAATTCTTTGAAAAACTGGTTGTATACGTCGACCCATGCGTCGACCTCTGTGTCAGCACACAAAAATGTTAAATATGGTTTTGATCGAAACTTTTTAACCGTATATCCAAATGACGAACTGTTTAAAGCCTTGGAAAGCTAATAAATAGAAATTTAACATGGTATAAATAGGTGAATAATTTTCCCAGTATTTCTATGTCTAATATGTTTAGGAATGTGATTATTACTTGTTGTGTACACTAAGAGGTCTTGTTGTAAGTGACGAATCTTGAGTGTTGTTACAGAGATGTTGTTGTGATGTTAATGATGGTAATATTAGGATGTTTTAATGATGTTGTTGTAATTGCATAAAAGATATATATATATATATATATATATATATATATATATATCTATATTGTATGAAATATATTTTATGCTTGTTGGCCACTTTGGGCGGTGCACAGTAACCATGGTGGTGGGTTACTGTGCACGATGATGTTGTCGTTGTGGTATGCATAAATAGTTTCATTGCATACATTTGTAGACAATGGTTCGTTGTTGGTGAGCCTGAAATCCCTTTGTGTGGATTGGGATGGTAGTTGATTCCAGAGGTGATGGGTCAGTGAGTGGTTATGATCCTAGGAGGTGGGGATCAGAACGGTGAACCTGAGTGTTCATGAAAATTCGTACCACATGCATATGCATTGAGTCAGGTTGTGAGTCTCATTGCATCACATATTAACTATGTTGCTATCTTGCTAAATATGTGGTGTTGTGTGAATTATTTGGACTTGTTATCATGTGATTTCCATGTCTGTTGGGGAATAATTAATAATGATGTTGTTGGTTGATTAATATGAGATATTTAGCTGAACTGTTGTTGTGTTATCTTTATGTCTGGATAACTTAGTGTTGGTGTTGGGTGTGTTGTGTTGAAGAATGGGTGATAATGCATGTGTTAACCTAATGCATACTGTTTATCATGCTTTCTTTTATATTATTATGATATCTCACCCCTTTTATTTAAATGTTGCCTCCACGTGGGTAATGTGCAGATACTCCGCAGTAGGACTCAGATGTGAGTTGAAGATGGAGTCTCCTTACATATTCTTTTAGTTTGGCGTCTGCTCTGATTGTAACACTGGGAGTCGTGGAACGCGTTTATGTTTTATAATTCTTTTAAGATTTGTAGACATCTCCTTATTATGTTTGATTACTATTTTGATAAATTGTGTGACTTTCATGATAACTATTATATGCCAAGACATGATAAGTGATTTTTGTTATTCCGCAGCAATAAAAGTAATGTTCTGACATGTTCATGTTTTTATGATTATATTTAATATATAAGTGTTACATAGACTATCAGATGTGCAGGTTTTGTTTGTTGACCGTAACCATTGTGTACTGTTGAGTCAGTGTTGTGTGACAGTTGACTATTATTGATGTTGTTTCCTTAACCTTTGTGTACTATTGTTGATGCATAACAGAGAATGGATGGAAGGAACGATGCCACTATTGTTGCTGCTTTGTAGGCTGTTACAAAGGCTGTACAGAATCAGCCTAATACTGGTGAGAATGATGAGTTTCAGAAGAAAAAATCGCCTACCTTCAAGGGAAGATACGATCCAGATGGAGCACAGACTTGGCTTAGAGAGATCAAGAGGATCTTCCTGGTTATAGATTGTCCTGAGGCACTAAAGGTGCGGTTCGGTACTCACATGCTAGCTGACGAGGCCGATGACTGGTGGGTTTGCACCCGTCAATTGTTGGGAGCTACAGGGGAAGTTATCACTTAGGCTGTGTTCAGTACGGAATTCATGAGGAAATACTTCCCTGAAGATGTCCGAGGTAAAAAGGAGATTGAGTTTCTGGAGTTGAAGCAGGGTAACATGTCGGTTATGGAATATGCTGCCAGATTCGTGGAACTTACTAAGTTCTACCCTCACTACAGTGAGGCAACTGCTGAGTTCTCGAAGTGTGTCAAATTTGAGAATGATTTGAGGCCTGAGGTCAAACAGGCGATCGGGTACCAACGAATTAGGAGATTTCTAGATTTGGTGGATTGTTGTAGAATCTATGAGGAGGATAGCATGGCTCGATCGGCTCACTATAAAGGGCTGGCCGAGAGGAAAGGAACATAACAAATGATCTGTGGAAAGCCTTATGCAGCTCCAGCTGATAAAGGTAGACCGAGATATGTTGATGGGAAGAATCCTAGTGGGGGAGGAGCTCCTACTATTTCTAATTGCTATAGATGTGGTGAGATGGGTCATCACATCAATGAGTGTAAGAGCGATGTGAAGAAGTGCTACAAGTGTGGCAAGACAGGACATTTGGTCACTAATTGCACTGAAAAGGTAGTGACTTGTTACAATTGCGGGGAACATGGTCATATCAGTACTAATTGCCAGAAACCAAAGCAAGCTGCAACTGAAGGCAAAGTGTTCGCTCTGTCAGGAACTCAAACTTCCGGTGAGGAAAGGTTGATCAGAGGTACATGTTATATTAATAATATGCCTTTGATTGCTATTATTGATAGTGGTGCTACTCATTCCTTTATTTCTGATGATTGTGTGAAAAGGCTAGGCCTTAGTGTATCTGTGATGAAGGGAGAAATGGTTGTTAAAACTCCTGGTAAGGGATCGATGGCTACTTCTCTTGTTTGCTTGAATTGTCCTTTGAGAATCTTTGATAGGGATTTTGGCATGGATTTCATTTGCTTGCCGCTGATGAATCTCGATGCTATCTTGGGAATGAACTGGTTGATGTTTAACCATGTACATATTAATTATTTTAGTCAATCAGTGTGGTTTCCTACTCCTGGTGGTGAAGAGGGAGCTAATTTCTCATCTATGGAAGGGTTTAAGGAGCTTTTAGAAGATGACGCTCAGGTTTTTGCGATGTTCGCATCGCTATCTGTTGATAGCCAAGCTGTAATTGATGAAGTGCAGGTAGTACAAGAGTTTCCAGAAGTATTTTTGGAGGATATTTCAAATATACCTCCAGAAAGAGAAGTGGAGTTTACTATTGATCTTGTCCCTGGTACCAGACCTGTTTCTATGGCACCATACATGATGACGACTTTAGAATTAGCGAAGTTGAAGGAACAACTGGAAGACTTATTGGAAAAGAAGTTTGTAAGACCAAGTGTGTCGCAGTGGGGAGCTTCGGTATTGTTGGTAAAGAAGAAAGATGGTAATATGAGATTGTGTATAGATTACCGGCAGTTGAACAAAGTGACAATTAAGAACAAGTATCCACTTCCTAGAATAGATGATTTGATGGATCAACTGGTAGATGCTCAAGTGTTCAGCAAGATAAACTTGAGATCGGGTTATCATCAAATAAAAGTAAAAGATGAAGACGTTCAGAAGACAGCTTTCAGAACCTGTTATGGACATTATGAATACTTCGTGATGCCTTTTGGTGTTTCTATTGAACCTGGTGTATTTATGGAGTATATGAATCGAATTTTTCAAATATACTTAGATCAGTTTGTTTTAGTTTTCATTGATGACATTCTGATCTATTCTAAGTCAGAGGAAGAGCATGAGAAGCATTTGAGGATTGTGTTACAGGTTCTGAAAGAGAAGAAACTTTATGTTAATCTATCGAAGTGTGAGTTCTGGTTGAAGGAAGTTAGCTTCCTTGGTAATGTTATTTCAGGTAATGGTATTGCAGTGGATCCTTCCAATGTAGATGCAGTTCTACAATGGGAAGCTCTGAAGTCAGTTACGAAAATTCGAAGCTTTTTGGGGTTGGCTGGTTACTACCGCGGGTTCATTGAAGGTTTTTCCAAGTTAGCACTTCCGCTAACTCAGCTGACCTGCAAGGGTAGGTCGTTTGTATGGGATATTCATTGTGAGAAGAGCTTCGTAGAGTTGAAGAAGAGGTTGACTACAACTCCAGTTTTGGTTTTGCCTGAACCAAATGAACCTTTTGTAATATACTGCGATGCGTCATTGATGGGTTTTGGGGGTGTGTTAATGCAAGATGGAAAATTTGTGGCTTATGCTTCCCGACAGTTGAGGATTCATGAGAGGAACTATGCTACTCATGACTTAGAGTTAGCTGCAATAGTGTTTGTATTGAAAATTTGGAGACATTATTTGTATGGTTCTAGGTTCGAAGTGTTCAGTGACCATAGAAGTCTGGGGTACTTGTTTGATCAGAAGGAATTAAACATGAGGCAGTGTAGATGGTTGGAATTCTTGAAAGACTATAACTTCGGCTTGAACTATCATCCCGGTAAAGCTAATGTCATGGCTGATGCTTTAAGTCGGAAGTCATTGCACATGTCAGCAATGATGGTTAGAGAGTTGGAGCTTGTGGAGCAGTTCAGAGACATGAGTTTAGTCTGTGAATTAACACATTAAAGTGTGAAGTTGGGGATGCTAACAATCAATAATGATTTTCTTGCTAGAATTAAAGATAATCAGAAACTGGATGTGAAATTGGTGGACTTGATGACTGGAGATGGTCAAGCTGCAGGGAATGATTTCAAAGTAGACAAACAAGGTATGTTGAGATTCAGGAATAGAATTTGTATTCCCGATAATGCGGAACTAAAAATGATTTTAGAAGAAGGTCATCGAGTAGCTTAAGTATCCATCCAGGAGCTACTATGATTTACCAAGATCTGAAGAAGATATTCTGGTGGTCAGGAATGAAGCGTGATGTTGCGCAGTTTGTTTATACTTGTCTAACTTGCCAGAAGTCGAAGGTTGAGCATCAGAGACCTGCAGGGTTGATGCAACTGTTGGATGTTCTAGAATGGAAATGAGACAATATTTCTATTGATTTTGTGACAAGATTGCCAAATATTCTGAGAGGGAATGATGCTATTTGGGTGGTTGTGGATAGACTGACGAAGTCGGCCCATTTTATTCTGATTAACATCAGTTTTTCTATGCAGAAGTTGGCAGAGATCTACATTCGTGTAATTATGAAGTTGCATGGAATTCCATTGAGCATTGTGTCGGATAGAGATCTGAGGTTCACTTCCATATTTTGGGAGATTTTGCAAGAGGAGCTAGGTTCTAAGCTGAGGTTGAGTTCAACTTATCATCCCCAGACAGATGGTCAGACGGAGAGGACTATTCAATCGTTAGAAGATCTGTTAAGGGCTTATGTTCTAGAGCAAGGAGGTGCTTGGGATAGTCACTTGTCGTTGATTGAATTCACTTATAACAATTATTTTAATTCTAGTATTGGGATGCCACCTTTTGAAGCGTTGTATGGTCGAAGATGCATAACACCTTTGTGTTGGCATGAATCTGGTGAAAATGTGGTGCTTGGACCTGAATTATACCAACAAACTACGGAGAAAGTGAAGCTGATTCGAGAGCAAATGAAAGCTTATCAGAATAGACAGAAAAGCTATCATGACAAGAGGAGAAAGGATCTTGAGTTCCAAGAAGGGGACCATGTATTCTTGAGAGTCACTCTGGTGACCGGTGTTGGACATACCTTGAAGTCGAAGAAGCTCACTCCTCGGTTTATCAGTCCATATCAAATATCCGGGCGGGTGGGAGCTGTTGTGTATAGAGTGGAGTTGCCATCAAGTTTTTCCAATTTACATGATGTATTTTTTCACAGTTGCGAAAGTACATTCCAAATCCATCGCATGTGATTCCGATGGACGATATGCAAGTAAGGGATAACTTTACTATGGAGGCCTTACCTGTGAGAATTGATGGTCACGAGGTGAAACAGTTGCGAGGCAAGGAGATTGCTCTCGTGAAGGTCGTGTGGGGAGGCGCTGCCGGAGGAAATATAACTTGGGAATTGGAGAGCAGGATGCAAGAGTCGTATCCTGAGTTATTTGCGTCAGGTAATTTTCGAAGACGAAAATATTCTATGTGGGGGAGAGTTGTAACGCCCCATTTCATGTTAATAATTTTTCGTAATTAAATTATGCAATAAGTGTATATGTATGTGTTTATGTGTGCTTTATTGTGTTTTGAGATACCTTTTGTGTGGGGTAGTTACCTTAAAATGGTAGGAATTAAGGTGTTAGAGGTGCGGGAGTAATTGTGTAGTGATGGAGGTGTAGAGAGTATAGTTAATTAATTAATTGTTTTAAGTAATTAGGTAATTATGCTAAACAGTAAAATATATTAACAAATTTAAATAATTATTTAGGTTTAATATGTTTTTATTAAACTAGAATTTGAAAGGTTAGATTATTATTATTTGAATTATTAGATTTTTAGATAACAATAATAATAGTAGTGAAATAAAATGGAATATTAGATGTGTAGAGATTTGAAGGACATGATAGTAATTGTATGAGGATGAGTGAGGGTAAATGAGGTAAACTGTGGTTGAGGGATTTTATAAAGGGAATTAGAGAATAATGAAGTCAGTTTTACATCATACGTGAAATTGAGAGCATAAGGTGAAAGAGGCTAGGGCAAGAAGTATCCATCCATTTAGCTTGAAGAGATCGATTGCTAGGAATTACAAGGTAAGGGTGGGGTTCTGATCTTCTAAGGGATAATATGATGAATATTGGGTAAGGATTTAGGTTCTTGCGTTGTTAGGTTGTTGTGTCCTTCTATGATATGAACCTTGATCTCTCTTAGTTGATAAATTGTGTGTTTTCCAATAATGCTATGAATGTTGTGAAATCGTGGATAATGATACTGTTATAATATATTGATTATATGATGAATTTTGTTCGCCTATATGTGTGACATTTCCGTTTTTAGGTTGTTGAAATGTTTTCCTCCATTGTTGAGTTATGAGGGTTTGAATTATAGATAGGAAATTGATGATTACATGATGTTAATCCATAAGTAATACAAGAAAATAATTTATTTTTAGAATGTTAAGATAGCGGAAAAATGGGTCTATGATGGTAGAATTTCGTAGCATAGGTTCTAACATGATAAACTAGGGTAAAAGTGCTTTTAAAAAGTGATTTTTAGGAAAACGAAATAGTATGCGTCGACCTGCATGCCTTATGCGTCGACTTGTAGCTTCCAGAAATGAATTATTTTAAAAAATGGTTGTATGCGTCGACCCATGCGTCGACCTCTTCGTCAACACACAAAAATGTTAAATACGGTTTTGATCGTAACTTTTTAATTGTATATCCAAATGACGAACCGTTTAAAGCGTTGGAAAGCTAATAAATAGAACTTTAACACGGTATAAATAAGTGAATTGGTTTCCCAGTATTTCTATGTCTGATATGTTTAGGAATGTGATTATTACTTGTTGTGTACGCTAAGAAGTCTTGTTGTAAGTGACGAATCTTGAGTGTTGTTACAAAGATGTTGTTGTGATGTTAATGATGGTAATATGAGGATATTTTAATGATGTTGTTGTGAATGCATAAAAGATATATATCTATATAGTATGAAATATATTTTATGCTTGTTGTCCACTTTGGGTAGTGTATAGTAACCATGGTGGTGGGTTATTGTGCACGATGGTGTTGTCGTTGTGGTATGCATAAATAGTCGCATTGCATACATTTGTGGATAATGGTCCAGTGTTAGTGAGCCTAAAATCCCATTGTGTGGATTGGGCCGGTAGCTAATTCTAGAGGTGATGGGTCAGTGAGTGGTTCTGATCCTAGGAGGTGGGGATCAGAACGGTGAACCTGAGTGTTCACGAAGATTGGTACCACATGCATATGCATTGAGTCAGGTTGTGAGTCTCATTGCATTACATATTAACTATGTTGCTATCTTGCTAAATATGTGGTGTTGTGTGAATTATTTGGTCTTGTTATCATGTGATTTCCATGTTGGTTGGGGAATAATTAGTAATGATGTTGTTGGTTGATTAATATGAGATATTTAGCTGAATTTGTTGTGTTATCTTTATGCCTGAATAACTTAGTGTTGGTGTTGGGTGTGTTGTGTTGAAGAATGGGTGATAATGCATGTGTTAACCTAATGCATACTGTTTATCATGTTTTCCTTTATATTATCATGATATCTCACCCCTTCTGTTTGAATATTGCCTCCACGTGGATAATGTGTAGATACTCCGCAGTAGGACTCGGATGTGAGTTGAAGATGGAGTCTCCTTACCTTTTCTTTTAGTTTGGCGTCTGCTCTGATTGTAACCCTGGGAGTCATGGAACGCGTTTATGTTTTATAATTCTTTTGAGATTTACAGACATCTCCTTATTATGTTTAATTACTATTTTGATGAATTGTGTGGCTTTCATGATAACTATTATATGCCAAGACATGATAAGTGATTTTTGTTATTCCGCTGCAATAAAAGTAATGTTCATATATGTTCATGTTTTTATTATTATATTTAATATATAAGTGTTACATAGATTATCAAATGAGCAGGTTTTGTATGTTGACCGTAATATCCTAATTTGTGTGGTTTTTGATTTAATTACTCTGATGTTTTATTTAAAAAAAATTGTGGGGGGTAATTTAGGGTGTTACAATGCCTAAGTCATATGTCATGGGGCCCGAGCCCAGTAGGTGGTGCAAATCCAAAGGGTTAAGTGGCACTACATTGAGGATTGCTAACAAATCAAGAAGGAGATAAAGTGTCTCATCAAAGAGGAACATTTGAAGAAATATGTTAGAGGAGATTCTGCCCAGATGCCAGACAAATCCAGCTCTTAAGGGTAAGACGCTTTCGAGAGTCATGGGTATAAAAAGGGTAAGGAATCAAGCAAGAGGGCAAGGAAAAACATGTGCTCCACACCCTTAATAGCATAGAGTAGGATTCATCGGGGGCGGGGAGACCAGTTCTTCTCGCAAGAGATACATTCACCAGATCCTAACCATTGAAAGCTTGCCTAATAACTCTGGTTTTGATGAGACGAGAGCCTCAAAATCCGAGATTATCTTTTTTGGGAGGAACATTGCAGACATGAAACCACATGAAAATGGCCCCTCAGTCATAACTCTATGATGTGAAATTGGGAGATTAAGTGAGTACTGATTGACCAAGGAAGCTCTACAGACATCCTCTATTGGAACGCTTTTGAAAGAGTCCTACTAGACATAGACAACTTCAATGCCTTCCAAGGCTCTTTGGTAGGATTCTTGGGTGAGCAAAGGCAAATAAAATGTTATAACCCTAAAGACACATTTAGAGCTTAGGATAACACCAGGTTGATCAAGGTAAGATATCTGGTCATATATGCACCTTCCTTGTATAACATGATTATACGATGACATACTTTCAACTAACTCGAGTTCTCCTCATCTACACTGTATATATGCATGAAATACCCACTCCTAAATGGGTGAGTTGGGGTTATATAGGGGAATCAAGAGATCACTAGGAAGTATTACCTAGGGATCCTGGAGCTAAAAAAGACGATGTGGCCCACACCTAGCAAGCAGGCTTCCAGGGAGTAAACATTGTAAACGTGAAATTGGAGAACAACCCACAAAGGGAAACTCCCAAAGATGAATATCATTCTTCCCTACCCCATGAGAGTATGAAGGTGGGCGAAGAAGATACTTATCATAAACCTTTAATTATTTAGGGTGTTAAGCAATGTTTAATTTAACTTATTCATTTGGTTTGTTTAAGGTGAGATATTATCTTTTCCATTAGTGTGGCTAAATTTATGACATTATTTGTTTTATGGGGATCACTATTTTCCTCTGCATTGATAATATGGTGCTTAGGTTTTTAATGTGGCGCCTCACGTTATAATATGAATTTGGAATAATTGTTGATTTGTTTTGCAGGACCTAAAGAGTGAAAGGAAACCTTTGCTTCCCTTTGAGGTGATTACTATAACACCCCAAATTTCATAAGAATATTTATTTAAATATAATATTCGTGAATTTTTGGTGAATTTTGGTGGTTTGTGTTGACGTTGGCATTTTGTGGAGTTTTGGTTATTTAATTGAATAATAGTATATAATATGAAATTTATTAGTATTATTATTAATTTAAATAATATTAGAGGAATTAAGGGTAAGATGGACTTTTGAGGAGGATTAGTGAGGGTAGTATGGAGAAAGCCCATTTTAGAAGCCCAAGGGTTAGGTTTAACAAAAAGGAGAATTTGAGAATAGGTTTCATTTGGTTAGACCGTGAAAATAAGGAAAGAAGTGAGAGCTCTGAGGAAAAATGAGAAGGCGAGGATTCGAGAAGGTTTCCAAAGACTCAATAGAGAAAGCTTCGAATCGACAATCTAAGGTATGGGGAGTATTACCTTTCATTGTTTTCAATATAGGGATTCTATGTATTTAAAGTGGATTTTGAGGTTTATGAGGGTTTATGGGTTTTATGATAAATTGATGATTTGAGGGTATTTTATGAATCGATTATTAAGGGCTGAATTGAATATGATTAAATAGACCTTGAGGGTGACTTTCCCTGTCGATGTTGTTTCGACCTTGTGTCAAAGGGATTTATGGGGTTTATGGGAATCTTGAGAGTTTGTGAAGGTTTAGGTGATTTGAGGTTTTGAATAGTGTAATGAATCGACCTAATAGTCGTAGGTTTTGTGCCTTCGATTGCCGTAATACCTTAGGAATGTTTTGGGGATATGGTTGAGGTAAAAGGAGGTTGAATTCGTGAGATTTTTGGGTCTGTTATGCTACTGATGCATAGCAGCGATTTCCTGAAATCGCGAGTTCGCAAAGCGAACAATTCCTTCGCAAGGCGAACAACCGCCCCAGACTCGCAAAGCGAGCAGCGCAGCGAATGCGCGACAATTTGTGTGATGATACTGGGATGGATTCTGAAGGGTGATTTTTAGCTCGCATAGTAAATGTCCAAGCGAGTGGCTTCGCAAAGCGAATGGAGGTAGCGAGGAGGGACAGAGGAGAAGCCTCTCTGGTTTTTGTATGGGGATGGGGATTCGCTGTCAGCTTCGCAAAGCGAAGGTCCTAGCGAACAGATTCGCACAGCGAACTCAATAGCGAACGCCCGCTGTTCGCGAAATTTTGTTATGAATCTGTGTTGTCTTGATGTTTTGATGCTGGGATTTTTCTGATGCTTTACCTGGTGTATATTGATGATTATGAGATGATGTTTTGTGATGTTTGACGAATATATAATGATATGATTTAAAATGAGATATTGATGGATGATGATGCACATAATGGTTTTTATTGATGATGATGATTATTGACGTTGTGTATCATGCATTCATAGCATTTCAGTGATGATGTTATACTTCATTCCCATTGTGCGGATATGAGGTAAATTTTGACGTGCTCCGGTTCTTGTGTGGAACCGATCCTAATGACGGGGATCTTCGGAGGGTGATAGCCTAGTGTCCATTGACTGTGACGATTGGTACCACATGCATGAGTCTTGTTGTGCATTGCATTTAATTGGCATTGATTTGATTTATGATGTTGTGATTTTGATGTTTTCCCTATGATGACTCTGAAGACGTTGTATATGATGATGACGCCATTTTATGCATATCTTGTTTTTATATTGATTATAATGATTTGTGATTACTCACCCTGCCTGATTGAATGTTGCCTCCACGTGGGTAACGTGCAGGTGATCAAGCTTAGCTGTGGGTGCCTTCGAGGACTTTTAGAGTTTATTTGCTTTTGGTCGATGTAGAGGGTCTTGCTCTGATATTGTAACATCGGGTTGGGTCGTTGAGTCGAACCATGTTGAGTTGTTATTTTTGTTATTATTTAATTATTATGGCTTTTAATGAAAACCCTTTTGATTTGGATTATCGTGGTTATGGTGGTTCCGCTGCTATTTGATGGCTTTTTTATTATTTTGAGGAAAACCCGTTGTTTACGGAGCAATTGTTTATTTTGAGTTTATTGAGAAATGTGCACCCTTTTGAGGTGATTTTTACTCTGATAATTTGTGTAGTTGTCGTGTATATTTGTGGGGTAGAAAAAAAGGTGTTACATTAGTGGTATCAGAGCAGGTCGATGTGTCTGGCCAGGTTTTTACTTGATGTCAGTCCCTGTCATTCAACGAGTGTGTGTACACTGTCGATGTTTTAGTTTTTCTAACCTTATTGGTGGTGTGCAGGATGGCTGAAAGAAATGATCGTGCAATTGTTGATGCGTTGGAATTAGTTGCTAATGTGGTGGCACAGCTCAATCCGAATGGTGGAGTCCAAGATGAGTTTCGTGCTTTGGGGAAGTTTCAGAGGAACAATCCACCAACTTTTGTGGGTACTCACGATCCAGTAAGTGCACACAAGTGGTTGAAGGTGATCGAGAAGATCTTCCGGGTGATGGGGTGTACTGATGAGCAACAGGTTCAGTTTGGAATGCATATGCTGGAAGAAGAGGCTGAGGATTGGTGGGATAACACCCGTCAAAGACTTATGGATGTTGGCACTGTGATAACCTGGGCTATGTTCAAGCAGGAGTTTCTGGGAAAGTATTTTCCAGAGGATGCTCGTGGCAAGAGAGAATTGGAGTTCCTTGAGCTAAATCAAGGAGACATGACTGTGGCGGAGTATGCTGCGAAGTTCGAGGCATTGGTGAAGCTCTGTCCGCACTACAACCATGTTGATGCTGAGATGTCCAAATGTCTCAAGTTCGAGAATGGGTTGAGACTAGAAATTAAGCAGGGCATTGGGTATCAACAGATTCGCGGGTATGCTGAGTTGGTTGACAAGAGCAGAATCTACGACGAGGATAACCGAGCTCGATCTGCTCACTACAAGTAGTTGAGTGAGAAGAAAGGGTAGTATAGGGGTAAGCCTTATACAACTTCAGCTGACAAAGGGAAGCAGAAGGCTTCAGAGGGCAAAAAGACAAGTGGGGGAGCAGCTCCCGCTTCTGGGAAGTGTAATAAGTGTGGCGAGCAAGGCCACCGTGCTGATGTGTGTACCAATAATGTGAAGAGGTGTTATAGATGTGGTAAGAAGGGACATAGAGCTGCTGATTGCAAGGACGATGGTCTAACCTGTTTCAATTGTGGTGAGAAAGGTCATATCAGTACTCAATGTCAGAAAACGAAGAAGACTGCCACTGCTGCTCAGACTAGTGGAAGAGTGTTTGCTTTGAGTGGTGCAGAAGTGCAAAAGAAGGACAACCTGATTTGAGGTACTTGTTTTATTAATAATATCGAGTTGATTGCTATTATTGATACTGGTGCTACTCATTTTTTTATCTCGCTTAAATGTGCTAATAGATTGGGTTTGAAATTGGCTGATATGAATGGGAATATGGTAATAGAAACTTCAGCTAATGGTTCTGTTACTACTACCCTTGTGTGTTTGAGATGTCCTTTGACGATTTTTGGGAAGAGCTTTGTGATGGATTTGGTGTGCTTACCCTTGCACCAAATTGATGTAATCTTTGGAATGAACTGGTTGGAGTTCAACTGTGTTCACATCAACTGTTATAATAAGACTGTGGAATTTCCTGAGCTTGGTGATAATGGAGAGTTGATGTTCTTGTCTGCTAAGCAAGTAGACGAACTTATGGAAGACGAAGCCCTGGTGTTTGTAATGTTTACATCGTTGCAAATTGATCATGAAGCTGCGAGTGTCGATTTACCTGTTGTATGTGAATTTCCAGATGTGTTTCCAGATGACATCAGTGATTTGCCTCCAAAACGTGAAGTAGAGTTTGCAGTGGACTTAATACCAGGTACGAGTCCAGTGTTAATGGCTCCTTACCGAATGTCCGCTTCTGAGTTAAGTGAATTGAAGAAACAATGGGAAGAATTGCTTGAGAAGAGGTTTGTTCGACCAAGTGTTTCTCCTTGGGGTACTCCTGTACTGTTAGTGAAGAAGAAAGATGGTAGCATGAGGTTGTGTGTTGATTATCGGCAGTTGAATAAAGTGACTATCAAGAATAAGTATCCACTTCCAAGAATCGACGATTTGATGGATCAGTTAGTAGGTGCCTTTGTGTTTAGCAAGATTGATTTGAGGTCTGGTTATCATCAGATTCGTGTTAAGCCTGACGATATTCCGAAGACAGCTTTCTGGACAAGGTATGGTCACTATGAATACACTGTGATGCCATTTGGAGTGTCCAGTGCACCTGGTGTGTTCATGGAGTACATGAATCAGATTTTTCATGAGTATTTGGATAAGTTTGTGGTGGTGTTTATCGATGATATCTTGATATATTCTAGATTTGAAGAAGAACATGCCGGCATCTGAGAACTGTGTTGCAAGTATTGAAAGAGAAGAAGTTGTATGCAAAGCTGTCCAAGTGTGAGTTTTGGTTGAAGGAAGTGAGCTTTCTTGGCCACGTGATTTCAAGTGATGGGATTATTGTTGATCCTTCTAAGATTGATGTTATGTTACAGTTGGAGACTCGAAGTCTGCTACCGAGATACGAAGTTTGCTGGGATTGGCGGGTTATTACCGCAAGTTTATTAAAGGCTTTTCTAAGCTGGCATTACCTTTGACTTAGTTGACTAGAAAGGGTCAAGCTTTTGTGTGGGATGTAGCTTGTGAAGAGAGTTTTGTGGAATTGAAGAAGAGGTTGACAACCGCTCCAGTGTTGATTTTGCCTGATCCGAGCGAATCTTTTGTTGTGTATTGTAATGCGTCGAAGATGGGTCTTAGGGGAGTATTAATGCAGAATGGACAAGTTGTTGCTTATGCTCCGAGACAATTGCGAGTCCATGAGAGGAATTATCCTACACATGACTTGGAATTGGCCGTTGTGGTGTTTGTATTGAAGATTTGGAGACATTATCTATTTGGCTCTAAGTTTGAAGTGTTCAGTGATCATAAAAGTCTGAAGTACCTATTTGATTAGAAAGAATTGAATATGAGGCAGAGGAGGTGGTTGGAACTGTTGAAGGATTTCGATTTTGATTTGAGTTATCATCCAGGCAAAGCAAATGTAGTGGCCGATGCATTGAGAAGAAATTCATTGCATATGTCGATGCTTATGGTGAAAGAATTAGAATTAATTGAGCAATTCAGAGATTTGAGTTTGGTATGTGAAAAGACCTCTGACAATGTGATGTTGGGAATGTTGAAGTTGACTAGTGGTATTCTGGAAGAAATCAGAGTGGGACAGCAATCTGATTTGAAATTGATAGACCGATCGACTTTGATTAACCAAGATAACGGAGGAGAATTCCGGATTGATGAGAATGGTGTGATGAGGTTTCGAGATAGGGTATGTGTTCCAGATGTTCCAGAAATCAAGACGAGTATTCTAGAAGAAGGACACCGAAGTAGGTTGAGTATTCATCCCGGTGCTACGAAGATGTACCATGATTTAAAGAAGTTGTTTTGGTGGCCGGGTATGAAGAAGGATATCATAGAGTTTGTTTATGCATGCTTGATTTTCTAGAAGTCGAAGATTGAGCATCAAAAGCCTTTAGGTATGATGCAGTCGTTGAATATTCCAAAGTTGAAATGGGATAGTATTTCCATGGATTTTGTGTCGGGATTGCCGAGGACTGCTAAGGGAAATTATTCAATTTGGGTGATCGTGGATAGATGAACTAAATCGGCCCATTTCCTGCCGATGAAGATTAATCATTCTATGCAGAAGTTAGCCGAGATGTACATCGAAGAGATTGTGAAGTTGCATGGGATACCTTCGAGTATTGTGTCGGAAAGAGATCCGAGATTTACATCGAGGTTCTGGAAGAGTTTGCAAGTTGCTCTAGGTACTAAGTTGCGGATGAGTTCTGCCTATCATCCGCAGACGGACGGTCAGACAGAAAGGACTATCCAATCTTTAGAGGATTTACTGAGGGCTTGTGTGTTGGATCATGGAGGAGCTTGGGATAGCCATTTTCGGCTGATTGAATTCACGTATAATAATAGTTTTCATGCTTGTATTGGAATGACGCCCTATGAAGCTTTGTATGGGAGAAGGTGTAGAACTCCGTTGTGTTGGTATGAATCGGGCGAGAGTGCTGTACTCGGACCTGAAATCGTGCAAGAGAAGAATGAGAAGATTAAGATGATCCAAGAAAGGATGAGAGCATCGGAGATTCGTCAGAAGAGCTACCATGATAAGAGAAGGAAGACACTTGAATTCCAAGAGGGAGATCATGTGTTTTTGAGAGTGACGCCAATGACTGGCGTGGGTCGAGCTTTGAAATCTAGGAAGCTCACTTCATGTTTTGTTGGTCCATATCAAATCTTGCAGAGGATAGGAGAGGTAGCCTATCGAATTGCTTTACCGCCATCACTTGCGGATTTGCATGACGTGTTCCATGTGTCTCAGTTGAGGAAGTACATTTCAGATTCATCGCATGTGATTCAGGTGGATGATGTACAAGTGAGGGATAACCTGACAGTGGAAGCATTACCTGTGCGGGTCGATGGTCGAGAGATGAAGCAACTGCGGGGTAAAGACATAGCTTTGGTGAAGGTGTTGTGGGGTGGACCAGCCGTTGAAAGTTGGACTCGGGAATGAGAAGATCAGATGAGGGAGTCGTACCCGACTCTATTTCCTTGAGGTAATTTTCGAGGGCGAAAATTCTTTAAGTGGGGGAGAGTTGTAACACCCCAAATTTCGTAAGAATATTTATTTAATTTATTTAAATATAATATTCGTGAATTTTCGGTGAATTTTGGTAGTTTGTGTTGACGTTGGCATTCTGTGGAGTTTTGGTTATTTAATTGAATAATAGTATATAATATGAAATATATTAGTATTATTATTAATTTAAATAATATTAGAGGAATTAAGGGTAAGATGGACTTTTAAAGAGGATTAGTGAGGGTAGTATGGAGAAAGCCCATTTTAGAAGCCCAAGGGTTAGTTTTAACAAAAAGGAGAATTTGAGAATATGTTTCATTTGGTTAGACCCTGAAAAGAAGGAAAGAAGTGAGAGCTCTGAGGAAAAAGGAGAAGGCGGGGATTCGAGAAGGTTTCCAAAGACTCAATAGAGAAAGCTTCAAATCGACAATCTAAGGTATGGGGAGTATTGCCTTTCATTGTTTTTAATATGGGGATTCGATGTATTTAAAGTGGATTTTGAGGTTTATGAGGGTTTATGGGTTTTATGATAAACTGATGATTTGAGGGTATTTTATGAATCGATTATTAAGGGTTGAATTGAATCGGATTAAATAGACCTTGAGGGTGATTTTCCCTGTCAATGTTGTTTCGACCTTGTGTGAAAGGGATTTAAGGGGTTTATGGGAATCTTGAGAGTTTGTGAAGGTTTAGGTGATTTGAGGTTTTGAATAGTGTAATGAATCGACCTAATAATCGTAGGTTTTGTGACTTCGATTGTCGTAATGCCTTAGGAATGCTTTGGGGATGTGGTTGAGGTAAAAGGAGGTTGAATTCGTGAGGTTTTTAGGCCTGTTATGCTACTGATACATAGCAGCGATTTCCTGAAATCACGAGTTCGCAAAGCGAACAATTCCTTCGCAAGGCGAACACTCGCCCCAGACTCGCAAAGCGAGCAGCGCAGCAAATGCACGATAATTTGTGTGATGATACTGGGATGGATTCTGAAGGTTGATTTTTAGCTCGCACAACGAATGTCCAAGTGAGTGGCTTCGCAAAGCAAATGGAGGTAGCGAGGAGGGACAGAGGGGAAGCCTCTCTGGTTTTTTTATGGGGATGGGGATTCGCTGTCAGCTTCGCAAAGCGAAGGTCCCAGCGAACTTAGTAGCGAACGCCCGCTGTTCGCGAAATTTTGTTATGAATCTGTGTTGTCTTGATGTTTTGATGCTGGGATTTTTCTGATGCTTTACCTGGTGTATACTGATGATTATGAGATGATGTTTTGTGATGTTTGACGAATATATAATGATATGATTTAAAATGAGATATTGATGGATGATGATGCACATAATGGTTTTTATTGATGATGATGATTATTGACGTTGTGTATCATGCATTCATAGCATTTCAGTGATGATGTTATACTTCATTCCCATTGTGCGGATATGAGGTAAATTTTGACGTGCTCCGGTTTTTGTGTGGAACCGATCCTAATGACGGGGATCTTCGGAGGGTGATGGCCTAGTGTCCATTTACTGTGACGATTGGTACCACATGCATGAGTCTTGTTGTGCATTGCATTTAATTGGCATTGATTTGATTTATGATGTTGTGATTTTGATGTTTTCCCTGTGATGACTCTGAAGACGTTGTATATGATGATGATGCCATTTTATGCATATCTTGTTTTTATATTGATTATAATGATTTGTGATTACTCACCCTGCCTGTTTGAATGTTGCCTCCACATGGGTAACGTGCAGGTGATAAGGCTTAGTTGTGGATGCCTTCGAGAAATTTTGGAGTTTATTTTCTTTTGGTCGATGTAGAGGGTCTTCCTCTGATATTGTAACATCGGTTTGGGTCGTTGAGTCGAACCATGTTGAGTTGTTATTTTTGTTGTTATTTAATTATTATGGCTTTTAATGAAAACCCTTTTGATTTTGGATTATCGTGGTTATGGTGGTTCCGCTGCTATTTGATGGCTTTTTGATTATTTTTAGGAAAACCCGTTGTTTATGGAGCAAATGTTTATTTTGAGTTTATTGAGAAATGTGCACCATTCTGAGGTGATTTTTACTCTGATAATTTGTGTAGTTGCCGTGTATATTTGTGGGGTAGAAAAAAGGGTGTTACAATTACACATGATGGAACTTTATGGAGGAACCTTTACTGCCCTTTGAGGAAATCTTACATGGTGGATCCTCATAGAGGAGTCCTTGCCACCCATAGCAGCAATCACATATTTTGGATCCTCGTGCAATAATCCTCTTGCTGCGAGACCACAACTTTGCCAAAGTTTGTTAAAAAATGTTCTAAATGAATTCACTCAAAAATAAACGAGGGCGTATAAGCCCACCATTTGATTAAGTCCTGAGGGATGAAAGGTACAAAAGGACTCTTAAGGGTACCAAAGATAGTTACAAAGAAACCCTTTGGGTACAAATATAAAATCCACAAAGGATGTAAATAACTAGGACCTAAACTCATTAACCCTTTTTTGGAGCACACCGATTAGCATTTCCTTAGGGAATTTCTTCCACCGCCTTATTGCCCCCAAGCTCAGTGCACGCACCATCATTAGAAGATTCATACGCCTCCCTAGAAGGAGGGACCTCCTCATTGTCCACTAATTGGACATCACAGATCACCTTGAATAAGTTCATTTGGCTCAGATCCAACTTAGGGTAGAGGAAGGATACCCGCTCCTTCGTCTGTTCAAAGTACTAGTCAGTGGTTTCCACTAGTTCATCCTTGATTGTGGATAAATCCATGCCTAGTTTCTTTAGATAATTGAGAATTCCCTCAAGAGAACCTTATAAGTTTTTCTCTGAAGCAACAAGAGCCTATGGCTCTAGTGCCACCTTTTTAGGTAAGAATTTCAAATCCACCTACAATTTTAGCAGGGTTTTTACTTTCTCCTCAGCCAAGACTATGCTTCCCTTAGCTATAGAGAGTTACGATATCAATTTGATAACTACTTTGATATACTTCTCTCATTGGTCTCACTTCATCAGAAGGCCCCTTAGCAGGTGATTCTCTACAAGGTTGACAACTTAAGGGGAGACATATAATGGATGACGTTGTAATCACTAGGGAAGTCCTCAGAAAAAGAGAGACGAGCTCCCATGAACTTAACAACATCAAACGCTGGGTTACTCCATAAAGAGGATGGAGAGGGAGAAATATCCTTTATGGGTGAAGCCCCCCCCCCCCCCCCCCGCGCCATACCATATTCAAAAATTGTTATCTAATCACCCTTTGAAACCAGAGAAGAGCTCCCGCCTTGTTGGCATGGTTATCAGTGTGTTTTATTCCCTCTCTTGTCATTAGGCTGCCATGGCGACTCCTAGTTCCATCTATCATTTGGTGCTCAGTTTTTTCCCTAGACAGGTGCTCCTACTTTTCAGCCTGGAGACTGGAAGACATTTTCTCTGCACGAAGAATACAAGAAACACATGAGTATTGTAATAAATAAACAATCTCAAAATGAGGATCTCCCTAATCAAAAACTTACCTGGGTATTCGTTTATAGTTCTCTCTTCTCTCCGATCTAAAGTGATCATAGCGCGTATGGCTTAAAATTTATCCAAATTTTGAACCACCTCCTACTCAACATGGGTGAGGTAGTCTAAGTTAAAGCCAATTATGGTCTTTGGTTCTCCTGTCCATGATTGAGGGAAGTAATGGGGGCCATCCACTCTGACTATGACTATAGAGGCATCCTCTCGCCCTCTAACCCTCATGAATTTCTCCATCCAGTTTTTGTAGGGGTTTAAATAGGGCTTGAATACTTTTTTCCCTGATGTGGCGCCTAAAGCCACCTAACCACTTTTAGCACTATTTTTTGTACCATAAAAAGAAAAGAGAACCCCAATGGTGGGGAAGACTTCCAATCATCGACATATAATTTTGAACACCCTAATCATGCTCCAGATATTCGGGGTAACCTGAGAAGGAGTAACATTCACAGTCACGAAGAACTCAACTTCAAACAATGTGAAAGGTATAAAAACTTCTAAATCCTAAATGGCAGGAAGGTGTAGAGAGAAGTAATGGGTGGGTGAGCCGTCCAGGGCAGCCATATTGGCCATATCTTCTTTAGAGCATGACTCCAAAATAACATCATCTTCGTGTCCAATATTAGAAAGTTCGATTTGCAGCCAAAAGGCGAGATCCTCTCTTCACTACAATACAAAGACACAAAGTCCTTAACCCTGGAATACCTAGCATTTGTATCCGCCATTGATTGCTGAGAATTCTTAATAAATAACAAGAAGAGAGAGAGAGAGAGAGAGAGAGAGAGAGAGAGAGAATTAATATCAGGACTACTAGTGCTCTCATAACTCCCAAATGCCCAAATCTATAAAAGCACAGCACAACCATTCTTTAACGTTTTAAAGCCTTAGTAAATGCCATTAAATGAAAAGGAACAAAAGAGAAGTAGACTCATACCTACAAATAAGGATTGAGGACTTGAGTTCGAGACGTATTGATGGAAAATTAATTATTTTTGTTTATTTTCATTTATTTTATTTTATTCTCTATTAAGGAGAGAATTAAGTGTATTAATTGTATTCTCATTATATAAGCCAACCTTTTGTTGAGGAATAAAAACACAAAGGCTTTTACCTATTTCTTCTATTCGACCCGCTTTCTTACCCGATCCGATTCACATACCCGTTTAGCCTCCTATGGTGAATAACAACAAGTGGTCTTCCCCATCATATGCCTACATCGGATCTAACCATGGAGAACAACCGCAACCTGAGTCGGGCGTCGACTGCAGTAACGGCGGTGGCCTCAGAAACAGCGGTGGTCGCGAAGATGGAGGACGAGAGGAACCGTCAGTGGTCACTAACAGTGGCAGTAATGTCGACAACAATAGTAATGATGACAAAAATGAACATTGTTTTTTGTGATAGTTATTCCAATATAGGCGGTAATGATCAAGAGGGTTCTTCATACTCCCTCAAGGTCAATATCCCTAAAATTAATGGGAATAACTATAATGAATGAGCTCAAACCGTTCGGTTGGTGTTAGATAACAAAGGGAAACTTGGTTTCTTAACAGGAGCAGGACCCGAACCGGCATCAGGAGATCCTCGTTACAAACAATGGAAGTCAGAAAAACTCTTTGATTATTATGTGGCTGGTAAGCTCTATGGAAACTGGAATATGTAAGCCTTACATGTTCTTGCCTTCCGCAAAGGATGTGTGGGAAGCTGTTAAGGAAACATACTCTGATATTTAAAACTCCTCTCAATTTTTTTGTTTAAAATCAAAGTTATGGCATGCGAAATAAGGTGACAGGAGTGTAACTGTTTATTACAATGAGTTGTTGACACTGTGGCAAGAGTTAGATCTCTATTATGATGACAATTGGAAGTGTACAAAAGACAATGTTTTGTTTCTCAAGAGGCAAGAAAATGATTGTGTATTCATGTTTCTCGCTGGGCTCAATAAAGACCTTGATGAGGTAAGAGGTAGAGTTTTAGGAAAAATAACATTGACAACTCTTCGTGAAACTTTTGCAGAAATAAGAAGGGAGGAGGCAGGACAAGGAGTTATGATGGGAAAAACACCACGAAGCTCTGAATCTGAAGGTTCAACTCTAGCTACTAGGAACCTTGACGAGGGAAGAAGGTCAGATAAAGTTCCTTGGTGTGATCACTGCAAGCGCGAATGGCATACACGTGAAACTTGTTGGAAGCTCAAAGGCAAACCTCCTAACTGGAAGAAGAAAGGTGGTCGTGCATTTCAAGCTAGTAATTCTGATCAAGGGCAGCAATCCCCAACAGCTCAGCTTCCACTTACTACGGAATAACTAGACAGACTGTACAAACTCCTCGAGTCTCAAACCCCTTCTTGCTCTATAGCAACAAAATGTAATTATGAATTTCTTAGTGTTAGTCCCAGTCATACTTGGATAATAGATTCAGGTGCCTCTGATCACATGACAGGTGAATCTACTTTGTTCTCTTCATATAATCCATGTGTAGGTAATCAAAAAATAAAAATTGCAGATGGCTCTTTTTCTGCCATTGTAGGTAAAGGGTCAGTTGTGTTGTCTCTAATATTAAGTCTTAAAAATGTCCTTCATGTTCCAAATTTATTGTGTAATTTAATGTCCGTCAATAAATTAGCCCAATATATAAATTGTCAAACTAATTTTTTCCAATCTCACAGTGTCTTTTAGGATTTGAACATGGGGAAGATGATTGGCACTGCTAAGGAGAGTGGAAGACTCTACTACCTTGACATTGGATCTGCAACACAACTACCTTTAACAATAAGTTTCTGCTTTGAGACTTTTTCTGTTTTGAATAATAAAGATGACAACATTATGGTATGGCATTTAAGATTAGGTCATCCTAATTTTTGTTACTTAAAACACTTGTTTCCTAAGTTATTTCACAATAAGAATTTTTATTCGTTTAAATGTGAAACATGTGAGTTTGCAAAGCATCATCGTTCCCAATTTCCAATACAGCCTTATAAACCAACAAAACTGTTTTCTATTATTCACGGTGATGTTTGGGGACCTAACCATACAAGTACACTCTCTCTCAAAAAATGATTTATCACATTTATAGATGACCATACAAGAATATGTTGGGTATACTTGTTAAAGGGAAAATCATATGTTTGTCAGGCTGTAAAGAATTTTTTTCAATGGTGCAGAACTAATTTCAAACAAATATCCAAGTTTTTAGAAGTGATAATGGATAAGAATAATTTAACACTATCCTGGATGATTTTTTTTCTAAAAAATGGGATTGTACATCAAAGTTCATGTCCTAATACTCCTCAACAAAACGGAGTGGCTGAAAGGAAAAATAGACATTTATTGGAGGTTGATAGAGCTATACTTTTTTAGAATAAAGTACCAAGTTATTTGTGGGGAGAATCTGTTTTGACAGCTGCGTATTTAATTAACATAATGGCCTCTAAAATCATCAATTTTCAAACTCATATTAATGTATTCAAAGAATGTTTTCCTAGTGCTCGTGTTTTAACTAATTTGACTTTAAAAATCTTTGGTTGCACAACCTTTGTTCATGAACATAAAAATGTTGGAAAACTTGAGCCACGTTCTATAAAATGTGTCTTTGTTGGATACACCCTAACCCAAAAAAGATATAAATGTTTTGATTCAAAAACAAGAAAATGTTTTTCACTATATGAAGGTTCCATGGTTTATGGATTGACAATAATTTTTGCTAAAACACGGTTCACTACAGGATGTTGTGTGATGTTGTGACATGCTGCTCATCTCACCTTGAGAGCAGATGTCCTAACAGATGTTGGAACATGTTCTACTAGAACATCTATTATGATTGTTTTAAATCTTGGTAGATTTGTTTTGCTTTAATTCTGTGATATTTCTATATCTCAGTAATTTATGCAGGTCAAGAAAATGCTATCAGGAACAAGGTTCAATATCTCCAGCTGTACACAAATTGCTTAATTTGGATGATGAGACGCTTTAGGAAACCTTGAAGATTTGTTCATGTTATTATGGAGAAGATTCTGCAGGTGGTTTAAAACTGATAAAATGGGATTGATTGAAGAGTCCAAGCCTATACTGCACGAGGCTATAAAAGGAGACCTACTAAACCTAAAACAAGGGAAGAATTGTTGTTGAAGAAACCATGTATGCAAATAAGGGTTTAGGGTTTGAGTTTTCTTTTAGTGTGTTGTTGTATTGTGTGTCACTCATGTGTCTTCTAATACATTGAGGTAGACTATTTGTGAGCCATTCATTCATCACCTAGATGCTTGAACTGGACCGATATTATTGAGTTGTAAGTGTCCACTCTAAGATTTTAAGCAAGAGTGTATTGTGCTTGATTGAAGCTTTTAAGCAAGATCAAGTATTGTCTTTTAAGCGTGTCTTCTTTTGATGTATTTTTATGTCTATTACTACTGTTGGTGACTGGTAGGAAGTGTGAGGGGATTTTCATACCTAGGCGAGTCTTAGGTAGAAATTGCACTGGGTAGGTATTAAGTGAGAAGTTGTAAACTAGGTTGTTTAGCTTTGAATTGATACTACTAATAGTGGATTTCCTTCTTGGCTTGGTAGCCCCCAGACGTATGTGTTGTTGTACACCAACTGGGTTAACAACTTTTGGTGTTTTGTTATTTTCTGTACCTTTAATTGTGTTTTGTCTTGTCCTTGTGTTTTACACAGATATCGGTGTCTCGACATCTCTTAGGACATCTGATATCTGAATACCAAAATTTCAATTAGTATTAGAGCAGGCATCGTGCTCTGTATCTGGGTGAGATCTAGGGAAGATACTTTCTGGTGCAATGGACAAGGAAAGAGGTTTTGTGAACAGACCACCCATCCTTGATGAAACCAATTATGATTATTGGAATGCACGTATGGTGGCCTTTCTGAAGTCTATGGTGTCATACCCCAAATTTTGACCATCAAGATTTCCAATCATTGTGCAAATCATCATCACAATATGGATGAACCATCATGCCTCATCAATCTCCTCAAAGATGGTTGAGCATTCACTACAATCAAAGATTAGGGTTTTGAGCCCTCTCAGAGCACTTAGACAAAGGATCAATCAAGAAATGACATAATTTTCAACTTTTCTAGCCTCTCAAACACCCAAAAATAATCAAGAGGACCCCCACATCAAGAATCAAGCACAAGATTGCAGCATTCCAAGTGGATCAAGCCTCAGGATCGCCAGTGTCACCAAATTAGGGTTTTGGTCGACCAAGGCCTCCAGATGAAAATTTACATCTGGGCATGAGCCAATGCCTCAATATTTGGTCCATTAATTTCAAAGGAGTCACAAGAGCCCATCCACAATGGCAAAATCACCTTGAGGGTCCATCTATCAAAAAATCAGGAATTAGAGTTTTGACCTAATTCAACTCTTGAGTTAACTTGTGAAGTGAGGTCTGGCTTGAAGCTTCAAAATGAACTTCAAGGACCTTAAATACATCATATTGACATGGCTACAATATTTGATTAACTCAAAGAGCTCAAGTAATAAGCCACAAGAACTCAAAACCATCTGATCACAAATTAGGGTTTCTGATGGAAAAAGTCAACCCAACCCTTGACTGTTGACCTACCCTTGATCTCCAACCTTTGGGGGGGGGGGGGTCCAAGACATTCCTAAATACCCTTGGAAGCCATCCATGAAGTTTAATTGGGCCCAGGGATTGATTTCACAAAAGGATCGCAAAGTCAAAATTTCATCTGATGAAAAAGTCAACTGTACAAAAGTCAAAGTTTGACGTTTTGATTTTTTTGGTCAACCAAGGTTTTTTAACCCTAAAACAATGTTAATATGTAATTTGAATCATCATTTGTCAAGAAAAATCAAAGAAAGTGAGTTAACTTGAAAAAGGGGTAACCATAAAAAAACTTAGAATTTTTCTAAGTTATGGAACAAAGTGGCTAGGGTACCAACTTCCAAGGACCATAACTTGAGATCCAAGCAACCATTTTGGATGGTCCAAAGCTGAATTTGTAGCTCTCATTACATACTTCAAAAGTGTTAACTACATCTCATTCCAATTCTTCGTGGATTTTTAGTTATGGAGTGATCAAAATGGCTAAAAACATGAAAATGACATTTTTCCAACACTTAGTAAAATTTTCACTAAGTTAGAATATGCCTTACTTTTTCCAAAATGTAGGGACATTTTTCACCTTGATTCAAGTCAAACCATGTCTAGGGGTGAACATCAAAGTTAAAGTATGCCATAAGGACTTTCCAACAAGTATCAGATCATCTCCAAATTCAATTTGAGCAAGGAGATACAGTCCTTGAAACACGGCATCATAAACTGGTTTTACAAGGCAGAGTTGTGCACATTTGCTCGATTTGTCCAAATCTGATAACTCCAAGTCTTGTCATCAATTTGGACACATCTGAGGATCAAATCCAAGGGGGATGATCTGATCTCCTAGCCTCCAAAGTCCAAGAATCTACAAGTAGCCATAACAAACCTAAAAAGGCTAAAAAGTGCTAAGACTCCAATTTTGTTTCCAAGCCTTTAATGGATGCACCAAGGTGGCATGAACTGAGCCTATTCAAACTAAATTCAGTCAAGACTTATCTCTGAACCAAAGCTACAATGCCTGTGCCCTAATCTCAAGTCAATGGCTAGAGGAGACTTGAGATTCCTTTTGTATAACATTAGCCAAAGGCCTACTGCAGTTACCATTCACTATTGCTTGCAAAACAAACTTTCTCTACTATAAATAGAGCTCATTTGTGCTCAGTTTGAGTACACCAAAGCACTACAACACTTGCTTTCCTCAAAATCCCTTTCTTTAGGCCAAAATGCCTTTTTTTGCAAGGTATCTATGAGTTTTTGAGTTAGAGAGCAATTTTATCACAGCTCATGATCCAAACACCTCTAATATGTTGTATCTAAGCTGTCCAAACACTAACATGTGACTTGTAACACCAAAATCACAAAGTCAACCTCCAAAACCTCAAAAATTGACTTTTTTGCATTTTTCAAGCCATGTCTTGATTCAGTCACTTTCAAAACCAGATAAGACCTCAAACACACTTCAAATATCATCCTTGAAATATCTCAATTGGTTCCCCTCATCTGGAACACCATTTGAGAGAGTTTCCATATTGGTCACTTTTGCCCCTTTTGCAAGAAAGAGCTCAAACTTGTTCCTGAGGATTCCAGCTAGTTCTAACCATTCTAAAAGCTTCTAAGGGATCAATTGAGAGTGCCCAAAACACCAAATTACTTCTGGCACAAGGAACTTGGCAGATAACACAAAAAGCTCCAAGAGGTAAGTGCATGACAACTTGAACTCTTTGAATTATGCATTGCTTTGAAGTCCACTGATCATAAACATCTCATACATGTTGTATATGTTGTGTTTGAACCAATTTGCCATGTAATTCTTGCCCGTACCATGTGTTAGCATAGAAAATGCAAATATATGCCTATTTCAAAACCACTATCGGGTTTTAAAATAGGGAGCTCATCTAAAAAAACCAAGACCGCCATTGGATTCCTTGGGAAATTCTAGGCCAGGTGCATATAAATTTTGTCCTAATCCATGGAGAAATGAGAAAGTTAGAGGCTTCATGTAAATGGGCCAAAAGCTGGCCTTGCCTTGCCGAGGCCTAAAACAAGGAACCCCATATATATTTATGGGGTGGTTTTGATACACGGATGTATCACCACCCCAGTGGTTGCGCGCTCATGTGTTTGGCTTGAAGGTCTGGGGTTCGAATCCCCCTCGCCCCAGACCCTTTTTTTTATCACTTTTTCCATTTTTTATATTTTTCATGTTATTTTCTTAAATGATTTGAAAAATTAATTTCTCTCTCAATTTTAATTATTTTTTATTGGTTATTTTTGCAAAAAAATCAAAAAAATGTTAAAATATTTTATTCCACAAAAAAAAACAAATTTATACTATTTATTTAATATAGTTGATGTTTTTGTAAATAAATACATTTTTAATTGTTTTTAAACATTTCAAAAAGGAATTATCATCTTGGAAATCAAAACCAAATGAGTTTTAATTCATCTTGTGATTAAAACATCATTTTTCAAACCCCAACCAAAAATCACAAGTTGTTTATTCAAACTTATTTGGTGTTTTTATCATTTTAATTAATTTTCTCTGAATAATTACTTCAAAAAATGATGAAATTAGGGTTTCTTCGATTTTCACCCTAACAAATCTTTTTCAAACACCTTTTTGGGCCTCTTGGTAGAGTGTAAGTCTCATCCCTCTGTAAATAAAAATAATTGGGCCTCAGACATTGTATAAGTCCCTCTGTATTTTCAAAATCACGGTGTGGTCGTCACCTTTTAAAACAAAATCATCTGGGCCTCCCCTTGTGTTGTAAGTCCCATTTCTTTTAAAGATTTCTGGGCCTCTCCTTGAGTTGTAAGACCCATCCCTTTGTACAGAAAACTATCTTGGGCCTCAGTCGTTGTATAAGTCCCGATGCAATCTTCAAAACAACGGTGCAATCACTGTTAAACCCTGGGCCTCTCCTTGAGTATAAGCCCCAACAATTTTTTCAAAAAGAACTTCCCTTTTGATTTAAGTTCAAATATATGTTGTTATCAAAACTTTCTTTAATTTCTTTGAACAACTAACAATACAACATGGAAGCTTACTCACCTGTAAGTTGTTATCGGCTTTCTTTTACATGCTTTAATATATATAACTGTATTGTGGGAAGCTGCTCCCTGTAAGTCTTTCTTTCATACCCTTTTAAATACTTGTCATATATCAACTGTATATATACTAGTATATCTATTTAGAGTTTTCCCCGGCAACTAGGTCTAAAACTAGGTAAAGCCATGTTGATCACTCTTTAATACAGTCAAACATAGATCCCCATAGGATTTCGAGATACAGTCTAGCCTTTTCTTGGGCTTAAACAATATGGAACAAAGAGAAAGGTAGTATTCTCGGTGAACCTTTTCTCAGACTGTCACTATTAGAATTTGTCAAAGAAATTCAGTTTCCCCAGAGAGGATTAATTCCCGGTGAAACTTCTCTTGAATTTCTTCAAACCCTAGAACAGTTCACTAAAGAAAAGATTATTCTCGGTGAAACTTTTCTTGAACTCTTCTTAAGTTTGGACCCACAAGCTTCCTAAAAGCATCCTCGCCTCCTCTTGGGCTTTGTACAAGGACCCTCCGGCTTCTTAGAAGTTCTCATGCCTTCTCTTGGGCTTAATACAAGGACCCTGAAGACCTCTTCAAGGTATAGGAAAGAACTTAGTCATCCTTTGAAAGAGCAGTCTTTCTAGAGTCAAAGATCTCAAACCATTTAGGGTTGATTCTCATCCCTTAAAATACCAGCCTCCTCTTGGGCATCATACAAAGATAAACTCTTCCACACCAATAGACTTGGACAGTCTAACCTTGAGTCTCAAAGACATTCTCAAGTTCCCTACAAACATAGGAAGAAACCCCGGTCATTCTGGATCAATCTCCAGTAGAGTTAAAACCCATGGGTTCTAAAACCCAGTCTCTCTCCTAAAATCCCCCAACCAGGGTCAGTTTATTATCAGTATAACACTATCAGAACCTCAAGGCATCTGATACCTCAACTCTTCTGTAATCCTCAGCAAGAGTTGATTCCCCAGTTGGACCTGCCTCGGGATCTCAATAATCTCCAGCAGAAGATAGCCTCCTCTTAGGCTTTGTATAATGATCTTTCCTCATCATAACCAGCCTCCTCTTGGGCTTTGTACAATGATTCTCCCCAGCAGAACTAACCTTCTCAAACTCTCTTGTTGAGTCAATCACCTTTTCAGACTCTCTTGTTGAGTCAATCACCTTTTCAGACTCTCTTGTTGAGTCAATCACCTTTTCAGACACTCTTGTTGAGTCAACCACCTTTTCAGACTCTCTTGTTGAGTCAATCACCTTTTCAGACTCTTTTGTTGAGTCAATCACCTTTTTCAGACTCTCTTGTTGAGTCAATAACTCTCTTGTTGAGTCGAACCTTTTAGCCACAATCCTGAGCTTTGTACAGGATAGATAAAAACACTCTCTTGTTGAGTCAATCTTTTCCAGCCTCCTTTTAGGCTCGGTATAAGGATTCCCCCTAGCAGAAGTCAGCTTCCTCTTAGGTTGATGAGTTCTTCAACTTGTTCGGCCTCAATCTTGGGCTTTGTACAAGACATAAATCTTCATAACCTTCTCTTGAGCTTGGGACAAATATATTCCCCAACGGAGTCAATTCCTCTCAGCCTACTTTTAGGCTTTGAGCAATAATTTCCTAAGCAGAGTCAGTACCCTTTTAGCCTCAATCTTGGGCTTTGTACAAGACAGACAGAACATTTTCCCCGAAAAAGTCAAACATTATTAGCCTCATCTTAGGCTTTGTATAATGATATCCCCAAAGAGTCAGCCTCTTTTTTTCGCCTCAATCTTGGGCTTTGTACAAGACAGATAAACACTCTCTTGTTGAGTCGGTCATTTTCAGCCTCCTCTTAGGCTTTGTATAAGGACTTCCCTAGTGGAGTCAATCAACCTCTTAGCTTTAACCTTGGGCTTTGATCAAGGCACATAAAAATCAACATCCCCTATAAAGGAAATTATAGCATTGATGGATTCACATATCCCAGTTAAAGTAATCCTCCTTTATAAACAGTCACCCAACTACTATGATAAATAGACGAAATGTCTCCCTTTAGAGATGACAAATTCTCTCTCAGTCAAACCTTTTAGCTTCAATCTTGGGCTTTGAACAAGACACAAATACTAAACCTTTTAGCTTCAATCTTGGGCTTTAAACAAGACACTAAATATATTTTTCCTCCCTTAGAATAAGAGGAACTACGATTGCTCTAATTTCCCTATTTCGTTTAAACGGGAATACGTAGGCATGAGATTGCAAAATCTTAGCGAGCATACTAATCAAAAACTCTAGGTCCAGTACCTTCATATCAATCAAAACTTAGGTCCAGTACCTTACCAAAAACATCGGGAAAAACCTGAACATCAACATCAACTCACTCACTCTCTCATATTTCCCAAGAAACTTTCCCAACCCATTAACGGATAAACACCATCAAGTACAAAGCGAAATCTAAAGCAAACATCCTGTGGATAACCACATATAAGATGGGTAATTGACAACTCCCCATCGTATAACCTGACCCCGACTCCCCGAATCTCTTTAAGCATTTGTTCAGTTAAACATTCGCGTGCAAGGTTTGTTTTAGATAGCTTCCCTTTCCCTTTCAGCTTCATGGGATAAATAAGAAATCAGAAAGTAGCACCCCCCCTCCTCTTCATTGAGGAGAAAACCCAATTCTGTGATAAGGTGGTCGCGTCACCGACAAAAATCGCGCGCTACATGTGGACAGGAAAGCTTGAAAGTCTATGGTCAAGGGATGGGATCCATTAATGGCTAGAGATAAGGATGGTAATATTACTGATGTGCTGAAGGTTGAGGAAGACTGGGATGATGAAGATGACAATTTAGCTCAGGGAAACTCCAAAGAACTAAATTCCCTATTTAATGGAGTGGACAAGAACATCTTCAGACTGATAAATAATTGTACTGTTACTAAAGATGCTTGGGAGATTTTGAAGACTGCCCATGAAGGAACTTCTAAGGTTAAGATGTCAAGACTTCAACTTCTTACCACCAAGTTTGAGAATTTTAAAATGAAAAAGGATGAGAGCATTCATGATTTTAACATGAATATTATTGAGATAGTCAATGCCTTAAGTGCCATGGGGGAGAAGATTTCAGAAGCTAAGTTGGTCAGAAAGATTCTCAGATATCTTCCAAAGAGATTTGACATGAAGGTGACTGCCATTGAAGAAGCCCAAAACATAAAAAAACATGAAAGTTGATGAGCTTATGGGGTCTCTTCAAACTTTTGAATTAGGGATCAGTGAAAAGGCTGAAAAGAAGAAGAGCATAGCTTTCATGTCAAATGCTAAAGACTTAACGGATAAATGTGACCTACATATAGATGAAGATATATCTAATGCTATTGTGCTTCTTGGGAGGCAATTCAACAAGGTTTGAAAAGGGTGGACAGAAGAGGAAGATCGGGTGTCAAGAACATCTCATCCGACATCATAAATACTAATGACTCTCAAAAGAATGCCAGGACTGAAGAGAAGTCAAACCAAGGCAAAGGAATATAATGCTATGAGTGTGAGGGTTTTGGTCACATCAAGTCAGAATGTTCCACTTTTCTCAAGAAACAAAAGAAAAGGTTGTATGTATCATGGTCTGATGATGATGAGTCAGAAGATGAATATAATTCTGAGACTGTCAACCTTGTGACTGCTCTCTCTGGTAGATGGTTTGATGAGGAAGAATTGTGTGCAGAAAATTTCCTCTATGAAGATCTGGATATGTCTTACAAGGAAACTTGTGACAAGTGTGAAGAACATATTAAGGCAGAGGAAAATCAAAGGAAGATCATAGTTGTATTGGAGGATGAGAAGAAAGAACTTCTATGTAATGTTTATCATATTCAGGATGAGGTAACCTTCCTAAAATCTAAGCTTAATAACATGACAGACTCATTAAAAAGAATGAGTAACAGATATGATGTGGTGAAAGATTATCGAAATGCAAGAGGTGATTATCCTTCTGATGATCAATAAAATAATAAATCTGTAGAAGAGTTCCTTCCTTCTGAAAAGAAAAAAATCGTCACCATGTCCAACCACATGTTACAACATCCTAGTAGACATGATGTGCCTTCAACAAAATCTAAGGCATCAACTTGGAAGTGTCATTACTATGGTGAGTATGGTTACATTAAGCCTTTCTGTTATAAGCTATATGGAGTGCAACAATCTTCAACTCGTGCCAAAGCTAATCATGTGCGTAAGAAAAGAAGGTCTATCAACAGGGATGTAAATCTTATGGCTCACACCTCCTTGAGGGCTTCAACAAGAGAAGACTGGTACTTTGACATTGGATGCTCTAGACACATGACAAGGATTCAGAGGCTGTTGGTGGATATTAGGTCTCAGCCCTCAGGGTCTGTCAGATTTGGTGATGGATTTAAAGGAGAAATTAAAGGAGTAGGAAGATTGATGTGTGCACGGTCTCCTAATTTAGAAGATGTTCTTCTGGTGAAAGGATTAACTGCTAACCTTATTAGCGTTAGTCCGCTTTATGATCAAGGTTTGTTGGTAAATTTTTCAAAGTCAGAATGCATAGTCAAAGATGAGAAAGATGTTATTCTAATGAGAGGTATAAGGTCCAAAGTTAACTGCTATCTGTGGGAACCTCAAATAACTGCTTATTCTCCCACATGTTCTATAACTAATGAGGATGAATTGAAGTTATGGCACCAAATTCTTGGACATATCCATCCCAAAAGAATGAAGGAAATAATGTCTGTAGGAGCCATTAGAGGAATGCCAGATCTTAAGGTTAAAGAAGGGAAAATTTGTGGTGAGTGTGAGATTAGAAAGCAGGGTATGATGTCTCACACAATGTTGTAACATCAGACTACATCCAGAGTGCTGGAACTGCTTCATATGGATTTGATAATACCAATGAAGATAGAAAGCTTAGCTGGAAAGAGGTATGACTATGTGATTATAGATGATTTTTCTGGGTTCACGTGGATGAAGTTTATTAGAGATAGATCAGACTTGTTTGAAGTCTTCAAATATCTATGTAAAAGTATTCAGAGGGAAAAGAACAGTGTGATTATAAATATTAGAAGTGACCATGACAAGGAATTTGAGAATGCAGAATTCTTAGAGTTTTGTGACTCTAAAAATATTAGTCATGAATTCTCTTCTTCCATCACTTCTCAGCTGGATGAAATTATTGAACAGAAGACCAGAAGTATATAAGAATCTGCTAGAGTTATGCTTCATGCCAAGCATTTGTCATTGGTATTTTGGGCTGAAGCTATGAATACTGCGTGCTACATCCATAACAGGGTCACACTAAGAGGATGTACTTCAACCACTATCTATGAGCTATGGAAAGGGAGGAAACCTACAGTCAAACACTTGCATACATTTGGAAGTAAATGCTTTGTATTGACTGACAAAGATCAAAATGGTAAGACAACCCCTATAATCGATGAAGGGATATTTTTGGGGTACGCTTCAAGCAGCAGAGCCTATAGAGTTTTTAACTCCATAATTAAAATGATTGAGGAATCTATCAATGTGATAATTGGTGATTCAATTACTGAGCAAATGATAGATGTTAAGAACGATGTTGGAACATTCTCTGTGCAAACTAGAGAAGAAGAAAGATGAAATATTTCTAGAAATGTTACAGATGATCCTCAATTCACTTCAAGTCTCTCTGTTAGAGTTCAGGCATAGCTATCCAAAGAACTCATTGCAAGACACCCTTCTAAATATACACAGAAAATATCAGACTCTTGTCTTGTCTTTAAGCTGGAACCAAGGATGAGTCCTATCATTTAAGAAAAGAAGACCTTGAATTACATCATTGAAACAAGCATCTATGGTGTGTTCTACTCTCACAACACTGAATTCTTGATGAAAGAAATCCACAATGCAGATGGATGTGCTTCTGGGAACACTGTTGAAACTGAATATGGTAAGACAAGAAGAGGTTGCTCTCAACTAGTGTGGATGAAGCAGATGATGAAGGTATATAATGTCAAGCAGAATGTTATGACATTAGATTGTGAACGTCTTAATGTTGTCAGATATGTTACTCAACATGGCTGGAGCAAGAACCCTGACAGGTATAATCAACTAATCAGGAATCTTGATGAAGGAAAGGTGATTATTTTGGAGTGTGTGGACTCTAAAGATCAGCTGGCTGGTATGTGTACTAAAGCATTATGTGCAGGTCAGTCTGAGGACATAAGCAGTGGGCTAAGTACTTGCCCTATGAAGGATTTATAGAAGTTACAGGTATGGAGGAAGGCAACAACTATTGTATCTTTCGTCTATTCTCAGAGGCATAGTAAGCCTAAGAAGGTTACCATTATTGAGGGATTGAAGAAGACAGGTTTTAAGGTTGTGTCAAGAGAGTTCAGTGTCAACTCTCCTAAGGCGTGTGACAACAACAAAAAGTGCAGAAGGATCTTTGACAGATGCAAGAGGTGGCATAACACCTGAAGTTGATCAAGATTGCGTGTTTCCACCAAGTGATGTGTGTTTCCATACACTGTGTTTGGACATTGTCTCCCTTTGTTCTATACAAGTCAGGGGGAGTTCTATTAATGGTCCTGTGATGTTAGACAAGATGTCTTGACAAGTTTTGTTTGGTGTAGGGGGTTGATGGATGTTTCTTTTATTCCACTATGTTTGCTTCTGATAGTTCTTAGTTGAGAAACTACTTTCTCTGTAGTAGAAGTGTGACTGCGATGGCTGGTGCTGATGTGTATAAGATATGGAATTGGTTAAGTTGTTTTTACTTGGTCTCCACCCTCAAGGGGAGAACTGATTATGTGTGACATGGGGAGATGTTTACCTATTTGTTGGGTACCTGCTTTGGTACATCCTATACAAAGCATGCATGCTCTTAAGCAACTTGTTGTGTGTGCCTCTAGTGAAGGTATAATGTCAGATAAGATGTCTTGGCATTGCTTTGTTAGGTTGGCTGTGTTGTTTTTGTTGTGAAATATCTAATGTAATGTTGTGACATTATGCTCAGTTTTTAGACTGATCACTGGTGAATTTTTTAGGCAAGGAAATTGGTGAGAAGCTTTATGTTTGGAGCATGTTTTGTGTCTTTGGATGGGTCATAGGAGTGTCGTGGTGAGAATTGGATACCATAGTTATTGGTTAACTAGGATCACATTTCTTTTATTTCACCACCGTCTTTGATTTATCCAAGGGAATGGAGAAAGATCGAATTACCCACAATGCAATGCAAATGCAAACTAAGATTCTAAAGTTCGGGGGTTGGTTATACCTAGGAAAGGTGTTAACACCCTAGATATTTGTAGTACTCTACAGGAACCTCTTGTTTTACTTATGTTATTTGTTTTTGTTTCGCTAAGGGTTTAAGGGTAGGTGACCTAGAATTATATTCCTAAGTGTGCTCGACAAGATATCGCATCTTGTGCCTACATATCCTGTCGGGAAGGAATCAGAGCACATGTAGTTCCTCTCTAAGGGATACTAACGGTTTGAAAGTTTAGGAGAAAAGATGAGTCATCATCTTAAGAAACCACCACAGTTTTTTTTTTAAACTTGTTTGTATTTGTGGGGTATGGGATTGTATGTCCCTTCTTTGAGATGATTCACATCTAATTCTCTTGTGTAGAGAATTAGGTGAGCTAAAGTTTGATTGTAAAATCAAATTTAGGGGGGGCTAACTTAGGAAGTCTATCCTAAAGTTGTCTAATTAATCTTATCTTAAAGGTGTAAGAGTTACTAAGGGGAATATGAAATGCAAATGAATATGCACCATGCACAATAATTGATTATCATGCATGGGATTTTCCCTTGGATATTAATACGATTAATTATATTAGATTTAAGCGAGAATGCTAGCAAAGTGGTGCTAGTCTTGTGTCTAGTGACCAAAAGGTTGATGGCGACGCTTTAAAAGCAATCGACTTACAAGGGTAGAAAATGGCTCGACGTTGGATCGAGATTTTTACTATTTTTGAAAGGGTTTAGAACGATCAAAGCATGCATACATCACATATAATGATAAACACACAAACACATAAGTAAGGCATGATATCAATCAGAGGTCCTAGATCTATGCCACACAAGTGTACAACTAAGCGCGAGAGGGATCCTAATGGGGAACGATCTATTAAGAAAAAGAGTTTTGATTACTTTGAGAAATTTATGTTAAAGATTATCTTAATTTGAAAGAGTTAAAGGTTTCTTATTAATGAAAAAGGTTTTAAATATTTTTTTATTAATATTTAGCTTCAAAGTTATATTAAAATGTTAATAAAGTTTTTCTTATTAATAAAGAGGGTTTTAATTATTTTTAAAAGTTTTATTTTAGTTTTAAAGTTATATTAAAAAAAATTCTTATTAATGAGAAACATATTTTGATTTTAGTATTTTAAAAGTTTTTACTATAAAAGGCTTTTACTAAAAAGTTTTAACAAAAAGTTTTAATTTACTTAGTTATATTTAACAAAATGTGATATTTTAGAATATAAAGAAATTTTTTTTTTTTTATTAAAAGGGGTTATTAAAGAGAAACTCTATATTTTATTTTTTAGATAAAAGAAATGGTTATATTTTAATAAAAAACCTAATTTAATTATGGTGAATTTATTTAATAAAAAAGGTTAAATTAATAATAGAAAAAAAGATTGATTATTTTAAAACGGAGGGATCAGGTGTGCCAGGGAGAGAGGGTCTATTGCGGACCCTCAGATCTCAACCGTGTGATGTGTGAATGTGACGGATATAAAGAACTAAACGGAGGGTGTACGGGATAGCGTGTGGGTGCGCACGCGTAGGATTACCTAGTAAAATTAGAAAGAAAAAAAAAGCAAAAGAACTCTCAAAATTCCTTTCTCTCTGTCCGCAACACTCTCTCGCCTTCTCTCTGCTCGCAACCTCTCACCATCTCAGCGTCTTCTCTCGCAACTCTCGACCTCGCCTCCTCTCACCATCTTATCTCTGCTTTCACAAAGCACAGATAAACCCTAGTCTAAACAGAAAAGAATAGCAAAACCCTAATCCCCATAGAAACCCTAAATCCCCTATTTCACTATAATTTGGGATTACAATTACAGAAATTATGGAACAGAATGAAAAGGGGAAGGCTGGCAGTGGATCTTGATGTGCGTTCTGCAGTCAACGTGGAAGTGGTGCGTGGTGATGCTACTCGCGGCGTAGGCGTCCTCTTCGAAGGTGATTCCCTTTACTCTACTCCACTCTCCTTTGTATTAATTGTTGTTGTGTATGAGTTTGTGGTGTATTGGTGACTTTGTGTGTATATGTATGGTGATGTTGTGAATCATCTTTCTCTGCGAATGAATGTGGGATCTCTGTTCTTTGAAGAATGAAATGGGGATTGCGTGTTAGTGACTCTTGGTTGATATTGCTGTTTTTTTTTTGTATTTGCTCTCTTCCAAAACCGTCCCCCTTTGTAGTGTGGTCTGCTCTGAATTTCCTTGTGTGTTATGCTACTTATTTTATAGGCTGATGAAGAGAACAACAGAGTTATGGCCATAATTGGTGATGAATGCCCTTTGATCCTTTCCCTTGAATGCTGTCTGATTATGTGTAGTTGTAAATTTTTGAAAACTTTCCATTTTTGTTCAAACATGTCTGCAGTCTGTTATGGAATAAATTTGAACCTTGTCTAAAATGTGTCCTGGATATGTTTAATAACTATTTTGGAAATAATAAACAATGATGTCTTTGTCCTGATTTTTTTCTTTTCAGAGCATTTATCGTGTTTGATGAGCCATGAGTTTCCCTCCTTGTCTTCTAGGATTATTAACAGTAAAACGCTCTAGAATTCATGCTGCACTTGCTTTGTGTCTAAGATTTTTCAATTTAACTCACTTCAAGTGATGGAGAAAGAAGTAGTGGTAGTTCCCAGTCTCCAAATGATGATTCATATTGTAGAGGTTCACTTCGGATGTTCATGACTTACAAAGTTCTTTCAGCACTCCACCATTACTCTAAAGCTATGTCTGGATATTTTCAATTTTATTAATTGCTTCTCAAAATTAATCCTTGGATAAACATGCATCTTGCAGAGAATGGACCAATATTAGGACAGAGTTAAGGCCATGTACAAGGGATTAGGAATCGTTTGATTTTTGTCTCTGAACTGCTTCGAAGAACATGGGCTGTGATTTAGAATGCTTTTAAAAAAAGTCTGGTTTTGAACATGTGTTCTTCGTTGTCTTGAATGCTTGCTACTGATGACGATCTTGTCTTGATATCTTGTAGGTCTTGAATCTTCTCCTACGAAGAACTGCCTCTTTGAAGTGTGATAAATGTTGTGGATGATAGATGTTCATGAGAAAATGCTGCAGAATGCGTGGTTTTAGTTCCAGGTGAGTTTGTGCTTTCTTCATATGGCACGTACTTATACATGTGATTTGCTTCTCAATCTTGTTAAAAGTTGTCTTGATCTTGCACGAAATGGCAAGTACTCTCATAGCATGCCTTACTAATCCTCTCCTACTGGCTGTGATTCTTTTGAATGTGCTATTGTGTTTCTTGGGATACTAATGCTTGCCATGATCATCTTTCTATGAATGAGCTATCCACTTCTCCTTTTGAATAATTTCTTTCCTTGTTTTATGATTCCAATTTACGGCTTATGTTTCTGACGGTGTGCGATGTTGCTTTCTGTAACACCCCTAATCTATACCCCCAATTAATTAAAGCGATAACAGATAATTAGAGTATAATTAAAACATTCATGGCATAGACGGGAGCGTCACATCAAAATGATGAAATAAAATAACCTGCTCAAATAGATATGCAAAAATCAGGTAGCAACCTATACAGAGGAACTCGGTTCCTAACACCCACAACTCAGATACAGAATAAAAGCGAAAAATCTGCAACTGAAATCTCATATATATAAACATAAAAGTTTATCTGTCTTATACAGAGTCATACATGTCAAATCCAAAAAAAAAGATTAATATACATAATGTCACATAACGATCTCCCTGACTACCCGGTGCTACATATCAGAGCCGACCGACAAAAGAATGAAGACAGAATCTTCACAAAAAGACCTCCAGCATCTAATCTGCAATGCCTCATAGAGCATTCAAAACAGCAGAAGGGTGAGAAACACAATTATAATATAGTTGCATACAATTATGTAATAACAGGAAATACGCACACAACAACATTCTCACCACAACATATACCATAATTCAAACACAAAACAACACGATTCTTATCTCATACATCCACCACAAAGGCATATTAATCATGCTCAATACATTTATCACCAACATGTGTATATATCAACTCATCAATTCCATTCACAAATCTCACACATAATCAATCCATTTACGACTTATGCAAATGCACAGAGGCCGACACAATGACTCTATGCAATGCAATACGGTACCTTTCCATCCATCATCTCATCATTAATTCACTCAGGAATTTTTGGAATCATCGCTTGTTACTTAGTGTAACTCCCCGTCGGGCAAACAATGTTCCCCGTCGCTTTCGGTCCTCTTTGTATAAGGCACACGATCCGATCGCTTTTGGTCCTCTTTGTATAAGGCACACGATCGTCCATAACGTCGCTTTTAGTCCTCTTTGTATAAGGCATACGACCGTTACAGCAGATCCCATCGGGAATCATTTCGTCGCTCACACCCACTAGGGCACACGACATCACAAGAATGCATATCATGATGCTTGGCATACAATGACTCATGACAATCAAATGCATACACATATACAACCATGTAACCCATTCCAACATCCATAATCATGCATATACAATCAAATATAACACAATGCATTTACTTGCCCTTAGGCCACAAACCATCATCCCCACATTTCATCACATGCACTCACATCATATAACAACACACAAGCTATACGTTATATATCAAAAGCGTATCGCATGTTAACACATCAAATACACACAGTTAAGACGGTAAAAGTCGACAAAAAGACACATTTCCAAATACTCGACACAATTAAATTGGCCAACCATCCCAAAACCATTCCTATAAGAAAGAACATCTCATTAGCTTTCCAACGCACCCAACCGCGCCTCAATCCGAGTTACGTATCAAAAGTTATGAAGAAAACAAAACGGAACAATCTATCATGTTCGCTATACAAAGCTCCTAGCGAGCATTCGCTTTCCTCATTTGTTGTGCGAAGCTCCAGCGAACACTGGCAGAGAAAAAATAGCATAAAGTTTGCTTTGCGAACCTCTGGTGAACATTCGCCTTCCCATTCGCACTGCGAAGCCATGGCGACCCTTCGTTTTCCTCTTCGTTGCTTGTTCGTACTGCGAACCTACGAATTCTGGGATTCGCAGCAGCGCTGTTACTCATCGTAAACCACCATTCCCCCCCCCCCCCCAAAAAAACACATCCAAAGCAAAACATAATAATCAGAACATATCCCAATCATAACAACAAGTATTCTACCGCATTTACATCGCATTCCAACCGCGAAACCATCGATTTCTCCCGTTTCCTCTCAATCGACCTAGAATTGAAAAGCTAGGAAAAACCAACAAACACACACATGATCATACACAACCATAGCATAACCGAGTTTCGCACCCTTACCCGATTAATCGCGTTTCGAAGTGTCGGTTGAATCGATTACTTAAACTCCAAGTTTTTCCTCTTTTTCTTCTTCTCACTCTCCTTTTATCTTCTCTTCTTTTTCTTTCTATTTTCTCTCTTTTCTTTCTATGTTTCTATTATAAAAGAAAAACAATATCTACCCAAGCCAAAAAGACCAAAATACCCATACACTCAATTTTCTCGCAAACGATCCCAAAACGCGATAAAACATAATAACGGAGAATAAAATAATATAAAGACCAAAATAATTAAATCGACTCGATTAAATAAATTAAACAAAAATCGGGGCATTACAACTCTCCCCTACTTAGAAATTTTCGTCCTCGAAAATATTACCTGAGACGAACAACTCCGGATACGACTCCCGCATCCGACTCTCCAACTCCCAAGTCAAATTACCCTCAGCAGCGCCTCCCCACGCTACTTTCACAAGCGCAATATCCTTGCCTCTTAACCGCTTCAGCTCGCGATCCAAAACTCTCACCGGTAATGCCTCAACCGTAAGGTTCTCCCTTACCTCAACCTCATCCATTGGAATCATATGCGACGGATCCGGAACATACTTTCGAAGTTGTGAAACATGGAACACATCATGCAAATTCGAAAGATTCGGCAGCAACGCCACCCGATAACCAACAGCACCCACTCTCGCAGATATCTGGTAAGGACCAATAAACCGAGAAGTAAGTTTCTTCGACTTCAATGCACGCCCAACACCCGTCACCGGTGTAACTCTCAAAAATACATGATCTCCTTCTTGAAACTCGAGATCTTTCCTCCTTCGATCATGATAACTCTTCTGCCTACTCTGAGAAGCCTTCATCTTCTCACGAATAAGTTTCACCTTTTCCATAGTGTGTTGAATTAACTCCGGTCCAACCACCAAACTCTCACCAGATTCATGCCAACACAACGGCGTTCGACATCTTCTTCCATACAACGCTTCAAAAGGTGCCATTCCAATACTCGAATGGAAACTGTTGTTATACGTGAATTCCACCAACGAAAGATAACTATCCCAAACACCACCTTGCTCAAGAACACAAGCCCGCAACAAATCTTCCAATGACTGAATAGTTCTCTCGGTCTGACCATCCGTCTGAGGAAGATAAGCAGAACTCAATCTCAACTTGGAACCTAATGCCTTTTGCAAACTTTCCCAAAATCTGGAAGTAAACCTCGGATTTCGATCTGAAATAATACACAACGGAACACCATGTAGCTTCACAATCACACGGATATAAATCTTAGCTAACCTCTCCAAAGAAAAACTGATGTCAATCAGAATGAAATGCGCCGATTTAGTCAGCCTATCCACAACCACCCAAATGGCATTATGCCCCCTCGGAGTATTCGGCAATCCTGTCACAAAATCCATAGAAATGTTGTCCCATTTCCACTCGGGAATATCCAACGGTTGCAATAATCCACTAGGCTTCTGATGTTCTACCTTTGACTTCTGACACGTCAAACACGCATAAACAAACTGAGCCACATCCCTCTTCAATCCGGACCACCAAAAGATCTTCTTCAAATCTTGGTACATCTTATTAACTCCCGGATGTATACTTAAATTACTCCGGTATCCTTCCTCTAAAATCATCTTTTTCAATTCCAAATCATCCGGAATACAAATTCTACCTCGGAATCTCAAAACACCCTTATCATCCACTTTAAAGTCACCATTCACACCTTTATCTCCAACCGTCATCAAATCAAAAAATTTCACATCCAGCCTCTGTTTCTCGCTAACGGTCAACAGAAAATCATTAGTAACCTTTAACATATCAAGCCTCATGCCATCAGATGTCAATTCACACACCAAACTCAAATCTCTAAATTCTTCCAAAAGTTCCCACTCTTTAACCATCAAAGCGGACATATGCAAAGATTTCTGGCTTAACGCGTCGGCTACCACATTAGCTTTACCAAGATGGTAATTCAAGCTAAAATCGTAGTCCTTCAAAAATTCCAACCATCTCCGTTGCCTCATATTCAACTCTTTCTAATCAAACAAGTATTTCAAACTCTTATGATCACTAAAGACTTCGAATCTTGCACCGTTGAGATAATGCCTCCAAATCTTCAACACAAAAACCACTGCCGCTAATTCCAAATCATGCGTAGGGTAGTTTTTCTCATGATCCCTTAATTGCCTTGAAGCATAAGCCACAACCTTACCTTCTTGCATCAACACTCCACCTAAACCAATCAAAGACGCATCGCAATACACCACAAACGGTTCACTAGGATTCAGTAAGATCAAAATCGGAGCTGTAGTCAATCTTCTCTTCAGCTCACTAAAACTTTCCTCACACTGAATATCCCAAATAAACGCTTTACCTTTACAAGTCAGTTGGGTCAAAGGAAGTGCTAACTTGGAAAAACCTTCAATGAATCTTCGATAATATCCAGCTAAACCCAAAAAGCTTCTAATTTCAGTAACAGATCTAGGAGCCTCCCATTGTAGAACTGCATCTACTTTGGATGGATCCACAGCAATACCATTACCTAAAATCACATGCCCAAGAAAACTCACTTCTGACAACCAGAACTCACACTTGGACAACTTGGCATAAAGTCTCTTTTCCTTCAAGATTTGCAACACAATATGCAAATGCTCCGCATGTTCCTCCCAAGACTTAGAATAAATCAAGATGTCATCAATAAACACAACAACAAATTGATCTAAATGCTCATGGAAAATGTGATTCATATACTCCATAAACACTTCCGGCGCATTAGAAACCCCGAACGGCATCACGGAATATTCGTAATGTCCGTATCGTGTCCTAAAAGCCGTCTTCTGAATATCTTCCTCTTTCACTCTAATCTGATGATAACCTGAACTCAAATCAATTTTACTAAACACACAAGCACCTACCAACTGGTCCATCAAATCATCAATTCTTAGAAGAGGATACTTATTCTTAATCGTCACCTTATTCAGCTGGCGATAATCAATACACAATCGCATACTTCCATCTTTCTTCACCAATAAAACTGGAGAACCCCAAGGCGATACACTCGGCCTCACAAACCTCTTCTCTAACAATTCATTTAACAGCTTCTTCAACTCAACCAACTCAGATGCCGACATACGATAAGGTGCCATAGATACAGGTCTAGTACCAGGAACTAGATCTATAGAAAACTCCACCTTTCTCTCTGGCGGCACATCTGAAATATCCTCCGAAAACACCTCTGGAAAATCACACACAACTAGAAACACACCAATTGCAACTTGACTATCCACAGTCAATGATGCAAACAATCCGAACAGCTGAGCTTCATCCGCCAAAAGTTTCTTCAACTCTTTGGTAGATAAGAAACTCGATTCCTCGTCTTCTTCAAGAGAAGGAAATCTTACCAACTTATGATAACAATCGATATGAACTCGATTGAACTGCAACCAATTCATTCCCAGAACCACGTCTAAACCCTCCAATGGCAGACACACCAAATCCATATCAAAATCCTTACCATAAATGGTCAAAGGACAACTTAAACAAACCAAAGAAGTAGTTACCGACCCCATTGCTGGAGTATCGATGACCATCTCTCCATCCATCGAAGACAACAAAAGATTCAAACGCTGCGCACACTCAGACGAAATAAATGAATGAGTCGCTCTGGTATCAATAATAGCAACTAAAGGTGTACTATTAATAAAACAAGTACCTCTGATCAGACGGTCTGCACTAGTAGTCTGAGTTCCTGCCAATGCAAATACTTTCCCTCCAGCTTGAGCTTGCTTTGGTTTCGGACACTTCGCACTAATATGACCAGGTTCACCACAGTTGAAACACTTCACCACATTCCTCTTGCAATCAGTTGCGACATGTCCTATACCTCCACAATTAGAACACTTCCTTATATCCTTTCTACATTCAAACTGACGATGTCCTAAGTCACCACACCTATAACATCTCAGAGGATTATACGTACCTCCCCCACTTGGCCTTTTATCAGAATTAGCCCTTTGCTTACCCTTGTCAGCTGGTGACACATAAGGACCACCACGAAATGGTTGCTTTCCTTTCCTTTCATTCACACTCTTATAATGAGTAGAACGAGCTTTACTATCCTCCTCAAAAATTCTACAACAATCCACCAAACCTGAAAACCTTCTGATCCTTTGATAACCAATTGCCTGCTTGATCTCAGGACGCAACCCGTTCTCAAACTTCACACATTTGGAAAACTCCGCAATTGCTTCAGCATAATGTGGATAAAACTGAACAAGCTCCACAAACTTAGCAGTGTAATCAATAACAGACATGTAACCCTGTTTCAACTCCAAGAAATCTATTTCTTTCTTTCCTCTAACATCTTCAGGAAAATACTTCCTCAAAAACTCCCTGCTAAACAAAGCCCAAGTGACTTCTTCACCTGCAGCTTCCCACACGTGACGTGCACTAACCCACCAATCATCAGCCTCCTCCTGCAACATGTGAGTACCCAATCTCACCTTAAGTTCCTCAGAATAATCCATCACTCGAAAGATTCTTTCAATCTCCTTAAGCCAAATCTGTGCACCATCAGGATCATGCCTTCCTTTGAAGATAGGCGGTTTGTTCTTCCTGAACTCATCATTCCCACCAGCATTAGGTGCACCCCGCACAGCCTGAGCCATAGCTTGCATCGCAGCAGCAAGAGCAGCATCATTCCTTCCAGCCATATTCTATCCATATCCAATAATAGTAACTATGGTTAAACAATCAGCTCTCCTGAACACAACTGACGCTCAACAAACAACTTGGCCAAAACGACCGACACGGACTGACACAAACTGGCTCTGATACCACTTAATGTAACACCCCCAATCTATACCCCCAATTAATTAAAGCAATAACAGATAATCAGAGTATAATTAAAACATTCATGGCATAGACGGGAGCGTCACATCAAAATGATGAAATAAAATAACCTGCTCAAATAGATATGTAACAATCAGGTAGCAACCTATATAGAGGAACTCGGTTCCTAACACCCACAACTCAGATACAGAATAAAATCAGAAAATTTGCAACTGAAATCTCATATATATAAACATAAAAGTTTGTCTGTCTTATACAGAGTCATACATGTCAAATCTAAAAAAAAGATATATATACATAATGTCACATAACGATCTCCCCGACTACCCAGTGCTACATATAAGAGCCGACCGACAAAAGAATGAAGACAGAATCTTCACAAAAAGACCTCCAGCATCTAATCTCCAATGCCTCATAGAGCATTCAAAAAAACAGAAGGGTGAGAAACACAATTATAATATAGTTGCATACAATTATGTAATAACAGGAAATACACACACAACAACATTCTCACCACAACATATACCATAATTCAAACACAAAGCAACACGATTCTTATCTCATACATCCACCACAAAGGCATATTAATCATGCTCAATACATTTATCACCAACATGTGTATATATCAACTCATCAATTCCATTCACAAATCCCACACATAATCAATCCATTTACAACTTATGCAAATGCACAGAGGCCGACACAACGACTCTATGCAATGCAATGCGGTACCGTTCCATCCATCATCTCATCATTAATTCACTCAGGAATTATTGGAATCATCGCTTGTTACTTAGTGTAACTCCCCGTTGGGCAAACGATGTTCCCCGTCGCTTTCAGTCCTCTTTGTATAAGGCACACGATTCGATCGCTTTCGGTCCTCTTTGTATAAGGCACACGATCGTCCACAACGTCGCTTTCGGTCCTCTTTGTATAAGACACACGACCATTACAGCAGATCCCCTCGGGAATCGTTTCGTCGCTCACACCCACTAGGGCACATGACATCACAAGAATGCATATCATGATGCTTGGCATACAATGACTCATGACAATCAAATGCATACACATATACAACCATGTAACTCATTCCAACATCTATAATCATGCATATACAATCAAATATAACACAATGAATTTACTTGCCCTTAGGCCACAAACCATCATCCCCACATTTCATCACATGCACTCACATCATATAACAGCACACAAGTTATACGTTATATATCAAAAGCGTGTCGCATGTTAACACATCAAATACACACAGTTAAGACAGTAAAAGTCGACAAAATGACACATTTCCAAATTATCGACACAATTAAATCGGCCAACCATCCCAAAACCATTCCTAAAAGAAAGAACATCTCATTAGCTTTCCAACGCACCCAACCGCACCTCAATCCGAGTTACGGATCAAAAGTTATGAAGAAAACAAAACAGAACAATCTGTCATGTTCGCTATACGAAGCTCCTAGCGAGCATTCGCTTTCCTCATTCGCCGTGCGAAGCTCCAGCGAACACTGGCAGAGAAAAAATAGCATAAAGTTCGCTTTGCGAACCTCTGGTGAACATTCTCCTTCCCATTCGCACTGCGAAGCCCTGGCGAGCCTTCGTTTTCCTCTTCGTTGCTTGTTCGCACTGCGAACCTGCGAATTCTGGGATTCGCAGCAGCGCTGTTACTCATCCTAAACCACCATTCCCCCCCCCCCCAAAACACATCCAAACCAAAACATAACAATCAGAACATATCCCAATCATAACAACAAGTATTCTACCGCATTTACATCGCATTCCAACCGCGAAACCATCGATTTCTCCCGTTTCCTCTCAATCGACCTAGAATTGAAAAGCTAGGAAAAACCAACAAACACACACATGATCATACACAACCATAGCATAACCGAGTTTCGCACCCTTACCCGATTAATCGCGCTTCGAAGTGTCGGTTGAATCGATTACTTAAACTCCAAGTTTTTCCTCTTTTTCTTCTTCTCACTCTCCTTTTATCTTCTCTTCTTTTTCTTTCTATTTTTCTCTCTTTTCTTTCTATGTTTCTATTATAAAAGAAAAACAATAACTACCCAAGCCAAAATGACCAAAATACCCCTACACTCAATTTTCTCGCAAACGATCCCAAAACGCGATAAAACATAATAACGGAGATTAAAATAATATAAAGACCAAAATAATTAAATCGACTCAATTAAATAAATCTAACAAAAACCGGGGCGTTACACTTTCTCTCTTTGCACATGTTGAGACGACGTTTTTCTAGGCAAATGTCTATCCTCCTTCTTCATGTGTTCGTGTCATTTGAAAATGTAGGTTTCGCATTTATACGAAGTGTACGACTCAGAACATGGCCACTTGGCGAATGCGCTTCTCGTGATGAGCCAACTATTTTGTCAAATCCAAAGGTAACCATTCAGATCTATGCACAGTCAATTAAAACTTTTAGGGAGCTAAAAGAACATCCTGTAACTTTCCAACTCTTGTCCATTTCCAGGTGCCTCATTGATTCTTCAATGAGCTCGTACGAATAACCCAAGCGTGTTTGCCTGGCTCATGTGTTGTACTTCGTGTTTCACCCTTGGCTACAAGTGCCTTGTTTAATTTTGGATTTGAATTAATATTATGTAATTTGTACCCTGATGGATTTTTGTAATATAAGAATTTTGAAAACTTAGGGATAGAGTTGGATTGTAAATGGAGAGTATTTGTATCGAAATTGTTTTGAATTTGATTTGTAAAGAAACAAAGAACATGGTATCATTTTGTACACCTTGGGTTTCCTTGGAATTAATTTGAATTTAACTTGCACCTTGTAAAATAATGTGACTTGGGTAGGACTTTGTAAACATATTTATTATAGCATCAAACGTAACGTGAAACAAAGATGATCACCAAATTTGAACTTTAATCCTTGGCACATATGAGTTTGAACCACTTGCACAATTTCTTGAAACTAAACATGAGACATGGCATAGAATCCTCTTGAAATGTGACTTAAGAAACCTATTGACAAACTTTAACCTTAAATAAGAAATCCATTGAACTCATGGATTTATTTGTAACAAACTTCCAACTACACCTTAATTTCACTCCTCCGTGAAAGAAAATAACATTTCAAGGTGCATATTTTGCCAACTAACAAAAATCCAAATTCTTCCACTTAAAAACTAAAGATTCAACTTCGCGCACAAGACCAAACTATGTCATGAGAAATCCTTGAGAGTGAGGATACCACATATAGTGTAACTCAACACGAGATTCAAACCAGCTCTCAAATAGCCGTGCTCAAACCAAAGGATAGAAAACTGTAATCCTCCTTGGGGAAATCTTTGAGGAATCTTGAAGAAAGAACCTGTACTGAGTGAGGGGCCATTTTCCATATCAATGGGTATAAAGACCTAATCTTCTGTGGGGAGACTTCTGAGAAATCTTGAGGGAAGAAAGGTTTTGTAGTGGCTTAGGGATCAACAGAAAGAGGACATAACCACACAGGAGTCCAACACAAACTTGCAGAGACCAGAGAACCCTCACAAACACACACACAACACCACCTTCAAGATCTTGAACCTTCTGCAGCAGCACCTGTGTTCATAAATGAAACAAACAGACAAAAATCTAGACAAAGCGGTTAGTTATGCACGAATGATAGCCTAAGAAGTTATGCAAAAAGCAAAGTGGGAATCTTAGGATCAAAAATTAGGGTGCGACAGATGCCCCTATTTAAGTTTCTCCTATTCGGAGATATGGAGATTGAAATCTTCGTCTCGACGAGATAGGAGAGACTTAAATACAAACATGCACAAATTTTTGGCCCTAAGATGCCGCCAAATGCACATGATATGAAATGATATGAAATGCAAGACAGAGATCCTGTGAGGAATAATGTCACAGGGGATAATTGCAGAAAAACGCTAAAACAACTAAAGAAATGGAAGACCCGACGAGGAACGACTTAGCAAAACAAGACTCCACGGGGAAAGATCTAACTCCACTGGGGGGAAAGAGACAACCAGTTGACAATCACAAAGCATCTTAAACACAGGGTGATGAACTTGTGGCGAAATCTTCTAACAAAATCTACTTGAGGAACCTGTTGTCGTGGTCAACCAGAGGAATCTTCAAGAGACATCAACTGGAGGAGTTTATTATTGAGACTTAGAACCCCTTCTGAGAATACCTTATCCGAAGGTTTTATTGAAAACGTGTCCATTGTTCAAATATACTGGGGAATCTGCTGAGAAAAGAAATGACCGTCTGTCAAAGTTTAAAATTAACCAGGGAATCTACTGCCAAGATCTTGGAAATAGACGACTGTTTATCGAAGTTTAAAATTAACCCGAGAATCTACTGCCGAGATCCTAGGAAGAAACGACTATTTGTCGAAGTTGAAAGTTAACCAGGGAATCTACTGCCGAGATCCTGGAAAGAAACGACTGTTTATCGAAGTTTGAAATTAACCATGGAATCTACTGTCGAGATCCTGGAAAGAAATGTCAGTCGTTGAAGTCTGCTGGAGATCTACTGCCGAGAATAACCAGGAATCCACCTACTGCCGAGGTCTTCTAGAAATCTACTGCCGAGAATAACCAGGGAAATACCTACTTTCGAGGCCTTCTGGAAATCTACTGCCGAGAATAACCAGGGAAATACCTACTGCCGAGGCCTTCTGGAAATCTAATGCCGAGAATAACCAGGGAAATACCTACTGCCGAGGTTTTTGATCAAGTATTCCACTTGAAAAGGGTAGAAAATAAATCATTGCTGGGAGGTTGTCTGCCTCGAACACAAGTCTTGAAATAAACTGCTACGAGGTTATCTGCCTCGCGTACATCTTGAAACCAAACGCTACGAGGTTGTCTACCTCGAGCCAAAGTCTTGAAACCAAATGCTACGAGGCTGTCTGCCTCGAGCAAAGTCTTGAAACCAAATGCTACGAGGTTGTCTTTCTCGAGTAAAGTCTTGAAATAAATGTTGTGAGGTTGTCTGCCTCAAGCAAAGTCTTGAAATAAATGCTGTGAGGTTGTCTGCCTCAAGCAAAGTATTGAATCTGTCCTGGAAAGGTGAATACTTGTTGGAAAGTAACTTCATAGGGGATTGGGATTTCACTGGATATCTTATGACTTCATATGGAATCCATAACTTTCTGGAGATTTGGAAGTTTCGCCGGGGATCTTCAAAAGAGATGCAGGTCGACTGACTTGTAAAATGTGTCTTCTCAAATAAAGAGAAAGATCAGCTGAATCTTCATCAAACTTCTCGAAGAGATGCCATTTGACGGAAGCAGATTGAATTGTGGGCTCACTGGGAAAAATACCACTGAGAAGTAATATTGCTGTAGCTGAACGTTGCGTTGAAGCTAGTACAATTCTTGTAATAGGGATTCTCAAATAAAGAGAATACTTGTGATGCCTTTGACAACTTTCTCTGGAGAATAAGCTGATAATCTTGACAACTTCACCGGGAATAGACAAAATATCTTGAGGAGACTGTCATTCGTCATCCGGATAGAAAACTGAACTCAAATAAAGAGCTACCATTTATTGTCTGGATTTATATCCCATAATACTGCTGGAGGAATAACTTCGCCTTTCATATAGATCTTTGAAGCAAATTTTTCTTGGGGAGACAAAGTGCAAAATAAGTGCACGCCCAGTCTAGGTTCAACAGCCTAGAGATATCCAAAAATTGTGATTGTCAGGGACCAAAGTTCAATTCAGGAAATAACTGAAAAGAAACGGCCAAACAAGACTCAATCCATTAAGGATTGAACTCAACGAGTCTATCTTTATCCACACGGAAAAGAAAACTGAAACAACCATCTTCCACGAGGATCGAACTCAATGGGGAATTTAGAAAGGATGCGCTCTTTCTGCCTAGGGCTGACGATTCTACTTGGAGGGAGCAGGCAAACCCGATCACTTGGGGATAAACACAGCCAAAGTGAAAGAACAAAACAAACAACACAAAATGCAAGATGCAAAATGTGCACATGCCATGTATCTAAATGAACGAGTGTTATGCTTATGCTGACAAAACAAAACAAAACAAGGAGAAGAAAACTGGAGATGAAATAAACATCTTGATACAGATACTCAGCCAATCTTCGTAAGATAAGAAGCATCGCTGGGGATGAATGGAAAACCAAATATGGAACTATGTTCTGCTTCAAAGCTTCAAACTTCTCTGGGGAAGAGAGAGCACTCCACTTGGGGATGAACATCGTGACTTCAATTAGGATTGTCAAGATGACCCTTGTGATTCTGTTGGGGATAAGAAAGATTCACTAGGAACGAATCGAACTCGTGATCAAAGAGACTTCATGGGGGATAAAATAAATATCCACTGCGAGCCGAAATAGTCTAGATGAGCGTTGTAACTGGATAAAATAAATATATGCTTCATCGGGGAACATTGAATCAATAAAATAGTTGAAAAAGTGTCGGAGATAAAACTTCGGGGAGACGAAATAAACATCCACCATTGTTGGAGAAGATTGAGGTAGTGAGAACATCCAATAAGGAGTGAAAGAAACACTCGCTTCGCTGGGGAAGGTTGAAGTTGTGAGAAAATCCACTGAGGATTCTTGGGCTGCCGACTGGAGAAATCTTGCATCCAACGTGCCATAATTTCTTGAAGTAGCGACTCACCAGGGAATGGTCGTGACTACTTGTAGTAAAGACTTACTGGGGATAATCATCACATTACTTGAGATAAAACTCTTTGAGGTATGAGTGAATAATGTCGTGAGACCGATGTAACTCTGCGTTGGTATTGTATGGTAGTCGTCATTTTGAACAACAGTTGCTGTGAATGGATGAAATAACCTTCAATTCTCAAATGCCCCAGATCACATGGTTTGTGAGAAGAAGTGATCCCAAGAGGATTTTACAGAAAAATGGCATCCAACTGTTCCAATGTTTTCAAACTCTTGGAGAGATTCGTCGAATCTCGACATAAATGGCTCGGATTGACGGTGTTCTGAATCTTCAAACTTGCCCCTTGGGGTCAGACCGTGAAAGAAACAACTAGGAAACAACTTGCCCCTGCTTAGTAGAGTCTTCAGGTAGCGTGCCCCTGGATACTATCATCTCCTTGAAACAGTTCTAAATTTTAGCTCATCATTGCCACACGTATGTTAGTTTCTATGATGTCAAGCAATGTTAGCAAGTAGGAAATGTTAATTCTGAAATTGCTAATGCAACACCATGTTTGTCTTGAAGTTTTATTTAAAATATGTTTGTGATTGAATTACCAATTTTATAAAGCCAACACGAATTTGAGCATAGCTCATAGGAGTCAGGAAACGATATCTCAATGAGTATGCTTTTTGAAATAAACCCTACTTCACTAAGGTCTTTTGAGGGTTGTATCATGGATTGGTTCACGGTTTAAGAAACAAAGGACAAAGGCTCAAAGTTTATTTGCACCCACCCAATCTTCGTAATGTTTTACTCCATTTTTTTACCCTGCCCCAGGTTAAGAATGAGGGTTTTTTTTGGTGGGAAAGAAGAAAACTCCTACTTCAAAGGCTCAAAAGGGTTAACGATGGTTTATCTCCTTATGCCTCCAGTGTTTAGGGATTTGAAACGATGTCTCACATCATTAACGGAGTTTTATTCAAAAGCATACAACAAGAGATCTTGCATTTGGGATTTCATCATCCTCTACTCAATTCTCCGCCGAAGCAAGAGATTGGGCAGCATTGGCATTATAAAATAGAAAAACATTTTAGAATGAGTGAAACGAATGGATTTCTTCAAGACAAACATTATTCATTGCATCAATTATTCAAAATAACAAGTTCTTACACGCAAAACATGCTTATAATCAAAGAAATAACAACAAATGCGAGTGAATGAATAAACAGCTTAATGATCTTGGGAGTGAGCTCTACTCTTGATTCTAATGGCTTGGAAGGAACTTCTCGAGTCTTCACGTCCATCAGCACAAAGGTGTTCCATTCACTACTGGGCTTCCTCTCTTGAAGGTCAGCACTTCATCGTCGATCATTTCTTGAACCTTTTCTTGGAAAACCTTACAACCTTCAATCGAATGCCCCAACACTCCATCATGAAATTCATAACTAGTATCTGGATTGAACAAGGAAGGCGAGATTTCATGGTTCTGGTCTTTCTGGGTGCCATTACTGAGTTTCGGGCGAAGTAAGACCACAATTGACTGTAAGTCATTAGGATTAGGTCAAACCAGCGAGTCTCTCCTTCCGTATTATTCAGAGGTCTCTGTTGATTCTGGCGTGGATTCTGATGATCCATATTATGAACTCGTGGATTTTGACGTTGATTCTGAGGAGTCATCCTTCGTCGTTTGTGCGGACGTCCATGAGGTAGTGATTGCTGGCACTGAACAGGCGATGCATATCGATGTTTGTGATAAGGTACCGGAACTGGAGCTTGCAAGGTCTGAGGAGGGTCCAAAATTGCATTAATTTCAACACTCATTTCCCTTTGGGAATCACTAACAAACTTCTCTTCATTAACTTGTCTATTCGAGACGTCTTTAATTTTCCCACTTTTGAATGCGTTCTCGATGTTTACTCCGACTTCCACAATTTTAGAGAACTCCAATGGCACAACGCCTATCATTATGACATAATAAGAGTCTCACAGTGTTTATAGAAATATCTTGGCCAACTCCTTCTCTTGAAGTGGTGGCTGAACTTGAGTTGCCAATTCTTTCCACCGTTGTGCATATTCCCTGAAGGATTCGTTGTTTTCTGACTCATGGTCATCAGTTGATCACTCTCTGGAGCCATGTCCACATTGTAATCGTATTTTTTCATAAAAGCGTTAGCTAAGTCTTCCCAAGACTGAATACGGTTCTTTTCTAGCTTCATATACCACATCAAGGACGCCCCAGATAAACTTTCTTGAAAGCAGTGAATCATCAGCTTGTCATCGTCGGCATAAGTAGTCATTTTTTGACAAAACATTGTCAAATGGTACCTTGGACAACTAACACCCTTGTATACTTTGAAGGCAGACATTTTGAACTTCGAGGGAAAAACCACGCCCGGAACTAGACACAAGTCAGGAGCCATAAGACCAGATGCGTTAGATCCTTTCAACATCCTCAATTGTTCTTGGAGGTCACGAAATCCTTTTTTAATTTCTGCAACTCTAGGATCATTCACAGTGGTCACAAGATGGATGCTCTAAGAATTTGGCATATACCTCAGAAAACAGGAATCTCTTTGATTAACTTGACCAACCAGGTTATTTTGCACAGGCTGAGATCGGGTAGGAACATCCACTTGTGGAGCATCATCGTCAAACATCGGATTAGTCGTCACTCTGAAGCTTGACATGGGATCCACACTTTGTGTTCTATCCATTATCCCCAGTAACTACTTCAAGTTCGAATGTCAGAAGATCAGCTGAGCGACATGAAGATAAGAGACCGAATAAGCTGGGGTAGAGGAAAGATGTATGCAAAAATGATGAAATGCTAAAGATGCAATGCAAATGCAGCAAGTTTCATGGAACTCAACTATTTATAATTACCAAGGAATATCAAAAGACTCGTTTTTTATTAAAAACGGTTACAACCATTAGTATCGAAATACTAAAAGATTGATTTATTACAAAAATTGATTAAAATGCGTCTGTACGCCTTACAAGAATTATGTCATAAAAGCTAAATAAAAGCTAGTAATGATGGATCTAAGGAGACTCTTCCAACGGTCTTGTCTTGAGTCGTTTGACTTCTTCTTCCAACTGAGCTTTTTTCCAAGATGAGTAGAGTAGAAAGACGTAGAAAGAAGTAGAACTGAAGTAGAGTAGCAAGAAGTCCCTTATCACTCTTCATATTCAACAAATATAATAATTTCCCATATATACTCTTGAATCCTTCTCTGTCTGTCACCAAGGTCTCCAGTCTCCTTAGATCGTCCAGATTATGACTCTTGTAAGTGTACTTCAACGTTTTTTTTCAGAGTCCATGATATCCCTATGATGTTCACAAACAAGGCTAAGTTCCATGAAACTTTATGAAAATGATGCTCATGAATGCATGTATGCAAACACACAAAGCACAAAGCACAAAGCACACACAAGCAATCAAACAGACAAAGAGTCATAGGTTTGAAAGGTTGAGCGTGGAGCCAAGGTCTAACCATCCCAATAGGTGTGTACTATGGTTTCAAATGTACCTGCCGAACGGGTTCTAAAAAGTTCCCAGAGTCTACAACCCATCTTTCGGATATTATCGATTTTCCAATCACTTGGTAGTCAATAATATTCTCAAGAGAATCTCGTCTGAGTGTAGTATCGCGTAGCAACTAATTCAGGAATAGACTCCCTCATAGTCACCGCACTACATCCTAAAAGGCCAAGTGGGGTTAAAGGTACTACGGTCCTCAGTCTCACGGATTCTTGGTCGAAATTAATATCGTTTTCACGAATGGACTGGTTCAAACAACATTAAGTCCAAAGGAACCTAAACTGAGCGATGATTTTCTCAACTCAACTTTTCAGGAATCAACTCCGTCAAAGTATCCTTGAGCATATCATCTCCTATCATAATTGCACTCAAGTCTGGGTATATGACTCCTCACCACTCAAAGTGATAACCCAAGCAAGCATAACAGATACAAATATATAACAAATAACATAGTTAAACAAGTTAGGGGGAATCCTCTTATGAGAGTCCCCAGTGAAGTCGCCATTTCTGTCGCTGTGAGAATTGGATACCATAGTTATTGGTTAACTAGGATCACATTTCTTTTATTTCACCACCGTCTTTGATTTATCTAAGGGAAGGGAGAAAGATCGAATTACCCACAATGCAATGCAAATGCAAACTAAGATTCTAAAGGTCGGGGGTTGGTTATACCTAGGGAAGGTGTTAGCACCCTAGATATCTGTAGTACTCTACAGGAACCTCTTGTTTTACTTATGTTATTTGTTTTTGTTTTGCTAAGGGTTTAAGGGTAGGTGACCTAGAATTATATTCCTAAGTGTGCTCGACAAGATATCGCATCTTGTGCCTACATATCCTATCGGGAAGGAATCAGAGCACATGTAGTTCCTCTCTAAGGGATACTAACGGTTTGAAAGTTTAGGAGAAAAGATGAGTCATCATCTTAAGAAACCACCACAATTTTTTTTGAAACTTGTTTGTATTTGTAGGGTATGGGATTGTATGTCCCTTCTTTGAGATGATTCACATCTAATTCTCTTGTGTGGAGAATTAGGTGAGCTAAAGTTTGATTGTAAAATCAAATTTAGGGGGGGCTAACTTAGGAAGTCTATCCTAAAGTTGTCTAATTAATCTTATCTTAAAGGTGTAAGAGTTACTAAGGGGAATATGAAATGCAAATGAATATGCACCATGCACAATAATTGATTATCATGCATGGGATTTTCCCGTGGATATTAATACGATTAATTATATTAGATTTAAGCGAGAAGGCTAGCAAAGTGGTGCTAGTCTTGTGTCTAGTGACCACAAGGTTGATGGCGACGCTTTAAAAGCAATCGACTTACAAGGGTAGAAAATGGCTCGACGTTGGATCGAGATTTTTACTATTTTTGAAAGGGTTTAGAACGATCAAAGCATGCATACATCACATATAATGATAAACACATAAACGCATAAGTAAGGCATGATATCTGTAACACCCCAATTCCCACCGCGAATAAATAATACATAAATAAATCAGAGTAAATAAAAATTTATTTTTCCGACAGAAACAAAGATGCCACAATTAAGGAAAGAAAACACAGTCCCTGCTCAAATATTTGATACATAACACAAAATGGAATAAACGTAAAAGGGAAACTTTTTCCATATAAAAGGAAATGTCAATTATGGAATAAAGCGGAAAGATCCATAACGGACTTGTTTTACAAAATAAATTATTTTATAACATCAAAATATTCTAACAAAGGTAATACAAAATAAATCCAACAAATGTATACATATATAACAAAAGCGTTCCCCGACTCCCGTGTTACGTATTAGAGCAGACGGACTGACAAACGGATGGAGAACTAATCTTCACAAAAGCCTCCAAGACTACTAATCTGCAATTTCCTCATAGAGCAACAAACCACAGCAGAAGGGTGAGAAACACAATTATAATATAATTGTATACAATTATATAATAACACAAAAATGCACATGTCAAACCTTCTCACCACAACTTACACCATAATTCAAGTACCAAACAACACCATTCATATCTCATACATCCATCACAAAGGAATATCAATCATGCACAATACATTTATCACCAACATATATATATCTCAACTCATCAATTCCACACAAAATCAATCCATTCATGATTTATGCAAATGCAAAGACACCGACACAACGACTCTATGTAAATGCGGTACCAATCCATCCATCATTCTCATCATCAGTCCACTCAGGAACTATTGGAATCATCGCTTGTTACTTAGTGTAACTCCCCGTCGGGCAAACGATGTTCCCCGTCGCTCACACCTCTTTGTATAAGGCACACGACATTTATGGATCGCTCACACCTCTTTGTATAAGGCACACAACCCGATCGCTCACACCTCTTTGTATAAGGCACACGATCGTCCATAATCATCGCTCACACCTTTTTGTATAAGGCACACGATGTTATAGCGGATTCCCTCTGGAACCGCTTTGTCGCTCACACCCACTAGAGCACACGACATCACAAGAATGCATATCATGATGCTTGGCATACAATGACTCATGACAATCAAATACATACATATACACATCCATGTGAACCATTCCAACATCCATAATCAGGCATATACAATCAACCACAATCACAATGCATTTACTTACCCTTAGGCCACAAACCATCATCACAACATTTCATCACATGCATTTACGTCATACCATAGTGCACAAGTCATACATCATATATCAAAAGCATATTGCATGATAACACATCAAATACACACAATTAAGACGGTAAAAATCGGCAAAACGACACATTCCCAAATTCCCGACATAATTAAATCGGCCACCAATATCAAAACCATTTTAATAAGAAAGAACATTTCACAAGCTTTCTAACGGTACCAAGAACGCCTCGATCCGAGTTACGGATCACAAGTTACGGCATCGGACACAAAATCGGATACAATTCTACACCCTCTCTGGTCATACGCGTATTGCCTTATGCCATACGCGTACTGCCCAGCTCGCTCGCCCATTCCATACGCGTAATGCCCAAAGTGCTACGCGTATGGGCAGAGACTAATTTCTCCCAAAAAATTCCACTAAAAACTCTATACGCGTAATGCCTCACTTGTTACGCGTAATGTCTTGGCAAGTACACGTACCATTACGCAAATCAGCAGAAGACTGTGAAAAATGTGTTCCATACGCGTATTGCCCTCATTTCCCCCTTGCCATACGCGTATTGCCCAAACCAATACGCGTAATGCCAAGTCTGATACGCGTATGGACAGCGAAACCCAGAATTTTTCCTGCAGAATTTCTGCTACGAAAACCAACCAAAATCATCTCCAAATCTCATCTAAACACCAGCAAATTACCAATTGAATGCACAACAGCATCTATCTAACATGTCTCAGCAATTAGGAACATTAAAACATGATTCCAGATACAATTGAATCAAATTCTAACAATCTCAACATAGTATGGTTTTAGTTTTATACTCAATTTCAACCAAATATCACACCAATGCATACATACATAATCATACACAAGTATAGGATAATCGAGTTTCACACCCTTACCCGATTAATCGTGCTTCAAAGTGTCGGTTGAATCGGTTCCTAAACTTTCAAGTTTTTTCCTCTTTTTCCTCTTTTCTTTCTCTTCTCCTTCTTCTCTTTCTTTTCTCTCTATTTTTCTCTCTTTTTCTCTCTATGTTTCTATTTTAATGAAAAACATAATATCTAACCAAGCCAAAAGACCAAAATACCCCTACACTCAAATATCTCGCAAACGCTCTCAAAACGCGATAAAACATAATAACGATGAAAAATAATATATTGCCAAATAAAAGTCAAGAATAAAATAATATAAAAACAAAAATAATTAAATCGACTCGATTAAATAAATCTAACAAAAACTGGGGCATTACAACTCTCTCCCACTTAGAAATTTTCGTCCTCGAAAATATAACTGATACGAACAACTCCGGATACGACTCTCGCATCCGACTAACAAACTATCATGCCAACAAAAGGCACACCACGAATAACACAAACTGATAAACCACCTTGCTAACAGCAACTACAACAACGACACGACAATGACGACAACTACAACGACAAGATGCAAAGCCCATACAATGCACTTGACGACCAACTAACGACTCAAAGAAACCCAAGTTACAAACACACACAAGAACATAAAGCTCCACGACCCAACATCGTTCAACAACCTCTACATAACCATAATACCAACATCCTTGTCACACAACCTTATTGCAACAATGCTACGATTCCCCAATCGAACATATAACCCAAAACGTCCATCCACATAGTAGCCCATGAATAATATTTAAACCTTTCACCTAACACTTCCATTCTGAAACGTCCAATGGTCTCATCATTCCTACATGTCCCCAATGTTCAACCTATGAACTCTTACCAGTCACACACGCCTATACGAATTGTGCCACATCACACTTCCAATGCGCACTCTGATTACTCGAAACCATCAAAACTATCAATCTCACGTCCAAAGTCTAACTCTTTCTCATATTCACCAAAAATCACTGTTCACTTTTAATATTCCCAATATCACACTCTCCTGCATTATCTCACACACCAGACACAAGTCTCTAAACTGCTCAAATAATTTTAATTCTCTGACCATCAAAACAGACATACGTAAAAACTTTCGACTTAACTCATCAGGCACAACATTAGCTTTTCCCGAAGGATAATCCAAGCCAACTTCATAACTCGTCACGAATTCTAACCATCCTCGTTGTCTCATACTCTATCCCTTCAGACCAAGCAAGTACTCAATAGTCTTGTGATTACTAAACACTTCGAACCTAGAACCATAAAGATAATACCTCCAAATATTCCAACACAATACGACCGCAACCAATTCCAAATCCAAAATAGTATAGATCCTTCTATGAATCCTCAATTGTCGTAAAGCATAAGCCATGACTTTACCCTCTTGCATTAACACACTGACTAACTCCTCAAAGACACACCACAATACCTCACAAACAGTTTATTAGGATCACACAAAATCAAAATTGGAGCCGTAGACAAATTCTACTTCAGCTCACCAAAACTTACTCACAACGAACATCCAAAACAAACGACTCACCCTTTGCAAATCAATCGAAGTAACGAAAATGCTAACTTGGAAAAGCCTTCCATAACCTTCGGTAATAACCAACTAAAGTCCAAAAAGATTCTAATCTCCTTAACCAACTTCGGAGCCTCTCGTCGTAGAACTGCATCTACTTCCGATGGATCCATAACCATACTCTCATCTGAAATAACATATCCAAGAAAACTAACCTTTTTCAACCCAAATTCTCACTCGATAACTTAGCATAAAACTTCGTCTCTTTTCAACACTTGTAATTCAAATCTCAAACACTCTACCTGTTCTTCCTCTGAGTTTATAACAGATCTGAATATCCTCAATCAAAGCCATTACGAACTTATCCAAATAAATATGGAAGATACGATTCATCTACTCCAGAATATTACAGATGCATTACTAACACCAAATAACATCACTGTACGTTGTAATGCCCAACCCAATTCCAAAAGATATAAATTCTTAAAGCTTTTGCAAAACTTTTCACTGTGTAACTGGTTACTCACGTACAAGCTTAACCGAGTAAATAACAGCCTATCCCAATGATAACAAACATAACCAGTCACATTAAATCAATCAAAGCCTCAACTCACACAATTCACCACTCCTATCAAACATTCCAAACAATTGTAATTTCACTCAAACTTAACCAAACCATTCCAGTCATCCATTCATGAAAGTGGACACTTGTTCTCAATCGTTACCTTATTCAACTGTCAGTAATCCATACACAATTTCTTCGCTTAACAGTCCAAATTCCATAAATCCCAACATGTAGCAACCACCAACCAAAAAGAACTCTCAAATATTACATCCACACCTAAGGGTTTTCTCAAAATTTCCATTAATGCCCTAAAACTGTAAAAACTCCAAAACTCACCAAAACTCTAAGTTTGGCTTTTCATAGTCTCAATACCATTATACACATCATGCTTGTTATTCCGTTCAATCATCCTTCCTTTTTGTTACTAACAATACTGGAGCTCTCTAAGACGACACACTTGGTCTCACAAATCCCTTTTTCCAGTAAATCTTCCAACCGCTCTTTCAGTCTGAGTAAGTCTAACGCTAACATCCAATATTCCATCCGGAAACACATCTGGAATCATGCACAACTGGCAGCTCTTCACTGTGGCCTTTCTGTCAATTTCTAGAAAACTATCATCACAAACATGACAAACATCTTAGTCTCATCCCCTGAGAGTTTTCTACTTACTTAGCAGATATAAACCTCAAATCTTCACCTTCGTCAAATTTGAGTTCACACTCTACTCTCTGAGAACAACCATTAACGATACCCAATCGTTCTCTCTCAATGACTTCCCAACTGGACCAACATACCAAAACCTCTAATCCATCTCATCTTCCGATATTAGAATCTTCATCGACTCAACATAACAATTCGTAATCATTTCCTTAATTCCAAACAATTCATTGCACACACTATCAAAGCTAGAAAAACACGTCTATTCCATCCAACATAATTTCGTCTACTATCAACAAGAGATTAAGGGTGATCAGTTCCTCAATTTGTCAATAGACATCCGACAATCATGATGGGGCATAAACCTTCTTTACCAAACTATAATAGCATTCCTTACATCCTGTGCACAAAACTACCTAAGGCACAAATCCTTAGTTGACACAAACCTTACCTCCGCATTCCCTCCGAAATCGGGGACAACACTGTCCAAACAACACTTACAATCTTGCAATCTACAACACACTGAGCCAACACTCCACACCTGAAGCAACTTGGAGAAGCACCAGCTTCTCCCCCACTTATCTCATTCTAAATCCTGCAGACAAAGGATTAGAAAACCAGAAAGTACTGACAGTGTTTCACACACATATCACATACTAAGGAACAAACAACATCGACAGTATTCAACTGTCACACCAACGGACTCAACAACTTGGCCGGACGGACCGACCTGCTCTGATACCACTATTGTAACACCCCAATTCCCACCGCGAATAAACAATACATAAATAAATCAGAGTAAATAAAAATTTATTTTTCCGACAGAAACAAGGATGCCACAATTAAGGAAAGAAAACACAATCCCTGCTCAAATATTTGATACATAACACAAAATGGAATAAACGTAAAAGGGAAACTTTTTCCATATAAAAGGAAAGTTCAATTATGGAATAAAGCGGAAAGATCCATAACGGACTTGTTTTACAAAATAAATTATTTTATAACATCAAAATATCCTTACAAAGGTAATACAAAATAGATCCAACAAATGTATACATATATAACAAAAGCGTTCCCCGACTCCCGTGTTACGTATCAGAGCAGACGGACTGACAAGCGAATGGAGAACTAATCTTCACAAAAGCCTCCAAGACTACTAATCTGCAATTGCCTCATAGAGCAACAAACCACAACAGAAGGGTGAGAAACACAATTATAATATAATTTCATATAATTATATAATAACACAAAAATGCACATGCAAACATTTTCACCACAACTTACACCATAATTCGAGTACCAAACAACACCATTCATATCTCATACATCCATCACAAAGGCATATCAATCATGCACAATACATTTATCACCAACATATATATATATATATATCTCAACTCATCAATTCCACACAAAATCAATCCATTCATGATTTATGCAAATGCAAAGAGACCGACACAACGACTCTATGCAAATGCGGTACCAATCCATCCATCATTCTCATCATTAGTCCACTCAGGAACTATTGGAATCATCGCTTGTTACTTAGTGTAACTCTCTATCGGGCAAACGATGTTCCCCGTCGCTCACACCTCTTTGTATAAGGCACACGACGTTTATGGATAGCTCACACCTCTTTGTATAAGGCACACGACCCGATCGCTCACACCTCTTTGTATAAGGCACACAATCGTCCATAATCATCGCTCACACCTCTTTGTATAAGGCATACGATGTTATAGCGGATTCCCTCTGGAACCGTTTTGTCGCTCACACCCACTAGGGCACAAGACATCACAAGAATGCATATCATGATGCTTGGCATACAATAACTCATGATAATCAAATGCATACATATACACATCCATGTGAACCATTCCAACATCCATAATCAGGCATATACAATCAACCACAATCACAATGCATTTACTTGCCCTTAGGCCACAAACCATCATCACAACATTTCATCACATGCATTTACGTCATACCACAGTGCACAAGTCATACATCATATATCAAAAGCATATTGCATGATAACACATCAAATACACACAATTAAGACGGTAAAAATCAGAAAAACGACACTTCCCAAATTCCCGACATAATTAAATCAGCCACCAATCTCAAAACCATTTTAATAAGAAAGAACATTTCACAAGCTTTCTAACGGTACCAAGAACGCCTCGATCCGAGTTACAGATCACAAGTTACGGCATTGAACGCAAAATCGGATACAATTCTGCACCCTCTTGGTCATACGCGCATTGCCTTGTGCCATACGCGTACTGCCCAGCTCGCTCACCCATTCCATACGTGTAATGCCCAAAGTGCTATGCGTATGGGCAGAGACTAATTTCTCCCCAAAAATTCCACTAAAAACTCTATACGTGTAATGCCTCACTTGTTACGCGTAATGTTTTGCCAAGTACGCGTACCATTACGCAAATCAGCAGAAGGACGTGAAAAATGTGTTCCATACGCGTATTGCCCTCATTTCCCCCTTGCCATACGCGTATTGCCCAAACCAATACGCATAATGCCAAGCCTGATACGCGTATGGGCAGCGAAACCCATAATTTTTCCTGCAGAATTTCTGCTACGAAAATCAACCAAAATCATCTCCAAATCTCATCTAAACACCAAAAAATTACCAATTGAATGCACAACAACATCTATCTAACATGTCTCAGCAATTAGGAACATTAAAACATGATTTCAGACACAATTGGATCAAATTCTAACAAGCTCAACATAGTATGGTTTTAGTTCTATACTCAATTCAACCAAATATCACACCAATACATACATACATAATCATACACAAGTATAGGATAATCGAGTTTCACACCCTTACCCGATTAATCGCGCTTCGAAGTGTCGGTTGAATCAGTTCCTTAACTTTCAAGTTTTTTCCTCTTTTTCCTCTTTTCTTTCTCTTCTGCTTCTTCTCTTTCTTTTCTCTCTCTTTTTCTCTCTTTTTCTCTCTTTTTCTCTCTATGTTTCTATTTTAATGAAAAACATAATATCTAACCAAGCCAAAAGACCAAAATACCCCTACACTTAAATATCTCGCAAACGCTCTCAAAACGCGATAAAACATAATAACGATGAAAAATAATATATTGCCAAATAAAAGTCAAGAATAAAATAATATAAAAACAAAAATAATTAAATCGACTCGATTAAATAAATCTAACAAAAACTGGAGCGTTACAATATCAATCAGAGGTCCTAGATCTATGTCACACAAGTGTACAACTAAGCGCGAGAGGGATCCTAATGGGGAACGATCTATTAAGAAAAAGAGTTTTGATTACTTTAAGAAATTTATGTTAATGATTATCTTAATTCGAAAGAGTTAAAGGTTGCTTATTAATGAAAAAGGTTTTAAATATTTTTTTATTAATATTTAGCTTTAAAGTTATATTAAAAGGTTAATAAAGTTTTTCTTATTAATAAAGAGGGTTTTAATTATTTTTAAAAGTTTTATTTTAGTTTTAAAGTTATATTAAAAAAAATTCTTATTAATGAGAAACATATTTTGATTTTAGTATTTTAATAAATAAAAGTTTTTATTATAAAAGGCTTTTACTAAAAAGCTTTAACAAAAAGTTTTAATTTACTTAGTTATATTTAACAAAAGGTGATATTTTAGAATATAAAGAAATTATTATTTTTTTTATTAAAAGGGGTTATTAAAGAGAAACTCTATATTTTATTTTTTAGATAAAAGAAATGATTATATTTTAATAAAAAACCTAATTTAATTATAGTGAATTTATTTAATAAAAAAGGTTAAATTAATAATAGAAAAAAAGATTGATTATTTTAAAATGGAGGGATCAGGTGTGCCAGGGGGAGAGGGTCTATTGCGGACCCTCAGATCTCAACCGTGTGATGTGTGAATGTGACGAATCTAAAGAACTAAACGGAGGGTGTACGGGATGGCGTGTGGGTGCGCACGCGTAGGATTACCTAGTAAAATTAGAAAGAAAAAAATGCAAAAGAACTCTCAAAATTCCTTTCTCTCTATCCGCGACACTCTCTCACCTTCTCTCTGTTCGCAACCTCTCACCATCTCAGCGTCTTCTCTCGCAACTCTCGACCTCGCCTCCTCTCACCATCTTATCTCTGCTTTCACAAAGCACAGATAAACCCTAATCTAAACAAAAAAGAATAGCAAAACCCTAATCCCCGCAGAAACCCTAAATCCCCCATTTCACTATGATTTGGGATTACAATTACATAAATTATGGAACCGAATGAAAAAGGGAAGGCTGGCAGTGGATCTTGATGTGCGTTCTGCAGTCAACGTGGAAGTGGTGTGTGGTGATGCTACTCGCGGCGTAGGCGTCCTCTTCGAAGGTGATTCCCTTTACTCTACTCCACTCTCCTTTGTATTAATTGCTGTTGTCTATGAGTTTGTGGTGTATTGGTGACTTTGTGTGTATATGTATGGCGCTGTTGTGAATTATCTTTCTCTGCGAATGAATGTGGGATCTCTGTTCTTTGAAGAATGAAATGGGGATTGCGTGTTAGTGACTCTTGGTTGATATTGCTGTTTTTTTTGTGTATTTGCTCTCTTCCAAAACCGTCCCCCTTTATAGTGTGGTATGCTCTAAATTTCCTTGTGTGTTATGCTACTTATTTTATAGGCTGATGAAGAGAACAACAGAGTTATGGCCATAATTGGTGATGAATGCCCTTTGATCCTTTCCCTTGAATGCTGTCTGATTATGTGTAGTTGTAAATTTTTGAAAACTTTCCGTTTCCATTCCAACATGTCTGCAGTCTGTTATGGAATAAATTTGAACCTTGTCTAAAATGTGTCCTGGATATGTTTAACAACTGTTTTGGAAATAATAAACAATGATGTCTTTGTCCTGATTTTTTTTCTTTTCAGAGCATTTATCGTGTTTGATGAGCCATGAGTTTCCCTCCTTGTCTTCTAGGATTATTAACAGTAAAATGCTCTAGAATTCATGCTGCGCTTGCTTTGTGTCTAAGATTTTTCAATTTAACTCACTTCAAGTGAGGGAGAAAGAAGTAGTGGCAGTTCCCAGTCTCCGAATGATGATTCATATTGTAGAGGTTCACTTCGGATGTTCATGACTTACAAAGTTCTTTCAGCACTCCACCATTACTCTAAAGGTATGTCTGGATATTTTCAATTTTATTAATTGCTTCTCAAAATTAATCCTTGGATAAACATGCATCTTGCAGAGAATGGACCAATATTAGGACAGAGTTAAGGCCATGTACAAGGGATTAGGAATCGTTTGATTCTTGTCTCTGAACTGCTTTGAAGAACATAGGCTGTGATTTAGAATGCTTTTAAAAAAAAGTCTGGTTTTGAACATGTGTTCTTCGTTGCTTGAATGCTTGCTACTGATGACGATCTTGTCTTGATATCTTGTAGGTCTTGAATCTTCGCTTACGAAGGACTGCCTCTTTGAAGTGTGATAAATGTTGTGGCTGATAGATGTTCATGAGCAAATGCTGCAGAATGCGTGGTTTTAGTTCCAGGTGAGTTCATGCTTTCTTCGTATGGCACGAACTTATACATGTGATTTGCTTCTCAATCTTGTTACAAGTTGTCTTGATCTTACACGAAATGACAAGTACTCTCATAGCATGCCTTACTAATCCTCTCCAACTGGCTGTGATTCTTTTGAATGTGCGATTGTGTTTCTTGGGATACTAATGCTTGCCATGATCATCTTGCTATTAATGAGCTCTCCACTTCTCCTTTTGAATAATTTCTTCCCTTGTTTTATGATTCCAATTTGCGGCTTATGTTTCTGACAGTGTGCGATGTTGCTTTCTCTCTTTGCAGATGTTGAGACGACGTTTTTCTAGGCAAATGTCTATCCTCCTTCTTCATGTGTTCGTGTCATTTAAAAATGTAGGTTTCGCATTTATACGAAGTGTACGACTCAGAATATGGCCACTTGGCGAATGCGCTTCTCGTGATGAGCCAACTATTTTGTCAAATCCAAAGGTAACCATTCAGATCTATGCACAGTCAATTAAAACTTTTAGGGAGCTAAAATAACATCCTGTAACTTTCCAACTCTTGTCCATTTCCAAGTGCCTCATTGATTCTTCAATGAGCTCGTACGAATAACCCAAGCGTGTTTGCCTGGCTCATGTGTTGTACTTCGTGTTTCACCCTTGGCTGCAAGTGCCTTGTTTAATTTTGGATTTGAATTAATATTATGTAATTTGTACCCTGATGGATTTTTGTAATATAAGAATTTTGAAAACTTAGGGATAGAGTTGGATTGTAAATGGAGAGTATTTGTATCGAAATTGTTTTGAATTTGATTTGTAAAGAAACAAAGAACAGGGTATCATTTTGTACACCTTGAGTTTCCTTGGAATTAATTTGAATTTATCTTGCACCTTGTAAAATAATGTGACTTGGGTAGGACTTTGTAAACATATTTTCTATAGCATCAAACATAACGTGAAACAAAGATGATCACCAAATTTGAACTTTAATCCTTGCACAGATGAGTTTGAACCACTTGCACAATTTCTTGAAACTAAACATGAGACATGGCATAGAATCCTCTCGAAATGTGACTTAAGAAACCTATTGACGGGCTTTAACCTTAAATAAGAAATCCATTGAACTCATGGATTTATTTGTAACAAACTTCCAACTACATCTTAATTTCACTCATCCGTGAAAGAAAATAACATTTCAAGGTGCATATTTTTCCAACAAAAATCCAAATTCTTCCACTTAAAAACTAAAGATTCAACTTCGCGGACAAGACCAAACTATGTCATGAGAAATCCTTGAGAGTGAGGATACCACATGTAGTGTAACTCAACACGAGATTCAAACCAGCTCTCAAATAGTCGTGCTCGAACCAAAGGATAGAAAACTGTAGTCCTCCTTGGGGAAATCTTTGAGGAATCTTGAAGAAAGAACCTGTACTGACTGAGGGGCCATTTTCCATATCAGTGGGTATAAAGACCTAATCTTCTGTGGGGAGACTTCTGAGAAATCTTGAGGGAAGAAAGGTTTTGTAGTGGCTTAGGGATCAATAGAAAGAGGACACAACCATACAGGAGTCCAACACAAACTTGTAGAGACCAGAGAACCCTCACAAACACACACACAACACCACCTTCAAGATCTTAAACCTTCTGCAGCAGCACCTGTGTTCATAAATGAAACAAACAGACAAAAATCTAGACAAAGCGGTTAGTTATGCATGAATGATGGCCTAAGATGTTATGCAAAGAGCAAAGTGGGGATCTTAGGGTCAAAAATTAGGGTGCGACAAGGAGTATACAATGTCTATCAGAATGTCAGGACATTGTATCAAGCTGTTTCAGTTAAGACTGTCAAGAGTCTTTATGTGGTCAGCATGCCAAGGACGGTGTATCTAGTCATAAGTGTTTTAATAGTAGGCCTGAAAAACATGTTTTTTTGGGGCATACGTAGCGTGGGAATTATCATGGTTCAATCCTATAAAAAGAGACTTAGAATTAAAAGATTTGTTTCCCACATTTGGACGGTGGTTCATTTTCAAGGCTGACTTAACTGTTTCCAACACGTCTCTCATTGACTTGTCAGGCGTTACAAACAAGGAATTTGTGTTATATAAAGTCTGAAGCCTGCTTGCTTTTTCACCCCCTCACGTTGTACTTCAAACATGAGCCAGTCCTCCAAAATTTCTGATAATAAGAAGGAAACTCTGAACAAAAAGAAGGATCAGACAAGTGTTGTGACATCTGCTGGATCATCAACTAAAGTTGTTTTGACAGGGAAAACTTCTGTGACAAAGGTTACATCTTTAAAGAAAATTTATCATAAGGATCTTGTTTCTAGTGCATATTGTGATGAAGACTGGGTTCAATTTGTTAACTCATGAGGTTTGAGGGAATAGCTACTTCAAGAGGAGAGATTGTTTTTGGTGTTTTCTTTCGTTCTTTTTTGTGTTGTTTTAAGGTTCTATTATCAACTATTTTCATTTGGGGTCTTAGGTTTCTTTCTTTGGTGTGTTTTTTTATGGTAGACGTGTTTCTGTTCCTACAGAGTCAGTTGTGTTTACTTGTTATTTGTCAAATTTTAGCTCAAACAGGGGGAGATAAAATAAAAGTAAAAGTAAAAGTCTCTAAAGATGGTATTGGTTTTGAGCTAGTGCTGCATGCAGAATGTCCTACCAGATGTTCTATCATTTTGGACGTGTTTTGGGCTCTTATGACTTGTGCCTTGTGTTCTTCTTTTGCTGCTTCTTCCATACGTGTTTCTAATGTGAGTGGCTTGTGCCATATGTGTTTCTAATTCCTTGAACTAGTTTAGTTCAAGTGTGTGTCCAGGTTGGTTTTCTTTTGCTTCAAAAAAGTTTCTTCTTCTGAACTAAGAGGGAGATTTATTCCTCCGTGATAAGGATCCGTTATGTGGTATAGGGGGAGCATCTTGGATATTCCCGAAAATGCAGGTTATCTTCTTCCTCATGTACACAGTCTCTAGTGTTTATTATGCAAAAGGTGTTTTAGCCAAAATTTGCCAAAAAGGGAGATTTAAGGTTCCATGGTTTATGGATTGACAACAATTTTTGCTAAAACATGGTTCACTACAGGATGTCGTGTGTGATGTTGTGACATGCTGCCCAGCTCACCTTGAGAGCAGATGTCCTAACAGATGTTGGAACATGTTCTACCAGAACATCTATTCTATTTGTTTTAAATCTTGGTAGATTTGTTTTGTTTTAAGGCAAAATACTCTTTTTGGTCCCGTATCTTAAACTCGTGGTTCATTTTGGTCCCTTAACTTTAAAAAACTCCATATTGGTCCCTTAACTCTTCAAAATGTTTCATATTAGTCCTTTATGTCCTATTAGCGACGGAAAAATTCAAAAATCATTTGCAAAATTCGTCGTTAATTAGACAAAACGGACTAATTCAGAACATTTTAAAGAGTTAAGGGACCCAAATGGACCTTTTAAACGTTAAAGGACCAAAATGAACCCCGAGATTAAGATACATGACCAAAAAGGGTATTAAGCCTTGTTATAATTCTGTGATATTTCTATATCTCAGTAATTTATGCAGGTCAAGAAAATGCTATCAGGAACAAGGTTCAGTATCTCCAGCTGTACACAAATTGCTAAATTTGGAAGATGAGACGCTTTAGGAAACCTTGATGATTTGTTCCTATTATTATGGAGAAGATTCTGCAGGTGGTTTAGAACTGACAAAAATGGGATTGATTGAAGAGTCCAAGCCCATACTGCACGAGGCTATAAAAGGAGACTTACTAAACCTAAAATAAGGGAAGAATTGCTGTTGAAGAAACCGTGTGTGCAAATAAGGATTTAGGGTTTGAGTTTTCTTTTAGTGTGTTGTTGTATTATGTGTCACTCATGTGTCTTCTGATACATTGAGGTAGTCTATTTGTGAGCCATTCATTCATCACCTAGATGCTTGAACTGGACTGATGTATTGAGTTGTAAGTGTCCACTCTAAGCTTTTAAGCAAGAGTGTATTGTGCTTGATTAAAGCTTTTAAGCAAGATCAAGTATTGTCTTTGAAGTGTGTCTTCTTTTGATGTATTGTTAAGTCTATCACTACTGTTGGTGACTGGTAGGAAGTGAGAGGGGATTTTCATACCTAGGTGTCTTAGTTAGAAATTGCACTGGGTAGGTATTAAGTGAGAAGTTGTAAACTGAGTTGTTTAGCTTTGAATTGATACTACTAATAGTGGATTTCCTTCCTGGCTTGGTAGCCCCCATACGTAGATGTTGTTATACACCGAACTGGGTTAACAACTCTTTGTGTTTTGTTATTTTCTGTACCTTTAATTGTGTTTTGTCTTGTCCTTGTGTTTTACATAGATATCAGTGTCTCAACATCTCTTAGAACATTTGATATCTGCATACCAAAATTTCACTATAGATGTTACATTCTTTGAAAATAAATCTTTTTTGATGACACTCATCTTCAAGAGGGGAGATAAAGGAAGACTCGTTTCAAATTGAGGACATGAGTTTTTTAAAAAATTTACCTTTTCCTATACCACAAAATTCGGAGACTTTTACATCTGTACAATCAGAAAATGGCCATGATTCTGTATATGATCCTACTCCTATTATGAGTAAGGAGCCTTGTGAATCCGAGCCTACATTTTCTCTTGTAGAAAACAATGAGAATCCTGAAAACGATGATAATGATGATCTAATTGAAATGCCACAAAATAATGAGTCACTTCAAGAAAACATATTTGAATTAGGAAACAGGACTTGGAAAGGGAATGCTTTTATGAAAAAGCGCCATAAAGGAAGGGACAAGTCCACATCTCAACATTGCCAGAAATCTAAACCGGGGAATGGTCAACCTCCTAACAAAGGGAAAGGTAAGTCTATCTTTGTTCCTGAGAGTTGTATTTTGTATCCTGATATATTTGACCCTGTTGCCATTAGAAAACCTGTCAGATCTTGCAATAAACACCTCTTGTCCAATTTTATTTCATATTCAAATTTGTCTTCATCTATGTCTGTCTTCACCTCAAAATTGTCTAGTGTAAAAATTCCAAAAGGTGTACAGGTTGCTCTAGAAATTCCAAAGTGGAGGGAAGTTGTACTTGAGGAGATGAAAGCTCTTGAAAAGAATAAAACTTAGAGTGTTTCGTCGCTACCAGATGGCAAGAAGACAGTTGGATACAAATGGGTGTTTATTGTGAAGTATAATTCAGATGAGTCAATTGAAATGTACAAGGCTCGCTTAGTGGCTAAAAGGTTTACTCAGACCTATGGTATAGACTACTCAGAGACATTTGCTCCTGTTGCAAAATTGAAAATTGTAAGAATTCTTTTATCTCTTGCTGTTAACCTGGATTGGCCCCTACATAAGTTAGATGTTAAGAATGCCTTTCTTAATGGTGATCTAGAAGAAGAAGTATATATGGACATTCCTCCTGGTTTTGAAAACAAAATTGGATCAAATATATGCAAACTAAATAAGTCTTTGTATGGATTAAAGTAGTCCCCCAGAGCTTGGTTTGAAAATTTCACTCAGTCCATGAAGAACCAAGGGTACATCCAAGAACAGGCTGACCACACCCTGTTCACAAAATTCTCCAACGATGGGAAAGTTGCTGTCCTGATTGTTTATGTTGATGATATTGTCCTTACTGGAGACGATATAATGGAAATGACAAGGGTAAAAGAGAAATTAACAGTAGACTTTGAAATCAAGGACTTGGGATTTATGAGATATTTTCTAGGCATGAAGGTTGCTTGGTCAAAGAATGGTATTGTGGTTTCAAAGCAGAAATACATTATAGACTTATTGAAAGAAACATGAATGAGTGGATGTCGTCCTGCAGATACCCCTATATGGATCCTAATGCTAAACTTTGGGGAAAAGGTAATGTTCCTGTTGATACTGGAAGATATCAGAGATTGGTCAGGAACTGATTTATTTGTCACACACTCGACCTGATATTGTTTTCTCAGTCAGTGTAGTGAGTCAATTTATGCATTCTCCTTTTGAGAAACCTTTTGAGGCAGTCTACAGGATACTAAGATATCTGAAGGGAAATCCTGGAAAAGGATTAATTTTTAAGAAGACCAGTGAAAAGAATGTGTCTATCTTCACCAATGCTGATTGGGCAGGTTCAGTCACAGATAGAAGATCAACCTCTACATACTGTACCTATGTTTGGGGTAATATTGTGACATGGAGAAGCAAGAAACAAGGAGTTATAGCAAAGAGTAGTGCAGAAGCCGAGTTTAGAGCTATGTCTCAATGTATTTGTGAAGGGTTATGGATCCTTAGAGTCCTAGAAGAGCTTATGATGAAAATTGAGCTTCCATTGAAATTGTACTCTGATAGTAAAGCTGCTATTATCATAGCTCATAATCCAGTTCAACACGACAGAACCAAGCATATTGAGATTGATCGACACTTCATAAAGGATAAGTTATATGCTGGAATCATATGTCTACTTTTCGTGACTTCAAGTCAGCAAACTGCGGATATCCTGACCAAAATTTTGGCAAGACCTACCTCTGAGCATTTGATAGACAAGTTGGGCATGATAGATATCTATGCACCAACTTGAGGGGGGGTGTTGGAAAATAATTTATTTCCCTATTTAATTGTTTCTGTTTATTTTCATTTATTTTCTTTTATTCTCCATTAAGGAGAGAATTAAGTGTACTAGTTGTATTCTCATTATATAAACAACCCTTTGGCTGAGGAATAAAAACACAAAAGCTTTTACCTATTTCTTCTAATAAATCTGAAGGGCATAAATGCTCTTTAGGAATTTTGAGGAAACTTTCAAAGAACTTTGGAGACAAGAATGTGCGAAAAAGTAGAAGGGTTATGAATGAACCCTTTTTATAGAGGTTTAAATGCTAGACGTATGTGTGATTAAGGGTATCTCCATAAGTTCCCCGGTAGTCACAAAGATTCTTCATGCTTTTGACACGTGTGAGAGATTAATGCCAATTTGGCTTCTTGAGACTAAATCATTGTTGATCCATTTAATGTTGAGCGTGCGCCTTATCTAATGTTTGAGGATTTCCCCCGACTGATGTTTGCAGATTCATCCCCTTGACACATGGAAGTCTACCCAGGACACTCCTAGAAAACACGCCTCAAATACGTTTGAGGGACTCTCCCTAGGTATATTTGAGGGACCCGCCTCAGATATATCTGAGGGGCTTGCCCTAGGTACACATGTGGGACTCTTCCAAATTAGAAGAAGTGATTAAGCTAAATCACTTTGCCCTTTTCAAGCACTCGTGCTTGAGAGACTATGTATTGATATATCTGTAAAAGTCCCATAAGAGGTGTCGTATGACGACATCTGAGGAGAGGCTACATAACTGTCGCGGCCGGCAAAAATATTCGAGTCGCCATCATATTTTTTCTAAGGAAAATAATGATAACCCTAAAAAAATCCTAATCCTAAAGGTAGAGATTCCTAAGGTTCGGGAGTCGGTTAAGTGAGGGGAAGGTGTTAGGCACCCCTCACTTCCATTGTACTCAATGGGATCCACCTTTGAATTTAGGGTATATCTGTTTGTCTAAGTTATAGGAAAACCTAAGTTTTTTATTAATTATACTCGCTAGGGTTAGTTTGCAACCCTATGCCTACGTACCCTCAATTTGAAGGATCAGAGTAACTGTAGTTCACCTCCCCTATTCCTACCCCCTAATCCTATTCCTAAATCCCAAATCCTATCCCTAAATCCCATCCACTATTTATACTCTTGGATAAAGAGTTCTATCCCTTAAATCTAGTGTTTATACTCCTAGATGAGGAGTTCTATCCCTTAAATCCCTTTGTCCATTGTTTATACTCTCGGAGGAAGAGTTCTATCCCAAAATCCAAATCCCATCCCTTATTTAGGCTCTCGGACCAAGAGCTTTATCCCCATTTTTTATTCCATTTATATCCCCATTCAATCCCTTAATATCCTTTATATATCCCTTATTCCAAATTGAAATTCTCTTGAACACTTTTATAATGTAATATGAAAATTAATCAAGAAGAATAATTTAATTTAATTATTATTCTTTCTTAAACAAATAATTAATTATAATAATTTTCCCTAATAAATAAACCCCAATTTTTAAAACTATGTCAGAAATTAAAACCCATACCCATATTTTCAATATTATTAAATATAGTAAACCCATATTTTAATTCCCAAAAAAAATTTGTAAAATATTATAAACTCATATTTTAAATTCCGAAATATAATTCATTAACATGTATAAACCCCAAAATATAAATTAGACCCAAATAAATAAATCCACATTTTTTATAATGAATCCAAAATTATACGTAAACCCATATTTATACAATAAATAAACTCCAGAATCATAAAATTAATAAAAGGAAACTAATTAAGAAAAACACCCTTAATTATTTGATTATTAAGTTGATTTAAATAAATTAAATAGATAAAAACCCTAAACATTTGAATAATCCCTAATGAAGCAATTAATCCCCAACTATATTTAAAATACCTATTCGTAATCCAACATCACTTAACAAATAAAATTAAGTTGATTATCTTTATATTAACCCCTAGAACTTAATTTTAAATTATAATTCAAAAAAATAATTATTGTAAAAAAAATTAGTCAAAGCCTAACATCCTAACTGTATTATAATCCTGTTTTAATCTATTTTAGTTAAATTGAAAACAGAAAAAGTAAAATAGAAAAGAGAAATAAGTGGCTTAGTCAAAATTGAGTTAAAAGTCAAAATTGAAAAACTTTATTCCTTCTCTCTCTCTCTCGTGAAACACTTTCTCAGTTTCTCATCTCTACTCACTTCCCCTTTCCATCAAGAACCCATTTATAAACAAATCCAAAATGTAATCACACCATTTGAGGTCCACAAAATAAAAACCGATTAAGTATGCAGAGCGGTGGGCGGATGCGGAGGAAGGTGGTCCGATCGGTGGTCTCGTCGGAGATGGGTGATGCGCGGCGGAGGCTTCAGCTGCGGTTGCGGTGGAGAGCCGCGGTTGATTCACGCGGTTACGTTTCGGGTTTTATCTCGCTTCATTTCAATTCCGATTTTGTTTGAGTTTTGGTTTAATTTTCCACTTCAATTTTGTATCGTTGATTTCAAACTGGGTATTGGTTTGGAGTTTGACTGTACTTATATTGGATATGATTTTTAAAAGGTTTGATTTTGGATTAGATTGTTCCTTGATTTTTCCGAGTTCCAGTTTGAATTGGGAGTTGTATTTTGTATTTCGACATTGATTTGTGTTTTGAAATAATTTGTTTACGGACATTGAAACAGAGCATTGAAACTGAGAAAAGTTTAGGATTTGATTTTTGAAGCTGGGTATTATTTCTTGAAAGAATATGATTTCAATTTTGAAATAGGTTATTATGATTTGATTTTTGATTTTCCTATCGGCTTATGTGTTGGTAAAAAGGATGAGGTTGTTCTTTGTTGAAAAAAAAATTTGATATTGGTATTGCTATTGTATCAGATTGAAGGTTATTTAATCGTTTGTTCCAAAACGACTGAAAAGTTGAAACCACTACAGTAGCCACACTCTTAATTTCAAAATCTTAATTATATATATGCTTATCAACGAAAGCACAACACGTAATGAAAACAAACAATACACATTGATCCTAGTTATAACCCTTTTTATTTTTCTCTTCTATTTTAACAACCTAATAAGAAAACAAAATTACTGCTTCGAATAATTATTAAAAAAAAAAACCCAATCTTGGAATAGTTAAAAATAATGGAAATACACATTCAATTCCTATAAAATGCCAAGCAATTTTCAAAGTAATATCGGCGCAAGATATGTACATTAAGAAAAGAAAGAAAGAACCAACCTACGGGATCGAGATCTATCCCGGTGAGCAAAATTATTACACTTTTGAGCTTTCTTCCTTTTTTACGCGATCGATTCCTTCCACCCTTATCTTTTCGTTTTGCCTTCGCCTTAATCTTCTCCTTTTCTTGAAGGACTGATGGTGGTTTAGGGTTTGGTTGTTGTTGTTCTTCGGTGTGAAGGACAACAACTTTTTAGGGAGTGATTTGTAGATTGTGGGTGAAGAAAATAGGAGAGAACAAGACTCTATTTATAGGGAAAAAATAGGTTAAAACATTAAATGTGATTATCTATTTTTAAACCAAATCGATTTAACCTGATTTTCTCTTATTGCTTAAAGCCCAAGCCAATGAATCTGGATGGATTCAAGGCTTGGTGAATTTAAATAAATAAAAAATTTTAAAATAAAAGAAAAAGCCTAATAATGAAAGATTTTATTTGATTTTAACTTATAAGATTTTTTGAGATTTTTTCATAAAAACATGATTTTAATGAAAAAATCAAATTTTTAAAATAAATATTAAATAAAATACGAAAATTAATATTAAAATAATAAAAAAAAACTATTTTTATGGTTTTTTCATGATTTAAAAGTTAAATAGAAAAGGTTAGTAATAAAGAAAAAATCTAAAAGTGGCAGAGATAGGATTCGAACTCATGCACTCTCCCTTACAGTCCTTAGGCCTACTCCTCTACCATATGGGCTATTATATTTATTTGAAATAAAATTACGTCTAAAAACAAAAAAAACTGATTTCTAATTTGCACTCCTATACTATATTTTTTTTTTGTCTCCCCCATTTTTTATGCATAGAGATAGTATTAAACATTTTTTGGAAAAAAAAATTAGAAATACAAAATACCCATTATCATTATTTTTTACTTATATAAGCGATAAAAGGTAAAAAGGAAGAACGGAAGGGTGGTCAAAATTTGGGGTACGACAGCTGCCCCTATTTAATCAGCTTCAAACTGGGATGATGATGACGGTGAGTCTTCATCTTCGCGAGGAGGAGATGATTAAATATAAAGGAACCCTAATTTTGACCGCGGAGTTGATAGGTTCAGCGTCCGTGTGGACCGATTCCAGATGTTCCGTTAGTAACCCAATATCCTTGTGTATAATATCCCAGGTAATAAACCCTTGGCAAAATATCCGATTGAACCCCTTTATCCCTGAGCATAATCATAAACCTTATGCCATGCATGCATGTTTGAAAGCATGCGTGCTCTTATGCATGATGCAATATTTGGGCTAACGCCTCTTTTATGATATGCAGTGCATGTTTTTACGGAAACCAAATCTTCCGTAAAATTCCAACTTCCCAACCCCTGAACCCTTAACTCCTTTTGATAAGTGTAACAAACCCTTTGCCCATGCCATCTGGAGATGCATAGAGAAACTCCCATAGTGATTGAATTCTGACCGTCAATTTGTGGATCCTTTACTATTTTCTTGAGAGAAACGATGATCCTTTTGCGGTTTCCGCATCGCAGTAAAATACCTTTTCATTCTTCCTCTTTTTTCACCTCTTTTTTTTTTGGATTATACCCAATGTTTCAGTGCATTATTATAAATAAAATCGGCATTTTGTAATCCAGCAGAGAAATTGAAAAGCAAAGAAAATTTTATTTATTGAGAAGTAGGCCTATAAACAGGCAAAAGTACATAAGGAAAGCAAATCCTCATAAGGAGGAAGTACTACAAAACAGAAAAGAAATGGCAATACGAAAAACAAATTTATCTATGTCCCTATTAAATTTAACACTGGCTAATATCCCTAAATCTCCGAGGTCTTGACACTTCGCTTCTGAAGATGATGACAGGATTGATCATTCCTTTCCGAATTCCTGTTGTGCAAACATTAATGCTACCAGTCCTATGCCTTTTGGATATCCTTAATTTTTCCTGGACCGTTCTTTTAGAATCTTAGTCCACCAGGATGCTATACCATTTTTTTCAACTAAGCCACCCTTTAGGGTTTTTGACTTGTTGGGTATCATTTTTTTTTAAGTCCCTAATTTTTGCCTGAATTGCTCTTTCGAGTTTTCAATTCACCGGGACGCCCTAACTTTTGCCTAAGTCGCCTTTTAAGGTTTTCGACTTAGCGGGCTTTTATCCTCTTTTTCTAGGCATAGTATTTTTTGACTGAATCGGAATTTACTGGTCGTGGTAAATCCACTCCATCCATAGTAGTCAATATTAAAGCTCCTCCTGAAAATGTGCTCTTTACGACATATGGTCCTTCATAATTTGGAGTCCATTTGCCACGAGGATCTTTATGGATAGGTAGCACTTTCCTTAACACCAAGTCCCCTTCTTCGAATAGGCGAGGACGAACTTTCTTATCGAATGCTTTCTTGAGTCTCCGCTGATATAGTTGACCATGACATACAGCAGCCATGCGCTTTTCCTCTATGAGATTCAGTTGATCAAGTCTATTCTGTACCCACTCTGCTTCATCCAGCTTAGCCTCCATTATGACCCTTAGTGAAGGAATTTCTACTTCAACAGGGAGGACCGCTTCAGTGCCATATACCAAGGAGAAAGGAGTAGCTCCTGTTGAAGTTCGAACTGAGGTTCTATAGCCATGTAGTGCGAAAGGGAGCATTTCATGCCAATCTTTGTAAGTCTTCACCATTTTCTGGATGATCTTCTTGATGTTCTTATTAGCCGCTTCAACTGCTCCATTCATTTTTGGGCGATAAGGTGATGAATTATGGTGATCGATTTTGAAACTCTCACATAACTCATCCATCACTTTGTTATTCAGATTGAGCCCATTGTCTGTAATAATCTTGTTTGGAACACCATAGCGACATATTATCTCTTTCTTGATGAATCGTGCAATGACTTGTCTTGTCACATTGGTGTAGGAAGCAGCTTCGACCCATTTGGTGAAGTAATCAATGGCAACTAGAATGAACCGGTGTCCATTTGATGCCTTAGGTTCGATCATCCCGATTATGTCTATTCCCCACATAGAGAAAGGCCAAGGAACAGTTAAGACATTCAAAGGAGTTGGTGGCACGTGAATTTTATCCGCATAGATCTGACATTTATGGCACTTCTTGACATATTTGAAACAGTCCGACTCCATAGTCAACCAATAATACCCTGCTCGGAGAATCTTCTTAGCCATTGCATGCCCATTTGCGTGGGTTCCAAATGATCCTTCATGTATTTCCTTGATAAGCATGTCCTGTTCATGTCCATCCAAACACCGGAGCAACACCATGTCGTGATTTCTTTTGTAAAGTACCTCTCCATCTAGGAAAAACTGAGCAGCCAGTCTTCTGAGTGTTTTCTTATCCACACTGGAGGCATTTGCAGGGTATTCTTGTTTCTGGAGGAACTGTTTGATGTCATAAAACCACGGTTTATCATCCACTTCTGCCTCTACTGCTCCACAATAAGACGGTTCATCAAGGCGATCAATTCTGATGGCTGGTGCTTCATTATACCATTTGACTTTGAACATGGACGCCAAAGTTGCCAAGGCATCTGCCAGTTGATTCTGATCTCTAGGAATATGATGGAAGGTGATCTCATCAAAGTACACTATCCTTCTCCAGACACAATCTCGATATCGAGTTAATTTGGTATTAAGTGCCCTACATTCCCCTTTGACTTGATTGATGACGAGAGCTGAATCTCCATATACCTCTAAGATCTTGATTCCCAGCTTGATGGCCTCATTAATTCCTAAGATACACGCCTCATATTCCGCCATATTGTTAGTACATGAGAAGCATATCCTGGCGGTCAAAGGTATGTGAAATCCTGTGGGAGAAGTTATGACAGCCCCCACACCATGTCCTTCTGCATTTGAGGCTCCATCAAATATAAGCTTCCACCGAGATCCGGGTTCAGGTCCTTCATAGGAACTTGGGATATCATCATCTCTTATAGCCATCACATCCTCATCCGGAAAGTCAAATTGCATAGGCTGATAATCATCCAACGGTTGATGAGCGAGATGATCGGCTAACACACTTCCTTTTATGGCCTTCTGGGTAACATACTGGATGTCATATTCAGTAAGTAACATCTGCCACCGAGCCACTCTCCCAGTCACTCCAGGCTTCTCAAATATATACTTGATAGGGTCCATCCTTGATATTAGTAAAGTAGTATGGCACACCATATATTGTCTTAATCGCCGGGCAGCCCATACAAGAGCACAGCAGGTCTTCTCTAAGAGCGAGTATCTGGATTCACAATCTGTGAATTTCTTGCTCAAGTAATAAATTTCATGCTCCTTTCTCCCTGTCTCGTCTTGTTGTCCGAGTACACAACCCATCGAATTGTTGAGCACCGTCAGATACATTATGAGTGGTCTTCCAGGTACAGGTGGTACCAATATGGGTGGCTCTTGTAAATACCCTTTGATTCGATCAAATGCCTTTTGACAATGTTCATCCCATTCAAGGCTTTGGCCTTTCCTCAATAACTTAAAGATCAGCTCACAAGTAGCAGTAAGATGTGAGATGAACCTAGCAATGTAATTCAGCCTTCCTAAGAAACCTCGTACTTCCCTTTCGGTCCTTGGAGCTGGCATTTCTTGAATGGCCTTTACTTTATCAGGATCAACCTCTATACCTCTTTGACTGACGATGAACCCCAACAATTTCCCAGATCTGACCCCGAAGGTACATTTCGCAGGATTTAACCGTAGCTTAAACTTTCTCAACCGTTCAAACAGCTTTTGCAGATTGACTATGTGCTCTTCCTCAGTTTGTGATTTAGCGATCATATCATCCACATAAACCTCTATTTCCTTGTGCATCATGTCATGAAAGAGGGTGACCATTGCCCTTTGGTAAGTTGCCCCTGCGTTCTTTAATCCGAAAGGCATCACCTTGTAACAGAAGGTGCCCCAAGGAGTAATAAAGGTAGTCTTTTCCATGTCGGATGGAGCCATTTTGATCTGATTATATCCGGAAAACCCATCCATAAATGAGAATACCGAAAATTGAGCCGTGTTATCCACCAATACATCAATGTGAGGTAATGGGAAATCGTCTTTCGGACTTGCTCTATTGAGATCTCGGTAATCTACGCACATTCTGACTTTCCCATCCTTCTTTGGTACAGGCACTATATTGGCTACCCACTCTGGATACTTTACTGCGGCTAAGAACCCTGCGTCGAACTGCTTTTTAACCTCTTCCTTGATCTTGAGAGTCATATCTGGTCTAGTGCGCCTTAATTTTTGTTTGACCGGAGGACATTCGGGTTTAAGCGGTAGCTTATGTTCAGCAATATTTGTGTCCAAACCGGGCATATCTTGGTAGGACCAAGCAAACACATCCACATATTCACGTAGCAACTTGATCAACCTCTCCTTTACATCCTTGTTCAAAGAAGCTCCCATTTTGACTTCCTTTTTATCCTCGTCAGTCCCCAGATTGATCACATTCACTGGTTCTTGATGAGGTTGTATCACTTTATCCTCTTGCTTTAACATTCTGGCTAGCTCCTCCGGAAGTTCACAATCATTCTCATCACCCTCTTCCGCTTGGTAAATCGGGAACTCGAAGTTGTAAGGGATTATAGCAGTGTCATTTTCAATAGGTTCATTTTTAAATCTGCATGAGGAATATTTTTATGCTTATTATATTTTTGAATTTGAGAAGAATGAAAGTACTTGGAAAGAAAAAAAGGTGTATTGCCATTTGAAGAAAAAAAAAAAAAAAAGTAACTAAGGAAGAAACAAAAAGGATCTTAACTGAAAACAAAATGCAACTTTATTATTAAATAATTCAAAGAAACAAAAGGTGGCCCTACAAAGCTTGTCCATTTGCCTTGGGCATAGCAATGGACTTATTATTATTTTTTTTAAAAAGAAAAAGTAAATTACTTTGAAACAGAAATCATCTCGGGAATCTCAATGGCTCTCCAGTTGTTGAGAACTGTATATGGAGAACACTGGCATATCCAACCTGGTATCCCTTTATCTTCCTCTTCAATTGCGGTCACTTGGTCTTCGTCTTTGAACCCAACACTATGGAAAGTTTCTTCAAGTGGAGGAAATATCATTGGACCAGTCTTGTGTTCTTCATTTCTAGCCGGTTTGTAACCCAGCCCGAATTGATTTTTCTTTTCATGTATCTCTATCACCTTGCCCCAGCCCCTAGTATCCCCATTCTGAATCAAGTCTGCGATCCTTTTCGGCATTTCCTCCTGTTTAACGACTTGCTTACGAATGACCGCTGCAACCTCCAAAGCTTGAAAAGGTACTTCAAGTGTCTCCCCATCTACCTCTATATACCTGAAAGAAGCGAGATGACTGACGAACATGTCCTCCTCCCCATCAACAATTATTAAGCTATTTCCTGATATGAACTTCAACTTTTGATGAAGTGTTGAAGTAACTGCGCCCGCAGCATGAATCCAAGGTCGTCCTAAAAGACAAGTATAGGAAGGATTGATGTCCATGACTTGGAAAGTGATCATGAAGGTATGAGATCCTATCACCGTAGGTATATCCACCTCTCCAATTACCATTCTCTTTGAACCGTCGAAAGCCCTGACAACCAAAGAGCTAGTCTTCATAAAAGTTCTCACCGATGTTAACTTCATTAGGGTATCCTTAGGCATGACATTCAGAGCAGACCCTGTGTCCACCAACACTCTTGAAAGGACAGTGTCGTGGCATTTAATTGATATGTGTAAGGCCTTATTATGCTTTTGCCCTTCAGGGGGCAATTCATCACTACTGAAACCCAAACAAGTACCAGCGGAGATATTGGAGACCACTTCGTCGAACTGTATCACTGAGATATCTTTAGTCACATGTGCCTCATTTAAGACCCTCAGCAAGGGTTCCCTGTGTGCTTCTGAGCTTAATAACAAGGATAGAATAGAAATCTTGGACGGTGTTTGATTTAGTTGGTCCACCACCCTATAATCGCTCTTCTTTATAATCCTTAAAAACTCCTCAGCGTCCTCTGGAGATATGTTCTTTTTGGGGGATCCTTCTCCTGTGTTGGTGGTCTCTTTCCCTTTTGAGCTTTCAGGAGTATCCTTCTTAGGTGGTTCAGATGAGTATACCCTTCCACTGCGAGTCATCCCTCCAATACCAGCTATATTAGTGACGGCTGGTGTTGGTGTTATAATCTTTCCTCCCACAGATGCAGTAAGGTCATATTTCCAGGGTACAGTCTTAGTACTTTCGTAAGGAAATGGTGCTGGAACATGGAAAACAATTGGGCCTTCAGATCTTGCAGGTACTGGGATCTTGACAGGTGCAGGGACAGGTATCTGAATCAGAGTTCATGCAGATCCTGGAGCTGGTAGCTGGACAGGTGTATGTGTAGGTCTTGGGACCTGAATTTGAATGGTAGCCTGTCTTGGAACTGGTATCGGAATAGGCACCTGCCTCGGAATTGAATTTGGAATGGGTGCCTGCCTTGGAACTGGTATTTGGATAGGAGTCATGTTCTCCCTTCCTTGATAGTGAGTCTCAGAAGGTATATGTCCCTGAGATTCTAAGGCACCCACTTCATTTACTACCCTTGAATACCCAATTTGCACCATCCCTTGATCCATCAACTTTTGGAGAGTCCTCTTCATCTTTTCACAACTGTCAGGGTTAGATGAGCAGACCTTGCAATTGCCATGTCGTTCCTCAAACTCTTCATACCCAATTAACATCTCTCTTACCTTAGTCAAAGAAGTCTTCACTTGTCCCACACTCTTGATCAAAACATTTTCCTCCGGCCCTTCAATGGAATTGACATTTGCCCCAGCATGTCCGGGGAAAGGATTATCACCTGCGTTTGGAGTATCGTAAGTGAAGCTGATGACCTTTTGATCCAACAAATCCTGCACCCTAAACTTGAGAGCCAAGCATTTTTCAGTTGTATGTCCTGGTGATCCAGCATGATACTCACATCTGGCGTTAGCATCATATCCTTTAGGAAGAGGCGTAGGAGGAGCTCCTAACGGTTTGATCTCCACCAATCCCCTTTGAATTAACATGGGCAACACCTGAGTATATGTAGTGGGTATAGGGTCAAAGTCTTTCCATGGTCTCTTATGTTCTCTTCGGGGATTCCTCTGTTGTTGATTTGGCTGAGGTAGTGTCATTGGTTGTTGCACTTGTAGTGTAGGGGTTACTTGATTGGGAGCCATAGCAGCCATATAAGGCGCAGTTGAAATGGCGTTGGCCTCCCTTTTTGAACTATTACCATAATACCTTCGGTTGTTTGATTGACTGGAGGATGACTTTCCAATCTTTCCATTTTTCAAACCATTCTCAATTCTTTCGCCAATGATGACTAGGTCTGTGAATCCAGTTGAAACAGATCCAATCATCTTCTTATAGTAGATTCCTTGCAGCGTTCCCATGAATATATCCACTAGCTTATTTTCCCTTAATGGAGGTTGCACACGAGAGGCTAGCTCCCTCCATCTTTGGGCATACTCCTTAAAGGATTCATTCCCTTTCTGAGACATATTTTGTAACTCCAAGCGATTAGGAGCCATATCCACATTATACTGGTATTGCTTTATAAAAGCGTCTCTCAAATCCTTCCAGTTCCTGATATGAGTCCTTTCTAATTGCATATACCAATCCAAAGATGCCCCAGTAAGGCTATCCTGGAAAACATGCATCATCAGCTTATCATCCTTAGCATGGGCCCTCATCTTTCTGGAAAACATCCGAATATGATTCTTCGGACAGCTCACTCCTTTATACATCTCAAAACCAGGTGCCTTGAACTTAGGAGGCACGACCACATCAGGTACCAAACACATTTCCAAATCATCAATCCCACAGACCTTAGATCCTTCCATAGCCCTTAGTCATTCCTCAATCATCTTGTATTTCTCATCATCTTTCCTTCCTTCTATGGCAGCTAGTTTGGTTTCACGAGCTACTTGCCTTGAGTCTTCCTCTCCATATTGGAGGTGCCAATCATCAGAGACCTCACGAGTGACAGGTATCTGTATAGGTCTTGATTCTCCATTGTGCTCGGGTGGAGGAACAGACCCTACAGGAGGTTGAGTGTTAGCCTTCCCTTTACTAGCCTCCAAGGCCTCACGCTCCAAGTCAGCCACAAATCCCAAAAGAGGATTGCTATCTTCATACTGGGGAGGAGGGGTGGGAGCATTCCTACGGTTACTAGTCTCGGTGTCTCTTGCTATCAGATTTTGGATAGCTCGAGTCAGCTGGTCGATCTTGTCCTTCATCTCCTCCACATTTCCCTTGACAATATCCACATCTCCTTTTAGAGCAGCGTGATTCTGTTCCATTTGTTCCATAGCCTTCCTCTGGTAAGCACGGGTGTTGGGTCGAGAAGTCAGATTGTTGCGAAGATTCTGAGAAACAAAATGATTTCCGTTTAATGTCTTTTCTTTTATATGTTATGCATGAATGAATGTATGCAAAATGTTTTTTTTTCAGGAATCTTAAATTTTCAACCAATTAAGAGTTAAACCAAAGATAATGGAAATTCAAACACTTTTATTAACGAAAGAGAGTACTTAGGGTCGAAGCCCTATTTATTACATAAGCAAAACCAAATTAGGGATAACCCTTACAATATTCATATCAAAAACCCAAAAAGTAAGAAACCAAACATAAAAAGCCTAAATCCTTTTCCTAATTCTGGCCCTGAAGCCTTCCACCATCTCACGACAAAGTGTAAGGAAATCAGAAATCTCCTTTGCTGGCTTGAAAATAATGGCTATTTCTTCAGCTTCCCTTAACCTCCGAGGGATCTCCTGTATAAGGTCATTGGTCAGAAATACCAACTTATCATATTTGTCTTCAAAGTATGCCTTTTCCCTTTGTAGATTATCCATGATCGCCAAGTCTTCTGCAACGGTGTGCTCCAATTGGCTATTGTGGACTTCCGCATAGTGGCCCCACTCTCTAAGCTCTTCGTAGGATGCTTCCAATTCCTCATAGGCTCTCTTAAGCGCCTGGTTTTCCTCTTGAGCTTGTAACCACCCTTCAGGTCTTTGGGCAAGAAGTTCTTCAGCCGTTCTCGACCGCGCGATTGCATCCAACGCTTGCCTTTTACTCCTGAGGAGAGCATCTGCCAAGCTTTGAGCCTCAGATTCTAAGTCAAAGATTCGCCTATCATACCCTTCTCTGACCTCCCTTTGTGTTGAGGACATCCATAAGTTTCTCCATTCGTCCCTTTGCCTCCAAGCCCTATCTAGGTCCTCTTGTTGAGTTTGAAGGCGTGAGCTCATAGCTTGAAGATCAGCATGGGCACGCTCCTTCTTTTCCTCCTCCATTCGAGCTAATCCTTCATTGACCTTAGATTGTTCCATGGTTTCCTTAAGGCTCAACCTCAGTTGGCTACTTTCTCCAGTAGCTTGGTAGAATTTAGCCTCCCATTCATCTTTTTCTCTTGTCAATCTGGCAATGGTCTCCTTAAGCTTTTCACTTTCTTCCATGGAGATTGCGGTAGGTGGAGGAACCATGGGATCAACGGGACCATCTAAAGTAAAGGGAAGCTTTACCTTCCTTATCCTTTCCTCCATCCATTGTGAATATGGTACCCTTGATTCCTCTCTTGGCCTTTTCAGACTGCTCTTCCCTTTTATACTTTGCTTCCATGCTTCAGAAATTCTTAGGACATCAGGATGATCTCCTTTCACACCTTGTAGGACGAAGCCTTTTAGCAATTTGTCTTCCGGCTTGTAGGACAAAGGGTGTCCTAGCTGCCTCATCGCCAAAATAGGATTATAACTTATGCACCCTCTTGAACCAATCAAGGGTACATTTGGAAAGTCTCCACAACTTAAGATCACATCATCCCTTTGGAGTATTTGAGGGAACCATAGGATGTCATTACCAGCGAGGGATACTAGATATTGGGACCAATCATTAGCTTTCATTTGTCTCATATCCCCTATGTCCCTCACTAGATGGGAGCATAACCACTTGTACAGTAATTGGGGGCAGCATAGCATAGCCCCTCCCTTCTTCTCAAATTTGCAATGAAGAGTAAAGTATATATCCGCAAAGAGAGCCATTGATGAGTCTTCTTCTCCAAGAGTCACATCCAGAAATAGATTGACAGCGGCGATATCTACGAAGTTTGGAACACTTGGGAATAGGACCAACCCAAAGATAAGTAATACCATGATGGCGTCTAGGGCTACCCAATTTTTGCGAGTCGCGAAGTGACTAGCTTTATTTTCTAAGAACCATTTAGGAAACCCTTCGAAGCCATCTTTAGTTTTCAGATGAGCTTGTAGGTCGTCTTCTCGAATATAAAGACCGCTTGCCATTTCTTTTAATGAAGGACTATACCCCAATGCTTTGAATGGACCTTTATTGCTTTTAGGGAGGTCAAGTATCCTTCGAACCTCTTCCAGGGTGGGAGCTATTTGGAAGTCCTTGAATTGGAAGCACCTTAACTCAGGATCATAAAATTGGGCCAAGGCAGTTAGGCCCTCCTCTTGCATAGGAATGAGAACAAGATCCAGTATATCTCCATACCTACGAATTATAGGCTTCCTTCTTTCCTTAGGTAACTCAACAACATAAGTCTTTAGGCCCTTTATGTCTGATGTCCTTACTTTAATTGGGAGAGTTCTCTTTTTTCCAACTTCCATTGTCCTTTGATTCAATCCTTTTTTTGTAAAATTTTAAGATTCCTGTGAATGCAAAAAAAGAAAAAATTTATGAGGATGATGAATGCACATGATGTCTTGATTAGGGTAAAGGTAAAGTGTAAGCATGCCCCTAGTAAGGTGGGCTTCCCTAGAACAGGATGGATCTAAGTTAAGACTACCCAATCCCCTCACAGGTAGGTTACCTAAATTTGGTCAGCATAACGACCCCAAAGTGTTTAGACTATACCCTTGTTTTACCATGAGAAGGAGCAAGCCTTCCTACGGTAATCCTTCGGGATAAGTCTCATTTGGGATAGGGCCCTAGTAACAACCCTTGAGGGTTGAATACATAAGGCCCATGATTAGTGTGGGGTAGGTTAAGGCTCTCAGAGTCTCGGACCACATCCAAATCATTCCACTACGAGAGGGGCTAGCCCTTTCGTGAGGACGACTTTGGAAGGATCTACTCTGAGTGTGGCATCAATGCATTTTAGGGGACGTTGCGTCCCCCGCAAAAACATTTCCGTTCCACTTTAGGTTCTAGGGTTATCCTCCAAGCTTTGGGTTTTAGCTTCACTCCTTTTTTTTTTATTGCCCCAATCCCTTGCATGATAACAAAATAAAACAAAATGTTAAATAAATAAATATATGAAATAAAAATAAATAAATAACAATAAAATAAAAACAAAAAAAAATAAACATCCAAGACAAACAAAACCCTAAATCCTAAGGCTAGGATTGACTCTCGCTAGGAAGGAATCCCCAGCAGAGTCGCCAGCTGTCGCGGCCGGCAAAAATATTCGAGTCGCCATCATATTTTTTCTAAGGAAAATAATGATAACCCTAAAAAAATCCTAATCCTAAAGGTAGAGATTCCTAAGGTTCGGGAGTCGGTTAAGTGAGGGGAAGGTGTTAGGCACCCCTCACTTCCATTGTACTCAATGGGATCCACCTTTGAATTTAGGGTATATCTGTTTGTCTAAGTTATAGGAAAACCTAAGTTTTTTATTAATTATACTCGCTAGGGTTAGTTTGCAACCCTATGCCTACGTACCCTCAATTTGAAGGATCAGAGTAACCGTAGTTCACCTCCCCTATTCCTACCCCCTAATCCTATTCCTAAATCCCAAATCCTATCCCTAAATCCCATCCACTATTTATACTCTTGGATAAAGAGTTCTATCCCTTAAATCTAGTGTTTATACTCCTAGATGAGGAGTTCTATCCCTTAAATCCCTTTGTCCATTGTTTATACTCTCGGAGGAAGAGTTCTATCCCAAAATCCAAATCCCATCCCTTATTTAGGCTCTCGGACCAAGAGCTTTATCCCCATTTTTTATTCCATTTATATCCCCATTCAATCCCTTAATATCCTTTATATATCCCTTATTCCAAATTGAAATTCTCTTGAACACTTTTATAATGTAATATGAAAATTAATCAAGAAGAACAATTTAATTTAATTATTATTCTTTCTTAAACAAATAATTAATTATAATAATTTTCCCTAATAAATAAACCCCAATTTTTAAAACTATGTCAGAAATTAAAACCCATACCCATATTTTCAATATTATTAAATATAGTAAACCCATATTTTAATTCCCAAAAAAAATTTGTAAAATATTATAAACTCATATTTTAAATTCCGAAATATAATTCATTAACATGTATAAACCCCAAAATATAAATTAGACCCAAATAAATAAATCCACATTTTTTATAATGAATCCAAAATTATACGTAAACCCATATTTATACAATAAATAAACTCCAGAATCATAAAATTAATAAAAGGAAACTAATTAAGAAAAACACCCTTAATTATTTGATTATTAAGTTGATTTAAATAAATTAAATAGATAAAAACCCTAAACATTTGAATAATCCCTAATGAAGCAATTAATCCCCAACTATATTTAAAATACCTATTCGTAATCCAACATCACTTAACAAATAAAATTAAGTTGATTATCTTTATATTAACCCCTAGAACTTAATTTTAAATTATAATTCAAAAAAATAATTATTGTAAAAAAAATTAGTCAAAGCCTAACATCCTAACTGTATTATAATCCTGTTTTAATCTATTTTAGTTAAATTGAAAACAGAAAAAGTAAAATAGAAAAGAGAAATAAGTGGCTTAGTCAAAATTGAGTTAAAAGTCAAAATTGAAAAACTTTATTCCTTCTCTCTCTCTCTCGTGAAACACTTTCTCAGTTTCTCATCTCTACTCACTTCCCCTTTCCATCAAGAACCCATTTATAAACAAATCCAAAATGTAATCACACCATTTGAGGTCCACAAAATAAAAACCGATTAAGTATGCAGAGCGGTGGGCGGATGCGGAGGAAGGTGGTCCGATCGGTGGTCTCGTCGGAGATGGGTGATGCGCGGCGGAGGCTTCAGCTGCGGTTGCGGTGGAGAGCCGCGGTTGATTCACGCGGTTACGTTTCGGGTTTTATCTCGCTTCATTTCAATTCCGATTTTGTTTGAGTTTTGGTTTAATTTTCCACTTCAATTTTGTATCGTTGATTTCAAACTGGGTATTGGTTTGGAGTTTGACTGTACTTATATTGGATATGATTTTTAAAAGGTTTGATTTTGGATTAGATTGTTCCTTGATTTTTCCGAGTTCCAGTTTGAATTGGGAGTTGTATTTTGTATTTCGACATTGATTTGTGTTTTGAAATAATTTGTTTACGGACATTGAAACAGAGCATTGAAACTGAGAAAAGTTTAGGATTTGATTTTTGAAGCTGGGTATTATTTCTTGAAAGAATATGATTTCAATTTTGAAATAGGTTATTATGATTTGATTTTTGATTTTCCTATCGGCTTATGTGTTGGTAAAAAGGATGAGGTTGTTCTTTGTTGAAAAAAAAATTTGATATTAGTATTGCTATTGTATCAGATTGAAGGTTATTTAATCGTTTGTTCCAAAACGACTGAAAAGTTGAAACCACTACAGTAGCCACACTCTTAATTTCAAAATCTTAATTATATATATGCTTATCAACGAAAGCACAACACGTAATGAAAACAAACAATACACATTGATCCTAGTTATAACCCTTTTTATTTTTCTCTTCTATTTTAACAACCTAATAAGAAAACAAAATTACTGCTTCGAATAATTATTAAAAAAAAAACCCAATCTTGGAATAGTTAAAAATAATGGAAATACACATTCAATTCCTATAAAATGCCAAGCAATTTTCAAAGTAATATCGGCGCAAGATATGTACATTAAGAAAAGAAAGAAAGAACCAACCTACGGGATCGAGATCTATCCCGGTGAGCAAAATTATTACACTTTTGAGCTTTCTTCCTTTTTTACGCGATCGATTCCTTCCACCCTTATCTTTTCGTTTTGCCTTCGCCTTAATCTTCTCCTTTTCTTGAAGGACTGATGGTGGTTTAGGGTTTGGTTGTTGTTGTTCTTCGGTGTGAAGGACAACAACTTTTTAGGGAGTGATTTGTAGATTGTGGGTGAAGAAAATAGGAGAGAACAAGACTCTATTTATAGGGAAAAAATAGGTTAAAACATTAAATGTGATTATCTATTTTTAAACCAAATCGATTTAACCTGATTTTCTCTTATTGCTTAAAGCCCAAGCCAATGAATCTGGATGGATTCAAGGCTTGGTGAATTTAAATAAATAAAAAATTTTAAAATAAAAGAAAAAGCCTAATAATGAAAGATTTTATTTGATTTTAACTTATAAGATTTTTTGAGATTTTTTCATAAAAACATGATTTTAATGAAAAAATCAAATTTTTAAAATAAATATTAAATAAAATACGAAAATTAATATTAAAATAAAAAAAAAACTATTTTTATGGTTTTTTCATGATTTAAAAGTTAAATAGAAAAGGTTAGTAATAAAGAAAAAATCTAAAAGTGGCAGAGATAGGATTCGAACTCATGCACTCTCCCTTACAGTCCTTAGGCCTACTCCTCTACCAAATGGGCTATTATATTTATTTGAAATAAAATTACGTCTAAAAACAAAAAAAACTGATTTCTAATTTGCACTCCTATACTATATTTTTTGTTGTCTCCCCCTTTTTTTATGCATAGAGATAGTATTAAACATTTTTTGGAAAAAAAAATTAGAAATACAAAATACCCATTATCATTATTTTTTACTTATATAAGCGATAAAAGGTAAAAAGGAAGAACGGAAGGGTGGTCAAAATTTGGGGTACGATAATAACATATCGCCCCTGCCAGCTTCTTAGCCGCCCATTTATTGGAATCAGTGCCCGTCATTTAGTTGTGGTGCTCATTTCTTATATCAACCGCCCTCTATGAAAACATGGTGGTGATGTGTCCATATCCATAACAACAAGGGAGAAGAAGTATAAAAGGGGGAAATTACGTTCTCCTTATTATTAAGGGAGTTCATTGCATACATCCCGCGCTCTTAAGAGTGGGTATTACTCTCTTTAAGCCTAAGACTCAGGCACAAGGGATTCCTATAAATACCTAAACTCGAGGGACATCAAATTTTACCTCGAAAACACTAAATATAGAGCTTCTCACCTCTTTGCATGAACTTGCTCTAACAACAAAACAACCTCAAAACCCTTTAATAGTCCCACAACACAAGATATTGTCACGTATTATACCTTTAACAAGTACAACTTATCTTGCAGTTTCTCATGATATACCATCTATAGGATATTAAGAGAAGAGGAAAAGCCATATTCAAGAATTATACATTTAAAGTTACAAAGAAGATAAATGTTTCTGAATAAAATTCAACAAACCTAAAAAACACATTTTAGTGATCGATTATATAATATCAATTAAATTAATCTCAAAAGTTAAATGTTACACGACTAATCTGACACATTTTAAAAAGTTTGAGAAATTCAAATGATATTTTTTAAATTATGAGAACAAAATAAATATTAAACCATGTAAAATCTCCTTTAACTTATTTTGTGATTTCAATTTGATCTTATAACTATTTCTTGATTAATTATGATCTCTTAAATTTACTTATCTTAGTCATATTAATCATTTATTTATGTTGTTTTCCGAGTTAGACCATCTCCAGCGGATGGTTTTTTCACTTTGTCCGCCAGCGTGTCACTCAAAACCCATTAAATGGGTCCACCAGCTCATAAATTGTTGCATTGCATTGCAACGTTTCATTGAGGTAAAATAATAATATAATAATCACTTTTAATAATGAGTAGTTATATATGAGTTAAAATTGTGGGGTCCAATATGATATTTTTAGAGTTGCACTATTAGAGTGAAAATTAGAGGAATTGTTTAAAGATGATGTGTCTTGATGGGTCCCACAAAGAACCAAAAAATGGGTTGCCCATTGGAGATGCTCTTAAAATGTTAATTCCAAACTACATGCATGTTATAATTTCATAAACAACACCACATTTCATATTCACTAATAAACAACAACTTATTAACTCAAATTATAGTGATGAATGTGTAAATATGATTTTAGTTCATATAATTATAATATTTTTTATTCTAATCATAATAAATTCTTAAATTTGAATTTAATCTCTTTAAATTATATATAAATAAATAAATAAATATATATATATATATATTTCAATTTTAACGTTAGTTTATTGAATCAAATGAGGGATTTTATTAAATCACGTATAAAGTTAATGCTAAAAATAATTGTTTCTGAATTTATAAAGAATAAAACTACACAAAACATCCTAGAGTTAGAGGATTCAATAAAAATAATCTTAAATTAAATATAATAAAAATAGTTACAGAGTAAAACTGGAAAATACGATAAAAGGTAAAACCCTTTCAAAAAATAAATTAAATATTAAAGAATTAAACCTTTCATTGAAAAACTTATTCAACAACTCTCTTCGTCTCTACAATTCTTAGATTCCAAATTCTCTATCTCTGCGTTCCAAACCTTCACAAAATGGAGAACGCCGCTTTCAAAAATCCAAACTTTGGTGACGAAGAAGATGAAGAAGTCCCTGATTCCTTTTCTTGTTGCGTTTGTTTGTAAGTTTCTATCATCATGTTTTAATTTTGAGACGAAACCTAGCTTCAATTTTGTTCGCAAATTCTTATTCACAATTCAAAAGGATCATCGGGGATTCGTTTAATTTTTATATAAAAAAATGGAAAATTGTTCTTGAATTGATTCAAGTTGATAAGAAGAATTCGATTTGTTTATGTTTTGTTTTAGGATCTGAAGTTGTTATTCCATCATGTAAAATGTAAATTTGGTATCTTAAATTTCAATTGATTGCAAACCACAGAATGTGCCTCTTTTTGCTGCTTGATATGGATTGCACATTCATGAATTTAGAATTTTTTATTCTATGATTGATTCTGTGGTAAAAAAAAATTGTTTTTGAGTGAATTGTTATGGAAAATTGATTATGGTTAAAGCAATTTATGTTTGGAATGCAAAATTAAGTTGACCAGGAAATTTCAATGGAAAATCAAGTTTAAACTCAAAAACTACAAATTCTAGCTTTAAGTAGAATCAATTATGGAATGCAAAATTGAGTTGACCAGGAAATTTCAATGGAAAAATCAAGTTTAAACACAAAAGCTACAAATTCTAGTTTCAAGTAGAATCAGTTCTGGGACTCAAAATTGAGTTGACCAGGAAATTTCAATGGAAAAATCAAGTTTAAACTCAAAAGCTACAAATTCTATCAAGTAGAATCAATTCTAGAGGCAGACTCAATTATACTCTAGAAGAATCAAACATCCCAAAATTATTTCAAAATCAATTCTTCACCTCTAAAAGTGCTTTTGGCTCTTCCAAAATTTAAACCTAACATACACTAAAGGTAAAAGGGGGTGCGTTTGGATTGGCGGTAGACAAAATTGATTTTGATAGAATTGAGTTTGGTAGTATTGATTCTAACAGAATTAAGTTTAGCAGAATTGATTTATGTTTGGATACATTTATGTAAAAGTGAGTTGAACAACACATTTTAGGGTAAAAATCACGTTTAAACTCAGAAGCTACAAATTCTAGCTTCAAGTAGAATCAATTCTGGAGGTATAATCAATTCTACTTAAGAACCAAACACCTCAAAATCACTCCAGAATCAATTCTACAGATCTAGAATTGTTTTTGTCTCTTCAAGTCAAACCAAACATGCCATTCTTGGGTTTTGACATGTTTCATATGCTTGTTTGTTGTTTTCTTTATCAAACTGTACTTGCTGATTTTGACACTCCTGTCATCATGCAGGGATCTTTTATACAAGCCCATTGTACTATGTAAGGCAACAATATTTTCTTGAAATATATATTAAAAATGCGAGTAGCGTTATGAATTTTGCCTTTTTTCCACCATATTTTGCAGCTTGTGGTCACATATGTTGTTTCTGGTGTGTCTATAAATCAATGAATTGTCTGCGCGAGTCTCAGTGTCCAACATGTAGGCATCAATACTATCACTTCCCAACAGTCTGTCAAGCGCTTCATTTTTTGCTTCTTAAGATCTATCCTGTTGCTTACAATAGAAGGATCAATCAAACTCTTGGTATGTATCTTTCTCTAACTGTATGCATAAGCATATTTAGATATAAATGTATGTTTTTTGCAGTGTGGTATGTAAAATTACTAGTTAGTACCATGTGCAGTCAATGGTTATGTTGTATCTTTTACTTACGCAATACGCAATCATATATTATAAGATTATCCGCATCCATTGCAATAAAACGTGACAGAATGGATAAATTTATGTAACTTCGTTGAGTTTAATTTCTTATGTTTTATTGATCTCGTGAACTTTATTTTATGATTTTGCTCTATCTTGTTTACTGTATTCTTATTATTTTATCTAAGTTTGACAAATTGATCTCTTGTTTTAGAGGAAGAGAAGAAATCAGGCTTCTATTCCCCTCAATTTGATCCTGACACATGTGAATCACAAGCTAAATTCGGTCATTCATGTAGCCCTTCTTCCTCCTCTATGATAAATCCGGTGCCCAACTCATGCAATGTGGAAACTTTTGAATGTACAAAGCAGCCAGAGTTCCTTGCCCATGAAGCAGAGCCTGAAACTACCGGGACTCCGGCTGAAGAAAAAACATTGCCTCATGATAAGCTTGACATAAAACAAAAAATATCAGTTGCTGATGTGATGTGTACAATGTGCAAGCAGCTTCTTTTTCGTCCCGTAGTTCTTAATTGTGGTCATGGTACTCAATATATTTAATTTTTCTTTCAATTATATTATCAAAACTATCATTATCAGAACACTTAATTGAGATTGTTTTTGCTCTACTTTCCCTTGTCTCTGCAGTATACTGTGAAACTTGTGTCTACAAGTTAGCTGATGAGATGCTTAGATGCCAAGTTTGTCAAAGTCCACATCCAAGAGGTTTTCCAAAAGTGTGTTTGGAGTTTAATCACTTTTTGGAGGAACAATTTCCTGAAGAATATGCACGGCGAAGTGATGCTATTGAACTAAAGGAAATCAAAGTCAAACCCGAGACCCCTTCTTGTATGTATACTGGGTCTGCTACATTATGTTTGATATCGTGAAGCATATAATATTTTTAATGAAATAATTATAATATGCGTGAATATATTCCATATTTTTTAAGATATAGATATTAGATTCTTCATATGGTATGTTGATCTGTTGAAGTAGTGAGAGTTGAAGCGTGATAATTGAAATTAATGAAACCTAAGGAAGAATATTGAACTGAAGGTTTTCCCAAGGATTAGAACATCTACAATAAAGTTATAACTGAAAATACATGCTCTTCGATTGCTTACGTTGAGATCTTTGTTATTCCACCCACATCAGTCCACCCTTCGAATGTCCAATCATAAGTGTAAGAGTGTGTGTTTAGAGTCCCATATCAACTAGAGATTTGACATAGGTAGTGTCGAATTGCTTATAATGCTTGGGTAGTTCTCTCCTTGCAAGTCAATTTCGTGGGGTTTTGTTAAGCACAATATGATATCAAAATTTATCTTAGATCTGTTACTGAGCCAAATATCTTTGTTATTCCACCCATAAATGTCCATCCTTAGGCGTGAGGGTGTATTGAGAGAGATCCTGTTATTCCACTCACATTGGTTCACGCTTCAGATGTGATGTCGAGTCCAGAGAGTGAGTTGATGAATTGAGTCTCACATTGGCTAGAGATTTGCCCTATGTAGTGCTTACAAAGCTTGGTAGTCCTCAACTTACAAGTTAGTTTTGTCGGTTATGGTAGGCTTTTTGCTCAAGTTCAAATAGTTTACAACTCACCACATCAACTGGATTCCTCTTATTCCAAATTTGTTCATCAAATTCTGCATTCCCCTTATTCCAAATTTGTTCATCAAATTCTGGATTGTAAATAAATCCAGCTCTTTGGTTGTGAGTGCTGTCCATATGTTGAGGTCTCATGGATTCCCTAATTCTTTGTTATAGTCTCCCCATCCTGCTTCTCTACACAAGGTTTGAGATCAATTCCCTTACTTTATAAGCTTCTTTTTTTTGGCAAAAAATGCATGTTGAAATAATCCGATTTTAGTAAAGGAAGAGGAAAAGAGGAATATACTGTATAATATGATGATTGAAATCAATGTTGATTTGGTGTCACACAATACAAAGCATTTAAAACTCCTAATTCCGGTTTAATAAGGAGATGAATTATGAAATATTGAAAGCACTTGAAACTTATCATTTACATATATGACACCCTAAAATACCCTACAATACATTCTCTGTTTTTCAAGAGGTTACTTTACACGCACTTTGATGTTTCTATACCTTTTGGTATTCTTCTAGTTACTATGTATTTTCTTCTTTCTCAGGTTCATTGGATAACGGTAACAAAGGAGAAAATACAGAATGGTGGTCTGATCCTGACTTGAAAGTTCACATTGGAGTTGGTTGTGACTTTTGTGGGGTAAGATCTTAATCCCCTCATATCCTGCATTATGGATTGATATGTTGTTTTATTGTTGTCTCTATATTTTAGATTTCTTTTACCAAACTAGTTTTATGTCTATATTAGTGATCTGCAATGTGATAATGAGTTGGCTTGTATGTGCAGATGTTTCCCATCATTGGAGATAGATATAGATGCACCGATTGCAAGGAGAAAATGGGTTTTGATCTTTGTAAAGATTGCTACGACACCCGCTCCAAACTTCCAGGCCGATTTAATCAACAACACACCTCAGATCATAGTTTCAAGCTTGTACAACCCAACTATATTCGTAACATAATGTTGAGGCTGGTCACCGGACAGTTAGGTGACAGGTCTATCGACACCGAGTCTTTAAGTAACATAGATTTTACAGCCGAAGCCTCTGGGTTGTATGATGATGGTGAAGATAACCAGAATGACCCTGAAGCTACCGATTGAAAATTCGAACCCAAAAATAATCATGGTCTATTGTTGGTGATATTGCTTAGCTGCTTGTTGATTTAGGAGATGCAAATAATGCAATACTTGGAGCATGTTTGTTTTCCAATCAATTCCTAATTGAATCTTTCTACAGATTGTGGAAATCAGTGACAGGTTATTTTAGGCCTTCATGGCAAGATTCTTGAAGAGATATTCGGGAATGTACATATTTTTAGGAGTTTGCATGAGATGTGTGTAAATCTGTATTTTTTTTTTTATATAATAATCTGTATAGAATTACTAAATTTTAGTCTAGAAATCGAAATGTGCGAAAATGATATTTGAATGCTCAGAATCTAAACTGTATTGGTGAGATTATTGGTACTTGAACTACAATACAATGAAATGGACCCAATTTATTAATTGGAAACATTGAATGTCCAATCAGTTTCTTAAATGACCTGTCTGGTAAAATCACATATGTTCTATTTGAATTGAATGATACATAGTACCAATGTTGGTACAACCTTGCTTTTCTCTCTCATTTTCTAACATGTTTGTTTTCACACATTCTTTTGATTGCTGGATTATATTTACTCCCTCCTTTCCATTTTTCCATTTTTGTTGGTGCTGTTTTTGTAAAGTAATTACTACGTGTAAGAAATTATGAGTTCAAATTCAAGTTTAGGTGTATTAATATTTTGTCATCTACTGACTAAATTGAATTTACCGAACTCCTTATCGTATCTTAGAGTGTATTTGGACAAGGTGATAGAGTTTTTAAAGAATTTAAAATTTTAAACAATTCAAATGATTCATCTACTATCTATATATACAAATTCAATTGCATGAACTTCCTAAATTGCCCTTTTCATCACAATTTATTTACACTATCAAAAGGACATTTTAGTAATCAACTAATGTTTACTTTTTTCATTCTCATTTACTACTACAACATGACAAGTGACACTCATTCTCTCTCTTCATTAAAATTTCAAAATTTTCTCACATTTATTTTTCCCACACTTTCTAACTTTTATTTTATTTTATTTATTTATTTATTATCACTAAAAAGTGCTAATAATTTATTTTTTTATTTATTTATTATCACTAAAAAGTGCTAATAATTTATTTTTAATCAACAATTGTTTTAATTTGTTATACCAAATCCTTTTTAAAATATTAATTTTTTTTATTTCTCCATCTCACAATTTTTTTTCTTCTTTTGATATAATTATTTAATACAATTAAATTTATATGATTAATGTTAATTTTATAATTAAGTAAATAATTTTAAATTTTGCATTTGTATCTAAATATATTTTATATCACACCTATTTTTTTTTTATTTCACGGGTTATTATCAGCACAATGTCTATTTTATTTTTATCAACAATTTGTCTTGATTTGAAATACAAAATCTTTATTTCAAAATAAATTTTTTTTTTTTTTTGTCTTTCTTCATTTCACGAGTTTTTTTTTTCTTTTTGCATTATTACATTTGTATATAAATATATGTATATTGTATCAAATAAACTTTCTATTTCACAGGTCACTATCACCACAATACATATTTTATTTTAATCAATAATTACCTTAATTTAAAAGATAAAATCATTATTTTCAAATATTAAATATTTTTTTATCTCACGAGTCCATTTTTTTCTCTTTGTATTTTAATACAATTGAATATATATAATCATTGTTTATTTTAAAATTAATATCTAATTTCATATTTAGATACATATATAAATATATTTTATATCATTCTAAATTTATATATACATTTAAATATCTTTTATACCATATCAAATAATTTTACCCGTGCGGGAGCACGGGTATGTTACTAGTTCTTAAATATAAGATCATATTCATAAATTTTAATTTTTTTTAGTCCAATTGAAAATATGTAAAATATGATCAATTTGCAATTTTTGAACATTTGAAGAGAATTTGAAAATTATTAAGAATTTATTTGTAATTTAAAAAAAAATTTGGGAGTGAATTTAAATTTTTCATAAAATATGAGAATTATTTTGTAAATTTTGAAAAATTAATAATAAATAATTTAACATTCGCATTATATAAAATGAACGAGCAATGAAATTCTTTATTTTTTGGTGTAATTTAAAATTCCTTAAATTTAACTTGAATAAAATACTTAATAAATTTATATTATTTTAACAATTCTCCATTTTTTTATTTAAACAATAAATTTTGATAAAGTCATTTTAAATTCTCTCAAAACATTATTTTTCCTCATTAAATGTTTCACCCAAACACAATAATAAGATCAAAAAATTAATTTTTTGCCTTTTAACTTTTCAACTCATATTAATTAAAAACTCTATTTGATAACGAATTTTTAATGCAAATTTTTAGTTTTTTTTTGTAGCTTTTGTTTTTTTACAAATATTATTTGAAGTACTTTCTAAATTTATATTTTTAATTTGTCAATTATATTATTTTATTTTTATTCTTATTATTTTAACTAAAAACTTATTTTTATCTTTTATAATTTGGAATAAAATATATATATTTTTAATTTCTAGCATAAAAAAAGTGAAGTTTTGCATCTAAAATAAATTGTGAATTTTTTTACTACAAAACTTCATCTATTTATTCTCTTGCTCATTGTTTTAACTCCACCTTCTTCCATTTTCATCTTCTGATGATTTTGCTCTGCTCTTGTTCTCTATCATTGTCCTTTTTCGCTCTTACATCTAAAATAAATTGTAAATGTTTGATCATTGTAACAAAATATTACTAGCAATTAATGTTGTTATCTAAAGACTTGATATGAATGATGCATTTGGTATTTTGATGAATAATTTTTTTTTTGTTTTCTATAAACTAATATAGTTTATGTATCTGAAAAATAAGTTAAATTTTGATTCTCAAAAGTTTTAATTTTTAAGAATAAAATATGAACATTACGTTCTTGAATCTAGATTTTACATAAGGTGGAGAAACTCAAATTCTCTCACAATTTAATATATTTAAAGTGAGACTCAAGTTTAAAAGGTGAGTACACTCCAAATTACACAAGTCTATTATCTTAAAGTTTTGCAATCCAGAGACATTAGAGGTGTTATTTAAGATGACGTAAATTTTGTCATATTATCTTTGCTTAAATTCTAGTACTTTTAAAACAATAAGCGAAAGATAAACTTTCATTGGACTGATGACTTTTCTTTATGATTATTAAGTAAAGAAAATACCAAAAACACATTATGAAACTATTTAATCTTGTTAAAGCGTTATAGTTTCGTCAATTATGTGACTTTGTTGATAATTTACCATATGATATTCTCTTTGTACAATTAAGTTTATAACTATTAAAGTTAGAAATTATTCTTTAATAGAATAATTTCATAAAGTTTGCAATAAAGAAAAGATTATAGCAAGAAAAATAAATTGTGCTCATTCGATAAATACCTAAATGGATAAGGGCAAATAAAGAATAATAAGAATATATGATCTGAACTGACAAATATTCAATGCTGTTGAAAAATACATCACTTTAAAGGAGACGAATTTGGTGAAGATTGATATATTTTTTTATATTTATTTTTAACTATTTTAGATTGTCATTATAAGCTTAAATTTGCATTTAAAAGATAATTTGGTGAAAGAATAAAGTTTTGTTTTAATATAATAACTTTTTTTTAAATGATTGATTCAATTTGTCTTTTAAATTCAAATATTATTATAGTTAATTCAGTCATGACTTGTGACAATCTAGAATTGTTGAAAAGTTTGAGAAATATAAACTTTAGTCCCAAATTAAAGAATATTTTGAGACAAATATTGTAATGTGTCTTGAGAATATTGAGTTTGGGGAGAGATATGGTCAAAGAAAAAAATTGAGTGGGAAAGAATTGGTTCTAACTCAATTCATATAATTGCTATTTATACAGCAAATTTGGATCCTCATACGACTATTATTTATGGGTTAAATATACAAACCCCCTGCAATGTTAGCGAGTTTTCATTTTAGCCCCTGTAAAATTTTTTTTATAAACACCCCCTCTTAATATTCAGATTCCCTCACTTAGGCCCCTGATTACCACATTGCAGCAAAAATTCTTTCTTATTGCTTGCGTGGCAGTCCACGTGGCATTTTTAATATTTTATTATTATTATTTTATTATTTTATTATTTTTTAATATTTTTTATTTATTTTTTATTGTTTTTTTAATTTTTTTAATTTTTTTTATATTTTTTTTAAATTTTTTAATCTTTATTTTTTACTTTATAATTTTTTTTTCGTATTATTTTTTTAAATTATTTTTATTAATATTTTTTTATGAAAATATATTAAAATTTCAATTGGGCTTTCCCATAATATTTTAGATCAAATAGCATTTTCAGATCAACCCATTACTCAAGTTTTATAAAGCCCAAGACGGAGGCTAAAAGGCTTGACTCTGCGGGAGAGTATTATCTGTCTTGTACGAAGCCCAAGATTGAGGCTAAAATGAGTTTGACTTTACTTGGGAACTTATTTCGCAAAGCCTAAATGAGGGCTCGGAGGAATTGACTCCGTTGGGGGAAGATATTTGTCCCAAGCTTAAGAGAAGGTTATGGAGATTTATGTCTCGTACAAAGCCCGAGATGGAGGCTAAAAGGGTTTGACTCAATAAGAGAGTACTTTTATCTGTCCTGTTCAAAGCCCAGGATTGTGGCTGAACAAGCTGGAGAAATCATTATACAAAGCCTAAGAGGAGGCTAACTTTTGCTAGGGAAATCTTTAAGCCTAGCCAAAGAAAGGCTGGAAAAGATTGTCTCAACAAGAGAATGGTTTTTATCTGTCTCGTACGAAGCTCGAGATTGAGGCTAAAAGGGGGTTGACTCAACAAGAGAGTGCTTTTATCTGTCTCGTACAAAGCCCGAGATTGAGGCTAAAAGGGTTGACTCAACAAGAGAGTACTGAAAGGTGATTGACTCAACAAGAGAGTCTGTAAGAGTGATTGACTCAACAAGAGAGTCTGACAAGGTGATTGACTCAACAAAAGAGTCTAAAAAGTAATTGATTGACTCAACAAGAGAGTCTAAAAAGGTTAGCTCTGATGGGGAGAATCATTGTACAAAGCCCCAGAGGAGGCTGACTTTGCTGAGGAAGGGTCATTATATAAAGCCTAAGAGGAGGTTATCTTTCTGCTGGGGATTCTTGAGATCCCTAGGCAGGTTTAAATGGGGAATCAACTCTTGCAGGGGAATGTAGAAGAGTTGAGATATCAGAGACCTTGAGGCTCCGATAGTGTTATGATGACTTGACCCTGGTTGGGGAATTTTGGGAGAAAGACGAGATTTTTAGAACCCACAAGTTTTAACTCTGCTGGAGATTAATCCAGAATCCGGGGTTTCTCCTATACTTTGTAAGGCACTTGAGAATGTCTTTGAGACTCAAGGGGATTTAGACTGTCCAAGTCTACTGGTGTAGAGATTTTTATCTTTTGTATGATGCCCAAGAGGAGGCCGACTCTTTTAAGGGATGAGTATCAACCCTAAAATTAGTCTGAGGGTTTTGACTCCTTTTTAGAAAGACAGCTCTAACGAAGGATGACTAAGTTATGTCTTATACCTTTAAGAGGTCTTCAGGGTCCTTGTATTAAGCCCAAGAGAAGGCATGAGAACTTCTAAGAAGCCAAAGGGTCCTTGTACAAAGCCCAAGAGGAGGCGGGGATGCTTTATAGGAAGCCCGTGGGTCTTAAACCAAGAAAAGTTCAAGAAATGCTATTCACCGAGAATAGATCATTTAGTGAAAGTTCTAAGGTTTGAAGAAACTCAAGAGATGCTATTCACCGAGAATAGATCAACTCTGGGGAGTAGAATTTCTTTGACAATTTCTAACGTGACAGTCTGAGAAAAGGTTCACCGAGAATACTGCCTTTCTCTTTGTTCCATATTGTTTAAGCCCAAGAGAAGGCAAGACTGTATCTGGAAATCCTATGGGGATCTAGTTCTGACTGTATTTAAGAGTGACCAAACTGACTTTACCTAGTTCTAGAGCTAGTTGCCTGGGAAAACTCTAAATAGCTATACTAGTATATATACAGTTGATATATGACAAGTATGTAAAAGGATATAAAAGAAGACTTACAATGCGCAGCTTCCCACAATACAGTTATATATATATTTGACATGTATTTAAAAGAATGAAAAAAGACTCATAGTGTGGAGCTTCCCACAATACAATTATATATATTAAAGCAAGTAAATGAAAGCGGATAAAACTTACAGGTGAGCAAGCTTCCATGTTGTATTGTTAGTTGTTCAAAGAAATTAAAGAAAGTTTTGATAACAACTGTATATTTGAACCTAAATCAAAAGGGAAGTTATTTTGAAAAGATTGTTGGGGCTTATACTCAAGGAGAGGCCCAAGGTTTAACAGTGATTGCACCGTTGTTTTGGAGATCGCACCGGGACTTATACAACGACTGAGGCCCAAAAATTATTTATTTACCAAGAGGTGGGACTTACACTCTATCAAGAGGCCCAAAATATTGCCTGGGAAAACTCTAAATAGCTATACTAGTATATATACAGTTGATATATGACAAGTATGTAAAAGGATATGAAAGAAGACTTACAGTGCGCAGCTTCCCACAATACAGTTATATATATATTTGACATGTATTTAAAAGAATGAAAAAAGACTCATAGTGTGGAGCTTCCCACAATACAGTTATATATATTAAAGCAAGTAAATGAAAGCGGATAAAACTTACAGGTGAGCAAGCTTCCATGCTGTATTGTTAGTTGTTCAAAGAAATTAAAGAAAGTTTTGATAACAACTGTATATTTGAACCTAAATCAAAAGGGAAGTTATTTTGAAAAGATTGTTGGGGCTTATACTCAAGGAGAGGACCAAGGTTTAACAGTGATTGCACCGTTGTTTTGGAGATCGCACCGGGACTTATACAACGACTGAGGCCCAAAAATTATTTATTTACCAAGAGGTGGGACTTACACTCTATCAAGAGGCCCAAAATATTTTAATAGAAAAGAAATGGGACTTACAACACAAGGGTAGGCCCAGATGATTTTCGTTTTGAAAAGGCGTTCGCGCAGAGATTTTTTTAACGCAGAGGAATTTATATAACGTCTGAGGCCCAAAATGGTTTTGGTTAAAAAGGGATTGGGTCTAACACTCTATTAGAGGCCCAAAAGTTATTTTGAAAAAGAAAGATGGGATTTACAACACGAGGGGAGACCCAGATGGTTTGTTTGAAAACGGCGATCGTGCCGAGGTTTTTGAAAATACAGTGGGTCTTATACAAAGACTGAGGCCCAACAAGGCTTCTTATTACAAGGAATTGGTCTTACACTCTATTAGAGGCCCAAAAATGTTTTTTTAAAAAGATTGATGAGGGTGAAATCAATCAAACCCCTAATTTTGTTAAAAATGGAATTAATTTTGATTAAAAATTAATAAAATCATTGAAAACATGTGAGAAATGAGTTGTGATTTTGGGTCAATGTCTCAAAAATCATGTTTTTATCCACAAATTGATTAAAAACCATTCAAGTTTGGAAAATCAAGAGAATTTTTTTTTACAATGTTAAAAAACAAATAAAAATTAATTCTTTGCAAAAATATGAAATATATGAAATAAATAATATTTTTGGGAAATTTTTGTAAAATAAAATATTTTAACATTTTTGTGAATTTTGTAAAAAAGAATCAACTAAAAATCATTAAAATTCAGAGAGAAATTAATTTATGAATCAATTAAATAAAATAATAAAAATTCAAAAATTCAAAAGTTTGAAAAAGGGCGCCAAGAACACCTTGTTCTTGCCCGCGTGCCCTGTTTTGGTCTGATTTGCATTTTCTCATCAATCTCACTGAATACTTGATGAAATCACACAATCCACATATCAAACTGCTCGTTTTCAACTCACGATCATGTCTATGGTCTTTAATTTCATTTATTTTAAGCATGGAATGAGAAATCAAAGAGAAACCTTAAGAACCCTAATTTCTGCATGAAGGCTAAGAAATTCCATACACGACTTATACAAAGCAATCAATTGAGGGGAAACACTCCATACATGATTATGAACACATGGCAAAATTATTGTGCGAGGAAATATGCATGAATCATGAGATGACCAAGTTTAGGCTTACTTGAATGTCGTGGCAGCAAGAGCAATTTGATTTTTGAGTTGGAGGTGTTACAGATGAGTGGTGATGATCTGAACAGCTTCCCTACACCATATGGAGTGTGTCTGAATGCTTCGAGTGATTTGAATTGAGCTGGAACTTGATATGGCACCTCAACTGCAAATCTGCTAAAGGCTTGTGCAGATGGCTGGTGATTTTGTGAAATTGGTGTTCCAGATGTTATGTGAGAGTTTGGATCACTTCTATATGTTATATGTGAGGTGTGTGGGTGATTGGTTTGGTTGGAATTGCTCTCAAACTCAAAACTCGATGGTGACTTGAGTTAGAAGACAAATTTGGAGTGAAAGTAGTGATTATGAGAAAGGCATCTATTTAGGACCTTTGGTGTACTTAATTTGAGCCCAAATTAGCTCTATTTATAGTAGAGCAAATTTTTTTTGGCATCAATAGGGTTTGGCAGCTTGGATCAGATTGTGTTGAATGCTTGAATTCTTTAATCAAGGGTCTCCTTTAGCCATTGACTTGTGCCAAACTTTGCAGGCTTAGGTCCTCTGTTGTATGAGCTTATCTTGACTCATTTGGCTGATCATGGACTGATACATGCCAGCTCTATGCATCCATTAAATGTCTCAAAACAAAATTGGAGTCTTGAGGCATCTTTAGCTTTTTAGGTTTGGCATAGCTACTTATGGAATCTTGGACTTGGGAGGCTGGTAGATCAGTGCTTGTCCCTTGGTTGTTCCCCGTTGAGGTGTGAAGATGGATAACCATGCTTGTTGTTGCACAATTTGATCAAATCGAGCCCTTATGAACAAATCTGCCTTGCCAAGACAGTTTGCAGCAAGGCATGTTGCAGCTGTCAGAACTCCTAGCTCGGGTGGAGTTTGATGGAGTTCTTGGACATTTTGGAAAGCTGACATATCCTATTTCAACATGATGTCCAACTTTGGTTTTGATCCAACTTGAATTACAATGAAAAGTGCCTCTACATTTTGGAAAAAATAAGGCAGATTCTGACTTAGTGAAAATTTCAATAAGTGTTGGAAAAATGTCATTTTCATGTTTTCAGCCACTTTGATCACTCCATAACTAAAAATCCATGAGGATTTGGAATGAGGTCTAGTTGACACTTTTAAAGTATGCCATGAGAGCTACAAATCCAGCTTTGGACCATCCAAAATGGTTGCTTGGATCTCAAGTTATGGTCCTTGGAAGTTGGTACCCTAGCCACTTTGTTCCATAACTTAGAAAAATTCTGAGTTTTTTATGGTTACCCCTTTTACAAGTTAACTCTTTTCTTTGATTTTTCTTGATGAATGATGATTCAAATCACATATTAACATTGTTTTAGGGTTAAGGAACCTTGGTTGACCAAAAAATCAAAAAGTCAAACTTTGACTTTTTCAGCAGATGAAATCTAAACTGTGTGATCCTCTATGAAATCAAGTCCTTGACCTAAATCAAACTTAATAGATGGATTCCATAGGTGTTATAGGGTGTATTGACTTATGTACCAAAGTTTGGGAGCATGTCTTGGTTAAAAGTCAAAGGCACATTTATTTTTTCCTCAAAACCCTAACTATGGTCCAGATGAAATTGAAACTTGTGAATCAAGCTTCTTGGATCAATCCATTGTTGCAAATGGATTAATGTAATATATTAGAGACCCTCAAATCATGTCTTGAGGTTTTGGCTCATGCCTGGTCCTAAAAGTCAACTTAGGGGTGAATTAGGTCAAGAAACCCTAACTCCTGATTTTTGATAAATGCATCCCCTTAGGTTAAATTGACTTGATGATTGGGTTCATGAGGTCCCTTGGAGTATCTTGGGTTATGCTTTGAAGCATTGGTTCATGCCCAGATGAAAATTTTCATCTGGAGGCCTTGGTCGACCAAAACCCTAATTTGGTGACACTGGCGATCCTGAGGCTTGATCCACTTGGAATGCTGCAACCTTGTGCTTGATTCTTGATGTGGGAGTCCTCTTGATCCTTTGTTGGTGTTTGAGAGTTTAGACAAGTTGAAGATCATGTCATTTCTTGATTGATCCATTGTCTAAGTGCTCTGAGAGGGCTCAAAACCCTAATTCTTGATTGTAGTGAATGCTCACCCATCGTTGGGGAGACTGATGAGGCATATAAGTAGATCCATATTGTGATGATGATTTGCACAATGAGGGGAAATCTTAGTGGTCAAAATTTGGGGTATGACAGATGCCCCTATTTAATCTTCTTGGACCCGAAGGTGTGAATGGCGAAGGTATTCGGGCATTCGGGGTACAAAAGGATTAAATATCGGAATACCCGAAATTTTGATGGTGGTTATGAATGGAAATGTGCTCATCCATATTCTTTTGCTAAGCAATGATGCTTAGAAAAGGTAAAAACCTCCCCTCGATCCTGGTTTCTTACCAAGGAACTAGTCTCAGTTTCTTATATAAATTTCCCCTCGATCCTGGTTTCCTACCAAGGAACTGGTCTAAGTTTCTGATGTAGACTTCCCCTCGATCCTGGTTTCCTACCAAGGAACTGGTCTCAGTTTCTGAAATAAACTTCCCCTTGATCCTGGTTTCCTACCAAGGAACTGGTCTCAGTTTCTTTTGTCAATAAACTTTCTTGACAAGGGACGCTATTTGTAGCGGTTTTCCTCAAACTTCTCGCCGAATTTTCCTGGGGAGATGCCATTTGAAGGGAAAAAGTTTTGATGTCAGACTTGTTGGGGAACCCATTCGTCTGAGCTATAGAGGTGTTCAAACTTCTCTGTTGGAGTCGCCGTTCGTCGACTCTACTGGGGAAAACGAGTCTCTTGTGAGGCTATTTTCTGTTTGGGGATATTACATCATACTTTTCCTCGAGACCTTCTCGGAGAAATGCTATATGGTATAATCCAAATTAGAGGTGCTGATGACCTCAATTGATAGCAAATTTTCAGAGAGAAACTGCTGTATTGCCGAATCCTTGATTATGAGGCTTTCTCTGGGGATTTTCCTTAATCCGGGAAAGTGAGGATATCATCTTCAATGGTGAAGAGTTATGTTTGTCGACTGTCTTCTTGCCTTTCAGAGGTTCAAGTTATCAAAGTGGTCAAGGACCGACTCCAATCCAGAAATAAACTGGGAAGGGATTGCTTAGATGATTTGCTTCCTGACGAGGAAAGAACTGACAACTTGATTGACAAGAGGACTTTACCACTTAGAGTTAGGACTGACTAGAGTGATAGTGATGCAAAATGAATATGAATGTAAATTAATAATGCATGATGTATGTATGCTTATGCTGACGAAACCGATGCGACATACAGACTAGCGGATGAACACAACTGGATACTCGGCCACTGCAGGGGACGAAGAAATACCATTTGTTCACGATAGCAATTCTGCCTTGCTTAGGAGGAATAGTCCCTGTGGGGAACAACCTTGGTCGGACTTAGGAGATAAGAACTCTGCCGAGCATGTCAGATGGAATATTCGCATCTGACACAGCTGATCCTTCATTCAAGTGTACTGGTTTAGAATGAGTACTTCGATTCTGCGCTTTGAAGCTTAAGCGCCTTTGGAGAAGCGGTCTATGTTCTTTCGATGTTCAACATTCAAAAGAAATTGCCATCTTTATTTTGAAAAGCAGAAAAATTTTGACAAGTAAATTCATTTTTGTTTTATTTCAAGAATCGTTAATCATGTTAAAACGTCGTTCTGTAAAGCTAAAACAAATAAGAATTACAAACAAAGCACAAGGGCTCAAATTTTATTGATAAGATGGAAATAAGCCAAACGCGTGATTCCATAGAGCATTTACAAAGTTTAGAAAATGGTAATTTAATGGAAAAGGGCTTTATTGAAACATGACGACCGCTATCCTTCTACCAACTTTGAATTCTGGACATCCTGAGCTTCTGTCGAAGATGACCTTAACTGGAATTTTCCTGATGGATGGCGTGGCTGTTACTAGAGGACTTGCTCCTTTGTTGGGCGTAGTTACTTGCCATAAATCCCTAACTTTTTCCTGGATTGTACTTTGAGATTTCCAATCCACCGGGATGATTTTTTATTATGTCTCTATTTTTTGCCTGGACCGCCCTTTCGGGTTTTCAATCCACCGAGACGTTTTTTATTTATTTATTTAGGCGAAGTATTTCTTGACTATGTCATCATTCGTGGGATATGCAAATTCTTTTCCATCCATGGTTGTGATTCTCAAGGCGCCGCCTGAGAAAGCTTTCTTGACCTCATAGGGGTCGTCATAATTCAGAGTCTATTTGCCCCGGGAATTGTGAGAAATGATTGTATCTTCTTGAGCACAAGGTCTCCTTTTCTGAAGACACGGGGTCAGACCTTTTTGTCGAACGCTTTCTTCATTCTTTGTTGATACAACTGACCGTGACATAGAGCCGTTATTCGTTTTTCTTCGATCAGATTCAGTTCATCGTGTCGACTTTGACACCATTCAGCTTCTGTTAGCTTAGCTTCCATCAATACCTAGATTGATGGGATCTCTACCTCGATGGGGATCACTGCCTTCATGCCATATACTAGAGAGAAAGGGGTTGCCCCTGCTAAAGTGCGGACAGATGTACGATAATCGTGAAGAGCAAAGGGTAGCATCTCGTGCCTGTCTTTGTAGGTTACAACCATCTTTTGAACGATCTTCTTGATGTTCTTATTAGCCGCTTCTACCACTCCATTCATCTTAGGTCGGTAGGGAGATGAATTATGGTGTTTGATTTTGAACTCAGCACATAACTCCTTCATCATCTTGTTGTTCAAGTTAGATCCATTGTCAGTAATGATCTGGTTCGAAACACCATAATGGCAGATGAGATTGTTTTTGATAAATAGGACCACCACTTGTCGGGTTACATTGGCGTATGATGCTGCTTCGACCCACTTGATGAAGTAGTCAATGGCTACTAAGATGAACCGATGTCCGTTTGAAGCTTTGGGTTTGATCATGCCAATCATGTCAATTCCCCATATGGAAAAGGCCAACGAGAAAAAAGAACTTTGAGATGCGTTGGCGGTACATGGATTTTGTCAGCGTATATCTGACACTTGTGACATCTCCTTACGTACTTGTAGCAATCGGATTCCATGGTCAACCAATAGTACCCTGCTCTTAGAATTTTTCTCGCCATTGTTGTCCGTTGGCATGAGTGCCAAAGGATCCTTCGTGAATTTCCTTTATCAGCATGTTTGCTTCTGGTCTGTCTACGCATCGGAGCAAGACCATGTCAAGGTTTCTCTTATAGAGTGTATCACCGCTCAGAAAGAAACTGCCTGCCAATCTTCTGAGGGTCTTTCTATCTTTTCTGGATGCCCCATGTGGGTACTCTTGTTTCTGAAGGAAGCATTTGATATCGTAATACCAACGTCTGTCGTCTAGGATTGTTTCAATCGCGAAGACGTAAGCGGGCCGTTCAAGGTGCATTATGTCAATCTTAGGTATGTCATTCCATTGACCTACACTAATCATGGAGGAAAGAGTGGCTAATGCATCAGCCATATGATTCTCCTCACGAGGGACGTGATGAAACTCGATTCTGTTGAAGAATGGTAACAACCTTCTAGCGTAGTCTTTGTAAGGAATCAGTCCTGATTGGTATGTGTTCCAATCTCCTTTGATCTGATTGACGACCAGAGCTGACTCACCATATACATCCAAGTTCTTGATCCTTAAGTCGATTGCTTCCTCGAGACCCATGATACAAGCTTCGTATTCTGCCTCGTTGTTCTTACACTTGAATGTTAATCGGGCGGTGAAAGGAATGTGGGTACCCGAAGGTGTTATGATGATTGCCCCAATTCCATTTCCATAATGATTGACAGCTCCGTCAAAGATAAGTCCCCACTGGGAACCTGTTTCTGGCCCTTCACTGGGTAGTGGTTCATCGCAATCTTTCATTTTAAAATACATGACATCTTCGTCTGGGAAGTCAAACCCAATTGATTCCTGATCGTCAATCGGTTGATGAGCTAAATGATCGGCTAAAATACTCCCCTTAACGGCTTTTTGAGCGTGGTATTCGATGTCGTATTCGGATAACAACATCTGCCAACGGGTGATCCTTCCCGTGAGAGCAGGTTTTTCAAAGACGTACTTGATTGGATCCATTTCTAAGATTAACCAAGTAGTGTGACGAATCATATACTGGCGAAGAAGTTTGGCTGCCCAAGCCAGAGCGCAACAAGTTTTTTCAAGCATAGTGTACTGAGTTTCACAGTCTGTGAATTTCTTGCTCAAATAGTAAATGGCAGACTCTTTTCTCTTGGTTTCGTCTTGTTGGACAAGTACACAACCCATGGAGTCTTCCAAGACTGTTAGGTAGATGATCAGTGGTCTTCCTTCCACTGGAGGTGATATAATCGGTGGGTTCAACAGGTATTTCTTGATACTATCGAAGGAGGTTTGGCAGTCTTCTGTCCAAACGCAGTCCTAATTCTTTTGAGTAATTTGAAAATCGGCGCACATGTCACAGTCATGAGGAATATAAATCTGGAAATATAATTCAAGCGTCCCAGGAATCCCCTGACTTATTTTTCAGTCTTTGGAGAAGGCATTTCTTGAATGGCCTTGACCTTGTCAGGATCAACCTCAATTCCTTTCTGGATGATGATGAACACTAGCAATTTCCCTGAACGGACACCGAAGGTGCATTTGTTGAGATTCAAGCGGAGTTTTTACTCCCTCAGACGCTCGAATAGTTTTGACAGGTGGGTCACATGCTCCTCTTCTGTTTTAGATTTGGCAATCATGTCATCGACATATACCTCGATTTCTTTTTGTATCATGTCATGAAACAGAGTAGTTATGGCCCTTTGATAGGTTGCCTCGGTGTTCTTCAAACCGAACGGCATTACCTTGTAACAAAAGGTGCCCCATGGGGTGATGAATGCAGTTTTATCCATGTCTTTCGGCGCCATTTTTATCTGATTATAGCCCGAGAATCCATCCATGAAGGAGAAGACTTTGAACTTTGTTGTGCTGTCAACCAGCATGTCTATGTGTGGTAAGGGAAAGTCATCCTTTGGACTGGCCTTGTTCAGATCCCTGTAGTCTACACACATTGTAACCTTTCCGCCCTTTTTTGGAACTGGTACTATGTTGGATAACCATTGAGGATATTCTGATGTGGCGAGGAAACCTGCGTCAATTTGTTTCTGTACTTCCTCTTTGATTTTGATGGCCATGTCTAGATAAGTCCGTCTCAACCTTTGTTTTACTGGAGGACATTTTGATCTCAACGGTAGATGATGTTCCACGATGCTGGTATCCAACCCTGGCATATCCTGATAGGACCAAGCGAATACATCGGGAAATTCTTTGAGAAGCTTTATCAAACTTTCTTTGATATTCGGACTGAGCATTGCCCGAATCTTGACTTCTTTTCTCTCTTCTTCTGAACCCAAGTTGACTGTTTCCAATGGTTCTTTATGCGATTCAATGGACCTTTCCTCTTGTCTGAGTAATCGGGAGATCTCTTCTAGAATTTCTTCGTCCTCTTCTTCTTCAGCCTCAAATAACGGGAATTCAAAGTTGGGAGAAGGCATCAGATCGTATGTTTCAATGGGGTTTAAAACAAGTAATCTACAATGACGTGATGATTGTTTTTAGAAGAGATAGAGAGAATGCAAGAGTGTGTGCAGTGTATTTTCTTTGGAAAACTGTTTGTTTATTGTTTGAGTTATTTTTTAGGATTACCATTTTCTGAAAAAGCAAAAAGATAAAACATCAATAAATGCGGAAATTACAGAACGACGTTATTTTATTTATGATTTTATCGATTCTTGAAACTACAGCCCTATAAAACAAAACTCTGTCGCTTTGGGCAAAGCAAAGAGAGACATTTACAGAAAGTGAGCCCTATCAAAACATCTGTTTCACCTGGGCAGGGTGAAATGTTAAAGATGGCAATTACTTAGACTTATGGACGATCTTCGGGACATCGACAGCAACCCATTGGCGGCGAACTCCTCGGTGAATCACAAAGTCTGGTACCTTCTTTCTTGGTTTGTCCTCAGAAATAACGCTGATTTCTGGTGGAGCAGGATCGTTGGAATCTGTCTCCCAGGCAGAGTTGTCGTAGGAGGATTCTTCAGCTATATCTTGCATAGTGTTTGTGCTCTCAGGTGAATCTCTCCATCCAGTTGGATGGATGTCTTCGAGCCTGATACGAGAGCTTTCAGGAGCGGTGTACTTGACCAAATAGTCGAACTTGCCACTTGGTTGTCCTAAGGTGTCCCACACTTCTTTGGATTTGGAGGAGTCATCCCTTTTGATGACGTTGACCTCGGGAAAAGCATAGTTGATGAACTCTAGCCCCGCAATCTTTGCAAATTCATCGTCGTGCTGGGTATTTTCTGAATGCCCTGAGTGTTGGTCCCATGACATGGTGGGGACACATGTATTCTTTTCAAAGATGCTCGGCTGATATGCATCGTTTGGCTGATTCTTTTTCCCTGAGTCTCCTGGGTACGGCTTCTAGATAGGCAGGCCATCCATTGGGCCATAATAGTCGTGGTCAAAGTTATCTTTCATCAGAGTGTCCTCCTCTAATGAGTTTGGTGGAGCACGACATCCTTCTGGATCACAATCTCCGTATATCATTTTGACGTATGATCTTGGTATATATCTCGGACTTCGCGTGGGAAAGCAAAACGGCGTAGGCGTTTCTTTCTAAGACATATAACCGTTCTCGTTGAGATAGGACTTCCATTCTTCATCTGTATCAGAGGAATCACCCTCGTTGTTGGTATGTACTTCTTGAGGCACTGGGTGAAGGAAACCTCCACTGTGGAAGAAGTCCTGAATGGGATGAAGACTTTCAGTAGCAGCAGTCTGGGTACAGGTTGAGGAAAAACCAAGACCCTTCTTTGTTTTGTTATCAGTAGGAATGACAGGTTACTTTTGATCACTTCGAGAGCATCTTTGTATGAGGAAATCGAGGCTCCTTTCTCTGATTGGTTGTCATGGCTCACTGAAAGTGCTTAGAACTGGGTTCCAATGACCTCTTCTGGTTCTACACAAGTGGACGATGATAAGTTACTCATGATTAAGGCTTGCTCTCCACAGACTGTGACTAGTTGGTCGTTCTTGACGAACTTCAGTTTTTGGTGAAGTGTCGAAGAGACTGCCCCAGCCTCGTGTATCCAAGGTCTTTCTAACAAATAGTTGTATGCTTTCCGGATGTCCATGACCTGGAAAGTGACTTGGAAAGTGTGGGGACCGATAGTTATGGGAAGGTCGACTTTGCCGATAACCATTTTTCGGGATCCGTCAAATGCTTTGATGATGACCTCACTGCCTCTAATCGGAAATCCTTTAAATGATAGTCGCATTATAGTGGACTTCGGCATAATGTTCAAAGTCGATCCGGTGTCTACCAGTATGCTAGCTAAAGCATCGTCCTGGTAGTTGACTGTAATATTCAGCGCCATGTTGTGACTTTTGCCTTCTTCCAGCAGTTCCTCACCACTGAACCCTAAGTTGTTGTAGGAAGTGATGTTGGAGATTATGTTGTCGAATTGTCTTATTGTTACATCCTGTTCCACAAAGGCCTGCTCTAAGACTTTCTGTAGAGCTTCTCTGTGAGCTTCAGAACTGAGTAAAAGAGACAGCACAAATATTTTTGAAGGAATTTGTAACAGCTGATCAACGATGTTGTATTCACTCCTTTGGATGAGCTTCAGCATCTCATCATTGTTCTTTGAAAGGTCGGGATCCCTGGATTGACCGACTGATTGATTGGGAACTTCTGTTTGAGGTTCCTTCTCTCTGGTAGGTTCTTTAACTCCTCGGTTGAAGATTTGACCGCTCCGTGTTACTCGACTGATGTCTGCGATATTCACGATGGAGGGTAATGGAATTTCCTTTCCATTCTCAATTATTGTTGCAACGTATTTGTAAGGGATAGCCTTATCGGACTTGTACAGTACTGGTCCCGGCAAATAGATAATTACAGGAGCCTTTCGATTTTTCTGACCATCGTAGCCAACCTCAATTAGTTTAAGGTTGAGAATCTTCCCACTATTAAGAGGAACCCTAGACTCATGGAGTAAAGGGATTATGGCGCACACATCTTTGGCCACTTCTCACTTAGGGATTAGGACAACATCGTTGCCTTGATTAGGATGATAGTCCGACATTGAATCAGAGCTTGACCATGGCTGAATCTCCTTATGGTCCTACTGACTTTGAAGGGCTGCTCGCACGAGATAACATCCTTGATTATTCTCCGAGTAAACTCTACACCGCTCATAGTTGTGTGGTGGCACCTGGCCACGTCCGCTTTGTATGCAGTGTAACCTAACTAGGTCTGTTTCCATAGATCGAACATCCTGACTTTGATGTCTAGTAGGGTTCCCATTAGTCATACTGACTTGTTGCGTGTCTTCATCTAGATAGATTGGAAGCCACCAGTGGTTCAACAAGTGTTGCAACGTTCTTTGAACGAGTGCACATCCTTGGTCACTCTCCCGACACACTTTATAGTTATGATAGTCGTGCGAAGTCAGAAAACCGAGCTGGACTTGTGTAGCGTGTAACTCCACAAAGCTGGTATTCATCAAATGAATATCAAAGATTTGGATCATGTTAACTTGATAAGGATTTCTATCATGGTAGTCCTGGATCCACCTAAGATCCATCTAACGCTAGAGGGCCTCTTGTATATAATAACATCCCTGGTTGTTTACCGAGCAAGTCAGACAGGAATTTTAGTCGTGGTTTTGAATGAGGTTGGAATTTGTATAAGTCATGTTGACCTCACAAATTCGGTGATCTTGGATCCATCTGTTCCTGTAGAGCTGATTGCACCACAGAACATCCTTGATTGCTTTTAGAGCAGATATCACACCGGTGATAATTATGAGATGGTACATGACCGTATCTGCTCTTTCTGCAATGCATCTTGACCAGGTTGGTTCCTAATAAGAGTACATCGTGAATTTGATAGTTGGGGTTAGACTCTCCCTCAATCAAATTTACTGCAGTTTTCTCGTGTTGAGGCAACGAGTTTGTCTAAACATTTGGATTTGTATCCTTGAAGGATAAGACCCTGCTCCTGACAAGTTTTTACACATCGGATTTGAAACTGAGATAGTTTTTTATGTTATGCCCTGGTCCTCCTTGATGGTAAGGACAAGTCTGATCTGCTTTGAACCAAAAAGGCGGATTCTCTGGTATTGTGAGAGGGGACCTAGTTTGGACGTGCCCCTTGACCAGTAGTAGTGGAAATAGTTCTGCGTACAACATTGGTATAGGGTCGAGCCCTGGTGGTCGTGTTGTACGGTTGTTGTTGTACGGAGGACGAGCCTGCTGAAGAGGTTGTTGTGTCCTTTGCTGATATTGTTGTTGATTCAGTTGGCTCTGGGCAACCTGAGGTTGATACGTCGGGACAGGCATAGGGTTGATAGTAGGAGTTACAGCTACTACTGATTGGTGTCGTCGCCTTTGCTTTCTGAGAGAGATATTACCAACATATTGCTCTTTTTTCTTAGGGAGAGCACTACCGTATCTTTTGGTACTGTTTGATGGTCCAGCATCTTTAACTAAATGTCCTTCTCGGACTACTTCCTCAAGACGAACTCCCATGCCCACCATCTCAATGAAGTCACTGGGCACACTGGCGACCATTCTGTCGTAGTAAAATGAGCTCAAGGTTTCCAAGAAGATCTTTGTCATCTCTTTTTCCTCGAGAGGTGGACCAATCTGGGTGGCAATTTCACGCCATCTTTGAGCATATTCCTTAAAGGTTTCCTTGTCCTTCTACGACATGGCTCTGAGTTGACCTCTGTCCGGTGCCATGTCCAGGTTATACTTATATTGTTGAACAAAGGCAACGCCAAGATATCTGAAAGTGACGATCTTAGTGCGGTTTAAACCCATGTACCATTTGAGTGTAGCACCAGTTAAACTATCTTGAAAATAGTGGATCAGTAGCTGTTGGTTCTCTGTCTGAGTTGACATCCTCAGAGCATACATCACCAAGTGACTTTGAGGGTAAGAGTTACCCTTGTATTTCTCAAATTCGGGCACCTTGAATTTGTGCCGAATTTTCACATTGGGGACCAAACAAAGGTCTGCGGCGTCCTTTCCAAATAGATCCTGACCGTGAATGGTGTGCAGTTCCTTCTGCATTTCCAAGAATTGTTCCTGGAACTCCTTCATTCTGTCATCCATACTTTCGTTTCCACTAGAAGGTATCTGTGGAATCTGTCCTTCTGGGACAGTGTGTACCACGGGTGGTGGTATAGTCATTACGGAAGTGACTCTCGGTGCTTTCCTCATCCTGAAGTTTGTAACCTTCAGGAGGTTCTGTCATGCCCCTTGCATCTTCGCTTTCCCGAAGTTTGTAACCTTCAGGCCCAGCGGTTCTTGCTGCAGTTTTCGGATCTTCCGTGATCGACGAAATATATCCTTCTGGGATATAGTTGAGTGGCATACCCTAGGGACGATCTTTAGGCATGTTATACCGAGGATCATACTTTTCCACTATGGGCGTGGATGTGATCTCTGAGATCACAGTTCTTTGTATCTGAGATGCTGCCAGAGCTTGCATGTCATTGTGAAATTTCCTCAGATCTTCTTTCAGAGCGTCGAGTTCTTCTCTCAACTCTCTGTTCTCTTCCTCGAGATTATCCATCTTCTTTTGAATGTTGGCCCGAGCATTGTACGAATAAGACAGTTTGACTCTAGAATCGAGACACAAACGTGAGATTCGTAGGGAAGAAGAATGCGTTATGTGAGAATGATGAATGATATGCAATAATTATATATATATATATATATATATATATATATATATATATATATATATATATATATATATATATATATATATATATATATATATATTTTAATCAAAAGAAACTTCAACAATTGGATTGCAAATATTATACAATGGGGAACCCCGTTTTATTGAATTCAAAGATTGCGGAAATGGAAATACAGTAATTTTCAAAGTGCTGTAAAAGTAAATGTCTAAACTTAGGGATCATGAGTCCTCTCTGAGGAGAGCATAGGTGCTGGTTCTGGTATTTTCCTTTTCTTTGACCGGGGCTCTTGACCCGTGTCGTACCTCGAAAAATACGATCCTCGCGATGGACGCAGAAAAAACTGTTCGAAACAGAGTCGCCACCGAACTTTATTCATCCCAAAAGAGGGAAGGAAAATATCGAGAAAACCTTTGAAGGGAGATAAGAACATGGTCATCGCAACCAAATTCGGGTTCGGGAGTCGGTTACGCAAGAGGAAAGGTATTAGCACCCTCTACGTCTATTGTACCCAACGGGAACCTCTTGATTCGATTCGTGAGATAGTTAGCTTGGTTTGTTTGTTATCTTCTAAGGTAAAAGGATTTATTTTTAAGGGGGAAATGGGGTGGTTTTTTATTAGTATGCTCGACAAGGATTAGAATCCTTGTGCCTACGTATTCCCTCGTGCAATGGGAAAGTCAGAGCATTCGTAGTTCATGGGACTACGGTTGGTTTGTGTTTTTTAAGCGAACGAGAGTTTAATTCGCATTTTAACTGCTAAATGTTGGCTTGTCTGCTCGTCAAGGGAGGCTGAAGCACTAGTTCATATGCGCGAAAGAATGGATTAAATAATGTTCTTTTGTGAAAGTTGTATGAGTATGAATTAAGTGTATTAGAGATTTGATTGAGAAAAAGGTTTGATATGCGTATGTTTTAGGGTTTCTGTCATACGTGGGCGAGAAAAGGAGTTTTAGTCATGTTGGATATTTTAGAGGCAACAATTGCTCACACACGAGTAAGAGAACTCGCACCCAAGCAATAGCTGATGATTGCTCATACACGAGTAAGAGAACTCGCACACAAGCAATCGACGAATTAAGGTTTATGTTTTTTAGAAGTGTCAATGGTTCACACACGAGTAAGAGAACTCGCACCCAAACAATTGAGGGGAAAGGTCAAAGACTTGGCCCCCCTCACATCACCTTTTAGGAAATTGTGTTTGAATATACGGTTAAGTGTATTAAAACATTTGATTAAGAAAAGAGGATTTGATTTGCGTGTGTTTTAGGGTTTCGGTTGCACGTGGGCGACGAAAGGATAATTTTGATCGTATTGGATGTTTTAGAGGTGACAATTGCCCACACACGAGTAAGAGAACTCGCACCCAAACAATTGGTGACAATTGCTCACACACGAGTAAGAGAACTCGCACGCAAGCAATCGACGAATTAAGGTTTATGTTTTTTTAGAAGTGTCAATTGTTCACACACGAGTAAGAGAACTCGCACCCAAACAATTGAAGAGAAAGGTCAAAGACTTGGCCCCCCTCACATCACCTTTTAGGAAATTGTGTTTGAATATATGATTAAGTGTTTTGAAGCGTTTGATTAAGAAAAGAATTTTGATTTGTATGTGTATTTAGGGCTCCGCTCGCGCGGGAAAGAAGAGTTTTAATTGTGTCGGATGTTTTTCGAGGTGACAATTGCCCACACACGAGTGAGAGAACTCGCACCCAAGCAGTTGAGGAGAAGGGCCAAAGACTCGACCACCCTCACTTCACCTTTAATAAAATGTGTTTAGATAGGGATTAGTTGTCTTAATAATTTGATTTAAAAAGATTTGAATGTTTATCGAGTTCGCGTGTTTTAGAGGCGTCAATTGTCCACACACGAGTAAGAGAACTCGTACCCGAACAATTGAAGAGAAAGACCAAATACTTGATCCCCCTCCTTTTCACCTTTTATGAAAGAATATTTAGTATAATTAAATGTATTAATTTGATTTAAGGAAAATACTCGACGTTGGATCGAGGTTTGCATTTGCGTGCGAAATTAGGAGTGGAGTCTATCTAATGTTATCATACTTGGACTGAGAAATTTTTTTTTTTTTAAAAATGGTTTAATCAATTTAAAAAAGATTTAATTGAAATTGGACCATGGTTTAATTATATTTGAGCATACCAATTTAATTATTAACCCCTTAATTAATTACATGTAACAAATGTAAAAGAAATAAGATGAATCAAATATATAAAATCATTGGAAGGTAGAAAAATCCATACGATCATACACACAACCGTAAGTAGTAATGCATCAAACTTATCCATAATATGTCTACAATGAAGAACGTGAACTTAACTTCTAAAAAAAAATTAAAGCCTTTTCATCTACAATATCTTATAATAGATCTCTAACATATATTTAAAAAACAAAATATCCCCATATTATTGCTATCAAATTATCAATTAGTTTACTGGTGTCATTATTTAAAGGGATAGCATAATACACATATCATTCCTATATTAAACTCAGTAAACACAGCATCGAAAACAAAAACTGAACCGAACACCCCCGACGAGAAAGGTATACCTATATTACAATTCCTTTAATTGTAGTTCCACTATTGGTGATGAGCCATGAATTTGGATGATAGAAATTCAGTATTTTTCTCAAATGATCAATACAAATTCTAACAAAAATTTTAATAAGTACTTATACAATACTGACCATGTACTTCAAAGTTATCATCCTAACATAACATTGGGAACTGCCATCATCAATATAAATAGACCACAATCAACAAAAAGCAGAAAGTTTTCTCATATCAAATGCCATGACCATTACTTTTCAAATCACATGCTTGAAGAAGGTATATAAAAATATATAACTCAAAGTCAATCTTTATGCCTGAATTGAATAATAGTAAAAATCCATGAAAAGGAGATCTTGAGACTAAATTCAGAACTATCTCATTTCCATATTCCCAACAAAATCAAAAGTGAAAGAACGTATCCACAGAAGTTAAAATAACCAAAACATGAGCATAAAACTGCAGAGCATAAAAATGGTTCTGAAACACTTACAGAAACTAAAACCGTAACACCCCTAAAGTTGCAGCAGTTATAGTTGCTTGTCGTTGTTGAGAAATAAAGAGCCGAGATGTACTCACGGGGGCCTAAAAATCAGCTGCTACGAACTCTTTCCACCCACATCCACATGTTTACCTGCAACTTCGAAACCGACAAAAACAGATTTGAAGGATCGAACTTGATTGAAGAAATCGCGTTGTTGTTGACTCAAAACAGGGGAGCTCGTCGAAGTTTGACGTCGAACAGCACACGGACTCAACACTTCGAACTCAAACCCACGGAGGAGAACGAGACTGTTAGCTACTTGGGAGAAACCGAGGCATCGTGAACCTCATAAATTTCAGTCAGACGAAGTTCCAGCTGCAGACTCGGGACCAACCGCCATCGGAGACGCTTCCTGACTATACCCGTTCGCTGAATCTCGCCAAAAATCACGGAATCGTGGCCCTAACGACTGCCACACCTCTTTTCGATCTTGAAGCCGCTACGTCACGCTTCCTGGTACGTTTTGATGTCCCTCTCTTTTCACCATTTCGCTTTGGCCTCCATTGATTTTGTTTTGGTGTTAGAAACAAATTGTTTTTTTTTTTGTTATTTTGAATTTGAAGAGGAAGAATCGGTGTGTTGGTTTTGAGAGTGACTGAGGGAGAAGACGAGTTGGTTGAAAGAGAAAGCGAGAGTGAAAGTGAACAAGGAAGGAAAGAGGAAACAAGAGAGAGAAAGGTAGCGGCTTAGGTCTGTATATTGTCAATTGATGTCCCTCCCCCAATCCACTTCTCACACACACTTATATAGTGTACAAATTAGGGTTGTGAATTTTTACAATATACCCAAAGTGCCCTTTCTAAAAACTTGTTGACTAAGTTTACTTAAACAAATATCTAAAAAGTTTATAAAAAAGAAATAGATTAAACTAATTAAAATAATCCTAATTATCATAAAATAAAATGATAAAATTAAATAAAGCTAACTAAAATAAAATTCTAATTATCTAAGTAAAATCTAAACTAATTCTAAATTAAATAAAAGATTAATTAACCAAAAACTACAAATGAAATGAATAAATGTGAATAAAAAGTCGGGTATCGAAATAGTCGAAAATAAAAACGAATGCGCTAAAATTATCAGCGTGAAATAAATCACTCGGAAAAATACAGTATTTTGTCAGATTTTGAAATTAATCAGGACAGACTTTCATTTTGGCTGATTCATCTGTAAATTCGAGAATTCTACTCCGGCTGACATTTTAGGCAGTATGCACGATGAAGAACATGTTATGCTATACGGATGATGCGAAATGAAAATAAAATCGAATGCAAGAAAATTTGAAAAAGGTAGGACAAATTTGGGGTATGACAGATGCCCCTATCTAATTGGCTTGAACCCGAGAAAATGAACAGCTGCAAAGCGTTTATTTTAAGGGTAGAAGTCAATTAGATACAAGAAGACCCCAAAAATTTGTCTGACAGAAGGTAAAGTGCCATGGAGTAAGAGTTGACAGAATGAAGTAGCGGGGTTCAAACTAAACAAAATAACTTGAGGTCCTTTGGGTGGTCGAAGCAGTCCCTTATCCAATAAGGTTCTCCGATGATGCCAAAGTTGTATCTTTGAAAATGCGGTAAATTTGCTGGGGAATAGTTGAGTAAGATTCCCGTCGGAGGAAATGTGCTGGCTCTGCAGGGGAAAGCTCACAAGAAACCTTCTAGGATAACCTCTGCTTGAGGGGCAACAAAAGCAACAGCTGCTGGGGATCGTCATTATCAACTGCATGGCTGAAGAATGACTTGCTGGGGAATAGAATTCCTTGAGCACGTGAGAGGTACCAACTTCTCCTTAGAAGAATACTGTCGATTTTGAAGGAAGACTGGCCAAGATGCTGGCGAACTGATCCTGGATCCTGTTATGCTATGCTGGGGATGGATATGCCATGCATACATGAATGCAAATGAACTTTTTTATGAGACGCATATGGGAATGCAACTGGGCAATGCCTCAACTTCTGGTTTCCAAAGAAGGATTAATGGGGATTAGATGGAGCAAGGTGAAAGGCTCACTGGGAATATTGACATATCAACTCGGGGGTTGAGAAAAGGAAATACACTATCGACTCGGGGGTCGAGAAACATTAAGCTAAACTGGTCGTCAACTCGGGGGTTAAAAGAAAGGTAAAGGTAATATCAACTTAGGGGTCGAGGAAATAAAGACAATATCGACTCGGGGGTCAAGAAAATAAAGGCGAGGTAATCTATCAACTCGGGGGTTGAAGGAAATAACAAAATATCAATTCGGGGGTTGAAGGTAAAAGCAAATATCGACTCGGGGGTCGAGGGCAGAGATAAAGGCAATATCGACTCGGGGGTCGAAGAAGATAAAGATAACAATGACTCGGGGGTCAGTACAAGCAATAAGATGTCAACTCGGGGGTTGAAGATGTAATAATGATATCGACTCGGGGGTCGAGAAAATAAAGACAAAATATCATAAACTCGGGGGTTGAAAGAAAGGTAAATATCGACTCGGGGGCCGAGAAAGGAAAGACAACATTGAATCAGGGGTCGAAGAATAAATCAATATATATCAACACGGGGGTTGAGGAAGGAAATAGGTTATTTTATGTATGCATATGGTGCGTGTATGTTGTATGTGATGCATATGCGAATGCGAGCAGGGGATTGGTCTTATGAAGGTGCCAGCAGGGTGGACTTTTGGTGGTTGCCAAGCAGGGTTGGACTTTTAGGAAGTGATGCCAGCAGGGTGGACTTTTGGAGGTGAAAGGATTTGATTTCCCGACAATTAGTATCTGATAGTGCCGTTATCAGAGGACAGATGTGGATGCTCTTGGTGCCCCAAGTTTGATCCTTTGCAGAAGTTGCGTGCTTGGGTATGAGATAATATCACCTCTAGCTGATACGCCATGAATGGTTGTATGAGCGCAACGACGTAACCAATGCACGTTGATTGTGTAAGCGTAGAGACTTATCCAATGCATTCTGATTGTGCATTTATTCTGCCCCAAGGCTTTTAATACTCGTTGAATTTAAGGGTCGCTTAGTGCATGACATGGCCAGCTTGACCAACTTAATTGTATGAAGGGAATCTGCCCCTTTGCAACCTGTATGCCCCAGTCTGTAGGGTATTGAGATGATTTACCCCTGTGTCTGGATCAGTGCTCTGCCCCAGTGTCTGAGTCAGCGGTCTGTCCCAGTCTGAATCAGTGGTCTGCCCCAGTCTTGGCTTTTGAAAGACTTGCCTCAGATTGACTAAGTATTTCTTTGAAGGATTTACCCTATTTCACAAGGTTATGAGATAGTCTCGATTCGAGTCAGTGCCAACGAATACTCAAGTTTCCCTCTGATTGCACTTTGTTGGAATTTCTAAAATGTCAAGTACTGATTTGCAGCTAAAATTGATCATTCAGAAATGGTAATTTTAATGCGATTTTCATGCACGTTTTGAAAAATCATTTATTGGAATGGTGTGTCAGTGTGTGACGAGTGAACCATTAGTCCAAACGCAATGCTGATTTACTGGTGTGTGAGATATAGCAAGAATATGACACCAACTTAGAAGGCTAGCAAATATGTAGGAGTCAGTTTATGCAACCTTGTTGTAGTATGCTTTCAGAATAAACCCCGCCTCAATTAGGTCTTTTGAGGGTTGTAACGTGGTCTGGTTCACAGTTATAAAAGCAAAGGATATAAGGCTCAAATTTGATTAGTACCCACCCCTTCTTCATGGTGATCTCCAGTCCTACGTTCAGTTAGATCGACACACGTGCTTAGATTTTGACGGTATAAGAATGAAGATAAAGGTTCAAGATTCGCTTGAAATGGCAGTCTTCTTATTTTGCTTTTGATGGATGTCAGTGACCTTTTGATTTTTGATATGGTGGTCACTGAATCTTATTTTGCTTCGCTTGAGAATTTAAGGACCTTTTTTACTTTTATTTTGATCCCTAATTTTGCATGGATTGATTTTATTCTACGAGTCCATTAGGATTGCCCTAATTTTTGCCTAAGTCTCCTTTTAGAGGTGTTTGACTTAGCGGGCTCTTTTTTTTAGAGTAAGGCTTGTGACTGCCAAGTCAGTAGTCATTGAAGAACAACCATCATAACTTCTGGATTTTGCATGGTTTCTTCGTCACCTCAAGACGTGTACGAAGAATACGGAGTCAGATTAACTGAATACTACCCTGCCCCGGGTTGAGTGTAAGGGTTTGAATATCTGAAGGACACTTCTACTTCTTGGCTTGAAGTGGTGAACTAGGGATTAACTCCTTATCTCTCCCGTGTTTGGGGATTTGAAACAATGCCTGTACATCCTTGGCAGGATTTTATCTAAAAGCACACCATTAGCAATTATGGGTATCTCATTTTCGTCATCCTACCTCCGATCTTTGCTAAACAACAGTCTGGTAAAGAGAGTGAGTGAGAGGTATATAGATGAACATTTTTTTGTTTTTTGATATAAGTGAGGAAAAGGTGAGCGGATGCGAAGTGATTAGTTCAAAAGATGCATGATCACTTCATTAATATTACCATTAATAAACAACAATGTCTAAAAGCAAATAGCACATAACAAAAAGAAACTACAAATGCATAGACATGATCTAAAAATTGCCAGCATTGGGGACTGGGCTTTTCTTTCTTGACCCACTGTTGGACTAGCATTCTTGTTCATCGAGACCACTATGATAGCCTTCTTCACACCTACTCTCAGCAACTTCTTCCATAACATGGGCGGATGGACCCACCTGATCAAGTGAAGGATTGGCATTGATTTGAAGACCTCGAGGCGTAAATGAGATTAGCTTGGACTCAATCAGATCTTAGATCTTGTTTTTGAGCTGTTTGCAATTCTCAGTTGAATGCCCCATGGCGCCAGCATGGTACCCACATCGTGCATTGGCGTCGAAGCCTGGTGGGTATGGAGGAATAACAGGATCCAAGCCCTTTGGCACTATTAACCCACTACTAATCAAACGTGGCAATATATGACTGAAGGGTACTGGAAAATGATCAAAATTCCGTTTTGGTCTCTAACTATAGTAGCGTCGGGGTTGTGAAGAGTGTTATTGTGCAATCTGTTGTTGACGAGGGGGGCCTCTATTGGCAGGAGTATATTGACCATGTGGAGAGAATTGAATCGTACAGGGAGGCCCATGGGATTGCTGACTTTGAACATTTGAGATGCTTGGGTATTGAGGATAAGGTATCGGAGATGGAGCTTGTAGAGTGTCCCAGATTGCATTGATTTCATCCTCCTTTTCCTCTTGAGAACTGACAATGGATTCAGTCTCTTTAGCATGGATACTCGAGGCGTCTAGGATCTTTCCTTTCTTGATATGACTTTCAATGCGTTCTCCTACTAAAACCAAGTCAGAGAAGTTTGATGTCCCATTACTCATCATTTTTTCTAGGTATGGGTCTTGCAAAGAATTTATGAACAGGTCAACCAATTCTCTATCTAAAAGTGGTGGTTGAACGCGAGCAGCTACCTCTCTCCATCTCTGAGCATACCCTCTGAAGGATTCGTTCTCCTCTTGAGATAAGCCTTGCAACTGTATGCGGTTGGGAGCCATGTCAAGATTGTATTGGTATTGTTTCACAAATGCACCGGCTAGGTCCAACCATGATTGGATATGGAAACTCTGCAGCTGCATATACCAACTCAACGATGCCCCACTCAGACTGTCTTGGAAACAGTGGATCATAAGTTTATCATTGAGAGCATTGGAGGTCATCTTTCTACAAAACATCACCAAATGCTGCTTTGGACAACTATCTCCTTTGTATTTTTCAAATTTTGGCATCTTAAAATTTGGAGGTATTACAAGTCCGGGTACCAAACACATGTTCAAAGCGTTCAGATCAAAAGCATCACGCCCCTTCATGGTTTCAAGCTTCTCTTCCAACACACGACATCTTTCTGCAAACTCAACATCTTGAGGTCGTTCAGTATTCACCACCAGGTTTGTCCCTCGGGAATTCGGCGTAGTGAATGCAAAGCTATGGTATTCAATTGCATCATGAGACGAGGCATGTTCATCTTGAATAGTGTGACATTCTTGTATAACCTAGTCCCCAACAGGAATCCGCACAGGCTGAAATTGGGCAAGATTATTCACTTGAGGCAGAATGACGTTCTTAGTGACTGTAGGCCTTTGAATGTTGTCCTCTTTCCTTGCCATAGCTTCCACAAGTTAGTCTAGCTGGTTCTTCATCAAGTCAACATCTGCTCTTGACGCAAATTGGTTCTGCTCTCCTGAGTCCATGATTCTTCCAAAAGCGGCTCAATTCCGATACGGGTGTCGGGAAATCAACTGCGGGTTATGGACAAAGGATGATTGAGTTTATTGGAAAAATGATATGCTAATGAGTATGCAATGCTGATGTCATGAGTATGTAATGCTTATGCACGGTTCCAGGATCAAAACCACATCTGATTCTGAGGAAGGAGTTAGACACGGGATATCTCTGATCATCGGATCCCCCACAAACGGGTAGGTGCCTAGAGTTATGGATACCTTTAAAAGACATTATAGCCATGACGAAGGAACATCAGACGATAATATCCTTGAAAGGATCTCGTCTAGGAGAGGTCATCGTTTCTTCTCCACGAGAAAGACTCCTCGGAGGCGCCCACTACACAACCATCGACACACGGGTTTAGGGTTCTTAGAATCCTAGATCGAGGTCGAAAATATTACTGTCAGGAAGTAATACGTTCAAGGGATCTCATCTGATTGGGGCGTTTGCATTAACTCACATAGAATTAACACTACTAACCGCCATGGGTAAATTAGGTTAAAGGTCCTTGGGATTGTCGATTCAGGCTCAAAAACATTATCATCTTGACGAAGTAACGTCAAAACGATAACATTTCCAAGGGAATCTACTCCAAGTGGGGTCTTTGCTTTGGCTCACGCAGAAGAAACCACGCAAACCTCCACTACACAACCACCATCCTAATCCTAGGGTTTTCCTCAGACTCGGGTGTAGAGCCATCTCACAAAGTTCCCAATGATCAGAGAACCCCCACAGTGTCATAAGAGACAATAATAGGATATAATAAAAATAAGCAAGCAAGTAGATAACAAATAATCAGGCAAGCAAGCAAACAAGCAAGAGAAGATAAACAAACAAGCGGATCTAACACTCACGAATCGAGTCAAGTTAGGCTCGACTCTCTCTAGCATAGGGCAATGCGATTCCCCAGCAGAGTCGTCATCTGTAGTACCTCGAAAAATATGATCCTCGCGATGGACGCGGAAAAACTGTTCGAAACAGAGTCGCCACCGAACTTTATTCATCCCAAAAGAGGGAAGGAAAATATCGAGAAAACCTTTGAAGGGAGATAAGAACATGGTCATCGCAACCAAATTCGGGTTCGGGAGTCGGTTACACAAGAGGGAAGGTATTAGCACCCTCTACGTCCGTTTTACTCAACGGGAACCTCTTGATTCGATTCGTGAGATAGTTAGCTAGGTTTGTTTGTTATCTTCTAAGGTAAAAGGATTTATTTTTAAGGGGGAAATGGGGTGGTTTTTTATTAGTATGCTCGGCAAGGATTGGAATCCTTGTGCCTACGTATTCCCTCGTGCAATGGGAAAGTCAGAGCATTCGTAGTTCGTGGGACTACGGTTGGTTTGTGTTTTTTAAGCGAACGAGAGTTTAATTTGCATTCTAACTGCTAAACGTTGGCTTGTCTGCTCGTCAATGGAGGCTGAAGTACTAGTTCATATGCGCGAAAGAATGGATTAAACAATGTTCTTTTGTGAAAGTTGTATGAGTATGAATTAAGTGTATTAGAGATTTGATTGAGAAAAAGGTTTGATATGCGTATGTTTTAGGGTTTCTGTCGCACGTGGGCGAGAAAAGGAGTTTTAGTCGTGTTGGATATTTTAGAGGCAACAATTGCTCACACACGAGTAAGAGAACTCGCACCCAAGCAATAGCTGATGATTGCTCATACACGAGTAAGAGAACTCGCACACAAGCAATCGACGAATTAAGGTTTATGTTTTTTAGAAGCGTCAATGGTTCACACACGAGTAAGAGAACTCACACCCAAATAATTGAGGAGAAAGGTCAAAGACTTGGCCCCCCTCACATCACCTTTTAGGAAATTGTGTTTGAATATACGGTTAAGTGTATTAAAATGTTTGATTAAGAAAAGAGGATTTGATTTGCGTGTGTTTTAGGGTTTCGGTCGCACGTGGGCGACGAAAGGATAATTTTGATCGTATTGGATGTTTTAGAGGTGACAATTGCCCACACACGAGTAAGAGAACTCGCACCCAAATAATTGGTGACAATTGCTCACACACGAGTAAGAGAACTCGCACACAAGCAATCGACGAATTAAGGTTTATGTTTTTTTAGAAGTGTCAATTGTTCACATACGAGTAAGAGAACTCGCACCCAAATAATTGAAGAGAAAGGTCAAAGACTTGGGCCCCCTCACATCACCTTTTAGGAAATTGTGTTTGAATATATGATTAAGTGTTTTGAAGCGTTTGATTAAGAAAATAATTTTGATTTGTATGTGTATTTAGGGCTCCGCTCGCGCGGGAAAGAAGAGTTTTAATTGTGTCGGATGTTTTTCGAGGTGACAATTGCCCACACACGAGTAAGAGAACTCGCACCCAAGCAATTGAGGAGAAGGGCCAAAGACTCGACCACCCTCACTTCACCTTTAATAAAATGTGTTTAGATAGGGATTAGGTGTCTTAATAATTTGATTTAAAAAGATTTGAATGTTTATCGAGTTCGCGTGTTTTAGAGGCATCAATTGTCCACACACGAGTAAGAGAACTCGCACCCGAACAATTGAAGAGAAAGACCAAATACTTGATCCCCCTCCTTTTCACCTTTTATGAAAGAATATTTAGTATAATTAAATGTATTAATTTGATTTAAGGAAAATACTCGACGTTGGATCGAGGTTTGCATTTGCGTGCGAAATTAGGAGTGGAGTCTATCTAATGTTATCATACTTGGACTGAGAAATTATTATTTTTTTTAAAAATGGTTTAATCAATTTAAAAAAGATTTAATTGAACTTGGACCATGGTTTAATTATATTTGAACATACCAATTTAATTATTAACCCCTTAATTAATTACATGTAACAAATGTAAAAGAAATAAGATGAATCAAATATATAAAATCATTGGAAGGTAGAAAAATCCATACGATCATACACACAACCGTAAGTAGTAATGCATCAAACTTATCCATAATATGTTTACAATGAAGAACGTGAACTTAACTTCTAAAAAAAAAAATTAAAGCCTTTTCATCTACAATATCTTATAATAGATCTCTAACATATATTTAAAAAACAAAATATCCCCATATTATTGCTATCAAATTATCAATTAGTTTACTGGTGTCATTATTTAAAGGGATAACATAATACACATATCATTCCTATATTAAACTCAGTAAACACAGCATCGAAAACAAAAACTGAACCGAACACCCTCGACGAGAAAGGTATACCTATATTACAATTCCTTTAATTGTAGTTCCACTATTGGTGATGAGCCATGAATTTGGATGATAGAAATTCAGTATTTTTCTCAAATGATCAATACAAATTCTAACAAAAATTTCAATAAGTACTTATACAATACTGACTATGTACTTCAAAGTTATCATCCTAACATAACATTGGGAACTGCCATCATCAATAAAAATAGACCACAATCAACAAAAAGCAGAAAGTTTTCTCATATCAAATGCCATGACCATTACTTTTCAAATCACATGCTTGAAGAAGGTATATAAAAATATATAACTCAAAGTCAATCTATATGCCTGAATTGAATAATAGTAAAAATCCATGAAAAGGAGATCTTGAGACTAAATTCAGAACTATCTCATTTCCATATTCCCAACAAAATCAAAAGTGAAAGAACTTATCCACAGAAGTTAAAATAACCAAAACATGAGCATAAAACTGCAGAGCATAAAAATGGTTCTGAAACACTTACAGAAGCTAAAACCATAACACCCCTAAAGTTGCAGCGGTTATAGTTGCTTGTCATTGTTGAGAAATGAAGAGCCGATATGTACTCACGGGGCCCTGAAAATCAGCTGCTACGAACTCTTTCCACCCACATCCACATGTTTACCTGCAACTTCGAAACCGAAAAAAACAGATTTGAAGGATCGAACTTGATTGAAGAAATCGCGTTGTTGTTGACTCAAAACAGGGGAGCTCGTCGAAGTTTGACGTCGAACAGCACACGGACTCAACACTTCGAACTCAAACCCACGGAGGAGAACGGGATTGTTAGCTACTTGGGAGAAACCGAGGCGTCGTGAACCTCATAAATTTCAGTCAGACGAAGTTCCAGCTGCAGACTCGCGACCAACCGCCATCGGAGACGCTTCCTGACTATACCCGTTCGCTGAATCTCGCCAAAAATCACGGAATCGTGGCCCTAACGACTGCCGCACCTCTTTTCGATCTTGAAGCCGCTACGTCACGCTTCCTGGTACGTTTTGATGTCCCTCTCTTTTCTCCATTTCACTTTGGCCTCCATTGATTTTGTTTTGGTGTTAGAAACAAATTGGTTTTTTTTTTGTTATTTTGAATTTGAAGAGGAGGAATCGGTGTGTTGGTTTTGAGAGTGACTGAGGGAGAAGACGAGTTGGTTGAAAGAGAAAGCGAGAGTGAAAGTGAACAAGGAAGGAAAGAGAAAACGAGAAAGAGAAAGGTAGCGGCTTAGGTCTGTATATTGTGAATTGATGTCCCTCCCCCAATCCACTTCTCACACACACTTATATAGTGTACAAATTAGGGTTGTGAATTTTTACAATATACCCAAAGTGCCCTTTCTAAAAACTTGTTGACTAAGTTTACTTAAACAAATATCTAAAAAGTTTATAAAAAAGAAATAGATTAAACTAATTAAAATAATCCTAATTATCATAAAATAAAATGATAAAATTAAATAAAGCTAACTAAAATAAAATTCTAATTATCTAAGTAAAATCTAAACTAATTCTAAATTAAATAAAAGATTAATTAACCAAAAACTACAAATGAAATGAATAAATGTGAATAAAAAGTCGGGTATCGAAATAGTCAAAAATAAAAACGACTGCACTAAAATTATCAGCGTGAAATAAATCACTCGGAAAAATACAGTATTTTGTCAGATTTTGAAATTAATCAGGACAGACTTTCATTTTGACTGATTCATCTGTAAATCCGAGAATTCTACTCCGGCTGACATTTTAGGCAGTATGCACGATGAAGAACATGTTATGCTATATGGATGATGCGAAATGAAAATAAAATCGAATGCAAGAAAATTTGAAAAAGGTAGGACAAATTTGGGGTATGACAAGCCGTTGTCGGGTTGTCATTCCTTTACCAAGTGAAAGGAGCGAGCAAGTCTCTTCGTTCTTCTTAATTTTCTACAGCATGTTGCTCTAAAATCTCGATCAGAGCATCTTTATCTTTCAATAGTTGCTGTATTTTGGTACACTCCACATTGAGAATACGGTACTTGTTCTTCCAAGATTTCCTTTCCTGTTGAACTTTGTTGAGAGTAACCTGGAGTTTTTCTGTATCAGACATAAAATAAAGGACAAATTCCTTTAACGTAAGAACTTCGTGACGAGGGTATGGCATCCTCAGTTTGAGAGCTCTAGCTTGTACCCAATGGAGATATGGTTCCACAGAGACACAGTCTGGTTTTCCTAGAGACTCTCTTCCTTTCCTGTGAACATGTTTCCAGGCATGCACTATTTCTGTCTTTAGTGCCCTGTCATTTTCTTCTTCCTTGAAGAAAAGACCTTCCAGATGAGCATTACGCGGGATATGTCTCATCGGGTATCCAAATTGACGACGAACTAAAACTGGATGATAGTTGATTCCTCCTTTAGTTCCAATGAGGGGTACATTAGGGAAGTTTCCACAACGGTCAATGATTCTTATCCCGTCATAGATCCGATTGTACCAATCAATGTCAGAGTTGGTAAGAGACATGATTCTCTATGACCAACGTAAAGTACTCTTATGATCCCAATATGCGGCAGACTTTGGAAAATGGGAAGTGAACCATTTGTATAGTAGGGGTACACAACATGTGATCATTCCTCCGCCATACAAATCTCTTAAGTGTAGACAGGAGGACTAGGATTATTATAGCTCCTAAGAGGTCTAGGATGTGATAATTCGGGAATGTGAAACAATGATAGACCAGATCGTAAAATTGAATGAGTGTAGACAGGATTCCTTCAATTACATGGACCCTTAACAGAGACAGTAGTCCTCCGTACTTAGCTCTGAAAGCATCAGGGTTGGTGATCATCCTTGCCAACCCTCTTAAATCCTCTAATTTTGGAACCTTGAAGGTGTACTTGTGAGTCTTCCTTCTACCGAAATCTATAACGCAATATTTCTCTCTGACATTTGCAATCATTGTCTTAGTTTAATTTGAAAAAAAGAGCCTAGAAGAGAAAAATTTTCTTTGTTTAAAGTTTTTTAGTTGAAATGAATGCATGAATGTAGCACACAAAAACATAGAAAAAACATGGGGTCAAAAGTTCGGTGTCATGAAGTCATGGCTCTACCCATCCCCAAAGGTTGTACTGGTGATTTTTTGTACCTGTCCTCAAAATCATTGACCCCTCTTGGGATAACAACAGCAGGCTGGTTCACCCGAGTAAGCTGATGTATCTTAGAGTAAACTCAAATGAGGGTAGTATCGCGTGACAACTATTTCTAATAGCTTCCGCACTACAAAATAGTAACATGGTCTCAGTCTACTAAAATCCTCAGTTTCTCAGATATCACAATTGAACAATCTGCTTTCAACAAACGAAGTCGTATAGGCATTGAATCCGCAAAGGGTATCTCCACTGATTCGATGGTCTACCGGGATCTCTTATTTGGGAGTCACTCCCTGTAAGATTACCTGTCTCATGCCATCACTTATCTTAGATGGCACTCAAACTTTTCAGATGCGGCATCACCCGCAGTCCCATTAGCAAAAAAATAAACACGGATATCAAGTAAGAAAAGCGATATATATATATGTATATATATATATATATATATATATATATATATATATATATATATATTCATTCCTAAAACTAACATCCTAGACCTCTTAGGAGCTATAATAATCCTAGTCCTAAACAATAAAATGATTCCCCGGCAGAGTCGCCATTTTACTGTAGAGAGCGATTTTTGTCGGTGACGCGACCACCTTATCGCTGAAGTTTTTCTCACCGCAATGAGGAGGAGGGGGTGCTACTTTCTGATTTCTTATTTATCCCATGAAGCTGGAAGGGAAAGGGAAGCTATCTAAAACTAACCTTGCACGCGAATGTTTAACTGAACAAACGCTTTAAAGAGATTCGGGGAGTCAGGGGTCAGGTTATACAATGGGGAGTTGTCAGTTACCCATCCTATATGTGGTTATCCACAGGATATTAGCATTAGGTTTCGCTTTGTACTTGATGGTGTTTATCTGGTAATGGGTTGGGAAAGTTTCTTGGGAAAGTATGACAGGGAGAGTGAGTTTTGTTAATGTTCGAGTTCTTCCCGATGTTTTTGGTAAGGTACTAGACCTAAGTTTTGATTGATATATGAAGGTGTTGGACCTAGAGTTTTTTATTAGTATGCTCGCTAAGATTTCGCAATCGTATGCCTACGTATTCCCGTTTAAACAAAACAGGGAAATCAGAGCAATCGTAGTTCCTCCTATTCTAAGGGAGGAAAAAGGTGTTTTGGTGTCTAGTTCAAAGTCCAAGATTGAAGCTAAAAGGTTGAGTATTTGTGTCTTGTTCAAAGCCTAAGATTGAAGCTAAAAGGTTTGACTGAGAGAGAATTTGTCATCTCTAAAGAGGGATTGTTGTTTTTTGTGTGCCTTGATCAAAGCTCAAGGTTGAAGCTAAGAGGTTGATTGACTCCACTGGGGAAGTCCTTATACAAAGCCTAAGAGGAGGTTGTATGAGACCGACTCAACAAGAGAGTGTACATATTGGTGTCTTGTACAAAGCCCAAGACTGAGGCAAAAAAGAGATTGACTCTTTGGGGATATCATTATACAAAGCCTAAGAGGAGGATGAAAGTTTATTTTGACTCCGTCGGGGAGGTTTGTATGTATTTTGTACAAAGCCCAAGATAGAGGCTGAAATGAGAAATTTAACTGACTCTAGTGAGGATATTTTTTATGTGTCTCGTATAAACCCCAAGACGGAGGGTAAAAGGCTTGACTCTGCGGGAGAGTATTATCTGTCTTGTACGAAGCCCAAGATTGAGGCTAAAATGAGTTTAACTTTGCTTGGGAACTTATTTCTCAAAGCCTAAATGAGGGCTCGGAGGAATTGACTCCGTTGGGGGAAGATATTTGTCCCAAGCTTAAGAGAAGGTTATAGAGATTTATGTCTCGTACAAAGCCCGAGATAGAGGCTAAAAGGGTTTGACTCAACAAGAGAGTGCTTTTATCTGTCCTGTTTAAAGCCCAGGATTGTGGCTGAACAAGCTGGAGAAATCATTATACAAAGCCTACAAGGAGGCTAACTTTTGCTAGGGAAATCTTTAAGCCTAGCCAAAGGAAGGCTGAAAAAGATTGTCTCAACAAGAGAATGGTTTTTATCTGTCTCGTACGAAGCCTGAGTTTGAGGCTAAAAGGGGGTTGACTCAACAAGAGAGTGCTTTTATCTGTCTCGTACAAAGCCCGAGATTGAGGCTAAAAGGGTTGACTTAACAAGAGAGTACTGAAAGGTGATTGACTCAACAAGAGAGTCTAAAAAGTAATTGATTGACTCAATAAGAGAGTATGAAAAGGTTAGCTCCGATGGGGAGAATCATTGTACAAAGCCCAGGAGGAGGCTGACTTTGCTGAGGAAAGGTCAATATATAAAGCCTAAGAGGAGGTTATCTTTCTGCTGGGGATTCTTGAGATCCCTAGGCAGGTCCAAATGGGGAAACAACTCTTGCAGGGGAATGCAGAAGAGTTGAGATATCAGAGACCTTGAGGCTCTGATAGTGTTATGATGACTTGACCCTGGTTGGGGAATTTTGGGAGAAAGACGGGATTTTTAGAACCCACAAGTTTTAACTCTACTGGAGATTAATCCAGAATCCGAGGTTTCTCCTATACTTTGTAAGGCACTTGAGAATGTCTTTGAGACTCAAGGGGATTTAGACTGTCCAAGTTTACTGGTGTGGAAGAGTTTTATTTTTTGTATGATGCCCAAGAGGAGGCCGACTCTTTTAAGGGATGAGTATCAACCATAAAATTAGTCTGAGGGTTTTGACTCGTTTTTTGAAAGTCAGCTCTAACGAAGGATGACTAAGTTCTGTCTTATACCTTTTAGAGGTCTTCAGGGTCCTTGTATTAAGCCCAAGAGAAGGCATGAAAACTTCTAAGAAGCCGAAGGGTCCTTGTACAAAGCCCAAGAGGAGGCGGGGATGCTTTTTAGGAAGCCCGTGGGTCTCAAACCAAGAAAAGTTCAAGAAATGCTATTCACTGAGAATAGATCATTTAGTGAAAGTTCTAAGGTTTGAAGAAACTCAAGAGATGCTATTCACCGAGAATAGATCAACTCTGGGGAGTAGAATTTCTTTGACAATTTCTAACGTGACAGGCTGAGAAAAGGTTCACCGAGAATACTGCATTTCTCTTTGTTCCATATTGTGTAAGCCCAAGAGAAGGCAAGACTGTATCTAGAAATCCTATGGGGATCTAGTTTTGACTGTATTTAAGAGTGACCAAACTAGCTTTACCTAGTTCTAGACCTAGTTGCCGGGGAAAACTCTAAATAGCTATGCTAGTATATATACAGTTGATATATGACAAGTATGTAAAAGGATATGAAAGAAGACTCATAGTGCGCAGCTTCCCACAATACAGTTATATATATATTTGACATGTATTTAAAAGAATGAAAGAAGACTCACCGTGTGCAGCTTCCCACAATACAGTTATATATATTAAAGCAAGTAAATGAAAGCGGATAAAACTTACAGGTGAGCAAGCTTCCATGCTGTATTGTTAATTGTTCAAAGAAATTAAAGAAAGTTTTGATAACTACTGTATATTTGAATCTAAATCAAAAGGGAAGTTGTTTTGAAAAGATTGTTGGGGCTTATACTCAAGGAGAGGCCCAAGGTTTAACAGTGATTGCACCATTGTTTTGGAGATCGCACCGGGACTTATACAACGACTGAGGCCCAAAAATTATTTATTTACCAAGAGGTGGGACTTACACTCTATCAAGAGGCCCAAAAGATTTTAATAGAATAGAAATGGGACTTACAACACAAGGGTCGGCCCAGATGATTTTCGTTTTGAAATGGCGATCGCGCTGATATTTTTTTAACGCAAAGGGACTTATACAACGTCTAAGGCCCAAAATGGTTTTGGTTAAAAAGGGATTGGGTCTTACACTCTATAAGAGGCCCAAAAATTATTTTGAAAAAGAAATATGGGACTTACAACACGAGGGGAGGCCCAGATGGTTTGTTTGAAAACGGCGAACGTGCCGAGCTTTTTGAAAACACAGTGGGTTTTATACAAAGACTGAGGCCCAACAAGGCTTCTTATTTATAAGGAATGGGTCTTACACTCTATTAGAGGCCCAAAAGTGTTTTTTTAAAAAAGATTGATGAGGGTGAAATCAATCAAAACCCTAATTTTGTTAAAAATGGAATTAATTTTGATTAAAATTAATAAAATCATTGAAAACAGGTGAGAAATGAGTTGTGATTTTGGTTCAATGTCTCAAAGATCATGTTTTTATCCACAAAATGATTAAAAACCATTCAAGTTTGGAAAATCAAGAGAAAGAAATTTTTTACAATGTTAAAAAACAAATAAAAATTATTTCTTTGCAAAAATATCAAATATATGAAATAAATAATATTTTTGGGAAATTTTTGTAAAATAAAATATTTTAACATTTTTGTGAATTTTGAAAAAAAGAATCAACTCAAAATCATTAAAATTCAGAGAGAAATTAATTTTTGAATCAATTAAATAAAATAATAAAAATTCAAAAATTCAAAAGTTTGAAAAGGGGCGCCAAGAACACCTTATTCTTGCCCGCGTGCCCTGTTTTGGTCTGATTTGCATTTTCTCATCAATCTCACTAAATACTTGATGAAATCACACAATCCACATGTCAATCTGTTCGTTTTCAACTCACGATCATGTCTATGGTCTTTAATTTCATTTATTTTAAGCATGGAATGAGAAATTAAAGAGAAACCTTAAGAACCCTAATTTCTACAAGAAGGCTAAGAAATTCCATACACGATTCATACAAAGCAATCAATTGAGGGGAAACACTCCATACATGATTATGAACACATGGCAAAATTATTGTGCGAGGAAATATGCATGAATCATGAGATGACCAAGTTTAGGCTTACTTGAATGTCGTGGCAGCAAGAGCAATTTGATTTTTGAGTTGGAGGTGTTACAGATGAGTGGTGATGATCTGAACAGCTTCCCTACACCATATGGAATGTGTCTGAATACTTGGAGTGATTTGAATTGAGCTAGAACTCGATATGGCACCCCAACTGCAAATCTGCCAAAGGCTTGTGCAGATGGGTGGTGATTTTGTGAAGTTGGTGTTCTAGATGTTATGTGAGAGTTTGGATCACTTCTATATGTTATATGTAAGGTGTGTGGGTGATTGGTTTGGTTGGAATTGCTCTCAAACTCAAAACCCGATGGTGACTTGAGTTAGAAAGCAAATATGGAGTGAAAGTAGTGATTCTAAGAAAGGCATCTGTTTAGGACCTTTGGTGTACTTAATTTGAGCACAAATGAGTTCTATTTATAGTAGAGCAAATTTGTTTTGGTATCAATAGTGTTTGGCAGCTTGGATCAGATTGTGTTGAATGCTTGAATTCTTTAATCAAGGGTCTCCTCTAGCCATTGAATTGTGCCAAACTTTGCAGGCTTATGACCTCTGTTGTATGAGATTATCTTGACTCATTTGGCTGCTCATGGACTGATACATGCCAGCTCTATGCATTCATTAAATGTTTCAAAACAAAATTGTAGTCTTGAGGCATCTTTAGCTTTTTAGGTTTGGCATAGCTACTTATGGAATCTTGGACTTGGGAGGCTGGTAGATCAGTGCTTGTCCCTTGGTTGTTCCCCGTTGAGGTGTGAAGATGGATAACCATGCTTGTTGTTGCATAATTTGATCAAATCGAGCCCTTATGAACAAATCTGCCTTGCCAAGACAGTTTGCAGCAAGGCATGTTGCAGCTGTCAGAACTCCTAGCTCGGGTGGAGTTTGATGGAGTTCTTGGACATTTTGGAAAGCTGACATATCCTATTTCAACATGATGTCCAACTTTGGTTTTTATCCAACTTGAATTACAATGAAAAGTGCCTCTACATTTTGGAAAAAATAAGGCAGATTCTGACTTAGTGAAAATTTCAATAAGTGTTGGAAAAATGTCATTTTCATGTTTTCAGCCACTTTGATCACTCCATAACTAAAAATCCATGAGGAATTGGAATGAGTCTAGTTGACACTTTTAAATTATGCCATGAGAGCTACAAATCCAGCTTTGGACCATCCAAAATGGTTGCTTGGATCTCAAGTTATGATCCTTGGAAGTTGGTACCCTAGCCACTTTGTTCCATAACTTAGAAAAATTCTAAGTTTTTTATGGTTACCCCTTTTACAAGTTAACTCATTTTCTTTGATTTTTCTTGATTAATGATGATTCAAATCACATATTAACATTTTTTTAGGGTTAAGGAACCTTGGTTGACCAAAAAATCAAAAGCCAAACTTTGACTTTTTGTACAGTTGACTTTTTCAGCATATGAAATCTAAACTGTGCGATCCTCTATGAAATCAAGTCCTTGACCTAAATCAAACTTAATAGATGGATTCCATAGGTGTTATAGGGTGTATTGACTTATGTACCAAAGTTTGGGAGCATGTCTTGGTCAAAAGTCAAAGGCATAATTGATTTTTTCCTCAAAACCCTAACTGTGGTCCAGATGAAATTGAAACTTCTGAATCAAGCTTCTTGGATCAATCCATTGTTGCAAATGGATTAATGTAATATATTAGAGACCCTCAAATCATGTCTTGAGGTTTTGGCTCATGCCTGGTCCCAAAAGTCAACTTAGGGGTGAATTAGGTCAAGAAACCCTAATTCCTGATTTTTGATAAATGCATCCCCTGAGGTTAAATTAACTTGATGATTGGGTTCATGAGGTCCCTTGGAGTATCTTAGGTTGTGCTTTGAAGCATTGGCTCATGCCCAGATGAAAATTTTCATCTGGAGGCCTTGGTCGACCAAAACCCTAATTTGGTGACACTGGCGATCCAGAGGCTTGATCCACTTGCAATGCTGCAACTTGTGCTTGATTCTTGATGTGGGAGTCCTCTTGATCCTTTGTGGGTGTTTGAGAGTTTAGACAAGTTGAAGATCATGTCATTTCTTGATTGATCCTTTGTCTAAGTGCTCTGAGAGGGCTCAAAACCCTAATTCTTGATTGTAGTGAATGCTCACCCATCGTTGGGGAGACTGATGAGGCATATAAGTGCATCCATATTGTGATGATGATTTGCACAATGATGGGAAATCTTAGTGGTCAAAATTTGGGGTATGACACCAGGGATGGCTGTAGTGCTCCTGCCCGTCACGCCGAGGAGGCTTCCTAGAATGACCCAGTAGTCTCGAACCAGCCAGTTGAGGACAAAGGAAAGCCTTTTTCCTCCCGACCCTCTACCGAGGAAGACTGGCCAACTGATCTCCAGGGACAGAAGGCCAGCTCTGCCCTCCATTCCATCTCTGCCCGTCATACACGGGACAATCATCCAGGACCAACCAGGAATGCACCTGCTCGGAAACACTCCTCTGCTCAAAGCAACAGGCTAGTTCTGAGGAGGTCTGCCCCTCAGCCAAGGAAAGATAGCCAGTTGACCTCTAAGGGCAGCTGCCCATCTCTGCCCTCCGTCTTGCAGGTACACCCCTCATCCTCCTCCATTTCAGCATCGTAGACGAAGTCTCTGGCCCACTTCAAGGTTCTGATCAACCGGTAATATCACAATGCATCTTGTCCAATTCTATCATCTAATTAATATTACATTCATCATTCTCAATACTTGATAAGGGGTGATTTGATAAGGTTGATCACGTCCTATTGGCGGCATTGAAAATCCAGGCATATAAGGCCTGAATAAACTATGTCCCACTTGAGGGGGGGTCGTTGGTAGTGTAACACCCTTCTACCCAACAAGCATTCACGACGAATACTAACAAATATATCAGAGTAAAATCCCAAAAGGGCGTCACATTTCATCATAAAACATCAAATGGTAACATCCTGCTCCGTAACACGGGTTATAATCATCAAAATTAAATCGTTTAATACGCAGCGGAAAACTTCAAAAAACATCATAAGTTATAAAATCAAAAGGCTTTTAAAATAACTTCAAAACATCATAACATCATCAATCTAGAGAAACCCATGGTTCGAATCAAAACGTCCTGACCCAATGTTACATATCAGAGCAAGACCCTCTACTTGACCAAACTAATCAAAATACTTCAAGTAAGCTCTTCACGCACCAAGAAGCTAATCCTGATCACCTACACGTTACCCACGTGGAGGCAACATTCAAACAGGCATGGTGAGTAATCATAAACCATTATACAAGATATAAGATAAGAAATAATAATGTAGCATGCATCGCAATAAAACAACATCGTCATTATACATCATCATCATCATCATCATCATTATACATCATGAAAATCATGTCATCAAACATCACTCATTTACAATCATGCAATGCCACATCATATGAAATGCACAACACATACTCATGCATGTGGTACCAATTCATCATGTTTGATGGACACTGGGCCATCACCCTCCAAAGATCCCTACCAATAGGATCGATTCTACACAAGAACCAGAGCAACGTCATACACTCTAATCCACACAATGGGATTGAAGACACCATTGGACCTAAGTCCTAAAATCATCACTGGACCGAAGTCCTAAAATGCTATGAATGCATGATGCAAACGTCATAATCGTCATCGTCACATTGCATCATCATTCATCAAAATTTTGTTAAGCATTATGGTCACGCATCATTATATACATCAAAATTCGTCATAATATGTCACAAACATCATGTTAATCTCGTCATCATCATGTGTCAAAATTCATCATAAAACATCCAGACACAAAGCATCACAAGATAGGAAAAAAAAGAATTTAAAACAAAACCACTGCTCCTTCTCTCCTGGAGCTCGCCCGGTGAAGCAACGCGCTCGCCTAAGTTTCGCCCGACGAAGCAGGGGCGAAACATCTTCCCCTATACAAAATCCAGAAACCCCACTTTCAAACTCTCCCTTCGCTTCTATTTTTGCCCAGCGAAGCAGCTCGCTCGCCTGGTCTTCGCCTGGCGAAGCAGGGGCGAATCCTACACTCTCTTACAAAATCTAGTAGCACACTTTTTCCACCTTCCTTTCACTTCTACTTTCGCCCGACGAGGATGGGGCAAATTCACTTCGCCCGGTGAGCTGGGAATTTCGCTTGGCGAATCTGCGCGTACCTGCAACTCTCAGTTGCGATTCTGCGATGTCTCAGAGTCAAAAAGGGCTCGATTTCAGTACCCAAACATGCAAAATATTCACAATTCGTCATAGAATTAACACAACAGTAACAACGCATCAAAAATAGGTTTCATTCCTAACATCGAATACGTCTCAAAAACCCCAATTCCGACATGAACTCGTCTAATCTACCCGGAACCCTACTAGCTATATACTTCTACACCTATATCAATTATAATGATGAATAATACTCCCTGTTGCTTCCTTAAAATAATGCTTTCTTTTTATATGTGGTTTTAAAGCAAATGTGTCACATGGAAGTATACATGTTTGGTAATGCAGCAAGTGATAAAGTAAAGGTCGAACCCATAAGGAAGTGATGAAAGTTTTGAACTACAAGTATTAATTTCTTTGTTTAAGAAAAAGTATGAGAAAGGTGACAAGATAATTATAATAAAGAACAGGAGCAACACACAGTTAACTAAAACAACATTGATAACTAAAAAAAGGAGTTAAAATATCAGAGAAAGTAGTTGATGAGCCAAATTCATTAGTATAGTTGTTGCTAAAATTCTTTCATGATGTGAAGTGTCATGCCTCAAAAGGTCAGAACGTGATCTGGTGGTGTATCTCTACAACATCAAAATCATGCATAACTAGGGCAAGGGAACAAATCTTTTAGTCTCACTTGTAACCCTAAAATACGTTTGGTTTTAATTCTGAAATTCTTTATGGTCTCAACTTCTTATCTCTAAGCAAGTTGAATTAAGTGAATATCTTTATCCTACTTTATTAACCACTTTTGTTATGAAATCCACTTGTTTGTTGGATTTCTCTCAACAACAAGCTTTTACCTTTTTCCTAGTTGATCACTCTAAGAATCATGTATATAGCATAAAAACACATAACAAAATAAGACACTAAACTTCACATCATTTCAACATAAAAACAACGTTTATACTAACTTCATTAGGCTCATCAAACAAGGGTTTAGCTCATAGTGAGTTGAGTACAAGCTACTGAAATGAAACTAAAAGGAGACATATTCTTACAAAGTTAAGTAAAGAAATGAAACCTAATAGTAACTTGGAAATCTCTTCCGTTGAGTAAACAGCAACAACTCTCTTCAGTCACGACAGCTTTCAGCAGAGTGTACAGGACTGGATGAGAAGAGAAGACCCTCTACCAATACTCTAACTCATGAAACAAAAATAAACTGATACTACAACTGAAATAAAACTGTGTTGTTGTGTGTAAAATCTCCAGCCCTCTTCATCAATGTGCATGTCTTCTTTATATAGAGGTGAGTGGAAGTGATAGTTGCTACTTTCTTGGATCATGGGTTTCTTGATGAAAATAAGGTTAGGCCCATATCAAATCCGAATATGGACCAGCTGTCCCTTAATCCTTCCTTTGCAAGTTATCTGGTACAAATGTTGGTGGGAGACTAAGTTGCTTTTGCAGGCGGTTGTGGCAGAGTGATGGAGCAGCGCAGACGGCTGGTGGTTTGGTGTTGGGCGCTCTTTTGCAGTGTGGTCCCCACCGTACTACCATTTGTATTCTAGCTTCCTTGATCTTATCCAATTTCTCTTGCTCTATTACTCTTCAAAATAGTGCCACGTGAGCCCTAGTGACTTTCTTCTCTGATCCTCTTGATGAAATAAGTGATTAATTTATCAACCACTTCCTTTTTCTTCAGCTTTCCATTCTGCTCCACAATCCGTCTCTCAGGGTCATGCCTCTACTTGCCATCAACTGACTTCCTTTTTGACAAAAACACATTGAAAACCATAAAAGAAGAACCTAGTGTGCTCAAAGCTAAAACATACTGAAATAAACTAATTTCACATTAAATCACCAAATCCTAAACTAAAAATGCCACATAAAATGGGTCAAAGTAACACACTAAGATAGAGTTATCACTCCCCCAAACTTGAATGATCACCTGTCCTTAGGTGATGTGACAGTGAATGTCCAGGGAAATAAAATTGGAGTTCAACAGCTTCGGTCAGGTTAGAAAGATGAAGTGGCTTTAGATTCGGAGGGGTAATAAAACTATATTAAGTGAAACTTACACTGCTTTGCAATTAGTCAAAGTGGTGTCAAGTACAAGAGAGAACCGACATCTCTTGTCACGACTCTACTCTTCTGGAAAATAAGCCAAAATTTCTCTCCTTTGATCCCTTTTTTGTGTAGTTTCGTGAGTGGGGTCTCTTCCTCTGGTTTCACTGGGGAATTCTTTTCTGACTCTCAAATGATATTTTTTACTTTCACACTTGGGACCACACTTTTCCACTTATTTTTGTATTTTTGTTCTTTTTTCTTTCTTTTTTTTTTTTTTGGAAAAGCATCCCATCTCAAAAGGATCTCACTTGTGATGAGTCCAACTGAATATTATGATGAGATGCTTGTTGTTCCTCTAGTTTTGGGCACAAGAACTTTATTGTTGGTGGTTTTTGCCACTATTGCACACTTTTATGTGTTTTTGTGTGGAGTGTGCCTCTTTCGTGATCATCTCAACCATCATTCGAGTCTTGTTGTCCTTCCTTTTGTGATTATTAAGGTTTTAACCTTCCTCTTGATTCCCAACAAACCAGTTCTCTTTTTGAAAAAAAAATTGAGCTGGTTTGAAAGATTAGTGGTGTCGTGACAGAGAACATCAGTCTTCTCTGCTCAAAACTCAGTTGGCTCAATTACTACACTTTGCTTTGCTCACTTCTCAAAAGCTTCCTTCCCCCTTTTTATTCTTAAGCACAAAGTTTTGAGATTTAACATTCCTGACCTTTAGTTATTTAACCCAAACATTCCCTGGCATACTTACTCTAAACTAAATCATGCAACTAAAGCGAACAAAACAAAACAAATATAGACTAAACAAAACAAAGCAGATAATGACTAAACGAAACACTAATAACATACAGATTAAATAAAATAGATCAACAAGTACTTGGGGCATCAAAATCTCCCCACAAAAGATTCAAATATTCTTAGCTCAACACATGGCCATCCAAAACATAATTCCCAAAACATTATCCAGAAACAGAAACATGCAAGAACAATAGACAGAATATCCAAATTGTGATATTAGAAGGTTAGATTGGTGAAGATAGGCTAAGCGTTAGCGTCCTCCCCCAAACTTAAAGTAAGGACAGTGTCTTCACTATTTAGTGGAGAGAGAAGGCATGCCACCGCTTGCCTATTTCACGCTACCATATTAGGCCCTTAGCCTGGAGCTTTTTCTTGGTGCAGGCATGGTTTGCTTCTTTGCCTCTGCGCCCTTTTCCTCTTGCTCATTCTTCTCATTGCCTTCCTCAGTCGCGACACCAGTTACCTTCTTCCCAACAGCTTTCTTTGGACTCTTAGCCTTCTTCTTGTGTTGTTCCTCAGCTTCCTCTGATGTTCCTCCGCAACATGATCATCTGTATTTATGGCAGGTTCCATGACAAAATCTAGTTCTGGGTCAGCGAAAATCTTCTCTGTCTCTTCACTTTCTGCTTCATAATCTTCCTTAGCATTTCTTTCCTTTTCTGTAGTCTCTGTTGAAGAATAGTATTTTCCCAATGCTTCTCCTTCCATATCTTCTTCAGTCTCCTCAGGCTGCACAGTTTCTTCCACTAGATTTTCCTCTTCCTTACTCTCCTCCTTTTCTTCAGCGATTTCTTCATTGGTCATCTCCAGATCCCTAGCATCCTTATCCACTTATACTAAAAAATTTTCTAACGCCTCATCTTTTCCAGAGCCTTCCTCTTGGTCGGGCATGTTGAGATCGAATTTATTGGCAGGACTGATAGGTGGTGTTGGGGTTGCAGTGGTCTCTTTCCTCTTCCATTCAGCTTTCATCTTTTTCTCCTTGGGTGAGCTTTCAGGTTCTGGAGGTGGGGATGGGTAAGCTTTTCTCAACTTTTTCTTGACTTGACTCTGTGTGGTGTCTACAGACACGCCTTTTCTTGTCTCTTCCACTTATTTCTTCTTCATTTCCTTTTCCTTCTTTTTCTTCTTTGCTTTCTCCTTCTTTGTAGACCTCTTCTCTTCTACTTCATTCCCAGCAGCAGCAGGCTCAGCATTTCCCAGAATATGGTCAGGAAATTTGGGAGGCTCAAGCAAGTTTAAAGGGGCTTGCATGGCCCACAGCTTTTCTTGCCATATCACCTTTGCTTTCTGAAATGCAAAATACTCCTGTTGATCCTTCTACAAATGCAGAAGGATTTCCATTGCAGGGTCTTGCTGTTCAGATACTCCAGAAGAAGCTTGGCTTACTCCCGCTGGCATTTTTCTAGCTCCCATGATCTTCATCAGTGTCATTATCAAAGTTTTATCCAGAGGTTGTTGTGGAGAACCAAAAATGTCAGAGTCATATTCCGGCACACCTTGCCTTCTACATAGGGTTGTGATCCTTCTTCTTTGAGCACGCATGAATCTCTTGAACTATGATTTTACCAATATTAATTTCCCTCAGTCCAGTTATGCAATGGAGCAGCACCAAACTAGCCCTGGAAACTGTCTCATTGTGAGCAGTTGGCTTGATGGAGTGCTTAGCAAACTGTTACCATACTTTCACCTTCGGCCTCAAATCCATTCTTCTAATTGCTTTCTCTACCAGCTCGTTCCAAGCACACACAACGATTCCATGTAGGCATCATACTCATCCTCCTGCGAAGTGAGTACTAGGTTTTGGTACTCATCTTCAGTATTTTCCAACTTGAAGCAAAAGTTGATGTTGGACTCATTATATATCACCCTTGTTCCTCTAACCAGCACCTCAGCCTCTTGTGCCATGGGTCTGTCAAGTTTGAATAAAACTCCTTGACCAACGTTGCATTGTAAGGACCTGGTTGCTTGCAAAAGTTTCCCCACTTCAGTTTTGAGATTGTTGTTCCTAGGTCACCCGGAAGTCCCAGTTTTTCGTCTTTATTGTCCATGATAAAGCCTCTCTCAGCGAAAACATTCATTTTGCTGAAGTGATTCACAAATCTCTTGTGGGCTTCGACGTTCTCGAAGGTATCGTCTTCTTCTTGGCTAGAAACGTCGATCATGGGGACGACGCTTTTCTTTGCCACAGTTTTGTAGCAGCGACCAGTGGCTGCATCTTTTGTCATTTTCTTAGTGAAATGGAGGTGAGAGGGTTTGAGAGATTAGGGTTCCGGGAAGAAGGGTAGAGAATGAAAAGTGAAAAGGTTGTTTTGAATACTTGGAGAGAGAGAGAGAGAGAGAGAGAGAGAGAGAGAGAAAGAGATGGAGGGAAGTTGAAAAGGGTACTTTGAAAATTAGAGAGAGAAAAGTATGGTTTAGGTGAGACGGAGAGAGAAAAATTTCTCTTTTTGTGATAATTAGGGCAAAGGGTGAAGGGACTTGGGTCTGACCACGGAAAAGACACCATTCTTGGCTTTTGCGTGTTTTGATAGATGAACAGTCTGACGTGGCAGACTGAGCTATAATTGCTCTGCAGCTACGCATGGCCCAAGGCGCATGATCCCAATGCCAAACTTTATCCTCTCTCCTTCTTTGTGAAACAAAACGATTCATTTTCTTTCTCGTGTCCACAAGAAAATAATTATTTCCAGATCAGCATTAATATCTTCCTTATGGACTTGACAAAATTAATTCCTTCACATCTTTCCATATTCCATTTCTACTTTTCTCTTGTCCTTTTTTGGCACGTCACATCTTGTCATGGGCTGATACCACGAAAACTTACATTATCCTGTACAAAAATAAAAACAAAAGAAACTGCATAAAGTTGGGCTGCCTCCCAGTAGCGCTATTTTAAGGTCTTATCGCCTGACCAAAACAAGTGTCCATTAATCAATAAAATGGAGGGAATCCCTTGTGTTGTGTGAGGGTTCTCCAAAATAAGTCTTGACCCTTTAACCATTAACCTTAAATCTTTCTCCATTTTTCTCATTCAATAGCTCTACAGCACCATGGGGGTAAATCTCTTCCAAAAATAAAGGGTCCAGACCATCTTGATTTTAATTTCCCAGGGAATAACTTCAGCCTTGAGTTAAAAAGTAAAACTCGTTGGCCTTTCACTAATTCCCTCTTCTGACATTTTCTGTCTTGCCACTTTTTGGTCTTTTCTTTATACAACTCAGCATTCTCGTATGAGAATAGCCTATGCTCTTCTAACTCATTTAATTGGAGCATTCTAGCTTGGCCAGCATTTTTAAGATTAAAATTTAGTTGCTTCACAGTCCAAAAAGCCTTATGCTCCAATTCAATGGGTAGGTGACAAGCCTTTCCATAGACAAGTCTATAGGGAGACATGTCTAAAGAAGTTTTGTAGGCAATCCTATACCCCCATAATGCTTCGTCCAAGTGCTTGGACCAATCTCGCCTTGTGGGGTTAACCACTTTTTCCAAAATTCACTTGATTTCTCTATTGGAAAGCTCCACTTGTCCACTAGTTTGGGGATGGTAAGCTGTAGAAACCTTGTGTTTTATCCCATATTTTGCCATTAAGTTTTCAAAAAGTTTATTGCAAAAATGGGATCCCCCATCACTGATGATAGCTCTAGGCGTGCCATGCCTTGTCAAGATGTTCTTGAGCAAGAACTTGGTTACCACCTTTGCATCATTGGACGGTGTTGCTACTGCTTCAATCCACTTGGATACGTAATCCACGACTACAAGGATGTAAGGATTTCCAAAGGAAGGAGGGAAAGGTCCCATGAAATCAATGCCCTACACATCAACAATTTCTATTTCAAGAATGCTTGTGAGTGGCATTTCTTGCCTCATGGATACATTCCCAACCCTCTGGCATCTATCACAACTTTTTGTTAATTCATGAGCATCCTTAAAAATAAAAGGCCAGAAATAACCTGATTTCAATACTTTTGCTGCAGTTCTAACTCCTCCAAAGTGTCCACCGTAGGGGGCTTCATGGCAAGCTGACAAGATCTGTCGTGCCTCCTTATAATCAACACATCTTCTTAATAACTGATCAGTACACTTCTTGTACAGATAAGGCTCATGCCAAAAATAACTCTTGATAGTGTGGAAGAACCTCTTTCTTTGCTGGAAGTTGAATTCTGGTGGTATGACTCTGCTGACCAAGTAGTTAACAATGTCAGCATACCAAGGAGTCGTGCCATCAGTAATCAACAACAGCTTCTCATTCAGAAAACTTTCTTTGATGTCTTCACTGTTTTGGGGTTGGACTCCTTCCGGTAGCCTTGAGAGATGATCAGCAACTGAGTTTTCCACTCATTTCTTGTCTCTTATTTCTAGATCAAACTTCTATAGTAAAAGAACCAATCTTATAAGCCATAGCTTTGCATCTTTTTTGGCAATCAAATACTTGATTGCTGCATGATCAGTGTACACAATGACCTTAGTTCCCACCAAATAAGGTCTGAACTTATCAAAGGCAAACACACTACCAGCAGCTCCTTCTATGTAGTTGTGTAGTTGATTTGTGCTTTTATCAAAGTCTTGCTTGCGTAGTAGATGGTGTGAAAAACTTTGTTGTGCCTTTGGCCTAACACAGCACCAATTGTAAAGTCACTGGCGTCACACATTAATTCAAATGGCTTGGACCAGTCAGGGGTTTTGACTACAGACACAGAAATGAGAGCCTTCTTCAAAAGATTAAAAGATTCAAGGCACTCCTTACTGAAGACAAAAGGCGTGTCATGCTGCAGCAGCTGGCATAGGGGTTTGGTTATTTTTGAAAAATCTTTTATGAACCTCCTATAAAATCCAACATGCCCCAAGAAACTCCTAATGCCCTTGATGTTGACTGGTGGGGGTAACTTTTCAATTACTTGTACCTTTACTTGATCCACCTCTAATCCTTCTTTTGAAATTCTATGACCGAGAACAATCCCTTTTTTTACCATAAAATGGCATTTTTCCCAATTAAGAACCAGGTTGTTCTCTTCACATTTTGCCAATTCCAACTCTAGATTCATTAGACAATCCTTGAATGACTCTCCAAAAACTGAAAAGTCATTCATGAAAACTTCCATGGAATTCTCTATGATGTCCAAGAAGATAACTATCATGCAACGTTGGAAGGTGGCTGGTGCATTGCACAGTCTAAACGACATCCTTCTAAAGGCAAAGGTGTCATAAAGGCATGTGAATGTTGTTTTCTCTTGATCTTTCGGGGCTATTACAATTTGGTTGTAGCCTGAATATCCATCTAAGAAGCAATAGTACTCCTTTCCAAATAGCCTATCCAACATTTGATCAATGAAAGGCAATGGGAAATGATCCTTCCTAGTTTCCTTATTCAGCTTCCTATAATCCATGCAAATCCTCCAACTAGAAACAGTTCTAGTGGGGATGAACTCATTCTTCTCATTGATTATCACTGTCATGCCCCCTTCTTTGGTACACAATGGATGGGGCTCACCCACACACTATCAGAGATAGGTTAAATAATTCCTGCATCCAGCCACTTGATAATCTCCTCCTTTACAACTTCTTTCATGATTGGGTTCAGCCTTCGTTGACTTTCAATGTTATTCTTAGCATTTTATTCCAACAAAATTTTGTGCATGCAAATTGCTAGGCTGATTCCCTTAATGTCAGAAATTTGCCATGCAATTGCCTTCTTGTGTCTCTTCAGTAGTGAAATTAGTTGCTCTTTCTGTTCCTCTTGCAAATCTGTAGCAATGATAACTGGCAGCTTCTGTCCTGCCTCCAGATATGCATACTATAAATGCTCCGGCAGTTGCTTGAGCTCCAATTCAGGAGGTTCCTCTATGGAAGGCAGCTGCTGCTTATGAGCAATAGTGGTAGATTCTATTACTTCCACAGATTCTTCCTCTTGCTTCTTCATTGGACCATAAATGATCCTATCTTTTAGTCCTTCATATTCCAATTTTCCTAGCTCCATTTTCAACACAACACTAGCTTTTAGAAGGTTTTTATGAATTAAACCTTCCCAATTAGATATCATGGAACAGTCAGCGACCTCTTCTTCTGAATATTGCAAGGCATTGAGTATGTTGAACACTACATGCTGCCTATTCACACTCATAGTGAGTTCTCCTCTTTCTACGTCAATAAAGGTTCTACCCATTGCTAGGAATGGCCTTCCCAACAAAATGGGTGTCTCCTCATATGCCCCAAAGTCTATAATAATGAAATCAGCAGGGAAGAAAAATTTGTCAACCCTGACCAGTACATCTTTTATCTTTCCTTGTGGGTAGCAAATACTTCTATCTGCCAGCTGCAAGGTGATAGTTGTAGGCCTGGCAGCGCCTATCCCTAGCTTCTTGAAAATGGATAGGGGCATAAGATTAATGTTAGCCCCTAAATCACAAAGTGCCTTTCCACAAAAGGTATCTCCAACGGTGCATGGAATAGTGAAACTTCCAGGATCCTTCAATTTGGGAGGGAGTTTGCCTTGAACCAATTGACTACACTCTTGTGTAAGTGCAACTGTAGCAAATTCTCCCACCCTTTTTCTCTTGGTGAGCACATCCTTCATGAACTTTGAGTAGTATGGCATCTGTTGAATAGCCTCAATCAATGGTATATTGATGTGAAGTTGCTTTAAGATCTCCATAAATTTCGTAAATTGTTGCTCTTCCTTAGCCTTTTTGATTCTTTGTGGAAAAGGAGGTGGTGGCCTTTCTTGAACAAACTTTTGCTTTCTGTTGGCTTCAGTAATGACTTATTGATTCTCTTGATGAATGAGGTCTGTAGTAGGTACATCATCTTTGTGCTTTTGTTGCCTAGATGAAGAAGGTTCTTCCTCATCTTGATTTCTTGCTCCAGAACTGTCTGGCATAGACAAATCAGTGCTTGCCTCTTTGTTCTTTGTAGCGGCCTCTTTTATTTATTTACCACTTCTGAGTTTAAGGGCTTGGCATGTTTCAACATTCTTCGCTCCAACTTGTGTAGTTAGAGTTTCAGTAGAGCTAGGGAGAGTTCCCAAGTTTATTGAGCTCAAAGCAGTGGCAATTTGCCCTACTTGATTTTCCAAGTTCTTGATACTCACCCCTTGTGATTGGAATTAATTCTTTGCTTCTTGAATAAAGGACTTAAGAACATTCTCCAGATGGTTGTTTCCTTGATTAACCCCAGCGTAGTTAGGGTTAGAAAAACCAGGTGGGACTTGTGGTGTTATTGCTTGTGGCTTCGGTTGACTTTGATTATTACTCCATGAAAAATTTGGATGGTTGCGCCATCCTGGGTTGTAGGTGTTGCTGTATGGATTATTGTATATGTTGTTATTGTTGGGATTGCCAACATAGTTAACAAAAACAGGATTTCCAGAATATTCTTCAAACAAATGTGGTCCTCCACAATAGACACAGGCAACCTCAGTAGCGTCAGTAACCACCTTAACTGGTTCAGGCTTTGTCACTTCAAGACTCATCAGATTATTCATCATTTGGTGGATCTGAGCCACTTGAGAAGCAAGAGCTATGGTCTCAGTGACTTCATGAACTCCAGCAAGATTCTTTTGAGTTGAACTTGCAGTGGCCCTTGTGACCGGCCATTGATAAGTGTTGGAAGTAATGCTCTCAATCAACTTGTAACCATCATCATAAGATTTAGACAAGAGAGCTCCACCACTGGATGCATCTAACATATTCCTTGAGGATGGAATTAATCCATTATAGAAAGTCTCAAGTTGTATGCAGTTGGGAATCCCATGATGAGGACATTGTCTCAACTGCTCCTTAAATCTTTCCCATGCATCAAACAACGATTTATCATCTCCTTACCTAAATGAAGTGATCTCATTTCTCATCTTTGCATTCTTGGAAGGAGGAAAATACTTGGCCAGAAACTTTTCTGCCAAAGCGTTCCATGTAGTAATGGAAATTGGTTCCAAATAATTAAGCCATCTCTTGGCTCTATCCCTTAGAGAATATGGAAACAGCCTTAACCTAAAGGTATCCACAGGCACGTCAAGGATCTTAAAGTTGTCAACAACATCTAGAAATTGTTTTAAATGCAGATGTGGATCTTCATGAGGAGAGCCTGAATATTGACCAGCAGCTTGCAACATCTGGAACATCATGGGCTTGAACTCGAACTGTGGTGCTGTGATGGCTGGTCTAGCAATGCCAGTATTCATAGCATTAGGATCAAAGACAGCGTAGTCCCTGATGTTGCGTGCTCGGTCATTGGCAATACCAATGATGTCTAGCTCCGCCATGTTTGCCTCGTACAGTGACTCGTCTAATGATGACGATGAGCTTTCTTCGTCCGTGTTCACCTTGTACACTACTCCTTCAGGCTCAGCCATGGCTGAGGTTGAGGAATCTCTAGATATTTGCTGAGTACGTAAAAATCTCCTTCGTACGCTGAGAATTCTTTCAGGTTCAGGATAACCACTGTAAACTGGTTGTAACGACCTGCGCATGCAATAACTTAAGTCTGTCGTAACACCAAATCACAACAAACGTTAAAGGCTCAGATACAATCTTAAACAAAAATAAATACAGCAATCCAAACTTTTATACACTTCCTCGGCAACGGCGCCAAAAACTTGTTGCTTTCTTAAAATAATGCTTTCTTTTTATATGTGGTTTTAAAGCAAATGTGTCACATGCAAGTATACATGCTTGGTAATGCAGCAAGTGATAAAGTAAAGGTCGAACCCACAAGGAAGTGATGAAAGTTTTGAACTACAAGTATTAATTTCTTTGTTTAAGAGAAAGTATGAGCAAGGTGACAAGATAATTATAATAAAGGACAGGAGCAACACACAGTTAACTAAAACAACGTTGATAACTAAAAAAATGAGTTAAAATATTAGAGAGAGTAGTTGATGAGCTAAATTCATTAGTATAGTTGTTGCTAAAATGCTTTCATGATGTGAAGTGTCATGCCTCAAAAGGTCAGAACATGATCTAGTGGTGTATCTCTACAACATCAAAAACATGCATAACTAGGGCAAGGGAAACAATCTCTAAGTCTCACTTGTAACCCTAAAATACGTCTGGTTTTAATTCTGAAATTCTTTATGGTCTCAACTTCTTATCTCTAAGCAAGTTGAATTAAGTGAATATCTCTATCCTACTTTATTAACCACTTTTGTTATGAAATCCACTTGTTTGTTGGATCTCTCTCAACAACAAGCTTTTACCTTTTTCCTAGTTGATCACTCTAAGAATCAAGTAAATAGCATAAAAACACATAACAAAATAAGACACTAAACTTCACATCATTTCAACATAAAAACAACGTTTATACTAACTTCATTAGGCTCATCAAACAAGGGTTTAACTCATAGTGAGCTGAGTACAAGCTACTGAAATGAAACTAAAAGGAGACATATTCTTACAAAGTTAAGGAAAGAAATACAACCTAATAGTAACTTGGAAATCTCTTGTATTGCGTAAACAGCAACAACTCTCTTCAGTCACGACATCTTTCAGCAGAGTGTACAGGACTGGATGAGAAGAGAAGACCCTCTACCAATACTCTAACTCATGAAACAAAAATAAACTGATACTACAACTGAAATAAAACTGTGTTGTTGTGTGTAAAATCTCCATCTCTCTTCCTCAATGTGCATGTCTTCTTTATATAGAGGTGAGTGGAAGTGAGAGTTACTACTTTCTTGGATCATGGGTTTCTTGATGAAAATAAGGTTAGGCCCATATCAAATCCGAATGTGGACTAGCTATCCCTCAATCCTTCCTTTGCAAGTTATCTGGTACAGATGTTGGTGGGAGACAAAGTTGCTTTTGCAGGCGGTTGTGGCAGAGTGATGGAGCAGCGCGAACGGCTGGTGGTTTGGTGTTGGGCGCTCTTTTGCAGCATGGTCTCCACCGTACTACCATTTGTCTTCTAGCTTCCTTGATCTTATCCAATTTCTATTGCTTTATTTCTCTTCAAAATAGTGCCACGTGAGCCATAGTGAATTTCTTCTCCAATCCTCTTGATGAAATAAGTGATTAATTTATTAACCACTTCCTTCTTCTTCAACTTTCCATTTTGCTCCAGAATCCGTCTCTCAGGGTCATGCCTCTACTTGCCATCAACTGACTTCCTTTTTGACAAAAACACATTGAAAACCATAAAAGAAGCACCTAGTGTGCTCAAAGCTAAAACATACTGAAATAAGCTAATTTCACATTAAATCACTAAATCCTAAACTAAAAATGCCACATAAAATGGGTCAAAGTAACACACTAAGATAGAGTTATCACTCCCCATACCTTAGAAAATTGCTTTCCGATTCTTCCTCTTTGAGTTCTTCCGAAACTTCTCTGAGCCCTAGCCTTCTTCTCTTTTTCCTCAGAGCGTTTTCTCCAAACTGATCGTATCACCAAATGACTTCTCACTTCTCTCCAATTCATTTTGTCCATCTTACCCCTAGGACCCTTAATAGACTTTTCCAACCTTGTCCTCACTTAACTTATCCAATTTTACCATCTTGCCCCTAATGTTTCACTTAATTATTTATAATAATAATATAGTAATATATTTCACATAATTCCATATTATTATTACCAAAATAATATTAATAATCCTCATACTTCTAAATACTTCAGCATCCCCTTAACATCATAATACCCCATAAATTAAGACACCAGTCATCAAAATAATTCATCAAAATTCACCGAAAATACGAATATTTATAATAAATCAATTAAATAAATATTCTACTTATTTTGGGGTGTTACAACTCTCCCCCACTTAAAGTATTTTCGTCCTCGAAAATTACCTGAAGAAAATAGAGTCAGATACGACTCCTTCACCTGATCTCCGCGTTCCCAAGTCCAACTCTCACCAGCTCGTCCACCCCATAACACCTTCACCAAAGATATATCTTTACCCCGCAGTTGCTTCATTTCTCTTCCATCTATCTGCACAGGTAATGCTTCAACGATCAGATTATCTCTCACATGTACGTCATCCATCTGAATCACATGTGATGGATCTGGAATGTACTTCCTCAACTGAGACACATGGAACACATCATGTAAATTCTCAAGCAACGGCGGTAAAGTAATCCGATAGGCTACTTCCCCTATCCTCTGCAAAATATGATACGGACCAACAAAACGTGGAGTGAGCTTCCTAGACTTCAAATCTCGACCCACACCAGTCACCGGCGTAACTCTCAAAAACACGTGATCTCCCTCTTGGAATTCAAGTGCTTTCCTCCTCTTGTCATGATAACTCTTCTGGCAACTCTGCGAAGCTCTCATCCTTTGTTGGATCATCTTAATCTTCTCAGTCATCTCCTGCACAATTTCAAGTCCGAGTACAACACTCTTGCCCAATTCATACCAACACAATGGAGTTCTACACCTTCTTCCATACAAAGCTTCATACGGCGCCATCCCAATACTAGCATGAAATCTGTTGTTGTATGTCAACTCAATCAACAACAAATGACTATCCCAAGATCCTCCTTTATCCAACCCACAAGCCCTCAGCAAATCCTCCAAAGACTGGATAGTCCTCTCTGTCTGGCCATCCGTCTGCAGATGATATGTAGAACTCATCCTCAACTTAGTACCCAAAGTATCTTGTAAACTTTTCCAGAACCTCGACGTAAATCTCGGGTCTCTATCCGAAACGATACTCAAAGGTATCCCATGCAACTTCACAATCTCCTCAATGTACATCTCAACTAACTTCTGCATAGAATGGTTAATCTTCATTGGTAAGAAATGAGCCGTTTTAGTCAACCTGTCTACAATCACTCAGATAGAATCATTCCCTTTTGTAGTCTTCAGCAATCCCGACACAAAATCCATGGAAATACTATCCCATTTCCATTTTCGAATATTCAATGGCTGAATCATACCCAAAGGCTTCTAATGTTCAATCTTGGACTTCTTATAAATCAAACAGACATAAACAAACTCCGCAATATCTTTCTTCATACCTGGCCACCAAAATAATTTCTGCAAATCCTGGTACATCTTCGTAGCACCGGGATGAATACTCAATCTACTTCGATGTCATTCTTCAAGAATACTCTTCTTAATTTCGGGAACGTCTGGAACACACACTCTGTCTCAGAACCTCATCACACCATTCTCATCAATCCGGAATTCACCTTCATTACCTTGGTTAATTAAAACCGACTGATTAACTAGCTTCAAATAAGATTGATGTCCCACTTTAATCTCTTCCAGAATACCGCTAGTCAACTTTAACATACCCAACTTCACACTGTCAGGAGTCTCTTCGCATACCAAACTCAAATCTCGAAATTGCTTAATTAAATCCAACTCTCTCACCATAAACATGGACATATGCAATGACTTCCTGCTCAATGTATCGGACACCATATTTGCTTTACCAGAATGGTAATTCAAATCAAAATCATAGTCTTTCAACAATTCCAACCACCTTCTCTGCCTCATGTTCAACTCTTTCTGATAGAATAAGTACTTCAAACTCTTATGATTGCTGAACACTTCAAATTTAGAGCCAAAAAGGTAATGTCTCCAAATTTTCAACACGAACACCACAACCGCCAATTCTAAGTCATGCGTAGGATAATTCCTTTCATGAACTCTTAATTGTCTCGAAGCATAAGCAACAACCTATCCATTCTGCATCAACACCCCACTAAGACCCATCTTTGAGGCATCACAATACACCACAAAAGATTCATTCGGATTAGGCAAAATCAAAACTAGAGCGGTCGTCAATTTATTCTTCAATTCTATAAAAATTTCTTCACATGCAGCATCCCACACATAAGCCTGGCCCTTACGAGTCAACTGCGTCAACGGTTACGCCAATCTAGAAAAACCTTCTATGAACTTGCGATAGTAACCTGCCAACCCCAAAAAACTTTGTATTTCAGTAGCAGACTTCGGAGTCTCCCACTGTAACACAACATTGATCTTAGAAAGATCAACAACAATTCCACCACTTGAAATCACATGGCCATGAAAACTCACCTCTTTCAACCAAAACTCACACTTCGACAGTTTTGCATACAATTTTTTCTCTTTCAATACTTGTAACACCGTCCTCAAATGCTCAGCATGTTCTTCTTCAGATTTAGAGTATATCAGAATATCATCAATGAAAACCACCACAAAGTTATCCAAATACTTATGGAAAATCCGATTCATATATTCCATGAACACACCAGGTGCGTTGGATACACCAAACGAAATCATAGTGTATTCATAGTGACCATACCTAGTCCTGAAAGTTGTCTTCGGAAAATTATCCAGCTTAACACAAATCTGATGATAACAAGACCTCAAATCAATCTTATTGAACATACAAGCGCCTACTAGCTGAACCATCAAATCTTCAATTCTCTAAAGTGGATACTTATTCTTGATAGTCACCTTATTTAACTGCCGATAATCAACACACAACATCATGCTACCATCTTTCTTCTTTACTAACAACACAGGAGCACCCCACAGAGAAACACTCGGTCGAACAAACTTTTTCTCAAGCAATTCTTCCAGCTGTTTCTTTAATTCACTTAGCTCAGAAGCTGGCATCCGATAAGGAGCCATTGACACCAGACTCGTACCTGGTATCAAATCAACCGCAAACTCTACTTCACGTTCTGGAGGAAAATCACTTATGTCATCCGAAAACACTTCTGGGAATTCGCAGACGACAGGTAATTCGATACTCGCAGTTTCACTATCAACTTGCAACGATGCAAACAGAGCAAACATCAAGGCTTCATCTTCTAAGAGTTCGTCTACTTGCTTAGCAGACAAGAACATCAACTCTCCATTATCACCAAACTCAGGAAACTCCACAGTCTTATTATAACAGTTGATGTGAACGTAGTTAAACTCCAACCAGTTCATCCCCAGAATTACATCGATTTGGTGTAAGGGAAAACACACCAAATCCATCACAAAACTCTTCCCAAAAATCGTCAAAGGACAGCTCGAACACACAGAAGTAGTAGTAATAGAACCATTAGCAGGAGTCTCTATTAACATACTACCATTCATATAAGATAATTTCAAACCCAATCTATTTGCACATTCAAGTGAAATAAATGAATGAGTAGCACCAATATCAATAATAGCGACCAACTCAACGTTATTAATAAAACAAGTACCTCGAAGCAAGTTATCCTTCTTAGGAACCTCTGAACCACTCAAAGAAAACACTCTGCCATTAGTCTGAGTCGCGATAGCAGTCTTCTTCGGCTTCTGACACTGTGTACTGATGTTATCTTGTTCACCACAATTGAAACAAGTCGGACCCTCATCTTTGTAGTCAGTAGCTCTGTGGCCTCTCTTACCATATATGTAGCACCTCAAGACACTATTGTTGCAAACTTCAGCACGATGGCCTTGCTCGCCACACCTGTAACACTTCACAGAAGCGGGAGCTGCTCCCCCACTTGTATTTTTCTCATCTGAAGCCTTCTGTTTTCCTTTGTCAGCTGTAGTTACATAAGGCTTTCCTTTGAAATGTCCCTTCTCTTTCTTCTCACTAAGATGCTTGTAGTGAGCAGATCGAGCTCGGCTATCCTCATAATAGATTCTACTCTTATCCACCAGCTCAGCATACCTTCGAATCTGTTGGTAACTAATACCCTGTTTTATCTATGGTCTCAACCCATTCTCAAACTTAAGGCACTTGGACATCTCAGCATCAGAACGATTATAATGTGGATAGAACTTCACCAATGCTTCAAACTTTTCTGCATACTCTGCCACAGTCATATTTCCTTGCTTTAGCTCAAGGAATTCTACCTCCTTCTTGTTGCGAGCATCTTCAGGAAAATATGTTCCCAAAAACTCTCTCTTAAACACAACCCATGTTATCTCGATACCAACATCCTCCAGCCTCTGACGGGTGTTATCCCACCAATCTTCAGCTTCTTCTGACAGCATATGAGTTTCAAGCTGAACTTGTTGAGCGTCCGTACACCCCATCACTCGGAAGATCTTCTCAATCACCTTGAGCCATTTATGCGCGCACTACGGATCATGAGTGCCCATGAAATTTGGCGGATTGTTCCTCTGGAACTTCCCCAAAGCATGAAACTCATCAGGAGCTTCACCATTCTGATTGTTCTGAGCCATCACTTGAGCAAGTGATTCCAGCGTGTCAGCAATAGCACAATCATTTCTCCCAACCATTCTGCACAACATCAAACAACATTAGAAGAAACAAAATTCATCGACAGTGTACACACACTCATCGACTGACAGGGAACTGACATCATACAACACCTGGTCGGACAGACCGACCTGCTCTAAGACCACTAATGTAACACCCTTCTACCCAACAAGCATTCACGACAAATACAAACAAATATATCAGAGTAAAATCCCAAAAGGGCATCACATTTTGTCATAAAACATCAAACGGTAAAATCCTGCTCCATAACACGGGTTATAATCATCAAAATTAAATCGTTTACTACGCAACAGAAAACTTCAAAAAAACATCATAAGTTATAACATCAAAAGGTTTTTAAAACAACTTCAAAACATCATAACATCATCAATCTAGAGAAACCCATGGTTTGACTCAAAACGTCCCGACCCGATGTTACATATTAAGGCAAGACCCTCTACTCGACCAAAATAATCAAAAATACTTCAAGTAAGCTCTTCACGCACCAAGAAGCTAATCCTGATCACCTGCACGTTACCCACGTGGAGGCAACATTCAAACAGGCAGGGTGAGTAATCATAAACCATTATACAAGATATAAGATAAGAAATAATAATGTAGCATGCATCGCAATAAAACAACATCGTCATTATACATCATCATCATCATCATTATACATCATGAAAATCATGTCATCAAACATCACTCATTTACAATCATGCAATGCCACATCATATGAAATGCACAACACAGACTCATGCATGTGGTACCAATTCGTCATGTTTGATGGACACTGGGCCATCACCCTCCAAAGATCCCTACCAATAGGATCGATTCTACACAAGAACCAGAGCAATGTCATACACTCAAATCCACACAATGGGATTGAAGACACCACTGGACCTAAGTCCTAAAATCATCACTGGACCGATGTCCTAAAATGCTATGAATGCATGATGCAAACGTCATAATCGTCATCGTCACAAAATCATCACATTGCATCATCATTCATCAAAATTTTGTTAAGCATCATGGTCACGAATCATTATATACATCAAAATTCGTCATAATATGTCACAAACATCATGTTAATCTCGTCATCATCATGTGTCAAAATTCATCATAAAACATCAAGACACAAAGCATCACAAGATAGGAAAAAAAAGAATTTAAAACAAAACCACTGCTCCTTCTCTCCTGGAGCTCGCCCGGTGAAGCAACGCGCTCGCCTAGGTTTCGCCCGACGAAGCAGGGGCGAAACATCTTCCCCTATACAAAATCCAGAAACCCCACTTTCAGACTCTCCCTTCGCTTCTAGTTTCGCCCAGTGAAGCAGCTCGCTCGCCTGGCGAAGCAAGGGCGAATCCTACACTCTCATACAAAATCCAGTAGCACACTTTTTCCACCTTCCTTTCACTTCTACTTTCTCCTGGCGAGGTTGGGGCGAATTTGCTTCGCCCGACGAGCTGGGAATTTCGCCCGACGAATCTGCGCAAATCTGCAACTCTCAGTTGCGATTCTACGCTGTCTCAGACTCAAAAAGGGCTGCGATTTCAGCACTCAAACATGCAAAATATTCACAATTCGTCACAGAATTAACACAATAGCAACAACACATCAAAAATAGGTTTCATTCCTAACATCGAATACGCCTCAAAAACTACAATTCCGACATGAACTCGTCTAATCTACCCGGAACCCTACTACCTACATACTTCTACCCCTATATCAATTATAATGATGAATAATACTCCACATACCTTAGAAAATTGCTTTCTGATTCTTCCTCTCTGAGTTCTTCTGAAACTTCTCTGAGCCATATCCTTCTTCTCTTTTTCCTCAGAGGGTTTTCTCCAAACTGATGGTATCACCAAATGACTTCTCACTTCTCTCCAATTCCTTTTGTCCATTTTACCCCTAGGATCCTTAATAGACTTTTCCAACATTTTCCTCACTTAATTCATCCAATTTTACCATCTTGCCACTAATGTTTCACTTAATTATTTATAATAATAATATAGTAATATATTTCACATAATTCCAAATTATTATTACCAAAATAATATTAATAATCCTCATACGTCTAAATATTTCAGCATCCCCTTAACATCATAATACCCCATAAATCAAGACATCAGTCATCAAAATAATTCATTAAAATTCACCAAAAATACGAATATTTATAATAAATCAATTAAATAAATATTCTACTCATTTTGGGGTGTTACATCTAGACTCTGTGTTCCCCCATAGGATGGAATGAGACCACTTTGCGCAATCGACAACATAGGCGTCGAACTTGTCGTGGTTGGTATGGCTTCAGACACTGACGCTGAAACTGTATTGCCCTCTGAAGAAGAAGGGGGTGGTTCTCCATCATTTGGTGGATTTTGGTTACTTGACGGATTTGGATTCGCCATCCTCCTTACGTATCTCCTTCTAGGTCTTTCTTCGTTATTTGTGGTAATTCTACCACTCCTAAGTCTCATGCAACGAAGTGTAGCAAAATCGTAAAAACGAAGAACTTAAATGTAAAATTTTTTCCAGAAAAAGTAAAAGAAAATATTTTAAAACACTATAGCACTATCCCACTGGGCGTGCCAATTTGTTTACCATGAAAATTAGTAAACAACAGATGGTCTTCCAAAAAATAATTTGGTTTACTCGCAGGATCAACCAGTGAAACCTAAGGACATAACTATTGTATTTTAATGTATTTCTGGAAAATTATAAAACACTTCGACAGTATTCATTTGTTGTAAAAAGATTGTTTGATTGTTTGTTGAAAATATTAAACTTGGTAAAAGTTTGGTAAAGTAAAGCAATGAAGAAAAATAACTTCAAATTAAAAGAAATGCAGTAAAGAGCAATTGGTAAAAGAAAGTAAATTTCTATTGAATAAAATGTATGGTGTTTCAAACGTACATTTCTCAACAGTAACTCTTTTCTCACTTTAACTTGGATACTTTGAGTAAATTTTGAGTATAGTACAATAATTGAACACACGTAAATCCTAATACTAAGACCCCTATTTATAATGCGTCGAAATAACCGTCTCCAACGAGCATTTCTTCAAAAGTTGACACGTTTCGCCCTGCATGCCTTCGCTTCATCATGGTTCGCCACGCGTCTCTCCTGAGAAACAGATAAGAACAAAAGACAGTTATCTATCCATATTTGAAATTCAAACTTCTGTCGAAGGAAGGCCTCATAGCATCCCTTCGTCGAAGTGACTTCCTATACTTAGAAAATGTTTCTAAGTATTTGTTCAAGCATGTCTCCTCATGAGAACCATTTCGACAGAATTTTAAACTAGCTCCTGTCGAAGTACACCAAATTTAAGAAACTTTAATTTTTACTTAGTTTCTCAAAATGGGAACATGGCGTCGAAATTCCTAGCCAACAAATTGCCCCCCAAAAGTGTCATTTTTAACTGAAATGGAGAAAAGGACATTTTTTGAAGTTTTAATATTCGACGCCAGAAAAACTTTGGACTGCTATGACGTCATTGTCATCTTGACAACTTTCCCCAAACGTCTCCTCAAACCCATGCGTGAATCTTTTCAATCATCACACGTCTAGTCCCTAGGAGATCATGGGTCAGACTTTTAATTGCTACCGTCTCATCCTACCACCCTCATATGACACGCGCCCCATGATTTTTATCACCATAATTTTTGTACAGTGATCATGTACAGTAACCTTTCCATTTCAACCATCTATAAAAGAGTGAAAATCACCATTTTTACTCTTTTCACTTTCTGAACTTTCTCAAGCGTATTTCTTTCAAACTTCATCTTTTTCAAATCTTTTTCTCTACACACTTACTACAACAATGACTTCCACTTCAAAAATATCCAAGGAAACCAGCAAGAATGCCAAAGATTCCAAGAAATTAAAAGAACTCGCTCCAGTTCATAGGATGCTAGATTCAAATGTGGTAGGAAATCAACAGTACATCCCAGAACCTCCAAATGAAGAGGAGAAACGCGTGATATATCATTCACATGTACTTATCCCTCTCCTTGTTTCTGGTAAAACCCACGTTATGTTAGGTCCTTTACCTGATCTCACTACTGACCCTATTATGGTTAAGGAGTTTTTCCCCGCTTACTACCGTTAGAAACCCATAGCCAACGGTTTGAAACCTATGACTAGTGAGGAGATTAAAATTGATGAGAAAGCGAAGGTAGATAGTCAAGGTTGACCTTCGACCATAGCTTCTAGGGACCCCATAAACTTAGAGTTCATGAACACTAGCTTTAGGGTTTTCAGGCCATGCCCTCTGTCGAAAGACTCTTCTGACTACTTAGTTTGGTTAGAAAAAATAGAAAAAGCCAAGTCCCAAGTTTAGAAAGACATGGGCATTTATAACCTTATCCAACTGTCGAAGGTAGGGCCAGGTTATTGCCCTTCTATGCTTATTGCTTCCCTTTATTTCTGGGACAACACCCACAATAATTTCCAACTTTCTTGCGGAATGGTTACCTCAACTCTGTTCGACGTCGCTGCCATTACTGGCTTAAAACCCATTGGAGTGGATTATGATCCCAACCTTTTAGCTGATGAATCAATAGGTTTCGACACCAACAAAGCGGCCTTCACCACCTACATCACCTATTATCATGACAAAGAAACCAAAGAGGTTTCTGACCAAGAACATGTTGCCTTCCTGGAATTTTGGCTTTCACGTTATGTCTTCTGTTCAAGGTCCCTTCAAGTGGCGAAGAGGTACCTGACCATGGCTAACCAACTTCATGTTGGACATGACATATGTCTCAGCGAAATAATTCTGGCCAGTCTGTATGAATCTCTTGGGAAAGGCGTCACAACATTGAAGACGATCAAGTCGAGAGGAAGCTTGCTCCTAACTGGACTTTTCTGGCTGCTACAACTATGGTTGAATGCCACTTTCGAAGCATCCCTTCCTAGTCAAAATCTCATCAATAAAGCATTCGTCGAAATAAAGAGTAGAAGAGTTGAAGGGACGAGGCTTGCCCTGTTGACTCCTAATGACGAAGGAATGAACCTTCAGCAGACATTCACCGGCTACGTGATGATGTTTGCAAAGCGTTATAACTTTTCTCCCAACATTGCCCCGTTTGCAAATAGAAAAGTAGGCCATGAATGGTTTACAAGAAGGTTTCCTCCTGAGTCGAAAGAACAGGAAGCTGAATCCTTGACATTTGGGAATCTTTCATTACGCCAAGACTACTGGCTTCAAGACTCAACCCTTTGAAGCTTCGAATTTCTCTTGTTAGTTACCATCCAAATCTCGTCTCTCGACAGTTTGGTCTAATTCAAATCAAACCCAAACCCCTTTTTCCTAAAAAGGGTTCTCTGATTCATTACAACATGTGGCACAATGAAGCAGAATGTGCCAAGTTGCTAGCCAAGTATTCGGACCTCACAGAGTTCAATCCTGTGACTTTCAAACCATGCTTTCTCTGCACCAAAGAGTTCGACGATTGGTGGAGAGAATATTACACTGCAGAATTCGTTGATGTAGCTGCCTTCAATCTCCAACTACATAGAGATTTTTCCCTTGTGCATGACAAAGTGAAGAAAGGTACTTCAACACACATCAAAATGAAACTGCCTACATGCCAAATGATCTTAGTCGAACCATTAGCGAAGCAGCAGTGACTTTAAAAGAAAAATTTACAAAGAAATTAGAGGACTTAAAACCTCCTTTGTACGTTCGACCTGATCAACGTTACGAGTTAGCTTTTAATCTTTATCCTCCAAAATTCCCTCGACTACCAACTGCTGATTTTGGTGTGGCCTTCAGTCCTCCATTTCCAGACTGGTTCGTCTGGGGATTTTATGAAAATTCTTCGCCAAGAAACCCAAAAACGTGTTAAGCGAGTGGTTCCGACTAAGTACACTCTGGACAATTTCAAAGGCCACATTCATATTGGCATAGAAAATGTTCACGTGGAGTCTCCAATATATGAAGGTGTGGAATGGGAGGTTCTTCGACACCACTTCTCTTGTCCATTTTCTTTATTTATGTTTTGTATTTGGCTTATACTAACTATATTACTTTTCTTTACAGCTGTAAGAATTCCAGCCAAAAAACATACTCCCGTTGAAAAAGAAGCTGTCGAAGAAGAAAAAGACAATACCAAGAAAACCACAACCAAAGTAAAACTTTGTACTTATTCTTCTTCTTCTTTTTATTATATTTCCTTCTCAATCTAACACCTGACATATAATATTTTTGTATGGAAGTTGGAAACCACCTCCGAGACCAAAAAAGAGAAAGCAAAAGGAACCTGAGGTTCATGTAATTGAATCTGATGATAGGAATCTTTAGCCAAACCACTCAAAACACATCAAGAAGAAGAAGAAGTAGAAGAAAATTACTGATGCCGGTTTTTGACCTCAGCCAAAATCAACTAAAGCACCTGCAAAGAAACCTTTTACCCAAAGGTGGTAGAGACTGATGCTACCCTTGGTAGCAAGAAACCAACCGACAAGAAGAACACAGATCAGGTAGAGAGTGACAACTCTAGCCCTGAGACTAAAAATCCTAAGGTACATAGGTTTCTTCTCTGTCTTTGAATCTTATGATTATCTTCGACTAACACGCTTATAATCTTTTTCTTGATTTCTTCTTCTTAGGATGCCAAAGATAATAAGGGCATTCCACTGTGCAACAAATAACCCCTACCACAAGCAGTGATTCTACCTATCATTTGAAAAGCCCTTCCAAAACTTCTCCCAAGGATTCTACAAAAGAATTCGTTGACGAAGTGAGCCAACCAGCTGGTTATCAAAAGAAATCATCGTTCAAGGCCACCACTGAACTCTTACACACCAACGCACCTGATCATGAGAAAAGTCCAGCAAGGGAAGAAGTTTTAGTTGATGTCGTAGGAGATACTGAAATTCTGTATGTAGAAAAAATTGTTGAAGACAGATCTGAAGATGGCTCCCCAATCAATCAACAAGACGGTGGTGACGAAAATGGTGAAGAGGAAGAGGATCACTCTATGTTTTTTATTTTGAAACTGAAGCTGTTGTGGACGACGAAGATGAAGAAGAAGAGAAGGACAAACATGAAAATGAAGACGAAAAAGAATAGTAAGAAGATCAATCGAAAACTGACCCACATCCAGATGCTTCAATTGGCATAAACTTCACCAGCCTCTCACACAAAGAGCTAGAGTCCTTGAAGGTGCAGAGGCCACTGGAATATTTAAAATCCATGATCAGCTCCAGATATAGCTTTAGTGATAAGAGTACCAGCACTTCGATTGCCTCAGGCAATCAATCTACCACTAAGCCTGAGGATAACTTGCTTCCCCAAATCAAAGAGAAGGTTTTCAATGCTGATTTGTTCCAACTTTTGGAAAATGATACTTCTGCCAGTTTTGGGATCAAGAAACTCTTGAAGCAAGTTAATGTCTTGGAGGTTTCTCCAGAAGTTGCTGATGTCATAATGGAGTTAGGCACGTTGATTGATCTCGTCGTTGCTAATCTCAATCATCTTAGAGATTTTTCAGGAAAAATTAACAATAAATCAAAGACCCAACTGGTTGAATGGGATGCAGCCTCTAAAGTGTCATACCCCAAATTTTGACCACTAAGATTTCCCATCATTGTGCAAATCATCATCACAATATGGAGGAACCATCATACTTCATTAGTCCCCCCAAAGATGGGTGAGCGTTCACTACAATCAAGCTTAGGGTTTCAAGCCCTCTCAGAGCCTTTAGACAAATGATCAATCAAGGAATGACATGATCTTCAACTTGTCTAACCTCTTAAACATCCATAAAGGATCAAGAGGACTCCCACCTCAAGAATCAAGCACAAGAGTGCAACATTTCAAGTGGATCAAGCCTCAAGTTCATCTAATACAAAGTCAACTGATGCAAAAAGTCAAAGTTTGACTTTTTGGTCAACTTTGAGCTTCACAAGCCATTACTTAAGAAAATATGATGGATGATTTAATTTGATCAAATTTAAATCAAGAAATCATGTAAAATTGCAAAATTGATCAAATTGAAGGAAACTTAGAAATTTTTTCTAAGTTAAAATCATGTTCAAGTGCACAACTTTTCAAGGTTGTAACTATTGATCTAAGCATCCATTGATTTTGAGTAAGAGCTACTTTTAAAGAGGGTATTTGATACTTCAACATTGTAGAAGGAATCAACTCAAAATATCATGAGGATTGAAAGATATAAGTGATCAAAGTTGGGAATTCTTAATGTCCAATGTTCTGACATTGCATAGGGACATCATTAATATTTTTTCAGCAAGAATGCCCCAACTTCAAGGACGTTTTTCTCCATGATCCAAGTTGAACCAGGTCTGGAGTCAAACATGAAAGTTGAAGTACGTTGTCTCAGCTTTCCAGAAAGGTGTAGAACGTCCTTGTAGCATACTTGAGCAGGGAGATATGATTTTCGCAAGAAGCAGTGATAAAGCAGAATTTTCATGACAGCTTTTGGGACAGATTTGACTACACAAGTTCAAGACCATTTTTGATGACTTTGCAAGCTGAACCAAGACCAAAGTCAAACATCAAAGTTAAAGTATGTCATTAGGGCTTTCCAAAATGTATTAGAACTCCCATTAATTCAACTTGAGCAAGGATTTATGAACCTCACAACAGGCCTTGCTCGAGCTGATTTTTTAGGACAGATTTTGTGCACTTTTCTTGTGTCACCCAATTTTCAAGCTTTGTCACCATGCAAGACAAGCATCAAAGATGCAATTCACTTCAATTCAAAATATCATAGTGGATTAAAATATACAAGTGATTAAAGTTTGGAATTATTAATGATCAAAGTTGTCAAATGTTTCAACATTTCATGGGACATCATTAATATTTTTCCAGCAAGAATGTCCCAACTTCAAGGATGTTTTTCTCCATGATCCAAGTTGATTCAAGCCAAACCTTGAACATCAAAGTTGAAGTACGTTGTCTCAGCTTTCCAGAAAGGTGTAGAGTGTCCTTGTAGCATACTCGAGCAGGGAGATATGATTTTCGCAAGAAGCATTGATAAAGCAGAATTTTCATGACAGCTTTTAGGACAGATTCGACTACACAAGTTCAAGGCCATTTTTGATGACTTTGCAAGCTAAACCAAGACCAAAGTCCAACATCAAAGTTGAAGTACGTTGTCTCAGCTTTCCAGAAAGGTGTAGAACGTCCTTGTAGTATACTCGAGCAGGGAGTTATGAATTTTACAAAACGGCATGCTGCAGCTGAATTTTTCATGGGACAGATTTGCACATTTCTTGTGCCCCACGAATTTCCAAGCCTTGTCATCACTTTGGACACCTCTGAGGATCAAATCTAAAGGGGACAATCACTGAGCCAAGCCTCCCAAGTCCTTGGAACAAGAAGTAGCATGCTATTCCTAAAAATCCCTAAAAGAGGGACAAGACTCCAATTTTGGATTGGAGCATTTAATAGATGCTTAGAGGTGGCATGGACTGACACATTTGCAACTGAATTCAGTTAAGATTCCTCCAACAAGTAGGGAACCAAAGCTCTGTGCTCTAACCTCTAGTCAATGGCTAGAGGAGACTTTGATTTTCATTGGACAACATTGGCCAAACCTCTGCTGCAGCCACCATTCACTGTTGCTGCGAAAACAAACTTGCTCTACTATAAATAGAGCTCGTTTGTGCTCAGTTTGAGTACACCAAAGCCATCAAACAGATGCTTTCCTCAAAATCTCTTCTTTCACCTCAAATTTGCCTTCCAAAGCAAGTAATTCTGAGTTTTTGAGTAAGAGAGCAATTCCACTCAAACTAATCACACACACACCTCATATATATCATATGTAAGCTGTGCAAATTATCACAAGTGACCTGTAATCACAAAATCACAAAGTCACTTCTCAAAACCTCAAAATGGCACTTTTTGCATTTTTTAAGCCATGTCTTGATTCAGTCACTTTCCAAACCAGATAAAACCTCAAACACACTCCAAATATCATCCTTGAACTGTCCCAAATGGTTCCCAACATCTGGAACACCATTTGAGAGAGTTGCTATTTTGGTCACTTTTAACCCCTTTTGCAAGAAAGGGATAGTTTGTGTTTTTGCAGGTACCAGTTGATTCCAATCATCCTAAAAGCTTCTAAGGTATCATTTGAGTGTGTCTACAACATCAAATCATTCCTGGAACAAGAGGCTTGACAGATTGCACAAAAACTCCAAAAAGCTCAAAAAGAGGTAAGCATCACAACTTGGAATCCTTGAAATCATGAATTGCTTTGAAGTCCACTGATCATACACATCTCATACATGTTGTATATGTTGCGTTTGGGCTAATTCACCATGTAACTCATGCCTGTATCAAAGTGTAGCACAGAAAATGCAATTATAGGTCCTTTTCAAAACCACTATCGGGTTTTGAGGAGGGAGTGTGTTTTGAAAAAACTACCACCACCATTGGATTCCTTGTGAAATTCTGGGCCAGATGCATATAAATTTTGTCTCAAACCATTGAGATTTGAGAAAGTTATGGGTGTTGGAATTTTGATAAAAAAGATGTTGAAAACTCGTGAGTGATGTCTCATGAGTGATGTTGTGACATCACATTCCTCTTTTTCTTAGTTTATCTTCAAAACTCAACCAATTTTTTCACATAGCAAAAATTATCATTTTCCAAATCTGTTTTACACACTTGTTATTCATACTCCATAATATTTTAATCCACCAAAAAATCACAAAAAATATTATTATTTGATATATTTTTAATATATTCAAAAATATTGTTTTAAATGCTTTTAAAATGATTTCTTTTTCTTGATTTTTAAAACCAAAATGATTTTAAATATTCATGTGGATAAAATACTTTTTCATAAACCTTAATCACTGTTTATAACATGATTAATGATTTTATTTGATATTTTTTATCATTTTTTACTTGATTTTTCTTTGAAAAATGCTCTTTAAAAAATGAAATTAGGGTTTTTGATTAATTCAACCCTCATCAAACTTTTTCAAACATTCACGGGCCTCTATTAGAGTGTAAGACCCAACCCACTTGTACAGAAAACATTTTGGGCCTCACTTATTATATAAGTCCCTCTGTACATTTTTAAACGGCGCGATCGTCGCCTTTTTTAAAATAAACCTGGGCCTACCCTCGAGTAGTAAGACCCATTTCTTTTTCTTTAAAACACTTTGGGCCTCTTGAGAGAGTGTAAGACCCAACCCACTTGTACAGAAATATTTTTGGGCCTCACTTATTGTATAAGTCCCTCTGTACATTTTTAAATTCGGCATGATCGTCGCCTATTCAAAAAATCAATTGGGCCTCTCCTTGAGCTATAAGACCCATTCAAAACCTTTTGGGCCTCTATTAGAGTGTAAGACCCAATCCCCTTTTAACCAAAACATTTTTGGGCCTCACTTATTGTATAAGTCCCTCTGCGTTAAAAGAAAACCTCGGCGCGATCGCCATTTTTAAACGAAAAATCAATTGGGCATGCCCTTGTGTTATAAGCCCCACTCTTTTTTCTTTAAACCTTTTGGGCCTCTTGAGAGAGTGTAAGACCCATCCCTTTGTACAGAAAACATTTTGGGCCTCAGTCACTTGTATAAGTCCCTCTGTACAAATTCAACAGTGCGCTCACTGATAAAACCTTGGGCCTCTCCTTGAGCTGTAAGCCCCAAATCTTTCTTTTTCAAAGCACTTTCTCCTTTGATTTTGAATATATTGTTGTTTTCAATCTTTCTTTGTTGAACAACTAACCAAACAGCATGGAAGCTCTACAACCGAGTAAGTGGTTATTGCTTTCATTTACCGCTTTCATATACATATAACTGTATTGTGGGGCTGTCTCACTGTAAGTCTTCTTTCATAAACTCATATCGACTATGTAATAATAGTATAGATATTTAGAGTTTCCCCGGCAACTACGTCTAGAACTAGGTGACGCCGTTTCGTTTATTCGTAGAAATAGACAACTAGATCCCCAATAGGATCACCAGATACAGTCTTCTCTCAGGCTGTCCTCATTAGGAATTGTCAAGAAACTCTACTCCCAGAGATGAATGTATTCTCTGTGAATGGCATCTTTGAGTTTCTTCCAAATTATCGAACTTTCCTGACTTTGATCTATTCTCGGTGAATAGCATTGCCTTGAATTTCTCGGGGTTTGGGGACCCACAGGCTTCATAAAAGCATCGGCCTCCTCTTGGGCATCGTACAAGGACCCACAGGCTTCCTAAAAGCAACCCCGCCTCCTCTTGGGCTTAGGACAAGGACCCGCCGGCTTCTTAGAAGTATTCACATCCTCCTCTTAGGCTTCGTATAATGATCTCTTCCTTCGGGAATGATAGCCTCCTCTTGGGCTTAGTACAAGGACCCGTCGGCTTCTTAAAAGTTTCCAGCCTCCTCTTGGGCTTCGTACAAATTGTCCCGACGACCTCCTAGAGGTATAAGAACAGAACCTAGTCATCTGCATAGAACAGTCCTTTCGTAGAGTCTACTACTGTTTCTCAAAGCATAGTACAAAAAGATAAAACCCTAGACTTGGACAGTCTAACTTCCTTGAGTCTCAAAGACATTCTCAAGTGGCCCCTTCGTTAAATATGAAGAAAACCCGTAGACTCGGACAGTCTCAATACCCTTCGGATTTCCCGCTTCCCTAAAGAACAGGAATAACCTGGATCCCTTGAATCAAATTCTTGAGTACAGTATTGCTTATATAAGAACTGATTTTCTCTTTAAAATTAGTATACTGGACCTGTCACTCAACTGAAACAGTTACCCTAGCCTCCTCTTAGGCTTTGTATAATGATCCTTCTTCAATGAAGTTAGCCTCTCTCTTGGGCTTTGTACAATGATTCTCCCCAGCAGAGCAAACAATTTTATCCTCCAGCTCGGGCTTCGTACGAGATACAAAAGACTCCCTCGTTGAGTCAAACAAACGTTTAGCCTCTCTCTCGGGCTTTGTACGAGACACATAAGAGACTCCCTCGTTGAATCAATCACCCCTTTAGCCTCCATCTCGGGCTTTGTACGAGATACAAAAAGGTTCTTATTGAGCCAAACAAACAACAGCCTCCATCTCGGGCTTTATACGAGATACCAAAAGATTCCATCGTTGAGTCAAAACCTTTTAGCCTCTTTCTCGGGCTTTGTACGAGACACATATTAGCCTCCTCTTAGGCTTTGTATAAGAAAACCACTGGTTGATCCAATCAACCTTTTAACATCAAAGTTGTGCCTCATTCACAGTACACAAACATCGACAACTCCTCCCCTTTCATCTAATTGCTGTAAGCGGCAAGCCTCTGGATCATCTACATCCATGCCACTGTCCCTCTTTTAGCATGAGAAATTCCTAAGGAAAGATAGCATTGCTCTACACTGAGTTAAAGTCTTCTCCTTCAGGTTAAAATCCCCTATAAAGGAAATTATGGCATTGCCGGATTCACAAATCCCGGTTAAAGTAATTCTCCTTTATAAAACAGTTGTGACACACAACCCCCTCTTTAGAGATGACAAAATTCTCTCTAAAGTCAACACCCTTTTAGCTTCATATCTTGGGCTTTGAACAAGATACAAATCACCTTCAGCTTCACATCTTGGGCTTTGAACAAGATACAAACCACCTTACGCTTCACGTCTTGGGCTTTGAACAAGACACCAAAAATTCCCATTTCCTCCCATAGAATAGGAGGAACTACGAACGCTCTGATTTCCCTGTTTCGGTAAACGGGAATACGTAGGCATAAGATCGAAAGAAAAGATCTTAGCGAGCACAATCAACAATAAACCCAAATCCCATATCTCCATTAATCAAAAACAGTAATTCAAAAACATCAGTCCTAACATCCTAATCCTTGTTCCCCGCCAGAAACCTTCTGCCCAGATAAAAAGAAAGAAACCGTATTGGCGAAAATACAAATAACCAGTACAAAGGCCCCCCCCACATTGATAGCATCCGTAACCTAACAGACCGCTGTTTAAACTCAGTATGTAAGCAGGGTTAATTGGAGACATCTATTTCCCTTCCTTCATCAGCTTTAATAGGATAAAAAATGAATTGACCTGTAGTAGTAAGCTTAAACCGCAGAGAGCGGCCAGCGCTTAAGAACCGCGTTCAAAATCACTCGCTACAGAAAAATGGCGCCCACCTTGGGGCACTGTTCATCTCTGTTTTCTTTCTTCCTTTTCATCTCTTGTGTGAATACCACAGATTGGGGCTTCCGCCGGGGAACCCATTTTCTGTCAGGAACTTAGGATTCATAGCTTTAAAGGTCTAGGATGTTTAGGACAAATATATATACTGCTTTTCCTAATTGCTATACATGTTTATTTTTCTGCTAATGGGAATGCGTGTGATGCCGCATGTGGTGAGAATGAGTATACACCTAAGATAAGTGATGGCGACGGGGTCGACCATCAACCTCAGTGGAGGCTGACCAACGCAACCCATTCTCTCACCTAGACAATGGGCCGGTTGTTAAGTCTGAGAAGCTGAGGAGCCAAACCCTTTCGTAGTGCGGAAACTATCGGAAATAGTTGTTACGCGATACTACCCTCATTTGAGGCTGGTGATCTATTCTCGGTGAATGGCACTTACTCTAAGATTGCACTACAACTCGCTGGCGATCCGCTTGTTGTTTTGCTTTCCTGGGAGGAGCTGATGATAATGAGTACAGGTACAAATATCACCTTAGTATAAACCTTTGGGGATGGGTAGAGCCTTGACTTCATGACAACGACCCTTTGACCCCATGTTTTTTCTATGTTTTTGTGTGCTGCATTCATGCATTCATTTAAAAACATTAAAACATTCAAAAAAGTTCTCTTCTAGTCTCTCTATTTTTCAAATTAAACTAAGGCTGTGATTGCAAATATCAGAGAAAAGGATTACACTAATGGATTTCGGTAGAAGGAGGACTCACCAGTATACCTTCAAGGTTCCAAAGCTAGAGGATTTGAGAAGGTTAGCGAGGATGATCACTAACCCAGAGGCTTTCAGAGCCAAGCACGGAGGTTTGCTACCACTATTAAGAGTCCATGTGATTGAGGGAATCATGGATGCGCTCATTCAGTTTTATGATCCGGTTTATCACTGTTTCACATTCCCGGATTACCAGCTCGCACCAACGCTGGAGGAGTATTCTCATCTGGTTGATCTACACATTACGGATCGAGCTCCATTTTTTGGACTGGAAGAAATTCCAAAGAATCAGACTATTGCAAGAGCAATTCATTTGGACGAGTCTGAAATTAGGACTCACCTGACCGCTAAGGGTGGCATCCAAGGTTTGCCAGCCCAGTTCTTGACAAAGAAAGCCCTGTACTTCGCCAGTATAGGAAACGTGACTGCTTTTGAAAGCATCTTTGTCTTGCTCACCTACGGGTTATTTTTGTTTCCTAACATCAATAACTTCGTCGATATTAACTCCATTAAGGTTTTTCTCATTGGAAATCCTGTGCTGACTTTGCTCGCAGATGCGTATCATTCTGTACACCTGGGAAATTTGTACAGCGGAGGGGAGATCACATGCTGTGTACCTTTGGTTTACAAATGGTTTATCTCTCATTTGCCCAAGTCTGCTGCTTTTTGGGATTGTAAGAGTGCCTTACGTTGGTCGCAGAAAATCATGTCTCTTACCAACTCTGATATAGATTGGTGTAATAGGATTTATGATGGAATCAGGATCATTGACCATTGTGGAAACTTCCCCAACGTACCCCTCATAGGAACTAAAGGAGGAATCAACTACCATCCGGTATTGGTTCGCCGTCAATTTGGATACCCGATGAGACACATCCCACTGGGTGTTCATCTGGAAGGTCTTTTCTTCAAGGAAGGAGAAAATGACAGAGCACTGAAGATGGAAATAGTGCACGCTTGGAAGCATGTTCATAAGAAAGGACGAGAGTCTCTAGGAAAACCGGACAGTGTCTTGGTGGAGCCTTATCTCCATTGGGTACAAACTAGAGCTCTCAAGCTAAAGATGCCTTATCCTCGTTACGGAATTCTTCCGCCAAGGGAATCTGTCATGTACTTCATGACGGAAACTGAAAAGCTTCAGGTTACTCTCAACAAAATTCAAAAGAAGAGAAGGTCTTGGAAGAACAAGTACCGCACCCTCGACATAGAGTGCATCAAAATACAATAATTATTGAAAGAGAAAGATGCTCTGATTGAAATTTTGGAGCAGCATACTGTAGAGAATCAAGATGACCAAAGGAATTTGCTCACTCCTTTCACTTGGCAAAGGAATGACAACCCGACAACGGCCCAAGAGCCCCGGTCAAAGAAAAGGAAGATACCAGAATCAGCACCTGATTTCTCTTCAGAGAGGACTCAGGACCCATTAGCTTAGGTTTCTGTTTCTGCACTTTGTAATCTACTGTATTTCCATTTCTGTAATCCTTTGAATTCAATAAAAAGGGGTTTCCCCACCATTTGATATTTGCAATCTAATTGTCAAAGTTTATTTTGATTAAACCGTAAATAATTAATATAATCATTGCATTCATCATTCTCACGTATTCTTCTTACCTACGAATCTCACGTTTGTGTCTCGGTTCTAGAGTCAAACTGTCTCATTCGTATAATACTCGGGCTAATCGTCAGAAAAGGATGGATGATCTTGAGGAAGAAAACAGAGAGTTGAAGGAAGAGATCGACGCTCTGAGAGAGGATATGAGAAAGCTTCGTAACGACATGCAAGCCATGGCAGAAGCTCAGCTACAAAGAACTGTGATCTCAGAGATCACCTCAACGTCCATCGTGGAGAAGTATGATCCTAGGTATCAGATACCGAAAGATCGTCCCTGGGGCATGCCTGTCAACTATATCCTGGGAGGATATGTTCCGCCGATCACTGAGGATCAGGGAATCACAACAGAAGCCGTTGGGCCTGAAGGTTACAAACTTTGGGAAAGCGAAGATGCTAGGGGCATACTGAAGACTCCTGAAGGTTACAAACTTCGGGAAACGCCAAGATTCACTGACGTAGTCACGCTACCACCCCCTGTGGTGCACACTGTCCTGGAAGGACAGATTCCACCAACACCTTCTGGTAAGAAGGAGACTATGTTCGATAGAATGGATGAATTCCAGGAGCAATTCTTGGAAATGCAAAAGGAGATGCAAGCCATTCGCAGTCAGGATCTATTTGGAAAAGAGCCGCATACCTCTGCTTGGTCCCAAATGTGAAAGTTCCGCACAAGTTCCAAGTGCCCGACTTTGAAAAATACAAGGGTAACTCTTGCCCTCAGAGCCATCTGGTGAGGTACGCTCGGCGAATGTCAGGTCAGATGGAGAATCAGGACCTACTGATTCATTACTTTCAGGATAGTTTAACCGGTGCCGCATTAAAATGGTACATGGGTTTAAACCGTGCTACGATTAGCACATTCAGAGATCTTGGTACTGCCTTCGTCCAACAATACAAATACAATTTGGACATGGCACCCGACAGAGATCAACTCAGATCGATGTCGCAAAAGGACAAGGAAACCTTTAAGGAGTATGCTCAAAGGTGGCGTGAAATTGCCGCTCAAATTTGTCCACCTCTTGAGGAAAAAGAGGTGACAAAGATCTTCTTAAAGACCTTAAGCTCATTTTACTATGACCGAATGGTTGCCAGCGCGCCCAGTGATTTCACCAAAATGGTCGGCATGGGCGTACGTCTTGAGGAAGCCGTCCGAGAAGGACGTTTGGTAAAAGACACTGGATCGACGAGCGGTACTAAAAAATACGGTAGTGCTCTCCTTAAGAAAAAAGAGCAAGATATTGGGAATATCTCCCTCGGAAAGTAAAGGCGACGTTATCAGCCGGTAGCAGCTGTGACTCCTACTATCAACACTGCGCCTATTCCTACGTATCAACCTCAGGTTGCACAGAGCCAACCTAATCAGCAAAGGACACAACAGCCTCTTCAGCAGGCTCGTCCTCCATATAACAACAACCGTACAACACGGCCACCAGGATTTGATCCTATACCCGTGACGTACGCAGAACTGTTTCCATTACTGCTAGCCAAGGGGCACATTCAGACTAAGTCCCCTCTTACAGTACCGGAAAATCCGCCTTTTTGGTTTAAGGTGGATCAAACATGCCCTTATCATCAAGGAGGTTCAGGGAATAACATAGAGACTTGTCTCAATTTCAAGTCCAGCGTACAAAAGCTTGTTAGGAGCGGGGTCTTATCCTTCAAGGATACGAATCCTAATGTTCTCACGAACCCGCTGCCTCAACACGAGAAGGCTGTAGTCAATTTGATAGAAGGAGAATTTAATAATGTCTATCAAATTCACGATGTACTCTTGTTAAAGACCAATTTGGTCAAGATGCATTGTAGACAGAGTGGATATGGCCATGTGCCACCTCATAACTATCATCAGTGTGATATCTGCTCTAAAGACAATCAAGGATGTTCTGTGGTGTAAGCAGCTCTACCGGAACAAATGGATCTCGGATGGATCCAAGAGCACCGAGTTTGTGGAGTTAACATAGTCTATACGAATTCTAATGTCATTCAGAACCACGACATCCGTGCAATGAATGTCAACTTGGTGGCAATGCACTCAAGGCAAAGCCAACATCATAATCTGCCGCGGCACGATTACAGTTCCTGTCTGATTTGCTCGGTAAACAAACAGGGATGCTCTTTCATACAAGAGGCCCTCCAGCGTCAGATGGATCTTGGATGGATCCAAGACTACCATGATAGGAACCCTTATCAGATCAACATGGTTCAGATCTTCGATATTCGCGTGATGAATACCAACCTGGTAGAGTTACATGCTGAGCAGGTCCGACTCGGATTCTTAATATCACATGACTATCAAAGCTGTGAAGCGGGTTGTGAAAATGATCAAGGTTGTACCCTTGTCCAGGAGGCACTTCAGCACTTGTTAAATCACTGGTGGATGCCAATCTATATGGATGAAGATACTCAGCAGATTAGTATCGGTAACAGGAATCCTACCCGGCGTCAAAGTCAGGATGTCCGATCAGTGGAAGCTAACTTAGTAAGATTACATTGTATTCAAAGTGGGCGTGGCCAGGTGCCACCACACAACTATGACAGTTGTAGCGTCTGTTCAGAAAGTAACCAAGGGCGTTACCTTGTGAGAGCAGCTCTTCAGGGTCGGGTCGATCGTGGAGAAATTTGTCCATATCCCGGTTCTGGACCCATCGACTAGACGCCGAACTACCTTGCCGAGCAAGCTGAGGATGTTGTCACGATCTCTGGTCATCACAGGACCAGGGATGTTTTTGCCATCATCCCTCTACTTGACGAGTCTAAGGTTCCCAACCGGGAACGAATTGAGATTGCTTACGACGGTCAGAAAAATCAGAAGGCTCCTGTAGTCATCTATCTACTAAGACCACTACCGTATGAATCAATTAAGGTTATCCCTTACAAATACGGTGCAACAACAATTGAGAATGGAAGGGAAATTCCATTACCCTCAGTCGTGAACAATGCAGACATCAGTCGAGTAACACGGAGTGGTAGAATCTTCAACCGAGGGGTTGGGGAAGTTAACAAGGAAAAGGAACTTCAGACAGAAGCTCCAGATCTATCAGTCGGTCAATCCAGTAATCCCGACCTTTCGAAAAATGATGATGAGATGCTGAAGCTCATCCAAAGGAGTGAATATAACATTGTTGATCAGCTGTTACAGACTCCTTCAAAGATCTCGGTATTATCACTGTTACTCAGTTCAGAAGCGCACAGGGAGGCTCTACAGAAAGTCTTGGAGCAAGCCTTTATGGAACAGGATGTAACAATTAGACAGTTCGATAGTATTGTCTCTAACATCACTACCTGCAACAACCTGGGATTTAGTGATGGGGAATTACCTGAAGAGGGTCGTCGTCATAACATGGCGCTCAATAGCACAGTTAACTGCCAGGACGATGCTTTAGCCAGCGTACTGGTAGACACAGGGTCAGCCCTGAATGTTATGCCGAAGTCCACTTTGATGCAATTATCATTCAAAGGCCCTCCGATGAGAGTCAGCGAGGTCGTCGTCAAAGCATTCGACGGATCCAGAAAAACAGTTATCGGCGAAGTTGATCTTCCCATAACTATCGGTCCTCACACTTTCGAAGTTACCTTCCAGGTCATGGATATCCGGGCAACATACAGTTGTTTATTAGGAAGACCTTGGATACATCAGGCCGGAGCGGTCACTTCGACCCTCCACCAAAAGCTAAAGTTCGTCAAGAACGATCAACTTGTCACGGTTTGTGGGGAACAAGCCTTGCTTGTAAGCAACTTGTCATCATCTACTGGTATAAAACCCGAGGAGGTTATTGGAACTTAGTTCCAAGCATTGTCGGTGAGCAAGGACAATCAATCCCAAGGAGGAACCTCGATTTCCTCATACAAAGAAGCTATCAAAGCGATCGAGAGTACCGACACAACTGGATGGGGACAGCTTGCCATTCCTATTGACAATAAAACAAAGAAGGGTCTTGGTTTTTCTGCAACCTGTACCCAGACAGCTGCCAGCGATGAAAGTCTTCATCCCCTTCAAAACTTATTCCACAGTGAAGGTTTCCTTCACCCAGTGTCTCAGACAGTTCATGCTATCAATGAGGAAGATCCCTCTGACACGGATGAAGAATGGAAGTCCTATTTGAATAAGGACGGTTATATGTCTCAGGAAGAGGTGCCTACGCCATTTTGCTATCCCGCACAGAGTCCGAGGTTTATACCAAGGTCAGATGTCGAAATGATGTACGGGGATTGTGATCCGGAAGGATGTCGTGCTCCGCCAAATTCATTAGAGGAGGACACTCTGATAAAAGACAACTTTGACCACAATTACCATGGCCCAATGGATGGTCTGCCAATGTGGCAACCTTACCCAGGAAACTTGAGGCAAGAAAGTCAGCCGAATGATGAAAATCAGCTGAGCATCATTGAATAGAATACCTGTGTCCCCACCATGTCATGGGATCAACACTCAGGTCATCCTGAAACTGCTTAACATAAAGATGAATTCGCAACGTTTGTAGGACTTGAATTCATCAACTATGCTTTCCCCGAGGTCAACGTCATTGAGAGAGATGACTCCTCCAGTTCCGAAGAAGTTTGGGACACTCTGGGAGAACCAAGTGGAAAATTCGACTATATGGTCAAGTACACCGCTCCCGAAAGTTCTCGTATTAGGCTCGAGGATATCCAGGCAACTGGATGGGGAGATGTACCTGAGAGCACAAATGCTATGCAAAATACAACTGAGGAATCCTCCTACGACAACTCTGCCTGGGAGACAGATTCCAACGATCCTGCTCCACCAGAAATCAGCTTCATTTCTGAAGACAAATCAAGGAAGGTGTCAGACTTTGTGATTCACCGAGGATTTCGCCGCCAATGGGTTGCTGTCGAGGTTCCGAAGATCGTTCATCAGTCAAAGTAATTGCCATCTTTAACCTTTCACCCTGCCCAGGTGAAACAGATGTTTTGATAGGGCTCGCTTTCTGTAAATATCCCTCTTCGCTTCGCCCAAAGCGACAGAGTTTTGTTTTATAGGGCTGTAGTTTCAAGGATCGACTTGTTCATTAATAAAATAACGTCGTTCTATAATTTCCGCATTAATTGCTGTTTTCTCTTTTTGCTTTTTCAAAGAAAATGGTAATCCTAAAAAACAATTCAAATAAAAACAAGCAGTAAAATAAAACACTGCACACACTTGCATTTTCTCTATCTCTTCTAAACACGAATCATCACGTCATGCAGATTGCTTGTTTTAAACCCCGTTGAAACATACGATCTGATGCCTTCTCCCAACTTTGAGTTCCCGGTATTTGGGGCTGAAGAAGAAAATGACGACAAAATTCCAGAAGAGATCTCTCGACTACTCAGACAAGAGGAAAGGTCCATTGAACCTCACAAAGAACCGTTGGAAACGGTAAATTTGGGTTCAGAAAAAGAGAGAAAATAAATCAGGATTGGGGCACTGCTCAGTCCAACTGCCAAAGAGAGTTTGATAAAGCTTCTCAGAGAATTTCCCTATGTATTCGCTTGGTCCTATCAGGATATGCCAGGGTTGGATACCAGCATCGTGGAACATCACTTACCGTTAAGATCGGAATGTCCGCCAGTAAAGCAAAGGTTGAGACAGACTCACCCAGACATGGCCATCAAAATCAAAGAGGAAGTGCAGAAACAGATTGACGCGGGTTTCCTCGCCACATCAGAATATCCTCAATGGTTAGCCAACATCGTACCCGTTCCCAAAAAGGATGGAAAGGTCAAAATGTGTGTTGATTACAGGGATCTGAACAAGGCAAGTCCAAAGGACGACTTTCCTTTACCACACATTGACATGCTGGTAGACAGTACAGCAAAGTTCAAAGTTTTCTCCTTCATGGATGGATTCTCGGGCTATAACCAGATCAAAATGGCGCCGAAAGACATGGAGAAAACTTCGTTCATTACCCCATGGGGTACCTTTTGTTACAAGGTAATGTCATTCGGTTTGAAGAACGCCGGGGCAACCTATCAAAGGGCCATGACTACTCTCTTTCATGACATGATACACAAAGAAATCGAGGTATATGTCGATGACATGATTGCTAAATCTATAACAGAAGAGGAACATGTGACCCATCTGTCAAAATTGTTCGAACGTCTAAGAAAGTTCAAGCTCCACTTGAATCCCAACAAATGCACCTTCGGTGTCCGTTCAGGGAAACTCTTAGGGTTCATCGTCAGCCAGAAAGGAATTGAGGTTGATCCTGACAAGGTCAAGGCCATTCAAGAAATGCCTTCTTCGAAAATTGAAAAACAAGTCAGAGGATTCCTGGGACGTTTGAACTACATCTCCAGATTCATATTCCTCATGACCGTGACATGCGCGCCAATCTTCAAACTACTCAATAAGATACAATTATTTCTCACTAATTCTCGGGGCAAGTGGACTCCGAATTACGATGGCCCCTATGTGGTCACGAAAGCTTTCTCAGGCGGCACCTTGAGACTTGCAACCATGGACGGAGAGGAATTTGCCTACCACACGAATGTTGATGTAGTCAAGAAATACTTCGCCTAAACTAAAAAAAAAAAAAAACGTCTCCGTGGATTGAAAACCCGAAAGGGCGGTCCAGGCAAAAATTAGAGACATGAAAAAAATCATCCCGGTGGATTGGAAACATCAAAGTACAATCCAGGCAAAAATTAGGGATAATGGCAAGTAACTATGTTCAACAAAGGCAAGTCCCTCAGCAGCAGCAGCAGTTACATCATCCATCAGAGGAAAACTCCAGTCAAGGTCATCTTCGACAGAAGCTCAGGATGTCCCGAATTTAAAGTTGGTAGAAGGACAGTGGTCGTTATGTTTCAACGTAGCCCTTTTCCCTGTAAATTACCATTTTCTAACTTTGTATATACTCTTTGGAATCACGCGTTTGGCTGATCTCCATCTTATCAATAAAATTTGAGCCCTTGTGCTTTTGTTTGTATTTCTTACTTGTTTTAGCTTTACAGAATGACGTTGTTAACATGATTAACGATTCTTGAAATAAAACAAAATGAATTTACTTTTTAAAACTTTTTCTGCTTTTAAAATAAAGTCGACAATTTCTTTTGACTATTGAACATCAGAAGAATCTCGATCGCTTCTCCAGAAGTAAGCAAACTTCAAAGTGCAGAATCAAAGTACTCCTTCTACACCAGTGCGCCTGATTGAAGGATCAATAGTGTCAGATGCGACTAATCCATCTGACATCCTCGGCCGAGTTCTCATCTCCTAAGCCCGACCAGCGTCACCCCCAACAGGGACCGTTTCTCCTAAGCAAGGTAGAATTGCTACTTTTCTGAACCAGCGGTACTTCTTTGCCCCGCGATGGCCGAGTATCCAGTCATGTTCATTTTTTTAGTTGGTATGTTGCGTCAGTTTTGTCAGCATATACATACATATATCATGCATTATTGATTTGCATTTACATTTTATATTGCATCACTATCACTCTAGTCGGTCTTGTCCCCTAGTGATAAGAGTCCTCTCAATTGAGTTGTCGGCCCTTTCCTCGACAGGAAGTGTTACGTCTGAACAATCTCTCTCCTCCAGCTATTTCTGAATTAAAGATAAGTCCTGGACCACTTTGATAACTTGGACCTCTGAAAAACCAGAGAACCTTCAGTCAGTATCACTCTTCGCCATTGAAGATGATATCCTTGCTTTCCCGGATTAAGGAAAATCCCTAGAGAGAGCCCCTTAATCGGAGCTTCGGCAATACGGCATATTTTCTCAGAAAGAACCACTGATGAAAAGGTCATCGGCACCTCAAAATTAGATCCCATCATATGGCATTTCTCCGGAAAGATCCCGAGAAAAGTATGATGTAATATTCCCAAGCGAAAGCAGTCTCTCAAAAGACTCGTTTTCCCCAGATAGAGTCGACAAATGGCATCTCCAACAGAGAAGTTTGTACAACTCTACAACTCAGATGACTGGGTTCCCCAGCAACTCTGACATCGAAATTGTTTCCATCAAATGGCATCTCCCCAGGAAAATTCGGCGAGAAGTTTGAGGAACCGCTACAAATAGCGTCCCTTGTCAATAAAGTTTATTGACAAAAGAAACTTAGACCAGTTCCTTGGTAGGAAACCAGGATCGAGGGGAAGTTTAAATCAGCAACTAAGACCAGGTCCTTGGTAGGAAACTAGGATTGAGGGGAAGTTGACAAAAGAAACTAAGACCAGTTCCTTGGTAGGAAACCAGGATCGAGGGGAAGGTTATTTCAAAAGAAAAATGAGACCAGCTCCTTGGCTGAAGACCAGGATCGAGGGGAAGTTTACCTTTTCTAAGCATCTTCGCTTAGCTAAAGAAGATGAATGCGTAAGCTACCATTCATAACCACCATCAAAATTTCGGGTATTCCGATATTTAATCCTCTTGCACCCCAAATGCCCGAATACCTTCGTCATTCACACCTTCGGGTCCAAGAAGATTAAATAGGGGCATCTGTCATACCCCAAATTTTTACCACTAAGATTTCCCATCATTGTACAAATCATCATCACAATATGGAGGAACCATCATACTTCATTAGTCCCCCCAAAGATGGGTGAGCGTTCACTACAATCAAGCTTAGGGTTTCAAGCCCTCTCAGAGCCTTTAGACAAATGATCAATCAAGGAATGACATGATCTTCAACTTGTCTAACCTCTTAAACATCCATAAAGGATCAAGAGGACTCCCACCTCAAGAATCAAGCACAAGAGTGCAACATTTCAAGTGGATCAAGCCTCAAGTTCATCTAATACAAAGTCAACTGATGCAAAAAGTCAAAGTTTGACTTTTTGGTCAACTTTGAGCTTCACAAGCCATTACTTAAGAAAATATGATGGATGATTTAATTTGATCAAATTTAAATCAAGAAATCATGCAAAATTGCAAAATTGATCAAATTGAAGGAAACTTAGAAATTTTTTCTAAGTTAAAGTCATGTTCAAGTGCACAACTTTTCAAGGTTGTAACTATTTATCCAAGCATCCATTGATTTTGAGTAAGAGCTACTTTTAAAGAGGGTATTTGATACTTCAACATTGTAGAAGGAATCAACTCAAAATATCATGAGGATTGAAAGATATAAGTGATCAAAGTTGGGAATTCTTAATGTCCAATGTTCTGACATTGCATAGGGACATCATTAATATTTTTTTAGCAAGAATGCCCCAACTTCAAGGACGTTTTTCTCCATGATCCAAGTTGAACCAGGTCTGGAGTCAAACATGAAAGTTGAAGTACATTGTCTCAGCTTTCCAGAAAGGTGTAGAACGTCCTTGTAGCATACTCGAGCAGGGAGATATGATTTTCGCAAGAAGCAGTGATAAAGCAAAATTTTCATGACAGCTTTTGGGACAGATTTGACTACACAAGTTCAAGACCATTTTTGATGACTTTGCAAGCTGAACCAAGACCAAAGTCAAACATCAAAGTTAAAGTATGTCATTAGGGCTTTCCAAAATGTATTAGAACTCCCATTAATTCAACTTGAGCAAGGAGTTATGAACCTCACAACAGGCCTTGCTCGAGCTGATTTTTTAGGACATATTTTGTGCACTTTTCTTGTGCCACCCAATTTTCAAGCTTTGTCACCATGCAAGACAAGCATCAAAGATGAAATTCACTTCAATCCAAAATATCATAGTGGATTAAAATATACAAGTGATTAAAGTTTGGAATTATTAATGATCAAAGTTGTCAAATGTTTCAACATTTCATGGGACATCATTAATATTTTTCCAGCAAGAATGTCCCAACTTCAAGGATGTTTTTCTCCATGATCCAAGTTGATTCAAGCCAAACCTTGAACATCAAAGTTGAAGTACATTGTCTCAGATTTCCAGAAAGGTATAGAACGTCCTTGTAGCATACTCGAGCAGGGAGATATTATTTTCGCAAGAAGCATTGATAAAGCAGAATTTTCATGACAGCTTTTAGGACAGATTCGACTACACAAGTTCAAGGCCATTTTTGATGACTTTGCAAGCTAAACCAAGACCAAAGTCCAACATCAAAGTTGAATTACGTTGTCTCAGCTTTCCAGAAAGGTGTAGAACGTCCTTGTAGCATACTCGAGCAGGGAGTTGTGAATTTACAAAACGGCTTGCTGCAGCTGAATTTTTCATGGGACAGATTTGCACATTTCTTGTGCCACACGAATTTCCAAGCCTTGTCATTACTTTGGACACCTCTGAGGATCAAATCTAAAGGGGACAATACTGAGCCAAGCCTCCAAAGTCATTGGAACAAGAAGTAGCATGCTATTCCTAAAAATCCCTAAAAGAGGGACAAGACTCCAATTTTGGATTGGAGCATTTAATAGATGCTTAGAGGTGGCATGGACTGACACATTTGCAACTGAATTCAGTCAAGATTCCTCCAACAAGTAGGGAACCAAAGCTCTTTGCTCTAACCTCTAGTCAATGGCTAGAGGAGACTTTGATTTTCATTGGACAACATTGGCCAAACCTCTGCTGCAGCCACCATTCACTGTTGCTGCGAAAACAAACTTGCTCTACTATAAATAGAGCTCATTTGTGCTCAATTTGAGTACACCAAAGCCATCACACAGATGCTTTCCTCAAAATCTCTTCTTTCACCTCAAATTTGCCTTCCAAAGCAAGTAATTCTGAGTTTTTGAGTAAGAGAGCAATTCCACTCAAACTAATCACACACACACCTCATATATATCATATGTAAGCTGTGCAAACTATCACAAGTGACCTGTAATCACAAAATCACAAAGTCACTTCTCAAAACCTCAAAATGGCACTTTTTTGCATTTTTCAAGCCATGTCTTGATTCAGTCACTTTCCAAACCAGATAAAACCTTAAACACACTCCAAATATCATCCTTGAACTGTCCCAAATGGTTCCCAACATCTGGAACACCATTTGAGAGAGTTTCTATTTTGGTCACTTTTAACCCCTTTTGCAAGAAAGGGATAGTTTGTGTTTTTGCAGGTACCAGTTGATTCCAATCATCCTAAAAGCTTCTAAGGGGTCATTTGAGTATGTCTACAGCATCAAATCATTCCTGGAACAAGAGGCTTGACAGATTGCACAAAAACTCCAAAAAGCTCAAAAAGAGGTAAGCATCACAACTTGGAATCCTTGAAATCATGAATTGCTTTGAAGTCCACTGATCATACACATCTCATACATGTTGTATATGTTGCGTTTGGGCTAATTCACCATGTAATCCATGCCTGTATCAAAGTGTAGCACAGAAAATGCAATTATAGGTCCTTTTCAAAACCACTATCGGGTTTTGAGGAGGGAGTGTGTTTTGAAAAAACTACCACCACCATTGGATTCCTTGTGAAATTCTGGGCCAGATGCATATAAATTTTGTCTCAAACCATTGAGATTTGAGAAAGTTATGGGTGTTGGAAGTTTGATGAAAAAGATGTTGAAAACTCGTGAGTGATGTCTCATGAGTGATGTTGTGACATCACATTCCTCTTTTTCTTAGTTTATCTTCAAAACTCAACCAATTTTTTCACATAGCAAAAATTATCATTTTCCAAATCTGTTTTACACACTTGTTATTCATACTCCATAATATTTTAATCCACCAAAAAATCACAAAAAATATTATTATTTGATATATTTTTAATATATTCAAAAATATTGTTTTAAATGCTTTTAAAATGATTTTTTTTTCTTGATTTTTAAAACCAAAATGATTTTAAATATTCATGTGGATAAAATACTTTTTCATAAACCTTAATCACTGTTTATAACATGATTAATGATTTTATTTGATATTTTTTATCATTTTTTACTTTATTTTTCTTTGAAAAATGCTCTTTAAAAAATGAAATTAGGGTTTTTGATTAATTCAACCCTCATCAAACTTTTTCAAACATTCACGGGCCTCTATTAGAGTGTAAGACCTAACCCACTTGTACAGAAAACATTTTGGGCCTCACTTATTGTATAAGTCCCTCTGTACATTTTTAAACGGCGCGATCGTCGCCTTTTTTAAAATAAACCTGGGCCTACCCTCGAGTAGTAAGACCCATTTCTTTTTCTTTAAAACACTTTGGGCCTCTTGAGAGAATGTAAGACCCAACCCACTTGTACAGAAATATTTTTGGGCCTCACTTATTGTATAAGTCCCTCTGTATATTTTTAAATTCGGCACGATCGTCGCCTATTCAAAAAATCAATTGGGCCTCTCCTTGAGCTATAAGACCCATTCAAAACCTTTTGGGCCTCTATTAGAGTGTAAGACCCAATCCCCTTTTAACCAAAACATTTTTGGGCCTCACTTATTGTATAAGTCCCTCTGCGTTAAAAGAAAACCTCGGCGCGATCGCCATTTTTAAACGAAAAATCAATTGGGCCTACCCTTGTGTTATAAGCCCCACTCTTTTTTCTTTAAACCTTTTGGGCCTCTTGAGAGAGTGTAAGACCCATCCCTTTGTACAGAAAACATTTTGGGCCTCAGTCACTTGTATAAGTCCCTCTGTACAAATTCAACAGTGCGCTCACTGATAAAACCTTGGGCCTCTCCTTGAGCTGTAAGCCCCAAATCTTTCTTTTTCAAAGCACTTTCTCCTTTGATTTTGAATATATTGTTGTTTTTAATATTTCTTTGTTGAACAACTAACCAAACAGCATGGAAGCTCTACAACCGAGTAAGTGGTTATTGCTTTCATTTACCGCTTTCATATACATATAACTGTATTGTGGGGCTGTCTCACTGTAAGTCTTCTTTCATAAACTCATATCGACTGTGTAATAATAGTATAGATATTTAGAGTTTCCCCGGAAACTACGTCTAGAACTAGGTGACGCCGTTTCGTTTATTCGTAGAAATAGACAACTAGATCCCCAATAGGATCACCAGATACAGTCTTCTCTCAGGCTGTCCTCATTAGGAATTGTCAAGAAACTCTACTCCCAGAGATGAATGTATTCTCCGTGAATGGCATCTTTGAGTTTCTTCCAAATTCTCGAACTTTCCTGACTTTGATCTATTCTCGGTGAATAGCATTGCCTTGAATTTCTCGGGGTTTGGGGACTCACAGGCTTCATAAAAGCATCGGCCTCCTCTTGGGCATCGTACAAGGACCCACAGGCTTCCTAAAAGCAACCCCGCCTCCTCTTGGGCTTAGTACAAGGACCCGCCAGCTTCTTAGAAGTATTCACAGCCTCCTCTTAGGCTTCGTATAATGATCTCTTCCTCCGGGAATGATAGCCTCCTCTTGGGCTTAGTACAAGGACCCGTCGGCTTCTTAAAAGTTTCCAGCCTCCTCTTGGGCTTTGTACAAATTGTCCCGACGACCTCCTAGAGGTATAAGAACAGAACTTAGTCATCTGCATAGAACAGTCCTTTTGTAGAGTCTACTACTGTTTCTCAAAGCATAGTACAAAAAGATAAAACCCTAGACTTGGACAGTCTAACTTCCTTGAGTCTCAAAGACATTCTCAAGTGACCCCTTCGTTAAATAGGAAGAAAACCCGTAGACTCGGACAGTCTCAATACCCTTCGGATTTCCCACTTCCCTAAAGAAAAGGAATAACCTGGATCCCTTTAATCAAATCCCTGAGTACAGTATTGCTCATATAAGAACTGATTTTCTCTTTAAAATCAGTATACTGGACCTGTCACTCAACTGAAACAGTTACCCTAGCCTCCTCTTAGGCTTTGTATAATGATCCTTCTTCAATGAAGTTAGCCTCTCTCTTGGGCTTTGTACAATGATTCTCCCCAGCGGAGCAAACAATTTTAGCCTCCACCTCGGGCTTCGTACGAGATACAAAAGACTCCCTCGTTGAGTCAAACAAACGTTTAGCCTCTCTCTCGGGCTTTGTACGAGACACATAAGAGACTCCCTCGTTGATTCAATCACCCCTTTAGCCTCCATCTCGGGCTTTGTACGAGATAGAAAAAGGTTCTTATTGAGCCAAACAAACAACAGCCTCCATCTCGGGCTTTATACGAGATACCAAAAGATTCTATCGTTGAGTCAAAACCTTTTAACCTCTTTCTCAGGCTTTGTACGAGACACATATTAGCCTCCTTTTAGGCTTTGTATAAGAAAACCACTGGTTGATCCAATCAACCTTTTAGCATCAAAGTTGTGCCTCGTTCACAGTACACAAACATCAACAACTCCTCCCCTTTCATCTAATTACTGTAAGCGGCAAGCCTCTGGATCATCTACATCCATGCCACTGTCCCTCTTTTAGCATGAGAAATTCCTAAGGAAAGATAGCATTGCTCTACACTGAGTTAAAGTCTTCTCCTTCAGGTTAAAATCCCCTATAAAGGAAATTATGGCATTGCCGGATTCACAAATCCCGGTTAAAGTAATTCTCCTTTATAAAATAGTTGTGACACACAACCCCTTCTTTAGAGATGACAAAATTCTCTCTAAAGTCAACACCCTTTTAGCTTCATATCTTGGGCTTTGAACAAGATACAAATCACCTTCAGCTTCACATCTTGGGCTTTGAACAAGATACAAACCACCTTTCGCTTCACGTCTTGGGCTTTGAACAAGACACCAAAAACACCCATTTCCTCCCATAGAATAGGAGGAACTACGAACGCTCTGATTTCCCTGTTTCGGTAAACAGGAATACGTAGGCATAAGATCGAAAGAAAAGATCTTAGCGAGCACAATCAACAAAAAACCCAAATCCCATATCTCCATCAATCAAAAGCAGTAATTCAAAAACATCAGTCCTAACATCCTAATCCTTGTTCCCCGCCAGAAACCTTCTGCCCAGATAAAAAGAAAGAAACCGTATTGGCGAAAATACAAATAACCAGTACAAAGGCCCCCCCACATTGATAGCATCCGTAACCTAACAGACCGCTGTTTAAACTCAGTATGCAAGCAGGATTAATTAGAGACATTTATTTCCCTTCCTTCATCAGCTTTAATAGGATAAAAAATGAATCGACCTGTAGTAGTAAGCTCAAACTGCAGAGAGCGACCAGCGCTTAAGAACCGCGTCCAAAATCGCTCGCTACATAAAGCCACCACGAAGGTTTCAAATTTGGAAAAGGTCTCTGAGAAAAATAAGAAAGAAATCGAAAGCTATGATGAGAATGTCGAAGAATGGGAGCAGCAAATCAAGGCTTTGTAGACCAAAATCTCTCAGGCCAAGCAACGTAAAGACAAACTTCTCAAGTTTGACCAAGAAGAAGTGGCCAAAGAACTCAAGGTTGGAATGTATCACGTCGATAGAGCCCAACAACTTGGAAAGGAAATTGAAGTCCTTTCGACCAATAAGGCTTTCTGTTAACGTTGCTTGATGCTTTAGAAATCCAAATATGAGAAGATGAAAAGCTCTCTCCCATTTTAACTTGATTGTTGTTGAACTTGTTTCTTTCGATTGTAATTTTTTTAAGCCCTTTGTGGCATGGATTGTTGAACTTTTACTTTTTAATTCCCATTTTGGCTTCGACTATACTTTGCATGAATTACTCTGTATTTATTTTTATCTCTTGAAGTATAGGCTTATATTTCTTTAAATACTTACCATTTACCTTCAAGATTCTTCTCTCATCGTTTAACTCTTCGATCTCATATGCGCCATTAGAAAATACTTTAATAATTTGAAAAGGACCTTCCCACTTAGGGGACCACTTACACAGGGTTCTAACTTTCTGATCCATGGGAAAAATCACTTTCCAAACTAAATCTCCAGTAGAAAATAATTTAACTTTCACCTTTTTATTGTATGACTTTTCCACTCTCATCTTTTGCCATTTTAATAATTATAAGGCATTTAGCCTTTATTTTTCTAAATCAACCAATTTGTCTAACATCATATTCCAATAGGAATCAGATGGGATCTCATGTTGTCTCTGAATTCTGGTTGACTGTAAATATATTTCGACTGGTAACACAACATCATGATCATATGTTAGTTCAAAAAGCATAGTATTTGTAACATCCTTAGGGGAGGTTCAACAAGACCACAAAACTTGCCCAATGTCTTATGCCAATTTCTTTGCTTCTTCCCCACATGCTTCTTAATTAACCCAATCACCACTTTATTTGCTGCTTCGACTTGACCATTAGCCTGAGCATAATAAGGTGTGGATGTTAGAAGTTTGAACCCCATTTCTTTAGCAAATTATTGCATCTTTCGACCAGTAAAAACTGATCCTTGATCCTTTGTAATAGTTTATGGGATTCCAAACCTGTAAATAATGTGCTTTTGAATGAATTCGATCGCTGCATCCTGATCCACGTTTACCAGTGGTATAGACTCAATCCATTTAGTGAAATAATATATTCCCGCTAAAATGTATTTTTGGATCTTGGATGATACTGGTTGAATTTCACAAACTAAATCCAAAGCCCAACCTCTGAAGGGCCAAGGCTTCACTATAGAATGTAGTTCGTTTGTAGGAACATGTTAAATGCCTGCATGAACTTGGCATTCTTGACATCCTTTGGCGAATTCAATACAATCCTTAAGCATTGTAGACCAATACATTCCTTGTCGAAATAATAACCATTTCATCTTATGGCCCACTTGATGTGCTCCACATGCCCCACTATAGACATTAGAAAGAGCCAAATATGCCTCATATTCGCTAAGGCATTTAAGTAAGACACTTTCAGGAATCTTTTTGAACAATTCATTCCCCATTAGAACATAACTTATGGCACGATATTTGACCTTACGTTCGACAGAAGCTGTTGGATTCTGCAAGTAATCTACTATTGGCTTTCTCCAATCTTTGTCTGTTAAACTATCTATAGCCAATATCTCAAAGGTTTCTTTGTCAATATATCCTAGCTTCATTGTCTCCAAGTCTGTTGGGGATAGTTTAGTCGATACAAACCTTCTTTTAAATTTGATTGTATCTTGTAATTTTTCCATCGAAATCTTGTATCTTAAAGCAATCTAGCCCAAGTCATTGGCCTCTTGATTCTCAAGTCGAGGTATGTGTCGAATGCTTATCATTTTAAATCTTCGTAACAACCTATTGGCTATCAAAAAGTACATGATAATATTTTCCTTGATAAAATTGTATTCCTTTGTAATTTGTTTTATTACAAATTCTGAGTCCCTATTACTTCGACTCGAGTTGCCCTCAATTCCAACAATATTTCAAGTCCGACAATTAAAGCTGCATATTCAGCTTCATTGTTTGAACAAAGGCCTTCGACCTTATACTTGAATTTTGTTGGAATTTTGTTAGGAGAAATAATCAATACTCCTACTCCCGTTCCATCTTTATGACTAGAATCGTCGAAGTATAAATTCCAAGGTTCAAGCTCCACAAAGTTTAGGGAGTTTTCGACTATACAGTGGTCGACTATAAAGTCGGCTACCATTTGTCCTTTAACAGCCTTTAAAGGCATATAAGTTAAAGAATATTTTGTTAAGGCTAAATCCCATTTACCAATTCGACTGTGCAAAATAGGTTTAGAAAGCATATGTTTAATAACGTCGAAATGATATGAAACATAAATTTCCACTGGTTTTATATAATGCTTTAATTTGGACAAGAAAAGTATAGACAAAGACACAACTTTTCGACTATACTATATATAGTCTCTGCATCATTCAAGACTCTACTAAAGTAATAAATGGCTCTTTCAATGCCATTTTCATCCTCTTAAGCTAACATGCTCCCTAAGGTCTTGTCAGACGCAGATATGTATAATCTCATACTCCTATTTCTACAAAGAGGCGCCAGAATTGGAGAGTGAGCAAGGTATTTTTTAATCTTGTCGAACGCTTCTTGCTGCGCTTGCCCCCACTCAAAACCTTCTTGCTTAAGTCGAAGTAGAGGTGAGAAGGCTTGAGTCTTGTCACTTAGATTGGAAATGAATCTCCTTAGAAAGTTGATCTTTCCTAGCAATGACTTCAACTCTTTCTTTGTCGAAGGCGCTTTCGCCTCCATGATGGCCTTGGTCTTATTCTGATTGATCTCTATTCCTTTTTTGTGGACCACAAAGCCTAGAAAATCCCCCTCCTGAACACAGAAAGCACACTTAAGAGGATTCATCTTGAGACCATGCTTCCTCATTCTTTCAAACGATTGTCGAAGATGGTCTATATGACTTTTTTCCTGAAACTGACTTAACCACAATATCTTCAATATAAATTTGCATAAATGTTTCAATAAAGTCATGAAAAATAGAATTCATTGCTCTTTAATAAGTTTCCCCAGCATTCTTTAGGCCAAAGGGCATTACTACCCATTCGAAAGTGCCTAATGCTCCAGGGCATCGAAATGCTATTTTTGACATGTCTTTCTCAACAATGAAAATATGATTATATCCAAAATATCCATCGAGCATACTTAAATACTCATGGCCTGCAGCAGAGTCGACTAGAATTTCTGCCACAGACATTGGATACTCATCCTTTGGGGTTGCAGCATTTAGATATCTAAAATTTATGCAAACCCTTAAAGTTCCATTCTTCTTAATAACTGGAACAATGTTGGAAATCCATTTGACATACCTGGTCGTACGAATGAATTTACATCTCAGAAGTCTTTCAACCTCCTCTTTGATCTTTGAGAGAACCCCAGGTACAAAACGCCTTGGAGTTTGCTTGATGGGCTTCTTCCCAGGATTTATTGGCAACTTCAATTCGACCAGATATCTACTTAAACCAGGAATTTTGCGTAATCCCACGTAAAATAGTCTCTGAACTCCTTCAGCAGTTGAATTTCTTCGACTTAGAGTTGTGGGTCAAGGTTGGGACTGATGTAGGTTGGTCTTTTAGTTGTCCCTTCTCCCAGGTCGATCTGTTCCAGAGGATATTGCGCTAGCATTTTGATATTGCTTGCTAGCAGATCCTTCTCAAAACCCAAAGGCTCATCATCGTAGATGGCATCTAGCCTTTGGCTTTGAACTTCGACTTGTTCTTTGTTGGGTGGCTCTGGGTCGTTCTTTGTCATCTTTAGCTTCGACAACCATGTATTTTACTTTGGTCTCTAAGGCCGCTTTCAATTTGTTTTCAGTTATATAAGCCAAAATCTTTTTGAGTGCCAATGACTCAGTCATTGTCGCTAAATTCACTGCCCTAACCATTTGGTTGGATTTTAGTTGTTCCGAAGACATAATCGTCTTGGCCTACAACCTCCATATCCCACTGAAAGCCGTGGGTGGGGTGCAAGTACAAGGAACAGAAGGCGTTATCTGCAGGTGTAAAGTCAAAACCTGCAAGGTTGCATGGTGCTATGTGGGCCAAATTTTTATCAAAGTGCCGCCCACTTATTTGGTTAACCTCAGCCATGTAATAGCTTTGGCCTGCCTCGATATTTTTGACAATTCCATCACTTCTCCAGATGGATATCCTTTAGTGAAGTGACGAAGGTAGTGCACATATTCCATGGATCCACTCCCTTCCAAGGAGTATATTGTAATTCACCTTAGATGCGATCACCATAAACATCATTGGCCTAGTAATCGTGCCAACGGTCAAGTCTACCTGAATGACTCCCATGGCTGTCCCCACATTCCCTTCGTAATTCAAAAGGACCATATTATGAGGCTTCGTGTCATAGTCACTTTTGCCAATATTTTTTAACATATAATGTGGAATAAGATTTTCTGCCACTCCTCCATCCACTAGTATCTTATTGATACCAACGTTTCCTATCTTTCCTCTAATGAATAGAGGCTTCAGGTGGTTTTCATGGCTTCATCTGGTCTTTCGAAGAACGCATTCTGTTCCTCGACAAAGCCATTGTTCAAAATGTAGTAACATACTGGCCTTTGACAGGACACGTCTTGTTCGACCTCATCTTCTGGGTCTTCCAATTCCGTCACCCTGTCATACTCCCTGGGTAGTACGGATACGACATTACAGATAATGTCGAGTGACGGTTCTGATCTCGAGAATCATTCGTCATGATATCATCATCTGCCAACATATGGTCAGACTTCTCTTTTTCATTTTCATGATGGTCTGTGAATAACCTTCTTTCGATAGCTTTCTTCTCGACAGGTTTTCTGTCTTTATTGTTTTCCTTTTTGATCTTCACGTTGCTACTAGACTCAACATTCTCTTTTTTGGCAGCTTCTCTCTCAACCTTGTGTTTCCTTTGCTGACGTCTCCACTGAGACCTCGTCATTGGATTTTCCCATTTGTAATTTTCTGAATGCCAGGCTGATTTCTTGGAAGCTTGGAACTCTCTTCGGCACGCTATCGAAGATCCTCTTTCGACTTCGAAATTTTGCCACTTTTTCTGGCCATTCTCTCTTTTCTCCACTGGCCTCACCCACTTGCCCTTGGGGGTATCAGAAGTGGGCTTGAAGGTTGATGGCCTATTGCCACGCACCCCTGATCCATGTTGATCATATCTTCTTGGTGCTCCCTTTTTGTCGAAAGCCCCATGTTTGCCTGAGTTCCTCCAGTTGTTCCTATCATTCGCCCATCAAACCCCTTGGATGTTCTCCGTAGCTTTTTAGTCGAAGACAACACTGTATTTGGGACACATCATTACTTGGGAATTCTTTCGTTGGCATCTGTGAATAAACTCAACCAAATTTCCTTCTTATTTTAGATATGCCACTTTGGCATATTCTTCTTGTTTGAGAGTGCATATGTCCACTTCCATTGCGGACTTGTTGGTCATTTCGACCATGTTAACTCCAAGATTAGTACCTGCAGAGATATCCAATTCTTGAAATTTCATCCTAAGGCCTTCAGTGGCCTTAGTTTTGTTGTTGATTTGTATGAAACCATCAGTAGTTTTACACATTGAAATTACTTTGTTGGGACCCTCAGTAGTCCCGTTATTGAAGCCTTCAGCAGCTTTGTTCATGAAACCTTTAGTGGCTTCAATTTGAAAGTCGTCAGTAACCTTCTTAGTGAAGCCCTCAATGGCTTGTTTGTCGAAGTCTTCAGTGAATTCGTAATTGAAGTTTCCAGCAATCTGGACGAAACCCTCAGCGGTTTCTTGATCAGAGTCTTCAACAACTATTCCAGTGAAGCCATCAGTAACTTCGACCATTTCAGCATTATTGGTGAAGTCATCAGCTACTTCGACCATGTTTACCATGGATGGTTCTGAATAGTGTGCATCAACGATGGGGAGGGGATCAAAGTCCACCTTCATCTGGTTCATTGACTTATCAGCGAATTTGAGACGTCTATCCTTAATAGCATTTTGAACGAGATCCCTGAAAAGAAAACATTGAGATGTTTTATGGCCAAGAAAATTATGATATTTACAAGAACCTCTCTTTTTTCTCTGTTCTAAAGGAGGCATTTTAGCACCAGGAGGCACTATCATTTGGCCATATTTAACTAACACATCAAAGATTTGGTCACATTTGGTGACGTCGAAGGTATTGGTCCTTTTAGGGAACCTATTATTCTTCTCAGAATTGACTGGATTCTTTCCATTCGACGACGTTAAAACTTTACATGAGTAAGGTGGGCCTTGCTTTAATTCAGCAAGGTCAATTTCACTCTCTTCGAAAAAGGGACCGACACTAGTTTCTTGCTCATCTTCGTCGAATTCGACATAGGCTACCCTCTCCTTTCTATTCTTGTTTGCCCTAGCTTTCTCAACTTTTAGTCATTTGACTTGTCGAACTCTATCAGCCAGCTGGGCCATATCTCTCAGGTACTGGGTATCCAACTTCTTCCTAATTGAGTAGACGAGGCCACCAGCGGCCATTTCGACCAACTAATTGAGTAAAGCACCTTGCCTTAAGCAATCGAAACCTATTTAGGTAATCATCAATTGGCTCAGAGAACTTCCTCTTAATGCTAGCCAATTCTTTTATATTTATCTTCATTTGTCCCATATACAATTTTTCATGGAACAATCTCTCCAACTAAGTCCAATTGTGGATCGAATTCGCTAGCAGTGTTGTAAACTAAGTGAAGGAGTTTTTGGTGAGTGAACTTGGGAAATACTTCACTCTTAGGTTTTCGTTGTTAGCGATTTCGCCAGCCTCTATCAAGTATCTTGCCGCATGCTTGACTGTAGACTCATTAGTATCCCCAGAAAACTTGGTGAATTTAGGGACTTTCAATCTAGGGGTAAATCTGACTGTAAGATGTATTCAGATAAAGGTGATGTATAATTTGGCCTATGAAGGCCAATATTTACCCCATTTCTGGCCATAATCCTTTCGACTATGGCTGCTAGGTTATTATCCGCCGCTACATCTTCGCGTCGAACTTGATTTATTACTTCATCAGCGTTCTGGTTTCTATTCACCATTACTACCCTTGGTTACCTCTGGATTGGCTGTTCAACTCTAGGAGGTTTGACCCTATGAGGTTTGACTACTGCCCCCTGGTTTAAAATGTTTGCCTAGGGTGCATTTGGTTGAACTTGGTTAATTGTAGGGTCTTCTTCTAAGACCACCCCAGTATTTTGTACCATCCGTTCCCTCTGAGGATGTCGAGGGGGTTGTGGAACATCAAAGAAGTCAACAAAGCATCATTTGTGCTACCAACTGTTGGTTGGTTTGGTTAGTATTCGGGATTAAAGGATTGAATATAACCCCCATTTGTTGGGCGAGCATCTGGACCATCTCATGATTACTTTCGTCCATCTGTTGCCTTATCACCGCTGCAGAACTGTTGGTGATGTTTGGCATCTGGGTAGGAAATTCAGTTACTAAGGGTTGGCTAATTTGACCCATATTGTTTATTCCTGAACCAGACCCTTGTATAGCGAAGTTACGTTCACCACTGGGTCTGCAAATGCTGATGAGGCATTATGCAAACTAGCCATTACTGACGTTGGCATACCATAAGGTTGATCGCGTCCTATATGTGACATTGAAAATCCAAGCATATAAGGCCTGAATAAACTATGTCCCACTTAAGGGTGGGGGGTCGTTGGTTGATCCTGTGTTCCCCCATAGGATGGAATGGGACCACTTTGCGCAATCGACTGCATAGGCATCAAACTTTCCGTGGTTGGTATGGCTTCAGACACTAACTCTTAAACTATATTTCCCCTGAAGAAGAAGTAGGTGGTTATCCATCATTTGGTGGATATTGGTTACTTGGCAGATTTGGATTCTCCATCCTCCTTACGTATCTCCTTCTAGGCCTTTCTTCGTTATTTATGGTTATTCTACCACTCCTAAGTCTCATGCAACGAAGTGTAGCAAGATCGTAAAAATGAAGAACTTAAATGTAAAAAAAATTCCAGAAAAAGTAAAAGAAAATATTTTAAAACACTATAGCACTGTCCCATTGGGCGTGCCAATTTGTTTACCGTGAAAATTGGTAAACAACCGCTGGTCTTCCAAAAAATTAATTTGGTTTACTTGCACGATCAACCAGTGAATCCTAAGGACATAGCTATTGTGTTTTAATATATTTCTAGAAAATTATAGAACACTTCGACAATATTCATTTGTTGTAAAAAGATTGTGTGTTGAAAAGATTAAACTTAGTAAAAGTTTGGTAAAGTAAAGCAATGAATAAAAATAACTTCAAAGTAAAAGAAATGCAGTAAAGAGAAATTGGTAAAAGAAAGTAAATTTCTATTAAATAAAATGTATGGTATTTCAAACGTACATTTCTCAACAGTAACTCTTTTGTCACGTTAACTTGGATACTTTGAGTAAATTTTGAGTGTAGTACAATAAATGAACACACGGAAATGCTAATACTAAGACCCCTATTTATAATGCATCGAAATAACTGTCTCCAACAAGCATTTCTTCAAAAGTTGACACGTTTCGCCCTACATGCCTTCGCTTCATCATGGTTCGCCACGCGTCTCTCCTGAGAAATGGATAAGGACAAAAGACAATTATCTATCCGTATTTGAAATTCAAACTTCTGTTGAAGGAAGGCCTCATGGCATCCCTTCGTCAAAGTGACTTCCTATACTTAGAAAATGTTTCTAAGTATTTGCTCAAGCATGTCTCCTCATGAGAACCATTTCAAACAAACTCATGTCGAAGTACACCAAATTTAAGAAATTTTAATTTTTACTTAGTTTCTCAAAATGGAAACATGGCGTCGAAATTCCCATCCAACAATAAGGAGTATTTTAGTAAAAATATCATTATCTCTATTTCATTTATTCTTTTTTCTTGATATGTGTGATGTGGTAAACTGAGTCACTCATTATAAGCCACATAAAATATTAATTTATTTAGTTCTTATCATATGTCTGACATACGTTAGCATTACCTTTTCATTAAAGTAATATGATTATAACATTAATTTTAGTTCAATTATGCTGATGCACACATTAAATATTATATTCTTAAATTTATAATATTTTTCATTATTAAATCATATATTATTAAATTATTTACACGCTTATTCATAAAATATGATAATTATTTTAAGATATTGTTAAGACAATTTAAATTGTTTTATCCTTTAATTATATAGAAATAACAATTTATTCTTTGTTTATGAATTACTTTTTGTCAACGACTCTATTCATAAAGATGGATTTTACATTCTCTTCGAGGTTAGTTCTAATTTGATTATTATTTTGGAATCTACTATCACCATTATATAATTGCATACATGAAAAAAAATTTATTAAAAAAATTATTCACTTCTTTTTTTGAAATAATTTTTTTGCATTTTTATATAAATTAAATATTTTTTTAGAATATTCAAAAACTAAAACTCTCTCAAATAAATAAATAAAATCTAATCTTATGAGTCTATTTAAAATCTTATTAGTTTTATTCTACATAATTAAGTAATAATACTTAATTTGTGTAATTTTCATATCATCTATAGTAGATATAATTATACAAATTTTTCTATTTAAAAAAAATCATTCATTATAACTCTGGATACAAGTTTATAAATTTTATTTAGTAAAATAATTAAACTCATTTTAATCATAATAAATATTATAATAGTAATTATTATATCTTATCAGTGTGTTATTTTTAATATAATTTATTTTTGTTCAATATGCTTTTAATTTATTATTACGTAAATTGTTATTCGAGTACCCAATATTAGAATTTTTAATAATGCATATCTATACATTGTCCTTATATTTCTTATTTATTTTTGTTGATATTATCATTTGAGATTACAATAAATAAGAATATCTCTTTCAAAAACATATAGTATTTTTAATTTAATAAAATCCAATAATTTGTTTCAAATCTTATATTTATTAAAATAGATTTCAATTCTCTAAGTATAATGTAAGTGATTGACATATCTTATTGGCATGTTATTTTGACATGATTATTCTATGATGAAGAAAATAATTAAATATTTGTTTAAAATATTTTCTAAACTATTGAATTAATAATTCAATTATTATTTTCTATAAAGGAGAGAATTTAATATGTCAATTGTATAGATATGAGAATCAAATATCATTTTTTTAATATGATATTTTTATGGAGACTTATATTGAGGATATTATAGTCTTATGCTATTGATGAAAACTTAATACTACATGTGTTATATCATCAATATTAATCAAATTAAACTCTTATATTTTTCCATTGCGTATAATATAAAATGTTTTTCAAATGTATGTAGTTATATTTGTAGCATTTGAGTTTTGACTGAGTATATATATAATTCAATATTATATTTAACATTATATAAATTTCATCTCTCAAATGATGGTAAATCTTTTATATGGCCATCATATTCTTTTATGTGAAATTATCTAAATTATGATATATTCTACTTAACTTGCAAAATATATGGTTGAGTTTGTAAAACTCTAATGATGAAATATTACACAACCACTTCACTTTATAGTTTTACACTAAAAATAAAATTAGTATCCCATTGCCTAATCACAATATTTAATACTAGTGGACTATGATAAATCCATATCCTATTTATTCATGTTGAATTAGTGGAAGTGCATCGGTACAAAATCATACAATCTAAAAAAATTTAAATTATTATCCTCATATTCTCATATCTTACGCGCAATGTAAAATATGACATCTTCTAAGAAGATTTCAAAATACATAATAACCCTAATAATGAGATATATATTATTCTCTTTATCTCTGAAAATATCATAATTTGTTGTTTAAGTTAATATTGAATATGCACAATAACTCTTTAGCATTCAATATCTTAATTATTTCACATTTGTTAGGTTATAAATATTAAAGTACAAATATAATATCAAGACTTCTATCGAGTGTATGGTATAAGTTCACATTAGACAGCGCTTTCAATTAAAAGCGTTGGCTTAAGTGTACTTTAGACTGCGCTTTCGATTAAATGCATTGTCTTAAGTTTACTTTAGAGAGCGCTTTCAATTAAAAGCGCTGGGGTAAGTCGCCTTTAGGCAGCGCTTTCTCATTAAAGCGCTGACATATGTAAACATTAGAAAGCGCTTCCTGGTAAAAGTGCTGGCTAAAATCTATTTATGGAAGCGTTTTTTGGTTACATCGCTGACGTGTGGCATCACTTTAGGTAGCGCTTTTTACTAAAGGCGCTGGCATAAGTCGTATTTAGGCAGCGTTTTCTCAATAAAGCGCTGGCATATGTAAACATTAGAAAGCGCTTCATGATAAAAGTGCTGGCTAAAATCTATTTATGGAACCGCGTTTTAGTTATATCGCTGACGTGTGGCATCACTTTAGGCAGCGCTTTTTACTAAAAGCACTGGCGTAAGTCGTATTTAGGCAGCGCTTTCTCAATAAAACGCTGGCATATGTAAACATTAGAAAGCGCTTCATGATAAAAGCGCTGGCTAAAACTATTTATGGAAGCGCTTTTTGGTTATATCGCTGATATGTGGTATCACTTTAAGCAGCACTTTTTACTAAAAGCGCTGGTGTAAGTCAATTATTAGACAACACTTTTTATTAAAAGCGCTGGCACAAATCATCATTTCATAATTCTTTTGACTATTAAAACTTGTCTTGTAGTCTTATATATTTATGCACCCTGATGATATAAAAACTAAAAATATAAATTAAACACGAGATGAAATTTAAAAGTTAAATAATTAATAGTACTTCTAAATTTAATATGCAAATAGTTTTTGAATTATATTAACGATTTTACTTAATATATTAATTATTTTTTATAAAATAACAATAAGTATTTATATATTAATGATAAAATAATACATGTATATCAGCACAATATCGTATTGCCAAAATTCCAACACTAGTTTAAATCATGGTACAAGATATGTATCACATATATTGAGTGATAAAGAAACTTAAAAACTAGCTTGTAAGTATGATATTTACAACATATGTGAAATTAAGAAACACTCATTTCTTGAAATTCCTATAAGCTGCTCCTTGTGCCACTGCTAAGAAAATTGGTAAAACAAAACATTACTCTATAACACAAATTGATCTAGTACGAAAAAAGGTAATCAACAAAAATCGTTTCCATATAATTGAGATCAGAAGAACTATACTAAACAATTGCAACAAATTCTTGAACATAAAAGAGTGCTACACTAGATGCAAGTTTGTACTTCGAATTAAAATACAAAAATAACATTTAATCATATAGAACACCAATATGATAAAAAAACACCAAAATTTAGCAAGATAAAACTCACCTTTACGTAAAAAAAAAAAACATCATATAATTCTTAGCCCAAGCACGTATTGATTCTAATCCTCCTTAATTTCATTCAATTTATCTTCTGAGTAAGTAAAACACTTGAAGTCGTCAAAATACTACATAATAAAACATAATATGATTTAGTTAAAACTAATTAGATAAAAAACTATTAAATATTAAAGTAATAACTAAATATAAATCCATACCATTTTTGGAATCTCAGTTTGATTCGAAATAATAATTTCTTTCATAAACCTCAAGACAAAATAACCGCAATCTATACCATTAAGCTGACGAGGACATTACAAAAATAAAACAAGAATAAGAAATATATACTCTGATAGTTTAACTTGGTTTATACAAGTAGCACTACATGTTGAAAATGACTCAAAGATATGGGTCAATCTTAAGAACATCTTCAAAAGCATTAAAACTAAGTTTCACATTAATATTAACTTCGACTCAAACATTTCTAGTTAATTAAAACAAATATTTCACAAAACTCTATGTAAAATCACACCAACGGAGAAGAACAAGTGAGACCTTTCACCGCCCAAACAATAGCATAAAAAACAATTACTCAGAATTTAGTTTTTTCCAAGAATATAGCAGCAAAATTCATCAATTATTCATAATTCTAATAGCCCATTTTTTTATATGAAAGCTTAAAACAAAAACTTAGGATCTTTTTCCTAAGATAGTCAAAACCCATAAGGAAGAACAAAACACAAAAGTCATAGGAAAGGCAGAACACAAAATATCCAACACATATTGTTACACTGTACAAAATATATAGGGGAAATAAATGTAGGTAGTGATCCTTTCATTCTAACCATAATCAAAACCATAGGATTATGTAAATTAGTTCTTTTGTTGAATATGGTTATATATATAGACCATGTAAACTAATTTTTTTTGGTGAAATCCATGTAACTGTGTGTGTTTATATATTATCAAATAATTTATATTTGTAACCAAAATTGTGATATACCTGTACTTTGATCCATGTAATGTTGTTGGATTTAATCTTTGATACTCGAGCTCCTCTTTGAGATCGGAATAATTTTATAGCTCTAACAAAATATAAATAATATTTAGAATAGTCACACATAAATAAATAAACACACACACATACATGGTTTTAATACATTAATATACTTACGTATCAACCATATTCTTCATTTTTGAGTGAGTTGTATGATCACCGTGTAATGAATCCAAATAGTATATTATTTCCTTTTTACGCTGTAAAATAATTAAAAAAGTTAGTTAAAAAACAAATTCATTTACACAACAAAAAGCGAAAATTATAATAAAAGAAGTTAGAACAAAAATCTAACCCAGTATTATATGGTACCAAAAATAACCTTTCTCTATCTTTGCTATCCAAAAGTACACTGACTATGTATTCTTTAACCTGATCTGGATCTTTTTCGATTAACAACTCACACATACGATGGGGAGATAAGAAAGAGAATTTTTCTGTCAATTGACGCGGGCACACCAATTTGTCATACAAGTACCTTGAATAAAAATATAACATTAGACTATTCACTAAAATGAGTAAAATAAAATTTTCAATTATTTAAAGATGATTGGAGTACCTGATGTATACAGAGATAACAGAGACACCGATTTCCCTATATTGAAAAATCTCATCCATATGCTCTTTATTAATATTCTCTTCATAAAGAAAACCAAAAATGGATTTCTCTATAGGTATCACACGCGTTTCACCATCCATCATATTTTCTCCTACATATGTTTCAAGGCACAACCTAAATCGAGAAAGAGATGGTTTTTGAAGTTCAGATTTTGCGAGATCTTGTTTTTGTTTTGCAACCACATATGCTAAATTCATCCTTCTTATTCTTACTGACTTGATGCAACTCCGAAGTTTGAATCTAAATATTGAATGATAAAATTAGTTAATGATTAACATCTAATTTGACATGCTATTTTGCTATAATAATTAACATCTAATTTCACATGTTATTTTATTATAATAATTAGCATCTAACAATATACTTCTATTTATACACTTTCTAATAGAAAAATTGTGAAGCGCAAAAAAACAAATGGTCAATTTTAAGTACTAGCAGAAAACATTTTCCAAAATATTAATTAATTAAAAAATACTAGAATTAACATTTTCTATACATATCAATGTATCTCCTTTTTTGATGAAACTGACTCGCTGTGCCGCATAACCTCCTTATGATTTGCTTTTGATTTTGCAGAAGTCCAAAATTAGCATGTAAAACGCATAGGTCAATGTAAGAACAAGTTATATGGCTCTTAAAACAATTGAGTACTCAAAGGTTCATAATGGTTTTCAACATACATCATCATCTAAGAAAATGAGGTTTGTCGGCCATGCAACATATGATCCTATTTCCTCTCCCACCAATGTTACGTCTGCAACATCGTCAGGTACAAGTAATAGTGCACCCCTCTAAAGCAATATCAACTGATACTTTCAAAAAGCCAGCAGGGAGTGATTTATGGTGTAGTACATCTCCCAAAATATTATGCACTTTTCCCTTACCAACCATGCGATGAGTTGGTGACGATACATAGAGATGACAAGGTGATATGCCCTATACCATTAATAAATATTAAATTGTTATTGTAAATAAATAAACAATTATATATAAATTGTTATTAAGTCACAAAAGTTCAAATGCTATATTGGTTAAAATAGTGTGTTTAGAGGCCAAAGGTGGGTGTTCGAATCCTCCCAGAAGTTTTTTCTAAAAATTAAAATTTTTCCAAATATGCGCGGGTGAAGTAACTTTTTAAAATTTTTCATCTTAGACAGCGCTTCTCTTAAAATTTATGGGCGCTATCTAAAGTAAACCTATCAAAGCGCTTTTTTTGAATAACAAGCACTGGCTAATATAACACTTAAGGCAACGCTTTCTAAACTAAGCGCTGTCTTAAAGCCAAGCGCTGCCAAATATGCAAACTTTAATTAATTTTTAATTTTTTGTTGAACATGCGCCAGCGCTTATACGATAATGCACTGTCTTATGTGGAACCTTTAGCCAACACTTATTTTCACAAGCGTTATCGTATGTTATTTTGCCATTTTAAACAGCGCTTTTTGGTAATACGTGCTGATAAAAGTGGTGTTGTCTAAACTCATTTTTGGTGTAGTGTGAGAGTAATAATCATCTCTTACTCACAATGTTATTATTCTTGATTACTCTATAAAATTATAATATACTATAATTTGTGTCTATCCTATTCATTTTAAATTTATCAAATACATCTTCATCTTAATCTCTACCATTGAACCTATTCTTCGTCTCTGATCTCCGTACTCATAAACATAAAAAATTATTATTTTTAACAAAATTAATAGTAATAAAATTCAAAAATTAACAAAAAAAAATTAAAAACTAATCTTATACGATAAATTTATTGTTTTGACAATATTAAATACATCTTATGAGAGACATAACCACCAAATTTTCAAACTTAAAAAATCAAAATAATAATTTTAATCTTTCTTTTTTACTAATATATATATATATATATATATATATATATATATATATATATATATATATATATATATATATATATATATATATATATATATATATATATATATATATATATATATATATTAGAATGTCATTTTTATGTGAGAACTTGAGAATGAATCTGAACCATTAGATTTTAAAATAAATGGTGGAGATTATTTGTCATTTTTTTTCTCTCTCCTCCATCATTTATTATAATAATGGAGGAGAGAGAGAAAAAATCACACATAATCTCCACCATTTATTTTAAAATCTAATGGTTCAGATTCTTTCTCATTTTCTCACATAAAAATGACAATTTTATAGGATATATATATATATATAGAGAGAGAGAGAGAGAGAATTATTCTTACCCTAAGAGTAAGGCTCTGTTTGTTAAAACTAGCTGATAGCTGGTAACTGGTAGCTGGTAGCTGGTAGCTGATATCTGGTAGCTTATAGCTGGTAGCTGATAAGTTAATTTAACTGTTTGGTAAATTAGCTGTTACACTAGCTGATAATTACAAAATGACTTAAAAGGACATTTTTAATTAAGAAATTGGTGAGTTCATTATCTTATTATATTATATTAATAAATTAATTTTTATTCGATAAAAGTAAATGTATTAATAACAACACGCAAAACAATTTTAATATATATAAAAAATTAAAGATATCATCAAAATATATAAATTTGTATAAAAGTTTTATGGACTTTGCTATTTAGTATGAATATATTGACAACAAAATTCAATGGAAAAAAAACCAGCAAACCATATATAAAGCAAGGGTATTTCATAAAGCCATTTAAGAAGACATAAAAGTAAAAGTAATCGTAATAACTACGATTCTTGGCTAATTAACTCATTCTTTTGTAAAATATAATTTTTTTAATTCCTAATTTTATAATGAAATTTAATAAAATATGTGAAATAATAACATTGCAATTTTGAATTTAGTTATATTAATATAAAAAAATAACAAAAATAAGTTTATTGTCTAATATTTTACAATAAAACTGTAATAATATTTTGAATTTTCTTCATCTTTGTTGATTTTATTGATTCTATTCCAATGTTTCACTAATTTAAAAATTATCAACACTATTTTTAAATTAATTATATAATTTATATTTAATAAATAAAAATAATATCTAAAATCTTCTATAACATTCTTCAAAATCTCCCTAAATTCAATCTTTTAAAATCAATTTTTTAATAGTAAATATTATATATATATATATATATATATATATATATATACACTATTTTTAAATTAATTATATAATTTATATTTAATAAATAAAAATAATATCTAAAATCTTCTATAACATTCTTCAAAATCTCCCTAAATTCAATCTTTTAAAATCAATTTTTTAATAGTATATATATATATATATATATATATATATATATATATTTAAAATAATAAGGGTATAATTGAAATAAAAAGTCATAAACTAAAAGCTAGAAGCTCAAAAGCTACTTCAAATAGCTTTTGAAAAAAAAGCTAAAAGCTAGTTAAAAAGCTAAAAGCTAAAAGGTAAAATGCATTACCAAACAGAGCTTTTTAATCAAAATGAGCTGAAAAGCTAAAAACTACAAATTAAAAGCTCTTTTTATGGTCTTACCACACAGACTCTAAGTTATTCAAACTTACTCGACATCTTGGCCGTTCATTTACTTTTAATCCATGGCTAAAAATAATCAATTATTTATCATCATGTGACCAATTTATTTTTCTGTCTCCATATTTAATTATTAATTGTTATTAGCCATCGATTTAAAATAAATGAACGGTCAAGTTGTGAAGTAAGTTTTAATAACTTCTGAAATAAGAATAGTCTTTCTTTTATATATATATATATATATATATATATATATATATATATATATATATATATATATATATTAGATTTTTTTAATAAAATAAATTATATGAAATTACAAATCAACCTAAATATAAATATAAAATTATATATCCATTAAGGATATTATGAAATTTTAAATAGACGAAGGATATGTTCGTCTTTCCCATCTTCGAAGCTTCTTTGAAGAGACTTTGTTCTCTATATTTATATATACGTAGAAAAAAAATTCTCATCAAAACAGAACAATTCTTGTGGAGATCCTCATTAGCGAATGTAAATTGACGTGATGATATATTTGTCTTTGCTTTATTGACTTACATGTTGGAGGTGAATATCTCTTTTGTTTTTCTTTATTATTATTATTATAATTTTGTGTATAAATTACACACATTTTTAAAACTATAATAATAAAATTATTCATTTCTTATAAAAAATTCTAAATATCTATCTACATGTGAAATGATTATGAAGTGTCGCCTTGCACCTTTAAAATTTCCCTAAACTCACGCACTCTGCCACTGGTTGAATTAAAACGAGCCTCCTGAATAGCATTGTATAGTACTGATCCTGCAAGATCCGAAAACTCGATTTAAGCATGCATTTAATTGAGAGAGGCAATGGCATGATTGAAGTGTAAGGACAAAATTAGTGGCAGCATTTCTCAGCTGAAAATAAGATGAGCCACGGGCAAACTTTAGAAATATACAATGAGGTCAACTTGTCAGAAAACTGTTTTCATATGTCACAATAGTTTATACGGATTAGTAACAGGCATTCATTTATACCCTCTGGTCATTATTATAAGTAAATTTAATTTTTTGTAATACATTTGACTATTAATATATCTAGTCTATATATGAACTAGATACATTAATAGTCAAATGTACCACAAAAAGTTAAATTTGTTTATAATAGTAACCAAAGGATGTAAGTTTTTTTTATACGGCTGATACTGAGAAAAAATCAATCCTTAAATTTATAAACACCTCATATATAAAGAAATAGTATTATAGTAAGTATTGTTTGACAAGTAATGTGGATGAAATACTCTAGAAAAGGGTAGAGAATAGACCGGTCCTCTTTATACCGTTTTCAAAAATATTTTATTTTACAAAATCAAATATTAAAGCATGGAAGTAAAATACGATAGGCGGAACAAAAACACAACGGATGGATTAAATATTTGTATATTTTATTGATGTCGTAAGAAGAATGATTCAATCAATATCATAAACAACGAAAGAAGACGAAGTTGTTAACTATCAATCTATTAAAAATCAATTGCATGAACTCTTTAAATTATCCTTTTTATTATAAATTTTTTACACTAACAAAAGGACATTTAAGTAATCAACTAGTAGGGGTGTGCAAAATAACCGGTAACCATTACCCAAATTAGTATCCAAATTAAACCAAATTTTAAAATTCAGCCCAAAGATATATTTTCAAACCGGTGATCCATTTTTCAACTTAAAAAAAAACCGGTAACTACTATCTCAAACCGGATGTATCTATTGGTTTCCATTTTTCAAACATACGCACAAAGAGGCAGAGAAATCAACAACACCACAAATTTCAGAAACCCTAATCCTCAAAAATCCAAATCTCCTTCATCTCTTTCTTCAAATTTCAAACCCTAATCCTCATTTGTATCATAATTCTCAAAATCACAATCATGGGTTTATGGAAATAGTTGCAAAAACGGCAAAATCGTTCTTCAAATCTAATGAGCTCTATTCTCACAATTTGTTTCAGGTTCAAGCTTATTATTCTTTTTGGCGATTTCATGATTGTTATAGTTCTCACTTTCATCTGTGATTCAGTAGAAACAAATTAACTGTAAATCGACGAAATCTGTGTTTCAGGTTCAAGAAAAAGCTCTGCTAACATTTTCACTCTACATTTTCCATTGATACTAAGGTATCATTTTCCCTATGAACCTTTATTGATGATAATGATGATGCAGCGACATTGATTGGACACAGATTGTGGTTCTTGTGTTGCTACCGTGACATCACCGGTTATTATAATAACTGGTGTTAGTGATAGTGTTTCCGCTGAGAATAACACAGAACAACAACCATTCCAACCGTGCCTGCTAGTAGTGACAATGCCAACTTATGTAATGTAACAAATAAATGTAATGTAAATGTCGTATCCTCTGTATTCTATGTTTCAATGCTAATACTAATTATTCTGCAGAAACTATTGTAATCCTAAAGACTAAGCAATTAATTATATTGTTGACTGCATCACCTAAATTCATAGTTTGGGAGACTGCTTAGTGTTGTGTTCTTATTACATTTCAGGTTAAGTGAGATTCAGTGGGCTGTTTTTGTTCTACTAACTGCCGGGTGCACTACAGCTCAGTTGAATTCAAAGTAAGACAAATTCAAAGCAAGCCATGTGGCCATCACTTTTGTATTTGTATATCAATCTTACTAGGTTCATGTTGCTGTTCTTTAGATGATATCTATTAATATTCATGTCAATTAAATGTTATTACACAAGCAGTGATGTAACAAACAAATTAATCATAATAAGTTTGTAATGGAATCGGCATTGTCACTACTAGAAATAAATGTAATGTAACAAATAAATGTTAGCTGCAAGGCTTTAGCACCAAGTAAAGTCTGAAACAATCATGTTAGAATTTGTATGAGTCATCATCTTCGAATAGTAATGATTATATGCCCAGCAGTTCAATGTTTAAATGGAACTAAACACATACATGTAGCAAAACTAAACGCCCTGCTTCTCAACGTTCTCATCCACAACATCACTAGGTTTGTCCAGCCCTGAAGGTATCTTGCCTGGATAGTTAGTTGTTGATACTTCCGACCCTAACATACTGGATGAAAAACATAAATTAAACCAATTCTGTTGAGATCATAGTTTTGTTCTAACTAACTATATTGCCTAATGTATTATTATTTATTATACTTGAGGCATAATGAAATGTCTTTATATGTTTTGAAGAATTACTTTATACGGAAGATGGTGCTAGATGTTCAACCTCTTCAACCTCTGTTGCATTCGAAGATGACTTAACGGTATTATTGATTAAGTTTTCCCCTTTCTTAATCCAAAGTTGCTTAGGTCATCCCTCACATAGGATATGTTTGGTTTTGGATTAGCTTTGTGATAATGATGAGTGTCACCTTTTTTTGTAGATGTGATGGATGATGCAAAGAGATGTTGGAAACTTAGATGATGTAAAGAGATGTTGGAACTTGGATGATGCAAAGAGATTGTTGAATTGCCTCACATGCTAATGTTTGAATATGAATTTTCTCTTTTACTAAATGTTCAAAACAAAGGTGTAACCACAACTGAATGTTTTAGATAGATATAATTCCAGAAGTTTGTTGAATATGAATCGTAGTGTTGAATGGAGTGTACGTTCGATTTTGAATTCGTAGATTCATGAGTTATCCTATTATTGCTGCACTTGTTTTGAACATAAGCTTGAGTATTGAATTTAAATTTGAAGAACAGAAATTGAATCAAAATCACACAAATAGAAACAGAAATTGAATTAACATACTTTGGTATCTGTCTTATGTAATACTATCCATTTTATGTAACACTAAATTTATAAAATTGATTTTTAAAAAAATTGGTTTTTTTAATTTATAAAATTGGTTTTAAAATTGATTTTTTTTAAAGAAAATAAAAAACTGATTTTGAGAGAAACCGGTTTAAAACTGGTTTTTTAAAAAACTGTTCTTTTTTTAAAAACCGGTTTGGAACTGAACCGATCCATTTGTAAACCGGTTTTAAAAAAATAAACTGGTTTTATAGAAACGGTTTTAAGATTCAAACCAAACCATATATATGATTTAATTTGGTTTGGTTTATGATCCATGCACACCCCTATCAACTAATGTTCACATTTTATCATTCTCATCCCTTATTAGATCATGCCACATGTCCAATTTCAAATCATTCATTTCATACTTTTTACTTTTTACTTTCTTACTCTTCCTTTTCTTTTCTTCATTCAGATTTTAAATTTCCCCCACTTTTTTTCTCACACTTTCTCACTATCATTTTAATTTTTTCTCTCCATTTTCTTTTTCCTATTTTATTTTTTTAAGCATAAATAACAAATTTTGAACCTCTTTTAATTAAATAAAAAAGAACACAAAAAATATTTAATTTTTAAAACACAAAATTTATTTAAAATAAAAGTATAATTATTTTATAATTATTATATATAAAAAATATTCCTAATTTATCTGATTATTGTTTGTTTTATAATTAAGTAACTCATTTGAAATTTATTGGATAGCATTCAATAAAAGTGCACACAACTAATTTTTCATTTCACAAATCATTATCAGGACAGTATCTATTTTATTTTAATAAAAAATTGTCTTTATTTAAGAGCGAAGTTTTTAAAATTTTCAAATGTGATTTTTTTTTCTTTCAGCATCTCACGGGTCTCTGGTTTATATGATTATTTAATACAATTGAGTTTGTATGATCATTGTTCATTTTACAATTAAGCAACACATTATAAATTGATATATGGTTTTAAACATATTTTATATTGTAACAAATTAAATATCACTCAATAATTGTGCTCGACACTAACTTTTTATTTCACGGGTCATTATCAGGACAATATCTATTTTATTTTAACCGCCTTTAATTGTGAGATAAATTTTTATTTTTAAATATGAAATTTTTTTTTTTAAATTCTTTTATTTTTATTTCAAATTTACACTAATATCTAAATATATTTTATACCGTATTAAATAAATTTACCCGTGCGTCCGCACGGGTATCTTGCTAGTTTTGATAAACAATTTAAATCTAACAACTTAGGGATAGCATAATCTCAATTGAGGTGTAGAACGTTCAATGTATTAGATGCATCTCAGACCAATACTTATATGATAAAATACTATAAAGTATATCTCATTCTAGATGATAATCTAAAGATGAAGGATATCTAACATACATGTTACTATGTAGAAAATTAAAAGAAATAGAGAAAGAAAATTGAACATCGGATATGTAGTCGTTTGGAAATTCGTCCCCGCTATGCCTACCCTACTCTTCGATGATTTTCACTACCAGAAATGGTAACGTCTTCCACTATTTTTAAAGTTTAAGATGCAAGTATTTTGATACAACGAATTATAATCAACCCAAATACTAACATCCCAATGCTTTATCCAACACAGTTCTCAAATGATAATCCTTCTGTTAATGCAGCTTACTTAACTGATAAAAGTCAATATCTTCAATGATCTTGATCCAACACGCTTGATAGCCACAATACTTTTGCTCCAAGCTTCAATTCTGCAGCACAACTTACTATAAGTCGACGAAGACTTGTCTGAGCTATTTTTCTAACCTAGAGTAATTGAATAACTCCAAACTTTATTTTGCGGTAACCTTTACTCGAATCCACCGAACTCTTCCTTTGAGTGAGTATTGATAAAAAAGACTTCTTTTGCTTGATAAGCACAAATCAATAATTCGACCAAGAATCAGACCTTTTTCTTGATACATAATGTAACACCCCAGACTGCTTTCAGAATTACCGACTAACCCCACAAACCAACAAAGGTCTTTTCAGCATTCATTGTCCTCACTCACACGCTTTCTAGGAAACTTTCCAGAAGGCCACTCATCCAAATACTACTATGTTGAACCCTAATTTTTTACCCCTAAGATTTCACATTTCATTTGCATCTCATACCGCAAGCAAGATCACAATTCTTGTTTCTCCCGAGTATCTGTGTATTTCTCACTTGCTTTATTATTTGTTTATGATTATCTAACCTCTGACTAAAATACCAAAAATATGCTGCAATTTGCCTGTTCTTCTCTCTCTCTTTCTCTCTCTCTCTCTCTCTCTCTCTCTCTCTCTCTCTCTCTCTCTCTCTCTCCCTCTCTTTGTGTTTAAGGTTTTGCAGGTTTGTCAAAGACAACGAAGTGATTTCAGGTCAAATGTGGCTGTTCGTTCATGATTCGGTTCAGATGGAAGTTTAACCAAACCATCAAGAGATTGGTTCAAGTGCAAGTTATCTGTTTCAGTAGGCTTATTCCTCTAGCAGTGATTGTCAAGTTGTTGTGTGGTGATATCCATCAGATTCATCTGAGTCCATCAGTCCAAATTGGGTTCATCTGTGGATTTATTTTCCCAGAGATTGATTCAGACATATTTGAAGTGATCCAGAACTTATTAACCCGAAATTCAGAAAATCAAGGTTGACAGACGTGACTTCAGTTGCAAATTGTTCAGTAGTGGTTGTGTGCATTTCAATATGATGTTTTGTGGAAAATTTCAAGTTGGCTTTGGATTAAAATCGAGGTTTCATGGCCGTGTGTGGAAAATATTGATGGGGTGCGTATCCATTTACTAAACCATTTTCTTATCCATTTTTTGGCCAAATTCTCATGTGAAACCATTTCTCTAAATTTCCATATCCAATTCACCTATCCTTTAAATCCATTTTTCATATCCAAATATCATATCCATGTTCCAATCCATTTTTTTTTCAAAACAATTCAATTCCAAATATTCTTTTTTTTAGCCCATTTAATTTGAATATCCAATTCAATTTCTAAATCCATTTCAAGGCCATTATTTCCTTATCAAATTTCCATATCAAATCCATTCATTATCCATTTCCAATTTTTTTAAATCACCTTCTAAATCTTTTTTTTTTTTATCGATAACCAAATTTCCAATATCCAATATCCAATTATCCAAATATTCAATAACCATTTTTTAATCCATTTTGATTATTCATTTCATTTCCAAATATCCATTTAATATCCAAGTTTCAACCATTTAAGTAATTCATATCTCACTATCCATATTCCAAATTTCAATCTCAATTTCAATATCTATTTTAAACCAAAATCCACATTTTTTTTCTTACCCACATATATCTTAAAACCATTTTTTTCTTTCATAGCAACGCAAAGAAAACCATTCAAAACGCAGCATTGCAGCTGAAAAAAGAAGCCACAATTCAAAATCAAACCTCATTTCTTTTGCTATAAATAAGAGAGCATCTCATTCAATTCCTCCAACTTAAAGCTTCAATCACCTTCATCAATACTCACCTTCAATCTTCAACTTCAAACCTTCCATACTCTTCAAACTCCAACATTGTTTCTCTACAAATATCAAACAAACACGATACAAATTCTTCAATCAATTCACATCAACTCGCACAGAAATTCACGAGCAGATTTGAAGAAAGGAGAGTAAGGCGTTTGTGCTTGTGGTTTTGAAGTCGGTGCGACGGCGTGTTGATCGGAAACGGCGTCATAGAGAAAAAGAGAGGGCAAAACAACAACAACTTCAGAAATTCGCGCAGAAAAGCAAGAGTAGAGGAGAAGAAGAAAATTCGAAAGTGTACTCACCTTGAATTAAAGGTAAAATGGAATTAGTTGTCGAGACTTTGCGATTTCAATTCAGTTGATTCAAGCACCATTACACTAATTTGATAATATATTTGAAATCTACACTGCGTTTCGATTGCAACCGCGTACGTTTCACATTCCGTCGCTAAGATTTGAAGAAGCTCAAAATTGCTGGCTATGGGTGAATAGTAACTTGCGTAAGATTTGAAGAAGAAGATGGATTTGTCTTTCCTGATTCTTTTTCTTTTTTAGTTTTGTTTTTAAAAGCTTTTACCATGTAGCAATGGGCTTAGCCCGTTTTGTAATGTTACTACCACCACCTTCTTATTTCAAATTAAACCTCCCTCTATTTTTTTTTTTAGATTTTTCTTTTTTATTTTATTTTAGTTTAAAAAAATTTCACTATTTCTTGTTCTTTTTATTTTAATGATTTCTAAAAAAATAAATTTTATTTTTTTATGAGGATCTTTGTATTTTGTTTTTTTAAACATTTCTTGAAAAAAATCATTAAAAAATATTATAGTTTTTGATTTTATTTTCATGTGAATTATTATTGTTGATTCTTGGTTATTGGTGGTTCTTTTCATCTTAACCTCTTTCTTCTTCTCTTTTTCTTTTGGTCGATGAGATCTCCAAATTAATGATTGTTGATTTTCGAAGATGTTTAATCTTCATTATTTCAAATCTATGGATGAATGATCATTTGGATCATTCTCTATAATTTGGAATCGTGATAGATTTTCTTTGATAAATCAATGTGAAATCTTGATTATGATTAGACCGTTCCATTTTTCTTTTTGCGTGGCATGTTTTAGGAGAGTGATTTACATATCACTTCTCTAACATGTATTAACACATAAAGTGCATTGACCGACCTCGAGTAGGGTGACTTTTATATAAGTCACTTGTTGATTGCTTAACATAGCGCTAGATTTGTCCCTCCCTCCGAATCGGAACTTGATCTTTCGTGGCCCAAACCTTTTGGTTGTGTAAGCCCAAGGATGGTTAATCGTTTGTATTAGGTTCAAAATCTTTGAAGCTTGTTGTGTAGAGGGTTTGATTCTATCAATCTTCTAACAAGTCTTCATTAACTTTGACCTAAGTACATTGTTTAATCATTATAGCTTAAGACGCGAGACAGAATATTCGGTGTTACTTTTGAAGGCTTATGGCACTATGGGCTTTGTGTTACTATTATGTATATACTACTACTCACTAACCTACTAACAATATTATTGTACTAATCTTGTTTATGTTTCCTTCTCGCTCCCTATCTCTCTTTTATCTTTTATGCTCCATTACTATCATCTCATATCATATCATATTTATGCTTATGCCTTTTTCTCTTTGTCCACTTGGACCAAAAACATTAATAAAGGCTAAAACCTCTAAAAAACTTGTGCTTCTAATCTTGGACTATGGTTACTATCCTTTGCATTGGACATGGAGTTTTGCACCTAGACCTTGGACATTCAATGCTATTCTTGGATCCTTGGACTTAGAACTAGGACTTTTTCTCCTTGCTTTGGAATCATGGTTTGAAGACTTTGGAGCTTGCTTGTGTGGTTAGACCATTCTTATCCTTAGCTTTTACTTTATGCTTTAGGATAATCACTTCTTCTCCACCCCTTCTTCAATTTTCAAATCTTCTCCCATTTTCAAAACCTTCTTGTTTTCAAAACTATAACTTCTTACACAATAAACCTTGACTTTTGTCAAGTGCTTTTTCAAACTTCCTTTTCTTTAATAAATGTCAATCAATGTTAATCATACCTTGACCATTTCAAAAGACTTTAAAAAACATTCAAACTCATTCAAAATCTTTTTGTGCCTTATGCACTTTCTCTTGCAAAGCTTTTTCATAAGTTTAGACATGATTCATCTCTTTAAGCGGAATTAGTTACTTGGAAATGACGACTTGTCTTTACATTTAAAATCAACCATAACAAACTAATTTTGTTATTTTTACCATGAACTACGAGGTTTTGATCCTATATTTGTGGGTACGTAGGCATGATGCGATAAGTCTCTCCAAACACAAAAAATCTAAAAAAATACTTCTCTTCTCATCTCCTCAATCTCTTTTCAAATAACCTTTTTCAAACCAAAAAGCGTAGATATTTCAAAGGGTTCCTATAGAGTACTATAGACGTTTTGGGTGCTAACACATTCCCTTAGCGTAACCAACCCCTTTACCCAGTCTCTATTTACTTGTTCTTGTTCAAAACTTGTTTAGGTTTTGTTCGCTCTTTTTCCTTTCCTTTTGGATAAAATAAAAGTGCGGTGGCGACTCTTGCTTTATGAGTTAAGTTAATCAATAGCTTCACTCATGATTTTTTCCGCTACATACTCTAAGTCAAGCACACTTAAATATGGAGTTCTTATTTGTTAGGCTATCAAAAAGAAGATGCATCTTGTTGGTATAGGTAGTACCGATCAATCCTTATAAGCCTTCATTCAACCATGCGGTCATATGCCTGACAGCCTCAGGATCCTCTCATTCCGATGTGAATTCGGGGGACCACTCCCTGCCTCTTCAGCCTCAAGTGTTACAACCATTCCCCGCCCTATTTGGCCTCGGGTGTTTCATGTCCACCAACTTTTACTTGGTTCGTCCCCGAACCATATTGAATTAGGAGAGGTATACTCTTATACCATTTGTAAAGCCCAAGACTGCTTTCACGATTACTGACTGGCCTCACAAACCAACACAAGTCTTTTCAGCATGCTTTGTCCTTACTCGGACGCTTTCTGAAAAACTTCGCAGCAAGTCACCCATCCAAATACTACTCCAAGTAAAGCACATTTAACTGTGAAGTTCTTATTTGTTAGGCACTAAAAAGAAAATGCATTTTGTTGGTATAGGTAGTACCAATCAATCCTTATAATCCTTCCTTCAACCATGTAGTCTCATACCTACACAACCTCAGAATCCTCTCATTCTGATGTGAATTTGGGCGACCACTCTCCGCCCTCTTCAGGCTCGGGTGTTACAACCACCCTCTGCCTTCTTTGGCCTTAGGTGTTACACATACAACACAACTTCATAGAAAAAGTATTAGATTCCCTAATGTACCTTTAATCTACCCCACACACTCAATCTTTAAATGTGAGCACTGCAACAATGGGTTATTGGTAAAAGATTGAAGATGATGAATAATATCTAAAGGTTCTCACAGAACAAAGCTATGAATTATTACAATCTCAACATTCTGGAAAGTTTTTCACAAGGTTTACACAAGGAGATAGAGTGTTTGTGAATGAAGAAACTTTAATGGTTTATCTAAAGAATCTTGATAATAAGGATTGGATTTTTGATGAATATTCTAGGGTTCTTTTCTATGAATTGTTCAACATCTTTACAAGAGAATTATCTCATCATTTTAACGATTTCAACATCAATCATCATAAAAATTAATAATCATGCAAGAAGAGACAAAGAAAACGATTTAAATTGGTGTTAGAGATAAGACACAAAAATGTAGAAAAAATACAATATGATTTGAGTCAAATCATGAGTTAATGATTTGAATCAAAGAAAGAATGATTTATCAAAGGTGATAAAGTAAATATTTTGTTAGTTTGACTTCAATCATGTGTCTGTGTCTGTGATTTGAGTCACACAAAATATGATTCGAATCACAATTCATTTTGAAGAAAAATTGATTTCACAATTCGAATCGAACTGTTTGTGATTCTATGTCAAGAAGTGTTGTGATTCAACTCACATACTCTCCTTATTCAAATCAAGCTGGCAGAGACAAATTCTAAAATTCTAAGAAAGTGTTTGATTCGAATCATAATCTGTTTGATTTGAATCAAGCCTCAATAAAACTTTGATTTAAGACTTCTAACTCGTGATTCAAGCCACACTCGATATTTTGACTTATATCAAATTTCAAAGGTTAAAAACACATTCTCATGGGTCCAAATCTAATAGATAAAATGTAGAGGTATCTAAAGGTACATGTTTGAACAAATGAAGCAATAAGTTAGAGACAAATTACAAACGAATTACAAATACACGATAAATCAAATTATACAGACATGGATCAAATATAGACAGAACATCAAAATAAATCGATACAGACTACAATGCAATTCCAGACTCCCTCTTTTTATGTATGGAAAATTTGAGATATTATTGATTCAAATTGATTTAAAGAGATGAGTTAAATTTTGAAATTTGTATTCCGGTTTAACTTGATTCTGAGTTTGTTTGACCAACGCACAACAAATGATACAACACACAGAACTTGATTGATTCTTGATCTCTCAAGTTCCCCCTTCATTAAACACTTAATGCGCGTAAATTTAACGATAATATTTTCCAACATTCTCCCCCTTTGACAAATATAATAAAGATAAAGAAAAAAACAAATACAATGTACATAAACTAACTAAAGACATCATATAAGCCAATACGAAATGTCATATGATAGAAAACCAGTTTAAAATAAGAAAATTGCATACAAGCACACACACACACGCACACACACACACACACACATACACACACACACACAGGTGCGCGCGCGCGCACACACACATACACGAGTAACGCAAGTTTAGAAAATATGCAAGATAAGAGAATATAGCAAACTAATAAGCAATATAACCAAACAATTAATATCATTATAATAAAAAATGGTAAAACCACACCATACATGAAATAATTCAAAATACTTAATCAGGAAGCCGGTGGAGGTTAATGAGCCTGAAGTTTCAATGTCTTTGTTCAAGGATGCGCGTGCGGTGGTCGAAGCTGGTAATTCTCAGAAGTGGGGTTAGGTGATAGATGTGCAGATGAAGAAGGATACATATGGTTTGGGATATAAGCCACCTAAGCGGTCTCAAGAGCCTCTAAGGTACAGTGGTCCAGTTCAGTTTACCAGTGCCAGAGAATTTTTCAACAGAATTAATGCTATTGGAGATGATGAAGGTGACAGTGATTGCAATATGGATGAGTGGATCCGGCCGTGTGTTCCTGGTCAGGAGTTACGTAACTGGTCTACTGAGGAAGTCATCCAAGTCACCAGCAAAGAGTAATTGTTATTGTTTTCTGCATATGTTAAGTTCTACATTCTGCCCAAGACGTAGTGATTCTTTTCTGTAGGGCCACATTGTTTTGGTTTCAATTTCATCATTAATAAAGGATGTTTTGCAATCAAATGTTTTGTTCCCTGTTTTTCCTTTTTTGCTTTTGCATTTAATAAAATAAAAATGGCAATGTGTTTTGTTTATTCATTGTTGCATTCATAATAAACATAAAACATCACTCATGCAGGTTTATCAGTTCAGATTCTACCGATAATGATTCAGCTATGGCTCGATATAACTTCAATAATCCCATTTATCAGGCCGAAGAAGAGACTGACGAAGACTGTGACTTGCTTGATGAATTATCCAGACTGCTGAAACAGGAGGAACATATCATTTACCTCATCAAGAGGACATTGAGACTATTAATTTGGGCACCGAGGACGTGAAAAAGGAAGTTAGAATTGGGGCCGCCTTGGAAGACAGTGTTAAGGGAAGATTGATTGAAATGCTGCGAGAGTATGTGGACATCTTCGCCTGGTCTTACCAAGATATACCTGGGCTTGACACAGATATTGTTGTACACCGGTTGCCGCTTAAAGAGGGTTGTCCTCCGGTCAAGTAGAAATTGAGGAGAACAAGACCGGACATGGCTGTTAAAATCAAAGAAGATGATCGGAAATAGTCAGATGCTGGTTTTCTTTCTGTGACGAATTATCCTCTGTGGGTTGTTAATATCGTTCATGTACCTAAGAAGGATGGAAAGATCAAGATGTGTGTTGATTATTGAGACTTGAATAGAGCAAGCCCAAAATATGATTTCCCGCTTCCCCACATTGACGTGTTAGTTGACAACACTGCTCAGTATTTCATATTTCCTTCATGGATGGCTTCTCTGGGTATAACAAAATCAAATTGGCCCCAGAGGACATGGAGAAGAAGACGTTCATAACACCGTGGGGGACTTTCTGCTACAAGGTAATTCCCTTTGGATTGAGAAATGCTGGGGCAACCTATCAGCGAGCGATGGTGACTCTCTTTCATGATATGATTCACAAAGAGATTGAGGTCTATGTTGATGACATGATTGAAAAGTCATAAACGGAGGAAGAATATTTGGTGAATCTTCAGAAGCTGTTTGAAAGGTTGAGGAAATTCAGATTGAGGTTGAATCCGAACAAGTGCACCTTCGGGGTGAGATCTGGTAAATTGATGGGCTTCATTGTTAGCGAAAGAGGTATTGAGGTAGATCCTGCTAAAGTAAAAGCCATACAAGAAATGCCTGAACCAAGAACGGAAAAAGAGGTTCATGGTTTCTTAGGGAGACTGAACTACATAGCTAGGTTCATCTCTCATCTTACAGCCACGTGTGAACCAATATTCAAATTGCTGAGAAAAGATCAAGAGGTCAGGTGGAATGAAAACTGTCAAAAGGCGTTCGAAAAAATAAAAGAATATATGCAGGAACCTCCGATCCTCATGCCGCCAGTGCCAGGAAGACCATTGATTATGTATCTTATGGTTCTTGAGAATTTGATGGGGTGTGTGCTCGGTCAACATTATGAGACAGGTAGGAAAGAGCATGCCATCTACTACCTGAGTAAAAAGTTCACTGATTGTGAGTCGAGGTACTCGATGCTGGAAAAAACATGTTGTGCACTCGCTTGGGAAGCTAAGCGTTTGCAATAATATATGTTATACCACACAACCCTGTTAATTTCGAAGATGGATCCGATTAAGTATGTGTTTGAGAAGCAAGCACTTTCTGGGAGGATAACTCGTTGGTAGATGGTTTTGACAGAATATGATATTCAGTATGTGTCCCAGAAAGCCATTAAGGGAAGTGTTTTGTCAGAATATCTTGCTCAACAACCGATCGAGGATTACCAATTGATGAAGTTTGAATTTCTGGATGAGCATATCATGTTTTTGAAGATGAAAGACTGTGACGAACCTTTACCTGACGAAGGACCTAAAATTGAATCGCAGTGAAGTTTAATCTTTGATGGGGCTGTTAATTCATATGGTAACAGAATTGGGGCAATCATTACAACTCTAAGGGGTTCTCATATACCTTTCACTTCCCGATTGGCGTTCATATGAACCAACAACGAAGTAGAGTATAAAGCATGCATCATGGGGTTGGAAGAAGCCATTGATTTGAGGATCAAGAACCTTGATGTGTATGGTGATTTTGCATTGGTAATTAATCAGATCAAGGGAGAATGGGAGACTCGTCAAGAAAATTTGGTGCCTTACAAGAAATACGCCAGAAGGTTGTTACCGTTTTTTGATAGGGTTGACTTTCATCATGTACCCCGGGCTGAAAATCCGATGGCGGATGCGTTGGCAACGTTGGCCTCAATGTACAAGGTGAATTTGTGGAATGAAACTCCATCAATTAGGATTATGCATCTGGACATACCAGCCTTCGTGTTTGCAATCGAAGAGGTATCAGATGGCAAGCCTTGGTATCATGACATCAAGTGTTTTCTTAAGAGTCAAGAGTACCCAGTTGGGGTATCACCATGGATAAGAAAAGTCTGAGGAGATTAACAGGCTTTCCTTTTGAATGGGGATGATGTGCTATATAAGAGGAACTTTAACATGGTCTTGTTGCGTTGTGTCGATGAACACGAGGCAGGCCTGTTGATGGAAGAGGTTCACGAGGGTTCTTTCGGTACTCATGCCAATGGGCATGCTATTGCCAGAAAACTATTGAGGGCAGGGTATTATTGGATGACTATGGAGTCCGATTGTTTTAAATACATTAGAAAATGCCATAAATGCCAGATTTATACTGATAAGGTGCACGTACCGCCTACTCCTCTGAACGTATTGACATTTCCTTGGCCCTTTGCTATGTGGGCCATTGATATGATTGGAAAGATTGAGCTGAATGCTTCTAATGGGCATCATTTTATTCTGGTTGCCATTGATTATTTCATAAAGTGGGTAGAAGCAACCTCATTTGCCAACGTCACCAGACAAATGGTAGCCCAATTTATAAACAAAGACATCATCTGTCGTTATGGTATCCCGGAGAAAATTATTACTGATAATGGTTCAAATTTGAATAACAAGATGATGAAGGAGCTATGCCAGAGCTTTAAGATCGAACATCACAATTCTTCTCCATATCGTCCGAAGATGAATGGTGTTGTTGAGGCAGCAAACAAAAATATTAAGAAGATTGTGCAGAAAATGGTGGTAACGTTTAAGGATTGGCATGAGATGTTGCCCTTTGCTTTACACGGTTATCGTACTTCGATGCGTACATCGACAGGGGAAACTCCTTTCTCACTAGTGTAGGGTATGAAGGCAGTCCTACCATTAGAGGTTGAGATTTCTTCTTTAAGAATTTTGGCTGATGTGAAACTCGATGAAGCCGAATGAGTACGATCTAGGTTGGATCAACTGAACCTTATAGAGGAGAAGAGATTGGAAGTCATTGCACATGGCCGGTTATATCAGAACAAGATGAATAAGGCCTTTGATCAGAAAGTACGTCCTCGGTGTTTTCAGACGGGTGATTTGGTTTTGAAAAGGATCCTTCCTCCTCAGACAGATCACAGGGGCAAATGGACTCCAAACTATAAAGGGCCATATGTTGTAAGAAAGGTTTTCTCTGGAGGAGCCTTGTTACTCTCAATTATGGATGGTGAAGATTTTACATCCCATGTGAACGCAGACGCAGTCAAAAAATACTTCGCTTAAAAAGAGACCCGCTGGACAACAAAAAGAAAAGTCCAGGCAAAAAAGGGCATCCCGGTCACTACAAGAAAATTCGCAGATTGCGACGGTTTTTTTGGCAGGTTACGACGGTTAAAACTGTCGTAATTTGCAACGCACGACGGTTGTAGCACTGTCGCAGAAACTTGTGTCGCGAGGCCGTTTCGCGTCGGTTATCAAAACCGTCACGCAAACCGTCGTTATCTTTCGCGACGGGTAGGGAATTGACGTAATCTGCATATTACGACGGTTATTAACCGTCGTAAATTTCCATTTGATTTTTATTTTTTTTGTTGATTACGACGGTTCAAACCGTCGCAACTTTCGGTTCCACAGGTACATCTGCAGGTACATTCGTAGGATATATCCTTTCCACAAGTAAATCCGCAGGTAATTTATTTTTAAAATAAAAAAAAAATTTACCAATTGAAAAATTTCAAAGGTAAATCCGCAGCTACTGTATTGCTAAAATTAAAAAATATATATATTTATTTGTTAAATTGAGACATCCTTTGTATACTGTCATCAGAAATTTTGGAAATTCAGAAAAGAATTACAAAATCTCAAATCAAAATATTTGGGTTTACACAATTATAGATGCAGACATGACAAAAAAAACTTTATCCATACAAATCTTTCACAATTAAAAGGGTTCATCTAGTTCACATTTTTATACATACCAAGAAATGACACACAATATGAACTAAAATACATATATCATCTGTTATGTAACACTGTGTTAGTAAACTAGAAGTGTAGAGATTTATGAATATGAATAGAAGCATGACAACAGGTCCAACATCCCAACAAAGCTAAGCTATTGTCCATGACAACGAAAGAACTCCAGAGCCTTTGATAGTAGTGATTATTTGAGTCGTTGTTGTCCAAAATGTTCCTGCAATACAATAATTGATTCAATAGGAATCACACTCGCTACTATGAAATTTAGTATTAATTCAAAATGTTGAACATCTAATAATGATAATTACCAATGATACAACTTTGAAAGACATGATAGAGGTTTTTCCAAGGACAGATACTACTTATGTTGTCTTGTGGCACAAAAATTGTTTAAAATCAATGTTATCCATAATCAGTTTCAAATAATAAACAACTTTAGAGAAAGATGAATCCTAATCTAAACCTTTCCTTCAAGTTTAAGAGGTGTATCAGAAAGATCTCGCCATAAAAATATTGAACTACAAAATTGTTTACAATCTACAGCAACAAAAGTTTGCCTCACATGGAGATAAACCAAGTAAACAACATAACTGGTCTGATGCTATATTCTTCTTTAGGGGGCAAATTATTTATCTTTTCAAGATTGATAAAACCAAAATTAAACACAAGATCAAAAAGATGTAAGTTACCTGAAAAACAGAAGTAATTTCCACCATTGAAGATAGTTATTCAGCCGATCTCATAATTTTTTGTCTCAACTTCTTATTATGAGTTTCCTGTTCATAATTTATAAAAGAGAAATCAACTCAGGTTAGTAACAGCATAAAAATAATCATTTTCTATCAGCCCTATAAAAAAATCCATATCATTATTTATCAGTTCCCAATATAGCGAGGAAAACAACTGTTCAGAACAAAGCCCTACTGGATGTGCTAAGCAAGTATGGATATTCCTGATCTCATTATACAAAATTAAGAAAAGACTGAAGATGCCTATTCAATTTCCTCAGGCTTCCTTTTATGGACTTCTGTAGTCGCCATTTAGATTTCGGGTTTATTGTTAATCAAAGAAGAGTTGTCAATCAATTAGCCTTGCATTCATGCTCGAGGAAGCTTGTTAAGTTAACTTGAGACCACATTTACTATTGCATAACTTGAGCCAATTTGTACTCAACCAGGATAGCACGCGGCTACCATATTTGAGCTAACATAGCTAAGAAATGTTCTAGCAAACAAGTTTTAATGAACGTAATTTTAGCATTGTAATTCTGCGAAAGGGTACAGTAGCCTCAAGTTTGTCATCTAGGGGTTTACAGAGCATTAAGTTTCTCATTATCCTTAGACTAATAAACTGTCTTTTGGAGTTTAGAGCTAAATGTTCTAGCAAAAAAATTCAAATAAACATTATTTTACCATTGTAGTTCTACTAAAGGGCATAGTAGCTTATAGTTTGTCATCTTGGGGTTTACAGAGTATTCTGTTGTAAAATGAGGCCAATAGCACCCATATCATGACAGATCAGTGAGGAGGATGTCCGCCCACGCACGCAACGTAGCATCACAAAAGGGCATAGCGACTGTCACAGTCTCCTTCCCAGAGGGTGATAGCTGATCATATGGCGTTGGTCGCAGGGCTACGCAGAGACGGAAGAATAAGAGGTAATGAAAACCCAAATTACCTTTAAAATTAGACCCATTACAGACTATTTCATTTCAGTTTTGATTTTTGTTTTTTACTGACTTTATATGTTCTAGTACAACTAGAAGAATTTCTAATAAAATAGGAAGAAAGGGAGATGTAGGTCCTTGCACCTAAACACCAGAGGAATAGGATCTTAGATTTATTTTGAAGGAAACCTATGACCAGGCTGAAGAGTTGCAACTTGCAAGAAATAAGTAGGATTGAAAGTGGAAAAAGGCAGAATGATGAGGCCACTTTGTTGGCTTCCAAAAAGAGTACAAAAAGCCCATTGGATGCAAAGTCCTACCAAAAAATAGAGCAAAATTTGGGAAAGGAAAGAAGCAGTCAACAAAACTTTGGGAAAAAGAAAGAAACAATCGAGTATAAAGGACATTTGTGATACAGAGCAATAGCGAGAACTTGCAAGTATATAGCTCAATGTTTTTACAGGAATGGAATTCCTTTTGCTTTGTAAGGATTTCTACCAGTTATACAAGGAATTATATATTGTCTTACTACACATAATACTATGCACATGATGCATGCAAATGACATATGCTTAAATTCACAAATGATTTCTATTTAGATTTTTCACTAGAAACACAAACTCCATTTCTAGTACATCCATCTAATGAAAAAAAGAAGCTATAACATCAATTTATCAGATAGTCTCCAAAGCAATTATTTGATACTTTTCATCATATTGTTTGGCATTAATAGTCATGCAAAGGTGTGCTTCTCTTCCCTCTCCTTTTGTTGATAACAACATAACAAATTCCTAAATTCATTTTTAGATGAAATCCACAAATATCATGTATCCTTCAATCATGTTGAGATCAAACGGAGTATACTTGTTCCATAAACACATACACATAAACACATATTCATAAACCTACTATTCACTTGCGGACGAAGAATGTTTCCACCAGACCAACCATATATTCCTAAATAAAACCAACAGCACTTCATTCTACTCTTCTTAACTATTCTAAGTAGCGTGGACTGGCACTTCAAAATTAAGGCGTGCCTGGTGTCTGACACTAGCATGACATTGACACATACTGTTTAACATAATCACTTTCTATTTCTTAAATTAAACCATTACCAATGTCTAAATCAATGTCAATGTCATGTCTGATACATGTCTGACTAGTTCATAGTAACTACGCCTACATTTTAACCACTACATTCTGATCAAGATCACCATTATCTATATATTTATTTAGCACTGAATTGAAAGAAACAAATCTGACTAACCTGCTCTAGAACCCTAGTCTCAAAGTTACCACAAAGTACAAGGGAATATTCTTTTTATTACTCTCCGTGGCGGTTGATGATTAACTCTGCCTGTATTTCTTGGTCGATTGATTACAGTGTTGCGAGCAAACAACTCCTACTGGTTTCCGATACAAAGGAAGAGCGGTGTCGCCTGGGTGTTAGATCTTAAAGTTCAAAAAGATCCAATATTAAAAGAATGATAACAAAAATTGTTAACGAGTAAGAAAAATTACATCTTGTGGGAGATTTTGAGCGAACCAGGTGGTGTCCTCTTGTATTGCAAAGAAGAATATGAAATGCCTTTACAAAATCCTAAAATTGAAACAATAACACACAAAAGATGTTGGTAGTTGAAGGGGTAAACAAAATTGACGATAAAAGGTATAAGAAATTGAAACCACAAATGAGATTGGAAAATGGAAGAATGGAAATGAACCTACGATTGCGTATGAACTCCCTGAAATAGGGAATATGTCTATAAACCTGTGACTGTGTATGCGCTCTTTGAGATATGGAATAGGTCACTGAATATAATCCATGGCCTTGGGAGTGATGTTGATGACGGTGGGGGCGAGAGGGATGTTGGTGACGACCGACTGTCAGAGGGATGGTAATGCTGATGTTAGCGATGGTTGCACTAGGGTTTGGAATGAGTTGAAGGAACTGTCTGTGTTCCTTTGATTCGAGTAAGTGAGAGGGATGGTAAACATAATTTTTTTTCTTTTTTTATTAATAAAAATGGGTGTAGAGGATGGAGTCTAAGAGTAAAAATAAAACAAAGATGCAAAATATGTTATTTAATAACATTTTTCTAAACAACTTTACTTTTATAACTAAAATTTTTAATTATTAATTGTAATACTTATTATGTTTATTTAAATATGTATATTATAAATTATAAAACAAATTAGCTATTTAAAAATTAGATTATAATTATTTTTAAAATAAGAAACTATTTGATGTTTGTTTTATAAGAAATATATAATATTAAGTGAAATATATATTTATAATGTATTAAAAGTTTTGGGTCAAATACCAAAATATAAAAATTTAGTAATTATTTAAAATTCAAAATTAAATAGAAGACAAATGTTATTTTGCATGGTTATATAAATTTAATTACTTTTTTATAAGACAAATTTAACTACTTGGTAGCCTAAAAACAATCAAATGATTGCGACAGTTGTCAAAACTGTCGTGTGAACTGTCGCAAAAACTCATAAAATGTCATATTGCGACGGTTGTACTCCAACTGTCGCAATCTAAGTGTCGCAAAATGACTATTTTCTTGTAGTGCGATGAACCACAAAAAGAAAAGGTTCGGGCAAAAATTAGGGATTAAAAAAAGAGAATAAACCTGCAGAGTTGAAAACCTGAAAATGCAACTTTGGCAAAAATGGGTGTCCCGGTGGATTGAAAACCCGAAAGGGAGATCCAGGCAAAATTTAGGGATTTGAAAGCGAGAGACTGTGGTCTACGTTCGATCTGTGAACACTTTTGATATGGGGGAATTTTGAAGGAGAAGAATTAGTCCAGTTAATCTTTTCAGAAGTCAAAGCATCTGCGGATATAGAGGACATATGGGTCATAACTGAATCGAAGCATGGTGGACATCTGTTCCCACATTGCCAACATTTGTATTTTCTTTTCAATTTTGTGCAATTACCTCTTTTCAGGAATTGCTTCCAAGTTGTAAACGCCTATTTACAGGCCAATTCAATCAATAAATGTTTCATTTCACTCAAAAAGCTTTCCATTTCTGTTTTTACTTTTACTATTTTGTTTTCAAAAACGTCCGATATTTTTTATAAACATTTCGTGTGAAAACGTTAAAATTTACAGAGCATATCGAAAACAATGGAAATTGCTTGAGCGATAGATATTATGGATGGTGACCTAGGTAGCCATTTCGCATACAGGACATTCTATTGTTTGTTATGTGTTTGCAAGGTAGCATGATTTCTTCTCCCCAGTAGAGTCTTTCTCTCTAGCATGGATGACCTAGCATCCTCAACAGAGCATTGGGAATTTCTCTCTCCCCAGCAAGGGTGCAGAGGATTACTTTCCCCAGTTAGATTGGTGTATTACTCCCCAACGAGCATTCAGAAGCTGATAGTCCCAGACAAGACAATGTTGCATCTCCAGCAGGAGACTTGTTAGATGTCTCTCCCTAGCAAAGATCTTATATCCCCCACAGAGTCTTGATATCTACTTTCCTCATCATGCCAGGACATGCAGCCTCGCCAGCAACGGTATGCTATTATCCTCATCAGGGTAAAGTCACTTCCCCAACAGCAGGTTAAGTTCAATGATATTCCCCATCAAGTTTGGTATTATTGATTTTAATTCCCAAGCAGATTTTGGTATTGTTTCTCCCGACGGGTAGATCAACAGTGGTTGACATCCCCGGCAGATTCCAAGTCCAATGGTTATTGGCACCTTTTCCGTATTGGATATTTGGGTCTTATCTTCATCAGGTGTTATTCATGATTCCCCAGCAGAAGGGAAGTTTCTCTTTGGGTTTTATCTTCAGCAGGTGACATTTATAATCCCTAGCAGACTGGAAGTTCGTTTTGGGTTCTTTATTCAGTAGAGACTTTGAACAGGAAGGCCGTTCGGTTTGTCTTCCTCAGCAGTGTTTATTTTCAGGTTTCTCAGCACTTCTCTCAGTGGAGTGTCTTTTGCATATCATAAGCATCTTTGCATTGCATCCTCCAAATGCGTAGCATTTCCATTTCGTATGGAGCATTACGCCATAGAAAAATTTAAACATATGTATTCGAAGCATAAGTCAGGTTTGATACTATCTGTGCCAGAAGTTTCTCGACAGAGAATGACACATGTCAGGAGATTCAATCTTACTTTATTCCCCGGTGAAGCTGCCGATGAATTCGTTCATCATGCTTGTACTCCCCTGCAGAGTTGTTTATTTAGACTTCTCTTTTTCCCCAGCGGAGTCATTTTCCCTTCAGGTCGTAAGTCCGTGGAGTCTACTTCCCATATATTTTGGCTTATCCTAACTTTTGGTTAGTATCCGTTATCCTAACTTTTGGTTAGTATCCGTTATCCTAACTCTTGGTTAGTATCTTTTATCCCAACTCTTGGTTGGTACCTTTCATTGTGAGTTCGCCTTTGGTCGACGTTCTCGTTATCCTAACACTTGGTTAGTATCCATTATCCTAACTCTTGGTTAGTATCTGCTTGCCCAACTCTTGGTTAGTATCTTCCATTGTGAGTACGTATTTGCTCGGTGTCCTCGTTATCCTAACTTTTTGTTAGTATCTTTTATCCTAACTCTTGGTTAGTATCTTTTATTCCGACTCTTGGTTGGTATCTTTAGTTGTGAATTCGCCTTCGATCGAAGTTTTGGTTATCCTACCTCTTGGTTAGTATCCTCTTTCCTAACTCTTGGTTGGTAATCTCTCGGTTGGTATCTTTCGTTGTGAATTTGCCTTCGGTCTGTGTTTTGGTTATCCTAACTCTTGGTTAGTATCCTCTTTCCCAACTCTTGGTTGGCAATCATCGATTTTATCTCAACTTTTGGTTGATACCCCTTGTAAGCTCGCGTTCGATCGGCAGCCTCGTTACTGATTGTGGATTAGTATCCCGCTTCCTAACTCTTGGTTGGTACTTTATCTTTTATCCCAGATTGTGGTAAGTATCTTTTCCTTTATTCCAACTTTTGGTCGACATTCTTCGTTGCGAGTACGCACTTTGTCCCAACTCTTGGTTTGCCTCTTCTATTGACTCATCTGTCATCTTTCGCTATTTCAACTTTTGGTTGATATCCGCTATCTTTGAGCCCCCTTCGCGTGGCAATCATTTTATCACGTAATTCCCTGCAGGTGGCAAATTTCTGGGTTCTCTTGGTATTCAATCTTCGTGTATCCTGAATGTCTGAAAGTCGTTGCTGTCATTCCTTCAGGACCAAGTCGATTGAATAAGGGCAGCTGTAGCACCCCAAAATTTTCCCTCATGTTTCTAACCCTAACTGGCTTTTGTTTCATTTCATTTTTCATTATCATTTGTGCATATCATTGGTTCTAAGCATGGGATCCAGGTATCTTGGTTAGCTCAGGGGGAGAGTGTGTTTCTCAGAGGTTCAAGCAAGAGATCATATGTGCATAGAGGAACATTATTCAAGGTATCAAGGTAAGATATGTTCTTAATATCACCATCACTAAATCTACAATGGCTTCTTATAACTCAAGACATCCTAATGTGTCCACCACTTCCTCAAATGATTGAAATTGGTAAGAGATTTGAAAGGGATTACCTCCTCCTATCTTTGGTCATTAGTGTAGGATTTTGGACATCTAGGTGCGTGCCCCCCCCCCCCCCCCCCCCCCCCCCGATAGGCAAGAATTTTGAAGCCTTATTATCATTTTGTCACACAAATCATCTTTGTTTAAGGGATTCTACATCATGTTCAGAGGAATTAGAGTTTTGAAGATGTGCATTCACCTCTTATCTTTTTGGGACCAAAATTAGGATTTGTGATAAAATCAGTTTACTTCTGATTCTTTGAGCAAGACTTGATTCCATGGCCTCCTATATGTTCTCAAGTGTTTAGGGGTGGAAGATTATTCATCAATTTGAATCAGAGGGCCTTCAATTGATCAAAGGATTGAGAATCAGTAGAATTAGGGATAAAGTCAATTGTGCAGAGAAAAAGTCAACTCATGAATTTATGGTCAAAATTGTGTCCCATAAGTCAAATATGATCAATGGATGAGATTTGATCAAGAAAAGTCAAAAGAATCATCAAAAATCAAGAATTGAGGAAACTTACCTAATTTGGCAAGTTAGGGTTTTCTAAAGTTTCCATTTTTGGTAAGTTTGCATGCATGAATCATCACTTTTCATGGACAATTACACATTGAATCAAGCTTCAATTCAAAATCTTTTCAACACTATAGTTGTTTATTTTTCTTTGATCTTTTCAACTATATCAATGTCATCATCATGGGATCATTAGGGAGCAAGATATGATTGATTAAAGTGAGGCATTTCAAATGGCAAATTTCCAACACTTAAATTTTTCTAAGTTTCAAGATGGTTAAAATTTTGTGCAATTTTCATGTCCCATTTCAAGTGACTTCCAAGCATTTGTTTCAAGATGTTATCAACACCAATATTGTTCCTTATCATGCCAACTTTCCAATGTTTCAAGAATCTCATGCAAATATTCATCATGCAAATATTCTTCATGAAAGTCATGTTTATGAAATCATTCTTATGGTGACTCAAAAGAGAATTTTATGGCACAAGTGTGGTATAATTTTGTGGCATGTATATTATGATTCCATACAATGTACCATGCATGCCATGAAATTCAAATAATTTACCATATTGAGAAAATTTCCAAATTCACCAAAAGCTCCCACTTTTCATTTGCTAATCCCACCACACCTCATCACATACCTTTCACACTCCATTTTGCTCACTCATACCACACAAAATACTCCATGCACATGCCAAACCCGTATTACTATTCACACCACTTTTTGGCCAAAATTTCAAACACTTATTTTCTATTGTTTTGGGCTTCTAATAACCTCTAACCCATCATATATAATCAGAACATAAACCCTAATGGGAGAATGAGCTTCATTCTGCCTTTTCCGATCCAAAACCATACTTTCTCTCTCTAGAATATCTCACTTCGTTTTTGGGTTTTACTCCAAGTTTTCTACCACTTTTGGCGTTGTTCATCATCACAGAGGTATTTAGAGGCAAGGAAAGTGGTTTTCTTTAGGCTTTGCTCAATATTCAAGGTGTAACGGACATAACTCCGTCTGGTAAGCTTACTTTTCTCCATTCTTCCATGCTAGCTATTCATGCGAAAATAGGATCATTCATGTGCATCTGAAGTCCTACACTATGTAGGCATTGGTTTAGATCTTGTTTGTGCATGAATATGTGTGACATTTGATTTTTTTCATTTTTTAGGGCTTACTTTAATGCATGATTTCGTGTATTTCTAATGGTTATTTTTGAAAACTAATCGCATATTTGGAATCTACACGAAAAACCCTTGAAGTTAGTACCCATGTTGTCTTGATTTGTGGAAGTTGAAGTTTGTGTGTCTTACTATCATGGCCTGTTTTCATGGTGTTAGAGGCTTCAAAACGAAAAAATAATGCCAAATTTGAAATCTACGCAAAAAATCGGGTGGGATAGTCCCCCCTTTTTGCGTTTTTTTTGGAGCGACCGGACCATCTCCGGTAGTGGTCGGCGCCGTCGCGGCGGCCAGCGGTGGCCGGAGTGTTTTCCGGCGGAGGGCTTTGTCTTAAGGTTGAAGATGATGTGTTGGCATGTTTTGAGTGGTCCATGTTGTTTTTGTCTTATTCTTCTTTTGTCTTATTCATTTAAAATATATGTGACCAATTGATAAAAGTCACATGCAATATGTTTCTATGTTTTTTTTATTCAATTAATATAAATGGTAAAGAGATATGCTTATTGGGCCCTACGAATCTCTATCTGCACCCCATATTTCCTTGCCCAACTGCATTTAACTTATTTCTTATTACTACTGCACCTCTTTTTTCCTTTGTGTTTTAATTTCTTTTTATAATATTCTGTTACATTTTGGTTTATTAAAAATAGTTTCAATTATCTAAAAAATATAAAAAAAATATGTTTTATGATCCTTGATGTCTTATTTAATTTTTCATAATTTTTATTTTAATTTTCATTTAATTTTGCTATTTTACTTGGAATTATTTTTGAAAGGTGTTTTTCATGTTTGCCCTTGTGATTAGGCTTTATGTTTGATGCTTTTTGGATCACTTCTTGAGCCAATCTTTTTGCCATATTTTGAAACTTAAATTAGGATTGTTTGAATGCCATTATGCTGACTTGGTGACCAAATTTTGATTGTTTTTCATGTGGTTTTCATTGCTCCTCGATTGTTGCTTGACTTAGTTACTATGTGAGATGTTTTGATCCAATTTGTGATGCAATTTTACAATTGTTGTTGAGATCTTTTGTACATTTATTCTTGATGGACATAACATGCGTTTGAGAATTTATTTGGATTTTTATAAGGCATTTTCCTATTTTTGGTTGATGCTTACATGTAGCTTGAATTAGAATGGAGCATGATTGATACTTGACCTAGTTTGTTTTCTTTTTTACCACTTGTGCTTAAGTGAAGCTTGAAATGATTAACTGATGTGATCATATACTGTTTTTTATTGATTATGGCTTTGGAATCATTCTCATTTGATCATTTTTCTATTTGTGGTTGAATTTCTAAGTTGACAATGTTTTGGCCTTGCTCCTTTGATGTTCTTGAACTAGTTCTTTGTGTTGCTTTCTTGTGTGACTAATGGATGCTTGTAGACTCTTGTTTGCTTTGAATAACATATTTAAAATTCTGGTCCTCTTGATATGATGTCCATTATGTGATCATTTCTCACTTCTTGCCTCACATGATCTTTTGTTTCTTATATGGATGACTTAAGTGAATGGTTGTCTAGTTTTGATGCATGTTTTGAAGTTGATCCTTGATGTTTCTTCTTTCCATTCATGAATTGATATTTGTATTGATATACATGATCATGCTACTACCATACTTGGATTCATGCCCTAATCTCACATGTTTTCTCTTTTGAAGTGTGTTTTACATGAGCTTTTTGTTGATAAATGTTTGTTTGTTGTTAAGATGCATACCTTGAACCTTCTTGCTTTTTCTTTACTCATTGACATAAGATGAATGTGATGTGATTTAGCTACTGCCCCCTCTTGTTTATCATATCATTTGACCTCACTTCACTTTTTTTGTTGGTTAATATAACTTCTTGTTTGGTTTTAAGTCATTTGTGTGTTCATTAGTGCATTGTTTTGCCTAATTTGTTTTGACTTCCATTCTTGAAGTTTGGTTTGAAGTGTGTACACTTGATGTTGGTTCTGGTCTTGGATGATTAAATATGATACTTGCATTGCTCATTGCTTATGTTAATCTCATTTCTTGAGTTTCTTGATGTTGCATCTTCTCCTTCATCTCTTTCTTCTTTCTTCTCTTTTAAGCCTTAAGACTTGTTTAAGTCTTAAGTTTGCTTTTGTTTGTGATTGATTAGTATAATGTTTACTTGTGTTTGTTCACATGATCCCTTAGGATTCCTAGCTCAACTTAATCTTTGATTAAGTTAGAGGTAGGAGAGACATTAGGCTTTCAATCCTTTGCATGATAACAATTAGGATAGTCCCTCTCAAACCTTAACCTTAGGTCTACCTCTTTGCATGCTAACATTATGTAGAATTCCCTTATATCTCAACTTTAGGACCATTGTGCATGACAACATTAGGATCTAGTTTCCCCTAATTGTTTTTCTTTTCAACCCTTTGAGTCTTTTCTCTTCTCATCTCACAACAAGTTCAAAACACTTAATAAATACAACGAGTATTGTGCACCACGAGCCTTAAGTACATGGGAAGTGATAAGCGGGAGTCCTTCCTTACCTTGTCTAGGGTGTTTTGCATACGTCCCGTCTTGGGTCGATTTGCAACGCATTCGATCCTATGTCATAGACTTTAGTGCAATACGAGTTTCAAACTAACTTAATTCACTTTTATCTAAAAAAAACAAACAAAGTTCAAATCTTTTTAGCCTTCGGGATGGGTTTCAAATCCTTTTCAGAAAAGAGCACGTTATTTCCGTTCTGTCGCAAACAGGATTCGACCCTAACTGTCGGACACGAACCTAACGCCACTCATAAAAATACTTACCGACCCATAGGTCGAACTACGACTGCTCTGATTTTCTCTCTCTCTCGTCCAATTGAGGATACGTAGGCACAAGACGGCGATGTCTTGGCGAGCAACCTCCCCCCTTCACCCATAGTCTTACAAACTACGTTGACTCTGACTTTCCCATTGCACGAGGGAATACGTAGGCCTAGGACGACGATGTCCTATCGAGTCTCCTTTGTCCTTTTGTTTTTTCTCTTTTTTGTTTCCGTTTAGCAGTAGAACTTTAGATAACACACCCTTTGATTAGACAACAAACGTGGATCCCATCGAGTACGATGGACGCGAGGGGGTGCTAATACCTTCCTGTCGCATAACCATCTCCCGAGCCCGGACTATGGTTGCGATGACCATGTCTTCTCCCTTTAAGACGTTTTCTTCGATTGTTTTCTTTCCTTTCGTCGGGATAAATAACGTTCGGTGGCAACTCTTCTGTTTTTTCTGCCGGTTGTTTTTACCCATTGCGACACACACTAAACGCGCGAAAGCGACAATATAGATTTTAGGCTAACATTTAATCCAACTGCGAGAAAGCGAACAGTTCCTTTAAACTAATTATTTTTCTTATAAGAAAACATTATGCCAATTTAATTATGAATTAATACGACTTTGTGAGTACTGTTGGTCGGTGAAAGTCGCATTTCGGTCTGCGTCTTTAGTTGATTTTCTAAATTAGCTTATTTTAGTTATTTTGTATCCAAAATTATTATTATTAGCCTTAGATTTACAATGTAACGGTAGATAATGATAGGTTGATATTTGGTCTCTGGGTTCGATTCTTTTTTATATTACTACGTTATTTTCATACACTTGCGGACCTATCATGTGTTCAAATCATTTAAGGCTGAAGTTGAGAATAAACTCAACAAAAGAATTAAGAGTGTCAAATGTGATTGTGGCGGTGAATATTACGGCAGATATGACAGTTCAAGTGAACAACGTTCGAGGCCTTTTACCAAATACCTATAGGAATGTGGAATCGTCTCATAGTACACTAAGCCATGGTCACTAGTATGAATGGTGTGGCTGAAAGAAAAAATCAAACTCTTAAGGATATGGTAAGGAGTATGATTTTTCATTCTACCTTTCCAAAGTCACTATGGGAGAGAGACTAAAAATTGCAGTTTACATTCTAAATAGAGTCCTAACCAAGGAAGCTACCAAAACATCTTATGATCTTTGGACTGGGTGAAAGCCTAGTTTGAAACATTTTCATGTACGGGGATGTCCAGCCGAGGCAAGGCCTTATAGGCCAAATGAAAAGAAACTGGACTCCCGAACAGTGAGCAACGACTTTATTAGTTATTCTGAGAGATCTAGGGGCTACAAATTTTATGATCTCATATTATACTTACTTTTTGAGATGGGAACAACCATATTCTTTGAGGATATTTAGTTTGGAGGAATAATAAGGTTAGAGACTTTGTTTTAGAGGAAGAATCAGTAAAAACTTCAGAACCCATTCATACACTTGCTTTAACGAAGCAAGTATGGAATCTCTATAATACATTATTGAATTTTCTCCAACTCAAGATGATTGGGTAATTCATGAAGAACAAACTCAAGATCCTCAAGAAAAAAGTGTTACTAGAACCAATACCTTTGCAGAGATTCACTAGAGAAAGGAGAGATGATATTTTGGATTATTACATAGTCTTTCTCCAAGAACATGAGGAAAATAATGGTATGATGGAAGATGACCCAATTAACTTCCGTCAAGCCATGCAGAATTCAAACTCGAAAAAGTGGATTAAAGTAATTAAGGAGGAGCATAGGTCTATGCAAGACTATAATGTTTCAAAACTTGCCTCATTACTAGAAGGTGTGAAATCCATTGGTTGTAAATGAATTTTTAAGACCAAGTGGGATTCTAACGGAATTGTGGAGAGGTATAAGGCTCTTCTTGTGGCTAAGGGTTATACACAAAAGGAAGGGATTGACTTTAAAGAGACTTTCTCTTCGGTTTCATCAAAAGACTCTTTTAGGACAACTATGGCTCTTGTTACACATTATGATTCGGAACTTCATCAAATGGATGTCAAGACAACATTTTTAAATGGAAACGTTGATGAAATAATTTATATGGGGCAATTAGAAAAATTTTTGTCACCAGACTCAACGAATATGGTTTGCAAATTGACAAAATCCAATTATGGACTAAAGCAAGCGTCTCGTCAGTGGTACCACAAGTTTCATGAAGTAATTCTCTCTTTTGATTTTGATGTGTAAGTTGTTGAGGATTATGTGTATCACAAATTTAGCGGGAGCAAGTACATTTTCCTGGTATTGTATGTTGATGACATACTGCTTGTCACTAATGATATATGCATGATGCACGAAACCAAGAAATTCCTACCAAGAATATTTGAAATGAAAGATTTTGGTGACGCCTCCTTTCTATTAGGAATTCAGATAGACCGAGACCAATCTTGAGGTATTCTAAGATTATCACAAAGGAGCTATATCGAAAAGGTACTTAAATGGTTTGGCATGCAGGAATGTAAACCAAGGGATGCTTAAATTGCTAAGAGAGACAAGTTTAGTCTTGGTTAGTGCCCAAAAGGAAACATAGCAAATAACGAAATGCAAAATATTCCTTATGCATCAACTGTAGGGAGTCTGATGTATACCCAAGTCTGTACGCGTCTGGATATTGCGTTCATAGTTCGGATGTTGGGCAGATATTTGAGCAATCCAGAATGGGTCATTGGAATCTCTGACTCAGATTGTGCTGGATGCCAAGATAGTAAAAGATCCACTTCAGGCTATATCTACATGTTGGTTGGTGGTGCAGTTTCTTAGAGTAGTTCTAACCAAACTCTTACAATTTCATCCACCATGGCAGTGAAATTTATAGTATTTTTTTAGGCATCTAACCATGGGATTTAGTTGAGGAACCTTGTCACTGGGCTACAAATTATGGAAGAAATTAAAAGAACACTTAAGTTATATTGTGACAATAAATCAGTTGTCTTATATTCCAAAAATAATAGAAGTTTGACTAAGTCAAAACATATTGACATCAAGTTCATAGTTGTTAAGGAAAGAGTATAAAGTGGACATATTTCCATAGAACACTTAGGGAAAAACTCCATGATATAAGGTCCTCTTACAAAGGGAATTCCACCCAAGGTCTTTCATGAGCACAATACTCACATGGGTGTTTTATAGTTTGAGGAATCTTTAGTTTAACGGGAGTTAGTCATTTATGGATTTTGTGTTTTATGTTTGGTATTATGTATGCATACTCTGGTTTTGAATAATTTTTGGTTTGTAAAGTTTGATATTCAACTATTTATACTTTGTACAATAAGGTTATTGAATGATCTCACTAAATTAAAGTAGTACCAGTTGAAAATCGATACATACGAACTTCATGTGATTTTCATGCTACACATTTCATGATGAATCTATGTCAATTAGTTATGTCACTTTTAGTGATCATTGATGGATTTTAGTTATGATTGATATAACGAAAATTACTTTGGTTCTATGTACTAACATAACTAATGAACGAGATATTTTGGATATACTTGAAGTAAATAATGTCAAATTTTGAACTCATAAAGTCTAACATGTGTGTAATGTTATATATGTGACCAGTGGAAGATTGTTAGAATTTTGGGTCACAAATGTAATACTAAACGTGTTATGGCCATTATTTAATTAGTCAAAACTATAGTGGTCTAATTAATATTAAGTATGTGCCTAAAAACATAAATGTTATTAAATGTAAGGTTATTGTGTAGATACCATAAGTAAATATCTAATTTGATGAGAAGACAAATTAAAATATTAAAAACTAAGAAATAACCCTAAAGCTATTTATATGGGCTATGCTCCCCATTTGTAGAGTGATCGAAACACACAGTTTATCAGGATTTATCTACATCCCCATCAGAAGAGATTCAAAAAACCCTAAGAAACTCTACAAATCGGAAGATCACATACCCGCAAACCTTCAACGATTTTAATGGCAAACTCATGTACGCTTTCACTTTCATTCTCTAATTGAATTCTGATATGGATTTAAGGGATATGAGTTGATGATTTATCGACTCAAATGGATTAATTTAGAACTATATTCTTAATTTATACACTGTTAGAAAAATTACATTAAAAAACTGTAAAATATATTTATTCTAGGGTTAATTATACAATATCCCCCCTGTAATGTTAGCGAGTTTCGGTTTATCCCCCCTGTAAAATTTTTTTTTTTATTCCCCCTTGTAATGTGAAGATTCCCTCACTATGACCCATGAGTGCACTATTCGCTGAAGTGGCGTGTATATGTGTTATTTAATTTTTTTTTTTTAAATTCACGTCAGCAAATAATAAAAAATAAAAAAATTCCACGTGGCATTTTTAATTTTTTTTTCAATTTTTTTTAAATTTAATTTTTTTTTATTCCGATGGCGTAAATTAAAAATCGCTCATATTACAGGGGGTAAAATATATTTTTCCTGTTTTTAAAGTTTTTTCAATTGTTATTATTTTAGTATTCACACAACCCTTGTAGCATCAAAATAAAAAATAAGAGATCAATGAAAAAAGTTTTGATAATTGAAGAGAGAATTTAATATTGCAAGTTTGATCAAGTATTGTGTTATTCATTTAGTAAGAGGCAATCTAGTATCCCGTGGTAGGTATGAGATTATTCTATCTCCTATCCCTTAACATTCATGTATGAGCGATATCTGTTATATTTGGAAATAACATATTTTCACATTAATCATCGGGTGTGATTGAGTTATAAAACTCTTTTTTTTCTTAGCAATGATAACTGTTGAGTTTATCAAATAAACGTGATTGAATTGTATCAAACTGCATTTTCGACATCCCCTATTCTATATGTATTCTTCCACTCAGCACATATATGGTTTTATCCTTACTGCTTATTGCATTGTCGCTATTAGGCCATAGGTAGTATGTTAGGTTTGAATAATTTTTTTTCATGATAGTTTGAATTTTATGTGTAATGTATCCAAATCAGTATAATTTTTTTTGTATATTAGTCATGCATGTAACATATTAGTTGACATGTGCAATGAAAGAGGGATAAAAGATGTTTCATTCGAATGATGATTAGTGCATAGAGTTTAGTTAAAATTTGAAGCTTTGAGTGGTGTATGAACAGAGGTTATTATTGTAACTAAGCATTGTATTAAAACAATTATTTTGTTGGTTAACCAAAAAGTAGCCATTCGATTTAATGTGTCATATTGTGAGTTTCTTTCAAATGTCTACCTGTATTTATTTATTTATTAAAGCTTTCAAACTGATACTAACCAACAGAGTGCCACGGCTACAAAGTATTTCATATGCAGCATATCAAAGCATTTTTCATTGATCTCTGTTTTTCATTTTGATGCTACGAGTGTTGTGTGAATACTAAAATGATACAGTTGAAAAAACATTAAAAACAACAAAAATATATTTTATAGTGGTGTATGTATATATTAAACCGTATTTTATAGTGGTGTATGTATATATTAAACTGTATTAATGGCAAGATCACTGCTCCTGCTGAATCAGATCCATTGTTCGATGCATGGGAACGCTGCAACAACATTGTGCTAGCATGAATATCTAAGTCTCTTTCTCCGGACATAGCCCAGAGCACCATATATGTCGACAATATTGCTCAACTCTGGACTGATCGCCAACATCGATTTTCCAAAACTGATCATATCAGATTATAATACCTTCTTCAACACATTCATTCTATGCACCAAGGAAAGAAATCGGTGACAACGTACTTCAATGAACTCAAAATACATTGGGAAGATCTTGAAACTCTACGAATTCTTCCAATATTAAATTCTCTCTTAAATTATCAAAGTTTTTTTCTTTGATCTCTTATTTTTCATTTTGATGCTACTAGTGTTGTGTGAATACTAAAATGATAACAATTGAAAAAACATTAAAAACAGCAAAAATATATTTTACCCTTTGTAATATGAGCGATTTTTTATTTACCCCCCCTCGTAATAAAAATAATTAAATTAAAATTTTTTTTTAAAAAATTAAATTTTAAAAATATTAAAAATGCCAAGTGAAAATTTTTTAAACTATTTTTTATTATTTGCTGACGTGGATTTTAAAAAAATAATACCAAATTAAATTAAATGACACATATATATGTCACGTTAGTAAATAGTGCATTCAGGGGTCATAGTGAGAAAATCTTCACATTACAAAGAGGAAATTAAAAAAAATTCTTTTATAAAACATAAACCGAAACTCACTGATATTACAGAGGGGTGTTGTATATTTAACCCTTTATTCTAATTTAAAATAAAACTTCTATTTTTCTCTCATATTTGTTTTCTCCATTTTCAAAATCTAGTGAATACATTAGATAATAAAAAAAAAAGTATTTTTAAAATTCAATGAATACACTGTATTGAAAACTTCTCTTTTTTAGTAATCTATACTTATTAATAAAATAAATATAGTGTTGTGAAAAAATTGTCAATGACATCTATTAAGAGTGTTTTTTTAATATTCTATTAATTGTAACATTTGTTAAACTTATTTTATTTTTAAGTTTATATTTAATTGATTAAAAATTCATGTTTCAATTGATGGATTCAACCAACAAATCAAAATTTCGTAGAGAAGATAGAAATAGATTAATTTAAAATTAAACATTTTTATTGACTAAAAAAATTGTAAAGTCAAGTCCAAAAAAACCACAGTTAAATACACATGGACATCTTTGATAACTTTTCAATAAGTATATCAAATTTGACAGATGCGGTATGTTTAACATATAGTTCAAGGTTGTGGTAGTAAATAATGTTAGATAATGTATAAGGAGCTTTTTGTTATAGTTCAACTAAGTGTAATTTAATATATATATATATATATATATATATATATATATATATATATATATTAATTTTTATTTTCACAAGTTATGTCTTATAGTTATTGAAACTCTAGTCTTTTTTTTCTTTCTTTCTATTATGTCATATCTATTGTTAACACGATATCAAAGGCTTGGTTAACTCAATGAGACATTTGCAATAATAAAAATTCTCCTCCAATTTTGTTGTTATTTTTATTTCATTACTCATTTAATTGATTGTTATCATCGATTTGTGTTACAATTTGTTTTCCCAAAAAAAAACTTATTGGGAAGAAAGTGGTATACTACACTGATTTTGACAGAATGAAAAATATTTTTAAAAAATCAAGTGTCATCGAATCAATGTTTTCTTCTTGGGTGGTTTCAAATGTGAAATATGAAGAAGCCCGGTTATTGACTTACGGTGAATTTGGACAAAGTTTGTTTATGAAAAGAGAAATAGATTGTAGAAGTCTCGAAAAAGATGGTTCACCATTGGTCGTTTGATCTGGGTCCCGCCTACAACTGGTGAACTATTTTACCTCATAATGATGTTGATTGTAGTCAAAGGCCCTACTTCGTATGAGGAAATTCGTAAAATTGGCGATACTCAATACGATTCTTTTAGGGATGTTTGCTTTGAAATGGGTTTCCTTAAAGATTATCGAGTAGACATTTGGGCTATCAAAGGGGCCAATGAATGTCATTTTCTTCAAAAGCTTTTCGTCATTATGCTTTTGTCAGGTGCAATTAACCGCTCTGCTCATGTATGGGATGAGTCATGTCTTTTATTATCTGATGGGATGTCGCACGAACAAAGACAGATAACACACAATCCAGGTTTGTAACATATTACACTAATATCCTTATACATACCTCTCAGTAATTCAATCGTATGACTTTTACAGTCTAACTGAAATGAAGTTTTCACATTAACTCAGATCAATGCATGTTATACTTGCAATAATTTTTCCAGACCTTTTACTCCATTTCCTATTGCTAAAATCATTTTCACTACCACTAAATTGTGATATTGAAACCAACCTCTGCTATTAAAATTATTTGACAATCAGAATCTAATTTTTCCTTTCCTTATAGGGTTGCTTTTGAGTGATTTGGAATTATAGAATTTGACCTTACTTGCAATTGAGAATTTACTTCAGGAAAACCGTAGAAGTCTGATGGATTTTAAACCAATTCCATATTCGAATGGATATGTTATTCAACAATTGAGAAACCGCCTCATTTATGATGAACGCAATTATGATGTCCCAACTATGAAAGTTGAGTTCGCTACTCTTTACGATGCTCTTACCGGTATTTGAAACTGTCTACTTTTTTTGTCATTCCAAACATTTATATACTCACAGTTCAAGTGTTAAACATCAAAAATATGTATCACATTTTTACTGAGATATTTTTTATATTTGCTTTAGATGAACAAAGGAGTATCTACGATAAAATCATTAACGCGGTCAATACTAAAAAAGGTGGAGATTTTTTCCTACATAGTTATAGCGGAACATGTAAGACTTATATGTGGAGAACATTTGCATGATCTTTGAGGTCAAAACATGATATATATGTTTAACAATTGCAACAAGTGGAATAACATCTATTTTGTTGTCGGGAGGTAGAACAACACATTCTAAGTTCAATATACATGTTCCAACTTTGGAAAATTCTACTTGCAAAGTTAAATACGGCGATAACGTCGCAGAACTTCTAAGTAAAACAAAACTGGATATTTTGAATGAGGCACCCATGGCTCATAAGCATGCTTTTGAGGCACTTGACTGAACCTTGAAGGATGTCATGAGTACCTACGTTAATTCTGACGATGTTTTTGGTGGCAAGGTTGTTTTTTTTTGTTGTGACTTCAGAAAAAGTTTTACATGTGGTCCCTAGAAGAATTCGTTTTGATATTGTCCACTCTTCAATAAATGCTTCCTATATATGTAATTCTATAAAAGTTTTGACTTTAACCAAGAACATGCGTCTACATTGTGGACCACGTGAAGAAGAAATAATGGAAATCGTGAGCTTCTTAAATTGGCTTTTGAAAATTGGTGAAGGGAGAGTTTCTGAACCAAATGACGGAGTTGCCGAAATTGACGTGCTCTCTGAGCTTTTAATAACTAAATTTACCGACCCTATTGTTGCCATTGTCAATGGTATTTATGCGGATTTCATAGATAGTTATCAATCTTACGACTACCTCAAAGGTCGAGCGATACTAGCATCAACATTGAAAGTTGTTGATCAAATCAATGATCATGTTCTTTCCTTGATGCTAGGTAAAGTTATTAATTTTTTATTTCAATTTGACATTTAAATATTTATTTTTTTCCCTCATAATTATCCCCTTCATATATATGAGACTTACGGGATTACTACAGCTCAAACATTGTGCATCGGTCAAAAATACATGACAAAAACTTCCTTGATGTCCTAAGCCACGAATTTCTCAGTTCATTGAAAAGATTTGGGTTGCCTAACCATCACATTAAGTTAAAGGTTGGAACACCAATTATGTTTATGAGGAACATCGTTCAATCCGAAGGTTTGTGTAATGACACAAGGCTTATCGTAACAAAGCTGGCCAATCATGTTATTGAAGCAGCAATCATGGCTAAAAAAGGAAATAGAAAATTGATTCACATTCCCCGAATGGATATGTCCCCGTCCCAATCCCCTTGGCCATTAAAATTAAACAAGCCTCAATTCCCAATTATTGTATCATATGCAATGAGGATTAACAAGTCCCAAGGACAATCTTTGGATTGGGTAGGACTTAATATACCAAGAGATGTTTTCACTCATGTTCAAATTTATGTCGCATTTTCAAGAGTCACAACCAAAAAGAGAATCAAAATATTGATACACGATGACTACATCAACGCGAAATCTACAACGACAAACGTTGTTTGCAAAGAAAATTTCCACAACCTTTGAATGGTAACACACAACTTCACCTCTCCTTAAATTCTTAACAAACATCATCCATACTTGAGTTTCTTCTTTCCCTATTGCTTATTCTTGCATGTGCCTATTTCCTCTAACCATAATTTTTAATGTAACCTTTATTTATTCTGTTAGTTCCATATGTTACACTTTTCTTTGTAGCTATTTATGAAGATCTTTTAATTCCCATATTTGATAAGAATTTTCTTTGTCCAGGTTACTACTAAAATTATTATTATTATCATGGGTTGTAGATTCAACCAAAATTTTAAGCATGCAATATACATCTCAGCAAGGTTAATTGTAACATTTTTGTCATCTACACTTTGTTGTTGGATTGTAACTCTTAAATATATAGATTAATTGGTTACATATTAAACCTTCTATATTTGCTACCTTTTTAGTTGGGTTGAATCCCCTAAACTTTTGAATATGAATTCATTTTTTTGTATTCTATTCAGCATAGCTTTTGGACAACAATTAAACAAACATTCATATTACATGCAACTTCATAACCTAGTGTTAAAACTATAATTAAACATTCACAACAGTTAAACAAAATGGTTTTACATCACCATTGCTTAATATTAGTGATACATAATATTCAAATTACATGCAACTACATAACATGGTGTTCATACTACATAAAATTCAAATTACAAGGCAATACATAACATGTTTTTATATTGTCATTACTACTTAAACATCAGGTGTTCAAACTGCATATAAAACATCATTACAATATATTACCGATTATATCCCTTCCTAATATTTCTATGCATGACTTAACCCTCCAAACCTGTCATACACTAATACAATACAATTTTCTTATTCCTTTTTAATATCTGTTATGTTACATTTACATAACTACACTTGTTTATGACTTTAACTCTATCATATCACATTCAATAACACTAATAGTTAACAACCACTACTAATTACTGGTTACAATTTTTTTTTTTTAAAACATTACTACTTATACATTATATGTACAACATCTTCATCAAAAGTCCATCAACAAAACATTAACAATGACAAGGTCTTATAAACATTTCATGCATTTTTGTTTTTCAGCATCAATATTACTCTGTTCTCAATTCCATCATCTTACCATTTCAAATTAACCATTCCAAAAATTGTACCATATTTATTCTTGTCATTATAATTTCAAACTAACTAATTTCTAATACTTAACCTGTTATCAAACTAAACACAAACAAAACAAAATGAACATTTACTAAAAACTTCAAAATTTAAATTACTACATTATACTTAAACATCACAATTTGTTCATTACATCATATAGTTTAGCTATACCATACCTTACACCTATTACATTAACATAACTTAAAAACAACCTAAAATTTACTGCAACTTCATTCCATAATATTGCTTATACTTTGCTTACACAACACATAGCATCAAAATATATTCAACCAAACAACATCACAACATTATGCCGAATGTTGTTAACATTTTCAACCAAATTTACTACTCCCAAAGCCACAAACATTAAAATCCGACATAAATTCAAAATATATTCCATTGTCTCCACAGTAACCTCAAACAACTTTTCTTACAGTGTTTAGAATATACACAAATAGACGATCTGGAGGATTACGAATCGTAAAATCCACCTTGTCCCCTCTACAAAGCCTCTTCTTCTTCGCGTACTCGTACAAACCTTTGCCGGTGAATTTCCCCACCTTTACCACCTTATTCTTTCTTTTCGCATAATGAACTTCCCTATAATACCTATCTCCAGTATCACAATCAATAATCTTAATCTCTTTATGGTTCCACCACAGACGCTTCTTTGTCACATACCTTAGAAAATGTTGCATAAACAAATTATACAATCTCATATTTATCAGCAAATAACATGTATGTTGCTTCATACAACATTATCTAATACACCAACATACCAAATCATTTTTTTCACTTTGTATCCAAAACTAACAACCATTTCCCATGAATACTCCTCCTCCTTTTCTGAAACATCATCGTCTTCAAACTGATTGCTGCGAATATCCAAGTTTGGATCATCTAAAGCCGCAATAATCCTTTCACGGATCCTAATCATTTCTTGAATCTCACTGTCAGATATGTCACTTCCAGAGCTGTCTTCCCAACTGCAATAGAAATTGACATAATACTTAACTTTGCACCTATTCAGGGCCGGCCCAAACAAATTAGAGGCCCTGTTTTAATTTTTATAATTGACCGCTAATAAAATAAAGTATAACATATATATTAAAAAATTTCTTTAAAAATTACACAATTTTTTTTTATTAATAATTGATATAATAGAAAGTAAAATCAACTCGTAGTTGTGTAGACAGTAGTTTGAATTCAAAATTGCAACATCCCACTAATTCACTTTTAAAAATGAAATTCTAAGACACTAGAATATTTGACAAAAAAATTTAATAATATAATTACTATATTAGATTAATTAGTGTTATGGATATAACTATTTAAATTCAACTCATTTTAATAACTAACTCAATTAATTAAACCAATCAAATTACAATTCTCACCATATATTAACCTAGATTAAGCCAAATTAACCAAATAACTTTTAATTTAACAACTTAATTTATTAATTATTTAATTATAATAATATAATTAAAATAATTATAAATTTAGTAACTTTTTAATATATTTATAAAATAAAGTTAAAGAATACATTAAAAAATACAAAACTACTATAAAATAAAATAAGATGTATAAGAAATAAGACGAATTGATGTCGTTTATAAAATAATTATGTATGATATTTTATTAAAAATGAATTACAAAATTAAGTAAATTGAATATATATTAAATGGTTGTCAATTAATGAAAAAGTGATTGTAAATTGGAATAATTTTAAAGCTTTTGTGAATACCAAAATAAAATAATTTGAACAATTAATGAACCAGTAATGTTGCCCATATAAGATTGTCTGCATTGTTTTATTTAGACGGATGAGAATCTAATCATATAGTACACATTATAAAAATCTTATAGTATTAACACAAAATTACAAATTATTTATAGGCTAATAGAATAATAATTTTTTATTTGAGGCCCTCTACACATTTGAGGCCCTGTGCTGTGGCACTTGTTGCACATGCACAGGGCCGGGCCTGCACCTATTACTTTAAGTTTATAAAACTACATCAACTTTAACATGGACTTCAGAATCTTACCGGCTATTTTCACTTGACATAGAGTTTTCCACTTGAGCCGCTTTCTGAGTTGTGTCTTTTTTCCGCGAAATCTGTAACACCTTTTTTCTGAACCCATTATTGTTTTTCCTTTGGCCTCAGTGTGCATTTCATCCAGCATTTTTCTGATCCACTTTAGATCTCCAAATTTTTCCCATGAGGCTCTGAAACAAAACACAACATGTAATAAAATCTATCATAAGCACAATACAACTTTTAAACTTTACATGGAACACATTAAACAAATCATATACATCAGTGATAAACCGTTTCAACTCATATTGCAACATGATTCAAACACATTACATACCCGATTTTGTCTGAAGCATTTTTCGATGATGCCATTTTCTGTTTTGGGATAAGATGAACAGTATTGTTCATTATGACTATGAAGAGATAAAGTTGGAGACTATAACAACATGGCATCGGAAATGACTTTATAGCTGAAGCAAAACATTTGGTCTACTTAATGACTTATTCTCTTCTTTCTTCAACTGACACACACATATATTAAATGTTATAACCGGGTTCACATTCATCACAAAACTATACGACCCAAATGTTTCTTTCTATTTTGTCTCATTTGACTCCAAACTTTACTTCCTTCTTCAATTCATTTCATTATTTTTTCTATTTCATTTTTTCATTTTTCTTTTAAAATACACTATTAATTTTATATTTTATATTAATTCCTTCTATTCTGAGCATTTTTACTCAATTTTTTTCAAGACTTGTTATTATATTCACCATTTATATTTATAACATGCTTTTATTATTTTTGGCATTCTAATCTTTATTTTCTTTTTTTTTCTTCATTTGCATTTTTTCTCCCTATTTTATTATCTTTTTGTATCAATTAAACATACCACACCAGTATCCGTGCGAACGCACAGGTATCCCACTAGTTTCATCTTGTAACAAGACTTTTTCCACAACACGAGTGCATTCGTCAATTGTTTTTGTGATATGTGTTTACCGTCAAAATTGGTAAATAAGCGTTAGTCTTCCAAATTCTTATAATTTTGGTTACTTACAGGATCGACTAGATTGATCCTAGGAAATGTGATTCTGTTCGTTTCAAGTTTTATCATTTGTGAATATTTCGACAATGTTCTTTTAATTGGTTAAAAATAATACTACAATTCTTAAAGAAGTGCAGAAAAGTAAATTGTAAAGTAAATGACTTCAAAATAAATTTACATGAAATGTAAATGACTAAATCTTAAATGATTCAATGAAAATGTAACAGTATGGTAGTCACACGTACATTGCAACTCTTGAAACTCGTTTCTCAACACACACAGATACTTTGAGTAAATTTGAGTTTTTGTACAAGTTTCAACACACCAATCCTAACTGTTAAGACTCCTATTTATAATGAATAGAAAATAACTATAATCTAACGGTCTCTTCTCCAGAAGATGCCATGTTTTTGATGGTGTTCTCATCGCTATGCACAACCTTCCACGTATTTCGAGAAACAGATAAGGCCAAAAAACAGTTATTAGCCTCATTTTGAATTGTGTTCGTCAAACGCTACTCCAAGCAACTCCGTCGAACTCAAGTCTAGACCAAAAATATTCTAAGTCCCAGACCAAAGAGTCTTCTTCGACTATATCCTCGAAAATCTTGTTGTCGAAAGTAACATATTCTTTTCAGAATATCTCTTTAAGCTCTATTGATTTATTTCAACATCCATGTGCATCGAAATTCCAGTCAACAAATTGCCCCCCAAAAATGTCATTTTCGACTACAAGGAGAAAAAGACATTTTTTTAAATGTTTTTGACGCTACAACATCTTCACTGCGATGACGTCGTGGTCATCATGACTATGTCTCTTAAACGTCCTTTTGAGACGTGCGAGAATCCAAACTTTAATCATCACACTCCTATTTTCTAGGAGATCGTGGGCCACGCCAATTGCCACCGTCCAATCACTCTCTCCCCGATCAGCACGTGTTCCACGATCTCAACAACTATCATCATTGTTGAAATGAAATGTCTCTCTTACATCCCAATATAAATACTTCTTTTCACCTTCTTCCTCATTTTTTACTTCTTCTGACATTTTTCTTCTAAAGCGCAAGACCAAATCCTTCATCTTTTCTCAATAAAAGCTCCAAACAAAATCAAATATTTTCTTCATTTCTAACATCAATGGCATCCAAAGCTAAGAACCCAAAAGATTCCAAGAAGCGAACGTCTCTTCCTTCTATTCATAAGATTCTGGGTCCCAAAGTTGTGGGGAATCAACATTACATCCTAGAGCCTCCTCTTGAAGAAGAGAAACGACACATTTACCAATCTCATGTATTAATCCTTATCTTAATTTCTGGAAAAGCATATGCTATTGTTGGTCCTTTACCAAAGATTAATGCTAATGCTGAAAAACTTAGAGAATATTTTCCCACTTATCATAGAACTAAGCCCATAGCAAGTAGGAGAAAATCTAAGGCTAGCAATGAACATGTGAACACTGAACCAAGTACGATAGCTGATACCCATGCAAAGTCCTTGATTGAGCCTGTAGAGAAACCCATTAACCTAGATTATATGAGCAATGCTCTTAGAGTATTTTGCTCCTGGACCTTGTCGAAAGACCCTGAAAATTAATTATCCTGGCTTGCGAAGATAGAGAAAAAGAAAACCCAAATTTGGAAAAATATAGAAATATTCGACATGATTCAACTGTCGAAAGCTAGACCAGGTTATTGGCAAACTATGTTGCTAACCTCCTTATACTTCTGGGATAATACTCACAACAATTTTCACTTCCCCTGTGGAATGTTAGCTCCCACACTATTCGACATTGTCGCAATCACTGGTCTTCGACCAATCGGAGACGCTTTCGATCCCAGCCACATGACAGAGAACATATTGCTGAAGAACATATTGCTTTTCTCGCACTTTGGTTATCTCGATGTGTTTTTTGCTCTAAATCTTAACAAGTGGCGAAGAAGTTCTTAACCATGGTAAACCAAATACACGCTGGTCACAAGCTCTGTCTTAGCCAAATGATTTTGGGTTGCCTATATGAGTCTTTAGAAGAAGGTGTCAAGATCCTCAAGAAAATCCAACTTGGGTCGAACCTACTACTAGTTGGCCCCTTTTGGTTGCTTCAATTGTGGCTTAATGTTACTTTCGAACCTTTGTTGCCATCCCGCAACATAATCAATGAAGAGGCTGATGAAATTAAAAATAGAAGAGACGAGGAGACACGCCTCATCCAATTGACTCCCGATGACGAAGGGCTAAATTTTTAGAAGACTTTCACTGAATATGTAATGATGTATGCCAAGCGCTACAATTTTACTCCCTCTATGGCTCTTTTCGTCAACGGAGCTTATGGCCCATAGTGGTTCACTAGAAAGTTTCCAGCTCCTTCAAAAGATCAAGAAGCGGAATCTTTGGCCATATAGGAAGAATTCCTCACACAAAAATTGATAGCAACAAGGCTTGGACCTTCCAAGAATTAAATAATCCTTCTCAGCTACCAACCCAATCTTGTCTCTCGACAGTTTGGACTTAATCAAGTTCTGCCCAAGCCAGTATTCCTAAAGAAAAGCTTCGTTGTCCTTTACAACATGTACCATAATGAAGCTGAATGTAATGAAGAAATGTATCAGTATATTGGCACTACTCAACTCACCCCCATTCCATTCAAACAATTATACCATTGTTCCCAAGAATATGATACTTGGTGGAGACATTACTACTCCACATAAATGTTCGACGTTAATGCTTTTACTCAGCACTTAAAAACTGTTTTTGCTTCTGTACAGGACAAATCCAAGAAAGGTATTTCGAATCACATCAAAGAAATCCAAAAATTCTAGAAGTACTTTGAGACTACCTACAGACCTGATGATCTTAGTCAAACCATCTGCGAAGTAACAGTTACTTTGAGAGAAAATTTACAAAGAAACTCCCAGATTTAAAACTACCTTCGTACGTTAAACACGAACACATGTATGAGTTGGCTTTTAATTTACACCCACCAAAATCCCCTCGACTGCCAACGGCTGATTTCGGTGTGGCTTTTAGCCCTCCATTTCCCGACTGGTTTGTCTGCGGGGACTTCATCAAAATCCTTCGACAAGACTCTCAAAATATAGCAAAACGGGTGGTTCCGACTAAGCACACTCTGGATAATTTCAAAGGACATCTTCATATTGGCATAAAGCATGTTCAAGTACTTTCTCCTATATATGAAGGTGTGGAATAAGAGGAATTTTCAATTTAATTTATTTTCTTCTAACAGTTTCTTGACACCCTTTTTTCTTGTGGCAATTGTTTTGACCTATTCCTGTTTTAACCGTCGAAAGAAAACAGCCAGCAAAAGGTTCAGCAAAGAAAACTTCCAGTTCAACCAAAGGTGAGGGTCAAGAAGAAGAAACCACCAAACCAACAACAATGGTACACTTTGTGTTTTTCTTATTTCGCTTGATGTATTATCTTCATATGCAAATGTTTATGTTATTTTCAAGTAAATCGAAATGCTTCTCCAACTCCAAAGAAACGAAAAGCCAAAGAACCCCAGGTCCAAGTAGTTGAATCAGATGATGATGACTTGTCACCAGACACCTCTAAAATGTCCAAGAATAAAAAGAAGGCAAAGACTTCCGACGCCACCTCCTAACCAAAATCCAACATTATCAAAATCAAACCCAAAAAACTTGTCACTCCAAAGGTAATCGAGGTTGACCCTGAACCTGCTACCAAGGGTACTATTGAACGGCTCAAGAGTGATAACTCCAGCCCTGGGGCAGAAGGTCTTAAGGTAATAAAATCTCACCTCATTTTTCTTAGCCACTTTTTATCTTTGACTCATCATAATTCGAATCCTTTTGCAGGGTGGCACTGATGTCACTGCACAACCTAGAATTAAGCATACCATCCTTGGGAACACCAACACTCCTTCGTACCATCCCACATCTAATAAATATTCGAAAAAATGGTCTATGGGAGAAGTAAATAAACCTGCTAAAGAACAACAAGAAATCTCGCCCCCAAAAGACACAACCTAACACTCTCAAACTACTGAATCAAACCATGAAGATGACGAAGAAGAAGGACATCATGCCATGGAAATCGAAGAAACCACACACATCCAAAACATAGAGGAAATTATGCAAGACAAAGTAGACGGTTCTTCACCAGAAATCAACCAAGGTGATGATACCCCAGACGAGGAAGAATACCAAGAAGAAGATCATCCCCTATTTAACTATGCAAACAATCCTACAGACGAAGAAGAAGATGATGATGAGAACCTAGGTGAAATTCCCAAGACCAACCAAGCTACTGAGATTACCAAATCTCTCAAGGCTCCTTCGACTAGCACAATTGCTGCTCTTTCCCATGAAGAATTGGAAAACCTGGAGAATAACAAAATAGCATACTACCTAAAGGTGATCATGAGCACAAGAGGTAGTTCAACTGACAAATGCTCTAGTTCTTCGACCGTCTCAGGTGGTCAATCTACCAATGAGACTACAGATGAACCTGTTTTAAAAGATTAAGGAGAAAACTTTTGATGTTGACTTGTTCAAAGCCTTAGAAGACAACCCTTCTGCTTGCTTTATCATCAAAGACCTCTTGAAGTAGGTCGATATCTTAACCACTCCTCCTGAAATTGCAGATGTCATTATAGAACTCAGGCTGCTCATCGATCATATCACTGCGAATCTCAACCGCCAAAGGGACTTTTTGACCAAAATTCAGAATAAAATGAATACCCAAACAGCTGAATGGGATGCTGCTACCGAATCCACCAACAAGGTTTCCGAATTGGAGAAAAATTTTGAACAAAATCAAGAAGAATTCAAGACTTGTGCTAGCAACGTTGCTGCTTGGGAAAAATAAATCAAAGAATTGCAAGCCAAGATTTAAAAGGCTAAAGAGCACCAAGAAGAAATTCAGAAGCTCGACCGCCAAGAGCTCGACAATGAAATTCAGGTAGGGGTACATCATGTCAAACGGGCCCATGCTTTGGGAGCATAAATTTATACCCTCAACTCTAACAAGTCTGTAATTGACCGCAACCTGTTGCTCTCAAAGATGAAATATGACTGAATGAAGGTTGCTCTTCCTTTCTAATTATCTTTCTTGCTTGCTTATGTTTGTAATTGTTTGACTTTTTATTTCGACTCTAGGATTTTGTTATGTAATGACTTAGCCATTTTGGCATTTGAATTTAATTACCATTTTGGCCTCAATATTGCATATGAATCATTCTGTTATTATTTTAACCTCCTGAAGCACAAGCCTATATTTTTTCAAATATTTCCCATTGACTCTCAGGAGTCTTCGATCTTCAGCTAACTCTTCAATCTCATACGCATTGTTAGAAAACGCTTGGATGATTTAGAATGGACCTTCCCATTTTGGGGACCATTTACCCAATATTCTATCTTTTTTATCCATAGGTAAAATCACCTTCCATACTAAATCTCCAATTGAAAACGATTTGACTTTAACCTTTTTATTATATGCCTTTTCTCCAATCTGCATCTGTCAGGTTGTCAATAGCCAAAATTTCAAAGTTCTCTTCATCTGCGTAGCCCAGCTTTGTTGTTTCCAAATCTTTCAGAGACAATCTGGTTGACATCATTTTCCCTTGAACTTTGATTACATCTTCCAATTTTTCTTTAGAAATTTTGTACCCATAAGCAATTTGAGCCAAGTCATTGGTCTCCTGATTCTTTAGTCGAGAAATGTATCTAATATTCACCATTTCGAACCTTCACAATAGTCAATTTTCTATCACAAAGTACATTATCAAATTTTCTTTGACACATTTATATTCCTTCGTCATCTGTTTTATAACCAATTTAGAGTCACTAATGATTTCGATTCTAGTTGTCCCCAACTCCAACAGGATTTCAAGGCTGGCTATCAAAGACTCGTATTCAGCCTCATTATTCGAGCAAGGACCTTTGATCCTATACTTAAACTTTGTTGGAATTTTATTAGGAGAAATAATTAATATTCCTATACCCGTTCCAACTTTATGACTAGAACCATCGAAATATAATTTCTAATGCTCAAACTCTAGATAGTTTTGGGAGTTTTCGACTATGGAGTGATCGACTATAAAGTCTGCGACCACTTGTCCCTTCGTGGCCTTTAAAGGCATATAAGTTAGGGAGTACTCAGTTAGGGAAAGTGTCCATTTTCCAATTTGATTGTGTAGGATTGGCTTAGAAAGCATATGTTTAATGATATTATAATGAGACAAAACATACACATCAACAGGCTTTATATAATGTTTTAACTTTGCACATGAAAAATACAAACACATGCACAATTTTTCAATCATACTATATCTAGTTTATGCATCATTGAGGACTCGACTAAGATAGCAAATAGCCATTTTGATGCCATTTTCGTCTTCTTGAGCAAGCATGCTCCCTATAGTTACATTAGACGCAGAAATGTACAATCTCATACTTTTACTTCTACAAGGAGGCGACAGAATTGGAGGATGAACAAGATACTCTTTAATTTTATCAAAAGCTTCATGCTGCGTTTTCCCTCATTCAAAACCTTCATTCTTTAGTCGAAGTAAAGGAGAAAAGGCCTGAGTCTTGCCACTCAAGTTCGAAATGAACCTTCTTAAGAAGTTGATCTTCCCCAACAGCGACTGTAATTCCTTATTTGTTGATGGTGCTTTTGCCTCCATAATGGCCTTGGTCTTGTTTTGATTTATTTTGATCCCCTTCTTGTGGACCACAAAGCCTAGAAAATCCCCGGCCTGCACACAGAGCGCACATTTGAGAGGATTCATATTCATACCATGCTTCCTCATCCTTTCGAATGACTGTTGAAGGTGGTTTATGTGATTTGTTCCTGACACAGACTTAACAACTATATCGTCAATATAAATCTGCATAAATGTTTCTATAAAATCATGAAAAATGGAATTCATTGCTCTTTGTAAGGTTGCCCCAGCATTTTTTTAAGCCGAAAGGCATCACCACCCATTTGTAGATGCCTATGGCCATAGGGCATGGAAATGCCGTTTTTGGCACATCTTCCTCAGCAATGAAGATTTGATTGTATCCAGAATATTCGTCTAGCATACTAAGGTACTCATAGCCTGAGGAGGAGTCAACAAGCATCTCTGCCACGGGCATTGGATATTCATCTTTTGGGGTCGCAGAATTCAGATCCCTGAAGTCAATGCAGACCCTCAAAGCCCTATTCTCTTTATTGACGGGAACTATATTAGCAATCCAGTCGAGATACCTTGTTGTACGGATAAACTTACACTTGACAAGTCTTTCGACCTCTTGCTTTATCTTCGACAAGATTTCTTGTGCAAATCATCTTGGAGTTTGTTTAATTGGCTTCCTTCCTGGCTTGATGGGCAACTTCACTTCTACCAATTCCCTACTCAATCTAGGCATCTCGTCATAATCCCAAGCAAAGCAGTCACTGTACTCCTTCAGAAGTTTAATCACTTCGACTTTGAGTTCTGGGCCAAGGTTGGCGCTTATAGACGTTGGTCTTTTAATTGTACCTTCTCCTAAGTCAATTTCCTTTTGAATCCTAAATACTCATCTATATAGATGGCATCGAGCCTCTGGCTTTGCACTTCGTCTTGAATCTTATCAGGTGGCTCGGGTTCGAAATTTATCCCAGGCCCTTCAAGGTGCACATCAGTTTCGTTGGCTTCAGCAACCATATATTTAACTCCTGCCTCTAAGGCCGCTTTTAATATGTTTTCGGCTATATAAGCCGAAATCTTTTCCAATATTTTAGACATAATCATAGTCACCGAATTCGTCTCCACAGCCAGTCGGCTGGATGTCTGACGTCTCTTTGAATTCAATGTTTTCTCCTACAACCTCTATTTCCCATTGAAAACCATAAGTTAGATGTAGATGAAGGGAGTAATACGCTGCATCGGCAGGGTTGAATGCAAAATAAGCGGGACTGCATGGAGCAATATTCGCCAGATTTTTGTCGAAATGACGCATATCCACGTGATTAACTTCAGCCATAAAATAGCTCTGATATACTTCAATGTTCTCCACTATACCAACATTCCGCCATATCGAGATCCTCTGGTGGAGCAAAGAGGATACGATCCCAATGTCGTGTATCCACTACTACCCAACAACATGTTATAATTGGCTTTCGATGCAATAACCATAAACATGGTTCGCTTGGTAATGGTTTCAATTGTTAAATCCACCTAGATCACTCCCAATGTGTGTCCAATCTTTCCTTCGTAATTTGACAATACCATGTTATGAGGTTTGAGGTCTGTGTCGAACTTTCCAACTTTCTGCAACATAAAGTGTGGCATTAGGTTCACTGTCGCACCACCATCCCCCAGGATCTTGTTGATTCCCAAATTTTCCACCTTTCCTCTAATGAAAGGAGGTTTCATATGACTTCTCATTACTTCACCAGGCCTTTCGAAGAAAGCATTCTGCTCCTCGACATAGCCGTTATTCATTATGTAGTAAGACACTGTCCTATGTCTAGCCATTTCAGGCTCCATCACTTCTTCAGACTCTTCGACCTCCGTAATTCGGTCATACTCCGCCAGTAACACAGAAACCATATTATAGTCGATGTCCAAAGAGGGCTCCGACTTTGTGTCAAAGTTATCAGTTATCATATCATCATCCGTCGGTGGTAATTCTGACTTATCTTTAGATTCTTCCTTTCGAGCAGGGAAAATATTCCTCCATACTGGCTTTTTCTCTTCACCTTTGTCCTTCCTTGGAGGCTGGTTGGTGCTAGACTCCTCCATCGCCTTCTCGTTGGCCTCTCTTTCTGCTTTCCTTCTCCTCTATTTCCTTCGCCACAGAGACATCGACATAGGGTTTTACCCTTGTAATTCTCAAATCTGTAAGCTTGTTGTTTTGACACCTGGAACTCCCTTCGATAGGCTATTGAGGAGCCTTGACCTACTTCAAAACTCTGCCATTTCTCCTGGCCTCGCTCTAGCTTCTCAGCATACTTCACCCATCTTCCTATGAGAGCGTCAGCAGTTGATTTAAAAGTAGCTGGCATATTCGCCTGGAGACTTGGACCTCCTTTCTCTTGCCTTCGAGGGAATCCCCATTTGTCGAAGGTGTAGGGACTGCGGGTATCTCTCCAGTTCCTTCTGCGACTAGCCACTCGAACTATTTCTATGTTCTCATCAATTTTCTTATCGAAAACAGATCTGCACCTAAGGCACAACATCACTTCAGACTTCTTTCACTAGCAGCAATGGAGGAACTCTACCAAGCTTTCATCATTCTTTGGGCAAGCCACCTTCACTTGCTCTTCGCTTTGTCGCGCGCTTTCTACATCACCTTCCATCTCAGTTTCTCTGTTCACTTCGACCATATTGATTTCCTAAATGGTGCCATCTGTGATCTTCATCTTTTGCAATTTTACCCTAAGGCCCTCAGTAGCCTCATTTATGTTACTCTCTTGATTGAAACCCTCAGAGGTTTCGACCATAGTGGTATTCTTGTCACGACCTTCAGACGGTTCGACCATATTGGCAATGGCTGGCTCAGTGTAATAGGCATCTGCCACTTGCAGAGGGTCTAAGTCAATTTTCATCTGAGACTTAGTCTTGTCTCCAAACTTCAGTCTTTCATCCTTAATTGCATTCTGCACCAAATCCCTGAAAAGAAAACACTGTGAGGTTTTGTGGCCTAAAAAATTATGATATTTACAAAAACCTCGTTTCTTTCGTTGTTCTAACAGAGGTATTTTAGCGCCAAGAGGCACCATCATTTGGCCATCTTTGACTAGTAAGTAAAAAAATTTGTCACATTTGGTGACGTCAAAAGTATATGTTCTTTTAGGGAATTTATCATTCTTTTCTGGTTCGACGGGATTTTTCCTATTCGAAGGTGCAAAAACCGTGCATGAATAGGGTGGCCCTTGTTTTAATTCGGCCAGGTTGATTTCGCTTTCGTCAAAACCCAAAGGGTCATAATATGTTTCTTGATCATCTTCATCTAATTCGACATAAGCTACCTTTTCTTTCCTTATATTCTTATTTGCTATGGTTTAATCAGCCTTCAAGCGTTCTACCTGTCGAACCCTATCAGCCAATTGGGCCATATCCCTTAAATATTGGGTGTCTAATTTCTTTCTGATGGAATAATCTAAACCACCAGCAGCCATCTCGACTAACTCGTGCTTAGGCACTTGTGTGAAACACCTTGCCTTTAGCAAACAGAATCTATTGAGATAGTCATCTATTGGCTCAGTAAACTTGCGCTTAATATTAGCCAATTCCTTCAAACTAATCTTCGACTGCCCCATGTAAAATTGTTCATGGAACAATCTTTCTAAACGAGTCCAATCATAAATTGAATTCGCTGGGAGCATAGTGAACAATTTGAAAGCATTCTTAGTAAGAGAACTGGGGAAGTATTTTATTCTTAAGTTTTTATTATTCTCAATGTCCCCTGCCTCAGTCAAATATCTTGCTACGTGTTCGACAGTAGATTCACTAATGTCTCTAGAGAATTTTGTGAATTTTGGGACCTTTAGTCCCCTAGGTAATGTAGTTTGCAGAATGTAGTCAGCCAACGGGGAAATGTAGTTTGGCCTATAGAGTCCAACGCTCACTCTATTTCGTACCATAATCCTTTCGACCATGATAGTCAAGTTATTATTTCCTGCCATACTATCATGTTGAACCTGATGTATGACTTTGTCTGCGTCTTCATTCCTGTTAACTATCACCACCCTTGGTTCATGTTCCCTTGGTACTGGCTGTTCGACCCTAGGGGGTACGATACTAACTCCTTGATTTGGCACATCTACACGAGGTGCATTTTGCTGGACTTAGTTAATGGTAGGATCCTCTTCTAGGATTGCTCCCTGGTTTTTGACCACCAACTCCCTTCGAACTTGTCAAGGCGCTTGCAGAACCCCAAAGAAATCTCCAATTTGAGTCAACTGTGTTGCCATCTGTTGGTTCATTTGGGTGGTGTTTTGAATCAAATGATTAAATATTGTGCTCGTCTGTTGGGCAAGCATATGGATCATGTCATGGTTACTTTCATCCATTTGCTTCCTTAAAACTGCTGCAGAGTTTGTAGTGAAATTGGGCATTTGTTGGGTAGAAAATCCCATCCCTGGGGGTTGGTTAATTCGACTCATATTGTTAACACCCAATCCAGATCCTTGCAGAGGTGAAAACATATTCAGCACTAGGTCAGCGAATGTTGTAGTCGCATTGTGTAAATTTGCCATCTTTAAAGTTGGCATGCCATATGGCTGTTCACTACCATTCAAAGGCATTGAAAATTCGAACACATAAGGCCTGAATACACTAGGTCCTACTAGATGAGGGGTCACCTTTTGACCCTGCGTCCTCACAGGAGATAAAATTGGTCCACTGTGAGCATTCGACGGAATGGTCGTCGTACTCGCCGTGGATGGAATTGCTTCGGACACAGATGTTGTGGTCGTAGTTTCCCCTGTCAAAATAGGGGGTTAGTCTCCATTTTTATTTGTCGGATTCGCCATCCTTCTTACGTATCTCCTTCTTGGTATTGCTTCGTTGTTAGTGACTATTTTACCATTTTTTAATCTCATGCAACGAAGTTAGAGAAACCACAAAATGAAGAACTTTTCAAAATATTTTCAAAAACTAAACACAAGCACTGGTCCCACTGGGCATACCAATTTGTTTACCAATTTCGACGGTAATAAATATGACAAACTATAATTTTTTGGAAATGTTGGTTGAAGTGTTTTACCATATATTCTAAATTTGTTGTCAAAGTTTAAATTTGGTCGAGAATTTAACTAATAGTTATTATCCGTGTAATATTCTCCTCTTCTATTATGTGAATGTATATAAAATTAAATATGTACTACACTATATTAATTTATTTAAATATAAATAAATACTTTAATTATATTGTATCATAAGTAAAACTCATATGATAAAAATTGTTGGAAGATTTAATATGGTGGAGGGAGGATTTGACTTCCAAGTAAAGTGCTTATATGCACTCAGTGTGTATGGTAATTTTACCCTAAGACTCTTTGAATCCAATTTTTTTTATGATATCAATTGAAATGAACTACTATTTAAGGAACTCTCCTTAGAAAATATGATTGGTCTATAGAGAGAACGTCCTCCTTCTCTCAAACTTTGCTCTAAAATCCTTCCTGGTCTTTTCCCAGATTTCCCCCTGCGCTGCTTCTCTTTCTTTCTGCGACGGATGACTCACTCATTAACACACTCTTCCTAGAAAGCTCTCTCAAAGCCAAGACTACCTTCCCAAATCCTTCCCAAATTAAGCCAACCAAATCCTTTGTGGAGGCCATCGAAAATGTATGCAATATCTCCACGAGTCAACTCCCCACTCCTTGTGTGAAAGGGGATCAAATATCCATCTCGATTCCAGAAGATGAGTATCTGATTGGTATTGAAACATGAAAACATAACCTCCATGGGAGAGTTATATGGCCAAAAGGTTCTTCTCCTTTAATTGTGCAACAACTAAAGGCAAAGCTTCAAGCTTTATGGAGCTCCATTTCCAAGTGGGGTGTCACCTTTCTAGGTAAGGGTTTTTCGAATTCTCCTTCCCTTGTATTGTGGATGTTAGAAGAGTTCGTTCTTCTCCTTCTTGGAACCTAAACCCTGGTATCTTAAAACTTATCCCTTGGACCAAAGATTTCGTCCCCTCTAACATAATTCAAAGCTCTGTTCAAATTCGGGTCCGAATCCACGGTCCTACTCAAGAGTACTGGAGACCTAAAATCATGTTCACCATTGCTAGTAGTCCGGGTACTCTGATTTGCATTGACTCTTCTTCTAACCGTCCTCTGTTTAACAGGCTCTTTGGTTATTTTGTTAGGGTTTTGATTGACATTGATCTTCTTAGAGAGCTGTGTGACAAAATCCTGGTTGAACATGTAGGGTTTGCCTTTTTTGTGGACATTGAATATGAAAGAATTACTGATTTCTATAGCTTCTGCAAGTTGTCGGGTCACTCTAAAATAAACTGCAGAAGAAATCAAAACCTTGAATCCAAACAGAAAGTCAAAGTTGCTGAAAAGTCAAATGACCCTCTAAGGTTCCCCTTCGGATTGTGGCGACTTTTGATCCTATTGTGCATAGTAGGAATCCACCTTCCAATGGCGATATAAGTGGTGTGCATTTAGATACCCTTGTTAACCCTCCTAAGGGTATCTCTCCCATTCTTGAAGAAACCAATGTTGGTTCTCAAGATCTCCCGATTGGCAACATAGTGGTTGCCCCCCATCATTCTCGAGTAATTCTAATCTCTAACAACAAAAATTTTTCTGATTCTGAAGAATTTGTAGAAGAAACACAATAGTGTTTAGCTGTTTCCAACAATGAAGAGGTGAAGTCGAGTAATGAGCAGTTTCTAAAAGGCTCCTGGGCAAATATGGCGGATAAACCTGAGCTTGAAGTTAATTTAGATCCTGATGATCCTAGCTTTCAAACTGTTATGACCAAATCTCAAAGGAAAAGAATAAGAAAACTCTCTCTATTGTTAGAAGATAGGCTTAGATCTAGAGGGGGTGAGTAGATCACAAATTTAAAACAAAAAACTCTTGGCAAAATTTTGTTTCCAAAAAGTATGGCACAGCAGAAACAACCCGAATCGAATCGTCTAACCGAACCTACTACCGAAAAGCTCGGATATGCGTATTGAAAATCGACAGAATGATAATGAACATAAATTATTCAACAACAATTAATTCACAGATCAATCTATTGCAAAGCTATTCCTAATGCTTATTTCCAATGAACACAAAGCGATAAAAAATACTCAAAGATAATTTTTCGAACACTTTATGTGCGATTGATCACGTTTGGAAATTCTAATTATTTTGTTGATGATAAAAGTCAATCACAATCAAAGTGATTGTGATTATATCAACAACAATAATTTAAAATATCGTTTAAAACAATTTCCAATCGAATTAATCAAAACAACAACGAAAATCGATAATTTGCAAGAATAACAATTAAAGAAAAATTAAGCGATAAAGAGACGCAAAGATTTGTTTAGGCAGTTCCCTAATCGGCCTCGCTATGGGTACATCTGCCCTTAATCCGAAATCGAATTGAGATATTTGCAATTATCCTTATCTTTGCAAAAAAGTTTATACAATAGGTGAAAAAATCTAACTCCACAAACCCTATGGTTTGTTGTTGATTCAACCACCTCTAAACTCTTGATCAAGTGTGTGTTTGTGTGTGTGTGTGTATACGTTTATTTGTGTGTGTGTGTGTGTGTGTGTGTAATTAGGCCAAAAGGATGGAAGAAAAAAAAAGATGCAAAACAAAATTTGAGTATTTGAAGACTACAGGTCGGCCTATGAAAGCAATAGGTTGGCTTGTCAAGGTGTTCAGGTCGGCCTGAAAGAGGCGACCTATCAACGGAATCCATAGGCTTCAATATTGGAGCATGGGATCCAACCTGTAATCGTATGTGTCGGCCTGTACTGAAGCAAAAGCTTCTATAGGTCGGCATGAGCTCGTATAGGTCGACCTATGAAGCTGTGTTTACACATATAACTTAGTTTTTGATTTGTATGGCATGCCTAAGGCTTTTCAAAAATATTTTTATGCATATTAAGGCTAAAGTGATTCAATGCACATCTAAACTTTAATTAATGCCATCCAAAATACGAAAGCGCTAAGTCAAAGTCATACTCCTAGTTTTGACATCATTCAAAACATGGCTTAGTTGAAGAATGCACTCACATCTCCCCCTTTTTTATGATGGCAAAACTTGAAACTTGAATCTCATAGCCATTGCGTTTTTCATCGGTACACTAAATAGCTCCCCCTAAAGTTGTGCATTATCCTTTTCATGGTCTTCTCCCTTTTGACAACAACAAAAAGAGAAAAAGAAGTAATTTGTTAAAAGCATCACGTAGATGCACATTTCACATATAGTCTATACTACACAGAGACAATTGCAACGAATAAGAGGTGCACTCACATACAACACATATGTAAAGAACACAAGCTTAATAAATCACACAACAATACTCATTTTTATTGATTTTAATTAATCATAATTCAAGCATTGCATCATTTCATAAACCAAAACAACAAACATCAAAACAAACTAAATGAAAATGCATGGAAACATAAACGAAAAACTGAATGCATAACCAACACGAAACGAATCCTAAGACATGAAAAATACGACTCAGACTCTGCACATCACTGTTTTCAGCGACCTCCAGGCCTTACTTCATGGAACCAGCCTTGACCATCGCTTCGGAACTAACGGTCCAAGAAGTCACACATTTTCTGATAGAATTATGTGTGGTGATGGTGATCTTTATTTTGGGTGGCAATCATGTGATTGACCCTTGCAATGGTAAAGGTTGTGTTTGCATCCATCTCATCCTTCAAGGAGACCAGTTTCTCTGTGACAAAATATGCAAAGGCTTCAAAGTTTGTGTCTTGGGTCTTCATATGTTCTTGCATATTACAAAGCTGAGTCATTTGAGCATCTGGCTTGATCAGCAGATTTTGAAGAAGCGAAGTAATGGAGGATTAATCTTCATGAGCATCATTATTCCTCTGAACAGCTACATGTTCTACATCTTGTATAGGCTTATCGTCCCCAACTTGTTGATCAGTAGTGGAGTCAATAAATTCTGTAGTATCATCAAAATTGTACACCTTTTATCCATGCTTTCCCATTCTGAGGTAATACGTTTGACGTTCTTTATCCCAGAAGTACCCTATATTTGTTAAGGTACGTTGGGAGAATTCTTGAACTAGGCCAGGCGAGATAAACAACAGGTTTGGCACACCGATGTTGATGAAGTTGAGAAGTTTTGAGATCATGGATGTGTAGCAGAAGGATGTACCTTTATTACATTCTTTGATGGTGAACTTGCGGGAGATAAAGTAGTGTGGCCAATTGATGTGAATCTTGTGCATAAGGATATACACAAGATGTATATTTGCACTATCTACTCTTGAATACCCTCCTTTCTTTGGGCGCAGAACATGTGAGACTAACCATAGGAGAACTCTTGGAACCATCTTGAGTTAGATGACTGATATAGCTTCATGACAGTCCTTTGGACTAGGTGCTTTGAGCATCTCATTAAGATGAGTATTCCACTCAAAATCCTTATGAATGTGGACATCTGTTACCAACGGATCGGGTTCATCCTCAACATCAGGATCACAGATAGTGATATCAAACAACTTCTTCTAAATATCATCAGTGACCTCATAAACCTAATTTCCTATTGTGAATTTGAATGTAGATCCGCTCCGTTCTAGCAATCCAGAATAGAACACCCGAACAAGATCCTTTCTCTTATTGCAAAAAGTCGATGATCTGTTGATGTTCGACAACTCGAACAACTTCAGGAATCTCCATACATCCACCTATTGTTGGCTTCCACATGTGTTGTTTCATGACAAGGCGGTATAAATACTTTTCTTTGAAATCTGCCACACAGTTGTCCAAAACCAGACACAATACATTTTCTGGAATGATTGAGGAGGCACCAACCTTTCCCTTATCATTTTTATTTCTCAGAATTTTGGGAGCCATTTGGATATGCTAAAAGAGATTTGATATTGATGTGATGTTTGGAGAATGAAGAGAAAAAATGACAATTTATAAGGAATGAGGAATGCAAAAAATTATGGTTTCAAGAACATGGAAGGTTGAATGATTTAATGGAATGAATTGAATAGAAATATTAGAGAGTTAAGGACACTAAAAGGAGTTACAATGGTTGACTGGAATTTGAATATCAATTGAAACAGATTCATGAATCAACCATTAATGCAGAAAGATGAAGAATTATGGTCAAATACGCGATAATTTGTCCACTTACTGTCATAGGTTGGCCTGTACAAATGTGTGTCGACCTATATTATAGGTTTTGTGAAAAATGCAAAGTTTTAATTTGTATAGGTCGGCCTATACGAGATTAGGTCGACCTCTACTGTATCGATTAGGATAAAAGTTAAATTCAATTGTCATAGGTCGACCTGTACGACTTCGTGTCGACCTGGAGACTTTACAACAACAACAAAAATGATTCAAATGGACTTTTAGAGACCAATAACGACTCAAGTTTGACTCATGCACACTAACTCGATTAAAGACCCATGCATAATGATAATTTTTGATGTTTTTCTTGGTTGAATTATGCAATCATGTAAAATTCATTCATGAGTTGGTTCAAGATATAAATGACATACGAAGACAATTATGAGTAGCTACGATAAACATATAAAATGCAACATACAATAGTCACATTGAAATTTTTGAAACGATAAACATATAGTTCATCACATATCTTCACACAATAAATAGGTAAAAGAAATACTTACGTACGTAACAAGAAAAAGGATTGAAACGATATTACCTCACCGTACACATGACGGAGGATGTACTTGTATTCCACGAAGAACTTTTGAACGAAAGTTGAAATAAATGCAACATGTGCCACAAAACACAATCTAGACCAAAATGCTCTTACCACTTTTCTTCTTGTACAAGTATTTGAAAGTGTGACCAATAATGTATCTAATAGGTGATTGACTGGATGATTATCCTTGATGTTGGACTCTCAATCTTGTTCAATCATGATGATTATCTTACTCCTCCTCATGTTTCATCATCTTAGGTTAATCACTCACAATTTGATGCACTTGAGTATATCTTCTTGAAGATAAACCTACATTATTGAACATAATACCTTTTCGACACTTCTCGGATAAAACATTAGTAATCATTCACACACTTTTACCACTTAACAAAAACACTACGAGTTAACCTAATTGGTAACACAGTCTGCCTTGTTAGTCACATAGATCAAAACAATAAGGACATGTCACCATGTTATGCCTTGACGCTCCACAAACGAGGTCACATACTCTCTTTCATAGAGTCAAGACATTTTTCCTGCATGATTAACAAATAGTGATAGGTACCCAATCTTCATTGGGTCCTTAGGGATTAGTTAAACTTTGGTTGCATCTAGGCATCCATTAAAAGGCACCATTAGGAACAAAAAGTTTCCTAAATTTGCACTTAGCAATGGCGTGACCCTTTTTGCAACCATAATGACAATACAAGTTAAGAGAAGATAATCTTTTGCTATTTGGTTCCTTTTTAACGTAACTAAACCTTCGATAAGGATTATAAGATGGTAAGACATATTTAGAAATATCTATAGCAAAAGTAACCTTAGGTTGTAAAGCTTTATCTAATTTAGCTTTAAGAGTCCTTGACTCCTTTTGCCAGATGTGACAAGTTTCACAACCAAACCACGAAGATTTAGAATCCTCATCTTGATCCTTTAGAATTTTTAATATAGATTTCCTTAGTGCTTCCATATTTTTCTCATTTTCTGAAATCTTAGCTTCTAAATGCGAAATAATTCGTTTATTTGAAGCTAATATTTTGAAAGCATCTACGTATTGTATTTTTAGATTTCAAAAGATTCTTGAAGTTGAGAAAAGGCTAAATCATGAGAAGCTTGAAGTTTAGAGTGACTTACAACCTTTTTCTTTCCGTTGTTTTCCATATAGCAAAGCTTGGCCGATTCATCACTTGAGGTAGAGCTATAATCACTTGATGAATCGCTTTGATCTCCCAAGCGACATATGCTCTTCGAGATTTTCTTGACGAATAGTGAAGACCCATTTCCTTTTCTTTCTAGGTTTTAGGATACTCCGACTTGAAATGATCGGGTTTACCACAGTTGTAACAAGTACTTCGAGACTTCCCTTTTTTGCTCTCATCTTCTTTTGAGTAACTTGATAACCTTCTTGATTTGTCATGGTATTTGTCAGGATATTTGTTACCATGTTTCAACATGTATTTGTTAACTCTCTTTATGAACAGTCTCATATCTTCTTCGTCGGATTCGTTGTCATCTTTAGATTCACAATCCCTTTGCTCATTTTGAGAAGGCCTTGAACTAGAAGTCTTTAGAGGTATGGAATCCTTACCTTCTTCTTTGTCTCTCCTTTTCCCTTTCTTTACTTTCTTTTCATATTCTTTCTCGTATTTTGCTTAGCAAGTGATCTCTTGCTCATGATCTTCCAACTTACCAAACAAAGTCGTGAGATCAAGCGACTTAAGATTATTTTCCCTTGATAATGGAGACTTGGGATGCTATTCCCTATTTAAACACCTCAAAACTTTGTTAGTAGAAAGTTCATTGGAAACATGATTACCTATCGTATTTAACCTATTTATGAGATGTGTGAAACGCTTTCGCATATCTGCAATGGTTTCATCATGATCAATACAGAACAGCTCAAACTCTTGATTTAATATGTTGATCCTAGCTTGTTTGACATCATTAGTTCCATCATGGACAATCTCTAATGTGTCCCACATAGCATTCGCGGTCTCACATTGAGAAACGCAATAAAACTCATCAACACCCAAAGCGGATGTGAGGATGTTTTTCGCTTTCCAATCATGTGACCACAATTTCCAATCATTAGCATCCCATTTTGCTTTCAATTTAGGTAATGTAACACCCTCTGCATTAGTCATAGTTATTTCATTTGGACCATTTTGGATAGTGTTGCATATACCTTTGTCAACGGAGTCGGCGTGAATACACATAAGAGCTTTCCAATAGCCATAATTTTTGCCGGTGAAAATTGGTGCTCTATTGTATGTTCCCTTAGGTTCGGTAGCCATTCTTCTAAAGAGTAAATCTCAAGCACGAAATTAACTGGAGGTCTTGATACCACTTGTTAGACGATAGGCTTCGATCTAGAGGGGGTGAATAGATCACAAATTTAAAACCAAAATCTCTTGGCAAAATTTTGTTTTCAAAAAGTATGGTACGACAGAAACAACCCGAATCGAATCGTCTAAACGAACCTACTATCGAAAAGCTCGGATATGTGTAATGAAAATCGATGGAATGATAATGAACACAAATTATTCAACAACAATTAATTCACAGATCAATCAAATGAAAAGTTATTTGTAATGCTTATTTCCAATGAACACAAAGCGACAAAAAAAATACTTAAAGACAATTTTTCGAACACTTTGTGTGTGATTGATCACGTTTGGAAATTCTAATTGTTTTGTTGATGGTAAAAGCCAATAACAATCAAAGTGATTGTGATTATATCAACAATAATACTTTAAAATATAGTTTAAAATAATTTCCAATCGAATTAACTGAAACAACAATGAAATCGATAATTTGTAAGAACAAGAATTAAAGAAAAATAAAACGATAAAGAGACACAAAGATTTGTTTAGGAAGTTCCCTAATCGGCCTCGCTATGGGTACGTCTGCCCTCAATCCGAAATCGAATTGAGATACTTGTAATTAACCTTATCTTTGCAAAAAAAAATTATACAAAAGGTGAAGAACTCTAACCCCATAAACCATATGGTTTGTTGTTGATTCAACCACCTCCAAACCCTTGACCAAAGCTTGATCAAGTCACCAACAATGTGGCTATAATCCTCTAATTATCCCAAGCACGCACTTGTTGAACCCAAGATTCCCGAACACAAATCACTGTCTTGTGCTACTCCCTTGCAAGGAAACCACCTTGTCCCAAGGCCTTTACTTGGTCGAATCCGTGTTGATGTGATCTTGTACAAAACCTTTAAATCACATCGATCTTGAAGGAAAATCCCACCTTGGTTTTCTTATTTGAAACACACAAAGATCCCAACCCAATATTCTTGGTTACACCAACCTAATTAGACATTATCAACCCTAATCTATATGGTCACCCAATCGAAAAATGATTATGTGTAGTTCAATTGTGTGTATGCATAGAAGAGGTTGAAGATGATTGGAATGCTTTGTAATCTGGTTTCATTTAGATAATTCACTAGTACTTTACTAGAAGAAGATGCATATATGAGTATGTATATATATATATATATATATATATATATATATATATATATATATATATATCTGTGTGTGTGTGTGTGTGTGTGTGGAATTAGGTCAAAAGGATGCAAGAAAAATAAGATGCAAAACAAATTTTGAGTTTTTGAAGACTACAAGTCGGCCTATGAAAGCAATACGTTGATTTGTCAAGGTGTTCAGGTCAGCCTGAAGGAGGCAACCTATGGACATAATTCACAGGCTTCAATATTGGAGCGTGGGAGCCGACCTGTAATCGTATGTGTCAGCCTGCATTGAAGCAAAAGCTTCTGTAGGTCGGCCTGAGCTCGTATAGGTCAGCCTATGCAGCTTTGTTTACACATATAACTTGGTTTTTGATGTGTATGGCCATGCCTAAGGATTTTCAAAAACATTTGTATGCATCCTAAGGCTAAAGTGATTCTATGCAGATCTAAACTTTGGTTAATACCGTCCAATATACAAAAACTTTAAGTCTAAGACATACTCCTAGTTTTGACATCATTCAAAACATGGATAAGTTTAAGAATGCACTCACATCTAAAAGCGAATGAGGTTTTAGATACCAGACCTGGAACTGGTTTTTAAAAGCCTTCTAAATGAAGTGTCTTTTGGGGAACATTAGGGGTCTTGCTAACTCCCTGTCAAAGTTAGCCCTCAAAAATATTTTTTCCTAGCACAAACCTGATATTTGCTTAATTGTTAAGCCCTGGATGGACAATAATCTTTTCCCTACTTCTTTCTGGAACAGTCTCAATTTTCATATGTTTGTTGTCAATAATAGGAACAATCTTATTCCCAACTTATGGTGTTTTTGTAAAAAAAAATATTAGCCCCTAAATCCACAGGTTATTTTCGCACCTCGAAAAATCACAATCGAAGACACGACCCTCGCGCGAAAGGCGCGGAAGAAATTGCGGTTCGACAGAGTCGCCACAAAACCTTATTTATCCCAAAAGAGGGAAAGGAAAATATCGAGAAAACCTTTAAAGGGAGATAATAACATGGTCGTCGCAACCACATTCTGGGTTCGGGAGTCGGTTACGTGAGGGGAAGGTACGCGCACCCCCTCACGTCCGTTGTACTCAACGGGAACCTCTTAATTCGAATTGTGATGAACGTTAGCTAAGCTTATTTGTTTTCTTCTCAACGATAAATGCAAAACGATAAGATAAAAGGGAACGATGCTAAGGAGAAATGGTTGGTTTTAGGTTAGGGTGCTCGCCAAGGATTGGGGCCCTTGTGCCTACATATGCTCATTCGGACGAGAATGAGAAATCAGAGCAATCGTAGTTTGACTACGGGAAAGGGTAAAGGAAAAACGGAAGATGAATAGAAGGTATATCACAAAGATCATCACAATCTTGTGCCTACGTATCTTTACTCGGACGATAATAAAGAATCAGAGCAATCGTAGTTCGTGGATACGACCACGAAAAGTGGGGTTGGTGTTTTATGTTAAAGGTGACAATTGTTCACACACGAGTAAGAGAACTCGCACCTAAACAATTGAGGAGACAGATCAAAGACTTGACCCACCTCACTTCATATTTTATGAAATGGTGTATGAATATTGATTAAGTGTTTTGATGGATGGTTGATTGCGAAAATGGTTTGAATGTTGTTGAGTTTGAAGTGTTTTAGAGGCGTCAATTACTCACACACGAGTAAGAGAACCCGCACCTAAACAACTGAAGAGAGATCAAAGGCTCAATCCCCTATTTTTCACCTTGAAAAGAGTTGCGATAGTTGTTAATCGCTTTTTGAAGTTTGATTATGAAAATTCGCTTGATGTTGGATTAAGGGTTTGTTTGTATGCGAAGAGGTTGATTCCGAAGCAAAAGGCACTCGGCTTAAAAGGTTGGTTTGAAAATAGCTCGACAACAAATCGAGAGTTTGATTGAAAAAGGTGAGAATCGATCCTAGTCCCTAGGGGTGCTCCTAGTAACGAAACCATGATGAAATGCGCGAGTGTATGCAATAGGTTGATGGTGATGCTAATGAGCAATTGACTTACGTGGGTGTTTTGAAAATGGCTCGATGACAGATCGAGAATTAGTTTGAAAATGGTTTTGTCTATGCTAGTCCCTAGGCGTAGTCCCTAGGCGTGCTCCTAGTAAACAAACCACAATCAAAGAAAATCGAATGCGTACATCAGAATGGTAGCGGGGTACATGTAAGTTACACGGGATTGCACGAAATAAAAGGTCTCATTGTAAGATAGCCCAAGAGGAAGCCGTGTGTGTGCAAGGTGTCCTAAACTAAGCCTTGAGTAAGAGTCGGACAAAAATCTCCTTTGCTAGGGTTTCTGTACAAAGTCAAAGTTCCGTTGCTCGGAAAAGTAACCAACTGTCCACCAATTGAGTCTTTTAGGGTTTCGATAATTATTAGTGTGTTTTTGGATAATATGAACAAGGAAATTGTTAGATGAACAAGATATGAATAAGATGAGTATGAACAGATGAATAATATGATCAAGATAATATTCAACAGAAAATAAAATCAAGAATATATTGAGCGGAAATTAAATATAGTTGTTAGTGATTAGTGGTTAGAGCAAATGATCAGCGATGGTTAAATAACCATCATTTGGCTTTCAAACATAAGTTTGGGCCACGAATGATCATTTTTCGATGCGAGACATATTTAGCGTTAAACCATCGTAGCACGATCTATGACGAAGATCATACTATAGGAGGTCGCGCAATTGATCTTTGTGCTAAAACACGATAGAGAAATGATATTGAGGATCATTCTCTAAGAAATCGTGCCACGCGAAAAGAAAAGCGGGTGATCTAGTCTTAATCACAAACCTTCGTTGATTAATCGAATGTAACCTATCACGATCCCAAAGTATAGAAAATGATCTCAATGATCATTCACTACAGATTTGAAATAATGAAGGTTAACAACCTCGATAATCAACATTCATGAATAAAAAGACTTCATCGATCGAAAATGAAATAAAATGAGATGGAAATCGAAATGGAAATAAAATTGGTCTCATCTTAACCATGATTTTAAGTCGACAATCTATGACATTAGATTTTCATTAACCAAAATTGAAAAGAAAATTAAATCGAAATAGAAATAGGAAGAATTAAATAGTGGTCTCATATTGATCAAGATTTTCCATCGATTTATTTAAATCAATCATCTATGACCTTTTAATATATCATTGACCAATAATTAAAATAAAGTTTAGACAAGAGGCCGAAATGAAAAAAGAAAAGATGAAAATGAACAAAATGAGAAACTTAAATAAAATAAGTGTTAAAAGGATTTTTTAAGAAAATAAAAAAGAAATTAAGAGAATAATAAGAAGAAAAAAATGAACAATGGTGGGTTAATATGCAGTAGAATGGAAATCATTTGAGCTTAGAATTAAACCCATCATTCCCAAACAAACATGAAGCGCTGTTTATTCAACGAAATTGGAAAGGGTGGTTTGAAAAACGGGCCTTAAAGCCCAATCACAAATAGCAACAATCAACTATATAAGGACTTGTTTGCCTTCAAAAGTAATCATTAGGCTTTAACATAAAAGAAATAAAACCATGAGGCAACGGGTGACGACACAGTCAACATTCCTTTTTCAAAACAACACAAATTAGAACAACAGCAACACAATGAAGGCGGATCAACCTTTCTTGCTTGCCTCAATTTTGTTCTTATTCCTCGCTCTCTTATTGCGTCAAGATTCTGAGGTTTCAGGTTTGTGGATTTGTTTCCCAATTTCGCTTTCTCTTCTTCTCTTTTTGTCTCTGTGTTCTGTTTCGGTTTTGTATGGGTGTTGTTTGGTTCGTGGTTGAAAGAATATTGAAATAGAAGAAGGTTAGGGGTGAGTGAAGGTTAAAGAGATTTGCGGGTTAAAGGGTATTTAGAGTGATTGAGTAGGACTCTGATGGAAGGTTTGAAAGGAGGAGATTTATGGTTGTGAGTGAGGAGTGTTGTCTTGAGGATGAGATGCAAATATCTTTGTGGAATTTTGGCAGCGTGTCGACGGTTCTTTCGAACTTCCGGATAGGAGTGAGACAAAGCTTAATTTATAGTAAGGGTAGGGGTAGAATAGGAAGAAATTTGAAGGGTATGCGTGTGAATTTTGTTGCCGTTTGCTGCGTTTCACAAGGGACATTTTCATACGTTGTTGTTGTTGCAGATATGGTTATGATGGCCAGAAATTTGTGTGGGTCATACTCGTTTCTCACGTGGTTGTTTTGTGCGGTTCATTTGCAGGATTCGTGAAAACGGTCTTTTTGTCGTATTGGCTGCGTGAGTCGTGGAGTGTATCAAGGTTTTACAAGGTGTTATGCGCATCATAGTCTGCAATTTGTTTTGGAATGAGGTGCGAATGAATCATGGTGTGGCTTGTAGGAATTGGTGTTGTGGGACCTGGCGTTTTGTAGCAAATGGTGCGTGAGGCAAGGTTGTGTGTGAAAATCATGTGGGGTCAATTTGGAGTAAAGCAGCTTGAATCATTTTGCACCTTGAACTTTGGCTTGCTTTGTGGCTAGTGTATGCGAGTTGTGAAGGCGATGGTTGTAGTGGCTAAATAGAGGATTTGAAGAGTGTGCGTGATGTCTGAAATTTGGGAGGTGAGGGTGCGTATTACTTTTGTAACAATTATATCATAACTAAATCATTTTTATGCGTGTGTGTTGCTTCATGGCTATGCAAGGAATTGTGGGGGGTTTGGCACTGATATTGAAATTACACGGCTCATGGCGGGGTCTTTTTGAAGTTAAGGCCAGCTACTTTGTATATGTATTATTCTCTTTTGTTGCCTGTATATTGAAATGGTTGTGGCAAGGTTACGTGAAATTGGTCATGGTGCATAAAAGTTGATGGTGGGTATTGTGTTGTACTGTAGTGTGTACATGTTTGAAAAGGTATGCGAAGTTTGGTGAATAGCTTGGCTTGTGACACTGCAAAATGGCTAGTGGCTTGTCTGCATTTTTGTTGTGAGGAGCAACGTTTGGGCTTGAGAAAGAGGTATCACATGGTTTTTTGCAAAAATCCTGTACGTGACATGAAAATGTCGGTGATGGATGTTAGTATGTGTGGGTTGAAAATTGTATGTGGTAAAAGGGTATACAAGACTTGTAGAAAGACTCCAATGTGTCCTCATGGTTTTTGCTTCAAAAAATATATATTGATGGGTTTTTTCCATTTGTAACATGAATTTTATGAGTTGGACTTGGACTTTTGTACTTTATTTTGTATATTGGACTTTTCTAGTTTTTTGTAAATTCATGAACTCCATTTTTTGTGTAGAATTTTCATGATCTATTTTTGTGGGAATTTGGTAATGGGCTTTTGTGATTATGATATGGACTTTATTTTTGTAGTAACATGGATGGGTTTTGTATAAAAATGATAAATGAAAAAAAAAATGGTAATGAATATTTTGTATAAAAATGATAAATGGGAAAAATATCATGGGCTTTTGACTTGTATCATGGACTTGTGAACTTTTGTTGATTTTTTTGGACTTGTTTTTGTGTAAATTTTTGAAACAGAACTTATATAGACCATGAACAAGAATTTTTTGTAGAATAATGGTGAAAAATGGACTTTGATAATTAATTGGATAAAAAATGAAAATGGATTCTTGGAAATTGGATGAAATGGACATGGTATTGGCAAATGTACGTTGAATGACTTGAATAATGAACCGCACTAGTCCAAAACCCTGACTTGAACTGTGAATCTCAATATACTGCACCAAATTAAACCCTAACTGAACTGAACCAGTTATTGAAGAAGCACTTAACCCATCATAGTCTGATAATTTGATCCACAAACAACCTGTGCTCACACAGAAACCTGAATCGACATAGAACCCTAACTGGAGCTTTACACATACACCATTTGAATTAATCACACCCAAACCTTGATCTGAGCAAAATCTTGCCTGACTAAGTCAAAACCAGATGAACTTCAACCATTGTACACACAAAATGCCCTGATAGCCTCAAATGCACCTTTGCAACAACTCTGAAATGAGTAACAAGAAGGATGGAGTTAAAGTCAACATATTTTTTTGGATTTTTTGAATAATGGTTAGTGTATGGGAGTACAGATGAAAATTATACATAGGTAGGACAAATTTGGGGTATGACAGATGCCCCTATCTAATTGGCTTAAACCGAGTAAGATAAACTGCCACGTCGTTTGTTCCTTCGAGGGAGAAGTCAATTAGATATGAAGAAGACCACGAATTTTTCCGAAAAGAAAGAAAATGCTTGGGAAGTGAAATGACAGATAGCTTGCAGAGGTCGTTATCACCAAAAGGATGATAACAGAAAATCCTGACACCAAAAGGATGATAGCCCTGTCACCAAAAGGATGATAGTAAACACACGCCTAAGGATATCTGACACCAAAAGGATGACAAACCTATCACCAAAAGAATGATAGTAAACTCACATGACTCGACTTGCTATTACCAAAAGGATAACAGTAAGTGCACACACAGACTCTCCACCAAAAGGATGAAAGCGAGGTCAAACTCGCTATTACCAAAAGGATAATAGTACGCATACACACACACACACACAAACCCTTCACTAAAAGGATGAAAATGAGGTCAAGACTCACTATTACCAAAAGGATAATAGTAAGCAAACACATAGGATTCTGATGTTGTCGTTCACCAAAAGGATGATTCACAAACCAAATAATCCACTGATTACCGACACCAAAAGGATGACGGGCCTATCACTAAAAGGATGATAGCAAACACACGCACACGACTCCGACACCAAAAGGATGACGGATCTATCACCGAAAGGATGATAGTAAACACAACTCAACTTTTCACCAAAAGGATGAAAATGAGGTCACAACTTACTACTACCAAAAGGATCATAGTAAGCAAATAATGGATATCTGACACCAAAACCAAAAGGATGATAGTAAACACACATGACTCGACCCTTCGCCAAAAGGATGAAAATGAGGTCAAAGCTCGCTATTACCAAAAGGATAATAGGAATCAAACTATGATTTCCGACGCCAAAAGGATGACGGTTGCATCACCAAAAGGATGATAGGAAGACACACGCACACAACGACCTTTCACCAAAAGGATGAAAATGAGGCCACAACTTGCTACTACCAAAAGGATAATAGAAGGCACACAAATGAATATATGACGCCAAAAAGATGACAGACCTATCACCAAAAGGATGATAGTAAACACACACGACTCGACCCTTCACCTAAAGGATGAAAATGAGGTCAAAGCTTGCTATTACCAAAAGGATAATATTAAGCACACAATGATTTCCGACACCAAAAGGATGACTGATCTATCACCAAAAAGATGATAGAGAATACAGAGATATCTGACACCAAAAGGATGATAGACCTATCACCAAAAGGATGATAGTGGACACACGAGCAATGAACCTTCACCAAAAGGATGAAAGTGAGGCCACAACTCGCTATTACCAAAAGGATAATAGAAAGCACACAATGATTTTCGACACCAAAAGGATAATGGTAAGATCAAACAACACAAGTTGCTACCACCAAAACGATGATAGGAACTTCCCAATTTTCGAGAATTACCAACACCAAAAGGATGAAGGTCAGGTTGAATTGACAGGCTTTGGCTATCTCTAAAAGGATGATAGTAAGGCAATTGACAAGAGGTTATGTTTGTTGAGGATATGATGAGTGAGGCTTATTGGAGACATCAACAAAAGGTTGAGGTAAGTAGTCACTGAGGAACACCATTCTTATCGACAAAAGGTTGACAAGGACCAACTCACTAGGGAACGCCCAAGAGAGGTTGAATTTTGTTTGGAGAAACCATGGCTGGTATGAGGATAGTGACTCTATCAACAAGAGGACCAATTCAATGAGGAACGCCCACTGACTCGGAGAAATACTGCTAATTGAGCTAGGGATGATAACTTCATCGACAAAAGGTTAAGGAGAACGATTCAATGAGGAATGCCCACTGACTTGCTTGGAGATCACAACTTCATCAACAAAAGGTTAAAATAAACTCCATGAGGAACACCCATGAACTTGAAGAAGATGCCCCTGGCTGGGCTGAGGATTATCTTGAAATCTTGCTTCGATCAACAAAAGGTTGATACAACTTCATGAGGAACGCCCACGGATTTGAAGATGCCCCTGGCTGGGCTGAAGATAGTCTTGGAAATCTCGAGAATGATCCTGGATATCGACTTGTGCATATATGAATGCTTGATTTTGTAATGATTCCATATCGAATGGGAGTACAATGCAAATGCTGACACGCGAAGATGCAAGTGCTGGGGAAGTATGATTTTGGTTTTTTTTATGCATATGATGTTAATGATGTCAAATGTGACGCGTATGATGCGTATGATTTCAGACGGATGATTGGATATGTTGTGAAGGTGCCAGCATGGTCGACTTTAGGTAATTTCCAATGCGGATTGGACTTCAGGTGGTGGGAGGGTTTGATTTCCTCGACACTCAGTTTGTTGAAGACGCCATGATTGAAGCAGACGAAGATTCTCTCGATGCTCCAGGTTTGGTGACTTGCTGATAAGTCGTGGGTTTGCTGAGAGAACCACAACTATGTGCTTGATGGTCAAGATAACCTGAAAATGAGCGTAGCGAGGTGATCGACTCATGAAGACTATGCTCTCGCTTTGAACTTGATGATTGCTAGCACCTGGCAACGTATGCTTGTCCAACTTGAAGATACAGAGAAGATCTACCCTCTGCAATTGGTCTTGCCCCAGTCTGAACATGGTAATGGTCTACCCCTAATTAACTAGTTCTGAAGCGATTTGATCTTTGAGATGACTTGCCCCTGATTGAGCTGTTGAGGGAATTGTCCCAGAGTGAGCTGTTGAGGTAGTTTCTCTTTGGGTCGGCACCACTGAAAGTTAAAGTTCCTCTTTGATTGCCCCTTGTTGGATTTGTTTGCATGTCTATCACTGATTTGCGGTTAAAATTTCTCATTCACAAATGGATAATCTTAATGTAATGCTCATGCAAGTTTTGAATAAGAGTCGTTTATTGGAGTGTCATGATAGTGTGAGACGAATGGACTGTTAGTCTATACGTTGTGCTGATCTTGCTTAGTGTGTGAAAGATATAGGAAGGAGAGTGACATCAATGGTGAAGATTAGCAAATATGTGGGCAGTCAGTTTACGCAACCTTGCAATAGTATGATTTCAGAATAAATCTCGCCTCAATTAGGTCTTTCGAGGGTTGTAACGTGGTATGGTTCATGGTTTTTGAAACAAAGGACATTAGGCTCAAAACATGGTTTGTACCCACCCCTTCTTCGTGATGAACTCCAGTCCTACGTTCAGTTAACTCTGCACACGTTTGTCTTCCAAAAGGATTGACGGTGTAAGCGTGATGGTTCAAGGTTTGCTCGAAATGACAGTCACCTTATTTTGTTTTTGATGTACGTTAGTGACCTTTTGGTTTTGATTTGGTGGTCACTTGACCTTATTTTATTTTTGTTGAGGATTCGAGGGTCTCTTTTGACTTTATTTTTGGTTGATCCCTAACTTTTGCATAGACTGATTTTATTTTTGTTGAGGATTCGAGGGTCTCTTTTTGAGTCCATCGGGATTGCCTTGATTATTGCCTCTCCTTTTGAGGTGTTCGACTTAGCAGGCTTTTGATTTTTTTTATTTTGTTGGAGGATTGTGACTGCCAAGTCATGGGTCATTGATGAATAACCATCATATCTTTTGGAATTTGCTTTGTGATCCGAGTTCGTAATTGGGTTAACTGAACACTACCCTGCCCAAGGTTGAGTATAAGGGTTTATAGATCCAAAGGAAACTGCTACTTCTTAGCTCGAAGTGGTTAACTAGGGATTAACTCCTTGTCTCTCCAGTGTTTGGGGAATTGAAACAATGCATGTACATCATCCGTAGGATTTTATCCGAAAGCATACACTTTGTAATTATGGGTATTTCGTGCTCATCATCCTCCCTCAAATTATTGTTAAAACAACAGTATGATAAAGAGAGTGAAGTGTATAAATATGTGTCGGTGATTCAAGTGAAAACGTGTCGCTCCCAGGATTTTCATCCAGGTACAAACGCGAGAGTGGCGCGGAAAACAGAGTCGTCAGCCGTGTAAATTTATCCCAAGAGAGGGAAAGGGAACACCGCATAAACCTGAGGAAGATGGAAAGGAATGGTCATCGCAACCATAGCCTGGGTTCGGGAGTCAGTTACGCGAGGGGAAGGTGCTAGCACCCCGCGCGTCCATCGTACTCGATGAGATCCACACTTGTTGTCTATTCTAAGGGTGAGTTATCCTATCATCTATGGTTGTACTAAAGCGGGGGAGGGGAAAACAAAGACAGACTCGGTAGGACGTCGACGTCTTAGGCCTACGTACCCCCTTGTGCAATGGGGAATTCAGACCTCAATCACCCCACCCACAAAGAAAAGGACGAATACGACCTCAATCGTACCCATAAAACGAATACAACCTCAATTGCACCCACAAAGGAAGACTGACCTCAATCACTCTACCCACAAAGAAAAAAATGAACACGGCCTCAATCGCACCCACAAAACGAATACAACCTTAATTGCACCCACAAAGGAAGACCAACATAAAGTGGACTTCGCTGGGGATAACGTGAAACAAAACTTCTGGTTTATACCACCCCTACTGAAAAAGGGAAACTGGCAAACAAAATGTGTCAAGCGAGAACTGACTACCAGGCGAGAACTGGATTTCACAAAAAAGAAAGGCCAAACAAAGGCAAACTTCTAACAGACTCACGATTCACAGATAAGATGACTTCGCTGGGGAAAGGAGAAGTCTAAATAAAAGACTCCGCCGGGGAGCACGAATATGAGGAACTCATCCCTCCAAAACCTCCTGAGTTATGCCATCTCTACTGAGAAAGAGAACTGGCAAGGAAAGTATCAAACCTGGCTTATGCTTCGAATGCAAATGTTTGAATTTTTCCGTAATGCTCCACACGAAGTGGAAATGCTACGCGTTTGAGGATGCAATGCAAATGCTCATGATATGCAAAAGGGGTCTCTCCAGCAAAATAAATGCTGGAGAGAAAAAGACCAATTCAGTTGGGGATGACAAAAATAAATTGTCCTCTGAATCCAAGAACTCGGCTGAGAAGGATCACGCTGACCGACCCTTTGGATCAACAACTTCTACTGGGGATGAAATCCCAACAGAACATCCACACTACCGGGGATTACACCTGTCCTTTACTGAAGGTCACATCCGAAACCTGAGATTCCTCCTCTGCTGGGGGAGTTGAGAATGAATGCAAATAACGGAGCCGGAAGTCTGTTACTGAGGATTGCCAATAACAGATGGGCTTAGGACCTGCTGGGGGATGCCAGCCCATAATACCATCCTGCTTGGGGACACTGTTGAACTTAGCCTGCTGATGAGGAGAATGACTTTACTCCCACCTTGTTGGGGATTAGAATATGACATCGTCGGTGAAAGCACGCTTCCTGACTGGATGGGGAAGGCGAACACCCTGATTCTGTGGGGAAAGAACATCTTGATCCGGAGAAAATACTTCCCAAGTCTCCTGTTGGGGAAGGTCTGCTCTGCTGAGGAAAGGTGCAATCACAATGCTGGGGAAAGCGACCCTACTGGGGGAGTACAATGTTGTTGCCCTGCAAGTCAAATAACAACAAATAGAATATGCCACAACACAACTATCACCATTAATGCCTAAGTAATTTCTACTGCTTTTTGTTATGCTCCACAAAGCTCAAAGTTTTATATGCAATGTTTATCAAAAATATCGGACGTTTTTGCAAACAAAACAGTAAAAGTAAAACAAACAATGGAAAGCTCTTTGAGTGAAATGAATATTTTATTGAGAAAAATGGCCTGTAAATAGGCATTTACAATTGGAAGCAATTCCTAAAAAGAGGTAATTGCGCAAAAGCAAAAGGAAAATACATATGTCGGCAATGTGGGAATAGATATCCACCATGATTCGACTCAGCTATGACCCATATGTCTTGCTTATCCACAGATGTCTTGACCTTCAAAGAGACTAACTGTACTGATTCCTTTCTTTCAGAATTTCCAGGTATTGAAAGTGCTCACAGATCGAACGCAGACCATAGCCTTTCGCTTATAAATCCCTAACTTTTTCCTGGATCGCCCTTTTCGGGTTTTCAATCCATCGGGATACCCATTCTTGCCAAAGTTGCCTTTTCGGGTTTTCAACTTTGCGGGTTTACACGTTTCTTTTTACATTTTATCCCTAATTTTTGCCCGAACCTTTTCCTTTTTATGGTTCGCCGGGATGCCCCTTTTTTGCCTGGACTTTCTTTTTATGTCCAGCGGGTCTCTTTTATGCGAAGTATTTTTTTACTACGTCTGCGTTCACAGGGGACGTAAAATCTTCGCCATCCGTAGTTGAAAGTAGTAAGGCTCCACCAGAGAAAACCTTTCTTACCACATATGGCCCCTCGTAGTTTGGAGTCCATTTGCCCCTGTGATCTGTCTGAGGAGGGAGGATCCTTTTCAAAACCAATTCACATGTCTGAAAACTCCGAGGACGCACTTTCTGGTCAAAGGCGTGCTTCATCCTGCTTTGATACAAACGACCATGTGCGATGGCTGCCAATCTCTTTTCTTCGATAAGGTTCAACTGATCCAACCTGGAACCCACCCATTCAGCCTCATCAAGCTTCACATCTGCCAGAACTCTCAAAGACGGAATCTCGACCTCTAAGGGTAAAACCGCTTCCATACCATATACCAATGAGAAAGGGGTTGCCCCGGTTGACGTGCACACCGAAGTACGATAGCCATGTAGGGCATAAGGTAGCATTTCATGCCAGACTTTATACGTTACCACCATCTTCTGCACAATCTTCTTGATATTCTTATTCGCCGCCTCAACAGCACCATTCATCTTCGGACGATATGGAGAAGAATTGTGATGCTCGATCTTGAAACTCTGACATAGTTACTTCATCATCTTATTGTTCAAATTCGAGCCATTATCAGTGATGATTCTCTCCGGGACCCCATAACGACAGATGATGTCCTTCTTTATAAACCGGGCTACCACTTGCTTGGTGACGTTGGCGTACGAGGCTGCCTCCACCCACTTTGTGAAATAGTCAATGGCAACCAAAATGAAACGATGCCCATTGGAAGCAGTGGGCTTAATCTTCCCAATCATATCTATGCCCCACATTGCAAAAGGCCAAGGAGATGATAACACGTTTAAAGGAGTAGGTGGTACATGCATCTTATCTGCATAAATCTGGCATTTATGGCACTTTCGGGCGTACTTGAAACAATCAGACTCCATAGTCATCCAATAATATTCTGCCCTCAACAACTTTCAAGCCATGGTGTGTCCACTGGAATGAGTACCGAAAGAACCCCCGTGAACTTCCTCCATTAATAAGCCTGCCTCGTGTTCATCAACACAACGTAGCAAGACCATATCGAAGTTCCTCTTATATAACACATCATCCTTGTTCAGAAAGAAGTTTCCTGCCAACCTTCTCAGAGTCTTCTTATCCTTGGTGGAGGCACCCTTTGGATACTCCTGTCTCTTCAGAAAAACCTTAATGTCATGATACCATGGTTTGCCATCAGACACATCTTCAATTGCAAACACAAAAGCTGGTCTATCCAGACGCATGATTCTAATCGACGGAGTTTCATTCCAACGGTTCACCTTATACATGGATGCCAATGTCGCCAACGCATCAGCCATCTGATTCTCAGCTCGGGGCACATGATGAAAATCCACCCTATCAAAGAAAGGTAACAACCTTCTGGCATAGTTGTTATAAGGCACCAAGTTCGCCTGACGAGTCTCCCATTCTCCTGTAATCTGATTAACTACCAACGCGGAATCACCATAGACATCGAGGTTCTTAATTCTCAAATCAATTGCTTCTTCTAACCCCATGATGCATGCTTCATACTCCGCCTCGTTGTTGGTACACACGAATGCTAACCGGGCAGTGAAAGGTATATGAGAACCCTTCGGGGTCGTAATGATTGCCCCAATTCCATTACCATATGAGTTGACAGCCCCATCAAAAATCATCTTCCACTGAGACCCAATCTCAGGTCCTTCGTCAGGCAGAGGTTCTTCACAATCTTTCATTTTCAGAAACATAACATGCTCGTCCGGAAACTCAAACTTCATTGGCTGATAATCCTCGACCGGCTGTTCAGCAAGATAGTCTGACATAACACTTCCCTTAATGGCCTTCTGAGAAATATACTGAATATCGTACTCCGTCAAAACCATCTGCAAATGGGCTATCCTTCCAGAAAGTGCCTGCTTCTCAAACACGTACTTAATCGGATCCATCTTCGAAATCAACAAGGTTGTGTGGTTTAACATATACTGTCTTAGGTGCTTGGCTGCCCAAGCGAGTGCACAACATGTCTTTTCCAACATAGAGTATCTTGATTCACAATCAGTGAACTTCTTACTCAGGTAGTAAATGGTGTGCTCCTTCCTACCTGTCTCGTCGTGTTGACCGAGCACACAACCCATCGAATTCTCAAGAACCGTAAGGTACATAATCAACGGCCTCCCAGACACCGGTGGCATAAGGACTGGAGGTTCCTGCAAATACGTCTTTATCCTTTCAAACGCCTCTCGACAATTTTCATTCCACCTGACCTCTTGATCCTTTCTTAGCAACTTGAAAATTGGTTCACACATGGCTGTCAGATGAGAGATGAACCTAGCAATGTAATTCAACCTCCTCAAGAAACCACGAACCTCTTTCTCTGTCCTTGGCTCAGGCATCTCTTGTATGGCTCTTATTTTTACAGGATCAACCTCGATACCTCTTTCACTAACAATGAATCCCAGCAATTTACCAGACCTCACGTCGAAAGTGCACTTGTTCGGATTCAATCTCAGTCTGAACTTCCTCAACCTTTCAAACAGCTCCTGGAGGTTTACCAAGTGTTCTTCCTCTGTCTGTGACTTCGCAATCATGTCATCAACATAGACTTCAATTTCCTTGTGAATCATATCATGAAAGAAAGTCACCATTGCCCGCTGATAGGTTGCCCCAGCATTCTTCAATCCAAAGGGCATTACCTTGTAGCAAAATGTTCCCCACGGTGTTATGAACGTTGTTTTCTCCATGTCCTCTGGGGCCATTTTGATTTGGTTATACCCAGAGAAGCCATCCATGAAGGAAAACACAGAATATTGAGCTGTATTATCCACTAACACGTCAATGTGGGGGAGCGGGAAATCATCCTTCAGGCTCGCCCTATTCAAATCTCGGTAATCAACACACATCCTGACCGTCCCATCCTTCTTAGGTACAGGTACAATATTAGCAACCCATGGAGGATAATTTGTCACAGCAAGAAATCTGGCATCCAACTGTTTCTGAACCTCTTCCTTAATCTTGACAGCCATATCTGGTTTCGTCCTCCTCAGTTTCTGCTTGACTGGAGTACAACCCTCTTTAAACGGCAACTGGTGTGCAACAATGTCAGTGTCAAGCCCTGGCATGTCTTGGTAAGACCAGGCGAAGATATCCACATACTTTCGAAGCAACTCAATCAATCTTCCCTTAACAGTGTCTTCCAAGGCAGTCCCAACCCTTACTTCTCGTTTAACATCCTTGGTTCCCAGATTAACAGTCTCAACTTCCTCCTGATAAGGTAGAATGACCCTTTCCTCTTGTTTCAGTAGCCTGGCTAATTCTTCTGGTAAGTCATAGTCTTCATCAGTCTCTTCTTCGGCCTGATAGATGGGATTGTCAAAGTCATATCGAGCCATAGCTAAGTCATGATGGGTGGAATCTGAACAAAGAAACCTGCATGATGGATGTTTTATGTTTATTATGAGTGCAACAAACAAGAAAACACATTGCCATTTTGATGTGGGTTAATGCAAAAAGTAAAAAAAACAGAAAGACAGGGATCAAAATATTTGAATGAAAACATCCTTTATTGATGATAAAAGTAGCAAATAAAACATCCAAGCCCTACAAATAAATACCACTACGTCTTGGGCAAAACGTAGGATTCAACATAACAGAAAACAAAAGTAAATTACTCCGGGCCCGTCACTTGGATGACTTTCTCGGAGGACCAGTTGCCTAAGCTCTGACCAGGGGTGCAGGGACGGATCCATTCATCCATGTCACAGTCACTATCTCCTTCATCCTCAATAGCATTGACTCTGTCGAAGAAAACACCGGCACTGGTGAAACGGACTGGACCATAGAACTTGGGAGGCTCTTCAGGACGCCTAGGTGGCTTGTAACCCAGTCCATGAGTATCTTGCTTTCTTTGAACATCAATGACACTGTCCCACTTCTGAGAACCACCAATTTCAACTATAGCGCGCGCCTTTTTGAAAGAGGACATTGGAACCTCTGGTTGTCTGACAACTTCAGGTTGGACAACCACCTCAGGCTGACTGACTGCCTTTGGGGGTTTCTCGGGAATTTTCACAGCTTCAAAGGCTTGGCACAAAGTTTCCTGTACTTCACCCTCTACATACTTGAAGGTCGATAGGTGACTCACCATAATATCTTCCTCACCACAAACAGTCACAACGTGGCCATCCACCATATACTTCAACTTCTGGTGCAGCGTAGAAGTTACTGCCCCAGCACCATGGATCCAAGGGCGACCCAACAAATAACTATAGGCTGGCTGAATATCCATTATGTAAAAGGTGGTGTTAAAAATCTCAGGACCCACCTTGATTGGCAGAACTAACTCTCCAAAAACTAACCTCTTGGAGCCATCAAAAGCACGTACCACCAAGTCACTCGGTGTACAAATCAACCCACGAGTATCCAATTTCATCAAAGCCTTCTTCGGTAACACATTTAAAGACGACCCAGTATCAACTAACACATGCGACATTAAGGAACCACGACATTCCACTGAAATATGCAGAGCGTTGTTGTGATTCCTCCCAGCTGGAGTCATATCTAAATCGGTGAAACCCAAACCATTGCCAGCATTCACACGAGCCACAACCCCTTCTAACTGGTTGACAGATATTTCCTGCGGTACATAAGCCATATTCAAAACCTTCAGCAATGCATTTCGGTGTGCCTCAGGGCACAATAGTAAGGATAAAATGGAAATCTTCGATGGAGTTTGGTGAAGTTGATCAACAATCTTATAATCACTTTTCCTGATCAACCTCATAAACTCTTCTACGTCTTCTGAGAAAGTATCCCCAACTGGCTTTGTCATTGAATTATTTGCTTCCTGCCTCTGTACAAACTCATCCATCATCCGTTTACCTTTGTCTTGTTTTGAACTGCCAGCTTGATCCTCGGACGGAACAAAGACTCTACCACTCCTAGTGATAGCCCCTGCTTCAACAAGATTTTCAACCCCTGTATTCACAGCTAATGTCTCTACCAATTCCTGCTTCTTACCATCAACAAACACCTCGGCCCCATAATTCCATGGGATGGCCTTGGTACTCTCATACGGGACTGGTCCAGGAACAGTGATAATGACTGGCGCTGGTCTCGCCGATGCTGATATAGTTATCGTCTTGAACGAAATTGTTATTGTGGCAACATTAATCTCTCTGTCAGTAACTTTGCTCTGCCTACAACCCCTGTTAAACTGTAATATCCCTTCACTGATCATTCTCTGAATACCTGCTTTTAATAAATCACAACCGCCTGGCTGCGACACACATCCTACACAACCTTCATTACATCCGGGAAATACCCTTCCCTTCAACAGTCTTTCCTTCACCACACCCAAGAGAGTTTGGACTTCGTTCACATCTGAAATCAAACTCAAGTCTTCACAGTCTTTAATAATAGCATTGACCCCCGACCCACCGTGATTCGGCATCGGGTTCTGATTCACATTTGGGACATCATTGGAGAAATTGATGGCTTTGGAATCTACCAAATCTTGAACCTGATGCTTAAAAGCTTTACAGTTCTCAATATAATGTCCGGGTGCCCCAGAATGAAACTCACAGTGGGCGTTGGCGTCATAGCCGGGAGGTGGATTACCAGTAGGTGGAGCCAATGTTCTCTTCTGAATTAACAATAGCTTTAACAAGTGCTGAAATAACTGAGCGTAGGGAAGAGGTGGAGTGTCAAAATGCCTATCCCGCCTAGTCAGAGGCTGCGATCGGCGAGGAGCCTAATTTTGTTGTTGAGACACTGCTGGCTGCTGAGGTGCTGCTGGGATGGTTACAGAAGCCACCTGCTGATTAAAGTTCTGACGAGGTCCTTCTCTACCACGATATGATGACACAGAGTTTGTATCCCCCTCCCTCTTCTTGTAACCATTGGCATAAGGCTTCTTACTTCCTCCAGAAGAGGACTCATCACCGCCTGATATTTTTCCCGCCTTAATTTCGTTTTCCACCATCTCTCCTACTAAGATCAAATCAGCAAACTTTCTAGTCATACACGGTACCAGCTTCTCATAGTAATGACCCTGCAAGGTTGCCATAAACATAGTTATCATTTCTCGCTCCAACATGGGAGGTTGAACCCTCGCTGCCAGTTCTCGCCACCTCTGAGCGTATTCCTTGAAACTCTCATTGTTCTTCTGTGACAAATTCTGCAGTTGTGTTCTGTTCGGAGCCATGTCAGTGTTATATTGATAGTGTTTGATAAATGCCCCTGCCAGTTCTCTCCAACTACGAACATCTTTCCTCTCTAGTTGCATATGCCATTCCAGGGATGCCCCAGATAGGCTATCCTGAAAGCAATGCATCATCAGCTTCTCATTCTTTGCATGCGCCGCCATTTTACTTACGTATGCCCTTACGTGAGTCCTAGGGCAAGTCATACCATTATACTTCTCAAAAGTAGGAGTCTGAAACTTGTGCGGGATAATAACGCCTGGAACCAGCCCCAAGTCCTCTAAATCCATACCCACAGAATCCTGATTTACAACACCCCTCAGTTGTTCCTCAATCAACCTGAACCTCTGATCATTGTCAATCTGGGGACCAGCATCCCCACCTGGCACAGAGAATGCATCTTCCTGAAGATCATCATACTGACGGCCATGAACTGGGCTAGCACCAATACCACCTCCCCCAACATTTTCAGCCCCGCCCGGAGGGATCACAACACCAGAAACAGGAATACCTCCGCCTAGAGGGCCATTCTGAACATTATTACCAGTAACACCAGTATGAATTCCTCCATGAAGGACACCCTCTTCATCAATCCTCGCAATCAGTGGCTAAACAAGAGTCCTCAACTGTTCTTGGCCTTGAGCAACCCCTTGCATTAATTCCATGAATTGGTTCATGCGAGTCCGCATCTCAGTCATCTCATTTTGTAGCTGATCCATGAATCTCTTTTGATTTTGTCTGGTAGAATACCAGTGAATATGCTGATCTGCAATCCTGAGATTAGAACAAGATAAGAACACCGGAGATAAACACATGTCATGCAAAATGATTATGCAAAATGATTATGAATATGCAAATGCAAATTAACATGTTTGAATATTCGCAGGGCGATCCACCCCTTGATTCCAGTTTAACAACAAGATAGAACGGAACTTCTGCTCATGTATTAAGAAAACCAGAGGAAAAGCAAATGTCAACAATCACAATCCAAGATAACAAGTTTGAACACAATAATCATAGATCCCAGCCAACAAGCCTGTGGTGATCCAAATACAATAAAAGAAGATAGAAAACTACGGCATGTCATCAAAGTCCACAAGTGTCAACCCCCCCCCATCCATTATGTTTTTTGCTCCAATCTTGAATTTCCTTGAACAGCTTTTTGGTGTCGGGATGCTTCGGTCTCTGAATTAGCTCTTGAATGAGAACGTCCCTCCTATGCATGATCCCTTCCAAGTATCGGCAATGCAACTCCCAAGCGTCTTCTCCAGAAACACCATCCATGTTAGGACCCTCATTTCTAGGTCTCTTCACTTCAGCTTGGATCTTTAGTTCCTCTATGGAGGCTATGGCTTCATTGAGTCGACCTTCGACTGCTTGTCTCTGGAATACCCCTGATAGGATCTCAGCGTCTTTTTTCTTGAGCTTCAACTTCAATTGATCAATTTGAGCTAGATAATCGTCTTCCTTTCGCTTATTCTCAGCCATTGCAGTTTCTCGGTGAGCATTGAACCTGTGAATTTTCAACAAAGCCTTGTCCAATTCCTCCTTCTTAGACTCGAGAACCTTACTGATACCATCTAGAGCTTGTTTCATCCTTTTTCTGGCTGCGACCTTGTCAGCTAGCTCCTTTTCTGCCTTAGCGAGAAGCTCTGTCTTCAACTTGGCGATATGAACAGCTTCACCCCGCTCATGTTTCAACTGGTAAATCTCTCTTTGTAGCTCACTGTTTTCTTCTCGCAACTTTTCCTTTTCAGCCCACAACTTGTTAAACTTCTCTATCTCAACTGTGGTAGGAGGCTCAATCAGCAAGGGGTAAGACGGTGGTTCTTTGGAGAACGGTAAAAGTTCCTCCTCTACCCTTTTCTCAATCGAATCTTCATACGCAGGAAATGTTTTGTTGTTGCTCTTCCCAAAATAAGTCTTCCCTTTCTTATGACGATCTTCCCAAGTATTCGCAGCTTCTTTTAACATCTCTGGATTGATTTCCCCACTCAGATATAAGGATTCTTGGACCTCCTCGTCTCTTGGTGGCTCTTTCAAGGCATACCCGAATTGCCTAATAGCAAGAATAGGGTTGTAGTTAATTCCCCCTTTCCTTCCTATTAGAGGCACATTTGGGAGACCTCCACAACTAATCATGATATCCTGGCCCAACAAGTCGCGGTTAACCCAAATTAGATTATTTTCCCTCAAGCCCATTAATCTTTTGGACCAATCCAATGTTCCTTGAGTATCTACAAATGCCCCAGATTTGGGAAGACGATCAGCAAACCATTTGTAGAAAACTGGCGCACAAAAATAAAGGGGTCTTCCCCTCCTCTTCTCGTTCTTATAATGCACTGAATAATACAGATCTCCAAGCAAAGTAGGTACCGGATTCTTCGTGGTAAATATCCGGACAGCGTGCATGTCCACAAAATCCTTCATACTTGGAAACAACACCGTTCCATAGACACACATAGCCAATATGGCGTTGAAAACTGACCAACATCTAGCTTTAGCATACACAGCAACCTGTTCTATCAAAAAAGTCACATGAAAGCCTTTACACCCTCCCTTACTGGCAACGTTATTTTTCAACAAAGACAAATCCAAATGCAAAGCCTCGAAAACCTTTCCCAAATCAGAAAGTTCTTTAGACGGATAAAAAGGAGCCTCTTCTTTAATTAAAACATCCAGGATGAGAGCAAATCCCTCCAATGTCGAAGCCAAAAGATAATCAGTGAATAGAAAACAACGCAGGTGAGGGTCATAGAATTGCACCAGAGTGTACAAAGCCCTATACTCGTATTCAGTGATGTTGCAAGCAAAATCCAGAATTCTTCCATACTCTCCTCTAAAGTCTGCCAATACCCCATGTTCTGCCATAGACACAATCTTGTGAACATGATCCATAATAAGTGATGGGAACTTGTACATTATGATGTTCTTTTTATTCTCAGTACTCATCCTTAATAGTCTTCAAAAACCAGAATCAAAGTTAGGATGCAACCCTGCAAATGAATAAACATGTTAGGATGCAAAATGATGATGCAAATGCACACATGGGATCAAGGATGCCACACAGACTGGACAACTGCTGCACTGAACAACTGTATAATCTCAAAGGTCTGCCCAAACACCCAGAATACCAACCTAACCATAGTACCACACTGATAAATCTGCTGATTAGAAAACCGGGTATGTTGAAGGTCAAGGTTACCTGCAAACCTGTAAACACCCTGCCCTCTCACATATGGGTACTAGAAAGCCGAGGATCCTCAATATCACGGGCTCTCAGGTCTAGAAATGATGATACGTTCACCATTTCTGGTTTGGCATCATCACCAATCGAGGAGGCCTCAACTGATTCCCCTCAAAAAGAAAACATCCTATGGCAAGTCCTCAGCTTCAGCACTGAGGTCGAGAAGCAATAACACATTCATCCCTCGGGGTACAGTACTATCACCAATCGAGGAGCGCTTCCACTGATTCTTTCCTAAAAGGAAACCCTATAGCAAGTTCCCAGCATTGGGTCCTCGGATTGACATGTGTAATGGGTTTGCCATTTCTGGTCTGCCATTATCACGTCTCGGGAGGAGTGTCGTTACTGAGTCCTCGGGAATGGCCGCCAGAGTCGACAATTTTCCAAGTTACATTCAATCATCTGCACCAATGCGCAGGATAGAACATTACCAAAGAAAACCTGGTCTGGATGTGGAGTTTTCATGTATACTATGTCTGGCCAAATGCCACACGAGTCACACTACTTGCCACGCTAATCCTACGTGTACGCTCAAGCCTGGGTATTGGGCTTATCTCTCAGAACCCCAACCCGCCAAACAGAAGAACTGTGTAGTAGATGATAATAATATGCAAAGCAGTAAATGCGGTAAAAAATAAAATACAACAAATAAAGCAAAACAAAATAAAAACAAAAACACCCAAAGAGAACAAAGACAAGCAAGCGCTAGGATTGACTCGCTTAGGGATGGACCAGCATAGGTCAACCAGAGTCCCCAGCAGAGTCGCCAGCTGTCGCTCCTAGGATTTTCATCAGGTACAAATGCGAGAGTGGCACAGAAAACAGAGTCGCCAGCCGTGTAAATTTATCCCAAGAGAGGGAAAGGGAACACCACATAAACCTGAGGAAGAGGGAAAGGAATGGTCATCGCAACCATATCCTGGGTTCGGGAGTCGGTTACGCGAGGGGAAGGTGCTAGCACCCCGCGCGTCCATCGTACTCGATGGGATCCACGCTTGTTGTCTATTCTAAGGGTGAGTTATCCTATCATCTATGGTTGTACTAAAGCGGGGGAGGGGAAAACAAAGACAGACTCGGTAGGACGTCGACGTCCTAGGCCTACGTAACCCCTTGTGCAATGGGGAATTCAGAGTCAACGTAGTTCGGACCAAGTTCTTTTTGTGTTTTTTATGAGCGACGTTAAGTTCGCGTCCGGCAGTTAGGGTCGATGCCTGTTTGCGACTCAGACGGAAGGTAACATGCCCTCTTTGAAAATAGCCTTTAGTTTGACGATCCCGCAGGACAAAAAGGTTTGAAGTTTGTTTGTATTTTTTAAGACAGAAGTGACTTGAGTTTGTTCATAACTCAACTTGAACCAAAGTCTATGACACGGGAGCGAATGCGTCTCATGGTCGCCCCCAATGGGACGTATGCTCAACACTCTAGAAGAGAGAATGGGGACCCCTCAATCTTCATTTCCTATGTTTAAAGCTCGTGTACAAGGCAAGCTGACCTTATTAAGTATCTTAGAGATGTTATGAGATGAGAAGAGGGACTCAAAAGAAAAGAAAAACACTACAGGGAGAATCTATCCTAATGTTATCATGCAAAGATGGCCCTAAGGGGAGGTTTGACAAAAACCTAAGCCTAAAGAAAGGAAAATATGAGAGAAAGAAAGAATGAGAGTGGACATGGATACTTATCCACACCCTTAACAACTTACCTCAGCCTCTGCATAAACGGTTAGTACAAAACAGACATAAGTGACTATAAGGTAAATGAAACCCAAGCAAGTCACAAACCAAAGAGAAATGGTTACAACCCAAAGAAAAATCATCCAAGTCAGAATGTGTATGACCTAAACATGTGCCTAAACATGCTATGCAAATGTCACATGAGGCATGCAAATAGATATCCAAGCATCAAACATCAATAGAAGAAGAAGAAGGGAGCATATAAGTGAAACATGAATAACATGCAAGAGGAAACATGAATGACATATGACATGAATGAATGTAAAGTTCCAAAGTTAGAAACATACATCAAATTAGATGTAAATGAGTGATATGGCATGGCATACACAAACCAAACATAAATCATGAAGACGCACAGATGAGAAGAAGTGAGCATATGAAACACAAAGAGGCATGTAAATCAAACACTGAACATAGGCACAAAGTATGCAATAACCTCATACCAATGACATATAATGGCAATCAAATGACCTATAACAATTCAAACATGGTTTATGAAGTCAAAGAAGCAATCCCAAATGATGGCACAAGTGCCTTCTCAAACAAGTAATCAGACATGATCAAAGATGTGCATATAAGAAGACCTCAAACAAAGAGCAATTAAACAATAAGCAAAACATCTTCTAAAATTACCAAATTAAAAATCAACACACCTCAACCAGTGACAAACAACATGTCAAAATTTCATGCCAAAATTCCCAAGATAGGTCACCCAAACAATTATGCAAAGTTCAGACAAGAAACATGACTCAATATGCAAAAGAAGAGGATTAAAATGCAATATTAAATGATTTTAAAAATGTGAGAAAAATGTTTTAATTTAATTCGATGTGTTGGTGAAACAATGCAAAAAGAATGGACTCAAAATGTTTCATGGATGATGAGAAATAAATTCCACAAGTTAGAGTATGCATGCATGGAATAAATTCAAAAGAAAATAAACAAATAATTAATTTAGATGATAAAAATAAAATAAAATAATAAAATAAAATTTAGGAAAATTTTATAAAACTGTAGATATGATTCATGAATTTTTTTGGGAATTTTTTAATGCAAGAAACTATTTTTAAAAAATTAAAATGAAAAGCAATAATTAATTAAAAATAAAAATAAAGAAATAAGCAGGGGGGTGCATCAGCAAAAGAATCACGTTGGAATTGGAAAACAACCTAAAGGAGGGGGTGCGAACAGAAGGCCCAAAACAAGATGTCCATTAGCGAAAATAAAATAAAAAAAGGAGAACACATGTGACCCAGTCAATGGTCAGACTCAACATCAGCCATTGGATCCATCCAACGCGTACCATCCAGTCAAATAAATACAAAGTAATCATGATTGACAGCTCAGATCATAAGCACACAATAATTAACATACACATGCACGCACAGAATTACTCAGAATAAAAATAAAAACACGTGAGCCACACGTGAATCATTAATGCGTTGGCTGCATCTTATCCATCGGATCAAAGCAACGTCCCAGATTAGATCATCAAGTCAAAAATTAAAATAAACGAACGGCTTAGATCAGAGATGCATGGTAATAATCATAAGGCGTCACGCACACAAACCATGAAATAAAAAAAAATATTAAAACGCGTGGTAATGCATGGACCGTGTGATCAAACAATTGGATGGTCAGGATTTCGTCTCCTACCTCCAAACCCTAAACTCACCGGAGATTGACACAGACGCCGGAACTAGGGTTCCGGTCGTCTTCTCCGTTCACCTGCAACCAAAAAGTCACCAAAACACGCAAGAGAATATATGTTCTTGACCAGAATTCCACGAGGATTAATAATATGTCATCAAAAATCACAAACAATCAACGTACAATGAAAAACGAATGAAATAAGCTAGGGTTCCAAAATTTCAAACTCATTAAACAACCAAACCATGCGTCCAAACTCAAAGAAAAACACATCAGAATCATCAGTGGATATCAAAGATTATTATACGCATCAAAAATAGAAGTTTAGAGAGCATGCAAATCATCACTAACCTGAGATCAAGCAATCCGTATCCTTGCTTTTAGCTTCCAACGATGGGTGGTTTGTGCTCTATGGATCCCCCAGGAAGAAGGTTGTGAAAGAAGTTTTGAAGAAACCCTAATGGATTGAGAGATTCGAAGGAATCAAGCTTTAGGGTTGCAAATTTTGTTCTCCTCCAAATCACGTGTGTTGTCCTCTAACCAGTGCATGAGTAATCTTAAATACTTAGGGTTAATCCACTGATAATCACTTGGGCCTTGTTAATTCCTCACTTAATGAGTTTTGGGTAATTTTGGAAATTCGAATAATGTGAAATACACCCTCCTCCATGCATCTATACCCAAACCCTTGATGATGGATCACTTATTTAACAATTGCTAATCACACCTGAATTGGATTTGGGCCTTGAGATGTCTTGGTTCATGAGTTTTCAATAATTTGGCAATTTTGCACCATGTGAAATAAGTAATGAATAAGTCATGAAATTTCTTGGTTCAAAGGTCCAAAATGATCCTTAAGGAATTTTCTTTGATGTTAGAATGTGGTTTGAAGCAATGGAACCAAATATAGGTCACTATGTCCCAAAATGCAAAAGTTATGAAAATGGAACCATAAGGAAACCCTAAAAACCACCTTGCCTTCTTTTGATCATAACTTGAGTTCCACAAAGGATATGGAGACCATATAGTACTTTTTGGAAAGGGGAGAAAAAGATCTTCAACTTTCATATTTGAGGAAAATTCATTTGAAGCTTCTTTGATGATGAAAAGTCAAGTTGAATGTAGTGTAAGAACTTGCCCAAAAAGGAAACTTTCAAATTATAGGTCATATCCATATTTAGTAACTTTTGTACCAACCCTTGATTCTTGATAAATGGTATGAAACTTGACCCTTGAAGATCATATGAGGATGTGAGACCTTGAAAACCTTGAAGAGAACCTCAAAATTTCACAGTTGACTTCCCCTCTCACTGTTGACTTTTCTCCAATTCTCCTGATTTGCAATCAATTGGCCAATTGAACCAAACTGATTGACCATATTCAATTCCTAGATACTTAGGGACCCAAGGAATACCATGGAATCAAGTCTTGCCCAAGAAATCAGAAATAAACTGACTTTATAGCAAACCATAATCTTGGTACCCTCAGTCTAGGAGGAAATAGCACAGTCTCCAAATCCAAATTCCTCTGAATATGATGTGTATCCTCTCCAACGAAGATAAGATATGCCCTTTGGTGATGATAAAAACCCAAGAAGCTTGCCCATTGGAGCAATAAACCCAAGAATCTCAAAACCCTAGTTTTTGCACTGGTTAGGAGAGAGTGATCCACAATACAAGGACTCTTGCTTGACTCTTTGAAGAACATCTCCTCCTCTTGAACTGCCTCAGGCACCTTGATCCCATGCTAAGAACCAATGATATGCACACATGATAATGCAAAATGAGATGAAACATAAGCCAGTTAGTACTAAAGTAAGGAGAGCAAATTTTGGGGTGCTACAAAACGACATAACTGATTTAAAACATGCATGATCACTACATTAATAAAACCAAATACGAAAGGAAATGTTTAAAGCATACAGTACTTAAACAAACAAAGATAAAATACAAGAATGCAAATGATGGGGTGGCAACATGATTGCCTTCTTCGAGGAAATTGAACTTGACTTGACATGACTTGATTCCATTTGATGTTGGCCCTAGTTTGGCAGCGGCAGAGGGTTGTTGATGACATTTAGAGACTTCCCATTGAATGTGAGAGCCTTCGAATCGATCAGATCTTGAACTTTGTGTTTGAAGGCTCTGCAGTCCTCGATCTGGTGCCCTGGAGCGCCCTTATAATACTCGCAGTGAGCATTAGCATCATAGTCTGGAGGAATGACAGTTGGAGGAGATAAGTCCCTCAGAGTAATCGCCTTTTTCTCCAGCAATTGAGCAAAGATCTAGGCGTATGTCATCGGAAGACAATCAAAGTTTCTATCTGGCCTTCTTGTTCTCTGTTGATTGGGCTGACGTTATTGTTGAGCAGATCGTTGTTGTTGATTCTGAGGAGGATACTGATACCCTTGTTGATTTTATGACTGTTGCTGAGGAGCCTGTTGTTGAGGCATTGGAGCTTGAACAGCTGGTTGATAAGGCATTAGAGCATATTGCGCAGCAGTAACATACGGATACTAGAAGTAGGGGATTTGAAAAGGCATTAGAGGGGGAGTTTGTTGAGCTTTCCCTTTCTGAGCAGAGATGGCGTTTGTTTAGCCCTCCTTTTTATTGTACCCGTTGAAAGGATTTTTAGCTCCAGTCTGGCTACTAGAACCTCCTTGGATCTTTCCACTCTTTTGACCTTCTTCAATTCTCTCGCCAATGATCACCAAGTCAGAGAATCCAGCAGACACACTACCGATTAGCTTCTCGTAGTATTGGCCTTGCAGGGTACCCATGAAGATGTCAATCAGCTCACGGCCAACTAGAGGTGGATGCACTCTTGCAGCTAGCTCTCTTCAGCATTGTGCGTACTCCTTAAAGGATTCGTTGTCCTTCTGAGCCATACTCTAAAGTTGAGTACAGTTCGGAGCAAGGTCAGTGTTGTATTTGTATTGCTTGATAAACACATCAGCTAACTCAGCCCAGGTGCGCACACTGCTACGCTCCAGCTACATATACCACTCGAGTGATGCTCCAGACAAACTGTCTTAGAAGCAATGAATCATCAGCTTTTCGTCTCTGGTATAAGCAGCCATCTTGCGATAGTACATCTTCAGATGAATGTTACGACAATTGAGCCCTTTGTACTTCGAGAATTCTAGCACCTTGAACTTGGGAGGAATGATAACATCTGGCACCAAGCACATTTCCTGAGCATTCAAGGAAGTTGAGTTGTGACCCTCCATGACTCGGAGTTTTTCAGCTAGATCACAACACATCTTGATGGCTTCAGAATCCTGAGCAGCAGTAGGATTGACAATCGGGATAGCAACATGATAGTTTTGGACTTCATTATACTGATTTTATAGATTTTCTTCAGCATGAGGGATAGGAATCTGAGTGACAGCAGGTTAGGCTTGCGGGATAGCTCCAACAGTAACTCTAAATGTTGGAAGTGGTTGAGAAGTAACTCCTTTAACTACGGTAGTGAAGTTCATCGGTATCCCATAAGTGATTGGGTTAGAAACTGGAACAGAGAGTCTTGAGGTAGACCCTTGAACAGCCACATTGTTGTTGTTGGCGGCAACTTCACGCAGTTCTTCCTCCTTTCTAGCCATCATGATGACTTCGAGCATCTGGTCAATCTTGCCTTTGATTGAGTCTAATTCCTCTCTGAAGGTGGCTTACTCTTGTTGAATTTGCTCCATCATGCATCTAGTGTTGGCTCGAGTTGCGTACTGGTGTTGAGGAATCAGCTTGATTTACTGGAGAAGAAAGGGAGGTGAAGTGAGATTCTGAAGTTGAAATGCAATGCAAGATGCATAACCGATGCAATGCAATGCAATGACATGACATGATGCAATGCAAGATGCAAGATCCAGGATCGCAGGTTCAGCGGATTCTGAGGTTGGCCAGAGGAAGGGGTCAAGAACCACAGTCTCTGATCAAAGAAGGCTCGCATGTAGGTTTCTAAGACGAGAAGGTGCCTAGAGTCATGAATATATTTCAAAGACATTATAGCCACGACAAAGACTCATCCGACTATAACATCCTCGAAATAATCTCGTCTAGGTGAGGTCTTCGTTTCTTCCCCATGAGAAAGACTCCCCGGAGGCATCCACTACACAACCAACGACACACGGGTTCTAATAAGGGTTCTCAGAGTCATAGATCGAGGTTGAAAATATTACTGTCAGGAAGTAATACGTTCAAGGGATCTCATATGATTGGGGCATTCGTATTAACCCAAAAGGAGTTAACCCTACCAACCACCGTGGATAAATGGGTTAATGGTCCTTGGGATCAATGATTCAGGCTCGAAAACATTATCGCCATGGCAAAGACTCACCATAACAATAACATCTCCAAGGGAATCTACTCCAAGCGGGGTTTTCGCTTCGGCTCACGTGGAAGAAACCACGCAAGTCTCCACTACACAACCACCATCCTAATCCTAAGGTTATACTCAACCTCGGGTGTAGAGCCATCTCACAAAGTATCCAATATCATAACAACCCGACAATGACACAAATGGTAACACAAAAATGAAATAGGAAAGCGAGTAAAAAAATAAGAAGAAAACAAGTAAACGAAGCTAACGAGCTCACAATTCGAACTAAGATAGGCTTGACTCTCTCTTGCATGGAGAAAATGTCCCCAGCAGAGTCGTCAGCTGTCGTACCTCAAAAAATCATAATCGAAGACACGACCCTCGCGCAAAAGGCACAGAAGAAATTGCGGTTCGACAGAGTCGCCACCAAACTTTATTTATCCCAAAAGAGAGAAAGGAAAATATCGAGAAAACCTTTAAAGGGAGATAAGAACATGGTCGTCGCAACCACATTCTGGTTTCGGGAGTCGATTACGTGAGAGGAAGGTACGCGCACCCCCTCACGTCCGTTGTGTTCAACGGGAACCTCTTAATTCGAATTGTGATGAATGTTAGCTAAGCTTATTTGTTTTCTTCTCCCGATGGTTCGGATGGAGACATAGTCGTACTCCTCCCGAGGCTAGTAGGTTCCTGAAAATTGGTCAGAGAAAGTGGGTGTAGGTGATGCTCTGTGTGCTCTGTGACTCGGTCCTGGGATGTCAGTATTGGCACGGGGGCCAGGCTGGTGTGCATATCCCATGGGCTCAGCATAGGCCCTATTCACAGCTTCATCATCTAAGTTCAGGGCCTCAGTATCAAATAGCCAATTTGTAATAACGCGCACATTAGTGCGCGATGCACAGGGTAAATCCATACTCCTCACCTCCCTATTCCTGATCATAAGCCTATACTTGCCACTTGACACATTCTTGATAAGTCGAATATTGCGACAGTACACTAAATCGCAAAAAGGAATGGCCGACCTCTCGAGGGTATTCAACTCGTCATGCAAACCTATACCTAAAGAAATGGAGGCAATCACGCCTCCGACACAGATGTTCCCACCGGATCGACTAGCGATAGAACTAAGGTGAGCTAACAAGAAAGGTGTGGCATTAACCTTAGTCTTCGACAATGCACAGTGAGTGAAAAATAAATCCTTAGAATTCACATTCCCCATGTTTTCTCTACCAAAGATAGTGCTCGCTATGACGCAGCGAAAGTATCTAATCGTGGGGTTGTGAATAGAAGTGGCTTTTAGGCCCTCCCACATGGATGTGGTTTTGCCAGTGATTTGGCGCCAGAAGCCTAAGGCATTGGCTTGCCATTCGCTTTCAAGCGGTGCTAAACATGCATACTCTTCGCCACTCGGAAACTAAAAAATCTCACCTATCGTCTCTTGGGGCAGCGAGTAATCTTTGTTAAACATCCTAAAGTTCACGGTGCCGGAGGTACGTGACGGGTCATATAAGTATTGAAATGAACTTAAAAACTCATAGGTTAGTCTAACAAAAGTATGGCTCGGATTTGTGAAAAAGTGAGACAAACCTACATTAGTAACCATCCAGTTGAGGCTGTCGAACAATCCTAGTGTACGGACAGAATCAATATGAGCATATCGTGTGGCTTCGACATGCCTCTTATGGATTTTGAGAAAGACAGCCCGTTGTTGCTCACCAAGGATTCCTTCGGGAAATTCGATTCCCATGTAATCAATGTCACGAGCAACTCTAGGAGGCATTTTGAATTTTTCGGAAAGGTTTGGGAAAGTTAGGAAACAAGAACAGTGAGTAAGAGTGTTTGAGAATGTTGTTAGTGATGATGAAGATTGAGGTTTGGAAGGTTTAAATAGAAGAAAAATGGGTATATGAGTGGTTAGGGGTTAATAGGATAATTAATGGGTGGTTATTTGGGTGGTTACAGAAGTGTATGGGAAGTTAGAAGGGTTTCATTTAAAACCCGCGCGTTTTCTACAACAGAATACGTGCAGGAAAATTTGCATGTTCCGTCTTCATGGCGAACACCATTAAGCACATGGCGAACGCCATGTGTTTAATGTTAGAAATTTGAAAATTAAAGAATTGATGGCGAACGCCATCAAGCCATGGCGAACACCATTAGGCAGAATTGCGCAAATTTCATTTTTTTGGTTAAGAAGCAATATTTTTGGGTCTTTGATAATTTAAACAAACATAAAACATCAGTTCAACTGCAGAATTGCTATTACGAGATTAAGATTGCAGAAAAATAGAATAAACATTAAATATTATGAAATAATATAAATGACATGAACGAAAGATCACATTAATTCAAAAACAAGAACACCATGTCTTCGCCGATGAATCAACGATACAAAGAGTACAAATTACAACGGAATGAAAATACAATAAAAACCAGAACAAACTAAAACATAAAAGCAACAAGAACTCCATCGGTACAAATCATAGCTCATTTGCTAAAGTGCTTAGTGAAAGAATGGACTTGCTGGAATAAATGGTCAAAGTGCTCATTAGCAATGTCCATGAATCCAATGAGGTCCCCTCGGATGAAAGTGATCTCATCCCTAAGGGTGTCCACTTAGAACTGTAGAGCACCAATGGCAGTAGCATAATCTACACGAGCTCCAGAGACGTGTGAAGTGGCATCAGGGGGATTGGCATCAGGTATCTCATAAGGCTCGGGGCTTTGTGGTGGTGTTGGTGATTCACTCTCTTCCTTAAGGTCATAAAGCCAATTGTTCCTATTATGCACGTTTTTCCTCTCTTGGTTAGGCAGGGTAAAGTTATGGACCACTTTGTTGTCAATTAGGAGTTCAAACTCGGCTGGTCCTAGGTTAGCCAACATACCACGGTTAAAACAGAAATTCAAGTGCATCGGACGGATGCCTCCAAAAGCACGGATGCGGTTAAGTTGGTAATGAAAACCTATTGCCTCAGTGATCATGGTAACTAAACCTCCGGCGAGGATAACACCATCGGTCTCTTGAGCAATGTGGTTCAAGCTAGCCAACATAAAGGAATCAGCATTCACAGGTCTTCCTTGTGAAGCACAATACATAATGAACAGTTCATCCTTAGAAATAGAGGTGATATTTTCTTCCTTACAAAATAGGGTGTGAGCCAAAATCTTATGAAAGTACCTAAAGGCAGGGTTATGTATGTTACTAGAGAACATGGTGTCAGGTTCGGGGTGGTAGTTACCTGTTATGGTTCCCTAGAAGTAGTTAAGGTCAAGGTCGATAAAAGCATCATCAGGTGTCACTGAATGGGTATCAGGTCCATTAGGAAATTCTAACAGGTTGGCCATTTCGTGATGGATAAAACGGTGTTTGGTGTTAAACAACCTGAATGTGGCTAAACCTTGGCCAAAACCAAGACCTCGATTTGGGTCATAATAGAGTGAGCTAAGAAACTCTAGGGTCAGCATACTATAGGGGCTATATTTGTGCCTTACACCAAAGTTCACCCAACCAATCTGGTCAAGCAAGTACATCACAGTGTCCCTCAATCCTAGGGTGGTCAAGGTACGACCATCAGGGTATATAGGGAGTGCCAATTCCCTCTGAACCAGAATGTCAAATCTGCGTCTCTGAGCATCGTTCCTAAATACAATCTCCACATCAGCATTGTGATACATACTTTAAGTCAGTGAAGGCTATCCTAAGCTAAGCTAGCCTGAAAATAGACAAAGAGTACACTATCAATGAACTGTACCGCGAAGGTGTCAAAAAATAAAAACAAAAAGGTAGTAATAATAATAGTAGTAGAAATAATAATAATGATAATAATAATAATAATAATATAATAATAAACAGACACAAGAACAGATAATAAAGATAAAATAAAAATAAAAGTCTAAAAATCTAAGAGTCGTGGGTTGCCTCCCACGCCGCGCTTGTTTAATGTCTTTAGCTCGACATCAGGGTCGAACTAGTCTTTCAAAAGAGCGGGTAGCTCCTCCAACTTATAACTTACGCAAAAATCTTTGTTATTAATGTTATGGTAGTGTTTTAGCCTCTGCCCATTAACAATGAAGGTCTCGCCAGATTTCCCTTTAATTTCCACTGCTCCGCTTTGGAGAACTCTTACAACTTCGAAGGGGCCAGACCATCAGGAACGAAGTTTACCAGGGAACAGCTTAAGTCGAGAATTAAAAAGGAGAACTATGTCGCCTTGGTTGAACTCTCGTCTAGCTATTCGTCTATCATGCCACTGTTTGGTTCTTTCCTTATAAATTCGGGCATTTTCGTATGCGTCCAATCTAAGTTCCTCTAGTTCATGGAGATTAAGGATTCTTTTTTCTCCTACCGCCGTATAGTTTATATTCAGGGTCTTAATGGCCCAATAAGCTTTATGCTCAAGTTCGATAGGCAGATGACATGATTTACCATAAACTAGCTTGAATGGGGTGGTTCCTATCGGAGTTTTGTAGGCTGTTCTATAAGCCCATAGAGCTTCATGAAGTTTTATAGACCAATCCTTCCTAGAGGTCGCAACTGTTTTCTCTAATATTTGCTTGATCTCTCTATTGGAAACCTCCACTTGTCCACTCGTCTGAGGGTGATATGGTGTTGCTACTCGATGTCGTACTCCATATTTAAGCAATAGTTTCCCAAAAATATTCGAGATAAAATGGGATCCACCGTCTCTAATGACAACTCTCGGTTCACCGAATCTAGGAAATATTATATTCTTGAAGAGTCTTATGACTACTCGTGCATCGTTGGTAGGAGAAGCTATTGCTTCGATCCATTTCGAAACATAATCGACTGCAACGAGTATGTATTTCTTGCCAAAGGATGACGAAAAAGGGCCCATGAAATCTATTCCCCAAACATCAAAGACTTCTACTTCTAGAATGCCCCTTAGTGGCATCTCATCGCGTCTAGAAATGTTACCAGTGCGCTGGCATCGGTCGCAATTTGTAACAGCGATGTGGACGTCCTTCCAAAGGTTAGGCCAAAATAGGCCAAATTGTAAAATCTTTACGCAAGTCTTTGAAATGCTTGCATGCCCTCCATAAGGTGTAGAGTGGCAATGAGATATGATATCTTCAACTTCAGATTCAGGGACGCATCGACGGAATATTCCATTGGCGCCCGCTTGAAAAGTAAGGGCTTATCCCAATAATAGTGTTTGAGATCTTGGAAGAATTTCTTCTTTAGTTGGTAGGATAAATCTGGTGGAAGTACCCCAGCGGCTAGGCAGTTGACAAAGTCAGCATACCACGACAATGTGGTCTTTGAGCATATTGATTCTACTACTTCGTTTGTTTCTGCGTCATGATAAATTAAAGAGCATTCACTCATTTCTCTTTTGTCCTCATTGATGGGGACTCGCTCAGGTTCTTGATCCTCAATTCTGGAAAGATGGTCTGCTACTACGTTCTCGGTTCCTTTCTTATCTTTGATTTCCAGATCAAACTTTTGCAAAAGCAAGATCCATCTTAAAAGTCTCGGTTTTGCATCCTTCTTATTCAACAATACCTAATTGCGGAGTAATTAGTATAGACAACAATTTTCACTCCCACCAAGTAAAAACGAAATTTATCTAAAGCGAACACAACAGCTAGGAGTTCTTTTTCTGTGGTAGCGTAGTTCATCTGTGCACTGTCTAAGGTTCTACTAGCATAATATATGGTGTGTAACCTTTTATCCTTTCTTTGTCCTAATACAGCACCAACATCATAATCACTAGCATCACACATTATTTCGAATGGTCTACTCCAATCGGGCGGTTGCATAATAGGTGCAGTTATTAGAGCCTTTTTAAATGTTCGAATGCTTTCAAGCAATCCTCATCAAATACAAATTCACCATCCTTCATTAACAAACCCGTTAGTGGTTTAGTTATCTTAGAGAAATCTTTAATGAATCGTCGATAGAAACCGACGTGTCCTAGAAAACTTTGAATTTCTCTAACTGTTTTCGGAGGTTAAAGGTTTTCTATTATTTCAATTTTTGCTTTATCAACTTCAATTCCTCGGTTAGATACTACATGTTCAAGCACAATTCCTTCTCGAACCGTGAAATGGCATTTCTCCCAATTCAGAACTAGATTGACTTTAACGCAACGTTCGAGTACCATTTCTAGGTTCGATAAACATCCTTCAAAACTTTCCCCATAAACAGAGAAGTCATCCATGTATACTTCCTTTATATTATCTATAAAGTCGGCAAAAATTTCCATCATGCATCTCTGAAAGGTTGCGGGAGCATTACACAGTCCGAACGACATTCGTCTGTAGGCAAACGTACCATAGGGGCAGGTAAATGTAGTCTTTTCTTGATCATCATGATGGATAGGAATTTGGAAAAATTCTGAGTATCCGTCTAAATACCAGAAGTGAGAATGTTTAGCCAATCGTTCAAGCATTTGATCTATAAAGGGTAGAGGAAAATGATCTTTGTGAGTGGCTTTGTTTAGCTTTCTATAGTTTATGCACATTCTCCATCCAGTTTGAGTTTGTTTAGCAATGGATTCGCCTTTTTCACTACCAACCACCGTGACACCTCCCTTCTTTGGCACGACGTGCACAGGACTAACCCAGTTACTATCAGATATTGGGTATATGATTCTTGTTTCCAGTAGCTTTTATACCTTCTTTTTAACTACATCGCTTAAGATAGGATTTATCCTTCTTTGGTGCTCTCTAGAGGTTTTACAATCTTCTTCGAGCATAATGTGATGCATGCATATAGAAGGACTTATTCCTTTTAGGTCCAAAATGTTATACCCCAGTGCTTTAGGATACTTTCTTAGAACATGTAGAAGTTTTTCGGTCTCTATCTGTCCCAAGTCAGTGTTAACTATCACTGGTTATTCCAGTTCGGAGTCTAGGAACTCATACCTTAGGTTTTTGGGTAGTGTGTTAAGTTCTACAGAAGGTTTCTTCTGGCATGGTATTGGATCGGGTGTTAGTGCTAAGCATTCTCTCAGACTGTCATCTACGTATGGCTCGCGCCAATTATCGTCTTCGAGTATAGGAGGTGCTGGAATCTTTAGTATTTCGGTACACTTGAATGATTCCATCTCCACTTCTTTTACGCATTCGTGGATGACGTCGAGAAAATAACATGAATCATCTATAGCGGGAGCTTTCAAAAATTGGGCCAGAATAAATTTGACCTTTTCTTCACCAACTTCAAAAATTAGCTTTCCTTTCTTAACATCAATGATCGCTCTGGCTGTAGCTAAAAAGGGTCTTCCCAAAATAATAGGAATGTTGGAATCCTCTTTTATATCCATTACCACAAAGTCAGTAGGAATGTAGAATTGTCCTATACGAATGGGCACGTTTTCTAGCATGCCTATAGGAAATTTAACAGAACGGTTCGCTAGTTGTAGAGACATTTTTGTTAGTCGCAACTCTCCTAATTCGAGCTTTTTACAGGTGGATAAGGGCATTAGACTAACACTGGCTCCTAAATCGCATTGAGCGTTGTCTATGACGTACTTTCCTATTACACATGGTATCGAGAAACTACTTGGGTCTTTCAGTTTAGGAGGCATGTTATTTTGGATGATAGCGCTACACTCAGCAGTGAGCATAACGGTCTCGTTATCCTCGAGCTTCTCCTTATTTGACATAATTTCTTTAAGGAATTTGGCATATGAAGGCATTTGTGTTATGGCTTCTGTGAAAGGTATAGTAATATTGAGTTGTTTTAGAAGCTCCATAAACTTTTTGAATTGTCCTTCATTTTTAGGCTTGGCGAGCCTTTGCGGATAAGGTATTGGTGGTTTATATGGTGATGGAGGCACATAAGGTGTTTCTTTCTCTATGGCCTCTTCACTTTTGTCATTTTTGTCATTTTTTGGTTCTATTACCTTTTCGATTCCTTTACCAGGATTCTGATACATGACGGGGTTTTGAAGCCTTGGATCCATGGGTCCATCTAGTTTGGTTCCGCTTCGCAATGTAATAGCATTAGCATGTCCTTTCGGGTTTGGTTGTGGTTGCCCAGGAAATGTTCCGGCAGGGGCTGCTATTGTTGCTTGTTGTTAGGCTACTTGAGAGATTTGGGTTACTAACATTTTGTTATGGGTAGCCATGGCGTCAAGCTTAGTTGCCATCTGCTTTAACAATTCACTTGTGTGCACATTTTGGTTGGCAAACTCTTTGTTTTGTTGGGTTTGTGTTGCGATGAAATTTTCTAGTAAAACCTCAACGTTTGACTTTCTTAGTGCTTGAGGGGCAACGGTTGCTCCCTTTTGATATCCTGGAGGTGCTTGAGTTAGGGAAAATAAATCATTATTGTTCTTATATGAGAAATTCGGGTGATTCCTCCTGCCAGGATTGTATGTGTTTGAGTACGGGTCTCCTTGGGAGTAACTCACTTGGTCGGTAGGAATACCGGTTAGTAAATGACATTCAGCGCTACTATGTCCATGGGTTTCGCACAATTCACAATTCGGCGTCACATCTACCATGGTGGCTACTGGAGCTACAGTCAAACTTTCTATTTTTTGAGTAAGCGCATCCACTTTAGCACTGACACGGTCCAAACTGTTAACTTTGTACATTTCATTCTTCGTAGCAGGTTTTTCAGTCGAAGTTCTCTCACCTCCCCATTGGAAGTGGTTTTGAGCCATATTTTCAATGAGTTGATAAGCATCTTCATACGGTTTGTCCATCAGAGCGCCGCCAGCTACAACGTTCAGATTCAGCTTTGTGTTGTAAAGAAGACCATTATAGAAAGTATGGAGCTCTTAGCATAGCAGTTTTGCTTGGCGGAAAATATCAGGCTAAAAAGACTTTCTTCAACTCGTCCCACGTAGTGATAGAGTTGGATAATAGAGACCGGAGCCAAGCTCTAGCTCTGTCTCTTAAAGAGAAAGGAAAAAGACGTAGTAATATGGCTTTGTTACTAACACCATTTGCTTTTACGGTATCAGCATATTGCACAAACATCGATAAATGGAGGTTCGGGTCATCCGTGGAACTTCCAGAAAATTGGTTCTGTTGAACGGCCTGTAACAGCGAAGGTTTCAGCTCAAAATCGTTTCGATTAATGGTTGGGGCTGCAATGTTATTATGCGATCTTGCGATGGGACAACGTAATCCTTAAGAGGACGGTTTTGCAGGTTCTCAGCCATGGGTATTGGTAATTCTAGGTAAGGAATTTCAGGTTCATGAAGATTATACTTAATTCGGAATTCGTTAATTCGGCGTCTTAGATTAATAAAATGCTTGATATCGTCAATCGGTTGCTTAAGCTTGTCGCCTCTAGAACGAGTGTTTGGCATACAATCGACGAATTAGAGAAAAAGGAAAATTTTTGGTGCCTTAGTCTATACTGCGCAACAAAGGATTCACAATATTAACTAAATCAGCATTCCCCAGTAACGGCGCCAAAAACTTGATGCGTGTCGAGGGCACTAACGAGACCGTCGAGCTAAGACTGCAAGTATATAGATGTTCGCGTAATTTTAAATAAGTTTGTCGAACCCACATGGAAGTGATAATCAAACTAATGCAATCTATAGTTGCAGTTTAAAGCTAAGGCTAAAGATTAATGGAATTTAAACGAAAAGGGAAAAATTACTAATTCTAAAGGTTTTAGGAAATGATACTAAAATCGAGTCCGGAATATGGATTCCGCGTACCTAAGGGATTTGTAGAAGTCAGGTGCTAATTACAACTGTACTTCGTTCCGTAGGAAATGCTAACTTAAAGGCTCCGCCTCACACTCTCGCGCTATCGACAAAAGCCACACCTAACAAGCACATGATTTTGCTCTCCCTCGCCCGTTTTAATTGAAAATCGTATTTTGGAAGTTAATGAAATCCTAAACGATGCCTAAAGCGCTCTCGCTATTTTTAGGATCGGTGCCTAGTTTCTACTAACCGTTCTTTCCTCTCACTCTCGCGCTATCGGTCCGAACTTGGCATATCCCTCACTTTCGTGTCGGAATAATAAAACATGAAAAATATAAATAAAGACCAAAACTAGCATGCATTCAATTAAAGTCGCGTCTACATTTTCTACGGAGTCCCTTTGGTAACGACGGTCCTCACACGCCGAACTCAAGCAAATTTAGCAACACATTTCGGTTTTAATTACAAACATAATTATGGTAATTAACATGGAAAGGTTCATAGCATACAAAACAAGAATTGTTAATTTCAAAATAAAAATAAGCAAGAATAAATAACCTATAAAAAATGAAAACAGAACTTGAATTGAAAAAGGAAATGCCGGAAGGCTTCTTCGAAATCAGAAGTACAACAACAAAAGCAAATTACAAGAATTTTGCGACAATTCCTCGATGTGAGTAATTGTCGCTCTAAAGATAGTTATATGCCTAAACGGAATTCGACAGAGCTTACGCGTCTAAAATTGGATACCAAATACAAGAGTGAAAGGTCCTATATATAGAGCAAAGTCTAAAAAATAACTGCTGAAACATGCACATGAAGTGGAGGGAAAGTAGGAAAAATCAAACTGCCCAAAGCAGTTGTAGTTTTTAAATTCTGCAACTGTGCAGTGATGGCGAACGCCACCAGGCCATGGTGAACGCCATGGTCCTGGCCTTTTTAAATGACGTGGCTTCTTTACTCATGGCGAACACCATCTGGGGATGGCGAGCGCCATATCAGTAAAGTGCAGATTTTTCACTTCTTTGCTGGATTTTCTTCTTCTTTTGCTCTTTTCCGATCCTTTGCCCGATTTTTCCTCAGACGAAGTTATCAACTGCGAAACACATAAAACATGATTAAATACTAATAAAACTCTAATAAAAATGAACGAAACATATTCGTAATGAGCCATAAAATATGATACGATTTCTCGATATCAGTGCGATAACCGTAAAGAGCAAAGGGTAGCATCTCATGCTAATCTTTGTAGGTTACAACCATCTTCTGAATGATCTTCTTGATATTTTTGTTACCTGCTTCTACCGCTCCATTCATTTTAGGCCGGTAGGGAGATGAGTTATGGTGTTCAATTTTGAACTCAGCACACAACTCTTTCATCATCTTGTTGTTTAGGTTAGATCCATTATCAGTAATGATCTGGCTTGGAACACCCTAATGGAAGATGAGATTGTTCTTGATTAATCGGACCACCACTTGTCTAGTCACATTGGTGTACAATGCTGCTTCCACCCATTTGGTGAAGTAATCATTGGCTACCAGGATGAATTGATGTCTGTTCGAGGCTTTGGGTTCAATCATGCTTATCATGTCAATTCCCCGTATAGAAAAAGGCCATGGAGAAGAAAGAACTTTGAGATGCGTTGGCGGTACATGAATTTTGTCGGCGTATACCTGACACTTGTGACACTTTCTCATGTACTTGTAGCAATTATATTCCATTGTCAGCCAATAATATCCTGCTCTTAGAATTTTTCTTGTCATTGTATGTCCATTGGCATGAGTGCCAAAGGAGCCTTCATGAATTTCTTTCATTAGCATGTTGGCTTCGTGTTTGTCTATGCATTTGATCAAAACCATGTCGAAGTTTCCTTTGTAAAGCACATCATTGTTTCGGAAGAAGTTTCCAGCTAGTCTTCTGAGAGTCTTCGTATCTTTTCTTGATGCCCCGGGAGGGTATTCTTGTTTTTAAAGGAAGCATTTGATATCATGATACCATGGTTTGTCATCGATGATTGCTTCAACTGCAAATATGTAAGCAGGCCTATCAAGGCGCATTATGTCAATCTTGGGTACGCCGTTCCATCGACTCACACTAATCATGGAGGATAGTAGCCAGTGCATCAGCCGGGTGGTTTTCTTCACGAGGAATGTGATGAAATTCAATCTTGTTGAAGAAGGGTAACAACCTTCTTGCATAGTCTTTGTAAGCAATCAATCCTAGTTGATATATATTCCACTCTCCTTTGATCTGATTTATAACTAGGGTTGAGTCTCCGTACACATCCAAGTTCTTTATCCTTAAGTCGATAGCTTCTTCGAGGCTCATGATGCAAGCTTCGTATTCAGCCTCATTGTTTGTACATTTGAATGCCAATCAGGCAGTGAAAGGGATATGGGTACCCTGAGGTGTTACGATGATTGCCCCAATTCCATTTCCATAAGCATTGACAGCTCCGTCAAATATTAGTCCCCATTGGGAACCTGGCTCTGGACCTTCGCTTGGTAGCGGTTCATTGCAGTCTTTCATTTTTAGGTACATCACATCTTCATCTGGGAAGTCCAATTTGATTGATTCCTAATCGTCAATCAGTTGATGAGCCAAATTATTGGCTAAGATACTTCCTTTGACAGCTTTCTGAGCGTGATACTCAATATTGTATTCTGATAACAAGATCTGCCAACGGCCAATCCTTCCCGTTAAAGCAGGCCTTTCAAAGACGTACTTGATCGGATCCATTTCGAAGATTAACCAAGTAGTGTGACAAATCATGTACTGGCAAAGACGTTTGGCTGCCCAAGTCAGAGCGTAACAAGTTTTCTCGAGCATAGTGTATCGAGTTTCACAATCTGTTAATTTCTTGCTTAAGTAATAAATGGTAGACTCTTTTCTTTTTGTCTCGTCTTGTTGGCCAAGCACACAACCGATGGAGTCTTCCAAGACTGTTAAGTATAAGATCAATGGTCTTCCTTCCACTGGAGGAGACAGAATCGGTGGATTCAGCAGATATTCTTTGATGCTGACGAAAGCCTTTTGGTAGTCTTCTGTCCATATACAACTTTGGTTCTTTCTGAGTAGTTTGAAGATTGGCGCGCATGTCGCAGTCATGAGGGATATGAATGTTGAAATGTAATTCAGACGTCCCAAAAATCCTCTTACTTGCTTTTCATTCTTTGGAGCAGGCATTTCTTGAATGGCCTTAACTTTGTCGGGATCAACCTCAATTCCTTTTTTGCTGACGATGAATCTCATGAGCTTTCCTGAACGAACACCGAATGTGCATTTATTGGGATTCAGGCGGAGTTTGTATTTTCTCAAACGCTCGAATAGCTTTGACAAATTCTCCACGTGTTCTTCTTCTGTTTTAGATTTGGAAATCATGTCATTGACATACACTTCAATTTCTTTGTGCATCATGTCGTGAAACAGAGTTGTCATAGCCCTTTGATAAGTCGTTCCTGCGTTCTTTAGACCGAACGACATTACTTTGTAGCAAAAAGTTCCCCATGGGGTGATGAATGAAGTTTTCTCCATGTCTTCTGGCGCCCTTCTAATTTGATTATAGCCCGAGAATCCATCCATGAAGGAGAATACTTTAAATTTTGTTGTGTTGTCAACCAGCATGTCAATGTGTGGTAGAGGAAAGTCATCTTTTGGACTTGCTTTATTTAAATCCCTGTAGTCTACGCACATTCTGAATTTCTCGTCCTTCTTGGGAACTGGCACTATGTTGGCTAGCCATTGAGGATATTCTGATGTAGCAAGGAAACCAGCATCGATTTTTTTCTGCACTTCTTCCTTCATTTTGATGGCTATATCTGGGTGAGTCCTTTTCAATTTTTGTTTGACCAGAGGACATTCTAGTTTCAGAGGTAAGTGATGTTCCACGATGTTGGTATCTAACCCTGGCATGTCTTGGTAGGACCAAGCAAACACATCTGGAAATTCTATGAGCAGTCCTATCAGGCCTTCTTTGGTAGCTGCACCGAGTAATGCTCTAATTTTAAATTCTTTTCTTTCCTCTTCCGAACCCAAGTTGACTGTTTCCAACGGTTCTTTGTAGGGTTCAATGGACTTTTCCTCCTGTCTGAGTAGTCGAGAGATCTTTTCTGGAATTTCTTCGTCATCTTTTTCTTCGGCTTCAAATACCGGGAACTCAAAGTTGGGAGAAGGCATTGGATCGTATGTTTCAAAGGGGTTTAAAACAAGTAATCTGCACGACGTGATGATTCCTTTTTAGAAAAGGCAGGGAGAATGCAAAAGTGTGTGCAATGTATTTTTTTTGTTTTGAAAACGCTTGTTTTTATTTTAGGTTGTTTTTTAGGATTACCATTTTCTGAAAAAGTGAAAATAGCAATAAATGCGGGAATTCAGAATGACATTATTTATTCATGATTTGTCGATTTTTGAAACACAACCCTATAAAACAAAGCTGTTTCGCTTTGGGCGAAGCGAAAAGGGGTATTTGCAGAAAAGAAAGCCCTATAAACATCCTTTCACCCGGGCAAAGTGAGAGGTCAAAACAAAGACGCGACAATTACTTTGATTTACGAACGATATTCGGGACATCGACTGCAACCCAACGGCGGCGAACTCCCCTGTGGATCACAAAGTCTGTAATTTTCTTCCAGGATTGTCTTCGGTAATGACACTGATCTCTAGCGGAGTTGGATCACTGGAGTATTCTTCCCACGCAGAGTTATCATAAGAGGACTCCTCTATTGCATCTTTAACAATATTTTCATTTTCAAGAGGATCTCCCCACCCAGTTGGTTGGATATCCTCATATCTGATGCGAGAGCTTTCAGGAGCAGTGTACTTCATTAGAAAGTCATACTTGCCGCTTGGCTGCCCCAAGGTATCCCAGGTTTCTGTGGGAATAGATGAACCATCTTCTTCAATGACGTTGACCTCAGGAAATGCAAAGTTGATAAGTTTTTGTCCTGCGATCTTTGCGATTTCACCAACGTAGCGTTTGACATCCTTGGAATGTTCTGGGTAAGGATTCCGTGACTCTGTGAGAACAAGTGGATTTTTCTCAAGGTTATTCAGCAAATATGTATTATCTGGCTAACTCTTTTGCTCTGAATCTTCCATGTAAGGCTTCCAAATGGGCAAACCATCCATGGGATCATATAAGTTGTAGTCACAGTTGTCTTTCATCAGAGTGTATTCCTCTAATGAGTTAGGTGGAGCACGACATCCATCGGGATCGCAATCTCTGTAGATCATCCTAACGTCTGATCTTGGTATATATCTGAGACTTTGCTTTGGAGAGCAAAATGGCATATATGTTTCTCCCCGAGATATATATCCTTCATCATTGAAATAATATTTCCACTCTTCATCTGTATCAGAGGAATTATTCTCCTCGATGGTGTGGACTTCTTGAGATATTGGGTGGAGGAAGCCTCCACCGTGGAAGAAATTCGGAACGGGAAGAAGGCTTTCATTCTTCTTTGTAGCCTTGGTAAGTGTTGGAGAAAAACTGAGACATTTTCTTGTCTTGTTATCGGCAGGAATCACAATCTGCCCCCATCCTTTTATGTCACCACTTCCCATTATTTGGAGAGCATCTTTGTATGAGGAAATTGACGTTCCTTTGTATTGGTGATTCTCATTGCTCACAGAGAGTGCCTGAAATTTAGTTTCGACAACCTCCTCTGGCTTTAAATAGGAGAATTATGATAGGTTGCTCACGATTAAAGCTTGTTCTCCGTATACCGTGACCAATTTGTCGTTCTTGACAAACTTCAGCTTCTGGTGAAGTGTCGAAATGACTGCCCCTACTTCATGTATCCAAGGTCTTCCTAATAAGCAGTTGTATGCCGCTCGGATGTCCATGACTTGGAAAGTGACCTGGAAAGTATAGGGACCAATGGTAATGGGAAGGTCGACTTCGCCGATAACTGTTTTCCTGGATCCGTCAAAGGCTTTGACTATGATCTCACTGCCCCTCATGGGAGTACCTTGAAAAGATAGTCGTACCAAAGTTGATCTTGGCATGACATTCAAGGATGAACTTGTGTCTACCAACACACTTGCTAAAGCATCATCCTGGCAATTAACTATGGTATTGAGTGCCATGTTATGGTTCTTGCCTTCCTCTGGAAGTTCTTCATCACTGAAACCCAAATTGTTGCAGGAAGTGATGTTGGAAATAATGTTGTCAAATTGACCCACTGTCACATCTTGTTCTACAAAGGCTTGTTCTAAGACTTTATGTAGAGCTTCTCTGTGAGCTTCTGAACTAAGCAAGAGAGATAAAATAGAAATCCGAGAAGGAGTTTGTAATAGTTGATCCACAATGTTGTATTCACTTTTCTGGATGAGTTTTAACATTTCATCGTTATTTTTTATAGGCTCTGTGTTACTGGATTGACCAATTTGTTGATTAGGAACTTTAGTTTGTTTTTCCTTTTCTTTTGCAGGTTCTCCAACTCCTCTATTGAAGATTCAACCGCTTCGGGTAACCTGACTGATATCAGCAATGTTGACAACGGATGGTAGTGGAATTTCTTTTCCATCTTCTATTGTAGTCACACCGTACTTGTACGGAATAACTTTCTCTGACTTGTATGGCACCGGGCCTGGTAAGTAGATGACCACTGGGGTTATTTGGGTCTTTTAACCGTCATAAGCAACCTCAATTGGTTCTAGATTGGAAACGTTAGATACTTTTCTACCATCATCGAGCAGAGGAATTATGGCGAGAGCATCTTCGTTAATTCCATGATTGATAGATTCTCTTTTGTCGGAGACGGTGATATTCCTTTTGTCTATTAGTCTTTGGGCCTTGTTTTGGCCAAGGAGACAATCTTGCACCATGTTGATTGACTAAGAATTCAGGCAAAATTGGGTTTCCCCTTGGTTTACCTGATGCTGGAGAGCTGCCCGTACGAGGTAGCGTCCCTGGTTATTTTCTGAACATACTCGACAACGTTCATAATTGTGAGGTGGTACCCTGCCATACCCATTCTGTATGCAGTGCATCTTTACCAAATCTGTTTCCAGCAAGCGGATGTCACAACTTTGGTGTCTGCCTGGATTTCCATTGGTTATGCTAACTTGTTGTGTGTCCTCGTCCTGGTAGACTGTGAGCCACCAATGGTCCAACAAATGTTGAAGAGTTCTTTGTACAAGTACACAACCTTGATCGTTTTTAGAGCAATCCTTGTAGTCTTGATAATTATGCGAGGACAGAAAACCGAGTCTGACCTGCTCGGCATGTAATTCCACCAGACTGGTATTCATTAAATGAATGTCGAAGATCTGAATCATGTTGACCTGATGATCATTCCTTTCATGGTAGTTTTGGATCCATCCAAGATCCATTTGACGTTGAAGGGCCTCTTGTACAAATGAGCATCCCTGATTGTCTTTTGAGAAAATAAGCCAAACGCTGTAATCGTGCAGTGGTAAATTGTAGTACTGACTTTGTCTTGAATGCATTGCCACTAAATTGACGTTTATTGCACGTATGTCATGATTTTGAACAATGTTTGGATGTGAATGGGCCATATTTACTTCTTGAACCCTGTGATCCTGATCCAGGCTAGATCCATCTGCTCTTGAAGTGCTGCTTGTACAATGACACACCCTTGATTGTTTTTAGAACAGATATCACATTGATGATAGTTATGAGATGGCACGTGGCCATACCCGCTCTACCTGCAATGTATTTTTACCAAGTTTATTTCCAGTAGGCGTACATCGTGAATTTGATAACTGCTGTCGAGTTCTCTTTCTACCAAGTTAATCGTAGTCTTTTCATGTTGTGGCAACGGATTTGTTTGAACATTCGGATTAGTATCTTTGAAAGATAAAATTTCGTTTTTGATGAGCTTTTGTACATCAGATTTAAAGCTGGGGCAATTCTCAATGTTATGTCCTGGTCCTCCTTGATTGTAAGGGCAAGATTAATCGACTTTGAACCAAAAAGGTGGATTGTCTGGTATTGTAAGAGGAGTCCTAGTTTGAACTTGCCCCTTGGCTAGCAGAAGTGGAAATAATTATGCATATAACATTGGTATAGGGTCAAACCCTGGCGATCGTGTAGTACGATAATGGTTATTGTACTGCGGGAGAGCATGTTGAAGAGGTTGTTACTGCCTTTGCTGATATTGTTGTTGACTTGGCTGGATCTGAGCAACCTGTGGTTGATATGTCGGAGTTGGCATTGGGTTGACAGCCGGAGTTACTGTTGCTACCTGTCGAGGTTGATACCTTCGCCTTTGCTTGCCCAGAGAGATATTACTGATATCTTGCTCTTTCTTCTTTTAGAAATCACTACCATATCTTTTAGTACTGCTGGATGGTTATGTATTTTTTACTAATCGGCCTTCTCTGACTGCTTCCTCAAGGCGTACTCCCATGTTCACCATTTTGGTGAAGTCACTAGGTGCACTTGCAACCATTCGATCATAATAAAATGAGCCCAATGTTTTTAGGAAGATTTTTGTCATTTCTTTTTCTTCGAGAGGAGGACAAATTTGGGTGGAGATTTCACGCCATCGTTAAGCATACTCCTTGAAGGTTTCTTTATCTTTCTAGGACATTGCTCTGAGCTGGTCCCTATCTGGTGCCATGTCCAAATTATATTTATACTGATGAACAAAAGCTGCCTCAAGGTCTCTGAAAGTACTGATCTTAGTACGGTTCAAACCCATGTACCATTTGAGTGCGGCACCGGTTAAACTGTCTTGGAAGTAATGGGTTAGTAGTTGCTGGTTTTTTGTCTGGGTAGACATCTTCCGGGCATACATTACCAAGTGACTTTGAGGGCAAGAGTTGCCTTTGTATTTTTCAAAGTCAGGCACCTTGAATTTTTGTGGTATCTTTACATTAGGGACCAAACAGAGGTCAGCAGCGTCCTTACCAAAAAAGTTCTGTCCGCGAATGGCGTGCAGTTCTTTCTGCATTTCCAAGAACTGTTCTTGGAATTTGTTCATTCTTTCATATACTTCATTTCTGCCAGAAGTGGCCTGTAGAATTTTTTCCTCTGGGATAGTATGTATCACAGGTTGTGGTATAGACATTACGGCGGTAACTCTTGGCGCTTCAGTGACCTGAAGTTTCTAACCTTCAGGAGTTTATGTCGTAACCCTTGCATCTTCATTTACCTGAAGTTTGTAACCTTCAGGTATGGAGGTTCCTGCTATAGCTTCTGGGTCTTCAGTGACCGGAGGTATACATCCTTCAGGTATAAAATTGAAAGGCATGCCCCAGGGAAAACCTTTAGGCATGTTATACTGAGGATGACTGCCAGGTGTCTCAAATGCTGGTGTAGACATAATTTCTGAGATCACAGTCCTTTGAGGTGGTTGATCCTGAGCTGCTGCCAGAGATTCAATCGCGTTTTGGAGTTTCTCCAAACTCTCCTTTAGAGAATTGATCTCCTCTCTCAGTTCTCTGTTCTCTTCTTCGAGATCGTCCATTTTCTTTTGCCGATTGGCTCGAATATTGTATGAATGAGACAGTTTGACTCTAAAGTGCGACACATGTGTGAGACTCAATGACAAAGATGTACAATGTAAGAATGATGAATGATATGTAAAGAATGATTTTTTTTTCAAAAGAACTTTTGACAATTATGTTGCAAATATCATACAACGATAAAAACTTTTTATTGAATTTTAAAAGATTGTAGTATATTACAGGAAAAACATCTACAAAGCGTGGGAAAGGAAACAAAGCATATGGATCCTAAGGTAATCCTATAGAAAGATCAGATGCGGGTTGCAGAATCTTTCTCTTCTTTGATCGGGCCTCCTCAACCGTTGTCGGGTCGATGATCCTTTTCCAGGTGAAAGGAGAGAGTAGAATTCTACGCTCCTCTTGACTTTCTATAGCATCCTACTCCAATACCTCAATCAGAGCATCCTTCTCCTTTAACAGCTCTTGGATCTTTGTGCATTCCAAGCTAATAATCTGATACTTGTTCTTCCAAAAGTTCTTTGTTGAGTGCGATCTGAAGTTTTCCGCATCAGACATGAGATAAAGGACAGATTTCTTTAAGGGAAAACCTTCTTGATGAGGGTAAGGCATCTTCAATTTGATAGCTCTAGTTTGTACCCGTTTGAGATAAGGCTCTGCGGAGATGCAATTTGGCCTTCCTAAGGATTCTCTCCCCTTTCTATGAACATGTTGCCAGGCATGCACAATTTCTTTCTTTAGTGTCCTGTCATTTTATCCTTCCTTGAAGAAAAGACCTTCCAGAGGAATGTTATGTGGTACATTCTTCATCGGGTATCCAAGTTGACGACGAGCTAAAATTGGATGATAGTTGATCCCTCCTTTAGTACCAATGAGGGGTACATTGGGGAAACTTCCACATTTGTCGATGATTTTTATTTCGTCATAGATCCGACTGTACCAATCTATGTCAGAATAGGTAAGAGACATAATCTTCTGCGACCATCGCAAACCACTCTTACGATCCCAAAAAACAGCAGACTTGGGTAAGTGGGAGATAAACCATTTGCAGAGTAATGGTACACAGCATGTGATCATCCCTCCACTGTACAAATTTCTTAAATGTACTGAATGATAAGCATCTGCGAGCAAAGTCGGGACTGGATTCCCAATTGAGAATATCTTGAAAGCGTTAACATCGACAAAGTTGTCAATGTTGGGAAAGAGGAATAACCCATAGATGAGCAAAACAAAGATATCCTCGAAAGCAGTTATGTTTCCTATGCTGGCAAAGTATATGGCTTTCTTCAACAGGAATTTATCTGGTAAACCCTGAATCCCTCCTTTGGTGGTCATGTGAGTTCTGATATTTGACTCTTCCAAAGAGGTAGCTCTTGCAATGGCTTGATCTTTTGGAATTACTTCCAGTCCAGAAAATGGATCCTGATCAGTGATGGGCAAGTCAATCAGATGAGAGTATTCCTCCAATGTTGGTGTGAGCTAATAATCGGGAAATATGAAGCAGTGGTATACTGGATCTTAGAACTAAACCAATGTAGACAAAACTCCTTCCACCATGTTGACCCTCAAAAGAGGCAACAGTCCTCCGTGCTTAGCTCTGAAAGCTTCGGGATTAGTAATCATCCTTCCCAATTTCCTTAGGTCTTCCAGTTTTGGAACTTTGAAAGTGTACTTGTGTGTTTTTCTTTTACCGAAATCCATAATGCAACCTCTGATATTTGCAATTACTGTTTTTAGTTCTTTTAGGAAAATATTTTTTTTCTTGTTTAAAAAAGTTTTTTAATAAATGAAATGCATGGATGCATGAATGCAGCAAACAAAAACATTTGAAAACATGGGTTTAGGGGTTCATCATCACGAGCATGGAGTCATAGATCTACCCATCCCCAAAGGTATGTACTATGAATTCTTTTTGCACTTGTAGAACGGGTTCTAACAAGGTTCCCAAAATCATTGACCCCTCTCAAGAATATTACCAGCAAACCGACCGACTCATGAGAGTTGTAATATCCCCAAGATGAATCTCTTTTGAGTGTAGTATCGTGTATCAAATATTCCCGATAGTCACTGCACTACCTAACAATGGTCAAGGGGTTAAATGTCAAATAATCCTCAGTTTCAAGGGTGCCCAGCGGAAAAAGTAATGTTTTCACGACTTGCTCGTTCACATCAGTAATTCCAAAGGGTACCTCCACTGATTCGGTGAACTTTCAAGTTAGCTTTGTCGGGACTCACTCCCTATAATCCTTCCTGAATATGCCACCACTTATCTTAATGTGCTCTCGGACTCACCACAAGCGTATTAATCGCATCCTAGATAACAATAATTTAAACAAGTATAGCAGATAGTATGACAGCAGATGATATAAAAAATGAGAATGCATATAAAAAAGCAGAAAATAAATGCAAAGCAAAGCATAAACCTCTTAGGAAATCTAATTCTAAATCTCCCCATCAGAGTCGCCATTTTTCTGTAGCGTCGGTTTATTGTGACACGACCACAACCATATTTTGTACTACTTTCTGATTTCTGTATTTATCCTGTGAAGCTCTAAAGGAAGGGGAAGATATCTTAGCTTTGCAAATATTTTCTTTAACAAATACGAAAAGATTCGAAATTGGGGTTTGGTTATACAAGGGGATACTATTAACACCTAGAGTATCTCTAGTTATCCATATGAACCTTTATTTGCATGTATTTTATAATATTTAAAATGATTTCTTAAGTCTATCTGCTGTTGATTAGGAAAGTTTCTCCTTTGCGAGGGTTGAGAGAATGTTTTTGTTGTTTTTGGGTTTTCTATTGTTTTTGGGAAGGTACTGGACCTAAGATTTTTTATTTGTGTGCTCGCTAAGATTTCGCAATCTTATGCCTACGTATTCCCGTAAAGAGATCTGGGAAATCAGAGCAATCGTAGTTCCTCCTATTCTATGGGAGGAAATTTGGTGTCTTGTTCAAAGCCCAAGATTGAAGCTAAAAGAGTATTTGTGTCTTGTTCAAAGCCCAAGATTGAAGCTAAAAGAGTATTTGTGTCTTGTTCAAAGCCCAAGATTGAAGCTAAAGAGTGTTTGTGTCTTGTTTGAAGTCCAAGATTGAAGCTAAAAGAGTGTTTGAGAGAGAGAATTTGTCATCTCTAAAGGGAGATATCTCACCTATTCATCACAAATGTTGAGTAATTGGTTATAAGGGAAGTTACTTTAACTGGGATGTGTTGAATCCAGCAATGCCATATCTTCGTTTATAAGAGAATGTCATGAAGGAAAAAGCTTTAACTCAGTGTAGAGCAATGCCACTTTTTCCTTTATGAATCTTTCATGCTAAGAGAGGGACATTGGCTTGGATGTGCAGAATCCAGAGGCTTGCCACTTACATCAGTTAGATGAAAGAGAAATTTTAGCCATGATAAAGGAGGGACTCCAGCTTGGATTTTGAATAAACAAGTGTGCCACTTACATCAATTATCTGGAAAAAGGTTTTGATTGTTTGTTTTGATATGTGATGTATAGAGGAAATGTCCTCCTACTGAGAGGACTCATGGTCTCATCTGAGATGATGTTAATTTTTGTGTGCCTTGATCAAAGCCCAAGGTTGAAGCTAAAAGAAACTGACTCCACTGGCAGAGTGTTATATCTGTCTTGTACAAAGCCCAAGATTGAGGCTGAATGGGGAAATCCTTATATGAAGCCTAAGAGGAGGCTGACTCTAGCTGAGGATTATTTGAATCTAGGAGAATGCCTAGACTTATTTTGAGGAGTCAAAAGGAAAATTAACTCTTACGGGGGAATTATAAAAGAGTTGAATTATCAGATGCCATAAGGCATTGATACTTTTGTTGAGGGTATCATGGTTTTGGTTAGGGATTTTGAAGATGAAAATCAAGCCTTGTTGAGGATCATAAGAGCCTTAGAGAATGATAGGCTTAAATTCCTTCATAGGTTTTGACTCTCTTGGGGACTGGTGTATTGATAAGGATGATTAAGATATATTTGATGCTCATAGGAAGCATGAGGGTCCTTGTGTGAAGCTGTATAAGAGACTATGGGGGTGAGACTTTTCAAGTCTACTTGTATGAAGCCTAAGAGGAGGATGAGACTACCCAAGTCTCTTAAGAGGAGGCAGATTCTGGTTGGAGAAAGATCCTTGTATGATGCCCAAGAGAAGGCAGAGGGTTCTAGGGATGAAGATTAAGCCTTGAATGACTGGAAATTCCAGGGTTTTGTCTTTCCTAAGTATTGACCTAGTAGAAATTACTAAACTTTCCTATGCTTTTAGGAAGCCTGTGGGTCCTTGTACTAAGCCCAAGAGGAGGTTGTGGGGAACTTTTAGGAAGCTTGTGGATCCTTGTACTAAGCCCAAGAGGAGGCTGTGGGGAACTTTTAAGAAGCCTGTGGGTCCAAGTTTAAGAAAAGTTCAAGAAAGGTTTCACCGAGAATAGTCCTTTCTTTGTTGAACAGTTCTAGGGCTTGAAGAAATTCAAAAGAGGTTTCACCGGGAATTAATCCTCTTTGGGGAAATGAATTTTTTTGTGTATGTGTCTAAGTTTTAACAATCTTAAGAAAAGTTTCACTGAGAATAATGTCTTTCTTTGTTCCATATTGAATAAAGCCCAAGAGGAGGAAATCTGTATTGGGGAAGTTTCCTATGAGGGAACTAGTTATTGAACTAAGTTATAAGTATCTTACTGTTTGACCTAAAGGGTAAACTGAGGATGACCTAACTGTTGGGGAAACTCTAGATAGGTGTGCACAAGTATATACAAATAAGTGAATTAACAGGTATATAAATAAGTATGCATTGAATTGAAATGGTGTTGGGTCTTACATTCTGATAGAGGCCCAAGTGTATTGTGATTGACTGTATTGATTATGACTGTGTGATTAATTAGGGTTTTGAGAAATTGAAGAAAGTTTTGAAAAAAAACTTTGAATTTGAATTAAAGAATGTTGTTTTAAGTGAGTGCAAAAGAAATGTTTGGGGCTTATAACTCAAATAGAGGCCCAAGTGGTTTTACATTGTTTTAAGAAATAAGACAAATGATTTTGAAGAGAGAGGTATGGGGCTTACAACTCAAAGAGAGGCCCATGGAGGATGTTTATTGTTTAAAACAAAGTTTATGTACAAAAGATTGGGACTTATACTCAAAGGAGAGGCCCAAGTGGTCTAAGAGCAGTTTCACCGGGAATAATGCTCCTCTTAGTACCGGTGTATTTAATTTTGAATCTTTTATAGAAAAAGGAAAAAGGATGGGACTTACAACTCAATGAGAGGCCCGAGTTTATTTATGTACATAGGGGGTTGGGTCTTACACTCTAATAGAGGCCCAAAATTTTTTTTTAAGAGAAAAGTAAAGGTGGTGGGTCTTACACTCTTGATAGAAGCCCTAGAATTTAGAACAATTGATTTTGAAAGATGTGAAGAGTGATGAGTTTTTGAATAGAGAGATATGTTTATCATGGTAAGAGTTTATGAAGGAAATACTTGTTCATTAAATCAAGGATACAAGTTAAACATGTTAAGACAAGTTGATGATAATCAAACTTTCATGTTAGGGTTTGAACATGGTTTTGAACAAGGTGGGAATATCACAATGATTCAAACAAACAAAGGTGCATACAAGAGTATATACAAGACTTAGTTCAATTGTTTTAGGAGCATATAAATATGGCATAATCAACACAAAGACATAGGTATATGTAAAAGTGATACAAACATGGAAGGGAGACCACATATTAGAGCAAGATATCAAGTAAAAGTCTCATGGTATGGATAAAGCTCAACATATATTTTACATGTAAACATATACTTGAAAATACATTAAAACCAAATAAGAAAAAGGATCTACAAATTCTTAAACTTATTTAAGGCTCATACAAGATGTATATGGTTCAAACAAGTCATTGTAGGTAAGAGAAGGCAAGGTTTTAATAAAAAAAAATCAAAAGAAGTCTTAAGAAAACCCTAAAAAAGTTACACAGTTTGAACATCCAAAAATGTATCAAAAATAATTTTTTTTGGAAATTTCTTTTTGCAAATAAAAAATAGACATTATCATGAACAATTTTTAAAAAGAATGGGTTCAAAATAATTAAAAATGAGAAAGTTGTGATGGTTTGAATTTGTGAAGTAAAGTGAGAAAAACAAGTGATAGAAAATTGGTTTTGCTCCCACCAAGGTTTGAACTCGTGACCAAGGGATGGAGGGTTCAAAATTCTACCCTCTGAGCTAACGCGCGCATGGTGATAATGGTTGGTTAGTGTTAATAATATATGAAGAGAATCTTTTGAAAATAGTTTAAAAAAATAAAATCAAAAGGTCTGGGGCGGGGGGATTCGAACCCCAAACCCTTCACACGCTACACACACAAAACCAGCTGATCAACCACTGGGGTGCAATGCCAATTCAAATATATAATTGCTTCCATAAAAATAAATATTAAGTTTGTTTCTAGTTTTGAAAAATGGCGCCATGGCCATCACCTTTAGCTTCATCATCTTCATCAGATTTTTTGAAATCTCTAACTCCATTAATACGCAACCATTTTGGATGATGTAAAAACGAAATTTGTCTATTTTAGAATGAGGAATTGAATGGTATTACTCAATTTTATTTAAATTCAATTAATTGAAAGAAAATGGTTTGAAATCATATGAACCCTAAAAAAGAGAATTTAAAATGAAATTCCATATGTACAAGATATAGAGCAATTTATTGAGGGAAAATGATATATAAATTATCAGAAACACATTGGTAACTTGAAATGATGTTTATGATGCATGAATTATAGAGTTCGGTTTTGAGGAAGCGTACCTTGCAAGTGAGAATCGAATTCTCTGTTGGAGATGTTACATATGTGCTTTGATGATTTGGATAGCTTCCTTGACCCTAAAGAATGGTGTTCCAATGTTGAGAATGGATTGAAACCTTCTGGATCACTTGACTCGACTCAATCTGTAGCTTTGAGGCAAAATTAAGTAAAAGGATGGTGACTTGGTGATTCTAATGTTACAGAAGTGTTTTGAGGATATGGATCACTTCTATAATGTTTATGTGAAGTGTTTGGGTGCTTGGTTTGAGTGGAAATGGACTGGTTTGAGAATTCCAAGTTTTCACGCTTTGAGAACTTTGAATTTTTGCAAGAAGAAGGATTTGTGAGAAAACAAGTATTGTAGTTGTTTTGGTGTGTTTTGAAACATCAGAATTGAACTCTATTTATAGGTAAATAAGTTTGTCTTGGAGGAATAGTGCTATCTTGGAGGATAAGAACTCATTCAATGTCTTTTGGCAAGATGCCATTACTTCTTATGCAAGGTACAATATCTCTCCTAGCATAGCTAACTTTTGACCAATTCCACATTCCTCAGATGTTTTTATTGTTGTTTATGTGAGCATCTTGACTGAGGAGTGTACTTTTGTTGAATGTTCACTATTGCACATAAATGCACTTTGAATTTCAAGGCTTCCATGACAAAACTTCATTATTCTCATGAGATTTTTTCTTGGTTCTTTGGCACTATCTTGCAGGTTTGTGATGAGTCACTCTGGTCTATATTGAATTGGTATGATCATGATCATTGCAATTTGACTCAAAATCGTGTGGTGCAAGAAATGACAAAAATTGTCTTTGAAAAACAGTTGCAGCATGGCATGTTGATCACTCCATATCTCTTTGTTCAAGTGGAGTTTAATGATGTTCTTTTACTCTTTGGAAAACTTGCACATCATACTTCAACTTTGATGTTTGCATTTGGTCTTGGATCATAGTGGATCATGGAGAAAAATGACCTCAAAGTTAGCTAAAACACAAAACAGATTCTGTCCAAAATTTTCACTAAGTGTTAAAGTTGAAATCCCATGAAACCCTAACTTTATGGCTTTACAACTCAAAATCCATGCATCTTTTGACTATGGATCAGCAGGACACTTTTGTAGTATGTAATGAGAGCTTTCATTTGAGCTTTGGATGGAAGAAAATGGTTGCTTGGATCACAAGTTATGGCCTTGCAAAGTTGGGTAAAAATCACTTTTTTTTCATAACTTAGTGAAATTTCAAGTTTCTCAAGATTGCCCTTTTTGCATTTTTATTCATTGATCTTGGTCCAAATCATAAGTTAACATTGTTTTTGACTTGAAGAGGCCATATTTGTCAAAAAAATCCCAAAGTCAAACTTGGTTTTGATCACAGTTGATTTTTTATCAGCAGAATTTTAAACTTTGTGATCCTTTATGAAACCAAGTCCTTGGGCTAAATAAAACCTAATGGATGGATTCCATAGGTGTTTTAGAGTGTCTTGAATCATGTCCCAAGGTTTGAGATCATTCTTTGGTCAAAAGTCAAAGGTATGGTTGACTTTTTCATCAGAAACCCTAGTTTGTGGTCTAGATGAATTTGAATCCTTGTATTGCTTATGAACCAAATTTTTTGAATCAATCCAAACTTATAAATGGATAAATGTAATGTGTGTGAGGTTCTCAAAGCATATCTTGAGGTCTTGGCTCATGCCATGCTCAAAAAGTCAACTTAGAGGTGAATTAGGTCAAGAAAACCCTAATTCCCGATTTTTTTGTGAATGTATCCCCTGAGGCTATTTTGAACTCATGAATGGATCCATGAGGTCCCTTTGAGCTTATTGAATCATGTTTCGAAATATTGGCTCATGCCCGGTGTTCGCCCGCGCGAACAACCGCTGGCCTCCTATCGCAGGTTTACTCGCGGGATCGGCCATAGAAATCCCATAACAAAGGGGTTGAAGTGTACGTTCGTTTGATGTGACAGTTTTGCTCTTAGAGGAATTGTGAGAAACTTGAATGAATAAGAAAAGGTTTTGGATTGATGAACAAAAACAAAGTAAACGAAAGAAAGAAAAAGCAAGTAGCAGACAATAACTTAAACTTTAATTATAAATTGCATTAAAAAGATGTGGACGATGTCATACATTTTGCGGGAGTGCTCGTTTCTCTTAACGCTTGGTACTTAGAGTGTTTCCCTTTGTAATTTTACAAATGCGACCCCCTGAATGGAAATAACTATTGCCTTATATAGGCTAACAAAATAACTGTTCATCTACCCAGATTGATTTTGGTTCTAACACGTGTCATCCCACTATCTTTTCAACTTCCCATGTTCTTTGAGCTTTCAAACTTTCTCGCTCAGAAGTGTTTATCCTTGTGTCAGTTTTGTCCATCACTTAGCATCCTCCGACAACATTGCCTTCAATTTTCTTTCCGATGCAACCCTCATCTATGTCGGACCAATGCCCCAACTCCCTCTTGGTGTCGACTGGTTTTGGGTATTCCATCGTTTCTTCATTCTCCTTACTTGGTCGAAATCTCTTTGCCAACAAATTGCCCCCCCCCCCAAAAGGCCAGTTTTGACTGAGCATCGTGTCGACTGAGAAATCTGGATTTTTGCTTTCCTGTGAGATTTTGACGGCGCTTTGGCTCCGACTCACCAACCAGCGTTTTGTCTTCCTCTGAGCCACATGTCACCCACCGTCTGACATGATGATTGCAACTTTTGTACCACGATTTTAAGACAATGCCATGATGGCTAGTATTGTTCTAAGTTATGGGTCTCGAAACTACCCCCACTCACTTCAGAAGTTGAACAGTTCGTGACCTTTCTTATTTGCATGCGTTTTCCCTATAAATACCAACAAGCCCAAACTAGTTTTCTTTTCACATTTTCTCCATAGCTTCCTCTTCTTCAACTCCTTCTTGTTTTGAAACAAACCACTATCTTCTTCTCCCATGGCTTCAACCACAAATGCCACTACTTCTACCACTCATACCACCGAAAAGAACCCTATTGCCTTCATTCTTTTTGAACAAGAATCCCTCAGGCCTCTTCCTCAACCATCGTCCCCTAATGAAGCGGTGGTGGACAACTGGCGTCATCAGATGGTCATCCCTTTCGCGGTGGCCGGTAAGATCCACGCCTTTCATGGTCCATACCCTAACAAAAAAATCAAACCACCAAGAACTTCAAGAGTTTTTTCCTTGTTTCACGCCTACTATCTCACCAGCATTCGAAAAAGGGGGCACTTTGGACTTAAAATTCATGGCACCCAGGTCTAGAGTCTTCAGATCCATGCCTACACCTGGCAATAAAGAATACATTTCCTGGCTCAACAAAGTCGAAGGCCAGTGCAAAGAGCAATGGAAGACGGCTGGCATTTTCGACGCTATTCAACTTTCCAGAAATGATCACAGGGTCAACCATGTCTGCTGCTTGCGTCGATGTACTTTTGGGAAGGGTCGACCAACACATTCCACCTCCCCTGTGGCATATTTATGCCAACACTTTTCGATGTGGCGGCCATTACTAGCCTCTCGCCACTAGGCAAAACGTTCGACCCGACCATGGAAATAGACAACTCCTTCGACTTCGAGCGTGCTAGTTTTCAAAACTACATAGAAGACCACCACAACAAACGCTCTAAAGAGGTGTCCGATGAAGAACACATCGCCTTCCTGACACTGTGGCTATCCTACTATTTGTTCTGCCCTGGTTCTATGCAGATAGCCAAAAGTTATATTAACCTGGCCATCCAGATTCATGAGGGTCGACAGGTATCTCTAGGAAAGCTCCTACTAGCCTCTCTTTACCATTCTCTTGGTTTATCGGCCATGCGGTTGAAACTCCTCCATCAAACTACCAAGGCTTTAAACATTTCAGGGCCTATGTGGTTGTTGCAGCATTGGCTCAATGCCACTTTCGAGCATAACCTGGGGTATCTGGCTTCTGCCACAATGGAGCATTTGAACAAAGAATGTGTCGTCGAAGGCATGCGACTTGCCTTGATGACCACCCAAGAAACCCTCAAGAAAACTCTTTTCACGAGGTATCTCAACATGTTTGTGGAGACTACTTCCTTCGTCCCCAGCATGGCTCCTTTTGTGGAACGTAAGTTTGGTCTAGACTGGTTTAAGAATCCATTTCCTGGAGTCTCCCCCAGAGCTGCAACACAGTCGACCGCCATATGGCGAGCGTTTCTTACTCCCACCATGCTATCCTTCTGGATTGAGACGAGGAACAACAGCTATGGTTTTATGAACTACCAACCGAATTTGGTGGCCCGACAATTTGGCTTGAGCCAAATGCTGCCAAAATCCTTGGTGAAACATTCTGACGACATCGTGCGGTCTGGCCGACGCTTGAACATGGCAGGCCATAAAACCTGTCTGAGATTTGCCAAATCTACGCAACATCTTGCACTTCCTGTCTTTGCGTTCCAACCTTCCTTTTTTACAAGACAAGAGTTCGACGTCTGGTGGTCGGACTACCAAGCTCAAATTTCCATGCCCAACCTTTTCCTAGAGAACATGGTCGATGCTTTTTCCTCCACTACTACGAAAAACCCATTTAACAACGGTTGGGAATGACATATAATGACGCGGGCGAGGGCGTTTTTATGTAGATTGTTGTTGTATATATGATACTTACAACGACGGCCTTGTGTAGCGTTGTAATAATGAGGAAAGTGCGCTAACTATCACAACGGTTTTACATTACACCGTTGTAATAAATATAATTGTCCCCGGTTCGATTCCCAGCAGCACAGTTTTGATATTTATTTTTTGCTGGCCAGCGCGCCAGATATTACAATGGTTCGGAAATATAACCGTCGCTAAAGTTTCAGCAAAATTAACAAATATCATCCTGCTTTTATAATTAATCCCATTTTTTTACCTGTATTATTTTTCTCCATATCTCAGCACAGCAGAAAAATACAATTCACATTTTGTGATACAGTTTTCATAATAATATTAATCGTGTCATATTCATAATATCACATATACCAGTTTACAGTTTATCAGAACAAACAACCTACATAAATAAAATATCACATATAGCATATTACAGTTTACACACATTACATAACTTCACATAATTGTAACTTGGCGTATTGGTATCTTGTCTCTTGGTGTCTTGTCTCCTGGCCTGGTTTCTGGACTCAAAATACCTATGATTTCAAATAATTATACTTGTTAGTAAAAATACTTCTAAACTATAACATACAATTAATATATTATGAATAAATAATAAATTACGTACTTGTTAATTTTCCCATATGCCTTCTTCATGATCGAGTCGTATAGCATGCATGGCATCTCCATCAACTTCATCATATGAGGTAGGAACTTGTGTTGTGTAAGAAGGTGTGGACGGAATATCAAGACTTTCATCACTAAGAGGAATGTATTTTCCTTGGAGAACGATTGACCATTTCACCGATTTGTCCGATGGATCGGAAACATAGAAAACTTGTTTTGCTTGAGAAGCCATGATGAATGGTTCTGTATTAAAAGATGCCTTGCCAAGGTCGACCCGGGTGAATCCTAAGTCATCAATGTCTACACCATTACTATTATTGGGTACCCACTTGCATTTAAATAAAGCTACTTTGAAAATAACATAATCAATCTCCCAAATCTCATCAATGACACCATAAAACGCGGTAGTTGCCAATATCGGATTCTTATCTTTCGAACTAGAGAAATACATCGATTCGGCTTCAACCATAACCCCACTATTTTGCATTGTACTACGATCATCTTTTGATTTTGTATAAAAGGTATAATGACCAATGTCGTATGCACTCCAGGTAATGACACAAAATTTTGGCCCGTACGACAACCATCTAAGTATCTCAGATGCACTAGGATCATTAGATACACTTTTATTAAACCAATCCATGAATCTATTGTTATGCTCTATCAACAACAATTTGTCATTCATTCGGGGATATTTTTTCTTCATAAGTCTTTTGTGAGTATCTATGAAAGGTTGAACCTCATCTATATTATTCAAAATATAGAAATGTGATTGAATAACTACATCCCGAGCCATTGACCTAACATTTAGACCTTGAATACCTCTTCCGTCTGTGTCAGCATAACGAGACTTTGGAATTCCTATAGAATCTGCATCCGATAAATAGTTTGTAGAAAACTCAACAGCTTCTTCTGTGATGTACCTTTCAACAATCAAAGCTTCCGGTCGGTGATGATTCTTCATATATCCTTTAAAGATCTTCATATATCTCTCTATTGGATACATCAACCTTAAATAAACTGGACCACAAATTCTGATTTCTCTTACGAGATGAACAAGTAAGTGAACCATAATGTCAAAAAATGATGGCGGAAAATACATCTCTAATTGACACAAGATTATGGCAGCCACATCTTCTAATTCATCGAATTTTTTGAAATCAAGAACTTTATTACATATGGCATTGAAGAATAAACACAGTCTCGTTATAGTTACTCTCACATTTTTTGGAAGGATCCCACGGATAGCCACTGGTAGAAGTTGTTGCATCAATACATGACAATCATGATATTTTAAACCAATTAACTTGAGATCTTTCATTGATACAAGTTTCTTGATGTTTGATGAGTAACCTTGCGGAACTTTAATACCTTGCAAACACTGGCAGAACATCTTCTTTTCCTTTTTAGATAGAGTGTGACATGCTGGAGGCAGATAAGTTCTTTTTCCTTTCTCTACTGGAGCCAACTGTTTTCGTATACCCATCTTCTCCATATCAAGACGGGAAGTCTTACTATCTTTAGTCTTGCCCGGAATGTTTAGAAGTGTGCCAATCAAACTATCACACACATTTTTCTCCACGTGCATCACATCAAGACAATGTCTAACATCAAGACTTGACCAATATGGAAGATCAAAGAAGATAGACCTCTTTTTCCATATATTTTTCGCAACTGACCCTTTTTCTTTTCCTCTCTTCCCACCTTTTTATTTTTCTCTCCAAGGACAACATTAATGTATTCCTGCCGTTGATAAACTTCATCACCGGTTAGAGGTTTAGGAGCCTCACCAAACTCTTGCTCTCCATTAAAAGCCTTTCGCAATCTACGATAAGGATGACCCGGTTTTAGAAATTTTTGATGCCCAAGGTAAACGGTCTTTTTCCAAACTCAAGTTGGTGATAACAAGTATCATCTTCACATATAGGACACGCTTTATGTCCTTTGACACTGTATCCCTCCAAGTTACCGTAAGCCGGAAAGTCGTTAATTGTGCAAAATAACATTGCAAGCATATTAAACTTTTCCCCATAATATACATCATCAACTTCAACGCCTTCATCCCACAAGAGTCGTAAATCATCAATTAATGGACTAAGATAAACATCTATGTCGTTACCAGGTTGTCGTGGTCCAGAAATTATCATACTTAACAGTATATACTTGCGCTTCATGTACAACCAAGGAGATAGGTTGTAAATAGTGAGAAGAACAGGCCACGGAGTATGATTAGTGCTCATATTACCAAAGGGGTTCATTCCATCGGTGGCAAGCCCAAGCCTAAGATTTCTTTGCGTCATTCGAATTAGCAAAAAGTCTCTTTAATCGTGAAAGTATTGGCAAGTACCATAACACTTTAGTAGGAGGATGCTTCCTACTAACATTGTCATAGTGATCATTGTCATCACCATTGCTAGCCTTCTGCTTGTAACGCGACACACCATATTTCGGACATTGAAACAAGTCTTCATACTCATTTCGGAATAATATGCAATCATTAGGGCAAGCATGTATCTTGATATACTCCAGACCCAGTGGACACAATATCTTCTTGGCCTCATAGCAACTATCCGGCAATTTGTTATCTTTTGGTAACATTTGTTGTAGCAACTTAAGTAATTCCGTGAAACTTTTATCCGACCATCCATTTTTTGCCTTCAGATTAAACAACTTTAACACCGCCGACAATCGTGTGAACTCTGTGCATCCCTTATATAAAGGGGTGTCTTTATCACTACATAAATTATCATAAATATGAGCATTCATAAAATAAGATTCCCCAATATCACAGAACATATCCTCTAGGTGATCTTCCATATATTCATCTTCCTCCACTCTTTGACTTTGTGACGCCCGACTTTCCTTATTATCCACCTCACCATGCCACGCCCATATTATATAATTTTGACATATACCATCACAACAAAGGTGATTGTGTATTTCTTTCTTTGTACCTTTTTTGATATTAGCGCAAACAACACAAGGACTATAAAACATACCATCATTGCCGGGAAGATGTTTATCAGCGTATTCAAGGAATTCACAAACTCCGTTCTCATAAACCGGATCTAATCTATTGGCTTTCATCCAACTACGATCCATTACAACTTCTGAAATTTATACATGTATAATAATGTGAATGACACACCAAAATCTAATCCAAAAACTCAAGCATATGCATATACAATATGAACAAAGAAAAAATCAATGAAGATGTACTTTAATACTAAACGTAAAGCATATGAAACATCTCAATCTACGATAAGCATATACAATATGAACAAAGAAAGAAGGAATGAAGATGTTGAAGAGAACCTTACTTCGAAGCTGAAGAAGTAAATGAATGATGAAGACGGTCAATATTTGCATAAACCAAGAAAGAAGGAATGAAGATGTTGAAAAGAACCTTACTTCGAAGCTGAAGAAGCAAATGAATGAAGACGGTCAATATTTGAGCATAAACCAAGAAAAAAGGAATGAATATGTTGAAGAGAACCTTACTTCGAAGCTGAAGAAGCAAATGAATGAAGACGGTCAATATTTGAGCATAAACCAAGAAAAAAGGAATGAAGATGTTGAAGAGTGTAAAGGTTAGGGCGTCGCTGGCTCACTTGTTCGATTAGGGCGTCTTATGAAAGAAATACATAATAAGTTTTGTTTTAATTTATCAGTAAACCTTTTAATCTCGGTGGAGAAACAAACCGTAGTGGAATCTTAAGTGAAATGTACTCTACGAAATGGAAAAAATGTAGTTGCAGGGAATCGAAGCTTGTTACATTTCATTTATTACTACGGTTGTTCATCTTAACCGTTGTAAAATAATTTACAATTTATTTTATAAATAATGGACTTAATTGACACACGCTAAATGTACTCTAAAAAATGAAAAAAATGTAGTTGCAGGGAATCGAAGCTTGATACATTTCATTTATTACTACAATTGCTCATCTTAACCGTTCTAAAATAATTTACAATTTATTTTATAAATAATGGACTTAATTGACACACGCTAAATGTACTCTAAAAAATGGAAAAAATGTAGTTGCAGGGAATCGAAGCTTGATACATTTTATTTATTACTACGGCGGTTTCATTCAACCGTCATTAAATGACTCAGCTTTTAAATGGGCGCAAAATTTTTAACCTATTACAACGGCATAAAAGGATGCGTTGTAAGCCTGACATTGTTGTTTTAGCGTTTTGTAGTAGTGCTCCCTTGCTGGCGAAGCTCCTAATCCACCAACTGCCGCTCCTGTCGAGGACCCCCAAGCTGCTGACGTCACATAAGACCCATCAAAGAAGGTAGATTCCAGACTTCTTCAATTCCATTTTATCCATGAGCTTTAACTAACTGTTTGGCTTATCTCTAGAGTCAAAAATAGGAAGCAGCTGTTGCGTCGACCTCTACTAGGCCTGTCAAGAAACCCAAGACTACCATTCCACAGGTATATCTCATCTCCTTATTCCTTCACATGTCAACCCTGAGGCTGGAAATGATGGTGCAAACCCAGGTGAGAATGCAAATACTTCAATTGTGGCCACCACAGATGACATCGAGGTGAACCCTGCAGCCCCTGAAAGTGGCTCACACACAACTCTGTCTGTTGTCGACAAAATCCTTACCCCAGAGGAACTTCTAGCGACCAAATAAACAAATCCAGTGGTGACCCTGAAGGCATTGCACAAGCTTCATAAAGAGACTGAGGACGCTCAACCCACCAGTTCGACGGCCATTCCAACTCTAGACCTGGATGCCTCTTTCTCCTTCAAGCTCCAACAGTTGAGGACCTACCTATTTGAGGAACAATTTCTGGCGGCCGTCGCAGAAGAGGCAGCTGTCGCTTACGATGTGTTCAAGATCTTGGATGAGCTTGTTGAATTCCAACTTCCTGCTGCCATGGCCACGTACTTAATTGAGTTCGAGGCCTTTTTCACGCAATTGGCCAAGGACCTTTCTATGTGTCATCAGGCCGATGCTCATATCCAGCTGAAACATAACGACATGAAACGTGAGTGGTATCTCAGCTCAGTTTGTGAGAAGAAACTTAGGGATTTTGAGGCCAAGAAGCGGGAACGTTCTGACAAGCGTCGTTCTTTCGACCAGCAGATATCTGACTACCAGACTCAGATAGCAGAATTGACAAGAAAGATTGTTGAAGTCGAACAACAGAAATCCTCTTTGGACTCAGCTGAGCCCTTGCCTACTCAGGAAACCATCGACTAAGAGATCGCCCAGGGAATTACTCATGTCAAAACGGCCATTAAGATCAAGGATTCTATTGGCCGCATGGAGAAAAAGAATGTGTTTCTCGAGAGCAAGGTTGTTCATGAAAAAACTCTTCTTAAAGACTTCAAATCCATATTCCCTGAGTTTCCTTAATTTGCATGTCGAACTACTATAATTTTCCTCTACAATATTTTGTAAGCCATTTTGGCCCCCTAGCCTATTTTGGCTTTTTATTAATGAGAAAGTTATGTTTTAATGTGAATCTCTTGTAGCATAGGTTTATATTTCTTCAAATACTTCACATTTACCCTTAAGATTCGTTGGTCCATTCCTACCTCCTGGACCTCATATGCATTGTTGCTGAAAACTTGGTTCACCTTGAACCGTCCCTCCCAATTTGGTGACCATTTTCCTAGCTTTCGACCTCGTCGATCCATGGGTAACACCGTTTTCCATAGATAGTCGTTAATAGCGAAGGTCTTCTTTCTGACCTTCTTATTATATGCCTTGGCAACCCGTGCCTTCTGGCATAATAACACATTCAATGCTACCATCCTTTCTTCGTATAAATCTACAAGTTCCTCTAGCATCATGTCCCAATATTGCTCTGACGGAATCTCATGCTTTCGTTGCACGCTGACTAATTGTAAGCATATTTCTGCTGGTAACACAGCATCATGCCCGAAGGCCAAGCGAAACGGAGTCGGATTCGCTGACTCTTTGGGGGATGTCCGACAGGCCCATAAGATCTGGTTCAGCTTTTTGTGCCAATTCTTTGTTTTTTTGGCCACGTGTTTCTTGATAAGCCCAATTATCACTTTATTAGCTGCTTCGAACTGACCATTTTCCTGAGCATAATATGGTGTCGAAGTAACCAACTTGAAGCCTGTTTCTGCTGCGAACTCTTGCATTTTCTGTCCAATGAATACGGAGCCTTGATTCGTCGTGATGGTCTCAGGTATCCTAAATTTATACAGAATATAATTCTGGATGAATTCTATCACAGTCTCTTGATCCACTTTCACTAGGGGCACAACCTCTATCCACTTTGTGAAGAAGTCTATTCCCACGAGGATGATCTTTGTTGTTTCGACGACGCTGGCCGAATCTCCCCTATCACGTCCAAAGCCCAACCTCGAAAGGGCCATGGTTTAACGATGGCGTGCAACTCACTGGCTGACACATGCTGAATGTTTGCCTGTTTCTGACAATCTTGGAATCCCTTCGCGAAGTCCATGCAATCTTTGAGCATGCTTGGCCAATAGACACCCTGTTGAAACAAGAGCCATTTCATTTTATGGCTAACTTGATGAGCTCCACACGTCCCACTATGAACTTTAGAAATTTCCATGTAGGCGTCTGTATCCCCTAAGCATTTAAGCAATACTCCCTTTGGAGTCTTCTTTAGCAACTCGTTTCCCATAAGGACATAGCGTTAACGCTCTATACTTAGTCTTCCTATCAGCGTTGCCCACCGGATTCTCCAGATATTCGATGATTGGTCTTCTCCAATCTGTGAGTGACAGATTGCTGATAGCAAAAACTTCATAACTTTCCAACCCCTCGACCAAACTCTCTGACGAGGCGTTGGCCCTCAGTGCCTTGGACATTGACCAGTCTAATGGTGAATGTATGTTCGACACCATCATTTCCCTAATTCCCATGAAGTCCCTCAGCTTTCCTTCTGACACCTTGTAACCAGAGGTGATCTGTGCTAGCTCATTAGCCTCTTGGTTTTCTATCATGGGCACGTGCGTAATGCTAACGACTTCAAAATGTTCCAAAAGGCGCCTTGCCAACGAGAAGTAAATCAAAAGGTGCTCTTTGACGCACTTGTATTCTTTTGTGATCTGTTTGATCACCAGTTCTGAGTCTCCTCTTATGTCGACCTCCCTAGCACCTAAGTCCTTGAGTATTTTGAGGCCAGTGATTAAGGCTTCATACTCTGCCTAGTTATTGGAACATTTCCCGTCAACTTTGCACTTGAACTTAGTTGGAATACCCTGTGGGGACACTATCATAATTCCAATGCCTGCCCTGTTTCTATGGCTTGACCCATCGAAGTACAACTTCTATGGCTCGACAATAAAGTCCACCACTATTTACCCTTTCATAGCCCTTAGAGGAACGTATGTCAAGGAAAACTCAGTCAATGTTAGTGCCCATTTCCCAATTCGACTATGCAAAATAGGTTTGACAACATATGCTTAATAACATCAAAATGCGATGAAACATAAACATCAACTGGTTTGATATATTACTTTAATTTCATACATGAGAAGTACAAGCATATGCACAACTTTTCAATCATAGTGTACCTAGTTTCAGCATCTATTAACATTCTACTAAGGTAATAAATGGGTCTTTCGACGCCACTACTATCTTCTTGTGCTAACATGCTTCCTATGGTCGTATCTGACGCTGCAACGTACAACTTCATATTTTTATTTATACTAGGTGGCAGTAGAATTGGAGGCCTTGTGAGATATTCCTTGATTGCATCGAAAGCCTCATGCTGCTCTTGTTCCCAATGGAACTCATTCTCCTTCTTGGCTTTGAGTAATGGTGAAAACACCTTCGTCTTGCCACTTAGATTCGATATGAACCTCCTTAAGAAGTTTACCTTCCCCAACAAAGACTGGAGTTGTTTCTTTGTCGAAGGAGGCTTGAGATCTAAGATCGCCTTCGTCTTGTTCTGGTTGATCTCGATGCCTTTCTTGTGGACCACGAATCCCAGGAAATCCCCTGCATGAACACCAAAGGTACATTTTAGTGGATTCATTTTTAATCCATATTTTCTCATTCTCTCGAATGAACGTCGAAGATGGTCTAGGTGACCATCCTCTGATGAAGATTTCATCACAATGTCATCAATGTACACCTGCATAAATTTTTTAATAAAGTCATGGAATATAGCATTCATATCCCTTTGATAGGTTGCCCCGGCATTTTTAAACCAAAAGGCATTATAACCCATTCATATGTTCCCAAAGCCCCATGGCATCGAAACGCGGTTTTAGGGACATCCTCTTCGGCTATGAGAATTTGGTTATAGCCGGAGTAGCCGTCGAGCATACTCAAATATTTGAACCCTGTTGCTGAGTCGACAAGCATCTCTGCCACAGGCATCGAATATTCATCTTTAGGGGTAGCATTGTTTAGATCCCTAAAGTCTATACAGACTCGAAGAGTTCCATTTTTCTTGATAACGGGCACTATGTTTTCTATCCATTCAACATACCTTGTAGTTCTGATGAACCGGCTTTTGAGCAGTCTCTCGATCTCCTGCTTGATCTTCGACGTCACCTCTGGAGCGAATCGTCGAGGCTGCTGCTTTACTGGGCTTTTACCTGGCTGAATTGGAAGTCGATGCTCCACCACACTTCGACTCAAACTAGGCATTTCACCATAATCCCAGGCGAAGCAATCCTTGTATTCCTTTAATACCTCAATTAGCTTGGCCTTCATCTTTGCAGCTTACTATTTGGGTCTTTCTCGAACCCCAAAGGCTCATTGTCATAAATACAATCAAGCCTCCGGCTTTCTGAAGCTGCTGTATGGCCTTGTGGGCTATTTATTTGTGCGTTACAGTCGGCTCTGCTGGCTATATTCTGTTGTTCTTCCACTTTTAATGCCGACATTTTCTTGTTTTCAGCCAGATAGGCCGAAATTTGAGTCATACTTTCTGACTCAACAGTCATTCTCACCGACTGTTGGCCACCCCGTAGGAGGAATTTCTGTAGGCTCCATGGCTTCGTCGGCAACATCCCAGATGAACCCATAGTCGGGATCTAAGTTCAGGACACGACCCGTGTCTACGGAGGTATAGGATCCCGACCCGTCATCACAAGGAGCCACATTTGCTATGTGTTGATAAAAAGACTACTTACTGCCCTTAGCTTCGTCGATCTTATAGTAACTCTGATCTGCCTCAATATTCTCGACGATGCCATATTTCCTCCAGATAGTCAATCTCTGGTGCATTGTTTACGGTACTGCCCCTATTCCATGGATCCACTCCCAGCCCAACAACAAGTTAAAATTCGCTTTTGAGTTGATCACCATAAAGAGTGTTGATCTGTTGGTCGTACCCACTGCTAAATCCACCTGGACAACTCCAAGGATGTTACTGGTCTTACCTTCGTAGTTGGACAGGACCATGTTGTGCTGTCGGAGGTCAGCCTCCGTCTCTCCAATCTTTTTGAATAAGTTGTGAGGCATTAGATTGACAGTTGCCCCACCATCCACAAACACCTTGTTGACTGCCACTCCGTCAACATTCGCCTTTATGAATAACGGCTTTAGATGGTACATCATCCCAGGGGTGGGTCTTTCAAACATGACCGTTTGTTCCTCGACCACACCATTGTTCATTACATAATAGCATAGCGGGTTGTCCTTCGCATTTTCGTCAGGAACAAAATCCTCTTCTGCTTCAGAGATCTCTGACACCACATCGTATTCAGCCGGTAGTATCGACATGATACCGCAGTTCAAAACAAAATCTTCACCATAGGTGTCGTCATTGGTGTCATTGTACATGTCTTCGTCAAAATCCCCGTCTGGTGAAGGGGTATATTCATCGTCCGACTGAGAAGAATACTTTGGCTCTTCCTCATCCGACTGAGGGGTGTATTCTGGCTCTTTCTTACTTTCACCCGTGAAGTACATTTTGAGCTTTGGATTGACACTACCCTCTTTTCTCCTGACGCATCCACGGTTACTACCATGGTCTGATTTTTCACCACTCTATCTTTTTCTACCCATCTTCCTCTTGGGTGCTGCCGCTTTTGTCTAGAAGTTTCGACGAGCTTCAACTGTGAAGAAGCAGCCTCTTTCTCAGCTTTCTTGTTGCGCTGATAACATCTCCACTGAGTCATGGTCATGGGGTTTTTTCCCTTATAGTTGGGGGACGCCACATAGCCCCTTGGTTCGACTCTCTTGTCAGAGACATTCGCTTTTTTTTCCAAGTCTAAGACCTTCCATTTTTGCCTTTTACTTTCTTTCTGGCTGACTGGTGCCATCCATCTCTCCGGTGAGGTGTCCGACGGAGGCACAAAAGTTTTGGGTCGTGCCTCTTGGGCCAGCTTACTGTATTCCTTATTTCGACGAGGAGCACCGCTCCGGTCGAACACAAATCTTGGGACAGGTAGCTTATCTTCCCGCGACATTTCCTTCTTGCTCGCCTCATATCTCTCAGCAGCTTTCTTATCAAACACCGCGTTACACCTAGGGCATAATGCGTCCTTCGACCCGCTTATCCTGTACTTTTCTTGGAAATCTGCTAAGCTTTCGCCAGCCTAGGGGTAAACTGCTTGGAGTTTTTCCCCAGCTCTTTTGTCGGAACCCTCAGTGGCTTCGACCATCATGCATTCCACAACTTCAGTCATTGGTTGTCTGTTGAGACCCTCAGTAGCCTCAATTATCACGCACTCATACAGCTCTGAATACAAAGCCTCTTCGACCTTCAGCGGGTCGGTGTCAACCTGCATCTTTGGCCTTTCGCCAAATTGAAGTCGGCCCTCCTTCAGAGCCTTCTGCACCAAATCCCTGAAAAGAACACATTGAGTTGTTTTATGACCAAGAAAATTATGAAATTTACAAAATCCCTTTTTTTTTCTTTTGTTCTAAAGGGGGGTCTTTCAAACCAGGAGGAACAATTATCTAACCATCTTTAACTAACAAGTCAAATATTTCGTCACACTTAGAAACATAAAAAGTATAAGTTTTAGCAACGTATTTATCTGTTTTTCTAGTTTCGACCGGTTTTTTCCCGTTTAATGGTTTTAGTAGTTTGCATGTGTATGGGGGTCATGGCTTGAGTTCAGCCACGTTGACCTCACTTTCGTCGACGATTTCGTCATCGTCGGAGGAGTATTCGTCAGCCGCCACATACGACACTTTTTCCTTCTTACGGTATCTGTTAGTCTGAGTTTTCTCAGCTTTCAACCGTTCGACCTGTCGGACTCGGTCAGCCAGCTGTGCCATATCCCTGAGATATTGCGTGTCTAGCTTCTTCCTGATGGATTAATCTAAACCACCTGCTTCCATATCGACTAGCTCATGTTCAGGGACTTGAGTAAAACACCGTGCTTTCAAAAGTCTAAACCTGTTAAGATATTGGTCTACTGATTTCGTGACCTTCCGTTTGACACTGGCCAATTATTTCAAACTAATTTTCGACTGTCCCATGTAAAACTGCTCATGAAATAATCTTTCTAATTGTGCCCAAGTATGGACGGACTGAGGGGGCAATGTTGTAAACCACGTAAACGCATTCTTCGTGAGGGAACTTGGGAAATATTTCATTTTCAAGTCCTCATTATTTGCTATGTCGCCGTCTTCGGTTTGTTACCTAGCGACGTGCTCGAAGGTGGATTCCTCAGTCTCACCGTCGAACTTGGTGAACTTCGGCACCTTCCAACCCCTAGGTAACTCTGTCCGTAAGACAAAATCTGGTAATGGGGACGTGTATGTTGGTCGTCGAAGGCCTGGATTTGCCCCATTACGGACCATAATGCGTTCGACCATGGCTTCCAAATTTGGTTCACCGGCCAAAGCCTCATGTCAAACCTGTCTGACCATATAGTCGGGATCTTGGTTCCTATGTACTAGCACAGGAGGTCGTTGGGCCATTCTAGGGATTTGTTCAAAGTCCTGGGGTTGTTCAATTATTTCATCAAAGACCTCATCTTGACAAACAGGTGTCTCCGGTCGAGGCGGAGGAGTATGTCGACCCTGTGTCCTGGGGGCACCTAGGAAGTCACCTATCAGTGTCATTTGAGTCGCCAACTATTGGTAACTCTGGGTCGAATCTTGTATTAATGGCCTCAATATGGTGCCTATTTGTTGAGTCAACATATGAACCATCTCATGATTACTCTCATCCATCTGATGCCTCATTAACGCAATAGAACTTGATGTGAATGTGGGTATTGATTGGGATAACAGACTATAACCTAGAGGTCGAGTGACTTGGTTTACCAACGACCCTAAGCCTTGGTATGGTGAAAAAACTAGGGACGAACTTTTCCCAAACACTGGACCACTAGAATGTAGACTCGACATGAACTCTGTCGGCATCCCATAGGATCGAGGGATGGGCATTGTGATACTAGGCATATATGGCCCTGTAGTCCCTGCCGTCGTCGGCCTCAGGTCGTGTCGACGTGAAGTCGCGGTCGGCCCTCTAGGGGTCATTGAAACCGCTGACACGGTGCCAGAGCCAACCTCAGTTGTTTGCATTACAATCGTACTTTCCGTCGAAGACGGTTCTTCGTTCAGACGTGGTGTCACCATCTTACCACTGCGCAAATGCATACACTTAACTCACATGGGTCCCACTGGGTGTGCCAATTTGTTCGCCCGCGCGAACAACCGTTGGCCTCATATCGCAGGTTTACTCGTGGGATCGGCCACAAAAATCCCATAACAAAGGGGTTGAAGTGTACGTTCGTTTGATGTGACAGTGTTGCTCTTAAGGGAATTGTGAGAAACTTGAATGAATAAGAAAAGGTTTCGGATTGATGAACAAAAACAAAGTAAACGGAAGAAAGAAAAAGCAAGTAGCAGACAATAACTTAAACTTTGATTATAAATTGCATTAAAAAGATGTGGATGCTATCATACATTTTGCGGGAGTGACTCGTTTCTCTTAACGCTTGGTACTTAGAGTGTTTCCCTTTACAATGTTACAAATGCGACCCCCTGAATGGAAATAACTATTGCCTTATATAGGCTAACAAAATAAATGTTCATCTACCCAAATTGATTTTGGTTCTGACACGTGTCACCCCACTATCTTTTCAACTTCCCATGTTCTTGGAGCTTTCAAATTTTCCCGCTCAAAAGTGTTTATCCTTGTGTCGGTTTTGTCCATCACTTAGCATCCTCCGACAACATTGCCTTCAATTTTCTTTCCGACGCAACCCTCGGCTATGTCGGACCAACGCCCCAACTCCCTCTTGGCGTCGACTGGTTTGGGTATTCCATCGTTTCTTCATTCTCCTTACTTGGTCGAAATCTCTTTGCCAACACCCAGATGAAAATTTTCCTCTAGAGGCCTTGGTCGACCAAAACCCTAATTTGGTGACACTGATGATCTTGAGGCTTGATCAACTTGAAATGTTGCATTCTTATGCTAGATTCTTGATGTGGGAAACATCTTGATCCTTCATGGATGTTTGAGAGGTTGTACAAGTTGAAGATCATGTCAATTCTTGATTGATCCTTTGCTTGAGTGCTCTAGGAGGGCTCAAAAACCCTAATCCTTGGTTGAGGTGGATACTCAACAGCCTTTGAGAAGATTGATGGGGTATGAAGGTACCTCCATATTATGGTGATGATTTGCACAATGATGTGAAGTCTTGTGGTTAAAATTTAGGGTATGACACAACTTAGGTACAATTGATTGTATCAAAAGGACAACTGATTGTCCTGGTTCAAAACGTTAAAAAAATTGAAAACTACAACAGGTACAATCGATTTTTGAAATGTAACAACCGATTGTCATTAATAAAAAATTGTTTTTCCAAGTAGCAGTGGGTAATACAATCGATTGTGGAAAAGTAACAACTGATTGTTATTCATATAAAGTTACTTTTTCAAAGTGTCAGTGGCAAAACTATTTTTGTTACAATTGATTGTTACTATCCATCAATCCATTGTAGCCACTAAAATTTGAAATATTTTCTACGTAAATGAACCAAGCAAAAACTATTGGATCAACCATGATAGATGGTCTTTAAAAAAATAATTACTTTGGTTCAAATATGAAAAATATTTTTAAATGCATGATAAAAAAATATTTGAGCACTAAGATTGAATATGTTATGATTTTTCATATACCTTGAGGCTTGATCATGAAAGCTTTAACTAAGTCATGAAACTTTTTTCTTCTTCTTTGATAATGTAGAATTGAGCTTGAATCAATGTTTTCATCAAAATATGTTGGAAGCTTGTCTTTACATTCTGTTCGGGTGCAACAACGACAATTGTGTGCTTGGCTTGAAACATGCCTATTTGTTTAAATCAGCTCTGCCTCCAAAGGTTCCTTTGTCAAAGACTATTTGGAATGCTAACATCCCTCCTAGCCGTGCTATTCTCATATAGAGGATGATTCATCATAAAATTCCCACTGATGATCTATTAATAAGGAGAGGTTTTTCCTTAGTTTCTAGATGTCCTTTGTGCAACTTTGCTGCTGAAACTTTTCAATACCCGCCACGGAAATATGGGAATGGTTAAGATGCAAGTTGAACTTTCACGCTCTTCCTTCTTCCAATTCCGGTTGTATGCTCCTTTGCTCTGTTGTTTCCTCGCCTCAAGTAGGATCAGTTTTTGGGGCTGCCATCATCAACTCTCTAGCCCAGATATAGCAAGCTCCCAATGATATGAAACATGGAAAGTATAATGCTAATATTGAGACCTCTAAAAAGCGGATTATTCAATAGGTTAAGCTTTCGGGAAAAATTAACTCCAAAGCTTCTTTCCTTAACTTGCGAGATTTTGCAATCATTAAGCTTTCAATGTCGTCATTAAGCCTCCAAAAGCTCCCCCCATTAGAGAGGTCATTTGGGCTCCCCTTTCACAGGATGAATCAAATGCAATAGTGACGGTGCTTTTGTCCATGATACTAATATTGCTAGTGGTGGTGGTCTTTTTAGAAACCACCTTGGTAATTTCATTTTTTCTTTTGCTGAGAAACTCTATTGTGATTCTTCTATCCATGCTGAATTTGGAGCAGCTATCAAAGCTATGGAAATCTCTATATCTAAGGGTTGGAATAAGCTTTGGCTTGAGACTGGTTCTTCTCTAGTGGCTAAAGCTTATTTCAACCGCAAGTTGGTTCCTTGGAAATTTAGAAGCCGTTGGAATTTTTGTTTACTTCCGAGCAATTTCTCTAACTCAATCATAACTCACATCTATAGAGAAGGTAATTCTTGTGCCAATTTTTTAGCGAACTTTGTGCTCGACACCAACACCTTAACTTTTTTTTATTCCATTACTTTAGAGATTAAGAATGATTTTTTAAAGAATATGTTAGGCTTACCGTTCTTTAGATTCTCTTGATCCCGAGGCTAACTTGTTCCCCCACCTTTTTTGTATATGCTTCTTTTTGGAATATATTAGTCTTTATATATATAAAAAACTACTATTTAGGAAAAGAAATTTCACTTCTATATAATTGAATGTTAATTTATTATAAACATTTCATTGTAAATTTTATGATTTTGAAATTTGAATTTAAATTTAATAATCAGTCATCTTTTTTATGAGTTCTAGTAATTTGTTCAATTTGTTTTATGCTTCATATTTTATATTGGATTTAATATAATGTATTAATGATAAATAAAGAACTATAATTTTAATTATATTAAAAGAGATTAGCAATTATCCTTTTATTCATAATTTATGAGTTCCTCTACTAAATTCTTTAAAACAATATATACATATAGGATAGTTTATTAAACTATGTGTAAGAAAACTTTTTTTATTGGAAGCTCTCTAAAACAAGAGAAAGAAAAATAGTAAAAAGAAAATTAGAAATCCCAATTTCGGAGGAGAGGATGACCTCTGATAAAAATCAACACCAGTATAAGATCCATCCGTAGTTAAAAAGTCAGGATAACCATTTGCTGTAATAAAGAAATGAGAAAGAGAGACCGTTCAAACTTGTTCCAACAAGTCATCAATTTGGATGAGTGTGCTTGCATATGAGTGGAATTTGTGGTTGACTTTATCTAGGATGGTTTGAACTGCATCTAAAAAATCAGTTTCCCAAATCACTAATAACCCATATCAAAGCAAGGTTGAAACCATGCTTAATACCTAAAAGCTCGAATAATAGCATGTCTCCAAAACCCTCAAAACTACTAAATTCTACCTTGAAAACTCCCAAAGAGTTTCTAAGTAAACCTTCATAATAGATAATCGAGAAATTAGGGAGGCAACTATCATCAGTGCTAAATTTAATGGATCCAATAGGAAGATGAGTCTACTTTGTCAAAATCCTAGAAGAATGACCTGTTCTCTTTTGACTGGCACATATAGTGGAAAAGGCATCCTAAGATGATCTAAATTTATACACAAACTCAGAAATATATCACTTTTTATCTCTAAAAATCATGTTATTCTGTCACAACCAAGACTAGGGGTGTGTATGTCGGTTATTTTTAAAAACCAAACCATAATCATTTTTAAATCAGTTAAATGATTTGGATTCATAACCATAACCACATTTCAATCAAAACTGGTTATAAAACCAGTTATAAATTTGATTATGGTTATATAACCGGTTATTTTATTTTTTTCAAAAAATTTATTTTCTTTTAAAAAATAATAATAATTTGTAGATTTATTATTATAACTGGATCCTCATTTATATTGGGAACAAACTCTTAAATGATGATCTAAGTTTTCCTGCAAGTGCAAAAAGCAATGTTGTTTTCCCAGAACCTGGTGAACCCAAAAGGAGTGTCATTTTGAAATTATCACACCAAATGAAATAAGTTATAATTAATTTGTAAAAATAATGCATGAATCACATAAATACAATAATCTGTACCTTGAGGGTTTCACAATTCCATTAACAATATGAAACAATCTCAAAATAGTCTATCACATGCAAACAAACAAATAAGTAACACTCTCAAATTTAACTTAAAAATCACATAAACAATTAAATCTGATAGTGTTATATGAAAAAAGTAGGCAACCGTTCAGTGGCAGCCCAAGTGAGGTGATATTCATCATCAATGTGTTTCTTAATCTATGATAATTTTTATATATATTTAAACAACATTGCTTCTTGATCGGAGGTGATCAGACTGGATCGTCGTGGCCTTCGCGTAGGGCAGATGATGATGCTTGTAGGAGAGGAGGGGGTGTACCTGCAAGGCACTCCGACGCTCAAGTAAGAAAGGGTCAGAAAAAGGGGCAAGTACAAAATTTGTTCTTAGGATGAATATTGAATATCTGGCCCTCTCAAGTGAGAGGATTTATACAATGCCCCCAGCGCGTGGCCAACGGTCCCTATTTTCGGGGCGAAATAACCGTTTTCCTAAGAATAGGTAACTGCCCAAAACTAGCCGTTATGTCGGGCAGGGTGCCCAAAACTAGCCGTTATGTCGGGCAAAGGCGTAGTTTCGGGCACCTGCCCATAGCTGTCCTGGGATTAATGAAGTCATGCGTGATAGGCAGCAGTACCGGGGAGGAGCGATGTAATCCTTGCCCGATTGGAGGGTAGAAAGGTAAACTCTGCCCTTCACAAATTGGGCTCAGGAAATTGGGCCGTTTTGGGAGCACAAGTGGATTGGGCCATGCCTAGCCATCGGTCCAGTCCAGAACAAGAGCCCCCCAAGTCGTTGCTCCCGAGCATGGGAGTGATGACTTAAGGATAGCCCGTTGTTTCGGGGAACTGTGACGGAGTCATCGTTTGGTGACGGAGGGAGTGGTCTCGTGGTGCCCGTGGGCCCTGGTGTTCGTAAGGCTCGTGACCGTGTCTGGTTTGTCCGTCGTACGGGGAGACCAACGGTTAGGAGAGATTGAAACGTTTGAGTGCCACGTGTGCCTCGAACACTGTGCTGCAGTAACTAGGTAATGATGGCTAGTCTGTAGCCATTATGACCTACTCGGGCGTGCCTCTGCACATGCTCCCCAACAGTATAAAAGGAGAGAGAGTCTGGCATTTTACACTTTCGTTTCTCTGTCTTCTTCTTCGTCTTCTCCAGAGAACTTAGCTCGCCGCCGTCGTCGTCCGCCGCCGCAGCCACCATAAAAGCTTCGAGCACTTTCCTTCAACTTCTCTGACCACGTAAGTCATCCAACTCCTTGTTTTCTTCCAGCTTTTTCATTTTCGTTTTAGAATGCATGTGGTTAGGTTAGATTTAGGAGACATAGTGGCATTTTCCTGGCGGTTGTTGGTGGCGGACGGTGGTTGGACCATCCTCTACTACTAACGTGGCCTCCAGAGCCCTTTAGAGAACTAAGAGTATGGCGGTTTCTTGCGTCGTTGCGATGATGATGCATAAGTAACCGTCGTGGCTACTCAGTTTCTGGTGCTCTGATGAAGTTTTCGGTGGACGCTTAAAGTTTTCGATGAAGCTTCAAACGGAAACTGGGAAGTGACTCGAGGAAGCTCCTCGTTGTGTGAGGGATTTGCCCCGAGCACCTCCTCGTGAGCGACTCTTGTATTTTTGTTTAATTTAGGGCTTAGGCCGGGGACGTCGTCCTCAGCCCTTTGCGCGCCCTTTCACTTTACTAGCGGTGGAAGGGTGGATTTGATTTCGCAGTCGAATTCACTTTTGTCCTCTGCTTTTCAGGTGATGACGACAGGGCCCGACGGAGAAATTTTAATAGATTCGTCCGAGGAGAGCTCCTCGGAGAGCAGTAGCACGGAAGCTTCAACCATCCCCAGCAAAGTCGGGGATGAGCTCGAAGAAAATTCTGTTGAGGAGTGGTCGGTGGCTGAGCCCGCCGAGCACGAATCTATCTTTGCGACTTTCACCAGGGACGTCTTCACGGATGTTGGACCGGAGGGGGAATAAAAGGTCCATTTCCCCTTCCAAGATGATCAGATTTGTACGGACTTCGGGGAGAAATTCGCTATGTATGAGTATTCCTTTAAGGAGTTAGGGTTGAGGCTGCCCTTCACTGATTTCCAGTAGTCTATTTTCGTACACCTGGACCTGGCCCCGTCGCAGCTGCATCCCAACTCGTTGGCGTTCATCCACGCCTTTGAGTTAGCCTGTGAGTTCCTGAAGATCGGAGCCACGCTACCTTTGTTCTTCACCATATTCCCTCTTCAGCGGCAGGTCACGGGGAAGAGATATGGTTGGATATCGCTGAAGCAACCTCGAAAGATGTTCAAGCCCTTCTCGGAGTCAATCCGAACATTCAAGGAAAGGTTTTACATTATTGAACCTGTGTCGGGGCGAGCCCAAGACAACACGTATGTTTGGGCAGTGTCCCTTAACGAGAATGGTAATGACATGCGCGACGAGAACGGGAAGTTGATCGGGCACAGAAAGTTCAAGTTTCCCTTTCATTGGAGTGGACGTCATTTCTTTAAGATCCCAATGGTTATGTTGCTCAGCCGAGCATGTTGGACGAGCAGGACCTGGTCGGCTATGAGACGCTAGTGCACTATGTCAACTCTTTCCAGCTTGCTGATTGCTGGACGAAGAAGGGTGACCCAATTTTCGAGGAAGATGGTAGCCAACGGGTAGAGTACCGTTACATCAACACAAAGGCGCTTTTGGAGTGCAAGACTCCTGCAGATGCTTATAAGCTGCTCGGTAGTTTTAGCTTTTTGACTTGCCCGAATTGTGTTTTCCTCGCCATTATCTAATATGTTTATTGTGTTTTGCAGGTGAGATGCCCTCCGCCCGCGAAAGAATGATGGAAAATGTTGTTGTGAGGAACAAGCCTGGTGTGGCCGCTCCAAAGTCTCGATTTCCTCAGCGGGTACCTCCTCCTCTGCCACAGACGGGGAGCTTTTTTCCCGTTCCTGCCCCCGCTCAGGGGTCCCCAGCGCCTTTGGCTTCAAGGTTCAAGCGGACCAGGGCCAACAAGCTAGTGGACCTTAGCCGGGCGGCCGAAAAACGCAAGTTTAAACTTCCTCCTTGCCTCCATGACAGGACATACTTCGAGGGGACGTCTCTGGTGGTTCCCCGGGCAGAATCTCTCAAGTTGGAAGGCATGGATCGTCCGGGTAAGCGGGCATTGTTGGTGCAAGATGCCTCAGCGGTGGTCCGTGTTTTGGAGATGGCGGCGATGTATGCGGAGGGTGACATATCCTCTGAACTTGAGCTAAAGAGGGCCCAGGCGACGATAAATGCTCTGGAGGAGAAATTCAAAAAGGCCAAGGAGGAGGCCAATGCTGCTTCCGCTGCGAGGAAGAAATCAGACGAGGAAGTTGTCCGTTTAAGGGGGAGAACGAGACTTTGGCTGCTGATAAGAAAGCTGTCGAGGATCTGATCGAACAGCTAAGATTCGTAGGTGCTCCAGCCGAGGATGAGCCTGAGGACGTAAAGGCGTTGAAGACCAGGGCGGAGATAGTTATTCGTATGCTTCAGGCGGAAGAGGACGTGTTTTCCATTGGGGAGGAATCGTTCGAGAATGCGGTGGCCCAGCTCAGACTGGTGAACCCCGGCGTCCAAATCTCCAACGAGGGTACCAACTTTCTCGGCCATGTGGAGAATGGCAAGATAGTAGTCCCTGAGTTTCTCAACCTTGGTACTGAGCACGCCCGTCCCGAGGAAACCCAGTCGCCGCAGCCTATCCCCGAGCAGTCAGAGTTTGTCCAGGATCAGACGGAGCAGATGGAGGAATGGTTTCTTTTTATCTTGTTGTAATTTATCCGGCCTGTGTGCCGTGTTTTTTGATGTATCTTATTTTCTTTGGGGGCACGGCCCCCTTGTTTTGTAATATGCACAGCTTGTGGCCCTTGTGGTCACTTTAACTTATTTATGTATGTGTTCGATCAGTACGGCCGGTTTTGTATGTATGGCTTTCATTGTTTATTTTTCTAAGTGTTTCACGGTTGCTCGATAAGCTTTTGTGCCCGCAACAGGGATCACTGATTTGTTTTATGATTTATAGAATTGCTCGACGTAGATGTGTTCGACAGTGAGGGGGACTGGTCGAACAGTCGGGGAAGTGGTTTTGCCCGTGATGAGACTAGGATCTCGGTAGAGGTACTAATCTCATAGGCTTAGACGGTTCCCACCGCGAGCTGGGTGTCCTGCCTAATTGGTGTGGCAACGGCGGAGCTCGATTAAGGTATCCCCATTGTGCGCAGAGTCTGCTCGTCCCATAAGCAGAAACTGGCCGGCGTTGTAAAATGGATCGTGCTTACATCGGGGCATGATCCTGTGGCTGAGCTGTCTCCCTGGTTAGGGGAGATCTCATCGACAGTTAGTCCGACCTCGTAGTTGGTTCTAACTGTAGTATTGTTTGAGCTTTTCAGCGTTCCATGGTCGAGTAAATGGTTCTCCGTCCAGAGTTTCTAAATAGTAGGCTCCGGTGCCCGTTTTGGACTTGACCCTGTAGGGTTCTTCCCAGTTCTCGGCCAGCTTTCCTTCGCGCGAATCCTTCTGGTTTCTGTATAGGACTAAGCTTCCAACGGGGAAGTCGCGCTTTATGACTCTAGCGTCGTGGCGCAAGGTTATTTGTTGTTTCAGCGAAGCTTCGCGGAGAGCTGCCCCTGACCGTATCTCTTCGACCAGATCGAGCTCCTCTCTCAAGGCTTCGTCATTCATCTCCTCGTCGAGGAGAGCCTCCGTTCGTCTGGAAGGTTCCCTGATCTCCACCGGTATCACCGCCTCAGTTTGTAACACCCCAATTCCCATCGCGAATAAATAATACATAAATAAATCAGAGTAACTAAAAATTTATTTTTCCAACAGAAACAAGGATGCCACATTTAAAGAAAGAAAATACACAATCTCTGCTCATATATTTGATACATAACACAAACAATTGAATACCCTCAAGGGGAAACTTTTTCCATATTAAAGGAAATGTCAATTATGGAATAAAGCGAAAGGTCCATAACCGACTTGTTTTACAAAATAAATGGTTTATAACGTCAAAGTACACATACACAAGTAATACAAAAATATATTCCACAATTATATACATATATAACATAATCGTTCCCCGACTCCCGTGCTACGTATCAGAGCAGACACCCAGACCGACAACAGAACGGAGGGCTAGTCTTCACAAAAAGACCTCCAGCAACTCTAATCTGCAATGCCTCATAGAGCATTATAAAACAGCAGAAGGGTGAGAAATAACAACTAAATCAAGATTGCATAATAATATGCAAACACACATTCAAACACATGTATAAATCATCTCACGCATACCATCACATACTAACATATAGCATGCCACAAATACAAAACGTATCACACATAATCCAACCACGATTATGACATATGGAACCACGCCACCACATCACTACAAAATATAGCATATATCAATTATACCGACATAATCACATATTCACACATAATGCATATGTTTATACACAAAACATATAATTCATAATTCAATGCATTTAACACGACTGCACATCAATTCACATATGCTATCACAAGCTCAATCACATAATTACTCCATTCCCAATTGCATATTAATCATGCACTATACATTTATCACAAATGCATATCACAATGTCTCACACATAATCAATTAAATCATGATTTTCCACATATAAACAATGCAATCATAATTCATGCAGATGCAAAGAGACCGACACAACGACTCTATGCAAATGCATATGCGGTACCGACTTCCAACTTTTCTCATCACTAGTTCACTCAGGAACTCTGCTGGAATCATCGCTTGTTACTACGAGTAACACCCCGTCGGGCCAACGATGTTCACCCATTGCTCACACCTCACATAGGCACACAATGTTTATAGATTGCTCATACCTCACATAGGCACACAATCTGATTGCTCACACCTCACCTAGGCACACAATCGTCTATAATCATCGCTCACACCCCACATGGGCACACGACGTTATAGCGGATTCCCTCTGGAACCAATCCGTCGCTCACACCCCACATGGGCACACGACATTACAAGATGCATATCATGATACTTGACACCCAAGAACTCATGACAATCAAATGCATCTTCACACATATATGCAACCATAATCATGCATATATTTCAATTCATCATCATTATTCATGCATTGAAAACAATTCAGACAATGCATTTCAACCATAAGGCCACCAACCACATACATTGGAATTTCACATAAACAATGCATATCATCACAAACCACAACAATCATACAATCACAATTACTTCCACAAGGGATTCACACCACAAAGGCTACCCACAACACATCATAACAACATACATTGATATTCAATCAAACAATGTATTTTACCACACAACAACCTCATTTATGGATCGCTCACACCCCACACGGGCACACGACCCGATTGCTCACACCTCACCTAGGCACACAATCGTTTGTAATCATCGCTCACACCTCACATAGGCACACGACGTTACAACGGATTCTCATTAGAATCACACAACACAAGAATGTACATCATTATGCTTCACATACAAAATGACTCAAGACATTCTTGAAATTCATACATATTCACAATATATTCATGCATTCATCTCATACAATCACATACAATCTATATACATTCACATCAATGCACTATTGTATGATTCACATCCAAAACAATGCACATATTTGCCATAAAGCCATAAACCATCATCACAACATTCCATCATGTATATTCACATCATATAACTGCCCATAAGCTACACGTTACATATTAAAAGCATATAGCATGATAACACATCAATCGCACACATTGTACGCGATGAAAACTAGACAACCAGACTATTTTCCAAAAACACGAATTAATTAAATCATCTTTTAACCTCCAAACCATTTTTAATAGAAAGAATATTTCATTAGCTTTCCAACGCTTCGAACGGGGACCAAAATGGACTTACGGATCAAAAGTTATGAATTTTTGAAGTTTCAGGAATTTTTCATTTTCGCCCAGACCTGCGCGCTGAGCGCGCTACCTGCTGAGTCTCAGCCTCAAAAACACCATTTTTAGACTTCCGGACATCCGTTTTCGATTCCGTAAAAAGCTGCGGTCTCAGAATTCAACGTACTACAATATTTTCACTATTAAAAAGCCATCCAACACATTTTCCATTTTTGACATATTTTAAAACATAATTTTATCATTGAATTCTAAATTCGAACTCGATCGAAACCGCGGGAAAACACGCAAACAACCATTCCCGATTAAACCCAAACCTTACCCGACTACACTACACAACTTATTCCAAATTCCAACCGTGAAAACATCGATTTCTCACTATTTCATCATTATTGCCCTAACCCTCACAAACTATATAACTCAATCCAAAACTCCCTAAATCATACCAACGAGTATCCCCGACTAAAACCCATCATTTCCCGACTATTCTACGGGAACTATTCTGTATTCTAACCGTTAAAACATCGATTCTACACATTTGTTCTTCAATCCAACCAATAAGAAAAAGTATATATTTCAACCAAACAAAACACAAACAACACATACATATACATATACAATCGAAATATAATCAAAACTTCTCACCCTTACCCGATTATTCGCGATTGAAACGGAGTAATCTTTGATTTTCCTCTTCTTTCTTCCCTTCTCCTTTCTTTCTCTTCTTTTCTTCTTTTCCTCATTTTCTCTCTATTTCTTTCTATTTATATATAAAAACATAAAACGTACCCAAGCAAAAGACCAAAATACCCCTCAGCTCAAATATCTCCCAAACGCTCTCAAAATGCGATAAGACATAAACAACGATGAAAAATAACATATTGCCAAATAAAAGTCAAGAATAAAATAATCAAATAGACTCGATTAAATAAAACTGACAAAAACTGGGGCGTTACACAGTTCCGTAAGCTAGTCGGAAAGGGGTTTCCCCGGTGGTGGAGTGTGGTGTTGTTTTGTAGGCCCAGAGCATGCTATGTAGCTCCTCGACCCATCTCTTTTTGGCTTCGCACAACCTTCGCTTTAGGCCACGAAGGATTACCCTGTTCGCGACCTCAACTTGCCCGTTAGTCTGGGGATGCTCGACGGAGGTGAAGTGCTGCTTCGTGCCTAATTTGGCGACGAAGTCTTGGAACTTTCTGTCCGTGAACTGGGTTCCATTGTCGGTTACCAGGGCCTGGGGCACCCCAAATCTCGCAAGGACGTTCCTTTTGTAGAAGCGGAGTATGTTGAAGGCTCTGATCTTGGCGAGGGCTTCGGCTTCGATCCACTTAGTGAAGTAGTCGACGACCACGATTAGAAATTTATTTTGATAAGACCCCATTGTAAAGGGGCCGAGTATATCCATCCCCCACCAGGCGAAAGGCCAAGGCGAGGATAGAGTCTTCAACTCGTTGGGGGGTGCCAGGTGCATGTCCCCGTGGCGCTGGCATTGGTCACATTTTTGGACGTGCTCTTTGGCGTCGTGTTGCATGTTCAGCCAATAGTATCCTGCTCGCAGGGCTTTTTGTGCCAATGATCTCTTTCCCAAATTTTGCGCATTGATGCCCTCGTGGATTTCTTGGAGGATTTCGGGGACTTTGCTCTCCTCGACACATTTCAGGAGGGGGATGTAAAATCCTCGTCGGTAGAGTTTGTCCTCAATCACCACGTATGAGAAAGCTCGTCGTTTAGTCACGCTGGCTTCCTTGCTGTCCTCGGGCAGCTTCCCTTTGGTGAGGTAATCGTACACGGGGTCATCCAACAGTGACTGTCCCCGATGGCGTTGACGTCGGGCAGCTGTGACGATTTCTTGATGCTAGGTCGGGCGAGTATTTCTTGCACGACGGATTTATTGCGGCCTTTCTTTCTGGTGCTAGCCAGTTTGGACAAGACGTCCGCCCGCGTGTTTCGTTCGCGGGGGATGTGTTGGACTTCCCACGCGTCGAACTCGGTGATTCTCTCCATCACCAGTGTCAAATATTTGACTAGCTAGTCATTCTTTGCTTGAAACTCTCCCCGTACCTGGGATGCTACGAGCTGGGAGTCGGTGTAAATCTTCACCTCCTTGGCACACACGTCTTTTGCCAGCCGTAGTCCTACGAGGAAGGCCTTGTATTCGGCTTGGTTGTTGGACGTAGGGAAGGACAAGACTAAAGATACTTCGATTAGTATTTCTTCCTCATTTTCGAGGACGATACCTGCGCCGCTACCTGAGGGGCTGGATGCCCCGTCCACGTAAATAGTCCATCTCTGCATTCCGCTTGGCGGGGACGGTGGAGGTGTCATCTCCACCATGAAGTCGGCCAGTGCTTGTGCCTTGAGGGCCTTCCTGCCCTCGTAATGAATGTCAAATTCTGATAACTCCAAGGACCATTTGAGCATCCTGTCGGCCATGTCTGGTCGGCAAAGCAACTGCCTGATGGGTTGGTCTGTGCGTACTGTTATGGTGTAGGCCAGGAAGTAGTGTTTGAGTCTTCTCGCGGCGGTAACAAGGGCAAAGGTGACTTTCTCTATCTGCGCGTACCTGATTTATGGCCCTTGCAGGGCCTTGCTGGTGAAATAGATGGGATTTTTCCCGTCTATTGTTTCACGGATGAGTGCAGCACTGATGGCTTCACTGGCAACAGAGAGATATAGGTACAAGGTCTCCCCGCATTCTAGTCGAGAAAGCACAGGAGGTTTGGACAGGGCTCGCTTAAGGTTGGTCAGAGCTTGCTCGCACTCCTCCGTCCATTCAAAATTGGCCTCCTTTCTGAGGGGTTTAAAGAAGGGCAGGGCATGTTGAGCAGACTTGGCCACGAAGCGGGAAAGTGAGGCGAGCATCCCGTCGAGGGATTGTATGGACTTCTTCGACCGGGGAGTAGGGAACTCCGCGAATGCTTGGCACTTGTCTGGATTTGCCTCTATGTTTTCTATGTGCTCGCCGGGGTCGAAGGTCCCGTCATAGGTCACTAAAGCGGGGGGATTTTCCAACCCGCGAGGAATTCTGGTGTCCATGATCTCCTGTGAGAGGGGGTCGTAGACGTCGTCGTCATTGCCTGTGCTCGGGGAACGGGAGAAGGAATGGCTACGACCACGGCTCCTGCTTCGTCGTGGAGAATGCCTGCGCGAACGGCGATGCTCGTACTTTTCTGAGGGCCTTGACTTCTTTGACGCAGGGGAACGTCTTGACTTTCGCAGAGGAGACCGGCGTCGTCTTCGTGCAAGATCGGACACAGGCTCTTCTGATCTTGATCGTCTTCTCTCCAGGTAGAGGCTTCTGAACCTGTCACGCCTCCGTTTCTGAGGGGGAGACCGAGGACGTGGAGAAGGGTTGCGAGGTTTCTCCAAGGACAAACGTTCCTGGAGGACGTGCTCGAGAGCGTTGATCTTTTCACCTTGCTGAAAGATCAAGAGATTTGACCTGTTGAGGGAGGCAATGAGCGCAGCTGTACTGGGGCAGCATTTTGTGGAACTGGAATAGGCTCAAAATCGCGGTCAGCAGCGTGTGCCCGAGGTTTCACGTCATCGGAAGTAGGGGAGGCGGTTTTCCCGTCTCGATGGTCAGTCTCCGGGAAAGCAGCTCCGGAGAGGATGTGGTCGGCGTTATCAGCGATAACGGACAGTAGGCTCTTGACGGACGTCATCATTCTTGGTGGAGGCCATGATGATCGGAAGGAGTTTGAAGAGAGCTTTGGTCTTTGAGGTGAAAAAGAGAGGATCTTGAATCAAAAGACGGGGAAGCTTTGATTCCCATAGATGGCGCCACTGATCGGAGGTGATTAGACTGGATCATCGTGGCCTTCACGTAGGGCAGATGATGATGCTTGTAGGAGAGAAGGGGGTGTACCTGCAAGGCACTCCGACGCTCAAGTAAGAAAGGGTCAGAAAAAGGGGCAAGTACAAAGTATGTTCTTATGATGAATATTGGATATCTGGCCCTCTCAAGTGAGAGGGTTTCTATAATGCCCCCAGCGCGTGGCCAACGGTCCCTATTTACGGGGCGAAATAACTGTTTCCCGAAGAATAGGTAACTGCCCAAAACTAGTCGTTATGTCGGGCAGGGTGGATAAAACTAGTCGTTATGTCGGGCAAATGCGTAGTTTCGGGCATCTGCCCATAGCTGTCCTGGGATTAATGAAGTCGTGCGTGACGGGCAGCAGTACCGGGGAGGACCGATGTAATCCTTGCCCGGTTGGAGGGCAGAAAGGTAAACTCTGCCCTTCGCGGATTGGGCTCAGGCAATTGGGTCGTTCTGGGAGCATAAGTGGATTGGGCCATGCCTAGCTATTGGTCCAGTCCATAACACTTCTTGCACTTGCAGGAAAACTTGATCCTCATTTAAATTTTTTCAAAAAAAATTAAATTTTTATTCAAAAAGAAATTAAATTAAAACATTTGGACTTTGGATAATAACCAGATCCAAAAATAAAAGATGGTTGGATAACCAACCATTAATAATTAAACTGGTTAATAACCATTTAATTATATCCGATTATTTTAAATGGATTTAAATTTGGTTATAGATTTGAATCTTACAACCAGATATTTTACACACCTCTAATCAAGGCCAAGACTAAGACTACCCGATGTCAACCATGAAAATAATTTCAAATTCACCTAGACTCTTAAAATGAAGGCAATCAAGAATAACACTTGATGAAAAAATCATATACAAGAGAGCACACCAAAGTGCAACTAAAACTCTCTACAATGTGGGCCATGAAATAAACTCCACGCCAAATTCATAACAAGGGTCATATGTTTCTAAACCTATTCTCCAACTTGAAAGTGGTAAATTTTCTAATAAAATAAGATTATTTATAATTTTTTTTAGAGAAATGAAAAATGAAATCTAAAGGAGAGAAGACGGTGTTTTTGTTCAAAGTTTAAAAAATAAATTTGTAAATATGTTTATGGAAATGCAATATTGTCATGTTTAATTCAAGTTTTAAAAGATAATTCTATGATATTTTTTATTGTAAGTAATTTTATTTAACATGATTCGTATATTTTTATTCCAACACTTAAAATGTGAGAATATAACATTTTCATGAAAATAAATTTAAGGGTTAAATAAGTTTTTAGTTCATATAAATATCCCAACTTTTAAGTTTGGTCCCTCAAAAAAATTTCTTTAAACATTGGTCCTCTAAAAATTTTTCGTCCTTAACTTTAGTCCCTCCCATTAGTTTCCACTAACGGAGGATGATGTGGCACGCCAAATGTAACATTTCATTTGATTACATGTTTCATTTATGCCACGGTGTAAATTGTGTAAAAAAGAAAATGTTAATAGCTAAGGGTATTACAAACTTCTCCTACGTACCATTCATTCCACAAACTCTAACCCTAACCCTTTCTTTCCAGCCATACGAGCTTCTCATTCTTCTTCTGAGTACGATTCGTCGCTCCTGTACAAGCTCTCATTCAACTATGATTTTCGATGGTCTCATTATTTTGCGGACTTTTGATTTTGGGTTACGATAGCTCTGATTGGGGTTCGTCTTTGATTTGCATTCCCTCATGTGTGTCAATTTTAAAGGTAACTTCTTTGATTTTGCTTCTGATTTTATTTTGAAGGCACCCATCAATTTGATGCTCCTCAATTAAGCATTTTTTTCCAATTATTGATGAGTCATTTGGGATCTAAAACACTTTTTTTATGTTCTGAATCATATGAGTCAAGGATGAATGTTAATTTCATGGTGAAGGTTCTTTTCTGTATACATCAAGTTCTGCTCCATATGATTGTAATGACAATGGTTGAGGTAGGCCTTAATAAATTTCCCAACTGTTCTCTCTCAACTTTATCCAAATATTAGTTTTAGTTTGTTTCAGATTGCTTAATTTTTGGAATTAGGAATCACTTTCCTTCATCATATTCAGTTTTATATCAATGTAGATGTGTTACGGATTTGTCAAATTCTCTTCTTCATGAGAGTATATTTACTTCTATGCAGGACACTCTGGTTGTGCCGATTGGGAACACGCTTATTATTTAGAGCTGAATTGACACCTTTAAAATAGTTTTAAAATGTTGAGGTATTGGAGCTGAATTTATCAGAGCATACCAAATATTGTCTCATATTTGTTATTTCACCATGCCACCAGTTTTAGTCCCTTAAAATACTCTTATGATTGTTTCATATTGTTGAGTTTAAACTTACAAATATAGAGTTCAAATTCTCTCATAGAAGGTTGTAAAATGGATATTAGTGTTATTTTAATTAATACAAATTAAATTTCTAACTTCATTTTTTTTAATGAAAGAAGTTTGTAGCAGGCTCTACGCTGAAACATAAAATGGGAGGAAAAAGACATGTATGGTCAGTTTGATGCATTAGTTCTGAAACAGATATGTAACTAATGGTAGTGCCTGGGTTCACATTGGTGGTGGAGGCCACTTTGTAGCAAAATGACACGTGTTTCTCAATAATCACAATCTTGAAATGTGTTACACAATAAAATTTTAGTTAAAATACTCTTTTAATGGTAATTCCAGGAATGACTAAAGCAAATAATAACAAAAATATGAGATATATTGGGAATCATGGCATATGCTGTGTAGTATACTAGTATTATACTAAAAGAGGGTAGGAATGCATTGCTTTAGGATAAAAATTTGTTGTCTTTTACTTAGGGTTAATAAATTTGAAGGATTTTTATTTGCAGGATCTCTAGAAAATCAAACTAGTTCGATGAATAGTGATATATGTTCCAATCATGAAGAGTGTGAAGGACGCCCTTCACAGTTTAAGTTGACAAAAGGTGTCCTTCCTTGCATTTTAAATGCTCTGGATGATGGATCTGATGAAGTAAAGGTATACATTGGAGATGGGAATGATTTATCAATATAATAGAATAATAGATTATCTGCTACTACCAAAAAAAATGTTTGCAATTAAGAGCATTGCGTTTAATTTGTGCAGGAAAAGTCATACTACGCTTTGGCTGCTTTTTGTGAGAACATGGGTGGTGAAATCCTTCCTTTTCTAGATTCGTTAATAGGAAGATTGTTGGCATCTCTCCAAAACAATTCTCGCGTTTTAAAAGAAACATGCATGGTTGCAATGTCTGATTTAGCATTTGACCTTCTTACTGGAATAATTTGATTTTCTTCTGTTATTTTTAGGGGTTTGGTTTGGAGTATAGTGAGCTTCGGGAGTACACGCATGGTTTCTTCAGCAATATTGCTGAGATTTTGGGTGACAGTTTTGTACAGGTCTGTTTATATTGACTTAATGTAATTCCTATATCATGTTTACTCTTACTAGTGAAATTTTGTATTGGTAAACAGGATCTTCCTCATGTTGTGCCTCTTGCATTTATATTGTCTTAATGTAATTCCTATATCATGCTTACTCTTTATTTTTAAATTGTGTTTATTTGTTTTAACTACTCTTGTATTCTGCAGTTTGTTTCATGCTGTTATGAACATTTATATTGAAGTGTATAGAGCACAGGATGATCTGATCAAGTGAGAGCCATATCCTAATTTCACGTTTGATCCAAATTTGTTGTTCCTGATTACTGATGTTCACGAGCTCTTGCTTATGAATAGGGAAGTACGTAATCATGACAATACTAAGAAAGAGTGGACTGATGATGAACAGAAGAAATTATATATATGAAACTGGCTGAAATAATTGATCATCAATTTGCAGATGGGGTGGACATGTCAGAAGTGCAGGTAATTGTGTCAGTTTGAAGGATTGTTTTGGAATCAGATGGAGGAGGTTCAAGTGATGGAACTATACATGTGACATGAAAGTGTGGATGGAGATGAACAAGTAGTTTGGAGAATTGAAGAAGTGGGAATAAATGGTTGTATCCAACGCCAGGAACCACTGTAATATGGATTGATTTCTCCATGGAGTTTTTTTTTTGTGTGTTTGTGTGATAGAGAAACCTTGTGGATCATTGTATCCCGCTCATGGAATCTGTAAAAACAAGATAACAGGTTAGGAACTTAGGATTACACATCAACCATTGACCAAACAAATATTTTGTCTCACTGATTTCAATATCCATAAGTATCACCTGTGATCTTGTTTTGAAGCTATCACTTAGGTTTTAATTTTATACATTTTGACTTGAACCCTTCGAGGGATACATTTCTTGACTTCAATTTGAAGACTTGTCCACATGCACAGAAGCATAATCTATGAGAAGCTTTGGTTTTTGTGACTCTTTCTTCATGTTTAATTCTCAAGAAGCAAGCTTGTTGTTTTTGTTATAACTTGTAACGATCAATCTTTATTTTATGCTATCACTTTACGATTGATTATTATAAATCAATGTTATAAGATGGCAGTAAAACTATGTTAGATAATTAACTATGAATTAGCTACAAAAATGGTGTGTTTAAATTAGCTAGAGATTAACTATGAATTAACTACAAAAATGGTGTGTTTAAATTAGCTAGAGATTAGCTAGGAATTAGCTGCAAATTAGCTACCATTTCTGGGTTCAAATATCATATTAATATAAAAAATTAAAATTGAAACAATTGCCACGTGACATACATGTCAGCAATTTTTGTCACGTTGGCATTTTCACGTGTAAGCCACGTCATCAAAAAAATTCCACATGGCATGCCACATAAGCCACCTTTAGTGAAAACTAACGGGAGAGACTAAAGTTAGGGACGGAAAACTTTCAGATGACCATTGTTAGAAGGAAAATTTTGGAAGGACAAAACCTAAAAGTTGAGATATTTGTAGGGACCTTATACATATTTAACCCTACATTTAATCAGTTATAAGTTTTCACTACCATTCATATTTATTATTATTTTTTATTTTTTTATAATTTTAAATTAACCAAATTTTATAATTACTCATAAGAATCTAAATTTCTACCAAATCAATAAATTGAAATTATATTTTCGAAAATAATAATTCTGAAAATATAATTAAAAAATAATAATTTTAAACGTTGAAACAAACATACACATGCAAAGAGATATTGTTTGAATTATTTGTTTGAATTGAATAAATAAATATTTGGAAATAGGATGGAATCCAAGGGAAAACGCGGCAGGCCATAAAGGTAAGTTGATAGTTTTTTTTTTTTTTTTGAAAAGCAATTGATATAAAATAACAAGGAATACAAGGGGTATTCACCCTATACACCACAACTTACAAAAGAGAGAACAATATTTTCAACCAACTCAAACCTAAAAACTAAAAACCTAAGGGGTTCATAGTAAAAGCCAAAAAACTTGAGTTGGATTTGAAAATATCAGTCAGAATACCCCATCTCCACAACTGAATCTTAATTCCCCAAATAATATCATTAACATTAAAACTAACATTTCTAAAAATATAGTGGTTCCTAGCCTGCCATAAGTTCCAAACAATAGAAACCCAACTATTCCCCAACCTGTCTGCTATAACTTTGTTCCTACCAGCTTGTAGCCAAGTGCTAAAAAATCTCCAAACACAACCTGCATACCTCTGAGCATAGCCAACCCAATCTCCAACCATATTCCACACTGAAGCAACGAATGGACACGTAAAGAGGTGATGAGACAAGTTCTCCTGGGCTGCATTACAAAAACAGCACACAGGGTCTTCCAAAAAGATGTCGCGATAAGCTAAATTATCTTTCGTTGGAAGACGATTCCAAAATAATCTCCAAACAAAAGTCTTGAATTTAGGCGGCACCTTCAAATTCCACAACTTCACAACAGCATTTAGGTGGTTAGGATCCAAAACGTACCTTTCCATCCCTTCTCTGATATTGCTGTAGACATCCTTAACCACATAACCACTAGAGGATCCCAGCTGCCATGTTACCAAATCCTTCCTTGACTGAGACGGACTCGTGCTCAGTAACTCCTGCTTCAATGCGCCCAGCAAAACGGACTCTTCTAACGGCAACGAAGGCGGCAGCCCTAAGTCATTCCACTGCCATCTACCGTCTATAAAACTCCCCATCTCTTTTACAGCAACAAACTTCTTCTTGCTCCGATTGAACAGCCTATGATATTTGGTTTCCAACGGTCCTCCTCCATTCCAATCTCCCAACCAAAAAGGAATAGTTTCTCCTCCTCCCACAGTGTATTTAATGCAACCTGCAAAAGAAAAATTTGTATTAGATAAAACATGACCTATCTTTAATAGGTCCTTCCACCACACTGAACATGGCCTGTGATTTACAGGTTGTTTTCCTGCCATGATCACACCTTCAATGAATCCATATCTCCCCCTCAAGACCTCCTTCCACATTGCTGTCTTTGATTCAAGAATTTTCCATTTCCATTTCATCATTAAGGCTATGTTAAAAGTATACAAATCAATTACCCCCAGGCCCCCTTTATTTTTTGGACGACACACAATATCCCAACACACCCAATGAATTTTCGAACTGTTCTCCAGACCTCCCCACAAGAATCTCCTTCTAATTGAATCAATTTTCTTAATTACCAAGGAAGGAATTTTATAGAAGGATAACCAGAAAATAGGCAAACTAGTTAGAGTAGAATTGATCAGACTAATTCTCCCAGCCATTGAAATACCTTTGCCTCTCCAAGTGTCCAATCTCCTTTTAAACACATCCACAAGAAAATCCCAAGAACTAACTCTTCTCGGATTTATTCCTATCGGCATTCCCAAAAAACGGAAACTCATCGACTCAATCTTACAAGCCAAGAAAGCAGAAGCTGTTTCCAAGAAGTGGTTGCTAACATTAACTCCCATAATTCTGCTTTTGTTGAAATTCACCTTCAATCCGGACACCAGTTCGAAGCTGCGTAAGACCGTTTTAATACTCCACAGGTTTTGCCAAACACACTCACCAAAAATTAACGTATCGTCGGCAAACTGGACGATGTCTACCTTAACATTAGGGCAAATCTCAAAACCTCTGAAAGCACCACTAACCGAAGCTCTCTTCAACAATTGCGTGAGTCCTTCAGCAGCCAGAACGAACACAAAAGGAGACAAAGGGTCTCCTTGGCGAAGACCTCTTTCGACTTTGAAGTCCTTTGTAGGGCTTCCATTGACAAGTATTGAAAGGAAACTCTTGAACAGACATGCTTCCATCCAACTCCGCCACTTTGAGCCAAACCCCATAGCCTCAAAAACCTTCCTAAGATAACACCAATTCACACAATCGTAGGCCTTCTCGAAATCGACCTTAAAAAGCATACACTCTTTAGAGGTTCTAGTAGCCAAATCCACTATCTCATTTGCTATAACCACACCTTCCAACATATTCCGCCCCGGCACAAAAGCGGATTGACTCGGATCCACCAATCTACCAATGACTTTCTTGAGCCTATTAGCCAAAACCTTTGCTAAAATTTTGTAAACCCCACCAACCAAGCAAATAGGTCTGAACTCACCTAAATTAAGAGGGATATCAACCTTAGGAATAAGGGTGATAAACGCAGAGCTGAACGCTTTGGGCAGGAAAGGTCTGTTATGAAAATCATTGAAGAACGCCACAATATCTTCCTTCATGAATCCCCAACATTTTTTAAAAAAGAAAAAATTGAACCCATCCGGGCCTGGGCTTTTGGAGCTATCACAGTCCCACACAGCCTGTTTAATCTCCTCTTCGCTAAACGAAACTTCTAAAGAATCAGCTTCCTCCTTTGATAATCTCTTAAAGAAGCCTTCTGTCAAACCAGGACGAATCTGAGCTTCCTCAGCATATTTTGCCTTGAAGAACCGCCTCACTTCATCTTTAATTCCATCAACCGAATCCACCAAACCTTGTTCTGTTAGCACAGCCCCTAAGAAATTTCTCTTCTGCCTTGCCTTTAAACAATTGTGGAAGAATCTCGTGTTTCCGTCTCCCTGCTTCAACCACTTGTTCCTAGATTTTTGAAACAACAAGTTGTCCTTGATACGGATATTAAGCCAAGCCTGGCCATACGCCTTCGATCTAGCCTCCACCAGGTTTTCCACCTCAGAGACCTCGCAACCTATCAGCTTTTCATCAAGACTATTAACTTCTTCCAACCCTTCTTCCACTTTTAGATCATACCAACCAAACACCTTTCTGCTCCACTCTCTAATTTTGCCTTTCAAAATTTTTAACTTCTCCTTTAGAATGAAATCACTTCTGCCTTCAATTTTTGTCTCCTGCCACACATTACACACAAAGCCAAAAAAATCCGGATGGTCAAACCAAGAATCAAAAGATTTGAATGGCTTACTCCCCCAATCCGTTACTTTGATCTGCAACCAAATAGCACAGTGGTCTGAAACCTCCCTATTTCCAATAGATTGACTTAGAGAACCCCACTTATCTTCAATGGCACTATCAATCAAGAATCTATCAATTCTGCTCATGGACAGACCGTCACCACTAAACCACGAAAATCTTTTACCAGTCACTGGCGGATCAATCAAGACCATCTCCTGAATGAATTGCTCGAAATCCCTAACCTCCATGTTTCTAATTGACAGACTTCTACTCTTCCTTTCAGACAGATTAGATATAGCATTAAAATCACCAGCTACAACCCAATTTTCATCAACCAATTTTTCTCTCAATTTGATCAAATCCTTCCACAAAGCCTTTTTCGACGAGGCATCACAAGCTGAGTAAACATTTACCAAATAAAAGAAATCAGAATTCCACTTCACCTTGAGTCCTAAAAAACCCTTCCCTCTGAAAGACAAAATAGGTTCAATAAACTGCTCCTTCCACATTGTTATGATGCCCCCAGATAAACCTTGAGAGCTACTATAAGACCACCCAATACCAGACTCATTCCACAAGCTCTTAATAGTATTCCTATCTACTACCTTCAATTTCGACTCCTGTATAAAAAAGATATCAGCTTTACCTGATACAATCAACTTGTTGATTCTTCTTCTCTTTGAAACATTTCCCCCTCCTCTAATATTAAGTGAACCAATTATCATTGTACATGGCTTAGTTTCCCCTTCGTACCACATTGATTAGCTTTATCCGTAGCTTCCAATCCATCAATCCTCTTAATAAAATCTGCAGATCCATCCTCACCCTCAACACCTAACTCCAAGGCACCTTTCCAAATTCTTTCTCCAACATTTGACTCCAATTGCTCCCAAAATCTGTTGTTTCCAACTCTTACATCCGAGTCTGAGAGCGACTCACAACATAGAACTTCTCCAGCGGAAAAATTACCCGATTCCATAGAGCCAACAGGGCCTGCTTCTGAACCACACAGTTGAGGGACCACCTTCCCAACATGGGCCCCAGACTCCTCAGCTGAAAAGTCTTCAATAGGATCTTCTGAGACCTGGTTACTAACAACTGGAATTGGGCCTAAACACCTTGAGGCCTTCTTTTTTCTCGTTTTTCTTTTCGGCCCACAAACCTCTAACATCTTTTTGAATTTTAATTTCTTTGAAGGAATAAACTGCCCGCCTACAGCCAAGTTCCTCAACAAGTCTCTATCCATCCCTACTGAAACCTTTTTCTGCTTCTCGTACCTAGCCTTTTGATGAGGCTTATCAAAAATCCCATCAACCACCCTATTCTTCTTAGCCTCCTCAATAGACTTATCGAAAAGAGTGAGCGGCAGGTTTGTTTCACCCAAAGGTAACCTCGATTCCTCCGCTAGAGTATGCTTAGGGTCACTTTTGACCAAATTCCCCTGCTCTGACTTTCCTCCTGACACCCCAGGAATCTTCGTACGATACTCTTCATCCTCCACTTCTAACCACTCTTTCTTCCTCCCCTCTACGGAGTTTCCGTCGTCTTCCTCCCCATAAGCATTCCAGTTTGTCACAGAATCTGTTGAGATAGACTCTGTTATAGCTTTCCTTCTGCTATCAGGGTCAAAAATACGAAGTGGCCCATAAGAATCTTCGACCATCTTAATCCCATAGATCTTTTCTCCAACCCTAACTTTAAAATTCTCATTCAGTGTTGAAGTGCACCTGGTGCGTACCATAATACGAGCAATGTCCATATTCCTACCTTTCAGAGTATCTTCGTCCACACATAAATAGATTCCCACCGTTTTGGCTAAGAGCTCGAAGAATTTCAGATTCCAAGCGTGACAAGGTATCCCATAACAGCGAAGCCAGGTCACTCTTTCTGGGTCAACATCTTCTTCTTGCCACCTTCGAATTTCGGAGAACCATTGTTTCCACCACAGTTCACCTTCCCTAATCAACTCCCTAATGTCACCTTCTTCAACCTCCTCCAGCAGGCATAGGTTTGCCCCAAGTGGTGTCACTTTAATGGAAAAATAACCTTCCGTTTCAAAACAAGTTTGTATGTTGTAAGCCATTCCCGAAGAAATCACAACTCCTATATACGCCTTTCTCAATCTCAAGAGATCGTTTTCATCCACCGAATAGTTGAGATGCACCTGCTCCCTTCTCTTGAAAACCGGTCTTTTAATCCTATCTTCTTCCACCAGTACCTCCGCATACGATCTTGATACTCCACTGAAAACCTTCTGCTTTCCACCCTCCCTGACGCCTACAATCTCTTTGGCTCTTCCACTTCCTTCGTCTGCACCTTTGCTTGTGTTCTTAATCACTCCAACCTTGTTACTGCTCTCTCTTGAAAACCTAGGAAGGTTTGCATGTATCTTCACATTATCTAAGACTATGTTATCTAGCTTTACCGCCAAAATCCTCCCATCTTCTACCTCCAAAAACCTTGCAAAACCAAACCTTCTCCCAAACTTGTTACGCTTTGGTGGAATCACCACCTCAGAAATTTTCCCATATTCTCCAAAGAGCTGAAAAATATCCCTAGCCTTAACATGATCAGGAATTGCTGAGAAGTATACCGAAATCAAATCCTTCCCTCTATCCTCCAAAACTCCGCCCCAAGGATGGCAATCCCATCTTTCTCTTTGCAAATGTCTAAACGTCTTCTTCTGAACTCTCTCCCAATTTCCTCCAGGCTCTCCCATGTTTTAAGTAAAAGTGGAATTGACTACACCTTTGAATTTCGGTAAGTTGATAGTTTAGTGCGGCGCGAAGGAGAGCTTAAAGTAAATACATGCTTTTGTTTTTCGTGAAAACAAAAGGAAAAATAAAGAAAAAGTTTTATTTTATACAAAATAAAGGTAAAAGTTGAGAACATTGGGAATGGATGTGTGTGATTTTGTTACGCGCGCACGGCATGATTATTGGTACAGCTAGAAAACTAGACAAACCCCTAATTTAACCATCTTCATCTACTATGCATAGGTAAGGTACCAGAGAGGGATATGATTTTCTTTTTTTGAAATTATGGTAAGGTTACGTCAATAAAAAATTAAAGTTTTTTTATTAAATGAATTATTTAGAATTTAATTGTTAAATTCAAAATAAAACATTATAATAAAAGTTTTCAAAATTAAAAATTAAAAATTGTGTTAATGAAACTCAATTATACAATATATTTTATTAGTATATGAACATTTTATAAATTTTACTAAATATTTAATAATAATACTAATAATAAAATACAATAAATAAATATGATGTTAAATATGTAATTTATTGTTTTAGAAAGATTAGATATGATTTTGATAGATTAAATTTGATTTAGAAAGATTAGATTAGATATTTTTAGGCTTTTATAGTTTGGGGAGGAACCCTTATCATTGTAATTATCAAGTTTGATAATTTACAATTTGCAGTTGCAAGTGAATATTGAAAGTTTTCACAGTTTGTGGGTAGAAAGAATTCTACAGTTTTTTATCTTCTTCTCCAACGCTACTATTTCTCTTTTCTCTTTCTTTTTTTCTTTCTCAGCCTTTTTCTTTTCATTGTCATTGTTTGATTGTTAACAATCTTGAGATCAAGATTGAATATGAGAATTCTCCATAGGTTGTGGTGAATTTCCAACATCTGGTATCTAGAGCTCCGGTTGCGATTCGAGGAAGAAAACTGTGATGACGATGAATCATTCAAACGGACACTTTCCGGCGAGCCTTCCGATTCTCAAGAAAGACAATTATGAGAATTGGTGCAAATAAATTTAGATGGTTTTTTGTTATCAAGATCTTTGGGATCTTGTGAAGGAATGAGTAGCACCGCTTGCAGAGAACGCGACGGATCAAGAAAAGACTGCACACAAAGAGTTGAAGAAGAAAGATTATAAAGCTCTCTTTATAATCCATCAGGGTGTCGATCCAGATAACTTTGAAAAGGTTAGTGATGCAGAATCAGCAAAAGAAGCTTGGGAGATTCTTGAAAAGTCGTTTAGAGGCGCAGAGAAGGTGAAAGAGGTGAGGTTACAAACTCACAAAAGGACTTATGAATTGTTTCAGATGGAAGACAATGAAAGCATATCAGATTTCTTCACTAGGGTTACAAAGTTGGTGAATAAAATCAAGGTATGTGGAAAAGTGTTGACATCAAGATCAGTTGTGCCAAAGATCTTGAGGTCATTGGCTCTAAAATTCGACCACGTGGTAGTAGTCATAGAAGAGTCGAAAGACTTGTCAGTATTGACGAAGGAAAAGCTTCAAGGGATGCTTGAGTCTCATGAACAAAGGATGGCTGAAAGAGTTGCAGGAAAATCGAAGAGTGATATGACTTTGCAGGCGCAGTCATAAAAGGAAAGGAAAGGCAACAAAGGTAGAGGAGGCTACACCAATTCGATTGGTCGAAATCAACAGGAAGGAAACTGGTTGAATCAGAGAAAACCCTAGAACCAAGGTAACCAAATAGGTGGTGCTGCAGGTAAATGAAGAGGTGGTGGCCTAAAGCCTGACAAAAGTCACATTCAGTGTTTCAATTGTCAGAAGTATGGTCATTATTTTAGTGATTGTCCAGAAAAGAAGAAGAATCAAGAAACTAATGCAAAGCTGGCGAAACATGAAGAAGAAGAGATGTTGCTGATGGTCACAACAAGAGACGAAGAGAGATTCCAAGACCAGTGGTACTTAAACTCAGGATGCTCATCACACATGACTGGAAGGAAAGATTGGTTTGTCAACATGAAGCCCTCGTCGAAGAACGCGGTGAAGTTTGTAAATGATAACACTCTAGCAGCTAAAGGTGTTGGTGATGTTCTGATTATGAGGAAAGATGGCAAGAGGTCAACAATTTCCAATGTGTTGTACATACCAGGCATGAAGAGTAATTTGCTCAGTATAGGACAGCTTTGAAAAGAACTACAAGGTAGTTGTCGAAGACAAGATGATGAGAGTCCTCGACGCAGGTGGTAGGTTGATCTCGAAGGCTCCAATGTCTCAGAATAGGACCTTCAAGATTGAACTCAATGTGATGGAGCATAAATGCCTAGCAACTGCAGCCAGCAGAGATGAGTGGTTATGGCATTTTTGACTAGGTCATCTCAACTTCAATGACATCAGAGAGCTAAAGAGAAGAAATATGGCTTCAGGATTACTTGAAATCGACATTCCAAGTGAAGTCTGTGAAGAGTGTGTTCAGTCGAAACAACACAAGAATAGCTTCAGCAAGGATGCAGGAAGGAAGTCGAAGGCAATTCTGGAAGTCATATACTATAATGTATGTGGTCCAATCCAGGTGGATTCGATCGCAGGCAACAAATACTTTGTCACGTTCATAGATGATTACAGTCGAAAGTTGTGGACTTACCTCATCAAGAAGAAAAGTGATGTGATCGAGGTATTTGACAGATTCAAATCTATGGTCGAAAGACAGAGTGGTCGAAAGCTGAAAATTCTGAGGACTGATGGTGGTGGAGAGTATGTGTCGAAAGAGTTTGATGCATTATGTGAAAAGGAAGGGATTGTGCATGAAGTGGTGCCACCCTACACTCTACAGTAAAATGGAATTGCAGAAAGAAAGAACAGAACCATCATGAACATAGTGAAAAGTATGTTGAATGGAAAGCATCTACCCAAAGAATTATGGGGAGAAGTGGTTTTGACAGCAACATACATATTAAACAAATGTTCGACGAAGAAGCTTGAAGGAATCACACCAGAAGAATGTTGGTCTGGTGTCAAGCCTAGCCTCACTCACTTGAAGGTGTTTGGATCTATAGCACATAGACATGTGCCAGATCAGTTGAGAAGGAAGCTTGATGACAAGTTGAATCAGATGATCTTGATAGGATATCATTCGAGTGGAGGTTACAAGTTGTTCGACCCAGTGAATAAGCAGGTAGTGATCAGCAGGGACGTGATCATGCATAAGCTTAAAGAATGGGATTTGAATGAGAATGTCAAGAAGGATTCAGTGAGAATCTCTTGTGAAGAACCAACCACTGAAGTCGAAAGAGAAGTTCGACAGGAACAAGTCAGAGATGAAGCAGGCCCAAGCAGACCTCGATGAACGAGACACATGCCTACAAGATTGCAAGAATGTGTGATTACATCAGATGACGTGGTCGATGAAGAGGGTGAGCTGGTACATTATGCTTTCTATGCAGATGTCGAACTAGTCAATGTAGCTGAGGCATTGAAAGATTCGAAGTGGGTAAAAGCAATGAATGAGGAGTTAGACTCCATCGAAGTCAACAACACCTGGTCACTTGTCGAATTGCCTCAAGGCAAGAAGGAAATTGATGTGAAGTGGGTTTACAAGGTGAAGATGAATCCTAAAGAAGAAGTAACTCGACACAAGGCGAGACTTGTGGCGAAAGGATTTCTACAGAAAGAAGGAATCGACTTCGACAAAGTGTTTGCACCTGTTGCTAGGATTGAAACAATTAGGTTGGTTGTTGGTCTAGCAAATATGAACAATTGGCACACATGTCAGATGGACGTGAAGTGTGCATTCCTTAATGGTCCCTTAGACGAAGAAGTTTATGTCGCACAACCAGCTGGGTATGTGAAACGAGGCGAAGAAAGAAAGGTGTACAAGTTGCATAAAGCCATGTATGGACTAAAGCAAGCTCCAAGAGCTTGGAATAAGAAAATCGAAAACTTCTTAAGGGAGAAGGAATTTGCGAAGTGTACGACTGAGCATGGAGTGTATCTAAGAAGAAACAATAGTGAAGTGCTTATACTATGTTTCTATGTCGATGACCTATTGATAACAGGAAGTTGCAAGAAGGAGATCGAAGATTTCAAACATGGCCTAAGTGAGGAGTTTGAAATGTCAGACTTGGGAAATATCTCATATTTCCTTGGCATCGAATTCTACAAGACTGGTAGAGGTTTGATGATGCACCAAAGAAGATATGCAGGCGAAATACTCAAGAGATTTAAGATGCAAGATTGCAATATAACTTCGACTCCAGTTGAGACCAGACTGCAACTGTCGAAGGATTCAGATGAAGATGATGTCGACCCAACCCAATATAGAAGACTTATTGGGTCACTTCGATACCTTTGTCACACAAGGCCTGACTTAGCATACAGTGTGGGTATGGTAAGTAGATTCATGAAAAAGCCAAAGGTATCACACCTAATAGTGACGAAGAGGATACTGAGGTATCTGAAAGGAACTCTTGACTACGACATTTTGTTTCCTGCAGCTGATGAAGGAAAAGAATGCAAGTTAGTGGGATACACCGACTCTAGTTGGTGTAGTTATGCTGAGGACCGAAAATCCACAGTTGGCTATGTGTTTATGTTAGGTGGTGCAACAGTTGCTTGGAGTTCGAGAAAGGAGCCAGTAGTGGCATTGTCATCATGCGAAGCAGAGTACATAGCTGCTTCTCTTTGTGCATGTCAAACAACATGGATGATGAACCTGGTCGAACAGATTACAGGGAAGAGTCATGGAGCAATTACCATGAAGATCGACAACATGTCAGTTATCAACTTGGTGAAGAATCCAATAGCACACGGTCGAAGAAAGCACATCGAAATGAGGTTCCATTATCTTCGAGAGCAGGTAGCAGAAGGGAAGATGAACTTGGAACACTGCAGAACTGAGATTCAGATTGCAGATATCATGACAAAGGGAGTGCAGGTTAAAGTTTTCAAGAAGCTAAGGTCTATGATGAATGTAGACAGTTTAGACACAATGAATTAGGTGGTGTGTTAAATATGTAATTCATTGTTTTAGAAAGATTAGATTTGATTTAGATAGATCAAATTTGATTTAGAAAGATTAGATTATATATTTTTGGGCTTTACCTTGAGATGCAAGTTAACCTAAATCTATAAATAGGGAGGAACCCTTATCATTGTAATAATCAAGTTTGATAATTCACAGTTTGCAGTTGCAAGTGAATATTGAAAGTTTCCACAGTTTGTAGGCAGAAAGATTCTGCAGTTTTTCATCTTCTTCTCCAACGCTACTATTTCTTTTTTCTCTTTCTTTTTTTCTTTCTCAACCTTTTTCTTTTCTTTGCCATTGTGTGATTGTTAACAATCTTGAGATCAAGATTAAATAGGAGAATTTTCCATAAGTTGTGGTGAATTTCCAACATATGATACGAATACTTCACCATTTTAAAAGTAATATCTTTTATAGGTAACCGGGTTGATGGAAAATGGAGAAAGATTTTATTTTATTTTATTTGAGTGGGTAGAAAAGATTTAGTATAAAAGAAATACCACAAGATATGATTGACACTTCAAAGTGCAATGATAAATAACTATTATAAATTTATATTATGAGCAAAGTGATACATTTTATTAAGTTCTAATGAATGATTACGATGATTATTTATAAGAGAGGGAGGGTGCATGGGCGGTTCTTCCATACGACCAGGGTGGGCAACTGCCCGGGCTCGGACCGGCCCAATTTTTTTTATTCATGTTTTTATAAAAAAACAAATAAAATTAAAAAAAAATGAAAAAAGAAATGGAATGAAGAATAGAAAAGACGGAAAGAGGAAAAGGAAAAAGAAACCGCCTCTCCGACTCCGTGCGTCTCCTCCAACCTCCCTCCTCCCGTCGCTGTCGCCTCCCTCCTCCTCATTCTCTTCTCTTCCCTTCGTCGCCGACTCCTTCTCTTTCCTTTTCTCCGCCGCCGCCGTCTTCCCTTGATCCCTTCCATAATCCCATAGTATTGCCGACGCCGTCTTCCTTTTATCCCTTCCATAATCCCATAGCAGGTAACTTAAATTAATTATATTATTCCTCTCTTTTTTTAGGTTATTTGATGAGAGTAAGTTGCTATTAACAAAATATGTTGTTTTGTCATAATATTATTTGATTCTTCTTTCTTATTTGATTCTTATTAATAATTTCTAATTCGTTTTTAATTTACAGGATATTGATTTGATTCTTATTAATAATTTCTAATTTGTTTTTAATTTACAGGATATTAATATGAAAGCTAAATACAATTTGATTCTAGAAAATGTTCGGTCAATATTTTAACTTTTTAAGAAATATTAGAAAATTGTTAGTGTGGGTGTATTTGTGGTTAAAGGGACTAACTTGTTCACATAACTTATAAGTGTCTATTTTCTTATTTGATTCTTCAATTTGCTTTAATTCTTTGTTGTGTTGATATCACATTCCTTTAGGGACTTTTTAAGAAATATTGCTTATTCTTATTTGTTTTATTTGATTCTTATTCTTTTAAATTTTGAAACTACAATTTTGTAACTACTTTATCTTTTGTTCAGAGATGAGGAGATTTTTGGTTAATAGAGAAAATATTGAGAATGTGAATGTTGTGCAACCGGAAGCCGAATTAGAACCACCGCTAATGTGATTAATGAGTTTAATCCAAATGGTATTTCCATTGGTTTATAAACTTATTAAGTTAGCTTTGATATTGCCGGTGTCGACAGCATCCGTTGAAAGAGCTTTTTCAGCAATGAAGATTATCAAGTCTAAATTGCACAATAAGATCAACGATGCGTGGTTCAATGACTTGATGGTATGTTACACCGAGCAGGAAATATTTAAGTCACTTGATGATATTGATATTATTCGAACATTTACCGTAAAGAAGTCTCGGAAAGGACATTTGCCTCGTCATTTTATTTAACCCGCTATTGTAAGGTTATGTTTATCTCTTTTATTTTAAACTATATTTTTGTTGACAAAATGACGAGTCTCTTTTATTTTTATTGATGACTATTTATATATTATATACAATGTAAATTTGCGGTCTTTAAATTTTTGCCCAGGCTTTAAAATTTTTTTGGCTCCGCCACTGGGAGGGTGTATATTGTCTATTCTAAAAGTGATGTACATGATGATAACCTTTAAAAATTACTAACCAACTCATAACTAACACATGTTAATTATGGAAAGCACCACCTCTAAGTAAATAACAAGCATACAGTAAAAGGAAAGCTTCACTAACAAGTTACTTATTGACATAACTAACCTGTAATTGATTCTTCTTCTTTCTCATTGAATATTATCTCCCACAAGTTGTAATATAGATGTTCACCATTCCCAACTTTGATAAGAGTAAGTAAAATGGTTAAGGTAAGAGTGGTTTGGTGAAAAAAATTGTGATTCGGTCCTTGGAAAAAACATACATTAAATTGAGTAAATCCGCTTGTAAATTCTCTCAAATAAGCCATTATAGTGGGTGGTGGTGAACATGTGACTTCCACTACTACAAAAAGCACATATAACAACGATTAAAAAAGATATATTATCACGCAGGACTGACTGTTGTTACGTAGCGTGTGGTTATATATGCGTTACTTACAATCACAATCGTATGACCGTTGTAGAAAGCTGAAAAGCGCGCTACCTATAATCACGGTTGTTTTAAATACCCGTTGTTAAAGGTCTATCAACATTTTTTATTTTATTTTTGCCACATGTTTTGCCTGACTACATTTATAACTTTCATCATAATATACAATATTAAATATTTTAACACAACAACATCAAGAACAACAAGATTAACAAGAATAATAAGAACAATAACAAGAAGAACAAGAACAACAACAATAACAATAACAACAAGAACACCAAGAACAACAAAAACAACAACAAGAGCGACAAGAACGATGAGAACAATAACAAGAACAATAACAACAATCAGAACAAAAATAAGAATAACAACAAGAACAACAAGAGCAATAATAAGAACAATAACAACAATAACAACAACAACAACAACAATAACAAGAACTACAAGAACAACAAAAACAACAAGAATAATAACAACCACAATAACAACAAAAAGAACAAAAATAAGAGTAACAATAAGAACAACAAGAGCAACAACAAGAACAACAAGAACAACAAGAACAATAACAAGAACAACAAGAACAATAACAACAAAAATAACAACAACAAGAACAAAAAAAAGAATACCAACAAGAACAACAAGAGAAACAACAAGAACAACAAGAATAACAACACGAACAATAATAAAAAAATAAATAGAATTGTTAAACAATAACATTTTACCTGTAGAATTGTTAAACAGGAACAAATTGTAACACTTTAATGGAAGCAATGTTTCTGAGTTTCGTTTGTGGAAAAAATTATGTTTTCAAGTTTGATTTAGTGGATGAATAATGTTTCGTAAATGGAAGAAGTTTGGAGGCAGAAGATGAAGTTTGTCTAAGTACGACTAGGGCTAAAGTGAATAAACTAAGAGCGTTATATATATCTTTAAAAAAAAGGTGCCACATATAACCACGGTTGATTTAAATACCAGTGGTGAAAGGTCTGTCACCTATAACCATGGTTGATTTAAATACTCGTAGTGAAAGGTTTGTCAGCATTTTTTAAAAATAAGTAAATAACCAAAAATGTTGGTGCTGAGATTTGAACCCATGACCATACGCCACTTTTCACCACAAGTATTAAACCAATCGTGGTTAAATAGTTTTCAATTTTTTATTTATTTATGAACTTAAGTGACACGCGCTTTTTGTAATAAGAAAAATGGAAAAAATGTAGTTGTTGGGATTCGAAGTCTGTAACACTTACTTTATCACCACAGTTTTTTACCTCAACCGTGATTAAATAACTTTAAAAAATATAAAAAATTATATTAGGCGCATCCAGTTTGCGATATTACAACGGTGGACAACATAACCGTAGTAGTATTAGTGTTACTGAAGGCGTATTTTGTAGTAGTGTCCATACACAATAGGGGGAGTGAAATGTGGAGGTTTGAAAAATGATAATTTAAAGTAAAATTATTTTTAGAATTAGAGTTTAAAAACATTTTCTAAGAAACATTTGAATATGCAGCGAAAAACAAAGTAAATAAAATAAGCGGAAAAATAATGAGTTAAGGGAAGAGAGAAGACACTAGAGATTTATAGATATTCGATCTAAAAGAAGTGACATACTCCTCTTCCTAATAACTAATCTTGAAAGTTTCTAATAATGCTTAAGAGATTTTAGAAGGTTAAGCTCACGAACCCCCTTATACAAAGAAAAGTGAAGTTTCAGGTTTACTTCAAACTAAACAACAAACAATGGAATGAAGTTGTTCTAGCAAAAAATGGTTAGATCACCAAAAGTGCTAGCTCTCCTTCTCCTTGGGTAAGAGAGCTATGTTGTCTATACTGCGGAGTATGTTGAGATGGATATTTAGGAATTTGAGGGCTATACAGGTGCTGTATACCGCCTCAAGATAAATGTCTTATTTATCCCTCATGTGGGAGCCCCATTATATAGCCTTCTATTAATACAAGCCATTAAGAGAAGTCTCTTGGCCTTCTGGCGTTATGTGGCCATCATTGTTGTAACTTCTCTCCATGAATACAGGCTTTGAAGTTATGGAAACGTCCGTATTGATGAGTTGCCACCATTACAAATGTTGGAGTGGCATTTGGCGAGCTCGTGACCGGTATCGGTGCCGGGTTGGTGGGGTGTGGTACTCGACCTTGCGAGAACTCATCCTAGTGGGAGTCGGGCTCCCTGACTGGGCCGGGTTGTGTATGAAGCTTGTCTAGCTCTCCTCATTGTACTATCTCTCCTGCTACTATAGTCTAGTTCGTGCTCGCCTTTATCCGACTACTCAACTCGGCATCAAATATATTTGGCATGTACATAAGCCCCCCAAGTACTATATCCGCTTATAGGGATGTAGTACTTGGCAGTGACATAAGCCCAGATATATTTTCTAGGTGTCGTGTTATAGATCGACCTTTCTTCTTAGGTCCTTACGTGTCAGAAATTTCTTGGGGGGTCGTGTCCTTTCAGTTTCCCCAATATAATGATGACTATTAAAGGCTACTCCCTAGCTACTCTCGAGTCTTTTATCAGAATCCCTATTTCCTTATTCTCATTTCCAAATCGTCTTCCCTCTTTATCAACCAGAACGTTTCCCAATCTCCAAGGCTTCTTTACTCGCGGGTATCCTTCTATTACTTCTAATTTTAATTTTATTCTTCAAATTTGTTTCTAGGAAGTATGTTAGTCTTTAGTAGACGAGACGATGAGTGTAGTAGTAACGAAGTCCATATGAATGCCATAGAGAGAAATGAGTTATGGGAACAAAGCATGTGGGAAATAGAAAGTGTTTTAGGGCCAGAGGAGTTTAGACGAGTCATGAACGAAATTTATGGCGATGTTCTTACTTCTGGGAATAATTTTGATTCTGGTTCATCTTCCTCAGGTTTTGTAGAGGTTTCAATGACGACTGCTACTCCTTTTGATCTTGAGGTCATGAATCATAAGAATAGTACCTTTGATGATGTAGAAATCGCGAAACTCCGGTCCCTAAGACAAATATCTTCAACTGGGTCCGAAGATGATGTTGTCTTGGAGTCGTGTATTCCTGGAAAGTGCGTTTGTATACTTCGCCCCAAAGGCGTTAAAGAAGACTTTTTCTACTTCTATGTCGGGGTTCTAGAAGATTTCAATATACAAATACATTTTTCTGACTTTGAAGCAGACGTGCTGAAAACTGTGAATATAGATCCCTCTCAACTTTGTCCCAACAATTGGGGTTTCATAAAGTCCTTCGAACGGGTTTGTAAGGTCTTAGATATCACCCCTATAATTGGTCTGTTTTTCTCTTTCTTTGAAGTGAAAGGTGTCGATAATTGTAGTTGGATACAAATCAGTGGGATTCTCGGACGGAGTTTCCTCCATGCATATACCTCTAATTATAAAAAATTATAAGAACCATTTCCTAAGGGTGAAGAGCGGACCAAGGTGTCCACAAGTGTTATACTCTCTGGATAGCCAACCTCGTTTTCCCTTTTATTGGGCCGAGAACCCATTGCAGATCACTGGTTTCAACTTTGAGAAACTGAGTGAACTGGAAACTCAATCTTTGATTATTCTTGATTCTTTCTGTATGATGAAGGTTAAGGAGTTGTTACCTTTAAGTGACGAGCAACTACTCGCCTACCTGGGTAATTGCTTGCTTAATATTTGTACACATGATTTCTCATCCTCATTCTAACGTTTATTACTTTTTCTACAGATACCATGACTAAATTGTCAGTAGATGAACAGAAGAAATTAATGTTAGAGGCTCGTGCTGCTCAGAGAAGATTCAGAGAGGTTGTTCCCTCTAAGTCGGATATGGACGGGTTGGAAATCCGACAACCAAAATGGACCCGGGGTACTAGTGCAAATGCGACCCCAAGTAAAAATGAACCTCAACCTTCTACTCCTCCATCCCAGGAAGAAACTTCGCAAGGTGCTCCCAAGAGGTTGAAAACCCTCATGACTGATGAAGTTTGTCGGGCCGACATGGAGATTAATTGCCTCATGCGAGTTCCTGGGGAAAGTGCTGCATCCAGGGAGTTTAAGTTCGGGTCCAACAACTTTGATGGGCCTAGGTTCTTGTACGACCATCTTAACTTCACTGGGGACGTTAATAAAGTGAAGTCTATTGGTCGACAGAAGATTACTCAAAATATTAGCTCCTACCTTTTGCGGTGTGCTGTTCATGCCAGGGGTCTGTTGAATCTAGTGACGATTTTGAGGCGGAAAAGCTTAAGCTGAAAGAAGAGGCTACCCGGTTGCAGGAAGCTCTTAAGGTTCAATCAAAAAAACTTTCTGGTTTAGAGAAAAACTTGGCTGACGAAAAGAAAAGCAAAGAGACTCTTGAGTCTGAACATAAGTCGGCTTTATCCAAAGCTGCTGAGGAGCTGAGGCAAGTCAAAGTTTCCTATTCCGAGCTCACTGAGTCTCTTAAGTAGGCTCAGATTGAAGTTTTCTCCGCTGGTGATGAGTCATTTGACAGAGTAAAGGAGTAAGTTTTGTGCATCCATCCCAGGTTAGATCTGTCTGAAGTTGACTACTTCAAGGTGATGCAGGATGACCGCCTTATAGTTATGGCCGAGCTTGAAAAGAATAATCCGGAGAAGACTCCTGCTCCTGACAATGGCAAGAATGAGACCCCGGATGATGTTGGCGCTAATGGTACCTCGTTGCTGAGTGATTTTTTTTATCTTTCTTGTGTTAGTTAGTCATCCTTCTGGATGCATTTTGATGTATTTTGGCAAGGGAGTGTGGTGTTGTCCCCCCTTATGCTTATGAGTTCTTAGCCTTCAGTCTTTGTACAATTTATTTTAGCCCTTCTGAGGCTTTTGTTTGTGCCATTTCTGCTTATCGTATTTATTTCTTTGAAAAATAATCCTATACATATATCCAGCCCCTCGGGCACTAAGTTAGAATAACTTAAGGTGTCCGACTATAGATTGTCGGGTATTATTTTTGCTTTCGCCTTTGCTTGATTATTAAGGAGCCTTTTAGTTATCTTGTGTGTATAGTTTTCACACTTTTGAGAGTTCTGGACTCTTGTAGGCATAGGTGCCAATTATTGTATGTACCCGGGCATCTTTTCAAAGATTTGTGCCTTTCTTGTTGGCAATTTGCCATTTATGATTCTTTACTTACAAGCCCCAAGCATCTTTTGACATGCTTTGGGCTTAGATGTTTCATCGTCTTTATATCAGATTGCCCGACTTGTATGCACGAAACTTTTTAACACATTTGTTCGACCCGTGTACGCGAAGCGTTTATGGGCGACCTATGTACGCGGAGCAAGTCGAGACGTTTATAGGAGTTTTAATCAACACATTCATGGGCGACCTATGTAAGCGGAGCAAGTCGACACATTTATAGGAGTTTTAATCAACCTGTTCATGGGCGACCTATGTACAAGGAGCAAGTCGACACATTTGTATGAGTTTTAATCAACCCGTTCATGGGCGACCTATGTATGCGGAGCAAGTCGACACGTTTATAGGAGTTTTAATCAACCTGTTCATGGGCGACCTATGTATGCGGAGCAAGTCGACACGTTTATGGAAGCTTTAATCAACCCGTTCATGGGCGACCTATGTACGCGGAGCAAGTCGACACGTTTATAGGAGTTTTAATCAACTCGTTCATGGGAGACCTGTGTACGCGGAGCAAGTCGACACATTTATAGGAGTTTTAATTAACCCGTTCATGGGCGACCTATGTACGCGTAGCAAGTCGACACGTTTATAGGAGTTTTAATCAACCCATTCATGGGCGACCTATGTACGCGGAGCAAGTCGACACGTTTCACCATTTCCAGCCGATCACCTAGAAACAAGACATGACAATTTTTTAAGTCCAGATGCCTCGTTAAAAACCCTTGCCCTTGCAAGGGAAAAGAGTGTAACCTGGATCTTTTATTTATTATTGGATTACATAAAATTTAGTTGAAGTACAGTCTAAGATTTGATACATTCCATGTCCTAGGTATTTTTATTCCTTCTAATGTCTCTAACTTGTATGCTCCTTGATCGGAAGGATCTTCCCATCCAGTTAGTTGAACGTCTTCAAACCCAATGCGAGAGCTCTCAGGAGCAGTATACTTTACTAAGAAGTTAAATTTTCTGCTTGGTTGTCCCAAGGTATCCCAAGTCTCTGAGGGGTTATCGTCCTCGCTAATATTGTCTTCAGGAAGTGAAAAGTTAATGAATTCTCGTTCTGCCATCCTTGTGACTTCATCTAGATGACTGTTGATGTATTCAGGATTATCTGAGCAGGGATTCCATGCTTCTGAAGGAGAGGATGCATCCTTTTCCAGACTAACTGGAGAATATGTGTTTCCGGGCTCGTTTTGATACCCCGGATTCTCCAAGGGGAAATTTCATGGTCGAATATAGTGTTGAAAGCGAAGCCTTGAGGGTGTTGAATGATGGTCGGCCTATAGTGATGTTATAGGGTGAAGCAACATTGATTATCATGTACCTTATTGGACAGTTTTTGCATTATCAATGTTGCCGAAGGTAGTCGACAATACTAGATGTCCGAGAACCTGGACATGCTCTTCCGAGAATCCTACTAGACTTCCTTTGAATGGTAGCAAATTGGTTGTATCAAACCTCATTCCTCTGAATGCATTCTAGTACAATACGTCAGCCGAGCTTCCAGGGTCTATTAGTACCCTTTTCACACTCCGATCTCGTACCTGCACTTTGATAACCATAGGATCATTTTCTTGAGCCAGGACTCCTAGGGCGTCTCGCTCGAAGAATGTTACAACATATAAATTTCCTTCCGGTTTTTCTGAGGGCCTCTGGTATACATGCATAACTGTTCTAGCATATCTCTTTCTGGATGGACTTGTTCCTTCATCACCAGCAAACCCTCCAGAAATGGTGTTTAGAGTGTGTTGGACTGCCTTTGTCTCGTGACCTTCCTTGGCATCTAAACCCTTCTTCCGGGATGACTTTTCTGGCTCCTGATCACTTCGGGGAGGACTTATCTTGTTATTTTGTGGTCGAGAATCTTTCACATATGTCAATAAATATCCCCTCTGGATTAGGGCATTAATTTCTTTTTTTAGCCACTGACAGTCCTTGGTGTGATGTCCCCGTACACGGTGGTAATTACACCAAGCCTCAGGTTGCCTTCCCATGATTGCGTTGGCTCTTTTGGGACGTTGAGGCTCAGATAAAAAATTCATGTGGCTGACTTCTTTAAGGATGTCTCCCCTGCTTGCATTTAGTGGTGTGAGGTCTCTGTTTGGCTCGTACGGCTGTCTGTATGGTCTGGGAGCATGTCGTTCGCGCGCAGCTCCCCGAGGATGCCCCTTCCTCCTGTTTGACACCTCTTCTTTGCTTTTTGTCTTTTCATTGTCGTCCTGGGCTCTTTTCTCTTGGTTACTCTCTTCTCATTTGATGTAACATTCAGCCCGGGTAGTGATCTCGTCCATGCTGATAGCCAGCTTCTGAGCCAATGACTTGTTGAATTGCCTGACTCGCAATCCATACTGAAAAGCCCCCACAAACAGCTCTTGATTCGGATGAGATACTTTTAGGGTTTCCTCATTGAATCGAGCCGGGTATTCACATAGTGGTTCTGCCTGCTTCTGTCGAACACTAAACAATGCAGTCGTGGATACCTTCCGGCGTTTGCTTACCGAGAAGTGTTGTACTAACTTCTTAGTTAGGTATTGGTAGCTTATGATGGAGAGCCGAGGAAGGCTCATGTACCATCTTAGGGCTACATCCTTCAAGGTTCCGGCCAGAGTTTGCACTTCAGTGAGTCGGAAGGGGCAACTATGGCCATCTGATTGTTGATGGCAGTGACATGCTCATGTGGATCTATTTCCCATCATAAGAAGCTAATGATGGTGCCTTGAAGTTTTCTGGTACGTGGTCGTCCTAGATTTCTTGAGATAGAGGTTGAGGTTCGAGAACCTCCTCCTCACTATCACCGTCAGCTTGACTTTGCTGCTGCAGCTCTTGTATACTATCTTGCAGCATTTCATTATGTTGTCTCATGGTTTCCATCATAGCTAGTAATTAAGCCATGTCTGGAGGATCTCCTTCAGAAGTCATGTCATTGGTGAGAGGTGTAACCTGGGAAAGTTTTACCTAGGCCCCACGGTGGGTGCCAAATGTTCTAACCAAAAATGGTTAGATCACCAAAAGTGCTAGCTCTCCTTCTCCTTAGTTAAGAGAGCTACGATGTCTATACTACGGAGTATGTTAAGATGGATATTTGGGGATTTGAGGGCTATACATGTGTTGTATACTGCCTCAAGATAAATGTCTTTCTTATCCCTCATGTGGGAGCCCCATTATATAGCCTTCTATTAATACAAGCCATTAAGAGAAGTCTCTTGGCCTTCTGGCGTTACGTGGCCATCATTGCCATAACTTCTCTCCGTGAATACAGGCTTTGAAGCTCTGGTAACGTCCATATTGATGCGCCACCACCGTTATAAATGTTGGAGTGGTATTTGGCGAGCTCGTGACCAGCACGGTGCCGGGTTGGTGGGGTGTGGTACCCGGGCTTGCGAGAACTCGGCCTGGTGGGAGTCGGGCTCCCTGTAACACTCTTCTACCCCACATACAATTTTAGGAAAAACACTTAATATTATCAGAGTAAAATCAGCAAGAAAGGTGCCACATATATTCAACCGACATTCAAAATCCTTGTCTTGTCCCGTAACACGGGTTATTCATTCATCATTAACATAAATTAACAACTACACAGCGGAATCAAACTTTTAGTTCAGGCCAACAAAATACTTCATAGATAAAAGTATCCAATTCAAAATGGCATTAACAATATGAAAAGAAATTCTAACATAAAACCAAAAAGAAATACGAGGTTCACAACTAATCCCAACCCGATGTTACATGACACAGAGCAGGACACCACTTAAAACACGGCTAAAACGACAAAAGGGCACTCCAAGACTCAATCCTCCAACACCGCAAGTCTACTCTTGGCTATCTGCAAGTTACCCACATAAGAGGCAACATTTTCAAGCAGGCAGGGTGAGAAATCACAATTCATTATAATAGTATAAGTACGTGGAAAATAAACAGAGTAAGCAACATAACATCATAGCATCGTCAACAGAATCTTCACAACAAAATCACAATTACATCATTCATATGTAATGTCAACTATAATGAAATGCAAAGGATGCATGTGGTACCGATTCAACGTGGATGGACACTGGCCATCAACCCTCCAAAAGGAGCAAATGTAATCAACGTATCACTTCAATCCGCAAAATGGGATTGAATCTACCAATGGACCGAAGCCCCAATATAAAAAATGCTATGAAATGCAATGATGCTAAACCTCCGCAATTCATCAACCATCAACGTGTACATCATTCATTTCATATTCAATAAGTATTCATCATACAATCATGTTTTATCATCATACATCAACAACAACTCGACAACGAAAGATCAGCACGAGAAAACGTCAAGAAACCTCAAGAGAAACAACAACAAAAACAGCAAAACAACTGTCTGACACGGCCACCCGTGTCCTGTGACACGGCCCGTGTCAGGCTTCCAATATCCAAAACACAAACAGATAACATACAGCAACCACACACGGCCACCCGTGTCCTGTGACACGGCCCATGTCCGAAGCCCTGAAGCACAAATCCAAAATAGAAAAAATTTACGGTAGGAACAGTAGGCTGACACGGCCGCCCGTGTCCTGTGACACGGCCCATGTCAGGATGCGAAACCCAGAATTTTTCAAAAGATTTTTCTGCTACGTTTTGACTTTAAATATCCCAAAAATTCAGTTTTTCCAATACGAAAATGTGGCCAAAAGACTCACACGATACACATACATCAACACATAACATTCTATTTCATTATATTTCATAAAATCAATCATCCCTAACTCATTCTACATCATCAAAGACCACAATTTCCTAAAATTCACAAATAGCTAATCTATTCATAACCAAATCCTATAGAACTATAATAAACCATGAAAACTCCCCATACCTTAGAGAAATTCAGTAACTTTCCTCCTTCTCTATGATTCTTCAGCAACCTTCAAGCCTTAGGGTTCTTTTCCTTCTCTTCTCCTCTTCAGTGTTGTTCACAAAAACACGATCAGTTAGAAAAGTGATCGGTCATCCCCTCTTTAGACAAGATATTCTAGTTTATGAACTTGCAAATCTACCCTTACCTCTTTTTCCTTTAAGACCACCTTGCCCTTTTTCCTTAATATTTTTAATAATAATAATAATAGTATAAATAATACATTAATTATTCATCCTATTAAATTATTTAAAAATACTCTTTTGATCCAAAATCCTCCATAATTACCAAAACTTCGTAATTCCTTCCAATTAAATAAATAAATAAATGATTAATTTAGATTTTCGGGGCGTTACAACTCTCCCCTACTTTATGAATTTTCGTCCTCGAAAATTTACCTGATTCGAATAACTCGGGATAGGATTCCTTCATCTTGCTTTCCTGCTCCCAAGTCATGCTTTCTCCGGTAGCTCCTAACCAAACAACTTTCACCAACACAATCTCCTTGCCCCTTAGAATCTTCATCTCACGTTCCGCAATTCGTACAGGTATCGTTTCCACAGTAAGATTATCCCGTACTTGCACATCATCCATATGAATCACATGAGACGGATCTGGAATATACTTCCGGAGTTGTAACACATGAAACACATCATGTAAATTCGACAGATTAGGCGGTAAAGCCACTCTATAAGCAACATTTCCAACTCTGTCTGAAATCTGATACAGACCAATAAAACGAGGAGTAAGCTTCTTAGACTTCAGCGCACGCCCAACACCTGTCATAGGTGTAACTCTAAAAAACACATGGCCACCTGCTTGGAATTCTAAATCTTTTCTTCGCTTATCATGATAACTCTTCTGCCTACTTTGGGAAGATTTCATCTTTTCTCGGATCAACTTCACCTTCTCAGTAGTATCTCGAACAATTTTAGGTCCCAGCACTACACTTTCTCCAGATTCATGCCAACATAAAGGAGTCCTACATCTCCGACCATACAATGCTTTAAAAGGTGCCATTCCTATACTAGAATGATAACTGTTATTATAAGTGAACTCGATTAATGGAAGATAAGTATCCCACGAACCTCCTTGCTCGAGAACACATGCTCGCAACAAATCCTCCAACGACTGAATAGTCCTCTCTGTTTGACCATCCGTCTGAGGGTGATACTCCAAACTCAACCTCAACTTAGAACCCAACGCTTCTTGCAAACTCTTCCAAAAATCAGAAGTAAACCGCATATCTCTATCCGACATAATACACAAAGGAACACCATGCAGCTTCACAATTACACAAATATAAATCCCCGCCAACTTCGATACTAGAAAACTGATGTTAACAGGAATAAAATGAGTCGACTTCGTAAGTCTATCAACAATCACCCAAATCGAATCGTATCCTCTTGAAGTATTAGGCAATCCCGTCACAAAGTCCATTGAAAGGCTATCCCATTTCCATTCTAGAACTTCTAACGGTTGCATCAACCCCGCAGGCTTCTGATGTTCAACTTTCGACTTCTGACAAGTTAAACATGCATACACAAAACGAGCTACATCACGCTTCATCCCAGGCCACCAAAACAATTTCTTCAAGTCCTGATACATCTTTCTAGCCCCCGGATGAATACTCAATTTACTTCTATGACTTTCCTCAAGAATCGCCTTCTTCATCTCCGCCTCATTAGGAATACAAATTCGATTACAGAATCTCAACACACCATAGGCATCTAACTTGAAATCATCATTCTCTGACTGATCGATTCCAACCATTGAATCTACCAGTTTCACGTCTAACTTCTGAGCTTCCTTGATAATATCCAGAAAATCATTGTTAATCTTCAACATTCCTAACATAATACTCTGCGGTGTCACTTCGTAAACTAAACTCATATCTCTGAACTGTTCAATTAATTCCAACTCTTTAACCATCATCGCCGACATATGTAAAGTCTTTCGACTTAAAGCATCAGCCACAACATTAGCTTTTCCTGGATGATAATTCAGACCGAAATCATAATCTTTTAATAACTCCAACCATCTTCACTGTCTCATATTCAACTCCTTCTGGTCAAATAAATACTTTAAACTTTTATGGTCACTAAATACTTCAAAACTAGAACCATAAAGATAATGTCTCCAAATCTTCAGCATAAAAACAACCACAGCAAGTTCTAAGTCATGTGTAGGATAATTCTTTTCATGAACTCTCAACTGCCACGACGCATAAGCAACTACCTTACCATTCTGCATAAGCACACCACCTAAACCCATCTTAGAAGCATCACAATATACCACAAAAGGTTCTCCTGGGTTGGGTAATGTCAAAACCGGAGCCGATGTCAATCTCTTCTTCAATTCCGTGAAACTTTCTTCGCATTGAATGTCCCACACAAAAGCTTTACCTTTACAAGTCAACTTAGTCAACGGAAGTGCTAACTTAGAAAATCCTTCGATAAACCTCCGGTAATACCCGGCTAGTTCCAAGAAGCTTCTAATCTCGGTAGCCGACTTTGGGGTTTCCCATTGTAACACAGCATCTACTTTAGACGGATCCACAGCAATGCCACTACCTGAAATGACATGACCGAGAAAACTAACCTCCTTCAACCAAAATTCACATTTAGACAGCTTTGCATATAACTTCTTCTCCTTCAAAACTTACAATACTCGTCTTAAGTGCTCTGCATGCTCTATTTCTGATTTAGAGTAAATCAATATATCATCAATGAACACCACCACAAACTGATCCAAATAAGTGTGAAAGATACGGTTCATGTACTCCATGAATACTCCCGGCGCATTAGTAACACCAAAAGGCATCACTGAATACTCATAATGTCCATAACATGCTCTGAAGGCCGTCTTCTAGATATCTTCATCCTTCACTTTAATCTGATGATAGCCCGACCTCAAATCAATCTTGCTAAACACACGAGCACCTACCAACTGATCCATCAAGTCATCTATTCTCGGAAGCGGATACTTGTTCTTAATCATCACTTTATTTAATTGCCTATAATCAACACAGAGCCTCATACTTCCATCTTTCTTCTTTACTAACAACACTGGAGCTCCCCACGGTGATACACTTGGCCTCACAAATTTCTTTTCAAGTAAGTCCTCCAATTGCTTCTTTAATTCCGACAATTCAGATGCAGACATCCTGTATGGTGCCATAGAAACAGGTCTGGTGCCAGGTACAAGGTCAATTGTAAATTCAACTTCTCTTTCTGGAGGCACATCAGGAATTTCATCAGGGAAAACTTCAGGAAACTCACGCACCACTTGCAACTCCCCATTTACAGCTCGACTTTCAACAGATAACGACGCCATCACTGAGAACATCTGAGCTCCTTCTTGCATCAACTGTTGTAACTGTTTAAAAGACAACAAACTAGCTTCTTCCTCTTCAGGAGTAGAAAATCTCACTGACTTGTTATAACAATTGATATGAACATGGTTATATTCTAACCAGTTCATTCCCAAGATTACATCCATTCTAGATAACGGCAAACACACCAAATCAACAGTAAAGTCTCTGTCGAAGATCGACAAGGGACACTTTAAACACACCAGAGAAGTAGTCACCGATCCCTTAGCCGGAATCTCGACGACCATTTCTCCATTCATAGAAGACAACACAAGACCCAATCTTTCAATGCATTCAGCAACAATAAAACAATGAGTAGCACCAGTGTCAATCATAGCAATTAAAGGAGTGCTATTAATGAAACATGTACCTCTGATAAGTCTGTCCTCATTAGTTATCTGAGTCCTGTAGCGAGCGATTTTGGACGCGGTTCTTAAGCGCTGGTCGCTCTCTGCGGTTGAGTTTACTACAGATCGATTCATTTTTTATCCTATTAAAGCTGATGAAGGAAGGGAAATAGATGTCTCCAATTAACCCTGCTTTGCATACTGAGTTTAAACAGCGGTCTGTTAGGTTACGGATGCGATCAATGTGGGGGGGGCCTTTGTACTGGTTATTTGTATTTTCGCCAATACGGTTTCTTTCTTTTTAGGATCTTATAGCGGGGAACAAGGATTAGGATGTTAGGACTGATGCTTTTGATGAGAGTATGGGATTTTGGGTTTTTGTTTAGTGTGCTCGCTAAGATTTTTCTTTCAATCTTATGCCTACGTATTCCCGTTTACCGAAACAGGGAAATCAGAGCGTTCGTAGTTCCTCCTATTCTATGGGAGGAAATGGGTGTTTTTGGTGTCTTGTTCAACGCCCAAGACATGAAGCGAAAGGTGATTTTTATCTTGTTCAAAGCCCAAGATATGAAGCTGAAGGGTCTATTTGTATCTTGTTCAAAGCCCAAGATATGAAGCTAAAAGGGTGTTGACTTCAGAGAGAATTTGTCATCTCTAAAGAGGGGTTTGTATGTCACAACTGTTTTATAAAGGAGAATTACTTTAACCGGGATTTGTGAATCCGGCAATGCCATAATTTCCTTTATAGGGGATTTTAACCAGAAGGAGAAGACTTTAACTCAGTGTAGAGCAATGCCATCTTTCCTTAGGAATTTTTCATGTTAAAAGAGGGACAGTGGCATGGATATAGATGATCCAGAGGCTTGCCACTTACAGTGATTAGATGAAGGGGAAGGAGTTGTTGATGTTTGTGTACTGTGAACGAGGCACAGTTTTGATGCTAAAAGGTTAATTGGATTAACCAGTGGTTTTCTTATGCAAAGCCTAAGAGGAGGCTGATATGTGTCTCGTACAAAGCTTGAGAGAGAGGCTAAAAGGTTTTGACTCAACGATGGAGTTTTTTGGTATCTCGTATAAAGCCCGAGAAGGAGGCTATTTGACTCAACAAGAGAGTTTTTGTATCTCGTACGAAGCCCGAGATGGAGGCTGTTGTTTGTTTATCTCAATAAGAACTTTTTTGTATCTCGTATAAAGCCCGAGATGGAGGCGAAAGGGGTGATTGACTCAACGAGGGAGTCTCTTATGTGTCTCATACAAAGCCCGAGAGAGAGGCTAAACGTTGTTTGACTCTGCTGGGGGAGAATCATTGTACAAAGCCCAAGAGAGAGGCTAACTTCGCTGGAGAAGGATCATTATACAAAGCCTAAGAGGAGGCTACGGTTACTGTTTCAGTTGAGTGACAGGTCCAGTATACTGATTTTAAAGAGAAAATCAGTCCTTATATGAGCAACACTGTACTCATGGATTTGATTCAAGGATCCGGGTTATGCTTGTTCTTTAAGGAAGCGGGAAATCTGAAGGGTATTGAGACTGTCCGAGCCTACGGGTTTCCTTCCTATTTTTGAAGGGTGCTTGAGAATGTCTTTGAGACTCAAGGAGATTAGACTGTCCAAGTCTAGAGTTTCACCTTTTGTACTATGCTTGGAGAAACAGTAGTAGACTCTTTGAAAGGACTGTTTTATGGAGATGATTAAGTTCTGTTCCTATACCTTTAGGAGGTCGTCGGGACTATTTGTACGAAGCCCAAGAGGAGGCTGGAAACTTTTAAGAAGCCGATCGGTCCTTGTACGAAGCCCAAGAGAAGGCTATCATTCCCGGTGGAAGAGATCATTATACAAAGCCTAAGAGGAGGCTGTGAATACTTCTAAGAAGCCGGTGGGTCCTTGTACTAAGCCCAAGAGAAGGCGGGGTTGCTTTTAAGAAGCCGATGGGTCCCCAAACCCCGAGAAATTCAAGGCAAGCTATTCACAGGGAATAGATCAAGTCAGGAAAGTTCGAGAATTTGGAAGAAACTCAAGAGATGCCATTCACGGAGAAAAGATCATCTCTGGGGAGTAGAGCTTCTTGACAAGTGCTTTTAAGAAGCCTGTGGATCCCCAAACCCTGAGAAGTTAAAGACATGCCATTCACCGAGAATAGATCAAGCCAGGAAAGTCCGAGAATTTGGAAGAAACTCAAGAGATGCCATTCACGGAGAAAAGATCATCTCTGGGGAATAGAGTTTCTTTGACAACTTCTATGAGTGACAGTTTATGAAAGGGTTCACAGAGAATGTTGCCTTTCATATCTCCATATTGTTTAACCCCAAGAGGAGGGAAGACTGTGTCTGGTAATCCTATGGGGATCTAGTTCTGTCTATTTCTAAGAGTGATCAACGGGCTTAATGCTAGACGTGGTTGTCGGGGAAACTCTAAATATCTATACTATTATTACACAGTTGATATGAGTTTATGAAAGAAGACTTACAGTGAAACAGCCCCACAATACAGTTATGTGTATATTAAAGCGGTAAATGAAAGCGATAACTACTTACTCGGATGTAGAGCTTCCATGTTGTTTGGTTAGTTGTTCAACAAAGAAAGATTGAAAACAATAGTATATTCAAAATCAAAGGAGAAAGTGCTTTGAAAAAGAAAGATTTGGGGCTTACAGCTCAAGGAGAGGCCCAGGGTTTTATCAGTGATTGCACTGTTTTAATTTGTACAGGGGGACTTATACAAGTGACTGAGGCCCAAAATGTTTTCTGTACAAGGGGGTTGGGTCTTACACTCTATTAGAGGCCCAAAATGAGTTTTAAGAAAAGAAATGGGTCTTACTACTCTAGGGTAGGCCCAGGGTTATTTTGAAAAGGCGACGATCGCGCCGTTTATTTGAAAATGTACAGAGGGACTTATACAACGAATGAGGCCTAAAATGTTTTCTGTACAAGGATGTTGGGTCTTACACTCTAATAGAGGCCCAAAAAGGTTTTAAAGAAAAAGAGTGGGACTTATAACACGAGGGTAGGCCCAGCTGACTTTTCCATTTAAAATGGTGATCGCGCCGAGGTTTTCTTTTAACGCAGAGGGACTTATACAATAAGTGAGGCCCAAAATGTTTTTGGTTAAAAGGGGGTTGGGTCTTACACTCTATTAGAGGCCCAAGTGTATTTGAAAATCAATTGTGAAAGTTGAATTGATCAAAAACCCTAATTTTAATCTTTAAAAGTAAATATTTAAAGAAAATCAAACAAAATACAAAATAAATTTGAATAATCCATTTATGATTTTGTTTAAGGTTTGGAAAAAAATGAGGGATAATCACAAGGAATATTTAAACTCATTAGGTTTTGATATTCAAAGTAAATATTCACTTTTAGAATGTTCAAAAACAATTAAAAATGAATTTATTCACAAAAATACTAATTATATTAAAGAAATAATATAAATCTAATTTTTTGGTGGAATAAAATATTTCAACATTTTTATGATTTTTTACAAAAAGAATCAGTCAAAAATGATTAAAATTGAGTGAGTTATTAATTTTTCAAATCATTACACACAAAACCAGCTGATGAACCGCTGGGGCGCAATGCCAATTCATTAATAACATGGAAAGTGAAAAAATATATATCAAACTTAGTTGGAAAACCTGAAGAATGGCGCCATGGCCATCTTCTTCCTCGAGCTCGTGCATAAAGCACCATATCTCACTCATCTCTCAACCATTGGACATGATTCAAACACCAAACTCATGCGTTTTTCACAAGGAAGAAGATGGCAATACCCAATTTTATTCATTTTCAGTGTATAACAAATTATATCCTTGTGGCCGTATGAACCCTAATTTTGCAAAAACAATCGTGCAGGCATGGTTATGAGTGCTATGATCAAATTTTCTGAGGGAAAACAATCAACATATGATGGCAAGCAATTGGCAAAAATATCATGCGAGGAAATATGCATGGATCATGGAGTTTGAGTTTTGAGGCTTACCTTGATGCAAGCTGAAATGGAACTCTGCACAAACTTTGTTCCAGTTGTGAATTAATGACCCCTACAGCTTCAATGGATGTTATGGAGTGTGTTACAAACTTTGGAACACTTTGAAACTCTTTGGATCAAGCTAGAGACCTCCACCTGCATAATTGAGGCATAATGGCTTGGTTGAAGGGTGATTTTGAGCCTGAGGTGTTACAGTCAGTGTTTAAGTGTTTGGACACCTCAAATACATCATATGTGATGTGTTTGAGCAATTGGAATTGATTGCCTAAGGCTGCAACTCAAAACCCGATAGTGGTTACTCAAAAACCAAAAAACTTGAGGTTTAAGGAAGAATGAGAGAAAGCAGTGCTGTAACTGGCTTTGGTGTGAGTTGAATGATCCATTGGGACCTCTATTTATAGGTGATCAACTTTTGTTTTAAGAGGAATAGTGAATGGCTGCTGGATCAGATCACATTTGCATGGATTGGCTTGGAGGATTTCTTCTCAAGCAAGGCAAGCTAGCCATTCCCAAGAGCAGGGCTATGCCTTGACCAAAACCACATTCCTCAGATGTTTTTATTGTTGTTTAATCAGAGAATTTGACTGAGCATGGTAGCTACCTTGACAATGCACTATTCCACATTAATGCACTTTGAATTCAAGGCAAAATGTGCCAAAGTGGATGAATTTCAAGTTGGAAGATTCCTTGGCTTTTTGATTCAGATTTATCAGTTGGATCAGTTGCATTGTGATTGGTTTGAGTGCAGGTGGCATGTTGATCCTCAGTTTTTGGTTCAAAATCGTGTGTGGCAAGCAAACATGCAAACTGATTTTTCCAAAACAACTTGCAGCAGCATGACTTTGGGCATAGATTTCTCTTGGCTTAAGTTGAATCAATTCATGCTGTTAAGCTCTTTGAATTCTTGGAAACATATGAAACAACATTGATGTTTAACTTTGGACTTGATTCAGCTTGCATCTATGTGAAAAGATCTCACAATTTTTGGTGTTTCAACAAAATCTGTCTTGGACAGAACTTTTCTAAGTGTTGGAAAATAGTGTACTTTCATTTTTTCAGCCATTTTGGCTCACTCATAGCTCAAAATCCATAATGAATTGGAGTTAGGTCTAGTTGAAGTTTTTGTAGAGGGAAATGAGATCTACAAATCAAGCTTTGGATGGGAAAAAATGGCCTTGTGGTTTAGGAGTTATGACCTTCCAAAGTTGGTACCCTTGTCACTTTATTTTTAACTTAGAAAAATTTCTAAGTTTTTATGGTTACCCCTTTTACAAGTTATCCAACTTCTCTTGATTTTTCTTGATGAATGATGATTCAAATCATATATTAACATCATTTTAGGGTTAAAAATCCATTTTGGTGAAAAATCTCAAAAAGTCAAAGTTGACTTTTGTGCACAGTTGACTTTTTATCAGATGAATTCCAAACTGTGTGATTCCTTAGGAAATCATGTCCTTGACCTAAATCAAACTTGATGGACATGTTCCATGGGTGTCATAGGGTATATTGAATCATGTCTTAGGGCTTGGGAGCTTGTCCTGGTCAAAAGTCAAAGTTACAGTTGACTTTTTCCTTAAAACCCTAATTGTGGTGCAGATGAAATTGAGCTTGTTACTCAAGCTTCTTGGATTAATCCATTGTTCCAAATGGATCAATATAGTTCATTAGAGACCCTCAAACCCTCTCTTGAGGTCTTGGCTCATGATTTGTCCCAAAAGTAAACTTAGGGGTGAATTAGGTCAAGAAACCCTAATTCTTGATTTTTGATGTATGCATCCCCTAAGGTAATATTGACTTGATGGTTGGGTCCATGAGGTTCCATGGAGTATATTAGGTTGTGTTTTGGATCATTGGCTTGTGCCCAGATGAAAATTTTCCATCTGGAGGCCCTGGTCGACCAAAACCCTAATTTGGTGACACTGTCGATCTTGAGACTTGATCCACCTAGAAGGGAGCATCCTTGTGCTTGATCCTTGAAGTGGGAGTCCTTTTGGTCCATTGTGGATGTTTGAGAGGTTAGACAAGTTGAAGATCATGTTGTTTCTTGATTGATCCTTTGTCTAAGGCTCTGAGAGGGCTTGAAACCCTAATTTTGATTGTAGTGGATGCTCACCTATCTTTGGGGAGACTGATGAAGTATGATGGTTCCCCCATAAATTTTGATGGTGGTTATGAATGGCGGATCGCATTCATCTTCTTTTGCTGAGCAATGATGCTTAGAAAAGGTAAACTTCCCCTCGATCCTGGTCTTCAGCCAAGGAACTGGTCTCAGTTTTCTTTTGTCAACTTCCCCTCGTTCTTAGTTTCCTACCAAGGAACTGGTCTCAGTTGCTGAAACAAACTTCCCCTCGATCCTGGTTACCTACCAAGGAACTGGTCTTAGTTTCTTTTGTCAATAAACTTAATTGACAAGGGACGCTATGCGTAGCGATTTTCCTCAAACTTCTCGCCGAATTTTCCCGGGGAGATGCCATTTGACGGAAAGACTTTTGATGTCAGACTTGCTGGGGAATCCAGTCGTCTGAGTTATAGAGTTGCACAAATTTCTCTGTTGGAGATGCCATTTGTTTCTACTGAGGGAAAGCAGGTCTCTTGGGAGACTGTTGTCGCTTGGGATCTTACATCATACTTTTCTCGGGATTTTCCCGGAGAAATGCCATATGATGGGGTCCAATTTTGAGGTGCCGATGACCTTTTCATCAGCGATCTTTTCGGAGCGAAACTGGCATGCTGCCGAATCTCTGATTACGAGGCTTTCTCTATGGATTTTCCTTAATCCGGGAAAGCAAGGATATCATCTTCAATGGTGAAGAGTGATGCTGACTGGAAGTTCCTCTAGTTTTTCAGAGGTTCAAGTTATCAAAGTGGTCGAGGACCGACTCTAACCCAGAGATACACTGGAAGCGAGATTGTTCAAACGCAGCATTTCCTGACGAGGCAAGAACTAACAACTCGATTGAGAGGACTGTTATCACTAGGGGACAAGACCGACTAGAGTGATAGTGATACAATATGAATATGAATGTAAATCAAATGCATGATGTATGTATGTATATGCTGACAAAACTGACGCGACATACAAACTGACGGGTGAACACGACTGGATACTCGGCCATCGCGGGGCATGTAGAAATATCGCTGGTTCAAGATAGCAATTCCACCTTGCTTAGGAGAAGTAGTCCCTATGGGGGAACAACCGTTGATCGGGCTTAGGATATGAGAACTCGGCCGAAGATGTCAGATGGAGTATTCGCGTCTGACATAACTGATCCTTCATTTAGGCGCACTGGTTTAGAAGGAGTACTTTGATTCTGCACTTTGAAGCTCGATTACTTCTGGCGAAGCGATCGATGTTCTTTCGATGTTCAACAGTCAAAAGAAATTGCCATCTTTATTTTAAAAGTAGAAAAGTTTGACAAGTAAATTCATTTTTGTTTTGTTTCAAGAATCGTCGATCATGTTAAAATGTCGTTCTGTAAAGCTAAAACAAATAAGGATTACAAACAAAAGCACAAAGGCTCAAATTTTATTGATAAGACGGAGATCAGCCAAACGCGTGATTCCAAAGAGTATATACAAAGCTAGAAAATGGTAATTTACAAGGAAAAGGGCTACGTTGAAACATAACGACCACTATCCTTCTACCAACTTTGAATTCAGGGCATCCTGAGCTCTTGTCGAAGATGACCTTGACTGGAGTTTTCTGACAGATGATGTAACTGTTGCTGTGGAACTTGCCCTTGTTGAACATAGTTACTTGCCATTATCCCTAATTTTTGCCTGGATTGTACTTCGATGTTTCCAATCCACCGGGATGATTTTTTTATTATTTTGTCTCTAACTTTTTCCTGGACTGCCCTTTCGGGTTTTCAATCCACCGAGACGATTTTTTTAGGCGAAGTATTTCTTGACTACATCAACATTTGTGGGGTAGGCAAATTCCTCTCCGACCATGGTTGCGAGTCTCAAGGCGCCGCCTGAGAAAGCTTTCGTGACCACATAGGGGCCATCATAATTTGGAGTCCACTTGCCCCGAGAATCAGTGAGAAATGATTGTATCTTCTTGAGCACGAGGTCTCCTTTCCTAAAGATGCGGGGTCGAACCTTTTTGTCGAACGCCTTCTTCATTCTCCGTTGATACAACTGACCGTGGCATAGTGTCATTATTCTCTTTTCTTCGATTAGGTTCAATTCGTCGTGTCGGCTTTGACACCATTCAGCTTCGGTGAGCTTAGCTTCCATCAATACTCGGATTGACGGGATCTCTACTTCTATGGGGAGCACTGCTTCCATGCCATACACTAGAGAGAAAGGGGTTGCCCCTGTTGAAGTGCGGACAGATGTGCGATAACCGTGAAGAGCAAAGGGTAGCATCTCGTACCAGTCTTTGTAGGTTACAACCATCTTTTGAACAATCCTCTTGATGTTCTTGTTAGCCGCTTCTACCGCTCCGTTCATCTTGGGCCGGTAGGGAGATGAGTTATGGTGTTCAATCTTGAACTCTGTGCACAACTCTTTCATCATCTTATTATTCAATTTAGATCCATTATCAGTAATGATCTCACTTGGAACACCATAACGGCAGATGATATTGTTTTTGATAAAGCGGACCACCACTTGTCGGGTTACATTGGCGAATAACGCTGCTTGGTGAAGTAATCAATGGCTACAAGGATGAACTGATGTCCGTTTGGAGCCTTGGGCTCAATCATGCCAATCATGTCGATTCCCCATAAGGAAAAAGGCCATGGGGAAGAAAGAACTTTGAGATGCGTTGGCGGTACATGAATTTTGTCGGAGTATATCTGACACTTGTGACACCTCCTCATGTACTTGTAGCAGTCGGATTCCATGGTCAACCAATAGTACCCTGCTCTTAGAATTTTTGTCACCATTGTATGTCCGTTGGTATGAGTGCCAAAGGATCCTTCGTGAATTTCTTTCATCAGCATGTTTGCTTCTGGTCTGTCTACGCATTGGGGCAAGACCATGTCAAAATTTCTCTTATAGAGAGTGTCACCCCTTAGGAAGAAGTTCCCAGCCAATCTTCTGAGGGTCTTTCTATCTTTCCTGGATGCCCCAGGTGGGTACTCTTGTTTCTGAAGGAAGCATTTGATATCGTGATACCAAGGTTTGTCGTCTATGACTGCTTCAATCGTGAAGATGTAGGCGGGCCGTTCTAGGCGCATTATGTCGATCTTAGGTATGTCATTCCATTGACCTACACTAACCATAGAAGAAATGGTGGCTAATGCCTCAGCCATGTGATTCTCCTCACGAGGGATATGATGAAACTCAACTCTATTGAAGAAAGGTAACAACCTTCTTGCGTAGTCCTTGTAAGGAATCAGCCCTGATTGGTATGTGTTCCAATCTCCCTTTATCTGATTGATAACCAAGGTTGAGTCGCCGTATACGTCCAAGTTTTTGATCCTTAAATCAATCGCTTCTTCGAGACCCATGATACAAGCTTCGTATTCGGCCTCGTTGTTTGTATATTTGAACGTAAGTCGAGCGGTGAAAGGAATGTGGGTACCCTGAGGGGTAACAATTATTGCCCCAATTCCATTTCCATAATGATTGACTACTCCGTCAAAGATAAGTCCCCATTGGGAACCTGGTTCTGGCCCTTCACTGGGTAGCGGTTCATCGCAGTCTTTCATCTTTAGATACATGACATCTTCGTTTGGGAAGTCACACCCGATTGATTCTTGATCGTCAATCGGTTGATGAGCCAAATGATCGGCTAAAATACTTCCCTTAACGGCTTTCTGAGCGTGGTACTCTATGTCATATTCTGATAACAGCATCTGCCAACGGGCAATCCTTCCCGTAAGAGCAGGTTTTTCAAAAACGTACTTGATTGGATCCATTTCGGAGACCAACCAAGTAGTATGACGAATCATGTATTGGCGAAGACGTTTGGCTGCCCAAGCCAAAGCGCAACAAGTTTTCTCAAGCATCGTGTACCGAGTTTCGCAGTCGGTGAATTTCTTGCTCAAATAGTAAATGGCAGACTCTTTCCGTTTAGTTTCGTCTTGTTGGTCAAGTACACACCCCATTGAGTCCTCTAGAACTGTGAGGTAAATGATCAGTGGTCTTCCTTCCACTGGAGGCAATAGAATCGGAGGATTCAACAGATATTCCTTGATACTGTCGAAGGCGGTTTGGCAATCTTCTGACCAAACGCAATCCTGGTTCTTTTTGAGTAATTTGAAGATCGGCGCACAAGTGGCAGTCATAAGGAATATGAATCTGGAGATGTATTTCAAACGTCCCAGGAATCCTCTGACTTGTTTTTCAGTTTTCGGAGAAGGCATTTCTTGAATGGCCTTGACCTTGTTAGGATCAACCTCAATTCCTTTCTGGCTGACGATGAACCCTAGTAGTTTCCCTGAACGGACACCGAAGGTGCACTTGTTGGGATTCAAGCGGAGCTTGAATTTTCTTAGACGTTTGAACAATTTTGACAGATGTTCAACGTGCTCACTCTCTGTTTTTTATTTGGCAATCATATCATCGACATATACCTCGATTTCTTTGTGTATCATGTCATGAAAAAGAGTAGTCATGGCCCTTTGATAGGTTGCCCCGACGTTCTTCAAACCGAACGGCATTACCTTGTAACAAAAGGTGCCCCATGGGGTGATGAACAAAGTTTTCTCCATGTCTTTCGACGCCATTTTGATCTGGTTATAGCCCGAGAATCCATCCATAAAGGAGAAGACTTTGAACTTTGTTGTACTATCAACCAGCATATCAATGTGTGGTAAAGAAAAGTCGTCCTTTGGACTTGCCTTGTTCAGATCCCTGTAATCGACACACATTCTGACTTTTTCGTCCTTTTTGGGAACGGGTACGATGTTGGCTAACCATTGAGGATATTCTGATGTGGTGAGGAAACCCGCATCAATCTGTTTCTGTACCTCCTCTTTGATTTTGATGGCCATGTCCGGGTGAGTGCGTCTCAACCTTTGCTTTACTAGCGGACATTCCGATCTCAATGGTAAGTGATGTTCCAAGATGATGGTATATAACCCTGGCATGTCCTGATAGGACCAAGCGAATACATCGGGGAATTCTTTGAGAAGCTTTATCAAACTCTCTTTAGCAGTTGGACTGAGCAGTGCCCCAACCCTGATTTATTTTCTCTCTTTTTCTGAACCTATGTTTACCATTTCCAGCGGTTCTTTGTGAGGTTCAATGGACCTTTCCTCTTGTTTGAGTAGTCGGGAGATCTCTTCTGGAATTTCGTTGTCATCTTCTTCTTCAGCCTCGAATACCGGGACCTCAAAGTTGGGATAAGGCATCGGATCGTATGTTTCAACGGGGTTTAAAACAAGCAATCTGCATGACGTGATGATTCGTGTTTAGAAGGGATAAAGAAAATGCAAGTGTGTGCAGTGTTTTTTTTTATTACTGCTTGTTTTTATTATTGAATTATTTTTTAGGATTACCATTTTCTGAGAAAAGCAAAAAGAGAAAACAACAGTTAATGCAGAAATTACAGAACGACGTTATTTTATTAATGAACAAGTCGATCCTTGAAACTACAGCCCTATAAAACAAAACTCTGTCGCTTTGGGCAAAGTGAAGAGGGAAATTTACAGAAAGCGAGCCCTATCAAAACATCAGTTTCACCTGGGCAGGGTGAAAGGTTAAAAGATGACAATTACTTTGACTGGTGAACGACCTTCGAAACATCGACAGCAACCCACTGGCGGCGAACTCCTCGGTGAATCACAAAGTCTGGTGCCTTCCTCGATTTATCTTCAGAAATAACGTTGATTTCTGGTGGAGCAGGATCATTGGAATCTGTTTCCCAGGCAGAGTTGTCGTAGGAGAATTCCTCTGTTGCATTTTGCATAGCATTTGTGCTCTTAGCTGTATCTCCCCATCCAGTAGGCTGGATATCTTCGAGCCTAATACGAGAGCTTTCGGGAGCGGTGTACTTGACCATGTAGTCGTATTTCCCACTCGATTGTCCCAAGGTGTCCCACACTTCTTTGGAACTGGAGGAGTCATCCCTCTCGATGACGTTGACCTCGGGAAAAGCATAGTTGATGAATTCAAGTCCTGTGAACGTTGCGAATTCATCTTCATGTTGAGTAGTTTCTGAATGACCTGAGTGTTGATCCCATGACATGGTGGGGACACAGGTATTCTGTTTAATGACGGTCAGCTGATTTTCATTGTTCGGATGACTTTCTTGCCCCAAGTTTCCTGGGTAAGGCTGCCACATTCGCAGACCATCCATTGGGCCATAGTAGTTGTGGTCAAAGTTGTCTTTCATCAGAGTGTCCTCCTCTAATGAATTTGGCGGAGCACGACATCCTTCCGGATCACAATCTCCTTATATCATTTCGACGTCTGACCGTGGTATAAATCTCAGACTTTGTGCGGGATAGCAGAATGGCGTAGGCACCTCTTCCCGAGACATATAACCGTCCTCGTTAAGGTAGGACTTCCATTCTTCATCTGTGTCAGAGGGATCTTCCTCATTAATAGCATGTACTGTTTGAGACACTGGGTGAAGAAAACCTCCACTGTGGAAGAAGTTTTGAAGGGGATGAAGACTTTCACCGTTAGCAACTGTCCGGGTACAGGTTGCAGAAAAACCAAGACCCTTCTTTGTTTTATTATCAGTGGGAATGACAAGCCGTCCCCATCCGGTTGTATCGGTACTCTTGACCGCTTTGATAGCATCATTGTATGAAGAAATGGAAGTTCCTTCTTTGAATTGATTGTTCTTGCTTACCGACAGTGCTTGGAACTGAGTTCCAATAACCTCCTCGGGTTCTACACAAGTAGATGATGACAAGTTACTCACAAGCAAGGTTTGTTCCCCATAAACTGTGACAAGTTGATCGTTCTTAACGAACTTTAGCTTTTGGTGGAGGGTCGAAGTAACCGCTCCAGCCTGGTGTATCCAAGGTCTTCCTAATAAACAACTGTACGTCGCCCGGATGTCCATGACCTGGAAAGTGACTTGGAAAGTGTGAGGACCAATAGTTATGGGAAGGTCAACTTCGCCGATAACCATTTTTCTGGATCCGTCGAATGCTTTGACGACGACCTCGCTGATTCTCATCGGAGGGCCTTTGAATGATAATTGCATCAAAGTGGACTTCAGCATAACATTCAGGGCTGACCCTGTGTCTACCAGTACGCTGGCTAAAGCATCGTCCTGGCAGTTAACTGTAATGTTGAGCGCCATGTTATGACGGCGACCCTCTTCGGGTAGTTTCTCATCACTAAATCCTAAATTATTGCAAGAAGTGATGTTAGAGACAATGCTATCGAACTGTCGGATTGTTACATCCTGTTCCACAAAGGCTTGCTCCAAGACTTTTTGTAGAGCCTCCCTATGCGCTTCTGAACTGAGTAACAGTGATAATACTGAGATCTTTGAAGGAGTTTGTAACAGTTGATCAACAGTGTTGTATTCACTCCTTTGGATGAGCTTCAACATCTCATCATCATTTTTCGAAAGGTCAGGATTACTAGATTGACCGACTGGTGGATTAGGAGTTTCCGTCTGAAGTTCCTTTTCTTTGTTTGGTTCCCCAACCCCTCGGTTGAAGATTCTACCACTCCGTGTTACACGACTGATGTCTGCAAAATTCACAACGTAGGGCAATGGAATTTCCTTTCCATTTTCGATTATCGTTGCACCGTATTTGTAAGGGATTGCCTTAGCTGATTCATACGGTAATGGTCCCGGCAGATAGATGACTATGGGAACCTTCTGATTTTTCTGACCATCATAAGTAATTTCGATCCGTTCCCGGTTGGGAAATTTAGATTCATCCAACAGAGGGATAATGGCACAAACGTCCCTGGTCCTATGATGACCAGAGATTGTGACAACATCCTCAATTTGATCGACAAGGTAGTTCGGCGTCCAGTTGAGGGGTCCAGAACCCGGATATGGACGAATCTCTCCGCGATCCACCTGACCCTGAAGAGCTGCTCGCACAAGGTAGCATCCTTGGTTACTTTCCGAACAGACGCTACAACGGTCGTAATTGTGTAGTGGCACCTGACCACTCCCACTTTGAATACAATGTAACCTTACTAGGTTAGCTTCCATTGATCGAACATCTTGACTCTGACGCCGAGTAGGATTCCTGTTACTGATACTAATTTGCTGAGTATCTTCATCCATATAAATTGGCATCCACCAGTGATTTAACAAGTGCTGAAGTGCCTCCTGGACAAGGGTACAACCTCGGTCGTTTTCGCGACCTGCTTTACAGCTTTGATAGTCATGTGATATTAAGAATCCGAGTCAGACCTGTTCAGCATGTAACTCTACCAGGTTGGCATTCATCAAGCGGATATCAAAGATCTGAACCATGTTGATCTGATAGGAATTCCTATCATGGTAGTCTTGGATCTATCCCAGATCCATCTGATGCTGGAGGGCCTCCTGTATGAAAGAGCATCCCTGTTTGTTTACTGAGCAAGTCAGACAAGAACTGTAATCGTGCCGTGGCAGATTATGATACTGGCTTTGCCTTGAGTGCATTGCCACCAGATTGACATTCATCGCACGGATGTCGTGGTTTTGAATGACGTTGGAATTTGTGTAGACCATGTTAACTCCACGAACTCGGTGCTCTTGGATCCATCCGAGATCCATTTGTTCTTGTAGAGCTGCTTGCACCACAGAACATCCTTGATTGTCTTTAGAGCAGATATCACACTGGTGATAGCTATGAGGTGACACATGGCCATATCCACTCTGTCTACAATGCATCTTGACCAGATTGGTCTTCAACAATAGTACATCGTGAATTTGATAGACATTGTTAGTCTCTTCCTTAATCAGATTGACTGCAGCTTTCTCATGTTGAGGCAGCGGGTTTGTGAGAACATTGGGATTCGTATCCTTGAAGGATAAGACCCCGCTCCTAACAAGCTTTTGCACGTCGGATTTGAAACTAAGACAATTCTCTATGTTATGCCCTGAACCTCCTTGATGATAAGGGCAAGTTTGATCCACCTTAAACCAAAAAGGCGGATTTTCTGGTACTGTAAGAGGGGACTTAGTCTGAATGTGCCCCTTGGCTAGTAGTAATGGAAACAACTCTGCGTACGATACAAGTATAGGATCAAATCCTGGTGGCCGTATTGTACGGTTGTTGTTGTATTGGGGACGAGCCTGCTGAAGAGGCTGTTGTGTTCTTTGCTGATCAGGTTAGCTCTGCGTAACCTGAGGTTGATACGTAGGAATAGGCGCAGGGCTGATAGCAGGAGTCACAGCTGCTACTGGTTGATAACGTCGCCTTTGCTTTCCGAGAGAGATATTCCCAATATCTTGCTCTTTTTTCTTAGGGAGAGCACTACCATATTTTTTAGTACTGCTCGTCGATCCAGTGTCTTTTACCAAACGTCCTTCTCGGATGGCTTCCTCAAGACGTACGCCCATGCCCACCATCTCGGTGAAATCACTGGGTGCACTGGCAACCATTCGGTTATAGTAAAATGAGCTTAAGGTCTTTAAGAAGATCTTTGTCATCTCTTTTTCCTCAAGAGGTGGACAAATTTGAGCGGCAATTTCACGCCACCTTTGAGCATACTCCTTAAAGGTTTCCTTGTCCTTTTGCGACATCGATCTGAGCTGATCTCTGTCAGGTGCCATGTCCAAATTGTATTTGTATTGTTGGACGAAGGCAGTACCAAGATCTCTGAATGTACTGATCGTAGTACGGTTTAAACCCATGTACCATTTTAATGCGGCACCGGTTAAACTATCCTGGAAGTAGTGAATCAGTAAGTCCTGATTCTCCGTCTGAGCTGACATCCGCTGAGCGTACATCACCAGATGGCTTTGAGGGCAAGAGTTACCCTTGTACTTTTCAAAGTCGGGCACTTGGAACTTGTGCGGAACTTTCACATTGGGGACCAAGCAGAGATCTGCGGCATCCTTTCCAAATAAATCCTGACCGCGAATGGCTTGCAGTTCTTTCTGCATTTCCAAGAACTATTCCTGGAATTCATCCATTCTGTCAAACATAGTTTCCATTTTACCAGAAGGTATTGGTGGGATCTGTCCTTCCGGGACAGTGTGCACCACAGGGGGTGGTATCATGACTACAGCAGTGAATCTTGGCGTTTCCCGAAGTTTGTAACCTTCAGGAGTCTTCAGTATGCCCCTGGCATCTTCGCTTTCCCGAAGTTTGTAACCTTCAGGCCCAGCGGCTTCTGTTGTGATTCCCTGATCTTCAGTGATTGGCGGAACATATCCTTCCGGGATATAGTTAACAGGCAGGCCCCAAGGACGATCTTTTGGCATTTGATACCTAGGATCATACTTCTCCATGATGGGCGTTGAGGTGATCTCTGAGATCATAGTTCTTTGTAGCTGAGCTTCTGCCATGGCTTGCATGTCGTTACGAAGCTTTCTCATATCCTCTCTCAGAGTGTCGATCTCTTTCTTTAACTCTCTGTTTTCTTCCTCAAGATCATCCATCTTTTTCTGACGATTGGCCTGAGTATTGTATGAATGAGACAGTTTGACTCTAGAACCGAGACACAAATGTGAGATTCGTAGGGAAGAAGAATACGTGATGTGGGAATGATGAATGCAATGATTATATTAATTGTTTTTTGGTTTAATCAAAATAAACTTCGACAATTAGATTGCAAATATCAAACAGTGGGGAAACCCCTTTTTATTGAATTCAAAGGATTACAGAAATGGAAATACAGCAGATTACAAGGTGCGGAAACAGAAACCTAAGCTAATGGGTCCCGGGTCCTCTCTGAAGAGAAATCAGATGTTGATTCTGGTATTTTTCTTTTCTTTGACCGGGGTTCTTGAGCCGTTGTCGGGTTGTCATTCCTTTTCCAGGTGAAAGGAGTGAGCAAATTTCTTTGGTCATCTTGATTCTCTACAGCATGTTGCTCTAAAATTTCAATCAGAGCATCTTTCTCTTTCAGTAATTGCTGTATTTTGATGCACTCTACGTCGAGGGTGCGGTACTTGTTCTTCCAAGACCTTCTCTCCTTTTGAACTTTGTTGAGAGTAACCTGAAGCTTTTCAGTTTCAGTCATGAAGTACATGACAGATTCCTTTGGCGGAAGAATTCCGTAACGAGGATAAGGCATTTTTAGCTTGAGAGCTCTAGTTTGTACCCAATGGAGATAAGGCTCCACCGAGACACAGTCCGGTTTTCCTAGAGACTCTCGTCCTTTCTTATGAACCTGTTTCCAAGCATGCACTATTTCCCTCTTTAGTGCTCAGTCATTTTCTCCTTCCTTGAAGAAAAGACCTTCCAGATGAACACCCCGTGGGACGTGTCTCATCGGGTATCCAAATTGACGATGAACGAGAACTGGATGATAGTTGATTCCCCCCTTAGTTCCTATAAGGGGTATGTTGGGGAAGTTTCCACAACGATCAATGATTCTGATTCCATCATAGATCCTATTACACCAATCTATATCAGAGTTGGTAAGAGACATGATCTTCTGCGACCAACGTAAGGCACTCTTGCAATCCCAAAAAGCAATAGACTTGGGCAAGTGGGAGATAAACCATTTATAAAGCAGAGGTACACAGCATGTGATCTCCCTTCCGCTGTACAAATTTCCCAAGTGTACAGAATGATACGCATCTGCGAGCAAAGTCGGCACAGGGTTTCCAATAAGAAAAACCTTAGTGGAGTTGATATCGACGAAGTTATTGATATTGGGAAACAAAAATAACCCGTAGGTGAGCAAGACAAAGATGCTTTCAAAAGCAGTCACGTTTCCTATACTGGCAAAATACAGGGCCTTCTTTGTCAGGAATTGGGCTGGCAAACCTTGGATGCCACCCTTAGTGGTCATGTGAGTCCTGACCTCAGACTCGTCCAAATGAATTGCTCTTACAATGGTCTGATTCTTTGGAATTTCTTCCAGTCCAGAAAATGGAGCTCGATCAGTGATATATAGATCAATCAGGTGCGAATACTCCTCCAGCGTTGGTGCAAGCTGGTAATCCGGAAATATGAAACAGTGATAAACTGGATCGTAAAACTGAATGAGCGCATCCATGATTCCCTCAATCACATGGACTCTTAATAGTGGTAGCAGACCTCCGTGCTTGGCTCTGAAGGCCTCAGGGTTAGTGATCATCCTTGCTAACCTTCTCAAATCCTCTAGTTTTGGAACCTTGAAGGTGTACGTATGAGTTCTCCTTCTACCGAAGTCCATTAGTGTAATCCTTTTCTCTGATATTTGCAATCACAGTCTTAGTTTAATTTTGAAAAACAGAGAGACTAGAAGAGAAATTTTTTGAATGTTTTAATGTTTTTTTTTAAATGAATGCATGAATGCAGAACACAAAAACATAGAAAAAACATGGGGTCAAAGGGTCGTTGTCATGAAGTCAAGGCTCTACCCATCCCCAAAGGTTTATACTAAGGTGATTTTTGTACCTGTACTCATTATCATCAGCTCCTCCTAGGAAAGCAAAACAACAAGCGGATCGCCAGCGAGTCATAGAGCAATCTTAGAGTAAGTGCCATTCACCGAGAATAGATCACCAGCCTCAAATGAGGGTAGTATCGTGTAACAACTATTCCCGATAGTTTTTGCACTACGAAAGGGTTTGGCTCCTCAGCTTCTCAGACTTAACAATTGGCCCATTGTCTAGGTGAGAGAATGGCTTGCATTGGTCAGCCTCCACTGAGGTTGATGGTCGACCTCGTCGCCATCACTTATCTTAAGTGTATGCTCAATCTTTCCACATGCGGCATCACACACATTCCCATTAGCAGAAAAATAAACATGTGTAGCAATTAGGAAAAGCAGTATATATATTTGTCCTAAACATCCTAGACCTTTAAAGCTATGAATCCTAAGTTCCCCAATCTGTGGTATTCACATAAGTGAAGAGAAAAAAGAAATCGGAAAACAGAGACAGGCCCCACGGTGGGCGCCATTTTTCTGAAGCGAGCGATTTTGGACGCGGTTCTTAAGCACTGGTCGCTCTCTGCGGTTGAGTTTACTACAGGTCGATTCATTTTTTATCCTATTAAAGCTGATGAAGGAAGAGAAATAGATGTCTCCAATTAACCCTGCTTTGCATACTGAGTTTAAACAGCGGTCTGTTAGGTTACGGATGCGATCAATGTGGGGGGGCCTTTGTACTGGTTATTTGTATTTTCGCCAATACGGTTTCTTTCTTTTTAGGATCTTATAGCGGGGAACAAGGATTAGGATGTTAGGACTGATGCTTTTGATGAGAGTATGGGATTTTGGGTTTTTGTTTAGTGTGCTCGCTAAGATTTTTCTTTCAATCTTATGCCTACGTATTCCCGTTTACCGAAATAGGGAAATCAGAGCGTTCGTAGTTCCTCCTATTCTATGGGAGGAAATGGGTGTTTTTGGTGTCTTGTTCAACGCCCAAGACATGAAGCGAAAGGTGATTTTTATCTTGTTCAAAGCCCAAGATATGAAGCTGAAGGGTCTATTTGTATCTTGTTCAAAGCCCAAGATATGAAGCTAAAAGGGTGTTGACTTCAGAGAGAATTTGTCATCTCTAAAGAGGGGTTTGTATGTCACAACTGTTTTATAAAGGAGAATTACTTTAATCGGGATTTGTGAATCCGGCAATGCCATAATTTCCTTTATAGGGGATTTTAACCTGAAGGAGAAAACTTTAACTCAGTGTAGAGCAATGCCATCTTTCCTTAGGAATTTTTCATGCTAAAAGAGGGACAGTGGCATGGATGTAGATGATCCAGAGGCTTGCCACTTACAGTGATTAGATGAAGGGGAAGGAGTTGTTGATGTTTGTGTACTGTGAACGAGGCACAGTTTTGATGCTAAAAGGTTAATTGGATTAACCAGTGGTTTTCTTATGCAAAGCCTAAGAGGAGGCTGATATGTGTCTCGTACAAAGCCCGAGAGAGAGGCTAAAAGGTTTTGACTCAACGATGGAGTTTTTTGGTATCTCGTATAAAGCCCGAGATGGAGGCTATTTGACTCAACAAGAGAGTTTTTGTATCTCGTACGAAGCCCGAGATGGAGGTTGTTGTTTGTTTGTCTCAATAAGAACTTTTTTGTATCTCGTATAAAGCCCGAGATGGAGGCGAAAGGGGTGATTGACTCAACGAGGGAGTTTCTTATGTGTCTCGTACAAATCCCGAGAGAGAGGCTAAACGTTGTTTGACTCCGCTGGGGGAGAATCATTGTACAAAGCCCAAGAGAGAGGCTAACTTCGCTGGAGAAGGATCATTATACAAAGCCTAAGAGGAGGCTACGGTTACTGTTTCAGTTGAGTGACAGGTCCAGTATACTGATTTTAAAGAGAAAATCAGTCCTTATATGAGCAACATTGTACTCATGGATTTGATTCAAGGATCCGGGTTATGCCTGTTCTTTAAGGAAGCGGGAAATCTGAAGGGTATTGAGACTGTCCGAGCCTACGGGTTTCCTTCCTATTTTTGAAGGGTGCTTGAGAATGTCTTTGAGACTCAAGGAGATTAGACTGTCCAAGTCTAGAGTTTCACCTTTTGTACTATGCTTGGAGAAACAGTAGTAGACTCTTTGAAAGGACTGTTTTATGGAGATGATTAAGTTCTGTTCCTATACCTTTAGGAGGTCGTCGGGACTATTTGTACGAAGCCCAAGAGGAGGCTGGAAACTTTTAAGAAGCCGATCGGTCCTTGTACGAAGCCCAAGAGAAGGCTATCATTCCCGGAGGAAGAGATCATTATACGAAGCCTAAGAGGAGGCTGTGAATACTTCTAAGAAGCCGGCGGGTCCTTGTACTAAGACCAAGAGAAGGCGGGGTTGCTTTTAAGAAGCCGATGGGTCCCCAAACCTCGAGAAATTCAAGGCAATCTATTCACAGGGAATAGATCAAGTCAGGAAAGTTCGAGAATTTGGAAGAAACTCAAGAGATGCCATTCACGGAGAAAAGATCATCTCTGGGGAGTAGAGCTTCTTGACAAGTGCTTTTAAGAAGCCTGTGGGTCCCCAAACCCCGAGAAGTTCAAGACATGCCATTCACCGAGAATAGATCAAGCCAGGAAAGTCCGAGAATTTGGAAGAAACTCAAGAGATGCCATTCACGGAGAAAAGATCATCTCTGGGGAATAGAGTTTCTTTGACAACTTCTATGAGTGATAGTCTATGAAAGGGTTCACAGAGAATGCTGCCTTTCATATCTCCATATTGTTTAACCCCAAGAGGAGGGAAGACTGTGTCTGGTAATCCTATGGGGATCTAGTTCTGTCTATTTCTAAGAGTGATCAACGGGCTTAATGCTAGACGTGGTTGTCGGGGAAACTCTAAATATCTATACTATTATTACACAGTTGATATGAGTTTATGAAAGAAGACTTACAGTGAAACAACCCCACAATACAGTTATGTGTATATTAAAGCGGTAAATGAAAGCGATAACCACTTACTCGGTTGTTGAGCTTCCATGCTGTTTGGTTAGTTGTTCAATAAAGAAAGATTGAAAACAACAGTATATTCAAAATCAAAGGAGAATGTGCTTTGAAAAAGAAAGATTTGGGGCTTACAGCTCAAGGAGAGGCCCAGGGTTTTATCAGTGATTGCACTGTTTTAATTTGTACAGAGGGACTTATACAAGTGACTGAGGCCCAAAATGTTTTCTGTACAAGGGGGTTGGGTCTTACACTCTATTAGAGGCCCAAAATGAGTTTTAAGAAAAGAAATGGGTCTTACTACTCGAGGGTAGGCCCAGGGTTATTTTGAAAAGGCGACGATCGCGCCGTTTATTTGAAAGTGTACAGAGGGACTTATACAACGAATGAGGCCCAAAATGTTTTTTGTACAAGGATGTTGGGTCTTACACTCTAATAGAGGCCCAAAAAGGTTTTAAAGAAAAAGTGTGGGGCTTATAACACGAGGGTAGGCCCAGCTGACTTTTCCATTTAAAATGGTGATCGCGCCGAGGTTTTCTTTTAACGCATAGGGACTTATACAATAAGTGAGGCCCAAAAATGTTTTTGGTTAAAAGGGGGTTGGGTCTTACACTCTATTAGAGGCCCAAGTGTATTTGAAAATCAATTGTGAAAGTTGAATTGATCAAAAACCCTAATTTTAATCTTTAAAAGTAAATATTTAAAGAAAATCAAACAAAATACAAAATAAATTTGAATAATCCATTTATGATTTTGTTTAAGGTTTGGAAAAAAATGAGGGATAATCACAAGGAATATTTAAACTCATTAGGTTTTAATTTTCAAAGTAAATATTCACTTTTAGAATGTTCAAAAATAATTAAAAATGAATTTATTCACAAAAATACTAATTATATTAAATAAATAATATAAATCTAATTTTTTGGTGGAATAAAATATTTCAACATTTTTATGATTTTTTACAAAAAGAATCAGTCAAAAATGATTAAAATTAAGTGAGTTATTAATTTTTCAAATCATAAAAAAATAATAATATGAAAAATAACAAAATAAACAAGTGATAAAAAGAAGTCTGGGGCGAGGGGGATTCGAACCCCAGACCTCTCGCTTGCCAATACACACAAAACCAGCTGATGAACCGCTGGGGCGCAATGCCAATTCATTAATAACATGGCAAGTGAAAAAATATATATCAAACTTAGTTGGAAAACCTGAAGAATGGCGCCATGGCCATCTTCTTCCTCGAGCTCGTGCATGAAGCACCATATCTCACTCATCTCTCAACCATTGGACATGATTCAAACACCAAACTCATGCGTTTTTTCACAAGGAAGAAGATGGCAATACCCAATTTTATTCATTTTCAGTGTATAAAAAATTATATCCTTGTGGCCGTATGAACCCTAATTTTGCAAAAAAAATCATGCAGGCATGGTTATGAGTGCTATGATCAAATTTTCTGAGGGAAAACAATCAACATATGATGGCAAGCAATTGGCAAAAATATCATGCGAGGAAATATGCATGGATCATGGAGTTTGAGTTTTGAGGCTTACCTTGATGCAAGCTGAAATGGAACTCTGCACAAACTTTGTTCCAGTTGTGAATTAATGATCCCTACAGCTTCAATGGATGTTATGGAGTGTGTTACAAACTTTGGAACACTTTGAAACTCTTTGGATCAAGCTAGAGACCTCCACCTGCATAATTGAGGCATAATGGCTTGGTTAAAGGGTGATTTTGAGGCTGAGGTGTTACAGTCAGTGTTTAAGTGTTTGGACACCTCAAATACATCATATATGATGTGTTTGAGCAATTGGAATTGATTGCCTAAGGCTGCAACTCAAAACCCGATAGTGGTTACTCAAAAGCCAAAAAACTTGAGGTTTAAGGAAGAATGAGAGAAAGCAGTGTTGTAACTGGCTTTGGTGTGAGTTGAATGATCCATTGGGACCTCTATTTATAGGTGATCAACTTTTGTTTTTGGAGGAATAGTGAATGGCTGCTGGATCAGATCACATTTTCATGGATTGGCTTGGAGGATTTCTTCTCAAGCAAGGCAAGCTAGCCATTCCCAAGAGCAGGGCTATGCCTTGACCAAAACCACATTCCTCAGATGTTTTTATTGTTGTTTAATCAGAGAATTTGACTGAGTAGGGTAGCTACCTTGACAATGCACTATTCCACATTAATGCACTTTGAATTCAAGGCAAAATGTGCCAAAGTGGATGAATTTCAAGTTGGAAGATTCCTTGGCTTTTTGACTCAGATTTATCAGTTGGATCAGTTGCATTATGATTGGTTTGAGTACAGGTGGCATGCTGATCCTCAGTTTTTGGTTCAAAATCGTGTGTGGCAAGCAAACATGCAAACTGATTTTTCCAAAACAACTTGCAGCAGCATAACTTTGGGCATGGATTTCTCTTGGCTCAAGTTGAATCAATTCATGCTGTTAAGCTCTTTGAATTCTTGGCAACATATGCAACAACATTGATGTTTAACTTTGGACTTGATTCAGCTTGCATCTATGTGAAAAGATCTCACAAGTTTTGGTGTTTCAACAAAATCTGTCTTGGACAAAACTTTTCTAAGTGTTGGAAAATGGTGTACTTTCATTTTTTCAGCCATTTTGGCTCACTCATAGCTCAAAATCCATAATGAATTGGAGTTAGGTCTAGTTGAAGTTTTTGTAGAGGGCAATGAGATCTACAAATCAAGCATTGGATGGGAAAAAATGGCCTTGTGGTTTAGGAGTTATGACCCTCCAAAGTTGGTACCCTTGTCACTTTATTTTTAACTTAGAAAAATTTCTAAGTTTTTATGGTTACCCGTTTTACAAGTTATCCAACTTCTCTTGATTTTTCTTGATGAATGATGATTCAAATCATATATTAACATCATTTTAGGGTTAAAAATCCATTTTGGTGAAAAATCTCAAAAAGTCAAAGTTGACTTTTGTGCACAGTTGACTTTTTATCAGATGAATTCCAAACTGTGCGATTCCTTAGGAAATCATGTCCTTGACCTAAATCAAACTTGATGGACATGTTCCATGGGTGTCATAGGGTATATTGAATCATGTATTAGGGCTTGGGAGCTTGTCCTGGTCAAAAGTCAAAGTTACAGTTGACTTTTTCCTTAAAACCCTAATTGTGGTGCAGATGAAATTGAGACTTATTACTCAAGCTTCTTAGATTAATCCATTGTTCCAAATGGATCAATATAGTTCATTAGAGACCCTCAAACCCTCTTTTGAGGTCTTGGCTCATGATTTATCCCAAAAGTAAACTTAGGGGTGAATTAGGTCAAGAAACCCTAATTCTTGATTTTTTATGTATGCATCCCCTGAGGTAATATTGACTTGATGGTTGGGTCCATGAGGTTCCATGGAGTATATTAGGTTGTGTTTTGGATCATTGGCTTGTGCCCAGATGAAAAATTTCCATCTGGAGGCCCTGGTCGACCAAAACCCTAATTTGGTGACACTGTCGATCTTGAGACTTGATCCACCTAGAAGGGAGCATCCTTGTGCTTGATCTTTGAAGTGGGAGTCCTTTTGGTCCATTGTGGATGTTTGAGAGGTTAGACAAGTTGAAGATCATGTTGTTTCTTGATTGATCCTTTGTCTAAGGCTCTGAGAGGGCTTGAAACCCTAATTTTGATTGTAGTGGATGCTCACCCATCTTTGGGGAGACTGATGAAGTATGATGGTTCCCCCATATTATGATGATGATTTGCACAATGATGGGAAATCTTAGTGGTCAAAATTTAGGGTATGACAAGTTCCAGCCAAAGCGAACACTTTCCCACCGGTTTGCGCCTTCTTTGGTTTCTGACACTGACTACTAAGGTGTCCTTCTTCGCCACAGTTGAAACAAATCATCTCTGTGTGCTTGCACTCAGATATGGCATGCCCAGTCTTACCACAACGGAAACACCTCTTCACTTCAGCAGTACACACATTACTCTTATGACCAGGTTTCCCACATTTGAAACAAGTTATGCCAGCAGGAGCATCTCCCCCACTAGTCATCTTGCCATCAACCACTTTATGTTTACCTTTTCCAGCTGGAGCATCATAAGGTTTGCCACGATTCTGTTGGTGCTTGCTCTTCCTCTCATTAATGATCTTATAATGAGCATTGCTATCCTCTTCAAAAATTCTGCAACTATCAATCAAATCAGCAAAAACATGAATCTTCTGATATGCAACTGCCTTCTTGATCTCTGGGCGCAACCCACTCTCAAACTTGATGCATTTTGAAAACTCAGCATCATCATCGTTATAGTGCGGATAAAACTTAGCAAATTCAACAAACTTTGCAGCATAATCAGTAACCGACATGTTCCCTTGCTTCAGCTCGAGAAACTCAATTTGCTTCTTACCACGAACATCCTCTGGATAATACTTCCTCATGAACTCTCTTCGGAACACATCCCAAGTGATACCTTCACCTGCAGTTTCCAACCTCTGACGAGTCTCTAGCCACCAGTCATCAGCCTCGAATGCTAGCATATGAGTCCCATATCGAACCTTCTGCGCTGGAGTGCAGTCTATCACACAGAAGATTCTCTCCATCTCTTTCAACCAATCCAACGCTCCATCAGGATCGTACTTGCCCTTGAAGGTAGGCGGATTCTCCCTCTGAAAGGTTGCTAAACTGCGAGATCCAGCATTCTCGTCAGCGTTCGGCTGATTCTACAAAGCCTAAGCCATTGCTTCCAACGCAGCAACAATTACAGCATCGTTCCTTCCAGCCATCTCAACTTGTCACTTCAACATAAACAAAAGTTAGAACTAGTTAACAATACTCAATTGTTAAACAAACTACGACTCGACAACTTGGCCGGACGGACCGACCTGCTCTTATACCACTAATGTAACACCCTTTACCCCACATACAATTTTAGGAAAAACACTTAATATTATCAGAGTAAAATCAGCAAGAAAGGTGCCACATATAGTCAACCGACATTCAAAATCCTTGTCCTGTCCCGTAACACAGGTTATTCATTACATAAATTAACAACTACACAGCGGAATCAAACTTTTAGTTCAGGCCAACAAAATACTTCATAGATAAAAGTATCCAATTCAAAATGGCATCAACAATATGAAAAGAAATTCTAACATAAAACCAAAAAGAAATACGAGGTTCACAACTAATCCCAACCCGATGTTACATGACACAGAGCAGGACACCACTTAAAACACGGCTAAAACGACAAAAGGGCGCTCCAAGACTCAATCCTCCAGCACCGCAAGTCTACTCTTGGCTATCTGCAAGTTACCCACATAAGAGGCAACATTTTCAAGCAGGCAGGGTGAGAAATCACAATTCATTATAATAGTATAAGTACGTGGAAAATAAACAGAGTAAGCAACATAACATCATAGCATCGTCAACAGAATCTTCACAACAAAATCACAATTACATCATTCATATGCAATGTCAACTATAATGAAATGCAAAGGATGCATGTGGTACCGATTCAACGTGGATGGACACTGGCCATCAACCCTCCAAAAGGAGCACAACGTAATCAACGTATCACTTCAATCCGCACAATGGGATTGAAGCTACCAATGGACCGAAGCCCCAACATAAAAAATGCTATGAAATGCAATGATGCTAAACCTCCGCAATTCATCAACCATCAACGTGTGCATCATTCATTTCATATTCAACAAGTATTCATCATACAATCAAGTTTTATCATCATACATCAACAACAACTCGACAATGAAAGATCAGCACGAGAAAACGTCAAGAAACCTCAAGAGAAACAACAAAAAAACAGCAAAACAGCTGTCTGACACGGCCACCCGTGTCCTGTGACACGGCCCGTGTCAGGCTTCCAATATCCAAAACACAAACAGACAATATACAACAACCACACACGGCCACCCGTGTCCTGTGACACGACCCGTGTCCGAAGCCCTGAAGCACAAATCCAAAACAGAAAAAAATTTACGGTAGGAACAGTAGGCTGACACGGCCGCCCGTGTCCTGTGACACGGCCCGTGTCCTGTGACACGACCCGTGTCAGGATGCGAAACCCATAATTTTTCAAAACATTTTTCTGCTACATTTTGACTTCAAATATCCCAAAAATTCAGTTTTTCCAATACGAAAATGTGGCCAAAAGACTCACACGATACACATACATCAACACATAACATTCTATTTCATTATATTTCATAAAATCAATCATCCCTAACTCATTCTACATCATCAAAGACCGCAATTTCCCAAAATTCACAAATACCTAATCTATTCATAACCAAATCCTATAGAACTATAATAAACCATGAAAACTCCCCATACCTTAGAGAAATTCAGTAACTTTCCTCCTTCTCTATGATTCTTCAGCAACCTTCAAGCCTTAGGGTTCTTTTCCTTCTCTTCTCCTCTTCAGTGTTCTTCACAAAAACACGATCAGTTAGAAAAGTGATCGGTCATCCCCTCTTTAGACAAGATATTCCAGTTTATGAACTTCCAAATCTACCCTTACCTCTTTTTCCTTTAAGACCACCTTGCCCTTTTTCCTTAATATTTTTAATAATAATAATAATAGTATAAATAATACATTAATTATTCATCCTATTAAATTATTTAAAAATATTCTTTTGATCCAAAATCCTCCATAATTACCAAAACTTCGTAATTCCTTCCAAATAAATAAATAAATAAATAAATGATTAATTTAGATTTTCGGGGCGTTACACTCCTTGACCGGGCCGGGTTGTGTATGAAGCTTTTCTAGCTCTCCTCATTGTACGATCTCTCCTGCTACTATAGTCTAGTCTGTGCTCGCCTTTATCCGACTACTCAACTCGACATCAAAGATATTTGGCATGTACAGAAGTGATTAGTCTTCATGCCAAATACAAACAAAGTTTCGAGCAGTTAGTCTCTCAGCTAAACCAAGATTTTCTACAAATTTATCTCGAACCAATGTGGAGTTTTGAACTAGCTATCCTGCAAACCAAACTGAGGATTTTTATCTGGCTGACCACAACTGAGCCGAGATTTTACACCAGGTTAATCTCAAACCAATTGAGTTTTTACACTAGGCCGAGCTCAAGAATTTATAAGAAAATTTTTCACTGGTTATCTTCAAAAATCCAGAAGGAGAACTTTTATGTAAGTGGCTGAACTCACAAACCAAAGGAGATTTAACACTAAATCCCCCCCCCCCCCCCTCCCAAAAAAAAAAGAGCTTTTAATAGGTTTAGCTCCAAACCCAAACAGACAATTCCTAAGGAAGAAATATTCACTCAAGAGGAAAAAGAACTCTTGGTGGATTTACAATATTAACCCTTCTAAAACAACTTCCTCAAATAAACACAAAAACCTTTCTCAAAGTGCTATGGTCAAATTTATGTGAGAGAAAGAATAAATATTTTAGAGAGAGAATGAGAGATAAGAAGATGAGATATCTCGCGTTTCTGGAAATGAAAAACTGAAAGGGAATCCCTTTATTTATAGGCCAAAGGATGGTTCGAAAAAGGAAATAATTAATGTGCAAAATTAATTACCTAATCGATTAGGTCTTTAATCTAATTGATTAGATGACATAAATAATCAATTATTTGTGCCCATTTTAGAAGGTTTTGATAGAGACTCGTTACTCATTATTAAGACATTGTCACAATCGATTATAACTCATTTTCCCTTATCTAATTGATTATATAGATGGTCTAATATATGGGTATTTACGGTACAGTTTAGGCAGTTTTGAAGCCAAAAGTCGTTTGAACCGCAAGAGGGAAAATGTATAGTTAGGTTTGGTTTAGTTGCCTTTTAGAAATCAAACAAAACCAGACCAATGCGGTTTGGGTTGGTTCGGTTAGGTCAGTTTTTAGCAATATTTTTATTGAGCCATTAATACACATATAGAGGACAAGATAATTTTGTGTTTAGTCACTCATACATTACCAAATAAATACAAAACTCATCATATTTTGACAACAACTTCTCATTTACTGTACAAAAATTGGATTAGATAAAAATGAAATAAAAAAACATAAAATAGTAGCATAAAACAATATACAAAATATTAAATGAAAGAAAGAAATAGAGGAGAAGAGAAATTAGAGTATATGAAAAAGAAATAACATAAGAAATGAGATACTAGAGAATAAGAGGCGCGATACAAATGAATTGGAATAGAGAACAATAGGATAAAAATGAGAAGATGAAAAAGAAAGAACATAAGATATGAGAGATTTAAAAAAGAAGATGTGAGATGTACCTGGCGAAAAAGATGAGAAAAAGGTGTGATACTTCTAGGAGAGATTTATAACATGATGCAGTTTGGTTTGCTTTAGTGCGGTTTTATTGAATAATGACCCAAACACATCCAAACCAAATGTGGTTTTTGATTTGTTTCGGTTTGTTTAAAGGTTTTCTATTGGGCTGATTCAATTTTTAACACCCTTAGTCTAATTGATTAGACAATTCAAAAACTTGTCCTAATCATTATGACAATTTCAACTCATCTCGCTAGGCTCCAAAACATTTTAGGTGATTTTACTTGAAAAATATTGGCTTAAAAAAGAATTTTAGTGAGTGTGTAATTTATCCATATTAATTTACAAAAACTCCCATGTGTTTTTACAAAACATTGATCACTCAGACACGATCAGACGAGCTTTCACACTTCCTCTCTGTCACACTCTAAATCTTAAAGTTTTTTTTTCTAGATACACCAATCACATAAGCATATAACGTGAATATTCTTAGAGGATATCATCATAGGATATCACATATGGTCATTAAACCCTAAATCTTCAAATAGCTTGATCATCTTTCTTATGCATCTTCGACATTTTGAGATAACTTTAGCACTTGTTTGTCTTTATGTGTTGTTGTCATCAAAGTCGTGTTACATCTTCATGTGCTATCATCATCAAAACCATGATGTTGACATGTATATGCATGTCTTTCTTTTATTACTTTATGATTAAACCTATAAGCACATAATTCCATAGATGGTGGTTGGCTTGTTGAGAAATTGGCTAAGTTGATGGTTGATAAAGATGATATATGGACGAGTTATTTTCAAGTAAAATAGTCAACCAATAAATCTTCTATAGGAAGGTATGTCATGATGTGTAAGGTTGTTATATTGATAAAGCTTAATGGAAGGGTTTGGATGTGTGGTGATAGGTTTTGATCCAATGAGTCCTATGTCAGATAGCAAGCCTAAGCAATATTTTCTGTGACATAAAGAAATGCATGTTTTGGAATGGGCCATTTGTAAGCCAAGGAAATACTTTATTTAGCCTAGGTTTTTTTTATTTTGAATTTGTGGTGTAAGATTGTTTTGATCCTATCAAATCCTGCCAAGGAATTTCCTACAATGATGATATCATCAACATAGACCAAGAGTAAAATGAATGACTTGGATTCTTTATTCGTTAACAAACAGTGATTTGCATTATCTTGTGTATAACCATTATTGAGAAGGGTAGAGGTGAGCTTTTCATACCATTTATCTGTAGCTTGTTTAAGAGTATACAATGATTTCTTGAGCTTGCATACTTGATTTTGTTTTAGAGTGGTTATGTCGAGAGGAATGACCACCTACACATCTTCTTGTAAGTCGCCATTTAAGAATGCATTAATCACATCCGATTGGTGAATGAACCAGTTATTGATGGAAGTGATTGCAATGATTAGTCTTACAATAGTTAATTTTCCACTAGTGACTATGTGTCAAAATAATCCAACCCTTCAATTTTGTTGTAACTTTTTCACAGCTAATTTGGCTTTAAACCTCTTAATTGAGCCATCTACGTGAAACTTGGTTTTGAATATCCTCCCGCGGCCTATTGGTTTAATGTTTGATGCTAAATCCACTATGTACCGTGTGTTTTTCTTTCCAAGAGCTGCAAGTTCAGTTTGCATAGCTTGTTTCCAACACTCAAATTTGTTATCCTCAACAAAGGATTTTGGTTTAGTGATAATATTAAGAGACATAAGAAAATGATTTTGTAATGGAGATAACTTTAAATTAAATATTTATTGTGACAAAGGATATTCTGTACCCGAAGATGAAATATTTGGTGCATCAATGAATGAATTGCAAATTTAGTCTTTGAGATGTGATGAAGGACGTTTAATTATGGTAGAATGTGTAGTAGAGTTGGTTTGTGTGGGTGAAGGAAATGTGGTTAGGTTATTAGGAACGTCAGTCGGGTTATTATTATCATCATTAACTCGTGTGGTATTATTTGATGGAGGTGAGTCAGGTGAGTAAGGTGTTATTGATTTCGTTTTGCATTCTAGAATTCTTCACCATGGTCACTTCTAATTGATGTTATCTTCATGGATTTTTCGTTTTACACTTGCTTTGTGTATTCCTTGAATGCATTGAAAGCGTCACTTTTCTGTACTATAAATAATGTCCAAGAATATCTAGAAATATCATCGACAATAACTAAATCATATACATCACCTTCAAAGCTTATTATCCTTGATGGACCAAACAAGTCCATGTGTATCAATTGAAGTGACCTTGAAGTTTTTACCACATTCTTTGGCTTGAATGTTATTTTGGTTTGCTTTCCTTTTTGACATGGATCACATAATATATATTTTATAAACTTTATCTTAGGTAAACCAATAACAAGATTATGTTTGACTAACTTGTTTAAATGTTTCATATGAATATGGGTTATTCTCTTGTGTCAAAGCCATGCATCATTATTGCTTACCACAAGAAATTTTATTTTCAAAGAGAGATCATCCATAGATATCATAAAAGTGTTTTTGATTTTTTTACCAATAAGCTTTATCTCATGTGTGACTTCATCTTCAATTATGCATTCATCTCTGGTGATGTTGATTTTGACACATTTGTCGTAAAGTTGACTTATGTTTAGAAGATTGTGTTTTAATCCTTCTAAATATAGTACATATTCAATTTTCGTGAAAGAAAGAGATACAAATTTTCCTATGCCAAAATCTTTCCTTTGTTGTTGTCTCCATATGTGACATATCCCTTGGTCTTTAGTACTAGATATGAAAATTTTTGCTTGTCCCCGGTCACGTGCTTTGAACAGCCACTATCATGATACCACATTTTTGTAGTGGTCTTCATGCATACCTACAGAAATAATTAGGATTTGGTAGGTACCCAACGTGCTCTGGGTCCCTGAGAATTAGTTCATTTATTAACCCACACATAATGGCCATCAAGAACACCAAGATTCCTTACATAGTAAGCATTTGGGGCGTGAACTTTTAAACCACAATAAAAACATGTAAGAATAAAGTTACTTCTATATTTAGGAACATAAGATTTATTTTAAACAAAATTATTCTTAGGATGATGATGAACATATTACAGATTATTTGCTTTCTCTTTATTGGATTGGTCACTTGCCTTGATAAATATAATCTTACTAGTACTTGGCTTGTCAAATTTTGAATAGGTAAGTCCACTTTTATCATTGGAATATCTTTGTCTACTAAGAACCCTTTTCAATCCAAATTGTCTCTTTTCATATCTTTCGATAACTCTATTTAATTAGACAATTATGAAAGAAAGAGAATTACAATCATTGCTTGTAGAATTTTGTTTGCTTTTTCAAAATGTTTTTGCATAGTGTCAATTTTCTCTTCAAGAGTTGAGATTTGTTTCTTTTGTGTTGATACTATTTTGTACAAAAATTTTCATTCATCGAGTAATTCTTTTATTGGTTCTGGTGCATCATTATCATAAGAATTTTTTTCGTTACTAACCTCAAATTCTTCATCATTAGAATGATGTAATGCCATTAATGCAAGGTTTGCGCATTCTTCTCTTTCTGAATTGGATGATGAACTTACTTTATTTTCATCCCATGTTATGCAGACATTCTTAGATTTTGATTCCTTTCTCCTTTGGCGAAAACTTTTCTTAGAGAGATTAGGGAAATCCGCCTTTATGTGTCATTGCTTTCCATATTCAAAGAATGTAAAATTTTGGGTTGAAGTAGACGCATCCTTCTTCTTGAAAATATTTCTCCTTTTACCAAAATTTAAAGATTTATCATTCTGGAGAAATTTGCCAAACGTTTTTACAAGAAGAGTGATGTTCTCATCTTCATCTGAAATGTCTTCTTTCAACTGTTTCCTTGGATCAACTTTTAAAGCAGTAGAATTTGGTTTCTTCTCTTGATTTTCATGCTTATCTAATCTTCCAAGTTCAATCTCATGCTCTTAGAGTTTTTCGAACAATGCCACAAAAGTCATTTTAGATAAGCTTTTCTTTTTTGATATCGCTGTCACTTTTGGTTGCCATGCCCTGGTTAAAGATCTAATAATGTTAAGATTAAGTTTATCATTAGTAAAAGTGTTACCAAGTTTCATTAAGTGATTTTTCAGGTGTGCAAATCTTTTTTGTAAGTCAATAATTGATTCTTCAGCCTGTATCCTGAACATTTCATACTCTAGAGATAATGTGTTCAATTTTGACCATTTTCACTTCCACGATTTCTTCATGAGTGACTTCTAATGTATCCCATATTTCTTTCATTGTTTTACATTGAGAGACATGAAAGAACTCATCCATTCTAAGTGTCGATTGAAGCATATTCTTTGCTTTTTTGTCAAATATGACTTTTTTTGTCACCTTTTACTTTGACTTGTTCTACATTGTTAATGACCATTATAGAAATGAACGTGTCATTTTCTACAACATCCCAAATATCATCTCCTTATGCCTCAAGATATGCTTGCAAGCGAATTTTTCAAAAATCATACTATTCTCCGACAAAGCAAGAAGGCTTGTTGTTACTACCACCATCTCTAAACACTGGGTTTGTGAAATTCAACTTATGGATCTTAGGAACAAGTTACTTACAACCTGCTCTGGTGTCAATTGTAAGTATAGAAAGTAATATAAGTGGGAGGTGAATTAGATTATTTAGTATTTCAAAAATTTTCTCGTTTTCAAGTGACGGTTCTTGATTTTTTCTAGAAAGTATTGATGAATTTATGAAATAAAATGCAGAATATAAATGCATAAAAATAAAGAACACAACAATATATCCTGGTTCCTCTTACCAAACAAGAGTACTCTAGTCCTCTCACACTCCATGAGAGATTTCACCATGTTAGAAAACGTTCACTCTACCACTAAGACTCTCTTAACTTTATAACACAATCAAGAAGGCACACCACTTTCTGATTTTAGAACACAAAAAAAGCACACCACTTTCTATTGCAACAATGATCACTAACACTTATTGATCAAAACTTAATTTGTTAATAAATATTTGAAGTAAGTTGCTACATTTGAATCAATGTCTATAAAGAGATTGATCTCCTATTCCAATAAACAATTCAAATATAATACAATTAGATTGTTCAAAAACTTTTCTTAACTCATATGAAATGAAAGTATGCAGAAAAAGTTTTAAGTATGAATTTTTTTGAATTGTTTTTGAAAGTTTGAAATAGAAGAGGTAATTTGATATAAGAAAAATTATGGTTTTTATAGTGTTTATGATACCTCTAGAAAGCAATAACAATGCTTAGAAAATATTTATGATTCAATTGTCAATAATTCTGAAAAGGTATGATGAATCAATGTAATTAAGATGTATTAAAAGCCCTTATGCTAGAAGTAACACAAACCATCTCATATTTTATTCTACTACAAATTGATGAAGCAATATGATGCTTGATTGGAGTTTCATCTTTAAACACTCTTGCTTTTAACAAGATAGCCCAGTTCTCATAAGAGTTCAAGAGATCACAGCATAATTTCATATTAAAAGCTTCATTAAGAGTTGAAATAGACCTCAAGCCTAGTCCACCCTGCTCCAAATATTCACACACTTTAGCTCAAACTACAACGACTAGCTTAATCTTAAAGTCTGTTTGGTAAGACACAAAAAAGAGCTTTTAGCTTATAGCTTATAGCTTTTCAGTTTACATTAATGAAAAAGCTCTGTTTAGTAACTGTCTTTTAACTTTTAGCTTATAGTTTCTTTACTTGCTTTTAGTTTTTTTCAAAAGCTATTTGAAGTAGCTTTTGAGCGTATAACTTTTAGTTTATGACTTTTTCTTCTAATTGCACCCTCACTTATTTATCAAAAACCCATATTTACCCTTTATATTATTATGATTTAAATTAAAATAATTGTGTTTTAGTTGAGAGAATAAGAAAGATTAGTCATTAATGGAATATTTTGACTCATTACATTGAATTTTTTTATTTTTAAATTATTATTTTAATTATTTATTACTTGAGTTTTTATTATTAATGTATTATTTTTATAAATATGATAATGAATGATTGAATATACTTGTTTATTAGTAGGCACATCATACATTTTGAGAGAGAAAAAAAGAAAAGGAAATATGCACCTTATTGGAATATAAGATCAAATTACAATATTATTATTTTAGATATTTAAATTTCATTACAAAAATTATATACAAGTGTTTAATATATTTTTGTGTTATGTTTAATTTTATATTTATATTTAAAATATTTTGCATTTGATTGTTAATACGTTTGTTTTTATTGAATAAAAATTAATTTAATAAATATGACCACTAATTTTTTTTAATTAAGAATGTCTTTTATGTCATTTTATATTTATCAACTAGTATAACCGCTAATTTACCGAACACTCAAATTAGCTTATTAGTTAAACGACATTAGCTATAAATAATCATATACTAATCATCAGTACCTAGCTACCAATTAACTTATCAATTATCAGCTAATTTTACCAAACAAAACCTTACTAATATCACCAACCCAAATCCAAATCTTTATACTTTTCTCCTACTCTTTAATCGAAGATTTAGACCAAAAATAAATGATGAAGCTATGAACAAACATAGAGACAATGAAGGGTTTAACCACTTAAATTCTACCTACAAAAACTTAGAAGAGACCCCTTCCATTTTTAAAATTATACTAGAACATTCCAATTGTTTTTAATTTTTCTTCTTCACTTTTAAAATAGTTTGCACGAAAATAACACCAATATAGGAATGCAACATTTTCATGTAAAAAATATATAAGATATCCGAAATAATAAAGTATTTAAGAAAGACTCAAAAATTTTAAATTGAGAAAAATAAAACAAAAAGGACCATGAACACAAAAGAAGAAAAAAAAAATTCAAAAATTAAAACCATTACGAAAATTATGCTAAAAAATTGCAAAGCCACCAAAACTAAACTTTTGATATAATTTAATTTACCCAATATACAAAATATTTATTGCCATACAATTTTTTTCTCCCGAAAAAACGACTTCTTTCCTAAAATATTTATTTATCAATAAATAGAGAAAGAAGACATTGCGCTGCCCTCTAAAACCCTAAAATTCACAATCTTCCCTCCAATTTCCCCTCTCTCTTCTCACACAACACAATTTACCCTCCAAAATCACTTTTTCTCTTTCAAGTTTCAATTTTTCCTTTCAATGGGCAAGTACATGAAGAAATCCAAAACCGCCGGCGACGTCGCCGCCGTAATCATGGAAGCTCCGTCTCACGCTCCCGCCGTTGGAGTTCGGACACGAGCTAAAACCCTAGCTCTCCAGAAGTCTCCTACTTCTTCCCCGCAACATACGGACTCCTCTGCTTTCCTTCAGCTCCGGAGTCGGCGGCTCCGTAAGGTCCCTCCGCCGCCGCAGCCTCGCAGGGAGAATGATTCCGTAGGAAATTTGAGGCTTCGAGAGTGTTCTATCAAAACGTTTTCGTCTCTGCATAGTGTTGAGAGTTTGGGAAATGGAAATTTCTGTGCTGAAGAGGAGAATTTTGATTTCACCATGGAAGGTTCTTTTGGTGAAAATTTCTTGGAGATTGAAGGCTTAGATAGGTATATACAATTTCAATTTCCTCAATTTTTTGTGTTTCTAATTTCTATCCAATTTTTTATAGTGTTTTTATTCAATTTTTTTTCCCTTTGCGTTTCTTCATTGTGTGTTCTTTTTCCCTTTCTGTTGTTTCATTATTCTACTTGTAAAAAAAATTAAACTTTTATGGGGTGATTTTTGTTTTGTATTAATTGCATGTTAATGTTGCTTTGGTTTTGAGAATTTTCATAAGTGTAATTTCATGTTTTTATTTTTGTCTAAAGAAAATTGAAACTCATAATAGAAAATAGGGTTTTCAAATTTTCTATGTTGCTCTAAAAAAGCTACTACTCTTTTGCTTATATATTATGCTTTTCCAATTTTATTTTATTTTTTGTAAAAAAGTATGCTATAAACCCTGAATAAAAGGGTTTTACAATTTTTTAATATATATATTCTTATTTTTTTTCATAAGAATCGGGCACTGCTGTTCTGATTATATATTTCCTCTCAAAAGCCTGCTTTTTCTTATACTTTTTGTATAATAATAGTATTATATTAATTTTTTTAACAAAAATAACAATAATTAATAATAAATAATAATAATAATAATAATAATAATATATTATTATTATTATTATTATTATTATTTTTATTTTTATTATTATTATTATTATTATTATTATTATTTTTATTATTATTATTATTATTATTATTATTATTCATTAAGCCATGTGTAGTCTTAGTCCCTAGATTTTCGTTTTAATGTATAAGCTTTCATGTGATTGTTTTGGTTTCTTACTCTGAAATCTGGTACTGAGGGGTAAAGTTTTGTTGGTACAAAGAAGTGCTCAAATTTGTAACTTCTGCTACTTGTGATAGGTTCTCTGCAACCAGCATACCTCTCCATATTGTTATTTACTGCCTATTATATTTTTTATTTGCTGCATTGATATCTGTGTTTTTCTTTCATTACACAGTCTCTACTCTAGTACATAATTTTTCTATGGTAAAATTTATTTGCTATAACTATCCCATTACATTAATGAATGATAGATGGTACTATCAATAATGCAGGGTGTTGACAAAGTTTCAATCTTTTTTCATGTTAATTAATTACATAATCAGCAAAATTGAAAATGAGTACGGGGACTTGATTAAAAAACAGAAAGAAGATCCCAACTCTAAAAGTTGCAGATTTAGTCGTTGTGCTGACTAATTGTGATTTAGCAATCTTTATTGATTCATATTTTGAGGCCATTTGTAATTTCCATACGTTTTTCACTTGTGATTTTGATAACCTTAAAATAAGTTGAGATTAGAATTTAAACTTGATTTGTCCCTGTTTACTATTAGTCTAGGATTCCACGCGGGTACAGAAAGCACACATTCACCCATCCAGGAAGTTGGTACCGTGAATGAAGATTGGACAACCCAAGTTCACTTTTAAAATTGAATTTACCTAGCTTATGATACAAGTTGTCCAATCTTCATCAGCCAATTTGAACTTACCGACTGCATGGATGTGTGTTTTTCATGAGCAAGTATATTGGGTCCTAGTTGGTTATGTTTAAAAAATGTCACATTTAGTGTTCCTTAATGGAAAATGAAATTATTTTGACTTCAGTAATACCAGCAGCAGCCATAACTCTCATGTCTCTTCGTGTTAGCGAAGGCATGTCATATATCTGGGGCCTATTTGCAGTTTGATGTGTTTTGGATTCCTGTTTGGTTTTTGCAGTGAATGAGAAAGATATGGCTATCTCTTTCTTTGTATTTTTTTTGCTGCTTGAGCCCACTGAGTCAGTGTTTGTCTCTATTAAATGCCAGTTACTTTTCTAGAGTAGGAGTTTGTCTCTAGTCTAATTCCATTTTGAAGAGTTTTTGTGTGAGCAAAAACAATCCTTTTTTATTTCTGTCAGCATTTCTGGTGCAGAAACTTTTGATTATAAGCCAGCATTTGCATTTTCTATGACTGCCATTTCTTTTTTTAAGCTTTTCCCTATTAGATTCTCTTGCTAAGCTATTTTAATAGTAATATTTTTGTGTTTAACAGAAGCACCAGGGAAAGCACACCTTGTAGTTTAATAAGGGATTCAAGTGCCATTCATACCCCTGGTTCAACCACAAGACAAAGGACACACCGAGTAATTCATAACCACATGCAAAGAAATATTCCAACAGCTTACGAAATGGACGAGTTCTTTGCTTTCGCAGAGAAGCAGCAACAAGCAATATTCATGGAAAAGTGTGTATTCCTTTTAATCGCTCCAACCCCCAATAGTTTTGAGGATTAAATCAGTGATTCGATTATTTATGCCGATGTGTATATCGTTTAAATTTTGCAGGTACAATTTTGATGTAGTGAATGATGTACCTCTACCAGGACGATACGAATGGGTCCCTGTACTTCACTAGGACAAGCTTTCACAAGCCATTTGGATTTCAAGCAGAGCTATTAGACTTGTAATTTTGCAGAGCTAGCAGCTTTCACTAACCAATTTAGATCGCATGAGATCTTGTTCTACAAAAATGCGCATCATCACTCGTACCTTGCATACGCACGAGTATTTTACTAGTTTAGTTTAGAGGACATTTCTAATATATGGTTAGTTTAGAATTTAGAGTTAGTTAAATGTATTTCTTATATGTAAGGGTAGGGGGGTATATGGGTCTCTTTTCTTTTCTTGAGTATTGTTAACTTGTGTCTATATAATTTCCTAGGGATAAATCGTTGTTAATCAGTAGTGTTAATGTTATTATTACTAGTTATCCTTTCTATGTTTTCAAGCTTGAAGTATCTGTCAAGTTTTAACTTTTGGCGACAATGTTATTATTGTCCTATGACCTACATGGGTGTTGTCTATAATGATTTAAACTGCAACTTTCATGACAACGAGACAACAATGCATACCTCCGCAAGAGTACGACTAATTAAAGTTTCCATTTTTATTTTGAATTTAATCGATGATATTATTGCCAAATATGTAAAGAAAGAACACAGGAACGTAAAAAATATAATTCAGTTATTAATTTTGGTTGTTTCTCAAAATCCCTCCTTTCCTTTCACTACTTGTATATAAGTTTTTTTGTCTTCAAACTTAAACCCTCTAATTAGAGAAACACAATGAGTTTTGGTCGGCCTTAGGTAGAGTTTGGACAATATTAAAACTTTATATCTTTTTTTTAGCTCTTTTTATATCAAACACTCCATAAACAACAAAAAATGTTGCGTAAACATTCTCTTTTCCTCTTCAAAAACATTTCCTAAAAAGATGAGCATCATTAAGCAAGTTGGTATGTATAGTTTCTATTTGTAATTTTTAAGTTTTCCAAACACATACTTAAAAGCGGTTTAATTAAAATCAATTTTACAAAGCATAATAATTCTACTCAATAAAAATTAGACATATGATCAATTCTACTCGATAAAAATTAAACATATAAAAATCAATTCTACATATTCAAATTTCAAAATCAATTATGAATGCTTCAAAATGTAAAACCAAACATTTAAGTAGTGTTAACCCTCCTTGCGCTGAAAATATATATTTTTTTTCAAACATACTACTCCCTCCGTCTCACAACAGGTGTCTTTTTTGAGATTTTCACATTTTTTAAGATAATGATTAATTGTGTTGATTTCAATGATAAAATGAGTGTCATTTACTAAAATAACCTTATTAATAATAGATAGTGGAGTAGTTAAATGAATTAAAATACAATAAATAAGGGTAAGTTAGTGGAAAGAAATAATAAATATTACATTGGTATTTTAAATGGACAAATAATTTGAGACAAATAAAAAAATAAAAAATGACACCTATTGTGAGACGGAGGAAGTATATCTTTTTAGCATAGTGAATTAATACCCGTGTTTATCTTTTTGTCAATTTCAAATGACTAAGTTTAATACCATGTTAAATTCGTTTAATTAATAGTTATATAAAGACATCCCTTATCTTTTTGTCAATTTCAAATAACCAGGGAAATGCTAATATACACATAAATTTGGTGGATCTCATACAAAAATACACTACATCTATTTTTTTTCTTTTTTTTTTCCTTCATCTTTTTAATGTGAATCCCACTTAAAATTAATGGGCCCCATACAAAAATACACTAAGGTGTATGTTGTTAATGCACACCTACATGATGTGCATTAGCATAACCTATATATATATATATATATATATATATATATATATATATATATATATATGAGCACGAATTCAAATTCTTTTAAAGATAAATTATTGTCACTTTGAAAAAAAAATTAACCAATGAAAATACCCGATGAATATCGAATCCAGGCTCATACACACCAAAACCTATGTTAAAATATTTATGGCAAATTTCCATTTTGTTCATGGAATATGAGAGATAGGTGATATTTTCTCGACCACTACATAAAAACAAACCAATGGAATCTAGCATAGTAGCATATACTTTTTATTTTTAGAATATGCTTAGGATCTATCAATTCAAATTGGATCACTGTCGCGTCCACTTTTATGTTTTCTAAGAGATATGTATAATTCAAATTCACATAATGACATACAACTGGACTGAGATTGGGTGGTTTGTGGAGCCAAAGACACACATACAATTGTCATATTTGTCACTACAAACACTTTAATTCATCTATTTTTCTTTTAATTTTTTTATTTTCTTTTTCTTAATAAAACATAATTAAAATTAGTCATGGAAAGAAAAAGTCATCTAATCCATCTTCCATAAAAACTACTACTATATTTGATTTTTATCAAAAAAATCAACTAATTCTTTGATATTAATTTTATAATTGGTTCTTTGATATTTAGTTTATAATTGATTGAATCTTTCGAGTGCCCTAAATTATTTGTTAGTAATATTTATAATAATGCTAAGAGCACTCACATTTATTATATCTATTTGAGTTTTTTCAATAGATAAATTTAATTTTTTAATATTATTTTTAATTTATTAATTATTTATATAATCTATTTCGACCCACAATATACCTTAACACATTTAGTGCTGTTGTAATTCAATTAATGTTGGTAATTTTTTAAAAATAAATAAACAAAAAGAACCAAATAAAATGGACTATCTCTCCTAAAATAATTGTCATAGTTTGTCATTTCACACATATTAAGAAAATGTAATACCGTAAATGAAAGAGAAAAAAATAATTTTTTTACCAATTTATACTTGTTTACTATTGGTGTATTCGAAATATCATAAATGCAAAGTGAGAGAATAATAAATTGAGAGTATGTCTTTCAAAAAAATAAAATAAATTGAGAGTATTAATTATAGGATATAATTGGAAGATAAACATTATAATTGCATTGGAAATTAAAATGCAATTATTTTGGGTTGGGTGTGGGTTTACTCATAACCCAATTATTTTGAATGAAGCTGATTAAAGCAACGCAGAAGAGACGGTTCCTTCTCACGTGCTGTACGCAAACGACAATATGGTTTTCTGCAAAGGTGATGCCTGCTCTATTCAAGCCATTAAAACTCTATTTCAAAGGTATGCAATGTTGTTTGGTGAACAGATCAATCATTCTAAATTTATTGTTTATGTCAGGTCAATGTCGAATCCTATGCACTTGAATATTGTCCATCGCTTGGGTTTCTCTGTTGGTACGACCCCTTTCATCTACCTTGGAGCTTTGATTTTTCGAGGGAAGCCGAAACTAATTCATTTTTAGTTTATAGCATACAGGGTTAGATCAAATTTGGCAGCCTAGAAAGCCAACCTCTTATCTATTGCGAGCAGACTGGTTTTGGTAAAATCGATCGACCAAAGTATGTTTCTTCATTATGTTTTAATCTATTTATGGCATGTTTCTATTTTAAAAACTATTAAGTGTTGGATACGAAATTTCATTTGGGGAGGTGAGATCGACAAAAGAAAGATGGTTATCGTTGCTTGGCATAAATGCTATCGGCTGTTTGAGGAATGAGGATTGGGGATTCATTCCTTGTTAACTCTGAATGAAGCTTCTAATTTAAAGCAATGTAGGGGCATGATCAACTCGAAGGATCAATGTGCAATTTCAGTTATACATCATATTTATTCGTCTTTGTGGAGCACCATGAAGGGATCTTTTGATGAAGTCATTGGGAACTTGAGATGGCTTTTTGGCAATGGTAGGAGCATAAAATTCTGGTTGGATAAATGGAATGGCTCTTTGACAGTGGACTCCTTAGGCATTACTTATTGGAACAAGGATTTCATAAATGACAGAGTTTTAGATTACATTTCGAATCGGGAATGGAGAGTTCCTCAGAGTATTCTTATGAAGTTTCCATCCCTCACAAACCTTCTTTCTAATGTTCACATACCTATTGAGGAGAACGAAGATGCTTGTATTCAGAGCCCTGTTGATGATGGTATCCTCACCATAAAGTAGGCATGGCAACAAAACCCATACCCGCAGACACCCACCCGAACCCGCCCTGAATTTGATGGGGAAAACCCGCTTTGACCGAGTTTAGGTTTTCCATGATTACAAAATATGGGGATGAGTCGGATAATGGGGATACTAGTACCCACCCGAACCCGCCCCGTTTAACTTTTTATGTACTTTATTATTTAGTGAAATTCTGGCACGCAGATACCAGATGTCAAGACAGATGTCATACGCTGGGATCAAAACTACTTGATCACACAAATAAAATTGCAGAAACTTAAATGACAGAAAAGTAAAATAACATTAGTAGTTGTTAACCCAGTTCGGTGCAACTCACCTACATCTGGGGGCTACCAAGCCAGGAAGGAAATTCACTATGATAGTATTAGTTCAAAGCTAAACTCCCTCGTTTACAACTTCTCGCCTAATCACTACCTTGTGCAACTTCTACCTAGACACCCTCTAGATATGAGATCCCCCTCTCACTTCCTAATCAGTCACAATCCCAGTGACAATTCAACAAATACCATAAATAGAAGTACCAACCCTTCTAAGTACAATACTTGGTTTTGCTTAAAAGCTTCAACCAAGAACAATACACTCTTGCTTAAAAGCTTTAGAGTGGACAATGAATAATAAACAATCAGTCTACCCCAATGCATCAGAAGATACATGAGTGACATACAATTAACACACACTAAACCCTAAAGATCTACCAAAACACGGCTAATCCTTATGCTTTAATCTTCACGTGATGTACCACTATCAATATGGTTAGGTATTATCTTTAAATAGCCTTCTGTCCACTTGGGCTTGGGCTCTTAAAGCGCAAAATCACCAGGAACCAGCTTTAAATCATAAGCATAATCTCCTGCACAATAATAATAACAAAATACAAAGTTTCCTAAAAATGCTCAAGGATCCTTTTTACGAAAACTAACATAATCTATCAAAACTGAAATTCCCACAATATACTCCCTTGGATAACGCGAACGTGTGGATTAAAACACACTAAAAAAACACACTAAAAATACCAAAACAATCATGCCCTAACTTTCTGGTATAACATGTCCTGGCACATGTCACAACATCATGCTGAACATGATGTCTGACTGTCATGGCAGAACATTTGGTTTAACATCTTGCTACCAGCACGTTGTTTTACCAAAATGTTACCAATCCAAAAATCACAGAACTTACAATCTCCCCCTTTGGCAAATTTTGGCCAAAACAATCTCAGCACACATCAAAGGCATACACAGCGGAATCAAAATAGACACACATACAACAAGAACCACAAACCCAAACAAAATGCTGTCAAAATAATAGAGCACGCTTGACAGCTCAATGTCAAGACATCTAGTCTGACATCATAGATCAAACAGAGAAACACAACACAAGCTATATGAGAACATGTAAGCTTTGTACAAACTGTAACTTTGTAGCTACAAATCAGACAGGTACACAACTTCCCCTGTCATACATAACTAGTACTCCCCCTGAAGGGGAAAACCAAAATCACAAAAAAAATACATAAGAACACACGTGAACTCTTGCAAGTTCTTACAATAGAACCAAACTTCAAAAACACCTAACACAGGCACCCCCCTGAACATCACAATCTACTGCAGAGAAAATGCACTCTCCCAGACACAACAAATTGTTCCTGTTATTTCTGTGCTTTTGTGGTTGGCATTTATTTTGCTAAAACTATTATAGCAGCAAGATGTTGAATCTTAATGTTCTAAGTGGCTGCTTTCAACATGTCGAATGAAGATGTTCCATGGCAGCTCATAGGACATCGCGCGGTGAAGTCAGTTTTAATGCAGATTCTGTTACTATGATTTGTTACTGAATATTCTGGGAATATTTGGTTATCCTATGTGGCGTCCAAAGCATTTTTGGATTATGGTTATTTGTTGGTTTTTGGATTTGCTGCTGTTTCTAATTATGGAGACATAATAGGAAACTTTGGATTGAAGACCTATTTTGTTGGAGTTAATTTTGCAGAATTGTGCGCAGTCTATTTGCTGCGTTTTTGAAGCCCAATTCAATCCAGATTAATTGCTATATATAGACTGATGTAAACCTAGTTTTAGGTGTCGAACTTACATGTATTTTTAGGGTTGTGTGCTTGTATTTTGTGAGCCTAACTGGTATCTTATGATAACAGTATAAGGACTGTAGTGTATGTTATGTAAGGTTGCTCATAAGCTTTTAAGCATTGAGTGGCTGTGTGTTAATTCTCATAAGCTGTGAAGTATTGAGAATTTGTGTTTCGACCATTGTTACTTGTCTTGTAAGGAACCAGTCACGGGTTGTGATGGAAGAGGGATATGAGGAGGGCCTCATACCTAGGGGAGTCTTAGGTAGAAGTCATAGGAAGGGTAGTGATTAAGTGAGCTGATTGAACCGGGTGTGGTTATTGGTGAATTGATACTATCGAATATTGATTTCATCCCTGGCTTGATAGCCCCCAGATGTAGGATAGTTAGATCCGAACTGGGTTAACAATTTCTGGTGTTCTTTACATTTTCTGCACACTATTGTATTGAACTTGTTCATTGTTGTCGTATATCAGTGTCTCGACATCTCGATAGGACATCTGATATATAGGCCAGAATTTTAATTGGCATCAAGAGCTTGCACCCTTATTTGGTTCTGGGTGAGATTCAGGGAAGGTACTTTCTAGTACAATGGACAAGGATGGAGGATTTCTGAACAAACCACCTCTACTTGATGGTTCCAACTATGACTATTGGAAACCAAGGATGATAGCTTTCATCAAATCCATGGATGATCAAGCATGGAAAGCTGTTATCAAAGGATGAGAGCCCCCTAAGGTTAAAGATGAAAAAGGTACCCCTACTGATGTGGTGAAGGAAGAGGAAGACTGGGATGATGCAGATTACAAAGGGTCCGTAGGGAATTCCAAAGCCATGAATGCATTGTTCAATGGTGTTAACAAGAATATCTTCAGGTTGATTGAACACTGCACCATTACCAAAAAGGCATGTGAGGTCTTGAAGGTTGCTCATGAAGGGACTTCAAAGGTGAAGATGTCAAAGCTTCAGCTTCTCACTAGCAAGTTTGAGAGTTTGAAGATGAAAGAGGATGAGAGCATTCATGATTTTCATATGAACATTATTGAGATAGCTAATGCCTCTAGTGCCCTAGGTGAAAAGATGTCTGACAGCAAACTGGTCAGAAAGATTCTCAGGTCTCTACCTAAGAGATTTGATATGAAGGTCACTGCTATAGAGGAAGCCCAGGACATTGACAAGATGAAGGTGGATGAGCTTATGGGATCACTCCAAACTTTTGAGTTAGGATTCAGTGAAAAAGCTGAAAAGAAGAAGAGTATAACATTTGTGTCGAATGCTGATGACTCAGATGATGAAGGAAAACTGGTCAAAGATGAAGATGTGTCTAAAGATCTGGTATTACTTGGTAAACAATTTAACAAAGTGTTGAAAAGGATTGACTGGAAGTCGAGAGCAAATGCTCAGAACAAGTCACTCGACATCAGTAAGAACCAGGATGGAGGTAGAAGATCCAGAATTGAAGAAGACTCCAATCAAGGGAAGAGAGTTTAGTGCTTTGAATGTGAGGGATATGGGCACATAAAGACTGAGTACCCCACGTATCTCAAAAGGCAGAAGAAGGGCCTATCCGTGTCTTGGTCAGAAGGAGAGTCTGAGAGTGATGTTGAAGAAGAATCAGCAAAATTGGTGACAGCTTTGACTGGAATCTGTAAGGCTGATGGAGAAACTTCTTGTGAATCTGACTCTGACAAAGAATCCTATGTTGGAGAACTCACTAAGGAAGAAGTATTCACAGGGTTTTCAGAATTGTGTATCAAGAATGAAGAAAGGTGCCAGATTATATTGGAACAGAAGATCTTGATAGCTCAACTAGAAGCTGAGAAGGAAGAACATCTATCAACCATTGCTGATCTGAAGGAGGAGGTTGAATGGAAAAAGTCAAAACTTGACAATATGACCAAATCTATAAGAATGCTGAACAATGGTACAACGCAGCTGGATGAGATCCTTCAGAATGGGAAAGAAGCTGGAAATGTGCAAGGCCTTGGTTTTAACAATCAAGCAGAGACTTCCAAGAAGACTGTATTGAAGTTTGTTCCTCAGAAAATAAAGCAAGAAATGGGGATGTCAAATCACATGTTTCAACATCAGGTGAAGCATCAGAAAAGAATTTGTAGATCAAAGTATAAACCATGGAGATGCCATTACTGTGGCAAGATTGGTCACTTAAAGTCCTTTTGCTACAAGCTGCACGGCTATCCCAAAACTGCTCAGCAACAAAATAAAGAACAGAGTTGGGGTAAAGTGAAGAGAAGATGGATTCCTAGACAAATGATGGCTGGTCTTATAGCACATACTTCTCTTAGAGCATCTGCAAGAGAAGATTGGTACTTTGACAGTGGTTGTTCAAGACACATGACTGGTGTGAAGAAATTCTTGTCAGAGATTAAGCCTCACTCCACCAATTATGTCACTTTTGGGGATGGATCAAAGGGTGAGATAAAAGGTGTTGGAAAGCTGGACTACACAGGACAACCAAATCTGGATCGTGTTCTATTTGTCAAAGGACTGGCCGCAAACTTAATCAGTATAAGCCAATTGTGTGATGTAGGACTCAAGGTAAATTTCACCAAATCTGAATGTCTAGTAACCAATGAGAAAGATGAACTGTGTCAGTTCAAGAGGAATGAAGTTTGGGAACTGGTACCACGACCAGCAGGAACAAATGTAATTGGAACAAAATGGGTTTATAAGAATAAGTCTGATGAGCAAGGAGTTGTTACCAGGAACAAAGCCAGATTGGTAGCTCAAGGATACACACAGATTGAAGGAGTAGACTTCGATGAAACATTTGCGCCTGTGGCTCGATTGGAATCCATCAGATTGTTGCTAGGAGTGGCATGTTTGTTAAAATTCAGATTGTTTCAAATGGATGTCAAGAGTGCTTTTCTAAATGGCTATCTTAATGAGGAAGTCTATGTTGAGCAGCCTAAAGGGTTTGTGGATCCAAACTTTCCTGATCATGTTTACAAGCTGAAGAAGGCTCTATATGTGCGGAAACAAGCTCCACGAGCTTGGTATGAAAGACTGACTGAGTTCTTAGTTAATAATGGGTACAGGAAGGGTGGTATTGATAAAACTCTTTTTGTCAAGGAGAAGGATGGGAAACTAATGATTGCTCAGATTTATGTAGATGATATTGTGTTTGGCGGGATGTCGGATGAAATGGTCCAACATTTTGTCACTCAAATGCAGTCTGAATTTGAGATGAGCTTGGTGGGTGAATTGACCTACTTCCTTGGGTTACAAGTCAAGCAGATGGAAGACTCCATCTTTATTTTTCAGAGCAAATATGCAAGGAACATTGTGAAAAAGTTTGGACTGGATAATGCCAAGCATAAGAGGACTCCTGCTCCTACTCACTTGAAGTTATCCAAAGATGAAAAGGGAGTGAATGTTGAACAAAGTCTGTATAGAAGTATGATTGGCAGTCTGCTGTATCTTACAGCAAGTAGGCCAGACATAACTTTTGCTGTTGGTGTGTGTGCAAGATATCAAGCAGAACCCAAGGTCAGTCACATCAATCAAGTAAAGAGAATTCTAAAGTATGTGAGTGGTACATGTGATTATGGGTTACTTTACTCCCATGACTCAAGTCCCATTTTATTAGGATATTATGATGCTGCAGTTGTTGAGGGGGAGAATGTGGAATGTTGCTGCTGTTGAGGGGGAGTTTTGCCAGTTTACTATGATGAGTGTTTTTGCTGTACTGTGTGTTTTATGCAGCTGAAGGGGAGTGCTGCTATGCTGGATTTTTTTTGTGTTTTTGCTGCTGTCTGATATATGGATATTCTTTGGGCTGTTTGTGCTTCTTTACAAATTTGTTTGTGTGTGTGTAGTTTTAGCCAAAATAAGCCAAAGGGGGAGATTGTTATTTCTGTGCTTTTGTGGTTGGCATTTATTTTGCTAAAACTATTATAGCAGCAAGATGTTGAATCTTAATGTTCTAAGTGGCTGCTTTCAACATGTCGAATGAAGATGTTCCATGGCAGCTCATAGGATATCGCGCGGTGAAGTCAGTTTTAATGCAGATTCTGTTACTATGATTTGTTACTGAATATTCTGGGAATATTTGGTTATCCTATGTGGCATCCAAAGCATTTTTGGATTATGGTTATTTGTTGGTTTTCGGATTTGCTGCTGTTTCTAATTATGGAGACATAATAGGAAACTTTGGATTGAAGACCTATTTTGTTGGAGTTAATTTTGCAGAATTGTGCGCAGTCTATTTGCTGCGTTTTTGAAGCCCAATTCAGTCCAGATTAATTGCTATATATAGACTGATGTAAACCTAGTTTTAGGTGTCGAACTTACATGTATTTTTAGGGTTGTGTGCTTGTATTTTGTGAGCCTAACTGGTATCTTATGATAACAGTATAAAGACTGTAGTGTAAGTTGTGTAAGGTTGCTCATAAGCTTTTAAGCATTGAGTGGCTGTGTGTTAATTCTCATAAGCTGTGAAGTATTGAGAATTTATGTTTCGACCATTGTTACTTGTCTTGTAAGGAACCAGTCACGGGTTGTGATTGAAGAGGGATTTGAGGAGGGCCTCATACCTAGGGGAGTCTTAGGTAGAAGTCATAGGAAGGGTAGTGATTAAGTGAGCTGATTGAACTGGGTGTGGTTATCAGCGAATTGATACTATCGAATATTGATTTCATCCCTGGCTTGGTAGCCCCCAGATGTAGGATAGTTAGATCCGAACTGGGTTAACAATTTCTGGTGTTCTTTACATTTTCTGCACACTATTGTATTGAACTTGTTCATTGTTGTCGTATATCAGTGTCTCAACATCTCGATAGGACATCTGATATATAGGCCAGAATTTCAGTTCCATATCAGTAGCAACACGCATAACATATGGTTCAAAAACACCTAACACAAGCACACCCCCTAAAGCTTACAACCTATTGCAGAGAAAATGCACAATCCCAGACATAACAAATAATTCTATATTAGTAGAAGCAGACCCAACATATGGTTCCATATTAGTAGCAGCAACATCTAGCATGACAGACTATCGTGCTCTCCCTAAAAAGTTGCATACAACCAGCAACATCAATGAAAAACTATTCTTCCTAATCAGTAGTAAAACACATGACATGAACTCATGACATCTGATCCAACTTTAGAAACAACAAACACACTAACACTTTACTCCCCCTTTTTAGCCAAAAATTGACAAAAAGAAAACAGAGTAAATGTAAACAATCATAAATGGAACCACACATATGGAAGCACACAAAAATAATTCATAAAGCATAAACACAGATGGAAACAAACAGAACAGATGGAAGCACACATTATCTAATAAAACAAACATCCAAACAACATAAGGTGCAATATAGTAGCAAAAATAAATGGGAACATTCCCCAACTAGTACATCAGAAAAACAAACAACAACTTCAACTATCTCTAATCTTTAGAACTCTCATCTTCATTATGATCTTGATCATCATTGTTTCTATCCTCTTTCTCTGCATCAACCAAGTTATCGTCAACACCTTCCTCAGACAGAGCTGTAATGAGCCCTTCTAGTTTGATTTTTCTTGCAGTGCAGCTCTTTATAGTTGCTTCCAATTCCTTGCAAGTTGTCTTTAACTCAACAAATATACCTGTTCTGAATGTTGCAGGAGCAACTCTCTTGTCAGATGTCCTGACAATGTTTGGGAAATGTGCCCCTTCAAATAATTTGTAGTGTAAGGACAATGGAACTTCTCTTTTGCATGATGCATTCACATTTTTTAGAATACCATGATGCTGAATTAAGCTAATTCCACAAATTAAAGAGGGAAAGGCAATTGGCAGTTTGACAACAAAGGTACCTGCATGCTTCATTGTTTGACCAAACACATAAGAACCAAAATCAAATGGTGTTTTTGTACCAATGATATAGATGAATCTACCCAATCTAGTAGCAATGGTAGAGGAGTGATTTGTAGGCACCCAATTTGCAGCTCCAATTTTATGCAGTACAACATATTTGACACTTAGATTTCCTACAGACAAGTTGCCTTTTCTAGGCCAGTTCTTCACTTGATTGGCTGTGATTTCCCTATAGACCATATTATCACTGACTTCCACTTCAACTTGCTCTTCCTCACTTCTTCCCATGAATCTGTTGATGATTTTTGGAGAGAACTCAACGCATCTACCCCTCACATATACTTTTTTGTATTCGTTAATTCTCTTGTCGTCACAGTCAGTAGGGATGTTCACTATAAATTCCTTTACCAACATCTCATAGCACTTCCCTATCCCAGCTACACTTCTCATCAATCCTGCATGTTCAATGAGACTCATTACCTCCTTGAGCTCAAGAGCATCTTTTCCAAGTTCTCTTTTAAGTGTTATCCTCATCTGACAGACAAACCTCAATTTTTAACACTCTCCACAAAATGAAAGGAAATGTTATCAATGGCCACTTTAGGAATATTTCCAGGTACCTTCTTTCCTGCAACAACCTTTCTGCTAGAAGACACGATGTCCTGAACATCTGGTTCAACATGCATTTCAACCTCAGAGTCACTTGAAGGAGTTTTCTTCTTTTATAGTGATTTCTTCTTTGGGACAGGGGCCACCACCTTGCTCCAACTTTTCTCAGGCCCTACACTAGGTTTTCTCTTAGAGTGCCTACTCTGATTACTTGTTGACACATCAGTCTTTCCTTTCCTCCTTTTTATCTTCTTAGCAATACTTTTCGCCAACGTCTCATCATCTGAAATCAGATTAACAGTTGCAGACATCTTTGGTTCAAAGTTATTTTCTTTGTCAGATAGTCCTTCCTTATCATCAAACATCACTATTTCTTTGCTTGTCTCACTTTGGTATTTGGTAATCACTTATTCTTGAACATGCTGCTCAGGAACATTAAAGGACACAGTTTTTGTAGCCATCTCACTTTGATGACGACTCATAGAAATGCCTTAATGTTGATCAGTTTTAGTCAAGACAGTAGAGCCACTTTGTTTAGTCTCACATTGAGCTTCTTTCAGAACTCTAGCCACAAACTTTCGTAGCTTTCTATTAGTGTCTATCTTTTCAGCCTCACTTATGTTAGGGTTTCCATGTTCAGTCTAGGCCAAGGATGTCTCAACATCTGGATCAACATTGGATCCAAGGTTAACAATGACAGACTTGGAAATATTCTTTTCACTAACTTCTTGAGCAATAGTACTTAATTCCAATTTGTCCAGGTCAACTTCGTTCCTGAGCTCTTCATTACTAGCACCTCAATATTCATACTGGCTTCAAAAATGGCGAGTTCAGTTTCAGCCTCATCAGTGGTTATTTTAGGGTTAGACTCTAAAGGGCCCTGATTAGTAAGGAGAGGATCAAGGTACAAACTTTTCATAGATATAGGTTTCTTTGTACCAGAGACTGTAGATTTCCTAGAGCTACAAAGTTTTTGACCACTTTTTGAAAGAGAAGAATCTTTACTAACCTTAGAGGTCTTAGCCTTCTTGCTTTCAGAGGATTTGACACCTTCTTTAGGGGAGACTTGAGGATGAACAATAGAGAGGGGAAAAACATTAGTAATGACATCTGGTGAGAAATCCTCATTTATTGAAGGTGAAACCCTAAATTTTGTTGGGGTTTCCATATTCTTTTCTTCAGAACTCTTGCTTGGAGTTGAGACAGAAATGTTTGACATCATGGAATCAGATTGCACGTTGAGGTAATGGGAGATGAACAATTTGTTTAGGCAAGAGAGATGAATAGTGGAGTAGTTGTAAAGAGATTTTATGTGATTTTGAGAAGTATGGCAAGAAAGTAATGATTTACAACGAGAATCGTGCCGTATTAATTGGAGAGAGAAAAAAATCCTTCTCATGCGCACAAACTAATAATTTCCTTAATTCCTCATAAAACCAAACTTCCAGTTTGACCCTGACATTTTTAGTTTGATTGAGATGTCCCAGCATCAGGTTAGACATCATGTTTTTCCTTTCAGTTCTCAGTCTAAGAGTATCTCTATAGTCCTCTTCATCCATACTTTCTCATTTGAAAATGCAACAATCATCCTTGGATATAGTTTCATTCTGTTCATTTGTATCATCGCAAACTGTGACAAACTTGGTGAGGCAGAGCTTATTGTCAACCAGATATTTGTTAGAACCTGTCATAAGTCTAGGCCACTCAGTATCAACATACCAGTTGACTTGAGAAAGACATATGAGCTAATAAACTAAGAACTATGCCCACAACACTAGCCTCTCTTTTGCCTTTAATCCATACATGATTATCTTTAATCTTAGAATAATGTTTAGGGTATCCATACAATTTGTAGCAAAATGGTTTTATATGACTATATCTTCCACAGTAATGACATTGCCATGGCTGGAGCTTACCTCTGGTGTGAGTTTTCTGAGGTTTGCAGGATGATGTAACATTTGGTCAGACATTACAAACTCATCCTTCTCTTTAGCATCACTGATTTTTCTTTAATTTTTTTACAGTCTAATAGTTAAACCCTATATTGGTGAAAACCTTACCCTCTTTTCATACTTGAATAGTTTTATTCAATATACCAGATCCATTGTTCAACATTCTGAATTTTGTCAGACTTTCTACCTTATGAGTCAATAGGTTCACCTCACTTTGAAGATTGGATATGGTATTCAGAAGACTCTCTTTTTCTTCTTGAAGATGAGCTATAAAATCCTTCTGCTTTTCTCTTAACTTGCACACTTCTTCACTTCTTACACAGAGTTCCTTGTATGAGGCATCTAGTTCTTCATAGCTGATTTCTTCATTACACAAGTCTCTATCTGAGCTACATCTACCCGAGAGAGCAGTAACATTTTTGCCAATTCTTTCATTACTATCTTTAAACCCATCAGTCTAGAGTGTAGGGTTTTCTTTCTTCTGGTTTTTTTTGTAGATGTAGGACATTCATATTTAATGTGACCAAGACCCTCACAGTTATGACAACAGATAACTTTGTTTGGATTTTGTTTCTTTTCTATTTCAATTTTTTTTCTGAAGACCCCTATTGATGTCAGATGAAATGTCCTTGACTTCTGTTTCAATTTTCTTATCCATATTTTCCAGAATCTTATTGAATTTCTTTTCAAGTAACACAATGGCTTTAGAAATTTCTTCATCAGTGGTTTTGGAAGTTAGAGCTATTTTTTGTTCTTTTGTCCAGATCTGTTACTCATAGCTAGTTCAAAAGTTTGAAGAGACCCAATGAGTTCATCCACCCTTAGTTTGCTTATGTCCTGAGCTTCTTCAACTGCTGTGACTTTTATGTCAAATATCTTTGGAAGATACCTAAGGATCTTCCTTACCATCTTTTCTTCTGATATTTTCTCTCCTAGTGCACTAAAGGAATTAGCTATTTCAAGAACATTCATATGAAAGTCATGAATACTTTCATCTTCACTCATGTTTAGGTTTTCAAATTTTGTGGTAAGAAGCTGGAGTCTAGACATCTTTACCTTGGATTTTCCTTAATGAGATGTCTTGAGAATTTCCCAAGCATCCTTAGCCATAGTGTAGGTGTTGATCAATCTAAACATGTTTTGGTCAACTCCATTGAATAAGGCATTCAAGGCTTTGGAGTTTCCAAGAGTAGTCTCATCTTCCTCCTTGGTCCAGTCCTCTTCTAGCTTCAAGGTCTCCTTCCCATCCTTATCTTTAACCACAAGGTGCTCCCAACCCTTGATGATAGCCTTCCAAGTTTTGCTATCCATAGATTTTAAGAAAGCCACCATACGTGCCTTCCAATAGTCATAGTAAGTGCCATCTAAGATTGGGGGCCTGTTAAAATTTCCTCGTCCTTCCTTGTCCAAAGTACCAGAATACAAACTCCCTAGAGCTCATCCAAAAACAGAACAGGGTTACCTGCTCTGATACCAATTGAAATTCTGGCACACAGATACTAGATGTCGAGATAGATGTCACAACACTAGAATCAAAACTACTTGATTACACAAATAAAAATGCAGAAACTTAAATGACAGAAAAGTAAAATAACACTAGTAGTTGTTAACCCAGCTCAGTGTAACTCACCTACATCTGAGGGCTACCTGTCGCTCCCGGGATTTTCATCCAAGTACAAACGCGAAAGTGGCACCGAAACAGAGTCGCCAGCAATGTGTATTTATCCCAAGAGAGGGAAAGGAAACACTGCGTAAACATGAGGGAAAGGAGAGAGCATGGTCTTGCGACCAAGAGAACTGGGTTTGGGAGTCGGTTACGCGCGAGGAAGGTATTAGCACCCCCACGCATCCATCGTACCCGATGGGATCCACGCTTGCTGCTTCAATCAAATGGTGTAAGGAAAGGATACTGGAAAAAGGAACTGCTAGCTGGAGAACTGGAAAAGGAAAGGAGAGAGAAAGAGAAACAAATGTAGGGAAAATAAAAGAAGTGCTCGAATGGGCCCTACCCCACTGCATACATATCTCATCGGGAACATGAGAATCAGAGCGACGTAGTTCCCCTCAGCTAAGGGAAAATTGTTTGTGTTTCTTAGTGGAATACGTCAACGTTCGCGTCCTAGCAGTTTAGGTGTTGCAGCTTGCTGTATAGAGACTTAGGAGTTACCTGTTTACGGTAGAATGGATATGACGCATCCTTAAGGAATGAGTAAAGAAGATGAGAAGAGAGTTGTTTGTTTGTATTTGTCTTTTAGAAAGAAGTGTCTTGTTTATTTGGTGTTTTGCAACACATATTGGATTTAAGTCCCTCATGTAAGATCGAATGCCTCGCATATCGATCCAAGACGGGACGTACGCTAAACATTCTAAGAAAGTGAGAGAAGACCCCTCACCTCCTTATTCTCACATGAAAGGCTCAAATACAATATTTGTTATGCCTTTATTAAGTGTTTTTTACTTTTGTTTTGAGATGAGAAGAAGAGACTCAAATGGAAGCAAAAGGTGAAAACTAAAGGGGACTAAGACTCAAACCCTAAAGTTATCATACATGGATGTTCCTATGGTTAATGTGGTTTAAGAAACCTAATCCTAAAAGAAAGGAAAAGAAGAGTGAATTAAACAACTCACTTCTAAAGTAGAAGATGAGTTGCGACTCAAAAGGGAGAGGAAAGAAGTTATTCAAGGAAAGCATATAAATGCTTATCATGATCACAAGTTGAATTATTAAAAGAAATAAGAGAAGATGAAAGAAAGAAGTGCATGTGGAAACATATCCACACACTTACTTACCATTTGCACCTACATGAAAAGGTTAGTTCAAAAACTATTTACAAGTAGTGGAATAAGGAAAGAATACCAAATAATGATCAAACAAATCAAGAACCAATGAATAAAGATCCTAAGAGATAAAATTCAATCAAAGTCAGAACCTAAACTATGAGAATGTTCTCTAATGTTAAGATACCTAATACATACCAACTATGCACAAGCAAAGTCTTCAACATCAAATAAATGCACCTATGAAAGGAATGGATGAAAGATGAGTGGCAATGCAAAGTGATCGTGCATTAATGCTCCAAAAAAGATCAAAGTCAGAATTATATACCATTTGTCAATGTCTTAAGATGCACATGGATCATCACACAAATCATGAATAAAAGGATACAAGTAGGAGAAATAAGATGAAGAAGAAGTAACTATAAGAGAGACATGTTCAATTAGGTGCACAAAGTGACATATTAGAGATGCACAATATGCAACATGATTAAAGAATGCATATGGGCAGTGGCATACTAATGATAAGATGCTAGTGGAATGAGGGAAATGTCATACAAAATGCACACATGAAACATGTAGAGCATAAGAGGAGATAAAAGGTGGAAACATGTCAAAGTTCAAATTAGAATGCATAAACTCATATCAAATGCAAACAAAAGTCAAAGTGACCTATAATATCATACAAATGACCTATAAAAGATGCACAAACAAACATAGTATGGTGACATAAATGCCTCATCAAAACATGTTAGCATGAAGTAGAAGAAAGTGCACAAAACTAATTCCAATCATGAAGCATCTAACAACTATCAAAGCACATGAGAAAATTATGGGAAGAGGTCATATAAATCACTGATCAGCAGCAAAACATGGCACAAAAACTCATAGTAAAACTGAAAAGCAAAATGCCTCAAAAGGCCTCATGAAAGCACATTGAAATACACCACAAAACTACTTAAATATACACATCTAAACACATGATAAAATGACCTTAAAAATAAAGTGAAAATTTTATTATATACTTCAAGATATCCTTTAACTAATTCAAAAAGAATGAGTCAAAAATGTTGTATGAGATGGGAGAAATAAAATGCACAAGTTCAAGTGTTCATGAAGACATTCACTCAAAAGGAAATTGGAAAGAAAATTACAGACTTATGATCTAAAATCAATAAAGTCAGCATTAAAAATAATGGAAAATTAGTTTAATGCATCAAGAACACTAATGAATTAATTTGGGATTTTTAGAGTTTATTTGGTATTTTTAAAAATAGAAAAGCAAACAGATATGAAAAGGAAAACAAGAATTGAATAAACTGAGGGAGGGTGCATGCATAGTAAAAATGGAGTTGAAAACATTGTGGGCCTAAGCAAGGGAGGTGCGGATAGCACAAATTCCAGGGCCCAAAGGCGCAAAGGCCTGCTGGAGCACCATGGAATTCAGTCAACTTCTATTGACTGAATCTGAGCCATAGATCTGAGGGTCTTACATGGTAATCTCATCCAAAGGTCAAGAAATGATGGTGCGTGGTAACAATGGAATGCATGCATGCATATGATTGAATGAAGGAGAAAGGTCCAACCGGACGGTGACAAGTGTCACCGCCGATGTGGACCGAAAATCACAAACCTATCATAAAAGGGAAGGCTCTAGAACTAGTATTCAATGAAACAAAAATTCTCACGCCTTCTATCTCTCCCTCTCACTGCATTTTCTTCTCCTCTTAAAAACCTAACCGCCGGAGCCGACGGTGGCCGGCGGCAGCGCCGCCGTCTTCTCCGGCACCCAACCACCCCAAAACACCAAATGATGAACACGAACCCTAGTTAATTTCTCGCCCTCTTTCCGAATCCGTAAACAGTTTTTTCAAATTCTTCCTCGAACCACGGGATCGACACTCTCAGAATAAAGAACACACAAAAATTAAATCGATCCACAATGAACTACTAAGTTCAAGGCCGGAGACGAGTCTGGTGCTTCTTCGAATCTCCGACGATAAAGAAAAACCAGAGGTGAGATAATATTGATTCTACTTGGGCTATGGTTGCGATCGAAGTTGCAATGCTTGTTGAGTCTCCATTTGAGTCCGCTTTTTGAAATTGTCGTTGTTGAATGTCGCGTAGGTGAATGACTGAAATTGCGAGAATTACTGTTGATCTGTGATTTCTGCAGGTTTGCGGATTGGTGGTTGTCGGCGAGAAATTGAAGTCGCGAGGTGGTGATGAGGTGCAAAAGCGGTTACGGGATTCCGTTGCTCGTTTCAAGAAATGAAGATGATGAGGAGATCATTGCAAGTGCAGAGTTTGGAGATTGAAAGGTTTGTTACAATCGAAGAATTCTGTTACGAACGCGATTGGATTTCTGTTACAGAGTTCTTTCTTTTTCTTCCTTTTTTCTGTTAGTTCTCATTTCTATGAGAATGTGATGTTGATCTTGCAGGTTGAACGATGATGGAGATGGAGGTTACAGGTTATGGCAAAGATGAAGTTGAGGTTATGCAGAGAATTAAAGGTGAAAAATGGAGGAGATTGAATATTGAAGATGAAGGTTTTTGAGAATTGGTTAGAATCGGTTAGGGGTCGTTAGTCACTGTTATGCGATTTTTCTGGGTTGATATTCTCTTTTACAAATTCTGTTAATGACCAATTGGAAATTCTGTTAGAGTTATTGGGTTTTTTTTTTTAGGAATTTTCTGGTATGGAGTTTTTTGTTATTGGTTTTTTTTAGCAGTTAGAGAATTGCTAGAAACTGTTATGGATTTGTGGTTAATTAAAATGTAAATCTATTAGGAACTTTGTGAATTGGTTTATTTTTCTCCAATTATTTTTCTGTTGTATGAATGAAACCTCTATCTGAATTTTCCTCTGCCATTTCAGCAGCAAAATCAATTGTCCTAGAACACAAACCGCTTTTCGCAAGTATATCCAAGATAACATGTTCACACTCAATTCTTAACATTTTAATTCACCAATGGCACCTATGACGTCCCGCCCTATATCCAACTCGTGAGTTTCTGGCCTACAAGGAATTGAATTTCAAGAGGCAGCGCAGTGAGGGTCAAGTTCTAGAGCCTGTTCAATTTGATCCTAGCTTCAAGGCTACCTGTAAACTTGGTCATCATAAAATTCCATGTCTTTATCCAAAAATAACCATGTACATAAAAGCAATTGTTGTATTATTAGAAAGATATCCCACTTTGCAACGAGTTTGAGATTTTGTGGTAGAAGCATGTAATATTTGAATTTTGGATTATGGTTTGGAAAATGGAAATGGATATTGGTTTTGGCATTTTGATATTTGAAATGACTATGGATTTCAAAAATGGTTTAGGGTATTTAAGGTGGATATTGAAATGGATAAAATGGATAGTAGAAAAGATAAAAATGGATATCTAGAAAGTGGATAATTGAAAAGTGAAAATAGACAATGGGTTTAATGGTTATAAATGGATTAGGAAAATGGATATAAAAAAATGTGGGTTAAGAAATGGATTTATGAATGGAATGGGTTAAAATAAAAATGGATACGGACTTGAAAAGAATGGTTATTTGGGTTATTGAAAAATATGGATTTGAAAATTGAATATGGTTAAAATGTGGATAGTCGAAAGATGGACAAGAACATGGTCTAGCCAATGGATAGCCAAATGAATCCAAAACCGATCCTAAACTTTTTTCACAAGCCTCTGATGAAGCGCACATAGCTACCACTGAATAATCTTGCCACTGAAACAAAACATCTGAATCAAACATCCTCTGATTCTCTGATCAAGTGAATCCTCACATGAATTTGATGAACTCCACAACTTAACCTTGAAAACAAACCCTAATTTGGACTATTTTGTGTAGGAGATGATGAAATGTCCAACTTCTTGATGAATTCTCCTCTTCAAATGACTTGTGGGATGAGATGACCTAAGATGTAAGGGACCCTTGAGGTTTGCTTGATGACCCTTGGTTCTTTATCTCTTGCTTTGAATGACCAACACTCTGAAGACCACTGATCACATGCCCTTATGCAATATGTATGCTAGGTGAGATGAAATAAGATCTAAATGCAATGCAATGAAACATAAGCCAGTAAAAGCTAAAAGCAAGCGGGAAAATTTTGAGGTATTACAGCTGCCCCTATTCAATCAACTGTGAATCTGAATGGATGAAAGCAACGGCTATCAGGAATTCAAGATACATAGGAATTGAATACAAAAATAACCGAGAAAATTTGCACTGTGTGGATAAAGAAAAATGTTGTAAATGAAGCAATGGTAAGGAAGAAAAGTTGTGAGAAAGAATTTGGAACCATTGGACCCCATAGGAGACCTGTCGGGAACTGGTGAACTATCTGTCGGGAACTGGTGAACTACCTGTCGGGAACTGGTGAACTACCTGCTGGGAACTGGTAAGCTACCTGTTGGGAACTGGTGAACTACCTGTCGGGAACTGGTAAGCTTGGACCTGGGTTACCTATCGGGGATGGGCAAGTGTACCTGTCGGGAACTGGCTAAGTTCAAACTAAAGGGAGCTGTCGGGGACGGCTACAGTCTATAACCAAGGCTTACCTATCGGGAATGGGTAAATGGACCTGTCAGGAACTGGTATGGTTAAAACTCAAAGGTGCTGTCGGGGACGGCTACAGTTTATAACCAAGGCTTACTTATCGGGAATGGGTAAATGGACCTGTCGGGAACTGGTATGGTTAAAACTCAAAGGTGCTGTCGGGGACGGCTACAGTTTATAACCAAGGCTTACCTATCGGGAATGGGTAAATGGACCTGTCGGGAACTGGTATGGTTAAAACTCAAAGGTGCTGTCGGGGACGGCTACAGTCTATAACCAAGGCTTACCTATCGGGAATGGGTAAATGGACCTGTCGGGAACTGGTATGGTTAAAACTCAAAGGTGTTGTCGGGGACGGCTACAGTTTATAACCAAGGCTTACCTATCGGGGATGGGCAAGTGGACCTGTCGGGAACTGGTATGGTTAAAACTCAAAGGTGCTGTCGGGGACGGCTACAGTTTATAACCAAGGCTTACCTATCAGGGATGGGCAAGTGGACTTGTCGGGAACTGGTATGGTTAAAACTCAAAGGTGCTGTCGGGGACGGCTACAGGAATCCTATCGGGAATGGTTCCAAAAAAACTTGTAAGCTGAGAGATATGACTTTGTGGGGAGAAAAATGATGAAATCCTTTGCGCTGCTTTGAAATGTTTGGTAGAGAATGAAACATGCATTCTTTCCAGCTTTGTCAATACGATATAAAGGGCAAAATCTTGGGCTCTCGCACGAGCTATACAAACTGGCCTATGCTTCACATGCATATGTTTGAATTTTTCCATGGCATAATGCTCCATCTCAATGGAAATGCTACGCGTTTTTGAGGATGCTATGCATACTATATGCAAAATGCAAAGAGGTCCTCAGCAAAATAAATGCCGAGGAAAGGTAAGTAACTCCGCTGGGGAACAATGAGTTGACAACAAACTCTATTGGGGAGAACCGCTTCAAAGCGTTTCGTGTTGGAGATGCCCCCTGAGAGGATTTTATAGAAGACTAAGCCTCTTCAAACTCTACTGGGGATAATAGATCTGGAACACCTCTTGCCGGGGAATTTTTAAGATGCTCCATGCTTGGGATGGTCAACCACTTTTGTCCCAGATTACAAGGCTGATCTGAAGAAATCGTCCCAAGAGGATTTTACAGAAGATTTGGCATCTTCAAACTCCTGGACACTCACTGAGTTTTGAACAAGGTATGCGAAGTAACTCTAATGAGGAATTTGCAACTGTTATCGACACGGAAAAGCTTGTAGCTGTTGGAAGTTCCGAATGAGAGAATCGACTTAATAAGATACAACGATACCCAGTGGAAATTAACTTGTCGATATTGAATTGTCGTGAGGGACCGTCAGCTGATGAATGGACTCAATCAATAAACGTTGTGACAAAAGGGTGACATGTGAACCCTTTCCTGAACAGGATTGCCCCGACATTCTGCATAGAGATAAGTGATTAATCGTTTGGAAGAAACGACCCATGATCTCAAAAAGGCTTCAATCTTGCTTTTGAGCCTAGTATGAGGCTGCTACCTGCGAGCAAAAGATATGCCCATATGCCCCGTGCTGGGTAAATCCGACTCTAAACCGCCACTTGTTGGGGAGAAAGGTTTTGATGCATCTCTTGCTGGGAACATGATTAATGAAGCCTGCTAAAAATAGGGGACCACCAATGCCTTGGATTGGAATGCCCCTTTGTTTCAAGCCTTTTGGCTGATTGACTGCATGTGTGTGAACAACAGTTTTTTTTCTTCACTTGCCCCAGACCAACATGGTCCACCAAAGAAATTGTCTCAAGAGGATTTTATAGAAGACTTGACATCCAAAACACCTCAATGTCTTCAAACTCTTGGAGAGATTCGTCGGATCTCGAAATAACTGCCTCAGACTGTGTGGTCTACAGAGGAATTCGCCTCGAGAAGATTTATGAATAATCTCATATCACCGTGAGATATTCTGAACCCTGGATAGGCTGATCAGTCGTCTAGATGGACTAACTTCTCGTGCTCTTGGGATGACCTGCCCCAGTATGAACCTTGAAGTGGTTTTGCCCCTGACTACTGATCTTCGAAGGAAGACCCAGAATACCTGCCTTTGGAGAGATTTGAATCTCGAAGTAATTGCCCCAGTTTAGCTGAACTCTGAAGAGATTTCTCGACGTGATTGGCTTAGATTGCCCACATCTTAAAGAGATGATTAGACGTGATTGGCTCAGATTGGCTACACCTTAAAGAGATGATTCGACGTGATTGCCCCAAATCGGCTACGTCTTAACATAACTTGTTGGGAAAGCTCCCGCTTAACAAAGTTTCCTGAGGAAGTACCACTGGATGTGGCTGTCCTTTGGGAGTTTCAGGATTCTCAACTCGGCAAGATTTAGCTTCTGGACTGAATTTCCACATGTAAACTTCTTTTGATGTCAAACAAATGTATGCAAGCAAAAAATGTTTTATTCTGAGAATGAAAATTCTAATGCAACACACATGTTAATCTTGAAGTTTTACTGAAAAGATGTCGCAAACCCTTTTGTGAACGGATCACAGGTTAGAATACGACATTAATTTTTGAACGAAAGAATACAATGCACATGCAACATCAACAAAGATCTTTTAGCACAACTCATAGGAGTCAGGAACGCTATCTCTTGGTAGTACACTTTCGAAATAACCCTGTTTCAATTAGGACTTTTGAGGGTTGTATCGTGGCCTGGTTCACGGTTTTGAGAAAAATGGTTTATGGCTCAAATTTTATTGGTGCCCACCCACTATTCGTGAAGTTCTCCAGTCCTACATTCAACTAATTTGCACAAGCGTTCGCCTCTCAAAAAGATTTTGTGATCTTTAAGGAACCCATGCATCTGATGGTTTGACACCTAATGAGGCTTTGGAGTGACACTCACCCCTTTGTCTTTTGTTCGTAGTCATACGACTTTGTTCTTGCTCGAGGATTTTCTTTTGTAATCCTTTTGTTTTTCGCTTTTGCATTCTTTTGCCCTTTTTTTTATCCCTAATTTTTGCCTGGACTGATTCTTTTGAATCTTCAGATTTTGAAGTCCGGCGGGATGCCCTAACTTTTGCCTAAATCGCTTGTTTTCAAGTTTCGACTTAGCGGACTTTTTTCCCTTTTTTTTATTCTTTTTTTCAGAATAAATCGTGTGACACGGGCTTGTCTTGACTTTGTTGAAAGGGTTGTGACTGCCTCACTCTTTGATTGTTGATGGATAACCATTGTGGTTTCACATCTCTTGACCTCTTGACGGTGGAATAGAAAAGTAATGGATCCTCAGATGCACACTCCTTTTGAGGTTTGAACGCTCGGTCAAATTAACTGACGCCTACCCTGCCCCTGGGTTAAATGTGAGGGTTTTTTCGTGTGAAAGAAACTCCTGCTTCAAGGCCCAAAGGGGTTAACGAGGGTATATCTCCCTTATATCTCCAGTGTTTGGGGATTCGAAACAATTCCTGTACATCCTCAACAGGGTTCTTATTCAAAAGCACACCCCTAGAGATTTTTGCGTTTTCACATCATCATCCTCCCTCAAAAATTTAAGTACGACAGTTGGTATTGCAATGCACATATACAAACTTATGAGTGAATACGAATGGATTACTTCAGGAAAAACATGCGCGCTTTATTAGGATTAACATAAAAAGAAAAACAGATTTCATGCATGCTTACAAATGTTTTGACAAACATAAAAAGCTACACATGAGAATGCAGTAAAGAAGCTAAATGATTATCCTTGTTGAGGAGGCTTGACTCCGTCTGGACTTATTGATTCTGAAGGTGTCTTTGCAAACTGGGTGCTCTATCTGATGAAGAAAGTTCAATTTATGGGCCACCCGTCTGGTGTGATAACCTTTGAGTCAATCAAGTCTTGCACTACAAGTTTGAACACTCCGCAATTGTCAATTGTATGTCCAAACGTTCCCGAGTGAAACTCGCACCTGGCATTCCTGTCATAATCCGGAGGAAAAGGAAACGACACTGGCACTACCTTGCCCAGCTGAATCAAAGAGCCTTGGAGAAGGCGAGCAAGAAGCCGGCTTTGAGAAATAGGAACTGGAGCAGACACTCTCTCAGACCTCCAAAGTCCTCGTTGCCTCTGTTGTTGACGGTTTTGCTGCCAATGTTGATTGTGGTGCCTAGTCTGCCCCGGTACTTTTCTTTCCACATTTGGCAGAGGAACATACAAAGGTTGCTGACGTGATGACTTTGAAACCTGAAGCTGAGGAATACACCCGTGACCTGAGGTAGACCCTAGAGAAGGGGAAGGACTACTCACTTCCTTTGCAGCTACTGGCGTAAGATCACCTGATACCTTCATGCCATCCGGTCCGAACTCGATTGCTTTAGAGTTAATTAAGTCTTGTGCTTAGTGCTGAAATGCTCTACACCCCTTAATATCATGGCCTGGTGCCCCTGAGTGAAAATCACAATGAGCATTAGTATCCCATCCTTTTGGAAGCTTTGTAGGAGGAGTCAACTTCCGGCGCTCAATCAATCTTAACTGAAGCAGTTGCTGAAGTAATTCGGTATGACACATCGGTAGAGGATCAAAAAACATTTCTTGCTTCTGTTGATGATGAAAGGATGCAATCGGAAGGGTCCCAGCTGTGATTTGCTGATGCGGTAATTTCGGAACCCGAGGTTTATGGATTGAGGAAGGTACTTGAGAGGAGGGAGGAATATCCACCTCTTTAGCAGCAGTTGGAGAAACATCTCTTCGCTTGACAGTGCTGATGGGCGCACACTCGATTGCCCCTGAATCAATAAGCTCTTGGACCCTATACTTGAGCATCTTACAATTTTCAACATCATGACCAGGTACCCCTGAATGGAATTCACACCTATAATGGACATTGGAACCCATAAGAAACTTGGTGTATGGGGGTCCCGCATCAATCAAATCAATTAACCGAAGCTTAAGCAAGTGTTGAAGCAACTGAGCGTATGGCATCGGGATCGGATCAAACTTCTTCTCAGTCTTCTCTGGCTTAAGACCCTCAAGAAACAGTTGGTGATGAAAAAGCTCTGACAGTGGAGAGGATTCACGAGGCAAACCATGGTCTAGAGGAGACCCCAAAGAGGTAGGAGGAATGAGAACCTCTGCTGCGGAAGCGGGCACCTGATTGCTTTCCTTTCTTAATACTGCATTCAGAACTTCCATAACCCGGCCCATCTGAGTCTTTATCTGGTTGATTTTTTCTCTCAGCATTTCCTGACCTCGGGACAACGCCCGAATGTCCACCATAAAATGCCCCAGTTGGGCCTTCATCTCAGTCACCTCCGCTCAGAGTTGTTCCATATCCGAATCTTAATTATTGTGAATCGAGTAGTTGGAAAAAGTCATGTTGGCCGTTCTGCAGAGAATACCCAGTCAGAATAATAATCCACACCCTCAGATTTGGGTACCTGTTATGAATGCAAGAATTCATGAATGTATGCAAATGCCATGTTCGGTTATTTCCAGGGAATCCATCTGCTTTGATTCAAATTTTGTACGGCATAATCCACAAGAAAAGGGGAAACTGCTCAATAGTAAAATTCATATATAAGATCCTTGGAAATAACAGAACATGTGTGCTGAAATGCTATGATGTTACATATGTACAGACATGTGATCAGGGTTTCCATAAATATCCTGAATAATACTGTGCTGAACCGATCTGGCTGAATAATAACCGGTCTAATATGCAGGATCAAATGTCCAATGAGAAAACCAGAAAACCAGAAGAACCCTTGTAGGTTGATGGTCATACTTTACATGAATCTGCCCTGTCAGTGCAGAACCATGAGCCAAGTGTCTGAACAGAATCATATCATATATACCAGACAGAGTGTCAGCATAAAATTATATCAATAATACTAGAATGAAAGTACCATTAGCACTGATCATAGGAGAACCACACAAAAAGGTATGTAGGAGGTCAAGGTTACCTGTAAACCTGTAAACATCCCCCCAACCTCACAGGTGTGTACTAGAAAGTGAGGATTCTCAAATTCAGATCTCGGAATGAGAGGTAATAGCACATTCAGCCCGAAGGATACAATGCTATTGCCATACAAAAAGATCGTCATCTGATTCACCTCAAAATAAAGAGGGGTCATCCTAAAGGTCATCCAGACTTAACAGCTCTTCAAGATAGCTCTACCATTGTGGCAGACCCACAACGCAGAATTCTCTAGAGAGAACCACATCCAGATTGTGTTTCATATTCCCTCCTCGCACCGAAATGGAGCGTGAGAGGATATGAAACACACTAAACATAAGTGCACTCAGGCCTGTGTATTGGGCCTATCTCTCAGAATACCCCATCCCGCCAAACAGAAAATCAGCACAGCACAACATAATACAGTATATGAAATGAAAATGCCGAAATGCGGTAAATACAATAATATACAGTAAAGCAGTAAATAACAATACAGTAAAGCAGTAAATATAACACAACAGTAAACATCCAATGAAAGAAAAATAGACAAGCGCTAGGATTGACTCGCTAAGGAAACCAGAGATTCTGGGTTCGGTCCCCAGCAGAGTCGCCAGCTGTCGCTCCAGGGATTTTCATCCAAGTACAAACTCGAAAGTGGCACCGAAACAGAGTCGCCAGCAATGTGTATTTATCCCAAGAGAGGGAAAGGAAACACTGCGTAAACCTGAGGGAAAGGAAAGAGCATGGTCTTTGCGACCAAGAGAACTGGGTTCGGGAGTCGGTTATGTGCGAGGAAGGTATTAGCACCCCCACGCATCCATCGTACCCGATGGGATCCATGCTTGCTGCTTCAATCAAAGGGTGTAAGGAAAGGATATTGGAAAAAGGAACTGCTAGTTGGAGAACTGGAAAAGGAAAGGAGAGAGAAAGAGAAACAAATTTAGGGAAAATAAAAGAAGTGCTCGAATGGGCCCTACCCCACTGCCTACGTATCTCATCGGGAACATGAGAATCAGAGCGACGTAGTTCCCCTCAGCTAAGGGAAAATTGTTTGTGTTTCTTAGTGGAATACGTCAACGTTCGCGTCCTAGCAGTTTAGGTGTTGCAGCACGCTGTATGAAGACTTAGGCGTTACCTGTTTGCGATAGAACGGATATGACGCATCCTTAAGGAATGAGTGAAGAAGATGAGAAGAGAGTTGTTTGTTTGTATTTATCTTTTAGAAAGAAGTGTCTTGTTTATTTGGTGTTTTGCAACACATATTGGATTTAAGTCCCTCATGTAAGATCGAATGCCTCGCATATCGACCCAAGACGGGACGTACGCTAAACATTCTTAGAAAGTGAGAGAAGACCCCTCACCTCCTTATTCTCACATGAAAGGCTCAAATACAATATTTGTTATGCCTTTATTAAGTGTTTTTTACTTTTGTTTTGAGATGAGAAGAAGAGACTCAAATGGAAGCAAAAGGTGAAAACTAAAGGGGGCTAAGACTCAAACCCTAAAGTTATCATACATGGATGTTCCTATGGTTAATGTGGTTTAAGAAACCTAATCCTAAAAGAAAGGAAAAGGGAGAGGAAAGAAGTTATTCAAGGAAAGCATATAAATGCTTATCATGATCACAAGTTGAATTATTAAAATAAATAAGAGAAGATGAAAGAAAGAAGTGCATGTGGAAGCATATCCACACACTTACTTACCATTTGCACCTACATGAAAAGGTTAGTTCAAAAACTATTTACAAGTAGTGGAATAAGGAAAAAATACCAAATAATGATCAAACAAATCAAGAACCAATGAATAAAGATCATAAGAGATGAAACTCAATCAAAGTCAGAACCTAAACTATGAGAATGTTCTCTAATGTTAAGATACCTAATACACACCAACTATGCACAAGCAAAGTCTTAAACATCAAATAAATGCACCTATGAAAGGAATGGATGAAAGATGAGTGGCAATGCAAAGTGATCATGCATTAATGCTCCACAAAATATCAAAGTCTGAATTATATACCATTTGTCAATGTCTTAAGATGCACATGGATCATCACACAAATCATGAATAAAAGGATACAAGTAGGAGAAATAAGATGAAGAAGAAGTAAGTATAAGAGAGACATGTTCAATTAGGTGCACAAAGTGACATATTAGAGATGCACAACATGCAACATGATTAAAGAATGCATATGGGCAGTGGCATACTAATGATAAGATGCTAGTGGAATGAGGGAAATGTCATACAAAATGCACACATGAAACATGTAGAGCATAAGAGGTGATAAGAGGTGGAAACATGTCAAAGTTCAAATTAGAATGCATAAACTCATATAAAATGCAAACACAAGTCAAAGTGACCTATAATATCATACAAATGACCTATAAAAGATGCACAAACAAACATAGTATGGTGGCATAAATGCCTCATCAAAACATGTTAGCATGAAGTAGAAGAAAGTGCACAAAACTAATTCCAATCATGAAGCATCAAACAACTATCAAAGCACATGAGAAAATTATGGGAAGAGGTCATATACATCACTGATTAGCAATAAAACATGGCATAAAAACTCATAGCAAAACTCAAAAGAAAAATGCCTCAAAATGCCTCATGAAAGCACATTGAAATACACCACAAAACTAATTAAAGATACACATATAAACACATGATAAAATGACCTTAAAAATCAAATGAAAATTTTATTATATACTTCAAGATATACTTTAACCAATGCAAAAAGAATGAGTAAAAAATGTTGTATGAGATGGGAGAAATAAAATGCACAAGTTCAAGTGTTCATGAAGGCATTCACTCAAAAGGAAATTGGAAATAAAATTATAGAATTATGATCTAAAATCAATAAAGTCAGAATTAAAAATAATGGAAAATTAGTTTAATGCATCAAGAACACTCATGAATTAATTTGGTATTTTTAGAGTTTATTTGGTATTTTTAAAAATAGAAAACCAAACAGATATGAAAAGGAAAACAAGAATTGAATAAACTGAGGGAGGGTGCATGCATAGTAAAAATGGAGTTGAAAACATTGTGGACCTAAGCAAGGGAGGTGCAGATAGCACAAATTCTAGGGCCCAAAGGCGCAAAGGCCTGCTGGAGCACCATGGAATTCAGTCAACTTCTATTGACTGAATCTGAGCCATAGATCTGAGGGTCTTACATGGTAATCTCATCCAAAGGTCAAGAAATGATGGTGCATGGTAACAATGGAATGAATGCATGCGTATGATTGAATGAAGGAGAAAGGTCCTACCGGACGGTGATAAGTTTCACCGCCGGTGTGGACCGAAAATCACAAACCTATCATAAAAAGGGAAGGCTCTAGAACTAGTATTCAATGAAACAAAAATTCTCACGCCTTCTATCTCTCCCTCTCGCTGCATTTTCTTCTCCTCTTAAAAACCTAACCGTCGAAGCCGACGGTGGCCGGCGGCAGCGCCACCGTCTTCTCCGGCACCCAACCACCCCAAAACACTAAATGATGAACATGAACCCTAGTTAATTTCTCGCCCTCTTTCCGAATCCGTAAACGGTTTTTTCAAATTCTTCCTTGAACCACGGGATCGACACTCTCAGAATCAAGAACACACAAAAATTAAATTGATCCACAATGAACTACTAAGTTCAAGGCCGCAGCTATAGAAAGAGATTGAAATTTACGTACCTACCGGAGACGAGTCCGGTGCTTCTTCAAATCTCCGACGATAAAGAAAAACCAGAGGTGAGATAATATTGATTCTACTTGCGCTATGGTTGCGATCGAAGTTGCGAGGCTTGTTGAGTCTCCATTTGAGTCCGCTTTCTGAAATTGTCATTGTTGAATGTCGAGCAGGTGAATGACTGAAATTGCGTTGGAGAATTGCTGTTGATCTGTGATTTCTGCAGGTTTGCGGATTGGTGATGATCGGCGAGAAATTGAAGTCACGAGGTGGTGATGAGGTGCAAAAGAGGTTACGGGATTCCGTTGCTCGTTTCAGGAAATGAAGATGATGAGGAGATCGTTGCAAGTGCAGATTTTGGAGATTGAAAGGTTTGTTACAGTCAAAGAATTCTGTTACGAACGCGATTGGATTTCTGTTATAGAGTTCTTTCTTTTTCTTCCTTTTTTCTGTTAGTTCTCATTTCTATGAGAATGTGGTGTTGATCTTGCAGGTTGAACGATGATGGAGATAGAGGTTAAAGGTTATGGCGAAGATGAAGTTGAGGTTATGCAGGGAATTGAAGGTGAAAAACGGAGGAGATTGAATATTGAAGATGAGGTTTTTGAGAATTGGTTAGAATCGGTTAGGGGTCGTTAGTCACTGTTATGCGATTTTTCTGGGTTGATATTCTCTTTTACAAATTCTGTTAATGACCAACTGGAAATTCTGTTGGAGTTATTGGGTTTTTTTTTTTAGGAATTTTCTGGTATGGAGTTTTTTGTTATTGGTTTTTTTTAGCAGTTAGAGAATCGCTAGAAACTGTTATGGATATGTGGTTAATTAAAATGTAAATCTGTTAGGAACTTTGTGAATTGGTTTATTTTTCTCCAATTATTTTTCTGTTGTATGAATGAAACCTCTATCTGAATTTTCCTCTGCCATTTTAGCAGCAAAATCAATTGTCCTAGAACACAAACCGCTTTTCGCAAGTATATCCAAGATAACATGTTCACACTCAATTCTTAACATTTTAGTTCACCAATGGCACCTATGACATCCCGCCCTATATCCAACTCGTGAGTTTCTGGCCTACAAAGAATTGAATTTCAAGAGGCAGTGCAGTGAGGGTCAAGTTCTAGAGCCTGTTCAATTTGATCCTAGCTTCAAGGCTACCTGTAAACTTGGTCATCATAAAATTCCATGTCTTTATCCAAAAATAACCATGTACATAAAAACAATTGTTGTATTATTAGAAGGATATCCCACTTTGCAACGAGTTTGAGATTTTGTGGTAGAAGCATGTAATATTTGAATTTTGGTTTATGGTTTGGAAAATGAAAATGGATATTGGTTTTGGCATTTGGATATTTGGAATGACTATGGATTTCAAAAATGGTTTAGGGTATTTAAGGTGGATATTGAAATGGATAAAATGGATAGTAGAAAAGATAAAAATGGATATCTAGAAAGTGGATAATTGAAAAGTGAAAATAGACAATGGGTTTAATGGTTATAAATGGATTAGGAAAATGGATATAAAAAAATGTGGGTTAAGAAATGGATTTATGAATGGAATGGGTTAAAATAAAAATGGATACGGACTTGAAAAGAATGGTTATTTGGGTTATTGAAAAATATGGATTTGAAAATTGAATATGGTTAAAATGTGGATAGTCGAAAGATGGACAAGAACATGGTCTAGCCAATGGATAGCCAAATGAATCCAAAACCGATCCTAAACTTTTTTCACAAGCCTTTAATAAAGCGCACACAGCTACCACTGAACAATCTTGCCACTGAAACAAAACATCTGAATCAAACATCCTCTGATTCTCTGATCAAGTGAATCCTCACATGAATTTGATGAAGTCCACAACTTAACCTTGAAAACAAACCCTAATTTGGACTGTTTTGTGTAGGAGATGATGAACTGTCCAACTTCTTGATGAATTCTCCTCTTCAAATGACTTGTGGGATGAGATGACCTAAGATGTAAGGGACCCTTGAGGTTTGCTTGATGACCCTTGGTTCTTTTTCTCTTGCTTTGAATGACCAACACTCTAAAGACCACTGATCACATGCCCTTATGCAATATGTATGCTAGGTGAGATGAAATAAGATCTAAATGCAATGCAATGAAACATAAGCCAGTAAAAGCTAAAAGCAAGTGGGAAAATTTTGAGGTATTACACTACCAAGCCAGGAAGTAAATTCACTATGATAGTATTAGTTCAAAGCTAAACTCCCCCGTTTACAACTTCTCGCCTAATCACTACCTTGTGCAACTTCTACCTAGACAACCTCTAGATATGAGATCCCCCTCTCACTTCCTAATCAGTCACAATCCCAGTGACAATTCAACAACTACCACAAATAGAAGTACCAACCCTTCCAAGTACAATACTTGGTTTTGCTTAAAAGCTTCAACCAAGAACAATACACTCTTGCTTAAAAGCTTTAGAGTGGACAATGAATAATGAGCAATCAGTCTACCTCAATGCATTAAAAGATACATGAGTGACATACAATTAACACACACTAAACCCTAAAGACCTACCAAAACACAACTAATCCTTATGCTTTAATCATCACGTGATGTACCATTGTCAATAAGGTTAGGTATTCTCTTTAAATAGACTTCTGTCCACTTGGGCTTGGGCTCTTAAAGTGAAAAATCACCAGGAATCACTGTTGCAGTGAAAATCGGATATCAAGCTATTAGTTAACTTGAATCACAAGTCACGAAGTTCACCACTGAGCTTTGATTTATCCAACGGAAAAGGGTAAAGATCGAAGAAAAACCTAAGTGCGCTATGTAACAACAAAGCTAAGAGAATCTAAGGTTCTAGGGTTGGTTATACCTAGGGAAGGTGTTATCATCCTAAGCATCTATAGTACTTTATAGGAACCTCTTGAATGTATTTGTGTTATGTTATTGTTTGCTTGCTAAGGAAAAGATGCTAAGGTAAAGACCTAGGGGTTTATTTATGAGTATGCTCGTCAAGATATCACATCTCGTGCCTACGTATCCTGACTAGGATGGAATCAGAGCATTCGGTTCACCTCACTAAGGGTGAAGAACTCTTGACTGTGGTCAAGGTTCCAGAGGGAAGTAAGTGTTAATAACCATGACACTTACATAGAGTTAACCAACTCTCTTAAGTCTAAGTTGAAAGACTAACCAAGGGGTTGACTTTAACAAATTCAAAAGGGAAAGTGAGTACTCATAACAATGATACTCACATAGAGTTTACAAATTCTATACCTAAGGCTAGGTTACAAAGGCAATTGGCTCTGACAAGGCCAACAAGGGAAAGGTAAGTACTTATAACAATAGTACTCACATAGGGTTAACAAACCCTAACCTAAAGCTAGGTTAAGGAGGGGGAAGTGGCTCTAACGAGGCCACACGGATGGCTCTAACAAGGCCACAAGGTGGATAGGAAATAAATTAAGTTATCCTAAATGTGCCATGGCAGTCAACAGAGTGAATCTTTTCCTTTGGAATCAAGACAACAATGATGCTTAAATGAGGCAACAAATCAACAATTAGGTCAAAGACTAAAACATGTATAAAATAACGAGCACCAAGCCAACCGAGAAACAAGTGAACTAGGTAAAGAAATTCCTAATAAATGGCTAACAAAACATAGAATAAAAGTCTCTTTTTGAATTTTTAATACTTGAGAAATATATATTTTAGGATTTTTAAACATTTAACAAATAAATTCTAAACTAAATATAATAAGAAATAAACTAAATAAAACCTAAACATTTTAAATTCTTAAATCAAAAGATTAGTTAGAGAAGAATAAATAAAGAAAATATTTTTGAATTATTATTATTTTTATTATTAACACAAACTTAACAACATTTTTGAGAATTAAATAAAAATGATAATAAATAAACAAGTAAAAAACCTAAGATTAAGAATAATCAAAACCTAAATAGTTATGAAGAGACAAAAGGGCCAGCATATGGGACAAACCCCAAAGGGGGGTTGGTCCAGGTTGAAGAATTTGGAGCGGGTGGTTTGAATGTATGGGCCGGATGACCCAGCTTAAATGGTTACAAACCAAAAGGAAACTAAACCTAAGGTGACCATGTTCAGAGAAAAACACGCTATTGGAATGGAGAGACGGAACAAAAACGAGGTCACAACATGGTTTGTGATTTAGCGAAATAAACAAAACAAGGATGAAACATTCAACGCTCAGCAGAAACAACAAGAGAGAAACAAAAAGAAAATCAACACACGCACACATTCTAATTGACCCACCCTTCTTGCTCGTACGGCTCGGAGTCTTACCGTGAATCGCACAGTTCCAGGTTCATTTGGTTTGGGTCTGTGCTGTTATTTCTTGTCTTTATCTCTCTTCGTATTTTGCTAAAGCATCTGGTTTTTTGGATCCATGATGGGTTTAATTTGGTTTGTGAAGACTCTGTTGTTTTTGTTACTGTGAAAGGTGATGAACACAATCAGAGGTTTGTGTTGTTTTGTGCGTGTGAATGGCGGATTCGAATCAAAACAAGGGAAGTTTAGCAAGTGGGAAAAAATGAAGGTGTAAGAATGGTTTTTTCTTTTGTATTGGAGTGATGGTGTAGCGAACGATTTTTGTCAGTGACGCGACCACCTTATCGCTGGGTTTTCCTCACCGCAATGAGGAGGAGGGGGTGCTACTTTCTAATTTCTTATTTATCCCGTGAAGCTAGAAGGGAAAGGGAAGCTATCTAAAAATAACCATGCACGCGAATGTTTAACTGAATAAATGCTATTAAAGAGATTGAGGGGCCCGGGGTCAGGTTATACAATGGGGAGTTGTCAATTACCCATCCTATATGTGGTTATCCACAGGATATTAACTTTAGGTTTCGCTTTTTACTTGATAGTGTTTATCTGTTAATGCTTTGGGAAAGTTTCTTGGGAAATATGAGTGAGTGAGTGAGTGAGTTTTTGTTGATGTTCGGGTTATTCCCAATGTTTTTGGTAAAGTGCTGGACCTAAGTTTTGATTGATGTGTGAAGGTACTGGACCTAGAGTTTTTGTTTAGTATGCTCGCTAAGATTTCGCAATCTTATGCCTACGTATTCCCGTTTAAATGAAACAGGGAAATCAGAGCAATCGTAGTTCCTCCTATTCTAAGGGAGGAAAAAGATGTTTTGGTGTCTTGTTCAAAGCCCAAGATTGAAGCTAAAAAGGTTTATTTGTGTCTTGTTCAAAGCCCAAGATTGAAGCTAAAAGGTTTGACTGAGAGAGAACTTGTCATCTCTAAAGAGGGATTGGACTTCCTCTGAGGGGATTATTGATTTTTGTGTGCCTTGATCGAAGCCCAAGGTTTAAGCTAATAGGTTGATTGACTCCACTAGGGAAGTCCTTATACAAAGCCTAAGAGGAGGATGGAAATGACCGACTCAACAAGAGAGTGTTTTATCTGTCTTGTACAAAGCCCAAGATTAAGGCTAAAAAGAGACTGACTCTTTGGGGATATCATTATACAAAGCCTAAGAGGAGGCTAGAAGTTTGACTTTTCCGGGGAAAAGTGTTTTATCTGTCTTGTACAAAGCCCAAGATTGAGGCTAAAAGGGGATTTTGACTCCGTCGAGGAAGTTCGTATGTTTCTTGTACAAAGCCTAAGATTGAGGCTGAAATGGGAAATTTAACTGACTCGGGTGAGGATACTTTTATGTGTCTTGAATAAAGCCCAAGATTGAGGCTGAAATGAGTTTGACTCTTGCTAGAGAGTATTATCGGTCTTATACAAAGCTCAAGATTGAGGCTGAAAAGAGTTTGACTCTGCTTGGGAAATCATTCCTCAAAGCCTAAAAGAAGGCTGGGAGGAAATGACTCTGCTGAGCAAGATGTGTGTCCCAGACTAAAGAGAAAGTTTTGAAGATTTATGTCTTGTACAAAGCCCAAGATTGAGGCTAAAAGGGTGGACTCAACAAGAGAGTGCTAAAAGGTGATTGACTCAACAAGAGAGTCTGGAAAATTGATCGACTCAACAAGAGAGTCTGAAAAGTGATTGACTCAACAAGAGAGTCTGAAAAGTTGGTGGACTCAACAAGAGAGTCTGAAAAGTGGTTGACTCAACAAGAGAGTCTGGAAAGGTTAGCTCCGCTGGGAGAATCATTTGTACAAAGCCCAAGAGGAGGCTAACTTCGTTGAGGAAAGATCATTATACAAAGCCTAAGAGGAGGCTAGCTTTCTGCTGAGGATTATTGAGATCCCTAGGCAGGTCCAAATGGGGAAATTAACTCTTGCTGAGGTGTACAGAAGAGTTGAGATATCAGACACCTTGAGGTTCTGATTTGGGATAGTGTTATACTGACCCTGGTTGGGGAATTTTTAGGAGAGAGACTGGGTTTTAGAACCCACAGGTTTTAACTCAACTGGGAATTGATCGGGTGATCAGGGTTCCTCCTACGTTTGTAGGGAACTTGAGAATGTATTTGAGACTCAAGGGGATTTAGACTATCCAAATCTACTGGTGTTGAAGAGTTTTATCTTTTGTATGATGCCTAAAAAAAGGCGGGTGTTTTTAAGGGATGAGAATCAACCCTAAACTGGTCTGATGTTTTGACACTGGAAAGATTGCTCTAGCAAAGGATGACTAAGTTCTGTCTTATACCTTTAAGAGGTCTTCAGGGTCTTTGTATTAAGCCCAAGAGAAGGCATGAGAACTTCTAAGAAGCCGGAGGGTCCTTGTACAAAGCCCAAGAGGAGGCGGGGATGCTTTTAGGAAGCCTGTGGGTCCCAAACCAATAAAAGTTCAAGAAATGCTATTCACCGAGAATAGATCATTTAGTGAAAGTTCTGAGGTTTGAAGAAACTCAAGAGATGTTATTCACCGAGAATAGCTCAACTCCGGGAAGTAGAATTTCTTTGACAATTTCTAATAGTGACAGTCTGAGAAAAGGTTCACGAGGAATAATGCCTTTCTCTTTGTTCCATATTGTTTAAGCCTAAGAGAAGGCAAGACTGTATCTGGAAATCCTATGGGGATCTAGTTTTGACTGTATTTAAAGAGTGACCAACATGGTTTTACCTAGTTCTAGACCTAGTTGCCGGGGAAAACTCTAAATAGCTATACTAGTATATATACAGTTGATATATGAAAAATATCTAAAAAGGATATGAAAGAAGACTTACCGTGCGCAGCTTCCCACAATACAGTTATATATATGAAAGCGAATAAATCAAAGCTGTTAATACTTGCAGGTGAGCAAGCTTCCATGCTGTATTGTTAGTTGTTCAAAGAAATTAAAGAAATTTTTGATGACAACATTTATATTTGAATCTAAATCAAAAGGGAAGTTGTTTTTGAAAAGATTGTTGGGGCTTATACTCAAGGAGAGGCCCAAAGTTTAACAATGATCGCATCGTTGTTTTGAAAGTGTACAAAGGGACTTATACAAGGTGTGAGGCCCAAAAATTGTTTTATTTACAAAGGGGTGGGACTTACACTCTATTAGAGGCCCAAAGGATGTTAAAAAAAAAGAAATGAGACTTACAACACGAGGGTAGGCCCAGATGATCTTTTGTTTTGAAATGGCGATCGCGCCGAGATTTTTCTTTTAACGCAAAGGGACTTGTACAATATCTGATGCCCAAAATGGTTTTGGTTAAAAGGGGATTGGGTCTTACACTCTATTAGAGGCCCATGAGTGTTTGAAAATGATTTGTTAGGGTGAAAAATCAAAGAAACCCTAATTTTGTTATAAATGGAATTAATTTTGATTAAAAATTAATAAAATCATTGAAAACATGTGAGAAATGAGTGGTGATCTTGGATCAATGTCTCAAAAATTATGTTTTTATCCACAAAATGATTGAAAACCATTTAAGTTTGGAAAATCAAGAGAAAGAAAATTTTTAAAATGTTAAAAAACAAATAAAAATGAATTCTTTTCAAAAATATCAAATATATGAAATAAATAATATTTTTAGGGAATTTTTGTAAAATAAAATATTTAAACATTTTTGTGAATTATCAAAAAAAGAATCAACTCAAAATCATTAAAATTCAGAGAGAAATTAATTTTTGAATCAATTAAGCAAAATCACAAAAATTTAAATATTCAAATATTTGGAAAAGGGCGCCAAGAACATCTTGTTCTTGCCCGCGTGCCCTGTTTTGCCCAGACTTGCGTTTTCTCATCAATCTCACTGAATACTTGATTGAATCATACAATCCACATATCAATCTGCTCGTTTTCAACTCACGATCATGTCTATGGTCTTTAATTTCATTTTTTTAAGCATGGAATGAGAATTTAAAACAAAACCTCGAGAACCCTAATTTCTGCATGAAGGCTGAGAAATTTGATACACGACTCATACAAAGTAATCAATAGAGGGGGAACATTCTATGCATGATTATGAACATTTGGAAAAAGTTTTGTGCGAGGAAATATGCATAAATTATGAGATGACCAAGTTTAGGCTTACTTGAAGGTCGTGGCAGTAAGAGCAATTTGATTTTTGAGTTAGAGGTGTTACAAATGGGTTGTGATGATCTGGACAGCTTCCCTACACCATATGGAGTGTGTTTGAAAGCTTGGATTGATTTGAAATGAACTGGAATAGATTATGGCACCTCAACTACAACTTTGTTGAAAACTTGAGCAAATGGATGATGATTTCATGAATTTGGTGTTCCAGTTGTTGGTTTAGTGTTTGATCCGCTTACATATGATGTTTATGAGGTGTGTGTGTGTGTGATTGGTTTGGTTGGAAACATATTCTAATTCAAAACCCGATAGTAGCTTGCATTAGAAGGCATTTTTGGAGGTGAGAGTGTGATTTTGAGAAAGGCAAGTGTTATAGGCCTTTGGTGTACTCAAACTGATCAGAAATGAGGTCTATTTATAGTGTGTCAAGTTTGTTTTGGCATCAATAGGGAATGGCAACTGCAGCAGGCCTTTGGCCATTGTGGATCAAATGGAATCTCAAGTCTCCTCTAGCCATTGAATTGAGATTAGAGCACAGGCCTATGGTTCTTTGATTCAAGGATAAGGCTTGATTAAAGTGTTCATCTTTGCCCTGATACATGCCACCTCTAAGCATCCATTGAATGTTCCAAAACAAAATTGGAGTCTTGAGGAATCTTTAGCTTTTTAGGTTTGGCATGCTACTTATAAATCCAAACACTTGGGAGGCTTATGGATCAGTGTTTGTTCCTCCTTGCCCCCCCCCTGAGGTGTGCAGATAGATAAACTTGTTTGTCATTTACCCAAATTGATCAAATCGAGCCCTAAAGCACAAATCTACCTAGCACAACAGTTTGCAGCAAGGCATGTTGCAGTTGTCATAACTCCTAGCTCAGATGGAGTTTGAGGGAGTTCTTGGTCACTTTGGAAAGCTGACATATCCTATTTCAACATTATGTCCAACTTTGGTTTTGAACCAACTTGAATTACAATGAAAATGTCTCTACATTTGGGAAAAAATAAGGCAGATTCTGACTTAGTGAAAATTTCACTAAGTGTTGAAAAAATGTCATTTTCATGTTTTTTGTGATTTTGATCACTCCATAACATAAAATCCATGAGGAATTAGAATGAGCCGTAGTTGAAGCTTTTAAAGTATGCCATGAGAGCTATAGATCCATCTTTGGACCATCCAAAATGGTTGCTTGGATCTCAAGTTATGGTCCTTGGAAGATGGTACCCTAGCCACTTTGTTCCATAACTTAGAAAATTTCTAAGTTTTTTATGGTTACCCCTTTTACAAGTTAACTCAATTTCTTTGATTTTTCTTGATAAATGATGATTAAAATAAAATATTAACATTGTTTTAGGGTTAAAGAACCATAATTGTGAAAAGTCTAAAAAAGTCAAACTTGATTTTATGCACAGTTGACTTTTTATCGGATGAAATCCAAACTGTGTGATCCTTGGTGAAATCAAGTCCTTGACCTAAATCAAACCTAATGGATATATTCCATAGGTGTTTTAGGGTATATTGAACCATTTCCCAAGGTTAGGGAGAATCCCTGGGTCAAAAGTCAAAGGTACAGTTGACTTTTCCCTTGAAACCCTAATTGTGGTCCTGATGAAATTGAAACTTGTGGATCAAGCTTCTTGGATTAATCCATTGTTACAAATGGATCAATGTAGTGTATTAGAGACCCTCAAATCATGTCTTGAGGTCTTGGCTCAGGTTTTATCCCAAAAGTCTACTTAGGGGTGAATTAGGTCAAGAAACCCTAATTCCTGATTTTTTTGATGAATGCTTCCCCTGAGGTTAAATTGACTTGATGATTGGGTCCATGAAGCCCCTTAGAGTATCTTAAGTTGTGCTTTGAAGAAATGGCTCATGCCCAGAGGAAAATTTCCATCTGGAAGCCTCAGTCGACCAAAACCCTAATTTGGTGACACTAGCGATCTTGAGGCTTGATCCACTTGGAATGCTGCATCCTTGTGCTTGATTCTTGATGTGGGAGTCCTCTTGATCCTTTATGGGTGTTTGATAGGTTTAGACAAGTTGAAGATCATGTCATTCCTTGATTGATCCTTTGCCTAAGTGTCCTGAGAGGGCCCAAACCCTTATTCTTGATTGTAGTGAATGCTCAACAATCCTTGAGGAGATTGATGAGGCATGAAGGTACATCCATATTGTGATGATGATTTGCACAATGATGAGAAATCTTAGTGGTCAAAATTTGGGGTATGACAGATGCCTCTATTTAATATTCTTGGACCCGAAGGTGTGAATGGCGAAGGTGTTCGGGCATTCGGGGTGCAAGAGGATTAAATATCGGAATACCTAAAATTTTGATGGTGGTTATGAATGGTAGTTTGCTCATCCATCTTCTTTTGCTAAGCAATGATGCTTAGAAAAGGTAAAAACTTCCCCTCGATCCTGGTTTTCAGCCACGGAACTGGTCTCAGTTTCCTTTGTAAACTTCCCCTCGATCCTGGTTTCCTACCAAGGAACTGGTTTAAGTTTCTGAAATAAACTTCCCCTCGATCCTGGTCTTTAGCCAAGGAACTGGTCTCAGTTTCTGAAATAAATTTCCCCTCGATCCTGGTTTTCCTACCAAGGAACTGGTCTCAGTTTCTTTTGTCAATGAACTTTCTTGACAAGGGACGCTTTTTGTAGCGGTTTTCCTTAAACTTCTTGCCGAATTTTCCTGGGGAGATGCCATTTGATGGAAAAGGTTTTGATGTCAGACTTGCTGGGGAAACCCGTTTGTCTGAGCTGTAGAGGTGTTCAAATTTCTCTGTTGGAGACGCCATTTGTTGACTCTACTAGGGAAAAATGAGTCTCTTGAAAGACTGTTTTCTGCTTGGAGATATTACATCATACCTTTCCTCGAGATCTTTTTTTCGAAGAAATGCCATGTGATGTAATCCAATTGGGAGGTGCTGATGACCTTTTTGTCAGCGAATTTTCCAAAGAAGAATTGCTGCATTGCCGAACCTTTGATTAAGAGGCTTTCTCTGGGGATTTTCCTTAATCCAGGAAAGCGAAGATATCATCCTTAATGGCGAAGAGTGATATTTGTCGAATGCCTTCTTGCCTTTTAAAGGTTCAAGTTATCAAAGTGGTCGAGGACCGTCTCTAATCCAGAAATAAACTGGGAGAGAGATTGCTTAGACGCAACATTTCCTGATGAGGAAAGAACTGATAACTCGATTGAAAGGACTTTTATCACTTGGGAACAAGACCGACTAGAGTGATAGTGATGCAATATGAATATGAATGTAAATCAATAATGCATGATGTATGTATGTTTATGCTGAAAAAACTGACACAACATACAGACTAGTGGATGAACACGACTGGATACTCGGCCACTGCAGGGGATGAAAAGTATCACTGGTCCAAAAGTAGCAATTCTGCCTTGCTTTGGAGAGATAGTCCCTGTGGGGAACAACATTGGTCGGGCTTAGGAGATAAGAACTCTGTCGGGGATGTCGGACGAAATATTTGCATCTGACACAGCTGATCCTTCATTCAGGTGTACTGGTTTAGAAGAAGTACTTTGATTCCACATTTTGAAGCTTAATCGCCTTTGGAGAAGCGATCGATGTTATAGGATATTATGGACAATAATATTAAGGAAGCTCTGGATTGCTTGTGGAAGGTTAAGGCTCCATTGAAGGTGTTGATTTTTGGATGGAGATTGCTTTTGGGTAGGTTGCCTACGCGTGGGAATCTCAGGAAAAGAGGAGTGATTTCCGATCCATTCCAATCATCATGTGTGCTTTGTTTTAGGGAGGTCGAAGACAGTAATCATTTGATGCTTGGTTGTGAGTTTAGTAAAGCAGTTTGGAGGTTCATGTAGGATTGGATTGGTGTGAAACTTCAAGGAGGCGTGAGCAGGTGCGATATGTTTGTAAATTGGGCTAAGGTTGGAATAATAGGTTCCTCACTTGCTTACTTGTGGCTGGTATCTTCATGGTGTATATGGAAAACCAGAAATGAGATTATCTTTAACGACATAATGCCGGATTCGAGGAGCTTGTTTCAAGACATCCAACTGTATTCTTGGAACTGGAAGAGGATAAAACAGAAGAATGGTTATCGAGGAAGCTTTTATGACTGGACCAAATCGCCTTTGGATTCCAACATCTAATTGAGTTATTGGTGTGTTGGAGGTGGAACATGTTTTTGTTCTGCTAAAGGTCTTTAGAGCAGCTGTTATCTTTTGTTGATCTGGTGTGGGATATGTAAATAATGTTGGGCTGCACTTTTTCAGTCTCAATGTAATGTTGTTGGGTTCATTTTTAATGAAAAATCTCTGAGTATTAAAAAAAAAGCTAAAACAAATAAGAATTACAAACAAAAGCATTAAGGCTCAAATTTCATTGATAGGATGGAAATCAGCTAAGCGCGTGATCCCATAGAGTATTTACAAAGTTAGAAAATGGTAATTTAAGGGAAAAGGGCTACATTGAAACATAACAACCGCTATCCTTCTACCGACTTTGAATTCTGGACATCCTGAGCTTCTGTCGAAGATGACCTTGACTGGAGTTTCCTCTGATGGATGGCATTACTGCCGCTGGGGGCTTTGCCCCTTTGCTGGACGTAGTTACTTGCCATTAATCCCTAATTTTTGCCTGGATTGTACTTTGAGATTTCCAATTCACCGGGATGATTTTTGATTATGTCTATAATTTTTTCCTGGACCGCCCTTTCGGGTTTTCAATCCACCGAGACGTTGTTTTTTTTTGTTTTTTTTATTTAGGCGAAGTATTTCTTGACTACGTCAACATTGGTGGGGTAGGCAAATTCTTCTCCATCCATGGTTGCAAGTCTCAAGGCACCGCCTAAGAAAGCTTTCTTGACCATGTATGGGCCATCATAATTCGGAGTCCATTTGCCCTGGGAATCAGTGAGAAATGATTGTATCTTCTTGAGCACTTTGAAGATTGGCGCGCATGTTGCGGTCATAAGGAATATAAATCTGGAAAAGTAATTCAAACATCCCAGGAATTCCCTGACTTGTTTTTCAGTCTTTGGAGAAGGAATTTCTTGAATGGCCTTGACCTTGTCAGGATCAACCTCAATTCCTTTCTGGCTGACGATGAATCCTAGTAGTTTCCCTGAGCAAACTCCAAATGTGCACTTATTGGGATTCAAGCAAAGCTTGTACTTTCTCAACCGCTCGAATAGTTTTGACAGGTGGGTTACATGCTCCTCTCCCGTCTTAGATTTGGCAATCATATCATCGACATATACCTCGATTTCTTTGTGTATCATGTCGTGGAACAGAGTAGTCATGGCCCTTTGATAGGTTTCCCCGACATTCTTCAAACTGAACGGCATTACTTTGTAACAAAAGGTGCCCCATGGGGTGATGAAGGAAGTTTTATCTTTCGGTGCCATTTTTATCTGATTATAGCCCGAGAATCCATCCATGAAGGAGAATACTTGAACTTTGATGTACTGTCTACCAGCATGTCAATGTGTGGTAAGGGAAAGTCATCCTTTGGACTTGCTTTGTTCAGATCCCTGTAGTCTATACACATTCTGACCTTTCCGTCCTTTTTAGGAACTGGTACTATGTTGGATTGAGGATATTCTGATGTGGCGAGGAAACCCGCGTCAATCTGTTTCTGTACTTTCTCTTTGATTTTGATGGCCATGTCCGGGTGAGTCCGTCTTAGTCTTTGCTTTACGGGCGAACATTCTGATCTTAACGGTAGATGATGTTCCACGATGCTGGTATCCAACCCTGGTATATCCTGATAGGACCAAGCGAATACATCGAGAAACTCTTTGAGAAGTTTTATCAGACTTTCTTTGACAGTCGGATTGAGCAGCGCCCTAATCTTGACTTCTTTTCTCTCTTCTTCTGACTCCAAGTTAATAGTTTCCAACGGCTCTTTGTGAGGTTTGATGAACCTTTCCTCTTGTCTGAGTAATCGGGAGATCTCTTCTGGAATTTCTTCGTCATTTTCTTCTTCAGCCTCAAATACCGGGAATTCAAAATTGGGAGAAGGCATTGGATCATATGTTTCAATGGGGTTTAAAACAAGCAATCTGCATGACGCGATGATTTTGTTTTAGAAGAGATAGAGAGAATGCAAGAGTATTGTGTAGCGTAATTTCTGAAAAATGCTTGTTTTTATTATTTGAGTTGTTTTTAGGATTACCATTTTCTGAAAAAGCAAAACGAGAAAACAACAATAAATGCGGAAATTAAAGAACGACGTTATTTTATTTATGATCTTGTTGATTCTTGAAACTACAGCCCTATAAAACAAAACCCAGTCGCTTTGGGCAAAGTGAAGAGAGACATTTACAGAAAGTGAACCCTATCAAAACACCCGTTTCACTTGGGCAGGGTGAAAGGTTAAAATAAAGACGACAATTACTTAGACTTATGAACGACTTTCGGAACGTTGACAGCAACCCATTGGCGGTGAGCTCTCCATTGAATCACAAAGTCTGGTACCTTCCTTCTCGATTTGTCTTCAGAAATAACGCTGATTTCTGATGGAGCAGGATCGTTGGAATCTGTCTCCCAGGTAGAGTTGTCATAGGAGGATTCCTCAGCTATATCTTGCACATTGTCTATATTCTCGAGTAGATCTCCCCATCCAGTTGGTTGAACGTCTTTGAGCCTGACGCGAGAGATTTCGGGAGCGGTGTACTTGACCATGAAGTCGTATTTGCCACCTGGTTGTCCTAGGGTGTCCCACACCTCTTTGGAATTGGAGGAGTCATCTTTCTCGATGACGCTGACCTCGGGAAAAGCATAGTTAAGGAACTCTTGTCTTGCAATTCTTGAAAATTCATCGTCGTACTGGATATTTTCTGAATGCCCTGAGTAATGATCCCATGATTCTGTGGGGACACGTGTATTCTTTTCAATGATGCTGAGCTGATATACATCGTTCGACTGACTCTTTTGCCCCGAGTCTCCTGGGTACAGCTGCCAGATAGGCAGGCCATCCATTGGGCCATAATAGTCATGGTCAAAGTTGTCTTTCATCAGAGTGTCTTCCTCTAATGAGTTTGGTGGAGCACGACATCCTTCCGGATCCCAATCTCCGTATATCATTTTGACATCTGACCTTGGTATATATCTCGGACTTTGTGAGGGATAGCAAAATGGCGTAGGCACCACTTCCTGAGACATATAACCGTGCTTTTTAAGATAGGACTTCCATTCTTCATCTGTATCGGAGGAGTCACCCTCGTTGATGGTATGTACTTCTTGAGATACTGGGTGAAGGAAACCTCCACTGTGGAAGAAGTCCTGAATGGGATGAAGGCTTTCATCGTTAGTAGAAGTCTGGGTACAGGTTGAATAAAAACCAAGACCTTTCTTTGCCTTGTTATCAGTAGGAATGACAAGCTGTCCCCGTCCTTTTCCATTGTTACTTTTGATCAATTCGAGAGCATCTTTGTACGAGAAAATCGACGTTCCTCTTTCTGACTGGTTGTCATTGCTCACTGAAAGTGCTTGGAACTGGGTTCCTACAACCTCTTCCGGTTCTACACATGATGATGTTAAATTATTCACGATCAAGGCTTGCTCTCCGCAGACTGTGACTAGTTGGTCGTTCTTGACAAACTTCAACTTCTGGTGAAGTGTCAAAGTGACTGCCCCAGCCTCGTGTATCCAAGGTCTTCCTAACAAACAGCTGTATGCTGCCCAGATGTCCATGACCTAGAAAGTGACTTGGAAAGTGTGAGGACTAATAGTTATGGAAGGTCGACTTCGTCGATAATTGTTTTCCGGGATCCGTCAAATGCTTTGACGATGACCTCACTACCTCTCATCGGAGATCCTTTGAATGATAGTCGCATTAGTGTAGACTTTGGCATAACATTAAGAGTCGATCCGGTGTCTACCAGTATGTTGGCTAAAGTATCGTTCTGGCAGTTGACTGTAATGTTGAGTGCCATATTATGATTCTGGCCCTCTTCTGGTAGTTCCTCATCACTAAATCCTAAGTTGTTGCAGGAAGTGATGTTGGAGATGATGTTGTCGAATTGTCTTATTGACACATCTTGTTCCACAAAAGCCTGCTCTAAGACTTTCTATAGAGCCTCCCTGTGGGCTTCGGAACTGAGTAAGAGAGATAGTACAGATATTTTTGAAGGAGTTTGCAACAGCTGATCAACAATGTTGTATTCACTCTTTTGGATGAGCTTCAGTATCTCATCGTTGTTTTTTGAAATGTCGGGATCACTAGACTGACCGACCGGCTGATCAGGAACTTCTGTTTGGGGTGCCTTTTCTTTGCTCGGTTGAAGATTCGACCGCTCTGTCTCACTCAACTGATGTATGCAATATTCACGAGGAAGGGTAATGGAGTTTCCTTTCCATTCTCAATTGTTGTTGCACCGTATTTGTAAGGGATAGCTTTATCGGACTTGTACGGTACTACTCCTGGCAGATAGATAACTACAGGAGCCTTGAGATTTTTCTGACCATCATAGCTGGCCTCAATTGGTTCGAGGTTGAGAATCCTTCCACCATCAAGAGGGACTCTTGATTCATGGAGTAGAGGGATTATGGCACACACATCTTTGGCCACTTCTTGTTTAGGGATTAAGGTAACATCTTTGCCTTGATTAGGATGATAGTCTGACATTGAACCAGAACTTGACCATGGTTGAATCTCTTCGTGGTCCAACTGACCTTGAAGGGCTGCTCGCACGAGGTAGCATCCTTGATTATTCTCCAAGCAAACTCTACAGCGTTCATAGTTGTCTGGTGGCACCCGGCCACGCCCGCTCTGTATGCAGTGTAACCTCACTAGATTTGTTTCCATTGATCGAACATCCTGATTTTGATGCCAAGTAGGGTTCCCGTTAGTCATACTGACTTGTTGTGTGTCTTCATCTAGATAGATCGGAAGCCACCAGTGGTTCAACAAGTGTTGAAGTGTCCTCTGAACGAGTGCACATCCTTGGTCACTCTCACGACATCCCTTACAGTTCTGATAATCATGAGAAGTCAGAAAATTGAGCTGGACTTGCTTAGCGTGTAATCCCACCAAGCTGGTATTCATCAAGCGAATATCAAAGATTTGAATCATATTCACTTGATAATGACTTCTATCGTGGTAATCCTGAATCCATCCAAGATCCATCTGACGCTGGAGGGCCTCTTGTACAAAAGAGCATCCCTGATTTTTTATCGAGCAAATCAGATAGGAATCGTAATCGTGCCGTGGCAGATTATGATGTTGGCTTTGCCTTGAGTGCATTGCCACCAAGTTTACATTCATCGCACGGATGTTGTGGTTCTGGATGATGTTGGAATTCGTATAAGTCATGTTGACTTCACAAATTCGGTGATCTTGGATCCACCCGAGATACATCTGTTCCTGTAGAGCTGATTGCACCACAAAACATCCTTGATTGTTTTTAGAGCAGATATCACACTGGTGATAGTTGTGAGATGGTACATGCCCGTATTCGCTCTGATTGCAATGCATCTTGACCAGGTTAATTCCCAATAAGAGCACATCAGGAATTTAATAGCTGTGCTTAGACTCTTCCTCTATCAAATTTACTGCAGCTTTCTTATGTTGAGGCAGCGGGTTTGTCTGAACATTTGGATTTGTATCCTTGAAGGATAAGACCCCGCTCCTAACAAGCTTCTGCACATCGGATTTGAAGCTGAGACAGTTTTCTATGTTATGCCCTGGTCCTTCTTGATGGTAAGGGCAAGTCTGATCCGCTTTGAAACAAAAAGGCATATTTTCGGGTATTGTAAGAGGAGACATGGTTTGGACATGCCTCTTGATCAGTAGTAACGGACAACATTGGTATAGGGTCGAACTCTGGAGGTCGCGTTGTACGGTTGTTGCTGTACTAAGGATGAGCCTGCTGAAGAGGCTGTTGTGTCCTTTGCTGATATTGTTATTGATTCGGTTAGCTCTGAGCAACCTGAGGTTGATACGTTAAGATAAGCGCAGGATTGATATCAGGAGTTACAGCTGCTACTGGTTGGTACCGTCGCCTTTGCTTTCTGAGAGAGATATTACGAATATCTTGCTCTTTTTTCTTATGGAAAGCACTACCGTATCTTTTGGTACTGCTTGATGATCCAGTTTCTTTAACTAAACGTCCTTCTCGGACTGCTTCCTCAAGACGAACTCCCATGCCCACCATCTCAGTGAAGTCACTGGGCGCACTGGCAACCATTCTGTCGTAGTAAAATGAGCTCAAGGTTTTCAAGAAGATCTTTTTCATCTCTTTCTCCTCAAGAGGTGGACAAATTTGGGTGGCAATTTCACGCCATCTCTGAGCGTATTCCTTGAATGTTTCTTTGTCCTTTTGCGACATGGCTCTAAGTTAATCTCTGTCTGGTGCCATGTCCAGATTATACTTATACTGCTGAACGAAGGCAACGCCAAGATCTCTGAAAGTTACGATCTTACTGCAGTTTAAACCCATGTACCATTTGAGTGCGGCACTGGTTAAACTATCTTGGAAATAGTGGATTAGTAGCTGTTGGTTCTCTGTCTGAGTTGACATTCTCCGAGCATACATCACCAAATGGCTTTGAGGGCAAGAGTTACCCTTGTACTTTTCAAATTCGGGCACCTTGAATTTGTGCGGAACTTTCACATTGGGGACCAAACAAAGATCTGCGGCTTCCTTTTCGAATAGATCCTGTCCGCTAACGACCTGCAGTTCCTTCAGCATCTCCAGGAATTGTTCCTGGAACTTATTCATTCTGTCGTACATACTTTCATTTTTAGCAGAAGATATCTATGGGATCTGTCCTTCCGGGACAGTGTGTACCACGGGTGGTTGTATAGTCATTACGGCGGTGACTCTTGGTGCTTCCCTTTCCCGAAGTTTGTAACCTTCAGGAGTTGCTGTCACGCCCCTTGCATCTTCGCGTTCCCGAAGTCTGTAACCTTCAGGCCCAGCAGTTCCTGCTGCAGTTTCTGGATCTTCCATGATCGGCGGAATATATCCTTCCGGGATATAGTTGGGTGGCATACCCCAGGGACGATCCTTAGGCATGTTATACCGAGGATCATACTTTTCCACTATGGGCGTAGATGTGATCTCTGAGATCACAGTCTTTTGTTGTTACATCTGAGCTGCTGCCAGAGCTTGCATGTCATTGCGAAGCTTTCTCAGATCCTTTTTCAGAGCGTCGAGTTCTTTACTCAACTCTCTGTTCTCTTCCTCGAGATTATCCATTTTCTTTTGTTGGCTGGCCCGAATATTGTACGAATGAGACAACTTGACTCTAGAATAGAGACACAAACGTGAGATTCGTAGGTAAGAAGAATGCATTATGTGAGAATGATGAATGATACGCAATGATATATTAATAGTATTTTTTTTCTTTAATCAAAAGAAACTTCGACAATTGGATTGCAAATTTCATACAGTGGGGAAACCCCGTTTTATTGAATTCAAAGATTGCGGAAATGGAAATACAGTAATTTACAAAGTGCTGTAAAAGGAAAAGTCTAAACTTATGGATCCTGAGTCCTAGGTGCTGGTTCTGGTACTTTCCTTTTCTTTGACCGGGGCTCTTTAGCCGTTGTCGGGTTGTCATTCCTTTGCCAAGTGAAAGGAGCGAGCAAATTCCTTTGGTCTTCTGGATTTTCTACAGCATGTTGCTCTAAAATCTCGATCAGAGCATCTTTTTCTTTTAATAGTTGCTGTATTTTGTTACACTCCACATTGAGAATACGGTATTTGTTCTTCCAAGATTTCTTCTCCTGTTAAACTTTGTTGAGAGTAACCTGAAGCTTTTCCGTATCAGACATAAAATAAAGGACAGATTCCTTTAACGGAAGAACTCCTTGACGAGGGTAAGTCATCCTTAGCTTGAGAGCTATAGTTTGTACCCAGTGGAGATAAGGTTCCACGAAGACACAGTTCGATTTTCCTAGAGACTCTCTTCCTTTCTTGTGAACATGTTTTCAGGCATGCACTATTTCTGTCTTTAGTGCCCTGTCATTTTCTCCTTCCTTGAAGAAAAGACCTTCCAGATGAACATTACGCGGGACATGTCTCATCGGGTATCCAAATTGACGACGAACCAAAATTAGATGATAATTGATTCCTTCTTTAATTACTATGAGGGGTACATTAGGGAAATTTCCACAACGGTGAATGATTCTTATCCCGTCATAGATCTGATTGTACCAATCGATGTCAGAGTTGGTAAGAGACATGATTCTCTGTGACCAACGTAAAGTATTCTTATGATCCCAAAATGCAGCAGACTTGGGTAAGTGGGAAATGAACCATTTGTAAAGTAAGGGTACACAACATGTGATCATTCCTTCGCTATACAAATTCCTTAAGTGTACAGAATGATAAGCATCCGCGAGTAAGGTCGGTACAGGGTTTCCAATTAGAAAAATCCTAATGGCATTGATATTAATGAAGTCATCGATGTTGGGAAACAGAAATAACCTGTAGGTGAGCAAAACAAAGGTGCACTCGAAAGCAGTCACGTTCCCTATACTAGCAAAGTACAGGGCCTTCTTTATCAGAAACTTGGCTGGTAAACCTTGAATTCCACCCTTAGTGGTCATGTGAGTCCTGACTTCTGACTCGTCCAAATAGATTGCTCTTGCAATGGTTTGATCCTTTGGAATTTCTTCCAGTCCGAAAAAGGGAGCTTGGTCAGTGATGGGTAAATCAGTCAGGTGAGAGTACTCCTCTAGTGTTGGTGCCAGTTGATAATTTGGGAATGTAAAACAGTGATAGACCGGATCGTAAAACTGAATCAGAGTAGACAGTTTTCCTTCAATTACATGGACCCTTAACAGAGACAACAGTCCTCCATACTTAGCTCTGAAAGAATCAGGGTTGGTGATCATCCTTGCTAATCCTCTCAAATCCTCTAGTTTTGGAACCTTGAAGGTGTACTTGTGAGGCTCCCTTCTACCGAAATCCATAACGTAATCTTTCTCTCTGATATTTGCAATCATTGTCTTAGTTTAATTTGAAAAAGAGAGACTAGAAGAGAAAATTTTTCTTTGTTTAAAGTCTTTTAATGAAATGAATGCACGAATGCAGCACACAAAAACATAGAAAAAAATGGGGTCAAAGGTTCAGTGTCATGAAGTCATGGCTTTACCCATCCCCAAAGGTTATACAAGTGATTTTTTGTACCTGTCCTCAAAATCATTGACCCCTCTTGGGATAACAACAGCAAGCTGGTTCACCCGAGCGAGCTGATGTATCTTAGAGTAATCTCAAATGAGGGTAGTATCACGTGACAACTATTTCCAATAGCTTCCGCACTACAAAATAGTAACATGGTTTTAGCCTACTAAATCATCAGTTTCATAGAATACCACAATCGAACAATCTACTTTCAACAACCGAAGTCGTATAGGCATTGAATCCGCAGAGGGTCTCTTCACTGATCCGATGGTCTACCAGGGTCTCTTATTTGGGAGTCACTCCCTGTAAGATTACCCGTCTAATGCCATCACTTATCTTAGGTGTCACTCAAACTTTCCAGATGCGGCATCACCCGCGGTCCCATTAGCAGAAAAATAAACACGGATATCAATTAGGAAAAGCGATATATATATATATATATATATATATATATATATATTCATTCCTAAAACTAACATCCTAGACCTCTTAAGAGCTATAATCCTAGTCCTATACAGATAATGAATCCCCAGCAGAGTAGCCATTTTACTGTAGCGAGCGGTTTTTGTTGGTGACGCGACCACCTTATCGCTGGGTTTTCCTCACCGCAATGAGGAGGAGGGGGTGCTACTTTTTGATTTCTTATTTATTCCGTGAAGCTAGAAGGGAAAGGGAAACTATCTAAAACTAACCTTGCACGCGAATGTTTAACTGAACAAACGCTTTTAAAGAGATTGGGGGGTCCGGGGTCAGGTTATACAATGGGGAGTTGTCAATTACCCATCCTATATGTGGTTATGCACAGGATATTAGCTTTAGGCTTCGCTTTATACTTGATAGTGTTTATCCGTTAATGGGTTGGGAAAGTTTCTTGGGAATTATGAGTGAGTGAGTGAGTTTTTGTTGATGTTCGGGTTATTCCCGATGTTTTTGGTAAGGTGATGGACCTAAGTTTTGATTGATGTGTGAAGGTACTGGACCGAGAGTTTTTGTTTAATATGCTCGCTAAGATTTTGCAATCTTATGCCTACGTATTCCCGTTTAAATGAAATATGGAAATCAGAGCAATCATAGTTCCTCCTATTCTAAGGGAGGAAAAAGATGGTTTGGTGTCTTGTTCAAAGCCCAAGATTGAAGCTAAAAAGGTTTATTTGTGTCTTGTTCAAAGCCCATATTGAAGCTAAAAGGTTTGACTGAGAGAGAAGTTGTCATCTCTAAAGAGGGGTTGGACTTCCTCTGAGGGGATTGTTGATTTTTGTGTACCTTGATCGAAGCCCAAGGTTAAAGCTAAGAGGTTGATTGACTCCACTAGGGAAGTCCTTATACAAATCCTAAGAGGAGGCTAGAAATGACCGGCTCAACAAGAGAGTGTTTTATCTGTCTTGTACAAAGCTCAAGATTAAGGCTAAAAAGAGACTGACTCTTTGGGGATATCATTATACAAAGCCTAAGAGGAGGCTAGAAGTTTGACTTTTCTGGGGAAAAATGTTTTATCTGTCTTGTACAAAGCCCAAGATTGAGGCTAAAAGGGGATTTTGACTCCGTCGGGGAAGTTCGTATATGTCTTGTACAAAGCCCAAGATTGAGACTGAAATGGGAAATTTAACGAGAAAGTTTTGAAGATTTATGTCTTGTACAAAGTCCAAGATTGAGGCTAAAAGGGTGGACTCAACAAGAGAGTGCTAAAAGGTGATTGACTCAACAAGAGAGTCTGGAAAGTTGATCGACTCAACAAGAGAGTCTGAAAAGTGATTGACTCAACAAGAGAGTCTAAAAAGTTAGTGGACTCAACAAAAGAGTCTGAAAAGTGGTTGACTCAACAAGAGAGTCTAAAAAGGTTAGCTCTGCTGGGGAGAATCATTTGTACAAATCCCAAGAGTAGGCTAACTTCGCTGAGAAAGGATCATTATACAAAGCCTAAGAGGAGGCTAGCTTTCTGGTGAGGATTATTGAGATCCCTAGGCAGGTCCAAGTGGGGAAATTAGCTCTTACTGAGGTGTACAGAAGAGTTGAGATATCAGACACCCTGAGGTTCTAATTTGGGATAATGTTATACTGACCCTGGTTGGGGAATTTTTAGGAGAGAGATTGGGTTTTAGAACCCACAGGTTTTAACTCAACTGGGAATTAATCGGGTGATCAGGGTTCCTCCTACGTTTGTAGGGAACTTGAGAATGTCTTTAAGACTCAAGGGGATTTAGACTGTCCAAGTATACTGGTGTTGAAGAGTTTTATATTTTGTATGATGCCTAAAAGAAGGTGGGTGTTTTTAAAGGATGAGAATCAACCCTAAACTGGTATGATGTTTTGACACTGGAAAGACTGCTCTAGCAAAGGATGACTAAGTTCTGTCTTATACCTTTAAGAGGTCTTCAGGGTCCTTGTATTAAGCCCAAGAGAAGGCATGAGAACTTCTAAGAAGCTGGAGAGTCCTTGTACAAAGCCCAAGAAGAGGCGGGGATGCTTTTAGGAAGCCAGTGGGTCCCAAACCAAGAAAAGTTCAAGAAATGCTATTCACCGAGAATAGATCATTTAGTGAAAGTTCTGAGGTTTGAAGAAACTCAAGAGATGCTATTCATCGAGAATAGATTAACTCCGGGGAGTAGAATTTCTTTGACAATTTCTAATAGTGACAACCTGAGAAAAGGTTCACGAGGAATACTGCCTTTCTCTTTGTTCCGTATTGTTTAAGCCCAAGAGAAGGCAAGACTGTATCTGGAAATCCTATGGGGATCGAGTTTTGACTGTATTTAAAGAGTGACCAACATGGCTTTACCTAGTTCTAGACCTAGTTGTCGGGGAAAACTCTAAATAGCTATACTAGTATATATACAGTTAATATATGACAAGTATCTAAAAAGGATATGAAAGAAGACTTACCGTGCACAACTTCCCACAATACAATTATATATATGAAAGCGAATAAATGAAAGCTGTTAAAACTTACAGGTGAGCAAGCTTCCATGCTGTATTGTTAGTTGTTCAATGAAAATAAAGAAAGTTTTGATAACAACATGTATATTTCAATCTAAATCAAAAGGGAAGTTGTTTTTGAAAAGATTGTTGGGGCTTATACTCAAGGAGAAACCCAAGGTTTAACAGTGATCGCACCGTTGTTTTGAAAATGTACAGAGGGACTTATACAAGGTGTGAGGCCCAAAAATTGTTTTAATTACAAAGGGATGAGACTTACACTCTATTAGAGGCCCAAAGGATGTTAAAAAAAAAGAAACGGGACTTACAACACGAGGGTAGGCACAAATGATCTTTTGTTTTGAAATGGCGATCGCGCAGAGATTTTTCTTTTAACGCAGAGGGACTTATACAATATCTGAGGCCCAAAATGGTTTTGGTTAAAAGGGGATTGGGTCTTACACTCTATTAGAGGCCCATGAGTGTTTGAAAAAGATTTGTTAGGGTGAAAATCAAAGAAACCCTAATTTTGTTAAAAATGGAATTAATTTTGATTAAAAATTAATAAAATCATTGAAAATATGTGAGAAATGAGTGGTGATCTTGGATCAATGTCTCAAAAAGTTATGTTTTTATCCACAAAATGATTGAAAACCATTTAAGTTTGGAAAATCAAGAGAAAGAAAATTTTTAAAATGTTAAAAAACAAATAAAAATTAATTCTTTTAAAAAATATCAAATATGTGAAATAAATAATATTTTTGGGGAATTTTTGTAAAATAAAATATTTTAACATTTTTGTGAATTATCGAAAAAAGAATCAACTCAAAATCATTAAAATTCAGAGAGAAATTAATTTTTGAATCAATTAAATAAAATCACAAGAATTCAAATATTCAAATATTTGAAAAAGGGCGCCAATAACATCTTGTTCTTGCCCGCGTGCCCTGTTTTGCCCATATTTGCGTTTTCTCATCAATCTCACTGAATACTTGATGGAATCATACAATCCACATATCAATCTGCTCGTTTTCAACTCACGATCATGTCCATGGTCTTTAATTTCATTTATTTTAAGCATGGAATGAGAAATTAAAACAAAACCTCAAGAACCCTAATTTCTGCATGAAGGCTAAGAAATTTGATACACGATTCATACAAAGTAATCAATAGAGGGGAAACATTCTATGCATGATTATGAACATTTGGAAAAAGTTTTGTGCGAGGAAATATGCATAAATTATGAGATGACCAAGTTTAGGCTTACTTTAAGGTCGTGGCAGCAAGAGCAATTTGATTTTTGAGTTAGAGGTGTTACAGATGGGTTGTGATGATCTGGACAGATTCCCTACACCATATGGAGTGTGTTTGAAAGCTTGGATTGATTTGAAATGAACTGGAACAGATTATGGCACCTCAACTCCAACTTTGTTGAAAACTTGAGCAAATGGATGATGATTTCTTGAATTTGGTGTTCCAGTTGTTGGTTTAGTGTTTGATCAACTCACATATGATGTTTATGAGGTGTGTGTGTGATTGGTTTGGTTGGAAACACATTCTAATTCAAAACCCGATAGTAGCTTGCATTAGAAGGCATTTTTGGAAGTGAGAGTGTGATTTTGAGAAAGGCAAGTGTTATAGGCCTTTGGTGAACTCAATCTGATCAGAAATGAGGTCTATTTATAGTGTGTCAAGTTTGTTTTGGCATCAATAGGGAATGGCAATTGCAGCAGGCCTTTGGCCAATGTGGATCAAATGGAATCTCAAGTCTCCTCTAGCCATTGATTTGAGATTAGAGCACAGACCTATGGTTCTTTGATTCAAGGATAAGGCTTGAATGAAGTGTTCATATTTGCTTTGATACATTCCACCTCTAAGCATCCATTGAATGTTCCAAAACAAAATTGGAGTCTTGAGGAATCTTTAGCTTTTTAGGTTTGGCATGCTACTTGTAGATCCAAAGACTTGGGAGGCTTATGGATCAGTGTTTGTTCGTCTTTGGTCTCCCCCTGAGGTGTGCAAATGGATATACTTGTTTTTCATTTTCCCAAATTAATCAAATCGAGCCCTAATGCACAAATCTGCCTTGCACAACAGTTTGCAGTAAGGCATGTTGCAGCTGTCATAACTCCTAGCTCAGATGGAGTTTGACGGAGTTCATGGTCACTTTGGAAAGCTGACTCATCCTATTTAAAATGATGTCCAACTTTGGTTTTGAACCAACTAGAATTACAATGAAAAATTCCCCTACATTTGGGAAAAAATAAGGCAGATTCTGACTTAGTGAAAATTTCACTAAGTGTTGGAAAAATGTCATTTTCATGTTTTTTGTGATTTTGATCACTCCATAACTTAAAATCCATGAGGAATTGGAATGAGTTGTAGTTGAAGCTTTTAAAGTATGCCATGATAGCTACAGATCCATCTTTGGACCATCCAAAATGGTTGCTTGGATCTCAAGTTATGGTCCTTGGAAGTTGGTACCCTAGCCACTTTGTTCCATAACTTAGAAAATTTCTAAGTTTTTTATGGTTACCCCTTTTACAAGTTAACTCACTTTCTTTGATTTTCCTTGATAAATGATGATTCAAATCACATATTAACATTGTTTTAGGGTTAAAGAACCATTATTGTCAAAAATCTCAAAAAGTCAAACTTGATTTTGTGCACAGTTGACTTTTTATCGGATGAAATCAAAACTGTGCGATCCTTGGTGAAATTAAGTCCTTGACCTAAATCAAACCTAATGGATATATTCCATAGGTGTTTTAGGGTGTATTGAATCATGTCCCAAGGTTTGGGAGCTCGCCTGGGTCAAAAGTCAAAGGTACAGTTGACTTTTCCTTTGAAACCCTAATTGTGGTCCTGATGAAATTGAAACTTGTGGATCAAGCTTCTTGGATCAATCCATTGTTGTAAATGGATAAATGTAGTGTATTGGAGACCCTCAAATCATGTCTTGAGGTCTTGGCTCAGGTTTTGTCCCAAAAGTCAACTTAGGAGTGAATTAGGTCAAGAAACCCTAATTCTTGATTTTTTTTATGAATGCTTCCCCTGAGGTTAAATTGACTTGATGATTGGGTCCATGAGTTCCCTTGGAGTATCTTAAGTTGTGATTTGAAGCAATGGCTCATGCCCAGAGGAAAATTTCCATCTGGAGGTCTCAGTCGACCAAAACCCTAATTTGGTGACACTGGCGATCTTGAGGCTTGATCCACTTGGAATGCTGCAAACTTGTGCTTGATTCTTGATGTGGGAGTCCTCTTGATCCTTTATGGGTGTTTGAGAGGTTTAGACAAGTTGAATATCATGTCGTTCCTTGATTGATCCTTTGCCTAAGTGTCCTGAGAGGGCCCAAACCCTGATTCTTGATTGTAGTGAATGCTCAACAATCCTTGAGGAGATTGATGAGGCATGAAGGTACATCTATATTGTGATGATGATTTGCACAATAATGGGAAATCTTAGTGGTCAAAATTTGGGGTATGACAGATGGCACTGTGAGTTTTGGAAGTGTGGTGGGAGTGAAAGAAAGGTTAGCAGGAGGGACTCTTCTTTATGGATAAATCAAACAGAAAAATAAAAATATTTCCTCTTAAAAGTAGTCGTGTGTGTCTATAAAATGGTGAGTTTTGGTATTGATATACTCAAATGTTGTGAGTTGTCCTTGTTGTGGGGTGTTGCAGATGCAGGGCTCATTGTATAGTTGTTGTTGCTTATGGTTGGTTTTAGGGTAGGGAGGTACATTGGTGCAGTAGCTTAGATGGTTTGCAGCTTGGTCTGACTTTATTATTTTTTTGTGCTGCAGGTTTTGCAGACAACAACTTTGTGAAAGTTCATGAACAAGTTATGCAGGTCTTAGAGTTTTGTGGGAGTTTTGGTTATAGCAAAAGAGTGTCATAGGATCATGCGCATGATGTACTCTTATTTTATTAGTTTTTTATTTTATTTTGGCTATATGGGCCTTTTCATATAAGCGGGCCCTTGTTTTGTTGTAATGAAATTTTTTTTAGTATGATGAACTTTACTAAAAGGTGAATTTGGGTTTATGGACAATTGGTTTAAGAAATATGAAAAAAAAACAAAAAGAGTAACTTGGTCTTTATGGATTTAAAAAATAGACATTTGAAGTAGATTGGATGGATGGAAATGATTTAGGACGAAATGGGTAACGAAAATAAAAATGGATAATAGTTTTGAAAAGTGGATTTACAATGCTATTTGGATAAAATAGAAATGAATAAATGGATAAAGATGGACTTTTGGTTAAACATGGAAATTATATGGTTTAAAAGTTGGAAAATTGGACTTGTTGGATAAACGAATGAAACTAACATTGGTTAGGGGAACGGGCATGGGTAATAGTAATGCGCCTCTACACATGAACAACACTTAAAACGTTGACAATTGAACCAAAATGCCACTGATCCTGAATGACATCACCAACTCGAATCCATCTTAAACTGATCGTGATTGAATGACCAGATTGACGAATCTTCATACCAATGATGAGAACTTGAATCACACCATCAAGACTTGCTAGTAACATGAAATGTAGCGACTGCTTTGACCTTCGATGGCTTTGTATCTTCAACAAACAGCTTGGATTGATAAGATACCCTGGTTTGATGATCTTCAAACATAAAGAATGAAACAATCTCCACTTTCCCTGATTCAGAATCTCTGCCACGACCTGATGACCTGATACTGAAAATAAACCACTTGTTTGACCAAGATTAGATCAAATTTCCACTGAATCTCCAACCACAATGTACACACCCTTGACCTGAGAACCTTGTCTGATCCTTGATTCAGTCTTACAAGACCTGAGCCTCGAAGAACTTGTGACGAAATCAAATTGCACTGGATTACTAAGGAGGGGAGGTCTTTTAGAAGTATGAGAAATTGCTTGGTTAAAGAATTAACCAAAACTTGATTAATTAACCCCTGAAGCCTCTTGAAACAAACCCTAATTCACATATGAAACCAAGCAAACGAAGTCTGATAATTTGGTTAGTTATGCAAGGATGATTGGCCTAAGATGCTTATGCAAATGATGATGACATCTAAGGGGTAAAATTTGGGGTATGACAGTTGCCTTTATTTATATAACTTTACCGGATGACATGAGTGATGACGATCCTCATAGAATCATGGTGAAAGGTATTTAAATATATGAACGATGGTTTTTATACGTTCTTTCACTATTTGTTTTAGTTAATATTTTGCCATTGTTTATTTGTTTTACATCTCTTTTACCACATTTTATGCCTTGGTTGTGTCCTTTCGTCTTTTCAAGTTCATACAAACATTCAAGAGGAATCGGAGCGAAAGAACGATAAAAATCACAAGTTTTGGAAGAGTTTTAAGTAGAAAGACAGTAGCCTGACATGGCCACCCGTGTCGCCTGACACGACCCGTGTCAGGAGAGTACCAAGAAGAGGCAATGTTGGAAATATGGCAGGGGGCTGACACGGGTGCCTGTGTCAGCTGACACGGCCCGTGTCAGCATGTCTGGAGCATAATAATTTTCTTCCCTCAAACCAATTGAAATTGCAACGTTCTTAATGCTTTTTCGATCGGACCAATTGAAATTGATTTACGGTTAGGGTTAAGTCGACAAACCAACCTAATGCTTTTGTAAAATAATATTGCGGTAGATATTGCTTAGGAATGGGGATACCCCGTAATAACCTTTAAAAATCTTGTCAAAACTATTGCTTGATGTTATTCCGAGATCTCTAAGGAATTAGGGTCAAGGGAGAATATCAAAGGTTTTTCTGTTAAGGAATTAAGGAAAAATACTAATAAGATTTGGTAAACTAAGGGTTGATGCATGTCTCTTTGAATGATAATTGGGTTTATTGCAGAGAAATCTATACACTCTCCCTAGCATAACTTCTCATATTTGTCTAAGTCATTTTATTCGTTCTACTTATTTTCTTAATTGTTATTATAATTTTCAAAACAAACAAACCCTTAAGGAATTTTTGTTTAATTGAAATAACATCTGCACTTATAATTACATGCAGTCCTAGAGAAATCGATTATGGGGATAACCCCTACTATTACTACATCAGTAAAAATAGTACACTTGCTATTTTCCTGATCAATATAGCAAACCAAAATTTTTGCCCTTAGATGCAATGCTATGGACAAGAGAAACTATGCGGATGCTGGCATGCCATGAACTCTAGCATGGTGATATGATGGTATGATGATGCAAAATGCAGACAAAAAATAGGAAACAAAGGGGATAAAGGTCAACAACCATAGGTAACAACACACTGGGGATGATAAAAAACGATGGGGAACAGAAACAAATTGGGAATATCTAAAGTGATTTATCAACAGGTTCAGACGTGACCAGGTGACACTTAGAAGCAAAGATCCTCACCAGAGATAGAACCAAGACAAATGGTCTCCACTGGGGAATATCCAGAGTAGTTACAATTGGTTCAGACATGACCGGGTGACACTCTAGAACAAAAGGTAAGCGGAAAAGATCTTTACTGGGGATAAAATCTAGAAAGAAGTATGATCTACACTGGGAATCAAGTTAAACAAATGGTTGACTTTCTGACAAGAGAATCAAACAAAAAAAGAAAATGATCTTCTAACAAGAGATTACACACATAGAAAAATGACCTTCTAATCAATAGATAAAAGAAACTGAGAAATGATCTTCTGACAAGAGATCGAACAAACATTGGAGTTTTCACAAGGGAATAAACATCCAAATTTTGGGAAATTCCTTAAAATGAAGAGTTTAAACGGGATCTTCAGGAAAAATCAGGAAGAAATAGGGTAATTGCAAACTCTGCAAGTGCCAAATAAATTGGACTTAGACCACAAGCAAGGGTAAAAATCGGCTTCTGACAGGTCAATGCCAGTAACTACTGGACTTCCAAGGGGATGTTGGTGACAACCAAACTTCCGGTACCAAACAAAGTTGAATAAAAGCACCAATAATAATTGGATTTAAGGCAATGCCAGTAACGACTGGACTTTGAGAAGGACTGGTGACGACCAAATTACCAATACCAATAACAATTGAATTTTAAATAACGCCACTAAAAAACTCGACTTTAGATACCAATAACAATTGGATTTCTGAAACGATACCAGCGACAACTGGATTTTAGGATACCAATAACAATTGGATTTTAAACATTGCCAGTAACAACTGGACTTCACAAGGATATTGGTAACAACCAAATGAACAGAAACTGATAACAACAAACTTGGAAATGCCAATGACAATTGGACTTGCAAACAACAAAGTTAGTAACAACTAAACTTCACAAGAACACTAGTGACGACTAGACAAACAAAATCAAAAGGCAACTAGTAACAACTAGACTTCAAAGGTGACACTGGTGACGACCATACAAACAATACCAATAACGATTAGATTTGCAACGAGTGCCAACAACAATTGGACTTTCACCGAAGATTCCTAGTAAGAACTAGACTTTAAATATGCGGTAACGATCAGATTCAACAATACCAATGACGATTGGGTTCAAAACAAAGATGCTAGTGACAACTAGGCTTCAAGAGACTATAGGTAACAACCAAATTTTAACAAAATGCCAGTGACGACTAGCCTTAGGCGGGAAATTGGTGACAACCAATGATCTCAATAGAGGTGCCAGTTACAACTGGGCTTGGGGGAATATATGGGTGACAACCAATGATTTTAACAACGATGCCAATTATGACTGGACTTAGGGGTCAAAAAGCTACAACTAACAACAAAACCTGGAAAGATGCCAAATGCACATGATATGGCATGATGCAGATTCTCAATGATATGCAAGAGCTGACTCTAAAGAGAAACAAAGAATGTTGAGACTCAAGGGGAAATAGATAAAGATATCCATTTCGTTGGGGAAAGAAAGAATCACACTTAATCCAGGGAATAAAGGAATCCAGAGGTTCACTGGAAAATACACCTACTTCACTCGGGGAAGTATGAGGCTATGGCCGCTTGCTGGGGAGATATAGTATAACCTTAGTGAGAACAAAAGGGAGCTCCATTGAGGACAAAATCTTCATCATTCAGACATGTATCATATGGAGGACACTGGGGAGATCCTCTTCAATCTTGGTAACCACACACGACCAAAGGATCCATCCAAAAAGGTATTATTATTTCATGCTTCAATGGGGATTTTGTCGAAATAGTCTACAATGTTTCTGCCACCTTAAGACATCTTGGAGAACATGTAATTTCCACTAAATCCTTCCACAAGCCAAAGAAAATTTATGTTTTTCATTATGTTTTCAAAAAACTGTTTTTAATTCAAAACTTTCCACTTTCAAAATCAATAATAACAAATAAATGACATTTTGCATAACAAGGAAAAGTAGAGAAAATGGTAAATGAAAAAAAATTGAATGGTCTAAAATCTGATTTTAGTCAAGAATGGTAGCTCGCAAATGGCAAAGCTCCATGGAACATTACAATTTGAAAATGGCAATAGGGAAAGGTTACATTGAATCCAATGACAACTACTTGCCCTAATAACTAAGAATCCCCAAAACCTTGCTTCTGACGGGAGCGGCTGGCTTGAACTTCTGCTTGGATTCTCCTGCAATGGTGACAACTAATCTGATGCACTGAAATGCCTTTTTCCCCTAACTTTTGCCTGGATCACCCTTTCGGGTTTTTAATCCACCGGGACACTAATTTTTGCGTAAGCCGCCCTTTCGGGTTTTCAACTTATCGAGCTCTTATTTTTTTGATTTTCATCCTTAATTTTTTTCCTGGATCTCCTTCCTAGGTTTTGATCCACCAGGATACCCACTTTTTCCTAAGTCGCCTTTCCAGGTTTTCGACTTAGCGGGTTCTTTAGGCATAATATTTTCTTACTGCATCAGAGTTCATAGGGTGTGTAAGTTGTTCACATCCATCGTTGTGAGAATTAGTGAGCCTCCCGAGAAGACTGATTTCACCACAAACGGGCCTTCATAGTTGGGCGCCCATTTTCCGCACATGTCCTTATGAACTGGTAAGATTTTCTTGAGTACAAGTTATCCTTCTCCGAATTCCTTTACACAAACCTTCTTGTTAAATACTCTTTTGACCCGCCTTTGATACAACTGACTGTGACACATCACAGTCATACGCTTCTCATCAATAAGGTTCAATTGATCAAATCTTTCTTGAACCCACTCTGCTTCATCAAGCTTGGTCTCCATCAGGACTCTCAAAGATGGTATCTCAACTTCAATGGGAAGAGCTAAATCCATCCTATATACCAAAGAAAAAGGAGTTGCCCCTGTCGAAGTTCAAACAGATGTTCTATATCCGTGAAAGGAAAATGGCAGCATTTCATGCCAATCCTTATAGGTCTTCACCATTTTCTGCAGAATCTCTTGATGTTTTTATTTGCAGCTTTAACGGCTCCGTTCATCTTTGGACGGTAGGGAGAAGAGTTGTGGTGCTCGATCTTAAAACTTTCGCACAACCCTTTTATCCTCTTGTTGTTCAAATTAGTCCATTATCTGTTATGATTCTACTCGGGATACCATAACGACAGATAATCTCCTTCTTGATGAAACGGGCAACCACTTGCTTGGTTATGTTGGTGTAGGACGCAGTTTTGACCCATTTTGTGAAGTAATCAATAGCCACCAATATGAATCGATGACTGTTGGAAGCTTTAGGCTCGATTTCCCCAATCACGTCAATGCCCCACATAGAGAAAGGCCAAGGCGATGACAACACATTAAGCAATGTTGGGGGTACATGCACATTGTCGGTATAAATTTGACACTTATGGAATTTTCTGGCATATTGGATACAATTAGCCTCCATGGTTAACCATTAATACCCAACTCTCAAAATCTTCTTGGGCATGGCATGTCCATTGGCGTGAGTGCCAGACAATCCTTCATGAATATCCTGAATCAACAGGTCTGTTTCTCGTCTGTCAACACATCTAAGCAAAACCATGTCGTGATTTCTTTTGTATAACACATCATTGCTGAGAAAGAATTTAGACGCCAATCTTCTTAGAGTCTTTTTATCAAGAGATGTAGTATTAGCTGGATATTCCTGATTTTGCAGATAATTCCTGATAGCATGGAACCGTGGCTTTCCATCAATTTCTTCTTCCACCACTTGACAATAGGCAGGCTCAATCTTCCTCTCGATTCGGATAAGCGGCCCTTCATTAATGAATCTGACCTTCCACATGGAGACTAGCATAGCCAAGGCATCAGCTATGTGGTTTTCTGACCTTGGAACATGATGGAGAGTGATCTCATCAAAGTATTGGATCAAATCCACAATATAAGCATGGTACGAGATCAACTTTTTGTCTCGGGTCTCCCGTTCACCCTTAACTTGATAGATAACCAAAGCTGAATCTCCACTAACTTCAAGGATTTTTATTCGGAGATCAATGGCTGCCTCAAGGCCTAGAATGCACGCTTCATATTCGGCGATGTTGTTCGTACATTCAAAGTATAGCCTTGCTGTGAACGGAGTGTAACCACCATCGGGATTCATCAAAATGGCACCTATGCCATGCCTATTGTAATTAGAAGAACCATCAAACATCATCTTCCAATGGGAATCTGGTTCAGGACCTGGCTCTTCACAGTCTTTTACCACCATAATGTCTTCATTTGGAAATTCAAACTTGAGAGGCTCATAATCTTCAATAGACGGATCAACAAGGTAATCTGACAAGATACTCCCTTTGATAGATTTCTGGGTGACGTATTGGATGTCGTATTCGGATAACAACATATATCAACAGGCAAGTCTCCCAGTCTGAGCAGGTTTTTCAAAAATGTATTTTATTGGATCCGGTTTTGAGATCAATAAAGTAGTATAACAGATCATGTACTGCCTCAGACGCCTGGCGGCCCATGCTAGAGTACAACAAGTCTTCTCTAAAAGTGAATATTAACTTTCACAATCAGTGAATTTCTTGCTTATGTAGTAAATGGCATGCTCTTTACGTCCAGTCTCATCACGTTAGCCCAACATGCAACCCATTGATCCTTCCAGTACAGTCAGATATATAAAGAGTGGTTTTCTTGGGACAGGTGGGATCAAGATAGGAGGTTCTTGTAGGTAGCCCTTAATCTTGTCAAAGCCTTGCTGACAATCAAAATTCCAATCAATAGTCTGATCCTTGCGAAGCAACTTAAAGATAGGTTCACACGTGGAAGTCATATTGAAAATAAACCTAGAAATATAATTCAGGCGTCCAAGAAAGCCTCTGACTTTTTTCTCAGTTTGTGGAGCTGGCATTTCTTGGATAGCTCGGACTTTATCAGGGTCTACCTCGATTCCTCGTTGACTAACGATAAAACCAAGTAGTTTTCTAGATCTAACACCAAAGGTGCACTTTGCAGGGTTCAACCTCAACTGGTACTTCCTGAGTCGTTCAAACTCTTTCAGCAAATGATTCAAGTAATCTTCTTTGCTTTGAGACTTGGCAATCATATCGTCGACGTATACCTCGATTTCCTTGTGCATCATATCGTGAAAAAGAGTGACCATCACCCTTTGATATGTTGCCCCTGCGTTCTTCAGACCGAAGGACATAACCTTATAACAATAGGTTCCCCAAGGAGTAATAAATGTAGTCTTTTCCATATCAACATGATCCATCTTGATCTGGTTATAACCAGAGAAACCATCCATAAATGAGAAAACTGCAAAGCGAGCGGTATTGTCCACAAGAGTGTCAATATGTGGTAGAGGGAAATCGTCTTTCGGACTTGCTTTGTCCAAATTCCTATAGTCTACACACATTCTGACTCTACCATCCTTCTTCGGCACAGGCACAATGTTGGCTACCCACTCAGGATATTTTACAACTGTCAGAAAACCTGCATCAAGTTGTCTTTTAACCTCATCTCTAATCTTCAAAGCCATGTCCGGTATAGTCCTGCAGAGCTTCTGCTTTACAGGCGGGTACTCGGGTTTTAGCAGCAACTTGTGAACAACGATATCAGTGTCTAAACCGGACATATCTTGATACGACCACACAAACACATCAACATATTCTTCTAGAAGCTTCACCAATCTCCGTCTGATTTCTTCCCCAAGTGTAGTACCAATCTTGACCTCTTTCTTTTCTTCATCAGTGCCAAGATTAATGATATCCACCTGCTTCTTATGTGGCTGAAGGTCTGTATACTCATACTCAACCATCTTTTCCAGTTCACCTGGAACTTCATAATCTTCTTCATCTTCATCTTCAGCTTGGTAGATGGGTGAATCAAAGCCAGGAGTGAAAGCAGGGTCATTGGATTCAACAGGGTTTGGGATGGTTCTTCATGTTTTGAATGATTTGATTTATTAAAAGCACAAAAACAAATGCAAAAGAAAAAATGTTTTTTGATAGTTTTTTTGAAAGATTGCCATTTTCTTTTAAAAATAAAAGCTAAAAACAGTAAATGAAACAATGAGAATTTAACAAAATGTCTTCATTGATTATAACAATTTTGAAAGCACAGGGGCCCTACAAAATAATCCTATAGCTTTGGGCATAGCTTTGGAATTTTGAAAACAAAAACAAAAGACAAACAAATTACTTTGGCGAAGGAACAATCACTGGGATCTCTATTTCTTCCCAGTTGTCTAATGCAGCATCATACTGAAACACCAAATGGCTCACATCTTCGTCTTCTTTGTCTTCATCAATGACATTTACTTGGAATCCTCCGCTGATGAATACCTCTCGGATAGCCTTCAGATGCCCTTTAGCGAAGGTTGATGCTCCATCATGAGTTGGTTTGTAACCCAACCCATGGCGATTCAGCTTCGTCTTCACCTCAATGACTTCTCCCAGCCTGCAGGAGTACCTTCTTCAATAGTCGACCTTATACTCTGGGCAGATGTAAAAGATGGACCACCTTTAACCACCGGTTCTCTGACTTCCAACAGAACAACATTTTCTATTTCAAGCAATTCGAAAGAAGTTTCCATCGCGTCCTCGTCAGCCTCGATATACCTGAATGAAGACAGATTACTCACCATCAGATCCTCCTCACCATGAACGATTACCAACTTGTCATCGACAACAAACTTCATCTTCTGATATAATATGGAAATTACAACGCTAGCAGCGTGGATCCACGACCTTCCCAATAGACAACTGTAAGCTGGGTTTATATCCATCACCTGGAATGTGATATCAAAGACATGTGGACCAATTAAGATTGGTAGCTCCACTTCTCTAACTACCGTTCTACGGGAAGCATCAAAAGCTTTGACGTTCAATGAAGTAGCTCTCATTTCTGCCCCATTTTATGCAAGTTTTGCAAGTGTTCTATTGGACAGAACATTCAAAGAAGAACCTGTATCAACAAGTACTCGAGCCAGAGTGTCCTCTTGACACTTCACAGACACATGCAACACACAATTGTGATTTTGACTTTCTCTTGGCAACTCCTATTTTCTGAAGCTAAGGGTGTTACAAGTAGTAATGTTCGTGATTACAGTATCAAATTGGCCAACTGTAATGTCGTGAGTGATGTGGGCCTGAGCCAACAACTTCTGTAAAGCAACTTTATGAGCAGGAAAGCTCATCAAGAGAGACAAGATGGATATTTTAGACGGTGTCTGGTGAAGTTGGTCAATAACCTTGTAATCGTTTTTCTTATGATTCTCAAGAATTCTGCATCTTTGTCATTCAAGACCACTTCCTTATCCGTAGCAGGTACAACAACAACAGTTTCTTTCGGGAGAGCTTCATTTACTCTGGGTTGATAAATACGACCACTACGGGTCATCTTGCTTGCCCCAGCAATATTTGTCACATCTTCATGAACACCCTTCACATCTTCCTTCAGGATAACCTTTCCAGATTCTTGATCAATTACCGTTACATCATGCTTCCACGACACGACTTTAGTATCTTTGAAGTGCAATGGACTGGGTTTCTAAATAATCACCGGTCTTGGTTGACTGACTGGTGGATCAACAGGCTTTGCAATATTTAAAATTGGCTTCGGCACATTGAAAACTGGGGTCGTAGAGCTTGATTCTAGCAATTTGAACACTGGTTTTATCACTTGACATTGGTAAATTAAAGATGGGTTCAATCACTGACACCTTATCTCTCCTCACCTTGCTACCCACTTTCAGAAAACCATTATCAATCAAATTCTGAATGTCTCTCTGAACCAACAATCATCCCTTAGGGTTGATACCACAATCTTCACATTCTGAATGACAATCTTTAATCAAACCAGCCTCTACCAACTTGGCATGAAAGGCTCGAAGCGGGATTCTAATCTCAACAACATCAAGAATCAAAGTCTCATCGGATGCATCTTCAACGACATTAATTGTCCCATGGGTGGGCAAAGGATTATTTTTAACATTAGGCTGAGAGTCACCAAAAGACAAAATCTTATTCTCCATCAATTCCCTTACAATATGTTTCAAGGTAATGCACCCTTCCAAATCATGGCCTGACACACCTTCATGAAACGAACAATGAGCGTTTGGATTGTAATAAGGCGGAAGCGGATCTGGAGGTGGACCCAAAGGCCTTGTAGTTATCAAACCTTGGTGCACTAGTGAAGGATATAACTCTGTATAGGTCATTAGAATGGGAGGAATCAGAGGTTTTACATTCTGTCTTCTATAGGGAGCATTCTGACGAGGAGCCTAAGTCCTTTGTTGATATGTAGGAGCATTGGGCGCTCGTTGATAGGTTGGTGGTTGTTGAACCGGCTGGTAAACAAGTGCTTGTGGTACGGGTGGATACACAGGAACTTGATTATTGAATGTAGGAGTGACGGCGGCCACATATGGTTGCTGACTGTATTAAACATGATAGACAGGATGCTGAACATAGCTCTGTTGTAGTTGTTATTAATGCTTCCAAGGCTGATTCTTCTTTTTTCTTGACATCACATAATTAGTCGCTCATTCTTTTTTCTTATGGAAACTGTTGGAGGGTTTCTTAGCAGTGTTATTGCTGCTTGAGCTACCATCTTCACTAGTCATTTTTCTGTTTTTCATACCAAGCTTGACTTTAACGCCCACAACCACAATATCAGAGAAATTATCAGTCACACTACTGATCATCCTTTCATAGAACTCTGGTCTCACAGTATCAACAAACCAGACAACCAATTCTTTTTCAGTTAAGGGTGGCTCTACCTACGAAGCCGTTTCCCTCCAACGCTGAGCGTATTATTTAAATAACTCAGAGTTCTTCTGGGACATACTCAAAATTTGTCGCCTGTCTGGAGCAAGATCCATATTATACTTGTAATGCTTAATGAAAGCATTTGACAAGTCTTGGAAGCTGTGGATACGAGATTGATCCAAATTTAAGTACCATTTGGCTGAGGCACCCTTGAGGCTATCCTGAAAACAATGAATCATCAGCTTGTCGTTGTTAACATAGGCAGCCATCTTTCTGTATTACATAATCAGATGAGTTCTAGGGCACGTGGCACCCTCATATTGGTCAAAACTTAGAGTTTTGAACTTCAGTGGAAAAACTAGCTCAAATACCAGACACATCTCTCGTGCATCATCACCAAATATATGATTGCCCTCCATGGCTATCACTCTTCTTTCATTAGTCTCAACATTTTCTTTCAGCCTTTCATGGTGCTCATCCCCCTCTTCAGACATATCGGGGATGTTATTGACTTGATGCGAATCATGGAAGTAAGGACGCACTTGTGCTTGCACACCAGTTGGTGCAAAGGTAGGAATTGCCTGAGGAACTTCAGATGTCAGAGGAACAGTCTGTTAAGGTAACTGTTGAATAGTTTGCAATGTAAATGGTGGTGGTACAAAACCAAAAGGAGGACCATAAGGAGGCACACTGGTGGCAGTAGCTGTTACAGGTGTAGGTTCTCCTGTTGTGTTGACGATCTCGGAAACCACGGTGGTCTGGGTGTCCATCTTTGCAGGTATAACCTGCAACATCTCCATAATTTGTCCTACGCTCCCACGTAGGTCTTCTAATTCATCACTAACTTGCTCAATCTCTTGATTCTGTTTTGCCATCCTTCTGCGAGGTTGGGCTCGAGTGTTGTAAGGGTGGTGAGGATTTAGTGTGAACAACTAAAGATGAGACAACATGATGAGCCACGACAAAAGGAAAATACATGCAATGACATGAATGTATGGAATGCAATGCTAATGCAAAACAAACAAAATTAAGGAACTCAAAATCATATTCGCAAACATTATAGTAATGGATAATATAACTTTTGAATAACAAAAGGCTCATTTCATTAATTAAACTTGAAGTTTTACAAAACATCAATACACCTCCAAAAGCCAAATACAAAATAGTTCAAATACAAAACAACAAAACAAAGAAAAATAAGAGCCTAATCCTTCTGACGAGAAGATTCTTCCCCTCCATGAGATCCCTTCATGAGCTTGTCGATCCGCTCCTACATCTTCGCCTTCTCTAAGATAAGCTTATCCACGTACAACTTCCACGCCAAAGAAGTCGGAGGAATGCTTAAGCTAGCAGCTGGCATTGGTGATACGCGAGAGGAAAATAAATCCTCTTGTGCTTTCCTTTTCTTAGCAGATTCTTCCTCTTTTCTCTATCTATGGCGTTTCTGAAGCTCTTCGTTCACGCGGATGATGATGAAGTACTTATTCTTCCAGACTTTCCTCTCCCTTTTGGCCTTAGCCAATGCAATCTTCAATTTTTCCTCTTCACTCATAAAGATTAAAGTGGGGTCCCTAGGAGCCAAAGGTATAGGTTCATGGCGAGGATAGGGAATCTTCAGCTTAAGAGCCCTTTCTTGTACCCATTGTAGATAGGGTTCCAAAGAAATGCATTCAGGATATCCTAACACAGTCATTCCCTTTTTGTGCACGTGACGCTAGGCGTGCACGATCTTAGCCTTGAGTTCTGGGTTCTCCCATTCCTTAAGAAAAATTCCTTTCAATAAGATTGTGTTAGGCCTCTCCTTCATTGGATATCCAAGCTGTCAGCGACCTAAAATGGGATTATAACTTATGCATCCTTTCGTGCCAAGAAGAGGCACGTTAGGAAACTCTCCACAACTATTAATCATAACTACCCCTCCATACATAGGATTATACCACTCTATGTCAGAATGTGTGAGTGACACGATCTTCTTCGACCACAAAACCCCATCATTTAGATCCCAGAAGGTTGCTGACCTCGACAAGCGTGAAATAAACCACTTGTAGAGGAGAGTAGTGCAACAGGTTATCTGACCCCTTCCATGAGAGTTCCAAAGGTGAATGGAGTGGTACGCATCAACAAGTAGAGTAGGAACAGGGTTCTTGAGTAGAAAGATCTTGATGGCGTTGATATCGACAAACTCTTCAATATTTGGAAAAAGGAAGAGTCCCTAAATCAGTAGTGCAAGGATGGCCTCAAAGGTTTCTGTGTCTTCTTATCATAATGATACTGAACCTTTTCTATCAAGAACTTGGCTGGCAATCCAGGGAGCCCTCCCTTGGTGGTTATATGGGCTTGAATGTCAGACAACTTCAGATGTGTAGCTTCAATAATAGTCTTCCCACTTGGTATGTCTTTTAACCCAGAAAATGGAGGCTGAGAAGTGATATGAAGTCCCATCAAAGTAGAATACTCTTCTAGAGTAGGCAACAACCGGTAATCCGGGAACGTGAAGCAGTGATACAACGGGTCGTAGAACTGGACAAGTGTAGCTAGCAGTCTATCAGCCATCTTGAGCTTAAGTAGTGGAAAAAATCTCCCATATTTGTCCTTGAATGCTAAAGGATCTACTAGACCTCCTAGTTTTCTTAAAATTTCCGGCTTTGGACTCTTGAAGGTATACTTTTAGGTTTTCCTCCTCCCAAAATCCATTCTACAATGTCTGCAAAATAATTTTTAGTTCCTTGAAGGGGTTAGAAAAAATGCATGAATGCTTGGAAGGATGGATGAATGTATGCACAAGCACAGGTATACACATATTCACATATTCACATATTCACATATTCACATATTCACATATTCACATATTCACATATTCACATATTCACATATATACATGCAAACAAACAAAGGGCCTAGGTTTGAAGATCACGAGCACGGAGCCATGGTCTACCCATCCCAAATGATGTATACTAAGGGTTCTCATATCTGCAGAACAGGGTTCTAAATAGTTCCCAAAGTCATCAACCCATCTTTTGGATATTAACGACATGCCAATTAACTTGGGAATCAATAATACTCTTAAGAGAGTCTCGTTCGAGTGTAGCATCGCGTATCAACTATTTTGGATTTACACCCTCATAGTCATCGCACTACATCCTAAGAAGGCCAAAGTGGGGTAATGAGGTAACTAAAGGTCCTCAGTCTCACGAGCTCCTAGGTTGAAAGTAATAATGCATTCACGATGGCTTGTTCAACACTACTACTCCCAAGAGGGCCTCAACTGAGCTTGGGATCTGAAGTCAACTTTTTCAGGATTAACTCCCTCAAAGTCTCCTTGACTATACCACCCATCCTAAACATATGTGCACTCAAGTTCGGGTATAGGATTTATCCTCACCACTCAAGGTAACAACCCTGCATACAGAAAAACCCAAACACAACAGACATATATATAGATATTATAAATATACAGGTATACAAGCAAGCAAACATATAAAATAACACAAATACAAATAAGGTAGGCTTAATCCTCTTAGGAGTTGTATCCCCAATGAAGTCGCCATTTTTGTTGCAGTGAGTATCAGATATCAAGCTATTAGTTAACTTGAATCACAAATCATGAAGTTCACCACCGAGCTTTGATTTATCTAAAGGAAAGGGTAAAGATTGAAGAAAACCCAAAGTACGTTATGTAACTACAAAGCTAAGAGAATCTAAGGTTCGGGGGTTGGTTATACCTAGGGAAGATGTTAGCATCCTAAGCATCTATAGTACTCTATAGGAACCTCTTGAATGTATTTGTGTAATGTTATTGTTTGCTTTCTAAGGAAAAGGTGCTAAGGTAAAGACCTAGGGGCTTATTTCTAAGTATGCTCGTCAAAATATCACATCTCGTGCCTACGTATCCTGACTAGGATGAAATCAGAGCATTCGTAGTTCATCCACTAAGGGTGAAGAACTCTTGACCGTGGTCAAGGTTCTAGAAGGAAGTAAGTGTTCATAACCATGACACTTACATAGAGTTAACCAATTCTCTTAAGTCTTTGAAAGACTAACCAAGGGGTTGACTTTAACATAGTCAAAGGGGAAAGTGATTACTCATAACAATGATACTCACATAGAGTTTACAAACTCTATACCTAAAGCTAGGTTACAAAGTCAATTGGCTCCGACAAGGCCAAGAAGGGAAGTGTAAGTACTTATAACAATAGTACTCACATAGGGTTAAGAAACCCTAACCTAAAGCTAGGTTAAATAGAGGAAAGTGGCTCTAACAAGGCCACGAGGATGGCTCTAACAAGGCTACGAGGTGGATAGGAAAAATATTAAGTTATCCTAAATGTGACATGATAGTCAACAGAGTGAATCTTTTCCTTTGAAATCAAGACAATAATGATGCTTAAATGAGGCAACAAATCAACAATTAGGTCAAAGACTAAAACATGTATCAAATAACGAGCACCATGCCAACCAAGAAACAAGTCAACTAGTAAAGAAATTCCTAATAAATGGCCAATAAAACATAGAATAGAAGTCTCTTTTTGAATTTTTAATACTTGAGAAATATATATTTTTGGATTTTTAAACATTTAACAAATAAATTCTAAACTAAATATAATAAAAAATAAACTAAATAAAACCTAAACTTTTTAAATTCTTAAATCAAAATATTAGTTAGAGAAAAATAAATAAAGAAAATATTTTTGAATTTTTATTATTATTTTTATTATTAACACAAACATAACAACATTTTTTAGAATTAAATAGAAAGGATAATAAATAAACAAGTAAAAAAAAACTAAGATTAAGAATAATCAAAACCTAAATAGTCATGAAGAGACAAAAGAGCCAGCATATGGGACAAAGCCCAAAGGGCAGTTGGTACAGGTTGAAGAACTTGGAGCGGGTGGTTTGAATGTGTGGGTCGGATAACCCAGCTTAAATGGTTACAAACCAAAAGGAAACTGAACCTAAGGAGAAGTGGCCATGTTCAGAGAAAAATGCGCTGTTGGAATGGAGAGACGGAACAAAAACGAGGTCACAACATGGTTTGCGATTTAGCGAAATAAACGAAACAAGGATGGAACATTTAACGCTCATCAGAAACAACAAGAGAGAAATAAAACAAAACATCAACACACACATTCCAATTGACCCACCCTTCTTGCTCGTACGACTCGGAGTCTCGCCGTGAATCGCACAGTTCCAAGTTCGTTTGGTTTGGGTCTGTGTTGTTATTTCTTGTCTCTATCTCTCTTCGCCTCTTTCTAAAGCATCTGGTTTTTTGGATCCGTGATGGGTTTGATTTGGTTTGTGAAGACTCTATTGTTGTTGTTACCGTGAAAGGTGATGAACATAATCAGAGGTTTGTGTTGTTTTGTGTGTGTGAATGCCAGATTCGAATCAAAACAAGGGAAGTTTAGCGAGTGGAAAAAATGAAGATGTAAGAATGGTTTTTTCTTTTGTATTGGAGTGATGGCACTGTGAATTTTGGAAGTGTGGTGGGAGTGAAAGAAAGGTTAGCAGGAGGGACTCTTCTTTGTGGATAAATCAAACAAAAAAATAAAAATGGTTCCTCTCAAAAGTAGTCGTGTGTGTCTGTAAAATGGTGAGTTTTGTTCTTGATATACTCAAATGCTATGAGTTGTCCTTGTTGTGGGGTGTTGCAGATGCAGGGCTCATTGTATAGTTGCTGTTGCTTGTGGTTAGTTTTGGGGTAGGGAGGTACATTGGTGCAGTAGCTTAGATTGTTTGCAGCTTGGTCTGACTTTATTATTTTTTTGTGCAACAGGTTTTGCAGACAACAACTTTGTGAAAGTTCATGAACAGGTTATGCAGGTCTTGGCGTTTTGTGGGATTTTTGGTTGTAGCAAAAGAGTGTCATAGGATAATGCACATGATGTACTCTTCTTTTATTAGTTTTTTTATTTTTTATTTTGGCTATATGGGCCTTTTCATATAAGTGGGCCTTTGTTTTGCTGTAATGAAAAAAGTTTTAGTATGATGAACTTTACTAAAAGGTAAATTTGGGTTTATGGACAATTGGTTTAAGAAATATGAAAAAAAATCTGTTTTGGACTGGGCCGAGGCCTGCTCGACAGCCCACACGTTCTGGGATGGCCCAACAAGGACCTTTTTGGCAAGACCAGCGTCAGGCGCTCGCCCTCTCCCCGTCTCGGGCACACGCACGGTGTAGGGCGTCGGGCAACATGCTAGGCTCCCCTAGGGATCGCCTCTCCTTGACGACCACGTGCTCCTCCCCGAGATTCTCATTCGTGCCCGCAAGTTAGTCCTCCCCGTAAGGACATGTCTCTCCTCGACGCGCAAGAGTCCTCCCTGCGAGGACACGTTCATATGTAACCGCCCCACTCCCGATGGAATCGGTCTGCCCTAATTCCGGAGATTTAGGAACGGTTACCCCAGGGCGAAGACCACGTGCTGGTCTTTACTACGCCACGTAAGGCCTGACAGTTACTTGGATTGGGCCTGACAATCCAGCCCAATGCAAGTAACCGTTGGCCCCGTGCTGGGGATTCTCTATAAATACCCTCTCACTTGAGAGGGTCAGGTTATGTTCACTTCTACTCTCACTTCTGTACTTGCCTTTTCTCTGACAACCACCTTACTTGAGCGTCGGAGTACCTTGCAGGTACACCCCCCCGGCCGTCTTCCAATCGCACCGGAGCTGAAGCCCAGACGACATTGTTGGCCACTGTAACTGTCTGATCCAGGTACGATCAGTGGCGCCGTCTGTGGGAACCCTTTGCTTCCCTGTTTTTCCCTCGTTAAACCAAAGCAACTCTCATCCATCACCAACATGGCCAATCCGTCAGTTAACCAGGCTCTGGACACCGTGCTCGCATAACTCGAGAACGGGAACCACCGTGAGGACGCCGTCACCCTCAACTGCGGCGAAGGAGACCTTAGAGACGGGAAGACCGCCTCTCCGGACTCCCAAGATGTGGCTTACAACGCCGCCCGCCAAGACGATCAGCAAGCCATTTTTCAACTTGTCGCTCCACCGCCCAATGCGGACCCGAGCACCGTGGCCCTGTTCGCCTTGATCAATCAGACCAATCAGCTGATCACGCAGCAGAACACCAGAATTGAAGCATTGGAACAAGGTCGGGCACAACGATCTTCCCCGCGAAGACATCGTCGTCCCCCGTCACCTCGCCGTTCTCCTTCCCCGCGAAGGACCCCTTCCGAAGAATCTCGGACCCTGTCGTCGGTACGCCAGGGTCGTCGACCACGTCTCGAGCGCCCCCAGCCGACGATCTCCCAGAAACGCCCTCGTTCCCCACCTCGGAAGGAACCCATGGCCTCCACCACTTCCATGAAATCCAAGCAGACTGAAGAAAGACCGAAAAACCGTCCGAGGAACTCCCCTCCACGGCATCATCGATCACCTTCGAGATCCCCGGCTAGTAGCGACGACGAAGACCAGAGGACCCCTTTGTCGTGGGAATTCATGAACGCCCCAATCCCTGCAGGCATGGAGAAACCCCCACCATTGGGGACCTATGATGGCCTAACTGACCCCGACGATCACGTCGAGAGTTTCGAAGTGATGCTCGACTTCCGTAATGTCAGGGGAGCCATCAGATGCAGGCTGTTCCCCACCTCCTTGCGGAAGGGAGCCATGACTTGGTATAAGGGTCTGGCACATGGGTCAATCACATCCTGGAAGCAACTTAGGCAGCGCTTCACCAAACACTTCAATGCGTCTCGTCGACACCCGAAGACGGAGGCTGCCTTAGAAAGCATCTTCCAAGGGAAGAACGAGTCTCTCCGAAACTACATCGAGAGATTCAACAAAGAAGCTGTCGAGGTCCACACGACCGACGACATGAAGAAATACTTAATTCTCCATGGACTACGTGCCGGATCTGACTTTGCCAAATCCATAGGCCTCCGCAGACCCCGACGTCTCGAGGACCTCCTCGCTCGAGCTCAGAAGTACATCGAACTCGAGGAGACAGAAGCAGCTCAGATCGCTCTCGAGACGAGACGCAGAGAAGGCCCCCGCGGTCACAAAGATGAAGACTCTTCTCCCCGACGAGGAGGAGAAAGAAAGAAAGAGAACCGTAACCGTGATCCTCGGGATCCGCGCGGACCAGCTGGCCGATTCACGGAGTACACCCCGCTTAACACTCCCCGGTCTCGAATCCTCTCCGAATGCCAGAATTCCGAGATTGTGAAAGGAGGAGTTCGCTTCTCGAAGCCCGCTACTCCCAAAGCGAACGTCGACAAATCAAAGTACTGCAGGTTCCACCGGAGCCATGGGCATGTTACCGAGGACTGCATCCATCTCAAGGATGCGATCGAAATTCTGATCAAGGAAGGGCACTTGAAGAAATACGCCCAGAAGAACGATACTCCTCGGCCCAGTTCCCGGGAAGCCCAGAACGTCGAGGAGACGACGCCTCCCCCCGACGAGAGTCACCTTCAAGTCGCCCTCAGCATTACCTGACCCGAGGACTTCTTCGTTCCCCCAATCATTGAAGGACAAGAAGCAATTCGCAACATGTGGGTGACTTTTCCCCACGAGGACCCCGTTACTGCCCGTAGCACCTGGGAATGCTTCCTCAGGGCGATGGTCATCTCTGGGGGAGGACCAGAGAAGCTGTCCATCGGATAGATCAAGCGGAAATTCGACGAGCTGGAATCCGCGACATTGGCGAAGGTGACCACCCTCGAGAAAGTGCGGGGAAACTCCAACCCTATCACCTTCTACTTCGAGGAACTCCCCGGGGGAGCGCCAAACGCCACTATTCCCCTCCTGATCAGGGTGCAGATGGCGAACTTTGACGTTCGAAGGATCCTAGTCGACAAGGGAAGCTCGGTCGACATCATGTATGCTCATCTGTCCAGGACCCTTCAGTTCGACGAGAGGCACCTGACCCCGTACGTCGGGTCCGATCTACAGGGGTTCAATGGAACAACCACTAGGCCATGGGGTTACGTGGAGCTAATGGTCACATTCAGGGTCGAAGACATTGCCCGACAGGTGAAGATCCGTTTCCTGGTGGTCGATTGCCCGTCCCTCTATAACTGCATCCTCGGGAGGACTACACTGGCCGAGCTTACGGCGGTACCATCAACGGTCCACCTCAAAATGAAGTACTACGCGACCAGGGGATGAGTAGTGACGATGCACGGGGACATCGACGCGGCCAGAAGCTGCTTTGACACCGCCATCAAAGGCCTAAGTTCCATCAGCCCCAAACCCAAGACCGTGGCCAAACCACCCCAGGATGCCGAACAGGTACCTCTCCTGCGCGTCAACGCGGTCGACCTCGACAGCAGGTTCTCCGGCGAACCCGACGAAGACAGAGTCGAAGATCTCAACCACCAGGCGGAGAACAACGGGCGGCCTCTCCACCCAACGTGCCCCATCCCAGACGGAGACTTCGAGCTCGTGGCACTCGGGGACGATCCAGACCGCAACGTGAAGATCGACACCGAGATCCCCGACCTGGCAAAGGAGCAGCTGAAGGCGTGTCTGAGGGAGAACACTGACCTCTTCGTGTGGAGCGCGTCCGAGATACCTGGCCTCGACCTCGAGGTGGCTTGTCATCAGCTCGCAGTAGATCCGGCCGCTAGGGCCATAGCACAACGTAGGCATAAGCAGTCTCCCGAGAAAGCGGAGGCTGCTGAAAAAGCTGTAAAAGACCTCCTAGAGGCAAATTTTATTTTGGAAGCCAAATACACGACATGGCTGTCCAACGTTGTACTTGTTAAAAAGAATAATGGAAAATGGAGAATGTGCGTTGATTACACTGATCTTAACCGGGCTTGCCCGAAAGATTGTTATCCCTTGCCTAACATCGACCAGCTGGTCGACAACTCTGCAGGTTACAAACTATTATCCTTCATGGACGCTTACTCGGGATACAACCAAATTCCCATGGACAAGGTCGACAGACAACACACGACCTTTATGACCTCGTCGGGCAACTACTATTACAACGTAATGCCTTTCGGTCTGAAGAATGCCGGTGCGACCTACCAACGGATGATGAACAAGGTTTTCTGGGCTGAAATCGGCGACATTATTGAGGTCTACATGGACGACATAATCGTCAAGTCTGCAGAGGAAGTCGACCACGCCGCGCACCTCAAGAAATTGTTCGACACAGCGAGGAGGTGCCGCATGAGGTTTAACCCGAACAAGTGCACCTTCGGCGTTCGGGCTGGGAAGTTCCTCGGATTTTACCTCACAGAGCGAGGAATCGAGGCCAACCCTGACAAGTGTAGGGCTTTCTCCGAGCTCCCAACCCCGGACTCGAAGAAGTCGATACAATCACTGAACGGTATGCTCACCGCCCTTTCCCGTTTCATCGCCAAATCCGCACAGTACACACTCCCATTTTTCAAACTTCTTCGACAAAAAGTGGAGTTTGATTGGAGTGACGAATGTGAGCAAGCACTCGCCCACTTAAAACAAGTCTTGTCACAACCCCCGGTCCTCTCACGGCCTGAGACCGGGGAGACACTCTTCTTGTATCTTGCGATCACGAGTGAAGCAGTCAGCGTCATCCTCATTCGGGAAACCCCGGACGGGCAGAAGCCAGTTTACTTCACGAGCAAAGCCCTCCAAGGCCCCGAGCTCAGATATCAACAGATCGAGAAAGTCGCCCTGGGCCTCATCACCGCGGCCAGGAGGTTACGCCACTACTTCCTCGCCCACACCGTCGTCGGAAGGACCGAACAACCTATAAGGCAGCTCCTCGGGCGGCCGGACATGGCGGGGAGGATGCTCAAGTGGTTGCTCAAGCTCACCGAGTTTGACATCCAATATGAAGGGAGGAAATCCCTGAAGGCATAGGTACTGGCCGACTTCGTAGCAGAGATGACCGTCCCAGAGACCTCTACCAACAGATCGCAGAAATGGATGATCTATGTCGACGGGGCGTCCAGCCCAAAGGGAAGCGGGGCGGGCATCATCCTCGAAAACGAGGAGGGCATTTTGATCGAGGTATCCCTCGAACTATCGTTCCCAACGTCAAACAACCAAGCCGAATACGAGGCCTTCCTTGCAGGACTTCGGCTCGCGGAGGACCTCGGCGCCAAGGAAGTCAAACTCTTCACCGATTTCCAGCTCGTGGCCTCGCAAGTCCGAGGAGAGTACCAAGCCAAGAACAACAGCCTTATAGAATACTTGGCCTTGGTAAATGAAAAGATGAAAAAGTTCACCTCCGCGGAAGTAACTCACATCCCCCGCGAGCACAATGCCCGAGTAGATGTCTTGTCCAAATTGGCAAGCACCAAGAAGAAAGGCAGGAACAAATCCGTCATACAAGAGGTGCTTTCCCGCCCGAGCATTGACAAACCGGCCATGGTTTCGGACATCAACGCCATCGGGGACAGCGATTGCTGGATGACCCCGTTATACGAATACCTCATGACGGGCAAACTACCCGATGATCCCAAAGAAGTAGGAATGGTCAAGAGGCGGGCATGCTCGTACACTATAGTCGAGGATAAGCTATACCGGCGAGGGTTCTCTATCCCCCTCCTCAGATGTGTCGAGGAGACCAAGGTCCCCGGTATACTCCAGGAGATCCACAAGGAAATCAATGCGCAACACCTCGGCGGACGATCGTTAGCCCGTAAGGTGCTTCGAGCAGGATATTACTGGCCTACCATGCAACAGGACGCCAAGAACACGTCAAGAAGTGCGACAGATGCCAACGACACGGGGACATGCACCTGGCTCCTCCCAACGAGCTCAGTCCATTGTCTTCCCCGTGTCTGTTTGCGTAGTGGGGAATGGATATCCTCGGACCTTTCGTCCAGGGGTCGTATCAAAACAAATACCTCATCGTCGGGGTGGACTACTTCACGAATTGGATCGAGGCAGAAGCATTGGCCAAAATCACAGCCTTCAACATACTGCGTTTCTATAAAAGAAACATCCTTGCCTGGTTTGGCATGCCTCAAGCCATCGTCACCGACAACGGAACACAGTTCACCGACAGGAGCTTCCAAGACTTCGTCACAAAACTAGGCACGAAGCAACACTTCACATCGGTCGAGTACCCTCAAACGAACGGGCAGGCTGAGGCTGCGAACAGGGTAATCCTCCGAGGATTGAGATGCCGATTAGGCAACGCCAAACAACGGTGGGTCGAGGAGCTACACATCGTCCTCTGGGCCTATAGAACAACCCCGCACTCCACGACCGGGGAGACCCCTTTCCGTTTAACCTATGGGACGGAAGCAGTGATCCCCGTGGAGATCAGGGAACCCTCAAGGAGGACAGAAGCGCCCCTCGCTGGGGACGCGAACGACGAAGCCTTGAGGGAAGAGCTCGACTTCATCGAGGAAACACGCTCGGGCGCTTCTCTCTAAGAGGCTTCACTTAAACAAAAAATAACACTGCGTTATAATGACAAAGTCATTAAACATGATTTTCAGGTAGGCACCCTCGTCCTACGAAGGAACCAGAAAGACTCGCAAGAGGGCAAACTCGCCGCGAACTGGGAGGGCCCGTACCGCGTCCGCGCGAAAACGGGGACAGGAGCCTATTTCCTCGAAAATCTGCACGGGGAAGAACTTGCTCGACCATGGAACGCTGAAAAGCTAAAACAATATTATAGTTAAGCACTGCCCGCGGCTCACTAGCATCGCGATCACGGGGACACGCTAAGGTACGAGCGCGGTACCCCTATACAGAACACGATGATCAGAGACGGCGTTGTGTGTACGCGAGGACCTTTGGTCCGACGGGGATACCTCGATCGAGGCCCACCGTCGTTGTACCACTCGGGCAGAACATCCAGCTCGCGATGGGAAGTTCATGCCACGAAGCTAAGACCTCGATCGAGCTCTTAGCCTCGTTAAAGGTCGGAATACGCCTCCGACCGCCCGACCAGCTCTCCACGCGGTCAGGGACTATCAAGGTCGAGCAAATCCCAAAGCCTTATTACTTAGGAAAAATAAAGTATAACAAATAATACATCACACACAATTCACAACACACAAACATCACACATACAGACAAACAAAAATGCATTGAGCGGGCAAAACCCATTGTATAGGTGTTACAATCAAACATCAAAGAAAAACCCCTGGCGCGCAGGCCGGGCACAAATATTACAACAAATCAAAATGGCTTGCAGGCCGACCAAAACAAAGATAAAAAAAAGCCTACTCAGCTGCAGTCCCGTCGGGCTCCTCATGCTCGTGAACTTCGTCCACCCGCATCGGCTGCACGATCTGACCATCCACCACCTCGGCGTCGAGGTCAATCCCTTCGGTGAAGAGGTTGGGGTTGAGGACCCGAAGCTTCTCCACCGCATTCTTGAAGCCTATGCCCACCACCACAAGATTGTCTTCCTCGGCTTCACGGAGCTTCGCCATCAGCGCAGCCCGTGAAGTCAACAGCCTATCCTTTTCGGTTTCCTCCTCGGCGGGGCGGATAGCTTCCTCCAACTCAGAGATCCTCGTCCTGAGACGATTCCTCTCTTCCTCGACACCTGCCAGACGTTTTTGCTCCTCCTCGGCACTCTTCAACTTTTCCTCCATTTTTTGTTGAAGCTCGAGCTGGGCCTGGTTCTGGCTTTTGCAGTCGGCCAGCTCCTTGCTCGCCCTCTCCATCTTAGTCGAGATGGATTGAAAACTCTTCTGCAACCTGTTCAGCTCGCTGGTGGGGCACGCCTCGTCGTTCAGAGCAAAGGCAGCCGCGCAGACCCGCATCACGGCAGACACGTCTTCCACCAACATCCTCCGCCGAGACACCTTATCGACGCTGAAGATAAACTGAGTTTCGAAGCCACCCACGCACAGCGAATTGTTCTCAGTAAAGAAGTTCGGCCTCGTGTGACAGGGCGGAAGCACAAATTTCACGGAAGGAGGACTATCGTGCTCGGTGAGGTCGACGTCCACAGTTTCTGCAGTCCTCTGCCTCTTCAGAGAACCCGAGGGGCTGACGGAGTCACTTCCCTGGCGAGCACCAGAGGAAATCCCGGGTGTCGGGGAGGGAACGAACATCTGCACCCGGAGCTGGTCGACCTGACTCTTGCCTCCTTTCTTCGAAGCGCGGTTGGCTTTCAGCTTCTTGAAATGCTCCTCAGCATTCGACATCTTATCTGCAAAGAAAACAAAGAGGTTAGCAATTCGAAAAGAAAGGTAAAGGGAAGGACATGTCGGGGAGATCACCCCCACCTAACAACTCGAGGGCCTCCTCATCAAAAAATGTCTCGAGAAGAGCCCTAGTATTGATCACTCGGCGCCTCGTCAAGACCTGCCCGTCATCACCCAGAATGAAGTCCCCTTTTGGCGCCATGAACTTTGCTTTGTTAAAACCATTAACGAACGCTACTATCTGCTTGTAGGCCAAGCGATCCCCCTCGAAGAGACGGCTAGGCCTGACGATATAGCTGTCCGTTCCCTTCTTGAAATGTTCTTCAGTCCAGAACAACGGGAACTTGGGCACGAGGGTCTCCTCTCGTCGCCCGCCCACCTGTTTGACGGCCCGGGTGTACATGGTATTCACCGCCTTGTGTGTGACCGGCCTCACGAGGTAATACCGGTACTTGAAATTCAACACGGAGTCCATATACGTGTGAAACAGGCTTGTCGCCTGTTTGAAGGACACCCAACCGTGCCTACCGTCCCCGACCTGTCGCTGGAGGTGGAAGATGCGAAAAAACAAGGGCACAATCGCCCCGATCTTCAGATACTTGCATACCAGCTCGAAGGCCCTAATAAATGTAAGAGAGTTGGGGTGGAGCTGAGAGGGGGCCAATTGCAGCCAGGTAAATACGGCCTGCTGGAAGTCGGTGAAAGGCAGACGCCACCCCGCCTCGTCGAACATGAATTCTTAGACGGGGAACCGCATTCCGCTGTACGTCGAGCAGATCCTGTGTGTGGTAGAGGCCTAAATACGTTCCATGACTTTGGGGAGCCTACAAGGCGGTGCTCGACAGTACAGAATATGCCCTCCTCCTCCAGGTTGACGAACTCAGACATCATGCTCAAGGCCTCTCCGCAGGCCTAATCGTCGGGCGTCCTATCCCCAGCGCTGGACGTCTCCGCCATAGGTGAACTAGGTCCATCGTAAATATCCAATGACCCTACAACCACTTGCAACGCGTCCATTTACCTGAAAAGCAGAAGGAAACGGTGAATTCGATGACCCATATCAAATCCACCCCTTCCACTGCTGATCAAGTGAAAGGGCGAGGAGGGAACGTCGGGGAACGCGAACCCGCGACCGTCCTTGGGTCCGCGGGGGGACCCCCGAGATAGCCAACCAAGGACCCCGAGACATTCTACGTGTCCTCGGGGACTTCATCATTCGTCCCCGGGAGATTCAGCAAAAAGGACTGAGGGACGTTTATCCCACGACCCCGGGACATTCTTCATGTCCTCGGGGACTTCATCGTCTCTCCCCGCGAGATTCAGCAAGTAAACTGTGAAATTTTGCCGTTTTCGCCGGATATTTCGTGATTCCTATAGGAACTTCATCAGTTCACTTTAAAATTCACCCTACAAATGCAAGCGAAAAAGGAAAAAGGAGAAAGGGACTTACTTGAAATACACTTTTTGGGTTTCCGGCACGACGATCGTCGGTGGAGAACGGCGGAGTACGGCGAAAGATAACGGCGGAAGAAAGGAGATTAAGAGAGAGAGAGTCTGAGAGGAAAGGAGCAAAAGGTGCAAATGAAACAAGGTGAGACCTATTTATAGGATCCTCACAGAATTCGAAGAATCTAGGCTACTGGAGTGCGCTACCCTAGCCTAGCCGCCCTACGCAATGATGGCGCCTGACACGTGGCATACATGCGAACCTTCGTTCCCCACGCGCGTCTTTTCGTTTCCCAACGAGCGCCTTCCCATTCACCTCGCTTCAGACTTCTCATATCCCGGTGACGTCGCGCATCCTCGGTAAACCCATCCCGAGGGATCGATTTATCTCTCCCCGGTTGACCTATCGCTCCTCGTTAGCATCTCTTCCCCGACGAGTCCTCGACATGGCTAGCCCTTAAGTCATCGCCCTGATGCTCAAAGCAACGACTTGGGGGGCTCCTGTTCTGGACTGGGCCGAGGCCTGCTCATCAGTCGAGCAGGCCCAACCCACACGTTCTGGGATGGCCCAACAAGGATCTTTTTGGCAAGACCAGCGTCGGGCGCTCGCCCTCTCCCCGTCTCGGGCACACGCACGATGTATGGCGTCGGGCAACATGATAGGCTCCCCCGGGGATCGCCTCTCCTTGACGACCACGTGCTCCTCCCCGAGATTCTCATCTGTGCCCATAAGTTAGTCCTCCCCGCAAGGACATGTCTCTCCTCGACGCGCAAGAGTCCTCCCTGCGAGGACACATTCATATGTAACTGCCCCACTCCCGATGGAATCGGTCTGCCCTAATTCTAGAGATTTAGGAATGGTTACCCCAGGGCGAAGACCACGTGCTGGTCTTCACTATGCCACGTAAGCCCTGGCAGTTACTTGGATTGGGCCTGACAATCCAGCCCAATGCAAGTAACCGTTGGCCCCGCACTGGGGGTTCTCTATAAATACCCTCTCACTTGAGAGGGTCAGGTTATGTTCACTTCTACTCTCACTTCTGTACTTTCCTTTTCTCTGACAACCACCTTACTTGAGCGTCGGAGTACCTTACAGGTACACCCCCCCCGGTCGTCTTCCAACCGCACCGGAGCTGAAGCCCAGACAACATTGTTGGCCACTGTAACTGTCTGATCCAGGTACGATCAAAATCAAAAAGAGTAACTTGGTCTTTATGGATTTAAAAAATAAATATTTGAAGTGGATTAGATGGATGGAAATGATTTAGGAAGAAATGGTTAACGAAAATAAAAATGGATAATAGTTTTGAAAAGTGGATTTACAATGGTATTTGGATAAAAAAGAAATGAATAAATGGATAAAGATGGACTTTTGGTTAAACATGGAAATTAGATGGTTTAAAAGTTGGAAAATTGGACTTGTTGGATAAACGAATGAAACTAACATTGGTTACGGGAACGGGCATGGGTAATAGTAATGCGCCTCTACACCTGAACAACACTTAAAACCTTGACAAATAAACCAGAATGCACTGATCCTGAATGACATCACAAACTCGAATCCATCTTAAACTGATCGTGATTGAATGACCAGACTGACGAATCTTCATACCAACGATGAGAACTTGAATCACACCATCAGGACTTGCTAGTAACATGAAATGTAGCGATTGCTTTGACCTTCGATGGCTCTGTGCCTTCAACAAACAACTTGGATTAATACGATACCTTGGTTTGATGATCTTCAAACATAAAGAATGAAACAATCTCCACTTTCCCTAATTCAGAATCTCTGTCATGGCCTGATGACCTGATACTGAAAACAAACCACTTGTTTGACCAAAATTAGATCAAATTTCCACTAAATCTCCAACCACACTGTACACACCATTGACCTGATAACCTTCCCTGATCCTTGATTCAGTCTTGCAAGATCTGAGCCTCGAAGAACTTGTGACGAAATCAAATTGCACTGGATTACTGAGGAGGGGAGGTCTTTTAGAAGTATGAGACACTGCTTGGTTGAGGACCCAACCAAAACTAGATTAATCAACCCTTGAAACCTCTTGAAACAAACCCGAATTCACAAATGAAACCAAGCAAACGAAGTCTGATAATCTGGTTAGTTATGCGAGGATGATTGGCCTAAGATGCTTATGCAAATGATGATGACATCTAAGGGGTAAAATTTGGGGTATGACAATCAGCTTTAAATCATAAGCATAATCTCTTACACAATACTAGGAACAAAATACAAAGTTTACTAAAAAGACTCAAGGATTAATTTTACAAAAATTAACATAATCTGTCAAAACAGAGCTTAATATACACTATGCCAAAGAAAGGAAAAGACAACTCTTTTTTTGGCCTTTAACAGAGCTTAAAAGCGCTGCCTAAGGTGGCGCTGCCGTAGGTAAAGACAGCGTTTTTTTTATGAGAAAGCGCTGCTAAAGGCCTACTTTAGGCAACGCTTTACCTTTAAAAGCGCTTTCTAAAGTAGGCCTTTAGCAGCGCTTTTAACTGAAAAAACGCTTTCTAAAGTGGCCCTTTAGCAGCGCTCTTTCTATCCTTTTATGCTTTCTATTGGCATCTTTAGGCAGCGCTTTCGTAGGAAAAAGCGCTTTCTATTGTCCCCCTTTAGACAGCGCTTTTGAAAACGCTGTCTAATTTATTTTTTATTTTCACCTTTAGGCACCGCTTTCTTAGGAAAAGCGCTTTCTATTTCCCCCCTTTGGACAGCGCTTTTGAAAGCGTTGTCTAATTTTTTTTTATTTTCACTATAGGTAGCGCTTTTTCTTAAAAGCGCTGTCTTTTCTTCACGTTTTTTTAATGATTTTTTTAAAAAAATCAAATTTTCCTTCTTTTTTATGCAGAAACCTGTATATATTTTCCTTCACATTTTAGGTCATTTCCAATCCTTCACATTTTAGGCCATTTCTAATCTTTATAAATCACATAAACCATTCTAATCCATGATTCACATCTTAGGCCATTTCCATTAACCATTTCCATAATTAAACCATTCAAATCCATAAACCATTCACATAATTAAACATAAACCATTAACATAAACCATTCACATAATTAAACTATTATAATCCATAAACTATTCACATAAACCATTCACATAATTAAACCATTCTAATCCTTTAACTTCTAAAGATCTCCTAATATACAACAACTTCCAAAACTATACAATTACACTCCATAACTACACACCAACTTCCATACCTTATATGATTCTTTTCTCAATAAGGTATTCACACAATTCCTCCATGATTTGTTCCAATTTATCTTTCGTGTAATGATCACACGTGTATTCATCAAAGTACTACATAACAAAACACAATATGCATGATTTAGTTTAAAATAATAAATTATATGAAATATCCGATAAGTATTAAAATAAATCCTAAGTTATAAATCCATACCGTGATGGGAATCTCTAATCGATCCAAATCAAGGATTTCTCTCATAAACCTCAAAACAAAATAACCGCAGTCTATACCGTTACACTGACGAGGACACTACACATAGAAAAACAAATAAGAATTAATATATAGTTGTCTTGTGTTATCAAGTAGCATCACTATTATAAGCAACATTGTGAAAATTAATATACCTCCACTTTGATCCATGTAATGTTGTTTTCTTTAGACCTTGATACTCGAGCTTCTCTTTGTGCTCGGTATACTAGTATTGTTCTATAAAAGAAAAACGTAAATTTAGAACAATCTCACAGAAATAATTAAATATACAAATACACACGAATATTTAGAATAATCTCACTTACGTATCAACCAAGTCCTTCATATTCTGATATGTTGTCCAATCATGATCTAATGAATTCAGATAATACACCATTTCTCTTGTAGGATTAATAGCAACCAACAACCAGTGTCCACTGTAAAATATAACAAAAGTTTAAATAGATAATTTCTACGTAAAAGATACAAAGATTAGAATGAAATTAGAATGAAAATCTTACCTGTTTCCAGTATTATACGGTAAAAGATACAAACTTTCTGTACTGCTGGCCATAAATCTCTGGAGTAAGTGATCTCTTACTGAATTTGGATCAGTAGCAATTGTCGGTGCATTGACACGGGCGCAAGACAAGAAATAGAATCTGTTTGACAATTGATTCCCGCGCATCAATTTCTCATACAAGCACCGTAAATAAAAACATAATAAACATTAGACTATTTTCATTGAAATGTGTAAATAAATTGTTCAACTAATTAAATAATAGATTGATCGGAGTACCAGATGTATGCATGCATAACACCGATGCCTAATTCAATATTCCGAAAAATCTGTTCCATATCCTCTTTTGCAATTATTTCGGAATGAGGAAAACCAAAAACTCCTTCGTCCATGTCTATTTGACGAATAACACCATCCATCAAATCTGATGTTGCCACAAGTGTTTCAAGACACATCCGAAAGCGAGGTGTAAGAGCTCTTTTTGCCTGCCCGGTCTTTGTAGGAGCTCTTTTCTTGCTGGCTTGTTGTGAAACTTGAGCAGGAACCTAAAAATCATATAAGTTAGGTAAAGTAGAAAATCATGAAGCTTTTGAATTCGGATCATAGAATAACACTTTCAATGTACCTCTTTTTGTGATGCAAAAGACTCGTTGTGCGGCAAAATCCCTTTATCCTTAGATGCGGGTTTTGTAGGAGTCTAACATTACCATGTAAAAACATTCAAAATGCTTTTCATAATGGTTCAGAATTGACTTTTGATTACTAAAACATTCATAATGGTTTTCAACATATCTCCTCATCTATGAAAATGAGGTCTGCCGACCATGCAACAAACGACCCTATTGCATCTCGCAACAATGTTGTCTCTGAAACAACGTCAGGTATCGGTAGCAACACATCAAGCTCTAATGCAATATCAACTGATACTTTCAGATATCCATCAGGGAGCAGTTTATGGTGAAGTAAATCTCCCAAAGTGTTATGCACTTTTCCCTTGCCAACTACGGGATAAGTCGGTAACGATAAAAATAGCTGACAAGATGAAATGCCCTAAAGCAATAATAAATATGTAACTGTTAATGTGTATATATGTCAATTAAAATAAACGTGCTAATTTAATTAAAATAAATATATGTCAATTCAAATAAACGTGCTAATTACCTCGGGAATTTTCTTTTGACAATTGATACTAGCTTTGTCACTAGTATCCTTTAACTCTGAACCGCGCTTTTCCGCCTCATATCTCTCTTTATCCTTTTGCAATTCACGGACTTGCTCTTTTAATTCCTCCAACGATTGCATCACTTCTTGATTGCTAGGATTTTTTCTCTTTGGTTGCTTATACAAGGAAGATGGAGTCACACCAAATCCTTTACCCCTCACCAGACCGGAATACTCAGGAACATTTAGTACTCGACTAAGTATGCTTCTGCAATCCTCCTCACCTGTGGTTACGTATTTAGATAGAGTCTCCTAAAATTCATTGACATAACGAAAATTATTAGTGGGGATTAAAAATTAATTATATTTTAATAAAATTTCGATTAACTTAAAGACATAATGTTATACTTACACATTCGTCATAAACATGCTGAACATCTTCCCTAACAACTCCATCCTTGCCCACACGAGCTTCCTTCCACAAAACATGGTCCGGAAGTGATGTTTCTTCACTTTTCGTCTCTTCTAACTACACATTGAGATAAATAATAAGATCATCAATTATAACACAATAAGACAATTAATAAAATCATAGCATTTATATATACTTACCAATTTTTGCTGTAAGCGCGCATATCCCAAACGCCCTTTTCTGTATGGATACGCGGGTTTTGATGCTCTTTGGCGATTAATGGCACTCAATTCCCGGATAAACAAGTTTAAGTCATATCAGAACAAACTAATGCAACAAGTATATAATACAATTAATAGACATGACAAATTAACATTACATTGAATTTTTCAGATTTTCGTTTGGCTACAAAAATGCTCCATTCTTCAGGTGCAATTAAGTCCGCATACAACTGTGGAAGTTTTACTTCAACAAAATTTTTTTCCGCATCCCTAAGATATTTGCTTGATAACATAGTTCGAAAGCCTTTGTGTCTTTTTTCGGCCAATTGAAGACAATACTTTTTTCGGCTTTCATCAATATTAAAAGACCTCTACAAAAAAACATACACATAGAGTGTGTTAGTATAAGTAAATTAAAGACTTAATCGTCAACAAAAATCTAATAACATCAATCATATTTGGTAAGTACTTGTATCTCAGTCCATATTTTATCTTTACCGGCTTGCAACAATGGATCCCTCCAATTATCACTGGTGATTGGAATGTGCTGACGGACAAGGGAACCTATGTAACTAGTCAACATTGGAACGTTTGGCTCAATTAGTTGGTTTTCATCACTCCAATCTACATCAAATTTGATCCCTTTATCTCTTGCACGGATGATTGACTTCATAATAGTTATTCCTCGTTTAATTTCACTTTCTACATTCTGTGCTTCATTTGTATCACGTGTCTCGTGTGAGTCTTCCTAGTTACTAGCCATTTGACCCGTAAGAAAGAAAAAAACAAAAATTAAATGACAAATATAAAAATCCATAATCCATAATCCATTGAATATATATAACATGACAACTATTTAATATTATTGAATGATATAAGCTATAATTTTATAACTAGTACCTTTTTCACTAACGTCTCTTTCTTTTCTTGGTTGGAATATGTTCTACCCGTCTCTTAACAACACGGACGGTTGGATTGATCCAAATACCCTCATTATGATCATTTCGAGTATATGATTCATTCACTATAATATTTTCATCTTGATCATTTCTAGTAAATGATTCAATATCAACATCAATATCACCCTGATCTCCAATGTTTTCATCAATTACTTTGTTAGATAAAAGCACTATAGACCATTTTGTACTTGTCGGATCAGTGACATAGAACACTTGTTTAGCATGAGAGGCTAGAATAAAAGGCTCATCTCCGTACCCCACCCTATTAAGATCCACTTGCAAAAATCCTGACTTATCCATTCGTATGCCATTATTATTTTCAACCCACTTGCAACGAAATATAGGAATCTGAAACTTCTCATAATCAAACACCCAAATGCGCTCGATAACCCCAAAATATGACAGATTTGCAAATTTGGGGTTTAAGTCCTTCACACTAGAAATGTGCATTGCTTCAGCTACCACGGTGACACCACTATTTTGCATAGTACTTTTATCATCTTGTTCTTTGGTATAAAATGTGTATCCATTAATTGCGTATGCGCTATAAGAAAACACCACCAAACTTAGACCATATGCTAAACATCTCAACCTTTCTGTTATTGAAGCAGGATCTGAATAATACGTTGAATAAATATGATCCTTAAACCAATGTATGAAACTTCGATTGTGCTCTCGTACTATCCAATTCTCATTTCTATTCGGATTTAAACTCGGAGAACATCCTTGTGCATTTCAACATACGGCTCAACCTCATTCTCATTGTGTAGAACATACAAATACACTTGATCCCATTCGACCCTTGATACTGTCACAACTTCATTTCCAATTAACTTTTTTCCTTCTTTTTTTTCGACAATATGAGATTTGGGGAGTTCAATTGATTGTACATTGGACAGATATTCAGTACAAAACTCAATCGCTTCTTCAACAATGTATCGTTCGGTAATACAACCCTCTGGCCGACTTCGGTTTTTCACATACCCTTTTAATATTTTCATATAACGTTCAGCAGGGTACATCCATCTCATATAAGCCGGTCCACACAATTGTGTCTCTTTCACCAGATGAACAACTAGATGAACCATTATGTCAAAAAACGAGGGAGGAAAATACATTTCAAGATCACACAAAGTAATAACTATTTCTTTTTGCAATATTGGTAAGATCGCAGGATCGATCACCTTACTGTAAATTGACTTGAAGAAAAAACACAATTTAGTTATTGCGCTTCTAACTTTTCTGGAAGAATATAACGTATACCTATTGGTAGAAAATGTTTCATTATAACATGGCAGTCATGCGTCTTTAAACTCTTTAACTTGAGGTCTTTTATAGACACAAGTCTTCTAATATCTGAAGAGTATCCTTCTAGAACTTTAACTTCACTTAGAAACTTACACAATACTTTTTTCTCCTTTCTAGATAGAGTATACGCAACAGGTGGTAGATATGTTAGTTTTCCTTTCTTCAAGGGTCCTAATTCAGTTCTTATCCCCATCCCTATCAAGTCCTTTCTTGCTTTAAGGCCATCCTTAGACTTTCCTTGTATATTGAGTAACGTACCAATAACACTGTCAAATACGTTTTTTTCAATATGCGTAACATCAAGAAAATGTCTTACATACAACGACTTCCAATATGGCAATTCAAAAAAAATTGACCTCTTCTTCCACCCTCTCTTGACAAGGGTATATGCAAAAGGCTTGCCAAACTGAGTACTCAAATCTTTCACCTTTTCAAAAATTTGATCACCTGTCAATATAGGTGGAGCTCTACCTTGTTCTGGTTCTCCATTGAATGCTTTTCTCCACCCACGGTAGTGATGATTAGAATTTAAGAATCTACGATGACCGAGAAAGACATTCTTCTGACCAAACTCCAATCGCGTCGAATTTGTTTTATCTTTTCAAATAGGACACGCACATTGACCTTTTATGCTGTACCCTGATAGATTTTCGTATGCTGGAAAATCATTAATTGTGCCAAACAACATCGCCCTCAAGTTGAAAATTTCTTTCCTATACCCATCATAAACCTCCAAACCGTTCTCCCACAAAAACTTTAAATCTTCGATTAAGGGTGCCAAGTATACGTCTATGTCATTCCCTGGTTGTCTAGGCCCAGAAATTAACATAGATAACATCATGTACTTACGCTTCATACATAGCCATGGAGGTAGGTTATAAATCATAATGATCACAGGCCAAGTGCTATGTGAGATACTTTGAAGACCGTGTGGTTCATTCCATCAGTAGATAATGCCAAGCGAAGGTTTCTTGCTTCTTTTCCAAATTCAGGATAATCATCATCAATTTTCATCCACTATGGTGAATTTGCCGGATGTCGAAACTTTCCATCAATAATTCTTTCATCTGCATGCCAAGTCAAGTGTCTTGAATCGGTCTCACTACGAAACATGCGTCTAAATCTCAGAATTATAGGAAAATACCATAAGACTTTTGCTGGAGATAAATTTTTCTTATATCGAGAGACACCGCATTTAGGACACTCATTTAACGATGCATACTTATTTCGAAACAAAAAGCAATCGTTTGGACATGCATGTATCTTATCATAGCTCATGCCAATAGAGCACAACATCTTTTTGGCCTCATATGTTCGATTGGGAAGAACATTATCCTCTGGAAGCATATCTTTCATAAGGGCCAATAACTCTGTGAAACTTTTATCCGACCATCCATTGCCCGCCTTTAAGTTGTACAACTTTAATACCGCAGACAATCTTGTGAATTTAGTGCAACCATTATACAACGGTTTCTCTGCATCGCTAACCAACCTCTCAAACATTTTGGGACAATCCTTAAGATCTTCTTTAAGAGCTTCTGCAATCTCTTCGACTCGATCATAATCGTATGTATCTGTGCCATTGTCAATTGAAGAATAGGTCGTAGTATCCCCCGGTTCAACATTCCCGTTAATTTTCTCACCATGCAAATTCCAACATGTATATCTTCTATCAATTCCACGCCTCTTTAAATGCGATGCCAACTGAACCGCGTCAACCCGACTCCCAAAACAGTAACCCAAGCAAGGACATATCATTTGACCGGGGTCATCGGCGTGCGCAATAGCAAACTTAACGAATTCCGATACCCCATTCTCGTACTCTTTCGACAATCGACTTGAAGACATCCATTTCTTATCCATAGTTATACTAATTAAGCTAAACAAAAACAAAATAAAAAATATTTACCTGTAGGAAAACAATCCGACTTTCACACTTTGATCACAAGTAACCCCTATATATAGCAAATTCAATAAGTTAGTTCTCAATCATTGCAAGCAATGCTCATCCATCATAGCAGTTCATTCAACGCAGTTCATTCAAATGGTTTTACTAATTAAGCTAAACAAAACCATTAATTATTCACGCAACTATAGCAAAAGAACAACTAATTACCTGTAGAGAAGTAATCAAGTTCTGGACCCACACAATGTAAGATTCCTCCAACGATCAGACTTTCACTCTGCACCTGTAAAACAATCATACTATCAATATCAATCCAACTTTTCACTTTTCAATGTCTCTTCAACAAGATATATCCTATGCCAAATTCTAATAGTAATTTATTCATGAGAAGTCCAACATCACACCATAAAACAAGATGAAGATACAAAATCAAAGAGGGTTTGAAGCATTTTGTGATTATGATGTCCTCTTTGTAAGAGAGATTTTTTGTAGTCTGGCAGATATAAAACGTGATTCTTTATATGCATTCATATTATTTCATTGTAACTTAAAAAACCGGACACATATATTATGCCAAGGATTAGTCCTTTATTCCAACAAGTAATCAAACACATATATTCTGCCAAGAATGAAGCATTTAGAGTAATTCTTTACAACTTCTTCCAACAAAAACCAAGAAAGCTGATAAAACAATAAAAAGTATGTCAAGAATTTAAAAATATATAGACGGGTTAAAAAATGACAAAATAAATTCAGTTCTACTATCGTAAAACAGATGCAACACAATAGCATAAAAATATATTCAGTCATACAAACTAAAGAGAAAAAACTTAAATATAAACTTAAAGCTAAACTAAATATAAACTTTCATCTTCTTCATTCTTTGTATCTAATTTTGTGACACCAAAATTAGTCAAAAGACAGTCATAGATAACAAATGGATAACAAATGGCAAATGGCAAATGACAGTCATATAAACTTTCATCTTCTTCATTCTTGAATCAAATATAAACTAAATATAAACTTTCATCTTCTTCATTCTTGAATCGAAATATATAACAAATGGCAAACCAGAAATAGACAGTCATAGAAAATTGTAAACCAAACGTATGCACACAATATATTTACACTAAAATAGCCATTGACAATACCTTGACACAAAATGTATCAACAACAACGTAAAAGACAACAACATTGTATCAACAACAACGTACCTCTTCTTACTTCACGCGAGAGAGAGAGAGATGAGGGAGCAGTTGCGAGAACAGACGCGAACAGAACAACGGCGGTGGGAGAACGAACAGAACAACGGTGGTGGAGGAACGAACAGAACAGCGGTGGTCGGAGAACAGAAGGCTGGTGGGAGAACGATGGTGGTCGGAGAAATCGTGAGAGAGAAAGGAGGTAGAAGTCTTGAGTGAAAATGAATAGGGTTCTGAAAATTTAGTGTTATTTTATTTTTTATAATAATTGACCTAAGACAGCGCTTTTTCCTAATAAAGCGCTTTCTTTTAATTGGCCTATAGAAGCGCTTATTAAAAGCGCTTTCTAAGGTTATCTTTTATTTGGCCTATAGCAGCGCTTTTTAAAAGCGCTTTCTAAGGCTATCATTTAGCAGTGCTTTTTAAAAGCGCTTTCTAAGGTTATACCTTTAGCAGCGCTTTTTAAAAAGCGCTTTCCAAGGTGGGGACTATTTACGGCCTTTAGCAGCGCTTTTAGAAAGCGCTTTCTAAAGGTATCATTTACCAGTGCTTTTTTTAGCGAATTTTTTTTATTCCTTATAGCAGTGCTTTGTGATAAAAGCGTTGTCTTTTTAGTGCTGCCTAAGGCTATTTTTGGCGTAGTGTATACTCCCTTGAATAAGGCAAACATTTTGATTAAAACACACTAAAAAAATACACTAAAAATAACAAATCAGTCATGCCCTAACTTTCTGGTATAACATGTCCTGGCACATGTCACAACATCATGTTGAGCATGATGTCTAACTGTCATGGCAGAACATTTGGTTTAACATCTTGCTACCAGCATATTGTTTTACCAAAATGTTGCCAATCCAAAAATCACAGAACTTACATTTAGTTTTGATAATTTAGAATATTGAATATATGTCAATGTTTTGATATTTTGATTTTGATTTTATTATTTAAAATATTTGAAATGTATGTATGGAATTTTTTGAGATTGTTTTATTTTATTATTTGTAATGTAATTTGATTTTGGAAAAAATAAATATTTCCATTAAAAAAATTGATTTCATTAAATGGATTGTGCCGGGGAGAGGATACTCGAACCTAACCCGAACCCGTTTGGGACGAGTTTAGGTTTTATTTCCCCATCCCCGATGGGGATTGGGACGTGGAATGGAGATTGTTTGGGGATTTGGGTTTGGGTTTGGGGGAGGTGTAACACCTCAAAATTTTCCCTTTTGTTTCTAACACTAACTGGGTTATGTTTCATCTCATTTTTGCATTTTTCATTTGTGCATATCATTGGTTTTTAGCATGGGATCAAGGTATCTAAGCCAACTCAAGGGAAGAAGATGTTCTCTAGATATTCAAGCAAAAGTTCATGTGCATTGACTAAGAGATTGAGAGGATAAAAAGTTCTTGATGCCTCAATACTCAAGCCACAAAGGAGCCTTGGGCCTCAGGGCATCCTAATTTGTCCATCACCTCATCAGAAGATTGCAATCGACAAGAAATTTCAAGTGAATCACACTCTCTTAGCCTGATATCTCAAATAAGGGTTTGTGAGATTCTTGAGTGTAGCACCCCCAATGGGCATTATTTTTAAGTTTTTATCATCATCAAGTGGCATATATCATCTTTGTTTAAGAAGATGCACATCATATTCAGAGGAATTTGGATTTGGAGTATGGGTCGATTCCTCCTAGACTAAAGGCACCAAAATTAGGGTTTGCCATAAAATCAGTTTATTTCTGATTTTTGGGAAAGACTTGATTCCATGGTATTCCTCATGTCCCCAAGTGTCTAGGAATGGAGAATTGTCCATCAATTTGGTTCAGAAGGGTTTCAATTGTTCAAAAGATTCAAAATCAGGAGAATTGGGGATAAAGTCAACTGTGCAGTGAAAAAGTCAACTCCTGACCTTTTGAAGTCAACATGTTGATTTTTAAGTCATATATGATCCATGGATGAGATTTGATCAAGATATGTTCAAAGATTCATGAAAAATCAAGAAAGTTGAAAAGTTGCCATTTTTGGAAGGAACTAGGTTTTGGGAACTTTCTATTTTTGGAAATTTCTAAGCTGGACCAGTCATCTTCATGGCCATTTTGGAGCATGATGCAAGCTCCATTTGGAAATATTTTTCACATAAAAGTTATAGAGCTTGTTCTAAGCTTTCCAACCATGTAAGGTTTGTCCCATTTGGATCATTTTTTGAGAGAGATATGGTTTCTTAAAGTCCAAGGTTTCAAGTTGTAAAATGTGAAAACTTAGAATTTTTTCTAAGTTATCCTTGGACAGTTTTGTGCACTCATGTTCATGCTCACTTTTGAGTGATTTCTAAACCTCACCTTGACAAGCAACAAACATGAAAAGTGTAGAGGGAAATCCCCTCTTTCCAAAGAATCCAAGTTTGTGTCATTTGGATCATTGTGGTGGAAGTTATTGTTGCTTAAAGATCAAGGTTTTCATACTCATTGTGGGATTCATGACTTGAACTATTTTGGAAGTTTTGAATACAATATTTCATGGACAAATTACATCATCTTCCAAGCTCAATTTGCACTACTTTTGAACACCAAAGATGTTCCTTGATGAATGGGCTTTCCATTGAGCATAATTTGGCACGATTGAGATTGAAATTCATGGAGATATCATGACATAAAGTGAGCTGCATAAGTTGATTTCTAAAAACATGGCAGGATGTGTGTTTTTGGCATTTGGTAGTGTACTCTTGTAGCATGGCCATGTTACATCAAGTGTCACACATACACCATCATTCTTGGTTGCCTTATGCGTCCATACATCACCATGCACATGCTCCATTTTGCTTTGCCAAAAATAGAAAAGAAGTTGGTACACATCCTGATTTAATTCCATTCTCTCACACGCCTTACATGATGCCTCCTTATGTTTTCACTTTAATCTGAGTCACACAAAATATCAACACCCCATGTGCATAGCCCGTGGATGCTCTCTCCATTGCCCATTTTTCATTTTTTTTCAACAACAAACTTTTCATGTGATCTCACTCTCCTCTCATGTGCCAAAGATCATTTATAAACCTCCTAAACCCTAAAAAGAGGGACACACCTTCATTAGTTCAAATTTAGATAAAAAACAAGCTCTATCCCTCTCATATGATATGCGCGGATCATGTTGTTTGTTGCTGTTTCTGAAGACCTACATTGTTGTAGGCATTGTTTGATGTATCTTTGTCTTGATTCAAGCATGTTGCAGGGCACGAACTTTATTTTCGTGCATAGATTTCATCGTGTTAGAGTCACCTTTTTGAAAATCTAAGCATGTATTTGAGTTCTACGTGAAATTTCCTTTAAAATGATGCAATGGGTTTTCATTTTTATCACGTTTCACAGTCGTCTCTGGCGAGGTTGGCCGGAGAAGACAATCGGGGTTGGGTTCCGGTGACTGCCACGAATGCTGATGTGTTTTCGTTTTGAACTTTTGACTAGCCAATGAGGTTTGTGCATTTCGCCACATCATTTAAGTGAGACCCAGCGTGGCCATGAAACACACCGTTTCACTTATTGGGTTTTTTGTTTTTTTTTTATTTCTGAGTGTTGAGATTTGGGCTTAGTGATTTATGCTTTTCGCACCCTCCTTATTTGTTAGCCCAAGGCGCTTTGACCTGATTCTAGTTCATGAACAAATTGCTGATGCACCCCCTGTGCTTGCTTTCTCTTTATTATTTCTTTTTTATTTTCATTTTCATTTTGATTTTTATTTTAATTGATTAAATCATTATAAAATTGATAAAAAATATTTTTCTAGTGATTCAACATATTAACTTATTTTTCAATATTTTTAATTTATTTTTAATTCCTTTTTCCTATTTTAATTTGAATGAATTTGTGGATGAGTTTCCAAGGATGTCCTTCATCTAGGGTTAGGGACTTTTGTGATTTTTACTTAGCCTTTTGAGGTTGATCTTTTGGCCATTCCTAGGTCATCATTCAAGGGTGTTTTGATGCTGGTTTGGTGATGGTTTGAGTTGCTTTAGGTGACTTGCCACTCAAGTCTTATTGGCCCTCGATTCTTGCTCGATTGTTTGCATACCTTGGCTAGTTTTTCCATGTTGAGCATGTTCTTGATCTTGATTTGATCCCATCTTTTGGAAATGCTTAATTGGATGGTTGAACATACCTTTGGACATTTTTTAGGATTTTATTGAATCATTTTACTATTTTTGGTTGATGCTCTCATTTGATGATGTGTTGAGCTTGCTAGTGCACACTTCTTGACCTAATTTTGTGCCTTTGAATGACATGAACTCCCTTGATGCTTTGTAATATTTATTTGATGGATAAGACATGTTTGAGATTCTATTTTTCCTTGGCCCTTGGTGCATGATCTATCTTTTGTATGGCTTTACTTGTGTGGAAGCATGTGAATCATTTTGAGCCTTATTTTGTTGCATATTTGCATAGTTTTGATACAAGTCTTGAATATGATGCTTGATGATTATTCTTGTTTGGTTTGAGCTTGATTATATCTTGTGGATGATGCATTTGCTACTGACCACTTGGATTCACATCTTGTTTTCATTTCATTTGATCATTGTGGATTAATTTTTATGATGCATTTCATTAGCATTTGATTTTGTTGCTTCTTTGGCTCATGATTGCATGATGATGTGAGGCATTCTTACATGATTGAATTGGACGATTATAACATGACTTGAGTTCTGAATTTGCTTCATCTTCATCTTACTTTGCTCACATAACCTTGGTGTGATGTTTAATGATGTTCATTTGTGCTTCTAATGCAAGTTTGCTTGCATCCTTTCTTGTTTGCTTCTACTTGTTTGTTTGAACTTCATTGTGTGATGTTTTGAAGCATAATTAATGACATGAATTGGATATGATATGCATGATGTGCTTGCTGCCCTCTCTTGTTTCTTATCTCTTATTTCATCTTCTTCTTCATTTCTTTCACTTCTTTCTCTCCCTTGAATCTCAAGACTTGTTAAAGTCTTGGATTTGCCTTGCTCCCTTTGGGTTCCTAGTCCAACTTAATCTTTGATTAAGCTTGGAGTAGGATAGACATTAGGATTTGAACCATGCATGTTAACATTAGGTAGAAATTTCCCCTCTTACCTCAACCTTAGGGCCATCTTTGCATGAAAACATTAGGATAGAATTCCCGTAGCGTTTTCTTTTCGACTTGAGTCTTCTCTTCTCATCTCATAACAATTCTAAGACACTTAATAAAGGTAACATGTTTTGCGCATGAGCCTTGTATGTGGGAAATGAGAAATGAGGGGTTTCCTCTCATTTTTCTATAGTGTTTAGTGGACGTCCCATCTTGGGAAGATTTGCTACGCATTCATTCCTACGTCATAGACTTCGGTGCAATGCAAGTTACGAACTAACTCCAATCCACTTCTAAAAAACACAAAACAAATTCAAACCTTTTTTATCCTTCGGGATTGTTGAGTTTCAAACCATTTTCAGAAAAGAGCTCGTCGCTCACATAAAAAACACTTACAAACCTTGTTAGGTCGAACTACGTTTGCTCTGATTCCTCTTTCCCGTCCGATTGAGGATACGTAGGCATGAGATGCGATAGCTCGATGAGCAACCTCCCCCCTTTAGTGCGTAGTCCGTCGAACTATGTCGACTCTGATTCTTCGTCCGTCCACGAAGATACGTTGGCATAGGATTGCGATAATCCTTGCGAGTCCGTGTTTGTTTTTCCCTTCCCGTTTCTGTTTAGCAGTAGGCTTTAGATAACTCACCCTTTGATTAGACAACAAGCGTGGATCTCATCGAGTACGATGGACGCGTGGGGGTGCTAATACTTTCCCCTCGCGTAACTGACTCCCGAACCCGGACTATGGTTGCGATGACCTTGTCTTCTCCCTTTTGAGGTTTCTTCGATCGTTTACTTTCCCTGTGTCGGGATAAATAACATTCGGTGGCGACTCTTCTGTTCTTGTTTCTCGCCGGTTGATTTTCGCGGTTGCGACAGGAGGTAAAAACAATCCCCGACCCGCCCCGTTGCCATGCCTACCATAAAGGTTGACTATAAGTACAAAAATTCCGCTGCTCAAATTCTAACTTGGCACAAATTTATATGGAATATCCACATCCCAACTTCTAGATCTTTGCTATTTTGGAGACTTCTTCATTATAAAATTCCCACTGATGAAAATCTGGCCACTAGAGGGATGAATATCCCTTCCATGTGCAGTTTTTGCTTGGCACATCTAGAGAGCTCTGATCATATTTTTTTCAAGTGTAGTTTTTCCGGATACCTTTAGAGACACATTTCCTCTTTCTTGACACATGATATTTGGACCATTGATGATTGTTGGGAGGCGTTGAACAGACCCATTTCTGCTCAAAGTAAGTTGGTAGTGTTGGCAGCTATAATCAACACTATTAATGTAATCTGGAAGGCTAGGAACAAAATCGGGTTTAACAACATCAAAACTCACTGAAAGACGGCGTTCAATGCCATAATTGTCAAGGTTTATCGTACAGGTAATGCTACTCTTAAAACCGATTCTATTTTAATGTTGGATCTCAATATTCTTAATTGCTTCAATGTGAAGTTCAATCCTCCCAAGTCTTGTATGGTGAAAGAGTTTCTCTGGCATCCCCCTATTCTGAATTGGGTAAAATGTAATAAAAATGGTGCTTTTGTGGGAGTTCAGGGTGTTGCTGCTTGTGGTGGTATTTATAGGGATCATAGTGGAAAGCATCTTGGAAGCTTCTTAATGAATATTAGGATGGGTGTAATACCCAATATTTAATAAAATGCTCTAAATAATATTAGTTGAGATCAACTGGGTTCCGGTGTGCTCTGAGAGTTATCTGTTGAGAGAATTGGAGTAACTGATGAACTCAGACTTGATTTAATTAATATTATCTGACTCTGAGGTTTTATTAATTGGTGCATTAGAGACATTTTGGATGCTCTTTTAATTGGAAATTTTCCAAGTTAGTCTTACTAACTTTTGATGATATGTCTATAAATATCATTTTTCTTCCTTTCCTTATTCTTTACAAGAATAGAGAGAAAGAAGAGAAAAGGGAAGAAAGAAGAAGGAAACCCAAGAAGAAGAAGAAGCTCCATCATTCATCATCAAATCATCTCATCTTCATCATCAAAAACTTCATCATCATCATCATCATCTAGAGGTGGGTTCTAGGTAGAAACTCAAGGTTATAGTATTTGGATAGAATGGAAAAGTATGGTTATGGTGTTCTTGTTCCATTTCCATGGAAAATATAAGATTCATGTTATATTCATGATATTGACGTGAGATTATGGTTTAAAATGTTGTTTCATGTGTGAATATGTTAACATTAATGATGGATTAAGTTTGGGTAAGAGTGGGGTTTGAAAACCCCTTCAGACTGTCCTATTCTATTGGACAGATTGCTGAAATTGCAGGTTCGCACTGTGAGCTCTAGCGAATTGCAGGAAAACGTGACAGTCTGTCTTTCTCGCACTGCGAGGGAAAGCGAGACGAAGGAGAATATTCACCCAGAGTTTGCACAACGAGCACTGAGGGCTTTTACCACTGCCATTATTTTTTCTGCCTCGCCCAGAGTTCGCACAACAAACTCAAGGCGAAGGGGCCTCGACTGACCTTCGCACTGCGAACCTGACAGTATTTTTCACTTTTGTTTGGATGCTTGCTTGGTTGTTTCACATGCAATGGTATGGTTAATATATCTTACTTACATTGATTATTGTGAGTATTATGCATGTGGATTTGTGGGTGGTGGATTGATTAAAATGATGATTATGGGATTAAAAAGGATCAAGAATGAAATTCTGGCACGCAGATACCAGATGTCGAGACAAATATCACAACATTGGGATCAAAACAGCTTGATCACACAAATAAAGTGCAGAAACTAAAATGACAGAAATATAAAATTAACACCAGTAGTTGTTAACCCAGTTCGGTGCAACTCACCTACACCTGGGGGCTACCAAGCCAGGAAGGAAATTCAGTATGATAATAATAGTTCAAAGCTAAACTCCTCCATTTACAACTTCTCGCCTAATCCCTACCTTGTGTAACTTCAACCTATACACCCTCTAGATATGAGATCCCCCTCCCACTTTCTAATTAGTCACAATCCCAGTGACAATTCAACAACAACCGACAAATAGAAGTAGCACACTTCCAAGACAATACTTGATTTTGCCTAAAAGCTTCAACCAAGAAGAATACACTCTTGCTTAAAAGCTTTAGAGTGGACAATTAATAATGAACAATTAGTCAACCTCAATGCATCAGAAGATACATGAGTGACATACAATTAACAAGCACTAAACCCTAAAGACCAACCAAAACACGACTAATCCTTATTCTCCAAATTCTTCATGTGTTGTATATTTTCCAATAGGGTTAGGTCTTCTCTTTAAATAACCTTTAGACCTATTGGACCTGGGCTTCTTGAAGCGCACAAATAGTAGAAATCAGTTTTAACTCACTACAAATCATCCTGCACAATAATAGGAACAAAATACAAACTTTCCTAAAAAGGCTCAAAGATCCTTTTTATGAAAACTAACAGATTCTGTCATAACAGAAATTCCCACAATATACTCCCATGAATAACGCACATGTGTGTATCAGAACACACTAAAAAATCAAACTAAAAATACCAAAATAGTCATGCCCTAACTTTCTGGTATAACATGTCCCGTCACATGTCACAACATCATGCTGAACATGATGTCTGACTGTCATGACAGAAAATCTAGTTTAACATCTTGCTAACAGCATGTTGTTTTACAAAAATGTAACCAATCCAAAAATCACAGAACTTACAATCCCCCCCTTTGGCAAATTTTGGCTAAAATAACCTTAGCACACATCAGAGGCATACACAGTAGAATCAAAACAGAAACACAGAAACCCAAGCACAATGCTGTCAAACCAATAGAGCACACCCGACAACACAATGTCAAGACATCAGGTCTGACATCACAAAATAACACAAGCTTCATGAGAACATGTAAACTTTGTACAAACTGCAGCTCTGCAGCAACAAATCAGACAGGTACACAACTCCCCCTGTCACACATAATCAGTACTCCCCCCGAAGGGGAAAACTAAAATCACAAGAAAAGTACACATGAACTCTTCCAAGTTCAGACATAGCAAATGGTTCCACATCAGTAGCAGCAACAACAAGCATGACAGACTATCATGCTCCCCCTAAAAAGTTGTATACAACCCAGTAACAACAATGACAACTACTCTTCCTAAGCAGTAGTAAACACATGACTTGAAGTCATGACATCTGAACCAACATCAGAAACAACAAATAAGCTAACACTTTACTCCCCCCATTTAGCAAAAAATGGACAAAAAGAAGACATAGTAAATGTAAACAATAAATGGAACCACACATGCATAAAGAAAACACACAAATGGACACACACCAGTCTGAAATGGGAGCACACATGTATAATGCATAAAGCATAAACACAGATGGAAACGCAAATTCAGATAGAAGCACATATGTCACGCAACAACTAGTTGGAAACACATAATGTACTGGAAACAAACATTAAATGCTACTAACCTTGCTTCCTTTTTAAGGTAGAAAGCAAAGCAGAAGTACAAACCAAATACATAAGGTCCCAAAATAACCCTGGGCAAAGCCCCAAAACAATAGAAACAACAAAACAACCATAACTATTCATCAGTTGCTAGTGGAATCATCTATACTGGCAGTAACATGACTTGTATCACCATTATCATCATTTTCCCTTTCAACATCATTACCAACAGCATGCCCTTCTTCATTCAGAGGCCTGATCATCCTCTCAAACTTGACTTCCTTTCGGTCGCTACATCATTTTTAACTTTAGGCAACAGAACAATAGACAACGGCTTAAAAACCGTAGCCAAAAGTCATAAAAGAGTGCGGTTTTTTACGCGTTAACAAATTTTTAGATTTTGGTAAAAATCCGTAGCCTATTCATTTTAAGCTACGATTTATAAAGCGTAGGGACAACATAACCGTAGCCTATTTAGTTGTTGGTATTATAAACCACAATTTATACGTATGGCCTTTTCTTATTCATGCATAGACTACGGTTTCGTGAAATAAACCACAATTGAATAGTCATTGTCTATGAGTTTCAGTGAAGTCTATATATATATATATATATATATATATATAATATTTTCTCTCTCAAAAGGGAATAAAACTATAAGCCTTAATTGACTATACTATTTTTAAAATAATTTTATTTTTGTTTAATCAATATGAAATTATTTTCTTATATTAATAAAAAAAACTTGTAAAATAGGAAAAACAAAATTTTTTTTGATAAACTTAAAAGAAAAACTATAAAATAAAATAATTTTTAATTTATATTATCTAATTAAATTTTGTATAAAACAATTTTATACCAATAGTGTATAATATTTAATCTCGGATTATATTGGTTTAATTATTGTCTTAGTTACCTTTTTTTAAACATCTAATCAAATAATGTGAACAAATTATTTTTATAGATCAAATTCTACAATATTTTTCTACAAATTAATATCTATATAACATAATTTAATTAGATAATGTGTAAAATTATTTTATAATATTAATGTTTAACTAATAATGAGAAAATAGATGATGCACTGACAGTGTAAAAAAATGTTACACTATCAACCAATCACGGCCATGAATCCCACCAAGTCAAACTGTAATTTTTAAAAAAATTATATGACATGGCAAAATGTTATGTTTTTATTGGATACTGTCAGTGCACTACCATTAAACCCACTAATAATTTCATATAAAATTAATAATATTATAACTACTCTAATATGGATATTTATAGGCAGGTATGGAAATTAAAAAGAATTAAAATTAAATTATCTAATTATATATAATTAAAACTAAATTATTATTATGTATTAAATTACAAAACTGACCTGAGTAGAAAAACTGACACGCATTCACAGAACTTTAGTATATATCTTATATGTTATGTAGAGTTTTGTATTAAACATTAAAATCAATTTGATAACTCATACAGTGCACTTTAGTTTTAACGTTTAAGAATTATAAAAAAAACACTTATTTTTATTTTATTTTAGAAAAAAAAACTTTTAAAAAATAAAATATTTTAAACTAGAGTAATTTGTACCGTGAACACTTTGCCCTCTTACCAAAACCCCTTTTCTTCTACGAACCCTAACTCTTCTCCAAATTAATGAAAAATCAAAATCGTTTTACAAAACCATCCAAACCGAATTTTAACAAATCGAATCCCTCTCTAGCATAATTTATTTATTCTGTTTTATTTGGAGTAATCTTCATTGTCCGCCGCCAAACGTGTGTTATGAGATAACTGAGGCGGAGAACACAACTAAACTCTCGCTGGATGTCACATAGCACAATAGAGCTCCCCTGTTTCGTTTTGTGAAGAGGCACGGTAAGTAAATTGGTGTTTTTAGGTTTTGTTTCTGCGTCTACGAAAGGACTAAATTCATGAAGTTAGGTCAATCCATCGGTCACCAAATATCCATGCTTAGGTTAATACATTTTCAATTTAAACTTACAATTCTTTTCTCTTTTTACCATCTGCAATAATTCTGAATTTTGGGTATTCAAATTCCATTGTATTTTTCCTTATTTAGAACCATGTTCCGGTCGTCGGTGAAGCATTAACGCATCAAAACCATTCTGCTAAAGTATAAATAAAAATTAACGCCTTATCCATTTGGGAACAATTTCTTCATGCTTTGTGAATTTCAAATTTTAGTGTTTTATGCCACTCTATTACATAATGATGCTTAATGTTGGTTGTAGGCTTGGGAGTCTATAACGCATGATGACGATAATATGGTACTACTCTGAAAAGAGGTTAGTGCTTATGTGTTTGTTATTGATATTATGAATTGAATTGATTTATGTAATTAGAGTAGCTTCTAAGTTCTATAAGTAATGATTTTAGGGTGGTGATTGTGAGTGAGTTTATTGATATCATAGTCTCTGACAAATTTGTTTTCTTGATAGAAAATGAATCATTGAAACAAATCACCCCTGATATGCTTCACTGTTTGAAACGAATAACATATTAAATTAAAATAAATCACAATGGAAACAACATATGCCTCACACATTCTGTTTTTTCGATCAGATTCGTCAAAATCTTGATAAACATAAGCAACACCCTCACCTTCATTGTTTTGTAAGATATATAAGTTGATCGAGGTATCTTTGACATAAACACTTTTTTCATTTTCCAACTACTAATAACTCGCCTTCTATTTTGGTTATCTACTTTCTTCGCATTTTGCCGGCGATGAAAGTCAAATCGATGGAAGGAAGAGTCTGTGAGGGGTTATTTCAAATGTTACTGAAGCTGAATTGCCATTAGTCGATAATCTAAAAGGACCAAGTAAATTTTCTGCCGGTGAGGGAGATAGTTGTGTGAGAGAGTGGCACTAGTTTCTGACAATTTGGGTTTTAGATGGTTACCGATTCATATGAATGGTTACCGGTTTTTTATTATGTAATGAAAATAGTAATGGTTCAGTTTTTCTAAAATAATTTGGTTTTCCTGAAATGGTGCACCAGTTTTTCTAAAATGGTTCTAAGAAACCAGTTATTTTTCACAACCCTAGTTCTTTTCCATATTTTTTTTGTTTAATTGGACAAATTGCAATGGATACAATGAACAAATTGCAGAAAATGCAGTGGACAAATTGCAAGCATCTATGGTACTTCTTGGGTGTTTAATTTTTATTATATCATGTTGATCTTTTTTGAAAATTACTCTTGTTTTTTTAAATAGTTTACAAAAGAGGGGATATAGAGTGGTCATCGGTCCATTGAGCATTTTTAAATTGTATTATAAAAGATAAGTATGGAGTTCTCTTTTTATTCTTGTTATGGCTTTTAATGTATAAGGTTCTATTTTGTACATATTTTTTTATGGTGATAATGCATTTAAGGTGATGCTAATGAGATGTGTCTTCACTATCATTCTTATTTTATAAGTTTGGTTTTTTTTCTTTTATTGATTTTGTACTTACAGATTTTTTTCTTGTTTCTTGAGATAGGCACTAAGTTTAATTCCCTTAAGTTAGGACTGCATATTTAATTCCCTTAAGTTAGGACTGCATATTTAATGCTTCTAACTAAGGGTTTGGTTTTGGAGGAATGCTCTTACGAATATATGCAAATACAAGGAAGTTAAGGCAAAAAAAAGTAAATATATGCAAATACAAGGATGTTAAGGCAAAAATACTTTTTTTTTTTACAATTTTATGATTAAGAATACAAGTTAGAGATGTTGGTATAGAGTTGGTTTATTGTTGTATTTTTAACTTTAAATACGATTTAACTTTATATATATAGTTTAGATTTATATATAATATTGTTCTTGTAGTGAAATTTTTTGAAATTAATAATGAAAATAAATCTTATTATTTTAGCATTTGATCAATGTGATATTGTTGATACTTAAATAAATATCGTATAATTTTTTTTTGCTAAAATAGATATGTAAATTTGTGAAAAAAGGTTGTTGCTTAAAGATTATCAACGGTTTTATAGGTGTTGCCTTTATAAAAACGGTGGAAACCGCGGGCTAAAATAGAGGTCTAAAATAGAGGTCTAATAAATAGACGACGGTTATACATTCGTAGCTTAATTAAAACCGTGGTCTAAATTTAGTTTCTAAACCGCGGCCCATTCACATGTTTAGGCGACAGATTTTAAGATTCGTGGGCTAAAATTACAAAACCGTAGCTTATAAGAATAGGCAACGGTGGTATATTCTACGCCTAGTTAACCGCGGCCTAAAGTCTAAAGCTACGGTTTTTCTATATCTAGCCACAGTTTTCAGTCATTGCCTAAACTCATTTTTGTTGTAGTGGGTGCTTGCACGAATAACATCATCCAGCTCCTTGCAAGCTTCTTTCAGCTCAGCTATAATTCCAGCCCTTGAAGTTGAATGCCCAATCTCCTTAGCAGATGTCAGAACAATGTCTGGGACATGTGTTTTTACAAATAGTTTATAGTGGAGGGACAAGGTAGATTCCCTTTTACAAGCACTATCAGCACTAGTCAAGATACCGGGATGCTGATTTAGAATGATACCACAGATATGGGAAGGAAACGCTATTGGCAACTTTACTGCACAAATTCCAGCATGCTTCAAGGTTTGGTAAAAAATGTAAGCCCCATAATCAAAACTGGCCTTTGTCCTAACAACATAGATGAACATACCCAAACTGGTAGAAATGGTTGAGGTGTGGTTAGTGGGTACCCAATTAACAGCTCCAATTCTATACAGAATGTCATACTTCACACTAAGTTTCCCAGCTGAGAGTTTCCTTTTCCTAGGCCAATGTTCAACCTGATTTGCAATTATTTCCTTGCAAATCTTGTTGTCTAATTCTTCAAGCTCAGCTTGAGGGTTTTCATTTCTTCCCAAGTACTTGTTAATTATGGAGGGAGAGAACTTTACACACTTTCCTCTGACAAACATTTTTTTTAAGTCATTATTCCTCCGGCCAGCACATTCATAAGGGATATTTACCACAAATTCTTTCACTAGAACCTCATAACATTTTGTAAAACTAGTTACTGATCTGATTAGCCCAGCATGTTCTATAAGCTCCATGGCTTCTTTGCACTCCAAGGCATCCTGACCTAATTCTCGTTCCAGAGCTATCCTCCTTTGATACACATATTTCCATCTCTCCACATTTTCTACAGAGTGAAAAGAGATGTTATCCAAGGGTGCATTAGGCACATTCACATAGGCTCTCTTGACCGCAGGTCTCTTAGCAGGAGTGATGTCCTGGACATCATCCTCGACATCATATTAAGACTCACTAGCAGAGACAACCTTTCTCTTCCTAGTGGGAGTAACTACTTTACTCCAAGATTTTGCAGGGAAAATAATAAATTTCTTCTTAATACTCCTTGATGGTGTGTTCTAAATAACAACAACTTTACCTTTCCTACTCTTCATCCTTTTGGCAATACCAGGGGCAAGATTTTTAGTAATGACTTCTTCATCAGATACCGTTTCATCAAGGTTGAAGACATCAGTAGGAACATCCTTTCTCCTACTTGGGATCTTTTCTTTTTCAGACACACCTTGGTCCTTAACACATTCTGGATCCTTGTGTTTAGAAGAACCAGACACATCATCAGTAGGACTAATGATGGTGGCAACAACAGTAGCATTTTCTTGTGTCATAGATGTTTCAACATCTAGCACATTTTCTGCCCTAACTTCTTTCAACACAGACGCAACAAGCTTACGAATATTTCTATCAATAGTCCTTTTCTCTGATTAATCTTTATTAGGGTTTTCGGTCACAGGACCAGAGACTTTCTTAGCATCCACCTTAGTGGTGCCAGTTTTAATGGGGTCAATATATAGATTAGTCATAGTGTGAACCTTCTTAACCCCATGGGAATATGTAGAAGACTTACTCTTAGCATGGATCTTCATAGTCTTGGAAGAGGGGGGGGGGGGTTCCATCTCTTCTTTTCAAGTTATCAGTGCAAGGTACCATTGACAGCGGAACTTCATCAAGAACTTCCTTATTTGTAGTTCCCACAGCCGAGAGAGGATCAACCTTAACCTTTGAAGGAAATAAATCTTCAGGAGCATTTGTTGCGGGTGGAACGTGATGTTGAGACATCTTGAAAGATAGTTGAAAGCAGATGTTTTGAAGAGGATAGAAAACATTATCCTTGTTGAGATAGAAGACAAATAGACTAGAGGGCGAAAACGCAGAGGAGAGATGACGAGAGGGAGAACACATTTTAAATGTTTGAAATGATTTCCTTAGATAGATGTGTGCCACTTGACTGAACAAAGAGAAAACTTTATCGGCACGCTTGAATAACATTAATTGATATAGATCTTCAAACATGCATATTCCTGATTTACCCTTCAGTTTTTTAAACTGATTAGCATTTAAAACTTTAGTGAAAGTGATTTCCAGTTGCTGACTAGTCGTCACGTGTTCAAGGGCACCAATCTTGTTCTCTACAGGTTCTCTTATGAAATGATGACAAATATCAATGCACTGCTGAATGAGAATTTTTGAAATGTTCATGGCACTTAGATATAATGTCATGACATCTTTCTTGATATTATATTTTGTCAACATTTGTTTCATCCATACAAGCTGACAACAACTGCTTCCTATGTACACATTCTCAGTAGTGGACAAGGTGACACATTTTTTCTTCTTGCCGAACGAAGATATAAGAGTGTTCTCAAGGGAGAAACAACTTCCTGATGTGCTCTTCCTATCATAATCACTACTTTCCCAATTAGCACTCTTGTAATGACTTTGATCCACACTCATAAATTTCTCATCTTGTTCAATCTCGAGTTTTGGAATGCCTTCGAGAACTCCCTTAGTGATGATCTTCTTCATACCTTTCTGATGCAAGTGGCCAAGTTTTTGGTGCCATAATTTAACTTTATCTTCTTCGAATAGAAGATATATGGAGAGATAGCTCATTTCTTAAGGAACCCGCAAGTAGCAATTGTCCTTAGATCTAACTCCCTTCACAAGCACTTCATTTCCCTCTCTAGCCTCATCACCATAAGTAACGTAGCTAGTAGAGTAAGATATAATGTCTACCAAGAAATTCTTGTCACCTGTCATAAGCCTGGGGTACCAACCGTCTAAGTTCCAGTCTTCTTTGAGAGAAGTGTGAGCTATAAGACAATTAGCAACCTTGGGAATCCACTATTTAGTAGTATCCTTTTTAGGTCTAGGTTGATGAACAAACTTAGGATATCCATACAACTTGAAGCAGAAAGGTTTTATGTGACCAAACTGACCATAGTAATGACATATTTAGCAATGGAATTTGCCTCTAGGGTGGTTTCTGCTATGTTGTTGAGACATTTGATTCAACATCCTTGATTCAGGTTTAAAAGGAATAAAGTATGTATTAAGATATTTCTCTTTTTGAGTTTGATTATTAAAACCTATTCCATTGATGTCTCCAGCCACTTTTCCAGCCTGAAGAATTTCATCTAATGTGTCAGTACCACTGTTTAACAGTATAACATACTTGGTCATGTTGTCAAGTTTTGAAGATAGCAAGGTCACTTCATTTTCCAGCTCAAAGATAATTAACAAGTGCTTTTATTTTTCAGTCTACAATTTGGATATGATTCTCTTTTGTCTTTCTATCATTTGGCAGACTTCACTTTTAATACATAATTCCTTGTATGAGGCAGCTAACTCATCATAAGGCACTTCTTCATCACAAGAGTATTCATCCGAATCACACCTTTCAGTCAAGACATTTACATGCTTGGCACACTCTTTATCATCCCCATTTTCAGAGTCATCATCAGACCAACATACAGACATCCCCTTCTTCTGTTCCTTGAGGTATGTAGGGAATTCATCTTTAATGTGACCAAATCCTTTACATCCATGACATTGAGTCCTTTTGCCTTGAGTGGATTTTTCTTCAGTTCTTGCCTTTTTCATAGTACTAGAATACAAACTCCCTGAAGCTCACCCAAAAATAGAACAGGGTGACCTGCTCTGATGCCAATTGAAATTCTGGCACGCAGATACCAGATGTCGAGATAGATGCCACAACACTAGGATCAAAATAACTTGATCACACAAATAAAGTGTAGAAACTAAAATGACAGAAAAATAAAATTAACACCAGTAGTTGTTAACCCAGTTCGGTGCAACTCACCTACATCTGAGGGCTACCAAGCCAGGAAGGAAATTCACTATGATAGTATTAGTTCAAAGCTAAACTCCCCCCGTTTACAACTTCTCGCCTAATCCATACCTTGTGCAACTTCTACCTAGACACCCTCTAGATATGAGACCCCCCTCTCACTTCCTAATTAGTCACAATCCCAGTGACAATTCAACAACAACCAATAAATAAAAGTAGCACACTTCCAAGATAATACTTGATTTTGCCTAAAATCTTCAACCAACAACAATACACTCTTGCTTAAAAGCTTTAGAGTGGACAATTAACAATGAACAACCAGTCAACCTCAATGCATCAGAAGATACATGAGTGACATACAACTAACAAACACTAAACTCTAAAGACCAACCAAAACACGACTAATCCTTATTCTCCAAATTCTTCACGTGTTGTATATATTCCAATAGGGTTAGGTCTTCTCTTTAAATAGCCTTCAGACCTAATGGACTTGGGCTTATTGAAGCGCACAAATAGCAGCAATCAGTTTTAACTAACTGCAAATCATCCTGCACAATAATAGAAACAAAATACAAACTTTCCTAAAAAGGCTCAAATATCCTTTTTATGAAAACTAACAGATTTTTTCCTAACAGAAATTCCCACAATATACTCCCATGAATAACGCATATGTGTGAATCAGAACACACTAAAAAATCACACTAAAAATACCAAAATAGTCATGCCCTAACTTTCGGGTATAACATGTCCTGGCATATGTCACAACATCATGCTGGACATGATGTCTGACTGTCATGACAGAACATCTGGTTTAACATCTTGCTAATAACACGTTGTTTTACCAAAATGTAGCCAATTCAAAAATCACATAACTTACAAAGAAAAGTGAGGAAAACCTTGTCAAAACCCAATAAAATGATCTAGTGATGTAACTGGGAATTGAAGAATGTGACGATACTTGTGCACGTGATGCCTAGGCGTGCATCTTTGAGAAGTAGTTGTTTAGTGGAGAGGTAAAACATTATATGGAACATGTGTGGTTTTTGTGTTACTTTGAGAATAAGGCGTATGTGGCCTTGTGATTGTCGAATACAATCATGATTGTGTGTGAGATCACGTAGTCGGAACCAATCCCTTGAGCTGTGCCATTTTAAGAGTGGAGGCTTATATAGAGAGCTCCTCTAGAATGTATGCACTAGTGCCTTAACATGTTTGATTCCCGTTGTATGAGTGGAGCCTACGGGTAAAGAGACTTGTGATGGAGTACGACCCATGAGAAGTGACGATTCACGTGGACTATGTTTCCCTTGGATCCGAATCCATTTCGTATTTCAAGGTTTACAAGGATCTATGACCCGTGCCAGACTCTTAGACGTAGGAGAGGACATGAAGAAGGGAGGACTTTGTAAGGTTTCTGATTAGTGATATTTTGAGTTATTGAACTCACGAAACATGTTTCCATATAGTGTGAAGTTGTGAACTCAAGTCTTGTCCCTTCCCTTTTGACTTGAGCTAGGATTGGTTAGAACCATGCAAATCCGAGAGAATCCATAAGATAGGGAACCCACTGAGATTATTATCTCACCCCATGTTGTTGATTATATTTCAGGTGGTTCAGGTTCTGTGAAGGGTAAGGACAAAGTCGTTTGATGTCCTTACTTGTCTTAGCCTTTTGGGATGACATTGTTTCTGCTATGAAGACTCTATTTTGAGATCATTGATATGATCTAGTTCTTAGTCTTTGGAGCATCTTGTGTATATTGTGCCATTGTTTTTAGATTTTATGTTTTGGCATGTAATGTATACAATGTGCTACTAGAAACTTATTTGTATTTCAGTACCAAATTTACAAACATGTATACTATGTATCTTCTAGACATATGTATTTATATATGGGTGTTACAGTTGGTATCAGAGCAGGTCATATCCTCGACCTAGCCGTGAAATATTATAAGTATTTCTTTCTTCTTCATACGTGTGCTGTCACCATTGTCCTTGATGTTATATTTATAGTATTGAGTCTGATCAACTTAATCTTATCTATATGACGTTTAGGGTCCAGGATGATGGACATAGAAGACGTGGGAGACTCGTAACTCACACATCCGACTCGAATCCCCTAGGTGATGGTGAAAATGTCCAATGGCCTCAGTTTGTATAGCAGATGCAGCAGCAGCAGAACCAGTTCATGCAACAAATGTTGCAACAAATGAATGGAGGTCCTCATTCTGCAGTGGTTCCACCAGAAGCTGTAGGAGGGGGTTTCCGGGATTTCTTCTGCATGAGTCCTCCTGAATTTCATGGAAGGCTAGATCTTGTGAAAGCTCACGAATGGGTGTAGGGTATGGAGAGAATCTTCCTGATAGTGCCTTGTAGTGAGGAGAACAAGGTGGTGTTTGCATCTCACTTGTTGAAAGGTACTGCTATGAGGTGATGGGAAAGTGCTTCGGTTTTAATGATGAATCTAGGAGTGCCAAAGGTGTGGGAACACTTTAAGACTACTCTTATGGACAAGTACTTTCCTAGCTCCTTGAGAACACGGATGGAGTTTGAATTCCAACAGTTGAGACAAGGTTGTATGACTGTGGCTGCTTATTCTAAGAAGTTTGAGGATATGGGTGCTTACTCTAGGTAGGCTGTGTATGCTCCTGATGAGAAGTGGAAGATCGACTAATTTTTGTTTGGATTGAAAGCTGAGATCTCTCATAGTGTGTCTCAAAGAGAGTTCACCACATATGCTGAGTTACTAAGACAGTGTTATGTGGCGGAATAAAGTTTGAAAAAAGTTCAAGAAGAGAGAGATGTGTCTAGACTTGGTCAGAGAGATCAAGGAAGAACAAACCAACAGTTTAGGCCTAGATAACTACCCTTCAAAGGGAAATAAGTGTAGGGTGCTAGACCTAATACCCCTCATGCGTGCCGTACTTGTGATAAGATTCATTATGGAAGGTGTAACCTCGAAGGTGTAAAGTGCTACCAGTGTCAAAGAATGGGTCATGTAGCGAGAAATTATCCTTAGAATGGGAGTCAGGGGCAAGGGAAGAATACCGGCCAAGTTTATACCTTGGATGCAAGGAAGGCAAAGGGTGGCAAATCTTTGATTGCGAGTACGTGTTTCGTGAATGGACATCCTTGTTTTGTATTGTTTGATTATGGAGCAACACACTCTTTTGTGTCGAAGCAATGTATGAAGCGACTTGGGTTGCAAGCTATTCCTTTGTCTCATCCCATGGTGGTTACTACCGCCATGGATGAGATGGTTGAGACACTGTTGATTTGTGAAAACTGTGTGTTATCGGTGGATGATAGAGTTTTTCATATTGACCTTATTTGTTTGCCTCTAAAGAAGGTTGATGTAGTCTTGGGAATAAATTGGATTTTTGCTAATTCGGTGCTTATGGTTGTGAGGAGAAGTTAATCATCATTACGTCCAGAGAAGCTACTCCAAAGGATGTATTGACTACTATTTTGGAAGGTACGGTTGACATGGTTAGTTTCTTGTTTGAGAAGGAAAAGTCTGTTCTTTTGGTTCTCACTAAGGAGGCAAGTAATGATCTGAAGGTTTTACAAATCCATGTAGTATGTGAGTTTCGAGAAGTTTTCCCCGAGGATGTCACTTCTCTCCCTCCGAAGAGGGAAGTGGAATTCTCTATTGACCTGGACCAGATATTCCAGCTGTTTTCATGGATTACATGAACCGAATATTCCAACCTTACTTGGACCAATTTGTAGTGATCTTTATTGATGACATTCTTTTTTATTCTCATACTCCACAAGAGCATAGAGAACATTTAAGAATTGTCCTATCGATATTGCAAGAGAGACAAATTTTTTCCAAGTTGAGCAAGTGTGAGTTTTGGATGACGGAATTAAGATTTCTTGGTCATGTGGTATCTCAAGAAGGCGTGGCGGTAGATCCATCAAAAGCCGAAGCGATGATTAATTGGGAAAGACCGAAGAATGCTTTAGAAGTCAAGTTTCTTAGGATTGACGGGATACTATAGAAGGTTCATCAAAGGATTTTCTCAAATTAGCTTTACCAATGACTAGACTTACCCGGAAAGAGTTTCCTTATAGTTGGTATTCAGAGTGTGAGCAAAGTTTCATGAGATTGAAGGATCGGTTGACAACTGCTCCTGTTTTGATTATTCCTGATCCTAGTAAGCCGTATGAAGTATTTTGTGATTCTTCCAAGAGGGGATTAAGAGGTGTGTTAATGCAGGATGGTCAGGTTTTAACTTATGCTTCTCGTCAGTTGAAGGTTCATGAAGGCAATTATCCAACTCATGATTTGGAGCTAGCGACTGTGGTTTTTACACTGAAGGTGTGGCGTCATTACTTGTATGGAGTGCTTTTTGAGAAGTTCAATGATCATAAGAGTTTTAAGTATTTGTTTGATCAGAAAGAATTGAATATGCCTCAAAGGGGGTGGATGGAGTATTTGAAGGACTTTGACTTTGAATTGAAGTATCATCCAGGTAAAGCGAATAAGGCCGCAGATGCGTTACTTAGAAAGGAAGTACAGAAAGCCGAGCTGATGATGTGTGAGTATGCATTGTTGGAAAGTTTCAAGATCTTAATCTTCAATTTGTTTGGACTCCGAATGGGGTGATAATGGGAAACTCGAATGTTAATTCTACTTTAAGAGATGAAATTCAACAAGGGTAAGTGCTAGATACGAAGTTGTAAGGGATGTTGGTTCAACCGAGTTTCACACGAGCCATTGATGGGTTTATTCTATTTAATAAAAAAAGTTGTGTTCCAGATGATGCGGTATTAAAAAGTAAGATTTTGGTGGAGGCTCATAAAAGTGCTTTTACTATACATCCTGGTTCCTCGAAGATGTACCAAGACTTGAAAAAGGACTATTGGTGGTCCAGGATGAAAATAGATATTGCGGAGTACGTGTCAGAGTGTGTAGTGTGCCAACATGTGAAAATTAAACACCAAATACCGAGTGGCTTGTTACACCCATTATAGATTCTGGCGTGGAAATGGGATAGTATTTCAATGGACTTTGCGGTTGGGTTACCTCGTACACAAGGTGGTTATGATTCTATTTGGGTGATTGTAAATTGGTTGACAAAGTCTGCGCATTCTTGGCCGTGAAGACTACTTACGAGGCAAGTCATCTTGAAAGGTTGTTTATTTCGGAAATTGTGAGACTTCATGGTGTTCCCACTAGCATTGTATCTGATAGAGATCCGAAGTTTACTTTAAGGTTTTGGAGAGTTTTTCAACAAGCCATGGGATCTAAGTTGTGTTTGAGTACGTCAAATCATCCTCAAACGGATGGTCAGACGGAAAAGACAATACAAACTTTGGAAGACATGTTAAGAGCTTATGTGCTTGAAAGTGGAGGAAATTGGAAATAGCTCTTACCAATGATTGAGTTTGCATACAACAATAGTTACCACGCGAGTATTGGTATTGAAGCTAGTGGGGTTGTACCTGAGTGGATTGTACACTCAAAGATACAACAGAGTCACCACCGCACTTTATTTAGTCCCAAAGGACAGGGAAAATATCGATAAAACCCAAACGGAAGAGAAATGGGTCTGGGGGTCGGTTATACGAAAGGAAGGTACTAACACCTTAAGCATCCGTCGTACTCGACGGGAACCATTTCGCTTGCTTCTAGGCTTGGATAGGTTATCTATATAAAGGCTTCTCGCTAAAAGAAAGGAGAGAAAATAGAAAATGAAAGAAAGTGCTCGCGGAGGATTGGGACCCTCGTGCCTACGTACCCTCATAGTGCAATGAGGAAATCAGAGCGTCGTAGTTCAGGGAACCAGGGAAAGAGAAGAATAATGGAAGAAGGTGGCTCGCCAAGATTTTGCAATCTCGTGCCTACGGATCCTCATAGTGCAATGAGGAATTAGGAGCCTACATAGTTCGGGGAACAAAGACGGGAAAAGGAAAGGACAATGGTGTTAAAACCAAGAGCAAAAGCGGTAGAAAGATTCCACTAGGGAACACAAAAGGATGGTGTCAAAACCAAGAAAGAAGGGCACAAGAAAAGTAATAACTCTGCTGAGGATAGGATAAAGAAGTGGTGTCAAAACCAAGAAGATAAAGGTGCAAAAGAATAATAATAACTTGCTAGGGAATAAATAGAGGTAACAATGTCGAAACCAAGAGAATAAGGACTCAGTATGTTAACTGTCTGACAGTGGTTAATAGAAGAAAGAGAGATTAAGGCTCTTTGGGAAGAAAAAGGTTCGGTGTCAACAGGCAGACTGTGATAAACCAAAAGGAGAGAGTACTGAATCAAGAGAAGGTGGTTGACTCTAAAGGGGTTTCGGTATATTAACTAATAAACAGTGGTTAATCGATCGAAGGTTGTGACCCAAAGTACGGATGTGGAACCAAGCGAAGGTTGTGACCCAAAGGACGGGTGTGGAAACAAGCGAAGGTTGTGACCCAAAATACAGGTGTGGAACCAACCGAAGGTTGTGACCCAGAGGACGGGTGTGGAACCAAGCAAAGGTTGTGACCCAAAAGACGGGTCTGGAACCAAGCAAAGGTTGTGACCGAGAGGGCGGGTATGGAACCAAGCGAAGGTTGTGACCCAAAGGACGGGTGTGGAACCAAGCGAAAGTTGTGACCCAAAGGACGGGGGTGTAACCAAGAAAAGGTTCTGACCCAAAGGACGGATGTGGAACCAAGCAAAGGTTGTGACCCAGCAGACGGGTGTGGAACCAAGCAGAGGTTGTGACCCAAAGAGGTTCGGTACACTGACTGAACAAGAAGTATTTAACCGGAGAAAAGGTATTTGAACCAAAAGAAGGTTACTAACCCAAAGGCGCGAGTGTTTGAAACCAAAAGAAGGTTACTAATTCACGGGGTATTGGTTTTAACAGAAGGACTGTGATTAACCAAAAATAATGAGTGATTAACCAAGAGAAGGTGATTAACTCAAAAGATGCTCAGTATGTTAACAGACGGGCTGTGGTTAATTGAGAAATGGGTGATTAACCGAGAGAAGTTGATTAACCAAAGAGGAACTCAGTATGTTAACAGATAGACTTTGGTTAACTGAGAAGAAGTGAGAATTGGTGTTTTAACTGACAGGCAGTGGTTAACCAATCAAAGGGAGAGAAACTAAGAGAAGGTTGCGAACTCCGCAAAGGCTTCAGTGTTTAACAGGAAAACTGTGTTTAACCGAAGAAAGCATGGCAAGACTTTGCTGGGAAAGACGAACGTTTGATTTTAATAGAATGAATGTGATTAATCAAAGGAACAAATGATCATGACTCTGGTGGGGAATCAATGAACAGCGATTGATCAGAAGAAAGGTGTTAAACCAAAAGAAGGTTGCTAACCCAATGTGACAAAGATCTTTAGCCAAGAGAATGGTGATTGATCAAAAGATAGATTAAAAGGGGCAAGAATGATCAAGGATCGACTCGACCGGGGATTGAGAAACACTACAGTCTAGATATAGAGACAATTATTCCAGGCACAAGGTCCTTCGTCCCCTACCCAAAATAATCAAGATGAGTTTAAGAATTCTCCACTCCCATCCCTTCTCTAACACAAGAGTATAGTGCGGAGAGTGAAACCGACAGAGTAACATCGCCAATTTGTACAGTGCTCCAGTGCATCATGCAGACCTCCAACTTAGCAGGGGAAATAGAGGACAAAGCTCTAAAGATCCCTAGAGAGAGAAGCAAGGGGAGATTGACCAATCGAAACAAGGTTTCAATCAATCGATCAAGAGAAATGATCAAGCCAACAATCTTCCAAACGGATCGAAAGATCGTCAAAGCAAAATGTGTCTTATTGATTAAACATGATTAAACTTGCTCAATGAAGAACAAACTTAATATGATAAGGATGAAATTGCAAGGCAGTACCAAATGTCAATTAGCATGCATCGCAAATCATGTTAACACGCGAACAAAATGTGCAAGAAGCATCATGCTCATGTATTGTCAAAAATGCAAATTATTCCATAATCGACAAATCGTGCACCGAAAGTTTGCAAAAATGCTTCAAACAGAGGTCAAACAGCTCATAAAACATCCAAAAATATCAAGCATATCAAGCCATGGAAGTTATATGAGAAAAAGAGATCAAACAAGCTTGAAAATAGGTAAAATGGTACTATGGTTCAGTGTTAACCGATTAACCATTTGCAGTTGCAAAGTGGTTAATCGATTAACCCTTGAAAAACAGCAGAAAAACAAAAAAACAGTGTTAATCGATTAACACTTTTGCACTACAAAGTGTTAATCGATTAACACTGAAGCAGTGGCAAACAATCAGTTTTCAAAAGCACTTCTATCCACTTAATCACTTATCCAATCACTCTCATGTTATGGCATGCATTTGTACACAAAAATAAAATCAAGTAGAAGCAATTAATCCTCAATTGGAAGCATTAAACATGGAGCTCAAAGATCAAACAATCACATGATTAATCAATATCGAAAAACTATCGAAACTACATTGTAAACGCTCGAAAGTGATCGAAACAGTAGATTAAGCAAGAGTTACCAACCTACAAGGCAGAGAATTGCCTTGGTGATTGTTTTGAGTGAAATGTAGTGAGAAGAAGCCAAGAAAACCAGAGAATTCTAAGCTTGTGCTTAAATCGTAGCGAAACCGATCAAAACGCGGTAAAAGCTCCTAAATCGAATTTGAACCGAAAACGATTGAATCGATCACTAGATTTGAAGTTAAAGTTGCCGTAGTTGCAGAGATCCAAGAAGAAATGAAATATGATGGAAGTTTAAGCTCAAGAGATAAGAAATTTCAATGTGAAATTTGCTACTCTTCAATGGTGGAATTGAGCTCTAGTGTGGTTTGGGGAAGAAGATGAAGATGATTGTGTAGAAATTGCAGAAAATATAGAGAAAATTGAGAGAATTGAGAGTGAAATGAGTGAGAAATGATTGAAAGTGGTTGAAACCCCCTTGTGAAATGGTGAGGGTTACTTTATATAGAGGCTAGCTTTGGAGTAACTCAGGTTTGGAGTGTGCTTTGGAGTGTGCTTTGGGAGTTAGTTACACTTAACTCACCGAGTCAGCGGTTGGCTCGGTTAGTTAGTTGGTTAACTCAGTGGAGCAATCCTAATGCAAGTCCAAATCAAATTGTCCTCATGCTTGGAAGTGAAGTAACATGGTGGTCATGATTCAAAGTGATGTATTGGAATAAATGCCTTGGAGTGTCTTGAAAGGTCTTGAAATGTCTAGTAATGTCTAGAATATTCCACACAATGCTAGCACCAAGGAGACCCCAAAAATGTAGAGGAAAAGTTGCTGTCATGAAAATGCAGCAGAATCTGCCAATTTTACAAGGGTTAATCGATTAACCCATTTGCACTAGAAAATGGTTAATCGATTAACCTAGCCAAAAAGTTCCCATTTTGCTTGAAAAAAGGTGCTTTGGCTACGGTCCCGATTTCTGACCTTTTTCTTTGATGAATAGGAATAAAAACCTTTATTTATTGCTTGTGTTGATGATGTGATGCCCTTGTGAGGATATGATTAATCGGGCTTAGAAAATCTGAATATTCCTGCAACAAAAAATAGAGAAAAGTGAAAATGTGTATGCCAGCGATGCGAATGCACATGCTTATGCAAAAGGCAAAAGGGGAGGTCAAATTTTGGGTTACGACAACTACCCCTATTTAATCCTCTTGGACCTGAATGTTCGAATTATGCTAACTTTTCGATTATTCGAGGTGGAAGGGGATTAAATAAAAGTGTAGCTCAAAAATTTGGCCGACGGGGACAAGAGAAAAGTTTTGTAAAGGTGAATGTGTAAAGAGTTTTGATAAGTGAGAGGTTTGGCTGAATATTTGCTGGGGAGATGAATCAGACAAAGGGAGTATGCTAGATGCATATGCTATGTATGTGTGATCTACACGATGCTTGATATCATGTTATACAACGATGCGGGGTATGCTACAGTGTCGTAAGTTGGTAGGTTCTGGAAAAGTTTGCTAGACGAGAACTGGAATTTGATAAGTTTGCCAGACGAGAACTGGACTTTTAAAAAGTTTTCCAGACGAGAAATAGACTTTGAAAAAGTTTGCCAGACGAGAACTGAACTTTGAAAAAGTTTGTTAAACGAGAACTGGACTTTTCAAGGATAAATCAGGCGAGGACTGACTACCAGACGAGAACTGGATTTTGAAGCGACAAGTCAGACGAGGACTGACTACCAGGCGAGAACTGGCTTTTGAAGAGACAAATCAGACGAGAACTGACTTTTGAAGAGACAAATTAGACGAGAACTGACTACCAGACGCGAACTGGCTTTGAAGAGACAAGTCAGACGGGAACTGACCACCAGACGAGAACTGGCTTTGAAGAGACAAGTCTGACGGGAACTGACCACCAAATAAGAACTAGAATTTAAAGAGACAAGTCAGACGAGAACTGACTACCAGACAAGAACTGGGTTTGAAGAGACAGGTCAGACGGGAACTGACCACCAGACGAGAACTGGATTTTAAAGAGACAAGTCAGACGAGAACTGACTACCTGGCGAGAACTGGATTTCAAAGAGACAAGTCAGACGAAAACTGACTACCAGACGAGAACTGGATTTTGAAGGGGCCAGTCAGACGAGAACTGACTACCCGACGAGAATTGGATTTTGAAGAGACAAGTCAGACGAGAACTTACTACCAGGCGATAACTGGATTTCAAAGAGACAAGTCAGATGAGAACAGACTACCAGACGAGAATTAGATTTTGAAGGGGCCAGTCAGACGAGAACTGACTACCAGACGAGTACTGGATTTTGAAGAGACAAGTCAGACGAGAACTGACTACCAGACGAGAACAAGGTTTTGGAAGAGACAAGTCAGACGAGAACTGACTACCAGACGAGAACTGGATTTGAAAGAGACAAGTCAAATGAGAACAGACTACCTAACGAGAATTGGATTTTGAAGAGGCCAGTCAGATGAGAACTGACTACTAGACGAGAACTGGATTTGCATGTTTGAACCTGTACAACGTAATGCTCCATCTTGATGGATATGCTACGTGTTTGAGGATGTAATGTTATGCGATGATGATTACAATATGCAGAATGTCAATTATCGGGTTTATGTCAAGGCTTCATGCTATGCCAGATGAATGATATGCATGAGTGAAGCGACATGACTAATGCATGAGACTGTTTTGTGCAATGGTTCTTGAGAGTCTATCAAGTACTTTTGTTGTGGGAGGTGGAAGAGTTGAGGTTAGGGTGTAAGCCATAAAGACGTGATTCCCCGACACCTACTTCAGGATCAGCACTTGTTGATGCACCATTGCTCTTGCCTCAAAATAGGGAGAGAACTTGTACCTTGGTAGCCTATCTCTGCCCTAGTCTGTTGGGTATCTGAATGGATTGCCCCAGTCACAAGTTAGGAAACAGTTGTGTCATGGGATGATCTTGATTTGACTTTCCCCAGCGTATCGAAACAATATGCCTCTGATTAACCATCGCTTGGGGAGATTGACTTCTTGTTCTCTTGAGGTGGCCTGCTCCAGTATGAGCCCCGAAGTAATTTTTCCCTTGGCTGGTCGATCTTTGGAGGAATGCCCCTGACTGACGGATCTTTTGATATTTGTCGAAACTCGACGTGATTGCCCCATATTGACTGAATCTTGAGGTGGCTAGCCCTTTTGCTCAACGAAGTTTTCAGGCGTTTTGCCCCTTGAGATGATCAAAATTTACATTGTGGAAACTTTCTCGATGTCAAGTGCTTGTTTGCAAGTAAAAAGTGTTTGTTTCGAAAATGATAATGCTAATGCTATGCATATGTCAGTTTTGAAATCCAAGTATGTTCACTAAGATTATGACATATAGTGAGTGGATCACCATTTAGCATGCCATGTCAATACCGACATAAATGATAAGCAAATCTTTAGAAGTCAGCTTTGACGCGATATTACAATATCATGCTTTTGAAATAAACCCTGTTTCAATTAGGTCTTTTGAGGGTTGTAACGTGGTCTGGTTCACGGTTTCAGAAAGAAAAGATATAAGGCTCAAAATTTATTTTAACCCACCATTCTCCTTGATGTTCTCCAGTCCTACGTTCAGCTAGTTCGACACAAGCGTTCACTTTCAAAAAAAGCGTTGAATGGTAGATGTGATAGTAGAGGAACCGGCGAGGGTTTTGGAGTGGCAGTCACTCACCTTTTGTTTTTGTCACATGTGATCACGCGAACTTGTTCTTATTGAGGATTTTTATCCCTTTTTTCTGCTTTGCTTTTGCTTTCCCTAATTTTTGCGTAGACTGATTATTTTGAATTTGCAATCTACCGGGATGCCCTAATTTTTGCCCAAGTCATTTGTTTTTGACTTAGCGGGCTTTTCTTTTTTTTTTTGTTTTTTTTTTTGTTTTTTGTTTTTTTTTTTGTTTTCTTGCTTTTGTGATTTTGATTTTTTTTTGAACAAAATCGTGTGACATGTGTTTGTTTGATTTGTAAGGGTGAGTTGTGACTGCCTCAGTCCTTTGGTCCGTGAGAGATAACCATTGTGGATTTGTAATCTTTCCGACCTCTTGCAAGGGATAGGATATGGTTGATCCTCAAATGGGGTACTCCTCTTTTGAAATTTGAATATATGGTCAAATTAGCTGAAGACTACCCTGCCCCTGGTTAAGATTGAGGGTTTTATGTATGCAAAAAGAAACTCCTACTTCAAGGCCCAAAGGGGTTGACTAGGGATTATCTTCCTTATACCTCCGGTGTTTGGGATTTGAACAAATGCCTTACATCGTCAGCAAGGTTTTATTCAAAAGCATACAGATAGTGATCTCATGTCTTTTTGATTTCATCATTCTCTTTTTGATTTTACTTGGTCAAATGTGAAATTCTGGTTAAGCAGATCACGAAGATGTCAGATAGGATGTCGTGACACTTGATCTCTTCTTCTCACAAGGATCTAAGGAATAACAAAGTTTAACTGTAGAATGTAAAGAACACACAGAAATTGTTACCCAGTTCGGTGATCAACAACACCTACGTCTGGGGGCTACCAAGCCAGGAATGAAATCACTAAGTAGAATTGGTTCTAAGCTAAACTCCAACATTTACAACTTAGCACCTAGAAAATACCCTTCCTAGATTTCTACCTAAGACACTCCTAGGTATGAGACCCTTCTCAATTCCCTTCCAATCACAGCAGTGACTGAAAATATTACAACTCAATAAACAGTCCTTCTCAAGTATTCACACAATAAACGAGAGGCTCACAAAAGTACAAACCCTAGTACTTCTAAAACAGCTATAATGATCAACCTAGAAACTAGGTTATCTCCAACCTATTTATATTGCAAACCACAGTTGGACTTAGGCTTCAAAAGCGCAGCAATTCTCCTCCTCAGAATTTGCAACCTAATCCTTTCTTCTATCCCAAGTTACCAAAAATGTCTCTTTATAAGGAAACCACATATTCCAATTAGAATCAGAATCTCTGATTTCACAATCTTAGATGCCACCTGGAATCAAGTCATATTCTAAACACACCTGGCACACCTGTTAAAACAAACAATAATAGACAAAGATGTCGAATCCACCTGATAGGACATCTTGTCAAACATCTTATCCTGCAGTTAGTTCAACATGTTAGGACATCTTGTCCAACATCTTTAAGCTAAGTTAGTTTTACCAAAATTAATGCCAACCTCAAAAGCAGGGACTCAACAATCTCCCCCTTTGGCATATTTTGGATAAAACTAACTTTCATTGTTCTACAGAAACATATCAGGGAGACCACCATCAGAGCGGCAACGGAATCATAACATGGACATGTCACCCCCTCAATCAGTTCAGATCTACTCCCCCTCAGTGGTTAGTAGACAACCAGCAGTGGTTTGTTAGTAATTCTCCCCCTTTTTAGCCACAATATGACAAAGGTAGAAGGACTAACTCAAAAACCAATAAAACATTTCAAAGTAATTAAATTACACACCCAACAGAAACAAAAAATATCCTGGGCATTCAACCCTTACACAACCAAAAGAAAAAAAAACAACACAAAGTAAGAGAGAGTACTGAAAAACTCTCCCAATGTGGTGGGAATACATATTCAGAGGTCAGAATACCATTCCCACAACCAGTGGATAGTTATGCCTCATCAGATAGGCAAACTCCAAGCTTGCCTCTTAATGTCTCAAATTGATTTGCATCCAAAGCTTTAGTGAAAATGTCCGCAAGTTGATTTTCAGTGGCCACATGCTCCAGAGTGATGACTTTGTCTTCCACAAGGTCTCGAATGAAGTGATGCCTGATGTCAATGTGTTTAGTTCGGCTGTGCTGGATAGGATTCTTAGAGATATTTATTGCACTCAAGTTGTCACAGAAGAGTGTCATAACATCTTGTGGAACATTGTATTCAGTCAACATTTGTTTCATCCACATCATTTGAGAGCAGCTACTCCCTGCTACAATGTATTCAGCTTCAGCAGTAGACAAAGAGACACAGTTTTGCTTTTTGCTGAACCAGGAAATTAAATTGTTCCCTAAGAAAAAGCATCCACCAGAGGTACTTTTTCTATCATCTGCAGTTCCTCCCCTTTTGTAGCCATTTGTAACAAGGAACTTAGTCAGCCTTTCATACCAGGCCCTTGGAGCTTGTTCCAACCCATATAAGGCTTTCTTCAGCTTGTAGACATGATTTGGAAATGTTTGATCAACAAAGTCTTTGGGTTGTTCTACATAGACCTCTTCACTAAGATATCCGTTCAAAAAGGCACTTTTAACATCCATTTGGAAGAGTTTGAACTTTAGAAGGCAGGCTATTCCAAGGAGCAGTCGTACAGATTCCAGTCTAGCCACAGGAGCAAAAGTCTCATCAAAATCCACTCATTCTATCTGGGTGTATCCCTGTGCAACGAGTCTGGCCTTGTTTTTTGTGACAACTCCATGTTCATCAGACTTGTTCTTAAATACCCACTTAGTGCCGATCACATTTGATCCTTCTTGTCTGGGTACAAGATCCCAAACATCATGTCTCTTGAACTGTCCAAGCTCTTCTTGCATCGCATTAATCCAAAATTCATCTGTCAAGGCTTCCTTGACATTTTTTGGTTCCATCTTAGACACAAAACAGGCACTCGCCACCACATCCCTTGATCTAGTCATCCTTCCTCCAATTTGATCCCCTATTATGAGTTCCTTAGGGTGATGTTTCTGTATTCTGATAGAAGGTCCCTTGTCAACTCTCTCGGTCACAGTAGATTCATGATTGTCATCGTTGTGTACTTCAATATCTTCAGAGTTGTTTTGAGGTATTTCAACATCTTCTGTGACATCTTCCTCTTCCATTGGAAAAAATGCTCTGATATCATTTGTAGCTTCATCCTCCATAGGTGAATCATCAACCACAACATTTATGGATTCGAATACTACTTGAGTTCTTGGATTATAGACACGGTATGCTCTGCTATTTGTGGAGTAACCTAGGAAGATTCCTTCCTCACTCTTGGGATCCATCTTTCTCCTCTGCTCACGGTCTGCCAAAATGTAGCATTTGCTTCCGAAGACATGGAAGTATTTCACCGTTGGTTTTCTACCCTTCCATAATTCATACAAGGTAGCAGAAGTTCCAGACCTGATGGTTACCCTATTTAGAATGTAGCAAGCTGTGTTCATTGCTTCAACCCAAAAGTGATACGGGAGTTTCTTTGCATGGAGCATGACCCTTGCACACTCTTGAATAATTATATTTTTCCTCTCAACCACACCATTCTGTTGAGGAGTGATGGGTGAAGAGAACTCTTGACTTATTCCTTCTGAGGAGCATAACTCATTAGTATTTTCAAATTCCCTCCCATGATCACTTCTGATTCTGATTATACCACAGTCCTTTTCTCGTTGAAGTCTCTGGCACAATCCCTTAAAAACTTCAAACACCTCTGATTTTTCTTTGATAAAGTGTACCCAAGTGTATCTAGAAAAATCATCAACAACCACATAGGTATACCTTTTTCCTCCAAGACTTTCGACTTGCATAGGTCCCATTAAATCCATATGGAGAAGCTCTAAGTTCCTTGAGGTGGTTTGTTGTTGAAGCCTTTTGTGTGACATTCTCGTTTGTTTACCAATCTGGCATTCCCCACATATCTTCCCTTCATCTATCTTAAGATTTGGAATTCCTCTGACAGCTTCCTTGGATATGACTTCTTTCATTCCTTTTAAGTGCAAATGCCCCATTTTCTGATGCCACAACTTTACTTCATCCTCCCTTGACACCAAGCAGGTGGAGGGACTCTGAGTTTCATGAGGAGCCCACAAGTAGCAGTTATCCTTGGATCTGACACCTTTCATAATGAGTTCATCTTTATCATTTGTAACCAGGCACTCAGATTCAGAGAAATTTACCTTAAGACCTTGATCACACAGTTGGCTGATGCTTATTAGATTTGCAGTCAGTCCTTTGACATACAAAACTCTATCAAGACAAGGTTGACCTTCATACTTCAGCTTGCCAACACCTTTGATTACTCATTTTGAGCCGTCTCCAAAAGTGACATGGCCAGTGGGATGAGGTTTTATGTCAGCCAAAAACTTCTTCACACCAGTCATGTGTCTGGAGCAACCGCTATCAAAGTACCAGTCTTCTTTGGCAGAGGCTCTCAGGGAGGTATGTGCAATGAAAGCTACAGTTTGATCCTTAGGAATCCATTTCTTCTTCCCTTTGGGAGTCTTCCTTCTTCTTCTGGATTATTTTGAAGATTTGGGATATCCATTCAACTTGTAACAGTGAGCCCTTATATGTCCAAACTTTCCGCAGTAATATCACTGTTTGTCCTATTTTTGTTTTCCTGGAGAGTTGTTTTGAGGCCTTTGGTGATGTTGAGACATCTTTCTTGACATCACCTGGGCTGAGTTCCCTTCAGTCCTATGTCTTTCAACTTGATCATTATAGCCAAGACCCTTTCCATTTCCTACATTTCTTCCTGACATAAGGATTTCATCTAGCATATCTGAGCTACTGTTCATCATCCTTATATACTTGGTCATATTGTTTAGCTTGGAGTTTAACCACTCCACTTTATCCTCTAAATCCGAGATTGTCTCCAGGTGGTTCAATCTTTCATCACACAGTTGTGAGATAAGGTTCTGCTGATCTTGTCCTAGTTGAACCAATTCAGCAACGTCCTTGGGGTTGAGTGATCCATTGTCTGACTCCTTGTCAGAATCATACACTCCAGTCATTGCAGGCACCTTCTTAGTGGTCTCTCCATTGCTTGAGGAGTCATCCTCAGACCACGAGGTGGATATACCCTTTTTCTCCTCTTGTGGTACGTGGGACACTCACCTATTGTGTGTCCAAAACTTCCACACTCAAAGTACTGAACTCCCTTTCCTCGATTGGGTTTTCTATCATAGCTGGGTCTTCTTCCAAAATTTCTTGATCTATGGATGTCAAAAGTCTGAGCCCTGACATTTGAATTCGACTTCTCGTCCAATTGCTTTGCCAGTTGTTGAAATTCTTTTTTAAGGAACCCTACAACTTTGGACAAATCCTCTTTAGTGTCACCCTCTTCTTGGTTGGTCACAAGAGCAAGGTTTTTCTTCTTTTCATCCTTTTGGCTAATAGCCATCTCAAAGGTTTGAAGAGATCCCATAAGCTCATCTACTTTCATGGTATTTATGTCCTGAGCTTCTTCAATGGTTGTCACTTTCATATCAAACCTTTTGGGGAGAAACCTGAGAATTTTCCGAACTAACTTGACTTCAGAAATTTTTTCTCCAAGGTCACTGGATGTGTTGGCAATATCAATAATATTCATATGAAAGTCATGTATACTTTCATCTTCTCTCATCCTCAAGTTCTCAAACTTAGTAGTGAGAAGCTGAAGTCTTGAGGATTTGACTCGAGAGGTGCCTTCATGCGCAGTCTTCAGGATTTCCCACGCATCCTTTGCAATAGTGCAATTTTTTATGAGTCTTAAGATGTTCTTGTCCACCCCATTGAACAAGGCATTCAAGGCTTTGGAGTTTCCTTGAGCAAGCTTATCATCTTCATCGTCCCAATCTTCTTCAGGTTTCAGCTCCTCAGTGAGCTTCCCATCTTTGTCTTTGATCTTTGGTGGATCCCACCCCTTGACCACAGACTTCCAAGCCTTTCCATCCATAGACTTGATAAACGCCACCATGCGAACTTTCCAATAATCATAATTGGAACCATCGAGTATTGGTGGTCTATTCAGAATTCCTCCTTCTTTATCCATCGTACCAGAAAGTATCATCCCTGAATCTCACCCAGATACAGAGCAGGATGCCTACTCTGATACCAATTAAAATTCTGGTTAAGCAGATCACGAAGATGTCAGACAGGATGTCGTGACACTTGATCTCTGCTTCTCACAAGGATCTAAGGAAGAACAAAGATTAACTGTAGAATGTAAAGAACACACATAAATTGTTAACCCAATTCGGTGATCAACAACACCTACGTCTGGGGGCTACTAAGCCAGGAATGAAATCACTAAGTAGAATTGGTTCTAAGCTAAACTCCAACGTTTACAACTTAGCACCTAGAAACTACCCTTCCTAGATTTCTACCTAAGACACTCCTAGGTATGAGACCCTTCTCAATTCCTTTCCAATCACAGCAGTGACTGAAAATATTACAACTCAATAAATAGTCCTTCTCAAGTATTCACACAATACACGAGAGGCTCACAAAAGTACAAACCCTAGTACTTCTAAAACAACTGCAATGATCAACCTACAAACTAGGTTATCTCCAACCTATTTATATGGCAAACCACAGCTGGACTTGGGCTTCAAAAGTGCAGCAATTCTCCTCCTCAGAATTTGCGACCTAATCCTTTCTTCAATCCTAAGTTACCAAAAATGTCTCCTTATAAGGAAACCGCATATTCCAATTAGAATAAGAATATCTGATTCCACAATCTCAGATGCCACCTGGAATCAAGTCATATTCCAAACACACCTGGCACACCTATTAAAACAAACAATAATAGATAAAGATGTTGAATCCACCTGATAGGACATCTTGTCAAACATCTTATCCTGCAATTAGTTCAACATGTTAGGACATCTTGTCCAACATCTTTCAGCTAAGTTAGTTTTACCAAAATTAATGCCAACCTCAAAAGCAGGGACTCAACAAAATGTGTGATACTGGTAAAAAGTATGAGTGAACACAAATGAATTTATTCGAAACATGCATATTCATTTCATTGTTATTATCATTTGAAAACAAACAAGTTTTACAAGTGTAGAATGCTTGACAAACAAAAAGATTACAACTGGAAATGATGGAATAACATAATGATTGCCAATGTTGAAGAGGTGATCTCAAGCTTGATCAATTATTTCAAGGGATGCTTTTGCAGTCTTAGCCCCTACACGGTCAAGGCATTTCCGTTCACCCACAATTTCTCATCTTGAACAGCTAAGTACTTCTTGTCAATCAACTGTTGGACTCTAGCTTTGAAAGCATTGCAATCCTCGGTCGAATGCCCAGCTGGCCCAACATGATACCCGCATTGCACATTGGGATCATACCCAGGTGGAAATGGTTCTGGCGGGGGCTTCAGAGCTTTGGGAACCACCAGTGAATTCTGAATCAGATATGGGAGAAGTTGACTGTATGCCATGGGAATCGGATCTAGAGGAGCATTCCTTCGTTCTAGATTGTTCTGGGGCTTGAGCTGGTTCTGACGCTCTCGAACTTGGGCTTGCTGATAATGGGTCTGAGGTGGTTGTTGAACATGCGAGAATGAAAAGTAAGGCATAAGAGCCAGAGGTGCTTGAGGATGAATCTGATGAGTAGCATATTGTGGGAACACTTGAGCAGGGCGCATCAATCTAGGGTTAATCATCTGATTAACAATCTGACCAAATTGAATCCCATACGGAGTGTAGGGTGCCCCAGGATAAGCAAGTGGAGGTGCAATAGCAGAGGATGCGCCAGGATAGGAAAAAGGAACTCTAGAATTGGCAGACTGAAAACCTTGGTAGGGGTATTGTCCGACAGGTTGAATGGCTGGAGGAATCAACACATGAGTAGGAAGACCTCTATTCTTTGCCTCAGTAGATGTTTCAGCAATCACAGGTGTAGAATTCTGGCAAGGCTTCTCTGTAAAGCATTACAAATTCTGATCGAGGGGCTCTTGAACTTTGTTCTTGAAGATGACACAGGTTTATGTAGAATGCCCCACACACCCAACATGGTATTCACATGTGGCATTAGAATCATGCTTAGGATGATAAGGAAACTTGGCTGGCTCAATCTCTTTAGGAACAATTGCCCCAACATGAATCAAAACAGGCAGTAGATGTTTGTAAGTCATGGGAATCAGACCAAGGCAGGGATGTCTCCTCCCTTGATTGTTGTTCCCTTTGTTGATTTACTTATGCTTTTATTTCTGATTGCCTTGAGTGGTTTCTGATTAGACAAGGGGTGAACAGGAAGATTACTTGAATTCGCCTTCGTGATCTTATCCACCTTTTGTCCATTCTAGGTTTGCTCATCAATCATAACCCAATATGAGAATTTCATTGTCATACTGTCCAGAAGTAATTCCACAACCGTGTCAACCTTGCTTTCTTGCACATTGTGTTCTTGTACCCAACCAGTTCCATGATTCTTTGTACCCAACCGCTGTCGCGCACGGATAAAAAATGAGTAGTTTAGCGACAATGACTCGGGTCGTAATGCAAGGATTCTTGTAATATTATTAACCAACACAGTAACAGTTTATGGGGGCTTTTGGTTTTGATTTAGAAAAATAATGAAAATAAGTAATTATAAAAAAGAGTGATTATCAAAATAAGCTAAAACGGTTAATCTGCTGTTTTAGTTTCCCAACTTATCATCGATCCAAATAATTTCCAATTCTGAAGCGGACTCTATCCCCTTTTTGATTATAATAATATCAAACAAGCGCAATTGATATTATACGATACATTACTAATTTCCGAATTAAGCAAACGAATGAGATATAGTAACCGTGAATTAAGCAAACACAAGAAACATACGCTGATTAAGCAAACGCGATTAAAGTATAAGAACATGCAATCATCGAAATAAATCAACCAAACCTAAGATAAATCGAATTAAGCAAGCAAGATATCACAGAGAAGAATTGAAAGGAAATAGATTTTATTGGAAATTAAAAGAATCTCAAAGTGTCGGCGGAAACAGATTACAGCAGATTAATCCTTGGGATTAGTTCTCCATTCAATCGTACAAAAGCAAAAACCAAAATTGGGAATAGTGAAAGAACTTTAACAAACAGTAGCACGACTTCTACTAGGTATAGGGAAGCATAACATAATGCGGTTCTAACCCAACTGGGTCGAAAAACATAAAAAACCTGGCCGCATACTAAATATTCCTAAAGGCAGAATTCGGGTCCTGACTTTAACAAATTATTCGAGCCCACTACACTCTGAATCAGCTTCTTCCTACAACATGAAAGTTGTAGCTCTTTGTCTCAGATTTTCAACGCCTAGTAGAACTTGTCAATCTGATTTCAGTAGCTCCAGTTATGATTCGAACAGTGGACAGATATCAAATAACCGCTAAAGCTAAAAATAAGCTGCGAAAATAGATTAAAGGCAAACAAAGAATTAGTTCTAAAAACGAAATAAAACAGTAAAATAAACAAAACAAATTAACGAAATGCCTAAGTACAAACATAAGAGAATGTGCATTAAAATACACTGATCAAATTCCCCCACACTTGAACTTTTGTACTCTGAGCAAAATAGTATCAAGACTCATGAAAATCAATAGCATTCAGATACTCATTTTAGGCTACAAACTGTTCTTTGGTCAAATTGCATCGATAGGTACTAATTTTACACACTGAGGATATCGTAAGAACACAAATCTGCAATTGTGCAGTCATAAACCCCCTCCTATACAAACCAATCCGAATCATGTTATTATGCTTAAGCCTAACTTACTCATCCTCCTTTTTGCTCTCTTTCATTCTAATGCAATCACATTAAGCCCGTTATGTATTCACACACATGGTAAATAAGCCTGTTAGTAACTATGAGCCATATCTTGTCAACAATTCAAACTTAACTACTTTAGCAACAACAATATTTTTTTCTTTTTTTGAAGGTTTCATAACCGTTAGACTAAGTGACCGGGTGAAGGTCACCTAACTTAAAAGGCAGATTCCTATTTAGATTTCTTATTAACAACGGGATCATTCGCTTATTTGCATCAGCTTAATTACTTAGTGTGTGATTTCTAGATGGTGTTGACTGCTAGATACACTACTTGAGAGCTATTAAAGGATGAGAACTCAAGGCTATGTCATAACAAGTATTTAAATCGGTTTCCATATTCGGGAGACTTAAGTGCTAAAATGGTACCGATCTTATGAATTTTTCCCATGTCTCCACAATCTAACTTCAAATTAATATATAGCATAAAAATTTCAAAAGATGTATTGTGTTTCTAAGTAATTTTTTTTTAATATTTTTTCTTCACTTAAAAAAAACAGAACAAAACAAAGAAAACTGAAACACAAAAAAACAAAGAAATGGTTCCCTCCCCCACAGTTAAAACATACATTGGCCTCAATGAAAGAACATAAATATAAAATAAGAGTGAGAGAAAGGAAAGAACACACCCGAGTAGTCAAGGTGGATAGGTGATCACATAAGCAGCCTTTCCCAAAGAGAAAACTGAAATTTTTATCAGTGCCTTCGCCTTTTATTCCAGGATTAAAGAACCTTCTTCTATAGGTAAAAGTGTGGAACGAACAAGTGAAAGTGGCCTTCTCTTTGTCCTCTGGTGCAATGTAGATCTCATTTTTAATAGCATCCAAACTCACTAAATTTGACCAACTTTGGGGCTGCCTCACTGCTTTTTCTCCGTTTTCAAGTAAGATCCTATGCGTACACATGGATTGCCTAATATCAGAAATGTTAGTCAAGGTCCATCCCATTGCCTTCTTATGTTTCTTCAATACCTGTAAAAATATTTGTCCTTGTTCAGATTAAAGTTTAGACAAAATTACTATATCACCTTACTTTTGGTTTTGATTTAGAAAAAATAATGAAAATAAGTGATTATAAAAAAGAGTGATTATCAAAATAAGCTGAAACAGTTAATTTGCTGTTTTATTTTCCCAACGTATCATCGATCCAAATAATTCCCAATTCCGAAGCGAACTCTATCACCTTTTCGATTATAATAACAATCAAACAAGCGCAATTGATATTATACGATACATAATCCTAATTACCAAATTAAGCAAACAGATGAGATATAGTAACCGTGAATTAAGCAAACACGAGAAACATACGCGGATTTAGCATACGCGATTAAAGTATAAGAACATGCAATCATCGAAATAAATCAATCAACCCTAAGATGAATCGAATTAAGCAAACAAGATATCACAGAGAAGAATTGAAACCAAATAGATTTTATTGGAAATTAAAAGAATCTCAAAGTGTCGGCGGAAACCGATTACAGCAGATTATTCCTTGGGATTAGTTCTCCATTCAATCGTGCAAAAGTAAAAATCAAAATTGTGAATAGTGAAAAGAATGTTAACAAACAGTAGCACGGCTGCTACTAGGTATAGGGAAGCATAACATAATCTGGTTCTAACCCAACTGGGTCGAAAAACATTAAAAACCCAGCCCAAAACTAACTATTCATCAAGGCAGAATTCGGGTGCTGACTTCAACAAATTTTTCGAGCCCGCTACACTCTGAATCACCTTCTTCCTACAACATGAAAATTGTATTTCTTTGTCTCAGCTTTTCAACGCCTAGTAGAATGTGTCAATCCTATTTCCGTAGCTTTAGTTATGATCCAAACAGCGGACAGATATCAAATAACCGCTAAAGCTGAAAATAAGCTGCAAAAATAGATTAAAGGCAAACAAAGACTTAGTTCTAAAAACGAAAAAAAATAGTAAAATAAACAAAACAAATTAAGGAAATGCCTAAGTACAAACATAAGAGAAAGTGCATTAAAATGCACTGATCAAATTCTCCCACACTTAAACTTTTGCACTCCGAGAAAAATAGTATCATTACTCATGAAAAACAATAGCATTCAGATACTCATTCTAGGCTACAAACTCTTCTTCGGTCAAGATTGCATTGATAGGTACTAATTTTGCACACTAAGGATATAATAAGAACACAAATCCACAATTGTGCGGCCATAAACCCCCTCCTATACAAACCAATCCGAATCATGTTATTATGCTTAAGCCTAACTTACTAATCCTCCTTTTTGCTCTCTTTCATTCTAATGCAATCACATTAAGCCCGTTATCTATTCACAAACATGGTAAATATAAGCCTGTTAGTGAGTATGATCAATATCTTGTCAACAATTTAAAATTAACTACTTTAGCTACAACAATATTTTATTTTCTTTTTTAAAGGTTTCACAACCGTTAGCCTAAGTGACCGGGTGAGGGTCACCTAACTTAAAAGGCGGATTCCTATTTAGATTTCTTATTAACAACGGAATCGCTTATTTGCATCAGCTTAATTACTTAGTGTGTGATTTCTAGATGGTGCTGACTGCTAGATAAACTAATTAAGAGCTATTAAAGGATGAGAACTCAAGGCTATGTCATAACAAGTATTTAAATTGGTTTCCATTTTCGGGAGACTTAAGGTGTTAAAACGGTACCGATCTTATGAATTTTTCCCAAGTCTCCACAATATAACCTCAAATTAATCTACAACATAAAAATTTCAAAAGATGTATTGTGTTTCTAAGTAAATTTGTTTTTTTTAATTTTTTTCTTCACTTAAAGAAAACAGAACAAAACAAATAAAACTGAAAGAAAACAAAACAAAGAAATGATTCCCTCCCCTACAGTTAAAACATACATTGTCCTCAATGAAAGAACATAAATATAAAATAAGAGTGAAAGAAAGGAAATAACACACCCGAGTAGTCAAGGTGGATAGGTGATCACATAAGCAGCCTTTCCCAAAGAGAGATCTTCTGCAGGTTTCGTTTCCAAAGTGGGGATGTCATAGAGTAATTTTGGGTAGCATCCATTGACCTTGAAATTTTAATCAGTGCCTTCGCCTTTTATTCCAAGATCAAAGAACCTTCTTCTATAGGTAAAAGTGTCGAACGAACGAGTGAAAGTGGCATTCTCTTTGTCCTCTGGTGCAATGTAGATCTCATTTTTAATAACATCCAAACTCACTAAATTAGACCAACTTTGGGGCTGCCTCACTGCTTTTTCTCCGTTTTCAAGTAAGATCCTATGCGTACACATGGATTGCCTAATATCAGAAATGTTAGTCATGGTCCATCTAATTGCCTTCTTATGTTTCTTCAATACCTGCAACACTTTTTGTCCCTGTTCAGATTCAAGTTTAGGCAAAATTACTATAGGAAAATTTCCTTCCATTTCTAAAAGTGCACATTTAAAATTTGAAGGAAGTGGCTTAAGCTCTAAAGTAGATGGTTGCTCAATGGATGACAAAATTTTGGAAGCAAGAACTACACTTAAATCTGCAACATCAACTTTGTCAGTAGAAATCTCATAAGAAATATCAACCTGTAAGACAACTTCAATTTCAGCACTAACTGAACATACATGAGTGTCAGTACAAACATCATAAGTATAATAGTCATCAAAATCAGATAAAGAAGGGAAATCTGCAAAAAGTGAATCAGGTGCAACAAGTTCTCTCATGGTTCTTTTTTCATTCATGTTATGGTAATGAAACTTAAAATCAGAATCAAACAAATTATAAGAGAACAAGAATCAGCAATGCAACAACAAATAGGAAAATATCAGCAATGTCCCTATAGAGACAGAAACAAAATCAAAAAATAAAAATGATTAAATTAATTCAAAAAAATCAAAAAACACGAAATTTAATCTAGTTAGGCAAAATAAAATTTTTGGGAGTTTTTTCGAATTTTTCTGAAACTATGAAAACAGTAAAACATTCATAAAAAATAGAAAAATGATGAGTTTTGGATTTTTAGGGCGCCAACCATTATTTAGTTCCTAAATAGAGTCTTTTGATCCCTGATTTTTTTTCTAATGAATCGAAAAAGAATCAGACTATTCTGAGACGATTTTCCTAAAAACTGAATTTTTTAACAAGATCGGACGCGAGACGGGGCGTCCGGACGCGAAAAAGGCAAAACAGCAAAATGAAAGTTCAAAACACACTAATCGACACCTATGACTCAACTAACGGTTAAAAACAACAAGAATCCCCGGCAACGTCCCCAATTTTGATCCGCTGTCGCGCATAGATAAAAAATGAGTAGTTTGAAAAACTCGTTTAGCGACAATGACTCGAGTCGTATCGCAAGGATTCTTGGAATGTTATTAACCAACACAGTAACGGTTTATGGGGTTTTTGGTTTAGATTTAGAAAAAATAATGAAAATAAGTGAATATAAAAAAGAGTGATTATGAAAATAAGCTGAAACTGTTAACCTGTTGTTTTATTTTCCCAACGTATCATCGATCCAAATAATTCCCAATTCCGAAGCGGACTCTATCACCTTTTCAATTATAATAACAATTAAACAAGCGCAATTTATATTATACGATACATAATCCTAATTTCCTAATTAAGCAAACGGATGAGATATAGTAACCGTGAATTAAGCAAACACGAGAAACATACGCGGATTTAGCAAACACGATTAAAGTATAAGAACATGCAATCATCGAAATAAATCAATCAACCCTAAGATGAATCGAATTAAGAAAACAAGATATCACAAAGAAGAATTGAAACCAAATAGATTTTATTGAAAATTAAAAGAATCTCAAAGTGTCGGCGGAAACCGATTACAGCAGATTAATCCTTGGGATAAGTTCTCCATTCAATCGTACAAAAGTAAAAACCAAAATTGTGAATAGTGAAAAGAATGTTAACAAACAGTAGCATGGTTGCTACTAGGTATAGGGAAGGATAACATAATCCGGTTCTAACCCAACTGGGTCGAAAAACATAAAAAACCCGGCCCAAAACTAACTATTCCTCAAGGCAGAATTCGGGTCCTGACTTCAACAAATTATTCGAGCCCGCTACACTTTGAATCACCTTCTTCCTATAACATGAAAGTTGTATCTCTTTGTCTCAGCTTTTCAACGCCTAGTAGAATACGTCAATCCTATTTCCGTAGCTCTAGTTATGATCCGAACAGTGGACAGATATCAAATAACTGCTAAAGCTGAAACTAAGCTACAAAAATAGATTAAAGGCAAACAAAGACTTAGTTTTTAATAAGGAAAAAAATAGTAAAATAAAAAAAAAATTAAGGAAATGCCTAAGTACAAACATAAGAGAATGTGCATTAAAATGCACTGATCAAATTCCCCCACACTTTAACTTTTGCACTCCGAGAAAAATAGTATCAAGACTCATGAAAAACAATAGCATTCAGATACTTATTCTAGGCTACAAACTCTTCTTCGGTCAAGATTGCATTGATAGGTACTAATTTGCACACTAACGATATAATAAGAACACAAATCCACAATTGTGCGGCCATAAACCCCCTCCTATACAAACCAATCTGAATCATGTTATTATGCTTAAGCCTAACTTACTCATCCTCCTTTTTGCTCTCTTTCATTCTAATGCAATCACATTAAGCCCGTTATCTATTCATACACATGGTAAATAAGCCTTTTAGTGACTATGATCCATATCTTGTCAACAATTCAAAATTAACAACTTTAGCTACAACAGTATTTTCTTTTCTTTTTTTGAAGGTTTCACAACCGTTAGCCTAAGTGACCGGGTGAGGGTCACCTAACTTAAAAGGCGGATTCCTATTTAGATTTCTTATTAACAATGGGATCATCCGCTTATTTGCATCAACTTAATTACTTAGTGTGTGATTTCTAGATGGTGCTGACTGCTAGATAAACTACTTAACAGCTATTATAGGATGAGAACTCAAGGCTATGTCATAACAAGTATTTAAATCGGTTTCCATATTCAGGAGACTTAAGGTGTTAAAACGGTTTCGATCTTATGAATTTTTCCCAAGTCTCCACGATCTAACCTCAAATTAATCTATAGCATAAAAATTTCAAAAGATGTATTGTGTTTCTAAGTAAAATTTTTTTTATAATTTTTTTTCTTCACTTAAAGAAAACAGAACAAAACAAATAAAACTGAAAGAAAACAAAATAAAGAAATTGTTCCCTCCCCCATAGTTAAAACATACATTATCCTCAACGAAAGAACATAAATATAAAATAAGAGTGAGAGAAAGGAAAGAACACACCCGAGTAGTCAAGGTGGATAGGTGATCACATAAGCAGCCTTTCCCAAAGAGAGATCTTCTGCAGGTTCCTGTTCCAAAGTGGGGATGTCATAGAGTAATTTTGGGTGGCATCCATTGACCTTGAAATTTTTATCAGTGCCTTCGCCTTTTATTCTAGGATCAAAGTACCTTCTTCTATAGGTAAAAGTGTCGAATGAACAAGTGAAAGTGGCAATCTCTTTGTCCTCTAGTGCAATGTAGATTTCATTTTTAATAGCATCCAAACTCACTAAATTAGACCAACTTTGGGGCTGCCTCACCGCTTTTTCTCCGTTTTCAAGTAAGATCCTATGCGTACACATGGATTGCCTAATATCATAAATGTTAGTCAAGGTCCACCCAATTGCCTTCTTATGTTTCTTAAATACCTGCAACCAAGGTTGTCAAACTCGCGAGTTTACTCAAGCTCGTAAAGGGTCCGTAGACTCGACTTGTAGACTCGACTCGCAAACTCGTACGAGTCTATGGAAAATTAAAAATGACTTTCAAAAACCTATAAGTGACACATATATGACACACTCTTATGTTTTTATACTTATAAATTCCTTGTTTATGACATAAATATATAATAAAACACTAACTATCATGAAAATTTAAGTTTCATACTCCATAACAAATTTCTTAACAAAAAAATCGATAATAAAATAAACAAAATTGAAAAGTATATAGTTAAAGACTTAAATTAATAATTTCTTCTTAATTCGTTACTACATAAAGCAAAAAAAAAAGATAAAATAGATATGCTAATAGCTTCAAACATCCAAAGCTTTATTGAAATCACAACAACCAATATAATCATCATCATCTTTATTGGTATCTTGAGTATCATTATCAAACTTTTCCTTCGATGAAACACCTTATTCATCATTAATAAATGTTGGATTGCTTAAAGTTCCACTTCCACCTAGTTTAACATTGCCACCACCACCACTTTGCATAATAATTGTTACAACAGCATCAGCTTCCACAATATTATTAACAATAACATCATCTTACTCAATATTAACGTTAGTTTTCACATTTTCTTCATTATGTTCTTAAATTAATCATTCATCATTTGAATGAATATCTTCAAATGAAAGAACAAAACTATTTGATTTTTCTTTTCCACTTTTCAACTTTAAATTGTACATGATATAAACCAAAGTATTCACCTTTTTTTGATGCATTCTATTTCTTCTCTTTGTATGAATCTAAAAATTAAATAATAATTCAACTCAATATTTCTAAAAAATTAAATTCAAGTCTATAAACAAACAAATAAAAATTCATTACTGTTTCAAAGGAACTTCAATTACGTTTACAACCATTGGAGCTACAAGTTAAGCTTATAACACGAATTACAAACCTATTTTATTATGGAGTCATATCTCCATAAAAATTCCACCATTCAGTAGGTAACATATCCTTCCTAAACTATTTTCTGCCATAAATAATAAATTTTCTAAACTATTTTGTCACATGAAAATTGATACATGCGTATTGCGATCATTGGACCTTATTGGACAATAGTGCATCACTTTTACACAAGATATCATACATGAGAAACATCAAAGTTAAGCATATAAGAAAATACTTAAACACAAATGTTGATTTATGACCACAAACATGAACAAAGCTAGAGACAAAATAAACTCAAGTCGTTGATGAATGGGAAAGAAACTTTGTTGAAACAAGAGACTCTGAGAGAGAGAGGACTTTTTAATTCTCGTACAAGCAAAAAAAGGGGGTATTATTAAAAAACAATCTTTTTGAGAATTTAGGCCTTTTTTGGTTTTAAAAGAAATAAAAAAAAAGCTTATAGACTCGTAAACTTGTAATAGACTCGCGAGTCTATACGAGTTTGTGCGAGTCTACCCGAGTCTACTCGAGTCTATCAAAAAACGATTTTATGCATGAGTCTACTCTTTTATGCATCCTAAAATCATAAACTCGTACGAGTTTACAAGTCTACCCGCGAGTTTGACAACCATGTCTGCAACACTTTTTGTCCCTGTTCAGATTCAAGTTTTGACAAAATTACTATAGGAAAATTTCCTTCCAATTCTAAAAGTGCACATTTAAAATTTGAAGGAAGTGGCTTAAGCTCTAAAGTAGATGGTTGCTCAATGGATGACAAAATTTTGGAAGCAGGAACTACACTTAAATCTGCAACATCAACTTTGTCAGTAGAAATCTCATAAGAAATATCAACCTGTAAGGCGGCTTCAATTTCAGCACAAACTGAACATACATGAGTGTCAGTACAAACATCACAAGTATAATAGTCATCAAAATCAGACAAAGAAGGGAAATCGGCAAAAAAGTGAATCAGGTGCAACAAGTTCTCTCAAGGTTCTTTTTTCACTCATGTTATGGTAATGAAACTTAAAATCAGAATCAAACAAATTATGAGAGAACAAGAATCAGCAATGCAACAACAAATAGGAAAATATCAGCAATGTCCCTATAGAGACAGAAACAAAATAAAAAAATAAAAATGATTAAATTAATTCAAAAAAATCTAAAAACACAAAATTTAATCTAATTAGATAAAATAAAAATTTTGGGAATTTTTTCTAATTTTTCTGAAACTATGAAAACAGTAAAACATTCATAAAAAAAATAGAAAAATGATGAATTTTGGATTTTTATGGCGCCGCCCACTATTTAGCTTCTAAATAGAGGCTTTTGATCCGTGATTTTTTTCTAATGAATCTAAAAAGAATCAGATGCGAGACAGGACGATTTTCCTAAAAACCGAATTTTTTAACAAGATCGGATGCGAGACAGGACGTCCGGACGCGAAAAACAGCAAAATGAAAGTTCAAAACACACTAATCGGCACCTATGACTCAACTAACGGCTAAAAAAAACAAGAATCCCTGACAACGACGCACATTTTGATTAGCTGTCCCGCACAGATAAAAAACGAGTAGTTTGAAAAACGATAGTTTAGCGACAATTACTCGAGTCGTATCGCAAGGATTCTTGTAATGTTATTAACCAACACAGTAACGGTTTATAGGGGCTTTTAGTTTTGATTTAGAAAAAATAATGAAAAAAAGTGATTATAAAAAAGAGTGATTATCAAAATAAGCTGAAACGGTTAATCTGCTGTTTCATTTTCCCAACTTATCATCGATCAAAATAATTCCCACTTCTGAAGTGGACTCTATCACCTTTTCGATTATAATAACAATCAAACAAGCGCAATTGATATTATAGGATACATATTCCAAATTTCTGAATTAAGCAAACGGATGAGATATAGTAACCGTGAATTAAGCAAACACGAGAAACATATGCGGATTAACCAAACGCGATTAAAGTATAAGAACATGCAATCATCGAAATAAATCAATCAACCCTAAGATGAATCGAAATAAGCAAACAAGATATCACATAGAAGAATTGAAAGGAAATAGATTTTATTGGAAATTAAAAGAATCTCAAAGTGTTGGCGGAAACCGATTACAGCAGATTAATCCTTGGGATTAGTTCTTCATTCAATCGCACAAAAGCAAAAACCAAAATTGTGAATAGTGAAAAGAACGTTTAGTAAACAGTAGCACAACTGCTACTAGGTATAGGGAAGCATAAAATAATCCGGTTCTAACCCAACTGGGTCAAAAAACATAAAAAACCCGACCCAAAACTAAATATTCCTAAAGGCAGAATTCGGGTCCTGACTTTAACAAATTATTCGAGCCCGCTACACTCTGAATCACCTTCTTCGTACAACATGAAAGTTGTATCACTTTGTCTCAGATTTTCAACGCCTAGTAGAATGCGTCAATCCTATTTCCGTAGCTCCAGTTATGATCCAAACAGTGGACAAATATAAAATAACCGCTAAAGCTGAAAATAAGCTGCAAAAATATATTAAAGGAAAACAAAGACTTAGTTCTAAAAATGAAATAAAACAGTAAAATAAACAAAACAAATTAAGAAAATGCCTAAGTACAAACATAAGAGAATGTGCATTAAAATGCACTGATCAAATTTCCCCACACTTGAACTTTTGCACTCCGAGCAAAATAGTATCAAGACTCATGAAAAAAATAGCATTCAGATACTCATTCTAGGCTACAAACTCTTCTTCGGTCAAGATTGCACCGATAGGTACTAATTTTACACACTAAGAATATAATAAGAACACAAATTCGCAATTGTGCGGCCATAAACCCCCTCCTATATAAACCAATCCGAATCATGTTATTATGCTTAAGCCTAACTTACTCATCCTTCTTTTTGCTCTCTTTCATTCTAATGCAATCACATTAAGCCCGTTATCTATTTACACAAATGGTAAATAAGCCTGTTAGTGACTATGATCCATATCTTGTCAACAATTCAAAACTAACTACTTTAGGAACAACAATATTTTTTTTTCTTTTTTTTGAAGGTTTCACAACCGTTAGCCTAAGTGACTGGGTGAGGGTCACTTAACTTAAAAGGCAGATTCCTATATAGATTTCTTATTAACAACGAGATCATTCGCTTATTTGCATCAGCTTAATAACTTAGTGTGTGATTTCTAGATGGTGCTGACTGCTAGATAAACTACTTAAGAGCTATTAAAGGATGAGAACTCAAGGCTATGTCACAACAAGTATTTAAATCAGTTTCCATATTCGGGAGACTTAAGGTGTTAAAACGGTACCGATCTTATGGATTTTTCCCAAGTCTTCACAATCTAACCTCAAATTAATCTATAGCATAAAAATTTCAAAAGATGTATTGTGTTTCTAAGTAAATTTTTTTTAAAATTTTTTTTTCTTCACTTAAAGAAAACAGAACAAAACAAAGAAAACTGAAAGAAAACAAAACAAAGAAATTGTTCCCTCCCCCACAGTTAAAACATACATTGTCCTCAATGAAAGAACATAAATATAAAATAAGAGTGAGAGAAAGGAAAGAACACATCCGAGTAGTTAAGGTGGATAGGTGATCACATAAGTAGCCTTTCCCAAAGGGAGATCTTCTGCAGGTTCCTTTTCCAAAGTGGGGATGTCATAGAGTAATTTTGGGTAGCATCCATTGACCTTGAAATTTTTATCAGTGCCTTCGCCTTTTATTCCAGGATCAAAGAACCTTCTTCTATAGGTAAAAGTGTCGAACGAACAAGTGAAAGTGGCATTCTCTTTGTCCTCTGGTGCAATGTAGATCTCATTTTTAATAGCATCCAAACTCACTAAATTAGACCAACTTTGGGGCTGCCTCACTGCTTTTTCTCTGTTTTCAAGTAAGATCCTATGCGTACATATGGATTGCCTAATATTAGAAATGTTAGTCAAGGTCCATCCAATTGCCTTCTTATGTTTCTTCAATACCTGCAACACTTTTTGTCCCTATTAAGATTCAAGTTTAGACAAAATTATTATAGGAAAATTTCCTTCCAATTCTAAAAGTGTACATTTAATATTTGAAGGAAGTGGCTTAAGCTCTAAAGTAGATTGTTGCTCAATGGATGACAAAATTTTTGAAGCAGGAACTACACTTTAATCTGCAACATCAACTTTGTCAGTAGAAATCTCATATGAAATATCAACCTGTAAGGCAGCTTCAATTTCAACACAAACTGAACATGAGTGTCAGTACAAACATCACAAGTATAATAGTCATCAAAATCAGACAAAGAAGGGAAATCGGCAAAAAGTGAATCTGGTGCAGCAAGTTCTCTTAAGGTTCTTTTTTCACTCATGTTATCGTAATGAAACTTAAAATCCGAATCAAACAAATTATGAGAGAACAAGAATCAGCAATGCAAAAACAAGTAGGAAAATATCAACAATGTCCCTATAGAGAAAGAAAAAAAATCAAAAAAGAAAAACGATTAGAATAAATTCAAAAAAATCTAAAAACAAGAAATTTAATCTAATTAGGTAAAATAAGAATTTTGGGAATATTTTCGAATTTTTCTGAAACTATGAAAACAGTAAAACATTCATAAAAAAAAATAGAAAAATGATGAATTTTGGATTTTAAGGGTGCCGCCCACTATTTAGTTTCTAAATAGAGGCTTTTGATCCCTGATTTTTTTCTAATGAATCGAAAAAGAATCAGACTAATCTGAGACGATTTTCCTAAAAACCGAATTTTTTAACAAGATCGGATGCGAGACAGGGCGTCCGGACGCGAAAAACAACAAAATGAAAGTTCAAAACACACTAATCGGCACCTATTACTCAACTAACGGCTAAAAACAACAAGAATCCCCGACAACGACGCACATTTTGATCCGCTGTCACGCACAGATAAAAAACGAGTAGTTTGAAAAACGATAGTTTAGCGACAATTACTCGAGTCGTATCGCAAGGATTCTTGTAATGTTATTAACCAACACAGTAACGTTTTATAGGGGCTTTTGGTTTTGATTTAGAAAAAATAATGAAAAAAAGTGATTATAAAAAAGAGTGATTATCAAAATAAGCTGAAACGGTTAATCTGCTGTTTAATTTTCCCAACTTATCATCGATCAAAATAATTCCCAATTCTGATGTGGACTCTATTACCTTTTCGATTATAATAACAATCAAACAAGCGCAATTGATATTATAGGATACATATTCCTAATTTCTGAATTAAGCAAACGGATGAGATATAGTAACCGTGAATTAAGCAAACACGAGAAACATATGCGGTTAAAGTATAAGAACATGCAATCATCGAAATAAATCAATCAACCCTAAGATGAATCGAAATTAGCAAACAAGATATCACATAGAAGAATTGAAAGGAAATAGATTTTATTGGAAATTAAAAGAATCTCAAAGTGTTGGCGGAAACCGATTACAGCAGATTAATCCTTGGGATTAGTACTCCATTCAATCGCACAAAAGCCAAAATCAAAATTGTGAATAGTGAAAAGAACGATTAGTAAACAGTAGCACGACTGCTACTAGGTATAGGGAAGCATAAAATAATCCGATTCTAACCCAACTGGGTCAAAAAACATAAAAAACCTGACCCAAAACTAAATATTCCTAAAGGTAGAATTCGGGTCCTGACTTCAACAAATTATTCGAGCCCGCTACACTCTGAATCAACTTCTTCGTACAACATGAAAGTTGTATCTCTTTGTCTCAGATTTTCAACGCCTCGTAGAATGCGTCAATCCTATTTCCGTAGCTCCAGTTATGATCCAAACAGTGGACAAATATAAAATAACCGCTAAAGCTGAAAATAAGCTGCAAAAATAGATTAAAGGCAAACAAAGACTTAGTTCTAAAAATGAAATAAAACAGTAAAATAAACAAAACAAATTAAGAAAATGCCTAAGTACAAACATAAGAGAATATGCATTAAAATGCACTGATCAAATTTCCCCACACTTGAACTTTTGCACTCCGAGCAAAATAGTATCAAGACTCATGAAAAAAATAGCATTCAGATACTCATTCTAGGCTACAAACTCTTCTTCGGTCAAGATTGCACCGATAGGTACTAATTTTACACACTAAGAATATAATAAGAACACAAATCCGCAATTGTGCGGCCATAAACCCCCTCCTATATAAACCAATCCGAATCATGTTATTATGTTTAAGCCTAACTTACTCATCCTTCTTTTTGCTCTCTTTCATTCTAATGCAACCACATTAAGCCCGTTATCTATTTACACAAATGGTAAATAAGCCTGTTAGTGACTATGATCCATATCTTGTCAACAATTCAAAACTAACTACTTTAGGAACAACAATATTTTTTTTCTTTTTTTTGAAGGTTTCACAACCGTTAGCCTAAGTGACCGGGTGAGGGTCACCTAACTTAAAAGGCGGATTCCTATATAGATTTTTTATTAACAACGGGATCATTCGCTTATTTGCATCAGCTTAATTACTTAGTGTGTGATTTCTAGATGGTGCTGACTGCTAGATAAACTACTTAAGAGCTATTAAAGGATGAGAACTCAAGGCTATGTCATAACAAGTATTTAAATCAGTTTCCATATTCGGGAGACTTAAGGTGTTAAAACGGTACCGATCTTATGGATTTTTCCCAAGTCTTCACAAACTAACCTCAAATTAATCTATAGCATAAAAATTTCAAAAGATGTATTGTGTTTCTAAGTAAATTTTTTTTAAATTTTTTTTTTCTTCACTTAAAGAAAACAGAACGAAACAAAGAAAACTGAAAGAAAACAAAACAAAGAAATTGTTCCCTCCCCCACAGTTAAAACATACATTGTCCTCAATGAAAGAACATAAATATAAAATAAGAGTGAGCGAAAGGAAAGAATACATCCGAGTAGTTAAGGTGGATAGGTGATCACATAAGTAGCCTTTCCCAAAGAGAGATCTTCTGCAGGTTCCTTTTCCAAAGTGGGGATGTCATAGAGTAATTTTGGGTAGCATCCATTGACCTTGAAATTTTTATCAGTGCCTTCGCCTTTTATTCCAGGATCAAAGAACCTTCTTCTATAGGTAAAAGTGTCGAACGAACAAGTGAAAGTGGCATTCTCTTTGTCCTCTGGTGCAATGTAGATCTCATTTTTAATAGCATCCAAACTCACTAAATTAGACCAACTTTGGGGCTGCCTCACTGCTTTTTCTCTGTTTTCAAGTAAGATCCTATGCGTACATATGGATTGCCTAATATTAGAAATGTTAGTCAAGGTCCATTAAATTGCCTTCTTATGTTTCTTCAATACCTGCAACACTTTTTGTCCCTGTTAAAATTCAAGTTTAGACCAAATTATTATAGGAAAATTTCCCTGCAATTCTAAAAGTGTACATTTAATATTTGAAGGAAGTGGCTTAAGCTCTAAAGTAGATTGTTGCTCAATGGATGACAAAATTTTTGAAGCAGGAACTACACTTAAATCTGCAACATCAACTTTGTCAGTAGAAATCTCATATGAAATATCAACCTGTAAGGCAACTTCAATTTCAGCACAAACTGAACGTGAGTGTCAGTACAAACATCACATGTATAATAGTCATCAAAATCAGACAAAGAAGGGAAATCGGCAAAAAGTGAATCAGGTGCAGCAAGTTCTCTTAAGGTTCTTTTTTCACTCATGTTACGGTAATGAAACTTAAAATCAGAATCAAACAAATTATGAGAGAACAAGAATCAGCAATGCAAAAACAAGTAGGAAAATATCAACAATGTCCCTATAGAGAAAGAAAAAAAATCAAAAAATAAAAACGATTAGAATAAATTCAAAAAAATCTAAAAACAAGAAATTTAATCTAATTAGGTAAAATAAGAATTTTGGGAATATTTTCGAATTTTTCTGAAACTATGAAAATAGTAAAACATTCATAAAAAAATAGAAAAATGATGAATTTTGGATTTTAAGGGTGCCGCCCACTATTTAGTTTCTAAATAGAGGCTTTTGATCCCTGCTTTTTTTCTAATGAATCGAAAAAGAATCAGACTAATCTGAGACGATTTTCCTAAAAACCAATTTTTTTAACAAGATCGGATGCGAGACAGGGCGTCCGGATGCGAAAAACAGCAAAATGAAAGTTCAAAACACACTAATTGGCACCTATGACTTAACTAACGGCTAAAAACAACAAGAATCCCCGACAACGACGTACATTTTTATCCGCTGTCACGCACAGATAAAAAATGAGTAGTTTGAAAAACGATAGTTTAGCGACAATTACTCGAGTCGTATCGCAAGGATTCTTGTAATGTTATTAACCAACACAGTAACGGTTTATGGGGGCTTTTGGTTTTGATTTAGAAAAAATAATGAAAAAAAGTGATTAAAAAAAAAGTGATTATCAAAATAAGCTGAAACGGTTAATCTGCTGTTTCATTTTCCCAACTTATCATCGATCAAAATAATTCCCACTTCTGAATTGGACTCTATCACCTTTTCAATTATAATAACAATCAAACAAGCCCAATTGATATTATAGGATACATATTCCTAATTTCCGAATTAAGCAAACGGATGAGATATAGTAACCGTGAATTAAGCAAACACGAGAAACATATGCGGTTAAAGTATAAGAACATGCAATCATCGAAATAAATCAATCAACCCTAAGATGAATCGAAATAAGCAAACAAGATATCGCATAGAAGAATTGAAAGGAAATAGATTTTATTGGAAATTAAAAGAATCTCAAAGTTTTGGCGGAAACCGATTACAGCAGATTAATCCTTGGGATTAGTTCTCCATTCAATCGCACAAAAGCCAAAACCAAAATTGTGAATAGTGAAAAGAACGTTTAGTAAACAGTAGCACGACTGCTACTAGGTATAGGGAAGCATAAAATAATCCGGTTCTAACCCAACTGGGTCAAAAAACATAAAAAACCCGACCCAAATCTAAATATTCCTAAAGGCAGAATTCGGGTCCTGACTTCAACAAATTATTCGAGCCCGCTACACTCTGAATCACCTTCTTCGTACAACATGAAAGTTGTATCTCTTTGTCTCAGATTTTCAACGCCTCGTAGAATGCGTCAATCCTATTTCCGTAGCTCCAGTTATGATCCAAACAGTGGACAAATATAAAATAACCGCTAAAGCTGAAAATAAGCTGCAAAAATAGATTAAAGGCAAACAAAGACTTAGTTCTAAAAATGAAATAAAACAGTAAAATAAACAAAACAAATTAAGAAAATGCCTAAGTACAAACATAAGAGAATGTGCATTAAAATGCACTGATCAAATTTCCCCACACTTGAACTTTTGCACTCCGAGCAAAATAGTATCAAGACTCATGAAAAAAATAGCATTCAGATACTCATTCTAGGCTACAAACTCTTCTTCGGTCAAGATTGCACCGATAGGTACTAATTTTACACACTATGAATATAATAAGAACACAAATCTGCAATTGTGCGGCCATAAACCCCCTCCTATATAAACCAATCTGAATCATGTTATTATGCTTAAGCCTAACTTACTCATCCTACTTTTTGCTCTCTTTCATTCTAATGCAATCACATTAAGCCCGTTATCTATTTACACAAATGGTAAATAAGCCTGTTAGTGACTATGATCCATATCTTGTCAACAATTCAAAACTAACTACTTTAGGAACAACAATATTTTTTTTCTTTTTTTTGAAGGTTTCACAACCGTTAGCCTAAGTGACCGGGTGAGGGTCACCTAACTTAAAAGGCGGATTCCTATATAGATTTCTTATTAACAACGGGATCATTCGCTTATTTGCATCAGCTTAATTACTTAGTGTGTGATTTATAGATGGTGCTGACTGCTAGATAAACTACTTAAGAGCTATTAAAGGATGAGAACTCAAGGCTATGTCATAACAAGTATTTAAATCTGTTTCCATATTCGGGAGACTTAAGGTGTTAAAACGGTACCGATCTTATGGATTTTTCCCAAGTCTTCACAATCTAACCTCAAATTAATCTATAGCATAAAAATTTCAAAAGATGTATTGTGTTTCTAAGTAAATTTTTTTTAAAATTTTTTTTTCTTCACTTAAAGAAAACAGAACAAAACAAAGAAAACTGAAAGAAAACAAAACAAAGAAATTGTTCCCTCCCCCACAGTTAAAACATACATTGTCCTCAATGAAAGAACATAAATATAAAATAAGAGTGAGCGAAAGGAAAGAACACATCCGAGTAGTTAAGGTGGATAGGTGATCACATAAGTAGCCTTTCCCAAAGTGAGATCTTCTGCAGGTTCCTTTTCCAAAGTGGGGATGTCATAGAGTAATTTTGGGTAGCATCCATTGACCTTGAAATTTTTATCAGTGCCTTCGCCTTTTATTCCATGATCATAGAACCTTCTTCTATAGGTAAAAGTGTCGAACGAACAAGTGAAAGTGGCATTCTCTTTGTCCTCTGGTGCAATGTAGATCTCATTTTTAATAGCATCCAAACTCACTAAATTAGACCAACTTTGGGGCTACCTCACTGCTTTTTCTCTGTTTTCAAGTAAGATCCTATGCGTACATATGGATTGCCTAATATTAGAAATGTTAGTCAAGGTCCATCCAATTGCCTTCTTATGTTTCTTCAATACCTGCAACACTTTTTGTCCCTATTAAGATTCAAGTTTAGACAAAATTATTATAGGAAAATTTCCTTCCAATTCTAAAAGTGTACATTTAATATTTGAAGGAAGTGGCTTAAGCTCTAAAGTAGATTGTTGCTCAATGGATGACAAAATTTTTGAAGCAGGAACTACACTTAAATCTGCAACATCAACTTTGTCAGTAGAAATCTCATATGAAATATCAACCTGTAAGGGAGCTTCAATTTCAGCACTAACTGAACATGAGTGTCAGTACAAACATCACAAGTATAATAGTCATCAAAATCAGACAAAGAAGGGAAATCGGCAAAAAGTGAATCAGGTGCAGCAAGTTCTCTTAAGGTTCTTTTTTCACTCATGTTATGGTAATGAAACTTAAAATCAGAATCAAACAAATTATGAGAGAACAAGAATCAGCAATGCAAAAACAAGTAGGAAAATATCAACAATGTCCCTATAGAGAAAGAAAAAAAATCAAAAAAGAAAAACGATTAGAATAAATTCAAAAAAATCTAAAAACAAGAAATTTAATCTAATTAGGTAAAATAAGAATTTTGGGAATATTTTCGAATTTTTCTGAAACTATGAAAATAGTAAAACATTCATAAAAAAATAGAAAAATGATGAATTTTGGATTTTAAGGGTGCCGCCCACTATTTAGTTTCTAAATAGAGGCTTTTGATCCCTGATTTTTTTCTAATGAATCGAAAAAGAATCAGACTAATCTGAGACGATTTTCCTAAAAACCAAATTTTTTAACAAGATCGGATGCGAGTCAGGGCGTCCGGACGCGAAAAACAGCAAAATGAAAGTTCAAAACACACTAATTGGCACCTATGACTTAACTAACGGCTAAAAACAACAAGAATCCCCGACAACGACGCACATTTTTATCCGCTGTCACGCACAGATAAAAAACGAGTAGTTTGAAAAACTATAGTTTAGCGACAATTACTCGAGTCGTATCGCAAGGATTCTTGTAATGTTATTAACCAACACAGTAACGGTTTATAGGGGCTTTTGGTTTTGATTTAGAAAAAATAATGAAAAAAAGTGATTATAAAAAAGAGTGATTATCAAAATAAGCTGAAACGGTTAATCTGCTGTTTCATTTTCCCAACTTATCATCGATCAAAATAATTCCCACTTCTGAAGTGAACTCTATCACCTTTTCGATTATAATAACAATCAAACAAGCCCAATTGATATTATAGGATATATATTCCTAATTTCTGAATTAAGCAAACGGATGAGATATAGTAACCGTGAATTAAGCAAACACGAGAAACATATGCGGTTAAAGTATAAGAACATGCAATCATCGAAATAAATCAATCAACCCTAAGATGAATCGAAATAAGCAAACAAGATATCACATAGAAGAATTGAAAGGAAATAGATTTTATTGGAAATTAAAAGAATCTCAAAGTGTTGGCGGAAACCGATTACAGCAGATTAATCCTTGGGATTAGTTCTCCATTCAATCGCGCAAAAGCCAAAACAAAAATTGTGAATAGTGAAAAGAACGTTTAGTAAACAGTAGCACGACTGCTACTAGGTATAGGGAAGCATAAAATAATCCGGTTCTAACCCAACTGGGTCAAAAAACATAAAAAACCCGACCCAAAACTAAATATTCCTAAAGGCAGAATTCGGGTCCTGACTTCAACAAATTATTCGAGCCCGCTACACTCTGAATCACCTTCTTCGTACAACATGAAAGTTGTATCTCTTTGTCTCAGATTTTCAACGCCTAGTAGAATGCGTCAATCCTATTTCCGTAGCTCCAGTTATGATCCAAACAGTGGACAAATATAAAATAACCGCTAAAGCTGAAAATAAGCTGCAAAAATAGATTAAAGGCAAACAAAGACTTAGTTCTAAAAATGAAATAAAACAGTAAAATAAACAAAACAAATTAAGAAAATGCATAAGTATAAACATAAGAGAATGTGCATTAAAATGCACTGATCAAATTTCCCCACACTTGAACTTTTCCACTCCGAGCAAAATAGTATCAAGACTCATGAAAAAAATAGCATTCAGATACTCATTCTAGGCTACAAACTCTTCTTCGGTCAAGATTGCACCGATAGGTACTAATTTTACACACTATGAATATAATAAGAACACAAATCCGCAATTGTGCGGCCATAAACCCCCTCCTATATAAACCAATCCGAATCATGTTATTATGCTTAAGCTTAACTTACTCGTCCTTCTTTTTGCTCTCTTTCATTCTAATGCAATCACATTAAGCCCGTTATCTATTTACACAAATGGTAAATAAGCATGTTAGTGACTATGATCCATATCTTGTCAACAATTCAAAACTAACTACTTTAGGAACAACAATATTTTTTTTCTTTTTTTTGAAGGTTTCACAACCGTTAGCCTAAGTGACCGGGTGAGGGTCACCTTACTTAAAAGGCGGATTCCTATATAGATTTCTTATTAACAACGGGATCATTCGCTTATTTGCATCAGCTTAATTACTTAGTGTGTGATTTCTAGATGGTGCTGACTGCTAGATAAACTACTTAAGAGCTATTAAAGGATGAGAACTCAAGGCTATGCTATAACAAGTATTTAAATCAGTTTCCATATTCGGGAGACTTAAGGTGTTAAAACGGTACCGATCTTATGAATTTTTCCCAAGTCTTCACAATCTAACCTCAAATTAATCTATAGCATAAAAATTTCAAAAGATGTATTGTGTTTCTAAGTAAATTTTTTTTAAATTTTTTTTTCTTCACTTAAAGAAAACAGAACAAAACAAAGAAAACTTTAAGAAAACAAAACAAAGAAATTGTTCCCTCCCCCACTGTTAAAACATACATTGTCCTCAATGAAAGAACATAAATATAAAATAAGAGTGAGCGAAAGGAAAGAACACATCCGAGTAGTTAAGGTGGATAGGTGATCACATAAGTATCCTTTCCCAAAGAGAGATCTTCTGCAGGTTCCTTTTCCAAAGTGGGGATGTCATAAAGTAATTTTGGGTAGCATCCATTGACCTTGAAATTTTTATCAGTGCCTTCGCCTTTTATTCCAGGATCAAAGAACCTTCTTCTATAGGTAAAAGTGTCGAACGAACAAGTGAAAGTGGCATTCTCTTTGTCCTCTGGTGCAATGTAGATCTCATTTTTAATAGCATCCAAACTCACTAAATTAGACCAACTTTGGGGCTGCCTCACTGCTTTTTCTCTGTTTTCAAGTAAGATCCTATGCGTACATATGGATTGCCTAATATTAGAAATGTTAGTCAAGGTCCATCCAATTGCCTTCTTATGTTTCTTCAATACCTGCAACACTTTTTGTCCCTGTTAAAATTCAAGTTTAGACAAAATTATTATAGGAAAATTTCCTTCCAATTCTAAAAGTGTACATTTAATATTTGAAGGAAGTGGCTTAAGCTCTAAAGTAGATTGTTGCTCAATGGATGACAAATTTTTTGAAGCAAGAACTACACTTAAATCTGCAACATCAACTTTGTCAGTAGAAATCTCATATGAAATATCAACCTGTAAGGCAGCTTCAATTTCAGCACAAACTGAGCATGAGTGTCAGTACAAACATCACTAGTATAATAGTCATCAAAATCAGACAAAGAAGGGAAATCGGCAAAAAGTGAATCAGGTGCAGCAAGTTCTCTTAAGGTTCTTTTTTCACTCATGTTATGGTAATGAAACTTAAAATCAGAATCAAACAAATTATGAGAGAACAAGAATCAGCAATGCAAAAACAAGTAGGAAAATATCAACAATGTCCCTATAGAGAAAGAAAAAAAATCAAAAAAGAAAAACGATTAGAATAAATTCAAAAAAATTTAAAAACAAGAAATTTAATCTAATTAGGTAAAATAAGAATTTTGGGAATATTTTTGAATTTTTCTGAAACTATGAAAATAGTAAAACATTCATAAAAAAATAGAAAAATGATGAATTTTGGATTTTAAGGGTGCCGCCCACTATTTAGTTTCTAAATAGAGGCTTTTGATTCCTGATTTTTTTCTAATGAATCGAAAAAGAATCAGACTAATCTGAGACGATTTTCCTAAAAACCGAATTTTTTAACAAGATCGGATGCGAGACAGGGCGTCCGGACGCGAAAAACAGCAAAATGAAAGTTCAAAACACACTAATCGGCACCTATGACTCAACTAACGGCTAAAAACTACAAGAATCCCCGACAACGACGCACATTTTGATCCGCTGTCACGCACAGATAAAAAACGAGTAGTTTGAAAAATGATAGTTTAGCGACAATTACTCGAGTCGTATCGCAAGGATTCTTGTAATGTTATTAACCAACACAGTAACAGTTTATAGGGGCTTTTGGTTTTGATTTAGAAAAAATAATGAAAAAAAGTGATTATAAAAAAGAGTGATTATCAAAATAAGCTGAAACGGTTAATCTGCTGTTTCATTTTCCCAACTTATCATCGATCAAAATAATTCCCACTTCTGAAGTGGACTCTATCACCTTTTCGATTATAATAACAATCAAACAAGCGCAATTGATATTATAGGATACATATTCCTATTTTCCGAATTAAGCAAACGGATGAGATATAGTTACCATGAATTAAGCAAACACGAGAAACATATGCGGATTAACCAAACGCGATTAAAGTATAAGAACATGCAATCATCGAAATAAATCAATCAACCCTAAGATGAATCGAAATAAGCAAACAAGATATCACATAGAAGAATTGAAAGGAAATAGATTTTATTGGAAATTAAAAGAATCTCAAAGTGTTGGCGGAAACCGATTACAGCTGATTAATCCTTGGGATTAGTTCTCCATTCAATCGTACAAAAGCAAAAATCAAAATTGTAAATAGTGAAAAGAACTTTTAGTAAACAGTAGCACGACTGCTACTAGGTATAGGGAGGCATAAAATAATCCGGTTCTAACCAAACTGGGTCAAAAAACATAAAAAACCCGACCCAAAACTAAATATTCCTAAAGGCAGAATTCGGGTCCTGACTTCAACAAATTATTCGAGCCCGCTACACTCTGAATCACCTTCTTTGTACAACATGAAAGTTGTATCTCTTTGTCTCAGATTTTCAACGCCTAGTAGAATGCGTCAATCCTATTTCCGTAGCTCCAGTTATGATCCAAACAGTGGACAAATATAAAATAACCGCTAAAGCTGAAAATAAGCTTCAAAAATATATTAAAGGCAAACAAAGACTTAGTTCTAAAAATGAAATAAAACAGTAAAATAAACAAAACAAATTAAGAAAATGCCTAAGTACAAACATAAGAGAATATGCATTAAAATGCACTGATCAAATTTCCCCACACTTGAACTTTTGCACTCCGAGCAAAATAGTATCAAGACTCATGAAAAAAATAGCATTCAGATACACATTCTAGGCTACAAACTCTTCTTCGGTCAAGATTGCATCGATAGGTACTAATTTTACACACTAAGAATATAATAAGAACACAAATCCGCAATTGTGCGGCCATAAACCCCCTCCTATATAAACCAATCCGAATCATGCTATTATGCTTAAGCCTAATTTACTCATCCTCCTTTTTGGTCTCTTTCATTCTAATGCAATCACATTAAGCTCGTTATCTATTTACACACATGGTAAATAAGCCTGTTAGTGACTATGATCCATATCTTGTCAACAATTCAAAACTAACTACTTTAGCAACAACAATATTTTGTTTCTTTTTTTTGAAGGTTTCACAACCGTTAGCCTAAGTGACCGGGTGTGGGTCACCTAACTTAAAATATGGATTCCTATTTAGATTTCTTATTAACAACGAGATCATTCGCTTATTTGCATCAACTTAATTACTTAGTGTGTGATTTCTAGATGGTGCTGACTGCTAGATAAACTACTTAAGAGCTATTAGAGGATGAGAACTCAAGGCTATGTCATAACAAGTATTTAAATCGGTTTCCATATTCGGGAGACTTAAGGTGTTAAAACGGTACCGATCTTATGGATTTTTCCCAAGTCTTCACAATCTAACCTCAAATTAATCTATAGCATAAAAATTTCAAAAGATGTATTGTGTTTCTAAGTAAAATTAAAAAAAAAAAAAATTTTCTTCACTTAAAGAAAACAGAACAAAACAAAGAAAACTGAAAGAAAACAAAACAAAGAAATTGTTCCCTCCCCCATAGTTAAAACATACATTGTCCTCAATGAAAGAACATAAATATAAAATAAGAGTGAGAGAAAGGAAAGAACACATCCGAGTAGTTAAGGTGGATAGGTGATTACATAAGTAGCCTTTCCCAAAGAGAGATCTTCTGCAGGTTCCTTTTCCAAAGTGGGGATGTCATAGAGTAATTTTGGGTAGCTTCCATTGACCTTGAAATTTTTATCAGTGCCTTCGCCTTTTATTCCAGGATCAAAGAACCTTCTTCTATAGGTAAAAGTGTCGAACGAACAAGTGAAAGTGGCATTCTCTTTGTCCTCTGTTGCAATGTAGATCTCATTTTTAATAGCATCCAAACTCACTAAATTAGACCAACTTTAGGGCTGCCTCACTACTTTTTCTCTGTTTTCAAGTAAGATCCTATGCGTACATATGGATTGCCTAATATTAGAAATGTTAGTCAAGGTCCATCCAATTGCCTTCTTATGTTTCTTCAATACCTGCAACACTTTTTGTCCCTGTTAAAATTCAAGTTTAGACAAAATTATTATAGGAAAATTTCCTTCCAATTCTAAAAGTGTACATTTAATATTTGAAGGAAGTGGCTTAAGCTCTAAAGTAGATGGTTGCTCAATGGATGACAAAATTTTTGAAGCAGGAACTACACTTAAATCTGCAACATCAACTTTGTCAGTAGAAATCTCATATGAAATATTAACCTGTAAGGCAACTTCAATTTCAGCACAAACTGAGCATGAGTGTCAGTACAAACATCACAAGTATAATAGTCATCAAAATCAGACAAAGAAGGGAAATCGGCAAAAAGTGAATCAGGTGCAGCAAGTTCTCTTAAGGTTCTTTTTTCACTCATGTTATGGTAATGAAACTTAAAATCAGAATCAAACAAATTATGAGAGAACAAGAATCAGCAATGCAAAAACAAATAGGAAAATATCAGCAATGTCCCTATAGAGAAAGAAAAAAAATCAAAAAAGAAAAACGATTAAAATAAATTCAAAAAAATCTAAAAACAAGAAATTTAATCTAATTAGGTAAAATAAGAATTTTGGGAATATTTTCGAATTTTTCTGAAACTATGAAAACAGTAAAACATTCATAAAAAAAAATAGAAAAATGATGAATTTTGGATTTTTAGGGTGCCGTCCACTATTTAGTTTCTAAATAGAGGCTTTTGATCCCTGATTTTTTTCTAATGAATCGAAAAAGAATCAGACTAATCTGAGATGATTTTCCTAAAAATCAAATTTTTTAACAAGATCGGATGCGAGACAGGGCGTCCGGAAGCGAAAAACAGCAAAACGAAAGTTCAAAACACACTAATCGACACCTATGACTCAACTAACGGCTAAAAACAACAAGAATCCCCGACAACGACGCACATTTTGATCCGCTGTCACGCACAGATAAAAAACGAGTAGTTTGAAAAACGATAGTTTAGCGACAATGACTCGAGTCGTATCGCAAGGATTCTTGTAATGTTATTAACCAACACATTAACGGTTTATAAGGGCTTTGGTTTTGATTTAGAAAAAATAATGAAAAAAAGTGATTATAAAAAAGAGTGATTATCAAAATAAGCTGAAACGGTTAATCTGCTGTTTCATTTTCCCAACTTATCATCGATCAAAATAATTCCCAATTCTGAAGCGGACTCTATCACCTTTTCGATTATAATAATAATTAAACAAGCGTAATTGATATTATACGATACATATTCCTAATTTCCGAATTAAGCAAACAGATGAGATATAGTAACCGTGAATTAAGCAAACACGTGAAACATATGCGGATTAATCAAACGCGATTAAAGTATAAGAACATGCAATCATCGAAATAAATCAATCAACCCTAAGATGAATCGAAATAAGTAAACAAGATATCACATAGAAGAATTGAAAGGAAATAGATTTTATTGGAAATTAAAAGAATCTCAAAGTGTTGGCAGAAACCGATTACAGCAGATTAATCCTTGGGATTAGTTCTCCATTCAATCGCACAAAAGCAAAAATCAAAATTGTGAATAGTGAAAAGAACGTTAACAAACAGTAGCACGGCTGCTACTAGGTATAGGGAAGCATAAAATAATCCGGTTCTAACCTAACTGGGTCGAAAAACATAAAAAACACGACCCAAAACTAAATATTCCTAAAGGTAGAATTTGGGTCCTGACTTCAACAAATTATTCGAGCCTGCTACACTTTGAATCACCTTCTTCGTACAACATGAAAGTTGTATCTCTTTGTCTCAGATTTTCAACGCCTAGTAGAATGCGTCAATCCTATTTCCGTAGCTCTAGTTATGATCCGAATAGTGGACAAATATAAAATAACTGCTAAAGCTGAAAATAAGCTGCAAAAATAGATTAAAGGCAAACAAAGACTTAGTTCTAAAAATGAAATAAAACAGTAAAATAAACAGAACAAATTAAGAAAATGCCTAAGTACAAACATAAGAGAATGTGCATTAAAATGCACTGATTAAATTCCCCCACACTTGAACTTTTGCACTCCGAGCAAAATAGTATCAAGACTCATGAAAAAAATAGCATTCAGATACTCATTCTAGGCTACAAACTCTTCTTCGGTCAAGATTGCATCGATAGGTACTTATTTTACACACTAAGAATATAATAAGAACACAAATCCGCAATTGTGCAGCCATAAACCCCCCTCCCATACAAACCAATCCGGATCATGTTATTATGCTAAAGCCTAACTTACACATCCTCCTTTTGCTCTCTTTCATTCTAATGTAATCACATTAACCCCGTTATCTATTTACACACATGGTAAATAAGCCTGTTAGTGACTATGATCCATATCTTGTCAACAATTCAAAACTAACTACTTTAGCAACAACAATATTTTTTTCTTTTTTTTGAAGGTTTCACAACCGTTAGCCTAAGTGACCGGGTGAGGGTCACCTAACTTAAAAGGCAGATTCCTAGATGGTGCTGACTGCTAGATAAACTACTTAAGAGCTATTAAAGGATGAGAACTCAAGGCTATGTCATAACAAGTATTTAAATCAGTTTCCATATTCGGGAGACTTAAGGTGTTAAAACGGTACCGATCTTATGGATTTTTCCCAAGTCTCCAAATCTAACCTCAAATTAATCTATAGCATAAAAATTTCAAAAGATGTATTGTGTTTCTAAGTAAATTTTTTTCTTCACTTAAAGAAAACAGAACAAAACAAAGAAAACTGAAAGAAAACAAAACAAAGAAATTGTTCCCTCCCCCACAGTTAAAACATACATTGTCCTCAATGAAAGAACACAAATATAAAATAAAGGTGAGAGAAAGAAAAGAACACACCCGAGTGGTCAAGGTGGATAGGTGATCAAATAAGCAGCCTTTCCCAAAGAGAGATCTTTTGCAAGTTCCTTTTCCAAAGTGGGGATGTCATAGAGTAATTTTGGGTAGCATCCATTGACCATGAAATTTTTATCAGTGCCTTCGCCTTTTATTCCAGGATCAAAGAACCTTCTTCTATAGGTAAAAGTGTCGAACGACTAAGTGAAAATGGCATTCTCTTTGTCCTCTGGTGTAATGTAGATCTCATTTTTAATAGCATCCAAACTCACTAAATTAGACCAACTTTGGGGCTGCCTCACCGCTTTTTCTCCATTTTCAAGTAAGATCCTATGCGTACACATGGATTGCCTAATATCAGAAATGTTAGTCAAGGTCCATCCAATTGCCTTCTTATGTTTCTTCAATACCTGCAACACTTTTTGTCCCTGTTCAGATTTAAGTTTAGACAAAATTATTCTAGGAAAATTTCCTTCCAATTCTAAAAGTGCACATTTAAAATTTGAAGGAAGTGGCTTAAGCTCTAAAGTAGATGGTTGCTCAATGGATGACAAAATTTTGGAAGCAGGAACTACACTTAAATCTGCAACATCAACTTTGTCAGTAGAAATCTCATAAGAAATATCAACCTGTAAGGCAGCTTCAATTTCAGCACAAACTGAACATACATGAGTGTCAGCACAAACATCACAAGTATAATAGTCATCAAAATCAGACAAAGAAGGGAAATCGGCAAAAAAGTAAATCAGGTGCAACAAGTTCTCTCAAGGTTCTTTTTTCACTCATGTTATGGTAATGAAACTTAAAATCAGAATCAAACAAATTATGAGAGAACAAGAATCAGCAATGCAACAACAAATATTAAAATATCAGCAATGTCCCTATAGAGACAGAAACAAAATCAAAAAAGAAAAACGATTAAATTAATTCAAAAAAATATAAAAACACAAAATTTAATCTAATTAGGTAAAATAAAAATTTTGGGAATTTTTTCTAATTTTTCTGAAAATATGAAAACAGTAAAACATTCATAATAAATAGAAAAATGATGAATTTTGGATTTTTATGGCGCCGCCCATTATTTAGTTTCTAAATAGAGGCTTTTGATCCATGATTTTTTTTCTAATGAATCTAAAATGAATCAGACTAATCTAAGATGATTTTCCTAAAAACCAAATTTTTTAACTAAATCGGACGCGAGACGGGGAGTCCGGACGCGAAAACGGCAAAACAGCAAAACGAAAGTTCAAAACACACTAATCGACACCTATGACTCAACTAACGACTAAAAACAACAAGAATCCCCGGCAACGGCGCCAATTTTGATCCGCTGTCGCGCACAGATAAAAAACGAGTAGTTTGAAAAATGGTAGTTTAGCGACAATGACTCGAGTCGTATCGCAAGAATTCTTGTAATGTTATTAACCAACACAGTAACTGTTTATGGGGGCTTTTGGTTTTGATTTAGAAAAAATAATGAAAAAAATTGATTATAAAAAAGAGTGATTATCAAAATAAGCTGAAACGGTTAATCTGCTGTTTTATTTTCCCAACTTATCATTGATCCAAATTTTCGTGGTGAGAATTGGATGTCAAGCTATTATATTAACTTGAATCGCAAATCGTTATTCACCACCGGTCTTTGATTTATCCAAGGGACGGGAGAAAGATCGAGGTTCGGGGGTTGGTTATACCTAGGGAAGGTGTTAGCATCCTAGACATCTGTAGTACTCTATAGTAACCTCTTGTTTTCTTATGTTATTTGCTAATGTTATCTGTTTCCTAAGGGTAAAGGGTAGGAAGACCTAAAGTTCTGTTCCTAAGACTACTCGACAAGATATCGCATCTTGTGCCTACATATCCTATCGGGAGTGGAATCAGAGCACTTGTACTTCCTCTCTGAAGGATACTAAAGTTGTTTGAAAAGTCTAGGAGAAAAGACGAGTCATCATCTTAAGAAACCACCACAGTTTTGTAACGAGAATTGATCTTTGCTTCATCTTAGGAGAAGGGCTCCAACTCGGATATAAAATCGACGAGTATGCCTCATACCTCTCCTAAGTGGAAAATGAATCCACGTCTTATTTGTATTGTGGGGTATGAGATTGTATGTCTCTTCTTTGAGATGATTCACATCTAATTCTCTTGTAGGGAGAATCAGGTGAGCTAAAGTTTGATCGAAAAATCAAAATTATGGGGGGACTAACTTAGGAAAATCTATCCTAAAGTTGTCTAATAAATGAACTTATCCTAAAGGGTATGAAAACCTATAGGGAGGTATGAAATGCATATGCACCATGCACAATAATTGATTATCATGCATGGGATTTTCCCTTGGATATAAGGCAAGCAATGTGAATATAAGAATGGATAAAAGCATGAAGTATAAAGTATGAAATTGTAATAGACGTCATCAAACAATCAAGACAAATGAATTAAGTTTTGAACGTGTACACTGGCAAAGTGGGCTAGCCTTGTGTATAGTGACTAAAGGTCGATAACGATGCTTAAAAGCAATCGACTTACATGGGTAGAAAAGATGGCTCGACGTTGGATTGAGGATTTTATATTTTTGAAAGGTTTAGAACATAAATAAAATGCATGCGTCAGGTATAATGACAAACAAATGCATAGGCAAGTGGCATGATATCAATCAAAATTAAGGTTCTAAAATTATTTCACTCAAATGTATGATTAAGCGCAAGATGAGGGAAAGAATTAAGAAAATTTGATAATTTTAAAAGGAGAGTCTTATAAAAGGTTTATTATTATTATTACTTTTATTCTTAAGAGTTATTATATTCAAGTTATTATTATTTTTAAAGAAAAGAAAAAAAAAGGTTTTATTAGAGGTTTTTTCTTACAAATTAAAAAAAGATTAATTTTAATATTTTAATAAAAGAAAACAAAGGTTTTGATTATAAAAGGTTTTACTAATTTCTAAAAAAGGTTTTGTCAAAAAGTTTGTAATAAATTTTTATAAAGAGAAGTGATATTTTAAAATGTAAAAGAAGTTATATTTTTAAAAAAGAAGTTTCTATATACTTATATTTTAATAGGATAGGTTATATTTAGAAAACAAATTTTAGTTATTTAGAAAGATTAAACATTATGAATATTATGAGTTTATTTATTTTAAAAAAAGGTTAAATTAATTAAAAACAGATTTTTATTTTAATTAAAACGGAGGGATTAGGTGCTGCAAGGGAAAGAGGGTCCATCGTGGACCCTCAGATCTCAACCGTATGATGCAAGCAGGGCATGATCTAACGCTCATGATGGGAGGGTGCATATGACGTGGTGTGTGTGTGGGTGCACATGATCAAACCGCTTAAACTACAACAAAAAGAAGGCAAACTGAATGCTCCTATTCTCTCTCTCAGATCGTCCCTCTCATTTCTCTCAAAATGTAGGGTTTTGAAACCCTAAATCGAACGCCGCCATCCTCCTCGCCGTCGCTCTCATCTCTCTCGGTCTCTCTCGATCAAACATTCAGTACATATCAAAACCCTAACCCCCAGCTGTCCCAATACCCCCATTTCAATATGTTTCTGATGATTACAATTTACAAATAATCAAAGCAAAGAAAAGAAAAGAAGATGCTGGTACGATCTCGAGTGGCACCTCGTCTAGGTACTCGCTCCGAACACTTCTTCCCTTTATTGATCTCGTGTGATGAAGCTTCAAATGAGTATGGGTATGGGTGTTGTTATGAATTGGGTGTAGTATCTCTTTGTTTATGGCTTGTCTTCGCTGCTATGTGTGTTGGTTGTGATGAATCTTCTTTTCTAGTTTTTCTTTTTTTTTTCGCTCCTCTCCCCCTTTGTGATGTTTGGTTCTATTGTCTTTTATAGGCCTAGAAATTTTGAGGCCGATTAAATGACGGAAACATGTTTTTTGAAAAAAAAAAGATCTCGTTTGATAGCTGAATTATTGCTCTTGAGTGAGTTTCCATTTATGCTTTAACATGTTTAGGAAATGTTTGGAAAACGATGACTTGTGTTCCCTTGTAGTTATGAGGATTGATAATGAGTTATGATTGTGTCCTCTCTTGATTATGTTTGGAACCATTTGTAGAAAGGATAGGACACGTTTGATGATACTTAGATGGTGTGTACAAATAATTACCATTTCTTGTTAAGCAATGTCTTGATGATAGTAAGATTCTGAACCAACGCACACTCATCATATCCTAACTTTCCCAAGTCAGTGAGGAAAGATTGTAACAGGTCAGCTTGATTTGGAGGGCGAGGTTGAGATCCTTGAGTTCTTCACTCTATCCTCAATATTCTTGTAGGAACTTTCTGCTGCCACAGTTTCATCAAATTCAAAACTTCCTATTGCTCCTCCCCCAAATCCCTACACTGTTACTATTTGGATATCCCAATCCGCTTGTACTAACTCTTTTACCCTTTTTTTCATGTGCACTCTTGGTGAGGAGGAGACTTGGAGCAAGGCATGAAGGAGGTTCGTTGGTGATGAATTGGTTATCTGGAGAGTACTCAAAGATCACGCCATGAGTTAGGTTGTGGCTAGGCTTGGCGGTAATGAACAAAGTGTAGCGTGCGATTTTTGTTGGTGACGCGACCACCTTATCGCCATGGGTTCCTCCCCACCGCAATGGTAGGAGTGGGGTGCTACTTTCTGATTTCTTATTTATCCCGTGAAGCTGGAAGGGAAAGGGAAGCTATCTAAAACTAACCTTGCACGCGAATGTTTAAATGAACAAACGCTTAAGAGATTCGGGGAGTTCGGGGCCAGGTTATACAATGGGGAGTTGTCAGTTACCCATCCTATATGTGGTTATCCATAGGTTGTTAGCATTAGGTTCTGCTTTTATACTTGATGGTGTTTATCTGTTGTGGGTTGGGAAAGTTTCTCCTTTGGGAGGTTTTTGATGAGTTTAGTAAGGTACTGGACCTAAGTTTTGATTAGTATGTGAAGGTACAGGACCTAGAGTTTTTGATTGGTATGCAAAGGTACTGTTCCTAGAGTTTTTAATTGGTATGGTCGCTAAGATTTCGCAATCTTATGCCTACGTATTCCCGTTTAAAGAAACAGGGAAATCAGAGCAATCATAGTTCCTCCTATTCTATGGGAGGAAAATATATTTTGGTGTCTTGTTCAAAGCCTAAGATTGAAGCTAAAAGTTGTATTTGTGTCTTGTTCAAAGCCCAAGATTAAAGCTAAAAGGTTTGACTGAGAGAGAATTTGTCATCTCTAAGGGGAGATATCTCGTCTGTTTATCACAGTTGTTGGGTGACTAATTATCAAGGAGGATTACTTTAACTGGGATATATGAATCTAGCAATGCCATAATTTCCTTTATAGGGGATTTGCCCTGAAGGGGAAAACTTTAACTCAGTGTAGAGCAATGCCATTTTTCCTTAGGAATCTTTCATGCTAAGAGAGGGACAGTGGCGTGGATGTAAATAATCCAGAGGCTTGTCGCTTACAGCAATTAGATGAAAGAGAGGATTTACCAGGATAATAGATGGATGACAACTTGGACATTTGAATCAATAAGTGTGCCTCTTACAGCAGTTATCTGGGATTAGGGTTTGTTTGATTTGTTTGTTTTGATGTGTGATAACACAGAGAAATGTCTTCCTGCAGAGAGATTTTGATTTCCTCTGAGGGGATGTTGATTTTTGTGTGCCTTGATCAAAGCCCAAGGTTGAAGCTAAGAGGTTGATTGATTCCACTGGGGGATTCCTTATACAAAGCCTAAGAGGAGGCTAGGAAAGACTGACTCAACAAGATAGTGTTTATCTGTCTTGTACAAAGCCCAAGATTGAGGCTAAAAGGAGTTGACTCTTTTGGGGATATTTTGTCTGTCTTGTACAAAGCCCAGGATTGAGGCTAAAAGAAGATTGACTCTGTTAGAGAGATTTATACGGTGTCTTGTACAAAGCCCAAGATTGAGGCTGAAAAGAGATTGACTCAACAAGAGAGTGTTTTATTTGGTGTCTTGTACAAAGCCCAAGATTGAGGATGAAATGTAGTTGACTGATTCAGCTGAGGATTTTTTAGGTGTCTTGTACCTGTAGCACGATTTTTGTGGTTTCGAATCACTATCACTTTGGAACTACAGTTTGATTCATTTTTTATCCTGTTGAGCTGATTAAGGAAGGGAAATAGATGTCTCCAATTAACCCTGCTTGCATACTGAGATTAAATAGTCAAAACTGTTTTCTTGCAGATGCTATCAAGAGGGGGTTCTTCTTTAGGGTTATTCGCTTAAAAACAATGTCTAGGCTATTGGTAAGATGTTAGGTCGGATGCTTTTCGATTGATGTATAAAGGTACAGGATTTTGGGTTTTTGATTAGTATGCTCGCTAATATTTTGCAATCTTATGCCTACGTATTTCCGAAACAGGGAAATCAGAGCAATCGTAGTTCCTCCTATTCTATGGGAGGAAAGAGGTGTTTTGGTGTCTTGTTCAAAGCCCAAGACGTGAAGCTAAAGGTGGTTTGTATCTTGTTCAAAGCCCAAGATGTGAAGCTAAAGGGTTTTGGCTGAGAGAGAATTTGTCATCTCTAAAGAGGTGCTGTTGATGTTTGTATGCTGTGAGCAAGGCACAACTTTGATGCTAAAAGGTTGATTGAATCAACTGGGGTTTTCTTTATATAAAGCCTAAGAGGAGGCGGGAATTTTGAATTTTCCAGGGAAAATGTTCTTTCTGTCTTGTACAAAGCCCAAGATTAAGGCTAAAAGGGATTTTGACTCTGTTGGGGAGAATGTATCTTGTATAAAGCCCAAGATGGAGGCTAAAAGGGTTTGACTCAACAAGAGAGTACTTTTATCTATCCTGTATAAAGCCCAAGACGGAGGCTAAGAAAGGTTGACTCAATAAGAGAGCCTTGAACAGGTGATTGACTCAACAAGAGAGTCTGAAGGTTGATTGACTCAACGAGAGAGTCTTTTATACTCAACAAGAGAGTGATTTGTTGTCTCGTACGAAGCCCGAGATTGAGGCTAAAAGGAAATTGACTCAACAAGAGAGTCTTTTATACTCAATAAGAGAGTGTTTTATATGTCTCGTACGAAGCCCGAGATTGAGGCTAAAAAGGGATTTACTCAACAAGAGAGTCTTTTATGCTCAACAAGAGAGTGATTTATATGTCTTGTACAAAGCCTAAGACGGAGGCTAAAAGTGGTTGACTCAACAAGAGAGTCTTTTATACTCAACAAGAGAGTGTTTTATATGTCTTGTACAAAGCCCAAGACGGAGGCTAAAAGTGGTTGACTCAACAAGAGAGGCTGAAAGGGTTAGCTCCGCTGGGGAGAATCATTTGTACAAAGCCCAAGAGGAGGCTGCCTTACCGCTGTGGAATCTGGAGATCATAAAGCGGGTCCAAGTGTGGGGAACTCTCATGGGAGAGACCGGGGTTTCTTCCTATGTTTGAAAGGAACTTCAGAATGTCTTTGAGACTCAAGGGTCTTAGACTGTCCAAGTCTAGAGTTTTATCTTTTGTACAATGCCCAACAGGAGGCACGGGCATTAAGGGATGAGTATCAACCCTAAAATGGCCAGAGTTTTGACGCTGGAAAGACTGCTCTAGCAAAGGATGACTAAGTTCTGTCTTATACCTTTAAGAGGTCATCAGGGTCCTTGTATTAAGCCCAAGAGAAGGCATGAGAACTTCTAAGAAGCCGACGGGTCCTTGTACAACGCCCAAGAGGAGGCGGGGATGCTTTTAGGAAGCCTGTGGGTCCCCAAACCAAGAGAAGTTCAAGAAATGCAATTCACCGAGAAGATATCATTCCAGGAAAGTTCGAGAATTTGGAAGAAAGTCAAGAGATGCCATTCACGGAGAAAAGATCATCTCTGGGGAGTTAGAGTTTCTTTGACAATTTCTAAGGGTGACAGTCTGAGAAAAGGTTCACCGATAATACTTCCTTTCTCTTTGTTCCATATTGTTTAACCCCAAGAGGAGGGAAGACTGTATCTGGAATCCTACGGGGGATCTAGTTTTGTTTGTATTTAAGAGTGACCAACAGGGCTTTACCTAGTTCTAGACGTAGTTGCCGGGGAAAACTCTAAATAACTATACTAGTATTACACAGTGGATATATGACAAGTATATAAAAGGATGTGAAAGAACACTTACAGTGAAGCAGCCCCACAATACAGTTATATGTATGAAAGCGGTAAATGAAAGCGGATAAACACTTACCCGTTGTAGAGCTTCCATGCTGTTTTGTTAGTTGTTCAACCAAGAAAGTTTTGATAACAACATATATTTGAATTCAAAATCAAAGGAGAAAGTGTTTTGAAAAGATTGTTGGGGCTTACAACTCAAGGAGAGGCCCAAGTTTTAACGATGATTGCACCGTTGTTTTAAAAACTGTACAGAGGGACTTATACAATACGTGAGGCCCAAAAAGTTTTTATGTACAAGGGGATGGGTCTTACACTCTATTAGAGGCCCAGAGATTTTGAAAAGAAAAGAAATGGGGCTTACAACACGAGGGGAGGCCAAGATGATTTGATTTTTGAACTGGCGATTGCGCCGAGATTTTTCTTTTAACGCAGAGGGACTTATACAATGTCTGAGGCCCCAAAATGGTTTTGGTTAAAAGGGGATTGGGTCTTACACTCTATTAGAGGCCCAAAGATTTTTAAAATGAATAAAGATGGGTCTTATAGCTCGAGGAGAGGCCCAAATGATTTTTGTTAAAAAGGCGACGATCGAGCCGAACTTTTTGACGGTATCCGGACTTATACAATCACTGAGGCCCAAATTATTTTGGTTTTCAAAAAAGGTTTGGGTCTTACACTCTATTAGAGGCCCAAAGAGTTTGAAAAAGTTTGATGAGGTTTGAATTAATCAAAACCCTAATTTGTTTTCAAAATATATTTTAATTGAATAAAAATTCAATTAAAATGATCAAAATTTTTAAACATGTGTGAAAACAAATTGTGATCTTGGATCAATGTTTCAAAAATCATGTTTATATTCACAAAATGATTGGAAATCAATTAAGTTTGGAAAATCAAGGGAGAAAAAACATTTTAAATGTTGAAAAACAAATAAAATATTAATTCTTTGTAAAAATATCAAGTATATGAAATAATTAATATTTTTGGGATTTTTTTGGTAAAATAAAATATTTTAGCATTTTTGTGAATTATTAAAAAAAGAATCAACTCAAAATCATTAAAAACCAGAGAGAAATTAATTTTTGAATCAATTAAATAAAATCACAAAATTCAAATATTCAAATATTCAAAAAATTGCGCCAAGAACACGCGTCACCCTCTATTTCTGCAGATTTGCATTTTCTATCCAATCTCACTGAATACTTGATGATATCATGCAATCTACATATCAATCTGCTCGTTTTCACCTCACGATCATGTCTATGGTCTTTGATTTCATTTATTTTAAGCATGGAATAAGAAATCAAAGAGAAACCTCAAGAACCCTAAAATTTGCATGAAGGCTCAGAAATTCCATACACGATTTAAACAAAGCAATTGATTAAGGGTAAACACTCTATGCATGATTATGAACATATGGCCAAATTATTGTGCAACAAAAAATGCATGGATCATAGAGTTAGAAGAGCTTAGGCCTACCTCTTGTAGCTGGTGATCGTGTTTTGTGTTATAGGTGTTGCAAGTTGGTTCCAATGATTTGTACAACTTCCTTAGGTGCCAAGTGATGTGTCTGAATGCTTGGAGTGGTTTGAAACAAGCTGAAACTTGAGATGGTACCTCAACTGCACCTCTGTCAAGAACTTGAGCAGTTGGCAAGTGATTTTGTGATTTTGGTGTTACAGATGTTATCTGAGTGTTTGGATCACTTCTATATCATGTTTATGAGGTGTGTGTGTGTGATTAGTTTGGTTGGAATTGCTCTCAAACTCAAAACCCGATAGTGACTTGCTTTGGAAGGCAATTTTGGAGTGAAGAAAGAGATTTTGAGGAAAGCATCTGTTTGATGGCTTTGGTGTACTCAAACTGAGCATAAATGAGCTCTATTGATAGTGGAGTAAGTTTGTTTTGCAAGCAATAATGAATGGCAACTGCTGCAGAAGTTTGGCAAATGTTGATCAATAGGAATCCAAGTCTCCTCTAGCCATTGACTAGAGGTTAGAGCACATGTTGCTGGTTCCCTAGTTCTTGGATAAGTCTTGACTAAATTCAGTTGGAAGGGGCTCAGTCCATGCCACCTTGGTGCATCCATTAAATTCTCCAAACCAAAATTGGAGTCTTGTCCCTCTTTTAGGCATTTCTAGGTTTGGCATGCTACTTTTGGTTCCAAGGACTTGGGAGGCTGATGGATCAGTGTTTGTCCCTCCTTGGTCTCCCCCTAAGGTGTTCAGATGGATAAACTTGTTTGTCATTTGGACAAATTGTCCAAATCGAGCAAAATGCACAAATCTGCCTTGTTATGACAGTTGCAGCAAGGCATGTTGCCACTGTCATAACTCTTAGCTCAGGTTGAGTTTGATGGGGTTCTTGGCCATTTTGGAAAGCTCTCATATGATACAACATATGTGTGATCATAGTTTGTTTTGATACTTTTTGGATCCAAGTGAAAAATGCCCCTACATTTTGGAAAAAGTGAAACAGATTCTGACTTAGTGAAAATTTCACCAAGTGTTGGAAAAAGTGACATTTCATGTTTTCAGCCATTTTGATCCACCCATAACTCCAAATCCACGGTGAATTTGAATGAGGTGTAGTTGACACTTTTAAAGTATGCCATGAGAGCTACAAATCCATCTTTGGATCAACCAAAATGGTTGCTTGGATCACAAGTTATGATCCTTGGAAGTTGGTATCCTAGCCACTTTGTTCCATAACTTAGAAAATTTATAAGTTTTTTATGGTTACCCCTTTTACAAGTTGTCCCACTTTTCTTGATTTTTCTTGATGAATGATGATCCCAATCACACATTAACATCATTTTAGGGTCAAAGAACCATAATTGTGAAAAATCTCAAAAAGTCAAAGTTGACTTTTGTGCACAGTTGACTTTTTGTCAGATGAACTCCAAACTGTGCGATCCTCTATGAAATCAAGTCCTTGACCTAAATAAAACTTGATGGATTGATTTCATAGGTGTTATAGGGTGTATTGAATCATGTCCCAAGGTTTGGGAGCATGCCTGGGTCAAAAGTCAAAAGGCACAGTTGACTTTTCCCGCGAAACCCTAATTGTGGTTCTGATGAATTTGAAACTTGTTGATCAAGCTTCTTAGATCAATCGATTATTGCAAATGGATCAATGTAGTGTGTTAGATACCCTCAAATCCTCACTTGAGGTCTTGGTTCATGTATCCTAGAAGTTAAATTAGGGGTGAATTAGGTCAAGAAACCCTAATTCTTGATTTTTGATAAATGCATCCCCTGAGGCAAAATTGACTTGATGATTAGGTTCATGATGTCCCTTGGAGCATCTTAGGTTGTGCTTTGAAGCCTTTGGCTCATGCCCAGAGGAAAATTTCCATCTGGAGGCCCAGTCGACCAAAACCCTGATTTGGTGACACTGGTGATCTTGGGGTTTAATCCACTTGGAATGTTGCAACTTTGTGCTTGATTATTGAGGTGGGAGTCCTCTTGATCCATTGTGGATATTTGAGAGTTTTAGAAAAGTTGAAGATCATATCATTCCTTGATTGATCCTTTATCTAAGAGCTCTGAGAGGGCTTGAAACACTAAGTTTGATTGTAGTGGATGCTCACCCATCTTTGGGGAGACTAATGAGGTATAATTGTCCATCCATATTATGATGATGATTTGCACAATGATGGGGAATCTTAGTGGTCAAAATTTGGGGTATGACAGATGCCCCTATTTAATCTTCTTGGACCCGAAGGTGTGAATGGCGAAGGTATTCAGGCATTCGGGGTGCAAGACGATTAGATATCGGAATACCCGAAATTTTGATGGTGGTCATGAATGGTAGCTTACACATTCATCTTCTTTTGCTAAGCGATGATGCTTAGAAAAGGTAAAAACTTCCCCTCGATCCTGGTCTTCATCCAGGGAACTGGTCTCAGTTTCTGATGTAAACTTCCCCTCGATCCTGGTTTCCTACCAAGGAACTGGTCTCAATTTCTGATGTAAACTTCCCCTCGATCCTGGTTTCCTACCAAGGAATTGGTCTCAGTTTCTGATGTAAACTTCCCCTCAATCCTGGTTTCCTACCAAGGAACTGGTCTCAGTTTCCGAAATAAACTTGCCCTCGATCTTAGTTTCCTACCAAGGAACTGGTCTCAGTTTCCGAAATAAACTTCCCCTCGATCCTGGTTTCCTACCAGGGAACTGGTTTCAGTTTCTTTTGTCAATAAACTTTCTTGACAAGGGACGTTATTCGTAGTGGTTTTTCCTTAAACTTCTCGCCGAATTTTCCAGGGGAGATGCTATTTGACGGAAAAAGCTTTTGATGTCAGACTTGCTGGGGAACCCATCTGTCTGAGCTGTAGAGGTACACAAACTTCTCCTTTGGAGATGCCATTCATTGACTCTACAGGGGGAAAACGAGTCTCTTGAGAGACTGCTTCCGCTTGGGGTATTACATCATACTTTTCTCGGGATCTTCTTGGAGAAATTCCATATGATGTGATCCAATTTTGAGGTACTGGTGACCTTTTCGTCAGGGAAATTTTTCAGAGAAAAACGTCTGTAGTGCCGAATCTCTGATTAAGAAGCTTTCTCTAGGGATTTTCCTTAATCCGGGAAAGCGAGGATATCATCTTCAATGGCGAAGAGTGATATTTGTCAAATGCCTTCTGGTCTTTCAGAGGTTCAAGTTATCAAAGTGGTCAAGGGACCCACTTCAATTCATCAGCAAAGTGGAGGAGCGGTTGGTCAGACGCCACCTTTCCCGACTAGGAAAGAACTGACAACTCGGTTGAGAAGACATTTATCACTAGGGAACAAGACCGACTAGAGTGATAGTGATGCAATATGAATATAAATGCAAATCATTAATGCATGATGTATGTATGTATATACTGACAAAACCGACGCGACATACAAACTAATGGATGAATACGACTGGATACTCGGCCACAGCGGGAGATGAAAAGTATCGCTGGTCCAGAAGTAGCAATTCTGCCTTGCTTAGGAGAGATAGTCCCTGTGGGGAACACCGTTGGTCAGGCTTAGGAGATAAGAACTCTGTCGGGGGTGTCAGATGAAACCTGGTCTCTGACACAGTTGATCCTTCGTTCAGACGTACTAGTTTAGAAGGAGTACTTTGATTCTGCACTTTGAAGCTCGATTACTTCTGGAGAAGCGATGGATGTTCTTTTGACGTTCAACAGTCAAAATAATTTCCATCTTAATTTTAAAAGCAGGAAAAGTTTTAACAAGAAAATTCATTTTTGTTTTATTTCAAGAATCGTTAATCATGTTAAAATGTCGTTCTATAAATCTAAAACAAATGAGAATTATAAACAAAGCTCCAGGGCTCAAATTTTATTGATAGGATGGAAACCAGCCAAATGCGTGATTCCGTGGAGTATTTACAAAGTTTAGAAAATGGTAATTTAAAGGAAAAGGGCTACATTGAAACATAACGACCGTTATCCTTCTACCAACTTTGAATTCTGGACATCCTAAGCTTCCGTCGAAGATGACCTTGAGTGGAGTTTTCCTGATGGATGGCATGACTGCTGCTGGGGGATTTGCCCCTGTTGAACATAGTTACTTGCCATTATCCCTAACTTTTGCCTGGACTGTACTTTGAGATTTCCAATCAACCGGGATGATTTTTGATTGTGTCTCTAATTTTTGTCTGGACCGCCCTTTCGGGTTTTCAATCCACCGAGACATTTTTTTTAGTTTAGGCGAAGTATTTCTTGACTACATCAACATTTGTGGGGTAGGAAAATTCCTCTCCATCCATAGTTGCTAGTCTCAAGGCGCCGCCTGAGAAAGCTTTCTTGACCACATAGGGGCCGTCATAATTCAGAGTCCATTTTCCCCGGGAATCAGTGAGGAATGATTGTATCTTTTTGAGCACAAGGTCTCCTTTTCTGAAGACACGAGGTCAGACCTTTATGTCAAATGCCTTCTTCATTCTCTGTTGATACAACTGACCGTGGCATAAAGTCGTTATTCGCTTTTCTTCGATCAGATTCAGTTCATCGTGTCGACTTTGACACCATTCAGCCTCTGTTAGCTTAGCTTCCATCAATACCCGGATTGATGGGATCTCTACTTCTATAGGGAGCACTGCTTCCATGCCATATACTAGAGAGAAAGGGGTTGCCCCTGTTGAAGTGCAGACAGATGTACGATAATCATGAAGGGCAAAGGATAGCATCTCGTGCCAATCTTTATAGGTTACAACCATCTTTTGAATAATCTTCTTGATGTTCTTGTTATCCGCTTCTACCACTCCGTTCATCTTGGGTCAGTAGGGAGATGAGTTATGGTGTTCAATCTTGAACTCTGCGCATAACTCTTTCATCATCTTGTTGTTCTAGTTGGATCCATTGTCAGTAATGATCTGGCTTGGAACACCATAACGGAAAATAATATTGTTTTTGATGAATTGGACCACCACTTGTCGGGTTACATTGGTGTATTATGCTGCTTCGACCCACTTGGTGAAATAGTCAATGGCTACCAGAATGAACCGATGTCCGTTCGAAGCTTTGGGTTCGATCATGTCGATCATGTCGATTCCCCATATGGAAAAAGGCCATGGGGAAGAAAGAACTTTGAGATGCGTTGGCGGTACATGGATTTTGTCTGAGTATATCTGACACTTGTGACATCCCTTCATGTACTTGTAGCAGTCGGGTTCGATGGTCAACCAGTAGTACCCTGCTCTCAGAGTTTTTCTCGCTATTGTGTGTCCGTTGGCATGAGTGCCAAAATATCCTTCGTGAATTTCTTTTATTAGCATTTATACTTGTGGTCTGTCTATGCATCAGAGCAAGACCATGTCAAAATTTCTCTTATAGAGTGTATCACCGCTCAGAAAGAAGCTGCCAGCCAGCCTTCTGAGGGTTTTCCTGTCTTTTCTAGATGCCCCAAGAGGGTACTCTTGTTTCTGAAGGAAGCATTTGATATCGTGATACCAAGGTTTGTCATCCATGACTGCTTCAATCGTGAAGATGTAAGCAGGCCGATCTAGGTGCATTATGTCGATTTTAGGTACATCGTTCCATTGACCTACACTAATCATGGAAGAGAGAGTGGCTAATGCATCAGCCATGTGATTCTCCTCACGAGTGATATGAGGAAACTCGATTCTGTTGAAGAATGGTAACAACCTTCTTGCGTAATCTTTGTAAGGAATCAATCCTGATTGGTATGTGTTCCAATCTCCTTTAATCTGATTGATAACTAGGGCTGAGTTGCCATATACATCCAAGTTCTTGATCCTTAAATTGATTGCTTCTTTGAGACCCATGATACAAGCTTCGTATTCGGCCTCGTTGTTTATACACTTAAACGTAAGTCTGGCGGTGAAAGGAATGTGGGTACCCTGAGGTGTTATGATGATTACCCCAATTCCATTTCCGTAATGATTGACAGCTCCGTCAAAGATTAGTCCCCATTGGGAACCTGGTTCTGGCCCTTCACTGTGTAGCGGTTCATCACAATCATTCATTTTCAAGTACATGACATCTTCGTCTGGGAAGTCAAATCCAACTGATTCCTGATCGTCAATCGGTTGATGAGCCAAATGACCGGCTAAAACACTTCCTTTAACGGCTTTCTGAGCATTGTATTGGATGTCGTATTCTGATAACAACATCTGCCAACGGGCAATTCTTCCAGTGAGAGCAGGCTTTTCAAAGACATACTTCATTGGATCCATTTCTGAGATTAACCAACTAGTGTGATGAATCATATACTGGCGAAGACGTTTGGCTGCCTAAGCCAGAGCACAACAAGTTTTCTCAAGCATAGTGCATCGAGTTTCACAGTCGGTGAATTTCTTGCTTAAATAGTAAATGGCAGACTCTTTCCTTTTTGTTTCGTCCTGTTGGCCAAGTACACAACCCATTGAGTCTCCTAAGACTATTAAGTAGATGATCAGTGGTCTTCCTTCCACTGGAGATGATAGAATCGGTGGGTTCAACAGATATTCCTTGATACTGTCGAAGGTGGCTTGGCAGTCTTATGTCCAAACGCAATCCTGATTCTTTTTGAGTAACTTGAAGATTGGCGCGCATGTCGCGGTCATGAGGAATTTAAATCTGGAAATGTAGTTCAGACGTCCCAGGAATCCCCTGACTTATTTTTCAGTCCGCGGAGAAGGCATTTCTTGAATGGCCTTGACCTTGTTAAGATCGACCTCAATTCCTTTCTGGCTGACGATGAACCCTAAAAGTTTCCCTGAACGGACACCGAATGTGTACTTGTTGGGATTCAAGCGGAGTTTGTATTTTCTCACACGCTAGAATAGTTTTGACAGGTGGGTCACATGCTCCTCTTCTGTCTTAGATTTGGCAATCATGCCATCAACATATACCTCGATTTCTTTGTGTATCATGTCATGAAACAGAGTAGTCATGGCCCGTTGATAGGTTGCCCCGGCGTTCTTCAACCTGAACGGCATTACCTTGTAACAAAAAGTACCCCATGGGGTGATGAAGGAAGTTTTCTCCATGTCTTTCGGCGCCATTTTTATCTGATTATAGCCCGAGAATCCATCCATGAAGGCGAAGACTTTGAACTTTGCTGTACTGTCAACCATCATGTCAATGTGTGGTAAAGGAAAGTCGTCCTTTGGACTAGCCTTGTTTAGATCTCTGTAATCTACACACATTCTGACCTTTCCGTCCTTTTTCAGAACTGGTACTATGTTGGCTAACCATTGAGGGTATTCTGATGTGGCGAGGAAACCCGTGTCAATCTGTTTCTGTACTTACTCTTTGATTTTGATGGCCATGTCTGGATGAGTTCGTCTCAACCTCTGTTTTACTGGCAGACATTCTGATCTCAACGGTAGATGATGTTCCACGATGCTGGTATCCAACCCTGGCATGTCCTGATAGGACCAAGCGAATACATCGGGAAATTCTTTGAGAAGCTTTGTCAAACTTTCTTTGACAGTTGGACTAAGTAGGGCCCCAATCTTGACCTCTTTTCTCTCTTCCTCTGAGCCCAAGTTGACCGTTTCCAACGGCTCTTTGTGAGGTTTAATGGACCTTTTCCTTTTGTCTGAGTAATCGGGATATCTCCTCTGGAACTTCTTCGTCATCTTCTTCTTCAGCCCCAAATATCGGGAATTCAAAGTTGGGAGAAGGCATTGGATCGTATGTTTCAATGGGGTTTAAAACAAGCAATCTGCATGACGTGATGATTTGTGTTTAGAAGAGATAGAGAAAATGCAAGAGTGTGTGCAGTGTATTTTTTTCTGCTTGTTTTTATTATTTGAATTGTTTTTTAGGATTACCATTTTCTGAAAAACGAAAAGAGAAAACAACAATTAATGCGGAAATTACAGAACGACGTTTATTTATTTATGATTTTGTCGATTCTTGAAACTACAGCCCTATAAAACATAACTCAGTCGCTTTGGGCGAAGCTAAGAGGGATATTTACAGAAAGTGAACCCTATCAAAACATCTGTTTCACCTGGGCAGGGTGAAAGGTTAAAACAAAGATGGCCATTACTTTGACTTATGAACGATCTTCGGAACATCGACTGCAACCCATTTGCGGTGAACTCCTCGGTGAATTATAATGTCTAGTACCTTCCTTGATTTGTCTTTAGAAATAACGCTGATTTCTGGTGGAGCAGGATCATTGGAACCTGTCTCCCAGGCAGAGTTGCCGTAGGAGGATTCCTCAGTTGTATTTTGCATAGTATTTGGGCTCTCAGGTATATCTCCCCATCCAGTTGGTTGGATGTCTTTGAGCCTGATACGAGAGCTTTCAGGAGTAGTGTACTTGACCATGAAGTCGAATTTTCCACTTGGTTGTCCTAAGGTGTCCCACACTTCTTTGGAACTGGAGGAGTCATCCCTTTCGATGAAGTTGACCTCGGGAAAAGCATAGTTAATGAATTCTAGTCATGCAAATTTTGCAAATTCATCGTTGTGCTTGATATTTTCTGAATGACCTGAGTGTTGATCCCATGACATGGTGGGGACGCAGGTATTTGTTTCAATGATGCTCAACTAATTTTCGTTGTTCGGCTGGTTTTCTTGCCCCAAGTCTCCTGGGTACGGCTGCCAGATAGGCAGACCATCCATCGGGCCATAGTAGTCGTGGTCAAAGTTGTCTTTCATCAGAGTGTCTTCCTCTAATGAGTTGGGTGGAGCACGGCATCCTTCTGGATCACAATCTCCGTATATCATTTTGACATCTGACCTCGGTATAAATCTCGAACTTTGTGTCGGATAGCAAAATGGTGTAGGCACCTCTTCTTGAGACATATAACCGTCCTCGTTAAGATAGGATTTCCATTCTTCATCTGTATCAGAGGAATCTCCCTCGTTGATGGTATGTACTTCTTGAGACACTAGGTGAAGGAAACCTCCATTGTGGAAGAAGTCCTGAATAGGATGAAGACTTTCATCGTTAGCAGCAGTCTGGGGACAGGTTGAAGAAAAACCAAGACCTTTCTTTGATTTTTATCAGTAGGAATGACAAGATGTCCCCATCCTTTTGCGTTGTTACTTTTGATCACTTTGAGAGCATCTTTGTATGAGGAAATCGATGTTCCCTTCTCTAATTGATTCTCATTGCTTACTGAAAGTGCCTGGAACTGAGTTCCAATAACCTCCTCGGGTTCTACACAAGTGGACAATGATAAGTTACTCACGATCAAGGCTTGCCCTCCACAGACCGTGGCGAGTTGGTCATTCCTGACGAACTTCAGCTTTTGGTGAAGTGTCGAAGTAACTGCCCCAGCCTCGTGTATCCAAGGTCTTCCTAATAAGCAACTGTATGTTGCCCGGATGTCCATGACCTGGAAAGTGACCAGGAAAGTGTGAGGACCGATAGTTATGGGAAGGTCGACTTCGCCGATAACCATTTTTCTGGACCCGTCAAATGCTTTGACGACGAACTCACTGCCTCTCATCGGAGATCCTTTGAATGATAGTCACATTAGAGTGGACTTCGGCATAATGTTGAGAGCCGATCCGGTATCTACCAGTACGCTGGCTAAGGCATCATCCTGGCAGTTGACTGTGATATTGAGCGCCATGTTGTGATTTTTGCCTTCTTCTGGCAATTCCTCATCACTAAACCCCAAGTTATTGCAGGAAGTGGTGTTAGAGACGATGCTATCGAATTGTCATATAGACACATCCTGTTCCACAAAGGCCTGTTCTAAGACTTTCTGTAGAGCCTCTTGTTGAACCCCAAAATTTGCCCTCCTTACTTTTTTACTAACTGGCTTATGTTTCATTTAATTTTTTTTGCATTATCATGTATGCATATCATTAGCATGGGGTCAAGGTGCTTGAGGCAGTTCGAGAAGGTCCTATCTGATCCATCACATCATCAAGGGTTCACAGGTGGCAAGGGATCTCAAGTGGATCACTCTCTCCTAACCAGTGCTTGAATTAGGGTTTTGGAATTCTTGGGTTTATTGCTCCAATGGGCAAGCTCCTTGGGTTTTTATCATCAACAAATGGCATATCTTATCTTTGTTGGAGAGGATACACATCATATTCAGAGGAATTTGGATTTGGAGACTGTGCTATTTCCTCCTAGACTGAGGGTACCACAACTAGGGTTTGCTACAAAGTCAGTTTATTTCTAATTTATTGGGTAAGACTTGATGTTATGGTCTTCCTTGGGCCCCTAAGTATCTAGGAGTGGAAGATTGTCCATCAGTTTGGTTCAGGAGAAGTTTAATTGGCCAATAGATTAAGAATCAGGAGAATTTGGGGAAAAGTCAACAGGGAAAGGAGAAAAGTCAACTGTGAAATTTTGAGGCTCTCTTCAGGGATTTCAAGGTCTTATATCCTCATATGGTCCTCAGGGGTCAAGTTTCATACATATTTGTCAGGAATCAGGAGTTGGTGCAAAGTTTCCAAATTTGGAAAGTGACATATAATGAAGAGTTTCCATTTTTGGCAAGTTTCTACACTGCATTCAGCTTGACTTTCCATCATCAAGAAAGCTCCAAATGAATGTTTCTCCAACATGAAAGTTGAAGGTATTTTTCTCCTCTTTCCAACAAGTACTAGTGGGTCTCCATATCATTTGTGAAACTCCAGTTATGATCAAAAGAAGGCAAAGTGGTTTTTAGGGTTTCTCATGATGCCATTTTCATAATTTTGGGCATAGTGACCTATAATCAATTCCATTGTTTCATGCCACATTCCAATATTAAAAGACATTCCGTGAGGATTATTCTTGGCCCAAGAATGAAGAAATTCAATGGGTTATTATGCACTTTTTTTTTATTATTCAAATTTCCCAAAATGTCTAAAACTCATAAACCATTTGTTCTCAAGGCCCAAGTTAAAAGTGGTGTGATTAACAACTCAGATACAAGTGGTCCATCATGAATTCAAGGGCATGGAAGGAATGTATTTTTCACTTATTCAACATAATGCAAAATTCCAAAATAATTCAAAAATCATTAAACATGGAATTACCCAAGCCCAATTTGTATTCAGAGGCAAACCCTAGCTTATTTAAACCTAAAGATGCACTGGTTAGGGTTCATGCACGTGAAATTGGAGGAGTTCTCAAGAAAACCCTAAAAGAGGATTTTTCATTAAAACTCACGATCCACAAGGAGATTCTTCAAACTTCTTCCACAAAGCTTCTCCTGGTGATTTTTGGAGCACAACCCAACCCCCATTCGCAGCCAAAAGCGAGGATCGGAGCTGCTCCATCTCAGGTTGAGAGGTTTTTTCGTGCTCTTAAAACTCCTATTTTTTGCATGAATATTGACGTGTGATGATGGGTGACCACTCTGGTATAATTATTTTTAATTATGGATGTGTGAATTGCTTGTAATGTGGATTTAAAGTTTTGTATCCAATTGGTTTTTCATTCATTTTTTATTATACGCTAACAATTTGAATTTTTTAAGGCCATATTTGGATTCCTAGCGTTTTTCTGGTCAAAATAGTGTACTCATTCGCGATTTCTGGAAAAAAACTCATCGCAGCCCACCGGAGAAGGTAGGGCTCCGGCGGCTGCCGGAAGTACAGTCCGGCGAGGCGTGTAAACGAAGAAGATAAAGTCTGGCCATCGATTGGCATGATCTAAGGGACGTCCTTGCGCCACGTCGCCCAATTGTTTCTATTTTATTTTATTGTTCCATGCGTGCTAACCACGTTTAGTATCATGAGTCTTCAAATCGTGGTATTTTGTTTCCTTTTAATTTTGATCACACGGTTGGAATGGAGACAGCACATTAATGAGTCATGTGCCTTGCACATGGCTGGTGCATGGTGGAACCATCTGCTTGTACGTGTGCGTGACCACATGATTACGATGTACCATTTGAATCATGTCCTTTGGTTTTAACTACTTTTTGATATCATTGACTTGTTGACCAGTATTTCCGCGCATTGGATCCATTGGCTGGTCAAGATTAATTCTGGATGTTGACTGAATTCTACCATGCTCTTGTTGACTTCGCTCTTGGGCCTATGCTTTTCGCACCCTCCCCTTGGCCAGCCCAATGCATTTCCTCTTCATTTTCTTACTGTTCGTACCCTCTACCATTTTCTATTTTATTTTTATTTAATTTGTAATGATTTCATTTTTAATCATTAAAATTAGTAAATTGCATTTAAAAAATCCTAAAAAATTCATACATCATTTTTATTATCTTATAAAAATTTTACAAATTTTATTTTTATTTTTTATTTTATTCTTATCTTTTAAATTAATTGTTTAATTCAACTTCTTTTTAATTACACATCTCATGCATACATAAATTTCTTTATTTTCATTCTCCTCATCTATAAAATATTTTTGATCCATTCCTTTTGTATTTATTCATCAACATTCTAAATTGCTTAAAAATATTTTCGTTTCATTTTTAAATATTTTTCATGTTGCATTTAGGCCCTTCTCTTTGGCACATTGAACCCTATCCCTTGCTTGAGTTTTGTATGATTATTTGAATGGCTAACATTTTGGATTTTTGCAGGGACTTTTTATAGGTTGTTTGCCTCTGGTTGAGGAACTTTAATGTTTAATTTGGGAATTTTAGGAATTACTTTTCTAATTATCTGATTTATTTTCACTTGAGATCTTCTCGTGTGTGTAGCTTTGATCTTATCTGATTATCTTGTCTGAAAGGCACTTGTGCCATTTGCTTTGAGGGTGTTCCTTTGATTTCTAAGTTCATGATTGGATGGTTCTCATTATTGTTTGCCATTGCGTGATTGTCATTCACCTCATTTCTCTTATTCACGTATGTTTTTCACTAACCTTTTATGCAGGATCAAGGTAAGTTCTTTAAGGATATGGATAAGTATCCGTGGTCACCCTTAATTTTTCCTCCCCTCATCTTCTTTCTTTAGGATTAGGTTGTCTTCAAACCTCACTAACCGTAGGTCACCCATGCATGATAACTTTAGGACTCTTAGTTTCCCTTTAGAGTTTCCTTTGTGTCTTCTCTCTTCTCATCTCAAAATGTCTTTAAAACACTTAATAAGAATAAGGTCTATTGCGCACGAGCCTTAAGTATGGGGAATGAGAAATGAGGGGCTTCCTCTCATCTTTCTAGAGTGCTTAGCGAGCGTCCTGTCTTGGGACGATGCGTTAAGTATTCGCCCCTGTGCCCTAGACTTTGGTGCAATGCAGCTTAGGAACTAACTTAAGCCACTTCTGTCCTAAAAAACACAAACCAACTTCAAACTTTTTTTGTCGTTCGGGACCTTCAACTTAAAGGCTATTTTCAAAAAGGGCACGTTACCTTCCGTCTGAGTCGCAAACAGGCATCGACCCTAACTGCCGGACGCGAACTTAACGTCGCTCATAAAAAACACAAAAAGAACTTGGTCCGAACTACGTTGACTCTGAATTCCCCATTGCACAAAGGGGGTACGTAGGCCTAGGACGTCGACGTCCTACCAGTCTGTCTTTGTCTTCCCCTCCCCCGTTTTAGTACAGCCCTAGATGATAGTATAACTTACCCTTAGAATAGACAACAAGCGTGGATCCCATCGAGTATGATGGACGCGTGGGGTGCTAGCACCTTCCCCTCGCGTAACCGACTCCCGAACCCAGGTTATGGTTGCGACGACCATTCCTTTCCCTCTTCCTCAGGTTTATGCGGTGTTCCCTTTCCCTCTCTTGGGATAAATTTACACGGCTGGCGACTCTGTTTTTTCGCGCCACTCTCGCGTTTGTACCTGGATGAAAATCCTGGGAGCGACAACTGGCGACTCTGCTGGGGACTCTCGTTGACCTATGCTGGTCCATCCCTAAGCGAGTCAATCCTAACGCTTGCTTGTCTTTGTTCTCTTTGGGTGTTTTGTTCTGATTTTCTTTATGTGTTGTATTTTATTTTTATTTTTTTATTTTTACCGGATTTTCTGCATTTCATTTTTTATTACTGTCATACTGCTGTGCTGTGCTGGCTGTCTTTGTTTTGCAGGTTGGGTGGGACCGAGAGCTAAGCCAAATACCAAGGCTTGAGAATACCCTAGGACTAGAGTGGAAAGTAGTGGGACCTACGTGCCCGCTTGGTACGTTTCTGTGTTCACGAAATTCACAACCAGACGAGGCTATCTTGGGATGCATTCTAACGTGTGTGTCTTGCGTATGTTGGGGTATTGATCTAGAGAGCTGTTGACTCTGGTGACCGATCATTGAGGACCTTAGTGGAAACATCCCTCTTTAGTGGTGACAGTGGCAGACCACATCCCATGGCAAACCCATTCGCACCCGAGGGCCCGCTTTGGAACTCGCATAGGATGGCCCCTACGTTTTGAAGAGAATCAGTGGAGGTACTCCTCGATTGACTTTAGTACTGTACCCCGAGGGATGAATGTACTATTGTTTCTCGACCTCAGTGCCAAAGCTGAGGACCTTCCGCTTTGAAGAATCAGTCGAGGCCTCCTCGATTGATGATGATGCCAAACCAGAAATGGTGAACGTATCATCATTTCTCGACCTGAGAGCCCGGGATACTGAACATCCTAGTACCCACATGTGAGAGGGGATGGGCGTTTGCAGGTTTGCAGGTAACCGAGACTTTCAACCTACCCGGTTTTCTGGATTTCTCATCAATGTCTGATTATTTGGGTTCCTCAATGGTTCAGAGTTCTGGTTTTCTGGTTTCTCGTTCAGCTAACAGTACAGCACATCCAACAGTGTGCCTTGACCCCATGTTTGCATGAGCATATCATTTTTCTTGCATTCTGACGTGTTTGACATTTTTCAGGGCTTGCATCTTACTCTTGATTCCGGTTTTCTGAGGTTACTTCAGTATGGATGTTCAGAGAAAGAAGACTGTTGCCTATTCATTCCCAGAGCCGACTTTGACACTGATTCACAAATTAATTAATATGGCTGGTTCCGGAGTTCGTTCAGAGTTCAGTGGAAGGTATGGAAGACTTCTGAAATTTGTCTATAATATCTCCCAGTATGAGAAGGATGCCATTCACACACTTATTCAGTTTTACGACCCGTCTCTGCGTTGCTTCACTTTCCCGGACTACATCTTGGCTCCAACGTTGGAGGAATTCTCATTTATTTTGGGAATTCCTATCAGTCATGATATAGTTTTCTTTTCTAAGGAACACCCCGGTATGAAAGAAATGGATGTGGCTCTTCATATTAGTGAATTCGTCCTGAACAGTAATGTTGAAGAAAAACAAGGGGTTAAGGGTTTCTTGTTGAAGTTTCTATTTGATCAAGCTTGTATACATGTCAAAGAGAAGAACTGGACTACTTTCCAAGCTATTCTAGCTGTGTGTATCTATGGGATTGTTCTGTTTCCGAATATTCCTGATCTGGTGGATATGCACGCCGTCAGGATCTTTATTTTGAAGAATCCTATACCTACCTTGCTAGGTGATGTGTACCATTCAGTTCACTATAAGAATGAGAATAGGCATGGGAAAACTGTGAGTTGCTGTGCGCCGCTCTTAGCTACTTGGTTTCTAAGTCGTCTCCCTGAATCTGGCGCTTTCGTTGATACGAAAGATTCTCTGAAGTGGTCTAAGAGGGTTATGGGCTTGACTGCTGATAACATCGTTTGGATTAATCGTGACTTGCTAGGAATGGAGATCATTTGAAAATGCGGAGAATTCCCTAATGTTCCCTTAATAGGGAGGAAAGGTGGAATTAACTATAATCCCTCCCTAGCTATCAGACAGTTTGGCTATCCTTTGAAGAATCCACCCGAAGAGCGAGATGTCCGAGAATCCTTATTCTTCAATGGTATTGAGGATCAAGGGTTGATAAGGAAAGTTGTGAATGCTTGGAAACAGGTGACTAAGAAGGGTAAGATTCCATTCGGGAAAAGTAACAATCGGGCTTTCCCTCCCTATAAAGAGTGGATTAAGAAGAGAGCAGAAGAGGAGCTCCTTCCATTCCCGGTGGAACCACCTCTGTATCCTTTGGTGATCGAGCCTCCTACCACCGTTGAGTTGGAGAAGTATAACACATTATGGGCTGAAAAGGAAAGGTTGTGGGAAGAGAATAGTGAGCTAAAGAGAGAGATTTATCAGTGGAAGCATGAGCGGGGTGAAGTTGTTCATACCGCCAAGTTAAAGACAGAGCTCCTTGCTAAAGCAGAAAAAGAGCTTGCTGACATGGTCGCATCTAGGGAAAGAATGAAACAAGCTTTAGATGGTATTAGTAGTGTTCTCAGGTCCAAGGATGAGGAATTAGGCAAGGCTTTGTTGAAGATTCACAGGTTCAATGATCACCAAGAAACTGCCATGGCTGAGAATAAGAGAAAGGAAGACGACTACATAGCTAAGATTGATCAGTTGAAGTTGACGCTCAAGAAGAAAGATGCCGAGATCTTATCAGGGATATTCAAGAGACAAGTAGTCGAAGATCGACTCAAGGAAGCCATAGCCTCCGTGGAAGAACTGAAAGTCCAAGCTGAAGTGAAGAAACCTAGACATGAGGGTCCTAGCATGGATAGTGTTTCTGGAGAAGACGCTTGGGAGTTACATTGCCGATACTTGGATGGGATCATACACAGGAGAGACCTTCTCATTCAAGGGCTAATTCAAAGACCGAAGCATCCTGATACCAAAAAGCTGTTCAAGGAGATTCAAGATTGGTGCAGAAAGCATAATGGATGGGGGGGATTGACGCTCGTAAACTTTGATGATATGCCATAGTTTTCTGTTTTCTTTCATTATATGTGGATCACCACCAAGCTTGTTGGTTGAGACCTATATTCAGACTCGTTATCTCGGATTTGTGATTGTTGACATTTGGATTTTCTCTGGTTTTCTTAATATATGAGCAGAAGTTCCATTATATCTTGTTATTAAATCGGAATCAAGGGGTGGATCGCCCTATGAATTTTCAAACACGTCCATTTGCATTTGCATATTCATAATCATTTTGCATGACAGGTGTTTATCTCCGGTATTCTTATCTTGTTCTCATCTCAGAATTGCAGATCAGCGTATTCACCGGTATCCTACTAAGCAGAATCGGAAGAGACTCATGGATCAGCTACAGAATGAGATCATTGAGATGCGGACTCGCATGAACCAATTCATGGAATTGATGTAAGGGGTTGCTCAGGGACAAGAACAGTTGAGGACTCTCGTTCAGCCACTGATCGCGAGGGTCGATAATGATGGTGTCCTTCATGGAGGACTTCAGACTGGTGTTACTGATGATGGTCAGAATGGCCCTACTGGCGGAGGTGTTCCTGCTTCGGGTGTTGTGATTCCTCCGGGCGGAGTAGAAAGTGTTGTGATTCCCACTGCAGGGGGAGGTGGTACTGGTACTGGCGCAGTTCAGGGTCGTCATTATGATGATGTTCAGGATGATGTATTTTCTTTGCCGGGTGGGGATGCTGGTCCCCAGACTGATCAGGATCAGAGGATCCGGCTGATTGAGGAACAGCTGAGGGGTGTTGTGAATCAGGATTCTGTGGGAATGGATCTGGAGGATTTGGGGTTGGTTTCAGGCGTTGTTATTCTGCACAAGTTTCAGACTCCCACTTTCGAGAAGTATAATGGTATGACTTGTCCGAGGACCCATGTGAGAGCATACGCAAGCAAGATGGCTGCATATGCGAAGAATGAAAAGCTGATGATGCATTGCTTCCAGGATAGCCTATCTGGGGCATCCCTGGAGTGGTACATGCAACTGGAGAGGAAGGATGTGCGTAGTTGGAGAGATCTGGAAGGGGCATTTATCAGACATTACCAATATAACACTGATATGGCTTCTAACAGAACACAACTGCAGAATTTGTCACAGAAAAATAATGAGAGTTTTAAAGAGTACGTCCAAAGGTGGCGTGAACTGGCGGCGAGGGATCAGCCTCCCATGTTGGAACGTGAAATCATAACTATGTTTATGGCCATCTTGCAGGGTCATTACTTTGAAAAATTGGTACCATGTATGTCTGGAAAGTTTGCTGACTTGATCTTAGTGGGGGAAATGGTGGAAAGCGGAATCAAGGCAGGAAAGATATCAGGCAGTGATGGGTCCTCATCTGGAGGAAGTAAGAAGCCTTATGCCAATGGTTATAAGAAGAAGGAGGGAGATACAAACTCTGTATCATCATATCGTGGTAGAGATGGACCTCGTCAGAATTACAATCAGCAGGTGGCCTCTGTAACCATCCCAGCGGCGCCTCAACAGCCAGCAGCGCCTCAACAACAGAATCATGCTCCTTACCGATCACAGCCTCAGAATAAGCGGGATAGGCATTTTGACACTCCACCTATGTCTTACTCTCAATTATTCCAGCACTTGTTGAAACTGCAGCTAATTCAGACAAGAACATTGGCCCCACCTACTGGTAATCCACCTCCCGGCTATGACGCCAACGCCCACTGTGAATTTCATTCCGGGGCACCCGGACACCATACTGAGAACTGTAAAGCTTTTAAGCATAAGGTTTAAGATTTGGTGGATTCCAAAGCCATCAACTTCTCCAATGACGTCCTGAATGTGAATCAGAACCCGATGCCGAATCACGGTGGGCCAAAGATCAATGCTATTATTGAAGATTGTGAAGACTTGAGTTTGATTTCAGATGTGAACGAAATCCAAACTCCCTTGGGTGTGGTGAAGGAAAGACTGTTGAGAGGAGGGGTGTTTCCCGGTTGTGACGAAGGATGTGTGGGATATGTGTCACAGCCAGGCGGTTGTGAGTTATTGAAAGCAGGTATTCAGAAAATGATCAACGAAGGGGTATTACAGTTTGACAGAGGTTGCAAGCAGAATAATGTTACTGACAGAGAGATTGACGTTGCCACCATAACAATTTCGTTCAAGATGATAACTATATCAGCGCCGGCGAGACCAGCGCCGGTCACTATCACTGTTCCTGGACCAGTCCCGTATGAGACTACCAAGGCCATCCCATGGAACTATGGGGCCGAGGTATTTGTTAATGGTAAGAAGCAAGAACTGGAAGACACATCAGTTGTGAATACAGGGGTTGGAAATCTTGTTGAGGCTGGGGCTATTACTAGGAGTGGTAGGGTCTTCATTCCGGCCGAGAATCAAGCTGGCAGTTCAAGACAGGACAAGGGTAAACAGATGATGGATGAGTCCGTACAGAGGCAGGAAGCTAATAACTCTACGACAAGGCAAGGTGGGGATACTTTCTCTGAAGATGTAGAAGAATTTATGAGGTTGATCAGAAAAAGTGATTACAAGATTGTTGACCAACTTCACCAAAATCCATCGAAGATTTCCATTCTATCCTTACTGTTGTGCTCTGAGGCACACCGAAATGCATTGTTGAAGGTTCTGAATATGGCTTATGTACCACAGGAAATATCCGTCAATCAGTTAGAAGGGGTTGTGGCTCATGTGAATACTGGTCATGGTTTGGGTTTCACCGATTTAGATCTGACTCCGACTGGGAGGAATCACAACAATGCTCTGCATATTTCAGTGGAATGTCGTGGTTCTTTGATGTCGCATGTGTTAGTTGATACTGGGTCATCTTTAAATGTGTTACCAAAGAAGGCTCTGATGAATTTGGATACTCGTGGGTTGATTTGTACACCAAGTGACTTGGTGGTACGTGCTTTTGATGGCTCCAAGAGGTCAGTGTTTGGAGAGTTAGTTCTGCCGATCAAGGTGGGTCCTGAGGTTTTCAATACCACCTTTTACATAATGGATATTCAGCCTGCCTATAGTTGTTTGTTGGGACGCCCATGGATCCATGGTGCTGGGGCAGTAACTTCTACGCTGCACCAGAAGTTGAAGTATATGGTGGATGGTCACGTTGTGACTGTTTGTGGTGAAGAAGACATCATGGTAAGTCACCTATCGACCTTCAAGCATATAGAGGTAGATGGTGAGATACAGGAAACTTTATGCCAAGCCTTTGAAGCTGTGAAGATTCCCCAGGAACCCCCTAAGGCAGTCATTCAGCCTGAGGCGGTTGCCCAACCTGAAGTCGTCATACAACCAGAAGTTCCAATGTCCTCTTTCAAAGAGGCGCGTGCTATAGTTGAAGCTGGTGGTTCTCAGAAGTGGGGCAGTGTTATTGATGTTCAAAGGAAGCAAGATACTCATGGACTGGGATACAAGCCACCTAGGCGTTCTGAAGAGCCTCCCAAGTTCTATGGTCCAGTCCGTTTCACCAGTGCCGGTGTTTTCTTCGACAGAGTCAATGCTATTGAGGATGAAGAAGATAGTGATTGTGACATGGATGAATGGATCCGCCCCTGCATTCCTGGTCAGAGTCTAGGCAACTGGTCCTCCGAGAAAGTTATCCAAGTGACGCGCCTGGAGTAATTTACTTTTGTTTTCTGTTGTGTTGAGTCCTACGCTCTGCCCAAGGCGTAGTGATATTTATTTGTAGGGCTTGGATGTTTTATTTGCTATTTTTATCATCAATAAAGGACGTTTTTTCATTCAAATATTTTGATCCCTGTCTTTCTATTTTTTTTTACTTTTTGCATCAACCCACATCAAAATGGCAATGTGTTTTGTCGTTTGTTGCACTCATAATGAACATAAAACATCCATCATGCAGGTTCCTTTGTTCAGATTCCACCCATGACTTAGCTATGGCTCGATATGACTTCGACAATCCCATCTATCAGGCCGAAGAAGAGACTGACGAAGACTGTGACTTACCAGAAGAATTAGCCAGGTTACTGAAACAGGAGGAAAGGGTTATTTTAACTCATCAGGAGGAGGTCGAGACCATTAATCTGGGAACTGAGGATGTTAAACGAGAAGTAAAGATTGAGGCTGCCCTAGAAGACACTGTCAAGAGAAGATTGATTGAGTTACTTCGAGAATATGTGGATATCTTCGCCTGGTCTTACCAAGACATGCCTGGGCTTGACACGGACATTGTTTCACACCGGCTACCGCTTAAAGAGGGTTGTACTCCAGTCAAGCAGAAATTGAGAAGGACGAAACCAGATATGGCCGTCAAGATCAAGGAAGAGGTTCAGAAACAGTTGGACGCTGGATTTCTTGCTGTGACAAATTATCCTCCGTGGGTTGCTAATATTGTACCTGTACCTAAGAAGGATGGGAAGGTCAGGATGTGTGTGGATTATCGAGATTTGAATAGGGCGAGCCCGAAAGATGATTTCCCGCTTCCCCACATTGACGTGTTAGTGGACAATACTGCACAATATTTTGTGTTTTCCTTCATGGACGGTTTCTCTGGGTATAACCAAATCAAGATGGCCCCAGAGGACATGGAGAAGACTACTTTCATAACACCGTGGGGAACATTTTGCTACAAGGTAATGCCCTTTGGATTGAAGAATGCTGGGGCAACCTATCAGCGGGCGATGGTGACTCTCTTTCATGATATGATTCACAAGGAGATCGAAGTCTATGTTAATGACATGATTGCGAAGTCACAGACAGAGGAAGAACACCTGGTAAACCTCCAGAAGTTGTTTGAAAGGTTGAGGAAGTTCAGGTTAAGATTGAATTCGAACAAGTGCACTTTCGGCGTGAGGTCTATTAAATTGCTGGGATTCATTGTTAGTGAAAGAGGTATCGAGGTTGATCCTGCAAAGATAAGAGCCATACAGGAGATGCCTGAGCCGAGGACAGAGAAAGAGGTTCGTGGTTTCTTGGGGAGGTTAAATTACATTGCCAGGTTCATCTCTCATCTGACAGCTACATGTGAACCAATTTTCAAGTTGTTGAGAAAGGATCAAGAGGTCAGGTGGAATGAAAATTGTCGAGAGTCGTTTGAAAGAATAAAGACGTATTTGCAGGAACCTCCAGTCCTTATACCACCAGTGTCCAGGAGACCGTTGATTATGTACCTTACGGTTCTTGAGAATTCGATGGGTTGTGTGCTCGGTCAACACGACGAGACGGGTAAGAAAGAGCACGCCATTTACTACCTGAGTAAGAAGTTCACTGATTGCGAATCAAGATACTCTATGCTGGAAAAGACATGTTGTGCACTCGCTTGGGCAGCCAAACGCCTAAGGCAGTATATGTTAAATCACACAACCTTGTTGATTTTGAAGATGGATCCGATTAAGTATGTGTTTGAGAAGCAGGCACTTTCTGGAAGGATAGCCCGTTGGCAGATGGTTTTGACAGAGTACGATAGTTAGTATGTTTCTCAGAAGGCCATTAAGGGAAGTGTTCTGTCAGAATATCTTGCTGATCAACCAATTGAGGATTATCAACCTATGAAGTTTGAGTTTCCAGACGAGCATGTTATGTTTCTGAAAATGAAGGATTGTGAAGAGCCTCTGCCGGACGAAGGGCCAGAGATTGGGTCTCAATGGAAGATGATCTTTGATGGGGCTGTCAACTCATATGGTAATGGAATTGGGGCAATTATTACAACTCCGAAGGGTTCTCATATACCTTTCACTGCCCGGTTAGCATTTGTGTGTACCAACAACGAGGCGGAGTATGAAGCATGCATCATGGGGTTAGAGGAGGCAATTGATTTGAGAATTAAGAACCTCGATGTCTATGGTGATTCCGCGTTGGTAGTTAATCAGATTACTAGAGAGTGGGAGACCCGTCAGGCGAACTTGGTGCCTTACAACAACTATGCCAGAAGGTTGTTACCTTTCTTTGATAGGGTGGATTTTCATCATGTGCCCTGAGCTGAGAATCAGATGGCTGATGCGTCGGCGACATTGGCATCCATGTATAAGGTGAACCGTTGGAATGAAACTCCGTCGATTAGGATCATGCGTCTGGATAGACCGGCTTTTGTGTTTGCAATTGAAGATGTGTCTGATGGTAAACCGTGGTATCATAATATTAAGGTTTATCTGAAGAGACAGGAGTATCCAGAGGGTGCCTCCACCAAAGATAAGAAGACTCTGAGAAGGTTGGCAGGGAACTTCTTTCTGAACAAGGATGATGTGTTATATAAGAGGAACTTCGATATGGTCTTGCTATGTTGTGTTGATGAACACGAGGCAAGCTCATTGATGGAGGAAGTTCACGAGGGTTCTTTTGGTACTCATTCCAGTGGACATACCATGGCGAGGAAGTTGTTGAGAGCAGGATATTATTGGATGACTATAGAGTCTGACTGTTTCAAGTACGCTCGGAAGTGCCATAAATGCCAGATTTATGCAGATAAGATGCACGTACCGCCTACGCCTCTAAACGTGTTGTCATCTCCCTGGCCGTTTGCAATGTGGGGTATAGATATGATCGGAAAGATTGAGCCTACTGCTTCCAATGGGCATTGTTTCATTTTGGTTGCCATTGACTATTTCACAAAGTGGGTGGAGGCAGCCTCGTACGCCAACGTCACCAAGCAAGTGGTAGCCCGGTTTATAAAGAAGGACATCATCTGTCGCTATGGGGTACCAGAGAGAATCATTACTGATAATGGCTCGAATTTGAACAACAAGATGATGAAGGAACTATGTCAGAGTTTCCAGATCGAGCATCACAATTCATCTCCGTATCGTCCGAAGATGAATGGTGCTGTTGAGGCGGCAAATAAGAATATCAAAAAGATTGTGCAGAAGATGGTAGTAACATATAAGGACTGGCATGAGATGTTACCTTACGCCCTACATGGTTACCGTACTTCGGTGCGTACATCGACTGGGGCAACCCCTTTCTCATTGGTATATGGCATGGAAGCAGTTTTACCCTTAGAAGTCGAGATTCCGTCTTTGAGAGTTCTGGCAGATGTGAAGCTCGACGAAGCTGAATGGGTGCGTGCCAGGTTGGATCAGTTGAACCTTATCGAAGAAAAGAGATTGGCAGCCATTGCACATGGTCGGTTGTATCAGAGCAGGATGGCGCACGCCTTTGACCAGAAGGTACGTCCTCGGAGTTTCCAGACAGGCGAGTTGGTGTTGAAAAGGATCCTCCCTCCTCAGACAGATCACAGGGGCAAATGGACTCCAAACTACGAAGGGTCGTATGTAGTCAGAAAAGTTTTCTCTGGTGGAGCCTTACTACTTTCAACAATGGATGGCGGAGATTTTACTTCCCCTGTGAACGCAGACGTAGTCAAAAAATACTTCGCATGAAAGAGACCCGCTGGACACAAAAAGATAGTCCAGGCAAAAAAGGGGCATCCCGGCGAACCATAAAAAGGAAGAGGTTCGGGCAAAAGTTAGGGATAAAATGTAAAAAGAAATGTGTAAACCCGCAAAGTTGAAAATCTGAAAAGGCAACTTTGGCAAAAATGGGTATCCCGGTGGATTGAAAACCCGAAAAGGGCGATCCAGGCAAAAGTTAGGGATTTATAAGCGAAAGGCTGTGGTCTGCGTTCGATCTGTGAACATCCTCGATACCTGGAAGTTCCGAAAGAAAGGAATCAGTACAGTCAGTCTCTTTGAAGGTCAAGACGTTTGCGGATAAGCAAGTCATATGGGTCATAGCTGAGTCAAATCATGGTGGATATCTGTTCCCACATTGCCGACATGTGTATTTTCTTTTTTGTTTTGCGCAGTTACCTCTTTCTAGGAATTGCTTCCAATTGTAAATGCCTATTTACAGGCCACTTTTCTCAATAAAATATTCATTCCACTCAAAGAGCTTTCTACTGTGTGTTTTACTTTTACTGTTTTGTTTGCAAAAACGTCCGATATTTTTGATAAACATTGCATATAAAACTTCGAGCTTTGTGGAGCATAACGAAAAAGCAGTAGAAATTACTTAGGCGTTAACGGTGATAGTCATGTTGTGGCATATTCTATTTGTTGTATTTTGACTTGCAGGGCAACAGGATCATACTTCCCCAGCAGCTTGCTCTCCCCAGCATTGAGATTGCACTTTCCTCAGCAGAGCAGACCTCCCCCAGCAGGAGACTTGAGAAGTATTTTCTCCGGATTAAGATATATTTCCCCACAGAGTCTGAACGCTTTTTTTCCTCAGCCAGTCAGGAAATGTTTTTCTCAGCAGCAACAGTGCGATCTGATCCTCAACAGATAAGTAAGCTTGATGTTATCCGCTAGCAGGGTGGATGTCAGCATTTACCGTTCCCCCAAGCAGAGTTTGGGCGGTAATCCTCGCAACAGTTTGTTCAATGGTGGTTGACATCCCTAGCAAGTTTTAAATCCAAGAGATATTTGGGCACTCTTCTGATTCAGGCTGTGGCCTCCCTTTTCAAAGAGTTATGTATAATCCCCAGTGGAGAGGACGTTCTTTTGGAATTTCATCCCCAGCAGAAGTTGTTGATCCAAAGGGTCGGTTGGAGTGATCCTTCTCAGCGGAGTTCCTGTTCAGAGGACAATTTATTTTTGTCATCCCCAGCTAAATTAGTCTTCTCTCTCCAGCATTTATTTTGCTGGAGGGACCCCTTTTTGCATATCATAAGCATCTGCATTGCATTTTCATTTGCATTCAGAGCATAATCCAGGTTTGATACTTTCTTTGCCAATTCTCTTTCTCAGCAGAGATGGCATAACTCATGAGATTTTGCGGAGAGATGCGTTCCTCATACTTGTGTTCCTCGGCAGAGTCTTTTATTTAGACTTCTCCTTCCCCGACAGAGTCTTTTATTTAGACTTCTCCTTCCCCAACGGAGTCATCTTACCAGTAGATTTTGAAACGAGGTGGTTTAAAACCAGAAGTTTCGTTTCACGTTATCCCCAGTGAAGTTGCCATTTATTTTGCTAGATTCTCTTTATCAGCAGAGAACAGCAATCTTTTGAAGATTTTCTTCGTCAGTTTCCCTTTATCAGCAGGGATGACATCTATTTGCTAGTATCTCTTTATCAGCAGAGGTAGCAATCTTTTGAAGATTTTCGTTCGTCAGTTTCCCTTTATCAGCAGGGATGACATTTATGTTGCTAGATTCTCTTTATCAGCAGAGGACAGCAATCCTTAGAAGATTTTCTTTCGTCAGTTTCCCTTTGTCAGCAGGGATGGCATCTATTTGCTAGTATCTCTTTATCAGTAGAGGTAGCAATCTTTTGAAGATTTTCGTTCGTCAATTTCCCTTTATCAGCAGGGATGACGTTTATTTTGCTAGATTCTCTTTACCAGCAGAGGACAACAATGTTTTGAAGATTTTCTTTCGTTAGTTTCCCTTTATCAGCAGGAATGGCGTTTATCTTGCTAGATTCTCTTTATCAGCAGAGAACAGCAATCTTTTGAAGATTTCTTTTGTCAGTTTCCCTTTATCAGCAGGGATGGAATTTATGTTGCTAGATTCTCTTTACCAGCAGAGGACAACAATGTTTTGAAGATTTTCTTTCGTCAGTTTCCCTTTATCAGCAGGGATGGCATTTATGTTGATAGATTCTCTTTATCAGCAGAGGACAGCAATGTTTTGAAGATTTTCTTTCGTCAGTTTCCCTTTATCAGCAGGGATGGCATTTATGTTGCTAGATTCTCTTTATCAGCAGAGGACAGCAATCCTTAGAAGATTTTCTTTCGTCAGTTTCCCTTTATCAGCAGGGATGGCATTTATGTTGCTAGATTCTCTTTATCAGCAGAGGACAGCAATCCTTAGAAGATTTTCTTTCGTCAGTTTCCCTTTGTCAGCAGGGATGGCATCTATTTGCTAGTATCTCTTTATCAGTAGAGGTAGCAATCTTTTGAAGATTTTCGTTCGTCAATTTCCCTTTATCAGCAGGGATGACGTTTATTTTGCTAGATTCTCTTTACCAGCAGAGGACAACAATGTTTTGAAGATTTTCTTTCGTTAGTTTCCCTTTATCAGCAGGAATGGCGTTTATCTTGCTAGATTCTCTTTATCAGCAGAGAACAGCAATCTTTTGAAGATTTCTTTTGTCAGTTTCCCTTTATCAGCAGGGATGGAATTTATGTTGCTAGATTCTCTTTATCAGCAGAGGTAGCAATCTTTTGAAGATTTTCGTCCGACAGCTTCCCTTTATCAGCAGGGATGGCATCAGCTTGCTAGTATCTCTTTATCAGCAGAGGTAGCAATCTTCTGGAGGATTTTCTTTCGTCAGTTTCCCTTTGTCAGCAAGGATGGCATTTATTTTGCTAGATTCTCTTTATCAGCAGAGGACAGCAATCTTTTGGGGATTTTCTTTCGTCAGTTTCCCTTTGTCAGTAGGGATGGCATATATTTTGCTAGATTCTCTTTATCAGCAGAGGACATCGATCTTTTGAAGATTTTCTTTCGTCGGTTCTCTTTATCAGCAGAGATGACATAACTTCGGAAAGTTTGTTTCGTTTTATACCCAGCATAGCAGCATTTATAGCTAATTCTCCAGTGAAGGATTGCAAATTTCTGGGTTCGTTGGTATTCAATCTCCGTGTGTCCTGATTATCTGAAAGCTGTCGCTATCATACCCTCAGGACCATGTTGATGGAATAGGGGCAGCTGTTGCACCCCAAAATTTGCCCTCCTTACTTTTTTACTAACTGGCTTATGTTTCATTTCATTTTTTTTGCATTATCATGTATGCATATCATTAACATGGGGTCAAGGTGCTTGAGGCAATTCGAGAAGGTCCTATCTGATCCATCACATCATCAAGGGTTCACAGGTGGCAAGGGATCTCAAGTGGATCACTCTCTCCTAACCAGTGCATGAATTATGGTTTTGGAATTCTTGGGTTTATTGCTCCAATGGGCAAGCTCCTTGGGATTTTATCATCAACAAATGGCATATCTTATCTTTGTTGGAGAGGATACACATCATATTCAGAGGAATTTGGATTTGGAGACTGTGTTATTTCCTCCTAGACTGAGGGTACCACAACTAGGGTTTGCTACAAAGTCAGTTTATTTCTGATTTTTTGGGTAAGACTTGATGCTATGGTCTTCCTTGGGTCCCTAAGTATCTAGGAGTGGAAGATTGTCCATCAGTTTGGTTCAGGAGAAGTTTAATTGGCCAATAGATTAAGAATCAGGAGAATTTGGGGAAAGTCAACAGGGAAAGGAGAAAAGTCAACTGTGAAATTTTGAGGCTCTCTTCAGGGATTTCAAGGTCTTATATCCTCATATGGTCCTCAGGGGTCAAGTTTCATACATATTTGTCAGGAATCAGGAGTTGGTGCAAAGTTTCCAAATTTGGAAAGTGACCTATAATGAAGAGTTTCCATTTTTGGCAAGTTTCTACACTGCATTCAGCTTGACTTTCCATCATCAAGAAAGCTCCAAATGAATGTTTCTCCAACATGAAAGTTGAAGGACTTTTTCTCCTCTTTCCAACAAGTACTAGTGGGTCTCCATATCATTTGTGAAACTCCAGTTATGATCAAAAGAAGGCAAAGTGGTTTTTAGGGTTTCTCATGATGCCATTTTCATAATTTTGGGCATGGTGACCTATAATCAATTCCATTGCTTCATGCCACATTCCATTATTAAAAGACATTCCGTGAGGATAATTCTTGGCCCAAGAATGAAGAAATTCCATGGGTTATTATGCACTTTTTTTTTTATTATTCAAATTTCCCAAAATGTCTAAAACTCATAAACCATTTGTTCTCAAGGCCCAAGTTAAAAGTGGTGTGATTAGCAACTCAGATACAAGTGGTCCATCATGAATTCAAGGGCATGGAAGGAATGTATTTTTCACTTATTCAACATAATGCAAAATTCCAAAATAATTCAAAAATCATTAAACCCTAGCTTATTTAAACTTAAATATGCACTGGTTAGGGTTCATGCACGTGAAATTGGAGGAGTTCTCAAGAAAACCTTAAAAGAGGATTTTTCATCAAAACTCACGATCCACAAGGAGATTCTTCAAACTTCTTCCACAAAGCTTCTCCTGGTGATTTTTGGAGCACAACTCAACCCCCATTCGCAGCCAAAAGCGAGGATCGGAGCAGCCCACTGGAGAAGGTGGCCGGAGCCCTAGCTCCGGCGGCTGCCGGAAGTACAGTCCGGCGAGGTGTGTAAACGAAGAAGATGAAGCCTGGTCGTCGATTGGCATGATCTAAGGGACGTCCTTGCGCCACATCGCCCAATTGTTTCTATTTTATTTTATTGTTCCATGCGTGCCAACCACGTTTAGTATCATGAGTCTTCAAATCGTGGCCTTTTGTTTCCTTTTAATTTTGATCACACGGTTGGAATGGAGACAACACATTAATGAGTCATGTACCTTGCACATGGCTGGTGCATGGTGGAACCGGCTGCTTGTACGTGTGCGTGACCACATTATTACGGTGTACCATTTGAATCATGTCCTTTGGTTTTAACTACTTTTTGATATCATTGACTTGTTGACTAGTATTTCCGCGCGTTGGATCCATTGGCTGGTCAAGATTAATTCTGGATGTTGACTGAATTCTACCATGCTCTTGTTGACTTCGCTCTTGGGCCTATGCTTTTCGCACCCTCCCCTTGGCCAGCCCAATGCATTTCCTCTTCATTTTCTTACTGTTCGTACCCCCTACCATTTTCTATTTTATTTTTATTTAATTTGTAATGATTTCATTTTTAATCATTAAAATTAGTAAATTGCATTTAAAAAATCCTAAAAAATTCATACATCATTTTTATTATCTTATAAAATTTTTACAAATTTTATTTTTATTTTTTATTTTATTCTTATCTTTTAAATTAATTGTTTAATTCAACTTCTTTTTAATTACACATCTCATGCATACATAAATTTCTTTATTTTCATTCTCCTCATCTATAAATTATTTTTGATCCGTTCCTTTTGCATTTATTCATCAACATTCTAAAGTGCTTAAAAATATTTTCCTTTCATTTTTAAATATTATTCATGTTGCATTTAGGCCCTTCTCTTTGGCACATTGAACCCTATCCCTTGCTTGAGTTTTGTATGATTATTTGAATGGCTAACATTTTGGATTTTTGCAGGGACTTTTTATAGGTTGTTTGCCTCTGGTTGAGGAACTTTAATGTTTAATTTGGGAATTTTAGGAATTACTTTTCTAATTATCTTATTTATTTTCACTTGAGATCTTCTCGTGTGTGTAGCTTTGATCTTATCTGATTATCTTGTCTGAAAGGCACTTGTGCCATTTGCTTTGAGGGTGTTCCTTTGATTTCTAAGTTCATGATTGGATGGTTCTCATTATTGTTTACCATTGCATGATTGTCATTCACCTCATTTCTCTTATTCACGTATGTTTTTCACTAACCTTTTATGCAGGATCAAGGTAAGTTCTTTAAGGATATGGATAAGTATCCGTGGTCAGCCTTACTTTTTCCTCCCCTCATCTTGTTTCTTTAGGATTAGGTTGTCTTCAAACCTCACTAACCGTAGGTCACCCATGCATGATAACATTAGTACTCTTAGTTTCCCTTTAGAGTTTCCTTTGTGTCTTCTCTCTTCTCATCTCAAAATGTCTTTAAAACACTTAATAAGAATAAGGTGTATTGCGCACGAGCCTTAAGTATGGGGAATGAGAAATGAGGGGCTTCCTCTCATCTTTCTAGAGTGCTTAGCGAGCGTCCTGTCTTGGGACGATGCGTTAAGTATTCGCCCATGTGCCCTAGACTTTGGTGCAATGCAGCTTAGGAACTAACTTAAGCCACTTCTGTCCTAAAAAACACAAACCAACTTCAAACCTTTTTTGTCCTTTGGGACCTTCAACTTAAAGGCTATTTTCAAAAAGGGCACGTTACCTTCCGTCTGAGTCGCAAACAGGCATTGACCCTAACTGCCGGACGCGAACTTAACGTCGCTCATAAAAAACACAAAAAGAACTTGGTCCGAACTACGTTGACTCTGAATTCCCCATTGCACAAAGGGGGTACGTAGGCCTAGGACGTCGACGTCCTACCGAGTCTGTCTTTGTTTTCCCCTCCCCCATTTTAGTACAGCCCTAGATGATAGTATAACTTACCCTTAGAATAGACAACAAGCATGGATCCCATCGAGTACGATGGACGCGTGGGGTGCTAGCACCTTCCCCTCGCGTAACCGACTCCCGAACCCAGGTTATGGTTGCGATGACCATTCCTTTCCCTCTTCCTCAGGTTTATGCGGTGTTCCCTTTCCCTCTCTTGGGATAAATTTACACGGCTGGCGACTCTGTTTTTCCGCGCCACTCTCGCGTTTGTACCTGGATGAAAATCCTGGCAGCGACACCTCTCTGTAGGCTTCGGAACTGAGTAAAAGAGATAACACATAGATCTTTGAAGGAGTTTGTAACAGCTGATCAACAATGTTGTATTCACTCCTTTGGATGAGCTTCAACATCTAATCATCGTTCCTTTAAAGGTCGGGATTACTGGATTGACTGACTGGTGGATTGGGAGCTTCTGTCTAAAGTTCCTTTTATCTGTTAGGTTCTCCAACTCCTCTGTTGAAGATTCGACCGCTCCGTGTTACTCGACTAATGTCTGCAATATTCACGACGGAGGGTAATGGAATTTCCTTTCCATTCTCAACTGTTGTTGCACCGTATTTGTAAGGGATAGCCTGAGTTGATTCATACGGTAGTGGTCCTGGTAGATAGATAACTACAGGAGCCTTCTGATTTTTCTGACTGTCGTAAGTAACTTCAATCAATTCTTGGTTAAGAACCTTCGATTCGTTAAGTAGAGGGATGATGGTACAAACATCCTTGGTTCTTTCAGGATCAGAGATTACAACCACATCTTTAATGTGATCAGCGAAATAGTCTGGCATCCAGTAAATAGACCCTGAAACCTAATATTGTTGAATCTCTTTGCGGTCCAACTGACTCTGAAGGGCTGCTCGCACGAGGTAGCATCCTTGATTATTTTTCGAGAAGACTCTACAACGCTCGTAGTTATATGGTGGCACCTGGCCACGTCCGCTTTGAATGCAATGCGACCTCACTAGATCTGTTCCCATTGATCGAACATCCTAACTTTGATGCCTTGTAGGGTTCTCATTAACCACACTGATTTGTTGCGTGTCTTCATCCATATAAATCAGAAGCCACCAGTGGTTTAACAAGTGTTGTAAAGTTCTCTGAACGAGAGTGCAACCTTGGTCGCTCTCCCGACATACTGTACAGTTCAGATAATCATGTGAAGTGAGAAAACCGAGTTGGACTTGCTTGGCGTGCAACTCCACCAAGCTGGTATTCATAAAATGAATATCGAAGATTTGAATCATGTTGATCTGATAGGGATTTCTATCATGGTAGTCCTGGATCCACCCAAGATCCATCTGACGCTGGAGGGCTTCTTGTACAAAAGAGCATCCCTGTTTGTTTACCGAGCAAGTCAGACAGGAATTGTAATCATGCCATGGCAGATTATGATACTGGCTTTGCCTTGAGTGCATTGAGACTAAGTTGACATTTATTGCACGGATGTCGTGGTTCTGAATGACGTTAGAATTTATATAAGTCATGTTAACTCCACGAACTCGATGCTCATGGATCCATCCGAGATCCAACTGTTCCTGTAGAACTGATTGCATCATAGAACATCCCTAATTGTTTTTAGAGAAGATATCACACTGGTGATAATTATGAGGTGGCACATGGCCGTATCCACTTTGTCTACAATGCATCTTGACCAAGTTGGCCCTTAATAAGAGTACATCATGAATTTGATAGTTGTTGTTAGGTTCTCCCTCTATCAAATTCACTGCAGCTTTCTCGTGTTGAGGCAGCGGGTTTGTGAGAACATTCAGATTCGTATCTTTGAAAGATAAGACCCCGCTCCTAACAAGCTTTTACACATCGGATTTGAAACTGAGACAGTTTTCTATGTTATGCCCTGGTCCTCCTTGATGGTAAGGGCAAGTCTGATATGCTTTAAACCAAAAAGGAGGATTTTCCGGTACTGTAAGAGGAGACCTGGTTTGGACGTGTCCCTTGACCAGTAATAACGGAAACAGTTCTGCGTACAACACCGGTATAGGGTCAAACCCTGGTGGTCGCGTTGTACGATTATTGTTGTACGGAGGGCGAGCCTGCTGAAGAGACTGTTGTGTCCTTTGCTGATATTGTTGTTGATTCGGTTGGCTCTGAGCAACCTAAGGTTGATACGTAGGAATAGGCGCGGGGTTGATAGCAGGAGTTATGGCTGCTATTGGTTGGTATCGTCGCCTTTGCTTTTCGAGAGAGATATTCCCAATATCTTGCTCTTTTTTCTTAGGGAGAGCACTACCGTATCGTTTTGTATTACTTGATGATCCAGCGTCTTTAACTAACCGTCCTTCTCGGACTGCTTCCTCAAGAAAAACTCCCATGCCCACAATCTCGGTGAAGTCACTGGGTGCACTGGCAACCATTCTATCGTAGTAAAATGAGCTTAAGGTTTTCAAGAAGATCTTTGTCATCTCTTTTTTCTCAAGAGGTGGACAAATCTGAGCGGCAATTTCACGCCATCTCTGGGCGTACTCCTTAAAGATTTCCTTGTCCTTCTGTGACATGCCTCTGAGTTGATCTCTGTCTGGTGCCATGTCCAGGTTATACTTATATTGTTGTACAAAAGCAGTGCCAAGATCTCTGAAAGTGCCGATCTTAGTGCGATTTAAACCCATGTACCATTTTAATGCGGCACCGGTTAAACTATCCTGAAAAATAGTGGATCAGTAGCTCTTGGTTATTTGTCTGAGCTGATATTCATCGAACGTACATCACCAGATGGCTCTGAGGGCAAGAGTTACCCTTGTACTTTTCAAAATCGGGTATCTGGAACTTGTGCGGAACTTTCACATTGCGAACCAAACAAAGGTCTGCGACGTCCTTTCCAAATAAATCCTGACCGCGAAGGGCTTGCAGTTCTCTCTGCATCTCCAGGAATTGTTCCTGGAACTCATTCATTCTGTCGAACATACTTTCGTTTCCACCAGAAGGTATCTGTGGAATCTGTCCTTCCGGGAGAGTGTGTGCCACAGGTGGTGGTATAGTCATTATGGCCGAGACTCTCGGTGCCTCCCGAAGTTTGTAACCTTCAGGAGTTGCTGTCATGCCCCTGGCATCTTCGCTTTCCCGAAGTTTGTAACCTTCAGGCCCAGCGGCTCCTGCTGAAGTTTCCGGATCTTCAGTGATCGGTGGAATATATCCCTCCGGGATATAGTTAATAGGCATGCCCCAGGGACGATCTTCTGGCATTTTGTACCTAGGATCATACCTTTCCACTATGGGCATTGATGTGATCTCTGAGATCACAGTCCTTTGTTGTTGCATTTGAGCTTCTGCTAGAGCTTGCATGTCATTATGAAGATTTCTCAGATCCTCTTTCAGAGTGTCGATCTCTTCCCTCAACTTTCTGTTCTCTTCCTCGAAATCATCCATCTTTTTCCGACGATTGGCCCGAGTATTGTACGAATGAGACAGTTTGACTCTAGAATCGAGACGCAAATGTGAGATTCGTAGGTAAGAAGAATGCGTTACGTGAGAATGATGAATGATACGAAATGATTATATTAATTGTATATATTTTTTTGTTTACTCAAAGTAAACTTCGACAATTAGATTACAAATATCAAACAGTGGGGAAACCCCATTTTATTGAATTCAAAGATTGCGGAAATGGAAATACAGTAATTTACAAAGTGCTGTAAAAGGAAATCTCAACTTATGGGTACTGAGTCCTCTCTGAAGCGAGCTCAGGTGGGGGTTCTGGTACTTTCCTTTTCTTTGACCGGGGCTCTTGGGCCGTTGCCGGGTTGTCATTCCTTTGCCAAGTCAAAGAAGTAAGCAAATTCCTTTGGTCATCCTGATTTTCTACAGCATGTTGCTCTAAAATCTCAATCAGAGCATCTTTATCTTTCAATAGTTGTTGTATTTTATTGCACTCTACATTGAGAATACGGTACTTGTCCCTCCAAGACCTCTTCTCCTGCTGAACTTTGTTGAGAGTAACCTGAAGTTTTTCCGTTTCAGACATAAAATAAAGGACAAGGTCCCTTAATGGAAGAACTTCCTGACGAGGGTAAGGCATCCTCAGCTTGAGAGCTCTAGTTTGTACCCAGTGGAGATAAGGCTTCACCGAGACACAGTCTAGTTTTCCTAGAGACTCTCTTCCTTTCCTGTGAACGTGTTTCCAGGCATGAACTATTTCCGTCTTTAGTGCCCTGTCATTTTCTCCTTCCTTGAAGAAAAGACCTTCCATCGGGTATCCAAATTGACGACAAACTAAAACTGGATGATAGTTGATTCCTTCCTTAGTTCCTATAAGGGGTACATTTGGGAAATTTCCACAACGGTCAATGATTTTGATCCCGTCATAGATTCGATTGTACCAATCGATGTCAGAGTTGGTAAGAGACATGATTCTCTGCTACCAATGTAAAGTATTCTTTTGATCCCAAAATGCAGCAGACTTGGGTAAGTGGGAAGTGAACCATTTGTACAGCAGGGGTACACAACATGTGATCATTCCTCCGCTGTACAAATTCCTTAAGTGTACCGAATGATAAGCATCTGCGAGCAAGGTCTGTACAGGGTTTCCAATCATAAAAACCTTAATGGCACTGATATCTACAAAGTTATCGATGTTGGGAAACAAAAATAACCCGTAGGTGAGCAAAACAAAGATGCTCTCGAAAGAGGCCACGTTCCCTATACTAGCAAAGTATAGAGCTTTCTTTGTCAAGAACTGGGCTGGCAAACCCTGGATTGCCCCCTTAGTGGTCATGTGAGTCCTGACCTCTGACTTGTCCAAATAGATTGCTCTTGCAATGGTTTGATCCATTGGAATCTCTTCCAGTCCAGAAAAGGGAACTTGATCAGTAATATGTAAATCAGTCAGGTGAGAGTACTCCTCCAGTGTTGGTGCTAGCTGATAATCTGGGAATGTGAAACAGTGATAGACCTGATCGTAGAACTGGATTAGCATGGACAGAATTCCTTAAATTACATGAACCCTTAACAGAGACAGCAGTCCTCCATACTTGGCTCTGAAAGCCTCGGGGTTGGTGATCATTCTCGCCAGACCTCTTAAATCCTCTAGTTTTGGAACCTTGAAGGTGTACTTATGAGTTTTCCTTCTACCGAAATCCATTAGCGCAATCTCTTTCTCTGACATTCGCAATCGTTGTCTTAGTTTAATTTGAAAAAGAGAGACTAGAAGAGAAGAGTTTTCTTTGTTTTAATGTTTTTTAGATGAATGTAATGCAGCACACAAAAACATAGAAAAAACATGGGGTCAAAGGGTCGGTGTCATGAAGTCAAGGCTCTACCCATCCCCAAAGGTTTATACTGGTGATTTTTTGTACCTGTCCGCAAAATCATTGACCCTTCTTGGGATAACAACAGCAATCGGATTGCCAGTGAGCTGATGTATCTTAGAGTGATCTCAAATGAGGGTAGTATCGCGTGACAACTATTTCTGATAGCTTCCGCACTACAAAATGGTTTCAGTCTACTAAAAACCTCAGCTTCTCAGATAACCCAATCGACCATACTACTTTCAACAACCGAAGTCGTATAGGCAATGTATCTACAAAGGGAGTCTCCACTGAGTCTGATGGTCGACCGGGGACTCTTAACTGGGATTCACTCCCCGTAAGATTACCCGTATAATGCCATCCCCTATCTTAGGTGTATACTCAATCTTTCCACATGCGACATCACACTCATTCCCATTAGCAGAAAAAATAAACACAGATATCAATTAGGAAAAGCAGTATATATATTTGTCTTAATCATCCTAGACCTCTAGTCTTATGATCCTATACAGACAATGACTCCCCAGCAGAGTCGCCATTTCTGTGACATTTGTTGAATTTAAAGTTTCATCCCCTTGGGAATGCAAGAAAGAATGCCTCCCACTGTGGTCGCCACTTTTCTGTAGAGCGATTTTTGTGGTTTCGAATCACTATCGCTTTGGAACTACAGTTCGATTCATTTTTTATCCTGTTGAGCTGATTAAGGAAGGGAAATAGATGTCTCCAATTAACCCTGCTTGCATACTGAGATTAAACAATCAAAACTGTTGGTTTATAGATGCTATAAAGAGGGGGTTCTTCTTTAGGGTTATTCGCTTAAATACAATGTCTAGGCTATTGGTAAGATGTTAGGTCGGATGCTTTTCGATTGATGTATGAAGGTACGGGATTTTGGGTTTTTGATTAGTATGCTCGCTAAGATTTTGCAATCTTATGCCTACGTATTCCCGAAACAGGGAAATCAGAGCGATCGTAGTTCCTTCTATTCTATGGGAGGAAAGAGGTGTTTTGGTGTCTTTTTCAAAGCCCAAGATGTGAAGCTAAAGGTGGTTTGTATCTTGTTCAAAGCCCAAGATGTGAAGCTAAAGGGTTTTGGCTGAGAGAGAATTTTTCATCTCTAAAGAGGAGATGTTGATGTTTGTATGCTGTGAGCAAGGCACAACTTTGATGCTAAAAGGTTGATTGACTCAACTGGGATTTTCTTTATACAAAGCCTAAGAGGAGGCGGGAAGTTTGACTTTTCCGGGGAAAATGTTCTTTCTGTCTTGTACAAAGCCCAAGATTGAGGCTAAAAGGGATTTTGACTCCGTTGGGGAGAATGTATCTTGTATAAAGCCCAAGATGGAGGCTAAAAGGGTTTGACTCAATAAGAGAGTACTTTTATCTGTCCTGTATAAAGCCCAAGACGGAGGCTAAGAAAGGTTGACTCAACAAGAGAGCCTTGAACAGGTGATTGACTCAACAAGAGAGTCTGAAGGTTGATTGACTCAACGAGAGAGTCTTTTATACTCAACAAGAGAGTGATTTGATGTCTCGTACGAAGCCCGAGATTGAGGCTAAAAGGAAATTGACTCAACAAGAGAGTCTTTTATACTCAACAAGAGAGTGTTTTATATGTCTCGTACGAAGCCCGAGATTGAGGCTAAAAAGGGATTGACTCAACAAGAGAGTCTTTTATACTCAACAAGAGAGTGATTTATATGTCTTGTACAAAGCCCAAGACGGAGGCTAAAAGTGGTTGACTCAACAAGAGAGTCTTTTATACTCAACAATAGAGTGTTTTATATGTCTTGTACAAAGCCCAAGACGGAGGCTAAAAGTGGTGGACTCAACAAGAGAGTCTGAAAGGGTTAGCTTCGCTGGGGAGAATCCTTTGTACAAAGCCCAAGAGGAGGCTGCCTTACCGCAGTGGATTCTGGAGATCCTGAAGCGGGTCCAAGTGTGGGGAACTCTCATGGGAGAGACCGAGGTTTCTTCCTATGTTTGAAAGGAACTTGAGAATGTCTTTGAGACTCAAGGGTCTTAGACTATCCAAGTCTAGAGTTTTATCTTTTGTACAATGCCCAAGAGGAGGCACGGGCATTAAGGATGAGTATCAACCCTAAAATGGCCAGAGTTTTGACGTTGGAAAGACTGCTCTGGCAAAGGATGACTAAGTTCTATCTTATAGCTTTAAGAGGTTATCAGGGTCATTGTATTAAGTCCAAGAGAAGGCATGAGAACTTCTAAGAAGCCGACGGGTCCTTGTACAACGCCCAAGAGGAGGCGGGGATGCTTTTAGGAAGCCTGTGGGTCCCCAAACCAAGAGAAGTTCAAGAAATGCAATTCACCGAGAAGAGATCATTCCAGGAAAGTTCAATAATTTGGAAGAAACTCAAGAGATGCCATTCATGGAGAAAAGATCATCTCTGGGGAGTTAGAGTTTCTTTGACAATTTCTAAGGGTGACAGTCTAAGAAAAGATTCACCGAGAATACTGCCTTTCTCTTTGTTCCATATTGTTTAACCCCAAGAGGAGGGAATACTGTATCTGGAATCCTACCGGGGATCTAGTTTCGTTTGTATTTAAGAGTGACCAATAGGGCTTTACCTAGTGCTTTGAAAAGATTGTTGGGGCTTACAGCTCAAGGAGAGGCCCAAGTTTTAACGATGATCGCACCGTTGTTTTAAAAACTGTACAGAGAGACTTATACAATACGTGAGGCCCAAAAAGTTTTTATGTACAAGGGGATGGGTCTTACACTCTATTAGAGGCCCAAAGATTTTGAAAAGAAAAGAAATGGGGCTTACAACACGAGGGGAGGCCCAGATGATTTGATTTTTGAACTGGCGATTGCGCCGAGATTTTTCTTTTAACGCAGAGGGACTTATACAATGTCTGAGGCCCCAAAATGGTTTTGGTTAAAAGGGGATTGGGTCTTACACTCTATTAGAGGCCCAAAGATTTTTAAAATGAATAAAGATGGGTCTTATAGCTCGAGGAGAGGCCCAAATGATTTTTGTTAAAAAGGCGATGACTGTGCCGAACTTTTTGACGGTATCGGGACTTATACAATACACTGAGGCCCAAATTATTTTGGTTTTTAAAAAATGGTTGGGTCTTACACTCTATTAGAGGCCCAAAGAGTTTGAAAAAGTTTGATGAAAGTTGAATTAATCAAAACCCTAATTTGTTTTCAAAATATATTTTAATTGAATAAAAATTCAATTAAAATGATCAAAATTGTTAAACATGTGTGAAAACAAATTGTGATCTTGGATCAATGTTTCAAAAATCATGTTTCTATCCACAAAATGATTGGAAATCAATTAAGTTTGGAAAATCAAGGGAGAAAAAACATTTTAAATGTTGAAAAACAAATAAAATATTAATTCTTTGTAAAAATATCAAGTATATGGTCGGGTACCACGGTAGACATTGAAGCTGTGATATCCGCTCAATAGAAACAGATCTAGTAAGGATGCACTGCATACAAAGCGGATATGGTCGGGTACCACCTCACACTTATGAACGCTGTGGAGTATGCTCGGAAAATAACCAAGGATGCTATCTAGTGCGAGCAACCCTCAAGCATCAGTTAGACCGAAAAGAGATTCAACCATGTTCGAATTCTAAATCAATCAACATGACACAAGATTACATCCCTTTTCAAAACAAAAACATTGTCATAATCTCCAATCATGGAATAACCAAAGATGTTTGTGTCGTAATTCCTCTGCTCGATAAGTCGAAAGTCTCTCTTGGGAATAGAAGAATTCCAAACTTAGCGCTGATTGAGGTGGCCTACGACGGTCAAAAGGTCCAAAAAACCCCTGTGGTCGTCTACTTGCCAGGTCCAATACCGTACAAATCAGAAAAGGCTATCCCATACAAGTACGGTGCAACGACCTTAGAAAATTGAAAAGAAACTCCATTACCCTCCATTGTGAACATTGCCGACATCAGTCGAGTTACACGAAGCGGGTTGATCTTCAACAGAGGAGTTGGAGAGCCTACAAAAGAAAAGGAACCTCAAGTCGAAGTTCTTAACCAACAAGTCGGTCAATCCAGCAATACAGAACCTGTAAAGAACAACGATGAGATGCTAAAGCTCATCCAGAAAAGCGAGTACAACATTGTGGATCAATTGTTGCAAACTCTGTCTCGGATCTCTGTGTTATCTCTCCTGCTTAGTTCAGAAGCTCACAAAGAAGCTCTATAGAGAGTCTTAGAACAAGCCTTTATGGAACAAGATATGACAGTAGGATAATTTGACAATATCATCTCTAACATCACTTCCTGCAACAACTTAGGATTCAGTGATGAAGAACTTCCAGAGGAAGGCAAGAACCATAACATGGCACTCAATATCACAGTCAATTGCCAAGACAGTGCTTTAGCCAGCGTACTGGTAGACACAGGTTCATCCTTGAACTTCATACCAAGGTTAACTCTGGTTCGACTTTCTTTTCAAGGAACTCCGATGAGAGGCAGTGAGATCATCGTCAAAGTCTTTGACGGATCCAAAAAAATAGTTATCCGCAAAGTCGATCTTCCCATAACCTTCGGTCCTCACACTTTCCAAGTCGCTTTCCAGGTCATGGACATTCGAGCAGTATATAGTTGTTTATTAGGAAAAACTTGGATACACGAAGCTGGGGCAGTCACTTCGACACTTCACCAGAAGTTGAAGTTTGTTAAGAATGACAAATTAGTCACAGTATGCAGAGAGCAAGCTTTAATCGTGAACAACCTATCATCATTCTCCTGTGTAGAACCAGAGGAGGTTGTTGGAACTCAATTTCAAGCACTCTCGGTGAGCAATGAGAATCACCAAGAAAGAGGGACGTCGATTTCCTCATACAAGGACACTCTCAAAGTAATGGGGAGTAGTGACATAAAAGGATGGGGACAGGTCGTAATTTCTACTGATAAAAAGACAAGAAAAGGTCTTGGTTTCTCCCCAACCTGAGAAGGATGAAAGTTTTCGTCCCATTCAGGATTTCTTTCACAGCGGAGGCTTCCTCCACCCAATATCTCAAGAAGTCCACACCATTGAGGAGAACAGCTCTTCTGATACAGATAAAGAGTGGAAGTCTTATCTAAACGATGAAGGTTATATATCTCAGGGAGAAACGTACTAACCATTCTACTCTCCAAAATAAAGTCCAAGATATATACCAAGATCAGACGTCAGAATGATCTATGGAGATTGTGATCCCGAAGGATGTTGTGCTGCACCCAACTCATTAGAGGAAGACAATCTAATGAAAGACAACTTTGACTATGATTATTTTGATCCCCTAGATGACTTGCCTATCTGGAAGCCATACACGGAAGACTTGGGGCAAAAGAGTCAGCCGGACAATGCCTATCAGCTGAGTAATCTTGAAAAGAATACCCATATTCCTACAGAGTCATGGAATCCTTACTCAGAACATTACAAAAATGTCCGACACCATGGTGTTGAATTTGCAAAGATTGCAGAACAAGAATTCATTAACTATGCATTTCCTGAGGTCAACGTCATTGAGGAAGATGACTCATCTATTCCCACAGAAACCTTGGATACCTTAGGACATCCAACCGGCAAGTACATCTTTCTAGTCAAATACACTGCTCCCGAAAGCTTTCGCATTAGATACGAGGACATCCAGCCAACTGGATGGGGAGATCCTCTTGAGAGTGAAAACACTATGGAAGATGCAACAGAAGAGTCCTCTTATGATAACTCTGCATGGGAAGAAGACTCCAATGATCCTACTCCACCAGAAATCAATGTCATTTTTGAAGACAAACCAAGAAGGGAAGTACCAGATTTTTTGATTCACAGAGGAGTTCGTCGCCATTGGGTTGCAATCGATGTCCCGAAAGTCGTTTCATAAGTCGAAGCAATTACCATCTTTGTTTTAACCTTTCACTTTGCCCAGGTGAAATGGATGTTTTATAGGGCTTACTTTTCTATAAATGTCCCTCTTCGCTTTGCCCAAAGCGACAAAGTTTTGTTTTATAGGGTTGTGTTTCAAGAATCGACAAATCATGAATAAATAATGTCATTCTGAATTCCCGCATTTTAGTGTTGTTTTCACTTTTCGTTTTTTAGAAAATGGTAATCCTAAAAAACAACCCAAAATAAAAACAAGCGTTTTCACAAAATACACTGCAAACACTCTTGCATTCTCTGTCTTTTCTAAAAAAGGAATCATCACGTCATGCAAATTGCTTGTTTTAAACCCCATTGAAACATACGATCCAATGCCTTCTCCCAACTTTGAATTCTCAGTATTTGAAGCTGAAGAAGAAGAGGACGAAGAAATTCCATAAGAGATCTCCCGACTACTCAGGCAAGAGGAAAGGTCTATTGAGCCTCACAAAGAGCCGTTGGAAATGGTCAATTTAGGTTCAACAGAAGAAAAGAAAGAAGTTAAGATTGGAGCACTGCTCAGTCCAACTGTCAGGGAAGACTTGATAAAACTTCTCAAAGAGTTTTCAGATGTATTTGCTTGGTCCTACCAGGACATGCCAGGGTTGGATACCAGCATCGTGGAACACCACTTACCACTGAAACCAGAATGTCCTCCAGTAAATCAAAGACTAAGAAGGACTCATCCAGATATGGCCATCAAAATTATGGAGGTAGTGCAGAAGCAGATCGACGCAGGTTTCCTCGCCACCTCAGAATATCCTAAATGGTTAGCCAACATAGTTCTAGTTCTGAAGAAAGACGGAAAAGTTAAAATGTGTGTAGTCTACAGGGATCTGAACAAAGCAAGTCCAAAGGATGACTTCCCCCTACCACACATTGACATGCTGGTAGACAGCACAGCAAAATTCAAAGTCTTCTCCTTCGTGGATGGATTCTCGGGCTATAATCAAATCAAAATGGCGCCGGAAGACATGGAAAAAACTTCATTCATCACCCATAGGGCACCTTTTGTTACAAGGTGATGACGTTTGGTCTGAAGAACGCGGGGGCAACCTATCAAAAGGCCATGACAACTCTGTTTCATGACATGATGCACAAAGAGATTGAAGTGTACATCGATGACATGATTGCCAAATCTAAAACAGAAGAAGAGCATGTGGAACACCTATCAATGTTATTTGAGCGTCTGAGAAAATACAAACTCCGCCTGAATCCTAATAAGTGCACATTCGGTGTTCCCTCAGGAAAACTCTTAGGATTTATCGTCGGCCAAAAGGGAATTGAGGTTGATCCCGACAAAGTTAAGGCCATTCAAGAAATGCCTTCTCCAAAGACCAAAAAACAGGTCAGAGGATTTTTAGGACGTCTGAATTACATCTCAAGATTCATATCCCTCATGACCGCGACATGCGTGCCGATCTCTAAACTACTCAGAAAGAACAAAAACTATATATGGACAGAAGATTGCCAAAAAGCTTTCGAAATCATCAAAGAACATCTGTTGAACCCACCGATTCTATCTCCTCCAGTGGAAGGAAGACCACTGATCATCTACTTAACGGTCTTGGAAGACTCCATGGGTTGTGTGCTTGGCCAACAAGACAAGACAAAGAGAAAAGAATCTGCCATTTACTACTTAAGCAAGAAGTTCATGGACTGTGAAACTCGATACACTATGCTCGAGAAAACTTGCTGCGCTTTGGCTTGGGCAGTCAAAAGTCTTCGCTAGTACATGATATGTGACACTACTTGGTTAATCTCCGAAATGGATCCAATCAAGTACGTCTTTGAAAAGCCTGCTCTCACGGGAAGGATTGCCCGTTGGCAGATGTTGTTATCAGATTACGACATCGAGTATCATGCTCAGAAAGCCATCAAAGGAAGTATTTTAGCCGATCATTTGGCTCATCAACCGATGGACGATCAGGAATCAGTCGGATTTGACTTCCCAGACGAAGATGTCATGTACTTGAAAATGAAAGATTGCGATGAACCGCTACCCAGCAAAGGGCCAGAACCAGGTTCCCAATGAGGACTAATATTCGACGGAGCCATGAATGCTTAGGGAAACGGAATTGGGGCAATCATCGTAACACCACAGGGTACCCATATTCCTTTCACTTCCAGATTAACATTTAAATGCACAAACAATGAGGCCGAATACGAAGCTTGTATCATGGGTCTCGAAGAAGCCATTGACCTAAGGATAAAGAATTCGGATGTGTATGGCAACTCAGCCATGGTTGTAAATCAGATTAAAGGAGAGTGGAATACAAACCAATCAAGATTGATTCCTTACAAAGACTACGCGAGAAGGTTGTTACCGTTCTTCAATAGAATAGAATTTCATCATATCCTTCGTGAAGAAAATCACATGGCTGATGCACTAGCCACCCTATCCTCTATGATTAGTGTGAGTTAATGGAACGACGTGCTTAAAATTGACATAATGCGCTTTGAAAGGCCCGCTTACATCTTCACAATTGAAGCAGTCATAGATGATAAACTATGGTATCATGATATCAAGTACTTCCTTCAAAGACAAGAGTACCCACCTGGGGCATCAAGAAAAGATAGGAAAACTCTCAGAAGACTGGCTGGCAACTTTTTCCTGAACAGTGATACACTCTATAAAAGAAACTTTGACATGGTTTTGCTCAGATGCGTAAACAGACAAGAAGCAAACATGTTAATGAAAGAGATTCACGAAGGATCCTTTGGCACTCATGCCAATGGACATACAATGGCAAGAAAAATTCTGAGAGCAGGATATTACTGGCTGACAATGGAATCCGATTGCTACAAGTACATGAGGAAATGTCACAAGTGTCAGATATACATTAACAAAATCTATGTACCTCCAACGCATCTCAAAGTTCTTTCTTCTCCATGGCCTTTTTCTATATGGGGAATCGACATGATTGGCATGATTAAACTCAAAGCTTCAAATGGACATCGGTTCATCCTGGTAGCCATTGACTACTTCACAAAGTGGGTCGAAGCAGTGTCATACACCAATGTAACCCGACAAGTGGTGGTCCGATTTATCAAGAACAATGTCATCTGTCGTTATGGTGTTCCTAGCCAGATCATTAAAGATAATGGATCCAATTTGAAAAACAAGATGATGACAGAGTTGTGTGCTGAGTTCAAGATCGAACACCATTACTCATCTCCCTACCGACCTAAAATGAATGGAGCGGTAGAAACGGCTAATAAGAACATTAAGAAAATCATTCAGAAGATGGTTGTAACCTACAAAGATTGGCACGAGATGCTACCCTTTTCTCTTCACGGTTATCGCACATCTGTCCGCACCTTAACAGGGGCAACCCCTTTCTCTCTAGTATATGGCATGGAAGCAGTGCTCCCCATAGAAGTAGGGATACCATCAATCAGGGTATTGATGGAAGCCAAGCTAACAGAAACTGAATGGTGTCAGAGCTGACACGATGAATTAAATTTGATCGAAGAAAAAATAATGACGGCTTTATGCCATGGTCAGTTATATTAGCAAAGAATGAAGAAGGCATTTGATAAAAAGGTCCGACCCCGTGTCTTTAGGAAAGGAGACCTTGTGCTCAAGAAGATACAATCATTTCTCACTGATTCCAGGGGCAAATGGACTCCGAATTACGATGGCCTCTATGTTGTTAAGAAAGCCTTCTCAGGAGGTGCCTTGAGACTCGCAACCATGGATGGAGAAGAGTTTACCTACCCCACGAATGTTGATGTAGTCAAGAAATACTTCGCCTAAATAAAATAAAAAAATAAAAAAAATGTCTAGGTGGATTGAAAACCCGAAAGGGCGGTCCAGACAAAAATTAAAGACATAAATAATGATCATCCCGATGGATTGAAAACCCGAAAGGGCAATCTAGGCAAAAATTAGTGATTCATGGCAAGTAACTGCATCCGAAAAGTTTGGTTCCTCGGCGACAACGCCATCCATCGAAAAAGCTTCACTTGAAGTCATCTTCGACAGAATCTCAGAATGCCCGGAATTCAAAGTTTGTGGAAGGTTAGTTATAGATATCTTCCCTTTCCTTTCCAACTTCATAGGATAAATACAGAAATCAGAAAGTAGCACCCAAATCCATTGCGGTAAGGTGGTCGCGTCACTGATAAAAATCGCACGCTACATTGAGGACGAATTTTTATTTAAAAGGGGGGGGGGCAGGATGTAATGCCCCGTATTTAATAAAATACTCTAAATAATATTAGTTGAGATCAACTAGGTTCCAGTGTGCTCTGAGAGTTATCTGTTGAGATAATTGGAGTAACTGATGAACTCAGAGTTGATTTAATTAATATTATTTGACTCTGAGGTTTTATTAATTGGTGCATTAGAGACATTTTGGATGCTCTTTTAATTGGACTTTTTCCAAGTTAGTCTTACTAACTTTTGATGGTATGTCTCTAAATATCATTTTTCTTCCTTTCCTTATTCTTTACAATTTTATGGGATAAGTAGTAGAAATAAGGAAATGAAATAAAAGAAAATAAAGATAGTAAGAGAAAGAAGAATATATAGAAAGAAGAGAAAAAGGGAGAAAGAAGAACGAAACCCTAGAAGAAGAAGAAGCTCCATCATTCATCATCAAATCATCTCATCTTCATCTTCAACAACTTCTTCATCATCATCAAGAGGTGGGTTCTAGGTAGAAACTCAAGGTTAGAGTATTTGGATAGAATGGGAAAAGCTGGGTTATGGTGTTCTTGTTCCATTTCCATGGAAAATATATTATTCATGTTATATTCATGACATTAATGTGAGATTATGGTTAAAATGTTGTTTCATGTGTAAATATGTTAACATTAATGATGGATTGAGTTTGGGTAAGAGTGGGGTTTGAAAACCCCTTGAGACTGTCCTATTTTGTTGGACAGATTGCAAGGTTCACACTGCGGGCTCTAGCAAACTGCAGGAAAACGTGATAGTCTATCATGCTCTCACTACGAGGGAAAGCGAGATGAAGGCGAACATTTGCCCATAGTTTGCACAACGAGCACTCAGGGCTTTTGCCACTGCCATTATTTTTTGTGCCTCGCCCAGAGTTCGCACAGCGAACTCAAGGCAACGGGGCATGGCCTTCGCACTGCGAACCTAGTAGTGCTTTTCACTTTTGTTTTGATGTTTGCTTGGTTGTTTCACATGCATGTGTATGGTTACTATATCTTGCTTACATTGATTATTGTCAGTATTATGCATGTGAATTTGTGGATGGTGGATTGATTAAAATGGTGATTATGTGATTAAAAAAGATTAAGAAAAGTGAGTAGAACCTTATTAAAACCCAATAGAATGATCTAGTGATGTAACTAGGAATTGACGAATGACTTAGATGACGATACTTGTGCACGTGATGCCTAGGTGTGCATCCTTGACAAGTAGTTGTTTAATGGAGAGGTGAGATATTATATGGAACATGTGTGGTTTTTGTGTTACTTTGAGAATAAGGCGTATGTGGCCTTGTGATTGTCGAATACAATCACGCTTGTGTGTGAGATCATGTAATCAGAACTAATCCCTTGAGTTATGCCATTCCAAGAGAGAAGGCTTATATAGAGAGCTCCTCTAGAATATATGCACTAGTGCCTTAACAGGTTTGACTCCCGTTGTACGAATCAAAGAGACTTGTGACGGGGTACGGCCCATGAAAAGTGACGATTCATGTGGATTATATTTCCCTTGGATCCGAATCCATTTTGTATGTCAAGGTTTGCAAGGATACATGACCCACGGTGGACTCTTAGACGTAGGAGAGGACGGGAAAAGGGGATGCCTTGGTAAGGTTTCCGATTAGTGATAGTTTGAGTTGTTGAACTCATGCAACATGTTTCCATATAGTGTGAAGTTGTGAGCTCAAGTCTCGTCCCTTCCCTTTTGACTTAAGCTAGGATTGGTTAAAACCTAGTAAAGCCGATAGAATCCATAAGATAGGGAACCCACTGAGATTATTATCTTACCCCATATTGTTGAATTTATTTTAGGTGGTTCAGGTTCCGTGAAGGGTAAGAACAAAGTCGTTTTATGTCCTTAATTGTCTTAGTATTTTGGAATAGTATTGTTTCCGTTGTGAAGACTCTATTTTTAAGTTTTATGTTTTGGCATGTAATGTATACAACGTGATACTAGGAACTTATTTGTATTTCAGTACCAAATTTACAAACATGTACAATATGTATCTTCTAGACATATGTATTTATATAAGGGTGTTACAATGTGGAACGCCTTCATGGCAGAGCTTACAACTGCTATGATGACTATTGAGATTGCGAAAGATAAAAACTGGAATCATCTTTGGTTAGAATCAGATTCGAAATTGGTTGTTCTTGCGTTCAAAAAACCTTCTATGGATCCTTGGATCCTTCAGAACATGTGGGAGAATGTATTGTAGCATACTAGATCCATTCATATTTTGCTAACTCATATCTTTAGGGAAGGTAACCATTGCACGGAGAAACTTACAAACATAGGTTTACATGTACATGATTTTACATGGTGGGATGTAGTTCATAGGGATATTATTATGGATTTTGCTAGGAACTCCATAGATCTTCTCTGCTATAGAGTTTGTCATTAAGGGGTTTTGGTTTGACCCCCCTTATTTTTGTCTCTGTAACTAGATATTTCTTTCTAATATATTTTGTGGTGGTCTTGTGCCACCTTTTAATTTAAAAAAATTATTTTGAATAATTTTTTATTTTAAAAACCGTGTTCACCAAATAACCTGACCCAACCAATTTTTTAAAATCGGTTTGAGTGAATTTTATTAAATTTATTCGATTTACCAACCCATGTACACTCCTACTAATAACCATATGTTTAGAACATAATTATCGGTGTGTTTCATAGGACCATCACTAACGAGTGGTTTATTTGTTTTCTCCACGTTAACAAACCAAAATAAATGCAAAAACACTATTGGAGTTCTCCAACGTGTAAATCTATTGCATACTAACACAATTGTAATAATGATTATTATAAATAGACAATTTAAAAATTTTTACACGAAAATTTTCAATTAAAATTTTTTTTAACAATTTATTTATTTATAAAAAGACAATTTGAAATTTTTTTCACTCAAATTTTCTCTCCTAATTTTATTTTCTCTTAATTTTTCAATTTGTCTCTCACAATTTCATCAATTTACTCTTAGTTTTTAAAATTTCCCCTCACAATTTCATCTCATTAAATTTCATTTAACAAAATATTTTATCCAAATTTTCATCTTCATGCTTCAAAGTTACTATTGTTTCGGTCAAATGGAACATACTTAATATAAGTTTACAAAATCTTTGTTCCTTCTCATGCAAAATTATTGTTCAATGCCAAACATGTCTTATTTTGATCCATATTTCTTGGTATTTTTCAACTCATTTGTTATGTTTCAATAGGTTTATTCCATGTTTCCATGCTATTCTTCAATTATGTTGCAAATACCTTTGGTTGCTTTGATATGTGTGTTATTGTGTAGGATTTAGGTATAAAACATCAAAGATCAAAACACAAGTGAATTGACAAGGAAGCAAAAGAATAGAAGAGGAATCAGCATGTTCACTATGCGAACACCAGCGAAGTGAAAGCGAATGTTTGCTATGTGAGCTCCTGGCGAAACCCCAGCGAACCAAATCAGATTAGAGGCAGTAAGAAAAGGACCATAAGTTCGTTGTGCGAACTTGTAGCGAAGAAGCACGTTGGGCGAAGAAGTGTTTGCACTGTGAACTTAGATATTTCCTCAGGGGCGGTTTAACTATTCAGAGTCACTTCAGGTGCCATAAAGGGGTTTTCGTTGTGCGAAGAAGGTGTTCGCTAGGCAAACTTGACAGATTTTGGAAGTACTATATATGTACTTTTCACACTTTTTTGGGATTATAACCCCACTTTTCACATAGAAACCCTATTTTCAGCATTTCTTCACCAAAGAGTGATATTTTGCAAATAGAAGTTGAATTCGCATCCAAGATCGATTCTTCAACGTGGATTCTCATTCATCTTCTCTCATTACTTGTAAAGCAAGCTACCATGGTTATGGGTAGCTACTTTCCTTTATATCAAAGGTAGAGATAGTCTACCTTAGGTTTATGTATTTCTTTTGATTGACCTTGTATGTGAACAAGTGATGATTAATATATGATGAATATTTTTGTTCTTAATGATCCATTCTTGTTTTGTAAAACACTAGACACAGATTTTATGGAACTTGACCTAAAATATTTATCTATCAATTCATAGATTGGAGAGATCGGTCTATGGTTGATATTCGCTTTGTGTTGAACTTAGAACTTACTATATTGGTTGTTATATGGAAAGATCGTGTAGCGATGAATACGGTATTTCTCATGACACCGCTCTAGACATAGACGGTGTTGAGAGAATACGTGATGATATTAATCGGATCCGACTTCACATGCAAGATTAAGAGAATATGTATTAGATATGGTAGATGAAAACTAATTTTGATATACTTTGTTAATCAAACATCTAAAATTTAAAGCTTCGCTACTAAATTGTGACAATTTATGAAACAAACTTTGAAAACCCTTTTCTTGAAATGGTAAACTATTGAACGACAAACATCCCATATAAGAACAATCCCTGTGGAGACGATAACAAAAACCCCTTTAACTATGATTCAAAAAAAATAGCGCAGTTGCCGAGGATTGTTGTTGATATTGCAAGCATTACAATATTTTATTGATTTTAAGATCTTTGTATTGTGATCTCTTACCTCTGTTTATTTTTCTTGTGCTATTTGATTTGTTTGGTTAAGTGTGCAAATTCTGTTTATGCGAGGGAGTGTATCTGCATACCAACTTCTTTTCGATCCTGAGATTGAAAGAATCGCGCGGAAGCTCAATAGCAGAACTAAGGGGAGAAGGCAACTTGCCAAAGAAAGATGAGAGCATGGAGAAACTTATTCATCTACACCCATTGTTATGCCAAACATGGTAGCACCACCACCACCACCTCCAACTTCAACTCCATGTGTTAACAGACCAAGACACAACACTCATTTCGCACGTAATGCCAACAACGGAATGCATTCTGAGATAAAGACAAGAATCCTAGCTCTTTTATATGCAAATCCCTTTACGGGGATGGACCATGAGGACCAGTTTAATTATCTCACAAAGTTTTACGAGGTAATGGGTGCAACTAGAGCACCGGAAGTCGAAGAGGAACCTTCGTTCAAAAGGCTATTCCCGCATTCCTTAATTAGGAAGGCGAAGAATTGGTATCTTGACCAATCTACTCTTGTGATGATGGATTGGAATGTATTGGAGGATAAGTTTCTTGAACGATTCTTCGGTCACAATCGGTTTATAGAGGCCAAGACGACGATTTCGGTATTTGCGCAAGGAGGAAGCGAATCTCTCAACGAAGCATAGGAGAGATTCAAATCTATGTTGAGAAAGTGCAAAGGACATGGTTTTGATGACTTAACTCAAGTGCATATATTCTACTACGGACGTCAACCTATTCATAAAACTCTTTTGGATGCTATGGCGGGTGGGTCTCTCATGTCAAAAAACGTGGAAGATGCAGTTGCCATCATTGATAGGATGACACTAAATGATCATCAAGGTCAACACATATGTGGTACTTCGCAAAGAAAGCCGAGAATTATTGAGTTGGGAACAAATGATGCTATTCTTGCTAAAAAAAATTGCTATCACAACAAGTGGAGTTGTTTACACGGCAAATGTCAAAGCTTCCACAAAAAATCAATGAGATGCAAGAAGTTCCCAAAAAAGCTCAACAAATTGCAAGTTGTGAACTTTGTAAAGGTGATAATCCTACCGGATATTGTCCATCGGTCGTTGAAGAAGCCAACTATGCGGGAAACCAAAATCAAGGCTATCAACCTAGACCACCGTATCAAAGCAATAACCAAGGCTATCAACCGAGAGGTAATAACCAAGGTTGCCAACAAGGGTGGAGGCAAAAACTAAGTACTTCTAACCGTCAACCATATCAAAATTACAACCAACCTCCACAAAACCATGGTGGAAGTTCAGATATAGAAGACACACTCAATCAATTTATGCAACTATCAATGTCCAACCAAAAGATCACTGATTCCTCTATTAGGAATCTTGAGGCACAAATAGGAAATTGTCTAAACAATTGCCCGCTCAACAAAAAGAAGCCTTTCCAGCTAAACCTCAATTAGATCCTAATGAGGTGTGCAAAGCTATCCTTACTAGGAGTGGTAGGAAGATTGATTTGGGCATTGGTGAGAATGAAGTGGAGAATGAGGTTGTAGTTTAAAAAGAGTATGAAATTGTTGAGGAGGAAGTTGAAAAAAGTGTGAAGGATGATTTGGTTGAAAAGAAATGGAGGGAAGAGAAAAAGAATAATGATAGGAAGGGGAAGGAACAAGTGTACATCCTTATTCAACATTTACCTTATCCTCATGGTCCTACAAAAAGGGATAACACAAGACAATATGCTCAGTTTATGGATATTTTTAACTAATTGCAAATCAATATTCCATTTGCTGAGGCATTAGAGCGAATGCATACTTACGCAAAATTTATGAAAGATATCATCACCAAGAAGAAGCGGTATACATATCAAGAAATTATAATTGTTGATGCTAGTTGTAGTGCAATCATTCAAAGGACTCTTTCTAGGAAACAAAGTGACCTGGGAAGAGTTACTTTATCGGTAACCATCGAAAATATCTATGTTGGTAATGGGTTGATTGATTTGGGCTCTAGTATAAATCTGATACCGTTGTCAATTGTTAAAAGATTGGGACACATGGAGTTTAGGACTACTAGAATGACTATGCAATTAGCTGATAAATCTACTACTCATCCTCACGGTGTAGCTGGAGATGCATTGGTGAAAGTTGATAAGTTTTTGTTTCCCATTGACTTTGTGGTAATAGACATGGATGAAGACGACAGTGCTCCTCTAATTCTTGGAAGACCTTTCATGAAAACAGCAAGAATGGCTATTGATATGGATGATTGTCTTATGAAAGTGTGAGTTCAAGATGAAGAAGTTTACTTTAATCTCTTTGAAGCCATGAAGCATTCAAAAGACAAGAATGATTGTTTCCATCTTGATGCAATGGAGGAAGTGATAGAAGATGTGAAAAGACAAGTTCATGTTGCTACCCCCTTAGAAAAAGTTCTTACTCATGCTTTGCTAAGTTTCAATGAGAGTGAAGAAAATGAAATTGAAAAGTATTTGCGAGAACTTGAGGCATTAGAAGAAGTTCCTCCCTTGGAAGAACTAGATGAAGTTTTGAAAAAAGAAAAGGTGGAGGACACCAAAATTGAGTTGAAAATTCCCCCCCTAAGTTAAAGTATGTGTTTCTTGATGATGGAGGGCACAAACTGGTGATCATAAGCAATGAACTAACCATTGAGGAGGAAGAAAAATTAATTGTGGTGTTGAAAAAGAATCAAAATGCTATGGGTTAGACTCTTTTCAATTTAAAAGGAATAAGCCCATCCTATTGCATGCATAAGATCTTAATGGAGGATAACTTTAAGCCGGTAGCTCAACCTCAACGCTGCTTAAATCCTACCATGAAATAAGTGGTCAGGAAAGAGGCGGTGAAGATGCTTGAGGCCGGAATGATTTATCCTATTTCTGATAGTGCTTGGGTAAGTCTGGTGCAAGTAGTATCGAAGAAAGGTGGGATGACAGTGATTCAGAATGAAAAGAATGAATTAATACCAACAAGAACTATGACCGGTAGGAGAATGTATATCGATTACCGTAGGCTAAACAAAGCTACGAGGAAAGATCACTTTCCCTTACCTTTCATGGACCAAATGCTTGAGAGGCTTTACGATCATAAATTCTATTGTTTTCTTGATGGTTATTCGGGTTACAACCAAATTATTGTTAACCCGGAGGATCATGAGAAAACTGCTTTTACATGTCCTTTTGGGGTCTTTGCTTATAGGAGGATGCCTTTTTGGTTGTGTAATGCACCGACGACTTTTCAGCGGTGTATGCAAGCAATATTTTCTGACTTGATTGAAATGTCCATTGAAGTTTTCATGGATGACTTTTCGGTTTTTGGGCCGTCATTCAATCTTTGTTTGAAAAATCTGGATGTTGTGTTGGAAAGGTGTGTGAAAACTAATCTTGTGCTTAATTGGGAGAAGTGCAACTTCGTGGTTAAGGAAGGAATTGTGCACGGCCACAAATTTTCTTCAAAGGGCCTAGAAGTTGACCAAGCTAAAGTGGAGATTATAGAGAAGTTGCTACCACCCTTGAATGTGAAAGGAATTAGAAGCTTTCTCGTTCATGCAAGATTCTATCAGAGGTTCATTAAAGACTTCACAAAGATTGCAAAGCCCTTGAGCAATTTTCTCAACAAATATAAGTCTTTTGAATTTGATGACTCTTGCTTGCTTGCTTTTAATTCTTTCAAATAAAGTTTGACTACCACACCCATAATCATGGTTCCCAATTGGAAACTTGATTTTGAACTCATGTGTGATGCTAGTGATTATGCCGTTAGTGCAGTACTTGGTCAAAGAAGAACGAAAATTTTTCATGCTATACAATATGCAAGCAATGTTTTGAACGAAGCTCAAATAAATTATGACACTACGGAAAAAGTGCTTCTTGCGATAGTGTATGCATTGGAAAAATTATGGTCTTACCTCATTGGGTTTAAAGTGGTTATTTATACGGACCATGCGGCGAATAAGTATTAGCTAACCAAACCGGATTCTAAGCAAAGGCTTATTAGATGGGTCTTTTTGTTGCAAGAATTTGATCTTAAAATTCGCGACAAGAAGGGATCCGAGAATTTGGTAGCAGATCACTTATCCCGTCTTGTGAATGTGGAAGTAACTAAAAATGAATTTGAGGTTAAGGAAGAATTTTCGGATGAGAAGTTGTTTACGGTTCAAGTTAGGCATTAGTTTGCCGATATTGCAAATCACAAAGCCGTCAGAGTGATACCGAAAGACCTAACTTGGAATCAAAGAAAAAAATTCTTGTATGATGCTAAGTCTTTTGTGTGGGATGGGCCTTATTTGTTCAAACTTGGTGTTGATAACCTTTTGAGAAGGTGTGTTATAATTAAGGAGTCAAAGAGCATTCTTTGGCATTGTCACAACTCACCTTATGGTGGTCATTTTAACGGGTTAAGAACGGCAACGAAAGCCCTCCAATCAAGATTTGATTGGCCTTCTTTGTTCAAATATGCTCATGTACATACTCAAAGTTGTGACAATGGCCAATGGAGTGGAGGAATTACAAAACATAATGATATGTTGTAACAAAGTATGTTGGAGGTGGAAGTATTTGATTGTTGGGGAATTGACTTTTTTGGTCCATTTCCACCGTCATTTTCTTGTGAGTACATTTTAGTTGCTGTGGACTATGTGTCCAAGTGGGTGGAAGCGATAGCTTGTGCTAAAGCTGACGGTAAAACTGTGATAAAATTCCTGAAGAAAAACATTTTTTTCGCATTTTGGTACGCCTAGAATGTTGATAAGTGATGAAGGATCCAACTTTTTTAACGCTCCGTTAGAAAAAGCTTTGGAGCATTATGGTGTGAAACACAAAGTGACATCGCCATATCATCCTCAGACTAATGGTCAGGCGGAAGTATCAAATCGTGAGATCAATAGGATTCTTGAGAAAACGATGTCTTCTTCTAGGAAGGATTGGGCACACAAGCTTGATGAAGCTTTGTGGGCTTATCGGACCGCAATTAAGTCTCCGATAGGTCTCACACTGTTTAAAATGATCTACGGAAAAACTTGTCATTTGTCGGTAGAGTTGGAGCATAAGGATTTTTGGGCCTTAAAATTCTTGAACTTTGATCCCACTTTAAGTGGTGAAAAGAGGTAAAAAAAAGTATCATGACAAGAAGATTGTGAGAAAAGACTTTCATAAAGGGAAATTGGTCTTATTGTTTAATTGAAGATTTAAATTGTTTCTGGGTAAGTTGAAGTCAAAATGGTCCGATCCGTTTTGGATTAGGGAAATCAAGCATTGCGGAGCAATTGTGACTGAGGACCCTTCATCAAAAGAAAGTTGGACAGTTAATGGGAAAAAGTTGAAAGTGTACATTGGTGGTGAAGTTGTTACGGATGCAAGAACAATTTCTTTAGGCGATCCTTGAGTCGCTTTCGACTTCGAGCTCAAAGAACATTAAACAAAACGCTTGTTGGGAGGCACCCTAACATTGTGAGTATTATTGTTTTTTTTTACTGCATTTGTTAGTTTTGGTATAATGAAAGTGTGTTGTGACAAACCAAAATTTGAAGAAACTAGAATTTTCGAAGTTACTGTCATGTTCTCCCTGAGTTTGTAGTGCGAACCCAGGGCGAATAAGTTCACTGTGCAAAGAATTGTTCGCATTGCGAACATGGCAGATTCTGGACTGTTGGTGAGTTTATGCTATAACACTTTTATGTTGTATTGTGTAGTACTGTTGCATTGCCTTTTCTGTAGTTGACTTGAGGACAAACCTTTTTGAAAAGGAGGGGGAAATTATAGTAGCTTTAGTTTTTTATTTTTATTTTTTATGGTTGTTTGGTAGCTTGTTTTGAAATTAATGTTTCTTTCTTTGATGAATGAATGTTGAGAACTTCTAGATTGGTTGCTATTTGCTAAATGTATCCAATGAAGGTTCTACCAAGTTTTAATGGTGATGATAATATTTGAATACCATGAATGCAAGCAAGGTACATGATTACCTCTTTCTAGAGTGTTAGAATGTTTAAGAATTTTTTCTTTGAGCAAATGTATCTTTGTTTCATTGTACAACTTGTTTAAATTCTTGTTTCACTTAGGTTCCAAATGCCACAAATTGTGAGAAACCTCCATTGTTTACTATATGCTTAGGATGACTGATAAACTTTGTTTAATACATTTGATTCATGCTTAATCTTTTGATTATTTTGATTTTGTGGAAGCATTAGAAATGATCAAGACATTTGTTGACATTGAGCACAACCATATCCAAAAAAGTAACTTACCCGTGAGTAGTGAGAATTTGCTAACCCTTTGAGCTTAATAGTTTAGATCCAAATTTAGTAATGAACTTGGTGTATGTACATAAAGTAAAAGATAGTTCATCACTGAATTTTGTGGGATTCTAAAATTTTTTTCTTGAACCTTTGAACACTGTTCTAAATTGTTTTTCTTGCCATAAAGAGCAAGGAACATTCACTTGAGGTTTGGTTGAATTCAAGTTGGGGAGAGTGAAAAAAAAAGTGGTAGGTTACTCAAAATTTTGAAAAATTTCAAACAAGCATTGAAAAGAAAATTGTGAATGAATGTGAAAAAGAAAAAGAAAAAACATGCTTGTTTGAAAAAGAAAAATAGAGAATGAATAATGTGCAAAAAGGAAGTTTGGAAGGGTGAACAATTGAGAAAAGAAAGTGTTGGATGAAGTTGTAGCGTGTACATAACCTTGTATAGTGAATGTATCTTTTGCATTGGCAACTTTGATTCCATGGCCTTAGAAATGTCCATTTGTTGTGAACCTAACCAAGCTACAACCTTACAAGCCCTTAGTGATCTCTTGCTTCCATGATTTCATTTTTTATTGATGAGATGAATGTATGAATTGGATTGTTATTAGCATTGTTTGTTAGGTGAGTGAAATTGCCCCGTGGATGCAAACGCGTTAATTTCTTCATTCTTATTCGAAGAGGAGTGTTAGAGTGATTCAAGCATGAGAATTTAGTTGTTATTTGAAACATTGCATGATATTTGTTTAAGAACTAAATTCTTTATCATTGTTCGATTCTAGGAAGTGGTGAACATTTCTTGTGTGCATTTGTATGTTTAATTTGAGCCATAAATCCATTCTTTATTGAATTAATTGCTTGAGCAAATTCTCTAGTTTTCAATGAGAGGCATACTTTGCTTGAGGACAAGCAAACATCTAGTTGGGGAGAGTTTGTTGAATGCCAAACATGTATTATTCTGATCTATGTTTCTTGGCATTTTTCAACTCATTTGTTATGTTTCAATGGATTTATTCCATGTTTCCATGCTATTATTCAATTATGTTGCAAATACCTTTGGTTGCCTTTATATGTGTTTTATTGTGCAGGATTTAAGCATTAAACATCAAAGATCAAGACACAAGTGAATTGACAAGGAAGACAAAGAATAGAAGAGGAATCAGCATGTTCGCTGTGCGAACACCAGCGAAGTGAAAGCGAATGTTCATTGTGCAAGCTCCTGGCAAAGCCCTAGCAAACCAACTCAGATTAGAGGCAGTAAGAAAAGGACCCTAAGTTCGTTGTGCAAACTTGTAGCGAAGAAGCTCACTGGGTAAAGAAGTGTTCGTACTGCGAACTTAGATATTTCCTCAGGGGAAGTTTAACTATTCAGAGACACTTCAGGTGCCAAAAAGGGGTATTCGCTGTGCGAAGAAGGTGTTCGCTAGGCAAACTTGACAGATTTTGGAAATACTATATATGTACTTTTCACACTTTTTTGGGATCATAACCCCGTTTTTCACATAAAAACCCTATTTTCAGCATTTCGTCACCAAAGAGTGATATTTTGCAAATAGAAGCTGGATTCGCATTCAAGATCAATTCTTCGACGTGGATGATCATTCAACTTCTCTCATTACTTGTAAAGCAAGCGACCATGGTTATGGGTAGCTAATTTCCTTTGTATCAAAGGTAGAGGTAGTCTACCTTAGCTTTATGTATTTCTTTTGATTGGCCATGTATGTGAACAAGCGATGATTAATATATGATGAATATTTTTGTTCTTAATGATCAATTCTTCTTTTGTAAAACTCTAGACATAGATTTTATGGAACTTGACCTAAAATATTCATTTATCAATTCATAGATTGGAGAGATCGATCTATGGTTGATATTCGCTTTGTGTTGAACTTAGAGCTTAATATATTGGTTACTATATGGAGAGATCGTGTAGCGATGAATACAATATTTCTCACGACACTGCTCTAGACATAGACGGTATTGAGAGAGTACATGATGGTTTAACCGGATCCGACTTCACATGCAAGATTAAGAGAATATGTATTAGTTAGGGTAGATGAAAACTACTTTTGATATACTTTGTTAATCAAACATCTAGAATTTAAAGCTTTGCTGCTATATCGTGACAGTTTATGAAACAAAATTTGAAAACCCTTTTCTTGAAACTGTAAACTATTGAATGACAAACATCCCATATTAGAACAATCCATGTGGAGACGATAACAAAACCCCCTTTTAACTACGATTCAAACAATTATCAACATCCTAATCCTCAAAATTCTCAATTTTCATCAGTGTCAAATCTCAATTTCCATCACCGCTAACAAACTCTGCCGTATTTTTTCTGTCACCAAACTACCTAAATATGTATTGTAAACCTCAAATAAATACTCGTGGCGTGGAGTTTTCTCGTCATGAACTGAAAACACTGGTTGAATTTATATCTGAATGTCAAGTTCCACAATTTTCAACTTAAATTGGTATTAAAAATATTACAATTGAATGAAAAGAGAGGCATGTGGTAAAAAAAAGAACTCGATAGCTATTCAGAGATGAAGATACACTTCTCATGCAATCATGGCTCAATAATTGTAATTCTAGAAAGGGTAGTGTAGCGTGCAATTTTTGTCGGTGACGCGACCACCTTATCGCCATTTGGTTTTTCCTCACCGCAATGGTAGGGATTGGGTGCTACTTTCTGATTTCTTATTTATCCTATGAAGCTGGAAAGGAAAGGGAAGCTATCTTAAACTAACCTTGCACGCAAATGTTTTCTTTAACAAATGCTTAAGAGATTGAGGGGTCCGGGGTCAGGTTATACAATGGGGAGTTGTCAATTACCCATCCTATATGTGGTTATCCACAGATCGTTAGCAATTATATTGTTTTCTATTTACTAGTGTTTGTCTGTTGATTGGGAAAGTTTCTCCTTTGGGAGGGTTTAAGAGAGAGAGTTTTTGATAAAGCGGACTACCACTTGTCAGGTTACATTGGTGTATGACACTGCTTCAACCCACTTGGTGAAGTAGTCAATGGCTACCTGGATGAACTGATGTTCGTTAGAAGCTTTGGGTTCAATCATGCCAATCATGTCAATTCCCCATATGGAAAAAGGCCACGGGGAAGAGAGAACTTTGAGATGTGTTGGTAGTACATGGATTTTGTCAGCGTATATTTGACACTTGTGACATCTCTTCATGTACTTGTAGCAATCGGATTCCATGGTCAACCAATAGTACCCTGCTCTCAGAATTTTTCTCGCCATTGTGTGTCCGTTGGCATGAGTGCCAAAAAGATCCTTCGTAAATTTCTTTCATCAACATGTTTGCTTCTGGTCTGTCTACGCATCAGAGCAAGACCATGTCAAAGTTTCTCTTATAGAGTGTATCACCGCTCAGGAAGAAGTTGCTTGCCAATCTTCAGATGGTTTTCCTGTCTTTTCTTGATGCCCCAAGTGGGTATTCTTGTTTCTGAAGGAAGCATTTGATATCGTGATACCAAGGTCTGTCGTCTATGACTGCTTCAATTGCGAAAATATAGGCGGGCCTTTCAAGGTACATTATGTCAATCTTTGGTACGTCATTCCATTGACCTACACTAATCATGGAAGAGAGAGTGGCTAGTGCATCAGCCATGTGATTCTCTTCACGAGGGATATGGTGAAACTCGATTCTGTTGAAGAATGGTAACAACCATCTCGCGTAATCTTTGAAAGGAATCAGTCCTGATTGGTATGTGTTCCATTCTCCTTTGATCTGATTGATAACCAGGGCTAAGTCTCCATACACATTCAAGTTCTTAATCCTCAAGTCAATTGCTTCTTCGAGACCCGTGATAAAAGCTTCGTATTCGACCTCGTTGTTTGTGCATTTGAAAGTTAGTTTGGCAGTGAAAGGAATATGGGTACCCTGAGGTGTTATGATGATTGCCCCAATTTCGTTTCCGTAGATGTTGACAGCCCCGTCAAAAATTAATCCCCATTGGGAACCTGGTTCTGGCCCTTCACTGGGTAGCGGTTCATCGCAATCTTTCATTTTCAAGTACATGACATCTTCGTCTGGGAAGTCAAATCCGACTGATTCCTGATCGTCAATCGGTTGATGAGCGAAATAATCGGCTAAAATACTTCCTTTGACGGCTTTCTGAGCATGGTACTCGATGTCGTATTCTGATAACAACATCTTCCAATGGGCAATCCTTCCCGTGAGAGCAGGCTTTTCAAAGACATACTTGATCGGATCTATTTCGGAGATTAACCAAGTAGTTTGATAAATCATGTACTGGCGAAGACGTTTGGCTGCCCAAGCCAGAGCACAACAAGTTTTCTCAAGCATATTGTACCGAGTTTCACAATCGGTAAATTTCTTGCTCAAATAGTAGATGGCAGACTCTTTTCTTTTTGTTTCGTCTTGTTGTCCAAGTACACAACCCATTGAGTCTTCCAAGACTATTAAGTATATGATCAGTGGTCTTCCCTCTACCGGAGGTGACAGGATTGGTGGATTCAACAGATACTCTTTGATGTTGTCGAAAGCTTTTTGGCAATCTTCCGTCCATACACAACTTTGATTCTTTTTGAGTAATTTGAAGATTGGCACGCATGTCGCGGTCATGAGAGATATGAATCTGGAAATGTAATTCAGATGTCCCAAAAATCCTCTGACTTGTTTTTCAGTCTTTGGAAAAGGCATTTCTTAAATGGCCTTGACCTTATCAGGATCAACCTCAATCCCTTTCTGGCTGACGATGAACCCTAAAAGTTTCCTTAAGCGGACACCGAACGTGCACTTATTGGGATTCAAGCGGAGTTTGTACTTCCTCAAATGCTCGAATAACTTTGACAAGTGGGTCACATGTTCCTCTTCTGTTTTAGATCTAGAAATCATATCATTGACATACACTTCGATTTCTTTGTGCATCATATCGTGAAACAGAGTAGTCATGGCCCTTTGATAGGTTGCCCCAGCGTTCGTTAAACCGAACGACATTACCTTGTAACAAAAGGTGCCCCATGGGGTGATGAATGAAGTTTTCTTCATATCTTCCGGCGCCATTTTGATTTGATTATAGCCCGAGAATCCATCCATGAAGGAGAAGACTTTGAACTTTGCTATACTGTCTACCAGCATGTCAATGTGTGGCAAGGGGAAGTCGTCCTTTGGACTTGTCTTGTTCAGATCCCTGTAGTCTACACACATTATGACTTTTCCGTCCTTTTTCGGAACTGGCACTATGTTAGCTAGCCATTGAGGATATTCTGAGGTGGCAAGAAAACCTGCGTCGATCTGTTTTTGCACTTCCTCTTTGATTTTGATGGTCATGTTCGGATGAGTCCGTCTCAATCTTTGTTTCACTGGAGGACATTCTGATTTTAAGGGTAGATGATGTTCCACGATACTGGTATCCAACCCTAGCATGTCTTGATAGGACCAAGCAAACACATCTGGAAACTCTCTGAGGAGTCTTATCAAGCTTTCCTTGATAATCGGACTGAGCAGTGCTCCAATTTTGACTTCTTTCTTTTCTTGTTCTGACCACAAATTGACCGTTTCCAACGGCTCTTTGTGAGGCTCAATAGACCTTTCCTCTTGCCTGAGTAGTCGTGAGATCTCTTCTGGAGTTTCTGCGTCCTCTTCTTCTTCAGCTTCAAATACCAGGAATTCAAAGTTGGGAAAGGCATGGGACCATATGTTTCAATGGGGTTTAAAATAAACAATATGCATGACGTGATGATTCATTTTTTAGAAGAGATAGAGAGAATGTGAGAGTGTGTGCAGTGTATTTTCTGGAAAAAGCTTGTTTTTATTTTGGTTGTTTTAGGATTACCATTTTCTGAAAAGCGAAAAGTAAAAATAGCAATCAATGCGGGAATGACAGAACGATGTTATTTTATTTATGATTTTGTCGATTCTTGAAATACAACCCAATAAAACAAAACTCGGTCACTTTGGGCGAAGCGAAGAGGGATATTTACAAAAAAAGTGAGCCCTATAAAAACATCTGTTTCACCTGGGCAAGGTGAAAGGTTAAAACAAAGATGGCAATTACTTAGACTTATGGACGACTTTCGGGACATCGACCGCAACCCATTGGCGACGAACTCCTCGGTGAATCACAAAGTCTGGTACCTTCTTTCTTGGTTTGTCCTCAGAAATGACGCTAATTTCTGGAGGAACAGGATCGTTGGAGTCTTCCTCCCATGCAGAGTTGTCATAAACAAACTCTTCTGTTGTATCTTGCATAGTGTTTCCACTCTCAGGCGGATCTTCCCATCCAGTTTCCTGGATGTCTTCGAGCCTGATACAAGAGCTTTCAGGAGCGGTGTGCTTGACCAGGAAGTCGTACTTGCCACTCGGCTGCCCTAAGGTGTCCCATACTTATATGGGACTGGAGGAGTCATCCTTCTCGATGACGTTGACCTCAGGAAAAGCATAGTTGATGAACTCTTGTCCTGCAATCTTTACAGATTCATCGTTGTGCTGGATATTTTCGGAATGTCCTGAGTAATAACCCCATGACTCAGTGGGGATGCAGGTATTCTTTTCAATATTGTTCAGCTGATAAGCGTCGTTTGGCTGACTCTTTTGCCCCAAGTCTTCTGGGTATGGCTTCCAGATAGACAAGTCATCCAGTGGGTCATAATAGTCATGAACGTAGTTGTCTTCTAATGAGTTTGGTGGAGCACGACATCCCTCAGGATCACAATCTCCGTACATCATCTTGACGTCTGACCTCGGTATATATCTCGGGCTCTGCTTTGGAAAGAAAAATGGCATGTGTGCTTCTTCTTGAGACATATAACTGTTATCGTTGAGATAAGATTTCCATTCCTCATCCGTATCAGAGGAGTCACTCTTGTTGATGGTGTGTACTTCTTGAGACACTGGGTGGAGGAAGCCTCCACTACGGAAGAAGTCCTGAACGGGATAAACACTCTCATCTTTCTTGGCAGTCTGGGTACAAGTTGAGGAGAAACCAAGACCTTTTTTGTCTTGTTATCTATAGGAATTATGAGCCGTCCCCATCCTTTTATGTCGTTACTCTCGATTGCTTTGAGAGCATCTTTGTATAAGGAGATCGATGTCCCTCTTTCTGATCGATTCTCATTGCTTACTGACAGTGCTTAAAACTGAGTTCCAACAACCTCCTCGGGTTCTACACAGGATAATGATGATAAGTTGCTTACGATTAAGGCCTGCTCTCCACAGAATGTGACTAGCTTGGCATTCTTGACGAACTTCAGCTTCTGGTGAAGTGTCGAAGTGACTGCCCCAGCCTTGTGTATCCAAGGTCTTCCTAATAAACAGTTGTAGGCTGCCCGGATGTCCATGACCTAGAAAGTGATTTGGAAAGTATGAGGACCGATGGTTATGGGAAGATTAACTTCACCGATAACTATTTTTCTAGATCTGTCAAAGGCTTTGACGATGACCTCACTGCCCCTCATCGGAGATCCTTGAAATGATAGTCGTATCAGAGTAGATTTTGGCATAACATTCAGAGTTGATCCTGTGTCTACCAGTACGCTGGCCAGAGCATCGTCCTGGCAATTGACTGTAATGTTAAGCGCCATATTGTGATTTTTGCCTTCTTTCAGCAGTTCTTCATCACTAAATCCTAAATTGTTGCAGGAAGTGATGTTGGAAATGATGCTGTCAAACTGTTTTACCATCACATCTTGTTCTACGAAAGCTTGGTCCAAGACTTTCTGCAAAGCTTCCCTGTGAACTTCAGAACTAAGTAGGAGAGATAGCATAGAGATTTTAGATGGAGTTTGCAACAGTTGGTCCACAATGTTGTACTCGCTTCTTTGGATGAGCTTCAGTATCTCATTGTTGTTCTTTGTAAGTTCTGGGTTACAGGACTGCCTGATTTGTTGATTCGGAACTTCTGTTTAAGGTTCCTTGTCTTTGGCGGGTTCTCCCACTCCTCTGTTGAAGATTCGGCCGCTCCGTGTCACTCGACTGATGGCGGCAATGTTTACGACAGAGGGTAATGGAATTTTCTTTCCATTTTCGATGGTTGTTGCACTGTACTTGTAAGGGATAGCCTTTTCTGATTCGTACGGTATTGGACCTGGCAAGTAGATAACCACAGAGCTTTTTAATTTCTCTGACCGTTATAGGCAACTTCAATCAGTTCCTGGTTGGGAACCTTTCTACTGTCCAGAGGAATTCTTGATTCATCGAGTAGAGGGATTATGGCACAAACGTTTTTGGTCCGACCATGATCAGAGATTATGACAACATCTTTGCTTTGATCAAGGAAACAGTCTGGTATCCCGTTGGTCAACCCAGAACTTGGACATGGTCGAATCTCTTTGTGGTCCAACTAATTTTAAAGATCCGCTCGTATAAGGTAGCATCCTTGGTTGTTCTCTGAACAAACTCTACAGCGCTCGTAGTTATGGAGTGGCACCCAGCCACGCCCGCTTTGTATGCAGTGCATCTTTACTAGATCTGTTTCCATCGAGCGGACATCCTGACTTTGATATCTACTAGGATTCCCGTCAATCATACTAATCTGTTGTGTAGCCTCATCCAAGTAAATTGGAAGCCACCAGTGGTCCAACAAGTGTTGAAGTGTTCTTTGGACGAGTGCACACCCTTGGTCGTCTTCACGGCATTGTTCACAGTTTTGATAATCGTGTGAAGCCAGAAAGCTGAGCCTGACTTGCTTAGCGTATAATTCTACCAGACTGGTATTCATCAAGCGTATGTCAAAAATCTGAATCATATTAACTTGATGGTAACTTCTCTCACAATAGTCATGAATCTATCCGAGATCCATCTGACGTTGGAGGGCCTCATGTACAAAAGAGCATCCCTGATTGCTTATTGAGCAGATCGGACAGGTATTGTAATCGTGTCATGGCAGATTATGGAATTGACTTTGCCTTGAGTGCATCGCCACTAAGTTGACATTCATCGCACGGATGTTGTGGTTCTGAATAACGTTGGGATTTGTATGGGCCATATTGACTTCACGGATTCGATGATCTTGAATCCATCCCAAATTCATTTGTTCTTGTAGAGCTGATTGCACTACGGAACACCCCTGATTATTCTTTGAGCAGATATCACGCTGGTGATAATTGTGAGGTGGTACATGACCGTACCCGCTCTGTCTACAATGCATCCTTACCAGATTGGTTCCTAATAGGAGTACATCATGAATTTGATAATTGCGGCTAACCTCTTCCTCTATAAAATTTACTGCAGTCTTTTCATGTTGAGGCAACGGGTTCGTCTGAACATTCAAATTAGCATCTTTGAAGGATAAGACCTCGTTCCTGACAAGTTTCTGCACATCAGACTTGAAACTGATACAGTTCTCAATGTTGTGCTCTGGTCCTCCTTGATGGTAAGGGCAAGTTTGATCCTCTTTGAACCAAAAAGGCGGATTTTTCGGTACTATAAGAGGAGACCTGGTTTGGACATGCCCCTTGGCCAGTAGAAGTGGAAATAATTCTGCGTACAACACTGGTATAGGGTCGAACCCTGATGGTCGTGTCGTACGATTATTGTTATTGTACTGTGGACGAGCCTGTTGAAGAGGCTGTTGTGTCCTTTACTGATACTGTTGTTGACTTGGTTGGTTTTGAGCAACCTGAGGTTGATAAGTCGGAGCTGGCGCAGGGTTAATAGCAGGAGTTACTGCTGCTACTGGTTGATACCTTCCCCTTTGCTTTTCGAGAGAGATATTACCGATATCTTGCTCTTTTTTCTTTTGGAAAGCATTACCGTATCTTTTGGTACTGCTTGATGGTTCCGTATTTTTGACCAAACGTCCTTCTCGGACTGCTTCCTCAAGGCGTACTCCCATGTTCACCATTTCAGTAAAGTCACTGGGCGCACTTGCAACCATTCGGTCATAGTAAAATGAACTTAAGGTTTTCAAAAAGATCTTCGTCATCTATGTTTCCTCAGAAGGAAAACAAATCTGGGCGGCAATTTCACGCCATCTCTGAGCATACTCCTTGAAAGTTTCTTTGTCCTTCTGCGACATTGCTCTGAGTTGATCTCTGTCTGGTGCCATGTCCAGATTATACTTATATTGTTGAACGAAGGCAGCGCCGAGATCTCTGAAAGTATTGATCTTGGTGCGGTTTAAACCCATGTACCATTTGAGTGCGGCACCGGTTAAACTGTCTTGGAAATAATGGATCAGTAGCTGTTGATTTTCTGGCTGAGTTGACATTTTTCGAGCGTACATCACCAAATGACTTTGAGGGCAAGAGTTGCCCTTGTATTTTTCAAAGTCAGGCACCTTGATTTTGTGCGGTATTTTCATGTTAGGGACCAAACAAAGGTCTGTGGCGTCCTTTCCGAATAAATTCTGACCGTGAATGACATGCAGTTCCTTCTGCATTTCTAGGAATTGTTCCTGGAACTCATTCATTCTTTCTTACATATCTTCGTTTCCACCAGAAATTACTTGTGGAATATGTCCTTCTGGGACAGTGTGTACTACTGGTTGTGGTATAGTCATTACGGCCGTGACCCTTGGTGCTTCCATGCCCCGAAGTTTGTAACCTTCAGGAGTTGCTGTCATAACCCTTGCGTCTTCGCTTTCCCGAAGTTTGTAACTTTCAGGCCCAGCGGTTCCTGCTGCAGTTTTTGGGTCTTCAGTGACCTGTGGGATGTATCCTTTAGGAATGAAGTTGAGAGGCATGCCCCAGGGCCGACCTTTGGGCATGTTGTATTGAGGATGATTCTCCTGCGTCTCTCTTATGGGCGTAGATGTAATCTCTGAGATTACAGTCTTTTGTTGTTGCTGCTCATGGGCTGCTACCAGGGATTGCATGTCATTGTGAAGTTTTTCCAAACTTTCCTTTAGAGCGTCGACTTATTCTCTCAGCTCTCTATTCTCTTCCTCGAGATCGTCCATTTTCTTTTTTCGATTGGCCCGAGTATTGTATGAGTGAGACAGTTTGACTCTAGAATCGCGACGTATACATGATATTTGAAGATAAGAAGACACATTATGTGGGAATGATGAATGATATGCAAAGTTATATATATATATAACTTTAATAAAAAAAAACTTCAACAAATAGATTGCAAATATCATACAGTAAAGGGTGGAGACCCTGTTTTATTGAATTCGAAAGATTGCGGAAATGGAAAAGTACAGTATTTTAAAAAGTGCTATAAGGAAAATGGCTAAGCTTATGGATCCTGAGTCCTTTCTTAAGAGAGCTCAGATGTTGGTTCTGGTATTTTCCTTTTCTTTGACCAGGGCTCTTTAGTCGTTGTTGGGTTGTCAGTCCTTTGCCAAGTGAAAGGAGCGAGCAAATTTCTTCGGTCTTCTTAATTCTCCATAACATGTTGCTCTAGTATCTTAATCAGAGCATCCTTTTCCTTTAGCAGTTCCTGAATCTTGGTACACTCCACGTTGAGGATTCGGTACTTGTTTTTCCAAGAGCTCTTCTCACGTTGAACTTTGTTGAGAGCTACCTGGAGTTTTTCCGTGTCAGACATGAAATACAGGACAAATTCCTTTAACAAAAAAACTTCTTGGCGAGGGTAAGGCATCCTCAGCTTGAGAGCTCTAGTTTTCACCCAGTGGAGATAAGGTTCCATGGAGGTACATATTGGTTTTCCTAGAGACTCTCTTCCTTTCCTGTGAATGTGTTGCCAGACATGCACTATTTCCTTCTTTAGTGCCCCGTCATTTTCCCCATTCCTTGAAGAAAAGACCTTCCAGATGAACATTATACGGGATATGCCTCATTAGGTATCCGAGTTGACGGCGAACTAAAATTGGATGATAGTTGATTCCTCCTTTAGTTCCTATGAGGGGTATGTTAGGGAAATTTCCACAACTGTCGATGATCTCTATTCCCTCATAAATCCTATCATACCAATCTATGTCAGAGTTGGTAAGGGACATGATCCTTTGTGATCAACGTAGAGTACTCTTGTGATCCCAAAAAGCACCAGACTTAGGTAAATGGGAAATGAACCATTTGTAAAGCAAGGGTACACAGCATGTGATCATTCCTCCGCTGTACAAATTCCTTAAGTGTATAGAGTGATAAGCATCTGCAAGTAGGGTTGGTACGGGGTTTCCAATCAGAAATATCTTAACAGCGTTGGTATCAACGAAGTTGTCAATGTTGGGAAAGAGGAATAACCTGTATATGAGTAGGACAAAGATATCTTCGAAAGCAGTTACATTTTCTATACTGGCAAAGTATAGAGCTTTCTCCACCAAAAACATGGCTGGTAAACCTTGGATCCCTCCCTTAGTGGTCATGTGAGTCCTAACTTCTGACTCGTCCAAAGAGATGGCTCTTGCGATGACTTGATCCTTTGAAATTTCTTCCAGTCCAGAAAAGGGAGTTTGTTTGGTGATATGTAGATTAGTCAGATGAGAGTACTCTTCTAACGTTGGTGCCAGTTGGTAATCAGGGAATGTGAAGCAGTGATAAACCGGATCGTAGAACTGAATTTGCATAGACAGGATTCCTTCAACTACATGGATCCTTAATAGAGACAACAACCCTCCGTGCTTAGCTCTGAAAGCATCAGGGTTGTTGATCATTCTTGCCAACCCCCTTAAATCCTCTAGTTTTGGAGCCTTGAAGGTGTACTTGTGCGTCTTTCTTCTACCGAAATCCATAACACAATCTTTCTCTGATATTTGCAATCATTGTTTTAGTTTAATTTTGAGAAAAAAAGAGAGGAAGAAAAGAGAAGATTTTTCTTTGTTTAAGAGTTTTTTAAATGAATACATGAATGCAGCACACAAAAACATTGAAAAACATGGGTTCATGGGTTCAACGTCACGAGCATGGAGTCATGGCTCTACCCATCCCCAAAGGTTGTATTTTGGTCAATTTTTGTACCTGTAGAACGGATCCTAAGGTTCCAAAAATCATTGACCCCCTAGGGATATCAACAGCAAGCTGGTTCACCTGAGCGAGCTGTAGCATCCTAGGGTAATCTCATTTGAGTGTAGTATTGCGTATCAACTATTCCCGATAGTCACCGCACTACCAAGTGGTCATAAGGTTAATGCCTACTAAATCCTCAAGTTCACAGGTACCGCACTAGGAAAACTCAGCTTTCACAACAATCGGTTGTTCAGCTAGCAGAATCCCATGGGCCCTCTCCTGATTTGGTAGTCTACCAGGATCGCTTATTTGGGATTCACTCCCTATAAGACCACCCGTCTATGCCACCCCTTATCTTAGGCGTATCAATCACATTCCCATTGACAGAAAAATAAACACGGATATCAAGCTGGAAAAGCAGTAAATATATATATATATATATATATATATATATATATATATATATATATATATATATAGTATGTAGTATGATTGCTAACAACCTAGACCTCTTAGGAATTTTTTTCCTAAAGACTCCCCAACAGAGTCGCCATTTTTCTGTTAGTGTGCAATTTTTGTCGGTGACGCGACCACCTTATCGCCATTTGGTTTTTCCTCACCGCAATGGTAGGGATTAGGTGTTACTTTCTGATTTCTTATTTATCCTATGAAGCTGGAAAGGAAAAGGAAGCTATCTTAAACTAACCTTGCACACAAATGTTTTCTTTAACAAATTCTTAAGAGATTGGGGGGTCCAGATCAGGTTATATAATGGGGAGTTGTCAATTACCCATCCTATATGTGGTTATCCACAGATCGTTAGCAATTATATTGTTTTCTATTTACTGGTGTTTGTCTGTTGATTGGGAAAGTTTCTCCTTTGGGAGGGTTTGAGAGAGAGAGAGAGTTTTTGTTGATTTCAGGCTTTTCGATGTTTTTGGTAAGGTACTGGACCTAGGGTTTTTTTATTACGGTGTGAAGATACTGGACCTAAAGTTTTAGATTGGTGTGCTCGCTAAGATTTCGCAATCTTATGCCTACGTATTCCCGTTAAAGAAAACAGGGAAATCAGAGCAATCGTAGTTCCCCCTATTCTATGGGAGTAAAGAGATGTTTGGTGTCTTGTTCAAAGCCCAAGATTGAAGCTAAAGGTTTGACTGAGAGAGAATTTGTCATCTCTAAAGGGAGATATCTCATCTGTTTATCACAACTGTTGGGTGACTGATTATAAAGGAGAATTACTTTAACTGGGGTATGTGAATCCAGCAATGCCATAATTTCCTTTATAGGGGATTTGTCCTGAAGGAGAAAACTTTAACTCAGTGTAGAGCAATGCCATTTTTCCTTAGGAGTCTTTCATGCTAAGAGAGGGACATTGGCATGGATGTAAATAATCCAAAGGCTTGCCACCTACAGTAATTATATGAAAGAAAGGGTTTTACCAGGCTAAGAGATGGACTACAACTTGGATATTTGAATCAACAAGTGTGACACTTATAACAGTTATCTGGAATTAGGGTTTGTTTTGAATGTATGTGTGTTGTACAACGAAATATCCTCCTTCAGAGAGGTTTTTGATTTCCTCTGAGGGGATTTTGGTTTTTGTATGTACTTTGATCAAAGCCCAAGGTTGAAGCTGAAAGGTTGACTCTATTAGGGAGTTTTATATCTGTCTTGTACGAAGCCCAAGATTGAGGCTGGAAAGAGACTGACTCTTTTGGGGAATATCATTTATATAAAGCCTAAGAGGAGGCTGTACATTGACTCTTGGGGAAGGGTTTTATCTGTCTTGTACAAAGCCCTAGATTGAGGCGAAAAATCCTTATTGACTCCACTAGGATATATTTGGGGTGTCTTGTACAAAGCCCAAGATTGAGGCTGAAAGAGAATTGACTCAACAAAAGTGTGAGGGCTAAGGTCTTTCATCTATTTCGGTTTTAATGATGTCAACAAATAAGTCAGGCATTAGATTATAATTTGAGCGGTATCACTTCAGTGTCGAGCAAATTGCATCTAACCGTCGATTTTCATGCGTCTAAACATATGGAAAAGGTCCAACCTAAAATTACATGTGCATGATCATGATATTGATGTGTGGTATGTGTGTCTCGAGTTTTGGTCTGCTAAAAAGTGTAGAAAAATGGATTTTTGAAAATATGCAGGTCATGAGTCGACCCAAAGTAAGCATGCGTCGACGCATGCTAGTTTGGGCAAGTTTTTTGAAACGTTCGGGAAAACGCACGATGACCCCCTGGGAGTCATGAGTCGATGCATGATTCTGGAAACTTAAATTTCTGCAAAATCTGCAGGCTTGCGTCGACGCAAGGTCCTGATGGGTCGACGCATGGTGTCAAAAATTGCGTAGATACCCCTATGGGATAGCTCACGCTGACCCCTACGTGTGGGGCGGTCGACTCACGCTGCCTGAACCAATTTTTTCTGCATTTAATTTTGTCTGTTATTTTTGTTATTTCTTTTTGTTCGTCATTTGTGTTATTCATTATAAATAGTTGGCTCTCTTACACATAAAAAAAATCGAACAAGAAACGTGAAAATTTATACCAATCTTTCTCTTCATCTTCATCTTCATCCTTGAGTCAACCAACAATTACACATAATCATTTTTGCTTGTGTTGTCCATTGTTTTGAAGTGATAACGTTCAGAATTAGGAAGTGTTGTGATCTTTATTTCTGGTTTTAGAATTGGTAGGTGTTTCTTGAATAAAACCTTAGGTTTTATCCTCCAAGAATCAAGGTGATTTTGGGGGTTTTTGGCACAAACCGTTTCGTTCTACAGGGATTCAACCGTGCGAACGTAACCGAAGAACAGAGTTTTCTTTTGGTTTAGTAGCTACAGTCAGAGGATCGTAGAAGAAAGGTTTGGGGATCGAATTGCGGAAAATTGAAGTCGGCCGAGTGAAGGTGACTGAAGAACGGTTGTTTCTTGCAGTCTAGTAGCGTGGGACGATGACTTGTTCAACCGAATTCGAGGCACTTGATTCGTCTTGAATCAAGGGGAGAGAAGACCCTGCATCAACAATCAAAGACGTTTGAGAGTTTGGATGTTCATAGTTCTTCTCTTGTATAAACAATTTGCAAAAAGCAACATATATATATATATATATATATATATATATCTCAATTCTAATTGTGGAATTGGGGGCAGAAGTACCCAAAGCGAGGACGATTGGGGAACTGCCCAATCAAATCATGTTTGTTCTCTCTTTCCCTTAACTCTTTACGTTTGATATCATTCGAATTTGTGAAGTTTAAATTGATTGAAATTTCTGAACTAGTGTTATATTGAGCTGTTAAATTGTTTTGTAAATTTGATACAATCCCTTGGATTGTATTTAGGAGCAGCTCAACATCACATTACTTTGAAATCTGCACTTAGTGTGTTAACGCACACCAAGTGTTCGATAATTTTGTTTCAACGCAAAATCGAACGTATTCGCAATTAATTGTTTGTCGATTTACCTCGTTGGGTTGGATTAACTATCAAGCAAATAAAACATTGTTGATTGCGTTTAAACTGTGTTAATCAATTTGAATTTTTCTCATCCATAATTCAGTCCCAATATTGTCGTGCATATCCGATCCCTCTAGTAGAGGTTCGTTGTAGACGTAATTCAGTGGCTGCTTCCGTCAAACTTTTAAAGCCAATTTTTTGGAAAGCCATTTGCGTGTAAAAATCGAAGGATCTATTCAACCCCCTTCTAGATCCTAGCCATCGTCTAACAAAAAGAGTATGTTTTTTGTCTTGTACAAAGCCCAAGATTGAGGCTGAAAGAGAATTGACTCAACAAGAGAGTGTTTTTTCTCTTGTACAAAGCCCAAGATTGAGGCTGAAAGAGAATTGACTCAACAAGAGAGTCTTTTTTGTCTTGTACAAAGCCCAAGATTGAGGCTGAAAGAGAATTGACTCAACAAGAGAATGTTTTTTGTCTTGTACAAAGCCCAAGATTGAGGCTGAAAGAGAATTGACTCAACAAGAGAGTAAAGAAAGATATTTATACAAAGCCTAAGAAGAGGCTAAAAAGTGATTGACTCTACTTTAGGGAGATTAATTCACAAAGCCTAAAAGAAGGCTGGGAGGAATTGACTCCGTTGGAGAGATATTTATACAGAGCTTAAGAGGAGGTTAGAAGGATTTGACTTTGCTGGAGAAAGTTTATATATGTCTTGTACAAAGCCCAAGATTGAGGCTAAAGGGAGATGATTGACTCAGCTGAGGATATTTCAGATGTCTTGTACAAAGCCCAAGATTGAGGCTAAAAGGGTTAACTAACTCAACAAGAGAGTGTTTTTTATCTATCTTGTACAAAGCCCAAGATTGAGGCTGACTCTACTGAGGAAAATCATTATACAAAGCCTAAGAGGAGACTGAAAAAAGTTAACTCAACAAGAGAGCGTTTTAAGAAAGAAGATTGACTCAATAAGAGAGTGCTGAAAGGTCATGAGGAAGATGAAAATCATTATACAAAGCCTAAGAGGAGGCTGGCTGGGGAATTTCTTATACAAAGCCTAAGAGGAGGCTGGCTGGGGAAATTCTTATACAAAGCCTAAGAGGAGGCTATCTTCTGTTGAGGATTATTGAGATCCAGAGGCAGGTCCAAAGTAGGGAATCAACTCTTGCTGAGGATTACAGAAGAGTTGAGGTATCAGATGCCTTGTGGTTCTGATTTTAGATAGTGTTGTATTGATGATAAGCTGGCCCTTAGCTGGTGAAGTTTAGGATGAAAGATTGAGTTTTAGATCCTATGGGGGTTTTAACTCTGCTGGAGATTGATTAAATGACCAGGGTTTCTCCTGTGTTTGTAGGCAGCTTGAAGATTTTTGAGGATCCTAAAGGAGATTAGACTGTCCAAGTCTACTGGTATGAAAGGTTTATCTTTGTATGATACCCAAGAGGAGGCTGGTGCTTTAAGGGATGAGAATCAACCCTAAATTGGTCTGAGGTTTTGACTCTTTGGAAAGACTGCTCTAACAAAGAATGACTAAGTTCTGTCCTATACCTTTAAGAGGTCTCGGGTCCTTGTACTAAGCCCAAGAGAAGGCATGAGAACTTCTAAGAAGCCTGAGGGTCCTTGTACAAAGCCCAAGAGGAGGCTGGGGATGCTTTTAGTGGGTCCAAACCTAAGAAAAATTCAAGAAAGGTTTCACCGGGAATTAATCCTTTAGTGAACAGTTCTAGGGTTTGAAGAAATTCAAGAGAGGTTTCACCGGAAATTAATCCTCTCTGGGGAAGTGAATTTCTTTGACAATTTTCTAATAGTGACAGTCTGGGAAAAGATTCACCGGGAATAATGCCTTTCTCTTTGTTAAATATGTATAAGCCTAAGAGGAGGCAAGACTGTATCTGGAATTCCTATGGGGAACTAGTTTTGACTGTGTTAAAAGAGTGACCACTGGTTTGATCTAGTCCTAGACCTAATTGTCGGGGAAAACTCTAAGCAAGATATACAGGTATATATATATATACAAATATATAGACAAGTATGTAAAAGAGGGTAGGAGGACTTACAGGTGAGCAAGCTTCCAGCACAAACAATATATATGTGTGTGTGTATATATATATATATATGTGTGTGTGTGTGTGCAAGTATGTAAAAGAAAGCTGTTTAAAACTTACAGATGAGCAAGCTTCCATTGTAACAGCTGTATGGTTAGTTGTTCAAGAAATTAAAGAAAGTTTTGATTACAACTATGAGTTTGAACCTAAATCAAAAGGGAAAGTTGTTTTGAAAAGATTGGGGTTTACACTTAAGGAGAGGCCCAAAGAATTGTTTATTTAAAAATGGATGGGTCTTACAACTCAAAGAGAGGCCCAAAGTATTACCTTAGTACAAGAAATGGGACTTACAACACAAGGGTAGGCCCAAATGAAAAACAATGATCGTACCGTTATTCTGAAAATTGTATCGGGACTTATGCAATAACTGAGGCCCAAAATTATTTATGTACAAAAGAGGGTTGGGTCTTACACTCTATTAGAGGCCCAAAAAATGTTAAAAGAAAAAGGAATGGGACTTACAACATGATGGGAGGCCCAGTTGAAAATTGTTTTAAAATTGGCGAGCGCGCCGAGATTTTATCGGGACTTATACACTGACTGAGGCCCAAAAAGGTATTTATTTACAAAAAGGGTTGGGACTTACACTCTATTAGAGGCTCAAAGAATGTTTATGAAATGTTTGAAAAAGATCAAAATCAAAGAAACCCTAATTTCATTTCCAAAAGTAATTTTTCAAAGAAAATTAATTTTAAAAAATGATTAAAACATCAAATAAGTTTAAATAAACCACTTGTGATTTTTGGTTAAGGTTTGAAAAATGATGTTTTAATCACAAGATGACTTAAAACTCATTTGGTTTTGAAAAGATCAAGAGAAAAGAAATATTTTCAAATGTTAAAAAAACAAATAAAATAAGTTCTTTATGAAAATATTAAATATATAAAATAAATAATATTTTTTGTGAAATTCTTGTAGAATAAAATATTTTAACTTTTTTGTGACTTTTTGAAAAAAGAATTAATCAAAAGTGATAAAAAATGAGTGAGAAATTAATTTTTAAAGTTATTAAAGAATTGTGAAGAAAAGTGAAAGAAAATAAGTGATAAAAAATTAGGAATGGTCCCCCCAAGACTTGAACTCACGCCCTTGGGGTGGAGAGTTTGAAATTCTACCATCTGAGCCATGTGCGTGGGCTGATAGAGAGTGACAACAATGAATAATATGTGAAAGCAACCTCTGAAAATGGTTTAAAAAAATAAAACCAAAAGGTCTGGGGCGAGGGGGATTCGAACCCTAGACCTCTCGCTCGCTACACACACACACACAAATACTAGTGTTTCCACTAGGGCGCAATGCCAATTCAAACATAATATGGCAAGTGTATAATATATATCAAAACTAGTTGATTTTCTGAAGAATGGCGCCATGGCCATCTTCTTCCTTGGGCCAGCTACGTGAAGCCTCCTATCTCACTCATTTCTCAACCAATTCACATGATGTAAAGATGAAAATCGTGTGTTTTTAAACAAGGAACACAATGGCAATATTCAATTTTGTTTAAATTAAGTGAATCAACAGTTAACATGGTAAAATCAGATGAACCCTAAAATTTACAAGAGCTATGTGAAATCCTATACACGAATCATAAACATCAATTAATTGAGGGTTAATGATCTACAAACATTCAGAAACACAATGGTAATTTGAAAACATGTTTATGATGCATGATTCATTGAGTTTGAAAGTTTAAGGTTTACCTCTTGCAGCTGGTGATCGAGCTTAATGATGGAGGTGTTACAGATGTGTTCCAATGATCTGGACAACTTCATTAGGTGCCAAGGAGTATGTTTGAATGCTTAGAGTGGATTGAAATGAGCTGGAACTTGATGTGGCACCTCAACTGCAACTCTGTCAAGAACTTGAGCAATTGGCTGGTGATTTTGTGAATTTGATGTTCCAGATGTTGTTTTAGTGTTTAGATCACCTACATATGACGTTTATGAGGTGTTGGTATGATTGGTTTGGTTTGAATAACTCTCAATTTCAAAACCCGATAGTGACTTGAGTTAGAAGGAAAATTTGGAGTGAAAGAGAGATTTTGAGTAAAGCATCAGTTTGGGTGTGTTGGTGTACTCAAACTGATCACAAATGAGTAGGGCTGTGCATGGTAACCGAACCATAGAAACCAAACCATTTTTTTTGTTAAGGTTTAAAAACCAAACCATTTTTTCATATAACCGGTTTATGTTTGTGGAATGGATTAAAACCAGTTTGGATACAGTTTAAAACCAGTTTTGATTAAGACCCAAATTTCATTCAAACCACCTCATATGATAATGACATTTTGGTTTTGTGAATGCCACCTATGAATGACATCCTGTGTGTTAGCACCATTGAATGAATCCATTTGATTCCGTGAACACCACCACCATGGTTTTTGTGAGCGGCGTGTTGAGTTTCTCCGGTTCCGTGAACACCACCACCAGCGTTTCTGAGAGCGCTGCCGTTGAATTTCATGGTTCGATGAACACCACCACCATCATTTCTGGTTAGCACTGCCGTTGAATTATAGAGGCTTAAAAGAAAAAGATTTTTGCCAAAACCATGAGAAACAAATGATAGAGGAACAAAAATCCATTTCAGAGATTTGAAGGGAGATTTGAAGTGAGCTAGGATTACACAAATTTGATGTGAGTTACAACTAAGTACCACATAGACTTGCATGTTGTTTGCTTCACTGATGTTGAGTGAATCAAGAAACTTGTCTATTGTTTGAATCATTCTTTGCTCCACTGAAGAGAAAAGGGAACCGATTTGTAAACTAGTTTATAAAATGGTACCCGGTTTATTGCTATTGGGCTTAATTAGATCCAATCTGGTTTTTTTCAAAAATGGTTTGGACTATTAAAAATGGTACAGTTTGGTTACGGGTCAATAATAGAAAACCAATTTTTTTGAACACTCCTACAAATGAGCTCTATTTATGGTAGAGCGAGTTTGTTTTGGCTGCAATAGTGAATGGCAATTGCAGCAGGTCTGTGGCAAATGGTGATCCAATGGAATCTCAAGTCTCCTCTAGCCATTGACTTGAGGTTATAGCATAGACTATGAGTCTTCTGTGGCAGGGATAAGGCTTGACTGAACTTGGATAACATTGTCTTGATGAATGCCACCTTTATGCATCAGTTAAAAGCTTTGAAACAAAATTGACCATTTGAAGCATCTTGAATTTTAGGGGTGTCATGCCTAAACATAGATCCATGGACTTGTGAGGTTTGTGGATCAGTGTTTGTCCCTTGGTTGTTCCCCCTTGAGGTGTGCAGATGGATAACTATGCTTGTTATTGCACAGAAACAAGAAATTCGACCAATGACCTATAATCTTATTTGTGAAAAATCAGTTTTGGAGGCCAACTTCCCATGGGTGTATCTCTTAGCTCAAGTTGAATTAGAATGACTTCTTATACTTTTTGAAAAGCTTAAATGATTTACTAAAACATTGAGGTTTAGAGTTTTCATTGATTCATCTTGGATCAGTGTGAAAAATGCCTTGGATGTTTGATGTTTCATGCTGAAATTACAAGGCAGAATTTTCACTAAGTGTTTTTGACATATTTTGGTTTTTTCACCACTTTGATCCACTTCTAACTAAAAATCCATGAAGAATTAGAGTTTGATGTAGTTGAAGCATTCGTAGAGTGTAGGAAGACCTACAAATTAGGCTTTGGATCACTCAAAATGGTTGCTTGGATCATAAGTTATGATCCTTGAAAGTTGGCACCAAAACCATCTGTAGCGAGCGATTTTGGACGCAGTTCTTAAACGCTGGTCGCTCTCTGCGGTTTGAGCTTTGACTACAGGTCGATTCATTTTTTATCCTATTGTGAGCTGAATAAGGAAGGGAAATAGATGTCTCCAATTAACCCTGCTTTGCATACTGAGTTTAAACAGCAGTCTGTTAGGTTACGGATGCTATCAATGTGGGGGGTCCTTTGTACTGGTTATTCGTATTTCGCCAATACAGGTTTCTTTCTTTTTAGGGCTTAACGGCATGTTTAGGGCGAGGAACTAGGATTAGGATGTTAGGACTGATGCTTTGAAATACTGCTTTTGATTGATGGAGATATGGGATTTGGGTTTTTTGTTGATTGCGCTCGCTAAGATCTTTTCTTTCGATCTTATGCCTACGTATTCCCGTTTACCGAAATAGGGAAATCAGAGCGTTCGTAGTTCCTCCTATTCTATGGGAGGAAATGGTTTTTGTTGTCTTGTTCAAAGCCTAAGACGTGAAGCGAAAGGTGATTTGTATCTTGTTCAAAGCCCAAGATGTGAAGCTAAAAGGTCTATTTGTGTCTTGTTCAAAGCCCAAGACGTGAAGCTGAAAGACCTCGACTTTAGAGAGAATTTGCCATCTCTAAAGAGGGGAGAAGGAGAATTACTTTAACTGGGATACGCGGATCCGAGCAATGCCATAATTTCCGAAGAAAGGGTTTTAACCTAAAGGAGAAGACTTTAACTCAGTGTAGAGCAATGCCATCTTTCCTTAGGAATTTCTCATGCTAAAAGAGGGACAGTGGCGTGGATGTAGATGATCCAGAGGCTTGCCGCTTACAGCGATTAGATGAAGGGGAAGGAGTTGTTGATGTTTGTATACTGTGAACGAGGCACAGCTTTGATGCTAAAAGGTTGATTGGATCAACCAGTGGTTTTCTTATACAAAGCCTAATAGGAGGCTAATTTGTGTCTCGTACAAAGCCCGAGAAAGAGGCTAAAAGGGTTCGACCCAGTGGGGCATATCGTTATACAAAGCCTAAGAGGAGGCTATTTATTTGGCTCAATATGAACCTTTTTGTATCTCGTATAAAGCCCGAGATGGAGGCGATTGTTTGTTTGGCTCAATGAGAACCTTTTTGTATCTCGTACAAAGCCCGAGATGGAGGCGAAAGGGTTGTTTGACTCCACTGGGGAGAATTTTGGTATCTCGTACGAAGCCCGAGATGGAGGCTATTGTAACTGTTTCAGTTGAGTGACAGATCCAATATACTGATTTTAAAAGAGAAAATCAGTTCTTATATGAGCAACACTGTACTCAGTGGTTTAATTTGAGGATCAGGGATATTTCCTTTTCTTTGAGGAAACGGGAAATCCAAAGGGTATTGAGACTGTCCGAGTCTGCGGGTTTCCTTCCTATCTAACGAAGGGTGCTTGAGAATGTCATTGAGACTCAAGGAAGTTAGACTGTCCGTGTCTAGAGTTTTATCTTTTGTACTATGCTGTGAGAAACAGTAGTAGACTCTATGAAAGGATTGTTCTATGAAGATGACTAAGTTCTGTTCCTATACCTCTAGGAGGTCGTCGGGACAATTTGTACGAAGCCCAAGAGGAGGCTGGAAACTTTTAAGAAGCCGACGGGTCCTTGTACTAAGCCCAAGAGGAGGCTATCATTCCCGGAGGAAGAGATCATTATACGAAGCCTAAGAGGAGGCGGCGAATACTTCTAAGAAGTCGTAGTGTCCTTGAATAATGCCCAAGAGGAGGCCGATGCTTTTAAGAAGCCCGTGGGTCTATCAACTCCTTTCCATTAGGAGAGATAACTCTTTTAAAGATAAAAACCACTGGTAAACGTGCGAGGTTTACTATCCAGCGACTTTTAGCTTTTAAAGAGGGTTCCTTAGTTAAGGTCCAAGATTATGACCGTAGTGGGTACCCAAATCCCGAGACATTCAAGGCAAGCTATCCACAAGGAATAGATCAAGTCAGGAAAGTTCGAGAATTGGGAAGAAACTCAAAGATGCCATTCACGGAGAATACATTCATCTTGGGGAGTAGAGCTTCTTGATGATTCCTAAGGAGGACAGCCGAAGAGAAGACTGTATCTGGTGCTCCTATTGGGGATCTAGGCGTATATTTCTACGAATAAGCGAAACGGCGTCACCTAGTTCTAGACGTAGTTGCCGGGGAAACTCGAAATATCTATACTATTATTACACAGTAGATATGAGTTTATGAAAGGAGACTTACAGTGAGCAGCCCCACAATACAGTTTATAATATGAAAGCAGTAAATGAAAGCGATAACCACTTACTCGGTTGTAGTGCTTCCATGCTGTTTGGTTAGTTGTTCAACAAAGAAAGATTGAAAATAACAGTATATTCAAAATCAAAGGAGAAAGTGCTTTGAAAAAGAAAGATTTGAGGCTTACAGCTCGAGGAGAGGCCCAGGGTTTTATCAGTGAACGCACTGTTTGACTTTGTACAGAGGGACTTATACAAGTGACTGGGGCCCAAAATGGTTTTCTGTACAAAGGGATGGGTCTTACACTCTCTCAAGAGGCCCAAAAAGGTTTAAAGAAAAGAGTGGGGCTTATAACACGAGGGTAGGCCCAAATGATTTTTTCGTTTAAAATGGCGATCGCGCCGAGGTTTTCTTTTAACGCATAGGGACTTATACAATAAGTGAGGCCCAAAATGTTTTGGTTAAAAGGGGGATTGGGTCTTACACTCTAATAGAGGCCCAAAGTGTTTTTAATGGGTCTTATAGCTCAAGGAGAGGCCCAAGGGTTATTTTGAAAAGGCGACGATCGCGCCGTTTGTTTTTGACGGTATCGGGACTTATACAATATACTGAGGCCCAAAAATGATTTGGTCAAAAAAAGGATTGGGTCTTACACTCTATTAGAGGCCCAAAAAGTTTTAAGAAAAAAGAAATGGGTCTTACTACTCGAGGGTAGGCCCAGGTTTATTTTAAAAAAGGCGACGATTGCGCCGTTTACTTGTACAGAGGGACTTATACAATGAGTGAGGCCCAAAAAAGTTTTTGTACAAGGGGGGATGGGTCTTACACTCTCTCAAGAGGCCCAAAGAGTTTTGAAAATGATTTATGAGGGTTGAATTAATCCAAAACCCTAATTTGTTTTCAAAATGTATTTAATTGAATAAAAATTCAATTAAAAATGATCAAAAATTGTTTAACACATGGAAAACAAATTGTGATCTTGGATTAATGCTTCAAAAATTAAGTATTGACCTACAAAATAATTAGAAAGCATTAAAAGTTACAAAATCAATGTATAAAAAATATTTAAAATGCCAAAAACAATCAAAATATTAATTCTTTGCAAAAATATCAATTATATGAAATAAATAATATTTTTGGGATTTTTTGATAAAATAAAATATTTTAACATTTTTGTGAATTATTAAAAAAAAAAATCAACTCAAAACCATTAAAACTCAGAGAGAAATTAATTTTTGAATCAATTAAACAAAATCACAAAATTCAAATATTTGAATTTCTAAAAATGGCGCCAAGAACAACACCAAGAACACGCGCGTTTTTCAGTTTGCCCAGATTTGCGTTTTCTATCCAATCTCCATGAATACGTAATCATATCATGCAATCCACATATCATTATGCTCGTCTCAACCTCACGATCATGTCTATGTACTTTAATTTCATTTAAATTAAACATACAACAAGAAATCACGAAGAGACCTCAAGAACCCTAATTTCTGCATGAAGGCTAGGATTTTTGATACACGATTCAAACAATGCAATTAATTGAGGGAAAACATTCCATGCATGATTATGAACATATGGCCAAATTATTGTGCGAGGAAATATGCATAGATTGAGAGATGACCAAGTATGTGCTTACCTCCAAGTCGTGACAGCAAGTCCAAAGTGATTTTTGATTTGGAGGTGTTACAGATGAGTTGTGATGATCTGAACAGCTTCCCTACACCCTATGGATTGCGTTTGGATGGTTGGACTTGATTGAAATTGGTTGGATCATTTTGTGGTACCTCAGCTGCACTTTGTTTGAAAATTTGAGCAACCAGCTGGTGATTTCATGAAATTGATGTTTCAAAAGTTATGTGAGTGTTTGATCAGCTCATATGTGATGTATGTGAGGTGTGTGAGTGATTGGTTTGTGCAGAATTGCTCTCAAACTCAAAACCCGATAGCTACCTTGCTAAGAAAGGCATTTTTGCCAAGAGAAAGAGATTTTGAAGAAAGCATCTGTTAGATGGCTTTGGTGTACTTAAACTGACCACAATTGAGCTCTATTTATAGTAGAGCAAGTTTGTTTTGCAAGGAATAGTGCATGGCAGCTGGTAAGTAGGTTTGGCCAATGTTGGCAAATGAAAATCCAAGTCTCCTCTAGCCATTGACTTGAGGTTAGGGCACAGAGCTTTGGTCCCCTTGGTCTTGGATAAGTCTTGACTGATTTCAAATGAGAATGGCTCAGTCCATGCCACCTTGATGGTTCCATTGAATGCCTCATTCCAAATTTGAAGTTTTGTCCCCATTTTGGCCATTCTAGGTTCAACATGCTATTTCTTGTTCCATGGACTTTGGAGGCTTGGCTCAGTGATTGTCCCCTTTAGATTCAATCCTCTGAGGTGTCCAAGTGGATAGGAGCAATTGAATTTGGCTGATTTTGGCAAATCGACCAAAGTTGCAAATTCTACCTTGCCTTGACAGATTTCAGCAAGGCAACTTGGCAATGTTGTATCTCATGGTGTAGGTTGAATTTGGCAATGTTCTTGGCCATTTTGGAAAGCTCTTACATGATACAACAACTGTTTGAACAAGTTTGGTTAAGATCTCTTTTGATTCCAAGTGAAAAATCCCCCTACATTTGGCAAAATGTGAGGCAAAATCTGACTTAGTGAAAATTTCACTAAGTGTTGGAAAAAGTGACTTTTTCACTTTTCAGCCACTTTGATCACTCCATAACTCAAAATCCTTAATGAATTGGAATGACTTGTAGTTGAAGTTTTTGTAGGTGATAATGAGGGCTACAAATCCATCTTTGGATGAGAAAAAATGGCCTTGTGGTTTAGGAGTTATGGTCCTCCAAAGTTGGTACCTTTGCCACTTTATTTTTAACTTAGAAAAATTTCTAAGTTTTATGGTTACCCCTTTTACAAGTTATCTCACTTTTCTTGATTTTTCTTGATGAATGATGATTCAAATCATACATTAACATCATTTTAGGGTTAAAAATCCATTTTGGTGAAAAATCTCAAAAAGTCAAAGTTGACTTTTGTGCACAGTTGACTTTTTATCAGATGAATTCCAAACTGTGCAATTCTTCATGAAATCATGTCCTTGACCTAAATCAAACTTGATGGACATGTTCCAAGGGTGTCATAGGGTACATTAAGGCATGGTCTAGGGTTTGGGAGCATGTCCTGGTCAAAAGTCAAAGTTACAGTTGACTTTTCCCTTAAAACCCTAATTGTGGTGCAGATGAAATTGAGACTTGTTGCTCAAACTTCTTGGATCAATCCATTGTTCCAAATGGATCAATATGGTATATTAGAGACCCTCAAATCATGTCTTGAGGTCTTGGCTCATGGTTTGTCCCAAAAGTCAACTTATGGGTGAATTAGGTCAAGAAACCCTAATTCCTGATTTTTGATGAATGCATCCCCTGAGGCAAAATTGACTTGATGCATGGGTTCATGAGGTTCCATGAAGTATATTAGGTTATGTTTTGGATCATTTCCTTGTGCCCATATGAAAATTTCCATCTGGAGGCCCTGGTCAACCAAAACCCTAATTTGGTGACACTGTCGATCTTGAGACTTGATCCACCTAGAAGGGAGCAGCCTTGTGCTTAATCCTTGAAGTGGGAGTCCTTTTTGATCCATTGTGGATGTTTGAGAGATTAGACAAGTTGAAGATCATGTCATTTCTTGATTGATCCTTTGTCTAAGCACTCAGAGAGGGCTTGAAACCCTAATTTTGATTGTAGTCAATGCTCACCCATCTTTGGGGAGACTGATGAAGCATGATGGTTCATCCATATTGTGATGATGATTTTCACAATGATGGGAAATCTAAGTGGTCAAAATTTGGGGTATGACAGATGCCCCTATTTAATCTTCTTGGACCCGAAGGTGTGAATGACGAAGGGATTCGGGCATTCGGGGTGCAAGAGGATTAAATATCGGAATACCCGAAATTTTGATGGCTATGAATGGCAGCTTACGCATTCATCTTCTTTAGCTAAGCAATGATGCTTAGAAAAGGTAAACTTCCCCTCGATCCTGGTTTCCTACCAAGGAACTGGTCTCAGTCTCTTTTGAACTTCCCCTCGTTCTTGGTTTCCTACCAAGAACTGGTCTCAGTCTCTGAAATGAACTTCCCCTCGATCCTGGTTTCCTACCAAGGAACTGGTCTTAGTTTCTGATTTAAACTTCCCCTAGATCCTGGTTTCCTACCAAGAACTGGTCTTAGTTTCTGATTTAAACTTCCCCTCGATCCTGGTTTCCTACCAAGAACTGGTCTTAGTTTCTTTTGTCAATAAACTTTATTGACAAGGGACGTTATGTGTAGCGGTTTTCCTTCAAACTTCTCGCCGAATTTTCCTGGGGAGATGCCATTTAACGGAAAAAGGTTTGATGTTAGACTTGCTGGGGAACCCAACGTCTGAGTTGTAGAGTTGCACAAACTTCTCTGTTGGAGACGCCATTTGTCGATTCTACTGGGGAAAGCGAGTCTCTTGAGAGACTGTTTTCATTTGGGATCTTTCATCATACTTTTCTCGGGATCTTCCCGGAGAAACGCCATATGATGGGGTCCAATTTTGAGGTGCCAATGACCTTCTCATCAGTGGTTTTTCGGAGCAAAACTGGCGTGCTGCCGAATCTCTGATCACGAGGCTTTCTCTGTGGATTTTCCTTAATTTGGGAAAGCAAGGATATCATCTTCAATGGCGAAGAGTGATGTTTATTGAAAGTTCTCTGATCTTTCAGAGGTTCAAATTATCAAAGTGGCCAAGGACCAACTTCTTTCCAGAATTAAACTGGAAGCGAGGTTGTTCAGACACAGTATTTCCTGACGAGGCAAGAACTGACAACTCGATTGAGAGGACTTCTACCACTAGGGGACAAGACCGACTAGAGTGATAGTGATGCAATATGAAATGTGAATGCAAATAAAAAATGCATGATGTATGTATGTATATGCTGACAAAATAGACGCGACATACAGACTAATGGATGAACACAATTGGATACTCGGCCATCGCGGGGCGAAGAAGTACCGTTGATTCAAAATAGCAATTCCACCTTGCTTAGGAGAGACAGTCCCGTTGGGAGCTATGTTGATCGGGCTTAGGAGATGAGAACTCGGCCGAGGCGTGCCAGACGAAACAAGGTCTCTGACACAGTTGATCCCTTCATTCAGGCATACTGGCTTAGAAGGAGTACTTTGATTCTGCACTTTGAAAGTCCGCTTACTTCGGGAGAAGCGATCGATGTTCCTCTGATGTTCAACAGTCAAAAGAAATTGCCATCTTTATTTTAAAAGCAGAAAAAGTTTAACAAGTAAATTCATTTTTGTTTTATTTCAAGAATCGTTGATTAAGTTTAAACAACGTCGTTCTGTAAAGCTAAAACAAGTAAAGAATTACAAACAAAAGCACAAGGGCTCAAATTTTATTGATAAGATGGAGATCAGCCAAACGCGTGATTCCAAAGAGTATATACAAAGTTAGAAAATGGTAATTTACAGGGAAAAGGGCTACGTTGAAACATAACAACCACTATCCTTCTACCAACTTTGAATTCGGGACATCCTGAGCTTCCGTCGAAGATGACCTTAACTGGAGTTTTCCTCCGATAGATGATGTAACTACTGCTGAGGGACTTGCCTCTGTTGAACATAGTTACTTGCCATTATCCCTAATTTTTGCCTGGATTGTACTATGAGATTTCCAATCCATCGGGATGATTTTTTTCATGTCTCTAACTTTTGCCTGGACCGCCCTTTCGGGTTTTCAATCCACCGAGACGTTTTTTTTTTTTTTAGTTTAGGCGAAGTATTTCTTGACTACATCAACATTCGTGGGGTAGGCAAATTCCTCTCCGTCCATGGTTGCAAGTCTCAAGGCGCCGCCTGAGAAAGCTTTCGTGACCACATAGGGACCATCATAATTTGGGGTCCATTTGCCCCGAGAATCAGTGAGAAATGATTGTATCTTCTTGAGCACAAGGTCTCCTTTCCTGAAGACACGAGGTCGGACCTTTTTGTCGAACGCCCTCTTCATTCTCTGTTGATATAACTGACCATGGCATAGTGCCGTGATTCGCTTCTCTTCGATCAGGTTCAAGTCGTCGGGTCGACTTTGACACCATTCAACTTCGGTGAGCTTCGCTTCCATCAATACCCGGATTGATGGGATCTCTATTTCTATGGGAAGCACTGCCTCCATGCCATATGCTAGAGAGAAAGGGGTAGCCCCTGTTGAAGTACAGACAGATGTGCGATAACCATGAAGAGCAAAAGGTAGCATCTCGTGCCAATCTTTGTAGGTTACAACCATCTTTTGAACAATCTTCTTGATGTTCTTGTTAGCCGCTTCTACCGCTCCGTTCATCTTGGGTCGGTAGGGAGATGAGTTATGGTGTTCGATCTTGAACTCTGCACATAACTCTTTCATCATCTTATTGTTCAAGTTAGATCCATTATCAGTAATGATCTCGCTTGGAACACCATAACGGCAGATGATATTGTTTTTGATAAATCGGACCACCACTTGTCGGGTTACATTGGCGAATGACGCTGTTTCGACCCACTTGGTGAAATAGTCAATGGCTACCAGGATGAACCGATGTCCGTTTGAAGCCTTGGGCTCAATCATACCAATCATATCGATTCCCCATATGGAAAATGGCCAAGGGGAAGAAAGAAATTTGAGATGTGATGGCGGTACATGAATTTTGTCGGAGTATATCTGACACTTATGACACCTCCTCATGTACTTGTAGCAGTCGGATTCCATGGTCAACCAATAGTACCCGGCCCTAAGAATTTTTCTCGCCATTGTGTGCCCGTTGGCATGAGTGCCAAAGGATCCTTCATGAATTTCTTTCATAAGCATGTCTGCTTCTGGTCTGTCGACGCATCGAAGCAAGACCATGTCAAAATTTCTCTTATAAAGAGATGCCCCAGGTGGATACTGTTGTTTCTGAAGGAAGCATTTGATATCGTGATACCAAGGTCTGTCGTCTATGACTGCTTCAATCGCGAAGATGTAAGCGGGCCGTTCAAGGCGCATTATGTCGATCTTAGGTATGTCGTTCCATCGACCTACACTGATCATGGAAGAGAGAGTGGCTAATGCATCAGCCATGTGATTCTCATCACGAGGGATGTGATGAAAGTCGACTCTGTTGAAGAAGGGTAACAACCTTCTTGCATAGTCTTTGTAAGGAATCAATCCTGATTGGTATGTGTTCCAATCTCCTTTTATTTGGTTAATAACCAGGGCTGAGTCGTCGTATACGTCCAAGTTTTTGATCCTTAAATCAATCGCTTCTTCGAGACCCATAATACATGCTTCGTATTCGGCCTCGTTGTTCGTACATTTGAACGTAAGTTTGGCAGTGAAAGGAATGTGGGAACCCTGAGGGGTAACAATGATTGCCCCAATTCCATTTCCATAATGATTGACTACTCCGTCAAAGATAAGTCCCCACTGGGAACCTGGTTCTGGCCCTTCACTGGGTAGCGGTTCATCGCAATCTTTCATCTTTAGATACATGACATCTTCGTCTAGGAAGTCAAACCCGATTGATTCTTGATCGTCAATCGGTTGATGAGCCAAATGATCGGCTAAAATACTTCCCTTAACAGCTTTCTGAGCGTGGTACTCTATGTCATATTCTGATAGTAACATCTGTCAACGGGCAATCCTTCCCGTGAGAGCAGGTTTTTCGAAAACGTACTTGATTGGATCCATTTCGAAGACCAACCAAGTAGTGTGACGAATTATGTATTGGCGAAGACGTTTGGCTGCCTAAGCCAAAGCGCAACAAGTTTTCTCAAGCATTGTGTACCGAGTTTCGCAGTCGGTGAATTTCTTGCTTAGATAGTAAATGGCAGACTCTTTCCTTTTGGTTTCGTCTTGTTGGCCAAGTACACATCCCATCGAGTCCTCTAGGACTGTGAGGTAAATGATTAGTGGTCTTCCTTCCACTGGAGGTGATAGAATCGGAGGATTCAACAGATATTCCTTGATACTGTCGAAGGCGGTTTGGCAATCTTCTGACCAAACGCAATCCTGGTTCTTTTTGAGTAATTTGAAAATCGGCGCACACGTCGCGGTCATAAGGAATATGAATCTGGAGATGTAGTTCAAACGTTCCAGGAATCCTCTGACTTGTTTTTCAGTTTTCGGAGAAGGCATTTCTTGAATGGCCTTGACCTTGTCAGGATCAACCTCAATCCCTTTCTGGCTGACGATGAACCCTAGTAGCTTCCCTGAACGGACACCGAAGGTGCACTTGTTGGGATTCAAGCGGAGCTTGAATTTTCTTAGACGTTCGAACAATTTTGACAGATGTTCAACGTGCTCACTCTCTATTTTTGATTTTGCAATCAAATCATCGACATATACCTCGATTTCCTTATGTATCATGTCATGAAACAGAGTAGTCATGGCCCTTTGATAGGTTGCCCCGGCATTCTTCAAACCGAACGGCATTACCTTGTAACAAAAGGTACCCCATGGGGTAATGAACGAAGTTTTCTCCATGTCTTTCGGCGCCATTTTGATCTGGTTATAGCCCGAGAATCCATCCATGAAGGAGAAAACTTTGAACTTTGTTGTGCTGTCAACCAGCATGTCAATGTGTGGTAAAGGAAAGTCGTCCTTTGGACTTGCCTTGTTTAGATCTCTGTAATCAACACACATTCTGACCCTTCCATCCTTTTTGGGAACAGGTACGATGTTGGCTAACCATTGAGGATATTCAGATGTAGCGAGGAAACCCGCGTCAATCTATTTCTGTACCTCCTCTTTGATTTTGATGGCCATGTCCGGGTGAGTGCGTCTCAACCTTTGCTTTACTGGCGGACATTCCGATCTCAACGGTAAGTGATGTTCCACGATGCTGGTATCCAACCCTGGCATATCCTGATAGGACCAAGCGAACACATCGGGGAATTCTTTGAGAAGCTTTATCAAACCCTCTCTGGCAGTTGGACTGAGCAGTGCTCCGATCCTGATTTCTTTTCTCTCTTTTTCTGAACCCAAGTTTACATTTTCCAACGGCTCTTTGTGAGGTTCAATGGACCTTTCCTCTTGTCTGAGTAGTCGGGAGATCTCTTCTGGAATTTGGCCGTCATTTTCTTCTTCAACCTCGGATACCGGGAACTCAAAGTTGGGAGAAGGCATCGGATCGTATGTTTCAACGAGGTATAAAACAAGCAATCTGCATGACGTGATGATTCGTGTTTAGAAGAGATAGAGAAAATGTAAGTGTGTGCAGTGTTTTGATTTTACTGCTTGTTTTTATTATTGAATGTTTTTTAGGATTACCATTTTCTGAAAAAGCAAAAAGAGAAAACAGCAATTAATGCGGAAATTACAGAACGACGTTATTTTATTAATGAACAAGTCGAATCCTGAAACTACAGCCCTATAAAACAAAACTCTGTCGCTTTGGGCAAAGCGAAGAAAGAAATTTACAGAAAACGAGCCCTATCAAAAACATCCGTTTCACCTGGGCAGGGTGAAAGGCTTAAAGATGGCATTTACTTTGACTGATGAACGACCTTCGGAACCTCGACAGCAACCCACTGGCGGCGAACTCCTCGGTGAATCACAAAGTCTGGCACCTTCCTCGATTTGTCTTCAGAAATGACGCTGATTTCTGGTGGAGCAGGATCATTGGAATCTGTCTCCCAAGCAGAATTGTCGTAGGAGGATTCCTCTGTTGCATTTTGCATAGCATTTGTGCTCTCAGCTGTATCTCCCCATCCAGTTGACTGGATGTCTTCAAACCTGATACGAGAGCTTTCGGGAGCAGTGTACTTGACCATAAAGTCGTATTTTCCACTCGGTTACCCCAGAGTGTCCCAAACTTCTTTGGAATTGGAGAAGTCATCCCTCTCAATGACGTTGACCTCAGAAAAAGCATAGTTGATGAATTCTAGTCCTGCAAACGTTGCAAATTCATCTTCATGTTGAGTAGTTTCTGAATGACCTGAGTGTTGATCCCACGACATGGCGGGGACACGGGTATTCTGTTCAATGATGCTCAGCTGAGTTTCATTGTTCGGCTGACTTTCTTGCCCCAAGTTTCCTGGGTAAGGCTGCCACATTGGCAGACCATCCATCGGGCCATAGTAATTGTGATCAAAGTTGTCTTTTATCGGAGTGTCCTCCTCTAATGAATTTGGCGGAGCACGACATCCTTCCGGATCACAATCTCCGTAGATCATTTCGACATCTGATCTTGGTATAAATCTTGGACTTTCTGTAGGAAAGCAAAAAGGCATAGGCACCTCTTCCTGAGACATATAGCCGTCCTTGTTAAGGTAGGACTTCCATTCTTCATCTGTGTCAGAGGGATCTTCCTCATTGATAGCATGAACTGTCTGAGACACTGGGTGAAGAAAACCTCCACTGTGGAAGAAGTTTTGAAGGGGATGAAGACTTTCATCGTTGGCAGTCGTCCGGGTACAGGTTGCAGAAAAACCAAGACCCTTCTTTGTTTTATTGTCAATAGGCATGACAAGCCGTCCCCATCCTTTCATATCGGTACTCTCGACCGCTTTGATAGCATCGTTGTATGAGGAAATCGAGGTTCCCCCTTTGAACTGACTGTCCTTGCTCACCGATAGTGCTTGGAACTGAGTTCCAACAACCTCCTCGGGTTCCACACAAGTAGATGATGATAGGTTACTCACAAGCAAGGCTTGTTCCCCACAAACCTTGACAAGTTGATCGTTCTTGACGAACTTTAGCTTTTGGTGGAGGGTTGAAGTAACCGCTCCAGCCTGATGTATCCAAGGTCTTCCTAATAAACAACTGTATGTTGCCCGGATGTCCATGACCTGGAAAGTGATTTGGAAAGTGTGAGGGCCAATAGTTATGGGAAGATCGACTTCGCCGATAACTATTTTTCTGGATCCGTCGAATGCTTTGACGACGACCTTGCTGACTCTCATCGGAGGGCCCTTAAATGATAATTGCATCAAAGTGGACTTTGGCATAACATTCAGGGCTGACCCTGTGTCTACCAGTACGCTGGCTAAAGCATCGTCTTGGCAGTTAACTGTAATGTTGAGCGCCATGTTATGACGGCGACCTTCTTCAGGTAATTCCTCACCACTAAATCCCAAATTATTGCAGGAAGTGATGTTAGAGACAATGCTATCGAATTGTCTGATTGTTACATCCTGTTCCACAAAGGCTTGCTCCAAGACTTTCTGTAGAGCCTCCCTGTGGGCTTCTGAACTGAGTAACAGTGATAATACTGAAATCTTTGAAGGAGTGTGTAACAGTTGATCAACAATGTTGTATTCACTCCTTTGGATGAGCTTTAGCATCTCATCTTTGTCTTTTGAAAAGTCGGGATTGCTAGATTGACCGACTGGTGGATCAGGAATTTCTGCCTGAAGTTCCTTTTCTTTGTTGGATTCCCCAACCCCTCGGTTGAAGATTCGACCGCTCCGTGTTACACGACTGATGTCTGCAATATTCACGACGGAGGGTAATGGAATTTCCTTTCCATTTTCAATTGTTGTTGCACCGTATTTGTAAGGGATTGCCTTAGCTGATTCATACGGTAGTGGTCCCGGTAGATAGACGACTATGGGAACCTTCTGATTTTTCTGACCATCATAAGTAATCTCGATCCGTTCCTCGTTGGGAACTTTAGATTCGTCAAGTAGAGGAATGATGGCAAAAACATCCTCAATTTGATCGGCAAGGTAGTTCGGCGACCAAATGATGGGTCCTGAACCTGGATATGGATGAATTTCTCCATGATCAACCTGACCCTGAAGAGCTGCTCTCACAAGGTAACACCCTTGGTTACTTTCTGAACAGACGCTACAACTGTCATAGTTGTGTGGTGGCACCTGGCCACGTCCACTTTGAATACAATGTAACCTCACTAGGTTATCTCCCATTGATCGGACATCCTGACTTTGACGACGAGTAGGATTCCTGTGATTGATACTAATCTGCTGAGTATCTTCGTCCATATAGATTGGCATCCACCAGTGATTTAATAAGTGCTGAAGTCCCTCCTGGACAAGGGTACAACCTCGATCGTTTTCGCAACCCGCTTTACAATTTTGATAGTCATGTGATACTAAGAATCCAAGTCGGACCTGCTCAGCATGTAACTCTACCAGGTTGGTATTCATTACGCGGATATCGAATATTTGAACCATGTTGATTTGATAGGAGTTCCTATCATGGTAGTCTTGGATCCATCCAAGATCCATCTGACGCTGGAGGGCCTCTTGTATGAAAGAGCATCCCTGTTTGTTTACCGAGCAAATCAGACAGGAACTGTAATCGTGCCGTAGCAGATTATGATACTGGCTTTGCCTTGAGTGCATCGCCACCAAGTTGACATTCATCGCACGGATGTCGTGGTTTTGAATTGACGTTGGAATTCGTGTAAACCATGTTAACTCCACGAACTCGGTGCTCTTGGATCCATCCAAGATCCATTTGTTCCTGTAGAGCTGTTTGCACTACAGAACATCCTTGGTTGTCTTTAGAGCAGATATCACACTGGTGATAATTATGAGGTGGCACATAGCCATATCCACTCTGTCTACAATGCATCTTGACCAGATTGGTCCCCAATGAGAGTACATCGTGAATTTGATAGACATTGTTAGTCTCTTTCTCAATCAGATTGACTGCAGCTTTCTCGTGTTGAGGCAGCGGGTTTGTGAGAACATTAGGATTCGTATCTTTGAAAGATAAGAGCCCGCTCCTAACAAGCTTTTGCACGTCGGATTTAAAATTGAGACAAGTCTCAATGTTATGCCCTGAACCTCCTTGATGATAAGGGCATGTCTGATCCACCTTAAACCAAAAAGGCGGATTTTCCAGAACTGAAAGGGGAGACTTAGTCTGAATGTGCCCCTTAGCCAGCAGTAACGGAAACAGCTCTGCGTACAACATGGGTATAGGATCAAACCCTGATGGCCGTATTGTACGGTTGTTGTTATATGGAGGACGAGCCTGCTGAAGAGGCTGTTGTGTCCTTTGTTGGTCAGGTTGGCTCTGCGCAATCTGAGGTTGATACGTAGGAACAGGCGCGGGGCCGATAGCAGGAGTAACAGCTGCTACTGGATGATAACGTCGCCTTTGCTTTCCGAGAGAGATATTCCCAATATCTTGCTCTTTTTTCTTAGGGAGAGCACTACCGTATTTTTTAGTACCGCTCGTTGATCCAGTGTCTTTTACCAAACGTCCTTCTCGGACGGCTTCCTCAAGATGTACACCCATGCCGACCATTTCGGTGAAATCACTGGGTGCACTGGCAATCATTCGGTCATAGTAAAATGAGCTTAAGGTTTTTAAGAAGATTTTTGTCATCTCTTTTTCCTCAAGAGGTGGACAAATTTGAGCGGCAATTTCACGCCACCTTTGAGCATACTCCTTAAAGGTTTCCTTGTCCTTTTGCGACATCGATCTGAGTTGATCTCTGTCGGGTGCCATGTCCAAATTGTACTTGTATTGTTGGACGAAGGCAGTACCAAGATCTCTGAATGTGCTGATTGTAGTACGGTTTAAACCCATGTACCACTTGAGTGCGGCACCGGTTAAACTGTCCTGGAAGTAGTGAATCAGCAGGTCCTGATTCTCCGTCTGAGCTGACATCCGCCGAGCGTGCATCACCAGATGGCTCTGAGGGCAAGAGTTACCCTTGTATTTTTCAAAGTCGGGCACTTGGAACTTGTGTAGGACTTTCACATTTGGGACCAAGCAGAGGTCTGCGGCGTCCTTTCCAAATAGATCCTGACCGCGAATGGCTTGCAGCTCTTTCTGCATTTCCAAGAATTGTTCCTGGAATTCCTCCATTCTATCAAACATAGTTTCCTTCTTGCCAGAAGGTGTCTGGGGAACCTGTCCTTCCGGGACAGTGCGCACCACAGGGGGTGGTACCGTGACTACGGCAGTAAGTCTTGGCGCCTCCCGAAGTTTGTAACCTTTAGGAGTCTTGAGTATGCCCCTGGCATCTTCGCTTTCCCGAAGTTTGTAACCTTCAGGCCCAGCGGCTTCTGTTGCGATTCCATGATCTTCAGTGATCGGCGGAACATATCCTTCCGGGATATAGTTAACAGGCATGCCCCACGGACGATCTTTCGGCACCTGATACCTAGGATCATACTTTTCTATGATGGGCGTTGAGGTGATCTCCGAGATCACAGTTCTTTGTAGCTGAGCTTCTGCCATGGCTTGCATGTCGTTACGAAGCTTTCTCATATCCTCTCTCAGAGCGTCGATCTCTTCTTTCAACTTTCTATTTTCTTCCTCAAGATCATCCATCCTTTTCTGACGATTGGCCCGAGTATTATACGAATGAGACAGTTTGACTCTAGAATCGAGACACAAACGTGAGATTCGTAGGGAAGAAGAATACGCGATGTGAGAATGATGAATGCAATGATTTTATTAATTGTTGTTTTTTTTTTCAAAATAAACTTCGACAATTAGATTGCAAATATCAAACAGTGGGGAAACCCCTTTTTATTGAATTCCAAAGGATTACAGAAATGGAAATACAGTAGATTACAAAGTGCAGAAACAGAAACCTAAACTAAAGGGTCCCGAGTCCTCTTCTTTGATCGGGGCGCTTGGGCCGTTGTCGGGTTGTCATTCCTTTGTCAGGTGAAAGGAGCGAGCAAATTCCTTTGGTCATCTTGATTCTCTACAGCATGCTGCTCCAAAATTTCAATCAGAGCATCTTTCTCTTTTAATAGTTGTTGTATTTGGATACACTCTACGTCGAGGGTGCGGTACTTGTTCTTCCAAGATCTTCTTTCCTTTTGAACTTTGTTGAGAGTAACCTGAAGCCTTTTAGTTTCCGTCATGAAGTACATGACAGTTTCCCTTGGCGGAAGAATTCTGTAACGAGGATAAGGTATCTTTAGCTTGAGAGCTCTAGTTTGTACCCAATGGAGATAAGGCTCCACCGAGACACAGTTCGGTTTTCCCAGAGACTCTCGTCCTTTCTTATGAACATGTTTCCAAGCTTGCACTATTTCCATCTTTAGTGCTCTGTCATTTTCTCCTTCTTTGAAGAAAAGACCTTCTAGATGAACATCCAGTGGGATGTGTCTCATTGGGTATCCAAATTGACGAAGAACTAATATCGGATGATAGTTGATTCCTCCTTTAGTTCCTATGAGGGGTACGCTGGGGAAGTTTCCACAACGGTCAATGATTCTGATTCCCTCATAAATCCTATTACACCAATCTATATCAGAGTTGGTAAGGGACATGATCTTCTGCGACCAACGTAAGACACTCTTGCAATCCCAAAAAGCAGCAGACTTGGGCAAATGAGAGATAAACCATTTGTAGAGCAAAGGTACACAACATGTGATCTCCCCTCCACTGTACAAATTCCCCAAGTGTACAGAATGATACGCATCTGTGAGCAAAGTCGGCACAGGGTTTCCAATGAGAAAAACCATAATAGCGTTGATATAGACGAAGTTATTGATGTTGGGAAACAAAAATAACCCGTAGGTGAGCAGGACAAAGATGCTTTCAAAAGCAGTCATGTTCCCTATACTAGCGAAGTACAGAGCTTTCTTTGTCAAGAACTGGGCTGGCAAACCTTGGATGCCACCCTTAGTGGTCATGTGAGTCCTGACCTCAGACTCGTCCAAATAAATTATTATTGCAATAGTCTGATTCTTTGGAATTTCTTCTAGTTCAGAAAATGGAGCTCGATCAGTGATATGTAAATCAGTCATATGAGAATACTCCTCCAGCGTTGGTGATAGCTGGTAATCCAGGAATGTGAAACAGTGATAAACCGGATCGTAGAACTGAATGAGCACGTCCATGATCCCCTTAATCACACGGACTCTTAACAGTGGTAGTAAACCTCCGTGCTTGGCTCTGAAAGCCTCTGGGTTAACGATCATCCTTGCTAACCTTCTCAAATCCCCTAATTTTGGAACCTTGAAGGTATACTGGTGAGTTCTCCTTCTACCAAAATCCATTAGCGTAAGCCTCTTCTCTGATATTTGCAATCACAGTCTTTGTTTAATTTGAAAAACAGAGAGACTAGAAGAGAAAGTTTTTTGAATGTTTTAGTGTTTTATTAAATGAATGCATGAATGCAGCACACAAAAACATAGAAAAAACATGGGGTCAGAGGGTCGTTGTCATGAAGTCAAGGCTCTACCCATCCCCAAAGGTTTATACTAGGGTGATTTTTGTACCTGTACTCATTATCATCAGCTCCTCCCAGGAAAGCAAAACAACAAGCGGATCGCCAGCGAGTTGTAATGCAATCTTAGAGTAAGTGCCATTCACCGAGAATAGATCACCAGCCTCAAATGAGGGTAGTATCGCGTAACAACTATTTCCGATAGCTTCCGCACTACGAAAGAGGTTGGCTTTTCTTAAGTGTATACTCAAACTCACCACATGCGGCATCACACACATTCCCATTAGCAGAAAAATAAACACGTATAGAAATTAGGAAAAACAATATATATATTTGTCCTAATCATCCTAGACTTATAAAGCTATGATTCCTAAGTTCCTGACAGGAATGGGTTCCCCGGCGGAAGCCCCAATCTGTGGTTCCCTGCCTAAGAGATGGACCAGCATAGGTCAACCTTTCTCTTCAGTAGAGTTCCCATTTTCCGTAGAAAACGGGGATGATGCCCTAAGGCAGAAAAGGAGACTCCCCAGCAGAGTCGCCATTTGTGTAATTTTTCACACAAGAGAAATAGAAAGAAAAGAGCAGGGCCCCACGGTGGGCGCCACTTTTCTGTAGCGAGCGATTTTGGACGCGGTTCTTAAGCGTTGGTCGCTCTCTGCGGTTTGAGCTTTGACTACAGGTCGATTCATTTTTTATCCTATTGTGAGCTGAATAAGGAAGGGAAATAGATGTCTCCAATTAACCCTGCTTTGCATACTGAGTTTAAACAGCGGTCTGTTAGGTTACGGATGCTATCAATGTGGGGGGTCCTTTGTACTGGTTATTCGTATTTCGCCAATACAGGTTTCTTTCTTTCTAGGGATTAACGGCATGTTTAGGGCGAGGAACTAGGATTAGGATGTTAGGACTGATGCTTTGAAATACTGCTTTTGATTGATGGAGATATGGGATTTGGGTTTTTTGTTGATTGCGCTCGCTAAGATCTTTTCTTTCGATCTTATGCCTACGTATTCCCGTTTACCGAAACAGGGAAATCAGAGCGTTCGTAGTTCCTCCTATTCTATGGGAGGAAATGGTTTTTGGTGTCTTGTTCAAAGCCCAAGACGTGAAGCGAAAGGTGATTTGTATCTTGTTCAAAGCCCAAGATGTGAAGCTAAAAGGTCTATTTGTGTCTTGTTCAAAGCCCAATACGTGAAGCTGAAAGACCTCGACTTTAGAAAGAATTTGTCATCTCTAAAGAGGGGAGAAGGAGAATTACTTTAACTGGGATACGCGGATCCGAGCAATGCCATAATTTCCGAAGAAAGGGTTTTAACCTGAAGGAGAAGACTTTAACTCAGTGTAGAGCAATGCCATCTTTCCTTAGGAATTTCTCATGCTAAAAGAGGGACAGTGGCGTGGATGTAGATGATCCAGAGGCTTGCCGCTTACAGCGATTAGATGAAGGGGAAGGAGTTGTTGATGTTTGTATACTGTGAACGAGGCACAGCTTTGATGCTAAAAGGTTGATTGGATCAACCAGTGGTTTTCTTATACAAAGCCTAAGAGGAGGCTAATTTGTGTCTCGTACAAAGCCCGAGAAAGAGGCTAAACGGGTTCGACCTAGTGGGGCATATCGTTATACAAAGCCTAAGAGGAGGCTATTTGTTTGGCTCAATATGAACCTTTTTGTATCTCGTATAAAGCCCGAGATGGAGGCGATTGTTTATTTGGCTCAATGAGAACCTTTTTGTATCTCATACAAAGCCTGAGATGGAGGCGAAAGGGTTGTTTGACTCCACTGGGGAGAATTTTGGTATCTCGTACGAAGCCCGAGATGGAGGCTATTGTAACTGTTTCAGTTGAGTGACAGATCCAATATACTGATTTTAAAAGAGAAAATTAGTTCTTATATGAGCAACACTGTACTCAGGGGTTTGATTTGAGGATCAGGGATATTTCCTTTTCTTTGAGGAAACGGGAAATCCAAAGGGTATTGAGACTGTCCGAGTCTGCGGGTTTCCTTCCTATCTAACGAAGGGTGCTTGAGAATGTCTTTGAGACTCAAGGAAGTTAGACTGTCCGTGTCTAGAGTTTTATCTTTTGTACTATGCTGTGAGAAACAGTAGTAGACTCTATGAAAGGACTGTTCTATGAGATGACTAAGTTCTATTCCTATACCTCTAGGAGGTCGTCGGGACAATTTGTACGAAGCCCAAGAGGAGGCTGGAAACTTTTAAGAAGCCGACGGGTCCTTGTACTAAGCCCAAGAGGAGGCTATCATTCCCGGAGGAAGAGATCATTATACGAAGCCTAAGAGGAGGCGGTGAATACTTCTAAGAAGCCGTAGTGTCCTTGAATAATGCCCAAGAGGAGACCGATGCTTTTAAGAAGCCCGTGGGTCTATCAACTCCTTTCCATTAGGAGAGATAACTCTTTTAAAGATAAAAACCACTGGTAAACGTGCGAGGTTTACTATCCAGCGACTTTTAGCTTTTAAAGAGGGTTCCTTAGTTAAGGTCCAAGATTATGACCGTAGTGGGTACCCAAATCCCGAGACATTCAAGGCAAGTTATCCACAAGGAATAGATCAAGTCAGGAAAGTTCGAGAATTGGGAAGAAACTCAAAGATGCCATTCACGGAGAATACATTCATCTTGGGGAGTAGAGCTTCTTGACGATTCCTAAGGAGGACAGCCGAAGAGAAGACTGTATCTGGTGCTCCTATTGGGGATCTAGGCATCTATTTCTACGAATAAGCGAAACGGCGTCACCTAGTTCTAGACGTAGTTGCCGGGGAAACTCGAAATATCTATACTATTATTACACAGTAGATATGAGTTTATGAAAGGAGACTTACAGTGAGCAGCCCCACAATACAGTTTATAATATGAAAGCAGTAAATGAAAGCGATAACCACTTACTCGGTTGTAGTGCTTTCATGCTGTTTGGTTAGTTGTTCAACAAAGAAAGATTGAAAATAACAGTATATTCAAAATCAAAGGAGAAAGTGCTTTGAAAAAGAAAGATTTGGGGCTTACAGCTCGAGGAGAGGCCCAGGGTTTTATCAGTGAACGCACTGTTTGACTTTGTACAGAGGGACTTATACAAGTGACTGGGGCCCAAAATGGTTTTCTGTACAAAGGGATGGGTCTTACACTCTCTCAAGAGGCCCAAAAAGGTTTAAAGAAAAGAGTGGGGCTTATAACACGAGGGAAGGCCCAAATGATTTTTTCGTTTAAAATGGCGATCGCGCCGAGGTTTTCTTTTAACGCAGAGGGACTTATACAATAAGTGAGGCCCAAAATGTTTTGGTTAAAAGGGGGGTTGGGTCTTACACTCTAATAGAGGCCCAAAGTGTTTTGAATGGGTCTTATAGCTCAAGGAGAGGCCCAAGGGTTATTTTGAAAAGGCGACGATCGCGCCGTTTGTTTTTTACGGTATCGGGACTTATGCAATATATTGAGGCCCAAAAATGATTTGGTCAAAAAAAGGATTGGGTCTTACACTCTATTAGAGGCCCAAAAAGTTTTAAGAAAAAAGAAATGGGTCTTACTACTCGAGGGTAGGCCCAGGTTTATTTTAAAAAAGGCGACGATTGCGCCGTTTACTTGTACAGAGGGACTTATACAATGAGTGAGGCCCAAAAAAGTTTTTGTACAAGGGGGGATGGGTCTTACACTCTCTCAAGAGGCCCAAAGAGTTTTGAAAATGATTTATGAGGGTTGAATTAATCCAAAACCCTAATTTGTTTTCAAAATGTATTTAATTGAATAAAAATTCAATTAAAAATGATCAAAAATTGTTTAACACATGGAAAACAAATTGTGATCTTGGATTAATGCTTCAAAAATTAAGTATTGACCTACAAAATAATTAGAAAGCATTAAAAGTTACAAAATCAATGTAGAAAAAATATTTAAAATGCCAAAAACAATCAAAATATTAATTCTTTGCAAAAATATCAATTATATGAAATAAATAATATTTTTGGGATTTTTTGATAAAATAAAATATTTTAACATTTTTGTGAATTATTAAAAAAAAAATCAACTCAAAATCATTAAAACTCAGAGAGAAATTAATTTTTGAATCAGTTAAACAAAATCACAAAATTCAAATATTTGAATTTCTAAAAATGGCGCCAAGAACAACACCAAGAACACGCGCGTTTTTCAATTTGCCGAGATTTGCGTTTTCTATCCAATCTCCATGAATACGTAATCATATCATGCAATCCACATATCATTATGCTCGTCTCAACTTCACGATCATGTCTATGTACTTTAATTTCATTTAAATTAAACATACAACAAGAAATCACGAAGAGACCTCAAGAACCCTAATTTCTGCATGAAGGCTAGGATTTTTGATACACGATTCAAACAATGCAATTAATTGAGGGAAAACATTCCATGCATGATTATGAACATATGGCCAAATTATTGTGCGAGGAAATATGCATAGATTGAGAGATGACCAAGTATGTGCTTACCTCCAAGTCGTGACAGCAAGTCCAAAGTGATTTTTGATTTGGAGGTGTTACAGATGAGTTGTGATGATCTGAACAGCTTCCCTACACCCTATGGATTGTGTTTGGATGGTTGGACTTGATTGAAATTGGCTGGATCATTTTGTGGTACCTCAGCTGCACTTTGTTTGAAAATTTGAGCAACCAGCTGGTGATTTCATGAAATTGATGTTTCAGAAGTTATGTGAGTGTTTGATCAGCTCATATGTGATGTATGTGAGGTGTGTGAGTGATTGGTTTGTGCAGAATTGCTCTCAAACTCAAAACCCGATAGCTACCTTGCTAAGAAAGGCATTTTTGCCAAGAGAAAGAGATTTTGAAGAAAGCATCTGTTAGATGGCTTTGGTGTACTTAAACTGACCACAATTGAGCTCTATTTATAGTAGAGCAAGTTTGTTTTGTAAGGAATAGTGCATGGCAGCTGGTAAGTAGGTTTGGCCAATGTTGGCAAATGAAAATCCAAGTCTCCTCTAGCCATTGACTAGAGGTTAGGGCACAGAGCTTTGGTCCCCTTGGTCTTGGATAAGTCTTGACTGATTTCAGATGAGAATGGCTCAGTCCATGCCACCTTGATGGTTCCATTGAATGCCTCATTCCAAATTTGAAGTTTTGTCCCCATTTTGGCCATTCTAGGTTCAACATGCTATTTCTTGTTCCATGGACTTTGGAGGCTTGGCTCAGTGATTGTCCCCTTTAGATTCAATCCTCTGAGGTGTCCAAGTGGATAGGAGCAATTGAATTTGGCTGATTTTGGCAAATCGACCAAAGTTGCAAATTCTGCCTTGCCTTGACAAATTTCAGCAAGGCAACTTGGCAATGTTGTATCTCATGGTGTAGGTTGAATTTGGCAATGTTCTTGGCCATTTTGGAAAGCTCTTACATGATACAACAACTGTTTGAACAAGTTTGGTTTAGATCTCTTTTGATTCCAAGTGAAAAATCCCCCTACATTTGGCAAAATGTGAGGCAAAATCTGACTTAGTGAAAATTTCACTAAGTGTTGGAAAAAGTGACTTTTTCACTTTTCAGCCACTTTGATCACTCCATAACTCAAAATCCTTAATGAATTGGAATGACTTGTAGTTAAAGTTTTTGTAGGTGATAATGAGGGCTACAAATCCATCTTTGGATGAGAAAAAATGGCCTTGTGGTTTAGGAGTTATGGTCCTCCAAAGTTGGTACCTTTGCCACTTTATTTTTAACTTAGAAAAATTTCTAAGTTTTATGGTTACCCCTTTTACAAGTTATCTCACTTTTCTTGATTTTTCTTGATGAATGATGATTCAAATCATACATTAACATCATTTTAGGGTTAAAAATCCATTTTGGTGAAAAATCTCAAAAAGTCAAAGTTGACTTTTGTGCACAGTTGACTTTTTATCAGATGAATTCCAAACTGTGCAATTCTTCATGAAATCATGTCCTTGACCTAAATCAAACTTGATGGACATGTTCCAAGGGTGTCATAGGGTACATTAAGGCATGGTCTAGGGTTTGGGAGCATGTCCTGGTCAAAAGTCAAAGTTACAGTTGACTTTTCCCTTAAAACCCTAATTGTGGTGCAGATGAAATTGAGACTTGTTGCTCAAACTTCTTGGATCAATCCATTGTTCCAAATGGATCAATATGGTATATTAGAGACCCTCAAATCATGTCTTGAGGTCTTGGCTCATGGTTTGTCCCAAAAGTCAACTTATGGGTGAATTAGGTCAAGAAACCCTAATTCCTGATTTTTGATGAATGCATCCCCTGAGGCAAAATTGACTTGATGCATGGGTTCATGAGGTTCCATGAAGTATATTAGGTTATGTTTTGGATCATTTCCTTGTGCCCATATGAAAATTTCCATCTGGAGGCCCTGGTCGACCGAAACCCTAATTTGGTGACACTGTCGATCTTGAGACTTGATCCACCTAGAAGGGAGCAGCCTTGTGCTTAATCCTTGAAGTGGGAGTCTTTTTTGATCCATTGTGGATGTTTGAGAGATTAGACAAGTTGAAGATCATGTCATTTCTTGATTGATCCTTTGTCTAAGCACTCAGAGAGGGCTTGAAACCCTAATTTTGATTGTAGTCAATGCTCACCCATGTTTGGGGAGACTGATGAAGCATGATGGTTCATCCATATTGTGATGATGATTTTCACAATGATGGGAAATCTAAGTGGTCAAAATTTGGGGTATGACACCATCCAAATTTAGTAACTTAGAAAAATTTTCAATTTTTCAAGATTACCCCTTTTACAAGTTATCTTGGTTTCTTGATTAATTCTTGTTCAAATGACATTATAAGTCATATTTTATGAAAATATGAGTCATAAGGATCATTTTTGCTAAAAAAGTCATGTTTTGACTTTTGGCTCTGGAGCGGTTCGGCGCGTAAAAACCCTAATTCCTGACTTTTGGGGAATGCATCCTCTGAGGGTAATTTAGCTTTGCAAATGGATTTTTAGGGTTATTTTGAGGATGTTGAGTCACATGTTGAAGTCTTGGCTCATCCTCTTGTGAAAATCTCACTCTGGGGGTCCCAGTCGTCCAAAGCCCTAATTTGACGATATCGGGTGTTTCGAGGATCAAACCACTTGGAATGTGGCAACTTTTGTGCTTTATTTTTTATGTGAGGGTCCTCTTGCTCCTTTGTGGATGTTTAAAAGGTTAGACAAGTTGAAGATCATGTCATTTCTTGATTGATCTTTTGTCTAAGTGTTCTGGGAGGCCTTAAAACCCTAATTCTTGATTATGGTGGATGCTCAACTATCTCTAAGAGATTGATGAGGCATGAAGGTACATCCATATTGTGGTGATAATGATGGGAAATCTCGGTGGTCAAAATTTGGGATATGACAGGTAGACTTGTAAAATTCACCAAGGAAATCTTTTGTATGCACCTTGGTTGAATAATATCCATTTAGGAATTTGTTTGGGTAAGAAGCTAAACCCGTAAAAAGCTTTAGTTTGGGATTCTGTGATTCAGTCCTAGTTTAGGTTGGAGATCAAACTGTGATAAAATCTCATAGGTTCTTAGTTAACCCGGTGTTAATACCAAGATAAGTTGAAGATCAACCCAGTATTAAAAGATTCATAGGTTCAAAATCAGCCATGTGTTAAAATCTCACAAGTTATTGGTTATCTCGTGTAAATCCAAGGTTTAAGGTTCGTGAGCTTAGATCGTGTAAAAGCTTGCAAGGTTTAGGAACTTGAAGACAATTCGCTCCAAGGTCCTAGTTTATAAAGAAAGGTCTGGCCGTTTTGATTCACCATTTAGAAGAGAAGACTCAAACTGATATATTTCAAAGTCTTGTAATAGTTTGTTGAAGGCCAACCATCATTTCGTTGTATAAGGGGTTCGTGAGTCTTTCCTATTAAAAACACTCAAGTTTATTGGAAACTCGCAAGATCAATTCTTGGGAACATGACTAAGTCGTTATTGAAAAAACCTGTATAACTTCTGGTGTTCCTCTTTTTCCCTCAAACTCTTTAATTTATGTATTTTATTTTCCACTCTTTTATTTTTCTGCTGCTAGGTTTTCAAAATGTTTTTAAACTTTGATTTTATTTTTCAAAGTTTTTCAAAACAACATTTTTCAGAACCACACAATTTAACCCGTATTGTGTGTGAAGTCTCAAGTCCAACAGATGCAACTATTAAAATGGGGTTTTCCCATTGCAGAAATGCACTTTTTATATTCATATGTTAACTTATGGATCTTTCGCTGACCAAGAAGAAGAGAAGAAGAAAAATAAGAAGAAGAACTGAACAAGAATCTTACAAAAATAAGATTCTTTATCCATAAACTTTTCATTGATCAACACACAACTAAGAAGAAGAGAAGAAGAAAAATAAGAAGAAGAAGAACGGAACAAGAATCTTACAAGAATAAGAATCTTGTCAGAAAAAGGACACAATGATGTTTCACAGGACAAGGAATAGTAACATCATGTACTAAAAGAGAAAACATCATTACCCAAAGGTTCCTTATCCAGAATATATTTCAATTCCACTAGATGAGTTTCACCTTTATGATAAGTTAAGTATTATAAAAGCTTTTAGAAAACTTTTTACTTAAACTGCTATGACAATAAAAAAGAATCTTCTTCTCAATCTCAGAAACTGACAAATTTTAGAAGCTATCAACTGTCAGAGTCTAGTAAGTCTAGACTTAGACAGAGATATCATTTGTTAGTCACAAGTCTCTAAGGTTCTATTCAGAACTAGCACTTTATCTTAAAACAAGAGTCATGAGTGATAGATGAATATTGAATTGTCTTCTTTAGACAGCTAACAAGCAACAATATCAACACAAAAGTGAGAAAACTGTTTTCATTAATGTGATCATCATCTGTCTTAATAAGACATTCAGTATAGAAAAACACAACAAAGTTTCCTCTTAAAGATTTCTGAAGTTCTTCTTTTCAAAAAGAACCTCTCTAGAAGTCTAACAGAAACTTTGTCTTTATATCCATACAAATGTTTCATTGAATCAAAAGATAAACCAGAAAATAACAAACATACCACTTATTTTATTTATTTATTTATTTAATTGTTTGGCCAAACTCGATTCAGAATTCAGACTTGACCAATAGAGCCTGAACACAACTTTGAGTGGATTTTGATTCAATGACTGTCTAACCATTGATTCCACTACTATCACCAAATTTAGTACCACCAGTACTTGAATTTGGGTTGTTGGCTCTTCTTCCAATAAATGTTGTAAACAACCTTATGGAAGATGCTTCTGTTTCTTTCCTTGATATATGTAGCAGATATGTTATGATACTCACATTTCTATAAGACCATACATGTAAGTACAAACAGCTATTGTTTTCCTTAAAGAACAAACTCCATATAATCAAATATTTTGAAACAAGATAGATTTAACAACATCGCTTGCTTTTCAATACTTGATTTTTATTTTAGAACACATATGCTTTTTTTCATCTGCATCCTGCACTAATATCAGCTTCAAAAGATTAAACACTGAAGAGCATCTGATATTAGGTTCTGGTCGTGTTTCTTCTTGCTTTCAGATTTGGGAAATCAATTGAAATACAAATATTTCAGAAGCTTTTAAAGTTACTCTTCTATCAACAGATATGATAATACATTCAGCCAGTATAGAAGTTCTTCTGACAAGAAACCTAAGTTTCTTATCATTAGTCATTCCAAAGAACTTAAGCTAAAAAGAGAAGATGATCTGTTGAATAGTTTTTCATCATCCAACTTCATTTCTTTCCTTTGAAGACTGTAAGACAAACCTTCAGAACACAGCAGATTCAAGATGTAAACATAAAAAAAAGCTGTGACTTTAGATTTATGTTAAGGAACAATCTTATCAAAATTTTCTTGGAAAAATTAAATGAAGTGTAACTACTTGAAGCTTCAAAAACTGATCCCCACAAACCTAAGCACAGAATTTCAAAGATAGTCCAAGCATCAGACATATCAATGATGTTGATATACTCATAAGTGAGATAGTGCATCTACCAGAATGCAACTACCTCTGAAGATATTCAATATGCATCTTCTGAGTTGGTGAAAGAGATTTTCAAGATGATCATCTTTAATATCATCAATTTCTATAGTAATACCTTTTTCAAGGATATTCTATAGACCTTCAGCAACCCTTTATCAAGTCTAATGAGTTAAAAATATGTTTAGCTTTTCCATCATTTAAACTCAGTGGAGTCACCCATTTTAATATGGTAGGAAAAGCCATATGATATTTTTCATGTGACACTTGATTCCTTCTTGAAGAAGAAATATACTTTTCTTATTGGATCATTATATGCGCCACTGTTAAGTGTTAAGCACAGACCATTCTCTGATACTAATTGAAGGTGTGAAAAGTACACAAGAAGGTGGGGGGTTGAATTGTGTTTCACGTTCTCTTTTAATTTAACTTCTGATCAGAGTTATAGAATGAGTTAATTCGTTTGGCAGCGGATATAGCATAAGTAAATAAAATAACAGCAGAAGACACAATAGATTTATATTGGTTCCTCTCCTAACTGTGAGTAGTCCAATCCCCTTGCCTCACAAGAGATTTTCATTATAACCACTTCATGACTACAATCGCTTATGCTTCTGCGTAAGACTTTACAACTCCTCAGACCAACTGTCTGAGACTTCCCTTGCTTAGAGCATATGTCTAAGATTTAACCTTTGCTCACACCATATGACTGAGCCATATGCTCTTCTATCATCTGGTAGAGACTTTCCCTTTGCTTAGAGCACATGTCTAAGACTTCCCTTTGCCCACATCCTCTGGCCGAGCCACCTGCTCTTCTGGCCATCCAGATAGAGACTTCCCTACTTGCTCAATCAGACTAGCTGAATAAGACTTTCACAGCTCAAGCACTTAAACAATGAGACTTACGTGGCTTAAGCAGCTTGGCTCAAGACTTATTGCTTGAATCCCAATGAGACAACACGTTTTGCTCAAGCACATAGCAGGAGACTTAATCTAAACTACAAAAGGCTCAGCAGAATAGAGAACAAGTTGTACATGATGCAAGCATCAGAGGTACAGGAAATCACCATAACAAAGACCTAAAGCACTTAAGATTTCTCAGATATTTAATGATAAGGAATCTTAAGGCTTTTACAATTACAACCTAAAACAGAATATATGTATATTACATTAGAGTTGATAATTGTTTGATCTTTCCATTCCTTCAACAGAAGAATCCTTGTTAAAACTAGCCATTGAGAAAGTGTCTTGAACAAGTGTTTTTGTAGAAACTAGCCATTGAGAAAGTGTCTTGAACAAGTGTCTTTACCTTTAGTCCATAGTACAAGAGACATTGAAAATTGAGGCACAATAGATTCTGAATCTAGTGTGCAACACATTTAACCTTTGCGTCTTCTAGATGTTTTTTACTGATAGAGCCGCTGGGTGCAGACATCCATAGAACGTACCAGCTTTTCTTGAGCCTTGCAATCTTGTTGGCTCGAGCTGACAGGTTGATAATACAATACAACTTGCTTTCAGTAGTATGGATAATCCACAGCTTTATCACCAACTCTGAATGGTACCAGATGCTGATATACAATTACTAAATGTAGAAACTCGTCTGAATACTGAGGCCTTCAGTTCAGAGTCTGCGTCATACCACATTAGCAATTGTTCTTCAGACTCTGCCACCAGAAGCTTGCAATGAACCAACTCTAGTGTGTCTAAGTAAAACATATTCTGATTATTTATGTACAAGAACAATAACCTGTATAAATAAAATTCATATCAAATAAACCATTTTTCTTTTAATACTTTTGTTATCATCAAAACTAAAAGAGAAAGTGTCAAGAACACATCTTGTTCTAACACATACTTGTTTGCCACCCCTAGTGATAATCGGTGTGTTTGGTGAAATTCCAATCATAATTTTTAGTCTACGGACCACGATGATTTATGTGCTCTTGGAATTTTTGTCACAATCAGGCTTTGGCTCTTTTCGAGGGGGATGATTGTTGTTGGGTTTGAGCCTAATGGTGCATGCTTTGATACCATGGTTTTTCCGTGTTTGCTATTGCTTGGTGTCATACCCTAATTTTTCACCCTAAGATTCTGTATTTTTCTGCTTTGCATCGTCTGCATAGCCTATCACGTATTTCATCTCGCATAATACTCAATTTATCAGCCAAAATAAATTTGTTGGAATTACAGCCGAACCAGTCAAATAAAAGTCAACTGTGCGAAAAATCAGTGAACGGAGAATTTTCAAATCGATCCTACATACGTCAGTGGTATTAATCTACGTTTCGCGAAGTTTAACATGGCGTGCTCGTTTGAATTTTTCGACCACTTTTAAATCACATTTTTGGATAGTTTAAGTTGTTTCAGCGAGTAAAATTTATTTCAGAATTTGACGAAACATTGTATTTTTCCAATACATATATTTCACGCTGATCATTTTAGTGTGTTCGTTTTATTTTTTTGAGCACTTCGATTTCGGACCGATTTATCGTTTTTTACCAATTTTATTTCTTTTTTTTATTAATAATTATTGTTAATTAATCAAATTTTTAATTTATCAATTTGGTTTATTTTATTTTTTAAGTTAGTTTTATCATTTGTTTTTTTTTACAATATTTGTTTTGTTTTTATCTATTTTGGGCAAAACTTAGCAATTAAGTTTAGCAAAAGAACTTTTGTTTTTATTCTTTTTTCATGAAAAACCATGTAGCAGGCATGCTCTGATACTACCATAACACCCATCATCCTATGCGTACACTTTTTTTTCTTCTCATTTTTAATTTAAATAATAGAAACATATGCTACACATTTACCATTTTGTTGCAATATAGTTTGTTTGGTAACTAGTAAAGAAACAAAAAGACGGTAGCAGAGGGACTTGCTATAAGGCATCTTTGACTCTTCACCCATTAATCCACTACACATGTCCCTCTCTCTCCCATGCGGTACAACGACCACCCATTATTCCTCCACATCATAAAGACTCTCTCCATACATTTTTTCCTCACTCAGCCACCCAACACATCATATATGACCACCGAAAAACTCACTCTTCGCAAGTCCGAAGAAGCTTTCACCGCTGCAAAGGAATTGATGTCTGGAGGAGTTAACTCTCCTGTTCGTGCCTTCAAATCAGTTGGTGGACAACCAATTATCATTGACTCTGTTAAAGGCTATCGGATGTGGGATATTGATGGCAACAAATATATTGACTACGTTTGTTCTTGGGGTCCTGCAATTATCGGTCACGCTGATGATCAGGCTCTTCCTGCTCAGGCTGAAACAATGAAGAAAGGAACCAGTTTTGGTGCACCTTGTCTTTTGGAGAACACGCTAGCGGAGATGGTTATTGCTGCTATTCCTAGCATTGAAATGGTGAGATTTGTGAATTCGGGAACGAAAGCGTGCATGGGTGCACTCCATCTTCATCACTACTTCACCCTCATAAACCAAACCAAACCTTTTGTACGAAAAAACACACTTCCTCTCCGTCACTGCAGCTCTGTCATCATCCACCACTTGAGTTACCTTTTCATAACGTCATCACAACAAAATTCACATCAAGCTCGTACGACGATTTCCAGCTTAAATAACGCGTTCAAGCAGTTGTAGTAACGACGCGTCGGTATTTTTTCGTCTTCCCTTTCGATCATATATTCCTTTATGCTTGTTGTGGTTGCTTTAAGACTTCAGTGAATCTTTATTGTCGGTGATTGTTTGAGAATTGATTTGGTTTATCATGTTTTCTTTGAGTTATGGTGGTTTAGAAACTTTACTTTCAGTTACAGGAGAGTTTGTGAGATGATAATGAGGAAAGAAGTTAACTTTTGAGCATTTTTTTAGTTGTTAAATAGCAAAGCTTGTTTTGTCAATTACTGGTTTTTTATTTTCATTTTTTTTTGTTTTTTTAGTATTTTGTTTTTTTTATCGGCATAACATAAAAGCAGTTTATATTTAGTTGTTTGGTTAAATCAAGTTTTTCTTTAATTCATATAATATTAGAAAAAGACCAAATTTACATTTTTAGTGATTTTTACTCTTAGCTTTCTTTTAGTTATTTATTTTTTATTATTCGTTATTTGTATAATATCTAGAAAAGACCAAAACATTTTAAACATTTTTTTAAAAATATTCTATTTATAGTTTAATTATTTATTTGTAAATTAGAAGAAAAAAAACACCAAAAAAAAAACGAGAGAGAATTTTTTTTATCTTATTTTATTTTATTTGTTTATTCCCAATAAATACCAAAAACATTTTAATTTTCATTAATATTTTCATTTAAACTCAAATATTTGAAAAAATAACAAAAAATATGAAGTTGCACGTTATTTTCTTTCAGGATTTATTATAGCATTCTTCTTAATTAACATGTTGTGTTTCTTGTTGAATTTTGTTTTGCCATGTGCCTTGTTGTATCTGTTCATACTATGATACTTTGCCTTGTGAGGTGGTGTTGACTATATGCCTTGATTTATGTTTTGTACATATGCTGTTATTTGTTCATGCTCTTAATTTTGCTGTCTGCTCAGTGTATATCTTATCTGATGCTCACTTGTGTCTTTTGAGTCTTTATGATCACCTCTATTTGAGTCTAAACGAAGGACTTGTGGTTGACTATACAGTTATGTGCATTGCATTTTATTCATTTTGTATCATTTACTTCTGTACTTAATCTATGTTTCCCTTTTAGGTTGATTCCCTCTAAGATGTACATACTTAGATTCCTGACTTTAGACAGATACCTCTTAGGTAGTTTCCCTTAGGATAGTTTCCCTTAGGATGTTAACTTAGGCAACTTACAGTTAGTCTCCCATCTCCCATGAGAGATTAGACGTGTGTCATCCCTAGTTGAGATGTAATTCTCCTACTCTATGACATAGTTGAGAGAAATGTAGATTCTTTTCCGCTTAAGAGAGGTATGTGGCATACTCATCGATCTAATATTCGAGTCAGAGTCCTTCTCTTAATGTGAAGCAAAGATCCATCTTCCACATGTTTGTGGTGGTTAAGTCGAGTATTCTCCTTAAGATGACAACTTGTCTCTTCTCCTGAAACCAACCAACAAGCATTGCTTTTATCCGTAGTCCGAACTACGGACGCTCTGATTTCTCAATATCCCTTTGAGAATACGTAGGCACAAGGTCAATCCTTGGCGAGCAACCTTTTCTTTTACACCCTTTTACCCCGTAGTGAGGGGAATTATGAATGCTCTGATTCCATTCCCGTTAGGATACGTAGGTACGAGATGCGATGTCTTGGCGAGCATACTTAGTGTATATACCATTAGGTCTCCCTTTATCCTTTTCACCCTTAGAAAACAGATAACAAATAACAAATAACACAATAAAACAAGAGGTTCCTGTAGAGTACTACAGGTATCTAGGATGCTAGCACCTTCCATAGGTATAACCAACCCGAACCTTAGATTCTCTTTTGCTTTGCATTGCATTGCATGTTTATGGGTTTATTCGTTCTTTTTCCCTTCCCTTGGATAAATTAAAGATCGGTGGTGAATTATGATTTGTGATTCAAGTTAATTCATAGGTTGATATTCAATTCTCACCGCGACAGAAATGGCGACTTCACTGGGGAAGACTGAGGGTTACACCTAACTTATTTTATGTGTTATTTGTTGTATATATCTATACTTGTATATTTGTATATATATGTATATATCTGTATACCTGTTGTGCCTGGGTTTTTCTGTATGCAGAGTTGCTACCTTGAGTGGTAAGATAAATCCTAACCCAGATTTGAGCGTACACTTATGATATGATAGTGGATATAGTCAAGGAGACTTCGAGGGAGTAATCCCAAATGAGTTGACTTGAGATTCCATACTCAGTTGAGGCCCTCTTAGGGGTGGTATATGTTGAACGAGTAATCGTGAATGCATTGCCACTTTCGACCTAGGAGCCCGTGACGCTGAGGACCTTTAGTTACCCTTTACCCCCACTTGGCCTCTTAGGATGTAGTGTGATGACTATGAGGGAGTAGTCCCGAAATAGTTGATACGTAATACTACACTCAGACGAGACTCTCTTGAGAATATTATTGACTACCAAGTAATTGGGAAATCGATAATATCCGTAAGATGGGTTGTTGACTCCGGGAACTTCTTAGAACCCTGTTCTACAGATATGAGAACCCTTAGTACACACCTTTTGGGATGGGTAGACCATGGCTCCATGCTCGTGGTCTTTAAACCTATGTCCTTATTTGTTTGCATGTATATATGTGAAGATGTGAATATGTGTATACTTGGGTTTGTGCATACATTCATTCATCCTTTCATGCATTCATGCACTATTTCTCTACCTTGTTCAAGGAACTTATAGTTATTTTGAAAATGTCATAGGTTTTACCATGATTTTGGAAGTTGTACTCCATTTTGTAATCCTTCAAATTTTAATGAAACGAGACATTTTCAGTTATTAAAAGTGTTACCAACTTTATGGTGTTTGCAAACATAACTTTTGAGCTCCTTGAATCTTATATGCATTTACACGTCATGCATCATGTAGCGTTGCATCATTTGCATACATCTCTTCCTTAAACAACTCATTAAGCCTTCTATCCTTGTGTCACTTAGCTGATTTTCTGGCATTCAAACCGAGCTTGAAGTAGTTACGGAAGGATAATGGAGAGGACAGAGAATGTTGATCCAATGTCAGGCTTTACAGTGATGACTAACCCGATGTTTGGTTTTCCTCCTGACGACAACGCTCCACAAGTGGATGTTCCAATTCGATCTCAACCCGTGCAAGATAACCTAGTTGTACAAGTTGATGAAAGAGATTCCCGGTTTCTGAGGAATGTGCCAAATCCTCAAAATGTCAGTCCTGTGACAAAGGCGAATGATCTTAGGGTTGCAAAAATCGAGAAAAGGTTCTGTGATCTCGAAGAACAATTGAAGATGATGAAAAGACTTAATGCATCTGGTATTACGACTCATGACTTGTGTCTAGTTTTGGGCGTGGTCTTTCCCCCGAAGTTCAAAATGACCGTCTTTGAAATATACAAGGGTGTTAGTTGTCCAAGGTACCACTTGACAATGTTCTATCGAAAGATGACCGCTTATATCGACAATGACAGGTTGATGATTCACTGCTTTCAAGAAAGTTTATGTGGTGCTTCCTTGATGTGGTATATGAAGCTAGAAAGGAACCACATTCAGACTTGGGAAGACCTAGATGACGCTTTTATGAAACAATATAGTTACAATATGGACATGGCTCCAGACAACGATCAATTGATGAGCATGAGTCAAAAGGACAACGGATCCTTCAGGGAGTACTCTCAGCGGTGGAAAGAATTGGCAGTCCAAGTTCATCCATCACTTCAAGAGAAAGAATTAGCCAAGATGTTTCTAAGAATGCTGTCAGACTCTTATTATGTTAGGATGGTAGGTTTTGTGCCATTGGAATTCTCTAAAATTGTGGAAGTTAGAGTCAACATCGAGGATGCATTCAAAAGTGGAAAAATAAAAGATGACTCGAATAGACAAGCTAATGAAGAGAAATCTGTTAGTGATTCCCAAGAGGAAGGAAACGCCGAAGTTGATGCAATTTGTGATTCTCCTCAGATCTTGCGAACTCCAATTCTGGTGCCTTATCACCAATATCAGTATGCAGTGCCCGTCCAGTGCCAGCAACCACTACTTTTTGGACTTCAGTACCAACAACAAAGGTTGCCTCCTCAGGATCAACGTCAGAATCGACAAGCTCGGAACCTGAATTATCATAATTAATGCAAGAATCAGCAGAGACCTCTGAACAATCCAGAAAGAGAGACTCGCCAGTTTGATTCAATCCCAATGACTTACAGTCAATTATGGTCTTACTATGCCCGAAACTCGGTAATGACACCCAGAAAGACTAGAGCCATGAAGTCTCACCCTCCTTGGTACAATCCAAATGCCAGTTGTGAGTTTCATGATGGAGTAGCGGGCATTCGATTGAAGATTGCAAGGTTTTCCAGGAAAAGGTTCAAGAGATGATCGACGATGAGGTGATGACCTTCGAGGGAGGGAGCCCAGTTGTGAATGGAACGCCATTATGCTGATGGATATGAAGACTCAAGAGAGTCCTTTCAAAGCCGGTGAAATCAAGAGGAGAGCTCATCAGGCTATTTGTTTGTTTGCTTGCATTTGTTATTATTCCTTTGATTGTAAAAGCATGATTTGCATGTAAGAACTTGTTTGTTTTGAATGATTAATGCAATGAATATGTTCGTCTTGAAGAAATCCATTTGTATTCACTCATAAAATGCTTTTTCATGTTTTATAACGCCAACTTTACCCAATCTCTTGCCTTGGCAGAGAATTGGAGGGAGGATGACGAAAGCGAAAACGCAAGGTCTCTGGTTGTATACTTTTGAATAAAACCCTGCTGATGATGTAAGGCATTGTTTTCAAATCCCAAAACACCGGAGATATAAGGGAGATAGACCCTCTTTAACCCCTTTGAGCCTTGAAGTAGGGGTTTTCTTCCAAATCAAAAAACCCTCAATTTTAACCTGGGGCAGGGTAGTTCTCAGTTAACTTGGTTGTGCGTTCATACAAGACATCTTTCATATAAAGGTTGCACTCACAAGTTTTCCTTCGTACACATCAAGCAAGTGTCGAAGATGTCTTTCAAGTCAAATTTCAATGATGGTTAACTGTAATCATTAAGCTGGTTAATCACTTTCCTTACTCAAAGAATGAGCCGAGTCCCTCTCAAGGGAAAAGCTAAGAAAGATGGGAAACCCATGACCTTGCATTATACAAAAAGGTTTGTATGACAACCAGAAAGAGGAAATCTTTAAAACATCCACCATGAAAGTCCTCAATAGCAAACAATATGGTAAGGAAGTGGTGATTGCCATTTCAAAAGTCCCTTGACTTCTGAACCATCATTACTATCATCAGTATAAATTCCAAACCTCTTGAACCTGAATGTATAGTCTGAGTTGACTGAGCATAGGATTGGAGAATATCACGAAGAATGGGTAGGGTACAAATAAACTTTGAGCCTTTTATCCTTTGTTTCATAAATCGTGAACCAAGCCACGTTACAACCCTCAAAAGACCTAATTGAAGCAGAGTTTATTTCGAAAGCGTACTCGATGAGATACACGTTTCCTGACTCCTATGAGCTATGCTCAAGTTTGTGTTGGCTTTGTAAATAAATCCATGTTATATCCTAACTAGTGATTTGGTCACAAGTTATTGCGATATCTTTTCAATAAAAAAACTTCAAGACAAACATGTGTGTTGCATTAGCAACTTCCGAATTAACATTCTTCTGCTTGCTAACATTACTTGATATCATAGAAGCTTACACCCAAACATCAGTGATGAGTCTAATCTTTTAAGGCTTGAAACTCTGATGAAGATGGCAAATTATTTCAAAAGGATGATCATATCCAGGGGCATGTTGCCTGAAGACTCTGCTGAACAAGGGCAATTTATTTCTCAATTGCTGCTTTCACCGTCTGACCATCCCTAAGAGGCAAATTTGAAGACTCAATTATGCAGAACACAGTCAATCCAGGGCAGTTACCTCGAGATTCGATAAATCTCTCCAAGAGTTTGAAGACATTGGAGCATTTTGGATGCCAAGTTTTCTTCAAAGTCCTTTTGAGTTGACTTCTTCTCATAAACCATGTGATTTGGGGCATTTGAGAATTTAAGATTACTATTTTATCCATTCACAACAACTGTTGTTCGAAATGGCGACTACCACGCAGTTCTTCAATGCAGAATTACGTTGTTCTTATGACATTCTTCACCAATGTCCCCAGTAAGTTTCTACTTCAGGTGGTCATGATAATTCCCTAGAGAATGTCTACTTCAAGCAGTTATGGCATGTTTGATGCAAGGTTTCCCCAATTGGTGACCTAAGAATTCCTAGTGAATGTCCTTAGCTCCAACCTTCCCAGTGAAGTGAATGTTATTTCACTCCTCCATGAATTTCTTACAACTTCAGTCTTCCCCAGTAAAGCAGATGTTTATTTCATCCCCATGGAGTCTTAACTCTGACATCTACAGCTACGACCTTGATCCGAGCTTCCCCAATGAAGTGGATATTTATTTTATCCCCCGTGAGTCCTCAGCGCTGGCATCTCCGAAACTTTCTCTCATACTACTTTAGCTCGCAGTGGATATTTATTTTATCCCCCGTGAAGTCTCTCATATCAGAGTTTGACCCTTCCCCAGTGAATCTTTCTCATCCCCAACAGAGTAGCCAGATTCATCTTGAGAATCCCCTAAGCGAAGTCATGATGTCCATCCCTAAGTGGAGTGCTCTCTTTTCCCCAGAGATGTCTGAAGCCTTGCAGCAGGACTATGGTTCCATATGTGGCTTCCTATTCATCCCCAGTGATGTTTCTATCTCATGAAGATCGGTCGAGTATCTGTGTCGAGATGTTTATTTAATCTCCAGTTTACTTCTCCTTCATTGTTTTGTCAGCATAAGCATAACATGACATTCATTCATACATATATTCATGGCATCTGTGCATTTTGCATTTTTTTGTGATATTTGTTTATTTGTTCTTTCACTTAGGTCGTATTTATCCCCAAATGACTGGGTTTGTCTTCTCCCTCCAAGTAGAGTCGTCAGCCCTAAGCAGAAAGAGCGTATCCTTTCTAATTCCCCACTGAGTTTGATCCTCGTGGAAGATGGTTGCTTTAGTTTATTTTCCATTTTTGGATAAAGATAAACCCCAGATGAGTTCATTCCTCACTGGATAGAGTCTTGCTTAACCGTTTCCATTCATTTATTTCCTGAATTGAACTTTGGTCCCTGACAATCACAATTCTAAGTCTCTCTAGGCTGTTAAACCTAGATCGAACGTGCATTTATTTTGCACTTCGTCTCCCTAGGAAGAATCTACTTGAAGATTACCGTTGAAGACAAAATATTTCTCCAATAATTTATGCCCAAACAACAAATGGCAGCTCTTTATTTGAGTAGTTTATTTTGGTCTCAGGTTTTCAGTTTGGATGGCAAATGGCAGTCTCTTTTCAAGACAGTTTGTCTATCCCCAGACAATTATCAAGATTATCAACTGATCTTCATCAAATGGAATCTCTCCGAAAATCCATTAAAGAAGTTTGTTGAAGACTTTACAAGTATTTCTCTTTATTTGAGATATCCTGGGACAAGGATTTTATTTGCTCCAAGGCAATTCCAAAATACAGCAATATTGCTCCTCAGTGATGTTCTCCCAGTGAGTCTACTACTCAATTTGCTTCCATCAAATTGCATCTCTTCGAGAAATTTGGTGAAGATTCAGTTGATCTTTCTCTTTATTTGAGAAGATATATTTACAAGTCAGTCAGCTTGAATCTCTTTTGAAGATCCCCAGTGAAGCTTCCAAATCTCCCGAAATTTATAGATTCCCGCTGAAGTCGTAGATCTCCAGCGAAGTTCCAATTCCCCGTGAAAGATACTCTCTCATAAGTATTCACCATTCTAGGAAGAAGCTGAGACCAGTCCGCGGTCCAAGACCCGGTACGAGGGGAAGTTTGTTTACCCTTTTCAAGCTATTGAACCTTGATCAAAGCAGAAACTGAGACCACTCCGCGGTCCAAGACCCGGTGTAACGCCCCGTTTTGTCCGATTTATTTAATCGAGTCGATTTAATTATTTTCGTTTTTATATAATTTTATTTTTGACTTTTATTTGGCAATATATTATTTTTCATCACTGGTTATGTTTTATCGCGTTTTGAGCGCGTTTGAGAGATATTTGAGTGTAGGGGTATTTTGGTCTTTTTGGGTGGTTAGATATTTTGATTTTTTTATAAAAATAGAAAAGTAGTAAGAAAGAGAGAAAAGAAAGAAAAACAGAAAAATAAAGAGAAAGAGGAGAAGAAAAGAAGAGAAGAGAAAGAGAAGAAGAAAAAGAGGAAAAACTTGGGGATTTAGGAACCGATTCAACCGACTTTTCAAACGCGAATTTATCGGGTAAGGGTGCGAAACTCGATTATACTATGATTGTGTATGATTATGTATGTTTTGTGTGGATGTTTTGGTTGGTTTTCCATATGTTTCCGTTTATGCCGTATTTGACGAAATCGATAGAAACCGATGTTTTTACGGTCGAAAAGTCGTATAAATGCATGTGTTAGTTGGTTATATGTATGTGAGCTGCTGTTTAAAGTTTCATGACGTTTGGTTATGTTTTGGTTAGTTTTCGTTATGTTCCGGTGTTTTCTCCGTTTAGGTCGAATTGTAGGAAACCGGCGTTTTCACGGTTAGAATTCGAAATAAATTACGTAGTTGTATCGAGGAAGGTTAGGTCGTCGTATAGCGTGCTTTTTATTCGATTTGGTGATGTTTGAAAAATTCTGGTTTTTGAAAGGTTGAAATTTAATCGAAAAATCGAACGTCGTAGAAATTTCGTTCATGTGTTCTAAATTGTTCTTATGTATTTGGTGGTTGCGCGTATATGTTGGTGTCGGTGAAAATGTTCGATTTAGTCGAGTTTTCGGGCATTTTGGAAAAATGGCAGCAAGGGTGTAATTTGAGAAATCTGGTTTTTAAGAAAAACAGAGTTATGAATCGATACATAACAGCTATGTATCGATACGAAATGGTTTATGTATCGATACATAACCCTTATGCATCGATACATACTGTAGAAATTGGAGAAACAGCATTTTCACTACAGCATGCGTCGACACATGCGTGCTATGTATCGATACATGTTGTCCTTTTGAATCGATACATAAGTCTATGAATCGATACATACTGAGCTGAACCAGAAAATTCCGGTTTGTCGGGGAAACTTCGGAAATTCATAACTCTTGAACCGTAAGTCGGTTTTGACCCCCGTTCGAAGCGTTGGGAAGCTAATGAGATGTTCTTTCTAGGAAAAATGGTTTTGAGGTCTGAATCTGGTCCAATTGGTACAGTATTTTCGAACCGTTTCGTAGTGTTGTACCTCCGGTTTATGTTTTTGCGGTGTTTTGAAATATCCATATCTTTTGTGTTGTTTATCCGATTGAGGTGTTCTTTATATGGATGTGAAGCTAAAAATATGTTCTATGATTTGGTGAAGAAAAATATTATTTTTAGCCGACTTTTAACCGACTTTTCCGGTAAACCGTAAATCGAATTGTTTGGTTATTTGTGAAAACGTTCGGTTGCCGTTTGGCACCATTGATGTGAATGTATGTGGATTGTGTGTGATGTATGCATGTCAAGAATGTCATGAGTCATTGTATGCCAAACATCATGAAATGCATTGTTGAAACGTCCTGAGTGACGGTTTGGTTCCTGAGAGAACCTTCTATAACATCGTGTGCCTCAAAAATACGAGGCGTTGCCTGAGGACTTAAAGCGATGATTATAGACGATCGTGTGCCTCGAAAATATGAGGCGTTGCCTGAGGACTTAAAGCGATCGGAGTGGGTGCCTTATATAGGACCTAAGTCAATCAATAACGTCGTGTGCCTCAAAAATACGAGGCGTTGCCTGAGGACTTAAAGCGACCAGATTGGACTAATGACGTGATAAAATGACATGACAATGGAAGTCGGTACCGCATGACATGTGCATAGAGTCGTGGTGTCAGTCTCTGTGCATTTGCATTCATCATGAGTCATTTGTGCATGAATTTGTGAATGTGATTTAATGAGATGGAATATGTGTGATTGTATTATGAATGATTGATGTGCAGTGGTATTTGATACTTGTGAATTGTACTGTGTGTTGTTATAATTGATCTGTGTGTTTTGGTGGTGAGAATACGTTACTTGTGCATTTTTGGTGTTAATATATAATTTTATGCAATTATATTATGGTTGTTTTTCTCACCCTTCTGCTGTTTTATAACGCTCTATGAGGCGTTGCAGATTAGAGTTGCTGGAGGTATTCTTTTGTGAAGCGTTGCGTCTTCATTCTTTTGTCGGTCGGCTCTGATATGTGACTCCGGGTAGCATAGGGTGGCCGTTTGTGATTGTTTTGTATATCTGATGATATATTTTGGTCGTACAGTTATAACTTGATGTATGGCAGACATGTTTATATGTATATATGTATATATGTGTTCAGATTTTAGATTTTCCGCTTTAATTCTAATTTCTGAAAAGTGGGTGTGAGGAACCAAGATTCCTCTGTATGATTGTTACCCCACGTTGCATATCTAAATGAGCAGGTGTTGCATGTTATGTGTTTGGTTACTTTGATGTGATTCTCCCTTTTTATGCCATGATGTTTCAAATATACTCTGATCAATTTTTGAATTTTCTTTTTACGACTTTAATTGCGTGTTAATTGGGGGTATAGATCGGGGGCGTCACATTAAGTGGTATCAGAGCCAGTCCGTGTTAGTTTGTGTCTGTGGTGTCAGTCTTTGTTGGTCTTTATGGTTCGGTGAGCTGTTTGTTTAACCATAGTTGTTGTTATTGGAAATGAACAGAATATGGCTCGGGCTGTGCAGGGTGTATCGAACGTTGCGGGTAATAATGAGTTCGGGATGAATGAGCTGCCTATCTTCAAGGGAAGATATGACCCTGATGGTGCACAATTTTGGTTTGAAGAGGTTGAAAGAATCTTCTATGTGACGGATTGTCCTGAAGAGGATAAGGTGAGACTGGGTACTCACATGCTGGAGGAAGAAGCAGCTGATTGGTGGGTTAATTTGCGCCAAGTGTTGGGAATGGATGATGAAGAAGAGGTTACTTGGGATTTATTTGGCCGAGAGTTTCGGAGGAAGTATTATCCGGAAGGTGTGAAGGAAAAGAAAGAGATTGAGTTTTTGGAATTAAAACAAGGCAGGATGTCTGTGGTTGACTACACTGCAAAGTTTGTGGAACTTGTGCAGTTTTATCCTCATTATCGGGAAGCGACTGCTGAATTTTCTAAGTGCGTGAAGTATGAGAACGGATTGCGTCTGGAGATTAAACGGGCTATCGGTTATCAGAGGATTAGAAGGTTTTCTGATTTGGTGGACGGTTGTAGGAGTTACGAAGAGAATCGTAAGGTGCATGCTACTCCCTATGAGAATGTGAATGACAGGAAAGGGAAACAACAGTCTCGTAGTGGGCCTTATGTGACGAGGGGTAATTTTGAGAAAAAGGCAAGTGAGGGAGGAATGTCTAGTCCTCCGAGGTGTTACAGTAAGTGTTACAAGTGTGGGGAAGTAGGACATCGTCAGATGAATTATTGGAGGAATAAACTGAAATGTTCCAAGTGTGGAGGTTCGGGACATGTCGCAGTTGATTGTATGAGAATTGGGGTGAAGTGTTTCAACTGCGGTGAAACAGGTCACATTAGTACGGGGTGTAAGAAACCGAAGAGAGCTCAGACTGGTGGAAACGTTGTTGCATTGGCAGGAGATGAGACTACTAGTGCGGATCGTCTGACTCAAGGTACTTGTTTATTATTAGTATGCCTTTAATTGCTATTAGTGATATTGGGACGACTCATTCGTTTATTAAGTGTGAGTGCGTGGAGTGTTTGGATTTGTTGTTATCTTCTTGGGGTAGTAAGATGGTTATTGATACTCCAGCAATGGGGTCTGTAATTACTTTTTCGGTTTGTTTAAATTGTTCTTTGACCATTTATGGTAAAGGCTTGTAATGGATTTAGTGTGTCTACAGTTGGAGAGATTAGAATGAGATAAGTGGGGGAGAAGCTGGTACTTCTCCATGTTGCTTCAGGTGGAGAGCGCTGGCTCAGGGGGTTGTGAATTACAGGATTATAAGTGTGATTTCTGGTTCAAGAAGGGATGCAGAAGTAAGGTTTATGTCAACTAAGGATTGGTGCCGTAGGTGGTTGTGTGTATAGGATGTAAGGAATGCTATTATGGTTTGGTGGAGATAGTTTATGCTTCATCATGGTTGTCGGCTGTCTATTGACAAATTGAGGAACTGATCACCCTTAATCTCTTGTTGATAGCAGACGGGAATTATGTTGGAGGTATGGACGTGTCTTTCCGGCTTTGATAGTGATGCGGAATGGATTACTTGAAACGTAAGGAGATGGTTACAGGTTGCGTTGTTGAGTTGATGAGGATTCTTAGGTCAGAAGATGAGACGGATTAGAGGTTTGTGTATATGGATTAAGTTGGAATGTCTCTGAGGGTTAATGAATGGGTATTACTAAGGGGTTGTTCTCAGAGAGTGGAGTGTGAACTTAAGTGGACAACGGTGAATAGTCGAGGCTATATCCGTTAAGTGAGTAGTATGGGAACTTACGGTTGTGTTTTGCATAGCTTAAATTTGGAATTGTGACGAATGGCAAATGATTGGGAATTCTTTGATGGTATAGAGATTACAGAAATCTTGAGGAAACCCTTAGGGGTGGATGTAATATTTGAGAGTTTCTTTTTGGTTATGTTGTTATCATCGGAATAGGCTGTTAATTACTCGGTTAAGCTTGTGTGTGAGAAGCCAGTTGCCTAGTGCAAGGTTTTGCAAAAGCATTGAAAGTTGATATCTTTTTGAATTTGGTTGGGCATTACGAAGTACGGTGATGTTGCTTGGTGTTAGTAATGAATTTGTAATGTTTGTGGAGTAGGTGAATCGTGTTTTCCATATTTATTTGGATAAGTTCGTAATGGCTTTGATTGAGGATATTCGGATCTGTTATAAAACTCAGAGGAAGAACAGGTAGAGTGTTTGAGATTTGAATTACGAGTGTTGAAAAGAGACGGAGTTTTATGCTAAGTTATTCAAGTGAGAATTTTGGTTGAAAAAGTTAGTTTTCTTGGATATGTTATTTCTGAGGGTGGTATTTGTTGTGGATTCATCGGAGGTAGATGCAGTTCTACAATGAGAGGTTTCGAAGTTGGTTAAGGTGATTGGAAACTTTTTGGACTTTTATTGGTTATTATCGAAGAGTATTGAAGGCTTTTTCCAAGATTAGCGTTTTGTTACTTCAGTTGACTTGCAAAGGTGAAGTCGATTGTTTGGGATGTATTTTGCATGAGTATAGTTAGTGTGTTAAGATAAGAGAGTAAGTAGTGGCTTATGTTTTGCGACATTAGAGGATTCATGGAAGGATCAGTATTGTTTTGAAAATCGGAATTGTTTGCAGTTGTAATTGTGTTGGAATATTGGGAGTATTATCTTTATGATTCTAGATTTGAAGTGTTTGGTAATTACAAGCATATTGAGTATTGGTTTGGTCTGAAGGAGTAGAGACAATCAGAATGGTTAGAATTTATGAAAGAGTTAGACTTTTGACGTGAGATTGGTAGTTTTGATGGTTACGAGTCATTAGAGTACGCAGCGGAAGCGTGATGTGGCACATTTCGTATATGCGTGTCTGACTTGTAAGAGTTCTTAGGTTGAACATTGGAAATCTATAGGAATGAAGAGACCATTGGATGTGTTAGGAGAAAGGTTCTAATAGTATCCATGTGTTGCTAAGTTGAGGGATGTTTTGGTTTTATATTCGATTGGTGAATCGTAGTAGTGTCGTGGTATGGTTGTGTGACAAGGATGTTGGTGTTCTGGTTTTGTAGATATTGTTGAGATCTTGTGGTGCCGTGGAACTTTATGTTCTTGTTGTGTTTTGGTTCAAGAGTGAACCTGTGAGTTGTGTTTTGTGTATTCTTTGAGTTGTAAGTTGGTCGTCAAGTGCATTGTATGGGCTTTGCATCTTGTCGTTGTTGTCGTCGTAGTCGTGTCCTCGTTGTGATTAAGGTTAGCAAGGTGGTTTGTCAGTTGTGTTGGTTGTGGTGTGCCTTTTGGTAGGCCTGTTGTTTGTTGGTCGGATGCGAAAGTCGTGTCCGGAGTTGTCCGTCTCGGTTATATTTTCGAGGACGAAAATTTCCAAGTGGGGGAGAATTGTAACGCCCCGTTTTGTCCGATTTATTTAATCGAGTCGATTTAATTATTTTCGTTTTTATATAATTTTATTTTTGACTTTTATTTGGCAATATATTATTTTTCATCACTGGTTATGTTTTATCGCGTTTTGAGCGCGTTTGAGAGATATTTGAGTGTAGGGGTATTTTGGTCTTTTTGGGTGGTTAGATATTTTGATTTTTTTATAAAAATAGAAAAGTAGTAAGAAAGAGAGAAAAGAAAGAAAAACAGAAAAATAAAGAGAAAGAGGAGAAGAAAACAAGAGAAGAGAAAAAGAAGAAGAAAAAGAGGAAAAACTTGGGGATTTAGGAACCGATTCAACCGACTTTTCAAACGCGAATTTATCGGGTAAGGGTGCGAAACTCGATTATACTATGATTGTGTATGATTATGTATGTTTTGTGTGGATGTTTTGGTTTGTTTTCCATATGTTTCCGTTTATGCCGTATTTGACGAAATCGATAGAAACCGATGTTTTTACGGTCGAAAAGTCGTATAAATGCATGTGTTGGTTGGTTATATGTATGTGAGCTGCTGTTTAAAGTTTCATGACATTTGGTTATGTTTTGGTTAGTTTTCGTTATGTTCCGGTGTTTTCTCCGTTTAGGTCGAATTGTAGGAAATCGACGTTTTCACGGTTAGAATTCGAAATAAATTACGTAGTTGTATCGAGGAAGGTTAGGTCGTCGTATAGCGTGCTTTTTATTCGATTTGGTGATGTTTGAAAAATTCTGGTTTTTGAAAGGTTGAAATTTAATCGAAAAATCGAACATCGTAGAAATTTCGTTCATGTGTTCTAAATTGTTCTTATGTATTTGGTGGTTGCGCGTATATGTTGGTGTCGGTGAAAATGTTCGATTTAGTCGAGTTTTCGGGCATTTTGGAAAAATGGCAGCAAGGGTGTAATTTGAGAAATCTGGTTTTTGAGAAAAAACAGAGTTATGAATCGATACATAACAGCTATGTATCGATACGAAATGGTTTATGTATCGATACATAACCCTTATGCATCGATACATACTGTAGAAATTGGAGAAACAGAATTTTCACTACAGCATGCGTCGACACATGCGTGCTATGTATCGATACATGTTGTCCTTTTGAATCGATACATAAGTCTATGAATCGATACATACTGAGCTGAACCAGAAAATTCTGGTTTGTCGGGGAAACTTCGGAAATTCATAACTCTTGAACCGTAAGTCGGTTTTGACCCCCGTTCGAAGCGTTGGGAAGCTAATGAGATGTTCTTTCTAGGAAAAATGGTTTTGAGGTCTGAACTTGGTCCAATTGGTACAGTATTTTCGAACCGTTTCGTAGTGTTGTACCTCCGGTTTATGTTTTTGCGGTGTTTTGAAATATCCATATCTTTTGTGTTGTTTATCCGATTGAGGTGTTCTTTATATGGATGTGAAGATAAAAATATGTTCTATGATTTGGTGAAGAAAAATATTATTTTTAGCCGACTTTTAACCAACTTTTCAGGTAAACTGTAAATCGAATTGTTTGGTTATTTGTGAAAACGTTCGGTTGCCGTTTGGCACCATTGATGTGAATGTATGTGGATTGTGTGTGATGTATGCATGTCAAGAATGTCATGAGTCATTGTATGCCAAACATCATGAAATGCATTGTTGAAACGTCCTGAGTGACGGTTTGGTTCCTGAGAGAACCTTCTATAACATCGTGTGCCTCAAAAATACGAGGCGTTGCCTGAGGACTTAAAGCGATGATTATAGACGATCGTGTGCCTCGAAAATATGAGGCGTTGCCTGAGGACTTAAAGCGATCGGAGTGGGTGCCTTATATAGGACCTAAGTCAATCAATAACATCGTGTGCCTCAAAAATACGAGGCGTTGCCTGAGGACTTAAAGCGACCAGATTGGACTAATGACGTGACAAAATGACGTGACAATGGAAGTCGGTACCGCATGGCATGTGCATAGAGTTGTAGTGTCGGTCTCTATGCATTTGCATTCATCATGAGTCATTTGTGCATGAATTTGTGAATGTGATTTAATGAGATGGAATATGTGTGATTGTATTATGAATGATTGATGTGCAGTGGTATTTGATACTTGTGAATTGTACTGTGTGTTGTTATAATTGATCTGTGTGTTTTGGTGGTGAGAATACGTTACTTGTGCATTTTTGGTGTTAATATATAATTTTATGCAATTATATTATGGTTGTTTTTCTCACCCTTCTGCTGTTTTATAACGCTCTATGAGGCGTTGCAGATTAGAGTTGCTGGAGGTATTCTTTTGTGAAGCGTTGCGTCTTCATTCTTTTGTCGGTCGGCTCTAATATGTGACTCCGGGTAGCATAGGGTGGCCGTTTGTGATTGTTTTGTATATCTGATGATATATTTTGGTCGTACAGTTATAACTTGATGTATGACAGACATGTTTATATGTATATATGTATATATGTGTTCAGATTTTAGATTTTCCGCTTTAATTCTAATTTCTGAAAAGTGGGTGTGAGGAACAAAGATTCCTCTGTATGATTGTTACCCCACGTTGCATATCTAAATGAGCAGGTGTTGCATGTTATGTGTTTGGTTACTTTGATGTGATTCTCCCTTTCTATGCCATGATGTTTCAAATATACTCTGATCAATTTTTGAATTTTCTTTTTACGGCTTTAATTGCGTGTTAATTGGGGGTATAGATCGGGGGCGTCACATTAAGTGGTATCAGAGCCAGTCCGTGTCAGTTTGTGTCTGTGGTGTCAGTCTTTGTTGGTCTTTGTGGTTCGGTGAGCTGTTTGTTTAACCATAGTTGCTATTATTGGAAATGAACAGAATATGGCTCGGGCTGTGCAGGGTGTATCGAACGTTGCGGGTAATAATGAGTTCGGGATGAATGAGCTGCCTATCTTCAAGGGAAGATATGACCCTGATGGTGCACAATTTTGGTTTGAAGAGGTTGAAAGAATCTTCTATGTGACGGATTGTGCTGAAGAGGATAAGGTGAGACTGGGTACCCACATGCTGGAGGAAGAAGCAGCTGATTGGTGGGTTAATTTGCGCCAAGTGTTGGGAATGGATGATGAAGAAGAGGTTAGTTGGGATTTATTTGGCCGAGAGTTTCGGAGGAAGTATTATCCGGAAGGTGTGAAGGAAAAGAAAGAGATTGAGTTTTTGGAATTAAAACAAGGCAGGATGTCTGTGGTTGACTACACTGCAAAGTTTGTGGAACTTGTGCAGTTTTATCCTCATTATCGGGAAGCGACTGCTGAATTTTCTAAGTGCGTGAAGTATGAGAACGGATTGCGTCCGGAGATTAAACGGGCTATCGGTTATCAGAGGATTAGAAGGTTTTCTGATTTGGTGGACGGTTGTAGGAGTTACGAAGAGAATCGTAAGGTGCATGCTACTCCCTATGAGAATGTGAATGACAGGAAAGGGAAACAACAGTCTCGTAGTGGGCCTTATGTGACGAGGGGTAATTTTGAGAAAAAGGCAAGTGAGGGAGGAATGTCTAGTCCTCCGAGGTGTTACAGTAAGTGTTACAAGTGTGGGGAAGTAGGACATCGTCAGATGAATTGTTGGAGGAATAAACTGAAATGTTCCAAGTGTGGAGGTTCGGGACATGTCGCAGTTGATTGTAGGAGAATTGGGGTGAAGTGTTTCAACTGCGGTGAAACAGGTCACATTAGTACGGGGTGTAAGAAACCGAAGAGAGCTCAGACTGGTGGAAACGTTGTTGCATTGGCAGGAGATGAGACTACTAGTGCGGATCGTCTGACTCAAGGTACTTGTTTATTATTAGTATGCCTTTAATTGCTATTAGTGATATTGGGACGACTCATTCGTTTATTTCGTGTGAGTGCGTGGAGTGTTTGGATTTGTTGTTATCTTCTTGGGGTAGTAAGATGGTTATTGATACTCCAGCAATGGGGTCTGTAATTACTTTTTCGGTTTGTTTAAATTGTTCTTTGACCATTTATGGTAAAGGCTTGTAATGGATTTAGTGTGTCTACAGTTGGAGAGATTAGAATGAGATAAGTGGGGGAGAAGCTGGTACTTCTCCATGTTGCTTCAGGTGGAGAGCGCTGGCTCAGGGGGTTGTGAATTACAGGATTATAAGTGTGATTTCTGGTTCAAGAAGGGATGCATAAGTAAGGTTTATGTCAACTAAGGATTGGTGCCGTAGGTGGTTGTGTGTATAGGATGTAAGGAATGCTATTATGGTTTGGTGGAGACGGTTTATGCTTCATCATGGTTGTCGGCTGTCTATTGACAAATTGAGGAACTGATCACCCTTAATCTCTTGTTGATAGCAGACGAGAATTATGTTGGAGGTATGGACGTGTCTTTCCGGCTTTGATAGTGATGCGGAATGGATTACTTGAAACGTAAGGAGATGGTTACAGGTTGCGTTGTTGAGTTGATGAGGATTCTTAGGTCAGAAGATGAGACGGATTAGAGGTTTGTGTATATGGATTAAGTTGGAATGTCTCTGAGGGTTAACGAATGGGTATTACTAAGGGGTTGTTCTCAGAGAGTGGAGTGTGAACTTAAGTGGACAACGGTGAATAGTCGAGGCTATATCCGTTAAGTGAGTAGTATGGGAACTTGCGGTTGTGTTTTGTATAGCTTAAATTTGGAATTGTGACGAATGGCAAATGATTGGGAATTCTTTGATGGTATAGAGATTACAGAAATCTTGAGGAAACCCTTAGGGGTGGATGTAATATTTGAGAGTTTCTTTTTGGTTGTGTTGTTATCATCGGAATAGGCTGTTAATTACTCGGTTAAGCTTGTGTGTGAGAAGCCAGTTGCCTAGTGCAAGGTTTTGCAAAAGCATTGAAAGTTGATATCTTTTGGAATTTGGTTGGGCATTACGAAGTACGGTGATGTTGCTTGGTGTTAGTAATGAATTTGTAATGTTTGTGGAGTAGGTGAATCGTGTTTTCCATATTTATTTGGATAAGTTCGTAATGGCTTTGATTGAGGATATTCGGATCTGTTATAAAACTCAGAGGAAGAACAGGTAAAGTGTTTGAGATTTGAATTACGAGTGTTGAAAAGAGACGGAGTTTTATGCTAAGTTATTCAAGTGAGAATTTTGGTTGAAAAAGTTAGTTTTCTTGGATATGTTATTTCTGAGGGTGGTATTTGTCGTGGATTCATCGGAGGTAGATGCAGTTCTACAATGAGAGGTTTCGAAGTTGGTTAAGGTGATTGGAAACTTTTTGGACTTTTATTGGTTATTATCGAAGAGTATTGAAGGCTTTTTCCAAGATTAGCGTTTTGTTACTTCAGTTGACTTGCAAAGGTGAAGTCGATTGTTTGGGATGTATTTTGGATGAGTATAGTTAGTGTGTTAAGATAAGAGAGTAAGTAGTGGCTTATGTTTTGCGACATTCGAGGATTCATGGAAGGATCAGTATTGTTTTGAAAATCGGAATTGTTTGCAGTTGTAATTGTGTTGGAATATTGGGAGTATTATCTTTATGATTCTAGATTTGAAGTGTTTGGTAATTACAAGCATATTGAGTATTGGTTTGGTCTGAAGGAATAGAGACAATGAGAATGGTTAGAATTTATGAAAGAGTTAGACTTTGGACGTGAGATTGGTAGTTTTGATGGTTACGAGTCATCAGAGTACGCAACGGAAGCGTGATGTGGCACATTTCGTATATGCGTGTCTGACTTGTAAGAGTTCTTAGGTTGAACATTGGAAATCTATAGGAATGAAGAGACCATTGGATGTGTTAGGAGAAAGGTTCTAATAGTATCCATGTGTTGCTAAGTTGAGGGATGTTTTGGTTTTATATTTGATTGGTGAATCGTAGCAGTGTCGTGGTATGGTTTTGTGACAAGGATGTTGGTGTTCTGGTTTTGTAGATGTTGTTGAGATCTTGTGGTGCCGTGGAACTTTATGTTCTTGTTGTGTTTTGGTTCAAGAGTGAACCTGTGAGTTGTGTTTTGTGTATTCTTTGAGTTGTAAGTTGGTCGTCAAGTGCATTGTATGGGCTTTGCATCTTGTCGTTGTTGTCGTCGTGGTCGTGTCCTCGTTGTGATTAAGGTTAGCAAGGTGGTTTGTCAGTTGTGTTGGTTGTGGTGTGCCTTTTGGTAGGCCTGTTGTTTGTTGGTCGGATGCGAAAGTCGTGTCCGGAGTTGTCCGTCTCGGTTATATTTTCGAGGACGAAAATTTCCAAGTGGGGGAGAATTGTAACGCCCCGTTTTGTCCGATTTATTTAATCGAGTCGATTTAATTATTTTCGTTTTTATATAATTTTATTTTTGACTTTTATTTAGCAATATATTATTTTTCATCACTGGTTATGTTTTATCGCGTTTTGAGCGCGTTTGAGAGATATTTGAGTGTAGGGGTATTTTGGTCTTTTTGGGTGGTTAGATATTTTGATTTTTTTATAAAAATAGAAAAGTACTAAGAAAGAGAGAAAAGAAAGAAAAACAGAAAAATAAAGAGAAAGAGGAGAAGAAAAGAAGAGAAGAGAAAGAGAAGAAGAAAAAGAGGAAAAACTTGGGGATTTAGGAACCGATTCAACCGACTTTTCAAACGCGAATTTATCGGGTAAGGGTGCGAAACTCGATTATACTATGATTGTGTATGATTATGTATGTTTTGTGTGGATGTTTAGGTTGGTTTTCCATATGTTTCCGTTTATGCCGTATTTGACGAAATCGATAGAAACCGATGTTTTTACGGTCGAAAAGTCGTATAAATGCATGTGTTGGTTGGTTATATGTATGTGAGCTGCTGTTTAAAGTTTCATGACGTTTGGTTATGTTTTGGTTAGTTTTCGTTATGTTCCGGTGTTTTCTCCGTTTAGGTCGAATTGTAGGAAACCGACGTTTTCACGGTTAGAATTCGAAATAAATTACGTAGTTGTATCGAGGAATGTTAGGTCGTCGTATAGCGTGCTTTTTATTCGATTTAGTGATGTTTGAAAAATTCTGGTTTTTGAAAGGTTGAAATTTAATCGAAAAATCGAACGTCGTAGAAATTTCGTTCATGTGTTCTAAATTGTTCTTATGTATTTGGTGGTTGCGCGTATATGTTGGTGTCGGTGAAAATGTTCGATTTAGTCGAGTTTTCGGGCATTTTGGAAAAATGGCAGCAAGGGTGTAATTTGAGAAATCTGGTTTTTGAGAAAAACAGAGTTATGAATCGATACATAACAACTATGTATCGATACGAAATGGTTTATGTATCGATACATAACCCTTATGCATCGATACATACTGTAGAAATTGGAGAAACAGCATTTTCACTACAGCATGCGTCGACACATGCGTGCTATATATCGATACCTGTTGTCCTTTTGAATCGATACATAAGTCTATGAATCGATACATACTGAGCTGAACCAGAAAATTCTGGTTTGTCGGGGAAACTTCGGAAATTCATAACTCTTGAACCGTAAGTCGATTTTGACCCCCGTTCGAAGCGTTGGGAAGCTAATGAGATGTTCTTTCTAGGAAAAATGGTTTTGAGGTCTGAACCTGGTCCAATTGGTACAGTATTTTCGAACCGTTTCGTAGTGTTGTACCTCCGGTTTATGTTTTTGCGGTGTTTTGAAATATCCATATCTTTTGTGTTGTTTATCCGATTGAGGTGTTCTTTATATGGATGTGAAGCTAAAAATATGTTCTATGATTTGGTGAAGAAAAATATTATTTTTAGCCGACTTTTAACCGGCTTTTCCGGTAAACCGTAAATCGAATTGTTTGGTTATATGTGAAAACGTTCGGTTGCCGTTTGGCACCATTGATGTGAATGTATGTAGATTGTGTGTGATGTATGCATGTCAAGAATGTCATGAGTCATTGTATGCCAAACATCATGAAATGCATTGTTGAAACGTCCTGAGTGACGGTTTGGTTCCTGAGAGAACCTTCTATAACATCGTGTGCCTCAAAAATACGAGGCGTTGCCTGAGGACTTAAAGCGATGATTATAGACGATCGTGTGCCTCGAAAATATGAGGCGTTGCCTGAGGACTTAAAGCGATCGGAGTGGGTGCCGTATATAGGACCTAAGTCAATCAATAACGTCGTGTGCCTCAAAAATACGAGGCGTTGCCTGAGGACTTAAAGCGACCAGATTGGACTAATGACGTGACAAAATGACGTGACAATGGAAGTCGGTACCGCATGGCATGTGCATAGAGTCGTGGTGTCGGTCTCTGTGCATTTGCATTCATCATGAGTCATTTGTGCATGAATTTGTGAATGTGATTTAATGAGATGGAATATGTGTGATTGTATTATGAATGATTGATGTGCAGTGGTATTTGATACTTGTGAATTGTACTGTGTGTTGTTATAATTGATCTGTGTGTTTTGGTGGTGAGAATACGTTACTTGTGCATTTTTGGTGTTAATATATAATTTTATGCAATTATATTATGGTTGTTTTTTTCACCCTTCTGCTGTTTTATAACGCTCTATGAGGCGTTGCAGATTAGAGTTGCTGGAGGTATTCTTTTGTGAAGCGTTGCGTCTTCATTCTTTTGTCGGTCGGCTTTGATATGTGACTCCGGGTAGCATAGGGTGGCCGTTTGTGATTGTTTTGTATATCTGATGATATATTTTGGTCGTACAGTTATAACTTGATGTATGACAGACATGTTTATATGTATATATGTATATATGTGTTCAGATTTTAGATTTTCCGCTTTAATTCTAATTTCTGAAAAGTGGGTGTGAGGAACAAAGATTCCTCTGTATGATTGTTACCCCACGTTGCATATCTAAATGAGCAGGTGTTGCATGTTATGTGTTTGGTTACTTTGATGTGATTCTCCCTTTCTATGCCATGATGTTTCAAATATACTCTGATCAATTTTCGAATTTTCTTTTTACGGCTTTAATTGCGTGTTAATTGGGGGTATAGATCGGGGGCGTCACACCCGGTACGAGGGGAAGTTTTGTTTACCTTTTTCAAGCTAAAGGAGCTTGATCAAAGAAGAAACTGAGACAAGTCCGTGGTCTAAGACCCGGTACGCGGGGAATTTTTTTTTACCCTTTTCAAGCCTAAGGAGCTTTATCAAAGAAGAAACTGAGACCAGTCCGCGGTCCAAGACCCGGTACGAGGGGAGGTTTGTTTACCATTTCTAAGTGAAAGACCTTCGTCAAAGAAGAAACTGAGACCAGTCTGTGGCTTGCTAAAAGAGGCGAGGGGAGGTTTATAATCCTTTTTAATAGATCATTTGATTATTTGAAGTTGGCTCTATTTCATATTCTTTGGTTAATCTCGGTAGTAGATTCTCCGACAGTTTTAAAATAGAACTTTCATTAAGCCTCGGCAGAAGGTATCTTCTTTCATTTCCTGGCAAGTCTCGGCAGAAGATTTCCAATAGACCTCGACAGTAGGTATTTTCTTTTATTTTCCTGGAAAGTCTCAGTAGAAGATTTTCAGTAGACCTCGGCAGAAGGTGTTTCATTTATAAATTCTTTGGTTATTCTTTACAGTAGATCTCTAGAAGACTTCAACAGAAGATGTTTTTTTTTTCCAGGATCTCAGCAGTAGACTCTCTGGTTAACTTTGATACATCTTTAAACTTCAACAAATAGTTGTCCTCTTTTCAGATTCCCTGGTTAATCTCAGCAGCAGATTCCCCAATAAATCATGATAGTTGACATCTCTTTCAATAAAAATTTTAACAAAAGATATTCTCAAATGAGGTTCAAGTCTCGGCAGTAGACTCCTCTAGTTGATATCTCTTGAAATCCCCACAGTTGGCCTTGACAGTAGGTTCTCTGAGTAGATGTTGTTTGAAGATTTCATCACAAGTTCATCACCCTGTGTTTAAGATATCTTGTGATTGTTAGTTAGTAGTCTCTTCCCTAGTGGATTTGAGTTTCATCCCCAGTGGAGTTGAATCTTTTTCCCGTGGAGTCTTGCTTGGCTAAGTTATTCCTCGTCGGGTCTTTCATCCTTTAGCTGTGTTTCAACAACATTTTCACAGTCATCCCCTGTGGCACTAGTCCCCGCAGGATCTTTGTCTTGCATTTCATATCATATCATACCATATCATATGTATTTGGTGGTATCTTAGGGCCAAAAATTGTGCATGTTTGTATTTAAGTCTCTCCTATCGCGTTGAGGCGAAGATTTCAATCTCCATATCTCCGGATAGAAGAAACTTAAATAGGGGCATCTGTCATACCCTAATTTTTTACTCTAAAATTCTGCATTTTTCTGCTTTGCATCATCTGCATAGCCTATCACGCATTTCATCTCGCATAATACCCAATTTATCAGCCAAAATAAATTTGTTGGAATTACAACCGATTGGTCAAATAAAAATCAACTGTGCGAAAAATCAGTGGGCAGAGAATTTTCAAATCGAGCCTGCAGACGTCAGTGGTATTAATCTACGTTTCGCGAAGTTTAACCCGACGTGCTCGTTTGAATTTTTTTTACCACTTTTCGATCGCATTTTTGGACAGTTAAAGTTGTTTCATCGAGTAAAATTTATTTAGGAATTTGACGAAACGTTGTATTTTTCCAATACGTATATTTCACGCTGAACATTTTGGTGTGGTCGTTTTATTTTTCTGAGCACTTCGATTTCGGACCGATTTATCGTTTTTTACCAATTTTTTTTTAATTTTTCTATTAATAATTATTGTTAATTAATCAGATTTTTAATTTATCAATTTGGTTTATTTTATTTTTTAAGTTAGTTTTATCATTTGTTTTTTTACAATATTTGTTTTGGTTTTATTTATTTTGGGTAAAACTTAGCAATTAAATTTAGCAAAAGAATTTTTGTTTTTATTCTTTTTCCATGAAAAACCATATGGCAGGCATGCTCAGATACTACCATAAAACCTATCAACCTATGCGTACACTTTTTTTTCTCATTTTTAATTTAAATAATAGAAACATATGCTACACACATATACCATTTTGTTGCAATATAGTTTGTTTGGTAACTAGTAAAACAAAACAAAAAGACGATAGCAGAGGGACTTGCTTGAAAGTATCTTTGACTCTTCACGTTAGAGGTGAGTAAAATATCCGGTTGTGATGTCTAAATTTATAATTAAATTTAAATCTGTTTTAAATATTCGGATATAATTGAATGGTTATTAACTGATTTAGTGTTCAATGATTTTGGTTATCCATTCATATAATCCGGTTATAATTAAATGGTTATTAACCGGTTAAATTTTTTTGGATTATGTTATAATCCGGTTATTATCGAAAATCCAAAATTTTCAATTTTTAAAATAAAAAAAAAATTCTGAATATTTTTTTTAAAACTGATTTTTTTTTTAAAAATCCGGTTATATAACCATAACCAAATTTATATTTGATTTTATAACCGATTTTGATTAAAATGTGATTTTGATTATAAATCCAAACCATTTAAATAGTTTGAAAATGATTATAAATTGGTTTTTAAAAATAACCAATCATGCACACTCATATTTCACGCATTAATCCACTACACATGTCCCTCTCTCTCCCATGCGGTACAACGACCACCCATTATTCCTCCACATCATAAAAACTCTCCCCATACATTTTTTTCCTCACTCAGCCACCCAACACATCATGTATGACCACCGAAAAACTCACTCTTCGCAAGTCCGAAGAAGCTTTCCCCGCTGCAAAGGAATTGATGTCTGGAGGAGTTAATTCCCCCGTTCGTGCCTTCAAATCAGTTGGTGGACAACCAATTATCATTGACTCTATTAAAGGCTCTCGGATGTGGGATATTGATGACAACGAATATATTGACTACGTTGGTTCAGGGTGTGCAAAATATTCGATTGTGGGATCCAAATTTATAATCAAATTTAAAATCATTTAAAATATCCGAATATAATTAAATAATTATTAACCAGTTTAATTATTAATGGTTGGTTAATCAACCATATTTTATTTTTGGATCCGGTTATAATCCGGTTGTTATCCAAAATCCAAATATTTCAATTAAAATTTTTTTTGAATAAAAAATTAATTTTGTTTGAAAAAATTAATTTTTTTAAAATTAATTTGTAAAAAAAATTTAAATTTTTTATAATTTTGTATTATCAATTTTTAATATTTTTAATATATTTTATATTAATTATAATTTCTTTTTTTACTCATCATTATTTTTATTTTTGAAAAAAGTTTTAGTTTCAACATTACATATTGTAACAGCTTTATATAAAATGTTACTTTCTTCTTTTTCATACACATTTGATTTTATTTTGATTTCTTCAGCTACCAACAATATTGTTTTGAGTTACTGTTATTCGACGGAAGATAATGGTACTGTTTTTGGTTTATTTTGGTGTGTGGTTTCATTAGGCTGTAGTTGGGTGTTTACTCATTTTTAATAGCCTTCTATTTTTCGTCAATTTCAACAATTGCAATTGTTGTTATTAAATGTCACATTTAACTCTAAATAAAATAAAATAATGTTACAGTAAAATAATTTTTTATTCTTTATTACAGCAAAATATTTTTATATTAAAAGACATAATATTAAAATGTTTTATTAAAATACACAATATTAAAATATTTTTATATTAAAACACTATTTTTATTTCTAATTATAAATAAATAACCAAAAGGAACCAACAATGTCAATTGTTCAGTAAGCTTCCTTTCTCCATTTTTAGCACAAAAAACAAATCAATAACGAAAAGAGAAAGTATCATAGTTGATAACAAGTGAATCACGAAAAGGAAGAAACACATGGCATTAATCCTTAACACAATCAAAGATTATTATGCACAGAGCCAATTGATAGAGCAAATCGCCAAAGCAATGCCTTATATTACATCAGTATAAATCTTTTTAAAAAAAAGAGCAACACCAAGATCTAATCGCAACAATAATTTAATTCAGTTATAGACAAACTCTATATTAACCATGTATAAAACAATATGATTCGGTTCAACGCGAAACCACACAACCGATTAACAAGCAATGATCGTTCCAACATCAAATTAAGGCTATGAAGCAACGCAATTACCGTAACATCACATTCATCACAAGATGCGAAAATAAAACGAAGTCAAGATGTTACCGTTTAAGCTAAAAAAAAAAATTAGTGTGTGATTGAAGTCAAGTGAGTGTAGAATGTGAAATCAATCATTTCTTGATTAGTAAAAATAATTGAATAAAAAATTAAATTTTTTGAAAAAAAATCAATTTTTTATTTATTTTTTATTTAAAAATTATTATTATTTTTAAAATAAAATAAATTTTTGAAAAAAATAATAATAACCGGTTTAAAACCGGTTATATAACCATAACTAAATTTATAATCGATTTTATAATCAATTTTGATTGAAATGTGGTTATGGTTATGAATCAAAACCATATAACTGATTTAAAAATGGTTATGGTTTAGTTTCTAAAAATAACCAATTATGCACACCTCTACGTTGGTTCTTGGGGTCCTGCAATTATCGGTCACACCGATGGTCAGGTTCTTGCTGCTCTGGCTGAAACAATGAAGAAAGAAACCAGTTTTATTGCACCTTGTCTTTTGGAGAACACGCTAGCGGAGATGGTTGTGAGATGATTATGAAGAGAGAGAACATTGATGCGAATATATTGTGAGATGATGTTGAAACACACCAATTTTGGTCCATCTTCATCACTACTTCACCCTCATGAACACAGTGCTACACCAACCAAGCCTTCTGTACCGAAAAAACACACTTCCTCTCCATCACTGCAGCTCTGTCGTCATCCACCACGTGAGTTACCTTTTCATAACGTCATCACAACAACATTCGCATAAAGCTCGTACGACGATTTCCAACTAAAATAACGCGTTCAAGCAGTTGTAGTAACGACGCGTAGGTATTTTTTCGTATTCCCTTTCGATCATATATTCTTTTATGCTTGTTGTGGTTGCTTTAAGACTTCGGTGAATATTTATTGTCGGTGATTGTTTGAGCATTGATTTGGTTTATCATGTTTTCTTTGAGTTATGGTGGTTTAGAAACTTTACTTTCAGTTACAGGAGAGTTTGTGAGATGATAATGAGGGAATAAGTTAACTTTTGAGCATTTTTTTAGTTGTTAAATAGCAAAGCTTGTTTTGTCAAATACTGGTTTTTTATTTTCATTTTTTTTTTGTTTTTTTTAGTATTTTGTTTTTTTTTTTATCGGCATAACATAAAAGCAGTTTATATTTAGTTGTTTGGTTAAATCAAGTTTTTCTTTAATTCATATAATATTAGAAAAAGACCAAATTTACATTTGTAGTGATTTTTACTCTTAGCTTTCTTTTAGTTATTTATTTTTTATTATTCGTTATTTGTATAATATCTAGAAAAGACCAAAACATTTTAAACATTTTTTTTTAAATATTCTATTTATAGTTTAATTATTTATTTGTAAATTAGAAGGAAAAAACACCAAAAAAAAAAAGAGAGAGAACATTTTTTTATCTTATTTTATTTTATTTGTTTATTCCCAAAAAATACCAAAAACATTTTAATTTTCTTTAGTATTTTCATTTAAACTCAAATATTTGAAAAAATGAAAAAAAAAATATGAAGTTGGACGTTATTTTCTTTCACGACTTATTTTAGCATTCTTCTTAATTAACTTGTTGTGTTTCTTGTTGAATTTTGTTTTGCCCTGTGCCTTGTTGTATCTGTTTATACTATGATACTTTGCCTTGTGAGTGTTGGAATCAACCCAAAGACTATGGGAATTCCTACTATCACGCAGCAATTATACAGAAAGTAGAAAGAGAATAGGGAAGAAGAAGATGAATAGTGTTCTTGCTGCCCACAAACTGTGGGACTTTCTCTCTTCTTATTACTCACTCTGCAACTGCAGAATTCTGTGAGAAATTACAAAGTGTTGTAATTGATTGATTGATCCAAAATAATGAGGGAAACTCCCTATTTATAGAATTAGGTTTGCTTGCATCTCAAGACAAAGCCCAAACTATAAAAGCCCAAAATATCAAATCTAATCTAAATCATATCAAATCTAATCTAATAAAAGCAAAATCTGAATCCCATCTAAATGAATCTGTCGAAACACTTTCGACAATTCGACACTAAGCAATTCGACTTCGACTTCGCCACTAGACAACAACCTGTTGTCCTCGACTTCGACACTAGACAACAACCTGTTGTCTTCGACTTCGACTTCGACAACAATGGATTACATTCAACACACCACCTAATACATTGTGTCTAAACTATATATGTTCATCATAGACCTTAGCCTTCTGAATCCTTCGACTTGCACTCCCTTCGTCATGATATCTGCAATCTGATTCTCAGTTCTGCAGTGTTCCAAATTCATCTTCCCTTCTGCTACCTGCTCTCGAAGATAATGGAACCTCATCTCGATGTGCTTGCTTCGACCATGAGCTATTGGATTCTTCGCCAAGTTGATAGCTGACATGCTGTCGATCTTCATGGTAATTGCTCCATGACTCATTGATGTAATTTCTTCGACCAGATTCACCATCCATGTTGCTTGACATGCACAAAGAGAAGCAGCAATGTATTCTGCTTCGCATGATGACAATGCCACTACTGGCTCCTTTCTCGAACTCCAAGCAACTGGTGCACCACCTAACATAAACACATATCCAGCTGTGGATTTTCTATCCTCTGCATCACTACACCAGCTAGAGTCTGTGTATCCCACTAACTTGCATTCTTTCCCTTCATCAGCTGCTGGAAACAAAATGCCATAGTCGAGAGTTCCTTTCAGATACCTTAGTATCCTCTTCACCGCTGCTAGGTGTGATACCTTTGGCTTCTGCATAAATCTACTTACCATACCAACACTGTATGCTAAGTCAGGCCTTGTGTGACAAAGGTATCGAAGTGACCCAATAAGTCTTCTGTATTGGGTTGGGTCGACATCATCTTCATCTGAATTTTTCGACAGTTGCTGTCTGGGCTCAGCTGGAGTCGAAGTTGGGTTGCAATCTTGCATCTCAAATCTCTTCAATATTTCGCCTGCATATCTTCTTTGATGCATCATTAAACCTCTACTACTCTTGTAGAATTCGATGCCAAGGAAATATGAGAGATTTCCCAAGTCTGACATTTCAAACTCTTCACTCAGGTTACGTTTGAAATCTTCGATCTCCTTCTTGCAACTTCCTGTTATCAACAGATCATCGACATAGAGACATAGTATAAGCAATTCGCCATTGCTTCTTCTTACATATACTCCATGCTCAGTTATGCACTTCACAAATTCCTTCTCCCTTAAGAAGCTGTCGATTTTCTTATTCCAAGCTCTTGGAGCTTGCTTAAGTCCATACAGGGCTTTATGCAGCCTGTACACCTTTCTCTCTTTGCCTTGTTTCACAAACCCAACTGGTTGTGCAACATAAACTTCTTCGTCTAAGGGGCCATTCAGGAATGCACACTTCACGTCCATCTGACATGTGTGCCAATTATTCATATTTGCTAGACCAACAACCAACCTGATTGTTTCGATCCTAGCAACTGGTGCAAAGACTTCGTCATAATCAATTCCTTCCTTCTGAAGAAATCCTTTCGCTACGAGTCTTGCTTTGTGTCGAACTACTTCACCTTTTGGATTCAACTTTACTTTGTAAACCCACTTCACATCAATTGCCTTCTTGCCTTCAGGCAATTCGACAAGTGACCAGGTGTTGTTGACTTCAATGGATTTTATTTCTTCATTCATTGCTTTCACCCACTTCGAATCTTTCAATGCCTCAGCTGCATTGACAGGTTCGACATCTGCATAGAAAGCATAGTGTACCAGTTCACCTTCTTCATCGACAACATCATCTGATGTAATCACACATTCCTGCAATCTTGCTGGCATTTGTCTTGTTCGACGAGGTCTACTTGGTCCTGCTTGGTCTTCGACACTTTCTTGTCGAACTTCTCTCTCAGCTTCTCTAGCTGGTTCTTCACAACTGATTCTTACTGAATCTTTGTTGACATTTTCTGTCCAGTCCCACTCCTTAAGCTCATCAATGATCACGTCTCTGCTGATCACAATCTGCTTGTTCACTGGGTCGAACAGTTTGTATCCACCTGTCGAATGATATCCCACCAGGATCATTTGACTTGACTTGTCATCTAACTCTGATCTGGCACATGCCTATGTGCAATCGATCCGAAGACCTTAAGATGACTTAAGCTTGGCTTCACACCAGACCAACATTCTTCTGGCGTAATCCCATTTAGCTTCTTCGTCGGACACCTGTTCAGAAGATATGTCGAAGTCGAAACAGCTTCTCCCCATAATTCTTTAGGAAGATGTTTGCCCTTCAACATACTTCGAACCATGTTCATGATGGTTCGATTCTTCCTTTCTGCAATTCCATTCTGCTGTGGAGTGTAGGGTGGCACCACCTCATGCACAATCCCTTCTTTCTCACATAGTCTGTCGAAATCTTTCGACACATATTCTCCACCACCATCAGTTCTCAAAACCTTGAGCTTACGACCACTTTGTCTTTCGACCATAGATTTGAACTTGGCAAATACCTCAATCACTTCACTTTTCTTCTTGATCAGGTAGGTCCACAGTTTTCGACTGAAATCATCTATGAATGTGACAAAGTATTTGTTACCTCCCATAGAATCGACCTGGATTGGACCACATGCATCAGAGTACACAACATCAAGAATTCCCTTCGACCTGCTTCCTGCATCCTTACTGAAGCAATTCTTGTGTTGCTTTGCCTGCACACATTCCTCACAAACTTCATCTGGAATGTTAATTTCTGGCAAACCTGAAACCATGTTCTTTCTCTTCAGATCTCTGATGTCTTTGAAGTTGAGATGCCCAAGCCTATAATGCCATATCCACTCATCTCTGCTAGCTGCAGTTGCAAGACACTTGTGCTCCATCACATTTAGTTCAATCTTGAAGGTTCTATTCTGAGACATTGGAGCCTTCAAGATCAACCTACCACTTGCGTCGAGAACTCTCATCATCTTGTCTTCGACAACTACCTTGTAGTTCTTTTCGACAAGCTGCCCTATACTGAGCAAATTACTCTTCATGCCTGGAATGTACAACACATTGGAAATTGTTGACCTTTTGCCATCTTTCCTCATAATCAGAACATCACCAACACCTTCAGCTGCTAGAGTGTTGTCATTTGCAAACTTCACTGTGTTCTTCGACGAGGGCTTCATGTTGACAAACCAATCTTTCCTCCCAGTCATGTGTGATGAGCATCCTGAGTCCAAGTACCACTGGTCCTTGAGATTCTCATTATCTCTGGTTGTAACCATCAGCATCATACCTTCTTCTTCTTCATGCTTCGCCAGCTTTGCATCATCTTCTTGATTCTTTCTTTCAGGACATTTTGTCGAATAGTGACCATACTGGTGACAATTATAACACTGAATGTGGCTTTTGTCAGGCTTTCGACCACCACTTCTTCCTCTACCTGCAGCACCACCTCTTTGGTTGCCTTGGTTCTGGGTCCTTCTATGGTTCGACCAATTCGCCTCTTGCTGATTTCCTCTGCCTGTCGAATTGTTGTAGCTTCCTCTACCTTTGTCGACCATCTTTTCTTTACCCTTCTTATCTTTCACTGATTGAGCTTGCAAGGCCACATCATTCTTCGACTTGCTTGCAGCTCTTTCAGCCATTCTTTGTTCATGAGATTCAAGCGTCCCTTGAAGCTCTTCTTTCGTTACCTTCGACAAATCTTTTGATTCTTCTATGGCTACTACCACGTGATCAAACTTTGGAGCCAACGATCTCAAAATCTTTGAGACAACTGCTTTCGTCGTCAACACTTCTCCACACACTTTGATTTGATTCACAAGTTTCGTAACTCTTGTGAAGAAATCTGTTATGCTCTCATTGTCTTCCATCTGAAGCAATTCATACGCCCTTTTGTGAGTTTGTAACCTCACCTCTTTCACCTTCTCTGCGCCTCCAAACGATTTTTCCAGAATCTCCCATGCATCCTTCGCTGTTTCTGCATCACTAACTTTCTCAAAGTTATCTGCATCAACACATTGATGGATTATAAAGAGAGCTTTATAATCTTTCTTCTTCAATTCTTTGAATGCAGCCTTTTCTTGATCCGTCGCACCTTCTTCAAGAGTTGTTATTCCTTCCTTCATAAGATCCCACAAATCTTGATAACAGAAAACAACCTTGATTTGCTTGCACCAATTCTCATAATTATCTTTCTTGAGAATTGGAAGGTTTGCTGGAAAATGGCCGTTTGGATGATTCGTAGCCATCGCGTTCTTGCGATTTCTTGCCCTTGAATCTCTTAAACCGGAGCTCTAGATACCAGATGTTGGAATCAACCCAAAGACTATGGGAATTCCTACTATCACGCAGCAATTATACAGAAAGTAGAAAGAGAATAGGGAAGAAGAAGATGAATAGTGTTCTTGCTGCCCACAAACTGTGGGACTTTCTCTCTTCTTATTACTCACTCTGCAACTGCAGAATTCTGTGAGAAATTACAAAGTGTTGTAATTGATTGATTGATCCAAAATAATGAGGGAAACTCCCTATTTATAGAATTAGGTTTGCTTGCATCTCAAGACAAAGCCCAAACTATAAAAGCCCAAAATATCAAATCTAATCTAAATCATATCAAATCTAATATAATAAAAGCAAAATCTGAATCCCATCTAAATGAATCTGTCGAAACACTTTCGACAATTCGACACTAAGCAATTCGACTTCGACTTCGCCACTAGACAACAACCTGTTGTCCTCGACTTCGACACTAGACAACAACCTGTTGTCTTCGACTTCGACTTCGACAACAATGGATTACATTCAACAGTGAGGTGGTGTTGACTATATGCCTTGATTTATGTTTTATACATATGTTGTTATTTGTTCATGCTCTTAATTTTGCTGTCTGCTCAGTGTATATCTTATTTGATGCTCACTTATGGCTTTTGAGTCTTTATGATCACCTATGTTTGAGTCCAAGGGAAGGACTTGTGGTTGACTATACAGTCATATGCATTGCATTTTATTCATTTTGTATCATTTACTTCTGTACTTAATCTATGTTTCCCTTTTAGGTTGATTCCCTCTAGGATGTACATACTTAGATTCCTGACTTTAGACAGATACCTCTTAAGTAGTTTCCCTTAGGATAGTTTCCCTTAGGATGTTAACTTAGACAACTTACAGTTAGTCTCCCATCTCCCATGAGAGATTAGACGTGAGTCATCCCTAGTTGAGATGTAATTCTCCTACCCCATGATATAGTTGAGAGAAATGTAGATTCTTTTTCGCTTAAGAGAGGTATGTGGCATACTCGTCGATCCGATATCCGAGTCAGAGCCATTCTCTTAATGTAAAGCAAATATCCATCTTCCACATGTTTGTGGTGGTTCAGTCGAGTATTCTCTTTAAGATGACAACTTGTCTCTTCTCCTGAAACCAACCAACAAACATTGCTTTTATCTGTAGTCCGAACTACAGACGCTCTGATTTCTCAAGATCCCTTTGAGAATACGTAGGCACAAGGTCAATCCTTGGCGAGCAACATTTTCTTTTACACCCTTTTACCCCGTAGTGAGAGGAACTACGAATGCTCTGATTCCATTCCCGTCAGGATATGTAGGCACGAGATGCGATGTCTTGGCGAGCATACTTAGTGTATATACCCTTCGGTCTCCCTTTATCCTTTTCACCCTTAGCAAACAGATAACAAATAACAAATAACACAATAAAACAAGAGGTCCGTGTAGAGTACTACAGATATCTAGGATGCTAGCATCTTCCCTAGGTATAACCAACATCCGAACCTTAGATTCTCTTTTGCTTTGCATTCCATTGCATGTTTATGGGTTTATTTGTTCTTTTTCCCCTCCCCTTGGATAAATTAAAGATCGGTGGTGAATTATGATTTGTGATTCAAGTTAATTCATAGCTTGATATCCAATTCTCACCGCGACACTTGGCCGAGCTCTCTTGAGCATGAGGAAGTTTCATGGTTTTATGATAATAAATGAGAATGAATCGGGAGTCATTGGGACAAGATTGGTTTATATGTATTCAAAAAATTGAGTGATTTTAGTGGCATGGAAATTGTTTGATGAAATGACTTAAAGGAATGTATTTACTTGAAACACTATGATATTTGATTTTGTTTCTCAAGGACAGGGTGAAAATATTCTCAGGTTTTGTTTGAGAATTTGAAGGGAAGGAAAAGGAAGGACTTTGAAAAACAATTTTTTTTTTAAATATAAAGAAATATTTTATATTTTTTGAATTTTTTTTAATTGAATTATAATTAAGTGCTTATCATTAATATATTTTTAATTTTTAAAATAATATAAAAATATAAATTATATTTGAACATTTTGTTTAGCCTTCTAAAATTCTTCAAACCCTTCATCTAATATAATTTTTGGTTCTTTAAAGGCAAAATACCCTTTTTTTTGTCTCGTAACTTTAGCTCGGGGTCCATTTTGGTCCCTTAATTTTTAAAATGTTCAAATCGATCCCTTAAGTATTAAAAACAGAGCACGTTTGTCTTTCCGTCTGTTTCCGTTAGTGAGGGTTTAGAAAGAGTGTCAATGTGGCATGATTGATGGCTTACGTGTTATATTTTACCTTATGTGGCATGTGTCCATGCTATATTTTCCATTTGTGAACATAGTCATTTTTAGAAAGTCAAGGGAAGGAAGAAATTTATCGTGCAGTGAAGAACATCACGCAGTCAAGGGAAGTTGAAATCCATCGTTCATGAAGTTGAAAGCATCGTTGCAAACAGGTTAGAAATTTGATGCTTTGTACGATTTCAATCTGAGAAATTAGGTTTTTTTTTTTTTATAAATTAGGGCTTTACATGCTTTTTATAGCTTTATGGCGTGGTAGAAATTAGGGTTTTCAATATGAGAAATTTGTCACTTTATAATCTCGATTTTGAACTGACTAGGTGCAATGGACGAGTTTATAATAATAATAATTCATCATAGTGGTGAATTATTTGATGGAGATCTAAGAGTGTATGAAGGAGGGAAAGTTGATGAGTTGAAAGTAGATGTTGACAAATGGAGTTACTATGAGTTGATAGGTGAACTGAAGGAGTTAGGTTATAGGGATTTTGAGAAAATCTATTACAATGACCCGACATTTGGGATGAATGCATTGATTGATGATGTAGAAGCATTAGAAATAACTGATCTTTACAGGGTTCACCTAGGTGTAGACATTTATATTCAACACACACTTGATCAGCCTGAGTATTATGATGGGCCTATAGAAGAAGATGTAGAAAATGTTGCCAATGTCAATGGGGATTCTGATGTAGTTAAAAAAGTGCTTTCTAAATTGTATGAAGAAGCAATAAATGAAAATGATAAGTTTAATGAACCTGAGTTAGAGGCTGACAAGGTTGTGTTGGAGGCAGAAATAGTTGGTATAGAGGCTAAAAAAGTTGGTATAGAGGCTGAGAAGGTCATGTTGTGGCTCAAAAAGTTGGTATGGAGTCTGAGAAGGTTGTGTTGGAGGCTGAAAAAGTTGGTATGGATCATGAAAATGTTGGTATGGAAAGTGGTGAGGTGGATGATGCTCTAAGTAGTGATGATAGTGAGGATGCATTGTACAAGTATGATAATGCTCTAGAGGTAGCTTTTGATGATTCTTCTAATAGGAATGATGATATAGATGAAGATGAGTTGACAAATCTACCAGAACATGAACAGCATGAAGAGGGAGATGAGGGAGAATCCAAAAGCAAAAAGAGAAATGGGAAGAAGATAAGGGTGAATTTAAAGGGAGTGATAATGAAAGTGAAGATCTGGTGAGTGGGTGTGATAGTGATGATAGTTGTTGTGTTAAAAAAAAGGCTCACCCAATGTTTAAGATACAAAAGAACATGAATGATTTCAAATGGGAGGTAGGGGTTTACTTTAGTTTAAAAGATGATTTCAAGGAGGCAATAACATCATATGCTGTCCATAGTGGTAGAAATCTTAAGATCAGTAAAAATAACAAGGTAAGGGTGAGGGTAAAATGTAAGGATGGATGTGATTGGGAAGCTTCTTGTGCCAAATTGTCAATTGAAGAATCTTGGCAATTAAGGAAGGTGAATGATGTACATAGTTGTAGCAGGGATTATAATGTGAAGATGATGACTACCACGTGGCTGAGCAAGAGGATCAAAAAATCATTAAAAACCAATCATTAAGCTGGGTGATAGGAGGCCATCAACACCTTTTGTTTCTCCTGGACCTACTACAAGGCTAAGTGCTGCCAAGAATGTGATTAGCCCAACCACAAAGAGGACAACTCCAACTAAGAGGATCACACCCAAGAAACAATATTAGCTGTATTTTAGATGGTGTTTAATGGTCTTATGTGTATTTGTACCCACTTAGTCTTAAGTGTATTTGGAACCATTTTGTCTTGTTGTTTAATGGTCTTAACTGATATTTGGAACCACTTACTGTCATTTTATGTTATGGTAATGGATGTCATTTCGGAATGTTGTCATTTTGTGTAATGGATATGGATATCATGCTGTAATGTGTTTTGAACAAGTTTATTTGTTAATGACAATTATGTGTTATGACAATTATATGAAATGGTAAAATTCTGTGTTGAACAATTGAACAATGTTACACTGATATATTTCACTGCTAAATGACACAAGATTCAACTGATACAAACTAAAGCATTTCACTACAACATTTCAACTTATACAAACAAAACATTTCACGGCTAAATTCCCCTAATTTGGAAACTAATACAAACTTAAACAATTCAAATAATCATGAAAAAAACCACAACTGCTAATACTACAATAACAAACATCATCCAACATTTTTTCCACTTCAAAATCTTGTTCATCTCATTTTGAAGCTGCTTCATCTCCTTCCTTAATTCTTCATTTGTTAACCTAACTTTTTAAGACTCCATTGATGCATCATCCAATTTCTTTGCTAACTTTTCCAACCTAGACATTATAATTTGCCCTTTCTCATCTTGAACTTACTCATAGAACCATTCAAATACCCACACCCTGGTTGCATTGTTTCCTGCAATTTACAATGGATTATCAACACACAATGGATTATTCAAAATGTTATCAGCATACAAACTACTTGTACATAGGACATACATACCTTAAAATAAGAACAACCCCAAAAATGTTTTTCATAGCTCTTTGCCATTGTCGACCTACGAAGAATAGTTGTTTCTCCACAATGACAACTCAGCTTTCATGGAAGATTCGAGCTCGCAAACACATTGGAGTTAAGAATTTCATGGCGTTTCTGTTTCTTGGAGGATGAACCATACCCTGATTGCATGGAGGATCAATCCTAATCTTCATTTTCTGGGAATCAAAATCAATTTGACAAACCCTAACAAAGGAAACTGATGAAGAACGCAGTTGCACGCCTGAAAATGAAGAAGAAAAGACATGTCATCTGCCACGTCGTCATTCACAAACGCCCGTTTGGAGGACACAGATGGAAAGGACTCATTAGCTCCATTTTTAATACTTAAGGGATCAATTTGAACATTTTAAAAATTAAGGGACTAAAATGGACTCTGAACTAAAGTTAAAGGGCGAAAAAATGTATTTTGTCTTCTTTAAATTAGGAAAATTTTGATTTTTAAATAATAATAAATTTCCAAAACTCCGCACACCTAAATTCTTCTATTATTTTAACTCAATCTTTTCATTTTTTAAAAACCCTCCCCTTTTTTTTTTCAAACTCCCAAAAGAAAGCCTTCGTCTATTTAAGAGTATGAGGAAGAAAGAGTATAAGGAAGGAGGCGTGTGTTGTTCCTAATGATGTAACTGTAGCTTGCTAATTTCGACGCCAAGGATTTTGGTTCAAGAGCAAGGTCGAAACTTCGCCAGGACATTTCGACCAGAAGGTTTCTGGTGGAAAAGAGCATATCGAAGACAAATGGTACTTAGGGAAAGCATTGGCAGATCTTTCTAAGCATGAAGAATATTTTCGACAAGGAAAAGTAAACAATTTCGACAGATGTTTTGAAATTCAAATTTAGGAGGGAGTTTCAGTTTGAAATAGGACGCGTGGAGCACATCTAGTTGACGAATGCATGCAGAATGCCATTTGTCGCCATTAGGAGAAATAGTTGTTATTGGCGGTTATTTCGTTTGTGTATAAATAGGCAGTCTTATTGTTAGGATTGGTGGGTGTTCAATTTGTACAAGTTACTCAGAAATTACTCAAAGTATCAGCGTGTAGAGAAACGAGTTTTGTGTGAGAATGTACGTGATGTAAACACCATTTTCCATTTCAATGCAATTTCTTTAAGTCTTTTATTAAGAGTTTATCTTTTACTTCATGCAAGTTACTTTTCTGCATTTCACTTAGTATTTACCCTCTCAACCTTTTCGACGCTAGAGTCTTTACACATCTTTTATTAAAAGTCCCTTTAATTTCACGCAAGTTACATTAATGCCTTTTCCAGCCCTTTTCAACTTAGATTTCTCTTTTCTCAAAGCTTTTACTTTTTAGTCATTCTAGGTTTCTTGAAGAAAGTTTTTTTCATTCCTTTGCTTAGTTGAAACATGGAAGTCTATACAAGAAATTAATTTAGCACATGTCCTAGGATTTGTGTGGTCGATCCTGCAAGTTACTCAGTTTTATATGAAATTGATAGACCAGCGGTTGTTTACCATTTTTACCAGTAAACAAATTGGCACACCTGGTGGGACTATGCTAACTGTATAAAGACTTTTCTAATTTTTGAAAATCATCATTCATCAATCTCTTCCTCCTTAGAAAGCTTTGTTGCATGTTATTAAGAAGTGGTAAGGTTGCCACTACAAACGAAGAAAGACCAAGGAGAAGATATACTAGAAAGATAGCGACAAATACTAGTCAGCCAAACAATCCAAATCTTCAAGGGAGTGGTTCTAATCCACAGCCAAGTAATTCGAACGCATAACCTAGTAACACAAACCCTCAAAGTGTGTATAGGAATGACGTGGTACCACCCCCAGTCCCATCGACAGGGGAGCAAATCCCACCTCTTGTTATGTCTGACCCATCAATGGCAGGACCAGGATCGACATATATAAGGGCTTACACTCAACCTATTTTGGAATACATAGACCCACAAGCATCTAATCCCCAAACTCCACCAGGAGGAAGTTCGACATTTAGGCATCTTCCCCCTCCAGGATTTTCACAACCCTTACCAAGGAATCCACCTTATGGAATGCCAACGTTAGTAATGCAAAGCCTCCAAAATGCCCCCCAGTCTTCTCAGACAATGTAATGTCTTCGCCATTACAGGGGTCCGGATCTGGGATAAATGTGGGTCGAAACAGCCAAAGTGTAGGTCTAGGATATTCTACTCAAGGTCCTAGCCTAACAAACACGTCCGTACAATGTTTAAGACAACAAATGGATGAGAGTAATCTACAAATGGTGTAAACTTTGTCTCAAACTATGGGGGAAATTTTCCAGCCTTTGATTCGAAACACTACCCAAACCAACCAACAACTAACGGTGCAATTGGCACGCATGGCAGAATTTATGGGGATGCCAGCCCCTGTGCGAGGTGCGACGATGGTGGAGAATATCCTATGCCAAAACTTAGAAGTTATGCCTAAGGCCAACCTGGAACCCCCTAAAGTCGAACTCCCCAGAGCCGAACCACATAGGAACCATGGGCCAATTCCTGAAGAAGGGGAACAAGGGATAGTGATAGTAAATAGAAACCAGGACGCTGATCAGGTTGTACAACAGGTTCGACGTAACAATATAGCAGCGGATAACAACCTAGCAGCCATGGTCGACAGAATAATGGCCCGAAATGGGGTAAATTTTGGTTTTACTAGGCCAAACTATACCTCACCCATAGTGGATTATATCCTGCAATCAGAATTACCCCCTAGGACGAAAGTTTACTAAGTTCTCAGGGGATACAACTGAATCGACTGTCGAACACTTAGCCCGGTATATGATTGAGGCTGGAGAGATCGCAAATGACGAAAGTCTTAGGGTGAAATATTTCCCAAGTTCTCTCACCAAAAATGCTTTTACGTGGTTTACAACCCTGCCTCCTAACTCAATCTGTAATTGGACCCAATTAGAGCGCTTGTTCCATGAACAATTCTATATGGGGCAAACTAAGATTAGTTTGAAGGAGTTGGCCAGTATAAAACGAAAGTTTACTGAACCAATAGACGATTACCTAAACAGGTTTCTATTACTTAAGGCTAGGTGTTTTACTCAAGTTCCAGAACATGAACTGGTCGAAATGGCCGCTGGTGTCCTTGATTACTCTATTAGAAAGAAATTGGATACCCAGTATCTGAGAGACATAGCCCAACTAGCTGATAGGGTTCGACGGTTAGAACGTCTGAAAGACGAAAAGGCTAGGTTCAATAAGGGTAAAAAAAGTAGCTTATGTTGAATATAATGAGGATGTCGAAGGTTTATACGACGAACCATTATACTTCGACGAGAGTGAAGTAGACGTTGCTGAGTTAAAGCAAGGTCCTCCGTATGCTTGCAAAATGTTAGCTCCTTCGACTGGAAAAAATTCTGGCGAAGCAGAAAAGAATGATAAATTTCCCAAGAAAACATACACTTTCGATATCACTAAATGTGACGAAATTTTTGATTTGTTGGTAAAAGATGGGCAAATGATAGTGCCTCCTGGCGCCATAATGCCACCTTTAGAACAAAGAAAAAAGAGAGGATTTTGTAAGTACCATAATTTTTTGGGTCATAAAACTTCTCAATGTTTTCTTTTCAGGGATCTGGTGCAAAATGCTATTCAGGAGGGCAGGCTGAAATTCGGAGAGAAGAGCAAAAGTCAGATGAAAATTGACTCCGACCCATTGCCAACAGCAGAAGCCCATTATGCTGCGCCAGAGATACATATGGTGGAAATAACTGAAGATTTCACCAACAACGCTGTGATAGCCAAGGTTACTGAAGACCTTGACATTGATGCTGTGGAGAAACTCATGAGCAAGGTTGTGGAGAGTTTCGACAAAACCACTGAGGGTTTGAAAGATGAGACCAATGAGGGTTCCAACTTGATGCTGGTCACTAAAGAAACTGCTGAGAGTTTCGTTAAGATGGATAAGGCTGCTGAGGGCCTTGATGCGGACTTCTGCAATCTGCACCTTGGTGCTGATGTCGACATGGACATCAATATGGTCAAAATTAAGCAACATCAGACCATAGAGATGGATGAAGCAAGCTGCCAAGAGGAACGCAACAAAGTGGCGTATCCAAAACAGGAGGAAACTATCAATGAATTCCTTCACCGCTGTCAAAAGAAGGGATCATGCGTCATGTTATGCCCCAGATGCAATGCAATCTTCGACCAGAAAGCTGCCCATAATCTCGAAGGGATTAGGAAGGCTAAAGAAAGAAGGGAGCAGAAATCATCTCATGGTCAAAGGGTTTCGACCCTAGAAGGTCAGCTTCGACCCTCCCAGGGGCCAAACCCAATACCTTCAAACCAACAAGCAATGCACCAATGGGGAGCTGGATGAAACCTGTCGAAGGAAAGGAAAAAGGTCAGAGAAAGTGGCAGAAGTTTGATGTGGGCAGAGGTTCTTCAGTGGAATATCTAAAGGAGTTTCAGACTTCTAACAAATCAGCGTACGTTTCTGAAAACTATAAGGGAAAGAACCCAATGTCGCGATCTCAATGGAGGAGAGAGCAACGTCGAAGGAAGACTCTTAAAGAGGCCCAATCGAAGGATCAAGGAGAATCCAGCACTAATATCCCTACTGACAATAAGGGAGGGAATCTAGTGAGGGCTGACGAAAAACCCCTGTAGGACGAAAGCTGTTTGCCTCTAAAGAGGATAGACCTGAGAAGACTGTCGAAGACGATGACGAAATGACAGATAACTTCGACTCTGAATCTGATACTTCTCTTGACATCATTGTCAATATGGTATCTGTGATGCCCAGAGAGTTCGACCAGCTCACAGAAGTCGAAGATTTAGATGCCTGCACTGAGGCAGAGATGGCAGCACACAAGCCAGTGTGCTACTACATTATGAACAATGGGTGTGTCGAAGAGCAGAACGCTTTCTTCGAGCGACCCACAAAGGAGATGAGAAGTCACCTAAAGCCACTCTACATTACTGGCAAGGTGGAGAATGTGCCAATAAATAAAATATTAGTTGATTGTGGCGCGACAGTGAACTTGATGCCACACTTCTTACTGAGCAAGATTGGCAAGTACGATACTGACACTAATCCACATAACATGGTTCTTTCGAATTACGAAGGGAAAGTTGGCTCGACTCTGGGGGTGATACAAGTAGACTTAACAGTGGGAACAATCACTAGGCCTACTGTCTTCATGGTAGTCGAAACAAAGGCCAACTACAATTTGCTCTTAGGTCGAGAGTGGATACATGGCATTGGCGCTGTACCATCTTCGATGCATCAACGCATCACCATCTGGAGGCCAGACGGCATAGTCGAAAACATTGAAGCTGACCAGGGGTATTTTAAAGCACCAATCAATCATGTGGACAGACGTCAGTTTGACAAACACTTGGCTCACATTGCCCCCTGTGGTCCAGCAGGTTTTGAGTTTGTCCCAGACGACGAGACATTTTGTTCATTATACTTGCATCCCGTCGAAGGCTTCCATTGGGATAAGGAGGTGCCAGGGGAGAGACTTTCGTACCTTAGTGAGCCTACAATAGATCCCACAGGGTGGGGAAGCGAATTCAGTGATAATGACTGAATTCGAAGCATTAAGAAGAATTTCGGCCTACATGACTGAAACCAGATTACAAGCGGCTTTGGAAGCTGCTGACGAATATATGGCTGGCGAAGCCAATCTTGAATTCCACGAAGAAGGTCCTGGTAAGGACTTCGACCCAGAACCACCTGATAAGGTTTAGGGTGTAGAACAAGGCCAGAGGCTTGACGCTATTTATGACGAGGAGCCTTTGGGATTTGAGAAAGATCCGCTGGCGACTAATGTTAAGATGCTGGAGAAAGATCCGTTAGAAGAAATCGACCTAGGCAAAGGGCCAACTAGAAGGCCAACGTATGTTAGTGCCAAGCTTGACCCACAGCTTAAGGTCGAAATTACCCAGTTGTTGCAGGAGTTTAAATACTGTTTCGCCTGGGACTACAATGAGATGCCTGGTTTGAGAAGAGAATTAGTCGAACATAGGTTGCCAATCAAGCCTAGGAAGAAGCCAGTCAAACAGAGTCCAAGGCGGTTTGCCCCAGAGATTCTTTCCAAGATAAAGGAAGAAGTCGAAAGACTCCTTCGATGCAAGTTTATCCGCACTGCCAGGTATGTCGAATGGTTAGCTAACATTGTGCCTGTCATTAAAAAGAATGGTTCCTTGAGGGTTTGCATAGACTTTAGAGATTTAAATTATGCAACTTCTAAGGATTAGTATTCTATGCCGGTGGCAGAAATGCTAGTCGATTCCGCTGCATGACATGAGTATCTCAGTATGTTAGATGGGTACTCTGGTTATAACCAAATATTCATTACCGAAGATGATGTCCCTAAAACAGCTTTTCGATGCCCTGGAGCCTTAGGCGCCTACGAGTGGATGGTGATGCCTTTTGGCCTCAAGAATGCTGGGGCAACATATCAACGAGAAATGAACTCAATCTTCCATGATTATATAGAGACTTTCATGCAAATATATATTGATGATATTGTGGTTAAGTCCGTTTCAGGGAAGAGTCACTTAGACCACCTTCGACACTCCTTTGAAAGGATGAGAAGGCATGGTCTTAAGATGAATCCTCTTAAATGTGCGTTTTGTGTGCAGGAAGGGGATTTTCTAGGCTTTGTGGTCCATAAAAAGGGGATTGAGATCAACCAAAATAAGACCAAGGCCATCATGGAGCTGAAATCGCCATCGACAAAAAAGGAGCTGCAGTCGCTGCTGGGCAAGATCAATTTCTTGAGGAGATTCATATCAAACTTAAGCGGGAAAACACAGGCCTTTTCACCATTGCTTCGATTCAATAAAGACGGATTCGAATGGGGGCAGGAGCAGCAGGCAACCTTCGAAAAGATCAAGGAGTACCTGAGTCATCCCCCAATTATTTCCCCACCTTGTAGGGGTAGAAGTATGAGATTGTACATAGCTGCATCAGACAAAACCATAGGGATCATGCTGGCTCAAGAGGATGAGGATGGCGTCGAAAGAGCCATTTATTACCTCAGTAGAGTTTTGAATGATGCAAAAACTAGGTATAGCATGATAGAAAAATTATGCCTATGCTTGTATTTCTCTTGTACAAAATTAAAGCAATATATAAAGCCAGTTGATGTTTATGTTTCATCTCATTTCGATGTTATTAAGCACATGTTGTCAAAACCTATCTTGCATAGTCGAATTGGTAAATGGGCACTAGCATTAACTGAGTACTCTTTAACGTATAAGCCTCTGAAGGCGGTTAAGGGGCAAGTAGTGGCAGACTTTATAGTCGACCACTCCATAAATGAAAACATGTTGAATTATGTAGAATTGGAACCTTGGAAGTTATACTTCGACGGATCCAGCCACAAAGATGGGACAGGCATATGAGTGCTTGTTATTTCTCCTAATAAAATTCCAACAACACTTAAGTATAAAATCGAAGGCCGTTGTTCTAACAACGAAGCTGAATATGAAGCTTTAATTGCTGGACTTGAAGTATTGTTGGAATTGGGGGCAACTCATGTCGAAATAATGGGAGATTCAGAGCTGGTCATAAAACAAGTTACCAAGGAATACAAGTGCATAAAAGAAAACTTGATCATGTACTTTGTAGTTGTCAATCGACTGCTGAAGAAGTTTGACGCAGTTAGTTTTTGACACATCCCTAGATTGGAAAACCAGGTCGCTAAGACTTGGCCCAGATTGCATCAGGGTATAAAATTTCAAATGATAAACTTCAAGATGCAATCGAAGTCAGAGGGAAGGTGGTGTCAGTAGGATTAGCCCCATCAAACTTGGAAGAAACTAAGCTTAGATACGCTGATGAAAACAATTTCGCAACTCTGGCAGTTGATAGCATAACTGACAAGGATTGGAGAAAACCAATAGTAGATTACTTAAAGAATCCAATATCTTCGACAGAAAGAAAAATCAAGTATCAAGCTTTGAGTTATGTCTTGTTGGGTAATAAATTATTCAAAAAGACTCCCGAGGGAGTATTGCTTAAGTGCCTTAGTGAGGCAGAAGCATATTTGGCCCTTTCAACTATCCATAATGGCGCCTGTGGGGCACATCAGGTAGGCCACAAAATGAAATGGTTGTTGTTTCGACAAGGCATGTATTGGCCTACCATGTTAAAAGATTGTGTTGAATTTGCTAAGGATTGTCAAGAATGTCAAGTCCACGCTGGCATTCAACACGTCCCTGCAAGCGAATTACACTTTATTGTGAAACCTTGGCCTTTTAGAGGATGGGCTTTAGATTTGGTTGGAGAAATTCGACCAACATCATCTAAAAATCATAAGTACATTTTGGTGGGTATTGATTATTTTACCAAATGGGTCGAAGCTATCCCTTTGCCAAATGTTGATCAAGAAGATGTGATTGAATTTATCCAGAAACACATCATCTATAGGTTTGGAATCCCAGAGACAATTACAACAGACCAAGGATCAGTCTTCACTGGTCGAAAAATGCAAGAGTTTTCTAAAGAAATGGGATTCAAACTTTTAACGTCCACACCTTATTATGCTCAAGCTAATGGCCAAGTCGAAGCGGCAAATAAAGTAGTTATTGGGCTGATAAGAAAGCATGTGGGAAAAAGGCCAAGAAATTGGCATAAAACTTTGGACCAAATTCTATGGGCTTGTCGAAACTCTCCTAAGGAAGCTACAAATGTTACACCTTTTCGATTAACATATGGCCATGATGCGGTCTTACCAGTTGAAATATATTTGCAGTCAATAAGGGTTCAAAGACATCATAAAATTCCATCAGATGCATATTGGAATATGATGATAGATGAATTAGTTGATTTAGACGAAGAAAGGTTGAACGCGTTAGAATTATTGAAAAGGCAAAAGGAAAGAGTGGAGAAATTCTACAATAAAAAAGTAAAAAATAAAGTTTTTTCGATTGGTGACTTCGTGTGGAAAGTGATCCTTCCCATGGATCGAAAAGATAGACTTATGGGAAAATGGTCCCCTAAGTGGGAAGGACCTTTTCAAATCATACAAGTATTTTCCAATGGCGCTTATGAAGTCGAGGAGTTGGATAAAGATAAACGAGTATTAAAAATAAACGGGAAATATTTGAAAAAATACAAGCCCACATTACAAGAAGTAAAGATAACAGTCGAATAGTCATGCACAGGAAAATAAGCAACATGGTGAATTGAAATTCTTTTCGCCAAATAAAAGTAGCTCAAATGTCATTACAAAAAGGCCAAATAAAAATTACAAATATTCAAACAGGGAAAGATGCTTTCAGCTTTTCGAATTTGGATTTTTGAATTTGAAGTTGACGCTCACAAAGGGCCTTGCCATTAGAAAGCTCCTCGATTTCCTCACCAAGTTTTCGAGCCCTACCAACATAATGTACCCCAACCTCAAGCTCTTTGGTGATTTCCTCTTGGTCGATTTGTTGCAGTTCTTTTTGACGCCTCTCCGCCTGAGAAATTTTGTTCTGAAGAACAACAATTTGTTTCTTCCACTTGAGGATGTTTTCACTACACAGAGTTGCTTCTTTCTGGTTTTGTTCAGAAGCTCTTTCTAGCTCAGTCACTTTGTTAGACGAATTTGCAGCAGCATCCCACTCAGCAAGTTGGGTTTCTGTCTTATTTTCGTGCTTCTTGGAGTAATACCGAAGCCGGTTAAAGTCTGCTACTACAAGATCTATTAAAGTAGTCAGGTCCAGAATAATATCGGTGACTTCAGGAGGAGCCTCCAGGACATTAATTCGCTTTAAGATCTTCTTTAGGTTAAAGTGAGCAGATGAGTCATTCTCCAAAAGTTGAAATAAGTCGATATCAAGGATGTTTTGTCGAATATAGGCCAGAGTTTCGTCCATGGACTTGGCATCAGATGTAGTTCCTGAGGTGGTCGAACTACTGATGCTAGTGTCAGTAAAATTATAGCGGGAACTAAGCATGTCCTTTAGGTACTCAAATGGTCTTTGCACCTTCAGATTGTTAAGCTCCTCTTGAGAAAGACGGGTCGAAGTTGTAGCGGTCGAAGCAGTTTTATTTGGTTCACCAAGGTTCTCTTTGTCGCTTTCTCCTTCTTCGTCTGTAGCAGCTGGGGGAGTTGGTGGCTCTTCGGCTATTTTCCTTCCCTCTTCTTCGCCATCAGTTTCAGTCTCTTCATCCTTTTCTTCGCCAGCACTGTGTAAGCGGCGAGGGGAGTGGTCCTCAGGATCATCATATGTTGTGGGCACAGCAGTAGGCATCACAATATCCCTGCCAGTATCGACTAAGGCATCAGCTTCAGGACCAGTTTATTCTTCCACTACGCCTTGTATTTGTTCAGAGATCGCAGTGGGCTGATTTACTTCAGTAGCTTTGTCGAATCCTTAGGAGAAGGTTTGGAAGTGCTGGTTGGCTTGTAGGTAGGATCGCTGCTAGTCTTTGGAAGAACTTGGACCATGGGATGGCCGTGAGTATCGACAAGGACCTGAAAGATAAATGGATTAAGAGAGGTGATCGGTAAATAGCAAGTGTACTATTTAACAATGTAGTAATAATTGGGGTTATCCCCAGAGTCGGTCTCTCGAGGACTGCGCGTCAATGTAAGTGCAGATGCTAATTCAATTAAACAAAAGTTTTCTTTAGGGTAATGTTTGGTTGAGAGAATTATAATAACAAAATAAAATAAGCAGAATAATAAAAAGTTCTTTTGACAAATATGATGAGATATGCTAGGGGAGGTGTATAAATTGCTAGTAAGAACCCGAAATTATCGTCAGAGATATATGTCTCAAAACCTTAATTTTACTAACCCTCAAATATTTTTCTTAAATTCCTTTAAACGAAAAACCTTTGATATTCTCCCTTGACCCAAATTCCTTAGCAATCAAGAAAGAACATCAAGCAATAGTTCTGACAAAGTTGTTTTTAGTCACTACGGGATATCCCAATTCCTAGGCAATATCTACCGTAATGTTATTATGCAAAATCAACGGATTGGTTTTTAGGCCAAATCCTTAATCGTAAATCGTTCCCAATTTAACCGATCGAAAAATATAAAATAATTTGCACAATAAAACATTAAGGTAAGAAAACATAAATTCATCAAATAATTCAACAAAGGTTAATTACATCACAATTTAGGGACACCCCCTAGCATTGGGGGGTTTAGCCTCTCATAATATTCGAAACAAAAACAATAATAGGATTAAAGAAAGACATTATAAATTGATCGGAGAAATTTGATCATTCAATCGCTTCCGCTCATGAACAATCTCCTTCTCCAAATCTCCTTGATCGCATCCACTATCGTAAAATTGTTCCTCCAGTCAAAAGTCCTTTTTTCCTTCCTAAAAACTCATCTAAATAGTATCAAATCATTCAGATCGGTCGAAAATACCCAAAGCGCCCCCACAACTTAATATATGGAGGAAATATGAAAAAATTCAGGAAATCAGCGTCAAAGCTGACACGGGCCGTGTCAGCCAACACTGCCGGCCGTGTCAGCTTGCTGGATTTTATAACCGAAATTGTTTCGATCATAACTTTTGATCCGTAAGTCTGTTTTGGTCCCCGTTCGAAGCGTCGGAAAGCTAATGAGGAGATCTACAACATAGTACAGACAAGGAACTTGGTTGCCCAATATTTTTCCATGCTTGTTGAATTTTAGGTCCAGGCATCCTCTGCTTCATTCCAAAAACTCTTCTAAATCCCCAGAACTTCCATTTTCTTCGCAAGAGTCCTTTGGGCTTTTCCACTCAGACCTGAAACCATTGAAAACTACCAAACCAAAGCAAAAAATGCAACATAATTGAAATAAAACAACAAATCATAAAATGCGAGAATAAAATACGAAAAGTAAAATTGAATTAAAAAATAATGAAAAGACAAACAAAGTGCTACCGATTTTATGGATTCATGCCGAATAATTGACGAAAAACTAGTAGAAATGGTGACCGATCACAACCCCAAACTTATCTCATTGCTTGTCCTCAAGTAATGCTCGAGACAGTAGAAAGGTCACCCCCGAATTAATCAAAATTTTCTTACCACAACACCGCTGAGATCTTTCGCGACTATCTTTCCACTTTTCTTTCAACATTTCCTTTTTACCTGAATTTTGACGGTCCGCTACACTTCCACATCAAAGTACCTCTTTACCTGTCAGCTTTTCACACTCTCACCAAATCTCCCGGGTTAAAGTGTTTACACTCAATAATCATAACATGCAAAGTCAACTCATAAGCTTGAATAACATCTATTTTCATCTCATACGCACACAACTCACACTTTTTGAGGGCTTTTATGGCTGTAACGGAGCTTAGGGACAAGGTGGGATAAACAAACAAAAGGGAAAAATGAGTGGTTTTTTTGGCTCAGACTCAGTGTCGTCATTCTTATCACCGTGTTATTTGTTCTGTTTCATAATCAAGGGTATCAGGCACTATTTTGCTAGGATTCTTTAGTTTCTACTCAATTGTTTCTTTGAGCTTACTTTTTTAATTCTTCAAACTAAATCCTCCTCTAGGTAAGTGCTTTCTTCTTTCTTTTCTTTTTTTTTTCTTTTTCAAAACTTTTCATTCTTTTTTTTTCTTTTTGCACTTACCTAGTTCTTATAGGTATCCTAACCCTAAACTTAGAATTTTTCACAGATCAAATATCAACAACACTTATCTGAGCAGGGTGAGGGAGTGTTTGGGCTCATGGTTTAATTATGCGGTTAATAAACAAATAAAGGGAAGAAGGCTCGAGGGGGTTAACGAAGGATAACATAAAAAGGGATGGCTGGAAAGGCTCGGGGTTAAAAATAAACAAGTGCCTCAGTGTGTATACGTGTGCATTGAAATTCCAACAGATAAGTACGCAAACTAAAAGTGACAGAGACATACCTGAAGAACTCTCATGATGATAATGTATTTGGCTTTTTATGATCCTCACCATGTTTGGTATAACTTACAGGTTTCAAGGTACTTTTAGTGTGATGTAGCTTCATCTCGGTCTCGGGTGCACAGTACTCCAGTATCAGTCTGGTGTCAGAAAGTCGCGTCCAATCATTCACTTCAGTAGTACCAACTTTCACGGGTTTCATGGAGATCAAGTAGGGGTTGCATCTTCTCATCCACTAGCTACAAGCCTCATCATTCATAAGGCACAAATACCTTCAATCTGTAACACACGAAATACAAAACACACCAATCAACGGTACGAAGATGAAATAACACAAATAAAAATACTGAAAGCAATAAAACCCCCCCACACTTGAACTAAACATTGACCTCAATGTTTTTGAATAAGCTAGAGAGGGAAACTCACAGAGCCTCACTGCGGAGGGACAAAGTTATATAAACTGAACGCCTGTCAGATACGGGTCGTGTCAGGATTCTGTTCTCAATCCAGTAGGCTTGACACGGGTGGTCGTGTTAGCCTACTGTTTTTTTCAGTAGGCCTGACACGGGCCGTGCCATCTGACACGGGCCGCGTCATCTGACACGGGCCGTGTCATCTGACACGGGGGCCACGTCATCTGACACGGGCCGCGTCATCTGACACGGGCCGTGTCATCTGACATGGGTGGTCGTGTTAGCCTACTATTTTTTTTCTCCCGTTACAGTAGAGCTGACACATGCGGTCGTGTCAGCCTACTTGTTGCGGTGAAAATCGGATAACAAGCTATTAATTAACTTGCATCATTTTCTTTTACAACCGACTTTGATTTATCCAAAGGAAAGGTTCAAGATCGAGAAAAACCTAAAGGGGGGAGATCTAAGGTTCGGGGGTTGGTTACGCCTAGGGAAGGTATTTGCACCCTAAACGTCCGTAGTACTCTATGGGAACCTCTTGTTTAATGTTTGTGTTATTCTATATTCGCTTGCTCAGATAAATCTGTACTAAGACTAAGGACCTAAGTATGTACACTAAGTTTACTCGCCAAGACGTTGCATCTTGTGCCTACGTATCTGACTAAAGAATCAGAGCAACCGTAGTTCACCGGATGGGGTAAAAGGGTGGAAAGCTTGAAAGCAAAGCTTGTGAGGATGGATTGGTTAGGATTAAAGAGATTAATGGCTATCTCTTGAAAAGATTGTGAAAGTTTAAAAGTTGGTGAATGAGATGAGATTAATGGCTATCTCTTGTGTAGGTTAAAGGAGGGTTTAAAGGTTATAAGAGATTAATGGCTATCTCTTAGAAAGGCTAGTTTTAAAAGAGTAATGAATGGTTACCTATGACTATGGGGTCAAGGGAGGGTAGTGAGCTTTCTATGATCTTGAAATCAATAGAAAAACTTTTCCTTTGGAAAGAATGGGGGAAATAACATCTTATAAATAAGAGTTATGGAAGAGTTGAAATATATGTAATATATAAGAGTTCAATAAAACAGTAATCAAATAATCATGAGATGTGCTTAAAAAATGAACATAGCAAACAATGAGTGAGTGATCAGAAGTGAATATAAGTGTGGACATAGCAAGTGGTAAGCAAGTGATCATAAAGTGTAGCATGAATATGAACATAGTAAATAGTGAGCATTTAACCATATTCACAATTGGAAACAAGGCATTTGAAAAACAAGTTGTTCATTAACAGATAGCAGAACAACACAAACTTGCATGGCAAGAGTTATGATAAAGTCAGAGACAGAACTTCACAAACCAAATGCATTCATAGAAGAATCAAGTCGCAAACAGTAATTACATGAGCATGGCAATCATAGCATGGAAAGCAAACAGAGACAAAAGAATCTACTCATGTGATTTCAAACAGAAAGCAAACACATTTTCATGGCAAGGGTTTCATGAATCACAGCATAGTTAAAAAAACAGTAACACCTTTTAAAAATAGTGAGCACAAGAATATGTCAAGCCTAGCAGCAAATGTATTCTAACAGTTTGAGAAACAAAGCATTGGGAACATATAGCATAGCAAACAGAAGCCAGAAAGTACAGACAAAAATTCTCGTTATGAAGTTCAGGAAGCAATGTTCAAACAACATTCACAAATTATATAACACACTTAGGGAAATGCTTCTAACAATTCAAGAACACAATTGAAAGAAATAAGAAATAAGAAACAGAATTTATATTGTTTTGAAATTATTAAAAAAAAGCATATAGAAAAGAAATGGAAAATAAAGGTTGAAAATCAACAAAATAAAAAAGAAATGTAAACCCCAGAAAAGGGGTGGCTTGCGCCACCTATTCCCTCAAAGGGAGGGTAGCTTGCGCCACATCCATGAAGGTGGCTGGTGCCATGATGTAGCATGGCTGGCGCCATGGTTTTCCATCTCCTTATTATATTATTTCATCTTAGTGAGTGGTTATTATATTATTAATATTAGGTGGTGAGTGATATATTATATTAATAAAACTATGTGGCGGGAGCGACCAAATCAAATGTGGCGAACGCCACCCAGTCTCATACATTTATTTTCATTTCTTTTTACGAACACGAACAAAACCAGACGAACCGAACGTGATTAAATCAACACAAAAATGAAAAACAGCATGATGATTATTCACAGCAATACAATAATCAAACAGAAAGCATATGATACCATGATATTCAAACATTAAGCAAAACAACCATAAAAACCAGACAGTAGTGGAATGGAAATGATAACAACATGGTGCAAATACGTATTACATAATCAACATGCATAAAAAAAATAGAAAGAGTTAAGGTGATACCTAGTGGAGCAAGTCCACTGCTTCTTTACAGGCAAGTGTTTATGGAGATGGTGGATGCTTTCCTCCTTTAACTGCTATAGAGCCAACTTCTCAGCACGAAACAAGAACTTTTTAAAGTGTGGGAGATGTGAAGTGTTTACGGGAAGAAAAAGGTAAGTTCTTGCAAGACTTGAGGGTGACTTGCAGAACTTAACAAAATGGGAAAGTGGAGAGGTTTTGATGAGTTCTTTTTTTTGTGTTTTCTTGGAGTGTTGGTTGTGATGTTTCTGGGTTACAGAGGAAATGAAAAATAGTGAAGTTCTTGCAAGTTTTGGAGTGTCACTTGCAAGATTATGGAAGGGAGAGTTAGAGAGAAATTCTTGGTAATTTCTGGTGTGTTGAACAAAGGAAAAACGACATCCTTTTATAGGCCAAGCAAATGGATCCGGGTGTTGTAAATATAGTGGATAATTGGTTTATCCATAGGATAAGAAATTAGGGTTTGTGTATCAACATCCTCAACCGTTGATCTTGGTCAATCACCATGCAGGATAAGTGCAGCGGAGGAGGTGGTGGTACAGTCTGTGACTTTCATCCTTTGAGGGTTATTCCAAAACCACCTTTTAAAGTGCCATGAGAGAGAAATAAAAAAAGAGTAATAATTTGAATTTTGACATACGGGTTCTCTGCTCATGCATGCAGGATTCTTGTGTTGGACCACCTTGTTTCACCAATCCACTATGGTATCTCAGCATCCTTTTGGCTTCAACAGGAATGGATGAGCTCAAATAGGTAACATTTACGAAACTTGTTTTCAAAGCAAAGCATCTTCAGATTTTCCAAATGGCACAAGAATTATCTAGATGCATAGGGCCTTGTTGCAATACGGGAGCAAAACTTTGAATGTTGTCCTTTGATCCAAATGACATATTTTGGGCCCATTAGAAATTTAAGACAAACCATATGTCCATGACCAAAAGAGAAATGTCACGAAAACACTTAGGATTGCAAAATTAAACTCTCCCATGGCACCACTTTGATATGTTACACCTTGATGAATATTTATCTCCATGAAAAATTATTGCACTTGAGAAAAAAATCTTTAAGGCTCAAAAATGGATTCCAAGGATGTTTGTTATCACATAGCATAATTTCTCAAGATTTGGGATCATACTTTGCTTGACATGAAAGGCAATGGTTGACTTGCCTTGGTGAAACATTTGATTTCTTGTTGAAAAAGTCTCCTTGGATGCATGTAGATTCAAATGGTTGCATTTGGCCAAAAGATGTCTTAGGGAGTCCTTGCTGTCTTTATGTAAATCCTATCTTTCACTAATAAAAGAAACAACTTGCAACAAGAAATGGTTAGTTAACAATGCATACACGCTTGAGGTCTAAAGGTAGATGCAAGAAAATATGACATCTAAGGGGTAAAATTTGGGGTACAACACTACTGAAATTCAATTTTTCTTCACTTTTTTCATGCCTTTTCTCGCCCTCCTGACACGGGCCGTGTCCGGTGACACGGGCGGCCGTGTCAGGACCCTGTTTTTCACATTTTTGTCGTATTTTCGACGTTTTCTTTGTTTTTTCTCTCTTTGTTTCCTCTGCTCTACTAGTGCCGCATCTGTGAGTACCTAACAAAACAAAATAGACAAACAAACAAAAACAAAATGATTAGCAATAAAACGCGTGGGTTGCCTACCACGAAGCGCTTCGTTTAACGTCGCATGGTTCGACGGGTTACTCCCCAATGCTATGGGGGATGCTTCAGCTTATGCTTTTTGTCGCTTGACCTTTCCGCAACAGAGCTCCTGTCATGTTCAGTAATACGAACTACTTCTTGCCTCAAGTCAACTCCAACTTCCTTATCCTTCCTTCTATGTTTCTTTCTCTTCTTTCTTTGATGTTTCTTCCTCTTCTTTACTTCTTGATTGGATTTTGGAGTCTTACTAAGTGCAATAGATGACTCAGATGGTGCAACCTGATGGATTATTCCAGATACTTTTTCAAGAATTGGTTTTGAGCTTTTGCTTTTTCCACTATTCGGATCATTCCAACTGCGGGGTGATTACTTTCCTCTTGACCTTGCTTATCGAGTTCCAACACTTTCAAGGTTACTTCTTCCTCAAAATATTTCAAGGTTAAAGCACCAGCCTCAATGTCCACACTGCACCGACTAGTCATCAAGAATGGTCGACCTAGTATGATACTCGTCTCCTCATCCTCAGGTAGATCAATGATCTCAAAGTCTACTGGATAGGTGAAGTTATCAATAGTCACAAGTACATCTTCTGCTAAGCCGTACGACCGCTTGGTTGTGAGGTCGGCAAACTTCAGATTTGTTCCCGTTTCACTTATTTTCTTTATACCCAACTTTTTGAAAATTGAGTGGGGCATGAGACTCACGCTAGTACCCGAATTAATCAAGACTCTCTTAAACGTTATGTCCTTTATGGTACAGGGGATTGACACAGAACCATGATCTTTTCGTTTGATTGGAATTCTCCTACCTTGTGATCCCCCACTACTCTCCTCAATTAGACTCTTTACCTCCTCTCCACTAGGTTTCTTTTTTCCAATGACCTTCTTCATGAATTTCTTGTATAGAGGCATTTGCTCAAGTGCTTCAAAGAAGGGCATATTAATCTCTAACTTTTTTTACCAATGAGCTGAATTTCTCAAAGTCTTTTTCTGGAGTCTCCTTCTTTGTCACTCTTAAGGGGTACGGTAACTTGATTTTAGGTTTAACCGCTTCTTTTCTCTTATCTTCGGTTGGTCTGACTTCTTCTTCTGCAACTTCCTGGCTCCTTGTCGTAACAACATTGACATTCTCATGACTCTTCGGATTTGGTATGGTGGCAGTTGGGATGGCGCCTGGTGCTTGAGAATTTGCAACTTGTTGAGCTATCTGATCCAATTGAACCTCCAGATTCTTTATGGAGGCTGTGGTATTCCTATAGCTATTCCGGGTCTCTTCCTGAAATTGCATGTTATGAGCTGCCATCTTCTCAATGGCAATCTCCCATTATGCTTTTTGGGGAGGTTGTTGCTACTGTGGGTATTGTTGTTGATTCTGATCTTTCCAAGAGAAGTTAGGATGATTCTTCCACCCTGGATTATAAGTTTGCGCGTAGGGATTATTCTGCTTCAGGAATTTTATCTCTTCAATTTTTTGCGGAGTCGCAACACAATGTGCAGTATAATGGGGTCCAGTACAAATCTCACAACTAATGGGTTCACCAGTTTGAACTTGTGCCACACGTTGAGTACCCACATTCATAGCCTTTAACCTTCTTTCAACTTCCGCCGCAATCTTATCTTCCACCTTCACAACCTGATTATTCAACTTCAAGTCAATCACACCCTAAGATTTACTCACACTTCATTGAAAACTACCAAACCAAAGCATAAAATGCAACATAATTTAAATAAAACAACAAATCATAAAATGCGAGAATAAAATACGACAAGTAAAATTGAATTAAAAAACAGTGAAAAGACAAACAAAGTGCTACCGATTTTATGGATTCATGCCGAATAATTGACGGAAAACTAGTAGAAATGGTGACCGATCAAGAGGTAACATAAGTAAACTGCCTTTTAGCGTCGAAATATAAAAATAAGAAAAATCATGCCTTGGGAATCTCAATCCTAAGACTAGAGCTTTCGCTCTCTGCTGGAACAGAGGTAACTTTCTCGTCAGGATTTTTGAGGGGAGTTTTTTCCAATATTCTGGAAGCAGGGGGTTTTTGTGGTTGAGGTTTGGTTGTTTTCTTTTTCTTCCTTAGAGGTTTCGCTTGGTCTGGTGATTCATCGCCATCAGTGTCAACAGCTTTGACTTCAGGTGCTTTCTCTTTCCTTTTCTTTGGCATCAGTGGAGGTCTTCGACTACCCTGTGGAACAAAAGAGATTTTATTAGTATGTCAGAAAATAAGAAATATGTATTGGCCGAAAGGAAAAGTAAAGTGATACCTTCGCCAAAGGCGTCTTGGTAGTATCTTTTGGGGTTTCTGCATCTCCTGCAGTTGACGCTTCGCCAGCAGCCGACTTCTTGGTCGTAATCTTGACAGCTGGAAAAGAAAGGAAGAAAAGGTTTAAACATAATGTAACATATATGTGTATAGGTAAATGAAAAGGGGGGTCAAGCATCTTCCCATTCCACACCTTCATATATAGGAGTTTCCACGCGAACGTGTTCTAGGCCAATATGAAGGTGGCCTTTGAAATTGTCCAAGGTGTACTTAGTCGGAACCACTCGCTTAGCACGTTTTTGATATTCTTGGCGAAGAAGTTTCATAGAGTCCCCACAAGTGAACCAATCTGGAAATGGAGGGCTAAAAGCCACGCCAAATTCAGCAGATGGTAGTGGGGGAAATCTTGGTCGATAGAGGTTAAAGGCTACCTCATAACGTTGTTCTGGTCGAACATACGCAGGTAGTTTTAACTCATCCAGTTTTCTGGTAAATTTTTCTTTCAAAGTCACAGCTGCTTCGCTTATGGTTCGACTAAGTTCATTGGGCCTATAGGCAGTTTCAAAGTATTTCTGGAAAGCTTGGATTTCTTTGATGTGTCTTAAAGTACCTTTCTTTGTCTTGTCCTGCACAAGGGCAAATGCTCTAGTCAGTTGAATGGTGAAAGAAGGCACGTTGAAAAATTGAGAGTCATAATAAGCCCTCCACCATTCGTCAAACTCTTGAGTGCAGAGGAAGTTAGGTCGAAAGACCACTGGTTGGATTTCGACCAAATTTGAATACTTCGCCAGCAACTCAGAGCACTCATCTTCTGTATGGGTCATATTATAGTGAATCAAAGAACCTTTTCTTGAAAAGATGGGTTTTGGTTTTATTTGTATCAACCCAAACTGTCGAGAGACCAGATTGGGCTGGTAATTGACAAGGGAAACCTTTAGCTTTGAGGGAGCAAGTCTGGAAACTAAAAGTCTAGGAGTGAGAAAAGATTCCCAGACATTAAGGAATTCATCTTCTAGATCTTTTGACTTAAACGGGAGTTTTCTGGTAAACCATGTAGATCTAACCTTTCTATCAGCAAAAGGGGCCATGTTGGGGGTGAAGTTGTGACGTTTAGCAAACATCATAACATAGCTGGTAAAGGTTTGGTGAAGGCTGAGACCTTCGTCATGGGGTGTTAACTGCGCCAAACGGATGCCTTCGACTCTTCTATCCCCCAGAACAGCTTCGTCTACAGTTGACTTATTGGGAAGGGAGGCTTCGAAGGTGGCGTTGAGCCACAATTGTAAGAGCCAGAAGGGTCCTGACAACAGCAGACTTTTTTCTCTTTAATATTTTTTAGGGTGGTAACCCCTTCGCCAAGAGATTCATAGAGGTTCGCCAAGATCATCTCACTAAGACACAACTGGTGTCCAGCATGAAGCTGATTTGCTATGGTGATATAGCGCTTCGCCACTTGGAGAGATCTGGAGCAAAAAACGCATCTCGACAGCCAAAGGGCCAAGAAGGCTACATGCTCTTGATCAGATACTTCGTCAATTTCCTTGTCATGATAATTGGCGATATAGGCTGTAAAAGTGGCCTTGTTGGTGTCGAAGCCTATGGAATCGTCGGATAGTAAGTTAGGATCATAATCCACTTCTAATGGACTTAAGCCAGTTATGGCAGCTATGTCAAAAAGAGTGGGGGTAATCATCCCACAAGGAAGGTGGAAGTTGTTATAGGTGTTGTCCCAGAAGTAAAGGGAAGCTAGAAACATGGAGGGACAATATCCTGGTCCTACTTTCGACAGTTGAATGAGATCAAAAATGCCCATAGTTTTCCAAGCATTAGCTTTAACCTTCTCTATTTTTTCCAACCAAGCTAGGTAGTCAGAGGGGTCTTTCGACAAAGAGCAGGATCTAAAGATTCTAAAATTATTCATATACTCTAAGTTTATGACTTCTTCAGAAGGGGACCCTTGGCCGTCTACCTGGGACTTTTCGTCTATAATTTTTTCCTTGTCAGTTCTAGGCCTAACCCTATTAGCTATGGGTTTGTAACGGTGATAGGCTGGAAATAATTCTTGTACCTTAACCGGGTCTAATTTTAAGTCAGGTAAAGGTCCTAACATTGCATAGGATTTACCATAAATCAAGATAGGAATGAGTACCTGAGACTGATAAATGCAGCGTTTCTCCTCTTCATTTGGAGGCTCCGGGACATACTGTTGGTTTCCCACCACATTGGGTCGAAGGATCTTGTCTACCGGTGGTAAGCTGTTGGATTTTTTTGGAATCTTTACCTGCGTTTTTTGGAGTAGCGGAAGATGCCATTGTTGATTGCAGAAGAAATAGAGAAAAATGGAGAAGATGAAGTTTGAAGGGAGTTCTTGTTCTGAGAAAGAGAAAAACGTAAAAAGGGGTAAAATAAGGTTCTTCAACGTATTTATAGAAAGAAAGAGGGAAGCATTTGAAGTTTAGAAGTTGTAAAGTAATGAAAAGATTGTGGGACACGTGGAGGATTTGAAGTGGATGATTCAGACGGTGGCAGTTACGTTTTGACCCATGATCTACTATGGGCTAGAGTAGTGATGATGGAAGATCTTAAAAACGTGGGTTGAAATGACGTTTGAGAAAAAGTGCTATGATGATTCTGATGTTTCCAACGTCTAGTCATATGAACAGTCACTGGTCGATTTATTAATGGCGTCAAATTGCATTGGCAAAAAATGATTTTCTCCCTTTAAATCGAAAATGCATTTCTTGGGGGCAATTTGTAGGTTGTTAATTTCGACGCCAAGGATTTTGGTTCAAGAGCAAGGTCGAAACTTCGCCAGGACATTTCGACCAGAAGGTTTCTGGTGGAAAAGAGCAGATCGAAGACAAATGGTACTTAGGGAAAGCATTGGCAGATCTTTCTAAGCATGAAGAATATTTTCGACAAGGAAAAGTAAACAATTTCGACAGATGTTTTGAAATTCAAATTTAGGAGGGAGTTTCAGTTTGAAATAGGACGCGTGGAGCACATCTAGTTGACAAATGCATGTAGAATGCCATTTGTCGCCATTAGGAGAAATAGCTGTTATTGGCGGTTATTTCGTTTGTGTATAAATAGGTAGTCTTAGTGTTAGGATTGGTGGGTGTTCAATTTGTACAAGTTACTCAGAAATTACTCAAAGTATCCACATGTAGAGAAACGAGTTTTGTGTGAGAATGTACGTGATGTAAACACCATTTTCCATTTCAATGCAATTTCTTTAAGTCTTTTATTAAGAGTTTATCTTTTACTTCATGCAAGTTACTTTTCTGCATTTCACTTAGTCTTTACCCTCTCAACCTTTTCGACGCTAGAGTCTTTACACATCTTTTATTAAAAGTCCCTTTAATTTCACGCAAGTTACATTAATGCCTTTTCCAGCCCTTTTCGACTTAGATTTCTCTTTTCTCAAAGCTTTTACTTTTTAGTCATTCTAGGTTTCTTGAAGAAAGTTTTTTTCATTCCTTTGCTTAGTTGAAACATGGAAGTCTATACAAGAAATTAATTTAGCACATGTCCTAGGATTTGTGTGGTCGATCCTGCAAGTTACTCAGTTTTATATGAAATTGATAGACCAGCGGTTGTTTACCATTTTTACCAGTAAACAGTAACACTCTAGTGTTTTATCTGATTGTTGTCATGCATATTTGATTGATGTTGGTCACAAGGTTTATTGTTTGAAGAAGGTTGTGTATGTCATTGAACAGAAGATTGCATAGCAATGTGGATGCATGATTGAACTTCTTGAGACAGTAGGCGTGTTTCTAGAGGTAGATAAACTGATAAAAAGGGACGATGTGGAGGTGTGTTTCTAGTTGTCACTCAATAAAATACTTTAAGATTGATCTTCAGCCAGGAATATATAAAATTTAATTAATTTTAGTAACATAGATATTAGGATATTGATGGTCTCATAACATTTAATATACATATAGGTAGGAGATTCATGATAGACTAATAAAGTTTTATGATATGAAAAAGGCCAATAAATATAGATAGAATATAAATAACATGCTAATTTTATTAGATTCTGGAATTCTAATTACAATCTTGTTGACATCTACTTAGACAAAAAGGTCACCCCATTTCATCAAACAAATACCATAGCATTAACAAAGTTCTTTTCAGGCATTTCTCCAAAGTATTAATATGTTGATGAAGACTTAAATATGTGCTCTGCTCAAAATTTTAGGTTTAAATTCTGTGAGATGATAATAATTTTTGTGTTTGACCAATTCATATAATTTGAAGATGTATAAAATAGTGAGAACCTTATAAATTTTATTTAATATGAAAGATTATCGAAATAAAAGTGTTAGAGTGATTGTTATTAACATTTTTTCTAGAATATAATGTATATAAAGATTTATCAAACAAATAAACTATGACAAGGGTTACCTTGATAAATCATGTCTTCAACCCTTATGTGTGTTTTTCTAATTATTCCTCTTTCTTGATTGATACGTCGAATGATACCGTAAGAGTAGACCTCTTACGAATGCTATTAGGTTTCCTTAAACATGATTTCAACTTATTAACTTGTTCATAAACCACAAACTCTAACTTAACATCTTTCTTAGCCTTTTCCAAACCTATACCTCCTTTGTAGTGATTTTGATAATATTGTACAGCTAATTGGTAAGGTGTAAACTCCGAATTTGATTCATCCAATGATAAATCATGTTCCACTGGTTTCTTCTCAATGTCATCACAACCATTCACCTTAGTCCTTTCATGCTCAATTGATCTTTTCTGAATGCCTTCACAACTATTCACCTTAGTCCATAGCTCATAATTTTCCTCCAAATCATCGTATTTAAATTTGCAATAATCAGCGTGATAGTTAGGAGAATAATGGTTTAGTTGTGAAGAACGGGTCGAATTAACATTATCAACCTCAACCGATATTGAATCTTGACCTATATCATTTTCGAAACAACTGGGTTGAGGCCAACTGGTCGAGATTGAACTCATGCTGGGTTTCACATGATTAACTCCGAACCAATTGGGCCTAACCCCATGTTGTTGATGAAAAGAGGGTGAATCATTATTGTTTTGCTCTTTGACTTTTAACAAGTTATAGATTGTATGATTGGGAACAATAAGGAACACACAACCAGGAAACAAAACTGACTCAGGTTTCACCACAATCCAAGGATTCTTAAAAACATCTGGCCTAGTAATTGAATGTCTTGGATTCCTTCTCATAACCTCTAATGCTATTATTGGTTCTCTATGAATCTCAACGTATCTACCAGGGTGCACCAATTTCAACACTCCTCTCTCTTCTTTGATACTTTTCATTCTCGCTACCAATGTGAATAAAAATATAGAAGATTATTTTATTTATGACAAGGGAATTACTAGGTTGCTTGATATTTTCCTTATATTAGTAAAAATTGTAACTTTAGGACAAAAAAATCGGCTAAAAAACTTCCTAGAGAAATCAGAAATGGTCTTTGGAGAAGAAATTCTTGTTCTATGAATTTTGTTTTATTGGATGACAACTCAATTTCGTATAGAATGGGAACTGTTTGTTTGTTTCTTCTTTTCATATTTGATAATAATCTGAAATACTTTGCAAAATCTTTTGCTATATGAGTTATGCAACCTATGTAATAGTACATGTATACAAAGAAAAATTCAATAGGATACTCGATGTTTAAGGACAAAATATTCCAATGAGAAATCCAAGTTTCAAACTCAGTATATATTAAAAGAAAAATGCTAAAATATAACGAATGATTTGGAATATTACTTACCATTCATTTTTCTACTCTTAACTATGTTTCTCACCCATCTAGCTTGCTCTTATTAACTTGTATGATTTTTACTTATTTATTTATTTATTATTAACTCCTTTTTATTTTATTTTATGGTTTTTATATAGTCCTACTCTTTTTTTAGAATGAATTTATTTTATTCTTGGTTCCCATAAATACTATTTATCCTAATTTAGTTTCTAAAAGGAGTTCTTCTTGAACTCTATCGATAACTCATATTTTGAGAGTTATAATAAATCTTAGCAGTTAAATTTATCATTTTTACTTAGTTATTTGTTAGTTTGTTTTAGTGCATTTTGTTATTTTTGAGTAGTTTATAAATAGTATAATAAGTGCTCTCTTTTGTTAGTTTTTATGTATTTGTTACATGTGTAGAGTTAACTTTTGATGAGATCTGACACGACAGTTCTGGCATAGTGCTCTAACCCCAATTGAAAGAAGAGTTGGAAGAAATGGAAGTTAAAGAGAGATGTTGTTCACTCTTCTAGGACATACGTAGAATGGAGAGCGTTTGAATCAAATATGCAAAAAAGATAAGGTCAATGCGCTACAGGAAAAAAACTCTGCACCATAGTACACCAATTATAGCGCCATACTAATGCCAAGGACAAATGCAATACATTGTTGCCTGAATGTCTACGCCACTAGCCTGTCATACGACACTTTGTCTTCCACATGCTGATTGTACCTGACAGTGTATTGGTACGAAGTTTTAGGGAATTATGTTGATTCCCTTTAGGCCAGAATTCACAAATATCCACAAGCCCGTGATCCAAGACAACACAAAAACCATAGTAGGAAGTAACTATAAAAGAACCTCTTGGAGGAAATACGAGGAGGTTCAACATTTCAGAGAAAGAAACTCTTAGTGAAAATTTGTGAAGTGAGTGAACTGATCAAGGTGGAAAGCTTCTTCTTTTAATCATCTCAAGTGTATGCAACCAGTATCTGGTGTGGCATAGGATGTCTGTTGGTGATTAAAGATTGCAAGAAGAGGAAGAATTTACTCTTATGTTTTCATTTCTTTTTCGCTATGTGTTTAAGAATGTTTAGCTTAGGATCCAGTATTGATGTATGTACTAAGTTCATCATGATCTAAACCTTTTTATGTTGAGCAATGTGAAGTTAATATGAAATAATTGTTTGTGTTAAGTGTAGTACCCCATATTATATAAATGCTCAATTGGATATCAGATGAGTTTTTGTGTACTCTATCTTTGGATAATTGGATTAATGGAATCCTCTAAGTACTTTAAGTATTGACATTTGAGATCAATAGAGCAACTAATGAACTCTGAAGAGATCAATTATTTTAATAAAGAGACAGATCAATATTTACTCTAATTCAAGAAAGGATTTTATGGTAACTCAAACAATTGATCAATTGGTGTTAGACGATAAAATATCAATTGGAGATATTTTACTCTATTGGTTTATATTATATAATATTAGTATTTTATATATATATATATATATATATATATATATATATATATATATTTGTTGGAAGAAGAAAGAAAAGTTGGTAAGAGAAAGAAAAGTTGGTAAGAAGAAGAAAAGGGAAAACAGAGAAAGAAGGAAAACGTGGAAAGAGAAGAAGAGAAGAAGCTCAAGGGAGGAGAAGGAGAAAGCTTGGATCTTCATCATCATCACTATTCATTATCTTCTTCAACCTCCTCTTCCATGCTAAGGTGGGTTCTAGTTAGACACAATAAGTTCTTGAAATATATGTTTAGAACTTAGGTTAGATTTGAGAGAAAATGATTAAGCGGATAAATCAATTAAATCTAACAGATGAAATGCGATATAACATGTGTAGTATAGTCGGGTTATGATTGGAGTTGATTGGGTATGTTGGATTGAGTTTGAATTGAGTTGGTTTGGTTGAAAAACCTAACCTTTCATATTTGATAAAATTGGTATTAATTTTGTAATTATGTTGGATGACCTTTTTGTTGGGAAAATAGCATAGTGTGTTGAATTCTGAGACCGGGGCTTTTTACGGAATCGAAATCGGAGGTCCGGAAGGCATTTAACGGTTGAAAAACTGAGTTTTTAGCAAAATCTGCGCAGTATGCATCGACTCACTACAACTATGCGTCGACTCATTGTACCTGTGCGTCGACTCATGGTTGGCATGCGCTGACCCGAGCGTTACAGAATTTTTCCAAAATGTCAAATTTTGTTTTCTTCGTAACTTTTGAACCGTAAGTCCGTTTTGGTCCCCGTTCGAAGCGTTGGAAAGCTATTTCAATGCTCTATGTGATGGTGAGGTAGAAACATAGTTATATGCTACGGATTGATAAGAAAATATGGAAAAGTAAGTATGGGTGAATATTGTAGTCCTCGTTTCCACCGAAAATTCATGAATCAGGAAGCTGATTGGTATGGAACTTGAAGCTTTGGAAAGATGATCCAATAAGGTAGTGAATGGTGATGTGAGACCATGATTTAACCAAGGATGCTTGGTAAGGGATAGTAGAGGCTTATATGCCTTAAAAATGTGTGTGAAATACTATGTGGTTATGTTTGACATGTTATGCTATTATATGTGTTACTTGTACTATTTGTGATTATACCATGTCTATCTAATTGTGAATTGTGAATGAAAGAAATATGCATGCTTAAAATATGAATTAGAAAGAGTGAGGAAACTTTACCCCAAAACAAATGGCATAGTTAATATTGTTATAATTCTAGGTTGTGAATAGAATTGTGATAGAAACTCTGGATGGCGACGCTCGTGCATTCATTGACGAGTTCTGGACCGGAGTAGATAACTTAATGATAACACTCGTGCATGAGGGGCCGAGGCGTGTGTCTGACAACGCTCGTGCATGAGGGGCCGAGGCATGTGTCCGGTACAATGATATAGAAAGAGTGAAACACTAGTATGGAACATGTGTATTAACCATTGTGGTTTTGTGAAAAGACAAAAGAGGTCTTCAGGCGAATGTGGCCTTGTGATTGTCGAATACAATCACGTTTGTGTGTGTGATCACATTATCATAACTGGTTCTTTGAGTTGCAGTTTCATGAGGCTCGAGCTCCTCTGAAACAAGGCATGGTACTTGGCAGGTTTGATTCCCGCATGTAGTACGAATGGAACCTATTGGTAGAGACTTGAGATGGTTAACAGGCCATGAGAAATGACGATTCACGGCTAACAGGCCGATGTTTCCCAATCCATTTCGTATGCCAAGTAAATTACAAGGATCCATGACTCGGGTCGACTTCTAGACGTAGAAGAGGATGAGAAAAGGGGATGCCTTGGTATGGTTACCGATTAGTGAGATTTTTGAGTTAACAGACTCATGACACGTTTCCATATAGTGTGAGATTGTGAACTCGAAGTCATTTCCCTTCCCCTTGACTTGAGTTAGGATTGGTAGAACCATGTAAAGCCGAGAGAATCCATAAGATAGGGAACTCACTGAGATTTAATATCTCACCCCATGTTGTTGATTATTTTTCTGGTATTGAGTACAGGTTTGATTTACAAGTGGAGTTATGCTTGAATGTTTCAAGAGAACCTTAGTTGAGCTTATTCCGATGTGTATTTGTTGTATAGAATTGAGGATATTGTATATTGATCTTAGTTTTTATTTTTTGGCTAGTTTCCATATCTTGTACCATAGATTGTATATTGTTTTTAGAATGGTCAAGTATGTGAATTACGCCATTAGGCACTTATGATGGTGTCAGTACCAAATAAAATGCTTGTATTGTATTATTCTAGATATATATATATATATATATATATATATATATATATATATATATATTTATATATATATATTATACAGGGCATTACAGTTGGTATCAAAGCAGGTCGTGTCCTCGACCTAGCCTTGAAACATCATAAGTAAATATATTCCTGCCTCTTAAGTGTGTCTTGCCATCATGAAACTTACTATCATATTATGTAGTGTTGGGCCTGATCAACCTAATACTATGTATGTGATAGGTAGAATCATGGTTGAGCGACCACGAGGATTCCGAAGTGTGGTCGTGACTTGTGTTGTGAGGGTAGGCTCAAGCCAAGGGTTAGTAGTGAAGAGTTTTGGTCAGCTCAGTGAGGTTTTGGTAGAAGTTGTGCTTGGGTAGCATGGAAAGTAAAGAGTGGTGTGTTGTTCAAGTAGTCCTTTGGAATGGATGGAGTCCGAAAGTTAAGGATCCCTATTGGACGATTGGTTAAGGTATTGAGGAATATATAAAATCGCTAGTAAAGATGGATTGGCCACTAGTACGGATAAGGATCTCAAGTAATCTCATTCTGTGGAAAAGAAAAATTGTTTTGTGGAATGTGTGACGTAAGGTCCGGAAGTGAGATAAATTTTGGTGTTTCAGTTATAAGGTCGTTGTGGTATCTTGAATGGATGAGAGTACCTTAAGGAATGTGTTCAGATCAATGTCTTTTAACTGGTTAAAAGTTGTGAGTTAAGGAAGCTCGGTTTCTATGGGAACCTAAAGTAGTAGAGAAGTGTGAGAAGAAATACAAGGATGTGGTTGCATGCTTCAAGTGAAATAAGTATGTGTCGGATGAAGGGTATGAGATAGGTTGGGTGTATTCAGTTAGGAGGGGAGAGATTAAGTTCAGGATGATACTTCAGGATTTCTATTTTCAGTAAGAGACCAATTTGGAATTGTTAATTACCCAAGGAACAGTATAAGGTATTGTGTCGGAAGAAGTTTGTGTTAAGAAACAGAGTAAGTATCTTAAAATTAAGGAAATTTAGTATGACGATTTTATATTTGGATCTAAGAGGATTACAATGGAGTGTGAAGCAAACGCAGTGTGGAAAATGGTATTAACGGTATGTTATGAGGAAGTGACAATGGAATTTATTTTGGATGAGTGTGCAATAAGAGCTATTGAGTAGTTGTTAAGGCTTAAATTAATGAAGTGTAATCAAAGATTATTCACCCACGTGAACCCTAGTAGTACGAGCTGAACTGAGGAAGTTACACCTTGGTATTAAGGTCAAGTGTAGTAGTAGCACCGTGGTCACAAGTGTACGTGGTGGATTCTTATTTTTGAGACAAGTGTGAAGAGACGTACCTTGTGGAACAGTGAACATTGTATTTTAAGAAGTAAGATTGCGGTAAAATAACGAAAAGCAAATCAGGACTTATTACGGATTAAGAGTAAATTATGTGACGGTTTATACCAGAAAGGTTTTGTAAATAGTTGATGAGAATTGTCGGTTGCGAATCACCCATTAAGTAGTTTGGTGTAAGTGTGTTGTGCAATGGATAGTGAAATGTAAGAAATTCCGGTTAAGGTGTACGAAGTGATGGAAAGGTTCTTCAAGAGGATGCATTACCCCGATTTATTTTCAAGTATAGAGAAACTTCTGTATTTGTGAATGATTGGAACATTAGAAATCTACCTTTTGTTGGACTAAGGACGTAGTTGTTTTAGTTCTCACCAAGGAATTCAAGTGAGAGAACAAGGTTGAGTACTGACATATATGGTTGTGTGTTGGATTTTGCTTATGGATGAATTAAGTTGAGCTGTGGCAAAAGCCTTAGAATTTCGTCATTATTGACTTCCCGCTAGTGTAGTTGTTTGAGAAAAAAAAATGAACTACCCCGCTGAAGTTTTATGGTGTGACCTCGTCGGAATTTGGAATTTTGCCTTGTCGCTTGGTTGGAGTGTGTCGTCTGAGTGTTTTAACTTTGTTTTGTATTACCTGGAGTGGATCATGGTTAGTGAATGTAATATAAGTTAAAGAGCCACGAGTTGAGAATGATATTCCAAGATGGGGCAAGACGGATTGATGGTTTTGGGTAGGGATGGCTTTGAATTAAACGAAATTGTTTATTTTCAGCTTCTGCAGTAGTGTTAACCGTTTAACACAATGGGGTTAACCGATTAACACGTGCAAGGCTAGTGTTTTGTACTGAATGTTGAGGAGTTAATCGATTAGCTCGAATGGTTAATCGATTACCATGTGTGTAAATTGTGAAATCCCCCGAACCATCATCTGTGTTTTGTTGACATATGTTCTTCTGATTGATAAATGTTCGGAGAATGGAAAACGGGATTGCAAGTAAATGAAGGATGAACTTGTGTTTTGAAATCGGAACTTGTGGAAAGGTGTTGCGTAATTGACCAATTGTTCAAACGACGAGGGAATTTGACTTTTGGAGAAGTAATCTTGTGAACCATGTTAAGTGTGAGAAGGTCTTAGGTATATTACCGTTGAGAGTCTTAAGGACGAAGTTGGAAAATACTCACGAAGTATCGGTCTTGCAAGGAATATTTTGGTGTGTAATTATGGTATTAGTAAGGTATGAGCGGTTGGTCAGAGTTAGTAATTGCTATCTTTTGTGAGTTTATGGTATTGGATTTAGACCGTGAGAGTGGTACCAGTTGTGTGCAGTTGTGTTTTACCCAGAGAAGGAAATTTGAAGGTTATCCTTCCAAGTACGAGTAAGAATTGGACATTCCGAAGTTAAGCATGTAATTTGGAATCGTTTATGAAACAGAATGAGTGAGTGGTATAGAAACTAACAATTTCTCTTGGAATGGTTTAAGTTTTCGATAAGTGGTGACTCACATATGATTGAAGTTCTGTGTTGGTGTTATGTAATATTGGTTGAGATCTCATGTCAACAAGGAACCTTGAGTAAGTCAGAAACCGTAAGAAGAATCGATTTGGAATGCGGTAACCAGAACCGGAGGTTGTTAAACTATTTTGGATATATTATTTCGAGTTAGACCAGATTTGGAGTTGTATATGTTATGGTTGTAGCAGTGTAACTCCTGTGCCTTTATCGTCTGGAGAGTGTTGAACCGATGCTTGTATATTATGTCATTGGTTAGTAAGGATCCCAGTGGATAAGTATGTTTCTCCGTGGGCTTTAGCTACTTGGTAATGCTTAATATTGGTGGTATTCCATTGTTAGAATTGGAGTTGCGCAGTGAGAGGTGTCAGAATGATAAGGATTTGAATATTGTTGCTTATAAGTATGGAAATAAGAAGATCTTGTTCTAAGTGTGTTACCTTTTGGTGTGATACGAAAGGGATGAAATATCGGATGTGATGGGTACAATGTATAGCATTAGATCAAGTAGGACTGGCAAGAAGTCGTTTGACTAATTATGAAGTGGTATTGGACGTTGAAAGATTTGTGAAAAGATAAATCGTCGATGATTGCATGAAGTTGAGAAATCCCTGAATTACATCGCGAAGATGTGTTGAATGTTGTTGTCCTAATTTGAAATAAGTATTATGGTTTTATGTTGTGACTTAGTAAAAGAGTATAGAATGGTATAATTCTTCCGAAGGTAAGATATGACCAAGTTTTTTGTGTGAAACAACAGATGAATTGAGGAAAAGCAAGTTGAAAGTTAAACTGATATTGAACCAAGAGTATGACTAAGGACGTGGAGTTTTTATAATTTGTGAAAATATGAATTTTGGTCTGTGAAGTCAAGTTGGAATTTGAGTACGTCAGAATTTTGAACGGAAGTAAAGTTAAGTGTGAATCTAAGACCAGGATGCAAGTTGTGGTTATTGTCGAATAGAGGAAATTCGGGGGCGAATTTCAATTTCAGGGGGGAGAGTGTAGTACCCCATATTATTTAAATGCTCAATTGGATATCAGATGAGCTTTTGTGTACTCTATCTTTGGATAATTGGATTAATGGAATCCTCTAAGTACTTTAAGTATTGACATTTGGGATCAATAGAGCAACTAATGAACTCTGAAGAGATCAATTATTTTAATAAAGAGACAGATCAATATTTACTCTAATTCAAGAAATGATTTTATGGTAACTCAAACAATTGATCAATTGGTGTTAGACGATAAAATATCAATTGGAGATATTTTACTTTATTGGTTTATATTATATAATATTAGTATTATATATATATATTTGTTGGAAGAAGAAAGAAAAGTTGGTAAGAGAAAGAAAAGTTGGTAAGAAGAAGAAAAGGGAAAACAGAGAAAGAAGGAAAACGTGGAAAGAGAAGAAGAGAAGAAGCTCAAGGGAGGAGAAGGAGAAAGCTTGGATCTTCATCATCATCACTATTCATCATCTTTTTCAACCTCCTCTTCCATGCTAAGGTGGGTTCTAGTTAGACACATTAAGTTCTTGAAATATATGTTTAGAACTTAGGTTAGTTTGAGAGAAAATGATTAAGCGGATAAATCAATGAAATCTAATGGATGAAATGCGATATAACGTGCGTAGTGTCGGGTTATGATTGGAGTTGATTGGGTATGTTGGATCGAGTTTGAATTGAGTTGGTTTGGTTGAAAAGCCTAACTTTTCATATTTGATGAAATTGGTATTAATTTTGTAATTATGTTGGATGGCCTTTTATTGGGAAAATAACATAGTGTGTTAAATTCTGAGACCGGGGCTTTTTACGGAATCGAAATCAGAGGTCCGGAAGGCATTTAACGGTTGAAAACTGAGTTTTTAGAAAAATCTGCGCAGTATGCGTCGACTCACTGCAACTATGTGTCGACTCATTGTACCTGTGCGTCGACTCATGGTTGGCGTGCGCTGACCCGAGCGTTACAGAATTTTTTCAAAATGTCAAATTTTAGTTTTCTTCATAAATTTTGAACCGTAAGTCCGTTTTGGTCCCCGTTCGAAGCGTTGGAAAGCTATTTCAATGCTCTATGTGATGGTGAGGTAGAAACATAGTTATATGCTATGGATTGATAAGAAAATATGGAAAATTAAGTATGGGTGAATAATGTAGTCCTCGTTTCCACCGGAAATTCATGAATCGGGAAGCCGATTGGTATGGGACTTGAAGCTTTGGAAAGATGATCCAGTAAGGTAGTGAATGGTGATGTGAGACCATGATTTAACCAAGGATGCTTGGTAGGGGATAGTATAGGCTTGTATGCCTTAAAAATGTGTGTGAAATACTATGTGGTTATGTTTGACATGTTATGCTATTATATGTGTTACTTGTACTATTTGTGATTATACCATGTCTATCTAGTTGTGAATTGTGAATGAAAGAAATATGCATGCTTAAAATATGAATTAGGAAGAGTGAGGAAACTTTACCCCAAAACAAATGGCATAGTTAAGATTGTTATAATTCTAGGTTGTGAATAGAATTGTGATAGAAACTCTGGATGGCGACGCTCGTGCATTCATTGACGAGTTCTGGCCTGGAGTAGATAACTTAATGAAAACACTCGTGCATGAGGGGCCGAGGCGTGTGTCTGACAATGCTCGTGCGTGAGGGGTTGAGGCGTGTGTCCGGTACAATGATATAGAAAGAGTGAAACACTAGTATGGAACATGTGTATTAACCATTGTGGTTTTGTGAAAAGACAAAAGAGGTCTTCAGGCGAATGTGGCCTTGTGATTGTCGAATACAATCACGTTTGTGTGTATGAGCACATAATCGTAACCGATTATTTGAGTTGCAGTTTCATGAGTCTCGAGCTCCTCTGAAACAAGGTATGGTACTTGGCAGGTTTGATTCCCGCGTGTAGTACGAATGGAACCTACGGGTAGAGACTTGAGATGGTTAACAGACCATGAGAAGTGACGATTCACGGCTAACAGGCCGATGTTTCTGAATCCATTTCGTATGCCAAGTAAATTACAAGGATCTATGACTCGGGTCGAATTCTAGACGTAGAAGAGGACGATAAAAGGGGACGCCTTGGTATGGTTACCGATTAGTGATATTTTTGAGTTAACAGACTCATGACATGTTTCCATATAGTGTGAGATTGTGAACTCGAAGTCATTTCCCTTCCCCTTAACTTGAGTTAGGATTGGTAGAACCATGTAAAGCCGAGAGAATCCATAAGATAGGGAACTCACTGAGATTTAATATCTCACCCCATGTTGTTGATTATTTTTCAGGGATTGAGTACAGGTTTGATTTACAAGTGGAGCTATGCTTGGATGTTTCAAGAGAAGCTTAGTTGAGCTTATTCCGCTGTGTATTTGTTGTATACAATTGAGGATATTGTATATTGATCTTAGTTTTTATTTTTTGGCTAGTTTCCATATCTTGTACCATAGATTGTATATTGTTTTTAGAATGGTCAAGTATGTGAATTACGCCACACTTATGATGGTGTCAGTACCAAATAAAATGCTTGTATTGTATTATTCTCTCTCTCTCTCTCTCTCTCTCTCTCTCTCTCTCTATATATATATATATATATATATATATATATATATATATATATTATACAGGGCAATACATTAAGTGATGTGTTGATAGTGTTTTGTTTTATTATGTGTTGAAATGTCATAAATCTGATTCATTGAATGATTAAGTTAGGAATAGATACAAGCCTGTTGTTGTGAGAGATCCAACAAAAGGTGGATTTTATGATAAAAGTGATTGAAAATAGTAGGATACAGTTATTCATTAGAATAGATACTTTAGAGATAAAGAGCTACAATCATGAAGGATAATCAGAATAACATCAGACATGCATTAAAGTTACAAGCGAGGCTTAGAGATTTGTCCATTTTCTTTATTGTATATGTTCTGATGATATAGAGATACACCACAAGATCATTTTCTAACCTTTTTTTTGAAAGACATAACACATCATGTACACACAATACACAAGTTAAATTAACATATTATTTCTCTACATGCTCTCAATTATTGAACTCATTTACTCTTATTAAGCTGTTATTGACACTGTTTACTCCAAAACTAAATTTGTGACAACCATCAATCATTATTATTTTCATTCGTGCGCATATACAAAAGAAGGTTTTCAAAATCAACCTAAGTTATTTTTTCACTCCCTGTGGGTTCAACATCCTTACTATTATATCATTTTCTACTTTAAACATACATGTATACTTTCATGTGACATCACATATTTTCATGCAATGATTTTTTGTTGTTGGTGTTGGGGAGTGTGCCAAAGATAACATTTTGATTTTGTATTAAAACACTATTTCTTTTTGTTAAATGAGCATTTGAGCTTCTGGCATTTCCTGTAATCTGGTAACATGACAGGTGCTTAGTTGTTGCATGCATAGGTTGTTAAATCCAATATACATAAGAGATCCTAAACCTAAAAGAAAATTTAAATTGCTTAGAAGATTTTAATCTATTGGACACTTACCAGGAAACCTTCCTCATTTCCATGTTTTTGACTTAGAGGAGGAACTAGTTGAAGAAGAAAGAGTCATGGTAAACAATGACATCATTGGCATTGCCAATGATAGGCGATAAACATTAGAGATTGTGATGTATTTGATCCTATTGCCATGAATAGGTGTGTCATTAGACCAAAGATCATTATATCTCAATTTGAGTTTAAACCATTAATGTTTCAAATGTTGCAAGCCATTGGTCAATACTCAGGCGCTTTAAATGAAGATATGCATCTACACTTGAGGCAATTTCTGGAGGTGCAAGTAACTTCAAGATTCCTGGCATTACAAATGACACCTCTATGTTAAAGTTATTTCCTTATTCTCTAAGAGATAGAGCCAATAGTTGGTTGAACTCTCTAGAGCCCAATTCCATAGTCACTTGGAATTCCTTAGATTAAAGTTTTTAGCTAAGTATTTTCCTCTTGTCAAGAATGCTAAGATAAGGAATGAAATTACTTCAGTTAGACAAGGACATGATGAATCCTTATTTGATGTTTGGGAAAGGTTCAAAGAGTTGTTACGACAATGCCCTCAGCATGATATACCAATATGTATCCAACTAAATCTATAAGAATTGGTTCCATCATCAAGAAACATGTTAGATGCATCAAGTGGTGGAGTTTTGCTATCTAAGTCTTGTGAAGATAGGTATAATCTAATTGAAAGCATTATATCCAACACCTACCAATGGCCAGTTAAAAGAGCTATTATTGCCTCCACTCAAAAAAGCCCAACTGGTGTATTAATGAAGTCACTTAAACCACAACTCTTACTGCTTATGTGGCTCATATTCACCAAATGATGAAAAACATGATAACGAGTCTGGACGTGCCAGCAGTTGAGCCTGTTAAAGTTGTAATTGACACATTAGAGGTTTCTTGTGTATATTGTGGGAGTGGTCATTTATTTGAAGATTTATCTAGAAATCCTGTTTCTATTAACAATATGGGAAACAACAAGTACAACAACCCCTACAACAACATATTTAATCCTGGGTGGCGTAATCCAAACTTTTCATGAAGTAATACTCAAAACCAACTCAAACCTCAAGTACCTAAAGCACCATAGATTCCACTTAGTATTTCTGCACCAAAATCTGATGTGGCTAATTAAGGGAATAACCAGGTGGAAAATATTATGAAGTCCTTCATACAAGAGACCAAGAACCAATTTCAAGCTCAAGGTGTAAATATAAAGAACTTGGAGAATAAGTTGGGCATATTGCTTCAACACTCAGTTCAAGGACTATGAGAGCACTTCCAAGCTCAAATAAAACTCCAACATTTACCTATGGAGCCAAAAGTATTGAAACATTAAATATGCAAGGTTATCAAATTAAGAAGTGGAAAAGAATGTGAAGGACCAACATCAACAACGGAAGAACCACCAACATAAAATCTAATCACCCTGACACTTCAGAGGTGGAAGTATCTGAGTCTACTGAAGTTACACCTTTGGTGGAGCCTACTGAGGAACGTATAGCATAAGATAAATGCACTCTAAAAGCTCTTTGCATGACCTCAAATCCATACAAGCAGCCAATTAACATGCTAGAGGTTGACACACCACCCATATTTCTTCAAGAAAGGCCCCCACCTCATTTTCCATAAAGAATCAGAAAAGCTAAAGAAGAACATCAAATTGGCAAGTTCATGGAGATTATGAAAGATGCTCTTACTAAGAGGAAGAGAGTGAGAGAATTTGCCACAGCTGCCCTAAATAGAGAATGTAGCCAACTTGTTCAAGGAAAACTTTCTCCCAAGTTAAAAGATATTGGAAGTCTTATTATATCGTGCAACATTGGAGAATATTTTTGTGGTAGAACATTGTGTGACCTTGGGGCAAGCCTCAACCTCATACCCTTATTTATATTCAAAAATCTAGGTATTGGAGTTGCCATACCAACAACCATCACCTTACAACTAGCTGACCAAAATATTTGCTACCCACAAGGGAAGATTGAAGATGTACTGGTAAAGGTTGATAAGTTTGTATTTCTTGTATATTTCATTATTATGTATTTTTATGCTAATGAAGAGACTCTCATCTTGTTGGGAAGACCTTTTCTTTCCACGGGAAGACTATTTATAGATTTAGAAAAAGGAGAGCTAACTATTAGAGTCAATGCGCAACAAGTGGTATTTTGTGTCTTTAATGCATTGAAATCTTAAGAAGATGAAGTTACTGATTGTTCATTGATCTCTAGTTAGAAAAATGTGGTTCACAAGTATCTGATCAAAAGCAACAATAACTTAGAGCAAGATTTGGGAGAGTTAGAAAAATATGCATTATGGACTGAAGGAATCTTAAGTGGACCATTAAGCAAATATGAGGAAATTGGAGAACCTTTTGAAGTATTAGAGATTACAACTAAAGAAAAGAAAGACAATTCTCCATCCAAAGAGGTACCCCCTAAATTAGAGCTTAAGAAACTATCCTCTCACTTACAATATGCCTACTTGGAGGCAAGACAAAAGTTGTCAGTCATAATTGCCACTGACTTATCTGATGAGCAGATGTGTCAACTCCTGGCACTTTTGAAGAGACATAAGAAGGCTATTGCTTGGCAGATTTCTAACATCAAGGGGATCAACCCTATTGTTTGCATGCATATAATATTGTTGGAAGACATTGCCAATAATAATATTGAGAGTCAAAGACGATTGAACCCCACCATAAAAGAGGTAGTCAAGAAGGAGATAATCAAATGGTTAGATGTTGTAATCATTTATCTAGTTTTTGACAGTGTGTGGGTGAACAATATTCAATATGTCCCAAAGAAGGGTGGTATGACAATCATTGAAAATGAAAAGAATGAATTAATTCCTACAAGAACTGACACTGGTTGGAGGATATGCATGGACTATAGAAAGCTGAACAAGGCCATATGCAAATATCATTTTCCTCTCCTATCAAGCTCGACCCAAGGGGTAGTCAACCTAGGTCCACCGCCTTGGGCCTCAAATTTTTTTATTCATGCTTGTATTACTCATAGTTTACTTCTTGTGTTTTTAACAAATTAAAATGTTTTTAATTGCTTTGTCACGTGCATATTTAGCTTACTATGGCTTTGCCGTTATATATTTTATTTGGACTTTGGGGGAAATTGTTAACAAAAAGTTTAAAATTAATAAAAAATAATGACTTCCAAGAAAAAATAATTGACGCATGATAATTAAAACAATATTTTCCGAGCACCATAAGAGATAAGATGATTAAATGCTAACCATTGGATTTGATAAATGGTCTTGATGAAGTCACGTGCAAGAATAGGCATTAAATGTTCATCAAGACCATTTATCGCACCTAATAATTAGCATTTAATCTTCTTATCTCTTATTTTAAAAGTCCTTTAATATATATATATATATTAGGCCTTTTTAAAATTTACCTTAGGCCTTTATATGTGTTGGGCCGTCCCTTCCCATTCATTGAATATATGTTGGATAGACTGGATGGTAAGAAATTCTATTGCTTTCTTTATGGTTATTCGGATTACCACCGAATCGCCATAACTCCTGAATCATTTTCTTTAGATGAGAGACGTACATGTGTTGCAAAAGAAGGAGTCTCAAAATCTAAATCTTGATTTTCATCACTATTAAGAATATATTTTTCTTGTAGAACAATTGACTATCTTGTGTTAGAAGGGCCAGTGACATAAAAAAATTTGTTTTGCTTGAGATGCCATGAATATTGGTTCGTGCATATAAGTTGTCTTTTAAAGATTAAACCGTGTGAATCCTAATTCAGTGATTTCTACACTAGTGTTACTGTCAATCCACTTTGGAACTAAGTACATAGATTCAACCACAACGCCATTGTATTGCATGGTACTATGATTATCCTTTGATTTTGTATATAATGAAAATTTAGTAATGTCGTATGCACTCTAAGTTATTACATTAAACTTAGGAATATGTGACGTCCATTTTATTGTATACGATGCACTAATCTCTTTAGAAACCCTTTCATTAAACCAAGTTATGAAAGTTTTGTTATGCTCTGTCAACAACAATTTTTCAGTCATCCGTCAGAAATTTTTCCTTCGTAAGACTTTTTTGAGGGGACAAGTAAGGTTGAACTTCATCAATGTTATTCAATATATACAAATGAGCTTGAAGAACTACATCTTGCTCAAATGCCATCAAATTTATACCTTGAATACCTTTACCAACATATCTTCAATCATGACGAGACTCGAGATTTCCTATAGAGTTCGCTTATAAAAAATAGTTTGTACAAAACTCAATAACTTCTTTTGTGATGTACCGTTCAACGATCGAGGCTTCCAGACGACGATGATTCTTTGTATACCCTTTAAAGATCTTCATGTATTGCTCAACCAGATACATCCATCATAAATAAACTGGACCACAAATTCTAATCTCCCTTACTAGATGAACAACTAAGTCAACCATAATGTCAAAACAAGATGGAGGAAAAAACATCTCTAATTGACATAAGATCCTTGCAGCCTCATGTTCCAACCCATCTAAATTTCCAAGATCAATGACTTTACTACATGTAACATTAAAAAATAAACACAATCTGGTTATAATTACCCTTACATTTTTTGGTAAAATGCCACAGATAACCATTGGGAGAATTTGTTGCATCAAGACACGAAAATCATGAGATTTTAAGCCAACTAATTTGAGATATTTCATTGACACAAGTTTCTTCACATTTGATGAGTACCCTTGGAGAACTTTGATACCCTACAAACAATCACAAAACATTTTTTTTCTTTTTTAGACAGAGTGTGACATGCCGAGGGCATATATGTTCTATTTCTTATATCTTTTGGGCTAATTCTTGTCGTATACCCATCACCACCGTATCTTGACGAGATTTCTTACTATCTTTTGTATTGCGTTTAATGTTGAGACTTGTTCCAATCAAACTATCACATACATTTTTCTCCACATATATCACATCAAGACAATGTCTTACATCAAGACTATACCAATATGGAAGATCAAAGAACACCAACCTCTTTTTCCAAATATTTTTCTCCACGGGCCCTTTTTGTTTATTTACAAAGACAACATTAATGTGTTGTTGTCTTTCATAAACTTCCTTCCCGGTTAAGGGCTTTGGAGCGATATCAAACTTATTCTTTTCATTAAAAGCCTTTCGCAATCTATGGTATGCATGATTAGGTCTTAGAAATTTTTGATATCCAAGGTAAACAGTCATTTTTACATTTTGTAATTGGAGGACATATGTATTATCTTCACATATATGAAACAATTTATGGCTTTTAACGTTGTACCCAGAGAAATAATCGTATGCAAGAAAGTCATTGATTATGTAAAACAACATGGCACACAACTTAAATTTATCACGTGTATACGCATCATCAACATCAATGTATTTCCCCAACAAAAGTCTTAAATCTTCAACCAATGGAGTTAAATAAAAATCTATGTTGTTCCCTGGTTGTTTTAGACCTAAAATAATCATTAATAACATCATATATTTGCTCTTCATGCACAGCCACAAAGATATGTTGTAAATTATGAGAAGAACATGTCATGGAGTATGGTTAGTACTCAAATTACTAAACTGGTCCATTCTGTCTGTGACAAGTATAAGCCCAAGGTTCCTTGGCTCAAGGGTAAAATGTGGAAACTGTTAGTTCTTTAATTTTAAGGGTTGGCATTAATTTTGTAAAACAAATAATAGCAGCAATAAGTTAGATAGGATTGTGTATCTTGCTAAAGAAGAACGGGTTGAGCAAGAAGTTCTAGTGTGCATTGGAACATGTTGAGCTGAAGTAGTTTCAACATCTGGTATAACATGTCGTATCAAGATGTCCCATGCAGGTTCATTCGACATCGCGCCAGAACTGAAGAGAATGTAGAATTCTGTTATGTCTTAATAGATGCAGAAGATTCAGGAAATAATATGCAAATTCTATGTGGCGCTGAATTAAAAGGTCTGAAGATTCAAGTTTGAAATTGAGAAGAATATTGGAAAATATACACTTTCTAAATATGGGGATATTTTAGGAAGTTATAGATTGAAGTCCTGATTTATAGCAGAAGTTTCTGCTGACTGGTAGCAGCTCATTTGCTGTGGTTTTTGTAGGCCCAAATCCAGTTGGGAATAGGTTATATATAGATGTTTTGTAACCTAGTTTTGTAACGCAACCAAAGATGTAAAAGTTCTAGTATTAGGGTTGGTTCCTGTACCACTCGACCTGTGAGTTGGACAGTTTGTTAGTGTGATCCTCGAAGCTGTTAAGTAAGAGGAGTATTGTTCTTGGAGGAAGCTTTTAAGTAACTCTAAGTTGTGTCTTGGAAAGGTGTCGTTCTTGCTGAATTGTTGTATAGGTAAAGAGCCGTCGATGCAGTGGTTGTGTTGTTGACTGCTAGACATCATTGCGATGATTAGGAGTGAGAAGTATTTCTCATAGCTAGAGAGGATCTAGGTAGAAGGGTCATTGGGTAGTGATTGAGTGATAAGCTGTAAACGGAGAGTTTAGCTTTGAATTGATAATACTAATAGTGGACTTCATCCCTGGCTTGGTAGCCCCCAGAGTAGGTGTGTTAAACCGAACTGGGTTAACAATTCTGTGTGTCTTGCTCTTATCTTTTCAGTACCATGATTATTGCAATATACCTTGCCCTTTGTGATCATGTCAGACCAGATGTCGAATGGCATGTTCTAGGACATCTGAATTCTGTACATGTACCAGAATTTCAATTGGTATCAGAGCAGGTCATTCTGTTCTGTATCTGGATGAGATCCAAGGGAAGATACTTTCTGGTTCATGGTCAAGGTAGAAGTTGTCTACTGAAAAGTTGTTTGAACTTGGAGGAGTTCATATAGGTGTGAGAATGGTCCCTAGAAGTGGAGGATGGACCGTTCGTGACAGGCAGTGGCATGTGTTGAAGGCTTGGAGGTTTGGTTGATAAGCCGCTGTGTTGTGGCTATGTTAGGTTTGATTTATTTTCAAACCTGTGGTATTGTGGTGTCACCTGGATTATGATGACAGGGCTGATATGTGACACCTGAAGGTTTTGAGGAGTGTGTGTTTTGATCCACTGCGTATCTATCTGAAAACTCCTGAGGTTGCAATTGAGAAGGTTGTTCTTCTCTAAATGTATATACTATGGCGATGGGATATATGCAAGACGGCTTCAACTTACTTTGTCAACGATACCTGAAGATTTTTGTTCAAGTCCACTCATAAAGGCATTGATAAGTGAAGTTGTAAGGAAGAGAAGTAATTTACTTTTGCCTCTATTCCTAAAAGGGCTAATCTCCAGTCTTTGATCTCTTGATGTGTTCCCTGGAATGATGTCCTATCTTGTGTTAGAACATCACGTCAGAATTGTGCTGAATTCTGTTGTTTGAAGGAATGGCATAGCAGATGCTCTGGGTGCTAAACTAATGTGATTTGATCACATGAGTTTGGAACCTACTCCTGATCTGGAAGAGGAGGCATTTGGGTGGTTGTCTAAGAAGTTTCTGGCCCTGGAACTTATCTTAGATATGTGAGTTGGTCATGGTGTGATCAACATGTTATTTACTTCCGAGGTCAGTTTTTTTCTGGTCCTTGCTGCCGAAGTGGAGAACCTGAGATTTCAAGAAGTATTCTCGCTAGCAGACTTCTTGGACATGAAGGTCAAAGATCAGAGAGGCATGATTTATCTCTGGAAGTATCATCTGTATGATCGTGTGAAGCTAGACTAGTACTGATTATGTGTGTTTCAATCATAGCCTGTGCTGCTGTTAAAAGTGATTGATTACAGATTAGAGAGTTAGATGAGAGAATACTACTCTCATGCTTCTGTGATGTGATGGGTTATGATGGTTGTGTCTGGTTCCGAGGCTTAAAGAGGGAAGTTTGGTGATTCGGTTTTGGAATATGGTGTTTTTCTTAGTGCAACTGGACTCTGCTCATGGTGTCAAGACTGATGTCTTAACATCTGATGACAGAACATTCTATTCAGAATGTTTTGGTGTGTGTCTCCTGAGATCACAAGTCTCTACCTGATTTATGTACTGATGTAAGGGTCAAGCAGTAGGTGAATGTGTTCAGCAAGTGTGTTGAACAGAGAGTGCGCTCTTGAAGACATGAAGATGAGTCTCATGTTCTCCATTCATTTAAAGTATTCTTCTTACAAAGGATTACTGGTGGTCTTAGATAGAGAAAAGTTGATCATATTGGGATCATGTGGGTATTGGTACAAGTGATGATTGTGTTCAACTTGTGAGTTGAACAAAGAGTGAGCACTTGAAGACATGAAGATGCGTCTTATGTTTTCTATTCTTCAAGGTACGAATAAGCACATGTTATTCTTGATAGGGGAGAGTGTCAAAATTTTATGCAGCTGGACGTGTGATGTTAAGGGGGAGATTGATAATTCTGCTATTTTTGGTGTTGGCACTTATTTTGAAGCAAATTAGGAATGTGCATACATGAGGATTAAGTGTGCTGTGTTATGTCTTGTGCAGTTGTGATCCTTATCGCATCTGTTTAGTTTAATGGAGCAGAATTAAAATAGAAATTTATTAAATTTTTTGAAAGCATACAAGATTAGTAAAAACACCAAACAAAGGGTCTAAAGGTTATCCCAACCCCCCGAATCAAGAAAAGTCTTCCAATCTTCATCCCATTCATCATCAGAAGCTTGAAGTTGCACTTGGTGTTTCTTAATGGTATTCATCCTTGTCTCTGATGCTTTTCTGGTTCTTGTTGCTCCTGAAGTTGCCCCAGCTGTGGACAGTGTTGTGTCCTTCAACTTCTGTGGATCTGGCTTCTTGACTTCCTGCATGTGTCTCTTTCCTGCATTCTTGTTAGACTGACTCATGATTCTTTCCGTGGTGTGCTGATAGGAGCAAAGAGGCTTGTTCTTTATAATGGATAAAGAGTCATTGTTTGTATCGCTTGACCAGTCAAAGTAGTCTTTGGTGTGGGAATTTGTTCTTGGGAACCTGTTCCTTTGTCACATTGGATGCCAGAACGGTGTACCTAAAAGGATGAGCCTAGGTGTTGTCTTGTCTAGTTTTCGGTGTGACTCCCTCTAGTTTACCTTCGGTATAGCCGTTGATAGTGATTAAGTGGTTGTGACTACCTGAATGAAATACAGAAGGTGTGTTCTTTGGTCTTGTGCTGATGTCCTACATATTGTTACAACATTATTGTTTGTTGTGTACCATACTTGTGGAGTTGGAAGAAGCAGCATTATCGTCCGAAGTGGCAGTTCTGACATAATGTGGATTAGAGTGGGCAGACTCTGGTCTTGTTGGTAAGTAGTTCTAGTAATACATGATTACTCTCACGATGAAGACTTCATTAGGAGCTTGTGAATGTAAGGACAGAAGGTTGTTGTCAGAATGGCTGAAGTTAAGGTGGGTCCTTCTAATACAAGTATAAGGTGGTGACAGCTCTTATCTTGTGTTGTAAGTAATCTAAGGACAATGGTTATGGAGCATTTGAGAAATTTCATATCAAATGGACTTTTGTTTATTGGACTTGGCAGACCATGAATCACCATGGTGAAGTCTTGCTCAACATATACCAGAATGTGGCATTATTGGTATGATATCATAAAGGGAATTGAATGTTAAGGCTGTTGATTATCGCCTATTGTTACAAGTGTGCTGATTTCTGTGTAGCATGTGTGATGGTCAAGATTGTGCAGTGTGATGTCAAACATCATGATGGGACATATCATAGCTAGGTGAAGTTAGTGCTTATGCAGGAGAGGTCTGAAAAGCAGAATTGGTGTATCTAGGTGACTTCATTTTTTCTCTGCAGTTTTGAGAAGTTGTCTCAGTATCCATTAGATAAGAAGACGTGTTTGTATAAGTCTCTGTGGAGTCTTGGGTTGATAATTTTATGAGCAAGCAGACAAACTGTTTTGGTAAGATGTCAGAACATGGTACAAGACATGTTTCTCTTGAGCCAAACAAGGAATTTTTCTGGTCGGTAGTGCAAAGATAAGGCGAAACACGTGTCTCTGCCTATGCATGAAGCGTTATTGGCTTAATTTATGGTAAGATTCAGTTGAGAAACATTTAAGGCAGTCAAGGCAGTTTTGGAAGGTAGGCATTGAATTTGAATGCAGTTTTTGATACCTAAAATAGCGTTTCTTTGACCAAGAACCTTGACATATTCAAGGCTCGTTAATTCCAAAGTTACTGGTCAGCTATTTTTAGGGGTGTTCTCTTCTCCTTCAGCTAAGTGAGTGGTTTGTTTCACTAGTCTTATGGTGTTTGTTCGTATTTGGGTAAGCATCACTTGGGTCTGGTTCTGTGAAGGCCTTCTTTGCCAATTTTTGGCTAAAAAGAGGGAGAAAGGGTGTGTGAAATGGGTTATGCAGATGCCTTGTTTGGAATCTGCAATTCCAATTGTTTGCGAAGAGGGTGTCATTTCCTTGAGTTGGTGTTGAGTTCCAATTGTGACTTGTGTCCTGAGTTATGAACACAGTTGTGACTTGTGTTCTGAGTTACCTGGGTTGATAGATTGATACTTCTTAAGTTTCATCTTATGCCATAGGTTGACTGGGGGCGTCTGATCAAGTAAGGTGTGCAGAAATCTCGTATGCCACCATTGGTCCTTTATGTCAAGACAGACGTTTCTTTTCTGGAGGAGTCTTCTACAATTATCCAGGTCTGAGCTGGAAGGAAAAAGAAATGTGTGGTATTAAGGGGGAGTCAGATATCTTCTTCCTCATGTACACCAGATATCTTCTTCTTCATGTACATAACTTCGAGATTTTCTACTTCTTAGGTCCTAATGTGCTGCCTGAAGTAATTGTGCTGTGGTGCTCGAAGGTGATGTTATGGAGCTCATAGAAATGTGCTGCCAAAAGAGTTGTCAGACATGATGTCCTAACTTCATTCAAGTTTTCCCTAGAAGATGATTCTCCATGATTGATGTTCTCAGTAGCTACTGATGGCTACTGTTAGGTTCAGTAGTTGCTGATGACTACTGACAGGAGTATAGAGTTGTGATTGATGCTGTAATCTGAGTTGTAATGTTTATGTATTTGTTTTAGCCAAAATTTGCCAAAGGGGGAGAATGTTAGTTCTTTAATTTTAAGGGTTGGCATTAATTTTGTAAAATAAATAATAGCAGCAATAAGTTATATAGGATTGTGTATCTTGCTAAAGAAGAATGGGTTGAGCAAGAAGTCCTAGTGTGCATTGGAACATGTTGAGCTGAAGTAGTTTCAATATCTGGTATAACATGTCGTATCAAGATGTCCCATGCAGGTTCATTCGACATCGCGCCAGAACTGAAGAGAATGTAGAATTCTGTTATGTCTTAACAGATGCAGAAGATTCAGGAAATAATATGCAAATTCTATGTGGCGCTGAATTAAAAGGTCTGAAGATTCAAGTCTGAAATTGAGAAGAATATTGGAAAATATACACTTTCTAAATATGGAGATATTTTAGGAAGTTATAAATTGAAGTCCTGATTTGTAGCAGAAGTTTCTGCTGACTGGTAGCAGCTCATTTGCTGTGGCTTTTGTAGGCCCAAATCCAGTTGGGAATAGGTTATATATAGATGTTTTGTAACCTAGTTTTGTAACGCAACCAAAGATGTAAAAGTTCTAGTATTAGGGTTAGTTCCTGTACCACTCGACCTGTGAGTTGGACAGTTTGTTAGTGTGATCCTCGAAGCTGTTAAGTAAGAGGAGTATTGTTCTTGGAGGAAGCTTTTAAGTAACTCTAAGTTGTGTCTTGGAAAGGTGTCGTTCTTGCTGAATTGTTGTATAGGGAAAGAGCCGTCGATGCAGTGGCTGTGTTGTTGACTGCTAGACATCATTGCGATGATTGGGAGTGAGAAGTGTTTCTCATAGCTAGAGAGGATCTAGGTAGAAGGATCATTGGGTAGTGATTGAGTGATAAGCTGTAAACGGAGAGTTTAGCTTTGAATTGATACTACTAATAGTGGACTTCATCCCTGGCTTGGTAGCCCCCAGAGTAGGTGTGTTAAACCGAACTGGGTTAACAATTCTGTGTGTCTTGCTCTTATCTTTTCAGTACCATGATTATTGCAATATACCTTGCCCTTTGTGATCATGTCAGACCAGATGTCGAACGACATGTTCTAGGACATCTGAATTCTGCACATGTACCAGAATTTCAGAAACAAAGAATCAATTTTCTTCTATTGCAATGAATCAGTTAGACGAAAATTTTTTCCATCACACACTCTTTCATCTGCATGTTATATAGTATTCTTTGCATCATTTACATTAGCAAACAATCTCTTAAACCTTTGAATTATTGATAGGTACCACATCACCTTGGAAGAAACACCGTTTCTAGTTACACCATCATCATCTTAGATATGATCCCATTCAGCTTAGCAGAGGTAGTGGAATTTAATCACAAGATGTTTATTATTTTGCTAAAAGATAGGATTCTAAAGCTGCTAATGGATTACTTTGGATTGTGGTTTATTGGACTTTAAGGATTAGTAGGAATAACATCTTGTTCAACAGTGAGTTCAGAGACATGTCAAAAATGTTCTTCATGGTCAAACGCCTTTACTTGAATTGGGTAGTTAATAAGTGCAAATTGGGTGGTGATTGTAGCATTTATTCTTGGAGATTTTCTCCATTGTCTTGTTTAACAAGGATTCCTTAATGCTCCATTAAAAGGTTTCATTTTCAATGTGCCACTACCTTCTGTTAGCATGCAGGGTGTTAGGGCTATAACGAACAACAACAAAAAAGTTAATATTAGCATTTACTTTTAACACATATTTTTGCTACCTTTTTTCTTATTTTCCATTTATCCTTATCAAATAAATTTTCTTTCAAATAAAAGAACCTATATATTTAAACCACTTTGTATCAATGAAACCCTCATAAACTATTGGAGTAAAGATTCAAAATTTATTTTCCCAAAATAGTGTTTCTATCTTTCTAACCCCCCTTTATTTTGTAAGAAACTCACTATTACCCAATAAACTCCTTCTAATGAGTTTTCCCTAACGTCACATGTGTTCTCCCTTTCATACATTAAGCAGGTAGAACCATTATCCTTATCAGACCACTTGCAATCCAATTAAGATAACGATTAAGCCTCAATTTTCTCATGTTTCATGAAATTCACTCTCCAAGCATCTTCCATCTCAATGAATATTGTTTTTGAAGAAAAGCTGGATAGGTGTTTCCGTGTTGATGATTTTGAGATGTGGTTTCTTCCTCCTTCCAAAAGAACTTAGACATGGTATGCAACACTGCAAGGGGGATCCCAATTTCACTTTTCCCTTGAGACTTCTCTTTAGATTGTTCTCGACCGATGCAGAACCTTTATTTCTATAAAGCATGCATTGTAAGATGTGTCTACAACTAAGTTACCTCTCATAAAGATATATGGGCTTCAAAGAGAGACATGACATATCCTTTTTGGATCTAGATAAGATGAAAACATGGATGTGACTAAAATCGTACTCATGATGATTAAGTTTTTAATTCTTGCATTGCTGATATAGTCCATCAGATTCCCATTCATGTGTTACTGAGGATTACCTTGACTTCATTTTCCTTCGGAGTTGTAGATTAGTGGAATATCACAAACCATCGTGTGTCCACATATAAATTATTAACAATTACTAATTTTAAGTGTGTTCCAAAATTTAAAAAAAATATATAAGTGAAAATTAATTTTTAAATTCAAAAATAGGCAACACTCGTGAAGTGTTGCAGTAGGCAGTTTGTATTTTAAATTTGGAAATAGACTACACTTTGTGTAGTACTGCAGAATGAGGAACAATACAGCCTTTGAAAATTATTGTTGTGGGCAAAACAGTGAAACATTTGAAAAGTGTTGTTGTTGGCAAAACTGTGCAACATTTAGCAAAAAAACTTGTTATTGAGAATGTGTGTTTCATTAAGGGTCGCAACCTTATGAAACAACACTAGTTTGACCTATAAATTGAATATTCTGGATTCAGAAAAATCATAACAAAAACCCATATCCTCTAGAATAATTTTCAAACACCCTTCGCTACATTCGAGTTTTCATCTGTTTTGTGCAAACTTGAAAATCCTGAATTATCCTGAGTATTCCTGCATAAAAATTCTAAAACATTTGAGAGTGCTTAAAATACTATAAGGAAAGTGATTCCTTCATAATTCTAGCCTCGATCCATTTAATTTAAATTAATTTTTCTAACAATTTTATTGTATTTCAATTTTAAATAATGGTAATCGAGAATTCAGTTTCAAGCATCAAAGTATAAACGGTTGTGTCGTAGATATATTCTAAACACAAATAAGAATCGACATCATGAATTCAAATACGTTTTTATTATTTATTATAGAAATTAGAACATTGAAAATCCTAATATTAAAAATTTAAAGGGTTAATATCTATTTTGCCCCCTGCTATATAGGCGCTTTTTGAAAAACCCCCCTGCGAAAAAAAAAGTTGCAAAAATTTCCCTAACATTTGAAGATTCTCTCAATTCAGACCTTCATCACATCCAGTCACCAAAAAATCTGATGTGGCAGCGTTTTTCTAACTGATGTGTCACGCCATGTTGGCTTTTTATTTTTATTTTGAATTATTTTAATGCCACGTGGCACTTTATTTTATGTTTATTTATTATTTAGATTAGAAAATATGTTAAATGTTCAAAAACTTGCTAGATGTATGATTTGAACCCACCCCCTTTCTCTCATTGCTTCAATAACTTACCACTAGGCTAGAAACCATTTGTTGAAATACTGTCTCCTTTAATTGATTTTAATACATGTTTTTCGTTTTATACTTTTAAATGATGTTAATATATTATAACTAAATAATATATTTAGTTTTAATTTTTTTTAATGTTACATATACTGTACCAATTTTAGTTTATTAAAATACTACAATTATTAATTTTTCAAAACTAAACTAGACTAATGCTTTATAAAAACTAAACTATTAATGTTTAAACTATTAAAATAAATTAAATTAAACTAACGTTAATATAATTAAGAAATAAATTAGTTTATTAATTTCTAAAATAATAAATACTGTAATTAATAAAACGTAAATTAAATTAGTTTATTATTATTAAAATGTAAATTAAATTAGCTACAGTAATTATAAATTTATAAATTAATAAATACTGTAATTAATAAAACGTAAATTAAATTAGTTTATTATTATTAAAACGTAAATTAAATAAGCTACAGTAATTATAAATTTACAATAGTGTAACTAATAAATTTATAAATTAAATTGGCTACAGTAATTATAAATTTATTAATTAGTTTATTAGTTATAAATTTAGAAATTAATAAACTAATTAATAAATTTAGAAATTAATAAACTAATTAATAAATTTTTAAATTAGCTACAGAAATTATAAATTTATTAATTTATAAATTTATTAATTAGTTTATTAATTAGTTTATTAAATTAGTTTATTAATTACAGTATTTATTAATTTATAAATTTATTAATTAGTTTATTATTATTAAAACGTAAATTAAATTAGCTACAATACTTAGTTTAATAATAATAAGTACTTAGTTTAAACTAATTTAATTTAATTTAATTTACGTTTTAATAATAATAAACTAATTTAATTTACGTTTTATTAATTACAGTATTTATTAATTTATAAATTTATAATTACTGTAGCTAATTTAATTTACGTTTTAATAATAATAAACTAATTTAATTTACGTTTTATTAATTACAGTATTTATTATTTTAGAAATTAATAAACTAATTTATTTTTTAATTATATTAACGTTAGTTTAATTTAATTTATTTTAATAGTTTAAACATTAATAGTTTAGTTTTTATAAAGGATTAGTCTAGTTTAGTTTTGAAAAATTAATAATTGTAGCATTTTAATAAACTAAAATTGGTACAGTATATGTAACATTAAAAAAAATTAAAACTAAATATATTATTTAGTTATAATATATTAACATCATTTAAAAGTATAAAACGAAAAACATGTATTAAAATCAATTAAAGGAGACAATATTTCAGCAAATGGTTTCTAGCCTAGTGGTAAGTTATTGAAGCAATGAGAGAAAGGGGGTGGGTTCAAATACTACATCTAGCATGTTTTTGAACATTTAACATATTTTCTAATCTAAATAATAAATAAACATAAAATAAAGTGCCACGTGGCATTAAAATAATTCAAAATAAAAATAAAAAGCCAACATGGCGTGACACATCAGTTAAAAAACGCTGCCACATCAGATTTTTTGGTGACTGGATGTGATGAAGGTCTGAATTGAGAGAATCTTCAAATGTTAGGGAAATTTTTGCAAATTTTCTTTTCGCAGGGGGGTTTTTCAAAAAGCGCCTATATGGCAGGGGGCAAAATAGGTATTAACCCAAATTTAAATATAAATTTTTTTCTATCAAAATAGGCTATTGGAATTATGATTTTCAATAATAATTAATATAATAATATAATTTGTTATTATAGTGTATTATTATGCATAATGCTAAAATGCTAATAATATAATAATACAATTTTTAAAAAAAGTGTTAATTGTATTGATAAATTTTTCTTTCTGGGCAACACTAGTAAGAAACGAAACTAATATATCCATTACAATTATGTTCATTCTTAGAGAATTAATTCTTTTTGTTGTTAGAATTAATCCATTCATTAATTAAGTATATATATGCATGTGCTATGAATGTGTAATATAAATACAAATAGTAAAAGTAATACATAATCTATGTTTTTGTACTATTCATAATTTTCCATATTGTTCATAATCTTTTTTGTTTTGATAATGAATCATGAAAATATATGTTTAAAAGTTAGTTTTTTTTTGTCAAAAAAAAAGTTAGTTTTTTTGGAATAATAATTTAGTTGGAAATGGCATGAGAAATTTGAAATTAAATTGTTTGATTCGATCGGTAAATATTATTATAATATAAATTGATATTGTATGATATATCTAACCACTGTAGTACTATTCAAATTTAATTTTATAGATTGTATAATTGAAATGGTTCATGAGCAGTGATATACATTTTAAACTTTAAATAGATTTTTATACATTAACGGAATCATTATAAATAATCACTATTGTTGTAACAAAGATTCTACAACAATATGGATTGGTGAATTTATTTTTACATAAATGACAAGAGACTTGTAGTTAAATCTATCTATATATTTTAGTTTACATGATAAATTTGAAATTAAATGTTATATTTTAAAAAAATTGAAATTATTTATTAAAGTAAAGTTTGTTAATCACCAAGATCAAATTCATAAACACTTTATAATTTCAAATTATAATTGAAATTTGATTCATGTGTTATGTAAATTGTTTGTGTTCGATGAAATTTATTATTATAAGCCATATAAAGATCATCTGAAACTGGAAGATGACTTATATAGACTTTGGAATTTGGAGTCTGATGTAACTATTGAATTCTGAAATGTGAAATTTTGAAAATATTATCACGGAGGATAAGGAATTCGAGATTTTCACAAATGAAGAACCTCGTGAGGAAGTTTCTCCACTGTTTGTTGAAAACAACCTGAACTTAGAATAACCAGGAGAGTCTGAAAGGTTAAGGATCTAGGACCGAACAAAATCGATAATCAATTTATTTCTTTTATCTAGTAGAAGGAAATAATGAGAATTTTGTTCATAAGATTCCTACTATTATTCAAGTGGAAGATGATCCTAAGATTTACAAGGAAGAAGTAACTTCAAGGGACTTCTCTTGGAATGATACAATACACGATGAAATGATTCAATAATGTCAAACCATACTTGGAAATATGTTGATCTACCTAAAGAGTCAAGAACCATTGAATGCAAGTGGGTGCTTAGAAGGAAGTATCATAGTGATGACACACTAAACACCTATAAGGCTAGATTAGTAGTCACGAGTTTTAGACAAAAAGAATGTGCACCATTATCGTTTTTTTATCGTTTTCCCTCACATGTACAAGATTGATCGAACTTTTTCTCGGCACCATTATCGCTTTTTTTTCTCGCTCATTGGCGTTTATTAGTCCACTTTGGGACGACAATTGAGACTCAACCGCCGTTAGGCTAAGTAACCGGATGAGGGTTACCCAACTTAGAAGGACTAGTTGTCTTTATCGCCATTATTCACTTTTTCGGTGCCTTAAGTCATTCTCTCAATCAACCCTGTACATGCAATTCTTTTTAGTCATGCCAGACTATCACTATGAACTAATCGGGGAATACTTCTCAAATCCAAGTATTATGGCACAAATCTACACTTTGGACTCGTTTTCTTACTTCGGGGAATCTAGGGCATTTGACTCATACCTAAGTTCTCGGACTTTCCCACTATCCCTAGTCATGGCCTTTCTTCCCTAAAACTCTATATATTTTCCTGACTATTTTACACAACACAACATTCATAATAAAAAAAAAAAATTACTACGGTGCTAATTCGGGGGAAAATTCAGAGTGGTTTTCATAAAAGAACACACAAAACAGACGTGACCCGTACAAAAAGGAAAAACTAAAAGCAGTAAATCCTAACTCCCCCAAACTTAAACCACACATTGGCCCCAATGTGTTAGAATAAGAGCGATAGAGGTCACTCACAGAGATCCTTACTAAGGATGCTGACAGTAATGCACACCACTGCTACATCATCGTCTGCAAATGTAGGATCCGGATTATTTCCTGCAACCAAAATAAAACAAACAGCAAAAAGAAAGTAATAAATCAGACAAGCGTGGGTTGCCTCCCACGTAGCGCTTCGTTTAACGTCGCCTGCCTCGACGGGTTACGCCCCAATGCTATGGAGGGTACTTCAGCTTACACGTTTTGTTGTTTGACCTTTCCGCGACAGAGCACCGGTCAGGTTCAGAAATACGAACTACTTCTTGCCTCAAGTCGACTCCAACTTCCTTATCCTTCCTTCGATGTTTCTTTTTCTTTTTTTTCTTGATTTCACGAATGGATTTTACAGTGTTGACATGTGCACTATATGCCCGAGAGAACCTTAGAGATGATGCTCGAGAATTTTTTAAGAAGGGGTTTCGTACTTATGCTTTTTCCCACCATTTCGATCATTCCAAGTGAAGCTTGCTTACCCTTACCTTCATTTCGCTTCTTGATATCCAACACTTTTAAAGTGATTTCCTCATCAAAAGATTAAAAAGTCACCGTGCCTTTTACAATATCAAAATTGCACCGACTCGTGAGCCGGAAAGGTCGACTGAGGATGACAGGGATTTCTTCATCTTCTAGAATATCCATGATCTCAAAGTCAACTAGAAAGACAAATTCACCGATCGTCATCAACACATCTTCAGCTTGCCCATAAGATCTCTCAGTTTTGTGGTTTGCAAATTTAAAATTCGTTCCCGGATCGCTCACCCTTCCAATTCCCAACTTTTTATAAATAGATAATAGCATGAGACTAACACTAGCACCTGAATCAATCAGAACTTTTTTGAAAATTTTGTTTTTTATAGTGCACGGTATTGCAACAGATCCAGGATCCTTCTGCTTGGCGGGAATTCTCTTATTTTATGGTACTTCACTGCACTTCTCATTTACAGTTTTCAGCTCTTCCTCAATAGGTCTCTTTTTAGTGATCAATTCTTTCATGAATTTTTGATACAGCGGCATTTGCTCTAGCGCCTCAAAGAATGGCATATTAACCTCCAACTTTTCGAACGTTGTGACAAATTTCTCAAAGTCCTTCTCTTTTTGATGCTTCTGTCGCACTCTCTGAGGGTAAGGTAACTTAATCGCCGGTTTATCTTCCTTTTTATTCTTCTTTTCAGGTGGATTTACAGGTGATATGACTTCTTCCTGCGGTTTTTGATGATTTTTGATTTCCAAGTCCACCTCAATCAAACCTTCATCTTCCTTTCTTTCCTCTTCATAGTTCTCACTTGACTCGCCACTTCCAGTCATTATGGCATTCACATTTTGATTATCTCTTGGGTTCTTCATTGTTGCACTCGATAAGGCACATGGTGTTCGAGCGTTGGTAAGTTGATGTGCTATCTGACCCATCTGAACCTCAAGATTTTTTATAGAAGTTGTAGTGTTCCTAAGATTATTTCTCGTCTCTTCTTGAAATTGCATATTGTGAGTTGCCATCTTTTCAACGGCTATCTCCCAATCTGCTTTTCTCGGTACCTGTTGTTGGAATTGTTGCTGAGGTTGTTGATATTGTTGCTGGTATGATTGGTACTGTTGTTGCTTTGGTTGGTGATATTGGATGGGCCCTTGCTTTGGAACATTCCCTTGATGATCCTTCCAGGAGAGATTTGGATGATTTTTCCACCCCAGATTATAAGTATTGGAGTAGGGATTGTTCTGCTTCAAAAAATTAATTTCTTCTACCTGTTGTGCTATAGCAACACATGCATGGCGAAGTGAGGTCCCCCACAAATTTCACAATTTATCGCTTGAACCGGTTGAACATGTGCCACAGTCTGAGTACCAAGATTCATCTTCTCAAGTCTTCTCTCTACCTCAGCTACAATCTGGTCTTTCATCTTTACCACTTGCTCAGTAAGCTTCAAATCAATCATCTTTTCTGGTTGGCTCACACTGCGATCATACAACTCCAAATGCTCGTTTGCGGCAATGGCTTCAATGATCTTTTTGATACCAATGGATGTTGTAAAATTAGATGAGCCACCGGCAACTGTATCAATTAGTTACTTAGTCTTCAACTAGAGGCCATTGACAAACATTTGCATCTGTTCGGTCGCATCCATGTTATGAGTAGGACATGCAACCAACAACCTCTTAAATCTCTTATATGCATCTCCGAGTGACTCTCCATCCTTCTGCTTAAAATTTACTATATCATACCTCTTTCGAATGTACATAGAGGCGGGAAAGCACTCATGCAAAAATGTTGTCTCCATCTCTCTCCAAGTGGTGATACTCCCGGCAGGTAAGAAATAAAACCACTCTTCTGCATCATCTGACAAGGTGCCTAATGTCTCAATGAGACCGCCATATATAATGTTACTAATGGATAACAAACTAAAAGGCCCAAATATTAATAAAGACCCAATTATATAACAATTCAAATAAAAGTACTATTTATATAAATTCTAAAAAAACTTAAATACTTAATTATAAATTTATACTTTATCATATTAAAAAAAAAACTATATAAATTAGTTTATATTATCTGAAATAAGATATAAAAAAATAAAAATAAATAAAATTTTTTTAATCTAAATTTCATACCAAATACATTTGACTGTTTATTTATTTTTGATTTAATGAGATGGTATCTCAATTGTATACATTATATCTTATGATTAAAATATTTACTTACATTAATTTGCTCCATAATATAATTTCAATTTAATTTGAGAGAGTCTTAATGAGTTCAATGGTGCTTATTTATAGATATAATAGATTTTAGCTCCACTAAACTATGATCTTTGTAATCCATTATAGTATACTTACTATAAGTATGGTGAATAGTATTGAATTAAATATAAGTTGGTAAATTTACTGAATATATGAAAGAGATACAAAGTAGAGATTTCTTGTGCAAAATGCAATAAATGTTTTTTTCTAAAATAATAAAATATATTTATGTATTTTCTATATATATTTATGTCTATCCATTGTTTCATTGTTTATAGTAAGTATTTTTAATTATTTTTAATTAACGGGAATTTCAAACTATATTAATTTGTGCATGTCCTTTGTTCCGTTATTTATTTTAATATATAGTAAAAGTTAAGATTTTATTGATTTAAAAATAGATATTCATTTTTAGCACTTGAATAGAATAATTTTAATACATAATTTATTTCTTATTTCTAAATGAAATTAATATATTTTTATTTATTTAATACATAAATGAAGTGAATGGGTTTTTCTTTAAATTTTTATCCTTAATATTGTCTTCTATAAACAATACATACATGTTGGAAAATTTCTAGTCACCATTGAAATATAATTATTATTTTAATTTTTTAAAAACTTTTTTAATTTTTACATTTTTATTAAGATAAATATAACCTTGAAAACCAACATGAAAATATTTAGAAAAATAAATATAATCCCAATAATAAAAAGAAAAATAAATAAAAATAATTAATAAAACATCAAGCTCTTCAAACTAGGGGTGGCAAAACGGGTCGTGGCCCGCCGGGCTGGACCGCGCACCCGCCAAAAAATGACAGGTTGGGTTGGGATTTTGGGTCTGCCACCCACCAAAGCCCGCCCCGCTAAAGACCGCCATCCGCCTAAGCCCGCCCCTTCTAAACCCGCCGCCCGCGAAAGCCTGCCGCACCTATTCGTTCAACTTGTCTCACCTTAAACTCGCCCTTTTTTAGTTAATTCTAGTAACTCCAATTCTTGATGGTTTTATTTTATACATTTATTTTAGAATATATGCAATATTTTTTGAAGTAAAATTTGTTAAAAAGATGTTTTATAAAAATTGTTCTAAAAAATAAGTGAAAAATCTAATTGAAATGTAAAAACAAGCCTATTAATCTATAAAAAAAATGAAAAAATAAATAAATAAAAAATAGGCGAGCAAGCCCTCTGCCCGCCAACCCGCCACCTTGGCGGGGCGAGCTAGATTTTTATACCCATTTCCACTTGGCGCCGCCCTGCCTTTTTTTGGCGAGCTTAAGGCGGGGTAGGGCGGGGCGGGGCGAGAGGCCCGTTTTGCCACCCCTACTTCAAACCCAACCCAGGTCACCATACTTTGAATTTTTTCTATAAGCTTTTTTCCAATATCTCTTCATTTTTGTAGGACTTTTCTATTGTGGGGGAGACAATACTAAATCTGGTGAACGATAGATGGATGAATGCCCTCCTAACGATTCTTCCCTCTTTCGATGATATTTCTGCTGCTGTGTTCTCTCTGAGCAAAAGATAGCGCTCCGGACTCTGGTGGTTTTGGAGCTTCTTTCTTCCATTCTTATTGGGATGTTATCAAGCATGATGTGTGTAATGATGTGATTAAATTCTTCAATACCGGATGGATACTTCCAAACTTCAACTCTGGCGTCATTGTCCTCATTCTTTAAAGTAAGGAAGCTGATTCCCTGGCTCATTAGCGCCTTATTGCTCTCTCCAACTTCAAGTTTAAAATCATCACCAAAATCATTGCAGAAATATTAGCAACTATAATGCCTAACCTTATTTCTATTGAGAAAAGAGGTTTCATCCAACGCGGAACATCAAAGATTATATTTGTCTGACCTCAGAAGCGATCAATTTACTTATGCGAAAAGTTGGTGTGGTAACATAGCCTTAAAAGTGGACATAGACAAAGTTTGACACTTTAAGTTGGGATTTTCTTGTTAAAGTGCTTCTTAAATTTGGTTTAAATTATACATTCTATCATTCGATAAAAAGTATCCTTCACTCGGCTTCTCTCTCCATCTCCGTCATCAGCACCCTCCATGGTTTTTTCAAGTGTTCTAGGGGTGTTCGTCAAGGAGATCCATTAACTCATTTACTTTTTTTTTATGGAATAAGTTCTTAGCAGAAGTATTTAGACGTTGGTGTCTTCTAGTAACCTAGATCTTATTAAAGACCCGGGAAACGTCAAAAGTCTTTCTCATTATCTTTATCCATACGACATTTTTATCTTTTGAAAAGGTTAGACCTCCAATAACAAATCTATATTACTCATTAGATTTCGGTCGAGTTATTAATTGCGATAAATCCTCCATCCATTTCAGAGCAATGTCTTCGCCTAAAATTGATATTGTGTCTGCACTTACTGGTTTCAGAAAATGTCCTTTGTCGTTCACTTATCTCGGGATGCCTATTTTTAAGGGATGGGCGAAGCCATTTATCTTCAACCCATTGCTGACAAATTCCTTAGTAAGTTGGCTTCTTGGAAAGGTTCTCTATTGTCACTTGTCGGAAGGATTGAGTTGGTCAAATATGTTTTTCAGGGTAAGCCCATGCATTCAATGTCAGTTTACTCCAAGCCAATGGAACTTCTTAGGGCTCTAGAGCATGCTTCCCGTAGTTTCATACCCTCTAATTTAAAGCTTTGTTGGGATCTAGTTAATTTCGGTGAGCCTTGGTCTTTCTTCTCGGGAGTCGTGTCTTGAGAAATTCCAAAGTTATCAACCATCACATTTTCTCATCTATTTGGACTAACATCAAACTTGATTATCCTACTATCAAAGACAATTCCTCTTGGATGGTTCATAACGACAACTCCATCAATTTATGGTCAAACGTTTGGTGCGGTCCCCCTTTGAGACAGGTTGTGTGTGATTCCATTATTGATAAAGATCTTACTATTAGTAAGTTGATCTTAAATCAGAATTGGAATTTTTCAGAGATCAACCCTCCTATTCTATATTCTATAAAAGACCGAATTAGAAGGTTCCAAATTCCTTTTGATCTTCGTCCTGACAAGCTTAGGAGGAATCTTTCTTCCTCAGGTAACTTTTCTCTTAAGCAAGCTTATGAGTTCAAGCAGGGAAAAAATTCTGATTTTAGTTGGCGTTCTTTTGTTTGGTCTAGCTATTTACTGCCTTCGAAATCCGTTATGGTTTGGACACTTATTTTGAATAAAATCCCTACCGATGATACTTTAAAAAGAAGGAGTTTTTCTTTCCCTTCAATGTGCAGTTTGTCGTCCATGGATGAAGAATCTTCTCATCGTCTATTCTTTGATTGCAAGTATGTTTCAAAGATTTGAGATTGGTTTTCTTCTATCCTGAACCATCATCGTAAAATTCAAAATTAGACAGATGTTTGGGATTTTTTTTTCATTCCTTCAAGTCTGCGCAATGTGATATGGTGGTGCATGTAACTATCATTCATATTTTCAATGCGGTTTGGATGGATAGATTCAAAATCAGATTAAAGGACAAGTTTATTCCTTTATCTCTCTCTATTAATTTTATTTTTGTGGTTGCTTCAGTTTCTGGTAATAACACTAAGTTGGTTTCTCCTATCGGTATTCAAGACTTTTCTCTTTGAAAAGTTTTAAGATCACTATTCATCTGCCTAAAGCATAAAAAATTGTTGAAGTTATTTGGAAACCACCCCATTTGAGTTGGATTAAAGCTAATTGTGATTGTGTGTCTTTAAACAATCTGGGGACCTTGGCTTGTAGAGTCATCTTTAAAGATTATAAAGGTTGTTTTCTTGAAGCTTTTTCTCAATTTCTAGGGATTTCTAACTCTATCATTGCCAAACTTTTAGGAGCGATGTCAGACATTGATTTACCCTATGAGAAGGGTTGGCTTAATTTATTGTTGGAATCTGACTTTGTTGCGGTGGTTTAACCTTTTAAACCTCCCTTTAAAGTTCCTTGGCATATTTGTAATAGATGGTTCAATAGAGCCAATCTCATTACTAGAATGTGTTTTGTTGTTTCTCATATATTTAGAGAATGGAATAATTATGGAGACTCCCTTGCTAACTTAGGTAAAACAGTTACAATTTTCTTCTGATTCGAAATGCTACCCTTGTCTTTGAGAGAAATTTTTATAAAGAATAGCTAGATTTGCCTTTCTTTAGGTTTTCTTCTCACTAGAGGGTCTTGGTATAGTCCCCCCCATCTCCTTTTTGTATTCCTTCTTTTTTCTTTTTATATATCTAATCTTAATTAAAAAAACATCAATTAGTTTAAGTATAATAATATTTTATACTAGTTCTTTACTTAATCATAAGTATCATATTTTCCTCTTCCCGCAAGTGTTTTCAAATATGTCTAGGCCAACCAGCAAAACAAGTATCAATTCCAAAATTATTATTTTTTGTTATTATAATTATATGTATTTCTAGTATTATATTTGTGAGAGTCCTAAATAAGGGCGGCTCGAGCTGTAAGAACAAGATTTGGTTCTACATCTGGCCTTTGAGTTTTGATGATAACTGCAGATGTTATCTAAAAGAACAATTTTGTGTGATATGGTTTCTGTCTAGTGTGTGGTTGTTGTCAATATGATTCTGACTCTGATAAGAAGGCGTGTGACGTCATCAGACTCTGTTATCAACACTCTGGAAGAAAAACATATGTGTGTATAAGTTAAAGTCAAGATTCATGAATGTTTCTAATACAACTATTCTAATGAACGTTAATTCTGAACATTCTAATTGAGACTTTATAAGAAAAGTCTACAAGACTTTCTAATGTGATGCGCTTCTAATGTTACAAGTTCTGAAGATTCTGAAGATGTGGTTCAGGTGAACAAAGCTCTGAATATTCTGAAGACACAATTTATGAAGATCAAGTTCTGAAGAGTTTCTAAAGACAAGGTTCTGATTGAATGAAATGCTGAAGACTCTGAAGACAAAGAACGTGCTTAATGAAATTTGAAGACTCTGAAGACAAGGTTCTAAAGGAATGGGTTCTGAAGACTCTGAAGATAATGCTTCTAAAAGAACGAGTGTAGAAGATTCTGAAGATAAATTCTGTTGAACAAAGATCTTGGAATTCTAAAGACTGAGTTTCTGAAGACTACACAAAGAACGACTCTTCTACAACACGCTTCATCATGTTAATATTTGAAGCCTCTGAAGATGCTAGAAGACTAAAGATCAAAATGGTTTTGAGCTGAATATAATAGTAGTAAAACTCTGTATCCTCTACCTCAAAAAGGTGGCGCATGAGCAACTTTTTGTACAGTGATGTTGACCATTCCTTCATGTGAACTTTGGGATATTGTTGTTGGAATATGTTTCCAATAATACCCCTCAATGGATCTATTCTCTCCTGCTCTATAAATTGAAGACTTGGAAGCTTGAAGAAAGTTGCTAATTGCATAGGCTTGTTGCTTGTCGCTAATGGCTTATTGCTTAAAGCAGCCGTTGATCACAAAGCGAGAAAGATAAAAAGGTTGTTGGTTGTTGTTCATACAAAGGATTACTATTCAACACAACAAACAATCAAATGTAGCAAGCAAAGATGAAGCTGCTACTACAAGTGTGCACAAATGATGATTATGTTAACACCATATGAAACTCTTCAAGTGAGACATTATAAGTGAAGCATTGTAGCATAGTTGAACTTGATGGTTGAAGAAAGGAGTAAAAGATGCTGCAAGCTGAAGCTTAAAAGAAGAATGCTCAATGGATAAGAAGTTGAAGCAGAATGATGAAGTATGCACAACGATGCAACATGCTAAAGCCATGTGAAACTTATCAAGTGAAACATCAATGAGTGAAGCATATTAACTTAGTTGATCTTGATAGTTAAGCTGGAAGAAGAATTTCCTACTCAAGAAGGAGTACATCAGAAAGAAGCTTAAAGCTCATGATAAGAAGCCACGATGCTCATAAGAAAGCTTTTAAGCAATACAGAACTAGTGAGCTTTATAATATCTTTGAGATTCATTTTTAGATAGTTTCTGTATTAGAATGCAAGGATTTTGTCACTCATATCATTCTAGAAACACTTAGGTGTTATTGTACTTCATTTGTGTAATCAGCTTGTAAGAAGCATATTAGTGCACACGAAAATCCTAGAAAAAGGTAATGTTCCTTGAGCGGTCGAATGATAACCAGAAAGCTTGAGAAGGCCATGTCGTTGTTGAGCGGCTTGGAGGTTGATTCCTTGAGCGGTCCAGTGAAAACCAGAATGCTTGAGAAGACTAAGCGTGTTTCTAACAGCTTAGTGGTTGATTCCTTGAGAGGCGAATGAATACCAGGATTCTCAAGAAGGCAATGGAAGGTATCCATTGTGGTTGTAATCGTTGATGATTATTGGATTAAGTCCTTGTGATAAGGCGAAATCACCTTGAGGGGTGGACTGGAGTAACTTCATTAACAGTGAACCAGGATAAAAATAATTGTGTTCATTTATTTTTATTTACATGTTAGCGCAATTAGTTTAAATTCCACAAATGGGGATGAAATGTGAAACCCAATTCAAAACCCCATTTCTTGTGTTTCTCAACCTTCAATTGGTATCAGAGCTCCGCCTCTATTATTGATGTTTATCAAACACTTAACCGTGTCAGATAAAGATCCGGACGAGCTTTGAGAAACGCTCTAGTTAATCTCCTCCACCATCTATAGTTTCAGTATCACACAATGATGAGAATATTGAGTACTAAAATGACAAACCAAAAAGGTTAGAGTTGGTTTCTATTGACAACATAACCTTCTCTTATGGTGCTTGTAAGAAGATTAAAAGTAAGATAAAGAATCAGCTGGTAAAAGGATAATAGACTCATCAGATAATTTGAAGAATCTGATGAATCCTATTCTTGGAATACGTTAGTTGAGAACTACATATCTTCTCAATGTGATTCCTAGACAAGGCTTAAGATGGATGATCTAAAGGATCAACAAGAATCATCAGGAAGTAAGAAATTTTGTTTGCTAAAATTTATTCTTTCTGAGTATGGGATGTTTTCAACAAACAGACTCGGTCTAGCGTTGACTTTCTCAGTATTGCTCATTAGGAACTCTTTCATGTGAAGAAGAGAAAATGCTTGAGTCATGATTTTGAAGCATGAACACTTCAAGATGAAGTATGCTGAAGATGCTAGAAATCTTGTTATCAAGATTTTAAATCATGACTGCAGAATTTAAGATTCTGAATGATGATTTCTTCATCAGGATTCTTGAAGAAGATGATTAGAAGCTTGCTATTTGAATAGAAGCTTATGGAAACTGATCAAGCATACAGAAGATCTCTCCAGAAGTTAAAGCAGTTGCTTATTCTACATAAACTAATTCTACTGTAGATAAGCATTGGATATGGTTATCAGAATTCTGACTACCTGCTTTAGAAACTTTGCAGATTTCTGAAGTGATCAAAAAAGGAAGATTATCAAGCAGTCAAAAGTTTGGAAGAACAACACATGCAAGATCATTTCTATGAGTTCTTGACGTATGCGTGTTCATAAAGAGAAATGACTTGACATAGACGAATAAGTCATGTTAACTTGAGAATGGCATCTCTGTTGAACAAACTTAAGTTTGTCAGAATGTTATTCATAGTTTCTTTTCAGAAGTTACTGACACATAAATGTATCCTTCTGTGTTTACTACTTTCTGGTCTCATGTAACTGACTGAAATTATGAGCTTAAGAAGCTATCTGATGAAAAGAAGATTTTGATGTTTTAGTTTTTCACAATCAGATACAAATGATTAAAGATAGAACAAGCTTGGAAAAGAAATGGCTAAAATCATGATATATGAGAAATCATCATGATAAAGCATTTCTAGGAAGAAGCTAGCATGTTTATTCAGAACAAAATATGATTCGAATCTATTCTTATGCATATTGGTTAGATTGCTCTGAATATCCAAAGGCTACTGGAGTACCTTCATCAGAAATCAAATTAATTTTAGATTTGATGGTAAGCTTGAAAGTCAGAAACTAAAGCTTAGTGGAAGAATACAAAGCTAGAAATTACCTTCTCTATATTGAAGTAAATGGAGCTGCTTAAGAAGTATCAGAAAGAAGAAATCATAAGATGCCAAATTAGAAGTCATCATTGTTCGTATTCCTAAGGAAGGAAAGAACAATAGTTGTCACTTTCTGATGAACTGTTTCTGGTTCATAAGACCAAATCAGTAAGAACAAGATTATCATTCAAACCCTCAAAGGAAATATGTCTTGGTTTGATGATCATGATGATATCTGCATCCGGTGAAAATTAGCATCTGTTCAAAGATTAAATTCTGATGATGCAAGAAGATTCCGACAAGTCTCTTTAGCACATAACTGCTCACAAGTTTATGTTTAAGCTAAGAAACATTTGGCCTTATGGAAATAATCCTTCTTGGAGAATTCGCTTTCTGATCTTTCTTGAAGATAGAAGATGGAAGATTCTAAGGTGAAGACTAGAGAAATAACTTGGTTCTTCTCCAACGATCAAAGATAAAACCAACATCAGAAGAGAAGTTCTCACCCTTCAGAATGGAAGATCAGAAGTCATGAAGATGATTGTGCCTCTACACAAGTTCTAGATTCCTATGAAGATTGCAGAAGAAAGAAGACAAATGATGGAAGAAGAAATGAGTCTAATGGTCCAACTAGAAGCACTCACTCAACGACTACAGAAGCTGAACGCATGGTGATTCTGAAGAAGCCTCTACATCAGAAACTGGGAATCTACAGAAGTATTGAGTAATGTGTTTCTAACCTTTACTATTTATTTTTAATAGTTTAGAAATCTATTCTTATATCTTAGAAAATCAATTTTTTAAGAAATATATCCTAAGTATTAAAGATCGTGTGAACGGTTGAGATCCTTGTAACCGTTGGGAATTGAAAAGTTAACCCTTTCAACACGACGTTAAGAATGTGAGGAGGTTATACCTCGATTTAAGACATTTGTCATTTTTGCAATCCATGTTCAGTAATTATTACCCTAAATGACTAGACCAGTCTTGGCATTACATGCTAAAACTGATTTTACATTTATCTATGTCTAATTGTTTCCTTTACTCAGTATTTATAATCATCAAAATTCTCTCTATTTATTTTCACATCACATCACACGCCTACGCTACATCTTGTCACACTTTTATCCTTTAAACCTATTTGTTTTTTCAACCTTTAATTGTGTGTGCTTTCATTAAATGGAAACATTAACTGTGGAACAAAAATTGGCTCTCCAAAAACATCGATAGGAAAATCATCTGGACGATGATCCAAAAGTCAAATTGGCTCTACCTATTGAACTTCTATCTGTCATTTCTGAACATAATGTAGACTTCAGAGATCTCACCGTACATGGTTTTGACTTCTCTGAAACGCTTGAGGTTCAAGGATGGAATACATACTTTGATCTTCTTAAAGGACCAACCTATCCAGACATGGTCAAAGAATTCTGGGAGAACGCCTATGTTATGAATAACATTATGGTATGCTCAAATATTAAAGGTCATGGTATCAACATTCAGTTGGATGACATTGCTAAACTTCTCTCTCATGACAACACTAGACTTCAATGTCACAACAGAAGAGAAGCTATACTGAGCAAAAGTCTGAGTTTTTCTGAGCAGATTCGACTGATTCCTCATACCATATTCAAAGATGGTAAGGATTCCAACTTGACCTCAAAACTGTATGATAATCTAAAAGTTTGGCTCAATATCATCTATGGAAGCATTTATCATACACATAGGGAAAATCCAACAAAATTTGTTCTTGATCTAAAGTACATGTTGTTCTGTCTGACCAAAAGAAATAAGATCAATCTACCATCCTTTCTCTTTAACTATTTACATGAACCTGTCTATCGTTCAAAGGAAATGTTACCAACCCAAAAAACCTGGATTCCTTATGGAAGGCTAATCTCTTCTCTTCTCACTGACAAAAATATCATAGAATTGATAAACCTTCCAGTAGCACCAAAAATTGTATACGGAAAATACTTTCACAACGGAGATTTGGCAAAATTGGGACTAGCCGGGACAATTGCAGTGCACAATCTAGAAACAAGTTCAAGTAGAAAAAAGAAGAGAGCACTTGGTGAAGAGAGTTCGACTAAAGAGAGAGAAGTGACTGAAGAGGTTGTCATGGAAAAGGATTTTGCAGAAACCTTAAATCAAGCAACTCAATCTGATGAGCCACATTCCTCTGAAGCTAATCTACTCTCTCAAGTATTGAATACTTTAATAGATGTGCAAAAAGAATAGAAGAGACTCAATGAAAAAATAGATGAGCAAGAAGAGGTCAACAAATGTATTCTGGATATGGTCACTCAGTTTTATCAAAGAACCTTTTCAACCCCCAAACCTTAGGCACTATAGGATACCTTTTCTTTATGCTCTATTTCGCTCTTTCAATGATATTATTTTTCATACCATTATTGTTTTTCATTATCTCTATTGAATATTAATGAAATTTCTTTTCTATCATTATGTTTGTTTTCATATTAATTTGTCAATTTCTTTTCTATACCTTTTTTATTTCTGACAAAGGGGGAGAAAGTGATATATGATTTTGATATCCAATCTAAGGAATTTCATCCCAAATATAATTAAATATGTTTTACTTCTAACCATATGTTTGAGAATTGATCAGGAACTTCACAAAAGTTCACTGTATGTTAGAACAGGTTATCATAAGACAGAAGACAAGACATATCAGAAGCTATGATATGTCAGAATACATAACTTGTATTTGTAATACCCCAAAATTTGGCCTCTCATTTTTTCACATCATTTAGCATGTGCTTTCATTTCATTGCATTGCATTCAAGCATAGAAAAACAAAACATAAAGCATTGCAGTCAGCATAGGACATGTGATCAAGGCATTTTCCTTTGGTGTGAGCTTTCCGTATTCAGGAGATTATCAGTGAGCATCAAGGACCTCTGGTTGATCATGTTTCTTTCTGCTTCATGACTAGTCTTCATTTTCAAGTTGTTCTCGGGGAATTGTTCTTGTTTTGAGATTCTTGGTTATAAAGACAGGATATATGTGGATTGAATTGCAAATCATTGAGTCAGGGTCAACTGAGCTTACCGATTGAATAGTGGGAATTCATTGATAATACAAGTTTGTTTTGAACTGGAAGCTTAATTGGTTATGTGGATTTCTTGGAATTCATTCTTCATTATCCACCATATTCAAAAATGTCACTAAATATCCATTATATCTCCGTTATCCACTTCATTTTTTCCTAGACATATTTTAGTACATCCCACTTCTAAATCCATTTCAATTCATTTTACTAATATCCAAAATCCATTTTTGTTCAATTGTCCTTCAATCCATTTTTACCAATTTCCATAACCAATTTTATTTGTTCATTCAAAATACAATTGTCCACTTTTAAATTCCAAATAGACCATATCCATTTAAATCCATTTAAAGTTCATTATTCGACTTCAAACCAATCATCCATTTTAGTTCCAAATCTCCATCCATTCTAAACTCATTTTTGTTTATATCCACTTAGATTCATTTTCAAATATTCAAAACCAAATTTTAGCCCATATCCATATAGACCCATTTGTCCATATCCATTATACCATGCTAATATTTTTCTCATTAACCAAATATCCAATTTCATTTTACATCTTAATAGAAATCCATTTTCACCCAAATAATTATCCAATCCATTTTGTCTATTATTGACAGAAAATGGAAGTAGAATACCCGCAACTAATATAACAGAAAAATAACCGAAACTATTCTGATAACCTTCATTATCTTCTAGCCATTGACACATCTCTCTAACAATTTGACTAACAAAAACTCCTAACAGTTAACAGATTTTTTTTAACCAATATTCATAGCAGAGTTCACAAAAACCACCATAACATTTCATAACTAACATATAACCAACTCTAACAGAAAACTCTAACCAATCTTCAATCTCGATCTCCAAGATTCTTCATTCATTCTTCTCACACATTCTTCAACCTCCATAACCTTCAATCACCTTCCATCTTTGTATCTTCATCACTCTTCTCCAATTTCCACGAACAGCTTCCTTGCTCCAACCTTCAAGTCTCGTTCTTCTTTCTTCAAGCTTTAAATTCCATCTCAATCTTCTCTAATCATCATCATCATCGACTAAAATCCTGCAACGAAACCAACAACAATAACCAGAAACAGGGAAGAATCAAGAAGAAGCCGAGTTCGCCGATGACAAATTCAAAGAGTAACAGAAGAAGAAAAGAGAAAGAATTGTATCTGCAAATCGTCGACGTCGATGTCACCAAATTCGACTCCAAAACACCGAACTCTCAACACATTCCAGAATCCACAATGCAAAGAACAATAACAATAGAAACAAATTGCTCACAGCGAAGAGGAACTAAATCTGACACGGTGCCGCTAGTGATTATTTCCAGAAGCGCGTTTGTAGGAAGTGATTCTTGGAGTGCGATTATTGCAATTGCATTTGAAAGAGCGGCGATTGTGGACGTTTGATCGCAAGAAGTGATTGTCAGAAGTGATTCTGAGTTCAATTAAAGGTTACCTCAAGGCAATCGTAGCAGAGCACTCCAACGTCGCACCTTCGATCGTCATCGTCTTCATCATCAACAGCTTCGCATCAACAAATCGCTCAACAATTCAACATCACACAAGATACCACCGCGATTTGCGCAAGATTCAACAACTCAGAACTGGAGATTCAAACACACGGCCAGAGTCGGCGACGAGCGAAGAGGAGGTCACATGGAAAATCGTAGCGAGTGTTCATACCTGAGAAGACTCATCAATCAACCATCGTCGTAGATTCGCAATAGGCGAGGTGTGAAGCGGATGTGAAATTGATTGGAGAAAATGAAGTGAGGGTCAAGGAGAGAAGTTCACGGTGGAGGCGAGGTGTGAAGGCCGTTGGAGGGGGTCTGTGGAGACGGCCCAAAAACAGAGGGAGATAGGAGACGAACGTCGGCGCATAGGAGAAGAGAAGGGATGAAATTGTTGGCTGAAAGTGCTAGGGTTTTAAGAGAGACCAAACGTTCGGATCCTCAATGCTGCGAGATGATACGTAAGCCCAGTGCTCCATGGATTTCATTTCTGCACTACCAGATTTACTACTCGCACACGCCCTTGTTTTGCTAGAGAACCCTTCCACGACATTCTATCCACACTTTCAAATCTCACTACTACACCCACCCAGGTTTTTGATTTTTGAAGCTTAATTGTGTTAGATTTTGATTAATCTTTTAACCTTAGAATTAGAATTTTCAATTAGAGATCATTTTTTACTTGTAGATTAGAAGCTAATTTTGAATTAACTCTTTTAATATTAGATTTAGAATTTAGTTTTAACAGTAGATTTAGAATTTAGTTTTCACAAGGTGATTAAAATTTGATTGTAATTCTCTCCATGGCGATTAAACTTTAGGATTAGATCACAACTTTAGAAATAGATTTTAGAATTAGAATCTAACTTTTGATTTAGATTTTAACTTTGATTTGGGATTGTTAACTTCGATTTTGTTCCTAATTGAAGATTAACTTCCGATTAACTTTTGTTTAGGAACCAATTAAAATTTGATGTAGATATTGACTTTAGACATTAATTCCGATAATTAGATTTAGAGTTTGCTAATGGTTTGACTAATTGCCTTTTGCTTAAGTGCACTAATTGTTTTGCTTGCTAATTATTTTTAGATTAACGGCTTGATAATTGTTTTTTAGCTCAATGGCTCGATAGTTGTTTTTTAGCTTAATGGCGTGATAATTGTTTTTTAGCTTAATTTCATTAATCGTTTTTTGGCTAATCATCTCTTAATTGTTTTTTTTGCCTACTAGTTCACTAATGTTTTTTGGCTTAATCACCCACTAACTAATTGTTCATTAGAATTAACTTTGAACTAATTGGTCATTGACTTAGTCGAATTGATTTTTGTTCTAACATAGACTAAACATAGGTTTTAATGCTAACATTGACTAATCCTTTTAAAAGTTTCATTTGTTGACTTTGTTAATAGTCCTTAATATTTGTTACATGTTAGTTTTTGACTAAGAGTTGTTTACATTTTAGTAGTGATTTCAATTACTTCTTATTGACATTTCCTTTTGATCTTAGTTGCTCACTTTGGTTAGCTCCATTTGAATTTTGACTAACCTTTGAGTTTGTTTTGTAGTGTTTTACACTTGATTAGTAAAATGTAGAAGTTGCTGCCACATACGCAGCTGCTGTGCACAAAGTGTGCTGTAAAATGTTACTATTCTGCCTGATTGTATACATACCTACCCGTTCTGGAAATAGTAGCTGTTATAGGCTGTTTTTACTTGTTGCTGGTTTTTATAGCTATGCAGGTGCAGGAGCGCTGTTGTTGCTGCTGTTTATGGCTCATTGCCTTGTTTTGTCTTAAGGACTTAAACTTGTTTTACTTTAGCCATTGGTGGATGTTTATAAGATATGTGCACACTTCTAACATGAGTTCAATTATGGTTTTGGTTTACTTTCATGTTCTTTGCCTATACTTGTAACCCTTAGGTGATTTCTTTTGTTGGTTGGTCTTGTAGCATAGTTGTAACTTGACTCATAATTTCATAATCCTTTTAGGTCTTTCACTTTGACTAGTGTGACTCAAATGTACATAGTCATTAGACTTAGGTTTTCATATTCTGCATACCCTCTCTTGTTATTACTAATGTCTTTGGTTCACATGTGCAAGGTACATAAAAGAGACATTCCAAAGGTGGTGTGACCATTTCATTTTGTAAATAAAATCTTGTTTCTAACTTGGTTTGCTATTTGTTTATAGGTGCTTTCGTGACTTGCTTTCGTTGCGCTTTCGTTGCTTTGCTACGGATTCATATCCGTTTGGTAGGACCTCTTATCTCTTCACTTCTCTTTAATGCTTTCAAATGCCATGAGAAGTAGGAATAGTCGATGCCATGATAAGTAGGATTGTATGGAAAGTCCTCAAGTGAGGCCATGATTGTGCTTGTTTGATATTGTGCTGAAGACCTCTAAGGAGGCAATTGACGGAAGGCAGGGTTCGCAATCGACCCCCGTTATTCTAGTTGAGTCGTTCTTAGCTCTCATTACATGATTGAAGCTTTGAACATCACCTGCTCCTGTTATCGAGTCAGTCAAGTGGAAGATAGGGTTCGCAACCGACCCCCACTCATTGTCATTAGCTCACATCGACCGATGTTGACGCTTATGTGATCTCACTCACATCTTTGTTATCGATCTACTTTGATACGTGATATCATTGTATTGCTTGTTTTAGCTTTTGCTTCCTCATTAGGATACCTATTCTAACTTGTCCAAGTTAGATAGGTTAGAAAACATAACATAGGACTAACATCGTTTATTCTTCCGTTTTCTTTTAATTCATTTTGTGATTGACTTATCCTGTGTTTACTTGTCTGATGACATGATCCCCTTAGGATTCCTAGCTCCACTTAATTTTTGATTAAGTCGGAGGTAGGAGAGACATTAGGATAGCAATCCATGCCGGATAACATTAGGTAGCTTCCCTCCTGATCCTGACCTTAGGACCATTGATGCATGTTAACTTGTAGGACCGAGTTTCCCCCTTAGACTTTATGTGTCTTTCCCCTTTGTTCTCTCGTACCCATGCGATCGAGATCCTGTTTCCTGTTCACCCATAGTACCGTGAACTACGGATGCTCTGATTCCTCTTTCTTTTCAGATTGCGGATACGTAGGCACGAGATGCGATATCTCGGCGAGCACACTAACAACTAACTTCCGTTTTCTTACCTTGAGTCTTTCATCTTCTCACCTCAAAGAAAATTCAAAATATCTAATAAAGGTAGGCACTTATTGCATTTAGGCCTTTCATATAAAGAAAAGATTATAAGGGGTCTTCTCTTATAATATTAGAATGTGTAGCATATAGCCCATCTTGGGTCAATGTGTTAAACATTTGATCTTGTATGAGGAACTTAAATGCAATACTTGTTGAAGGTACAAATAAAGAAAAACATTTCTTCATTTCATAATCAACAAAAACACTTAATAAATACAAGTAAGCTAGTGTGTTTGAACCTTAATAATTGGAACTAAGTGTGAGGGTCTTCTTCACCCTTAGTGTGCTTTCTTACTCATTCCATCTTGGAATGTGAGAATGTACACATTCCAATGACTAAGATTTGGATACACTATCATATGCAAACAAATGAAAAAATACTTTTAAAACACTTCAAACAAACAAACAATTCTTTTCTCATCTCTTTCATTCCAGTCTTAAGGATTCGTCACGTCCGTCCTACCGCAAACAGGTAACGCCTAAGTCTCCATACAGTGAGCAGCAACACCTAAACTACTGGGACGCGTACTCTGATGTTTCCACTCAAAAACACAAACAATCCATCCCTAGTGAGGGGAACTACGTCGCTCTGATTCTCATGTTCCCGATGAGATACGTAGGCAGTGGGGTAGGGCCCATTCGAGCACTTCTTTTATTTTCCCTACATTTGTTTTTCTTTCTCTCTCCTTTCCTTTTCCAGCTCTCTTTTCAGTTCCTTTTCCAGTATTCTTTCCCTACACCCTTTGATTGAAACAAGCAAGCGTGGATCCCATCGGGTACGATGGACGCGTGGGGGTGCTAATACCTTCCTCTCGCGTAACCGACTCCCTTACCCAATTCTCTTGGTCGCAAGACCATGCTCTTTCCTTCCTTCAGGTTTATGCGATGTTTCCTTTCCCTCTCTTGGGATAAATACACATTGCTGGCGACTCTGTTTCCGTGCCACTTTCGCATTTGTACTTGGATGAAAATCCCGGGAGCGACAGCTGGCGACTCTGCTGGGGAAAGATTGACCAGTTGCTGGTATATCCTAAGCGAGTCAATCCTAGCGCTTGTTTGCTTTTCTTTCATTGTTGTATTGTATTTGTTGTTTACTGTATTTTATTACTTGTATCATATTTACAGCATTGTAGCATTTACATTTTATGTATTATACTGTGTTGCACTGTGCTGTCTGTTTGGCGGGATTGGGATTTCTGAGAGATAAGCCCATTACACAGGCTTGAGTATACACTTAGGATTAGAGTGGAGAGTAGTGGGACCTACGTGCCGTCTGGAGTACGTTGGGTATTCACGAAATTCACAGCTAGACGAGGCTATCTTGGGACCCATCATGGCATGCGCGTCTTGCGTATTCTAGGATGTCGATCTAGAGAGCTGTCGACTCTGGTGACCACTCCCGATGACTCAGTTACGGCACTCCTCCCGAGATGTGACAGTGGCAGACCACATTCTGTGGCAAACCCATTGCACATTCTCGACCCGAGGACCCAATGCTGGGAACTTGCCATAGGGTTTCCTTTTTGGAAAGAGAATCAGTGGAGGCACTCCTCGATTGGCGATAGTACTGTACCCCGAGGGATGAATGTACTATTGCTTCTCGACCTTAGTGCCAGAAGCTGAGGACCTTTCGTCTTGGAGAATCAGTTGAGGCCTCCTCGATTGATGATGATGCCAAACCAGAAATGGTGAACGTATCATCATTTCTCGACCTGAGAGCCCGGGATACTGAACATCCTAGTACCCACATGTGAGAGGGGCAGGTTGTTTACAGGTTTGCAGGTAACCTTGACCTTCAACCTACCCGGTATTCTGGTTTTCCTATCAGTGTGGGCTTATCAGCCTGGTATTATGGCATCATGATTATTCTGATAATCCTGATATTCTGATCAAGTCGGTGCTCTGATTATGCCGATATTCTGGCCTTCTGGTATTCTGATTATGTGATATCCCGGTATCCTGGCATTCTGATTATTCGGATATTCCGGTATTCCGGTATTTTCTTTAGAGCAGACTTATAAGCTTATTCAGCCGTCAGCACAGCAGTTATCCAAATTATATGGAAGCTTTGATCCCATGTTTGTTGCATCTGCATCATCATTTTCGCATACATGTTCTTGTATTTCCAAGGGAGATTAACTTTGAGACTTGCCATTGAGCATTTCCATCCATTTCTTATGTTTTTTTTCAAAAAAAAATTTCGAGTTAAAGTATAATGATCCCTTGGAAATACTCGAACATGGCATTCTGCATGGCATTCTCATACTCATATGCATAACAGGTGTTCCGGAGCGGATTTATCATTCTGACTGGGTATTCTTTTCAGAAACGACCAACTTGACTTCTCCCACTACTCAACTCATAATAATCAGAGGGTAGCTATGGAACAACTCCGAGCGAAAGTGACTTAGATGAAGGCCCAGCTGGGGCATTTTATGGTGGACATTCAAGCGTTGTCCCGCGGTCAGAAACTGCTGAGAGGAGAAGTCAACCGGGTGAAGTCTCAGATGGGTCTGCTTACAGAAATCCAGAATGCGGTGTTAAGGAAACAAAGCAATCCTCATCCCTGGTGAGGGGAACTACGTCGCTCTGATTCTTCATTAGTCAATGGAGATACGTAGGCAGGAGATCGTGTGAGATCTTTGCGAGCAACCTTATCTATCAACCTTATTTATCAATTTCTTTCCTCCAAATATCTCTTGTCAGCTTCCAACTCCATCTCCCCAAGAGAGTCCTAAGGGCAAAGCATATGGGCAAAGGCCAGAACAACTTGAGAAGAAGTTTGATCCTATTCCGATGCCGTACGCGCAACGGGTTTCCTTGTTTGCTCAAATTCAAACTGGTTGAGCTAGTCGCATCAGGATCATCTTCGACAAAGCTTCCTTTGGGGTTTCAATGCCAAATGCCAGGTATGGCTACCATTCTGGGGCACCTGACCATTTAATTGACGATTGCAAGTCTTTCAGAGGTAAAGGTAAAGACAAGGTGCAAGACGTGATTGACTCAAAGGTTATCACACCAGATGGGTGGCCCATAAATTGCACTTTCTTCATCAGATTGAGCACCCAGGTTACAAAGACATCTTCAGAATCAATAAGTCCAGACGGAGTCAAGCCTCCTCAACATGGACAATCATTTAGCTTCTTTACTGCATTTTCATATGTAGCTTTATTTGTTTGTTTAAACAATGTTTGCATGTAAAAATTTGTTTGCTCTTAAATGACGATCATAATACAATAAGCATGTTTTTCTTGAAGTAATCCATTCGTATTCACTCACAAGTTTGTATATGTGCATTGCAATACCAACTGTCTTGCTTAAACTCTATGAGGGAGGATGATGAGTTGAAAACGCGAAAATCTCTAATTGCGTGCTTTTGAATAGAACCCTGTTGAGGATGTACAGGCATTGTTTCAACTCCCCAAACACTGAAGATATAAGGGAGATAGACCCTCGTTAACCCCTTTGAGCCTTGAAGTAGGAGTTTCTTTCGTATGAAAAAACCCTCACATTTAACCCAGGGGCAGGGTAGGCGTTAGTTAATTTGGCCGAGCGTTCAAATTTCAAAAGGAGTGTGCATCTGAGGATCCATTACCTTCTATTCCACCATCAAGAGGTCAAGAGATGTGAAACCACAATGGTTATCCATCAACAATCAAAGAGTCGAGGCAGTCGCAACCCTTTCAACAAAGTCAAGACAAGCCGGTGTCACACGACATGTTCAAAAAAAAAAGAATAAAAAAAAAGAAATGAAAAGCCCGCTAAGTCGAAACTTGAAAACAAGCGACTTAGGCAAAAGTTAGGGCATCCCGCTGGACTTCAAAATCAAAAGATTCAAAAGAATCAGTCCAGGCAAAAGTTAGGGATCAAAAAGCAAAAGAATGAAAAAGTGAAAAACAAAAGGATTACAAAAGGAAATCCTCGAGCAAGAACAAAGTCGTGTGACTAGACACAAAAAGATAAAAGGGGTGACTGTCACTCCAAAGCCTCATTAGGTGTCAAAACATCAGATGCATGGGTTCTTTAAAGATCACAAAATCTTTTGAGAGGCGAACGCTTGTGCAAATTAGCTGAATGTAGGACTGAAGAACATCACGATGAGTGGGTGGGCACTAATAAACTTTGAGCCATAAACCTTTTTCTCAAAACCGTGAACCAGGCCACGATACAACCTTCAAAAGTCCTAATTGAAACAGGGTTTATTTTGAAAGCATACTACCAAGAGATAGCGTCCCTGACTCCTATGAGTTATGCTAAAAGATCTTTGCTGGTGTTGCATGTGCATTGTATTCTTTCATTCAAAAATTAATGTCGTATTCTAATCTGTGATCCGTTCACAAAAGGGTTTGCGACATCTTTGCCGTAAAACTTCAAGATTAACATGTGTGTTGCATTAGAATTTTCATTCTTAGAATAAAACATTTTCTGCTTGCATACATTTGTTTGACATCAAAAGAAGTTTACTTATGGAAATTCAGTCCAAAAGCTTAATCTTGCCGAGTTGAGAATTCTAAAACTCCCAAAGGGCAGCCACATCCAATGGTACTTCCTCAGGAAACTTTGTTGAGCAGGAGCTCTCCCAACAAGTTGTGTTAAAATGTAGTCGATTTGGGGCAATCACGTCGAATCATCTTTTAAAGAGTAGCCAATATGGGCCAATCAAGTCGAGAAACCTCTTCAGAGTTCAGGAAAACTGGGGCAATCACTCAAATCTCTCCAAAGACATGTATTTTTGGTCTTCCTTCGAAGATCAGTGGTCAGGGGCAAAACTACTCCAAGGGTCATACTGGGGCAGACCATCCCAAGAGTATGAAAAGTTAGTCCATCCAGACGACTGATCAGCCCATCCAGGTTTCAGAATACTGAGGCAGAGTATCCCACGGTGGTATGAGATTGTGCATGAAGCTTCTCGAGGAGAATTCCTCTGTAGACCATACAGTCTGAAGCAGTTACGTCGAGATCCGGCGAATCTCTACAAGAGTTTGTGGACATTGAGGCGTTTTGAATGTCAAGTCTTCTGTAAAATCCTCTTGGGACAATTTCTTCCGGGGGACCATGTTGGTCTGGGGCAATTAAAAAACTGTTGTTCACGCATATGCAGTCAATAAGCCAAAAGGCTTGAAACAAAGGGACATTCCAACCCAAGGCAGTTGTGGTCCCCTACTTTCAGCAGGCTTCATTAAGCATGCTCCCAGCAAGAGATTGCATACAAACCTTTCTCCCCAAAAGTGGTGGTTCAGGGATGGATTTTCTCTGTGGCAGAAGTCATATCCAGCCTGGGGCATGTGTATATATTTTTTCTGTTGCAGGTAATGAGTACGATCGGTCCAAGCGACACGAAAGTTATCTCTCAGCACCAACAACTATTTGCTATGACTTGATACTGTTGTATCTTATTAAGTCGATTCTTCCATTCAAGATTTCCCACCGGGTGTTGTGATGACAACAGTTATCAAGGATTGAATTCTTCTGTGTCGATAACGGTTGTGAATTCCCCAGTAAAGTTGCTTCGCAGACACCGAAGTTGATGGTCAATCCCCAGTGAAGTCACCAGGAGTTGGAAGATGCTTAATCTTCTGTAAAATCCTCTTATAGCGTTTCTTCAGATCAGTCTTATACCACGGGGAAAAAAGCAAGTTGTTGACCTTTCTAGGCATGGAGCATTTGAATTTCCCTGGCAGGAGATGTTCCAGATCTATTCTCCCCAGTAGAGTTTGAAAATGTTTGGTTTTCTATAAAATCCTCTTAAGAGACGAAGCTTCTAGCAGTAGCATCCCCTGTGGAGTTTATTCTCAGCAGGACTTACCAGCAGGTGGTAATGTCAACAAGGCATATTTCCCGCAGGTTTCAACATGTGAAATTTGTCAAAGGCCAATTCCTGGCTGGATTATTTCCTCCCCAGCGAAGTCCCCACAGAGTTCAACATTTGACAGTAATTTCCCCAGCAGGTGGTGTAATTCTCAGCATCGCTCATTCACAACTTAAAGTCTAATTTATTTTTGGCATACAGACGGTTTGTTCATATTATTCCAGCATGTGGGATGATGATAAACAACTATATTCTCAGCAAAGTCCAACGACAGATTGGCAAAAGTCCATCTTAAGGTGGCAAATCAGCAAAGTCCACCCTCAGTGTGGCCAGCCAGTAGTCGTCTGGCGTCGTACAAAAGACATTATTAAAGTCCACCCTCAGTGTGGCCAGCCAGTAGTCATCTGGCGTCGTACAAAAGACATTATTAAAGTCCACCCTCAGTGTGGCCAGCCAGTAGTCGTCTGGTGTCGTACAAAAGACATTATTAAAGTCCACCCTCAGTGTGGCCAGCCAGTAGTCGTCTGGCGTCGTACAAAAGACATTATTAAAGTCCACCCTCAGTGTGGCCAGCCAGTAGTCATCTGGCGTCGTTCAAAAAGACATTATTAAAGTCCACCCTCAGTGTGGCCAGCCAGTAGTCGTCTGGCGTCGTACAAAAGACATTATTAAAGTCCACCCTCAGTGTGGCCAGCCAGTAGTCGTCTGGCGTCGTACAAAAGACATTATTAAAGTCCACCCGCAGTGTGGTAAGCCAGTAGTCGTCTGGCGTCGTTCAAAAGACAGATCTCTCCGACAACGTTTCATTGAAGATTCAATCCAGCAGTTTGGTTGGGTTATATCCCTTTTCTTCTTCTCCACAGAGCGCAAATTTTCGGGTTATTTTTGGTATTCAATCCCTCCATACCTTGAAAGTCTGACAGCAATCGCTATCATCCGTTCAGGTCTACAGTGATTGAATAGGGGCAGCTGTAATACCCCAAAATTTGCCCTCTCATTTTTTCACATCATTTAGCATGTGCTTTCATTTCATTGCATTGCATTCAAGCTTAGAAAAACAAAACATAAAGCATTGCAGTCAGCATAGGACATGTGATCAAGGCATTTTCCTTTGGTGTAGCTTTCCGTATTCTGGAGATTATCAGTGAGCATCAAGGACCTCTGGTTGATCATGTTTCTTTCTGCTTCATGACTTGTCTTCATTTTCAAGTTGTTCTCGGGGAATTGTTCTTGTTTTGAGATTCTTGGTTATAAAGACAGAATATCTGTGGATTGAATTGCAAATCATTGAGTCAGGGTCAACTGAGCTTACCGATTGAATAGTGGGAATTCATTGATAATACAAGTTTGTTTTGAACTGGAAGCTTAATTGGTTATGTGGATTTCTTGGAATTCATTCTTCATTATCCACCATATTCAAAAATGTCACTAAATATCCATTATATCTCCGTTATCCACTTCATTTTTTCCTAGACATATTTTAATACATCCCACTTCTAAATCCATTTCAATTCATTTTACTAATATCCAAAATCCATTTTTGTTCAATTGTCCTTCAATCCATTTTTACCAATTTCCATAACCAATTTTATTTGTTCATTCAAAATACAATTGTCCACTTTTAAATTCCAAATAGACCATATCCATTTAAATCCATTTAAAGTTCATTATTCGACTTCAAACCAATCATCCATTTTAGTTCCAAATCTCCATCCATTCTAAACTCATTTTTGTTTATATCCACTTAGATTCATTTTCAAATATTCAAAACCAAATTTTAGCCCATATCCATATAGACCCATTTGTCCATATCCATTATACCATGCTAATATTTTTCTCATTAACCAAATATCCAATTTCATTTTACATCTTAATAGAAATCCATTTTCACCCAAATAATTATCCAATCCATTTTGTCTATTATTGACAGAAAATGGAAGTAGAATACCCGCAACTAATATAACAGAAAAATAACCGAAACTATTCTGATAACCTTCATTATCTTCTAGCCATTGACACATCTCTCTAACAATTTGACTAACAAAAACTCCTAACAGTTAATAGATTTTTTTTAACCAATATTCATAGCAGAGTTCACAAAAACCACCATAACATTTCATAACTAACATATAACCAACTCTAACAGAAAACTCTAACCAATCTTCAATCTCGATCTCCAAGATTCTTCATTCATTCTTCTCACACATTCTTCAACCTCCATAACCTTCAATCACCTTCCATCTTTGTATCTTCATCACTCTTCTCCAATTCCCACGAACAGCTTCCTTGCTCCAACCTTCAAGTCTCGTTCTTCTTTCTTCAAGCTTTAAATTCCATCTCGATCTTCTCTAATCATCATCATCATCGACTAAAATCCTGCAACGAAACCAACAACAATAACCAGAAACAGGGAAGAATCAAGAAGAAGCCGAGTTCGCCGATGACAAATTCAAAGAGTAACAGAAAAAGAAAAGAGAAAGAATTGTATCTGCAAATCGTCGACGTCGACGTCACCAAATTCGACTCCAAAACACCGAACTCTCAACACATTCCAGAATCCACAACGCAAAGAACAATAACAATAGAAACAAATTGCTCACAGCGAAGAGGAACTAAATCTGACACGGTGCAGCTAGTGATTATTTCCAGAAGCGCGTTTGTAGGAAGTGATTCTTGGAGTGCGATTATTGCAATCGCGTTTGAAAGAGCGGCGATTGTGGACGTTTGATCGCAAGAAGTGATTGTCAGAAGTGATTCTGAGTTCAATTAAAGGTTACCTCAAGGCAATCGTAGCAGAGCACTCCAACGTCACACCTTCGATCGTCATCGTCTTCATCATCAACAGCTTCGCATCAACAAATCGCTCAACAATTCAACATCACACAAGATACCACCGCGATTTGCGCAAGATTCAACAACTCAGAACTGGAGATTCAAACACACGGCCAGAGTCGGCGACGAGCGAAGAGGAGGTCACATGGAAAATCGTAGCGAGTGTTCATACCTGAGAAGACTCATCAATCAACCATCGTCGTAGATTCGCAATAGGCGAGGTGTGAAGCGGATGTGAAATTGATTGGAGAAAATGAAGTGAGGGTCAAGGAGAGAAGTTCATGGTGGAGGCGAGGTGTGAAGGCCGTTGGAGGGAGTCTGTGGAGACGGCGCAAAAACGGAGGGAGATAGGAGACGAACGTCGGCGCATAGGAGAAGAGAAGGGATGAAATTGTTGGCTGAAAGTGCTAGGGTTTTAAGAGAGACCAAACGTTCGGATCCTCAATGCTGCGAGATGATACGTAAGCCCGGTGCTCCATGGATTTCATTTCTGCACTACCAGATTTACTACTCGCACACGCCCTTGTTTTGCTAGAGAACCCTTCCACGACATTCTATCCACACTTTCAAATCTCACTACTACACCCACCCAGGTTTTTGATTTTTGAAGCTTAATTGTGTTAGATTTTGATTAATCTTTTATCCTTAGAATTAGAATTTTCAATTAGAGATCATTTTTTACTTGTAGATTAGAAGCTAATTTTGAATTAACTCTTTTAATATTAGATTTAGAATTTAGTTTTAACAGTAGATTTAGAATTTAGTTTTCACAAGGTGATTAAAATTTGATTGTAATTCTCTCCATGGCGATTAAACTTTAGGATTAGATCACAACTTTAGAAATAGATTTTAGAATTAGAATCTAACTTTTGATTTAGATTTTAACTTTTATTTGGGATTGTTAACTTCGATTTTGTTCCTAATTGTAGATTAACTTCCGATTAACTTTTGTTTAGGAACCAATTAAAATTTGATGTAGATATTGACTTTAGACATTAATTCCGATAATTAGATTTAGAGTTTGCTAATGGTTTGACTAATTGCCTTTTGCTTAAGTGCACTAATTGTTTTGCTTGCTAATTGTTTTTAGATTAACGGCTTGATAATTGTTTTTTAGCTCAATGGCTCGATAGTTGTTTTTTAGGTTAATGGCGTGATAATTGTTTTTTAGCTTAATTTCATTAATCGTTTTTTGGCTAATCATCTCTTAATTGTTTTTTTTGCCTACTAGTTCACTAATGTTTTTTGGCTTAATCACCCACTAACTAATTGTTCATTAAAATTAACTTTGAACTAATTGGTCATTGACTTAGTCGAATTGATTTTTGTTCTAACATAGACTAAACATAGGTTTTAATGCTAACATTGACTAATCCTTTTAATAGTTTCATTTGTTGACTTTGTTAATAGTCCTTAATATTTGTTACATGTTAGTTTTTGACTAAGAGTTGTTTACATTTTAGTAGTGATTTCAATTACTTCTTATTGACATTTCCTTTTGATCTTAGTTGCTCACTTTGGTTAGCTCCATTTGAATTTTGACTAACCTTTGAGTTTGTTTTGTAGTGTTTTACACTTGATTAGTAAAATGTAGAAGTTGCTGCCACATACGCAGTTGCTGTACACAAAGTGTGCTGTAAAATGTTACTATTCTGCCTGATTGTATACATACCTGCCCGTTCTGGAAATAGTAGCTGTTATAGGCTGTTTTTACTTGTTACTGGTTTTTATAGCTATGCAGGTGCAGGAGCGCTGTTGTTGCTGCTGTTTATGGCTCATTGCCTTGTTTTGTCTTAAGGACTTAAACTTGTTTTACTTTAGCCATTGGTGGATGTTTATAAGATATGTTCACACTTCTAACATGAGTTCAATTATGGTTTTGGTTTACTTTCATGTTCTTTGCCTATACTTGTAACCCTTAGGTGATTTCTTTTGTTGGTTGGTCTTGTAGCATAGTTGTAACTTGACTCATAATTTCATAATCCTTTTAGGTCTTTCACTTTGACTAGTGTGACTCAAATGTACATAGTCATTAGACTTAGGTTTTCATATTGTGCATACCCTCTCTTGTTATTACTAATGTCTTTGGTTCACATGTGCAAGGTACATAAAAGAGACATTCCAAAGGTGGTGTGACCATTTCATTTTGTAAATAAAATCTTGTTTCTAACTTGGTTTGCTATTTGTTTATAGGTGCTTTCGTGACTTGCTTTCGTTGCGCTTTCGTTGCTTTGCTACGGATTCATATTCGTTTGGTAGGACCTCTTATCTCTTCACTTCTCTTTAATGCTTTCAAATGCCATGAGAAGTAGGAATAGTCGATGCCATGATAAGTAGGATTGTATGGAAAGCCCTCAAGTGAGGCCATGATTGTGCTTGTTTGATATTGTGCTGAAGACCTCTAAGGAGGCAATTGACGGAAGGCAGGGTTTGCAATCGACCCCCGTTATTCTAGTTGAGTCGTTCTTAGCTCACATTACATGATTGAAGCTTTGAATATCACCTGCTCCTGTTATCGAGTCAGTCAAGTGGAAGATAGGGTTCGCAACCGACCCCCACTCATTGTCATTAGCTCACATCGACCGATGTTGACGCTTATGTGATCTCACTCACATCTTTGTTATCGATCTACTTTGATACGTGATATCATTGTATTGCTTATTTTAGCTTTTGCTTCCTCATTAGGATACCTATTCTAACTTGTCCAAGTTAGATAGGTTAGAAAACATAACATAAGACTAACATCGTGTATTCTTCCGTTTTCTTTTAATTCATTTTGTGATTGACTTATTCTGTGTTTACTTGTCTGATGACATGATCCCCTTAGGATTCCTAGCTCCACTTAATTTTTTATTAAGTCGGAGGTAGGAGAGACATTAGGATAGCAATCCATGCCGGATAACATTAGGTAGCTTCCCTCCTGATCCTGACCGTAGGACCATTGATGCATGTTAACTTGTAGGACCGAGTTTCCCCCTTAGACTTTATGTGTCTTTCCCCTTTGTTCTCTCACACCCATGCGATCGAGATCCTGTTTCCTGTTCACCCATAGTACCGTGAACTACGGATGCTCTGATTCCTCTTTCTTTTTAGATTGCGGATACGTAGGCACGAGATGCGATATCTCGGCGAGCACACTAACAACTAACTTCCGTTTTCTTACCTTGAGTCTTTCATCTTCTCACCTCAAAGAAAATTCAAAATATCTAATAAAGGTAGGCACTTATTGCATTTAGGCCTTTCATATAAAGAAAAGATTATAAGGGGTCTTCTCTTATAATATTAGAATGTGTAGCATATAGCCCATCTTGGGTCAATGTGTTAAACATTTGATCTTGTATGAGGAACTTAAATGCAATACTTGTTGAAGGTACAAATAAAGAAAAATATTTCTTCATTTCATAATCAACAAAAACACTTAATAAATACAAGTATGCTAGTGTGTTTGAACCTTAATAATTGGAACTAAGTGTGAGGGTCTTCTTCACCCTTAGTGTGCTTTCTTACTCATTCCATCTTGGAATGTGAGAATGTACACATTCCAATGACTAAGATTTGGATACACTATCATATGCAAACAAATGAAAAAATACTTTTAAAACACTTCAAACAAACAAACAATTCTTTTCTCATCTCTTTCATTCCAGTCTTAAGGATTCGTCACGTCCGTCCTACCGCAAACAGGTAACGCCTAAGTCTCCATACAGCGAGCAGCAACACCTAAACTGCTGGGACGCGTACTCTGACGTTTCCACTAAAAAACACAAATAATCCATCCCTAGTGAGGGGAACTACGTCGCTCTGATTCTCATGTTCCCGATGAGATACGTAGGCAGTGGGGTAGGGCCCATTCGAGCACTTCTTTTATTTTCCCTACATTTGTTTTTCGTTCTCTCTCCTTTCCTTTTCCAGCTCTCTTTTCAGTTCCTTTTCCAGTATTCTTTCCCTACACCCTTTGATTGAGACAAGCAAGCGTGGATCCCATCGGGTACGATGGACGCGTGGGGGTGCTAATACCTTCCTCTCGCGTAACCGACTCCCTTACCCAATTCTCTTGGTCGCAAGACCATGCTCTTTCCTTCCTTCAGGTTTATGTGATGTTTCCTTTCCCTCTCTTGGGATAAATACACATTGCTGGTGACTCTGTTTCCGTGCCACTTTCGCGTTTGTACTTGGATGAAAATCCCGGGAGCGACAGTATTTGATAAGATATCATAAGATATGATCAAAAGAAATGGTTAATAATAAAAAAGATTATATCAAAAGCAAATATATAAGAGATCAGAAGATACAATCATCAGAAGACATGTACAAGAAAGAAGAATACCAAACAAGCTTGATCTGATAATATATTAATATCTGGTGTTGACCACTAAATTATCAGAAACAAGAGATGTCCATGAATTTTGCGCTGATACCCAAAACTTGTCAGAAGTTGTTAACTTTCTGAAAGAATAATTCAATTGGTATCTAAAATTCAATGGTATCCAAAACTCAAATGGTATTTAGACTCCAACATCAAAAGAATGTGAATTCTTCGGAGATGAAATCAAGTCATGATCATAAAAGAAAATATTTGGTTTCTGAACATCAAATGACATGAGGATATGTGCACCTGTTGGTGATCTGTGCTAAGATATTGAAGATTTGGTTTTGATACATGATGCGTGGCATCTAAGAAAGTATCTACTAGTTTCTGATATATAATGCAAGACATCAAGTCTGATAAGACAAATCAGGTTCTGATACGTCTACAGTATTCTGATAGCAAGCTTAGTTCTGAGATGAAGACCAGCCAGTTCTAGTCAGATTCTAATGAGACCTCACTAAGAAGTAATCCTTCACTATTGACATGATTCTACTTCAAAGTCATTTTGTGAGTCTTGGGATCAGGGGGAGACTCTGAACAAGCATAAATGAATTTTGAGAGTAACTGAATCAGGGGGAGCCCGTTAAGCTTGTCTCTAACTCTATGGATTTATGCTGATTACCCTATACGAATTGCTCTATCAAAATTCATTGTTTGTCATCATCAAAAAGAGGGAGATTGTAAGAACAAGATTTGGTTCTACATCTGGCTTTTGAGTTTTGATGATAACTGCACATGTTATCTAAGAGAACAATTATGTATGATATGGTTTCTGTCTAGTGTGTGGTTGTTGTCAATATGATTATGACTCTGATAAGAAGACGTGTGATGTCATCAATCTCTGTTATCAACACTCTGGATGAAAAACATATGTGTGTACAAGTTAGAGTCAAGATTCATGAATGTTTCTAATACAACGGTTCTAATGAACGTTAGTTCTGAACATTCTAATTGAGACTTTATAAGAAAGTTCTACAAGACTTTCTAATGTGACGCGCTTCGAATGTTACAAGTTCTGAAGATTCTGAAGACGTGGTTCAGGTAAACAAAGCTCTGAAGATTCTGAAGACACAATTTATGAAGATCAAGTTCTGAAGAGTTTCTAAAGACAAGGTTTTGATTGAACGAAGTGCTGAAGACTCTGAAGACAAAGAACGTGCTTAATGAAATATGAAGACTCTGAAGACAAGGTTCTGAAGGAACAGGCTCTGAAGACTCTGAAGATAATGCTTCTAAAAGATCGAGTGTTAAAGATTCTCAAGATAGATTCTATTGAACAAAGATCTTGGAATTCTGAAGACTGAGTTTTTGAAGACTACACAAAGAATGACTCTTTTACAACACGCTTCATCAAGTTAATATTTGAAGCCTCTGAAGATGCTAGAAGACTAAAGATCAAAATGGTTTTGAGCTGAATATAATAGTACTAAAACTCTGTGTCCTCTACCTCAAAAAGGTGGCGCATGAGCAGCTTTTTGTACATTGATGTTGACCATTCCTTCATGTGAACGTTGGGATATTGCTGTTGGAATATGTTTCCAAGAATACCCATCAACGGATCTATTCACTTCTGCTCTATAAATTTAAGACTTGGAAGCTTGAAGAAAGTTGCTAGTTGCATGGGCTTGTTGCTTGTCGCTAATGGCTTATTGCTTAAAGCAGCCGCTGATCACAAAGAGAGAAAGATAAAAAGGTTGATGATTGTTGTTCATACAAAGGATTATTATACAACGCAACAAACAATCAAATGTAGCAAGCAAAGATGAAGCTGCTACTACAAGTGTGCACAAACGATGATTATGCTAACACCATATGAAACTCTTCAAGTGAGACATTATAAGTGAAGCATAGTAGCTTAGTTGAACTTGATGGTTGAATTAGAAAAATAATTATATGCTCAAGAAAGGAGTACAAGATGCTGCAAGCTGAAGGTTAAAAGAAAATTTCTCAATGGAGAAGAAGTTAAAGCAGAATGATGAAGAATGCACAACGATGCAACATGCTAAAGCTGTGTGAAACTTATCAACTGAAACATCAATAAGTGAAGCATAGTAACTTAGTTGATCTTGATAGTTAAGCTAGAAGAAGTATTTCCTACTCAAGAAGGAGTACATAAGAAAGAAGCTTAAAGCCCATGATAAGAAGCCGCAGTGCTCATAAGGAAGCTTTTAAGCAATACAGAACTAGTGAGCTTTATAATCTCTTAGAGATTCATTTTTAGATAGTTTCTGTATTAGAAAGAAAGGAGTTGTTGCTCATATCTTGCTAGAAACACTTAGGTGTTATTGTACTTCATTTGTGAAATCAGCTTGTAAGAAGCATATTAGTGCACACGAAAATCCTTGAAAAAGGTAATGTTCCTTGAGCAGTCGAATGATGACCAGAAAGCTTGAGAGGGCTAGGTCATTGTTGAGCGGCTTGGAGGTTGATTCCTTGAGCGGTCGAGTGAAGACCAGAATGCTTGAGAAGACTAAGCGTGTTTCTAACAGCTTAGTGGTTGATTCCTTGAGAGGCGAATGAATGCCAGGATTCTCAAGAAGGCAATGGAAGGTATCCATTGTGGTTGTAATAGTTGATGATTATTGGATTAAGTCCTTGTGATAAGGCGAAATCACCTTGAGGGGTGGGCTGGAGTAACTTTGTTAACAGTGAACCAGGATAAAAATAATTGTGTTCATTTATTTTTATTTACATGTTAGCTCAATTAGTTTAAATTCCGCAAATGGGGACGAAATGTGAAACCCAATTCAAACCCCCCTTTCTTATGTTTCTCAACCTTCACGTGTATCCTCGCGTAAGAGTGATATCTCCTAGGCAACATCCTCACAAAATAGAGTGGCTCGCTCTTGGCACTGATGACGTGTACAATACTGTGCTCTCCCATTAGTCAGATGAAAGGAAGTGCACCATGATTATCTAGAGAATAGGTGGTCAACCATCTCCTTTAGTCATGAGTAAGCGGTCGTTGCCAATATGGGTTTCCCAAACCCTAGGCCCAAAAGGCCTATATAAATAATCCTCACCTAAAGGGAGAAGATGACAGATCTTAACTCAGACGCTTAAACCTAAGCACCCAACACACATACAGAGCCTCTCGCCTCAAATGAGCAAGTCCTCTAAGCCACCATAAACAACATCTTATAGGGCTTCTCGCCGCCGTTGGAAAGCCCTAACCACCATTATTTGTTATACGCCTACTAAGGCCTATGAGTGCCCCTCCCCTTGCAAGGGTAACATGCACACCTATACTTCTTTACCAATATCATGGTGCGCACCATGGGACCCCAGTAAAACTAACTTGGGCCACACCCTCTTCATCACACTCACTGTTACCCTCCAGTCTTACACCTCGCCACTTTTGGCCATGGTTTACAGGGGAGATTCGTACCTTGCGCCAGAAGTTACCAGTAGGAGCAGTGATGCTGAAGCCTTAGCTGAGATTCATGTCGCCATAGACAAATTACACCGTTATAACCAAACACTAGAGAACGATGTCCACAACATCCGACAATGCCAATAAGAGTCCAATTCCCAAGAGACGATTGAAGTGTTTGATCCCTGGACACTCCCAGACAAATTACGGAGTACATTTGATAGGAACATGGATCCTTATGAGCACCTCACTTCCATTAACATGCAAATGGCTATCATAGGAGAAACTTACTCCCTAAAGTGCAAGCTACTATCTAAAACTTTCAAGGATGCTTCCATGCGATGGTATATGGGTCTACCTCATGCCTTCATCACCAGTTATTAGGAGGTGATAAAGAAACTTGTAGACTAGTTTATAACCAGTCGTCACAGGAATATGTCCACCACTAGCCTATTCAACATATGACAGGGTCCATCAAAATCGCTAAGGGACTACCTCGCTTGTTTAACAATGCCACCATCACGGTCATCCCACCAAGCCAAGAAATGTTTGTGGGGAGTTCTGAAATGGAATCAAGGCAGAACACTTCAACGAGTCTCTCCCCCTAAAGTCAGGGCTTTTGCTGGTAGATGTGGTTACGTGAGCAGAATGTTATATAAAGGGATAGTAGAGCAAAATTGAAAAGAATGTGCGTGATTTCAAAGAGCGTGTTCACAAAGCCAAGTATTGGCACCACTAGAGGAAGAGTAATTATGTCTCCCCTATAAAAGACAACACTGTATTCAAGAGAGTAGGCAAGGCGATGGAGAACTTCACATCCCTGAACATCCGCCGTGAACATATATGACACGAGGTTCTTCACCTGTACAATATCCCAATGCACCTACTACATAGGAGAATGTAATGAGTCTTAAACCAGGAAGATGGTGTAAGTTCTACAGAGTCAAGGGACATCACACCGAGGATTGTTACAAACTCAAGAAAGAAATCGGGAGACTAATCCAAGAGGGAAACCTTAAGAAATATGTGAAGGGAATCCCTTCCCATAGATTAGACAAATCCAACTCGCGATGGGCGAGATGACGTGGAAAGTCCCATGTCTAACAAAGAAAAAGAGGCATCCCAGGGCGAGTGCGTTAAAGTTGTATGCCACAGTCTCAACACTATAATAGGAGGATTAGTTGGGGCAGAGAGACTAGCTCTGCCCATAGAAGGTAAGATTATCAAACCTAAATATAGAATACCTCTTCAACGTCAAAGATGAAGGAGAATCACAAGCCCTAGAAGCCACGACATCCTTCATTGGGAAAGATGGAGCTGTAATCCACCATCACAATGATGACTCCATAGTCATTACCGTCAGATGTATTAGATGATAGATCAAAAGAGTTCTTGTATACCAATAGAGTTATATAGATATTTTGTATTGGGTGGCGTTTCAAAGATTTTCCTCAAACTAGAGGACTTGAAACCCTTAAAAGGTCTTTGGTTTGATTCTCTGGAAAACAAGTACAAGTGAAAATATACAATATCTAAAGATAACTTTTGGAGAGCAGGATATACCAAATAAATAAAGGTTAGGTATTTGGTTATTGATGCCCCCTCTTCTTACGATATGATTATAGGGAGGCCATTTTTTAACCAGTTGGGTGCCGCCTTGTTCCTTATGCATTTATGCATGAAGTACCAATTGTCCAAAGGTCGAGTAGAAGTTATCCAAAGAGATCAAGAGATTGCCCATAAATGTTATATAGCGGGCCTCAAGTTGAAAAGGGTTCGCACTCTAGGCACGAATGCTAGGAAAGTGGGCTCAGAAATAAAGCCACTAGTAGAAACTTGCAAGGGCAAGGAGTTTATGGAACCTTGTTTTGTAGGTGATATGCTTTTTACAAGGACATCAACATTTGATGATGACAATTAAAGTCTTATGATAAGTCAAGCATGAACAATTAATTATATAAAGATGCACACCAAATCATTAGAGTTTGATAGACTTGAATATTCAATTATGGAGATCAAATGGAATGTAACTAAAGCCTCATCTCAAGCTACTCAAGCAAGTGTCTACAAAAGAGAAAGCATCTGGAAAAGTCTTGAAATGCTAAAAACCCTTCTAATTTAGTAAGAAGTGAACCAATTGTAAAACATAAGGACTTTATCGTAAAAGCGTGTGGCTAACACACACATGTCATACCCAAAATTTTGACCACCAAGATTTCCCATCATTGTGCAAATCATCATCACAATATAGATGTACCATCATGCCTCATCAATCTCCCCAAAGACGGAGGAGCATTCATTGCAATCAAGAATTAGGGTTTTGAGCCCTCTCAAAGCACGTAGACAAAGGATCAATCAAGAAATGACATGATCTTCAACTTGTCTAACCTCTCAAACACCCACAATGGATCAAGAGGACTCCAACATCAAGAATCAAGTACAAGATTGCAGCATTCCAAGTAAATCAAGCCTCAGGATCGCCAGTGTCACCAAATTAGGCTTTTGGTCGACTGAGGCCTCCAGATGAAAATTTCCAACTGAACATGAGCCAATGCCCCAATGTATGGTCCAATAAGCTCCGAAGGATCTTAAGAACCCATCAGTAATGGCAAAATCACCTTGAAGGTCCATCTATTAAAAAATCAGGAATTAGGGTTTTGACCTAATTCAACCCTTGGGTCAACTTGTGAAGTGAGGCATGGCTTGAAGCTTCAAAATGAACTTCAAAGACCTCAAATACATCATATTGACATGGCTACAAGATTGGATTGACTCAAAGAGCACAAATCATAAGCCACAAGAGCTCAAAACCATCTGATCACAAATTAGGGTTTTTGATGGAAAAAGTCAACCCTACCATTGACTGTTGACCTACCCTTGATCTCAAACCTTGGGGAGAGGTCCAAGACATTACTAAATACCCTTGGAGGCCATCCATTAAGTTTAATTAAGCCTAAGGATTAATTTCACAAATGGATCGCAAAGTCAAAATTTCATCTGCCGAAAAAGTCAACTGTACAAAAGTCAAAGTTTGACTTTTTGAATTTTTGGCCAACCAAGGTTGCTTAACCCTAAAACAATGTTAATATGTGATTTGAATCATCATTCATCCAGAAAAATCAAAGAAAGTGAGTTAACTTATAAAAGGGGTAACCATAAAAAACTTAGAATTTTTCTAATTTATGGAACAAAGTGGCTAGGGTACCAACTTCCAAGGACCGTAACTTGAGATCTAATCAACCATTTTGGGTGATCCAAAGCTGGATTTGTAGGTCTTGCTACACTCTACAAAAGCTTCGACTACATCAAACTCCAATTCCTCATGGATTTTAAGTTATGGAGTGATCAAAATGGCTGAAAACATGAAAATGACATTTTTCCAACACTTAGTGAAATTTTCACTAAGTCAGAACCTGCCTTACTTTTTCCAAAATGTAGGGACATTTTTCACCTTGATCCAAGTCAAACTAGGTCTAGGGGTGGACATCAAAGTTGAAGTATGCCATGAGGGCTTTCCAACAAGTACCAGATCATCTCCAAATTCCATTTGAGCAAGGAGATACAACCTTTGGAACATGGCATCATGAACTGGTTTTTACAAGGCAGAATTTCTGCATTTTGCTCGATTTGTCCAAATCTGATAAATCCAAGCCTTGTCATCAATTTGGACACATCAGAGGATCAAATCCAAGGGGGATGATCTGATCTCCAAGCCTCCCAAGTCCAAGGATCTACATATAGCCATGCCAAACCTAAAAGAGCTAAAAAGTGCCAAGACTCCAATTATGTTTCCAAGCCTTTAATGAATGCATCAAGGTGGCATGAACTGAGCCTATTCCAACTGAATTCAGTTAAGGCTTATCTCTGAACCAAAGCTACAAATCCTGTGCTCTAATCTCAAGTCAATGGCTAGAGGAGACTTGAGATTCCATTTTATCACAATTGGCCAAAGGCCTGTTGCAGTTGCCATTCCCTATTGCTTGCAAAACAAACTTGCTCTACTATAAATAGAGCTAATTTGTGATCAGTTTGAGTACACCAAAACACCCAAACTGATGCTTTCCCCAAAATCACCACTTTCACTCCAATTTTGCCTTCTAACTCAAGTCACCATTGGATTTTGAGTTTGAGAGCAATTCCAACCAAACCAATCACACGCACACACACCTCACATATAACATATAGAAGTGATCCATAACACAAAATCACATCTGGAACATCAGATTCTCAAAATCACTAGCCAACTGCTCAAGCTCTTGACAGATTTGCAGTTGGGGTACCATCTCAAGTTCCAGATCATTTCCACTCTTTCCAAGCATTCAAACACAATCCTTGGCACCTAAGGAAGTTGTCCAGATCATTGGAAACAACTTACAACACCTCCATCACCAAACTCGATCACCAGCTACAAGAGGTGAGCATGAACTCTTCAAACTCCATGATGCATGCATATTTTACTGCACAATAATTTTGCCATATGTTCCTAATCATGTATGGAGTGATAACCCTCAATCAATTGCCATGAAACAATCGTGTATGGAATTTCATTGTGTTCATGCTGAAATTAGGGTTCTTGAGGTTTTCTTCTGATTTCTCACTCAATACTTAATATAAATGCAATTAATCTATATGGTTGTGATCCTTGTTCAAAAGCGAACAAGATTGGTGTTTGAATCGTGCAAAACCATTGAGAAATCATGGAGAAAAGTGAGAAAATGCAAATCTGCAGAAACAGGGCACGCGGGCAAGAACTTGGCGTTCTTGGCGCCCTTTTTCAAATATTCAAATATTTGAATTTTTGTTATTTTTTGTTAATTGATTCAAAAATTAATTTCTCTCTGAATATTTATGTTTTTGAATTGATTCTTTTTCTCAAAATTCACTAAAATGTTTAAATATTTTACTTTACAAAAAAATCCCATTTATATTATTTATTTAATATAGTTAGAATTTTTGTAATTAATTTCATATTAATTATTTTTAAAACATTTTTAAATGGAATTTCCACTTTGATCTTCCAAAACCAATTGAATTTCAAACTCTCATGTAATTAAACATGATTTTTCAAAATATTTTTTAAGGTGTACAACTTATTTTTGAATATATTTGGTATTTTATATCATTTTTTTCATTTAATTTCCTTTGAAAAATAACATTTTTTTGTTTAAAATTAGGGTTTTCTCTTGATTTTAAATTATAAACATCTTTGGGCCTCTAATAGAGTGTAAGACCCAACCCCCTTTTAACCAAAACCATTTTGGGTCTCAGAGAATGTATAAGTCCCTCCGCGTTAAAAAAAAATCTCGGCGCGATCGTCATTTCAAAAACAAAAATCATCTGGGTCTCCCCTCGTGTTGTAAGTCCCATCTTTCTCTTTCAAAACATCTTTGGGCCTCTGATAGATTGTAAGACCCAATCCCTTTTTAACCAAAATAATTTTGGGCCTCAGTCGTTGTATAAGTCCCGATGCGATCTTCAAAACAACGGTGCGATTACTGTTAAAACCTTGGGCCTTCCCTTGAGTATAAGCCCCAACAACCTTTTCAAAACAACTTCTCTTTTGATTTAGATTCAAATATACATGTTGTTATCAAAACTTTCTTTAATTTCTTTGAACAACTAACAAAACAACATGGAAGCTTGCTCACTTGTAAGTTTTATCTACTTTCATTTACATGCTTTAATATATATAACTGTATTGTGGGAAGTTGCGCACTGTAAGTCTTTCTTTCATATCCTTTTAAATACTTGTCATATATCTACTGTATATATACTAGTATAGTTATTTAGAGTTTTCCCCGACAACTAGGTCAAGAACTAGGTAAAGCCAGTTGGTCACTCTTTAATACGGTCAAAACTAGATCCCCATAGGACTTCCAGATACAATCTTGCCTTCTCTTGGGCTTAAACAATATGGAACAAAGAGAAAGACAGTATTATTCGTGAACCTTTTCTCAGACTGTCACCTTAGAAATTGTCAAAGAAATTCTACTCCCCAGAGTTGATATATTCTCGGTGAATAACATCTCTTGAATTTCTTTAAACCTCAAAACTTTCACTAAATGATCTATTCTCGGTGAATAGCATTTTTGAACTTTTCTGTGGTTTGGGACCCACATGCTTCCTAAAAGCATCCCCGCCTCCTCTTGGGCTTGGTACAAGGACCCTCCAGCTTCTTAGAAGTTCTCATGCCTTCTCTTGGGCTTAATACAAGGACCCTGAAGACCTCCTAAAGGTATAAGACAGAACTTAGTCATCCTTTGCTGGAGCAGTCTTTCCAGTGTCAAATCTCAGACTAGTTTAGGGTTGATTCTCATCCCTTAAAATACCCGCCTCCTCTTGGGCATCATATAAAAGATAAAACTCTTCCATACCAATAGACTTGGACAGTCTAAAATCCCCTTGAGTCTCAAAGACATTCTCAAGTTCCCTACAAAACATAGGAAGAAACCCCAGTCATTTTTTATCAATCTCAAGCTAGGATCAGTTTATTCTCAGTATAACACAATCCCAAATCAGAACCTCAAGGCATCTGATATCTCAACTCTTCTGTAACCCTCAGCAGGAGTTAATTCCCCATTTGGACCTGCTTCGGGATCTCAACAATCCCCAGCAAAGTTAGCCTCCTCTTAGGCTTTGTATAATGATCCTTCCTCAGCACAGTTAGCCTCCTCTTGGGCTTTGTACAATGAGTCTCCCTAGCGGAGCTAACCTTTTCAGACTCTCTTGTTGAGTCAATCATCTTTTATACTCTCTTGTTAAGTCAATCACTCTCCAAGACTCTCTTGTTGAGTCAAACACCTTTCAGTACTCTCTTGTTAAGTCAACCCTTTTTAACCTTAATCTCGGGCTTTGTACGAGACAGATAAAAACACTCTCTTGTTGAGTCAATCTTTTTCAGCCTCCTCTTAGGCTTTGTATAATGATTTCCCCTAGCAGGATTTAGCCTCCTCTCAAGCTGTGTATGATGATTTCTCCAGCTTGTTCAGCCATAATCCTAGACTTCATACATGACAGATAAAAGCACTCTCTTGTTGAGTCAAACCATTTCAGCCTCAATCTTGGGCTTTGTACAAGACATAAATCTTCATAACCTTCTCTTAAGCTTGGGACAAATATCTTCCCCAGCGGAGTCAATTCCTCCCAACCTTCATTTAGGCTTTGAGAAATAAATTCCTAAGCAGAGTCAAACTCTTTTCCGCCTTCATATTGGGCTTTGTACAAGACAGATAATACTTTCTAGCAGAGCCAAACCCTTTTAGCCTCCGTCTTGGGCTTTGTACAAGACACCTAAAATATCCTCAGTCGAGTCAGTAAAGTCTCTTTTAGCCTCAATCTTGGGCTTTGTACAAGACATATAAAGATTTCTTTCCCACAGAGTCAGTTTCTTTTAGCCTCAATCTTGGGCTTTGTACAAGACAGACATAATATTTTTCCCCAGAAAAGACAAACTTTTAGCCTCCTCTTAGGCTTTGTATAATGATGTCCCCAAAGAGTCAGTCTCTTTTTAGCCTCAATCTTAGGCTTTGTACAAGACACAGATATAAACACTCTCTTGTTGAGTCAGTCATTTCCAGCCTCCTCTTAGGCTTTGTATAAGGACTTCCCCAGTGGAGTCAATCAACCTCTTAGCTTCAACCTTGGGCTTTGATCAAGGCACACAAAAATCAACATCCCCTATAAAGGAAATTATGGCATTGTTGGATTCACATATCCTAGTTAAAGTAATCATCCTTTATAAACAGACACCCAACAGTTGTGATAAACAGACCAAATGTCTCCCTTTAGAGATGACGAGTTCTCTCTCAGTCAAACATTTTAGCTTCAATCTTGGGCTTTGAACAAGACACAAATAAACCTTTTAGCTTCAATCTTGGGCTTTGAACAAGACACTAAAATATCTTTTTCCTCCCTTAGAATAGGAGGAACTACGATTGCTCTGATTTCCCTGTTTCATTTAAATGGGAATACGTAGGCATAAGATTGTGAAATCTTAGCGAGCATACTAATAAAAAACTCTAGGTCCAATACCTTCACATTAATCAAAAACTCTAGGTCCAGTACCTTACCAAAACATCAGAAAAACCCGAACATCATAAAAAACTCACTCACTCTCTCATATTTCCCAAGAAACTTTCCCAACCCATTAACGGATAAACACCATCAAGTACAAAGCGAAACCTAAAGCTAACATCCTGTGGATAACCGCATATAGGATAGGTAATTGACAACTCCCCATTGTATAACCTGACCCCGGACCCCCAAATCTCTAAGTGTTTGTTCAGTTAAACATTCGTGTGCAAGGTTAGTTTTAGATAGCTTCCCTTTCCCTTCCAGCTTCACGGGATAAATAAGAAATCAGAAAGTAGCACCCATCTCCTCTTCATTGAGGAGAAAACCGAATTCCGCGATAAGGTGGTCGCGTCACCGACAAAAATCGTGCGCTACAGTGAAATGGCGACTATGCTGGTGAGTCATTGTCTCTATAGGACTAGGATTATAGCTCTTAAGAGGTCTAGGATGTTAGTTTTAGGAATAAATATATATATATCGCTTTTCCTACTTGATATCTGTGTTTATTTTTCTACTAATGGGACTGCGGGTGATGCCGCATCTGGAAAGTTTGAGTGATACCTAAGATAAGTGATGGCATTAGACGGGTAATCTTACAGGGAGTGACTCTCGAATAAGCGACCCCGGTAGACCATCGAATCAGTGGAGATACCCTTTGCGGATTCAATGTCTAAACGACTTTGGTTGTTGAAAGCAGATTGTTCGATTGTGGTATCAATGAAACTGAGGATTTAGTAGACTGAGACCATGTGACTATTTTGTAGTGCGGAAGCTATCGGAAATAGTTGTCACGCGATACTACCCTCATTTGAGATTACCCTAAGATACTACAGCTCGCTTGGGTGAACCAGCCTGCTGTTGTTATCCCAAGGGGGGTCAATGATTTTGAAGACAGGTACAAAAATTCACTATAGTATAACCTTTGGGGATGGGTTGAGCCATGACTTCATGACACTGAACCTTTGACCCCATGTTTTTTCTATGTTTTTGTGTGTTGCATTCATGCATTCACTTAAAAAACTTTAAAAAACTTTAAACAAAGAAAATTTTCTCTTCTAGTCTCTCTCTTTTTCAAATTAAACTAAGACAATGATTGCAAATGTCTGAGAGAAAGATTGTGTTATGGATTTTGGTAGAAGAAAGACTCACAAGTACACCTTCAAGGTTCCAAAACTAGAGGATTTAAGAGGTTTGGCAAGGATGATCACTAACCCTGATGCTTTCAGAGCTAAGTACGGAGGACTGCTGTCTCTGTTAATGGTCCATGTAATTGAAGGAATCCTGTCTACGCTTATTCAGTTCTACGATCCGGTTTATCACTGTTTCACATTCCCAGATTATCAGCTAGCACCAACACTGGAGGAGTACTCTCACCTGACTGATTTACCTATCACTGATCAAGTTCCATTTTCTGGACTGGAAGAAATTCTAAAGGATCAAACCGTTGCAAGAGAAATCTATTTGGACGAGTCAGAAGTCAAGACTCACATGACCATTAAGGGTGGAATCCAAGGCTTACCAGCTCAGTTTCTGGTAAAGAAAGCTATGTACTTTGCTAGTATAGGGAACGTGACTGCTTTCGAAAGCGTCTTTGTTCTGCTCAACTACGGGTTATTTCTGTTTCCCAACATTGATAACTTCGTTGATATCAATTCCATTAAGATATTTTTTATTGGAAACCCTGTACCAACCTTGCTTGCGGATGCTTATCATTCTTTACACCTAAGGAATTTATACAGTGGAGGAATGATCACCTGCTGTGTACCCCTGCTATACAAATGGTTCACTTCCCATTTGCCGAAGTCTGCCACTTTTTGGGATCATAAGAGTACTCTATGTTGGTCACAGAGAATCATGTCTCTTACCAACTCTGACATAGATTGGTACAATCGGATCTATGACGGGATAAGAATCATTGACCGTTGTGGAAATTTCCCTAATATACCCCTCATAGGAACTAAAGGAGGAATCAACTATCATCCAGTTTTAGTTCGTCGTCAATTCAGATACCCGATGAGACATGTCCCGCGTAATGTTCAGCTGGAAGGTCTTTTCTTCAAGGAAGGAGAAAATGACAAGGCACTAAAGACAGAAATAGTGCATGCCTGGAAACATGTTCACAGGAAAGGAAGAGAGTCTCTAGGAAAACCAGACTGTGTCTCTGTGGAACCTTATCTCCAGTGGATATAAACTAGAGCTCTCAAGTTGAGGATGCCTTACCCTCGTCAAGAAGTTCTTCCATTAAAGAAATCTGTCCTTTATTTTATGTCTGATACGGAAAAACTCCAGGTCTCCCTCAACAAAGTTCAACGGGAAAAGAAATCTTGGAAGAACAAGTACCGTATTCTCAATGCGGAGTGTACCAAAATACAGCAACTGTTAAAAGAAAAAGATGCTCTGATTGAGATCTTAGAGCAACATGATGTAGAGAATCAAGAAGACCAAAGTAATTTGCTCGCCCTTTCACTTGGCAAAGGACTGACAACCCGACAACGGCTCAAGAGCCTCGGTCAAAGAAAAGGAAAATACCAAAACCAACACCTAAGCCCTCCTCAAAGAGGACTCAGGATCCATAAGCTTAGACATTTCCTTTTACAGCACTTTGTAAATTACTGTATTTCCATTTCCGCAATCTTTGAATTCATTAAAACGGGGTTTCCCCACTGTATGATATTTGAAATCCAATTGTTGAAGTTTCTTTTGATTAAACAAAAAAAATTAATTAGTATAATTATTGCATATCATTCATCATTCTCACATAACGCATTCTTCTTCCCTATGAATCTCACATCTGTGTCTCGATTCTAGAGTCAAGCTGTCTGATTCGTACAATACTTGGGCCAATCGACAAAAGAAAATGGATGATCTCAAGGAAGAGAACAGAGAGTTGAGAGAAGAAATCGACACTCTGAAAGAAGATTTGAGAAAACTTAACAATGACATGCAATCTCTGGCAGCAGCTCAGATGCAGCAACAAAGGACGGTGATCTCAGAGATCACATCTACGCCTAAAGTTGAAAAGTACGATCCTCGGTATAACATGCCTAAAGATCGTCCCTGGGGCATGCCACTCAACTATATCCCAGAAGGATATATTCCGCTGATCACAGAAGATCTAGAAACTGCAGCAGGAACCGCTGGGCCTGAAGGTTACAAACTTCGGGAAAGCGAAGATGCAAGGGGCATGATAGCAGCTCTTGAAGGTTACAAACTTCGGGATAGGGAAACACCAAGAGTCACTACCGTAATGACTATACCACCACACGTGGTACACACTGTCCCAGAAGGACAGATTCCACAGATACCTTCTGGTGGAAATGAAAGTATGTACGACAGAATGAATGAGTTCCAGGAATAATTCCCGGAGATACAAAAGGAACTGCATGCTATTCGCGGTCAGGACTTATTTGGAAAAGACGCCGCAGACCTTTGTTTGGTCCCAAATGTGAAAATTCTGCATAAATTCAAGGTGCCTGAATTTTAGATATACAAGGGCAACTCTTGCCCTCAGAGTCATTTGGTGATGTACGCTCAAATGATGTCAACTCAGATAGAGAACCAATAGCTACTGATCCATTACTTCCAGGATAGTTTAACCGGTGCCGCACTCAAATGGTACATGGGTTTAAACCGCACTAAGATCGTCACTTTCAGAGATCTTGGCGCTACCTTCGTTCAACAATATAAGTATAATCTAGAGATGGCACCGGACAGAGATCAACTCAGAGCCATGTCACAGAAGGACAAGGAAACCTTTAAGGAATATGCTCAAAGATGGCGTGAAATTTTCGCCCAGATTTGTCCACCTCTTGAGGAAAAAGAGATGACAAAGATCTTTTTGAAAACCTTGAGTTCCTCCTACTATGACCGAATGGTCGCCAGTGCGCCCAACGACTTTACTGAAATGGTGGGCATGGGAGTTTGTCTTGAAGAAGCAGTCCGAGAAGGATGTCTGGTCAAAGATGCCGGACCATCAAGCAGTACCAAAAGATACAGTAGTGCTTTCCCTAAGAAAAAAGAGCAAGATATTGGTAATATCTCTCTCGGGAAGCAAGGCGACGGTACCAACCAGTAGCAGCTGTAACTCCTGCTATCACCCCTGCGCCTATTCCAATGTATCAACCTCAGGTTACTCAGAGCCAACCGAATCAACAACAATATCAGCACAGGACACAACAGCCTCTTCAGCAGGCTCATCCTCAGTACAACAACAACCGTACAACGCAACTGTCATACCCTAAATTTTGACCACTATGACTCCCATCATTGTACAAATCATCATCACAATATGGATGAACCATCATACCTCATTAGTCTCCCCAAAGATGGGTGAGCATCCACTACAATCAAGACTTAGGGTTTCAAGCCCTCTCAGAGCTCTTAGACAAAGGATCAATCAAGAAATGACATGATCTTCAACTTATCTAAACCTCTCAAACATCCACAATGGATCAAGAGGACTCCCACATCAAGGATCAAGCACAAGGTTGCAACATTCCAAGTGGATTAAGCCTCGAAATCGCCAGTGTCACCAAATTAGGGTTTTGGTTCACCAGGGCCTCCAGATGGAATTTTTCCTCTAGGCATGAGCCACTGCTTCAAAGCATACCCTAAAATACTTCATGGGACCTCATGGACCCAAGCATCAAGTCAATTTGGCCTCTAGGGATGCATTCATAAAAAATCAGGAATTAGGGTTTCATGACCTAATTCACCCCTAAGTTGACTTTTGGGACAAAACATGAGCCAAGACCTCAAGATATAGTTTGAGGGTCTCTAATAAACCACATTGATCCATTTGCAACAATGGATTGATCCAAGAAGCTTGGTGCACAAGTTTCAAGTTCATCAGAACCACAGTTAGGGTTTCGCAGAAAAAGTCAACTGTGCCTTTGAGTTTTGACCAGGACATGCTCCCAAGCCTTGGGACATGCTTCAATACACCCTATAACATCTATGCAATCAATCCATCAAGTTTGATTTAGGTCAAGCACTTGATTTCATAGAGGATCGCACAGTTTGGAATTCGTCTGATAAAAAGTCAATTGTGCCCAAAAGTCAAAGTTTGACTTTTTGATTTTTTGATCAATTATGGTCCGCTAACCCTAAAATGATGTTAATGTGTAATTAAAATCATCATTCATCAAGAAAAACCAAGAAAAGTGAGATAACTTGTAAAAGTGGTAACCATAAAAAACACAGAAATTTTCTAAGTTATGGAACAAAGTGGCTAGGGTACCAACTTCCAAGGATCATAACTTGAGATCCAAGCAACCATTTGGACCGATCCAAAGATGGATTTGTAGCTCTCATGGCATACTTTAAAAGTGTCAACTACACCTCATTCCAATTCATCATGGATTTTGAGTTATGGTTGGATCAAAATGGCTGAAAACATGAAATGTCACTTTTTCCAACACTTAGTGAAATTTTCACTAAGTCAGAATCTGTTTCACTTTTTCCAAAATGTAAGGGCATTTTTCACTTGGATCCAAAACGTGTCAAGACAAACTATGATCATACATATGTTGTATTATATGAGAGCTTTCCAAAATGGCCAAGAACCCCATGAAATTCCACTTGAGCTAAGAGTTATGACAGCTGCAACATGCCTTGCTGCAACTGTCATGGCAAGGCAGAATTTTGCAATTTTGCTCGATTTGGCAAGATCAGATAATTCCAAGCCTTGGCATCATTTTGGACACATCTAAGAATCAAATCCAAGGGGGGTGATCTGATCTCCAAGCCTCCAAATCTTTGGAACTAAAAATAGCATGCCAAACCTAAAAAACCCTAAAGAGGGGACAAGACTCCAATTTTGTTCTGGAGCATTCAATGGATGCACCAAGGTGGCATGAACTGAGCCATTTCCAACTAAATGAGTCAAGGATGATCTCTGAACTAGGGAACCAGCATCCTGTGCTCTAACCTCAAGTCAATGGCTAGAGGAGACTTGGATTCCTATTGATCAACATTTGTCAAACCTCTGCTGCAGTTGTCATTCCCTATTCCTTGCAAAACAAACTTGCTCTACTATAAATAGAGCTCATTTATGCTCAGTTTAAGTACACCAAAGCCATCAAACAGATGCTTTCCTCAAAATCATCTTCTCACTTCCAAATTTGCCTTCCAAAGCAAGTCACTATCGGGTTTTGAGTTTGAGAGCTATTCCAACCAAACTAATCACTCACACACCTCATAAACATCATATAGAAGTGATCCAAACACTTAAACAACAACTATAACACCGATTTCTCAGAATCACCAGCCAGTTGCTCAAGGTTTTAACCAAGTTGCAGCTGAGATGCCATGAAGTGATCCAGCCATTTCCAATCAAGTCCAAGCATTCAAACATACTCCATATGGTGTAGGGAAGCTGTTCAGATCATGACAACTCATCTGTAACACCTCCAACTCAAAAATCACATTGCTCTTGCTGTCACGACCTTTAAGTAAGCCTAAACTTGGTCATCTCTTAATCTATGCATATTTCCTCGCACAATACTTTTGCCAAATGTTCATAATCATGCATAGAATGGTTCTCCTCAATTAATTGCTTTGTTTGAATCGTGTATCAAAATTCTCAGCCTTCATGCAAATTTTAGGGTTCTTGAGGTTTTGTCTTGATTTCTTATTCCATGCTTAAAATAAATGAAATTAAAGACCATAGACATGACCGTGAGGTGAAAACGAGTAGATTGATATGTGGATTGTGTGATATCATCAAGTATTCAGTGAGATTGGATAGAAAATGCAAATCAGGCCAAACTCAGAACACGCGTGTGTTCTTGCCATGTTCTTGGCGCCTTTCTCACAAATTCAAATATTTGAATTTTGTGATTTTATTTATTTGATTCAAAAATTAATTTTTCTCCGAGTTTTAATGATTTTGAGTTGATTCTTTTTTTAGTAATTCACAAAAATGTTAAAATATTTTATTTTGCCAAAAATTACCAAAAATATTATTTATTTCATATACTTGATATTTTTGCAAAGAATTAATCTTTTATTTGTTTTTTAACATTTAAAATATTTTTTCCTCCTTGATTTTCCAAATTTAATTGGTTTCCAATCATTTTGTGGATATAAACATGATTTTTCAAGCATTAATCCAAGATCACAACTTGTTTTTCACACATGCTTGATAATTTTGATCATTTTAATTAAATTTTTAATTAATTAAAATCCTTTTTGAAATTAATTTAGGGTTTTGATTTTAATCGCCCTAAACAAATCATTTTCAAACTTTGGGCCTCTAATAGAGTGTAAGACCCAACCCCTTTTGAAAACCAAAACTTTTTGGGCCTCGGTCATCGTATAAGACCCACTGTGTTTTCAAACCTCGGTGCGATCGCCATTTTTCAAACAAATAACCTTGGGCCTCTCCTCGAGCTATAAGTCCCATTTCGTTTCTTAAAAACACTTTTGGGCCTCTAATAGAGTGTAAGACCCAACCCTTTTTAAAACCAAAATGATTTGGGTCTCAGTGTATTGTATAAGTCCCGATACCGTCAAAACGTACGGCGCGATCGTCGCCTTTTCAAAATCATCTTGGGCTTCTCCTTGAGCTATAAGACCCATTTTTATTCATTGGGCCTCTAATCGAGTGTAAGACCCAATCCCCTTTTAAACAAAACCATTTTGGGCCTCAGATATTGTATAAGTCCCTCTGTGTTATAAGAAAAATCTCGGCGCAATCGCCAGTTCAAAAATCAAGTCATATGGGCCTACCCTCGTGTTATAAGCCCCATTTCTTTTCTTTAAGTTTCTTTGGGCCTCTAATAGAGTGTAAGACCCATCCCCCTTGTACTTAAAAACTTTTTGGGCCTCACGTATTGTATAAGTCCCTCTGTATATTTTTCAAAACAAAGGTGCGATCATCGTTAAAACTTGGGCCTCTACTTGAGCTGTAAGCCCCAACAATCTTTTCAAAGCACTATCTCCTTTGATTTTGAAATAAAATATATGTTGTCATCAAAACTTTCTTTAATTTCTTTGTTGAACAACTAACCAAACAACATGGAAGCTTTACAACGGGTAAGTGTTTATCCGCTTTCATTTATCGCTTTCATATATATATATATATATATATATATATATATATATATATATATATATATATATATAACTGTATTGTGGGGCTGTTTCATTGTAAGTCTTCTTTCACATCCTTTTATATACTTGTCACATATTCACTGTGTAATACTAGTATAGTTATTTAGAGTTTTCCCTGGAAACTACGTCTAGAACTAGGTAAAGCCCTGTTGGTCACTCTTAAGTACAAACAAAACTAGATCCCCCGTAGGATTCCAGATATAGTCTTCCCTCCTGTTGGGGTTAAACAATATGGAACAAAGAGAAAGGCAGTATTCTCGGTGAACCTTTTCTCAGACTGTCACCCTTAGAAATTGACAAAGAAACTCTAACTCCCCAGAGACGATCCTTTCTCCGTGAATTGCATCTCTTGAGTTTCTTCCAAATTCTCAAACTTTCCTGGAATAATCTCTTCTCGGTGAATTGCATTTCTTGAACTTCTCTTGGTTTGGGGACCCACAGGCTTCCTAAATGCATCCCCGCCTCCTATTGGGCATTGTACAAGGACCCTTCGGCTTCTTAGAAGTTCTCATGCCTTCTCTTGGGCTTAATACAAGGACCCTGACGACCTCTTAAAGGTATAAGACAAAACTTAGTCATCCTTTGCTAGAGCAGTCTTTCCCGCGTCAAAACTCCGGCCATTGTAGGGTTGATACTCATCCCTTAATGCCCGTGCCTCCTCTTGGGCATTGTGCAAAAGATAAGACTCTAGACTTGGACAGTCTAAAACTCTTGAGTCTTAAAGACATTCTCAAGTTCCTTTCAAACATAGGAAAAAATACCGATCACACTGGAGCAATCTCCCGCAGAAACCCGGTCTCTCTCATGAGAATTCCCCACACTTTGACCCGCTTCAGGATCTCAATAATCCTCAGAAGTAAGACAGCCTCCTTTTGGGCTATGTACAAATGATTCTCCCCAGCGGATCTAACCTTTTCATACTCTCTTGTTGAGTCAACCACTTTTAACCTCCGTCTTTGGCTTTGTACAAGACAGATAGTAAAACACTCTCTTGCTGAGTATAAAAGACTCTCTTGTTGAGTCAAACCCTTTTTAGCCTTCGTCTTGGGCTTTGTACAGGACATAGAAACACACTCTCTTGTTGAGTATTAAAGACTCTCTTATTGAGTCAATCTCCTTTTAGCCTCAATCTCGGGCTTCGTACGAGACCGCAAAACACTCTCTTGCTGAGTATAAAAGACTCTCTTGTTGAGTCGAACCCTTTTTAGCCTCCGTCTTGGGCTTTGTACAGGACATAGAAAAACACTCTCTTGTTGAGTATAAAATATTCTCTTGTTGAGTCAACTTTTAGCCTCCGTCTTAGGCTTTGTACAAGACAGATAGTAAAACACTCTCTTGTTTAGTATAAAAGACTCGCTTGTTGAGTCAATCTCCTTTTAGCCTCAATCTCGGGCTTCGTACGAGACAGCAAATCACTCTCTTGTTGAGTATAAAAGACTCTCTTGTTAAGTCAAACAACCTTCAGACTTTCTTGTTGAGTCAATCACCTGTTCAAGACTCTCTTGTTGAGTTAGCCTTTTTAGCCTCCGTCTTTGGATTTATACAGGACAGATAAAAGTACTCTCTTGTTGAGTCAAACCCTTTCAGCCTCCATCTTGGGCTTTATACAAGATACATTCTCCCCAACGGAGTCAAAATCCCTTTTAGCCACAATCTTGGGCTTTGTACAAGACATAAATAATATTTTCCTCCAGAAAAGTCAAACTTCTAGCCTCCTCTTAGGCTTTGTATAAAGAAAACCCCGGTTGAGTCAATCAACCTTTTAGCATCAAAGTTGTGCCTTGCTCACAGCATACAAACATCAACAACTCCTCTTTAGAGATGACAAATTCTCTCTCAGCAAAAACCCTTTAGCTTCATATCTTGGGCTTTGAACAAGATACAAACCACCTTTAGCTTCATGTCTTGAGCTTTGAATAAGACACCAAAATAATCTCTTTCCTCCCATAGAATAGGAGGAACTACGATCGCTCTGATTTCCTTGTTTCGGGAGTATGTAGGCATAAGATTGCAAAAATCTTAGCGAGCATACTAATCAAAAACCCAAAATCCCGTACCTTCATACATCAATTGAAAAGCATCAGACCTAACACGTTACCAATATCCTAGACACTATTTTTAAGCAAATAACTCTAAAGAAGAACCCCCCTATTTTGATAGCATCTGTAAACCAACGGTTTTGACACTTCAACCTCAGTTTGCAAGCAGGGTTAATTGGAGACATCTATTTCCCTTCCTTAATCAGCTTCACAAGATAAAAAATGAATCGAACTGTAGTACCAAAGCGACAGTGATTCAAAACCACAAAAATCGCGCTATAAAAAATGGCGACCACAGTGGGAGGCATTCTTTCTTGCACCTTTCTGAGTGAAACCTTAAGTTTACACAGTACCGCAGAAATGGCGAATCTGCTGGGGAGTCATTGTCTGTATAGGATCATAGGACTAGAGGTCTAGGATGTTAAGACAAATATATATACTACTTTTCCTAATTGATATCTGTGTTTATTTTTCTGCTAATGGGAATGCTTGTGATGTCGCATGTGGAAAGATTGAGTATACGCCTAAGATAGGGGATGGCATTATACGGGTAATCTTACGGGGAGTGAATCCCAGCTAAGAGTTCCCGGTCGACCATCAAACTCAGTGGAGACTCCCTTTGCAGATACATTACCTATACGACTTTGGTTGTTGAAAGTAGTGTGGTCGACTGGGTTATCTGGGAAGCTGAGATTTTTAGTAGACTGAAACCATTTTATAGTGCGGAAGCTATCGGGAATAGTTGTCACGCGATACTACCCTCATCTGAGATCACTCTAAGATACATCAGCTCGCTGGCGATCCGCTTGCTATTGTTATCCCAAGAGGGGACAATGATTTTGCGAACAGGTACAAAATGACTAGTATAAACCTTTGGGGATGGGTAGAGTCTTGACTTTATGACACCGACCCTTTGACCCCATGTTTTTTCTATGTTTTTGTGTGCTGCATTCATACATTCATTTAAAAAACATTTAAAACAAAGAAAAATCTTCTCTTCTAGTCCCTCTTTTTCAAATTAAACTAAGACAATGATTGCAAATGTTAGATAAAGAGATTGCTAATGGATTTCGGTAGAAGGAAAACTCACAAGTACACCTTCCAGGTTTCAAAACTAGAGGATTTAAGAGGTCTGGCAAGGATGATAACCAACCCTGAGGCTTTCAGAAATAAGTATGGAGGACTGTTGTCCTTGTTAAGGGTTCGTGTAATCGAAGGAATCCTGTCCACGCTAATCCAGTTCTACGATCCGGTCTATCACTGTTTCACATTCCCGGATTATCAACTAGCACCAACGCTAGAGGAGTACTCTCACCTGACTGATCTACATATCATTGACCAAGCTCCCTTTTCTGGACTGGAAGAGATTCCAAAGGATCAAACCATTGCAAGAGCAATCTATTTGGACGAGTCAGAAGTCAGGACTCACATGACCACTAAGGGTGGAATCTAGGGTTTGCCAGCCCAGTTCTTGATAAAGAAAGCTCTGTACTTTGCTAGTATAGGGAACGTGGCCGCTTTCGAAAGCATCTTTGTTTTGCTTACCTACGGGTTATTTTTGTTTCCCAACATTGATAACTTCGTTGATATCAATGCCATTAAGATATTTCTGATTGGAAACCTTGTACCGACTTTGCTCACAGATGCTTATCATTTTTTACACTTAAGGAATTTGTACAGCGGAGGAATGATCACATGCTCTATACCCCTGCTGTACAAATGGTTCACTTCCCATTTGCCCAAGTCTGCTGCATTTTGGGATCAAAAGAATACTTTATGTTGGTCGCAGAGAATCATGTCTCTTACCAACTCTGAGATCGATTGGTACAATCGAATCTATGACGGGATCATAATTGAAATTCTGGCCTGTATATATCAGATGTCCTATCGAGATGTCGTGACACTGATATACAACAACAATGAACAAGTTCAAAATAAAAGTGTGCATAAAATGTAAAGAACACCAGAAATTGTTAACCCAGTTCGGATCTAACTGTCCTACATCTGGGGGCTACCAAGCCAGGGATGAAATCAATATTCGATAGTATCAATTCACTGATAACCACACCCGGTTCAATCAGCTCACTTAATCACTACCCTTCCTATGACTTCTACCTAAGACTCCCCTAGGTATGAGGCCCTCCTCAAATCCCTCTTCAATCACAACCCGTGACTGGTTCCTTACGAGACAAGTAACAATGGTCGAAACACAAATTCTCAATACTTCACAGCTTATGAGAATTAACACTCAGCTACTCAATGCTTAAAAGCTTATGAGCAACCTTACACAACTTACACTACAGTCCTTATACTGTTATCATAAGATACCAGTTAGGCTCACAAAATACAAGCACACAACCCTAAAAATACATGTAAGTTCGACACCTAAACTAGGTTTACATCAGTCTATTTATAGCTTGTAATCTGGACTGAATTGGGCTTCAAAACGCAGCAATTAGGCTGCTCACAAATCTGCAAAATTAACTCCAATAAAATAGGTCTTCAATCCAAAGTTTCCTATTATGTCTCCATAATTAGAAACAGCAGAAAATCCGAAAACCAACAAGTAACCCTAATCCAAAAAATGCTTTGGATGCCACATAGGATAACCAAATATTCACAGAATATTCAGTTACAAATCATTGTAACAGAATCTGTAATAAAACCTGACTTCACAGCGCGATGTCCTATGAGCAGTCATGGAACATCTTCATTCGACATGTTGAACAAAGAGTAGTGAAAAATATTTTTAGACATCTTCATTCAACACCTGCTGCTACATGAGTTTTAGCAAAATAATGCCAACCATAAAACCAAGGAAATAACAATCTCCCCCTTTGGCTTATTTTTGGCTAAAACTCCACACACACATAAACACCATCAGTATCAGCAGCGGAAAAAAAACACTCAAACACCATCAGTATCAACAAACACAAACCAAACCAAACATAGCAGCACTCCCCTTCAGTTGCAAAAAAAACACACACAGTGCCACAAGAACACTCATCATAGTAAACTGGCAAAAACTCCCCCTCAACAGCAGCAACATTTAACATCATATTCTCCCCCTCAGCAACTGCAGCACCACAAACATAATCTACCTACAGCACACACACTCCCCCTCAATAGCACAAGCACTTACTAATGCTGCTCCCCCCTCACACTTACTACTCCCCCTTTTTAGCCACAAATATGACAAAGAGAGGTCATAGATAAATGTAAATATAACAGTATATTGTTCAACACCAAACCAGAATTAAGTTGTCCAAAAAGAAAAGAGAAAAACAAAAACAGACAAAAACAGAAAATAAACTTGCAGATAGTCTAGCTAATCAGCACTGTCCTCTTTATCAGCAACCTCATCACTTTCACCTTCAGATTCAGAAGCACCATTCTCAGAACCAGAATCTTCAGACTGCTGGACACTCATTTTGTCAGACTCAGTAGATTCACCTTGTCCATTATCTTCAGTCCGCTCTTGATCTTTAGCGGCATTTCTCTTTTCAATCAAGATTTTAATCAGCTGCTCTAGCTTTGCCTTCCTTGCTGTATCTCTCCTGATAGATTCTTCCAGCTCTTTGCAAGTTTCCTGCATCTGAGCAATGATTTCATCATCAAGACTTGCATGACTTGAAGTTGAGAAGGATGTTCCAACATCAGACACATGATCTCCACCTAATAGCCTATAATTCAAATTCATTGGAGGTTTTCTCTTGCTGACTTTGTCACTTCTTACTAAGCATTCAGGAAATTGGTCCAAGATCATTCCACAGATTAAAGATGGAAAACATATGGGTAGCTTAACAGCAGATGAGCTAGCTTGCTTCAAAACTTGTTCAAAGATATATGCTCCAAAGTTGAAAGGGACCTTCTTTCCAATAGCATAGATAAATTTTCCAAGCATGGATGAGATGGTGGAAATATGGTTGGTAGAAACCCAGTTTACCACTGCAATTCTGTGAAGGATAGCATATTTGACACTTAGCTTCCCAGAAGAGAGCTTTCCTTCATTTGGCCAAACTTTGATGCAGCCACCTGTTATCTCCTCACAGATTTCATCATCTGTTGCTTCTAACTCAGCCTGATGGTCCGCAGGTCTCCCCAGAAAGTTATTAATCACTTTGGGAGAAAATTTCACAGCTTTGCCTCTTACATAGACTTTTCTGAGTTTGCTATTACAGTCTTCAGGGATACTCACAACAAACTCCTTAAGCAACTTCTCATAACATGGTCCTATGTCAGACACAGTCTTCATCAACCCAGCAGCTTCAATAAGACCAACCACTTCCTTATACTTGTTGAAGTCTTTTCCCAGTTCTCTCTCTAAAGCTACCCTTCTTTGGTTGACAATGTTCAACCTATCAGTTTGCCTCTGAGATCTGACAGTTTGATCCTTCCTTCTCCTACTGATGTTCTGGACATCAGTTCCAGCATTTGACTCATTCAGTTCTGTGACCTTCCTTTTCTTGATTGGAACCACAACTTTACTCCATTGCTTAGAGGGACCTGCTCCAGCCTTTCTTTTGTTACTCCCCACATCAGCAGATTTCTTAATCATTTCTGCATCCTTTGAAGTCTCAGTTACAATGGTATTCTCTTTTCTACTCCTGATTCTTTGAAGTATGTCAGCTATTGGTTCCTCATCAGTGTTTTTCTCAGCAATATTACTAGACATCTCAGCCCTCTTCTTGCTTCTTCTTTCCCTAGCCACCTGAACTGGTATACAACTTTCAGTCCTATCAGTAGGACTATTATTTGTATTTCTAGCCATGGATATTGGGACATCAGATCCGACATCTTTATCAGCTTCACTAACAGCAATGGTGGCAAATCTTCTAAGACTCTGATCTCTGCTGGAAACATTATCATCAGGAGTCCTACTATCATTCTTAGTTTTATCCACCCTCCTATTTGAACTCTTTTCAGTGACATTTTTTCTAGGGTTTAACTTATCAGAATAAAACCTAGTAATCATTTTGTCTTTCTTTCTAGATGAAAGGGGTTTAGACTTCTTACTTGACATACTTTCATTCACAGAGTGGGAAACTGGTTGCTCACCTCTAGTGTCAGAATGAACTACATTCAACGGGGCGATATCAAGAACAAGGTCTGTGAGTTTGATCATTCGGTGAGGATCATAGTCTTCGTCATTGACTTGAGAAGTTCTTGAATCAGCAGGAGAATCATGATGTTGAGACATTTTTTGTTGCTTACAAAATGCAGTATTGAAGAGAGTAAGAGCAAACACTAGCGAAGAAGAGTTTTGAGAGAGTAGGTCGGATGAAGTTTTTGCACTGTAGGATTGAAGTTGGAATGTGTTAGCTGGGCTGTTTATAAGTTTTGGAAATGGGTCCTTATACACGTGCCATTCACAAGTTCTTTGGTTTAAAACTTCCACAATTGTGCTTTCGTCTTTCCACAAATAGCAATTTTCTGAGGTTCTTTCACCTCTCATAACAACAACATTCTTTTCATCCATTATTAAACATTTGTGGGTTGTAAAAATGACCTTAAGACCTTGATCACACAGCTAGCTTATCCTTATTAGGTTAGTATCTAACCCCTCAACAAGCAATACTTCTTCCAGAATTAGCTGTCCTGGACCATCCACTCTTCCAACACCAAGCACTTTTCCTTTCGATCCATTACCAAAAATCACCTCATTAGGAGCATGATACTTAACATGTGACATATATCCACTAATGCCTGTCATATGTCGAGAACATCCACTATCAAAGAACCATTTTTCATTTGTAGAGACTCTGAAAGACTTGTAGTCCCTATGTTCTTTTTCACTATCCTTTGAAGTCCATATCCTTTTTGTTTCAACCCAGCTCTTTTTCCTACTATACTGTTGCATGGGTTTGGGATAACCATGTAGCTTGTAGCAAAAAGCTTTTATATGACCAAACTTCCCACAATGGTAGCATGTCCACCTTTGATTCTTTTTCTTTATGAACTTCTTTTGATGCCTGGGAGGATGTTGCAGCATGTTATTCAACATCTTCAAACTTCTCTTATCTTGAGCGGGTACTTCCTCAGATTCATTTGTTCCTTTAAATCCAATACCACTGACATTTCCAGTATCTCTTCCTGACTTCAGAATTTCATCAAGTACATCCGAACTCCTATTTAACATCCTGACATTTTTGATCATGTTGTCCAGTTTTGAATTCAAATGATTTACTTCACTTTGTAGATCAGCTATAGTAGACATATACTCAGTATTCTCAGCTTCTAAATGAGCAATAACACCTGCTTGTTCTTCTTTCTGCTGACATACTTCTTCATGTTCAAAGCATAATTTCTTATAGGAGATAGCCAGCTCTTCAAAAGTAACCTCTTCAGATTCATCATCTGATTCACATACTCCTGTTAATGCTGTCACCAACTTTGCAGATTTCTCATCAGTGTCAGTTTCAGAATCATCTTCTGACCATGTCACAGATAATCCCTTCTTCTGTCTTTTGAAATAAGTGGGAAACTCAGTTTTTACGTGCCCAAATCCTTCACATTCATAGCATTGAACTCTCTTCCCTTGATTAGAGTCTTCTTCAGCTCTGGATCTTCTGCCTCCTTCCTGGTCTTTGTTGATGTCGAGAGACTTGTTCCTAACATTTTCTCTTGACTTCCAGTCCATTCTTTTCAACACTTTATTAAATTGTTTTCCAAGCAACACTAGCTCTTTGGATACATCTTCATCTTTGACCAGTTTTCCTTCATCATCTGAGTCATCAGCACTTGACACAAGTGCTATACTCTTCTTCTTTTCAGCTTTTTCACTGAATCGTAACTCAAAAGTTTGGAGTGATCCCATAAGTTCATCCACTTTCATCTTGTCAATGTCCTGAGCTTCCTCTATAGCAGTGACCTTCATATCAAATCTCTTAGGTAGAGACCTGAGAATCTTCCTGACCAGCTTGCTGTCAGATATCTTTTCTCCTAAAGCACTAGAGGCATTAGCTATCTCAATAATGTTCATATGAAAATCATGAATGCTCTCATCCTCTTTCATCTTTAAACTCTCAAACTTGCTAGTGAGAAGCTGAAGCTTTGACATTTTCACCTTTGAGGTCCCTTCATGAGCAACTTTCAGGACCTACCAAGCCTCTTTGGCAATAGTACAATGCTCAATCAGCCTGAAGATATTTCTGTTGACACCATTGAACAATGCATTCATGGCTTTAGAATTTCCAACAGATCCTTTGTAGTCAGCATCATCCCAATCCTCTTCTTCCTTCAGAACATCAGTAAGATTTCCTTCTCCATCTCTTACCTTTGGAGGCTCCCAACCTTTAAGAACAACTTTCCATGCTTGATCATCCATGGACTTGATGAAAGCTATCATCCTAGGTTTCCAATACTCATAGTTTGAACCATCCAGCATAGGTGGTTTATTCAGAGCTCCTCCATCCTTATCCATTGTGCCAGAAAGTACCTTCCCTGAATCTCACCCAAAAACAACAAAGGGTGCCTGCTCTTGATGCCATTTGAAATTCTGGCCTGTATATATCAGATGTCCTATCGAGATGTCGTGACACTGATATACAACAACAATGAACAAGTTCAAAATAAAAGTGTGCATAAAATGTAAAGAACACCAGAAATTGTTAACCCAGTTCGGATCTAACTATCCTACATCTGGGGGCTACCAAGCCAGGGATGAAATCAATATTCGATAGTATCAATTCACTGATAACCACACCCGATTCAATCAGCTCACTTAATCACTACCCTTCCTATGACTTCTACCTAAGACTCCCCTAGGTATGAGGCCCTCCTCAAATCCCTCTTCAATCACAACCCGTGACTGGTTCCTTACGAGACAAGTAACAATGGTCGAAACACAAATTCTCAATACTTCACAGCTTATGAGAATTAACACTCAGCTACTCAATGCTTAAAAGCTTATGAGCAACCTTACACAACTTACACTACAGTCCTTATACTGTTATCATAAGATACCAGTTAGGCTCACAAAACACAATCACACAACCCTAAAAATACATGTAAGTTCGACACCTAAACTAGGTTTACATCAGTCTATTTATAGCTTGTAATCTGGACTGAATTGGGCTTCAAAACGCAGCAATTAGGCTGCTCACAAATCTGCAAAATTAACTCCAATAAAATAGGTCTTCAATCCAAAGTTTCCTATTATGTCTCCATAATTAGAAACAACAGCAAATCCGAAAACCAACAAGTAACCCTAATCCAAAAAATGCTTTGGATGCCACATAGGATAGCCAAATATTCACAGAATATTCAGTTACAAATCATTGTAACAGAATCTGCAATAAAACCTAGCTTCACAGCGCGATGTCCTATGAGCAGTCATGGAACATCTTCATTCGACATGTTGAACAAAGAGTAGTGAAACATATTTTTAGACATCTTCATTCAACACCTGCTGCTACATGAGTTTTAACAAAATAATGCCAACCATAAAACCAAGGAAATAACAATAATCATCGACCGTTGTGGAAATTTCCCAAATGTACCCCTTATAGGAACTAAGGGAGGAATCAACTATCATTCAGTTTTAGTTCGTCGTCAATTTAGATACCCGATGTGACATGTCCCTGTAGCGCGATTTTTGTGGTTTCAAATCACTATCGCTTTGGAACTACAGTTCGATCCATTTTTTATCCTGTTAGCTGATTTAGGAATAGAAATAGATGTCTCCAATTAACCTTGCTTGCAAACTGAGATTAAATAGTCAAAACTGTTGGTTTACAGATACTATCAAGAGGGGGTTCTTCTTTAGGGTTATTCGCTTAAAAACAGTGTCTAGGCTATTGGTAAGATGTTAGGTCTGATGCTTTTCGATTGATGTGTGAAGGTACTAGATTTTGGGTTTTTGATTAGTATACTCGCTAAGATTTTGCAATCTTATGCCTACGTATTCCCGTTTAACGAAACAGGGAAATCAGAGCGATCATAGTTCCTCCTATTCTATGGGAGGAAAGAGGTGTTTTGGTGTCTTGTTCAAAGCCCAAGACGTGAAGCTAAAGGTGGTTTGTATCTTGTTCAAAGCCCAAGATGTGAAGCTAAAGGGTTTTGTCTGAGAGAGAATTTGTCATCTCTAAAGAGGAGTTATTGATGTTTGTTTGCTGTGAGCAAGGCATAACTTTGATGTTAAAAGGTTGATTGACTCAACCGGGGTTTTCTTTATACAAAGCCTAAGAGGAGGCTGGAAGTTTGACTTTTCTGGAGGAAAATGTTCTTTCTGTCTTGTACAAAGCCCAAGATTGAGGCTAAAAGGTATTTTGACTCTGTTGGGGAGAATGTATCTTGTATAAAGCCCAAGATGGAGGCTGGAATGGTTTGACTCAACAAGAGAGTACTTTTATCTGTCCTGTATAAAGCCCAAGACGGAGGCTAAAAATGTTGACTCGACAAGAGAGTCTTGAACAGGTGATTGACTCAACAAGAGAGTCTGAAGGTTTTTTGACTCAACAAGAGAGTTTTTTATACTCAACAAGAGAGTGATTTGTTGTCTCGTACGAAGCCCGAGATTGAGGCTAAAAGGAAATTGACTAAACAAGAGAGTCTTTTATACTCAATAAGAGAGTGTTTTTCTATCTCGTACAAAGCCCGAGATGGAGGCTAAAAGGAGGTTGACTCAACAAGAGAGTCTTTTATACTCAACAAGAGAGTGATTTATATGTCTTGTACAAAGCCCAAGATGGAGGCTAAAAAAGGGATTGACTCAACAAGAGAGTCTTTTATACTCAACAAGAGAGTGGCTTTTTATGTCTTGTACAAAGCCCAAGACGGAGGCTAAAAGTGGTTGGACTCAATAAGAGAGTCCTTTATACTCAACAAGAGAGTGTTTTTCTATATCGTACGAAGCCCGAGATAGAGGCTAAAAAGGGGATTGACTCAACAAGAGAGTCTTTTATACTCAACAAGAGAGTGATTTATATGTCTTGTACAAAGCCCAAGACGGAGGCTAAAAAAGGGATTGACTCAACAAGAGAGTCTGAAAAGGTTAGCTCTGCTAGGGAAAATCATTTGTACAAGCCAAAGAGGAGGCTGCCTTACTGCTGTGGATTCTGTTGATCCTGAAGCGGGTTCAAGTGCGGGGAACTCTCATGGGAGAGACCGGGGTTTATTCCTATGTTTCAAAGGAACTTAAGAATGTCTTTGAGACTCAAGGGTTTTAGACTGTCCAAGTCTAGAGTTTTCTCTATGGTACTATGCCCTAGAGGAGGCACGGGCATTAAGGGATGAGTATCAACCCTACAATGGTCGGAGTTTTGACGCTGGAAAGACTGCTCTAGCGAAGGATGACTAAGTTATGTCTTATACCTTTAAGAGGTCGTCAGGATCCTTGTATTAAGCCCAAGAGAAGGCATGAGAACTTCTAAGAAGCCGAAGGGTCCTTGTATAACGCCCAAGAGGAGGCGCGGATGCTTTTAGGAAGCCTGTGGGTCCCCAAACCAAGAGAAGTTCAAGAAATGCAATTCACCGAGAAGAGATCATTCCAGGAAAGTTCGAGAATTTGGAAGAAACTCAAGAGATGCCATTCACGGAGAAAAGATCATCTCTGGGGAGTTAGAGTTTCTTTGACAATTTCTAAGGGTGACAGTCTGAGAAAAGGTTCACCGAGAATACTGCCTTTCTCTTTGTTCCATATTGTTTAACCCCAAGAGAAGGGAAGTCTGTATCTGGAAATCCTATGGGGATCTAGTTTTGTTTGTATTTAAGAGTGACCAACAAGGCTTTACCTAGTGCTAGACGTAGTCGCCGGGGAAAACTCTAAATAACTATACTAGTATTACACAGTGGATATGTGACAAGTATATAAAAGGATGTGAAAGAAGACTCACAGTGAAGCATCCCCACAATACAGTTATATATATATATATATATATATATATATATATATATATATGAAAGCGGTAAATGAAAGCGGATAAACACTTACCCGTTGTAGAGCTTCCATGTTGTTTTGTTAGTTGTTAAACAAATAAAGTTTTGATAACAACATATATTTGAATTCAAAATCAAAGGAGAAAGTGCTTTGAAAATATTTTTGGGGCTTACAGCTCGAGCAGAGGCCCAAGTTTTAACGATGATCGCACCGTTGTTTTTTAAAAAAACCTGTACATAAGGACTTATACAATATGCGAGGCCCAAAAAGTTTTTATGTATAAGGGGATGGGTCTTAAAACTCAAGGAGAGGCCCAGAGATTTATTTTTGTACAAGAGATGGGGCTTACAACTCAAGGAGAAACCCAGGGTGATTTTTTTGGAAACGGCGACTGCGCCGAGGTTTTTCTTTTAACGCAGAGGGACTTATACAATGTCTGAGGCCCAAAAAGGTTTTGGTTAAAAGGGGATTGGGTCTTACACTCTATTAGAGGCCCAATAATTTATTTTTGTACAAGTGGTGGGGCTTACAGCTCAAGGAGAGGCCCAAAAAGGTTTTTGTTAAAAAAGCGACGATCGTGCCGAACTTTTTGACGGTATCGGGACTTATACAATACACTGAGGTCCAAATTATTTTGGTTTTAAAAAAGGGTTGGGTCTTACACTCTTTTAGAGGCCCAAAGAAAAAGAAATGGGGCTTATAACACGAGGGTAGACCCAGATGATTTTGAAAAGGTGACGATCGCGCCGTTGTTTTTGAAAATACAGCGGGACTTATACAATGACCGAGACCCAAAAAGTGGTGTATTTACAAAGGGGATGGGTCTTACACTCTAATAGAGGCCCAAAGAGTTTGAAAAAGTTTGATGAGGGTTGAATTAATCAAAACCCTAATTTGTTTTCAAAACATATTTTAATTGAATAAAAATTCAATTAAAATGATAAAAAATGTTAAACATGTGTTAAAACAAATTGTGATCTTGGATCAATGTCTCAAAAATCATGTTTCTATCCACAAAATGATTGGAAATCAATTAAGTTTGGAAAATCAAGGGAGAAAAAACATTTTAAATTTTGAAAAACAAATAAAATATTAATTCTTTGTAAAAATATCAAGTATATGAAATAATTAATATTTTTAGGATTTTTTGGTAAAATAAAATATTTTAGCATTCTTGTGAATTATTAAAAAAAAGAATCAACTCAAAATCATTAAAAACTAGAGAGAAATTAATTTTGGAATTAATTAAATAAAATCAGAAAATTCAAATATTCAAATATTCAAAAATGGCGCCAAGAACATGCCAAGAACACGCGCCACCCTCTGTTTCTGCAGATTTGCATTTTCTATCCAATCTCACAGAATACTTGATGATATCATGCAATCTACATATCATTCTGCTCGTTTTCACCTCACGATCATGTATATGGTCTTTAATTTCATTTATTTTAAGCATGGAATAAGAAATCAAAGAGAAACCTCAAGAACCCTAAAATTTGCATGAAGGCTCAAAAATTCCATACACGATTCAAACAAAGCAATTGATTGAGGGTAAACACTCTATGCATGATTATGAACATATGGCCAAATTATTGTGCAGCAAAAAATGCATGGATCATAGAGTTAGAAGAGCTCAAGTCTACCTCTTGCAGCTGGTGATCGTGTTTTGTGTTAGAGGTGTTGCAAGCTGGTTCCAATGATTTGCATAGCTTCCTTAGGTGCCAAGTGATGTGTCTGAATGCTTGGAGTGGTTTGAAACAAGCTGGAACTGAAGATGGTACCCCAACTGCAAGTCTGCTAAAAGCTTGAGCAGTTGGATGGTGATTTTGAGAAATCAGTGTTCGAGATGGTGTTTATGTGTTTGGATCACTTCTATATGATGTTTATGAGGTGTGTGTGTGTGTGTGTGTGTGTGTGTGTGTGTGTGTGTGTGTGTGTGTGTGTGTGTGTGTGTGATTGGTTTGGTTGGAATTGCTCTCAAACTCAAAACCCGATAGTGACTTGCTTTGGAAGGCAATTTTGGAGTAAAGGAAGAGATTTTGAGGAAAACATCTGTTTAATGGCTTTGGTGTACTCAAACTGAGCACAAATGAGCTCTATTTACAGTAGAGAAAGTTTGTTTTGCAAGCAATAGTGAATGGCAACTGCTGCAGAAGTTTGGAAAATGTTGATCAATAGGAATCCAAGTCTCCTCTAGCCATTGACTAGAGGTTAGAGCACAGTCTGCTGGTTCCCTAGTTCTTGGATAAGTCTTGACTAAATTCAGTTGGAAAGGGCTCAGTCCATGCCACCTTGGTGCATCCATTAAATTCTCCAAACCAAAATTAGAGTCTTGTCCCTCTTTTAGGCATTTCTAGGTTTGGCATGCTACTTTTGGTTCCAAGGACTTGGGAAGCTGATGGATCAGTGTTTGTCCCTCCTTGGTCTCCCCCTGAGGTGTTCAGATGGATAAACTTGTTTTCCATTTGCAAAATTTGTTCAAATTGAGCAAAATACACAAATCTGCCTTGCCATGACAGTTTGCAGCAAGGCACATTGTCATTGTCATATCTCATGGCTTAAGTGGAGTTTCATGGAGTTCTTGGCCATTTTGGAAAGCTCTTATATGATAAAACACATGTGTGATCATAATTTATCTTGATACTTTTTGGATCCAAGTGAAAAATTCCCCTACTTTTGGAAAAAAGACAAGACAAATTCTGACTTACTGAAAATTTCACTAAGTGTTGGAAAAAGTGGCATTTCATGTTTTCAACCATTTTGATCCAATCATAACTCAAAATCTATGATGAATTGGAATGAGGTGTAGTTGACACTTTTAAAGTATTCCATGAGAGCTACAAATCCATCTTTGGATCAGCCCAAATGGTTGCTTGGATCTCAAGTTATGATCCTTGGAAGTTGGTACCCTAGCCACTTTGTTCCATAACTTAGAAAATTTCTACGTTTTTTATGGTTACCCCTTTTACAAGTTATCCCACTTTTCTTGATTTTTCTTGATGAATGATGATCCCAATCACATATTAACATCATTTTAGGGTCAAAGAACCATAATTGTAAAAAATCTCAAAAAGTCAAAGTTGACTTTTGTGCACAGTTGACTTTTTGTCAGATGAACTCCAAACTGTGCGATCCTCTATGAAATCAAGTCCTTGACCTAAATAAAACTTGATGGATTGATTTCATAGGTGTTATAGGGTGTATTGAATCATGTCCCAAGGTTTGGGAGCATGCCTGGGTCAAAAGTTAAAGGCACAATTGACTTTTCCCGCGAAACCCTAATTGTGGTTCTGATGAATTTGAAACTTGTTGATCAAGCTTCTTGGATCAATCCATTGTTGCAAATGGATAAATGTAGTGTGTTAGAGACCCTCAAATCCTCTCTTGAGGTCTTGGCTCATGTTTTTTTCCCAAAAGTCAACTTAGGGGTGAATTAGGTCAAGAAACCCTAATTCCTGATTTTTTATGAATGCATCCCCTGAGGCAAAATTGACTTGATGATTGGGTTCATGATGTCCCTTGGAGAATCTTAGGTTGTGCTTTGAAGCCTTTGGCTCATGCCCAGAGGAAAATTTCCATCTGGAGGCCCCAGTCGACCAAAACCCTAATTTGGTGACACTGGCGATCCTGAGGCTTAATCCACTCAGAATGTTGCAGCCTTGTGCTTGTTCCTTGATGTGGGAGTCCTCTTGATCCATTGTGGATGTTTGAGAGGTTTATACAAGTTGAAGATCATGTCATTTCTTGATTGACCCTTTGTCTAAGAGCTCTGAGAGGGCTTGAAACCCTAAGTCCCTAAGTTTGATTGTAGTGTATGCTCACCCATCTTTGTAACGCCCGGTTATTTAATTAAATATCTTCGTATTATTTGTTTGATTTGTGTTGGTTGTCGAAAATGTTGTGTTTAGTTGCTATGTCGGTGTTAGTTGAATTAACTTAATTGATTTAAGTTGTGTTGGCTTTAGTTGGATTAATTTAACTAAGATGATTTAAGTTGTAGAAATAATATAGTGTTAATATATTAGAATTATAAGAGAATATTGGGCCTATTTAGATGGTGAGTGTAAGTAATAATGGGGGGGGGGGGGGTAGAAAGTTGGCCCAAATGAAAGTTAATAGAATAATAGTGTTATTATATTAGGCATTTAGAAATAATGAGGAATTAGAAGTAGCAGTAAGAACGTGGAAGTTATAGAGAAGAGGAAAAGAAGCAAAGCTAGGTCGATCGGAGATTTAGAGCAACCTTCAATCCAAGGTAAGGGTGGGATTCTGACTCTATAATAGGGTTGTTGATGAATAGTATGTGGGATTTGGGTTTGTATAAATGGTCACTGTGTGTAAATTGTGTCGAGAAATATACCGAATTCCTGTTGTTTTTGTATCTGGTTGTTATCTCTGAAAACTTATGGGTTCTGTGAAATTAATTAATGTTGCTAAAAAGAAATTGAATTGAAAGGTATGTGTGCAGAAATTATATTGGATTGGGTTGAATTAAAAAAAAGGAGGGGGTGGCGCAAGCCACCTTGTGTGTGTGTGTGTGTGTAAGGGTGGCGCAAGCCACCTGGTGTGTGTGTGAGAGGTGGCGCAAGCCACCTGTGTGTGTGTGTGGGTGTTTATTGTTTAGAAGGAATATTATTAATGGCAAGGAAATATTAAGGATGACAAGAAATATTATTAATGACAGAAATATGTTAGTAACAGTAAAATAACAAGGTTGATATAGTGAATTAGCAGGAAAATAATGTAGCCTCAGTTAATGGAAAAATGACAGCAAAGGCATGAAATAGCTGGTAGTATTCAGTAGCAGTAACATTGATAATTAGTAGAAGAATAATTTAGGCAGTATAGTGAGTAAACATAGCAGAACTTGTATAATAACAGTACCAGAATAGTCCCAATAACATTAAGGCAGAGTAGAAACATTAGTAATTTTAGCAGAAGAATAATTAACCGAGTTTTAGTAGCACTGTCCGGATAATTTTGAGGAACGTTTGTAATATAATTTGGATGATACGGAGTATGGTGTAAATTACGGTGGTATTGTTGTGGTTAATTATAAAGTTGCAGGTGTGAATTTTGTTGCATTGCCTCTAATTATTGGCGAGAATTAAGTTGTAGGCTTAATGCCAAAGTTGAATTGTGGTTGAATTGTTGTTGTAGTTGCTGGTGTGTTCATAATGTTGTTGCATACATAGCATATCAAGTTGGATCTGATGCTCGGTAAGTTGGCCTGGATTGGCAAATTAAGTTGAAGGCTTATGCCTTGTTGACGCCTCTATTAATTGGCAGATTTTTAAGTTGGGAGTTCTGCTCCAATGGTACCACATGCATGTGCATTTCATGAGTCGCATTCCATGTTGCATAAATTGTTGTCATGTTATTGATTAAGGTTGATGGTAATGTTGTGAAGTGGGGATTTTATATAATCTGATCTAATATATTGTTTATCATATACCCGATTATATTGTTTGATATCTCACCCCGTCTGTGTTTGGTGATGGTTTATACGCCATCCTGCAGGTAATCCAGAGTGAAGGCTGTCTACCTTCATTAGTTCGAGTCGGTGTTGTCGCTCTGATACGTAACACTCGGAGGGATGAACGCATGTTTCCTGGAGTGTTGATTTTAGTATTGTTGCAGAATTTTAAGTAGTTTTCATTAAAGACTCTTTGTTTTGAAGTTGTTTTAAGTGGACAAAGATGGTATGTCATTAAAGTTGAATTTTTGTGAATCCGCTGGATAGTAATGACAGTTTTTTTATTTTTTAAAGACTGAGCAGGTTATTATCGGTTCATCCAAAATTATATGTTATGTATCTGTTTTCCAAGTGATTAATTGTCGTTGTTTTAAGTAGAAAGTGTAACATTCCATATGTACATTGAAACTTTGTAACTCTGATTTTATATTATTCGATGGGTAGAAATGGGGTGTTATATTAGTGGTATCAGAGAGCAGGTCGGTCCGTCCGACCAAGTTGTCGAGTCATAGTTTTGTTTGACAATCGAGTATTGTTAATTAGTTCTAACCTTGTTTATGTTGCAGTGATAAGTTGAGATGGCTGGAAGGAATGATGCTGCAATTGCTGCTACGTTGGAAGCAATGGCTCAAGCTTTGCAGAATCAGTCGAACGCTAACGAGAATGCTGGATCTCGTAGTTTAGCAACTTTCCAGAGGGAGAATCCGCCTACCTTCTAGGGCAAGTATGATCCTGATGGAGCGTTGGACTGGTTGAAAGAGATGGAGAGAATCTTCCATGTGATGGACTGCACTCCAGTGCAGAAGGTTCGATATGGGACTCACATGCTAGCAGTCGAGGCTGATGACTGGTGGCTAGAGACTCGTCAGAGGTTGGAAGCTACAGGTGAAGGTATCACTTGGGTTGTGTTCCAAAGGGAGTTCCTGAGGAAGTATTATCCAGAGGCTGTTCGTGGTAAGAAGGAAATCGAGTTTCTTGAGCTGAAGCAAGGAAATATGTCAGTTACTAAATATGCTGCAAAGTTTGTTGAGTTGGCTAAGTTTTATCCGCACTATAACGGGGATACTGCTGAGTTTTCAAAATGCATCAAGTTTGAGAGTGGGTTGCGCCTAGAGATCAAGAAGGCAATTGGATATCAAAAGATTCGTGTCTTCTCTGATTTGATTGATAGTTGCAGAATTTATGAAGAGGATAACAATGCTCATTATAAGATCATTAATGAGAGGAAGACCAAGCACCAACAGAATCGTGGCAAACCTTATGATGCTCCAGCTGGAAAAGGTAAACAGAAAGTAGCTGATGGCAAGAGGACTAGTGGGGGAGATGCTCCTGCTGGCGTAATTTGTTTCAAATGTGGGAAACCTGGTCATAAGAGTAATGTGTGTACTGCTGAGGTGAAGAGGTGTTTCCGTTGTGGTAAGACTGGGCATGCAATATCTGAGTGCAAGCATAAAGAGATGATTTGTTTCAATTGTGGTGAAGAATGACACATTGGTAGTCAGTGTCAGAAACCAAAGAAGGCGCAAACCGGTAGGAAAGTGTTCGCTTTGGCTGGGACTCAGACAACTACCAAGGACAGACTCATCAGAGGTACATGTTTCATTAATAGTACTCCTTTAATCACTATGATTGATACTGGTGCTACTCATTGCTTTATTGTTGCTGAATGTGTCGAAAGATTGGGTCTTATGTTGTCTTCTATGAATGGAGAAATGGCCGTCGAGATTCTGGCTAAGGGATCGGTGACTACTTCTCTTGCGTGTTTAAAGTGTCCTTTGACGATCTTTGACAGAGACTTTACTGTTGATTTTGTGTGTTTGCCGTTAACTGGGATGGATGTAATCTTGGGAATGAACTGGTTAGAATATAACTATGTTCATATCAATTGTTATAACAAGTCAGTGATATTTTCTACTCCTAAAGAGGAAGAAGCTGGTTTGTTGTCTTTTAGGCAGTTATAGCAGTTGATGCAAGAAGGAGCTCAGATGTTCTCGGTGATGGCGTCGTTATCTATTGAGAGCCGAGCTGTAATTGAGGAGTTGCAAGTGGTGCATGAATTTCCTGAAGTTTTCCCTGATGAAATTCCTGATGTACTGCCAGAAAGAGAAGTGGAATTTGCAATTGACCTTGTACTTGGTACCAGACCTGTTTCTATGGCACCATACAGGATGTCTGCATCTGAATTGTCAGAACTAAAGAAGCAATTGGAGGATTTGCTTGAAAAGAAGTTTGTGAGGCCAAGTGTATCGTCGTGGGGAGCTCCAGTGTTGTTAGTAAATAAGAAAGATGGAAGTATAAGGCTCTGTGTTGATTATAGACAATTAAATAAAGTGACGATTAAGAACAAGTATCCGCTTCCGAGAATAGATGACTTGATGGATCAATTGGTAGGTGCTCGTGTGTTTAGCAAGATTGATTTGAGGTCGGACTATCATCAGATTAAAGTGAAAGATGAAGATATCTAGAAGACGGCCTTAAGAACGCATTATGGACATTATGAGTATTCGGTGATGCCTTTCGGTGTTACTAATACGCCAGGAGTATTCATGGAGTACATGAACCGTATCTTTCATACTTATTTGGATTGGTTTGTGGTGGTGTTCATTGATGATATATTGATTTACTCTAAATTGGAAACAGAGCATGCAGAGCACTTAAGACTAGTATTGCAAGTTTTGAAAGAGAAGAAGTTATATGCAAAGCTGTCTAAATGTGAATTTTGGTTAAAGGAGGTTATTTTTCTTGGTCATGTCATTTCAGGTAGTGGCATTGTTGTGGATCCATCTAAAGTAGATGATGTGTTGCAATGGGAAACTCCAAAGTCGGCTACCGAGATTAGAAGCTTTTTGGGACTAGCCGGTTATTACCGAAGGTTTATCGAAGGATTTTCTAAGTTAGCACTTTCGTTGACTAAGTTGACTTGTAAAGGTAGAGCTTTTGTGTGGGACATTCAATGTGAAGAAAGTTTTACGGAATTGAAGAAGAGATTGACACCGGCTCCGGTTTTGACATTACCTAATCCAGGAGAACCTTTTGTGGTATATTGTGATGCTTCTAAGATGGGTTTAGGAGGTGTGCTTATGCAGAATGATAAGGTAGTTGCTTATGCGTCGAGGCAGTTGAAAACTCATGAAAAGAACTATCCTACGCATGATTTAGAACTTGTTGCAGTTGTTTTTGTGCTGAAGATTTGGAGGCATTATCTTTATGGTTCTAGATTTGAAGTGTTTAGTGACCATAAGAGTTTAAAGTATTTATTTGATCAGAAGGAATTGAATATGAGACAACGAAGATGGTTGGAATTATTAAAAGATTATGATTTCGGTTTGAACTATCATCCAGGTAAAGCTAATGTTGTGCTTGATGCCCTAAGTCGGAAAACTTTGCATATGCCGGCGATGATGGTTAAAGAATTGGAATTAATTGAGCAGTTCAGAGATATGAGCTTAGTTTGCGAAGTGACACCGCAGAGTGTGATGTTGGGAATGCTGAAGATTAACAATGATTTTCTGGACAGTATCAAGGAAGCTCAGAAGTTAGACGTGAAACTGGTAGATTCAATGGTTGGGATCGATCAGTCTGAGAATGATGATTTCAAGTTAGATGCGCAAGGCGTGTTGAGATTCCTAAATCGAATTTGTATTCCTGATGATGCGGAGATGAAGAAAGCAATTCTCGAGGAAAGTCATAGAAGCAATTTGAGTATTCATCCGGGAGCTACAAAAATGTATCAAGACTTGAAGAAATTGTTTTGGTGGCCTGGGATAAAGCGTGATGTAGCTCGATTTGTGTACGCATGTTTAACTTGTCAGAAGTCGAAAGTTGAACATCAGAAGCCTACAGGGTTGATGCAACCGTTAGAAGTTCCAGAATGGAAATGGGATAGCATTTCAATGGACTTTGTGACGGGATTACCTAATACTTCAAGAGGACACGATTCGATTTGGGTGATTGTTGATAGGCTTACAAAGTTTGCTCATTTTATTCCTATTAACATCAATTTTCCAGTATCGAAGTTGGCGGAGATTTATACTAGCGTAATTGTAAAGTTACATGGTGTTCCTCTGTGTATTGTGTCGGATAGAGATCCGAGGTTTACTTCTGATTTTTGGAAGAGTTTGCAAGAGGCGTTGGGTTCTAAGTTGAGGTTGAGTTCAACATATCACCCTCAGACGGATGGTCAAACTGAGAGGACTATTCAGTCGTTGGAGGATTTGTTGAGAGCATGTGTTCTTGAGCAGGGAGGTTCGTGGGATACTTATCTTCCATTGATCGAGTTCACTTATAATAACAGTTATCATTCCAGTATTGGAATGGCACCTTTTGAAGCGTTATATGGTAAGAGATGTAGGACTCCTTTATGTTGGCATGAATCTGGAGAAAGTGTAGTGCTTGGACCTGAAATTGTTCGAGATACTACTGAGAAGGTGAAGTTAATCCGAGAAAAGATGAAATCTTCCCAAAGTAGGCAGAAGAGTTATCATGACAAGCGAAGGAAAGATTTAGAATTTCAAGCAGGTGACCATGTGTTTTTTAGAGTTACACCTGTGACGGGTGTTGGGCGTGCATTGAAGTCTAAGAAGTTCACTCCTCGTTTTATTGGTCCGTATCAGATTTCGGACAGAGTTGGGAATGTTGCTTATAGAGTGGCTTTACCGCCTAATCTTTCGAATTTACATGATGTGTTTCATGTGTCACAACTCCGGAAGTATGTTCCAGATCCATCTCATGTAATTCATATGGATGATGTGCAAGTACGGGATAATCTTACTATGGAAACGATGCCTGTACGGATCGCGGATCTTGAAATGAAGACTCTAAGAGACAAGGAGATCGCGTTGGTAAAAGTAGTCTGGTTAGGAACTGCCGGAGAAAGTATGACGTGGGAGTTGGAAAGCAAGATGCGGGAATCCTATCCCGAGTTGTTTGAACAAGGTAAATTTTCGAGGACGAAAATATCCTAAGTGGGGGAGAGTTGTAACGCCCGGTTATTTAATTAATTATTTAATTAAATATCTTCATATTATTTGTTTGATTTGTGTCGGTTGTCGAAAATGTTGTGTTGAGTTGCTATGTCGGTGTTAGTTGAATTAATTTAATTGATTTAAGTTGTGTTGGCTTTAGTTGGATTAATTTAATTAAGATGATTTAAGTTGTAGAAATAATATAGTGTTAATATATTAGAATTATAAGAGAATATTGGGCCTATTTAGATGGTGAGTGTAGTAGTAATAATTGGGGGGGGGGGGGGGGGGGGTAGAAAGTTGGCCCAAATGAAAGTTAATAGAATAATAGTGTTATTATATTAGGCATTTAGAAATAATGAGGAATTAGAAGTAGCAGTAAGAACGTGGAAGTTACAGAGAAGAGGAAAAGAGGCAAAGCTAGGTCGATCGGAGATTTAGAGCAACCTTCAATCCAAGGTAAGGGTGGGGTTCTGACTCTATAATAGGGTAGTTGATGAATAGTATATGGGATTTGGGTTTGTATAAATGGTCACTGTGTGTAAATTGCATAGAGAAATATACCGAATTCCTGTTGTTTTTGTATCTGGTTGTTATCTCTGAAAACTTATGGGTTCTGTGAAATTAATTAATGTTGCTAAAAAGAAATTGAATTGAAAGGTCTGTGTACGAAAATTATTTTGGATTGGGTTGAATTAAAAAAAAGGGGGGGGGGGGGAGGGGGTGGCGCAAGCCACCTGGTGTGTGTGTGTGAGAGGTGGCGCAAGCCACCTGTGTGTGTGTGTGTGAGAGAGGTGGCGCAAGCCATCTGTGTGTGTGTGTGTGAGGGGTGGCGCAAGCCACCTGTGTGTGTGGGTGTTTATTTTTTAGAAGGAATATTATTAATGGAAAGGAAATATTAAGGATGACAAGAAATATTATTAATGACAGAAATATGTTAGTAATAGTAAAATAACAAGGTTGATATAATGAATTAGCAGGAAAATAATGTAGCCTCAGTTAATGGAAAAATGACAGCAAAGGCATGAAATAGCTGGTAGTATTCAGTAGCAGTAACCGTGATAATTAGTAGAAGAATAATTTAGGCAGTATAGTTAGTAAACATAGCAGAACTTGTATAATAACAGTATCAGAATAGTCCTAATAACATTAAGGCAGAGTAGAAACATTAGTAATTTTAGCAGAATAATAATTAACTGGGTTTTAGTAGCACTGTCCAGATAATTTCGAGGAACGTTTGTAATATAATTTGGATGATACGGAGTATGGTGTAAATTACGGTGGTATTGTTGTGGTTAATTATAAAGTTACAGGTGTAAATTTTGTTGCATTGCCTCTAATTATTGGCGAGAATTAAGTTGTAGGCTTAATGCCAAAGTTGAATTGTGGTTGAATTATTGTTGTAGTTGCTGGTGAGTTCATAATGTTGTTGCATACTTATCATATCAAGTTGGAGCTGATGCTCGGTAAGTTGGCCTGGATTGGCAAATTAAGTTGAAGGCTTATGCCTTGTTGACGCCTCTATTAATTGGCATATTTTTAAGTTGGGAGTTCTGCTCCAATGGTACCACATGCATGTGCATTTTATGAGTCGCATTCCATGTTGCATAAATTGTTGTCGTGTTGTTGATTAAGGTTGATGGTAATGTTGTGAAGTGGTGATTTTATATAATCTGATCTAATATATTGTTTATCATATACTCGATTATATTGTTTGATATCTCACCCCTTCTGTGTTTGGTGATGGTTTATACGTCATCCTGCACGTAATCCAGAGTGAAGGTTGTCTACCTTCATTAGGTCGAGTCGGTGTCGTCGCTCTGATACGTAACACTGGGGGGGATGAACGCATGTTTCCTTTAGTGTTGATTTTAGTATTGTTGCAGAATTTTAAGTTGTTTTCATTAAAGACTCTTTGTTTTGAAGTTGTTTTAAGTGGACAAAGATGGTATGTCATTAAAGTTGAATTTTTGTGAATCCGCTGCGTAGTAATGATAGTTGTTTTATTTTTTAAAGACTGAGCAGGTTGTTATCGGTTCATCCGAAATTATGTGTTATGTATCTGTTTTCCAAGTGATTAATTGTCGTTGTTTTAAGTAGAAAGTGTAACATTCCATATGTACATTGAAACTTTGTAACTCTGATTTTATATTATTCGATGGGTAGAAATGGGGTGTTACAATCTTTGGGGAGACTAATGAGGTATAATGGTCCATCCATATTGTGATGATGATTTGCACAATGATGGGGAATATTAGTGGTCAAAATTTGGGGTATGACAGATGCCCTTATTTAAACTTCTGGGACCCGAAGGTGTGAATGGCGAAGGTATTCGGGCAATTGGGGTGCAAGAGGATTAAATATCGGAATACCCGAAATTTTGTTGGTGGTTATGCATGGCAGTTTGCTGACCCATCTTCTTTTGCTAAGCAATGATACTTAGAAAAGGTAAACTTCCCCTCTATCCCGGTTTCCTACCGAGGAACTGGTCTTAGTTTCTGAAATGAACTTCCCCTAGATCCTGGTTTCCTACCCAGGAACTGGTCTTAGTTGCTGAAATAAACTTCCCCTTGATCCTGGTTTCCTACCAAGGAACTGGTCTCAGTTTCTGAAATAAACCTCCCCTCGATCCTGGTTTCCTACCAAGGAACTGGTTTCAGTTTCTTTTGTCAATAAACTTCTTGACAAGGGACGCTGCTCATAGCGGTTTTCCTCAAACTTCCCGCCGAATTTTCCTGGGGAGATGCCATTTGATGGAAAAAGATCTGATGTCAGAGTTGCTGGGAAACCCAGCTGTCTGAGTTGTAGAGGTGTATAAACTTATCTGTTGGAGATGCCATTCGTTGACTCTACTGAGGGGAAACGAGTCTCTTGAGAGACCACTTTCGCTTGGGGTATTACATCATACTTTTCTCGGGATCTTCTCGGAGAAATGCCATATGATGCGATCCAATTTTAAGGTGCCGATGACCTTTTCGTCAGCAAATTTTTCGGAGAAAAACTGTTGTATTGTCGAATCTTTGATTAAGAGGCTTTCTCTGGGGATTTTCCTTAATTCGGGAAAGTGAAGATATCATCTTCAATGGCGAAGAGTGATGTTTGTCGGGAGCTCTCTGGCTTTTCAGAGGTTCAAGTTATCAAAGTGGTCAAAGGACCAACTTCAATCCAGAAATAAACTGGAGGAGAGATCGTTTAGGTGATTCACTTCCTGACGATGAAAGAACTGACAACTCGGTTGAAAAGACGTTTATCACTAGGGAACAAGACCGACTAGAGTGATAGTGATGCAATATGAATATGAATGTAAATCAATAATTCATGATGTATGTATGTATATGCTGACAAAACTGACGCGACATACAGACTACTGGATGAACACGGCTGGATACTCAGCCACAACGGGAGATGAAAAGTATCGCTGGTTCAGAAAATAGCAATCCTGCCTTGCTTAGGAGGGATAGTCCCTGTTGGGAGCTACGTTGGTCGGACTTAGGAGATGAGAACTCTGCCGAGGGTGTCAGACGAAACCTAGTCTCTGACACAGTTGATCCTTCATTTAGGCGTACTGGTTTAGAAGGAGTACTTTAATTCTGCACTTTGAAGCTTGATTACTTCTGGAGAAGCGATCACTGTTCTTTTGACGTTCAACAGTCAAAAGAATTGCCATGTTTGTTTTAAAAGCAGAAAAAGTTTGACAAGTAAATTCATTTTTGTTTTATTTCAAGAATCGTTGATCATGTTAAAATGTCGTTCTATAAAGCTAAAACCAATGAAAATTATAAACAAAGCACAAGGGCTCAAATTTTATTGATATGATGGAAATCATCCAAACGCGTGATTCCATGGAGTATTTACAAAGTTTAGAAAATGGTAATTTAAGGGAAAAGGGCTACATTGAAACATAACGACCGTTATCCTTCTACCAACTTTGAATTTTGGGCATCTTGAGCTTCCGTCGAAGATGACCTTGACTGGAGTTTTCCTGATGGATGGCATGACTGCTGAGGGATTCAACCTTGTCAGACGTAGTTACTTGCCATTTATCCCTAACTTTTGCCTGGATTGTACTTTGAGATTTCCAATCCACCGGGATGATTTTTGATTATGTCTCTAATTTTTGCCTGGACCGCCCTTTCGGGTTTTCAATCCACCGAGACGTTTTTTTTTTCTCTTTTTTTTTTGTTTTTTTTATTTAGGCGAAGTATTTCTTGACTACGTCAACATTTGTGGGGGTAGGCAAACTCCTCTCCATCCATGGTTGCGAGTCTCAAGGCGCCGCCTGAGAAAGCTTTCTTGACCACATAGGGGCCGTCATAATTCGGAGTCCATTTGCCCCGCGAATCAGTGAGGAATGATTGTATCTTTTTGAGCACGAGGTCTCCTTTCCTAAAGTCGCGAGGTCGGACCTTTTTGTCAAACACCTTCTTCATTCTTTGCTGATACAACTGACCGCGACATAGAGCCGTTATTTGCTTTTCTTTGATCAGATTCAGTTCGTCGTGTCGACTTTGACACCATTCAGCCTCTGTTAGCTTAGCTTCCATCAATACCCAGATTGATGGGATCTCTACTTCTATGGGAAGCACTTCTTTCATGCCATATACTAAAGAGAAAGGGGTTACCCCTGTTGAAGTGCGGACATATGTGCGATAACCGTGAAGAGTAAATGGTAGCATCTCGTGCCAATCTTTGTAGGTTACAACCATTATCAGTAATGATCTGGCTTGGAACACCATAATGGAAGATGAGATTATTTTTGATAAAACGGACCACGACTTATCGGGTTACATTGGCGTACGATGCTGCTTCGACCCACTTGGTGAAGTAATCAATGGCTACTAGGATGAACCGATGTCCGTTTGAAGCCTTAGGTTCGATCATACCGATCATGTCGATTCCCCATATGGAAAAAGGCCATGGGGAAGAAATAATTTTGAGATGCGTTGGTGGTACATGGATTTTGTCTGAGTATATCTGACACTTGTGACACTTCCTCATGTACTTGTAGCAATCGGATTCCATGGTCGACCAATAGTACCCTGCTCTTAAAATTTTTCTCGCCATTGTGTGTCCGTTGGCATGAGTGCCAAAGGATCCTTCGTGAATTTCTTTTATCAGTATGTTTGCTTCTGGTCTGTCTACGCATCGGAGCAAGGCCATGTCAAAATTTCTCTTATAGAGTGTATCACCGCTCAGAAAGAAGCTGCCTGCTAGTCTTCTGAGGGTCTTTCGGTCCTTTCTGGATGCCCCAGGAGGGTACTCTTGTTTCTGAAGGAAGCATTTGATATCGTGATACCAAGGTTTGTCGTCTATGACTGCTTCAATCGTGAAGATGTAAGCGGGCCGTTCAAGGCGCATTATGTCAATCTTAGGTAAGTCGTTCCATTGACCTACACTAATCATGGAAGAGAGGGTGCCTAATGCATCAGTCATGTGACTCTCTTCACGAGGGATATGATGAAACTCGATTCTGTTGAAGAATGGTAACAACCTTCTCGCGTAATCTTTGTAAGGAATCAATCCTGATTGGTATATGTTCCAATCTCCTTTGATCTGATTGATAACCAGGGCTAAGTCACCGTATACGTCCAAGTTCTTGATCCTTAAGTCGATCGCTTCTTCGTGACCCATGATACAAGCTTCGTATTCGGCTTCGTTGTTTGTGCACTTGAACGTAAGTCTAGCGGTGAAAGGAATATGGGTACCCTGAGGTGTTATGATGATTGCCCCAATTCTGTTTCCATAATGATTGACAGCTCCGTCAAAGATTAGTCCTCATTGGGAACCTGGTTCTGGCCCTTCACTAGGTAGTGGTTAATCGTATTCTTTCATTTTTAGATACATGACATCTTCGTCTGGGAAGTCAAATCCGACTGATTCCTGATCGTCAATCGGTTGATGAGCCAAATGGTCGGCTAAAACACTTCCTTTTACGGCTTTCTGAGCATGGTACTCAATGTCGTATTTTGATGACAACATCTGCCAACGGGCAATCCTTCCCGTGAGAGCAGGCTTTTCAAAGACGTACTTGATTGGATCCATTTTGGAGATTAACCAAGTAGTGTGACGAATCATGTACTGGCAAAGACGTTTGGCTGCCCAAGCCAGAGCACAGCAAGTTTTCTCAAGCAAAGTGTACCGAGTTTCCCAGTCGGTGAATTTCTTGCTCAAATAGTAAATGGCAGATTCTTTCCTTTTTGGTTCATCCTGTTGGCCAAGTACACAACCCATTGAGTCTTCCAAGACTATTAAGTAAATGATCAGTGGTCTTCCTTCCACTGGAGGTGATATAATCGGTGGGTTCAACAGATATTCCTTGATACTGTCGAAGGCGGTTTGGCAGTCATCTGTCCAAACGCAATCCTGATTCTTTTTGAGTAATTTGAAAATCGGCGCACATGTCGCGGTCATGAGGAATATAAATCTGGAAATGTAGTTCAAACGTCCCAGGAATCCCCTGACTTGTTTTTCAGTCTTTAGAGAATGCATTTCTTGAATGGCCTTGACCTTGTCAGGATCAACCTCAATTCCTTTCTGGCTAACGATGAACGCTAAAAGTTTCCCTGAACGGACACTGAATGTGCACTTGTTTGGATTCAAGCGGAATCTGTATTTTCTCAACCGCTCGAATAGTTCCTCTTCTGTTTTAGATTTGGCAATCATATCATCGACATATACCTCGATTTCTTTGTGTATCATGTCATGAAATAGAGTAGTTATGGCCCTTTGATAGGTTGCCCCAACATTCTTTAAATCGAACGACATTACCTTGTAACAAAAGGTACCCCATGGGGTAATGAACGAAGTTTTCTCCATGTCTTTCGGCGCCATTTTGATTTGATTATAGCCCGAGAATCCATCCATGAAGAAGAATACTTTGAACTTTGTTGTACTGTCTACCAGCATGTCAATGTGTGGTAAAGGAAAGTCATCCTTTGGACTAGCCTTGTTTAGATCCCTGTAGTCTACACACATTCTGACTTTTCCGTCTTTTTTCAGAACTGGTACTATGTTGGCTAACCATTGAGGATATTCTGATGTGGTGAGGAAACCCGCGTCAATCTGTTTCTGTACTTGCTCTTTGATTTTGATGGCCATGTCTAGACGAGTTCGTCTCAACCTCTGTTTTACTGGCGGACACTCTGATCTTAACGGTAGATGATGTTCCACGATGCTGGTATTCAACCCTGGCATATCCTGATAGGACCAAGTGAATGCATCAGGAAATTCTTTGAGAAGCTTTGTCAAACTCTCTTTGGCAGTTGGACTGAGCAGTGCCCCAATCTTGACTTCTTTTATCTCTTCCTCTGAGCCCAAGTTGACTGTTTCCAACGGCTCCTTGTGAGGCTTAATGGACCTTTCCTCTTGTCTGAGTAATCGGGAGATCTCTTCTGGAATTTCGTCGTCATCTTCTTCTTCAGCCCCAAATACTGGGAATTCAAAGTTGGGAGAAGGCATTGGATCGTATGTTTCAACGGGGTTTAAAACAAGCAATCTGCATGACGGTATGATTTGTTTTTTAGAAGAGATAGAGAGAAATGCAAGAGTGCGTGTAGTGTATTTTCTGAAAACTGCTTGTTTTTATTATTTGAATTATTTTTAAGGATTACCATTTTCTAAAAAACGAAAAGAGAAAACAGCAATTAATGCAGAAATTACAGAACGACGTTTATTTATTTATGATTTTGTCGATTCTTGAAACTACAACCCTATAAAACAAAACTCAGTCGCTTTGGGCGAAGCAAAGAGGGATATTTATAGAAAGTGAGCCCTATCAAAACATCTGTTTCACCTGGGCAAGGTGAAAGGTTAAAACAAAGATGGCCATTACTTTGAATTATGAAAGATCTTCGGAACATCGACTGCAACCCATTGGCGGCGAACTCCTCGGTGAATCACAAAGTCTGGTACCTTCCTTGATTTGTCTTCAGAAATAAAGTTGATTTCTGGTGGAGCAGGATCATTGGAATCTGTCTCCCAGGCAGAGTCGCCGTAGGAGGATTCCTCAGTTGTATTTTGTATAGTGTTTGTACTATTAGGTAAATCTCCCTATCAAGTAGGTTGGATGTCTTCGAGCCTGATACGAGAGCTTTCGGGAGCGGTGTATTTGACCAAGAAGTCGTATTTGCCACTCGGTTGTCCCAAGGTGTCCCACACTTCTTTGGGACTAGAGGAGCATCTCTCTCAATGACGTTGACCTCGAGAAAAGCATAGTTAATGAATTCTAGTCCTGCAAACTTTGCAAATTCATCGTCGCGCTGGACGTTTTCCGAATGACCTGAGTGTTGATCCCATGACATGGTGGGGACGCAGGTATTTTTTCCAATGAGGCTCAGCTGATTTTCATTGTTCGGCTGATTTTCTTGCCCCAAGTCTCCTGGGTACGGCTGCCACATATGCAGGCCATCCATTGGACCATAATAGTCCTGGTCAAAGTTGTATTTCATCGGAGTGTCTTCCTCTAATGAATTTGGCGGTGCACGACATCCTTCCGGATCACAACCTCCGTATATCATTTCGACGTCTGACCTCGATATAAATCTCGGACTTTGTGCGAGATAGAAAAATGGCGTAGGCACCTCTTCCTGAGACATATAACCGTCCTCGTTAAAATAGGACTTCTATTCTTCATCAGTGTCAGAGGAATCTCCCTCGTTGATGGTATGTAGTTCTTGAGACACTGGGTGAAGGAAACCTCCACTATGTAAGAAGTTCTGAATGGGATGAAGACTTTCACCGTTAGCGGCAGTCTGGGTACAGGTTGCAGAAAAACCAAGACCCTTCTTTGTTTTATTATCAATAGGAATGGCAAGCTATCCCCATCCTTTTGCTTTGTTACTCTCAATTACTTTGAGAGCATCTTTGTATGAGGAAATCGATGTTCCACTACTATAAAAAACCCATTTAACAACGGTTGGAAATGACATATAATGACGCGGGCAAAGGCGTTGTTATGTAGAGTGTTGTTGTATATGCGGTACGTACAATGCCGGCCCAGTAACCGTTGTAATAAAATGTAAAATGCGCTACCTATTATGACGGTTATTTTAAATACCCGTTGTTGTATGTCTTTTAATAAAATAAAAAAATACAACATTAGAACTACCTATAATGACGGTTATTTTAAAAAAATCGTTGTTGTATGTCTTTTAATAAAATAAAAGAAAATTGCAGCATTAGAACAAGAACAACAGCAAGAACATCAAGAACAACAATAAGAACAAGAACAACAGTAAGAACATCAAGAACAACAATAAGAACAACAACAACAACAACAACAACAAGAACAACAACAAGAACAAGAACAAGAACAAGAACAAGAATAAGAACAAGAAGAAGAAGAAGAAGAAGAAGAACAACAACAACAACAACAATAATAATAACAATAATAACAACAACATCAACATCAACAACAACAACAACAATAATAACAATGATAACAATAATAACAACAAGAACAACAATAATAAAAAAGAACAACAAGAACAACAATAATTAAAAAAGAACACCAACAACTAGCATTGCTAACTCGAGTTCTGAAATTTGGTTTAGTGGAGAAATAGAGTATCGTAACTGAAAGATGATGTTTGGAGGTAGAAGATGTAGTTCGTCTAAGTTTTAGGTTTCACGCGGATCACTAATAGTAGTGTCTTATCCGTTGATAATCACTAAATGGCGACCAAGATTTGTTTAAGGATAGTGAATAAACTCAATATGCGCTCCACCTATAATGTTGGTAATGAGAATTGAAAAAATAAGTAAAAAACCAAAAATGCTGGTGCTGGGACTTGAACCCGTGACAAGACGCTACCTATAATGACGGTTAGTTTAAATTACCCGTGGTGAAAGGTCTGTCATCATTTTGAAAAAATAAGTAAAAAAAGCTACCTATTACAACAGTTGGTTTAAATACCCGTTGTGAAAGGGTTTGTCAGCATTTTGAAAAAATAGAAAAAAATGATAAAAATAAATTCAGAAAAATCTAAAAACACGAAATTTAATCTAATTAGGTAAAATAAGAATTTTGAGAATTTTTTAGAATTTTTTGAGACTATGAAAACAGTAAAAATTTTATTAAAAATAGAAAAAAGACGAATTTGGGGTTTTGAGGGTAAAGTCCCATAACTCTTCTAGAGCAAGGGACTAATGACCGCACAATTTTCCTGCTTCAGATGCACGAAACAGATCTTAAAAAGGAGACAATTTTCCCTAAAACCGATTTTTTGAAGTGCAAGACCTAAAACTAAATTATTGGCTATAATGACGGTTGAAAACATACCAGTGGTGAAAGTTTGTGGGTATTTTGAAAAAATATGTAAAAAAACCATAAATGTTGGTGCTGAGACTTGAACCCATGACCATGCGCTACCTATAATGACGGTTGAAAACATACCTGTGGTGAAAGGTTGTGGGTATTTTGAAAAAATATGTAAAAAAAACCATAAATGTTGGTGCTGGGACTTGAACCCATGACCATGCGCTACCTATAATGACGGTTGAAAACATACCCATGGTGAAAGGGCTCACATTTCACCATAGTTTGAACATTAACCGTCATTAAAATCCTTTTAACGAGAATAAAAAAAAAGCGCGCATCTATTACAACGGTGTATAGGCAATCCGTTGTAAGCCTGACGTTGTTGTTTGCGCGTTTTGTAGTAGTGTTCCTTTTTCTGACTGATTGTCATTACTCACTGAAAGTGCTTGGAACTGAGTTCCAACAACCTCCTCGGGTTCTACACAAGTGGATAATGATAGGTTACTCACGATCAAGGTTTTTCCTCCACAGACCGTGACGAGTTGGTCATTCTTGACAAACTTCAGCTTCTGGTGAAGTGTCGAAGTGACTGCCCCAGCCTGGTGTATCCAAGGTCTTCCTAATAAGCAACTGTATGTTGCCCGGATGTCCATGACCTGGAAAGTGACTAGGAAAGTGTGAGGAGCGATAGTTATGGGAAGGTCGACTTCACCGATAACTGTTTTTCTAGATCCGTCAAATGCTTTGACGACGACCTCACCGCCTCTCATCGGAGATCCTTTGAATGATAGTCGCATTAGAGTGGACTTCGGCATGGCGTTGAGAGCCGATCTAGTGTGTACCAGTACGCTGGCTAAAGCATCGTCCTGGCAGTTGTCTGTGATATTGAGCGCCATGTTGTGGCTTTTGCCTTCTTCTGGCAATTCCTCATCACTAAACCCTAAGTTGTTGCAGGAAGTGATGTTAGAGAGGATACTGTCGAATTGTCGTACTAACACATCCTGTTCCACAAAGGCATGTTCTAAGACTTTCTGTAGAGCCTCTCTGTGGGCTTCGGAATTGAGTAAAAGAGATAAGACAGAGATCTTTGAAGGAGTTTGTAACAGTTGATCAACAATATTGTATTCACTCCTTTGGATGAGCTTCAGCATCTCATCATTGTTCTTTGATAGGTCGGGACCACTGGATAGGCCGACTGCTAGATTGGGAGCTTATGTCTGAAGTTCCTTTTCTTTGTTAGGTTCTCCAACTCCTCGGTTGAAGATTCGACCGTTTCGTGTTACTCGACTGATGTCTGCAATATTCACGACTGAGGGTAATGGAATTTCCTTTCAATTCTTAACTGTTGTTGCACCGTATTTGTAAGGGATTGCCTTAGCTGAGTCATACAGTACTAGTCCTGGCAGATAGATAACTACAGGGGCCTTCTGATTTTTCTGACCATCGTAAGTAACTTCAATCAATTCCTGGATAAGAACCTTCGATTCATCAAGTAAAGGGATGATGGTACAAACATCTTTGGTCCCCTCAGGATCAACGATTACAACAACATCTTTGATTTGATCAGCGAAGTAGTCTGGCGTCCAGTTGATTGATCTAGAACTCAGACACGGTCGAATCTCTTTATTGTCCAACTGACTCTGAAGGGCTGCTCGCACGAGGTAACATCCTTGGTTATTCTCTGAGCAGACTCTACAGCGCTCGTAGTTATGTGGTGGCACCTGACCACATCTGCTTTGAATGCAATATAACCTCACTAGGTCTATTTCCATAGATCGGACATCCTGACTTTGATGCCTAGCAGGGTTCCCTTTTGTCACACTGATTTGTTGTGTGTCTTCATCCATATAGATCAGAAGCCACCAGTGGTTTAACAAGTGTTGTAAAGTTCTTTGAACGAGAGCGCACCCTCGGTTACTCTCACAACATACTTTACAGCTCAGATAATCATGTGAAGTGAGAAAACCGAGTTGGACCTGTCTGGCGTGTAACTCCCCCAAGCTGGTATTCATCAAACGAATATCGAAGATTTGAATCATATTTACTTGATACTGATTTCCATTGCGGTAATCCTGAATCCATCCAAGATCCATCTGACGCTAGAGGGACTCTTGTACAAAAGAGCATCCCTGTTTGTTTACCGAGCAAGTCAGACAGGAATTATAGTCATGCCGTGGCAGATTATGGTATTGGCTTTGCCTTGAGTGCATTGCCACCAAGTTGACATTCATTGCACGGATGTCGTGGTTCTGAATGATGTTGGAACTTGTATAAGTCATGTTAACTCCACGAACTCGATGCTCTTGGATATATCCGAGATCCAATTGTTCCTGTAGAGCTGATTGCACCACAGAACATCCTTGATTGTTTTTAGAGCAGATATCACACTGGTGATAATTATGAGGTGGCACATGGCCGTATCCACTCTGTCTACAATTCATTTTGACCAAGTTAGCCCTCAATAAGAGTACATCATGAATTTGATAGCTGTTGTTAGACTCTCCTTCTATCAAATTTACCGCGACTTTCTCGTGTTGAGGCAGCGGGTTTGTGAGAACATTCGGATTCATATCTTTGAAAGATAAGACCCCGCTCCTAACAAGCTTTTGCACATCGGATTTGAAACTGAGACAGTTTTCTATGTTATGCCCTGGTCCTTCTTGGTGGTAAGGGCAAGTCTGATCCGCTTTGAACCAAAAAGGCAGATTTTCCAGTACTGTAAGAGGAGCCCTGGTTTGGACATGCCCCTTGACCAGTAATAATGGAAATAATGCTGCGTACAACACTGGTATAGGGTCGAACCTTGGCGGTCGCATTGTACGGTTGTTGTTATATGGAGGACGAGCCTGCTGAAGAGGCTGTTATGTCCTTTGCTAATATTGCTGTTGATTTAGTTGGCTCTAAGCAACCTGAGGTTGATACGTAGGAACAGGCGCAGGGTTGATAGCATGAGTTACAGCTGCTACTGGTTGGTACCATCGCCTTTGCTTTCCGAGAGAGATATTCCCAATATCCTGCTCTTTTTTCTTAGGGAGAGCACTACCGTATTGTTTTGTACTACTTGATGATCCAGCGTCTTTAACTAAACGTCCTTCTCAGACTGCTTCCTCAAGACAAACTCCCATGCCCACCATCTCGGTGAAGTCACTGGGCGCACTAGAAACCATTCTGTCGTAGTAAAATAAGCTTAAGGTTTTCAAGAAGATCTTTGTCATCTCTTTTTCCTCAAGACGTGGACAAATCTGAGCGGCAATTTCACGCCATCTCTGAGCGTACTCCTTAAAGGTTTCCTTGTCCTTCTGCGACATCGATCTGAGTTGATCTCTGTCTGGTGCCATGTCCAGGTTATACTTATATTGTTGAATAAAGGCAATGCCAAGATCTCTGAAAGTGCCGATCTTAGTGCGGTTTAAACCCATGTACCATTTGAGTGCGGCACCGGTTAAACTATCCTGAAAGTAGTGAATTAGTAGCTCCTGGTTCTTTGTCTGACCTGACATTCGCCGAGCGTACATCACCAAGTGGCTTTGAGGGAAAGAGTTACCCTTGTACTTTTCAAAATCGGGTACCTGGAACTTGTGCGGAACTTTCACATTGGGGACCAAACAAAGGTCTGCGGCGTCCTTTCCAAATAAATCCTGACCGCGAAGGGCTTGCAGTTCTTTCTGCATCTCAAGGAATTGTTCCTGGAACTCATTCATTCTGTCGAACATACTTTCGTTTCCACCAGAAGGCATCTGTGGAATCTATCTTTCCGGGACAGTGTGTACCATGGGTGGTGGTATAGTCATTATGGCCGAGACTCTCGGTGCCTCCCGAAGTTTGTAACCTTCAGGAGTTGCTGTCATGCCCCTGGCATCTTCGCTTTCTCGAAGTTTGTAACCTTCAGGACCAGCGGCTTCTGCTGAAGTTTTCGGATCTTCAGTGATCGGCAGAATATATCCCTCCGGGTTATAGTTGAGTGGCATGCCCCAGGGACGATCTTTCGGCATTTTGTACCTAGGATCATACTTTTCCACTATGGGCATTGATGTAATCTCTGAGATCACAGTCATTTGTTGTTGCGTTTGAGCTTCTGCTAGAGCTTGTATGTCGTTATGAAGCTTTCTCAGATCCTCTTTCAGAGTGTCGATCTCTTCTGTCAACTCTCTGTTCTCTTCCTCAAGATCATCCATCTTTTTCTGACGATTGACCCGAGTATTGTACGAATGAGACAGTTTGACTCTAGAATCGAGACGCAAACATGAGATTCGTAGGTAAGAAGAATGCATTACGAATGATATGCAATGATTATATTAATTGTATATATATTTTTGTTTATTCAAAGTAAACTTCGACAATTGGATTGCAAATATCAACAGTGGGGAAACCCCGTTTTATTGAATTCAAAGATTATGGAAATGGAAATACAGTAATTTACATAGTGTTGTAAAAGGAAATCTAAACTTATGGGTCCTGAGTCCTCTCTGAAGCGAGCTCAGGTGTGGGTTCCGGTACTTTCCTTTTCTTTGACCGGGGCTCTTGGGCCGTTGTCGGGTTGTCATTCCTTTGCCAAGTGAAAGGAGTGAGCAAGTTCCTTTGGTCATCCTGATTTTCTACAGCATGTCGTGCTAAAATCTCAATTAGAGCATCTTTATCTTTCAATATTTGTTGTATTTTCTTGCACTCTACTTTGAGAATACGGTACTTGTTCCTCCAAGACCTCTTCGCCTGCTGAAATTTGTTGAGAGTAACCTGAAGTTTTTCCGTCTCAGACATAAAATAAAGGACAGAGTCCCTTAATGGAAGAACTTCCTGACAAGGGTAAGGCATCCTCAGCTTGAGAGCTCTAGTTTGTACCCAGTGGAGATAAGGCTCCACCAAGACATATTATGGTTTTCCTAGAGACTCTCTTCCTTTCCTATAAACGTGTTTCCAGGCATGCACTATTTCCGTCCTTAGTGCTCTGTCATTTTCTCCTTCCTTGAAGAAAAGACCTTCCAGATGAGCATTTCGCGGGACATGCCTCATCGGGTATCCAAATTGATGACGAACTAACACTGGATGATAGTTGATTCCTCCCTTAGCTCCTATAAGGGGTACATTTGGGAAATTTCCATAACGGTCAATGATTCTGATCCCGTCATAGATTCGATTGTACCAATCGATGTCAGAGTTGGTAAGAGACATGATTCTTTGTGACCAACGTAAAGTATTCTTTTGATCCCAAAATGCAGCAGACTTGGGTAAGTGGGAAGTGAACCATTTGTATAGCAGGGGTACACAACATGTGATCATTCCTCCGCTGTACAAATTCCTTAAGTGTACCGAATGATAAGCATCTGCGAGCAAGGTCGGTACAAGGTTTCCAATCAGAAAAACCTTAATGGCATTGATATCTACAAAGTTATCGATGTTGGGAAACAAAAATAACCCGTAGGTGAGCAAAACAAAGATGCTCTCGAAAGCGGCCACGTTCCCTATACTAGCAAAGTATAGAGCTTTCTTTGTCAAGAACTGGGTTGGCAAACCCTGGATTCCCCCCTTAGTGGTCATGTGAGTCATGACCTCTGACCCATCCAAATAGATTGCTCTCGCAATGGTTTGATCCCTTGGAATTTCTTCCAGTCCAGAAAAGGGAGCTTGGTTAGTAATATGCAAATCAGTCAGGTGAGAGTACTCCTCCAATGTTGGTGCTAGCTGATAGTCCGGGAATGTGAAACATTGATAGACCGGATCATAGAACTGGATGAGTGTAGACAGGATTCCTTCAATTACATGAATCCTTAACAGAGATAGCAGTCCTCCATACTTGGCTCTGAAAGCCTCGGGGTTGGTGATCATTCTCGCCAGACCTCTTAAATTCTCTAGTTTTGGAACCTTGAAGGTGTACTTGTGAGTTTTTCTTCTACCGAAATCCATTAGCCCAATCTCTTTATCTGACATTTGCAATCATTGTCTTAGTTTAATTTGAAAAAGAGAGATTAGAAGAGAAGATTTTTCTTTGTTTTTAATGTTTTTAAATGAATGTATGAATGCAGCACACAAAAACATAGAAAAAACATGGGGTCAAAGGGTCGGTGTCATGAAGTCAAGGCTCTACCCATCCCCAAAGGTTTATACTGGTGATTTTTTGTACCTGTCCGCAAAATCATTGACCCCTCTTGGGATAACAACAGCAAGCAGATTGCCAGTGAGCTGATGTTTCTTAGAGTGATCTCAAATGAGGGTAGTATTGCGTGACAACTATTCCCGATAGCTTCTGCACTACAAAATGGTTCCAGTCTACTAAAAACCTCAGCTTCTCAGATAACCCAATCGACCACACTACTTTCAACAACCGAAGTCGTATAGGCAATGTATCTGCAAAGGGAGTCTCCACTGAGTCTGATGGTCTACCGGGGAATCTTTACTGGGATTCACTCCCCGTAAGATTACCTGTATAATGCCATCCCTTATCTTAGGTGTATACTCAATCTTTCCACATGCGGCATCACACACATTACCATTAGCAGAAAAATAAACACAGATATCAATTAGGAAAAGCAGTATATATATTTGTCTTAATCATCCGAGACCTCTAGTCTTATGATCTTATACAGACAATGACTCCCCAGCAGAGTCGCCATTTCTGTGACATTTTGTTGAATTTAAATCTCTCACCCTAAAAGAGTCTAGAAAGAATGTCTCCCACTGTGGTTGCCATTTTTCTGTAGCGCGATTTTTGTGGTTTCGAATCACTATCGCTTTGGAACTACAGTTCGATTCATTGTTTATCCTGTTGAGCTGATTAAGGAAGGGAAATAAATGTCTCCAATTAACCCTGCTTGCAAACTGAGATTAAACAGTCAAAAATGTTGGTTTACAGATGTTATCAAGAGGGGGTTCTTCTTTAGGGTTATTTGCTTAAAAACAATGTCTAGGCTATTGGTAAAATGTTAGGTCTGATGCTTTTCGATTTATGTGTGAAGGTACGGAATTTTGGGTTTTTGATTAGTATGTTCGCTAAGATTTTGCAATCTTATGCCTACGTATTCCCGTTTAACGAAACAGGGAAATCAGAGCGATCATAGTTCCTCCTATTCTATGGGAGGAAAGAGGTGTTTTGGTGTCTTGTTCAAAGCCCAAGATGTGAAGCTAAAGGTGGTTTGTATCTTGTTCAAAGCCCAAGATGTGAAGCTAAAGGGTTTGACTGAGAGAGAATTTGCCATCTCTAAAGAGGAGTTGTTGATGTTTGTTTGCTATGAGCAAGGCACAACTTTGATGCTAAAAGGTTGATTGACTCAACCGGGGTTTTCTTTATACAAAGCCTAAGAGGAGGTGGGAAGTTTGACTTTTCTGGAGGAAAATGTTCTTTCTGTCTTGTACAAAGCCCAATATTGAGGCTAAAGGGGATTTTGACTCCGTTGGGGAGAATGTATCTTGTATAAAGCCCAAGATGGAGGCTGGAATGGTTTGACTCAATAAGAGAGTACTTTTATCTGTCCTGTATAAAGCCCAAGACGAAGGCTAAAAAGGTTGACTCGACAAGAGAGTCTTGAATAGGTGATTGACTCAACAAGAGAGTCTGAAGGTTGTTTGACTCAACAAGAGAGTTTTTTATACTCAACAAGAGAGTGATTTGCTCTCTCGTACGAAGCCCGAGATTGAGGCTAAAAGGAAACTGACTCAACAAGAGAGTCTTTTATACTCAACAAGAGTTTTTTTCTATCTCGTACGAAGCCTGAGATGGAGGCTAAAAGGAGGTTGACTCAACAAGAGAGTCTTTTATACTCATCAAGAGAGTGATTTATATGTCTTGTACAAAGTCCAAGACGGAGGCTAAAAAAGGGATTGACTCAACAAGAGAGTCTTTTATACTCAACAAAAGAGTGAGTTTTATGTCTTGTACAAAGTCCAAGACGGAGGCTAAAAGTGGTTGGAATCAACAAGAGAGTCCTTTATACTCAACAAGAGAGTGTTTTTTTATCTCGTACAAAGCCCTAGATGGAGGCTAAAAGGGGATTGACTCAACAAGAGAGTCTTTTATACTCAACAAGAGAGTGATTTATATGTCTTGTACAAAGCCCAAGACGGAGGCTAAAAAATGGATTGACTCAACAAGAGAGTCTGAAAAGGTTAGCTCTGCTAGGGAGAATCGTTTGTACAAAGTCCAAGAGGAGGCTGCCTTACCACTGTGGATTCTGGAGATCCTGAAGCGGGTCCAAGTGTGGGGAACTCTCATGGGAGAGACAGGGGTTTCTTCCTATGTTTGAAAGGATCTTGAGAATGTCTTTTAGACTCAAGGGTCTTAGACTGTCCAAGTCTAGAGTTTTCTCTATGGTACTATGCCCTAGAGGAGGCACGGGCATTAAGGAATGAGTATCAACCCTACAACGGCCGGAGTTTTGACGCTGGAAAGACTGCTCTAGCGAAGGATGACTAAGTTCTGTCTTATACCTTTAAGAGGTCGTCAGGGTCCTTGTATTAAGCCAAAGAAAAGGCATGAGAACTTCAAAGAAGCTGAAGGGTCCTTGTATAACGTCCAAGAGGAGGCGGGGATGCTTTTAGGAAGCCTGTGGGTCCCCAAACCAAGAGAAGTTCAAGAAATGCAATTCACTGAGAAGAGATCATTCCAGGAAATTTCGAGAATTCGGAAGAAACTCAAGAGGTGCCATTCACGGAGAAAAGACCATCTCTGGGGAGTTAGAGTTTCTTTGACAATTTCTAAGGGTGACAGTCTGAGAAAAGGTTCACCAAGAATACTGCCTTTCTCTTTGTTCCATATTGTTTAACCCCAAGAGAAGGGAATACTGTATCTGGAGATCCTATGGGGATCTAGTTTTGTTTGTATTTAAGAGTGACCAACAAGGCTTTACCTAGTGCTAGACGTAGTTGCCAGGGAAAACTCTAAATAACAATACTAGTATTACACAGTGGATATGTGACAAGTATATAAAAGGATGTGAAAGAAGACTCACAGTGAAGCAGCCCTACAATACAGTTATATATATATATATGAAAGCGGTAAATGAAAGTGGATAAACACTTACCCGTTGTAAAGCTTCCATGTTGTTTTGTTAGTTATTCAACAAAGAAAGTTTTAATAACAACATATATTTGAATTCAAAATCAAAGGAGAAAGTGCTTTGAAAAGATTGTCGGGGCTTACAGCTCGAGGAGAGGCCCAAGTTTTAACGATGATCGCACCGTTGTTTTAAAAAATAAACTGTACAGAGGGACTTATACAATAGGTGAGGCCCAAAAAGTTTTTATGTATAAGAGGATGGGTCTTACAACTCAAGGAGAGGCCCAGAGATTTATTTTTGTACAAGAGATGGGGCTTACAACTCAAGGAGAGGCCCAGGGTGATTTGTTTGGCAATGGGGACTGTGCCGAGGTTTTTCTTTTAACGCAGAGGGACTTATACAATGTTTGAGGCCCAAAAAGGTTTTGGTTAAAAGGGGATTGGGTCTTACACTCTATTAGAGGCCCAATAATTTATTTTTGTACAAGTGGTGGGGCTTACAGCTTAAGGAGAGGCCCCAAAAGGTTTTTGTGAAAAAGGCGACGATCGTGCTGAACATTTTGATGGTATCGGGACTTATACAATACACTGAGGCCCAAATTATTTTGGTTTTAAAAAAAGGGTTGGGTCTTACACTCTATTAGAGGCCCAAAGAAAAATAAATGGGTCTTATAACACGAGGGTAGGCCCAGATGATTTTGAAAAGGAAACGATCGCGCCGTTGTTTTTGAAAATACAGCGGGACTTATACAATGACTGAGGCCCAAAAAGTGGTGTATTTACAAAGGGGATGGGTCTTACACTCTAATAGAGGTCCAACGAGTTTGAAAAGTTTGATGAGGGTTGAATTAATCAAAACCCTAATTTGTTTTCAAAATATATTTTAATTGAATAAAAATTCAATTAAAATGATCAAAATTGTTAAATATGTGTGAAAACAAATTGTGATCTTGGATTAATGTCTCAAAAATCATGTTTCTATCCCCAAAATGATTGGAAATCAATTAAGTTTGGAAAATCAAGGGAGAAAAAACATTTTAAATGTTGAAAAACAAATAAAACATTAATTTTTGTAAAAATATCAAGTATATGAAATAATTAATATTTTTAGGTTTTTTTGGTAAAATAAAATAGTTTAGCATTTTTGTGAATTATTAAAAAAAGAATCAACTCAAAATCATTAAAAACTAGAGAGAAATTAATTTTTGAATTAATTAAATAAAATCACAAAATTCAAATATTCAAATATTCAAAAATGGCGCCAAGAACATGCCAAGAACACGTGCCACCCTTTGTTTCTGCAGATTTGCATTTTCTATCCAATCTCACTGAATACTTGATGATATCATGCAATCTACATATCGATCTGCTCGTTTTCACCTCACGATCATGTCTATGGTCTTTAATTTCATTTATTTTAAGCATGGAATAAGAAATAAAAGAGAAACCTCAAGAACCCTAAAATTTGCATGAAGGCTCAGAAATTCCATACACGATTCAAACAAAGCAATTGATTGAGGGTAAACACTCTGTGTATGATTATGAACATATGGCCAAATTATTGTGCAGCAAAAAAATGCATGGATCATAGAGTTAGAAGAGCTCAGGCCTACCTCTTGCAGTTGGTGATCGTGTTTTGTGTTAGAGGTGTTGCAAGCCGGTTCCAATGATTTACATAGCTTCCTTAGGTGCTAAGTGATGTGTCTGAAAGCTTGGAGTGGTTTGAAACAAGCTGGAACTGAAGATGGTACCCCAACTGCAAGTCTGCTAAAAGCTTGAGTAGTCGGATGGTGATTTTGAGAAATCAGTGTTCCAGATGTTTAAGTGTTTGGATCATTTCTATATGATGTTTATGAGGTGTGTGTGTGTGATTGGTTTGGTTGGAATTGCTCTCAAATTCAATACCCGATAGTGACTTGCTTTGGAAGGCAATTTTGGAGTGACGGAAGAGATTTTGAGGAAAGCATCTGTTTGATGGCTTTGGTGTACTCAAACTGAGCACAAATGAGCTCTATTTATAGTAGAGCAAGTTTTTTTTGCAAGCAATAGTGAATGGCAACTGCTGCAGAAGTTTGGCAAATGTTGATCAATAGGAATCCAAGTCTCCTCTAGCCATTGACTAGAGGTTAGAGCACATGCTACTAGTTCCCTAGTTCTTGGATAAGTCTTGACTAAATTCAGTTGGAAAGGGCTCAGTCCATGCCACCTTGGTGCATCCATTAAATGCTCCAAACCAAAATTGGAGTCTTGTCCCTCTTTTAGGCATTTCTAGGTTTGGCATGCTACTTTTGGTTCTAAGGACTTGGGAGGCTGATGGATCAGTGTTTGTCCCTCTTTGGTCTCCCCCTGAGGTGTTCAGATGGATAAACTTATTTTTCATTTGCAAAATTTGCTCAAATCGAGCAAAATGCACAAATCTGCCTTGCCATGACAGTTTGCAGCATGGCACATTGTCATTGTCATATCTCATGGCTTAAGTGGAGTTTCATGGAGTTCTTGGCCATTTTGGAAAGCTCTTATATGATACAACACATGTGTGATCATAGTTTGTCTTGATACTTTTTGGATCCAAGTGAAAAACCCCCTACTTTTGGAAAAAAAATAAGACAGATTCTGACTTAGTGAAAATTTCACTAAGTGTTGGAAAAAGTGGCATTTCATGTTTTCTATAATGAATTGGAATGAGGTGTAGTTGACATTTTTAAAGTATTCCATGAGAGCTACAAATCCATCTTTGGATCAACCCAAATGGTTGCTTGGATCTCAAGTTATGATCCTTGGAAGTTGGTACCCTAGCCAGTTTGTTCCATAACTTTGAAAATTTCTAAGTTTTTTATGGTTACCCCTTTTACAAGTTATCCCACTTTTCTTGATTTTTCTTGATGAATGATGATCCCAATCACATATTAACATCATTTTAGGGTCAAAGAACCATAATTGTGAAAAATCTCAAAAAGTCAAAGTTGACTTTTGTGCATAGTTGACTTTTTGTCAGATGAACTCCAAACTGTGCGATCCTCTATGACATCAAGTCCTTGACCTAAATAAAACTTGATGGATTGATTTCATAGGTGTTATAGGGTGTATTGAATCATGTCCCAAGGTTTGGGAGCATGCCTGGGTCAAAAGTCAGAGGCACAATTGACTTTTCCCGCGAAACCCTAATTGTGGTTCTGATGAATTTGAAACTTGTTGATCAAGCTTCTTGGATCAATCCATTGTTTCAAATGGATCAATTTAGTGTGTTAGAGACCTTCAAATCCTCTCTTGAGGTCTTGGCTCATGTTTTGTCCCAAAAGTCAACTTAGGGGTGAATTAGGTCAAGAAACCCTAATTCCTAATTTTTTATGAATGCATCCCCTGAGGAAAATTTGACTTGATGATTGGGGTCATGATGTCCCTTGGAGCATCTTAGGTTGTGCTTTGAAGCCTTTTGCTCATGCCCAGAGGAAAATTTCCATCTGGAGGCCCCAGTCGACCAAAACCCTAATTTGGTGACACTGGCAATCCTGAGGCTTAATCCACTCAGAATGTTGCAGCCTTGTGCTTGTTCCTTGATGTGGGAGTCCTCTTGATCCATTGTGGATGTTTGAGAGGTTTAGACAACTTGAATATCATGTCATTTCTTGATTGATCCTTTGTCTAAGAGCTCTGAGAGGGCTTGAAACCCTAAGTTTGATTGTAGTGTATGCTCACCCATCTTTGGGGAGACTAATGAGGTATAATGGTCCATCCATATTGTGATGATGATTTGCACAATGATGGGGAATCTTAGTGGTCAAAATTTGGGGTATGACAGTCCCGCGTAATGCTCATCTGGAAGGTCTTTTCTTCAAGGAAGGAGAAAATGACAAAGCACTAAAGACATAAATAGTGCATGTCTGGAAACACGTTCATAAGAAAGGACGAGAGTCTCTAGGAAAACCAGGTTGTGTCTCGGTGGAACCTTATCTCCACTGGGTACAAACTAGAGCTTTCAAACTGAAGATGCCTTACCCTCGTCAGGAAGTTCTTCCGTTAAAGGAATATGTCCTTTACTTTATGTCTAATACGGAAAAACTTCAGGTTACTCTCAACAAAGTTCAACAGGAGAAGAGGTCTTGGAGGAACAAGTACCGTATTCTCAATGTGGAGTGTAAGAAAATACAACAACTATTGAAAGATAAAGATGCTCTGATCGAGATTTTAGAACAACATGTTGTAGAAAATCAGGATGACCAGAGGAATTTGCTTGCTCATTTCACTTGGCAAAGGAATGAAGACCCGACAACGGCTCAAGAGCCCCTGTCAAAGAAAAGGAAAGTACCAGAACCAGCACCTGAGCTCGCTTCAGAGAGGACTCAGGACCCATAAGTTTAGATTTCCTTTTGCAGCACTATGTAAATTACTATATTGCCATTCTGCAATCTTTGAATTCAATAAACGGGGTTTCCCCACTGTTTGATATTTGCAATCCAATTGTCGAAGTTTATCTTGATTAAACAAAAAAAAAAAAATAATTAATATAATCATTGCATATCATTCATCATTCTCTCATAGCGTATTCTTCTTACCTACGAATCTCACGTTTGCGTCTCGATTCTAGAGTCAAACTGTCTCATTCGTACAATACTCGGGCCAATCGACAGAAAAATATGGATGATCTCGAGGAAGAGAACAGAGAGTTGAGGGAAGAGATCGACACTCTAAAAGAGGATATGAGAAAGCTTCACAACGATATGCAAGCTCTGGTAGAAGCTCAGATGCAACAACAAAGGACTGTGATCTCAGAGATCACATCAACGCCCATAGTGGAAAGTATGATCCTAGGTACAATGCCAAAAGATCGTCCCTGGGGCATGCCTATTAACTATATCCCGGAAGGATATATTCCGCCGATCACTGAAGATCAGGGAACCGCGGCAGGAGCCGCTGGGCCTGAAGGTTACAAACTTCAGGAAAGAGAAGATGCTCGGGGCATTACAGCAACTCCTGAAGGTTACAAACTTCTGGAGAGGGAAGGACCTAGAGTCACTACCATGATGACTATACCACCACCCGTGGTACACACTGTCCCAGAAGGACAGATCCCACCAATACCTGCTGGTGGAAACGAAAGTATGTTCGACAGAATGAATGAGTTCCAGGAACAGTTCTTGGAAATGCAGAAAGAGCTGCAAGCCCTTCGCGGTCAGGATCTATTTGGAAAGGACGCCGCGGACCTTTGTTTGGTCCCCAATGTGAAAGTTCCACACAAATGCAAAGTGCCCGAATTTGAAAAGTACAAGGGTAACTCTTGCCCTCAAAGCCATTTGGTGATGTACGCTCGGAGGATGTCAACTCAGATAGAGAACAACCAGCTACTGATCCACTATTTCCAAGATAGTTTAACCGATGCCGCACTCAAATAGTACATGGGTTTAAACCGCACTAAGATCGACACTTTCAGAGATCTTGGCACTGCCTTCGTTCAACAATATAAGTATAACCTGGACATGGCACCGGACAGAGATCAACTCAGATCGATGTCACAAAAGGACAAGGAAACCTTTAAGGAGTACGCTTAGAGATGGCGTGAAATTGCCGCCCAGATTTGTCCACCTCTTGAGGAAAAATAGATGACAAAGATCTTCTTGAAATCCTTGAGCTCATTTTACTACGACAGAATGGTTGCCAATGCACCCAGTGACTTTACTGAAATGGTAGGCATGGGAGTTCGTCTTGATGAAGCAGTCTGAGAAGGACGTTTAGTTAAAGACGTTGGATCATCAAGTAGTACAAAACGATACGGTAGTGCTCTTCCTAAGAAAAAAGAGTAGGATATTGGGAATATCTCTCTCGGAAAGCAAAGGCGACGGTACCAACCAGTAGCAGCCGTAACTCCTGCTATCAACCCTGCGCCTATTCCTATGTATCAACCTCAGGTTGCTCAGAGCCAACCGATTCAACAACAATTTCAGCAAAGGACACTACAGCCTCTTCAGCAGGCTCGTCCTCCATATAACAACAACCGTACAACTCGACCTCCAGGGTTCAACCCTATACCCATGTGGTACGTAGAACTGTTTCCATTATCACTGGTCAAGGGGCATGTCCAAACCAGGTCTCCTCTTATAGTACCAGAAAATCCTCCTTTTTGGTTCAAAGCGGATCAGACTTGCCCTTACCATCAAGGAGGACCGGGGCATAATATAGAAAACTGTCTCAGTTTCAAATCCGATGTGCAAAAGCTTGTTAGGAGCGGGGTCTTATCCTTCAAGGATACGAATCCTAATGTTCTCACGAACCCGTTGCCTCAACACAAGATAGCTGCGGTAAATTTGATAGAGGGAGAGTCCAACAACATCTATCAAATTCATGATGTACTCCTATTAAGGGCCAACTTGTTCAAGATGCATTGTAGACTGAGTGGATACGGCCATGTGCCACCTCATAATTATCACCAGTATGATATCTGCTCTAAAAACAATCAAGGATGTTCTGGGTGCAATCAGCTCTACAGGAACAATTGGATCTCGGATGGATCTAAGAGCACTGAGTTCGTGGGGTCAACATGACTTATACAAGTTCCAACATCATTCAGAACCACGACATCCATGCAATGAATGTCAACTTGGTGGCAATGCACTCAAGGCAAAGCCAGTACCATAATCTGCCACGGCATGATTACAATTCCTGTCTGACTTGCTTGGTAAACAAACAGGGATGCTCTTTCGTACAAGAGGCCCTCCAGCATCAAATGAATCTTGGATGGATTCAGGATTACCGCGATGGAAGTCAGTATCAAGTGAATATGATTCAAATCTTCGATATTTGTTTGATGAATACCGGCTTGGTAGAGTTACACGCTACACAAGTCCAGCTCGGTTTCCTGACTTCGTATAATTATCAGAACTGTAAAGTGTGTCGTGAGAGTAACCAAGGGTGCGCTCTCGTTCAAAGAACTTTACAACACTTGTTAAACCACTGGTGGCTTCAGATTTATATGGATGAGGACACGTAACAAATCAGTGTGACAAATGGAAACCCTACTAGGCATCAAAGTCAGGATGTCCGATCTATCGAAATAGACCTGGTAAGGCTACACTGCATTCAAAGCGGATGAGTCCAGGTGCCACCACATAACTACGAGTGCTGTAGAGTCTGCTCAAAAAATAATCCAGGATGTTACCTCGTGCGAGCAGCCCTTCAAAGTCAGTTGGCTCCCAAGGAGATTCAACCGTGTCTAAGTTCTGGATCAATCAATTGGATGCCAGACTATTTTGCTGATCACATTAAGGATGTTGTCGTGATCTCTGATCACGAGAGGACCAAAGATGTTTGTACCATCATCCCTCTACTTGACGAATCAAAGGTTCTTAACCAGGAACTGATTAAAGTTACTTACGACAGTCAGAAAAATCAGAAGGCCCATGTAGTTATCTATCTACTGGGACCGTTATCGTATGAATCAACTAAGGTTATCCCTTACATATACAGTGCAACAACAATTGAGAATGGAAAGGAAACTCCATTACCCTCCGTCGTGAACATTGAAGACATCAGTCGAGTGACATGGAGCAGTCGAATCTTCAACCGAGGAGTTGGAGAACCCAGCAAAGAAAAGGAACCTCAAACGAAAGTTCCCAATCCACCAGTCGGTCAATCCAGTGATCCCGGCCTTTCAAAGAACGATGATGAGATGCTGAAGCTCATCTAGAGGAGTGAATACAACATTGTTGATCAGCTGTTACAAACTCCTTCGAAGATCTCTGTGTTATCTCTTTTGCTCAGTTCCAAAGCCCACATAGAGGCTCTACAGAAAGTCTTAAAACAAGCCTTTATGGAACAGGATGTGTCAATACGATAGTTTGACAGTGTCGTCTCTAACATCACTTCCTGCAACAACTTGGGGTTTAGTGATGAGGAATTACCAGAAGAAGGCAAAAGCCATAACATGGCGCTCAATATCACAATCAACTGCCAGGATGATGCTTTAGCCAGCGTACTGGTAAACATCAGATCGGCTCTGAACGTCATGCCAAAGTCCACTATAATGCGACTATCATTCAGAGGATCTCTGATACGAGGCAGTGAGGTCGTCGTCAAAGCATTTGACGGGTCTAGAAAAATAGTTATCGGCGAAGTCGAGCCTTTCCATAACTATCGGTCCTCACACTTTCCTAGTCACTTTCCTGGTCATGGACATCCGGGCAACATACAGTTTCTTATTAGGAAGACCTTGGATACACCAGGTTGGGGAAGTCACTTCAACACTTCACCAGAAGCTGAAGTTCGTCAAGAATGACCAACTCGTCACGATGTGCGGAGAGCATGCCTTGTTCGTGAGTAACCTTTCATTGTCCACTGGTGTAGAACCTGAGGGGGTTATTGGAACTCCGTTCCAAGCGCTTTCGGTGAGCAATGAGAATCAATCAGAAAAAGGAACATCGGTTTCCTCATACAAAGATGCTCTCAAAGTAATCGAGAGTAACAATGCAGAGGGATGGGGACAGCTTGTCATTCCTACTGATAATAAAACAAAGAAGGGTCTTGGTTTTTGTGCAACCTGTACCCAGACAGCTGCTAACGATGAAAGTCTTCATCCCATTCAGAACTTCTTCCATAGTGGAGGTTTCCTTCACCCAGTGTCTCAAGAAGTACATACCATAAACGAGGGAGATTCCTCCGACACAGATGATGAATGGAAGTCCTATTATAACGAGGACGGTTATATATCTCAGGAAGAGGTGCCTACACCATTTTCCTTTCCCGCACAGAGTCCGAGATATATACCAAGGTCAAACGTCAAAATGATATACGGAGACTGTGATCCGGAAGGATGTCGTGCTCCGCCAAATTCATTAGAGGAAGACACTCCGATGAAATACAACTTTGACCACGACTACTATGGCCCGATGGATGGTCTGCCTATCTGGCAGCCGTACCCAGGAGACTTGAGGCAAGAAAATCAGCCGAACAATGCTTATCAGTCCAGTATCATAAAAAAGAATACATGCGTCCCCACCATGTCATGGGATCAACACTCAGGTCATTCAGAAAACGTCCAACACGCCGATGAATTTGCAAAGTTTGCAGGACTAGAATTCATTAGCTATGCTTTTCCCATGGTCAACGTCATCGAAAGGGATGACTCCTCCAGTTCCAAAGAAGTGTGGGACACCTTGGGAAAACCGAGTGGCAAATACGACTTCATGGTCAAATACACCGCTCCTGAAAGCTCTCGTATCAGGCTCAAGGACATTCAATCAACTGGATGGGGAGATATACCTGAGAGCACAAATACCATGCAAAATACAACTGAGGAATCCTCCTACGAAAACTCTACCTGGGAGACAGATTCCAATGATCCTGCTCCACCAGAAATCAACGTTATTTCTGAAGACAAATCAAGGAAGGTACCAAAATTTGTGATTCACCGGGAAGTTCGCCGCCAATGGGTTGCTGTCGATGTTCCGAAGATCGTTCATAAGTCAAAGTAATTGTCGTCTTTATCTTAACCTTTCACCCTGCACAAGTGAAACAGATGTTTTGATAGGGCTCACTTTCTGTAAATATCCCTCTTCGCTTCGCCCAAAGGGATGGAGTTTTGTTTTATAGGGCTGTAGTTTTAAGAATCAACAAAATCATAAATAAATAAATAAACATCGTTCTGTAATTTCTGCATTAATTATTGTTTTCTCTTTTCGTTTTTCAGAAAATGGTAATCCTAAAAAACAACAAATAATAAAAACAAGCAGTAAAAAAAATACACTGCACACACTTTTGCATTTCTCTCTATCTCTTCTAAAAACAATCATAATGTCATGCAGATTGCTTGTTTTAAACCCCATTGAAACATACGATCCAATGCCTTGTCCCAACTTTGAATTCTCGGTATTTGAGGCTGAAGAAGAAGAGGAAGAAGAAATTCCAGAGGAGATCTCCCGATTACTCAAACAAGAGGAAAGGTCCATCAAACCTCATAAAGAACCGTTGGAAACGGTCAACTTGGGTTCAGAAGAAGAGAGAAAAGAAGTGAAGATTGGGGCCCGACTCAGTCCGACTGTCAAAGAAAGTTTGATAAAGCTTCTCAAAGAGTTTCCCGATGTATTCGCTTGGTCCTACCAGGACATGCCAGGGTTGGATACCAGCATCGTGGAAAATCATCTACCGTTAAGATCAGAATGTCTGCCGGTAAAACAAAGGTTGAGACGGACTCACCCAGACATGGCCATCAAAATCAAAGAGGAAGTACGGAAACAGATTGACGCGGGTTTCCTCGCCACATCAGAATATCCTCAATGGTTATCCAACATCGTACCAGTTCCAAAAAAGGACAGAAAGGTCAGAATGTGTGTGGATTACAGAGATCTAAATAAGGCAAGTCCAAAGGATGACTTTCCTTTACCACACAATGACATGCTGGTTGACAGTACAACAAAGTTCAAGGTCTTCTCCTTCATGGAAGGATTCTCGGGCTATAATCAAATAAAAATGGCGCCGAAAGATATGGAGAAAACTTCATTCATCACCCCATGGGGCACTTTTTGTTACAAGGTAATGTCGTTCGGTTTGAAAAATGTCGGGGCAACCTATCAAAGGGCCATGACTACTCTGTTTCATGACATGATACACAAAGAAATCGAGGTATAAGTCAATGATTTAATTGCCAAATCTAAGACAGAAGAGGAGCATGTGACCCACCTGTCAAAACTATTCGAGCGGTTATGAAAGTACAAAGTCCACTTGAATCCCAATAAGTGCACATTTGGTGTCCGTTCAGGGAAACTTTTAGGGTTCATCGTCAGCCAGAAAGGAATTGAGATAGATCCTGACAAAGTCAAGGCCATTCAAGAAATGCCTTCTCCAAAGACTGAAAAACAAGTTGGGGGATTCCTGGGACGTCTGAATTACATTTCCAGATTTATATTCCTCATGACCGCGATTTGCGCGCCAATTTTCAAATTACTCAAAAAGAATTAGGACTGCGTTTGGACAGAAGATTGCCAAACCGCCTTCGACAGTATCAAGGAATACCTATTGAACCCACCGATTCTATCACCACCAGTGGGAGGAAGACCACTGATCATCTACCTAATAGTCTTAGAAGACTCAATGGGTTGTGTACTTGGCCAACATGACGAAACAAAAAGGAAGGAGTCTGCAATCTACTATTTGAGCAAGAAATTCACCGACTGCGAGACTCGGTACGCTATGCTTGAGAAAACTTGTTGTGCTCTGGCTTGGGCAGCCAAACGTCTTCGCCAGTATATGATTCGTCACACTACTTGGTTAATCTCCGAAATGGATCTGATCAAGTACGTCTTTGAAAAACCTGCTCTCACGGGAAGGATTGCCCGTTGGCAGATGTTGTTATCAGAATACGACATAGAGTACCATGCTCAGAAAGCCGTCAAGGGAAGTATTTTAGCCGATCATTTGGCTCATCAACCAATTGACGATCAGGAATCAGTCGGGTTTGACTTCCCATACGAAGATGTCATGGATTTAAAAATAAAAGATTGCGATGAACCGCTACCCAGTGAAGGGCCAGAACCAGGTTCCCTTTGGGAACTAATCTTTGATGGAGCTGTCAATTATTATTCTAACAGAATTGGGGCAATCATCATAACACCTCAGGGTACCTACATTCCTTTCACCGCTAGACTTATGTTCAAGTGCACAAACAACGAGGCCGAATATGAAGCTTGTATTATGGGTCTCGAAGAAGCGATCGACTTAAGGATCAAGAACTTGGACGTATATGGCGACTCAGCCCTGGTTATCAATTAGATCAAAGGAGATTAGAACACATACCAATCAGGACTTATTCCTTACAAAGATTATGCGAGAAGGTTGTTACCCTTCTTCAACAGAATCGAGTTTCATCATATCCCTTGTGAAGAAAATCACATGGCTGATGCATTAGCCACTCTCTCTTCTATGATTAGTGTAGGTCAATGGAATGACATACCTAAGATTGACATAATGCGCCTTGAACGGCCCGCCTACATCTTCACGATCGAAGCAGTCATAGACGATAAACCTTGGTACCACGATATCAAATGCTTCCTTCAGAAACAAGAGTATCCGTCTGGGGCATCCAGAAAGGACAGAAAGACCCTAAGAAGACTGGCTGCCAGCTTCTTCCTAAGCAGTGATACACTTTATAACAGAAACTTTGACATGGTCTTGCTCTGATGTGTAGACAGACCAGAGGCAAACATGTTGATAAAAGAAGTTCATGAAGGATCCTTTGGCACTCATGCCAACGAACACACAATGGCAAGAAAAATTCTGAGAGCAGGGTACTACTGGTTGACCATGGGATCCGACTGCTACAAGTACATGAGGAAGTGTCACAAGTGTCAGATATACTCAGACAAAATCCATGTACCGCCAACGCATCTCAAAAGAAAATTGTTCAAAAGATGGTTGTAACCTACAAAGATTGGCATGAGATGCTACCCTTTGCTCTTCACGGTTATCACACATCTATTTGCACTTCAACAGGGACAACCCCTTTCTCTCTAGTATATGGCATGGAGGCAGTTCTCCCCATAGAAGTAGAGATCCCATCGATCCGGGTATTGATGAAAGTTAAGTTAACGGAAGCTGAATGGTGTCAAAGCAGACACGATGAACTGAATCTGATCGAAGAAAAGTGAATAACGACACTATGCCACGGTCAGTTGTATCAACAAAGAATGAAGAAAGCCTTCGACAAAAAGGTCCGACCTCGCGTCTTCAGAAAAGGAGACCTTGTGCTCAATAAGATACAATCATTTCTCACTAATTCCCGGGGCAAATGGACCCCGAATTATGACGGCCCTTATGTGGTCAAGAAAGCTGATCGTGAAGGCTGGATCAGATCCTGTAGAATCAGGCCGCCAAGTGCGCCAGGGATGCTGGTCGTATGGAGAGGAGGGGGTGTACCTGCAAGGCACTCCGAACGCTCAAGTGAGAAAGGGTCAGAGAAAAGGAGCAAGTACAAAGTATGAATTCTTAGGGTGAATATTCGATACCTGACCCTCTCAAGCGAGAGGGTTTATATAGAGCCTCCAGCGCGTGGCCAACGGTCCTATTTTTTGGGGCGAAATAACCGTTTTCCCCAAAGAATAGGTAACTGCCCAAACTAGCCGTTATGCCGGGCAGAGTGCCCGAAACTAGCCGTTATGTCGGGCATAAACGCAGTTCCGGGAACCTGTCCTTTGTTGTTCGGGCAGCGAGAAAGCCGTGCGTAACGGGCATCAACGTCGGGGAGGAACGTTGCATTCCTTGCCTGGTTGGAGGGACAGAAAGGTCATTTTTGCCCCTCTGTGGATTGGACTTAGGCAATATGGGCCGCTCTGGAGCAGAGGCGGATTGGACCAATTCTAGCCATTGGTCCAGTCCAGAATAGGAGCCCCCCGAGTCGTTGCTCCTGAGCATGGGAGTGATGACTTAAGGACTGCTCATTGCTCCGGGGAGCTAGAATAGAGTCGTCGTTTGAAGACAAGGAGGGTTGTCTCAGAGTGCTCGTGACCCCAGGTGTATGCGAGATTCTTGGTCGTGACCTTGTTGCCCGGTATTCGGGGAGATTAAGTGTCAGACAAAATTGGAAACGTTGGGTTGCCACGTGTGCCTCAAGTTCCGTGTAGCAGTTAATAGGCAATGATGGCTAGTATGTAGTCATTATGGCCTAGACACGTGCCCCTTTGTATAAAAGGGGGAAGATTGTCCCATTTTGCACTTTTTCTTTCTGATTCTTCTGCACCTCTTCTAAGCTTTTGTCTGTCACCATCTTCAGTGCTTCCGACCACCGTGTCAAGCTTCGAGCAACCTCTTTCTTTTACTCAAACCAAGTAAGTTTTCTAATCTGGGACTTGTTTTACTCCTTTTCGTTGTTAGTGGTAGATTTGCATGCGGTTAGGGCTAGTTTAGAGGACGAAATGTGTGATTTTCTGGCGATTGTTGGCGGTGGACGGTGGTTATGCCATTTTCACGCTTTCAACATGTCGCCGGACCTATTAGTGCGTTTGGTGAGGAGGGTGGTTCACGGCGAGGTTGCATGTGTGACCACCGCGTTTGTCCATCTTTTGACAGAGTGATGAGTTTTCCAGTGGATCGTTTCCAGATTTCGGTGAAGCTTCGCAATTTCCAGTGGAGCTTCAACGGAAACTGGGTGAGAGCGTGGGGAAGCTCCTCGTTCTGGGATGACAGTCTCGAGCGTCTCCTCGCAGGGAGGTTTCAGCTTTCCCTTTGATGTTAGGGCTTAGGCCGGGGACGTTGTCCTCAGCCCTTTGCGCGCCCTTTCACTTGGCTTAGCAGTGGAAGGGTGGATTTGATTTGTTGTCGAATTCACTGTCTTCTCTGCTTTTTAGGTGATCGTAATGGCGACGGGGCCAGACAGAGAAATTATTCTAGATACGTCCGAGGAGGAAACTGGCTCCGAGGAGAGGAGCAGCTCGACGGCTTCGAGCTCGGCGACATCGAGTTCCTTGAGCAATGTCGGGGAGGAGGAAGAGCTGGACGTCATGGAGGAAGACGTCGAAGGGTTCTCCGCGGAAGAGTGGGAGGTGGCTGAACCTTCCGAGCATGTATCCACGTTTGCAAAGTCCTTGGTGGACGTCTTCACGGAGGTAGGACCGGCAGGAGAGTGGAGGGTGCATTTTCATTCTTTAGAGGAGCGGGTCTGCACGGACTTTGGGGACTGCTTCACAATGTATGAGTATGCCTTCAAAGAGCTGGGCCTGAGGCTGCCTTTTACCGATTTCCAGTGGTCAGTGTTCGAGCATTTGAGGTTGGCCCCTACACAACTGTACCCTAACTCGCTGGCCTTCATCCGGGCTTTCGAGTTGGTGTGCGAGCATCTTTCCTTGGGGGCCACTCTCCCTCTGTTCTTCGCTGTTTTCCATCTACAAAGGCAGCTGGCGGGGAATAAGTATGGCTGGGTTTCTCTGAAGCAACCTCGCAAGCTGTTCAAACCGTTTTCGGAGTCAATCCGAACATTCAAGGAGCAGTACTTCGTTATTAAGCCCGTGTCTGAGGTTGCCCAGGACAGTACGTAAGTCTAGGAGATTGAGGTTGACGAGTATGCAAATGAGCTGCATAACGAGGAGGGGAAGTACATTGGGCAGAGGCTTTATAGGTTCCCCATCCACTGGGCACCCGACCACTTTACCAAGAAGCCCAGCGACTATGTTTTTCAGCCGAACGACCTGCGCGGGCAAGATGCCGTGGCTTACGAGGCACTGGAGAAGTGGGTTAACTCCTTCAGCCTTGCTGAGTGTTTCACGAGCAAGGGCGATCCGATCTTCGAGGAAGATGGGAGTCAGAGGGTCGAACACTGATTTATCAATGTTAAGGCACTGCTGGAGTGCAAGACTCCTGCGGATGCTGAGAAACTGCTCGGTAGTCTTTAGTTATTTAGATTTTGTTCATGTTATTTCTTTTCTTCGTATCTAGCATGCTTGTGTTTTGTTTGTGCAGGTGAGATGCCTCAGGCTCATGACTGAGTTGTGAGGAATGCTCTGGCGAGGAACAAAGCTAGAACGGCTCCTCTGAAATCTCGGTTCACTGGTACTCGTGCTCCTCCTCCCGTTTAAGCTGTTGTGGGGACCTCCACTTCTCCGACTCCTGCTCCCCGGGGATCTCCCCTGACGTTGGCTGGGTGACCCAAGCGGCCAAGGACCGTTGATGCCTTGGACCTTACTCGAGTAGCGGAGAAGGGGAAGTTCGAGCTGCCTCCTTGCATCTTCGATAGGAGGTTTTTTTAGGGCAACTCTCTGGTCGTTCCCCGGGCAGAATCTCTTCGCTTGGAAGGCATGGACCGCTCGAGTAAGAGGACGCTGGTGGCCCAAGACGCTTCAGCCTTGGTCCGGATGCTGGAGATGGTGGCAGTTTATGCTGAAGGGGACTCTACAACTGAGTCCGAACTTAATACTTCCTGTGCTTCTGTGGCATCCCTCAAGGAAGAAGTCAAGGGTGCCGGTGAGGCTCGGAAGAAGGCAGAAGAGGAAGCAGCCAGGCTAAAAGAGGAGAACTCTAAGTTTTCGGCAGAGAAGAAAGCTGCCGAGGAGATGATCAGTGAGGTGAGGGCGCCCAATGCCCCGGGTGCCGATGAACTGGACGATTTGAAAGATCTGAAGACTAGGTCCGAGCTGGTTGCCCGCATCCTGCTGGCCGAAGATGATGGCATCGCCGTGGCGGAGGAGTCTTTCAGAAACGCTGTGGCTCAGTTGCGCATGGTGAATCCTGGGCTTGAAATCTCTGCCGAGGGCACTCACTATCTTGCGCATCTTGATGATGGTCATATTGCCTTGCCCGAAGGTCTCCTTGTTGTTACCCCCAAGGATCAGCCCGCAGAGGAGCAGGGACTCGAGCCAGAATCAACCGAGCACGCTGATGAATGAGGAATTTGTTATTTTGTTGATGTCGTTGTAATTTTTCCGGCCTGCGTGCCGTTGTAATTTATTTTTGGGGGGCATGGCCCCCGTTTTATGTAACAACCTACAATTGTGGTTTTTGCGGCCACTTGTTAAATTATCACATATTTAGTTCTCTCGTTTGCATGATTTTACTTGCTTTTAGTTTTGCTAAGCATCGTATTCATGCTCGCTGTGAACGTATGTCCGCCCGTGATAGGGGGTGTCTGACTTGTGTGAATATTTTTTGGGGGGATTGCTCATAATAGATGTGTTCTGTAGTGTGGGGAACTGGTCGAACTGCTGGGGAATGTCCTGGCGGGGAGCGGAGCTCAGGTCGCGTTTGAGGCATGAGTTCGCGGCGTGAACGTCCCATCGCGAGCTGGGGTTCTGCCAATCGTGGTACTTTGACGACGGCGATGCTCGATCGAGGACCGCTGTCGAGCACTTACCGGGCTCGTTACTGAGCGGGGTTATGCTTTAAATCGTATGCGACACTTGTACCTAGACGCGCATAGTGGTCGGTAGCTGACGTTCGTCGTTGCGACGAGTCAAACTGAGGATTTAGCTGTAGTATTGTTTTAGCTTTTCAGCATTCCATGGCCGAGCAAGTTCTTCCCCAGTGCGATGTTCTAGGTAATAGGCCCCATTTTCCATTTTTGCCTGGACGCGATAGGGTCCTTCCCAGTTGGCTGCAAGTTTTCCTTCGCGAGAGTCTTTGTGGTTTCTTCTTAAAATAAGGCTTCCCACGTCAAACTCTCGCCGTATCACCTTGGCGTTGTTCCTGATGGTAATTTTTTGTTTTAGTGAAGCTTCGCGGAGGGCTGCTCTGATTTTGATTTCCTCGACAAGGTCGAGCTCTTCTCTTAAAGACTCGTCGTTCATCTCCTCGTCTAGGGGCGACTCTGTCCGCCTAGAGGGTATGCGAACTTCGACGGGAATTACAACATCGGTTCCGTATGCTAGACAGAAAGGTGTTTCCCCGGTCGTTGAGTGTGGAGTTGTACGGTATGCCTAGAGTATGATGTGCAGTTCCTCGACCCATGCCTTCTTTGTTTCGTCTAGCCTTCGCTTGAGGCCTCGAAGGATGACTCGGTTAGATGCTTCAGCCTGCCCATTTGTTTGAGGGTGTTCGACGGATGTGAAGTGTTGCTTCGTGCCCAGTTGGACGACGAAGTCTTGAAACTTCCTGTCCGTGAACTGCGTCCCATTGTCCGTTACTATCGCTTGGGGAATACCGAAACGTGCAAGAATGTCTCGTTTGTAGAAACGCAGGATGTTGAGGGTAGTTATTTTGGCTAAATCTTCTGCTTCTATCCACTTTGTGAAATAATCTACGCCCACTATGAGGTACTTGTTCTGACTTGATCCTACCACGAAGGGTCCTAGGATGTCTAGGCCCCACCAGGCGAATGGCCACGGGGAGGACATAGCCTTGAGCTCGTTAGGCGGAGTCAGGTGCATGTCCCCGTTCCGTTGGCATTTTTCGCATTTCTTCATGTGTTCTTTCGCGTCATTTTGCATGGTCGGCCAGTAGTATCCTGCGCGGAGAGCCTTGCGAGCAAGGAACTTTCCTCCGAGATGTTGGGCGTTGATTCCCTCGGGGATTTCGCACAGGTTGTGTGCGACCATTTCCTCCTCGACACATTTGAGCAGTGGAATGGAGAATCCCCGCCTGTATAGTTTACCTTCGACCAAGACATACGAGCAGGCTCTTCGCCTGATCGTGCTGGCCTCCTTTGTGTCGGACGGGAGTTTGTCTTTGGCGAGATAGTTGTAGACTGGGGTCATCCAGCAGTTGTTGTCGCTGATCACCTGCACGTCGAGTGTCGGGGAGGTCTTCTCGATACTGGGTCGAGGAAGCACTTCCTATATGACGGATTTGTTTCCGCCTTTCTTCTTCGTGCTGGCCAGTTTAGACAGCACGTCTCCTTGTACGTTATGTTCGCGGAGAACGTGTTTCACTTCCACTGTTGTGAATTTTGCCATTTCCTTCTTTACCAGGGCCAAGTATTCGGCCAGGTTGTCATTTTTGGCTTGGTATTCACCCCGGAACTGGAGGGCCACGAGTTGTGAATCCGTGCAAATGACGACCTCTTGCGCGCCCAGATCCTCAGGAAGGCGTAGCCTAGCGAGGAAGGCTTCGTACTCCGCCTGGTTGTTGGAGGTTGGGAAAGACAGTGTGAGTGATACCTCGACGATAATTCCTTCGTCGCTCTCCAGTATAATGCCTGGCTGCTTCCCGCCGAGCTTGAGGCACCGTCGATGAATATGGTCCATTTACGTGCTTCGCTCGCGGGGGATTACATTCGTTGGTACGTTGCTCCGGCGTTCTTCAGGCCGAAGGGCATTACATTGTAGTAATAGTTGCCTGATTCGGTCATGAAGGCCGTATATTTTTTGTCGAACATTGCCATTGGGATTTGATTGTAGCCCGAGTAGGCGTCCATGAACGATAAAAGTTTAAAACCAGCGGAATTATCAACAAGTTTATCAATATTGGGGATGGGGTAGGCATCCTTCGGGCATGCCTTATTGAGATCAGTATAATCAATGCACATGCACCATTTTCCATTAGATTTTTTAACCAATACAACGTTGGACAACCCAGTGGTGTACTTTGGGTCCGAAATAAATTTGGCCTCGAGGAGGTCCTTTACAGCTTTTTCAGCAGCCTCCGTTTTTTCCGGAGACTGCTTCCTTTTGCGTTGTGCTACGACCTTAATGGCCGGGTCAATTGTCAGCGGGTGAAAGGCGGTGGACGGATCCAAACCGAGCATTTCCACGGCGCTCCACGCGAAGAGGTCGGCATTCTCCCTGAGGAATGCTTTGAGCTGCTTCCTTGCAATGTTAGGCATGTCAGCTCCGATCTTCACTCCCCGTTGGGGGTCTTCGCCGAGCAGAACTATCTCGAAATTGCCATCTGGGATTGGGCGCATCGGATGGGAGTTGCTGCTAGATGACGTGGACGGGCTGGCTGAAGCTGCTTGTTCCTCCTGTTGGTCCTCGGGGAAGCGACTGTCGAGGTCGATAGAGTCAACCTGGGGCAGAGGCTTGGCCTCCTCGGAGCTGCTTGCCAGTGCTGGCTTGCTCGACGCTTTAGGCTTGGGCGCAATGGCGTTGAGCCCCTTTGTAGCTGCTTCAAAACACCGTCGGGCAGCTTCTATATCACCGTGGAGGGTGGCGACCATTCCTTTTGAAGTGTAATACTTCATCTTCAGGTGGACGGTCGATGGCATTGCTACTAACTCGGCTAGAGTTGGTGTTTCGAAAATGCATTGGTAAAGTGACGAGCAGTCGATTACTAGAAATTGCACCTTGATGGATCTGGCCGTTTCAGCTGCTCCGAAGGTCACGATCAGCTCGACGTAACCCCACGGCTTGGTCACAGACCCGTTGAATCCCTGTAAATCAGACCCTACGTAGGGGGTAAGGTGCGATTCGTCCAGCTAAAGCGTTGAGAACAGCTGGGAGTACATGATGTCGACCGAGTTGCCCTAGTCGACTAGGATTCAGCGAACGTCGAAGTTTGCCATTTGGGCTCTGACGAGCAACGGAATGCTTGAGTTCGGGGAGCCGCCGAGGAGTTCCTCCCTGTAGAAGGAGATGGGGACGGAACCCTTCGGGGCCTGATCAAGCGTGGTCACTTTGTTTGAGCTGGTGTTGATCAGGTGTTCGAACTTCCGTTTCATGGATCCCACAGTAACTTTGTTGAAACCCCCGCCAGGGATGACCATGGCGGAGGGAAAGGTCTCCCACGGGCTGTGGGCCGCGAGATATGCAGGGGTGCTGAGCCCGTCAGGGACGTTGAAGTCCTTGGGTCGTGATATGGACATAGCGACCTGTATGTTGGCGTCTTCCGAGGAGGGTACCTCCTCCCCGACCTTCTTGGACTCCTGGGCGTCCTGCCGAGGAGTGTCCTTCTTCTTTGCGAACTGCTTCAGGTGGCCGTCCCTGATCAGTATTTCAATGGCATCCTTCAGATGGATGCAGTCCTCTGTAATATGGCCGTGACTTTTGTGGAAGCGGCAGTATTTTGACCTGTCCATGTTTGGTCTGTTCGGCAGCTGTTTGGGGAAGTGGACCCCGACTTGTTTGAACTCCGAATTGGCACACTCGGTTAAAATCTTCTCCCTGGAAACGGTCAGGGGAGTGTAATCATGGAAACGCCTGGAGGGCCCTTTGCTATCATGGGAGTCGCGGGGACGGTCCTCGTGCCTTTGTTCACCCCGACGAGACGTCGAGGCTTCTTCTCCTTTGGAGGCCCGGGCGTTCTCCTGGCGGCGAGACGCTCGGACGTTGCTGGTCGCAATCTTCTCCTCGTACTGAATATAAGATTGGGCTTTGAGGAGGAGGGCATCTAAGTTCCTCGGTGGCGCGTGGCCAATGGCTTTAGCGAACTCGGAGTCCGGGCGGACCCCTTGTTCAAGCAGGAACTTCTTCATCTTATCTGTCGTCGGGACCTGCACAACTTCCTTGTTAAACCTCTCGATATATGCGTGGATGGGTTCTTCTTTCCCCTGGATTATGGCTTCGAGGGAGGCCTCATTTTTGGGATGGCGGCGAGATGCTGTGAAGTGCCGCGAGAACATCCTGCCCAGTTATTTCCACGAGGTGATGGATTCCTCAGGCAGTTGTTTATACCATGTCATTGCTCCCTTCCGAAGCGTGGTTGGGAACAGTCTACATTTGATTGTGCCCCGTACGCCGTGGTAGTCTAGCAGCGCATCGATGTTCTCGATGTTCTCGTCAGGGTCAGTGGTCCCGTCGTATGTGCCAAGTGACGGGGGTTTCTCCAAGCCTTTTGGGAGACGGGTGGCCAAGATCTCCTGGGACAACGGGCCGCGAGGCTCGTCGTCGTCACTAGAACTGGTGTATGATGGTGACCAGACGAGATGCTCGCGTCGGCGGTTCCTTCGTGGAGAAGGTGAGCGGTTCCTTCGAGGAGAAGGTGAGCGGTTCCTTCGAGGAGAAGGTGAGTGTGCCCGTCCTTTGGACTATATCGGAGATTCCTCGTTCCTTCGAGTCCTTTTGTGGTCATGAGCGTGCTGGTCACACGGGGAGATCTGGTCGCGCTTTCGGGCTACGCGAGGATCATGCTCTTGGCGCAGTCTTCGGTCGATTTCTCTCCGTGGCTGCGGGCTTCTTGATCGTTGCTGGTTCCTCAGCGTAGGAGGGGATCTTGGACAGTGAGACATTTCCAGTGCCCCGGTCCTCTCGTTTTGCTGTAGGATCAGGGTGTTAGTTTTGTTGAGTGCCTCCAGGAGAGCTGCCATAGCCGGGTCAACGTTGGGCGGAACAGGGACGGACTGGAGGTCGAGAGACGGTTGATAGTTGTTGCGATCAGCAGGGGTAGGGGAAGGAGAAGCAGTGGCTCCATCCCTAAGGAAACAGACATCTCGGAGGAGAGATGATTGGCCGTCAACGTCAGATTTGTTGACGGGGAGGATGGTTGATTGAAGAGCATCCTTGGAGCAATCTTGGGAGGCCATGATCGTGATGATGTTTGAGAATTATTTTGATCTTCGGTTAAAGAAAGATGGGGAGAAAAATTTTTCCCACAGACGGCGCCACTGATCGTGAAGGCTGGATCAGATCCTGTAGAATCAGACCGCCAAGTGCGTCAGGGATGCTGGTCGTATGGAGAGGAGAGGGGTGTACCTGCAAGGCACTCCGACGCTCAAGTGAGAAAGGGTCAGAGAAAAGGAGCAAGTACAAAGTATGAATTCTTAGGGTGAATATTCGATACCTGACCCTCGCAAGTGAGAGGGTTTATATAGAGCCCCCAGCGCGTGGCCAACGGTCCTATTTTTCGGGGCAAAATAACCGTTTTCCCCAAAGAATAGGTAATTTCCCAAACTAGCCGTTATGCCGGGCAGAGTGCCCGAAACTAGCTGTTATGTCGGGCATAAACGCAGTTCCGGGCACCTGTCCTTTGCTATTCGGGCAGCGAGAAAGCCGTGCGTAACGGGCATCAACGTCGGGGAGGAACGTTGCATTCCTTGCTCGGTTGGAGGGGCAGAAAGGTCACTTTTGCCCCTCTGTGGATTGGACTTAGGCAATATGGGCCGCTCTGGAGCAAAGGCGGATTGGGCCAATTCTAGCCATTGGTCCAGTCCAGAACAGAAGCCTTCTCAGGCGGCGCCTTGATACTCACAACTATGGACGGAGAGGTGATGTAGTCAAGAAATACTTTGCCTAAATAAAAAAAACGTCTCGGTGGATTGAAAACCCGAAAGGGCGGTCCAGGCAAAAATTAGAGACATAATCAAAAATCATCCCAGTGGATTGGAAATCTCAGAGTACAATCTAGGCAAAATTAGGGATAATGGCAAGTAACTACGTCTGACAAGGTTGAATCCTCAACAGTCATGCCATCCATCAGGAAAACTCCAGTCAAGGTCATCTTCGACCGAAGCTCAGGATGTCTAGAATTCAAAGTTGGTAGAAGGATAACGGTCGTTATGTTTCAATGTAGTCCTTTTCCCTTAAATTACCACTTTCTAACTTTGTAAATACTCCATGAAATCACGCGCTTGGCTGATTTCCATCCTATCAATAAAATTTAAGCCCTTGTGCTTTTGTTTGCAATTCTCATTTATTTTAGCTTTACAGAACGACGTTTTAACATGATTAATGATTCTTGAAGTAAAAAAAAAATATACTGTACTTGTTAAAACTTTCCTGCTTTTCGAAATAAGGTGGCAATTTCTTTTGACCGTTGAACATTGAAAGAACAGCGATCGCTACTCCAGAAGTAATCGAGCTTCAAAGTCCAGAATCCAAGTACTCCTTCTAAACCAGTGCACCTGAATGAAGGATCAACTGTGTCAGAGGCCGTGTTTCCTCTGACACCCCCGACAGAGTTCTTATCTCCTAACCCGACCAACGGTTTGTTACCCACGGGGACTATCTCTCCTAAGCAAGGCAGAATTGCAATCGTGAACCAGTGATACTTTTCATCTCCCGCAGTGGCCGAGTATCCAGTCATGTTCATCCGTTAGTCTGTATGTCGTGTCAGTTTTGTCAGCATATACATACATACATCATGCATTATTGATTCATTCATATTCATATTGCATCACTATCACTCTAGTCGGTCTTGTCCCCAAGTTATAAAAGTCCTCTCAGTTGAGTTATCAGTTCTTTCCTTGTCAGGAAATGTCGCGTCTGAACAAACTCTCCTCCAGTTTATTTCTTGATTGAAGCCGGCCCTTGACCACTTTAATAACTTGAACCTCTGAAAGACAAGGAGGCCTTCGACAAACATCACTCTTCGCCATCGGAGATTATATCTTCGCTTTCCCGGATTAAGAAAAATCCCCAGAGAAAGCCTCTTAATCAAAGATTCGGCAATACAGCAGTTTTTCTCCTAAAAAATTCGCTGACGAAAAGGTCATCAGCACCTCAAAATTGGATCACACCATATGGCATTTCTCCGAGAAGATCCCGAGAAAAGTATGATGTAATACCCCCAAACAGGAAGCAGTTTTTCAAGAGACTCGTTTTCCCCAGTAGAGTCAATGAATGGCATCTCCAACAGAGAAGTTTGTGCACCTCTGCAATCAAAACTTTTTCCATCAAATGGCATCTCCCCAGGAAAATTCGGCGAGAAGTTTGAGGAAAAACCGCTACGAACAGCGTCCCTTGTCAAGAAAGTTTATTGATATAAGAAACTGAGACCAGTTCTTTGGCTGAAGGCCAGGATCGAGGGGAAGTTTATATAAAAAACTGAGACCAGTTCCTTGGCTGAAGACCAGGATCGAGGGGAAGTTCATTTCAGCAACTGAGACCAGTTCCTTGGTAGGAAACTAGGATCGAGGGGAAGTTTATTTCAGCAACTAAGACCAGTTCCTTGGTAGGAAACCATGATCGAGGGGAAGTTTATTTTCAAAAGAAAACTGAGACCAGTTACTTGGTAGGAAACCAGGATTGAGGGGAAGTTTTACCTTTTCTAAGCATGATCGCTTAGCAAAAGAATATGAATGCGTAAACTGCCATTCATAACCACCATTAAAATTTTGGATATTCTGATATTTAATCCTCTTGCACACTGAATGCCCGAATACCTTCGCCATTCACACCTTCGGGTCCAAGAAGATTAAATAGGGGCATCTGTCATACCCCAAATTTTGACCACTAAGATTCCCATCATTTTGCAAATCATCATCACAATATGGATGAACCATCATACCTTATTAGTCTCCCCAAAGATGGGTGAGCATCCACTACAATCAAGACTTAGGGTTTCAAGCCCTCTCAGAGGTCTTAGACAAAGGATCAATCAAGAAATGACATGATCTTCAACTTGTCTAAACCTCTCAAACATCCACAATGGATCAAGAGGACTCCCACATCAAGGATCAAGCACAAGGTTGCAACATTCCAAGTGGATTAAGCCTCAAAATCGCCAGTGTCACCAAATTAGGGTTTTGGTCGACCAGGGCCTCCAAATGGAATTTTTCCTCTGGGCATGATCCAATGCTTCAAAGCATACCCTAAAATACTTCATGGAACTTCATGGACCCAAGCATCAAGTCAATTTGGCCTCAGGGGATGCATTCATAAAAAATCAGGAATTAGGGTTTCTTGACCTAATTCACCCCTAAGTTGACTTTTGGGACAAAACATGAGTCAAGACCTCAAGACATGGTTTGAGGGTCTCTAATAAACCACATTGATCCATTTTCAACAATGGATTGATCCAAGAAGCTTGGTGCACAAGTTTCAAGTTCATTAGAACCACAGTTAGGGTTTCGCGGAAAAAAGTCAACTGTGCCTTTGACTTTTGACCAGGACATGCTCCCAAGCCTTGGAACATGCTTCAATTCACCATATAACACCTATGAAATCAATCCATCAAGTTTGATTTAGGTTAAGGACTTGATTTCATAGAGGATCGCACAATTTGGAATTCATCTGATAAAAAGTCAACTGTGCCCAAAAGTCAAAGTTTAACTTTTTTATTTTTTGATCAATTATGGTCCCCTAACCCTAAAATGATGTTAATGTGTGATTGGAATCATCATTCATCAAGAAAAACCAAGAAAAGTGAGATAACTTGTAAAAGGGGTAACCATGAAAAACTTAGAAATTTTCTAAGTTATGGAACAAAGTGGCTAGGGTACCAACTTCCAAGCATCATAACCTGAGATCCAAACAACCATTTGGGCTGATCCAAAGATGGATTTGTAGCTCTCATGGCATACTTTAAAAGTGTCAACTACACCTCATTCCAATTCATCATGGATTTTGAGTTATGGTTGGATCAAAATGGCTGAAACATGAAATGTCACTTTTTGCAACACTTAGTGAAATTTTCACTAAGTCAGAATCTGTTTCACTTTTTCCAAAATGTAAGGACATTTTTCACTTGGATCCAAAAAGTGTCAAGACAAACTATGATCACACATATGTTGTATCATATGAGAGCTTTCCAAAATGGCCAAGAACCCCATGAAATTCCACTTGAGCTAAGAGTTATGACAGCTGCAACATGCCTTGCTGCAACTGTCATGGCAAGGCAGAATTTTGCACTTTTACTCGATTTGGAAAGATCAGATAATTCCAAGCCTTGTCATCATTTTGGACACATCTAAGGATCAAATCCAAGGGGGGTGATCTGATCTCCAAGCCTCCAAAGTCCTTGGAACTAAAAATAGCATGCCAAACCTAAAAAACCCTAAAGAGGGGACAAGACTCCAATTTTGTTTTGGAGCATTCAATGGATGCACCAAGGTGGCATGAACTGAGCCATTTCTAACTGAATGAGCCAAGGATGACCTCTGAACTAGGGAACCAGCAGCCTGTGCTCTAACCTCTAGTCAATGGCTAGAGGAGACTTGGATTCCTATTGATCAACATTTGTCAAACCTCTGCTGCAGTTGCCATTCCCTATTCCTTGCAAAACAAACTTGCTCTACTATAAATAGAGCTCATTTGTGCTCAGTTTAAGTACACCAAAGTCATCAACCAGATGCTTTCCTCAAAATCACCTTCTCACTTCCAAATTTTCCTTCCAAAGCAAGTCACTATCGGGTTTTGAGTTTGAGAGCTATTCCAACCAAACCAATCACACACACACCTCCTTAAACAACAACTGTAACACCGATTTCTTAGAATCACCAGCCAGTTGCTCAAGGTTTTAACCAAGTTGCATCTGAGATGCCATGAAGTGATCCAGCCATTTCCTATCAAGTCCAAGCATTCAAACACACTCCATATGATGTAGGGAAGCTGTTCAGATCATCGCAACTCAACTGTAACACCTCCAACTCAAAAATCACATTGCTCTTGCTGTCAAGACCTTCAAGTAAGCCTAAACTTGGTCATCTCTTAATTTATGCATATTTCCTCGCACAATACTTTTGCAAATGTTCATAATCATGCATAGAATGTTTCCCCTCAATTAATTGCTTTGTTTGAATCGTGTATCAAAATTCTCAGCCTTCATGCAAATTTTAGGGTTCTTGAGGTTTTGTCTTGATTTCTTATTCCATGCTTAAAATAAATGAAATTAAATACCATAGACATGATCGTGAGGTGAAAACGAGTAGATAGGTATGTGGATTGTGTGATTTCATCAAGTATTCAGTGAGATTGGATAGAAAATGCAAATCAGGCCAAACTCAGAACACGCGCGTGTTCTTGTCATGTTCTTGGCGCCTTTTTCACAAATTCAAATATTTGAATTTTGTGATTTTATTTAATTGATTCAAAAATAATTTCTCTCTGAGTTTTAATGATTTTGAGTTGATTCTTTTTTTAATAATTCACAAAAATGTTAAAAAAATTTATTTTGCCAAAAATTCCCAAAAATATTATTTATTTCATATACTTGATATTTTTTCAAAGAATTAATCTTTTATTTATTTTTTAACATTTAAAATATTTTTTCCTCCTTGATTTTCCAAATTTAATTGATTTCCAATCATTTTGTGGATATAAACATGATTTTTCATGCATTAATCCAAGATCACAACTTGTTTTTCACACATGCTTGATAATTTTGATTATTTTAATTAAAATTTTAATTAATTAAAATCCCTTTTGAAATTAATTTAGGGTTTTGATTTTAATCACCATAAACAAATCATTTTCAAACTTTGGGCCTCTAATAGAGTGTAAGACCCAACCCCTTTTGAAAACCAAAACTTTTTGGGCCTCAGTCATCGTATAAGACCCACTGTGTTTTCAAACCTCGGCGCGATCGCCATTTTTCAAACAAATAACCTTGGGCTTCTCCTCGAGCTATAAGTCCCATTCCTTTTCTTAAAAACACTTTTGGGCCTCTAATAGAGTGTAAGACCCAACCCTTTTTTTAAACCAAAATCATTTGGGCCTCAGTGTATTGTATAAGTTCCGATACTGTCAAAACGTACGGCGCGATCGTCACCTTTTCAAAATCATCTTAGGCTTCTCCTTGAGCTATAAGACCCATTTTTATTCATTGGGCCTCTAATCGAGTGTAAGACCCAATCCCCTTTTAACCAAAACCATTTTGGGCCTCAGATATTGTATAAGTCCCTCTCCGTTAAAAGAAAAATCTCGGTGCAATCGCCAGTTCAAAAATCAAGTCATCTAGGCCTACCCTCATGTTATAAGCCCCATTTCTTTTCTTTAAGTTTCTTTGGGCCTCTAATAGAGTGTAAGACCCATCCCCCTTGTACATAAAAACTTTTTGGGCTTCACGTATTGTATAAGTCCCTCTGTACAGTTTTCAAAACAACGGTGTGATCATCGTTAAAACTTGGGCCTCTCCTTGAGCTGTAAGCCCCAACAATCTTTTCAAAGAACTTTCTCCTTTGATTTTGAATTAAAATATATGGTGTCATGAAAACTTTCTTTAATTTCTTTGTTGAACAACTAACCAAACAGCATGGAAGCTCTACAACGGGTAAGTGTTTATCCGCTTTCATTTACAGCTTTCATATATATATATATATATATAACTGTATTGTGGGGCTGTTTCGCTGTAAGTCTTCTTTCACATCCTTTTATATACTTGTCACATATCCACTGTGTAATACTAGTATAGTTATTTAGAGTTTTCCCCGACAACTACGTCTAGAACTAGGTAAAGCCCTGTTGGTCAATCTTAAATACAAACAAAACTAGATCGCCCGTAGGATTCCAGATACAGTCTTCCCTCCTCTTGGGGTTAAACAATATGGAACAAAGAGAAAGGCAATATTCTCGGTGAACCTTTTCTCAGACTGTCACCCTTAGAAATTGACAAAGAAACTCTAACTCCCCAGAGATGATCTTTTCTCCGTGAATGGCATCTCTTAAGTTTCTTCCAAATTCTCGAACTTTCCTGGAATGATCGCTTCTCAGTGAATTGCATTTCTTGAACTTCTCTTGGTTTGGGGACCCACAGGCTTCCTAAAAGCATCCCCGCCTCCTCTTGGGCGTTGTACAAGGACCCTTCGGCTTCTTAGAAGTTCTCATGCCTTCTCTTGGGCTTAATACAAGGATCCTGACGACCTCTTAAAGGTATAAGACATAACTTATTCATCCTTTGCTAGAGCAGTCTTTCCCGCGTCAAAACTCCGGCCATTGTAGGGTTGATACTCATCCCTTAATGCCCGTGCCTCCTCTTGGGAATTGTGCAAAAGATAAAACTCTAGACTTGGACAGTCAAAAACTCTTGAGTCTCAAAGACATTCTCAAGTTCCTTTCAAACATAGGAAAAAATACCGATCACACTGGATCAATCTCTCGCAGAAACCCAGTCTCTCTCATGAGAATTCCCCACACTTGGACCCGCTTCAGGATCTCAATAATCCTCAGAAGTAAGACAGCCTCCTCTTGGGCTTTGTACAAATGATTCTCCCCGGCGGAGCTAACCTTTTCAGACTCTCTTGTTGAGTCAACCACTTTTAGCCTCCGTCTTGGGCTTTGTATAAGAGAGATAGTAAAACACTCTCTTGCTGAGTATAAAATAGTCTCTTGTTGACTCGAACCCTTTTTAGCCTCCGTCTTGGGCTTTGTAAAAGACATAGAAAAACACTCTCTTGTTGAGTATAAAAGACTTTCTTGTTGAGTTAATCTCCTTTTAGCCTCAATCTCGGGCTTCGTACGAGACCACAAAACACTCTCTTGTTGAGTATAAAAGACTCTCTTGTTGAGTCGAACCCTTTTTAGCCTCCATCTTAGGCTTTGTACATGAAATAGAAAAACACTCTCTTGTTGAGTACAAAAGATTCTCTTGTTGAGTCAACTTTTAGCCTCCGTTTTTGGCTTTGTACAAGACAGATAGTAAAACACTCTCTTGTTGAGTATAAAAGACTCTCTTGTTGAGTCAATCTCCTTTTAGCCTCAATCTCGGGCTTCGTACGAGACAGCAAATCACTCTCTTGTTGAGTATAAAAGACTCTCTTGTTGAGTCAAACAACCTCCAGACTCTCTTGTTGAGTCAATCACCTATTCAAGACTCTCTTGTTGAGTCAGCCTTTTTAGCCTCCGTCTTGGGCTTTATACCGAACTGATAAAAGTACTCTCTTGTTGAGTCAAACCCTTTCAGCCTCCATCTTGGGCTTTATACAAGATACATTCTCCCCAACGGAGTCAAAATCCCTTTTAGGCTCAATCTTGGGCTTTGTACAAGACATAAAAAACATTCTCCTCCGAAAAAGTCAAACTTCTAGCCTCCTCTTAGGCTTTGTATAAAGAAAACCCCGGTTGAGTCAATCAACCTTTTAGCATCAAAGTTGTGCCTTGCTCACAGCATACAAACATCAACAACTCCTCTTTAGAGATGACAATTCTCTCTCAGCCAAAACCCTTTAGCTTCATATCTTGGGCTTTGAACAAGATATAAACCACCTTTAGCTTCATGTCTTGGGCTTTGAACAAGACACCCAAACAATCTCTTTCCTTCCATAGAATAGGAGGAACTACGATCGCTCTGATTTCCCTGTTTCGGGAATACGTAGGCATAAGATTGTAAAAATCTTAGCGATCATACTAATCAAAAACCCAAAATCCCATACCTTCATACATCAATCGAAAAGCATCAGACCTAACACCTTACCAATAGCCTAGACACTGTTTTTAAGCAAATAACTCTAAAGAAGAACCCCCTATTTTGATAGCATCTGTAAACCAACAGTTTTGACTGTTCAACCTCAATTTGCAAGCAGGGTTAATTTGAGACATCTATTTCCCTTCCTTAATCAGCTTCACAGGATAAAAAATGAATCGAACTGTAGTACCAAAGCGATAGTGATTCGAAACCACAAAAATCGCGCTACAGTGACCACCAGGGTTCGACCCTATACCAATGTTGTGGCAGAACTATTTCCACTACTACTGGTCAAGGGGCACGTCCAAACCAGGTCTGCTCCTACAATACCAGAGAATCTGCCTTTTTGGTTCAAAGCAGATCAGACTTGCCCTTACCATCAAGGAGGACCAGGGCATAACATAGAAAACTGTCTCAGCTTCAAATATGATGTACAAAAGCTTGTCAGGAGCGGAGTCTTATCCTTCAAGGATACAAGTCCAAATGTTCAGATGAATTCGTTGCCTCAACATGAGAAAGTTGTCGTAAATTTGATAGAGTAGGAATCTAACCACAAATATCAAATTCATGATGTACTCCTGTTGAAAACCAACCTGGTCAAGATGCATTGCAGACAAAGTGGATACGGGCATGTAACATCTCATAATTATCACCAGTGTGATATCTGCTCTAAAAACAATCAAGGATGTTCTGTGGTGCAATCAACTCTACAGGAACAGATGGATCTCGGGTGGATCCAAGATCACCAAATTCGTGATGTCAACATGACTTATACAAATTCCAACATCATTCAAAACCACGACATCCGTGCGATGAATGTCATCTTGGTGGCAATGCACTCCAGGCAAAGCCAACATCATAATCAGCCGCGACACGATTAGGATTCCTCTCTGATATGCTCGGTAAACAATCAGGGTTACTCTTTTGTACAAGAGACCCTCCAGCGTCAGATGGATCTTGGATGGATTCAGGATTACCATGATAGAAGTCATCATCAAGTGAATATGATTCAAATCTTTGATATTCGCCTGATGAATACCAGCTTGGTGGAATTACACGCTAAGCAAGTCCAGGTCGGTTTTCTGACTTTACATGAGTATCAGAACTGTAGAGTATGTCGTGAGAGTGACCAAGGATGTGCTCTCGTTCAAAGAACACTTCAACACTTGTTGAATCATTGGTGGCTTCCGATCTATCTGGATGAAGACACACAACAAATCAGTATGACTGATGGGAACCCTACTAGGCATCAAAGTCAGGATGTTCGATCAATGGAAACAGATCTAGTGAGGTTACACTGTATATAGAGCAGACGTGGCCGAGTGCCACCATACAACTATGAGCGCTGTAGAGTTTACCCGGAGGATAACCAAGGATGCTACCTCGTGCGAGCAGCCCTTCAAAGTCAGTTGGACCACAAAGAGGTTCAACCATGCTCAAGCTCTGATTTAATGAACATAATGTCAGACTATCTTCCCAATCAAGGCAAAGAAGTTGTCTTGATCCCTAAATGAGAAGTGGACAAAGATGTATGCGCCATAATCCCTTTACTCCAAGAATCGAAAGTTCCTCTTGATAGTGGGAAGATTCTCAACCTCGAACCAATTAAGGCCGAATATGATGGTCAGAAAAATCAAAAGGCTCCTGTAGTTATCTATCTGCCGGGACCAGTACCGTACAAATCCGATAAGGTTATCCCTTACAAATACGGTGCAACAACAATTGAGAATGGAAAGGAAATTCTGTTACCCTCCGTCGTGAATATTGCAGACATCAGTCGAGTAACACGGAGCAGTCGGATTTTCAACAGAGGAGTTGGAGAACCCAGTAAAGAAAAGGAACCTCAAACAGAAGTTCCTAATCAACCAGTCAGTCAGTCTAGTAATTCAGACCTTTCAAAGAACAACGATGAGATGCTGAAGCTCATCCAGAAGAGTGAATACAACATTATTGATCAACTGTTGCAAACTCCTTCAAAAATCTTTGTACTATCTCTTTTACTCAGTTCCGAAGTCCACATAGAGGCTCTACAGAAAGTCTTAGAGCAGGCCTTTGTGGAACAAGATGTAATAATAAGACAATTCGACAGCATCATCTCCAACATCACTTCCTGAAACAACTAGGGGTTTAGTGATGAGGAATTGCCAGAAGAAGGCAAAAGTCACAACATGGCGCTCAATATTACAGTCAATTGCCAGGACGATGCTTTAGCCAGCGTACTAGTAGACACCGGGTCAGCTTTAAATGTTATGCCGAAGTCCACTCTAATGCGACTATCATTTAAAGGATCTCCAATGAGAGGCAGTGAGGTCATCATCAAAGCATTCGACGGATCCCAAAAAATAGTTATCGGCGAAGTTGAGCTTCCCATAACTATCGGTCCTCACACTTTCCAAGTCACTTTCCAGGTAATGGACATCCGGGCAGTATACAGTTGTTTGTTAGGAAGACCTTGGATACACGAGGTTGGGGTAGTCACTTCGACACTTCACTAGAAGCTGAAGTTTTTCAAGAATGACCAACTAGTCACAGTCTGTGGAGAGCAAGCCTTGATCGTGAGCAACTTATCGTCATCCACTTGTGTAGAACTAGAAGAGGTTGTTGGAACTCAGTTCCAGGCACTTTCGGTGAGCAATGAGAATCAATCAGAAAAAGGAACATTGATTTCCTCATTCAAAGATGCTCTCGAAGTAATCAAAAGTAACAATGCAAAAGGATGGGGAGAACTTGTCATTCCTACTAATAACAAAAAAAAGAAAGGTCTTGGTTTTTCTTCGACCTGTGCCCAGACTGCTACTAACAATGAAAGTCTTCATCCCATTCAGAACTTCTTCCATAGTGGAGGTTTCCTTCACCCAGTGTCTCAAGAAGTACATACCATCAACGAGGGTGATTCCTCCGATACAGATGAAGAATGGAAGTCCTATCTTAACGAGGACGGTTATAAGTCTCAGGAAGAGATGCCTACTCCATTTTTCTATCCCGCACAGAGTCCGAGATATATACCAAGGTCAGATGTCAAGATGATATACAGAGATTGTGATCCTGAGGGATGCCATGCTCCACCAAACTCATTAGAGGAAGACACTCTAATGAAAGACAACTTTGACCATGACTCTTATGGCCCAATGGATGGCCCGCCTATCTGGCATCCGTACCCAGGAAACTTGGGATAAAAGAGTCAGCCCAACGACGCATATCAACTGAGCATCATTGAAAAGAATACCTGTGCCTCCACCGAATCATGGGATCATTACTCAGGACATTCAAAAAATATCCAACACGACGATGAACTTGTAAAGATTGCAGGACAAGAGTTCCCTAACTATGTTTTTCCCGAGGTCAACGTCATCGAGAGGGATGACTCCTCCAGTTCCCAAGAAGTATGGGACACCTTAGGACAACCGAGTGGCAAGTTTAACTACTTAGTTAAGTACACCGCTCCAGAAAGCTCTTGTATCAGGCTCGAAGACATCCAGCCAATTGGATGGGGAGATTTACCTGAGAGTACAAACACAATGCAAGATACAATAGAAGAGTTCGCCTACGATGATTCTGCCTGGGAAACAGATTCCAACGATCCTGCTCCGCCAGAAATCGGCGTCATTTCTGAGGACAAGCCAAGAAAGAAGGTACCAGACTTTGTGATTCATCGAGGAGTTCGCCTCCAATGGGTTGTTATTGATGTCCCGAAAGTCGTTCATAAGTCTAAGTAATTGTCGTCTTTATCTTAACCTTTCACTTTGCCCAGGTGAAACGGATGTTTTGATAAGGCTCACTTTCTGTAAATGTCTCTCTTTACTTCGCCCAAAGAGACAGAGTTTTGTTTTTTAAGGTTGTAGTTTCAAGAATCAACAAGATCATAAATAAAATAACGTCGTTATGTAATTTCCGCATTTATTGCTGTTTTCGCTTTTTACTTTTTCAGAAAATGGTAATCCTAAAAAACAACTCAAATAATAAAGAAGCATTTTTCATAAAATACACTGCACACACTCTTGCATTCTCTCTATCTCTTCTAAAATCAATCATCACGTCATGCAGATTGCTTGTTTTAAACCCCATTCAAACATACGATCCAATGCCTTCTCCTAACTTTGAATTCCTGGTATATGAGGCTGAAGAAGAAAATGACGAAGAAATTCCAGAAGAGATCTCCCGATTACTCAAACTAGAGGAAAGGTCCATTGAACCTCACAAAGAGCCGTTAGAAACAGTCAACTTGGGTTCAGAAGAAGAGAGAAAAGAGGTCAAGATTGGGGCACTGCTCAATCCGACTATCAAAGAAGGTTTGATAAAGCTTCTCAAAGAATTTCCCAATGTATTCGCTTGGTCCTATCAGGATATGCCAGGGTTGGATACCAGCATCGTGGAACATCATCTACCGTTGAGATCAGAATGTCCGCCGGTAAAACAAAGACTAAGACAGACTCATCCAGACATGGCCATCAAAATCAAAAAGGAAGTACAGAAATAGATTGACGCAGGTTTCCTCGCCACATCAGAGTATCCTCAATGGTTAGCATACATAGTACCAGTTCCGAAAAAGGACGGAAAGGCCAGAATGTGTGTAGACTACAGGGATCGGAACAAGGCCAGTCTAAAGGATGACTTTCCCTTACCACACATTGACATGCTGGTAGACAGTACAGCGAAATTCAAAGTATTCTCCTTCATGGATGGATTCTCGGGCTATAATCAAATCAAAATGGCACCGAAAGACATGGAGAAAACTTCATTCATCACGCCATGGGGCACTTTTTGTTACAAGGTAATGTCGTTCGGTTTGAAGAATCCCGGGGCAACCTATCAAAGGGCCATGACTACTCTGTTTAAGGACATGATACACAAAGAAATAGAAGTGTATGTCGATGATATGATTGCCAAAGCTAAGACAGAAGAGGAGCATGTGATCTACATGTCAAAACTATTCGAGCGTCTGAGGAAATACAAACTCCGCTTGAATCCCAACAAATGCACATTCGGTGTCCGTTCAGGAAAACTTTTAGGGTTCATCGTCAGCCAGAAAGGAATTGAGGTTATTCCTGACAAGGTCAAGGCCATTAAAGAAATGCCTTCTCCAAAAACTGAAAAACAAGTTAGGGGATTCCTGGGGCGTTTGAATTACATTTCCAGATATATATTCCTCATGACCGCGACATGCGTGCCAATCTTCAAATTACTAAAAAAGAATCAGGACTGCGTATGGACAGAAGACTGCCAAACCGCCTTCGATAGTATCAAGGAATACCTGTTGAATCCACCGATTCTATCACCTCCAGTGGAAGAAAGACCACTGATCATCTACTTAATAGTCTTGGAAGACTCAGTGGATTGTGTACTTGGCCAACAAGACGAGACAAAAAGGAAAGATTCTGCCATCTACTATTTAAGCAAGAAGTTTATAGACTGTGAGACTCGGTACACTATGCTTGAGAAAACTTGTTGTGCTCTGGCTTGGGCAGTCAAACGTCTTCGCCAGTATATGATTCGTCACACTGCTTGGTTAATCTCCGAAATGGATCCAATCAAGTATGTCTTTGAAAAGCCCGCTCTCACGGAAAGGATTGCCCGTTGGCAGATGTTGTTATCAGAATACGACATTGAGTACCATGCTCAGAAAGCCGTAAAAGGAAGTATTTTAGCCGGTCATTTGGCTCATTAACCGATTGACGATCTAGAATCAATTGGATTTGACTTCCTAGACGAAGATGTCATGTATCTAAAAATGAAAGATTGCGACGAATCGCTACCCAGTGAAGGGCCAGAATGAGGTTCCCAATGGGGACTTATCTTTGACGGAGCTGTCAATCATTATGGAAACGGAATTGGGGCAATCATCATAACACCTCAGGGTACCCATATTCCTTTCACCGCCCTGCTAACATTCAAGTGTACAAACAACGAGGCCGAATATGAAGCTTGTATCATGGGTCTCGAAGAAGCGATCGACTTAAGGATTAAGAACTTGGATGTATATGGCGACTCAGCCCTGGTTATCAATCAGATCAAAGGAGATTGGAACACATACCAATCAGGACTGATTCATTACAAAGATTACGCGAGAAGGTTGTTACCATTCTTTAACATAATCGAGTTTCATCACATCCCTCGTGAAGAAAATCACATGGCTGATGCATTAGTCACTCTCTCTTCCATGATTAGTGTAGGTCAATGGAATTACATACCTAAGATTGACATAATGCGCCTTAAAAGGCCCGCCTACATCTTCATAATTGAAGCAGTCATAGACGACAAACCTTGGTATCACGATATCAAATGCTTCCTTCAGAAACAAGAGTACCCACCTGGGGCATCCAGAAAAGACAGAAAGACTTTCAGGAGACTAGCTGGCAGCTTCTTCCTGAGCGGTGATACACTCTATAAGAGAAACTTTGACATGGTCTTGCTCCAATGCGTAGATAGACCAAAAGCAAACATGCTGATAAAAGAAATTCACGAAGGATCCTTTGGCACTCATGCCAACAGACACACAATGGCGAGAAAAATTCTGAGAGCAGGGTACTACTGGTTGACCATGGAATCCGAATGCTACAAGTACATGAGGAGATGTCTCAAGTGTCTGATATACTCAGACAAAATCCATGTACCACCAACACATCTCAAAGTTCTCTCTTCCCCATGGCCTTTTTCTATATGGGGAGTCGACATGATTGGTATGACTGAACCCAAGGCTTCAAACGGACATCAGTTCATTCTTGTAGCCATTGACTACTTCACCAAGTGGGCCGAAACAGCATCATACGCCAATGTAACCCGACAAGTGGTGGTCCGAATTATCAAAAACAATCTCATCTGCCGTTATGGTGTTCCAAGCCAGATCATTACTAATAATGGGTCTAACTTGAACAACAAGATGATGAAAGAGTTGTGCGCTGAGTTCAAGATCGAACACCATAACTCATCTCCCTACCGAACTAAGATGAACAGAGCGGTAGAAGCGGCTAACAAGAACATCAAGAAAATTGTTCAAAAGATGGTTGTAACCTACAAAGATTGGCATGAGATGCTACCCTTTGCTCTTCACGGTTATCACACATCTATTTGCACTTCAACAGGGACAACCCATTTCTCTCTAGTATATGTCATGGAAGCAGTGCTTCCCATAGAAGTCGAGATACCATCAATCCGGGTATTAATGGAAGCTAAGCTAACAGAAGCTGAATGGTGTCAAAATCGACACGACGAACTGAATCTGATCGAAGAAAAGCGGATAACGGCTCTGTGCCATGGTCAGTTGTATCAGCAAAGAATGAAGAAAGCGTTCGACAAAAAGGTCTGGCCTCGCGTCTTCAGGAAAGGTGACCTTGTGATCAAAAAGATACAATCATTTCTCACTGATTCCTGGGGCAAATGGACTCTGAATTACGAATGCCCCTATGTGGTAAAGAAAGCTTTCTCAGGCGGTGCCTTGAGACTCGCAACCATGGATGGAGAAGAATTTTCCTACCCCACGAATGTTGACGTAGTCAAGAAATACTTCGCCAAAATAAATAAATAAAAAACATCTCGGTGGACTGAAAACCCGAAAGGGCGGTCCAGGAAAAAATTAGAGACATAATAAAAAATTATCCCGATGGATTGGAAATCTCAAAGTACAATACAGGAAAACGTTAGGGATTAATGGCAAGTAACTATGCCCAAAAAAGGGGAAAATCCCCCAGCAGCAGTCGTGTCATCCATCAGGAAAACTCCAGTCAAGGTCATCTTCGACAAAAGCTCAGGATGTCCAGAATTCAAAGTTGGTATAAGTATAATGGTCGTTATGTTTCGATGTAGCCCTGTTTCCCTTAAATTACCATTTTTCTAGCTTTTTAAATACTCTATGGAATCACGCGCTTGGCTGATTTCTATCCTATCAATAAAATTTGAGCCCCGGTGCTTTTGTTTGCAATTCTTATTTATTTTAGCTTTACAGAATGACATTTTAATATGATTTACGATTCTTGAAATAAAACAAAAATGAATTTACTTGTCAACATTTTTCTGATTTTAAAATAAAGATGGCAATTTCTTTTGACTGTTGAATATCGAAAGAACATCGATCGCTTCTCCGACAGAAATTGAACTTCAAAGTGCATAATCAAAGTACTCCTTCTAAACCAGTACGCCTGAATGAAGGATCAACTGTTTCAGAAACCATTTTTCAGCTGACATCCCCGACAGAGTACTTATCTCCTAAGCCCGACCCACGTTTTTCCCCACGGGGAGTATCTCTCCTAAGCAAGGCAGAATTGCTATCTTGGACCAAATGGTACTTCTTCGTCCCCTGCGGTGGCTGAGTATCCAGTCGTGTTCATCTATTGGTCTGTATGTCGCGTCAGTTTTGTCAGCATAAACATACATACATCATGTATTATTAATTCATATACAATATCAAATTGCATTACTATCACTCTGGTCGGTCTTGCCCCCTTAGTGATAAAAGTCCTCTCAATCGAGTTGTCAGTTCTTTCCTCGTCAGGAAATGTTGCGCCTGAACAATCTCTCCTCCAATTTATTTCTAGATTGGAATTAGTCCTTGACCCCTTTGATAACTTGAACCTCTGAAAGGCAAGAAGGCATTTGACCAACGTCACTCTTCGCCATTGAAGATGATATCTTCGCTTTCCCGGATTAAGGAAAATCCCCAGAGGAAACCTCACGACTAAAGACTCTCAGAAACACATTGATTTTTCTCTCCAAGAGAATCAATGTTAATGAAGTCATCAGCACCTCAAAACTGGATTACATCACATGGCATTTCTCCAAGAAGATCTCGGGGAAAAGTATGATGTAATATACCCAAGCGGGAAGCAGTCTCTCAAGAGACTCGTTTTCCCCAGTAAAGTCAACAAATGGCGTCTCCAACAGAGAAGTTTGTACGACTTTACAACTCAGACAAATGGGTTTCCCCAGTAAGTCTGACATCAAAACTTTTTCCCATCAAATGGCATCTCCCCAGGAAAATTCGGCGAGAAGTTTGAGGAAAACCGCTATAAATAGTGTCCCTTGTCAAGAAAGTTTATTGACAAAAGAAACTGAGACCAGTTCCTTGGCTGAAGACCAGGATCGAAGGGAAGTTTATATCAGAAACTGAGACTAGTTCCATGGATAAAGACCAGGATCAAGGGGAAGTTTATGGACAAAAGAAACTGAGATCAGTTCCGTGGATGAAAACCCAAATCGAGGGGAAGTTTATATCAGAAACTGAGACCAATTCCATGGCTGAAGACCAGGATCGAGGGGAGGTTTTTACCTTTTCTAAGAATTATTGCTTAGCAAAAGAAGATGGATGAGCAAGCTGCCATTCATAACCACCATCAAAATTTCGGTTATTCCGATATTTAATCCTCTTGCACCCCGAATGCTCGAATACCTTCGCCATTCACACCTTCGGGTCTAAGAATATTAAATAGGGGCATCTGTCATACCCCAAATTTTGACCACCAAGATTTTCCGTCATTGTACAAATCATCGTCACAATATGGATGTACCATCATGCCTCATCAATCTCCCCAAAGATAGAGGAGCATTCATTGCAATCAAGAATTAGGGTTTTGAGCCTTCTCAGAGCACTTAGACAAAGGATCAATCAAGAAATGACATGATCTTCAACTTTTCTAACCTCTCAAACACCCACAATGGATCAAGAGGACTCCCACATCAAGAATCAAGCACAAGATTACAGCATTCCAACTGAATCAAGCCTCAGGATCGCCAGTGTCACCAAATTAGGGTTTTGGTCGACTGGGGCCTCCAGATGAAAATTTCCATCTGGACATGAGCCAATGCCCCAATGTATGGTCAAATAAGCTCCAAAGGATATCAAGAACCCATCCACAATGGCAAAATCACCTTGAAGGTCCATCTATCAAAAAATCAGGAATTAGGGTTTTGACCTAATTCAATCTTTGGGTCAACTTGTGAAGTGAGGCCTAGCTTGAAGCTTAAAAATGAACTTCAAAGACCTCAAATACATCATATTTACATGGATACAAGATTGGATTGACTCAAAGAGCTCAAATCATAAGCCGCAAGAGCTCAAAACCATCTGATCATAAATTAGGGTTTCTGACGGAAAAAGTCAACCCTACCCTTGACTGTTGACCTACCCTTGATCTCAAACCTTGGGGAGAGGTCCAAGACATTCCTAAATACCCTTGGAGGCCATCCATTAATTTTAATTAAGCCTAAGGATTGATTTCACAAAAGGATCGCAAAGTCAAAATTTCATCTGCTGAAAAAGTCAACTGTACAAAAGTCAAAGTTTGAATTTTTGAATTATTGGCCAACCAAGGTTCCTTAACCCTAAAACAATGTTAATATGTGATTTGAATCATCATTCATCAAGAAAAATCAAAGAAAGTGAGTTAACTTGTAAAAGGGGTAACCATAAAAAAACTCTGAATTTTTCTAAGTTATGGACAAAGTGGCTAGGGTACCAACTTCCAAGGACCATAACTTGAGATCCAAGCAACCATTTTGGGTGATCCAAAGCTGGATTTGTAGGTCTTACTACACTCTACAAAAGCTTCAACTACATCAAACTCCAATTCCTCATGGATTTTAAGTTATGGAGTGATCAAAATGGATGAAAACATGAAAATGACATTTTTCCAACACTTAGTGAAATTTTCACTAAGTAAGAATCTTCCTTACTATTTCCAAAATGTAGGGACATTTTTCACCTTGATCCAAGTCAATCCAGGTCTAGGGGTGGACATCAAAGTTGAAGTATGCCACGAGGGCTTTCCAACAAGTACCAGATCATCTCCAAATTCCATTTGAGCAAGGAGATACAACCTTTAGAACATGGTATCATAAACTGGTTTTTACAAGGCAGAATTTGTGCATTTTGCTCAATTTGTCCAAATCTGATAAATCTAAGCCTTGTCATCAATTTGGACACATCAGAGGATCAAATCCAAGGGGGATGATCTGATCTCCAAGCCTCCCAAGTCCAAGGATCTACATATAGCCATACTAAACCTAAAAGAGCTAAAAAGTGCCAAGACTCCAATTTTGTTTCCAAGCCTTTAATGAATGCATCAAGGTGGCATGAGCTGAGCCTATTCCTACTGAATTCAGTCAAGGCTTATCTCTGAACCAAAGCTACAAAGCTTGTGTGTCATACCCCAAATTTTGACCACTAAGATTTCCCATCATTGTGCAAATCATCATCACAATATGGATGTACCAACATACCTCAATCAATCTCCTCATAGATGTTTGAGCATTCACTACTATCAAAGATTAGGGTTTCAAGCCCTCTTAGAGCTTTTAGACAAAGGATCAATCAAGAAATGACATGATCATCAACTTGTCTAAAACCTCAAACATCCATAAAGGATCAAGAGGACTCCCACACCAAGAATCAAGCACAAAGTTGCAACATTCCAAGTGGATTAAGCCTCAAGATCGCCAGTGTCACCAAATTAGGGTTTTGGTCGACCAAGGCCTCCAGATGGAAATTTTCCTCTGGGCATGAGCCAATGCTCCAAATTATAACCCAAGATAATCCAATGGACTTCATGGACCGAATCATCAAGTCAATTTAACCTCAGGGGATGCATTCATAAAAATCAGGAATTAGGGTTTCTTGACCTCATTCACCCCTAAGTGACTTTTGGGACAAAGCATGAGCCAAGACCTCAAGATATGATTTGAGGGACTCCAATACACTACATTGATGCATTTGCAACAATGGATTGATCCAAGAAGCTTGATCCACAAGTTTCAATTTCATTAGGACCACAATTAGGGTTTTGAGGAAAAAGTCAACTGTACCTTTGACTTTTGACTCAGACATGCTCCCAAAGCTTGGGACATGATTCAATACACCCCATAACACCTACGAAACATATCCATCAAGTTTGATTTAGGTCAAGGACTTGATTTCACAAAGGATCGCACAGTTTGGAATTAATCTGATAAAAAGTCAACTGTGCACAAAAGTCAAGTTTGACTTTTTGAGAATTTTCACAATTATGGTTCCTCAACCCTAAAACAATGTTTATATGTGATTTGAATCATCATTCATCAAGAAAAATCAAAGAAAGTGGGATAACTTGTAAAAGGGGAAACCATAAAAACTTAGAATTTTTCTAAGTTATGGAACAAAATGGCTAGGGTACCAACTTCCAAGGATCATAACTTGAGATCCAAGCAACCATTTTGGATGGTCCAAAGATGGATCTGTAGCTCTCATGGCATACTTTAAAAGTGTCAACTACACCTCATTCCAATTCCTCATGGATTGCAAGTTATGGAGTGATCAAAATGGCTAAAAACATGAAATGTCACTTTTTCCAACACTTAGTGAAATTTTCACTAAGTCAGAATCTGTCTTGCTTTTTTTCAAAATGTAGGGGCATTTTTCACTTGGATCCAAAAAGTTTCAAGAAAAACTATGATCACCCATGTGTTGTGTCACATAAGGGCTTTCCAAAATGTCCAAGAACTCCATCAAACTCCACCTGAGCTAGGAGTTATGACAGCTGCAGCATGCCTTGCTGCAAACTGTCTTGCAAGACAGATTTGTGCATAAAGGCTCGATTTGCTCAAATTGTGCAATTCCAAGCATGCTTATCTATCTGCACACCTCAAGGGGGAACAACCAAGGGACAAACACTGATCTATCAGCCTCCCAAGTCCATGGATCTATGTTTAGGCATGACACTCCTAAATTCAAAGATGCTTCAAATATTCAATTTTGTTTCAAAGCATTTAACTGATGCATAGAGGTGGCATTCATCAAGACAATGTCATCAAAGTTTAGTCAAGACTTATCCCTGAACCAAAGACACATAGGCATGTGCTCTAACCTCTAGTCAATGGCTAGAGGAGACTTGAGATTCCAAAATTATCCAATTGGCCACAGACCTGTACCAGTTTCCATTCACTATTCTTTGTAAAACAAACTTGCTCTACTATAAATAGAGCTCATTTGTGATCAGTTTGAGTACACCAAAGCACCCAAACTTATGCTTTCTTGAAAATCAGCTTCTCACTTCCAAAATTGCCTTCTAAAGCAAGTCAGTATCGGGTTTTGAGTTTGAGAGCAATTCCAACCAAACCAATCACATACACTCCTCATAAACATCATATAGAAGTGATCCAAACACATAAGCAACATCTGGACCACCAATTTCACAAAATCACCATCCAACTACTCAAGCTTTTAGCAGACTTACAGTTGGGGTACCATTTTAAGTTCTAGCTTGTTTCCAAGCATTCAGACACACTCCATACCACCTAGGGAAGCTATCCACATCATTGGAACCAAGCTGTAACACCTCTAACTCAAAACACGATCACCAGCTGCAAGAGGTAAGCTTCAACTTGGTCATCTCATGATTCATGCATATTTCCTCGCACAATAATTTTGCCATATGTTCATAATCATGTATGGAGGGTTTCCTCTCAATTAATTGCTTTGTATGAATAGTGTATCAAAATTCCCAGCCTTCATGCAGAATTTAGGGTTCTTGAGGTTTTGTCTTGATTTCTTATTCCATGCTTAAAATAAATGAAATCAAAGACCATAGACATGATCGTGAGGTGAAAACGAGTAGATTGATATGTGGATTGTGTGATTTCATCAAGTATTTAATGAGATTGAGGGGAAAACGCAAATCTAAAGAAACAGAGGGCGCGGGCAAAAAATTGGTGTTCTTGGCGCCCTTTTTTGGATTTTTAAATATTTGAATTTTTGTGATTTTATTTAATTGATTCAAAAATTAATTTCTCTCTGGTTTTTAATGATTTTGAGTTGATTCTTTTTTTAATAATTCACGAAAATGTTAAAATATTTTATTTTACAATAATTTCCCAAAAATATTATTTATTTCATATACTTGATATTTTTGCAAAGAATTAATTTTTATTTGTTTTTTGACATTTAAAGTATTTTTTCTTTCTTGATTTTCCAAACTTAAATGGTTTCCCATCATTTTGTGGATAAAAATGTGATATTTCAAACATTAATCCAAGATCACAACTTGTTTTTCACACATGTTTGATAATTTTAATCATTTTAATTAAATTTTTATTTAATTAAAATACATTATGAAATTAATTTAGGGTTTTGATCTTAATCACCCTAAACCAATTTTTTTCAAACACTTTGGGCCTATTGAGAGAGTGTAAGACCCAAACCTTTGAAAATCCAAAACCATTTGGGCCTCAGATATTGTATAAGTCCCTCTGCGTTAAAAAAATCCCGGCGCGATCGCCAATTCAAAATCAAATCCTCTGGGCCTCTCCTCGAGCTATAAGTCTCATTCTTTTTCTTAAAAACAGTTTTGGGCCTCTAATAGAGTGTAAGACCCAACCCCTTTTGTAAATAAACCTTTTTGGGTCTCACATATTGTATAAGTCCCTCTGTATATTTTCAAAACAATGGCGCGATCATCGCCTTTTCAAATCAACCGGGCCTCTCCCTGAGCTGTAAGCCCCGATCTCTGTTCAAAATACTTTCTCCTTTGATTTTGAATCCAAATGTATCGTTGCTATCAAAACTTTCTTTAATTTCTTTAAACAACTAACAAAACGGCATGGAAGCTCTACAACAGGTAAGTGTTTATCCACTTTCTTTTATCTGCTTTCATATACATAATTGTATTGTGGGAAGCTGCGCATGGTTAGTCTTCTTTCATACTCTTTTAAATACTCGTCATATATCAATTGTATATATACTAGTATAGTTATTTAGAGTTTTAACCGGCAACTACGTCTAGAACTAGGTAAAGCCCTGTTGGTCACTCTTTAAATACAAACAAAACTAGATCCCCATAGGATTTCCAGATACAGTCTTCCGTTCTCTTGGGGTTAAACAATATGGAAAAAAGAGAAAGGCAGTATTCTCCGTGAACCTTTTCTCAGACTGTCACCCCTAGAAATTTTCAAAGAAATTCTACTCCCCAGAGTTGATCTATTCTCTATGAATAGCATCTCTTGAGTTTATTCCAAACCCTCGAACTTTCCTGGAATGATCTCTTCTCTGTGAATTGCATTTCTTGAACTTCTCTTGGTTTGGGGACCCACAGGCTTCCTAAAAGCATCCCCGCCTCCTCTTGGGCTTTGTACAATGACCCTTCGGCTTCTTATAAGTTCTCAGGCCTTCTCTTGGGCTTAAAACAAGGACCCTAACGACCTCTTAAAGGTATAAGACAGAACTTAGTCATCCTTTGCTAGAGTAATCTTTCCAGTGTCAAACCTCAGGCCAGTTTAGGGTTGATTCTCATCCCTTAAGGCCCTTGCCCTATTTTGGGCATCTTACAAAAGATAAAACTCTTCAACTCCAGTAGACTTGGACAGTCTAAACCCCCTTTGAGTCTCAAATACATTCTCAAGTTCCTTTCAAACATAGGAAAAAACACCGATCACTCTGGATAAATCTCCAGCAGAAACCCGGTCTCTCTCATGAGAGTTCCCCACCCTTGGGCCTGCCTCGGGATCTTAATAATCCTTAGCAGAAGTTAGCCTCCTCTTAGGCTTTGTATAATAATATTTCCTCAACACAGTCAGCCTCCTCTTGGGCTTTGTACAATAATTCTCCCCCCTAGCGGAGCTAACCTTTTCAGACTCTCTTGTTGAGTCCATCACTTTTCAGGACTCTCTTGTTGAGTCAATACCCTTTTAGCCTCAATCGCGGGCTTCGTACGAGACAGTAAATCACTCTCTTGTTGAGTATAAAAGACTCTCTTGTTGAGTCAATACCCTTTTAGCCTCAATCTCGGGCTTCGTACGAGACAGCAAATCACTCTCTTCTTGAGTATAAAAGATTCTCTTGTTGGGTCAATCTCCTTTTAGCCTCAATCTCGGGCTTCATACGAGATAGAAAATCACTCTCTTGTTGAGTATAAAAGACTCTCTTGTTGAGTCAATCAACTTTCAGGCTCTCTTGTTGGGCTAATCACCTTTGCAAGACTCTCTTGTTGAGTCAACTCTTTTAGCCTCTGTCTTGGGCTTTGTACAAGACATATAAAAGCACTATCTTGTTGAGACAAACTCATTTCAGCCTCCGTCTTGGGCTTTGTACAAGACACATATAAACCTCCCCAACGGAGTCAAAAATCCCTTTTAGCCTCAATCTTGGGCTTTGTACAAGACAGAAAGAACATTTTCCCCAGAAAAGTCAAACTGTTAGCCTCCTCTTAGGCTTTATATAATGATATCCCCGAAGGGTCAGTCTCTTTTTTGCCTCAATCTTGGGCCTTGTACTAGACATATATACACTCTCTTGTTGAGTCAGTCTTATCTAGACTCGTCTTAGGCTTCGTATAAAGAAATCCCTAGCTGAGTCAATCAACCTTTTAGCATCAAACTTGTGCTTTGTTCAAAGCACACAAACATCAACAGTCCCTCTTTAGAGATGACAAATTCTCTCTCAGCCAAAACCCTTTAGCTTCATATCTTGGGCTTTGAACAAGATACAAATCACCTTTAGCTTCATGTCTTGGGCTTTGAACAAGACACCAAAACATCTTTTCCTCCCATAGAATAGGAGGAACTACGATTGCTCTGATTTCCCTATTTCACTAGACGGGAATACGTAGGCATAAGATTGCAAGATCTTAGCGAGTATACAAATCAAAAACTTTAGGTCCAGTACCTTCACATCAATCAAAACTTAGGTCCAGTGCCTTACCCAAAACATAAAAAAAACTCACTCTCCCTGTCACACTTTCCCAAAAAACTTTCCCAACCCATTAACAGATAAACACGATCAATTACAAAGCGAGACCTAAAAGCTAACATCCTGTGGATAACCACATATAGGATGGGTAATTGACAACTACCCATTGTATAACCTGACCCTGGACCCCCAATCTCTTTTAAAGCGTTTGTTCAGTTAAACATTCGCGTGCAAGGTTAGTTTTAGATACCTTCCCTTTCCCTTCTAGCTTCATGGGATAAATAAGAAATCAGAAAGTAGCACCCTTTCTACACGAGGAGAAAATCCAAACTTCAGCGATAAGGTGGTCACGTCACCGACAAAAATCGCTCGCTACAGGAAAATGGCGACTCTGCTGGGGACGTTATTGACTGTTAGGATCATAGGACTAGAGGTCTAGGATGTTAGGACAAATATATATACTGCTTTTCCTAATTGATATCCATGTTTATTTTTTTGCTAATGGGAATGCGTGTAATGCCGCATTTGTAAAGATTGACTATACACCTAAGATAAGTGATGGCACTAGACGGGTAATCTTACAGGGAGTGACTCCCAAATAAGAGGTTCCGGTCGTCCATCGAATCAGTGGAGATGCCCTTTGCAGATTCAATGCCTATACGACTTCAGTTGTTGAAAGCAGATTGTTCGATTGGGTTATCTGAGAAGCTGAGGATTTTAGTAGACTGAAACCATGTTACTATTTTGTAGTACGGAAGCTATCGGAAATAGTTGTCACGCGATACTACCCTCATTTGAGATTACTCTAAGATACTGTAGCTCGCTCGAGTGATTCCAGCCTGCTGTTGTTATCCCAAGAGGGGTCAGTGATTTTAAGGACAGGTACAAAAACCACCAGTATAAACCTTTGGGGATGGGTAGAGCCATCTTCATGACACCGAACCTTTGACCCCATGTTTTGTCTATGTTTTTGTGTGCTGCATTCATGCATTCATTTCATTAAAAAACACTAAACAAAAATCTTCTCTTCTAGTCTCTCTTTTTCAAATTAAACTAAGACAATGATTGCAAATGTCAGATAAAGAGGTTGCGTTATGGATTTCGGTAGAAGGAGGACTCATAAGTACACCTTTAAGGTTCCAAAACTAGAGGATTTGAGAGTTTTGGCGAGGATGATCGCCAACCCTGATGCTTTCAGAGCCAAGTACGGAGGACTGCTGTCTCTGTTAAGGGTCCATGTAATTGAAGGAATCCTGTCTACACTCATTCAGTTCTACGATCCGGTCTATCACTGTTTCACATTCCCAGATTATCAGCTAGCACCAACACTGGAGGAGTACTCTCACCTGACTGATTTATATATCACTGACCAAGCTCCCTTTTCTGGACTAGAAGAGATTCCAAAGGATCAAACCATTGCAAGAGCAATCTATTTGGATGAGTCTGAAGTTAGGACTTACATGACCACTAATGGTGGAATCCAAGGTTTGCCAGCCGAGTTTTTGATAAAGAAGGCCCTATACTTTGCTAGTATAGGGAACGTGGCCACTTTCGAGAGCATCTTTGTTTTGCTCACCTACGGGTTATTTTTGTTTCCCAACATCGATAACTTCGTGGATATCAATGCCATTAAGATTTTTCTGATAGGAAACCCTGTACCGACCTTGCTCGTCGATGCTTATCATTCTGTACATTTAAGGAATTTTTACAGCAGAGGAATGATCACATGCTGTGTACCCCTGTTGTACAAATGGTTCATTTCCCACTTGCCCAAGTCTGCTGCATTTTGGGATCCTAAGAATACTTTACGTTAGTCGCAGAGAATCATGGCTCTTACCAACTCTGACATCAACTGGTACAATCGAATCTATGACGGAATCAAAATCATTGACCGTTGTGGGAACTTCCCCAATGTACCCCTCATAGGAACTAAAGGAGGAATCAACTATCATCCAATTTTAGTTCGTCGTCAATTTGGATACCCGATGAGGCATGTCCCGCGTAATGCTCATCTGGAAGGTCTTTTCTTCAAGGAAGGAGAAAATGACAGAGCACTAAAGACAGAATAGTGCATGCTTGGAAACATGTTCACAGGAAAGGAAGAGAGTCTCTAGGAAAACCAGACTGTGTCTCGGTGGAACCTTATCTCCACTGGGTACAAACTAGAGTTCTCAAACTGAGGATGCCTTACCCTCGTCAGGAAGTTCTTCCGTTAAGGGACCCTGTCCTTTATTTTATGTCTGATACGGAAAAACTTCAGGTTACTCTCAACAGAGTTCAACAGGAGAAGAAGTCTTGGAAGAACAAATACCGTATTCTCAATATGGAGTGCAAGAAAATACAGCAACTGTTAAAAGAAAAAGATGCACTGATTGAGATTTTAGAGCAACATGCTGTAGAAAACCAAGATGACCAAAGAAATTTGCTCGCTCCTTTCACTTGGCAAAGGAATGACAACCCGACAACGGCTCGAGATCCCCGGTCAAAGAAAAGGAAAATACCAGAACCAACACTTAAGCTCTCTTCAGAGAGGACTCAGGATCCATTAGCTTAGACAATTCCTTTTTACCGCATTATGTAAATTACTGTATTTCCATTTCTGCAATCTTTGAATTCAATAAAACGGGGCTATCCCCACTATTTGATGTTTGCAATCCAATTGTCGAAGTTTATTTTGATTAAATAAAAAAAATTAATATAATCATTGCATATCATTCATCATTCTAACGTAGCGCATTCTTCTTACCTACGAATCTCACGTTTCTGTCTCGATTCTAGAGTCACTGTCTCATTCGTACAATACTCGGGCCAGTCAACAGAAAAAGATGGATAATCTTGAGGAAGAGAACAGAGAGTTGAGAGAAGAACTCGACGCTCTGAAAGGGGATTTAAGAAAGCTTCACAATGATATGCAAGCTCTGGCAGCAACTCAGATGCAACAACAACGGACTGTGACCTCAGAGATCACATCGACACCCATAGTGGAAAAGTATGATCCTCGATATACCATGCCTAAAGATCGTCCCTGGGGCATGCCACTCAACTATATCCCAGAAGGATATATTCCGCCGATCACGGAAGATCCGGAAACTGCAGCAGGAACCGCTGGGCCTGAAGGTTACAAACTTCGGGAAAGTTAAGATGCCAGGGGCATGACAGAAACTCGTGAAGGTTAAAAACTTTGGGAGAGGGAAGCACCAAGAGTCACTGCCATGATGACTATACCACCACCCGTGGTACACACTGTCCCGGAAGGGCAGATTCCACAGATACCGTCTGGTGGAAACGAAAGTATGGACGAGAGAATGAGGGAATTCCAGGAACAGTTCCTAGAAATGCAGAAAGAACTGCAAGCCATTCGCGGTCAGGATCTATTTGGAAAAGATGCCGCAGACCTTTGTTTGGTCCCCAATGTGAAAGTTCCGCACAAATTCAAAGTGCTCGAATTTGAAAAGTACAAGGGTAACTCTTACCCTCAAAGTCATTTGGTGATGTATGCTCGAAGGATGTCAACTCAGACAGAGAACCAACAGCTACTGATCCACTACTTCCAGGATAGTTTAACCGGTGCCACACTCAAATGGTACATGTGTTTAAACCGCACTAAGATCGTCACTTTCAGAGATCTTGGTGCTGCCTTTGTTCAACAATATAAGTATAACCTGGACATGGCACCGGACAGAGATCAACTCAGAGCCATGTCGCAGAAGGATAAGGAAACCTTTAAGGATTACGCTTAGAGATGGCATGAAATTGCCGCCCAGATTTGTCCACCTCTTGAGGAAAAGGATATGACAAAGATCTTCCTGAAAACCTTGAGCTCATTTTACTACGACAGAATGGTTGTCAGTGAGCCTAATGACTTCACTGAGATGGTGGGCATGGGAGTTCGTCTGGAGGAAGCAGTCCGAGAAGGACGTTTAGTTAAAGATGCTGGATCATCCAGCAGTACCAAAAGATACGGTAGTACTCTCCCTAAGAAAAAAGAGCAAGATATTGGTAATATCTCTCTCGGAAAGCAAAGGCGCGGTACCAACCAGTAGCAGTTGTAACTCTTGCTATCAACCCTGCGCCTGTTCCTAGGTATCAACCTTTGAGCAACCAAATCAACAACAATATCAGCAAAGGACACAACAACCTCTTCAGTAGGCTCGTCCTCCGTACAACAACAACCGTACAACACGATCACCAGGGTTCGACCCTATACCAATGTTGTACGCAGAACTGTTTCCATTATTAATGGTCAAGGGGCATGTCCAAACTAGGGCTCCTCTTACAGTACCAGAGAATCCACCTTTTTGGTTCAAAGCGGATCAGACTTGCCCTTACCACCAAGGAGGACCGGGGCATAACATAGAAAACTGTATCAGCTTCAAATCCGATGTACAGAAGCTTGTTAGGAATGGGGTCTTATCCTTCAAGGATACAAATCCAAACGTTCAGAAGAACCCGTTGCCTCAACACGAGAAAGCTGCGGTAAATTTGATAGAGGGAGAATCTAACCACATCTATCAAATTCATGATGTACTCTTGTTAAGGGCCAACCTGGTCAAAATGCATCGCAGACAGAGTGGATATGGGCATGTACCATCTCATAACTATCACTAGTTTGATATCAGCTCTAAAAATAATCAAGGATGTTCTGTTGTGCAATCAACTCTACATGAACAGTTGGGTCTCAGATGGATCCAGGATCACCGAATCCGTGAGGTCAACATGACTTATACGAATTCCAACGTCATTCAGAACCACGACATCCGTGCAATGAATGTCAACTTGGTGGCAATGCACTCAAGGCAAAGCCAACATCATAATCTGCCACCACACGACTATGATTTCTGTCCTATTTGCTCGGTAAATAATCAGGGATGCTCTTTTGTACAAGAGGCCCTCCAGCGTCAGATGGATCTTGGATGGATTCAGGATTACCGTGATAGAAATCAGTATCAAGTGAATATGATTCAAATCTTTGATATTCGCTTGATGAATACCAGCTTGGTGGAGTTACATACTAAGCAGGTCCAGCTCGATTTTCTGACTTCGCATAATTATCAAAATTGTAAGGGATGTCGTGAGAACGACCAAGGATGCGCTCTCGTTCAAAGAACTTTGCAACACTTGTTAAACCATTGGTGGCTTCCGATGTATTTAGACGAAGACACACAACAAGTCAGTATGATTAATGAGAACCCTACTAGGCATCAAAGTCTGGATGTTCGATCAATGGGAATAGATCTAGTGAGGTTACACTGCATACAAAGCGGACGTGGCTAGGTGCCACCACATAAATATGAGCACTGTAGAGTTTGCTCTGAAGATAATAAAGGATGTTACCTCGTGCGAGCAGCCCTTCAGAGTCAGTTGGACCACAAAGAGATTCGACCGTGTCCAAATTCTGGGTCAATCAACTTGATGCCAGACTATTTTGCTGATCGAATCAAGGACATTGTCATAATCTCTGATCATGAGAGGACCAAAGATGTTTGTACCATCATCCCTTTACTGGAAGAATCGAAAGTTCCCAACCAGGAACTGATTGAAATTACTTATAATGGTCAGAAGAATCAGAAGGCTCATTTGGTTATCTACCTGCAGGGACCATTACCGTATGAATCAACTAAGGTTATCCCTTACAAATACGGTGCAACAACAATTGAGAATGGAAAGGAAATTCCATTACCCTCTGTCGTGAATATTGCAGACATCATTCGAGTAACACGGAGCAGTTGAATCTTCAACCAAGGAGTTGGAGAACCTACCAGAGAAAAGGAACCTCAGACGAAAATTCTTGATCAACCAGTCAGCCAATCCTTCAATCCCGACCTTTCAAAGAACAACGATGAGATGTTGAAGCTCATCCAGAAGAGTGAATACAACATTGTTGATCAGCTGTTGCAAACTCCTTCAAAAATCTCAGTGCTATCACTTTTACTCGGTTCCGAAGCTAACAGGGAGGCTCTAGAGAAAGTCTTAGAGCAAGCCTTTGTGGAACAAGATGTGTCAATAAGACAATTTGACAACATCATCTCCAACATCACTTCCTGTAACAACTTGGGATTTAGTGATGAGGAACTGTCGGAAGAGGGCCCAAGTCATAACATGGCACTCAATATTACAGTCAACTACCAGGACGATGCTTTAGCCGGCGTACTGGTAGACACCGGATGAGCTCTAAACGTGATGCCAAAGTCCACTCTAATGCGACTATCATTTAAAGGATCCCTGGTGAGAGGTAGTGAGGTCATCGCCAAAGTATTTGACGGGTCCCAGAAAATAGTTATCGGCGAAGTCGACCTTCCCATAACTATCGGTCCTCATACATTCCAAGTCACTTTCCAGGTCATTGGCATCCGGGCAGCATACAGCTGCTTGTTAGGAAGACCTTGGATACACGAGGCTGGGGTAGTCACTTCGAAACTTCACCAGAAGCTGAAGTTCGTCAAGAATGACCAACTGGTCACAGTCAGCGGAGAGCAAGCCTTAATCGTGAGTAACTTATCGTCGTCCACTTGTGTAGAACTAGAGGAGGTTATTGGAACCCAGTTCCAAGCACTTTCGGTGAGCCACGACAACCAATCAGAAAGAGGAACGTCAATTTCCTCGTACAGAGATGCTCTCGAAGTGATTAAAAGTAACAATACCAAAGGATGGGGACAACTTGTCATTCCTACAGACAATAAGAAAAAGAAAGGTCTTGGTTTTTCTTCAAACTATACCCAGACTGCTATTAACGATGAAAGTCTTCATCCCATTCAGGACTTCTTCCACAGTGGAGGTTTCCTTCACCCAGTGTCTCAAGAAGTACATACCATCAACGAGGGAGATTCCTCCGATACAGATGAGGAACGGAAGTCCTATCTTAACGAGGACGGTTATATGTCTCAGGAAGAGGTGCCTACCCCATTTTGTTTTCCGAAACAAAGTCTGAGATTTATACCGAGTCAGATGTCAAAATGATATATAGAGATTATGATCCGGAAGGATGGCGTGCTCCACCAAACTCATTAGAGGAGGACACCCTGATGAAAGATAACTTTGTCCACGACTATTATGGCCCAATGGATGGCCTGCCTATCTGGCAGCCGTACCCAGGAGACTCAGGACAAAAGAGTTAGCCAAACGATGCATATCAGCTGAGCAACATTGAAAAGAATACCTATGTCCCCACCATGTCTGGGATCAATACTCAGGGAATTCATAAAATATCTAGCACGACGATGAATTTGCAAAGCTTTCCAGACTAGAGTTCATCAACTACGCTTTTCCTAAGGTCAACGTCATCGAAAGAGATGACTCCTCCAGTTCCAAAGAAGTGTGGGACACCCTGGGACAACCGAGTGGCAAATTTGACTTCCTGGTCAAGTACACCGCTCCTCAAAGCTCTCGTATTAGGCTCGAAGACATCCAGTCAACTGGATAGGGAGATATACCTGAGAGTACAGACACTGTGCAAAATACAACAAAAGAATCCTCCTACGACAACTCTGCCTGGGAGACAGATTCCAATGATCATGCTCCACCAGAAATCAACGTCATTTCTGAAGACAAATCAAGAAATAAAGTACCATACTTTATGATTCACCGAGGAGTTCGCCGCCAATGGGTTGCAGTCAATGTTCCAAAAGTTGTTCATAAGTCTAAGTAATTGTCATCTTTATCTTAACCTTTCACCTTGCCCAGGTGAAACAGATGTTTTGATAGGGCTCACTTTCTATAAATGTCTCTCTTTGCTTCACCCAAAGCGACTGAGTTTTGTTTTATAGGGCTGTAGTTTTAAGAATCGACAAGATCATAAATAAAATAAACGTTGTTCTGTAATTTCCGCATTTATTGCTGTTTTCTCTTTTTGCTTTTTCAGAAAATGGTAATCCTAAAAAATATCTCAAATAATAAAAATAAGCAATTATCAGAAAATACACTGCACACACTCTTGCATTCTCTCTATCTCTTCTAAAACAAATCATCACGTCATGCAGATTGCTTGTTTTAAACCCCATTGAAACATATGATCCAATGCCTTCTCCCAACTTTGAATTCCCGGTATTTGAGGCTGAAGAAGAAGATGACGAAGAAATTCCAGAGGAGATCTCCCGATTACTCAGACAAGAGGAAAGGTCCATTAAACCTTACAAAGAGCCGTTGGAAATGGTCGACTTGGGTTTAGAGGAAGAGAGAAAAGAGGTCAAGATTGGGGCACTGCTCAGTCCAACTGTCAAAGAAAGTTTGACAAAGCTTCTCAAAAAGTTTCCCGATGTGTTTGCTTGGTCCTATCAGGATATGCCAGGGTTGGATACTAGCATCGTGGAACATCATCTACCGTTAAGATTAGAATATCCGCCAGTAAAACAGAGGTTGAGATGGACTCATCCAGACATGGCCATCAAAATCAAAGAGGAAGTACAGAAATAGATTGGCGCGGGTTTCCTCGCCACATCAGAGTATCCTCAATGGCTAGCCAACATAGTACCAGTTCCGAAAAAGGACGGAAAGATCAGAATGTGTGTAGACTATAGGGATCTGAACAAAGCCAGTCCAAAGGATGACTTTCCCTTACCGCACATAGACATGTTGGTAGACAGTACAACAAAGTTCAAAGTCTTCTCCTTCATGGATGGATTCTCGGGCTATAATCAGATAAAAATGGCGCTGGAAGACATGGAGAAAACTTCATTCATCACCCTATGGGGCACCTTTTGTTACAAGGTAATGCTGTTCGATTTGAAGAACACCGGGGCAACCTATCAAAGGGCCATGAATACTCTGTTCCATGACATGATACAGAAAGAGATCGAAGTGTATGTCGATGATATGATTGCCAAATCTAAAACAGAAGAGGAATATGTGACCCACCTATCAAAGTTATTTGAGCGGTTGAGAAAGTATAAACTCCGCTTGAATCCTAACAAATGCACATTCGGTGTCCGTTCAGGGAAACTACTGGGATTCATCGTCAGCCAGAAAGGAATTGAGGTTGATCCTGACAAGGTCAAGGCCATTCAAGAAATGCCTTCTCCAAAAACTGAAAAACAAGTCAGGGGATTCCTGGGACGTTTGAACTACATTTCCAGATTTATATTCCTCATGATCACGACATTTGCGCCGATCTTCAAACTACTCAAAAAGAATCAGGACTGCGTTTGGACAGAAGATTACCAAACCGCCTTCAACAGTATCATGGAATACTTGTTGAACCCACCTATTCTATCACCTCCAGTGGAAGGAAGACCACTGATCATTTACTTAACAGTCTTGGAGGACTCCATGGGTTGTGTACTTGGCCAACAAGGCGAAACAAAAAGGAAAGAGTCTGTAATTTACTATTTGAGCAAGAAGTTCACTGACTGCGAGACTCGGTACACTATGCTTGAGAAAACTTGTTGTGCTTTGACTTGGGCAGCCAAACGTCTCCGCCAGTATATGATTCGTCACACTACTTGGTTAATCTCTGAGATGGATCCAATCAAGTACGTCTTTGAAAAGCCTGCTCTCACAGGAAGGATTGCCCGTTGGCAGATGTTGTTATCAGAATATGACATCGAGTACCATGCTCAGAAAGTCGTCAAAGGGAGTATTTTAGTCAATCATTTGGCTCATCAACCGATTGACGATCAGGAATCAGTCGGGTTTGACTTCCCAGACGAAGATGTCATGTATTTGAAAATGAAAGATTGCGATGAACCGCTACCCAGTGAAGGGCCAGAACCAGGTTCCCAATGGGGACTTATCTTTGACGGAGATGTCAATCATTATGGAAATGGAATTGGGGCAATCATTATAACACCTCAGGGTACCCATATTCCTTTCACCGCTCGACTGACATTCAAGTGTACAAACAACGAGGTCGAATACGAAGCTTGTATCATAGGTCTCGAAGAAGGGATCGACTTAAGTATCAAGAACTTGGACGTATATGGCGACTCAGCCCTGGTTGTCAATCAGATCAAAAGAGATTGGAACACATACCAATCAGGACTGATTCCTTACAAAGATTATGCGAGAATGTTGTTACCATTCTTCAACAGAATCGAGTGTCACCATATCCCTCATGAAGAGAATCACATGGCTGATGCATTAGCCACTCTCTCTTCCATGATTAGTGTAGGTCAATGGAATGACATACCTAAGATTGACATAATGCGCCTTGAACGGCCCGCTTACATCTTCACGATCGAAGCAATCATATACGATAAACCTTGGTATCACGATATCAAATGCTTCCTTCAGAAACAAGAGTACCCACCTGGGGCATTAAGAAAGGACAGAAAGACCCTCAGAAGGCTAGCAGGCAGGTTCTTTCTGAGCGGTGATACACTCTATAAGAGGAACTTTAACATGGCCTTGCTCCGATGCGTAGACAGACCAGAAGCGAACATGCTGATAAAAGGAATTCACGAAGGATCCTTTGGCACTCATGCCAACGGACACACAATGGCGAGAAAAATTCTAAGAGCAGGGTACAACTGGTTGACCATGGAATCTGATTGCCACAAGTACATGAGGAAGTGTCACAAGTGTCAGATATACTCAGATAAAATCCATGTGCCGCCAACGCTTCTCAAAGTTCTTTCTTCCCCATGGCCTTTTTCCATATGGAGAATCAACATGATTGGCATGATCGAACCCAAGGCTTCGAACGGACATCGGTTCATCCAAGATGAACGGAGCGATAGAAGTGGCTAACAAGAACATCAAGAAGATTGTTCAGAATATGGTTGTAACCTACAAAGACTGGCACGAGATGTTACCTTTTGCTCTTCATGGTTATCGCACATCTATCTGCACTTCAACAAGGGCAACCCCTTTCTCTCTAGTATATGGCATGAAGGCAGTGCTTCCCATAGAGGTAGAGATTCCATCAATCTGGGTATTGATGGAAGCTAAGCTAACAGAAGCTGAATAGTGTCAAAGTCGACACGACGAACTGAATCTGATCGAAGAAAAACGAATAGCGGCACTATGCCATGGTCAGTTGTATCAACAAAGAATGAAGAAGGCGTTTGACAAAAAGGTTCGACCTCGCGTCTTCAGAAAAGGAGACCTTGTGCTCAAAAAGATACAATCATTTCTCACTGATTCCCGAGGCAAACGGACTCCGAATTACGACGGCCTCTATGTGGTCAAGAAAGCTTTCTCAGGCGGTGCCTTGAGACTCGCAACCATGGATGGAGAAGAATTTTCCTATCCCACAAATGTTGACGTAGTCAAGATATACTTCACCTAAATAAAAAAAAATGTCTCGGTGGATTGGAAACCCGAAAGGGTGGTCCAAGCAAAAATTAGAGACATAATCAAAAATTATCCCAGTGGATTGGAAATCTCAAAGTACAATCTAGGCAAAAGTTAGGGATAATGGAAAGTAACTACGTCCAACAAAGAGGCAAATCCCCCAGTAGCAGTCATGTCATCCATCAGGAAAATTCTAGTCAAGGTCATCTTCGACAGAAGCTCAGGATGTCCAGAATTCGAAGTTGGTAGAAGGATAATGGTCGTTATGTTTCAATGCAGCCCTTTTCCCTTAAATTACCATTTTCTAAACTTTGTAAATACTCCATGGAATCACGCGCTCGGCTGATTTCCATCCTATCAATAAAATTTGAGCTTTAGTGCTTTTGTTTATAATTCTCATTTGTTTTAGCTTTACAGAACGACATTTTAGTTTGATCAACGATTCTTGAAATAAAATAAAACGAATTTACTTGTCAACTTTTTCTGCTTTTAAAATAGAGATGGCAATTTCTTTTGACTGTTGAACATCGAAAGAATATCGATCGCTACTCCAGAAGTAATCGAGCTTCAAAGTGCAGAATCAAAGTACTCCTTCTAAACCAGTGCACCTGAATGAAGGATCAGTTGTGTTAGATGTGAATATTCCGTCCGACATCCCCGACATAGTTCTTACCTCCTAAGCCCGACCAACGGTTGTTCCCCACAGGGACTATCTCTCCTAAGCAAGGCAGAATTACTACTTTTGGACCATTGATACTTTTCATCCCCTGCAGTGGCCGATGTAGCGCGATTTTTGTGGTTTCGAATCACTATCGCTTTGGTACTATAGTTCGATTCATTTTTTATCCTGTGAAGCTGATTAAGGAATGGAAATAGATGTCTCAAATTAACCCTGCTTGCATACTGAGCTTAAACAGATGACTGTTGGTTTACAGATGCTATCAAAATAGGGGGGTCCGTCTTAGGTTATTTTGCTTAAAAATACAGTATCTGGACTATTTGTGAGGCTTTTCGTGAGGTATTAGGTCTTATGCTTTTTTATTGATGTATGGAGGTACTGGACTTTGAGTTTTTGATTAGTATGCTCGCTAAGATTTTGCAATCTTATGCCTACGTATTCCCGTTTACGAAACAGGGAAATCAGAGCGATCGTAGTTCCCTCCTATTTTAAGGGAGGAAAAAGATGTTTTGGTGTCTTGTTCAAAGCCCAAGATTGAAGCTAAAAGGATATTTGTATCTTGTTCAAAGCTCAAGATATGAAGTCGAAGGGTTTTTTGTGTCTTTTTTAAAGCCCAAGATTGAAGCTAAAAGGGTTTGACTAAGAGAAAACTTGTCATCTCTAAAGAGGAACTATTGATGTTCGTATCCATTGATTAAAGCACAAGTTTGATGCTAAAAGGTTAATTGACTCAACCGGGGATTTCTCTATATGAAGCCTAAGAGGAGGCTATTGACCCAACAAGAGGGTGTTTATTATTTGTCTCGTACGAAGCCCGAGATAGAGGCTAAAAGGGTTGACTCAACAAGAGAGTACTAACAAGTGACTGACTTAACAAGAGAGTGCTTTTATATGTTTTGTACGAAGCCCAAGATGGAGGCTAAAAATGTTTGACTCAACAAGAGAGTACTTTTATCTATCTTATGTGAAGCCCAAGACGGAGGCTAAAAAAGGTTGACTCAACAAGAGAGTCGGACAAGTTGATTGACTTAACAAAAGAGTCTTTTATACTCAACAAGAGAGTGATTTGTCGTCTCGTACGAAGCCCGAGATAGAGGCTAAAAGGAAATTGACTTAACAAGAGATTCTTAAAAAGTGATGGACTAAACAAGAGAGTCTGAAAAGGTTAACTCCGCTAGGGGGAATCATTGTATAAAGCCCAAGAGGAGGTTGTACTTCTGCCGGGGATTCTTGAGATCCCGAGGCAGGTCCAAGGGGGGAATCAATCCTTGCAGGGGAATGCAAAAGGAATTAATAGATCAGAAACCTTGAGGCTCTGGTTTGAGATAGTGTTATCTAACCCGGGTTGGGGAATTTTGGGAGAAAGACGGGGTTTAAGAACCCGCAAAGTTCTAACTCGGCTGGAGATTAATCTAGAATCTGGGGTTTCTCCTATGTTTAAAAGGTGCTTGCGAATGTCTTCGAGACTCAAGGGGATTAGACTGTCCAAGTCTACTGGTGGAGTTTTATCTTTTGTATGATCCCCAAGAGGAGGCCGACTCGTTTAAGGGATGAGTATCATCCCTAAAATTGGTCTGAAGGTTTTAACTCCTTTTAGAAAGACAGCTCTAATGAAGGATGACTAAGTTCTGTCCTATACCTTTAGGAGGTCGTGAAGGTCCTTGTACGAAGCCCAAGAGAAGGCATGAGAAATTTTAAGAAGCCAAAGGGTCCTTGTACAACGCCCAAGAGGAGGTGGGGATGCTTTTAGGAAGCCTGTGGGTCCCCAAACCACGAGAAGTTCAAGAAATACAATTCACAGAGAAGAGATCATTCTAGGAAAGTTTAAGAATTTGGAAGAAACTCAAGAGATGCTATTCACGGAGAATATATCAACTTTGGGGAGTAGAGTTTCTTTGACAATTTCTAAGGGTGACAGTCTGAGAAAAGGTTCACCGAGAATACTGCCTTTCTCTTTGTTCCATATTGTTTAACCCCAAGAGAAGTGAAGATTGTATCTGGAATCCTATGGGGATCTAGTTTTGTTTGTATTCGAGAGTGACCAACAGGGTTTGCCTAGTTCTAGACGTAGTTACCGGGGAAAACTCTAAGGAACTGGCTCAGTTTCTGATATAAACTTCCCCTCGATCCCACTTTCTTACCAAGGAAATGGTCTCAGTTTCCGATATAAACTTCCCCTTGATCCTGGCCTCTTATCAAGGAACTAGTCTCATTTTCTTTTGTCAATAAACTTTATTGACAAGGGACGCTATTCGTAGCGGTTTTTCCTCAAACTTCTCGCCGAATTTTCCTGGAGAGATGCCATTTGACGGAAAAAATCTTGATGTCAGACTTGCTGGGTAACCCATCCGTCTGAGCTGTAGAGGTGTATAAACTTCTCTGGTTGGAGACGCCATTTGTCTGCTCTACTGGGGAAAACAAGTCTCTTGAGAGACTGCTTCCTGCTTGGGGATATTACATCATACTTTTCTTCGAGACCTTCTCGGAGAAATGCCATACAATGTTCCCCAATTTTGAGGTGCTGATGACTTCAGGGACATTGCTTTTCTGGAGAGTAGAACCACTATGTTGCTGAGAGTCTTTAGTTGCGAGGCTCTCTCTGGGATTTTCCTTAATCTGGGAAAGAAAATATGTCATCTTCAATGGAGAAGAGTGACGTTTGTCGAGAGTTTTCTTGTTTTTCAGAGGTTTAAGTTATCAAAGTGGTCAAGGGCCTTCTCCATCCCAGAAATACACTAGAGGAGAGATTGCTCGGATGAGGCGTTTCCTGACCAGGGAATAACTGACAACTCGATTGAGAAGACTTTTACCACTGGGGGATAAGACCGACTAGAGTGATAGTGATGCAATATGAATATGAATGTAAATCAATAATGCATGATGTATGTATGTATATGCTGACAAAACTGACGCGACATGCAGACTAGTGGATGAACACGACTGGATACTCGGCCACTGCAGGGAATGAAAAGTATCACTGGTTCAAGATAGAAATTATACCTTGCTTAGGAGGGAGATGGTTCCTGCGGGGAACACCGTTGATCGGGCTTAGGAGATAAGAACTCTGCCGAGGGGTGTCAGATGAACCATGGTCTCTGACATAGTTGTTCCTTCATTCAGGCGTGCTGGTTTAGAAGGAGTACTTTGATTCTGTATTTTGAAGCTCGATTACTTCTGGAGTAGCGATCGATGTTCTTTCGATGTTCAACAGTCAAAAGAAATTGCCATCTTTATTTTAAAAGCGGGAAACAAGTTTGACAAGTAAATTCATTTTTGTTTTATTTCAAGAATCGTTAATCATGTTAAAACATCGTTCTGTAAAGCTAAAACAAATAACAAGGGCTCAAATTTTATTGATAGGATGGAAATCAGCCAAGCGCGTGATTCCATGGAGTATTTAAAAAGTTTAGAAAATGGTAATTTAAGGGAAAAGGGCTACATTGAAACATAAAGACCACTATCCTTCTACCAACTTTGAATTCTGGACATCCTGAGCTTCCGTCAAAGACGACCTTGACTGGAGCCTTTCCTAATGGATGGCATCACTGCTACGGAGCTGAACTAATCAGACGTAGTTACTTGCCATGAATCCCTAACTTTTGCCTGGATTGTACTTTGAGATTTCCAATCCATCGGGATGATTTTTGATTATGTCTCTAATTTGCCTGGACCGCCCTTTCGGGTTTTCAATCCACCGAGACATTTTTTTTATTTTTTTTATTTTTTTATTTAGGCGAAGTATTTCTTGACTACGTCAACATTCGTGGGATAGGAAAATTCTTCTCCATCCATGGTTGCGAGTCTCAAGGCACCGCCTGAGAAAGTTTTCTTGACCACATAGGGGCCGTCATAATTCGAAGTCCATTTGCCCCAGGAATCAGTGAGAAATGATTGTATCTTCTTGAGCACAAGGTCTCCTTTTCTGAAGACGCGAGGTCGAACCTTTTTGTCAAACACTTTCTTCATTCTTTGTTGATACAACTGACCATGGCATAGTGCCGTCATTCGCTTCTCTTCGATCAGATTCAGTTCTTCGTGTCTACTTTGACACCATTCAGCTTCTGTTAGCTTAGCTTCCATCAATACCCGGATTGATGGGATCTCTACTTCTATGGGGAGCACTGCCTCCATGCCATATACTAGAAAGAAAGGGGTTGCCCCTGTTGAAAGTACGGACAGATGTGCGATAACCGTGAAGAGCAAAGGGTAACATCTCGTGCCAATCTTTGTTGGTTACAACCATCTTTTGAACAATCCTCTTGATGTTCTTGTTAGCCGCTTCTACCGCTCCGTTCATCTTGGGTCAGTAGGGAGACGAGTTATGGTGTTCGATCTTGAACTCAGCGCACAACTCCTTCATCATCTTGTTGTTCAAGTTAGATCCATTATCATTAATGATCTGGCTTGGAACACCATAACGGCAAATGATATTGTTTTTGATAAATCAGACCACCACTTGTCGGGTTACATTGGTGTATGACGCTGCTTCGACCCACTTGGTGAAGTAATCAATGGCTACTAGGATGAACCGATGTCCGTTCGAAGCCTTGAGTTCGATCATACCAATCATGTCGATTCCCCATATAGAAAATGGCCATGGGGATGAAAGAACTTTGAGAAGTGTTGGCGGTACATGGATTTTATCTGAGTATATCTGGCACTTATGACACTTCCTCGTGTACTTGTAGCTGTCGAATTCCATGGTCAACCAATAGTACCTTGCTCTCAAAATTTTTCTCGCCATTGTGTGTCTGTTGGCATGGGTGCCAAAGGATCCTTCATGAATTTCTTTTATCAACATGTTTGCTTCTGGTCTGTCTACGCATCAGAGCAAGACCATGTCAAAGTTTCTCTTATAGAGTGTATCGCTGCTCAGAAAGAAGTTGTCTGCCAACCTTCTAAGTGTCTTTCTGTCCTTTCTGGATGCCTCAGGTGGATACTCTTGTTTCTGAAGGAAGCATTTGATATCGTGTTACCAAGGTTTATCGTCCATGATTGCTTCGATCGCAAAGATGTAGGCGGGCCGTTCACGGCGCATTATGTCAATCTTAGGTATGTCATTCCATTGACCTACACTAATTATGGAAGAGAGAGTGGCTAATGCATCAGCCATGTGATTCTCTTCACGAGGGATGTGATGAAACTCGATCCTGTTGAAGAATGGTAACAACCTTCTCGCGTAATCTTTGTAAGGGATCAGTCCTGATTGGTATGTGTTACAATCTTCTTTGATCTGATTGATAACCAGGGCTGAATTGCCATATACATCCAAGTTCTTGATCCTTATGTCGATCGCTTCTTCGAGACCCATGATACAAGCTTTGTATTCGGCCTCGTTGTTTGTGCACTTGAACGTAAGTTGGGAGGTGAAAGGAATGTGGGTACCCAGAAGTGTTACGATGATTTCCCTAATTCCATTTCTATAATGATTGACAGCTCTGTCAAAAATTAGTCCCCATTGGGAACCTGGTTCTAGCCCATCACTGGGTAGCGGTTCATCGCAGTCTTTCATATTTAAATACATGACATCTTCATCTGGGAAGTCGAACCCGATTGATTCCTGATCGTCAATCGATTCATAAGCCAAATGATCAGCTAAAATACTTCCTTTTATGGCTTTCTGAGCATGGTACTCGATGTTGTATTCTGATAACAACATCTGCCAACGGGTAATCCTTCCCGTGAGAGCAGGCTTTTCAAAGACATACTTGATTGGATCCATTTCGGAGATTAACCAAGTAGTGTGATGAATCATATACTGGCGAAGACGTTTGGCTGTCCAAGCCAGAGCACAGCAAGTTTTCTCAAGCATAGTGTACCGAGTTTCACAGTCGGTGAATTTCTTGCTCAAATAGTAAATGGCAGACTCTTTCCTTTTTGTTTCGTCTTGTTGGCCAAGTACACAACCCATAGAGTCTTCCAAGACTGTTAAATAGATGATCAGTGGTCTTTCTTCCACTGGAGGTGATAGAATCGGTGGATTCAACAAGTATTCCTTGATACTGTCGAAGGCGGTTTGGCAATCTTTTGTCCAAACACAATCCTGATTCTTTTTTAGTAATTTGAAAATCGGCGCGCACGTCGCGGTCATGAGGAATATAAATCTGGAAATGTAATTTAAACATCCCAGGAATCCCCTGACTTGTTTTTCAGTTTTTGGAGAAGGCATTTCTTGAATGGCCTTGACCTTGTCGGGATCAACCTCAATTCCTTTTTGGCTGACGATGAACCCTAAGAGTTTCCCTGAATGGACACCGAAGGTGCACTTGTTGGGATTCAAGCGGAGTTTATACTTCCTCAACCGCTCGAATAGTTTTGACAGGTGGTTCACATGCTCCTCTTCTATTTTAGATTTGGCAATCATGTCATCGACATATACCTTGATTTCTTTCTGTATCATGTCATGAAACAGAGTAGTCATGGCCTTTTGATAGGTTGCCCCGACGTTCTTCAAACCGAACGGAATTACCTTGTAACAAAAGGTGCCCCATGGGGTGATGAATGAAGTTTTCTCCATGTCTTCCGACGCCATTTTTATCTGATTATATCCCAAGAATCCATCCATGAAGGAGAAGACTTTGAACTTTGTTGTACTGTCTACCAGCATGTCTATGTGCGGTAAGGGAAAGTCATCCTTTGGACTTGCTTTGTTCAGATCCCTGTAGTTTACACACATTGTGACCTTTCCGTCCTTTTTCAGAACTGGTACTATGTTGTCTAGCCATTGAGGATATTCTGATGTAGCGAGGAAACCCACGTCATTCTACTTCTGTACTTCCTCTTTGATTTTGATGGCCATGTCCGGATGAGTCCGTCTTAGTCTTTGTTTTACCGGTGGACATTCTGATCTTAAATGTAGATGATGTTCCACGATGCTGGTATCCAACCTTGGCATGTCCTGGTAGGACCAAGCGAATACATCAGGAAATTCTTTGAGAAGCTTTATCAAACTTTCTTTGATAGTTGGACTGAGCTGTGCCCCAATCCTGACTTTTTTTCTCTCTTCCTTTGAACCCAAGTTGAGCGTTTCCAACGGCTCTTTGTAAGGTTCAATGGACCTTTCCTCTTGTCTGAGTAATTGGGAGATCTCTTCTGGAATTTCTTCGTCATCTTCTTCTTCAGCCTCAAATATCGGGAATTCAAAGTTGGGAGAAGGCATTGGATCGTATTTTTTAATGGGGTTTAAAACAAGCAATCTGCATAACGTGATGATTTGTTTTAGAACAGATAGAGAGAAATGCAAGAGTGCGTGCAGTGTATTTTCTGAAAACTGCTTGTTTTTATTATTTGAGTTGTTTTCTAGGATTACCATTTTCTGAAAAAGCGAAAAGAGAAAACAACAATAAATGCGGAAATTAAAGAACGACGTTATTTTATTTATGATTTTGTCGATTCTTGAAACTACAGCCCTATAAAACAAAACTCAATCGCTTTGGGCGAAGCGAAGAGGGACATTTACACAAAGTGAGCCCTATCAAAACATCCGTTTCACCTGGGCAGGGCGAAAGGTTAAGATAAAGACGGCGATTACTTCGACTTCTGAATAACTTTCGGAACGTTGACAGCAACCCATTGGTGGCGAACTCCTCGGTGAATCATAAAGTCTGGTACCTTCCTTCTGGATTTGTCTTCAGAAATAACGGTAATTTCTGGTGGAGCAGGATCGTTGGAATCTGTTTCCCAGGCAGAGTTGTCGTAGACGAACTCTTCTGTTGTATCTTGCATAGTGTTTTGACTCTCAGGTGGATCTCCTCATCCAGTGGGCTGGATGTCTTCGAGCCTAATACGAGAGCTTTCAGGAGCGGTGTACTTAACCAAGAAGTCATACTTGCCACTCGGTTGTCCTAGGGTGTCCCATATTTCCTTGGAACTGGAGGAGTCATCTCTCTCAATGACATTGACCTCGGGAAAAGCATAGTTAATGAACTCTAGTCCTGCAAGCTTGGCGAATTCATCGTCATGCTGGATATTTTCTGAATGCCCTGAGTGTTGATTCCATGACATGGTGGGGACGCAGGTATTCTTTTCAATGATGCTCAGCTGATTTTCATTGTTCGGCTTATTTTCTTGCCCTGAGTCTTCGGGGTACGGCTGCCAGATAGGCAGGCCATCGATCGGGCCATAATAGTCGTGGTTAAAGTAGTCTTTCATTAGAGTGTCTTCCTCTAATGAGTTTGGTGGAGCACGGCATCCTTCCGGATCACAATCTCCGTATATCGTTTTGACATCTGACCTTGGTACAAATCTTGGACTCTGTGCGGGATAGCAAAAGGGCGTAGGCACTCCTTCCTGAGACATATATCCATCCTCGTTAAGATAGGACTTCCACTCTTCATCTGTATTGGAGGAATCACCCTTGTTGATGGTATGTACTTCTTGAGATACTGGGTGGAGGAAACCTCCACTATGGAAGAAGTCCTGAATGGGATGAAAACTTCCATCGTTAGTAGCAGTCTGGGTACAGGTTGCAGAAAAACCAAGACCCTTCTTTGTTTTATTGTTAGTAGGAATGACAAGCTGTCTCCATCCCTTTGCATTGTTACTTTTGATCAACTCGAGAGCATCTTTGTACGAGGAGATCGATGTTCCTTTTTCTAATTGATTCTCATTGCTTACCGAAAGTACCTAGAACTGAGTTCTAACAACCTCCTCGGGTTTTACACAAGTGGACAATGAAAGGTTACTCACGATCAAGGCTTGTTCTCCACAGACCGTGACGAGTTGGTCATTCTTGACAAACTTCAGCTTCTGGTGAAGTGTTGAAGTGACTGCCCCAGCCTGGTGTATCCAAGGTCTTCCCAACAAACAGCTGTATGTTGCTCGGATGTCCATGACCTGGAAAGTGACTTGGAAAGTGTGAGGACCAATAGTTATGGGAAGGTCAACTTCGCCGATAACTATTTTTTGGGATCCGTTAAATGCTTTGACGACATCCTCACTGCCTCGCATCGGAGATCCTTTGAATGATAGTCGCATTAGAGTGGACTTCAGCATGACGTTGAAAGTCGATCCAGTGTCTACCAATATGATGGCTAAAGCATCGTCCTGGCAGTTGACTGTAATATTGAGCGGCTGTAGCGTGATTTTTTTGGTTTTGAATCACTATCGCTTTGGTACTACAGTTCAATTCATTTTTTATCCCGTGAAGCTGATTAAGGAAGGGAAATAGATGTCTCCAATTAACCCTACTTGCAAACTGATGTTGAACAGTCAAAACTGTTGGTTTACAGATGCTATCAAAATAGGGGGTTCTCCTTTAGGATTATTTGCTTAAAAACAGTGTCTAGGATATTGGTAAGGTGTTAGGTCTGATGCTTTTCGATTGATGTATGAAGGTACCGGATTTTGGGTTTTTGATTAGTATGCTCGCTAAGATTTTTGCAATCTTAAGCCTACGTATTCCCGAAATAGGGAAATCAGAGCGATCGTAGTTCCTCCTATTCTATGGGAGGAAAGAGATTGTTTTGGTGTCTTGTTCAAAGCCCAAGACATGAAGCTAAAGGTGGTTTGTATCTTGTTCAAAGCCCAAGATGTGAAGCTAAAGGGTTTTGGCTGAGAGAGAATTTGTCATCTCTAAAGAGGAGTTGTTGATGTTTGTATGCTGTGAGCAAGGCACAAATTTGATGCTAAAAAGTTGGTTGACTCAAACAGGGTTTTCTTTATACAAATCCTAAGAGGAGGCTAGAAGTTTGACTTTTCCAGAGGAAAATGTTCTTTCTGTCTTGTACAAAGCCCAAGATTGAGGCTAAAAGGGATTTTTGACTCCGTTGGGGAGAATGTATCTTGTATAAAGCCCAAGATGAAGACTGAAATGGTTTGACTCAATAAGAGAGTACTTTTATCTGTCCTGTATCAATCCCAAGACGGAGGCTAAAAAGGTTGACTCAACAAGAGAGTCTTGAACAAGTGATTGATTCAACAAAGAGTCTGGAGGTTGGTTGACTCAACAAGAGAGTCTTTTATACTCAACAAGAGAGTGATTTGTTGTCTCGTACGAAGCCTGAGATTGAGGCTAAAAGGAGATTGACTCAACAAGAGAGTCCTTTATACTTAACAAGAGAGTGTTTTATATGTCTTGTACAAAGCCCAAGACGGAGGCCAAAAGGGATTGACTCAACAAGAGAGTCTTTTATACTCAACAAGAGAGTGTTTTACTATCTCGTCTGAAGCCCGAGATTTGAGGCTAAAAGGAGATTGACTCAACAAGAGAGTCTTTTATACTCAACAAGAGAGTGTTTTTATATGTGTCTTATATGAAGCCCAAGACGGAGGCTAAAAGTGGTTGACTCAACAAGAGAGTCTTTTATACTCAACAAGAGAGTGGGTTTTTATATGTCTTGTACAAAGCCCAAGACGGAGGCTAAAGGTGGTTGACTCAACAAGAGAGTCTGAAAAGGTTAGCTCCGCTAGGGGGAATCATTTGTACAAAGCCCAAGAGGAGGCTAACTTACTGCTGAGGATTATTTAGATCCTGAAGCGGGTCCAAGTGTGGGGAACTCTCATGAGAGAGACCGGGTTTCAGAGTGATCGGTGCTTTTCCCTATGTTTGAAAGGAACTTGAGAATGTCTTTGAGACTCACGAGGTTTAGACTGTCAAAGTCTAGAGTTTTATCTTTTGTACAATGCCTAAGAGGAGGCGCGGGTATTAAAGGATGAGTATCAACCCTACAATGGCCGGAGTTTTTGACGCGGGAAAGCCTGCTCTAGCAAAGGATGACTAAGTTCTGTCTTATACCTTTAAGAGGTCGTCAGGGTCCTTGTATTAAGCCCAAGAGAAGGCATGAGAACTTCTAAGAAGCCGAAGGGTCCTTGTACAACGTCCAAGAGGAGGCGGGGATGCTTTTAGGAAGCCTGTGGGTCCCCAAACCAAGAGAAGTTCAAGAAGTGCAATTCACAGAGAAGAGATCATTCTAGGAAAGTTCGAGAATTTGGAAGAAACTCAAGAGATACCATTCACGGAGAAAAGATCATCTCTGGGGAGTTAGAGTTTCTTTGACAATTTCTAAGGGTGACAGTCTGAGAAAAGGTTCACCGAGAATACTTCCTTTCTGTTTGTTCCATATTGTTTAACCCCAAGAGAAGGGAAGACTGTATCTGGAATCCTACGGGGGATCTAGTTTTATTTGTATTTAAGAGTGACCAACAGGCTTTACCTAGTGCTAGACGTAGTCGCTGGAGAAAACTCTAAATAACTATACTAGTATTACATAGTGGATATGTGACAAGCATATAAAAGGATGTGAAAGAAGACTTACAGTGAAGCAGCCCCATAATACAGTTATATTTATGAAAGCGGTAAATGAAAGCGGATAAACACTTACCCGTTGTAGAGCTTCCATGATGTTTGGTTAGTTTTTTAACAAAGAAATTAAAGAAATTTTTTATAACAACATATATTTGAATTCAAAGTCAAAGGAGAAAGTGCTTTGAAAAGATTGTTGGGGCTTACAGCTCAAGGAGAGGCCCAAGTTTTAACGATGATCGCACCGTTGTTTTGAAAACTCTACAGAGGGACTTATACAATATGTGAGGCCCACACCATTTTGGTTTCAAAAAAAGGGTTGGGTCTTACACTCTATTAGAGGCCCAAATATTTATTTTTGTACAAGAGATGGGACTTACAGCTCAAGAGAAGCCCAGGGTTATCTATTTGTAAACGGCGATCGCCGAGGTTTTTGAAATTACAGCGGGACTTATACAATGACTGAGGCCCAAAAAGTGGTGTATTTACAAAGGGGTTGGGTCTTACACTCTAATAGAGGCCCAAAGAGTTTGAAAATGAATAAAGATGGGTCTTATAGCTCAAGGAGAAGCCCAAAGATTTTTTGTTAAAAAGGCGACGATCGTGCCGAACTTTTTGACGGTATCAGGACTTATACAATACACTGAGGCCCAAATTATTTTGGTTTTCAAGAGGGGTTGGGTCTTACTCTCTATTAGAGGCCCAAAGAAATTTAAAGAAAAGAAATGGGGGCTTATAACACGAGGGTAAGGCCAGATGATTTGATTTTTGAACTGGCAATCGTGCCGAGATTTTTCTTTTAACGCAAAGGGACTTATACAATATCTGAGGCCCAAAATGGTTTTGGTTAAAAGGGGATTGGATCTTACACTCTATTAGAGGCCCAAAGTGTTTGAAAATTGTTTGTTTAGGGTGATCAAAATCAAAACCCTAAATTAATTTCAAAAAGGATTTTAATTAAATAAAAATTTAATTAAAATGATCAAAATTATCAAACATGTGTGAAAAACAAGTTGTGATCTTGGATTAATGTTTGAAAAATCATGTTTATATCCACAAAATACTTGGAAACCAATTAAATTTGGAAAATCAAGGAGGAAACAATATTTTAAATGTTAAGAAACAAATAAAAGATTAATTCTTTGCAAAAATATCAAGTATATGAAATAAATTATATTTTTGGGAATTTTTGGCAAAATAAAATATTTTAACATTTTTGTGAATTATTAAAAAAAGAATCAACTCAAAATCATTAAAACTCAGAGAGAAATTAATTTTTGAATCATTTAAATAAAATCACAAAATTCAAATATTTGAATTTGTGAAAAAGGCGCCAAGAACATGGCAAGAACACGCGCTACCCCTCTGTTTCTGTAGATTTGCATTTTCTCATCAATCTCACTGAATACTTGATGAAATCATGCAATCTACATATCAGTCTACTCGTTTTCACCTCACGATCATGTTTATGGTCTTTAATTTCATTTCTTTTAAGCATGGAATAAGAAATCAAAGAGAAACCTCAAGAACCTTAGATTCTGCATGAAGGCTCATAAATTCCACACACGATTCATACAAAGCAATTAATTGAGGGGAAACATTCCATACATGATTATGAACATATGGCAAAATTATTGTGCGAGGAAATATGCATGAATCATGAGATGCCCAAGTTGAGGCTTACCTCTTGCAACAGGTGATCGTGTTTTGTGTTGGAGGTGTTACACCTAGGTTCCAATGATGTGGATAGCTCCCCTAGGTGCCAAGTGATGTGCCTGAATGCTTGGAATGGTTTGGAACAAGCTGGAACTGAAGATGGTACCCCAACTGCAAGTCTGCTAAAAGCTTGAGCAGTTGGATGGTGATTTTGAGAAATCAGTGTTCCAAGTGTTGTTTAAGTGTTTGGATCACTTCTATATGATGTTTATGAGATGTGTGTGTGATTGGTTTGGTTGGAATAGCTCTCAAACTCAAAACCCGATAGTGACTTGCTTTGAAAGGAAAATTTGGAAGTGAGAAGGTGATTTTGAGGAAAGCATATGTTTGATGGCTTTGGTGTACTTAAACTGAGCACAAATGAGCTCTATTTATAATAGAGCAAGTTTGTTTTTCAAGGAATAGGGAATGGCAACTGCAGCAGAGGTTTGGCAAATGTTGATCAATAGGAATCCAAGTCTCCTCTAGCCATTGACTAGAGGTTAGAGCACAGGCTGCTGGTTCCCTAGTTCAGAGACCATCCTTGACTCATTCAGTTGGAAATGGCTCAGTTCATGCCACCTTGGTGCATCCATTGAATGCTCCAAAACAAAATTGGAGTCTTGTCCCCTCTTTAGGTTTATTTAGGTTTGGCATGCTGTTTTTAGTTCCAAAGACTTTGGAGGCTTTGAGATCAGATCATCCCCTTGGATTTGATCCTTAGATGTGTCCAAAGTGACGACAAGGCTTGGAATTATCTGATCTTGCCAAATCGAGCAAAAGTGCAAAATTCTGCATTGCCATGACAGTTGCAGCAAGACATGTTGCAGTTGTCATAACTCTTAGCCCAAGTGGAATTTCATGGGGTTCTTGGCCATTTTGGAAAGCTCTCATATGATACAACATATGTGTCATCATAGTTTGTCTTGATACTTTTTGGATCCAAGTGAAAAATTCCCTTACATTTTGGAAAAAGTGAAACAGATTCTGACTTAGTGAAAATTTCACTAAGTGTTGGAAAAAGTGACATTTCATGTTTTCAGCCATTTTGATCCAACCATAACTCAAAATCCATGATGAATTGGAATGAGGTGTAGTTGACACTTTTAAATTATGCCATGAGAGCTACAAATCCATCTTTGGATCAGCCCAAATGGTTGCTTGGATCTCAAGTTATGATCCTTGGAAGTTGGTACCCTAGCCACTTTGTTCCATAACTTAGAAAATTTCTAAGTTTTTTATGGTTACCCCTTTTACAAGTTATCCCACTTTTTTTGGTTTTTCTTGATGAATAATGATTTCAATCACACATTAACATCATTTTAGGGTTAGGGAACCATAATTGATAAAAAAAATCAAAAAGTCAAACTTTGACTTTTGGGCACAGTTGACTTTTTATCAAATGAATTCCAAACTGTGCGATCCTCTATGAAATCAAGTCCTTGACCTAAATCAAACTTGATGGATTGATTTCATAGGTTTTATAGGGTGTATTGAATCATGTCCCAGGGTTTGGGAGCATGTACTGGTCAAAAGTCAAAGGCACAGTTGACTTTTCTCGCGAAACCCTAACTGTGGTCCTGATGAACTTGAAACTTGTGAATCAAGCTTCTTGAATAAATCCATTGTTGAAAATGGATCAAGGTAGTTTGTTAGAGACCCTCAAATCATGTCTTGAGGTCTTGGCTCATGTTTTGTCCCAAAAGTCAACTTAGGGGTGAATTAGGTCAAGAAACCCTAATTCCTGATTTTTTTTGGTGAATGCATCCCCTAAGGCTAAATTGACTTGATGATTGGGTTTTTATGATGTCCCTTAGGGTATTTTAGGTTGTGCTTTGAAGCATTGGCTCATGCCCAGAGGAAAAGTTCCATCTGGAGGCCCTGGTTGACCAAAACCCTAATTTGGTGACACTAGCGATCTTGAGGCTCGATCCACTTGGAATGTTGCGCCTGGTGCTTGATTCTTGATGTGGGGGTCCTATTGATCCATTGTGGATGTTGGAGAGGCTTAGACAAGTTGAAGATCATGTCATTCCTTGATTGATCCTTTGTCTAAGAGCTATGAGAGGGCTTGAAACCCTAACTCTTAGTTGTAGGGAATGCTCAACAATTCTTGAGAAGATTGATGAGGCATAAAGGTACATCCATATTGTGATGATAATTTGCACAATGATGGGAAATCTTAGTGGTCAAAATTTGGGGTATGACAACGCCATGTTGTGACTTTTGCCTTCTTTTGGCAATTCCTCATCACTGAACCCTAAGTTGTTGCAGGAAGTGATGTTGGCGATGATGCTGTCGAACTGTCTTATTGTTACATCCTGTTCCACAAAGGCTTGCTCTAAGACTTTCTAGAGAGCTTCCCTGTGAGCTTCAGAACTGAGTAAAAGTGATAATACAGAGATTTTTGAAGGATTTTGTAACAGCTGATCAACAATGTTGTATTCACCCCTTTGGATGAGCTTTAGCATCTCATCATTGTTTTTTGAAAGGTCGGGATCACTGGATTGATCGACTGGTGGATTGGGAGCTTCTGTCTGAAGTTCCTTTTCTCTGTTAGGTTCTCCAACTCCTCTGTTGAAGATTCGACCGTTCCGTGTTACTTGACTGATGTCTGCAATATTCACGATGGAGGGTAATGGAATTTCCTTCGAATTCTCAAATTTTGTTGCACCGTATTTGTAAGGGATAGCTTTATCAGACTTGTATGGCACTGGTCCTGGCAGATAGATAACTACAGGAGCCTTCTAATTTCTCTGACTGTCGTAAGTAACTTCAATCAGTTCTTGGTTAAGAACCTTCGATTCGTCAAGTAGAGGGATGATGGTACAAACATCTTTGGTCCTCTCGCGATCAGAGATTACAACAACATCCTTGATCTGGTCAGCAAAATAGTCGGGCATCGAGTTGATGGACCCCGAAATTGGACATGGTTGAATCTCTTCGCGGTTCAACTGGCTCTGAAGGGCTGCTCGCACGAGGTAACATCCTTGGTTATTTTCCGAGCAGACTCTACAGTGCTCGTAGTTATGTGGTGGCACCTGGCCACGTCCACTTTGAATACAGTGTAACCTCACTAGGTCCGCTTCCATAGATCGAACATCCTGACTTTGATGCCTAGTAGGGTTACCATTAATCATACTGACTCGTTGTGTGTCTTCATCTAAATAGATCGGAAGCCACCAGTGATTTAACAAGTGTTGCAAAGTTCTTTGAACGATAACACATCCTTGGTCACTCTCACAGCATACTGTACAGTTCTGATACTCATACGAAGTCAGAAAACCGAGTTGGACTTGCTTAGCGTGTAATTCTACCAAGCTGGTATTCATCAAGCGAATATAAAAGATCTGAATCATGTTGATCTGATAAGGATTTTTATCATGGTAGTCCTGGATCCATCCAAGATCCATCTGATGATGGAGGGCCTCTTGTATAAAAGAGCATCCCTGATTATTTACCGAGTAAATCAGACAGGAATAATAATCGTGCCACGGCAGATTATGATACTGGCTTTTCCTTGAGTACATTGCCACTAAGTTGACATTCATCGCACGGATGTCGTGGTTATGAATGATGTTAGAATTTACATAATTCATGTCAACTCCACGAACTCGATGCTTTTGGATCCACCCGAGATCCAATTGTTCCTATAGAGCTGATTGCACCACAGAACTTCCTTGATTGTCTTTAGAGCAGATATCACACTGGTGATAATTGTGAGGTGTTATATGGTCATACCCGCTCTGTCTGCGATGCATCTTGACCAGATTGGTCCTTAATAAGAGTACATCCTGAATTTGATAGTTGTTGTTAGACCCTCTTTCTATCAAATTTACTGCAGCTTTCTCGTGTTGAGACAACGGGTTCGTGAGAACATTCGGATTCGTATCTTTGAAAGATAAGACCCCGCTCCTAACAAGCTTTTGCACATCGGATTTGAAGCTGAGACGGTTTTCTATGTTATGCCCTGGTCCTCCTTGATGGTAAGGGCAAGTCTGACCCGCTTTGAACCAAAAAGGCAGATTTTCCGGTACTGTAAGAGGAGACCTGGTTTGGACGTGCCCCTTGACCAATTTTAGTGGAAACAGTTCTGTGTACAACATTAGTATAGGGTCGAACCTTAGTGGTCGCGTTGCATGGTTGTTATATGGAGGACGAGCCTGCTGAAGGGGTTGTTGTGTCCTTTGCTGATATTGCTGTTGATTCGGTTGGCTCCGAGCAACCTGAGCTTGATACATTGGAACAGGCGTAGGGTTAATAGTAGGAGTTACAACTGCTACTGGTTGGTATCGTCGCCTTTACTTTTCGAGAGAGATATCCCAATATCCTGCTCTTTTTTCTTAGGGGGAGCACTACCATATTGTTTTGTACTACTTGATGATCCAGCGTCTTTAACTAAACGTCCTTCTCGGACTGCTTCCTCAAGACGAACTCCCATGCCCACCATCTCGGTGAAGTCACTGGGCGCACTGGCGACCATTCTGTCATAGTAAAATGAGCTCAAGGTTTTTAAGAAGATCTTTGTCATCTCTTTTTCCTCGAGAGGTGGACAAATCTGGGCGGCAATTTCACGCCATCTCTGAGCGTATTCCTTAAAGGTTTCCTTGTCCTTCTGGACATGGCTCTGAGTTGATCTCTATCCGGTGCCATGTCCAGGTTATACTTATATTGTTGAACAAAGGCAGCGCCAAGATCTCTGAAAGTGACGATCTTAGTGCGGTTTAATCCCATGTACCATTTGAGTGCGCCACCGGTTAAACTATCTTGAAAATAGTGGATCAGCAGCTGTTGGTTCTCTGTCTGAGTTGACATTCTCCGAGCGTACATCACCAAATGGCTTTGAGGGCAAGAGTTACCCTTGTACTTTTCAAATTCGGGCACTTTGAACTTGTGCGAAACTTTCACATTGAGGACCAGACAAAGGTCTGCGGCATCTTTTCCAAATAGATCCTGATCGCGAATGGCTTGCAGTTCCTTCTACATTTCCAGGAACTGTTCCTGGAACTCCTTTATTCTGTTATCCAGACTTTCGTTTCCACCATAAGGTATATGTGGAATCTGTCCTTCCGGGACGGTGTGTACCACGGGTGGTGGTATAGTCATTACCGCAGAGACTCTTGGCGCCTCCCGAAGTTTGTAACCTTCAGGAGTTGTTGTCATGCCCCTGGCATCTTTGCTTTCCCGAAGTTTGTAACCTTCAGGCTCAGCGGTTCCTGCTGCAGTTTCCGGATCTTCAGTGATCGGCGGAATATATCCGTTCAAGATATAGTTGAGTGGCATGCCCCAGGGACGATCTTTAGGCATGGTATACCGAGGGTCATACTTTTCCACTATGGGCGTCGATGTGATCTCTGAGATCACAGTCTGTTGTTATTGCCTCTGAGCTGTTGCCAAAGCTTGCATGTCACTGTGAATTTTTCTCAGATCCTCCCTCAGAGCGTCCATTTCTTCTCTCGGCTCTCTGTTCTCTTCCTCAAGATTATCCATTTTCTTTTGAATGTTGGCCCGAGTATTGTATGAATGAAACAGTTTGACGTTAGAATCAAGACACAGATGTGAGATTTGCAGGGAAGAAGAATGCGTTTATGCGAGAATGATGAATGATATGCAATGATTATATTTAGTTTTTTTTGTTATTCAAAGTAAACTTCGACAATTGGATTGCAAATATCAAACAGTAAGGAAACCCCGTTTTATTGAATTTAAAGATTGCGGAAATGGAAATACAGTAATTTACATAGTGCTGTAAAAGGAAATCTAAACTTATGGGTCCCGAGTCATCTCTGAGGAGAGCTCAGGTGCTGGTTCTGGTACTTTCCTTTTCTTTGACCGGGGCTCTTGGGCTGTTGTCGGGTTGTTATTCCTTTGCCAAGTGAAAGGAGCGAGCAAATTCTTTTGGTCTTCTTGATTCTCTACAGCATGTTGCTCTAAAATCTCGATCAGAGCATCTTTATCTTTCAATAGCTACTGTATTTTCTTACACTCCACATTGAGAATATGGTACTTATTCTTCCAAGACTTCTTCTCCTGTTGAACTTTGTTGAGAGTAACCTGAAGTTTTTCCGTATCAGACATAAAATAAAGGACTGGGTCCCTTAATGGAAGAACTTCTTGACGAGGTTAAGGCATCCTCTGCTTGAGAGCTCTAGTTTGTACCCAGTGGAGATAAGGTTCCACCGAGACACAGTCTGGTTTTCCTAGAGACTCTTTTCCTTTCCTATGAACATGTTTCCAAGCATGCACTATTTCTGTCTTTAGTGCCCTGTCATTTTCTCCTTCCTTGAAGAATTGACCTTCCAGATAAGCATTACGCGGGACATGCCTCATCGGGTATCCGAGTTGACGACGAACTAAAACTGGATGATAATTGATTCCTCCCTTAGTTCCTATGAGGGGTACATTTGGGAAGTTTCCACAATGGTCAATGATTCTGATCCCGTCATAGATTCGATTGTACTAATCGATGTCAGAGTTGGTAAGAGACATGATTCTCTGCAACCAACGTAAAATACTCTTTTGATCCCAAAATGCAGCAGACTTTGGCAAATGGGAAACGAACCATTTGTATAGCAGGGGTACACAGCATGTGATCATTCCTCCGTTGTACAAATTCCTTAAGTGTACAGAATGATAAGCATCTGCGAGTGTCATACCCCAAATTTTGACCACTAAGATTTCCCATCATTGTGCAAATCATCATCACAATATGGATGAACCATCATGCCTCACCAAATGCCTCAAGGGTTGTTGAGCATTCACTACAATCAAAATTAGGGTTTTAAGCCCTCTCAGAGCCTTAGACAAAGGATCAATCAAGGAATGACATGATCTTCAACTTGTCTAACCTCTCAAACATCCATAATGGATCAAAAAGGACTCCCACTTCAAGGAATAAGCACAAGGTTGCTCCCTTCTAGGTGGATCAAGTCTCAAGATCGCCAGTATCACCAAATTAGGGTTTTGGTCGGCCAGGGCCTCTAGATGGAAAGTTTCATCTGGGCATAAGCCAAAGATACAAAACACAACCTAATGTACTCCATGGAACCTCATGGACCCAAGCATCAAGTCAATTTGACCTCAGGGGATGCATACATCAAAAATCAGGAATTTGGGTTTCCTGACCTAATTCACCCCTAAGTTGACTTTTGGGACAAATCAAGAGCCAAGACCTCAATACATGATTTGAGGGTCTCTAATGAACTATATTGATCCATTTTGAACAATGGATTAATCCAAGAAGCTTGAGCAACAAGTCTCATTTTCATCTGCACCACAATTAGGGTTTCGCGAGGAAAGTCAACTGTAACTTTGACTTTTGACCAGGACATGCTCCCAAACCCTAGGACATGCCCCAATATACCCTATGACACCCATGGAACATGTCCATCAAGTTTGATTTAGGTCAAGGACATGATTTCCTGAAGAATTGCACAATTTGGAATTCATCTGATAAAAAGTCAACTGTGCACAAAAGTCAACTTTGACTTTTTGAGATTTTTCACCAAAATGGATTTTTAACCCTAAAATGATGTTAATGTATGATTTGAATCATCATTCATCAAGAAAAATCAAGGAATGTTGGATAACTTGAAAAAGGGGTAACCATAAAACTTAGAAAATTTTCCAAGTTATGGAAAAAGTACCACTAATACACTAACTTTGGAGGATCATAACTCCTAAACCACATGGCCATTTTTTCTCATCCAAAGATGGATTTGTAGCCCTCATTACCCTCTACAAAAACTTCAACTAGACCTAAGGCCAATTCATTAAGGATTTTGAGTTATGGAGTGATCAAAATAAAGAAATCACACTTTGTTCCAACACTTAGTGAAAATTTCACTAAGTCAGATTTTGCTTCACTTTTTGCCAAATGTAGAGGGATTTTTCACTTGGAATCAAAAGAGATCAAAACAAAACTTGTTCAAACAGTTGTTGTATCATGTAAGGGTTTCCAAAATGGCCAAGAACATTGCCAAATTCAACTTACTCCATGAGATATGACATTGTCAAGTTGCCTTACTGAAATCTGTCAAAGGCAAGGCAGATTTTGCATTTTGGCTCGATTTTCCAAAATCAGCCAAATTCAAATGCTCCTATCCACTTGGACACATCTGAGGATTGAATCTAAAGGGGACAATCACTGAGCCAAGCCTCCAAAGTCCATGGAACAAGAAATAGCATGTTGAACCTAGAATGGCCAAAATAGGGACAAGACTCCAAATTTGGATTGAAGCATTCAATGGAAACATCAAGGTGGCATGGACTGAGCCATTCTCATCTGAAATCAGTCAAGACTTATCCAAGACCAAGGGAACCAAAGCTCTGTGCCCTAACCTCTAGTCATTGACTAGAGGAGACTTGGATTTTCATTTGCCAACATTGGCCAAACCTACTTACCAGCTGCCATTCACTATTCCTTGCAAAACAAACTTGCTCTACTATAAATAGAGCTCAATTGTGATCAGTTTGAGTACACCAAAGCCATCAAACATATGCTTTCCTCAAAATCTCTTCTTTCACTCCAATTTTGCCTTCTAAGGCAAGTCACTATCGGGTTTTGAGTTTGAGAGCAATTCCAATCAAACCAATCACTCACACACCTCACATACATCACATATGAGCTGATCAAACACTTAGATCACTTCTGAAACACCAATTTCACAAAATCACCAGCTGGTTACTCAAATTTTCAACCAAGTTGCAGCTGAGGTACCACAAATTGATCCAGCCAATTTCAATCAAGTCCAACCATTCAAACACACTCCATAGGGTGTAGGGAAGCTGTTCAGATCATCACCACTCATCTGTAACACCTCCAAATCAAAAATCACATTGCACTTGCTGTCACGGCTTAGAGGTAAGCATATACTTGGTCATCTCTCAATCTATGCATATTTCCTCGCACAATAATTTGGCCATATGTTCATAATCATGCATGGAATGTTTTCCCTCAATTAATTGCATTGTTTGAATGGTGTATCAAAAATCCTAGCCTTCATGCAAAAATTAGGGTTCTTGAGGATTTTTCATGATTTCTTGTTATATGTTTAATTTAAATGAAATTAAGTGTTATAGACATGATCGTGAGGTTGAGACGAGCATAATGATATGTGGATTGCATGATATAATCAAGTATTCAGTGAGATTGAGGAGAAAATGCAAATCAGCCAAACCCAGAACACGCGCGTGTTCTTGGTGTGTTCTTGGCGCCATTTTTGAATAATTCAAATATTTGAATTTTGTGATTTTATTTAATTGATTCAAAAATTAATTTCTCTCTGAGTTTTAATGATTTTGAGTTGATTCTTTTTTTAATAATTCACAAAAATGTTAAAATATTTTATTTTCCCAAAAAATCCCAAAAATATTATTTATTTCATATAATTGATATTTTTGCAAAGAATTAATATTTTAATTGTTTTTGACATATTAAATATTTTTTCTACATTGATTTTGCAACTTTTAATGCTTTCTAATTATTTTGTAGGTGAATACTTAATTTTTGAAGCATTAATCCAAAATCACAATTTGTTTTTCACATGTTAAACAATTTTGATAATTTTAATTGAATTTTTATTCAATTAAATACATTTTTGAAAACAAATTAGGGTTTTTGGATTAATTCAACCCTCATAAATCATTTTCAAAACTTTTTGGGCCTCTTGAGAGAGTGTAAGACCCAACCCACTTGTACAGAAATATTTTGGGCCTCATTCGTTGTATAAGTCCCTCTGTACATTTTCAAATAAACGGCACGATCATCGCCTTTTGAAAAATAACCTTTTGGGTCTCTCCTTGAGCTATAAGACCCATTCAAAACTCTTGGGCCTCTATTAGAGTGTAAGACCCAATCCTCTTTTAACCAAAACAATTTTGGGCCTCCCTTATTGTATAAGTCCCTCTGCGTTAAAAGAAAACCTCGGCACGATCGCCATTTCAAACGAAAAATCATCTGGGCCTACCCTCGTGTTATAAGCCCCACTCTTTTTCTTTAAACCTTTTGGGCCTTTTGAGAGAGTGTAAAACCCATTCCTTTGTACAGAAAACCATTTTGGACCTCAGTCACTTGTATAAGTCCCTCTGTATAAATTCAAACAGTGCGCTCACTGATAAAACCCTGGGCCTCTCCTTGAGCTGTAAGCCCCAAATCTTTCTTTTTCAAAGCACTTTCTCCTTTGATTTTGAATATACTGTTGTTTTCAATCTTTCTTTGTTGAACAACTAACCAAACAACATGGAAACTCTACAACTAAGTGGTTATCACTTTTATTTACTGCTTTCATATACATATAACTGTATTGTGGGGCTGTTTCACTGTAAGTCTTCTTTCATAAACTCATATCAACTGTGTAATAATAGTATAGATATTTCGAGTTTCCCCGGCAACTACGTCTAGAACTAAGTGATGTCGTTTTGTTTAGTCATAGAAATAGACAACTAGATCCCCAATAGGATCACCAGATACAGTCTTCTCTCAGGCTGTCCTCATTAAGAATTGTTAAGAAACTCTACTCCCAGAGATGAATGTATTCTTCGTGAATGGCATCTTTGAGTTTCTTCCAAATTCTCGAACTTTCCTGACTTTGATCTATTCTCGGTGAATAGCATTGCCTTGAATTTCTCGGGGTTTGGGGACCCACGGGCTTCTTAAAAGCATCGGCCTCCTCTTGGGCATCGTACAAGGACCCACAGGCTTCCTAAAAGCAACCCCGCCTCCTCTTGGGCTTAGTACAAGGACCCTGCGGCTTCTTAGAAGTATTCACAGCCTCCTCTTAGGCTTCGTATAATGATCTCTTCCTCCGGGAATGATAGCCTCCTCTTGGGCTTAGTACAAGGACCCGTCGGCTTCTTAAAAGATTCCAGCCTCCTATTGGGCTTCATACAAATTGTCCCGACGACCTCCTAGAGGTATAGGAACAGAACTTAATCATCTTCATAAAACAGTCCTTTCATAGAGTCTACTACTGTTTCTCAAAGCATAGTACGAAAGAGAAAACTCTCGACTTGGACAGTCTAACTTCCTTGAGTCTCAAAGACATTCTTAAGTGACCCCTTCGTTAAATAGGAAGGAAACCCGCAGACTCGGACAGTCTCAATACCCTTTGGATTTCCCGTTTCCTCAAAGAGAAGGAAATATCCCTGATCCTCAAATCAAATCTATGAGTACAGTATTGCTCATATAAGAACTGATTTTCTCATTAAAATCAGTATGCTGGATCTGTCACTCAACTGAAACAGTCATCATAGCCTCCTCTTGGGTTTTGTACAATGATCCTCCCCAGCGGAGTCAAACAATGTTTAGCCTCTCTCTCGGGCTTTATACGAGACACATAAGAGACTCCCTCATTGAGTCAATCACCCTTTTCGCCTCCATCTCGGGCCTTATACGAGAATACAAAAAGGTTCTTATTGAGCCAAACAAACTTTAGCCTCCATATCGGGCTTTATACGAGATACTAAAAGATTCCATCGTTGAGTCAAAACCTTTTAGCCTCTCTCTCGGGCTTTGTACGAGACACATAATAGCCTCCTCTTAGGCTTTGTATAAGAAAACCACTGGTTAATCCAATTAACCTTTTAGCATCAAAGTTGTGCCTCGTTCACAGTACACAAACATTAACAAACTCCTTCCTCTTCATCTAATCGCTGTAAGCGGCAAGCCTCTGGATCATCTACATCCATGCCACTGTCCCTATTTTAGCATGAGAAATTCCTAAGGAAAGATAGCATTGCTCTACACTGAGTTAAAGTCTTCTCCTTTAGGTTAAACCCCCTATAAAGGAAATTATGGCATTGCCGGATTCACCTATCCCGGTTAAAGTAATTCTCCTTTATAAGCAGTTGTGACATACAACCCCCTCTTTAGAGATGAAAAATTCTCTCTAAAGTTGAGACCTTCAGCTTCACATCTTGGGCTTTGAACAAGATACAAATAGACCTTTCAGCTTCACATCTTGGGCTTTGAACAAGATACAAACCACCTTTTCGCTTCACGTCTTGGGCTTTGAACAAGACACCAAAACACCCATTTCCTCCCATAGAATAGGAGGAACTACGAACGCTCTGATTTCCCTGTTTTGGATAAACGGGAATACGTAGGCATAAGATTGAAAGAAAAATCTTAGCGAGCACACTAAACAAAAAACCCAAATCCCATACTCCCATATCAAAAGCAGTAATTCAAAAAGCATCAGTCCTAACATCCTAATCCCTGTTCCCCTCCAGAAACCTTCTGCCCAGATAAAAAGAAAGAAACAGTATTGGCGAAAATACAAATAACCAGTACAAAGGCCCCCCCACATTGATAGCATTCATAACCTAACAGACCGCTGTTTAAACTCAGTATGCAAAGCAGGGTTAATTGGAGACATCTATTTCCCTTCCTTATTCAGCTCACAATAGGATAAAAAATGAATCGACCTGTAGTTAAAGCTCAAACCGCAGAGAGCGACCAGCGCTTAAGAACCGCGTCCAAAATCCCTCGCTACAGCGAGCAAGGTCGGTACAGGGTTTCCAATTAGAAAAATCTTAATGGCATTGATATCAACTAAGTTATCAATGTTGGGAAACAGAAATAACCCGTAGGTAAGCAAAACAAAGATGCTTTCGAAAGCGGCCATGTTCCCTATACTAGCAAAGTACAGAGCCTTTTTTATCAAAAACTGGGATGGCAAACCCTGGATACCACCCTTAATGATCATGTGAGTCCTGACTTCTGAGTCGTCCAAATAGATTGCTCTTGCAATGGTTTGATCCTTTGGAATTTCTTCCAGTCCAGAAAAGGGAGCTTGATCAGTGATAACTAAATCAGTCAGGTGAGAGTACTCCTCCAGTGTTGGTGCTAGCTGATAATCTGGGAATTTGAAACAAGCATAGACCGGATCGTAGAACTGGATTAGCATGGACATGATTCCTTCAATTACATGAACCCTTAACAGAGACAACAGTCCTCCATACTTAGCTCTGAAATCCTCAGGGTTGGTGATCATCCTTGCCAACCCCCTTAAATCCTTTAGTTTTGGAACCTTGAAGGTGTACTTGTGAGTCTTCCTTCTACCGAAATCCATAACGCAATCTCTTTCTCTGACATTTGCAATCATTGTCTTAGTTTAATTTGAAAAAGGAGAGACTAGAAGAGAAAATTTTTCTTTTGTTTAAAGTTTTTTAATGAAATGAATGCATGAATGCAGCACACAAAAACATAGAAAAAACATGGGGTCAAAGGGTCGGTGTCATGAAGTCAAGGCTCTACCCATCCCCAAAGGTTATATTGGTGATTTTTGTACCTGTCCTCAAAATCACTGACCCCTCTTGGATAACGACAGCAAGCGGATCACCAAGCGAGCTGTAGCATCTTAGAGTAATCTCAAATGAGGGTAGTATCGCATGAAAACTATTTCTGATAGCTTCTGTACTACAAAATGGTTTCAGTCTACTAAAATCCTCAGCTTCTCAGATAACCCAATCAAACAATCTTCTTTCAACAACCGAAGTCGTATAGGCATTGAATCTGCAAATGGCATCTCCACTGATTCGATGGTCGACCGGGACCTCTTATTTGGGAGTCACTCCTTGTAAGATTACCCGTCTAGTGCCATCACTTATCTTAGGTGTATACTCAATCTTTCCAGATGCGGCATCACACGCATTCCCCTTAGCAGAAAGATAAACACGGATATCAATTAGGAAAAGCAGTATATATATTTGTCCTAACATCCTAGACCTCTAGTCCTATGATCCTATACAGATAATGACTCCCCAGCAGAGTCGCCATTTCTGTGGTACCTTTTAAATTTAAGGCTTTCTACCTAAGACTGTGAGAGAGAAAAGCCTCCCACTGTGGTCGCCATTCTTCTGTAGCGCAATTTTTGTGGTTTCGAATCACTGTCATTTTGGTACTACAGTTCGATTCATTTTTTATACTGTGAAGTTGATTAAGGAAGGGAAATAAATGTCTCCTATTAACCCTACTTGCATACTGAGCTTAAATAGATGATTGTTGGTTTACAGATGCTATCAAAATAGGGGGGTCTGTCTTAGGTTATTTTGCTTAAAAATACAGTATCTGGATTATTTACGAGGCTTTTGGTGAGGTATTAGGTCTGATGCTTTTTGATTGATGTATGGAGGTATTGGACTTTGAGTTTTTGATTAGTATGCTCGCTAAGATTTTGCAATCTTATGCCTACATATTTCCGTTTAACGAAACAGGGACATCAGAGCGATCGTAGTTCCCTCCTATTTTAAGGGAGGAAAAAGATGTTTTGGTGTCTTGTTAAAAGCCCAAGATTGAAGCTAAAAGGATATTTGTATCTTGTTCAAAGCCCAAGATATGAAGCTGAAGGGTTTTTTGTGTCTTGTTCAAAGCCCAAGATTGAAGCTAAAAGGGTTTGACTGAGAGAGGACTTGTCATCTCTAAAGAGGAACTGTTGATGTTCGTATGCATTGATTAAAGCACAAGTTTGATGCTAAAAGGTTGATTGACTCAACCGGGGATTTCTCTATACGAAGCCTAAGAGGAGGCTATTGACCCAACAAGAGGGTGTTTATTATTTTCTCATACGAAGCCCGAGATAGAGGCTAAAAGGGTTGACTCAACAAGAGAGTACTAACAAGTGTCTGACTTAACAAGAGAGTGCTTTTATATGTTTTGTACAAAGCCAAAGACGGAGGCTTAAAAGGTTTGACTCAACAAGAGAGTACTTTTATCTATCTTATGCAACGCCCAAGACGGAGGCTAAAAAAGGTTGACTCATTAAGAGAGTCGGACAAGTTGATTGACTCAACAAGAGAGTCTTTTATACTCAACAAGATAGTGATTTCCTGTCTCGTACGAAGCCCAAGATAGAGGCTAAAAGGAAAGTGACTCAACAAGAGAGTCTTGAAAAGTGATGGACTCAACAAGAGAGTCTAAAAAGGTTAACTCTGCTAAAGGGAATCATTGTACAAAGCCCAAGAGGAGGCTGTACTTCACCCAGGGATTCTTGAGATCCCGAGGCAGGTCCAAGGAGGGAATCAATCCTTGCAGGGGAATGCAAAAGGAATTGATAGATCAGAAACCTTAAGGCTCTGGTTTGAGATAGTGTTATCTAACCCGGGTTGGGGAATTTTGGGAGAAAGACGGGGTTTTAGAACCCGCAAAGTTCTAACTCGGCTAGTGATTAATCTAGAATTTGGGGTTTCTCCTATGTTTGAAAGGTGCTTGAGAATGTCTTCGAGACTCAAGGGGATTAGACTGTCCAAGTCTACTGGTGGATTTTTATCTTTTGTATGATGCCCAAGAGGAGGCCGACTCGTTTAAGGGATGATTATCAACCCTAAAATTGGTCTGAAGGTTTTGACTCCTTTTAAAAAGACAGCTCTAATGAAGGATGACTAAGTTCTGTCCTATACCTTTAGGAGGTCATGAAGGTCCTTGTACGAAGCCCAAAAGAAGGCATGAGAAGTTTTAAGAAGCCGAAGGGTCCTGTTACAACGCCCAAGAGGAGGCAGGGATGCTTTTAGGAAGCCTGTGGGTCCCCAAACCATGAGAAGTTCAAGAAATGTAATTCACAGAGAAGAGATCATTCCAGGAAATTTCGAGAATTTGGAAGAAACTCAAGAGATGCTATTCACGGAGAATAGATCAACTCTGGGGAGTAGAGTTTCTTTGATAGTTTCTAAGGGTGACAGTCTGAGAAAAGGTTCACCGAGAATATCGACTTTCTCTTTGTTCCATATTGTTTAACCCCAAGAGAAGGGAAGACTGTATCTGGAATCCTACGGGGATCTAGTTTTGTTTGTATTCGAGAGTGACCAACAGGCTTTGCCTAGTTCTAGACGTAGTTGCCGGGGAAACCTTTAAATAACTATACTAGTATTACACAGTTTATATGTGACAAGTATATAAAAGGATGTGAAAGAAGACTTACAGTGAAACAGCCCCACAATATAGTTATATACATATGAAAGCGGTAAATGAAAGCGAATAAACACTTACCCGTTGTAGAGTTTCCATGTTGTTTTGTTAGTTGTTCAACAAAGAAATTAAACAAAGTTTTGATAACAACATATATTTGAATTCAAAATCAAAGGAGAAAGTGATTTGAAAAGATTGTTGGGGCTTACAGCTCAAGGAGAGGCCCAAGTTTTAACGATGATCGCACCGTTGTCTTGAAAACTGTATAGAGGGACTTATACAATATGTGAGGCCTAAAAAGTTTTTATGTACAAGGGGATGGGTCTTACACTCTATTAGAGGCCCAAAGTTTATTTTTGTACAAGAGATGGGACTTACAACTCAAGGAGAGGCCCAATTGATTTTGTTAAAAAGGCGATGATTACGCCAAACGTTTGAAAATATACAGAGGGACTTATACAATGTGTGAGGCCCAAAGGTATTATTTACAAAGGGGTTGGGTCTTACACTCTATTAGAGGCCCATGAGTGTTTGAAAAAGGTTGATGAGGGTGGAATTAATCAAAACCCTAATTTTGTCTAAAAAGGAATTAATTTTGCTAAAAATTAATAAAATGTATTGAAAACATGTGGAAAACAAGTTGTGATCTTGGATTAATGCTTGAAAAATCATGTTTATGTCCACAAAATGATTGGAAACTAATTAAATTTGGAAAATCAAGGAGGAAAAAATATTTTAAATGTTAAAAAACAAATAAAAGATTAATTCTTTGCAAAAATATCAAGTATATGAAATAAATAATATTTTTGGGAATATTTGGCAAAATAAAATATTTTCACATTTTTGTGAATTATTAAAAAAAGAATCAACTCAAAATCATTAAAACTCAGAGAGAAATTAATTTTTGAATTAATTAAATAAGATCACAAATTCAAATATTCAAATTTGTGAAAAAGGCGCTAAGAACATGGGCCAAGAACACGTACGAAGGGAGTTTTGCTCAGATTTGCATTTTATATCCAATCTCACTGAATACTTGATGAAATCACACAATCCACATATCAATCTGCTCGTTTTCACCTCATGATCATGTCTATGGTCTTCAATTTCATTTATTTTAAGCATGGAATAAAAAATCAAGACAAAACCTCAAGAACCCTAAAATTTGCATGAAGGCTGAGAATTTTGATACACTATTCAAACAAAGCAATTAATTGAGGGGAAACATTCTATGCATGATTATGAAAATTTGGCAAAAGTATTGTGCGAGGAAATATGCATAGATTAAGAGATGACCAAGTTTAGGCTTACTTGAAGGTCATGACAGCAAGAGCAATGTGATTTTTGAGTTGGAGGTGTTACAAATGAGTTGTGATGATCTGAATAGCTTCCCTACACCATATGGAGTGTGTTTGAATGCTTAGACTTGATTGGAAATGGCTGGATCACTTCATGGCATCTCAACTGCAACTTGGTTGAAAACTTGAGCAACTGGCTGGTGATTCTGAGAAATCAGTGTTACAGTTGTGTGTGTTAGCATTTGATTAGCTCACATATGATGTTTATGAGGTGTTAGAGCAATTGGTTTGAGTGGAATTCCTCTCTACTGAAAAATTCGATAATGACTTGATAAGAAAGGCATTTTTGAGAGTGAGAAGATGATTTTGAGAAAGGAAAGTGTTGTAGGCCTTTGGTGTACTTAAACTGAGCACAAATGAGCTCTATTTATAGTAGAGCAAGTTTGTTTTAAAAGCAATAGTGAATGGCAACTGCAGCAGCTCATTGTCCAATTGCATCACTTTGGAATCTTAAGTCTCCTCTAGCCATTGACTAGAGGTTAGAGCACAGGCCTTTGGTTCCCTAGTTCAGAGATCATCCTTGACTCATTCGGTTGGAAAAGGCCCAGTTCATGCCACCTTGGTGCATCCATTGAATGCTCCAAAACAAAATTGGAGTCTTGTCCCCCTTTTAGGCATTTTTAGGTTTGGCATGCTACTTTTAGTTCCAAAGACTTGGGAGGTTTATGGATCAGTGTTTGTTCCTCCTTGGTCTCCCCCTAAGGTGTTCAGATGGATAAACTTGTTTGTCATTTGCACAATTTGATCAAATCGAGCAAAATGCACAAATCTTCCTTGCCATGACAGTTGCAGCAAGGCATATTGCCACTGTCATAACTCTTAGCTCAAATGGAATTTGATGGAGTTCTTGGCCATTTTGGAAAGCTCTCATATGATACAACATATGTATGATCATAGTTTGTCTTGACACTTTTTGGATTCAAGTGAAAAATGCCCCTACATTTTGAAAAAAGTGAAACAGATTCTAACTTAGTGAAATTTTCACTAAGTGTAGGAAAAAGTGGCATTTTCATGTTTTTGTCATTTTGGTTACTCCATAACTAAAAATTCATGAAGAATTGGAATGAGGTGTAGTTGACACTTTTAAAGTATGCCATGAGAGCTACAAATCTATCTTTGGATCAGCCAAAATGGTTGCTTGGATCACAAGTTATGATCCTTGGAAGTTGGTACCCTAGCCACTTTGTTCCATAACTTAGAAAATTTCTAAGTTTTTTATGGTTACCCCTTTTACAAGCTATCCCACTTTTCTTGATTTTTCTTGATGAATGATGATTCCAATCACACATTAACATCATTTTAGGGTTAGGGAACCATAATTGATCAAAAATCAAAAAGTCAAACTTTGACTTTTGGGCACAGTTGACTTTTTATCAGATGAATTTCAAACTGTGAGATCCTCTATGAAATCAAGTCCTTGACCTAAATCAAACTTGATGGATTGATTTCATAGGTGTTATAGGGTGTATTGAATCATATCCCAAGGTTTAGGAGCATGTCCTGGTCAAAAGTCAAAGGCACATTTGACTTTTTTTCGCGAAACCCTAACTGTGGTTCTGATGAACTTGAAACTTGTGAATCAAGCTTCCTGGATCAATCCATTGTTGAAAATGGATCAATGTAGTGTATTAGGGACCCTCAAATCATGTCTTGAGGTTTTGGCTCATGTTTTGTCCCGAAAGTCAACTTAGGGGTGAATTAGGTCAAGAAACCCTAATTCCTGATTTTTTTTTGTGAATGCATCCCCTGAGGCTAAATTGACTTGATGATGGGGTTCATGAGGTCCCTTGGAGTATCTTGGATCATGCTTTGGATCATTGGCTCATGGCTAGAGGAAAAATTCCATCTGGAGGCCCTGGTCGACCAAAACCCTAATTTGGTGACACTGACGATCTTGAGGCTTAATCCACTTGGAATGTTGCAGCCTTGTGCTTGATCCTTGATGTGGGAGTCCTCTTGATCCATTGTGGATGTTTGAGAGGCTAGACAAGTTGGAGATCATGTCATTCCTTGATTGATTCTTTGCCTAAGTGTCCTGAGAGGGCCTAAACCCTAATTCTTGATTGTAGGTAATGCTCAAACATCTCTGAGGAGATTAATGAGGTATGATTGTTCCTCCATATTGTGATAATGATTTGCACAATGATGAGAAATCTTAGTGGTCAAAATTTGGGGCATGACAGTCGAGTATCCAGTCGTGTTCATCCACTATTCTGTATGTCGCGTCAGTTTTATCAGCATATACATACATACATCATGCATTATTGATTTACATTCACATTCATATTGCATGACTATCACGCTAGTTGGTCTTGTCACCTAGTAATAAAAGTCCTCTTATCAATAGAGTTGTCAGTTCTTTCCTCATCAGGCATTGTTGCATCTAAGCAAATCTCTCTCTAGTTTATCTTTGGATTAGAGACGGTCTTCGACCACTTTGATAACTTGAACCTCTGAAAGACCAGAAGGCATTCCACAAACGTCACTCTTTGCCATTGAAGATGATATCTTTGCTTTCCCGGATTAAGGAAAATCCCAGAGAGACCCTCGTAACTAAAGACTCTCAGCAACATAGTGGTTCTTCTCTCCAGAAAATCAATGTTAATGAAGTCATCAGCACGTCTAAATTGGATTACATCACATGGAATTTCTTCGAGAAGATCTCGAGGAAAAGTATGATGTAATACCCTCAAGCAGAAAGCAGTCTCTCAAGAGACTCTTTTTCCCCAGGAGAGTCAACAAATGGCATCTCTAATAGAGAAGTTTGTACACCTCTGCAGCTCAGACGAATGGGTTCCCCAACAAGTCTGACATCAAAACTTTTTCCATCAAATGGCATCTCTCTAGGAAAATTCGGCGAGAAGTTTGAGTAAAAACCGCTACGAATAGCGTCCCTTGTCAAGAAAGCTCATTGACAAAAGAAACTAAGACTAGTTCCTTGGTAGGAAACCAGGATCGAGGGGAAGTTTATTTCAGAAACTAAGACCAGTTCCTTGGTAGGAAACCAGGATCGAGGGGGAGTTTATTTTAGAAACTGACACCAGTTCCTTGGTAGGAAACCAGGATCGAGGGTAAGTTTATTTTAGAAACTGAGACCAGTTCCTTGGTAGGAAACCAGGATCGAGGGGAAGTTTACATCAAAAACTAAGACCAGTTCCTTGGTAGGAAACCAGGATCGAGGGGAAGTTTACATCGGAAACTTAGACCAGTTCCTTGGCTGAAAACCAAGATCGAGGGGAAGTTTTTACCTTTTTTAAGTATTAACGCTTAGCAAAAGAAGATGAATGTGTACACTACCATTCATAATCACTGTCAAAATTTCGGGTATTCCGATACTTAATCATCTTGCACCCTGAATTCCCGAATACCTTCGCCATTCACACCTTCGGATCCAAGAAGATTAAATAGGGCATCTGTCATACCCCAAATTTTGACCACTAAGATTTCCCATCATTGTGCAAATCATCATCACAATATGGATGTACCAACATGCCTTAATCAATCTCCTCATAGATCTTTGAGCTTTCACTACTATCAAAGATTATGGTTTCAAGCCCTCTGAGGGCACTTAGGCAAAGGATCAATCAAGAAATGACATGATCTTTAACTTGTCTAGCCTCTTAAACACCTACAAAGGATCAAAAGGACTCCCACATCAATAATCAAGCACAAGGTTGCAGCATTCCAAGTGGATTAAGCCTCCAGATCGTCAGTGTCACCAAATTTGGGTTTGGTCGGCTGAGGCCTCCAGATGGAATTTTTCCTCTGGGCATGAGCCAATGCTTCAAAGCACAACCCAAGATACTACAAGGGACCTCATGGACCCAATTATCAAGTCAATTTTACCTCAGGGGATGCATCCACAAAAAATCAGGAATTAGGGTTTCCTGACCTAATTCACCCTTAAGTTGACTTTTGGGACAAAACATGAGCCAAGACCTCAAGGTATGATTTGAAGGTCTCTAACACACTACATTGATCCATTTGCAATAATGGATTAACCCAAGAAGCTTGACTCACAAGTTTCATTTTCATCAGGACCACAATTAGTGTTTCGAGGGAAAAATCAACTGTACCTTTGACTTTTGTCCAGGACATGCTCCCAAACCTTGGGACATGATTCAATACACCCTACAACACCTAAGAAATATATCCATTAGGTTTGATTTAGGTCAAGGACTTGATTTCACAAAGGATCGTACAGTTTGGATTTCGTCCGATAAAAAGTCAACTGTGCACAAAACCAAGTTTGACTTTTTGAGATTTTTCACAATTATGGTTCATTGACCCTAAAATGATGTTAATGTATGATTGGAATCATCATTCATCAAGAAAAATGAAAGAAAGTGGGATAACTTGTAAAAGGGGGTAACCATAAAAAACTTAGAATTTTTCTAAGTTATGGAACAAAGTGGCTAGGGTACCAACTTCCAAGGATCATAACTTGTGATCCAAGCAACCATTTTGGCTGATCCAAAGATGGATTTGTAGCTCTCATGGCATACATTAAAAGTGTCAACTACACCTCATTCCAATTCTTCATGGATTTTTAGTTATGGAGTGACCAAAATGGCTGAAAACACAAAAGTGACACTTTTCCAACACTTAGTGAAATTTTCACTAAGTCAGAATCTGCCTTACTTTTTCCCAAAAGTAGAGGCATTTTTCATTATAATTCAGGTTGGATCAAAACCAAAGATGGACATCATATTGAAATAGGATATATCAGCTTTCCAAAATGTCCAAAAACACCATGAAATTCCACTTGAGCTAGGAGTATGACAATGGCAATATGCCTTGCTGCAAACTGTCTTGGCAAGGCAGATTGTGCATTAGAGCTCTATTTGGCTAATTTGTACAAATGACAAACAAGTTTATCCATCTAAACACCTCGGGGGGAGACCAAGGAGGGACAAACACTGATACATAAGCCTCCCAAGTCTTTGGAACTACAAATAGCATGCCAAACCTAAAAAGCCTAAAAGGGGGACAAGACTCCAATTTTGTTTTGGAGCATTCAATGGATGCTTAGAGGTGGCATGTACCAGAGCAAAAATGAACACTTCAGTCAAGCCTTATCCCTGAACCAAAGACACGTTGGCATGTGCTCTAACCTCTAGTCAATGGCTAGAGGAGACTTGAGATTCCAAAATGCAACCATTGGCCAAAGGCCTGCTGCAGTTGTCATTCACTATTGCTTGCAAAACAAACTTGCTCTACTACAAATAGAGCTCATTTGTGCTCATTTTAAGTACACCAAAGCACCCAAACTGATGCTTTCCTCAAAATCACCTTCTTACTTCCAAAATTGCCTTCTAAAGCAAGTCACTATCGAGTTTTGAGCTTGAGAGCAATTCCAACCAAACCAATCACACACACACACCTCATAAACATCATATAGAAGTGATCCAAACACTTAAATAACATCTGGAACACCAATTTCACAAAATCACCATCCAACTGCTCAAGCTTTTAGCTGACTTGTAGTTGGGGTACCATTTTAAGTTTCAGCTTGTTTCCAACCACTCCAAGCATTCAGACACACTCCATTGCACCTAGGGAAGCTGTCCAAATCATTGGAACCAAGCTGTAACACCTCTAACCCAAAACACGATCACCAGCTGCAAGAGGTAAGCCTCAACTTGGTCATCTCATGATTCATGCATATTTCCTCGCACAATAATTTTGCCATATGTTCATAATCATGTATCGAGTGTTTACCCTCAATCAATTGCTTTGTATGAATCGTGTATGGAATTTCTGAACCCTCATGCAGAATTTAGGGTTCTTGAGGTTTCTCTTTGATTTCTTATTCCATGCTTAAAATAAATGAAATTAAAGATTATAATGATCGTGAGGTAAAAACGAGCAGATTGATATGTGGATTGTGTGATTTCATCAAGTATTCAATGAGATTGAGGGGAAAACGCAAATCTGAGGAAACAGAGGGCGCGGGCAAGAATTCGGTGTTCTTGGCGCCCTTTTTTGAATTTTTAAATATTTGAATTTTTGTGATTTTATTTAATTGATTCAAAAATTAATTTCTCTCTGGTTTTTAATGATTTTGAGTTGATTCTTTTTTTAATAATTCACAAAAATGTTAAAATATTTTATTTTACAATAATTTCCCAAAAATATTATTTATTTAATATACTTGATATTTTTGCAAAGAATTAATTTTTATTTGTTTTTTGATATTTAAAGTATTTTTTCTTTCTTGATTTTTCAAACTTAAATGGTTTCCAATAATTTTGTGGATAAAAACATGATTTTACAAACATTAATCCAAGATCACAACTTGTTTTTCACACATGTTTGATAATTTTGATCATATTAATTAAATTTTTATTTAATTAAAATACATTTTGAAATTAATTTAGGGTTTTGATCTTAATCACCCTAAACAAATATTTTTCAAACTCTTTGGGCCTCTAATAGAGTGTAAGACCCAAACCCTTTGAAAATCCAAAACCATTTGGGCCTCAGATATTGTATAAGTCCCTCTACGTTAAAAAAATCTCGGCGTGATCGCCAATTCAAAATCAAACCATTTGGGCCTCTCCTCGAGCTATAAGTCCCAATTCTTTTTCTTAAAAAACTCTTTGGGCCTCTAATAGAGTATAAGACCCAACCCCTTTTGAAAACCAAAATAATTTGGGACTCGGTCATCGTATAAGACCCACCGTGTTTTCAAACCTCGGCGCGATCGCCATTTTTCAAACAAATAATCATCTGGGCCTCCCCTCGTGTTGTAAGTCCCATCTTTCTTTTTAAAACATCCTTGGGCCTCTCCTTGAGTTGTAAGACCCGTCCCTTTGTAAATAATTCCTTTTTGGGCCTCACACATTGTATAAGTCCCTCTGTATATTTTCAAACGTTCGGCGCGATCGTCGCCTTTTTAACAAAATCAACCGGGAATCTCCCTAAGTTGTAAGCCCCATCTCCTGTACAAAAATAAACTTTGGGCCTCTAATAGAGTGTAAGACCCAATCCCCTTTTGATCAAAACTTTTTGGGCCTTAGTCGTTGTATAAGTCCCGATACGATATTCGAAACAACAATGTTATCACTGTTAAAACTTGGGCCTCTCCCTGAGCTGTAAGCCCCGATCTCTGTTCAAAATACTTTCTCCTTTGATGTTAAATCCAAATGTATAGTTGTTATCAAAACTTTCATTAATTTCTTTGTTGAACAACTAACAAAACAGCATGGAAGCTCTACAATGGGTAAGTGTTTATCCGCTTTCTTTTATATGCTTTCATATACATAACTGTATTGTGGGAAGCTGCGCATGGCTAGTCTTCTTTCATACTCTTTTAAATACTTGTCATATATCAACTGTATATATACTAGTATAGTTATTTAGAGTTTTCCTCGGCAATTAGGTCTAGAACTAGGTAAAACCCTGTTGACCACTCTTAAATACAAACAAAACTAGATCCCCATAGGATTCCAGATACAGTATTCCCTTCTCTAGGGGTTAAACAATATGGAACAAAGAGAAAGGTAGTATTCTTGGTGAACCTTTTCTCAGACTGTCACCCCTAGAAATTGTCAAATAAATTCTACTCCCCAGAGTTGATCTATTCTCCGTGAATGGCATCTCTTGAGTTTCTTCCAAACCCTCGAACTTTCCTGGAATAATCTCTTCTCTGTGAATTGCATTTCTTGAACTTGTCTTGGTTTGGGGACCCACAGGCTTCCTAAAATCATCCCCGCCTCCTCTTGGGCTTTGTACAAGGACCCTTCGGCTTCTTAGAAGTTCTCATGCCTTCTTTTGGGCATAATACAAGGACCCTCACGACCTCTTAAAGGTATAAGATAAAACTTAGTCATCCTTTACTAGAGTATTCTTTCTAGTGTCAAACCTCAGGCCACTTTAGGGTTGATTCTCATCCCTTAAGGACCTTGCCCTCTTTTGGGCATCCTACAAGAGATAAAACTCTCCCACAGTAGTAGACTTGGACAGTCTAATCCCCTTAAGTCTCAAAGACATTCTCAAGTTCCTTACAACTATAGGAAAAAACTCTAGGAACTCTGGATCGATCTCCAGCAGAAACCCAGCCTCTCTCATAAGAGTTCCCCGACCAGGGTCAGCTTATCCCAGATCAGAGCCTCAGGGTTTCTGATATCTCAACTCTTCTGTAATCCTCAGCAAGAGTTGATTCCCCACTTGGACCTGCCTAGGGATCCCAATAATCCCCAACAGTAAGATAGCCTCCTCTTAGGCTTTGTATAATGATCTTTCCTCAACACAATCAGCCTCCTCTTTGGCTTTGTACAATAATTCTCCCCCTAGCAGAGCTAACCTTTTCAGACTCTCTTGTTGAGTCAATCACTTTCCAGACTCTCTTGTTGAGTCAATCATTTGTCAAACTCTCTTGTTGAGTATAAAAGACTCTCTTGTTGGGTCAATCTCCTTTTAGCCTCAATCTCGGGCTTCATACGAGACAGCAAATCACTCTCTTGTTGAGTATAATAGACTCTCTTGTTGAGACAATCAACTTTCAGACTCTCTTGTGGGGTCAATCACCTTTGCAAGACTCTCTTGTTGAGTCAACTCCTTTAGCCTCTGTCTTGGGCTTTGTACAAGACATATAAAAGCACTCTCTTGTTGAGTTAAACCCTTTCAGCCTCAATCTTGGGCTTTGTACAAGACACAAATTTACCTCTCTTGAGCTTGGGACAGATATCTTCCCTAGCCGAGTCATTTCCTCCCAGTCTTCTTCTAGGCTTTGAGGAATGATAATCTCCAAGCAGAGTCAAACTCTTTTAGTCTTTATCTTGGGCTTTGTACAAGACAGATAATACTCTCTAGCAGAGTTAAACCCTTTTAGCCTCCGTCTCGGGATTTGTACAAGACACATAAAAATATCCTCACCAGAGTTAGTTAAATTTCCCATTTCAGCCTCAATCTTGGGCTTTGTACAAGACACATACAAACCCTCCCCAGCGGAGCCAAAATCCCTTTTAGTCTCAATCTTGGGCGTTGTACAAGACAGATAACACTTTCCCGCAGAGTCGAACTTTTAGCCTCATCTTAGGCTTTGTATAATGATATCCCCAAAGAGTCAGTCTCTTTTTAGCCTCAATCTTGGGCTTTGTACAAGACATAGATATAAACACTCTCTTGTTGAGTCGGTCATTTCCAACCTCCTCTTAGGCTTTGTATAAGGACTTCTCCAGTGGAGTCAATCAACCTCTTAGCTTCAACCTTGGGCTTTGATCAAGGCACACAAAAATCAACATCCCCTATAAAGGAAATTATGGCATTGCTGGATTCACATATCCTAGTTAAAGTAATCCTCCTTTATAAACAGTCACCCAACAGTTGTGATAAACAGACCAAATGTCTCCCTTTAGAGATGACAAGTTCTCTCTCAGTCAAACCTTTTAGCTTCAATCTTGGGCTTTGAACAAGATACAAATAAACCTTTTAGCTTCAATCTTGGGCTTTGAACAAGACACCAAAATATATTTTTCCTCCCTTAGAATAGGAGGAACTACGATTGCTCTGATTTCCCTGTTTCATTTAAACGGGAATACATAGGCATAAGATTGCGAAATCTTAGTGAGCATACTAATAAAAAACTCTAGGTCCAATACCTTCACATTAATAAACATCGGAAAAACCCGAACATCAAGAAAAAATCACTCACTCTCTCATATTTTCCAAGAAACTTTCCCAACCCATTAACGGATAAACACCATCAAGTACAAAGTGAAACCTAAAGCTAATATCCTATGGATAACCACATATAGGATGGGTAATTGACAACTCCCCATTGTATAACCTGACCCCGGACCCCCCAATCTCTTTAAGTGTTTGTTCAGTTAAACATTCGCGTGCAAGGTTAGTTTTAGATAGCTTCCCTTTCCCTTCCAGCTTCACGGGATAAATTAGAAATCAGAAAGTAGCACCCCTCTCCTCTTCATTGAGGAGAAAACCCAATTCTGCGATAAGGTGGTCGCGTCACCGACAAAAATCGTGCTCTACAACATACACACACACACACTCACACACACACACACACACAACAATATTTTCAAACTACTTTTACTAAATGAAAATATTTTTAAAACGTCTTGAAATTGTGCCAGATGAACTAGGAATTTTCAAAATTGCTATGGGAAATTTTTTAACTTATCTAATTGATTGGGATTTTTTCTAATTGATTAGCTCAGTTCAAAATTATGTCACGAGCGATTGGGACAACGCCTTAATAATGTGAAATTGCTAAATATCTTTTCCTTCCTTTTTACAACTTACAATCAATTATATTTCAAAGTTCTAATCGATTGTGAACATGTGCCAATCGATTAGATTGTCCTAGAAGTCATTTATTTGAAATTCCTTTTTGAGCCAACCTTTAGCTTATCAATAGAGGTCCATTTTCACATTTCATTTCATCCAGAATCGTGTTTAGACACAACTCTCTCTAAATTTTTTTTTTACTTTTCTCTCGCTAATATTTTTAGCCTAAGTGCTTTTGTGAGAAAATTCCTTTTGTGAGTGAGATTATTCTGTAATTGTAGAAGGGTAGAATTGTAAATTCACCAAAGGAATCTTTTGTATAAACCTTGGTTGAATCTTATTCATTTAGTGATTATTTGTGGGTTATAAGCTAAACCCGTAAAAAGTTTTGGTTCATGATTATGTGATTCAGTTTCGGCTTAGGTTCCAAATTAGCCTGTTATAAAATCTCATAGGTGTTTGTCAACCCAGTATTAAAACCAAGATATGTACGATATTTTCCTGGTTATAAAATCTTACAAGTTATTGGTTATCTCGTGTAAAATCAAGGTTTAAGGTTCGTGAGATCAACACGTTTAAAACTTGAAAGGTTTAGGAACTTGAAGACTAACCGCTCCAAGGTCCTTTCTTGTGGAGAAAGGATTAACCGCCTCCATTCACAGTTTGGAAGAGAAAACTAAAATTACTATTTCTGAAGTCTTGTATTAGTTGGTTGGAGGTCAACCATCATTTCCTTGTATAAGGGGTTTTTTTTTAGTATTTCTTACTAAAATCTCTCAACGTTTATTGGATACTCTCAAGATTAAAACTTTGGGAGAGGAGTAGGTCATTTTCTTGTTTGACCGAACCTCTATATATTGTGGTGTTCATCTCATCCCTTAACTCCTTAACTTTCCGCAATTTATATTTTGTTGCTAACTATTCAAAAATGTTTTTAAACTCTGATTATATTTCCCAAACATTTTCCAAACCATATTTTTGTAAACCACATAATTCACCCCCCCCCCCCCCCCCTCTTGCATGTGAAGTCTCAAGTCCAACAAGTGGCATAAGAGCCTAACACCTATTTAAGAACTAATCATCTCAGGAGGAAGATGACTTCCAACAAGAGATCGTTTCTAAACACACAACCACTTTTTAATGATAGTAAATTTAATATTTGGCAATCTAGGTTTTGAATTTTTCTTCAAAACATAAACCATGAATTATGGGAAATAGTAGTCGATGGGCCGTTTATCCCTACTCATCAAGTAAATGATGAATTAGTAAATAAACCTGATTCCCTTTGGACTGAAGAAGAGAAGAGAAAGTTTGAGCTAAATTTTAAAACTAAGAGATTTATAACAATGTCTCTAGATGATAGCAAATCTTTCTATGTTCATCACTGCAATAACTCCAAGGAAATGTGGAATGTGAAGTTCAAGAAACACAAGAAAGGGTTCTAAGTGTTTGAACGTGATATATTTTTCTTAGTGTGAAAACAATTTTGTTTTTCTTTCTCACGAATGTGTGTTCTTGTTATTCACAACAGGTAGTTTTCCAAACTCCCAATACCTATTTATATAGATGAAGAATATATCCGTTGGAGGGAGGAATTGGAATATCCTCAATATCATAGTTGTATGAAGGTCACTTGTTTCTATAACAGTAGATAGGCACTTATAGCATAGAGTGGGTGAGGATGGGACGTGAGGAACAAAGTTGGTATAATAGTATCGTCATTTTCCTGATCTCTAGGGTAGTTGAAAGGATATTTGCTTTTGTACGGATTATATTATTTGCTACATGTTCTTCTTTCACTCATTGACTTTAGATAATTAAATTTTAGTCATAAGCTTCGTATTAAAGTTGATGAAGCTTGAATAGAGTTCTGAGCCTGTCTTCAGAATCTGGTGAAAATGAGACTTCAGAGTCTATAGAGTTCAGAGTCCAGAGACTTCAAAGGCTTGAATTATCAGAGTCTTTCTCAGAGTCATTCTGGATATTTTCTTTGCACAAGCGTTGACTTTGTAATCCAGATGCTTGACTTTCATTTAAACATGTCTTTGTTTGTTCCTTTGGTTTAAAGTGTGTCTATAGTTCAGAGTCTGGTTGTCCTATTGACTTTTTCAGAGTCAGAATTTGTTTTATATGACCTGCGCTAACAAATCAATTAGAGTACAAAATTTTTCTCTATACATATTATGCTTTTTTATCACCAAAATTCAAGGATGGTTGCATAAACAAACTATATCCAACAAAATACTCTTGAAATGATATATGAAATTTCTCCAAGTATCGAACAAGAGAAGATAAACACATGAGGCAAAAATGATGAAGATACCTATCATAAATGTTTTTCAAAGTTTAACAATATTAGAAATTATGTTGTAAACTGCATTACTAACAAATATCTAAGAATTAAGAAATGGAAATTTAATCTATTCCTTAAATCAAAAGATGGGGAGCCTTCATTAATTACAGGAAAAACAAAGAAAGAATGAAATTTTAGAAAATTTGAACGATCTAGTTCAATTGCTCAAAGATGATGGAATCCAAACTGAAGAATCATCAACTTCATCATGTAGCGAGTGATTTTCGTCGGTGACGCGACCACTTTATCACTGGGTTTTCCTCACCGCAATGGTAGGAGGGGGTGCTACTTTCTGATTTCTTATTTATCCCATAAAGCTGGAAGGGAAAGGGAAGCTATCTAAAACTAACCTTGCACACGATTGTTTAACTGAACAAACGCTTAAAGATATTCGGGGAGTCGGGGTCAGGTTATACAATGGGGAGTTGTCAATTACCCATCCTATATATGGTTATCCACAGGATATTAGCTTTAGGGTTTGCTTTGTAATAGATGGTGTTTATCTGGTAATGGGTTGGGAAAGTTTCTTGGGAAAGTATGACAGGGAGAGTGAGTTTTGTTTTTTGTGGAAAATGATGATGATGGTGGCTAAGGAATGAAACCCAGAGTTTTGATTGATATGAAGGTACAGGACCTAGAGTTTTTGATTAGTATGCTTGCTAAGATTTTGCAATCTTATGCCTACGTATTCCCGTTTAAATGAAACAGGGAAATCAGAGCAATCGTAGTTCCTCCTATTCTATGGGAGGAAAAAGATGTTCGGTGTCTTGTTCAAAGCCCAAGATTGAAGCTAAAAGGTTGAGTATTTGAGTCTTGTTCAAAGCCCAAGATTGAAGCAAAATGTTTGACTGAGAGAGACTTTGTCATCTCTAAAGAGGGATTGGACTTCCTCTGAGGGGATTGTTGATTTTTGTGTGCCTTGATCAAAGCCCAAGATTGAAGCTAAGCGATTGATTGACTCTGCTAGGGAAGTCCTTATACAAAGCCTAAGAGGAGGCTGGGAATGACTGACTCAACAAGAGAGCGTTCAAACATGTATCTTGTACAAAGCCCCAGATTGAGGCAAAAAAGAGACTGACTCTTTTGGGGATATCATTATACAAAGCCTAAGAGGAGGATAAAAGCTTGACTTTTCCGGGGAAGATGTTCTTTCTGTCTTGTACAAAGCCCAAGATTGAGGCTAAAAGGGATTTTTTACTCCACCGTGGAGGCTTGTATGTATCTTTTACAAAGCCCAAGATAGAGGCTAAAGGATTTGACTCTCCTGGAGAGCATTATCTATCTTGTACAAAGCCCAAGGTGGAGGCGGAAAAAGGTTGACTCTGCTTAGGAATTATTTCTCGAAGTCTAACGGAAGGCTTGGAAGAAATAAATCTGTTGGGGAAGATGTTTGTCCCCAAGCTTAAGAGAAGGTTATGAAATTTTATATCTTGTACAAAGCCCAAGATAGAGGCTAAATAGGATTTGACTCAACAAGAGAGTGATTTTTATCTGTCCTATACAAAGCCCAGGATTGTGGCTGAACAAGCTGGAGAAATCATCATACACGGCTCGAGAGGAGGTTAACTCCTACTAGGGGAAATCTTTATACAAAGCCTAAGAGGAGGCTATTGACTCAACAAGAGAGTGTTTTTTATCTGTCTTGTACAAAGCCTAGGATTAAGGCTAAAGGGTTGACTCAAAAAGAGAGTACTGAAAAGTGATTGACTCAACAAGAGAGTCTGAGACGGTGATTGACTCAACAAGAGAGTCTGAAAAATTGACTGACTCAACAAGAGAGTCTGAAAAGGTGATTGACTCAACAAGAGAGTCTGTAAAGGTTAGCTCCGCAGGGGAGAATCATTTGTACAAAGCCCAAGAGGAGGCTAAATATGCTGAGGAAAGATCATTATACAAAGCCTAAGAGGAGGCTATCTTTTGCCGGGGATTATTGAGATCCCGAGGCAGGTCCAAGTAGGGAAATCGACTCTTGCTGAGGATTGATAAATCAGAAACCTTGAGGTTTTGATTTGAGATAGTTTTATCCTGATGATAAATTGACCCTGCCTTGGGGGTTTTAGGAGAGAGACTGTGTTTTAGAACCCATGGGTTTTGACTCTTGCTGAAGATTAATCTAGAATCCGGGGTTTCTCCTATGTTTTGTAGGGAACTTGAGAATGTATTTAAGACTCAAGGGTATTTAACCTGTCCAAGTCTACAGGTGTGGAAGAGTTTTATCTTTTGTATGATTCCCAAGAGGAGACCGACTCTTTTAAGGGATGAGTATCAACCCTAAAATTGGTCTGAGGGTTTTGACTCTTTTTAGAAAAACAGCTTTAACGAAGGATGACTAAGTTCTATCCTATACCTTTAAGAGGTCTTCAGGGTCCTTGTATAAGCCCAAAAGAAGGCATGAGAAATTCTAAGAAGCCGAAGGGTCCTTGTACAAAGCCAAAGAGGAGGCGGGGATGCTTTAAGGAAGCCTGTGGGTCCCAAACCAAGAGAACTTCAAGAAATGCTATTCACCGAGAATAGATAATTTAGTGAAAGTTCTAAGGTTTGAAGAAATTCAAGAGATACTATTCACCGAGAATACATCAACTCTGGGGAGTAGAATTTCTTTGACAATTTCTAATGTGACAGTCTGAGAAAAGGTTCACGAAGAATACTGCCTTTCTCTTTGTTCCGTATTATTTAAGCCCAAGAGAAGGCAAGACTGTATATGGAAATCCTATGGGGATCTAGTTTTGTTTGTATTTAAGAGTGACCAACAGGCTTTACTTAGTTCTAGACCTAATTGCCAGGGAAAACTCTAAATAACTATACTAGTATATATACAGTTGATATATGACAAGTATGTAAAAGGATATGAAAGAAGACTTACAGTGCACAGCTTCCCACAATACCGTTATATATATTTGACATGTATTTAAAAGAATAAAAGAAGACTCACAATGTGCAGCTTCCCACAATACAGTTATATATATTTGACATGTATTTAAAAGAATGAAAGAAGACTCACAGTGTACAGCTTCCCACAATACAGATATATATATTAAAGTAAGTAAATGAAAGCGGATAAAACTTACAGGTTAGCAAGCTTCCATGCTGTATTGTTAGTTGTTCAAAGAAATTAAAGAAAGTTTTGATAACAACTGTATATTTGAAACTAAATCAAAAGGGAAGTTGTTTTGACAAGATTGTACGGGACTTACACAAGGACTGAGGCCCAAAAGGTTTTCTGTTCAAAGGTATGGGTCTTACAACTCAAGGAGAGGCCCAAAGATTATTTAAAGAAAAGAAATGGGACTTACAACACGAGGATAGGCCCAGTTAAAAATAATTTTAAAAAACGACGATCTCGTCGAAATTTCTGAAACTGTATCGGGACTTATACAATACACTGAGGCCCAAATTATTTTACTTACAAAGAGGTGGGACTTACACTCTATCAAGAGCCCCAAAGTGTGTTTTTTTTAAGAAAAGGAATGGGACTTATGGCTCAAGGAGAGGCCCAAGTGATTTGATTTTTGAACTGGCGATCGCGCCGAGGTTTTTGAAAGTGTGTTGGGACTTATACAATGTCTGAGGCCCAAAATGGTTTCAGTTAAAAGGGGATTGGGTCTTACACTCTATTAGAGGCCCAAAGAGTTTGAAAATGAACAAATATGGGTCTTATAGCTCAAGGAAAAGCCCAGTTGGTTTTGTCAAAAAGGCGATGATCGCGCCGAACTTTTGAAAATATACAAATGGACTTATACAATGTGTGAGGCCCAAAAATGTTTATTTACAAAGGGGTTGGGTCTTACACTCTATTATAGGCCCAAAGTTTATTTTTGTACCAAAGATGGGGAGAGGCCCATGGAAAAAAAATAGTGATCGCACCGTTGTTTTGAAAATAGTATCGGGACTTATACAACGAATGAGGCCCAAAATAGTTTGTTTACAAGGAATGGGTCTTACACTCTATTAGTGGCCCAAAGTGTCTAAAAATGTTTGATAATGATCAAAAATCAAATAAACCCTAATTTCATTTTCTTTTAAAAGTAATTCTTTAAAGAAAATTAATAAAATGATAAAAATAACAAATGAGTTTAAATAAACTACTTGTGATTTTTGTTTAAGGTTTGAAAAATGAGGTTTTAATCACAAGATGATTTAGAACTCATTTGATTTTGAAAAGATCAAGAGAAAATAAATATTTTCAAATGTTTTAAAAACAAATAAAATAAATTCTTTATAAAAATATTAAATATAAACAAATAATATTTTTTGTGTGAGATTTTTGTAGAATAAAATACTTTATCAATTTTGTGAATTTTTGCAAAAAGAACCAATAAAAAATGATGAAAAATGAATGAGAAATTAATTTTCAAAGTTATTAAAATATTGGTGAAAAATTGATGAAGTTAAGTGGTAAAAAATTGGAAATGGTCCCCCCAAGGTTTGAACTCACGCCCTTGGGGAGGATAGCTCAAAATTTTGCCAACTGAGCCACTTGAGTGGGCTGATAGAGAATGGCAAGGGATAATAATATGTGTAAAATGCCTTAGAAAATGATTGAAAAAAAAAGCCAAAAGGTCTGGGGCGAGGGGGATTCGAACCCCAGACCTATCACTCGCTCACACACACAAACATATTAGTGTTTCCACTAGGGCGCAATACCAATTCAGTTATAACATGGCAAGTGATAAATATATAGTAAAACTAGTTGAATTTCTGAAGAATGACGCCATGGCCATCTTCATCCTCAAGCTCAAATACATGAAGCCTCCTATCTCACTCGTTTCTCAACCATTCCCCATGATCCAAATATGAAAATTATGCATTTTCAGACAAGGAACACAATGGCAATACTCAATTTTATTGAAATTGAGTGAATCAAAACATAATCTGACAAAACCTGATGAACCCTAAAATTGGCATGAACTCAATGAAATCATATATACGAACTGTAAACAACAATTGATTGAGGGTAAATGATCTACAAACATTCAGAAACACAATGGTAATCACAAAATAAATTTATGATGCATGATTCAATGAGTTTGACAGTTTGAGGCTTACCTCTGCATGTGAGAATCGAATTTGATGATGGAGGTGTTACAGTTGAGTTCTAATGCTTTGGACAACTTCCTTGTACCCTAAGGAAAGTGTTTGAATGCTTGGAGTGATTGAGAGCCCTTTAGATTGATCAACCTGATTCCTTCTGCAGTAAGTCATGAGTTTTGTGCAATTAGATTGCCATTTGGTGATTTTGATGTTACAGATGGGAGGTGAGTGTTCATACACCTTCTATATGTTATATGTGATGTGTCTGAATCAATGGTTTGAGTGGTATTGATCTCCAACTCAAAACCCGATTGTAACCTCTCAAGAAATGAAGTTTTTAGGCCTAGGGAGTGAAAGAGAAAAATCCTTGTTGTAACGAGCTTTGGTGTAGTTTGAATGATCAGTTAGGACCTCTATTTATAGTAGAGGAGTTGTATTGAAGTGGATCTCTTAAAGCTCAGAGGATAAGGCTATGGTTGAATGGTCTTGGCTTGGCTTAAATGCCTCTAGCATAAGGTGTAATAGCTATCCCAAATAGATCAGCTATGCCTTGACTGAAATCACATTCTTCAGTCCTTTTAATTCTTGTTTAATCAGAGAACTTGACTGAAGAGAGTGAGAATCTTGAATGTGCACTATTCCACATTAATGCCCTTTGAATTCAAGGCATATATGCCAAAAACTCATCAATTCTCAAGGATAAGCTCTTGGCATTTCAGTTCAAGTTTGAAGGTTGGATCAAATGCATTAGGATCAGATTGGATGAATGTGGCATAGTGATCATTGCTTTTTGGCTTAAAATCGTGTAAGGCAAGAAATCACATAAACTGATTTTTTTAAAGCAGTCGTGCCATGGTGTCTTGCAGCAGCCATAACTCTTGGCTCAAGCTGAGTTGTTTCATGCCAATGAGTTCCTTGGATTGTAGGCAATATGCATAACAACTTTGATGTTTACATCTTGAATTGATTCAGCCTAGAACTATGTGAAACATCCCTACAAGTTTTGGTGTTTCACTTGTTTTTCTAACTTAGACAGAATTTTGTCTAAGTGTTAGAAAAGTGGTAAATTCCAAGTTTTTGTCATTTTGATCCAACCATAACCCAGAATTCATGAAGAATTAGAAATTCTTGTAGTTGACACTTTTGAAGTATGTTATGAGAGCTACAAATCCAACTTCGGACCATCCAAAATGGTTTCTTGGATCTCAAGTTATGGTCCTTGGAAGATGGTACCCTAGCCACTTTATTCCATAAGTTAGAAAAATTCTAAGTTTTTTATGGTTACCCCTTTTACAAGTTAACTCATTTTCTTTGGTTTTTCTTGATGAATGATGGTTCAAATATTAACATTGTTTTAGGGTTAAGGAACCTTGTTTGACCAAAAAATCAAAAAGTCAAACTTTGACTTTTTGTACAGTTGACTTTTTCATCAGATGAAATTTAGACTATGCGATCCTCTATGAAATTAAGTCCTTGACCTAAATCAAACTTAGTGGATGGACTCCATAGGTGTTATAGGGTGTATTGACTTATGTCCCAAGGTTTGGGAGCATGTCTTTGTCAAAAGTCAAAGGTACAGTTGACTTTTTCTTTAAAACCCTAACTGTGGTCCTGATGAAATTGAAACTTGTAGATCAAGCTTCTAGGATCAATCCATTGTTACAAATGGATCAATGTAGTGTATTAGAGACCCTCAAATCATGTCTTGAGGTCTTGGCTCATGTCTGGTCCCAAAAGTCAACTTAGGGGTGAATTAGGTCAAGAAACCCTAATTCCTGATTTTTGATGAATGCATCCCCTGAGGCTAAATTGACTTGATGATTGGGTCCATGAGGTCCCTTAGAGTATCTTGGGTTGTTCTTTGAAGCATTGGCTCATGCCCAGATGAAAATTTTCATTTAGAGGCCTTAGTCGACCCCTAATTTGGTGACACTGGCGATCTTGAGGCTTGATCCACTTGGAATGTTGCAACCTTGTGCTTGATTCTTGATGTGGGAGTCCTCTTGATCCCTTATGGGTGTTTGAGAGGCTAGACAAGTTGAAGATCATGTCATTTCTTGATTGATTCTTGTCTAAATGCTCTGAGAAGGCTTGAAACCCTAATTCTTGTTTGTAGTGAATGCTCAAACATCTCTGAGGATATTGATGAGGCATATAGGTACATCCATATTGTGATGATGATTTGTACAATGATGGGAAATCTTGGTGGTCAAAATTTGGGGTATGACAGATGCCCCTATTTAATCTTCTTGAACCCGAAGGGGTGAATGGCGAAGGTATTCAGGCATTCGGGGTGCAAGAGGATTAAATATCGGAATACCCAAAATTTTGATGGTGGTTATGAATGGCAGCTTGCTCACCCATCTTCTTTTGCTAAGCAATGATACTTAGAAGAGGTTAAAACTTCCCCTCGATCCTGGTCTTCAGCCAAGGAACTGGTCTCAGTTTCTGATATAAACTTCCCCTCGATCCTGGTATCCTACTAAGGAACTGGTCTCAGTTTCTGATTTAAACTTCCCCTCGATCCTGGTTTCCTACCAAGGAACTGGTATCAGTTTCTTTTGTCAATAAACCTTCTTGACAAGGGACGCTATTTGTAGCGGTTTTCCTCAAACTTCTCGCCGAATTTTCCTGGGGAGATGCCATTTGACGGAAAAAGTTTTTTATGTCAGACTTGCTGGGGAACCCATTTGTCTGGGTTGTAGAGGTGCACAAACTTCTCTGTTGGAGACGCCATTTGTCGACTCTACTAGGGAAAATGAGTCTCTTGAGAGACTGCTTCCGCTCAGGGATATTACATCATACTTTTCTCTGAGATCTTCTCGGAGAATTGCCATGTGATGTAATCCAATTTTGAGGTGCTGATGACTTCATTAACATTGACTTTTTGGAGAGAAGAACCAATGTGTTGCTGAGAGCCTTTAGTTGCGAGGCTTTCTCTGGGGATTTTCCTTAATCCAGGAAAGCAAAGATATAATCTTCAATGGAGAAGAGTGACGTTTGTCGAAATTTTTCTTATTTTTCAGAGGTTCAAGTTATCAAAGTGGTCGAGGACCGGCTTCAATCCAGAAATAAACTGGAAGAGAGATCACTCAGATGATTTGCTTCCTAACAAGGAAAGGACTGGCAACTCGATTGAGAGGACTTTTATCACCAGGGGATAAGACTGACCAGAGTGGTAGTGATGCTACATGAATATGAATGCAAATTAATAATGCATGATGTGTGTATGTATGTATATGCTGACAAAACTGACGCGACATACAGACTAACAGATGAACACGACTGGATACTCAGCCACTGCAGGGGACGAAGAAGTACCATTTGTTCAAGATAGCAATTCTGCCTTGCTTAGGAGAGATAATCCCTGTGGGGAAAACCGTTGGTCGGGCTTAGGAGATAAGAACTCTGCTAGGGGTGTCGAATGGAATATTCGCATCTGACACAATTGATCCTTCATTCAGGCATACTGGTTTAGAAGGAGTACTTTGATTCTGCACTTTGGGGTTCGATTACCTCTGGAGAAGCGATCGATGTTCTTTTGATGTTCAATAGTCAAAAGAAATTGCCATCATTATTTTTAAAAGCAGAAAAATTTTTGACAAGTAAATTCATTTTTGTTTTATTTCAAGAATCGTTAATCATGTTAAAATGTCGTTCTGTAAAGCTAAAACAAATAAGAATTACAAACAAAGCACTAGGGCTCAAATTTTATTGATAAGAAGGAAATCAGCCGAACGCATGATTCCATGGAGTATTTACAAAGTTAGAAAATGGTAATTTAAGGGACCATGGCTACATTGAAACATAACGACTATAATCCTTCTACCAACTTTGAATTCTAGGCATCCTGAGCTTCTGTCGAAGATGACCTTGACTGGAGTTTTCTGATGGATGGCGTGACTGCTGAGGAGTTGACCTGATCAGACGTAGTTACTTGCCATTATCCCTAACTTTTGCCTGGATTGTACTTTGATATTTCCAATCCATCGGGATGATTTTTGCTTATGTCTCTAATTTTTTCCTGGACCGCCCTTTCGGGTTTTCAATCCACCGAGACGTTTTTTTTAGGCGAAGTATTTCTTGACTACGTCAACATTTGTGGGGTAGGAAAATTCTTCTCCATCCATGGTTGCGAGTCTCAAGGCGCCACCTGAGAAAGCTTTCTTGACCACATAGGGGCCGTCATAATTTGGAGTCCACTTGCCCCGGGAATCAGTGAGAAATGATTGTATCTTCTTGAGCACAAGGTCTCCTTTTCTGAAGACACGTGGTCGAACCTTTTTTTCAAACACTTTCTTTATTCTTTGCTGATACAACTAACCGTGGCATAGTGTCGTAATTCGCTTTTCTTCGATCAGATTCAGTTCATCGTGTCGACTTTGACACCATTCAGCCTCTATTAACTTAGCTTCCATTAATACCCGGATTGATGGGATCTCTACTTCTATGGGAAGAACTGCCTCCATGCCATATATTAGAGAGAAAGGGGTTGCCCCTATTGAAGTGCAGACAGATGTGCGATAATCGTGAAGAGCAAAGGGTAACATCTTCTGCCAGTCTTTATAGGTTACAACCATCTTCTGAACAATCTTCTTGATGTTCTTGTTAGCTACTTCTACCGCCCCGTTCATCTTAGGTCGGTAGGGAGATGAGTTATGGTGTTCGATCTTGAACTCAGCGCACAACTCCTTCATCATTTTATTGTTCAAGTTGGTCCATTATCCGTAATGATCTGGCTTGGAACACCATAACGGCAGATGATATTGTTTTTGATAAATCAGACCACCACTTGTTGGGTTACATTAGCGTATGACGCTGCTTCGACCCACTTGGTGAAATAGTCAATGGCTACCAGGATAAACCGATGTCCGTTTGAAGCTTTTGGTTTAATCATGCCAATCATATCAATTCCCCATATGGAAAAAGGCCATGAGGAAGAAATAACTTTAAGATGCGTTGGCGGTACATGGATTTTGTCTGAGTATATCTGACACTTGTGACATCTCCTCATGTACTTGTAGCAATCGGATTCCATGGTCAACCAGTAGTACCCTGCACTCAAAATTTTTCTCGCCATCGCGTGTCCGTTGGCATGAGTGCCAAAGGATCCTTCGTGAATCTCTTTTATCAGTATGTTTGCTTCTGGTCTGTCTACGCATCAAAGCAAGACCATGTCAAAGTTTCTCTATAGAGTGTATCACCGCTCAGGAAGAAGTTATCTGCCAATCTTCTGAGGGTATTTCTGTCTTTTCTGGATGTACCAGGTGGGTACTCTTGTTTCTGAAGGAAGCATTTGATATCATGATACCAAGGTTTGTCATCTATGACTGCTTCAATCGTGAAGATGTAAGCGGGCCGTTCAAGGCGCATTATGTCAATCTTAGGTATGTCATTCCATTGAACTACACTAATCATGAAAGAGAGATAGTGGCTAATGCATCAGCCATGTGATTCTCTTCACGAGGGATGTGATGAAACTCGATTCTAATGAAGAATGGTAACAACCTTCTTGCGTAATCTTTGTAAGGAATCAGTCCTGATTTGTATGTGTTCCAATCTCCTTTGATCTGATTGATAACCAAGGGCTCAGTCACCATATACATCCAAGTTCTTGATCCTTAAGTTGATCGCTTCTTCGAGACCCATGATACAAGCTTCATATTCGGCCTCGTTGTTTGTACACTTGAATATCAGTCTGGCAGTGAAAGGAATGTGGCTCCCTGAGGTGTTATGATGATTGTCTAATTCCGTTTCTATAATGATTGACAGCTCCATAAAAAATTAGTCCCCATTGGGAACCTGGTTCTAGCCCTTCACTGGGTAGCGGTTCATCGCAATATTTCATTTTTAGATACATGACATCTTCGTCTGGGAAGTCAAATCCGATTGATTCCTGATTGTCAATCGGTTGATGAGCCAAATGATCGGCTAAAACACTTCCTTTAACGGCTTTTTGAGCGTGGCATTCTATGTCATATTCTGATAACAACATCTGCCAACGGGCAATCCTTCCCGTGCGAGCGGGCTTTTCAAATACGTACTTGATCGGATCCATTTCTGAGAATAAGCAAGTAGTGTGACAAACCATATACTGGCGAAGGCATTTGGCTGCCCAAGCCAGAGCACATCAAGTTTTCTCAAGCATAGTGTACCGAGTCTCACAATCGGTAAATTTCTTGCTCAAATAGTAGATGGCAGACTCTTTCCTTTTCGTTTTGTCTTGTTGGTAAAGTACACAACCCATAGAGTCTTCCAAGACTGTTAAGTAGATGATCAATGGTCTTCCCTCCACTAGAGGTGACAGGATAGGTGGGTTCAACAGGTATTTCTTAATACTGTCGAAGGAGGTTTGGCAGTCTTCTGTCCAAACGCAGTCCTGATTCTTTTTGAGTAATTTGAAGATCGGCGCACAGGTCACGATCATAAGGAATTTAAATCTGGAAATGTAGTTCAGACGTCCCAGGAATCCCCTGACTTTTTTTTTTCAGTCTTTGGAGAAGGCATTTCTTGAATGGCCTTGACTTCAGGATCAACCTCAATTCCGTTCTGGCTGACGATGAGCCCTAAAAGTTTCCCCGAACGAACACCGAATGTGCATTTGTTGGGATTCAAGTGGAGTTTGTATTTCCTCGGATGCTCGAATAATTTTAACAGGTGGGTCACATTCTCCTCTTCTGTTTTAGATTTGGCAATCATATCATTGATATACACTTTGATTTCTTTGTGTATCATGTAATGAAACAGAGTAGTCATGGCCCTTTGATAGGTTGCCCCGGCGTTCTTCAAACCGAACGACATTACCTTGTAACAAAAGGTGCCTCATGGGGTGATGAAGGAAGTTTTCTCCATGTCTTTCGGCACCATTTTGATTTAATTATAGCCCGAGAATCCATCCATGAAGGAGAAAACTTTGAACTTTATTGTACTGTCTACCAGCATGTCAATGTGTGGTAAGGGAAAGTCATCCTTTGGACTGGCTTTGTTCAGATCCCTGTAGTCTACACACATTCGTACCTTTCCGTCCTTTTTCAGAACTGGTACTATGTTGGCTAGCCATTGAGGATATTCTGATGTGGCGAGGAAACCTGCGTCAATCTGTTTCTGTACTTCCTCTTTGATTTTGATGGCCATGTCTGGATGAGTCCGTCTCAACCTTTGTTTTACTGGTGGACATTCTGATCTTAACGGTAGATGATGTTCCATGATGCTGGTATCCAACCCTGGCATATCCTGATAGGACCAAGCAAACACATCAAGAAAATCTTTGAGAAGTTTTATCAAACCTTCTTTGACAGTTAGACATAGCAGTGCCCCGATCTTGACTTCCTTTCTCTCTTCTTCTGAACCCAAGTTGACTGTTTCCAACAGCTCTTTGTGAGGTTCAATAGACCTTTCCTCTTGTCTGAGTAATCGGGAGATCTCTTCTGGAATATCTTTGTCATTTTCTTTTTCGGCCTCAAATACCGGGAATTCAAAGTTGGGAGAAGGCATTGGATCGTATGTTTCAACGGGGTTTAAAACAAGCAATCTGCATGAGGTGATGATTTGTTTTTAGAAGAGATAGAGAAAATGCAAGAGTGTGTGCAGTGTATTTTCTTTGGAAAACTGCTTGTTTTTATTATTTGAGTTTTTTAGGATTACCATTTTCTGAAAAAGCAAAAAGAGAAAACAACAATAAAATGCAGAATTTATAGAACGACGTTATTTTATTTATGATTTTGTCGATTCTTGAAACTACAGCCCTATAAAATAAAACTCTGTCGCTTTGGGAAAAGCGAAGAGGTACATTTACAGAAAGTGAGCCCTATCAAAACATCTGTTTCACCTGGGCAGGGCGAAAGGTCAAAACAAAGATGGCAATTACTTAGACTTATGAATGACTTTCGAGACATCGACAGCAGCGCATTGGCGGCGAACTCCTTGGTGAATCACAAAGTCTGGTACCTTCTTTCTTGGCTTGTCTTCAGAAATAACGCTAATTTCTGGTGGAGCAGAATCATTGGAATCTGTCTCCCAGGCAGAGTTGTCGTAGGAGGATTCTTCAGCTGTATCTTGCATAGTGTTTGTGCTCTCAGGCAGATCTCCCCATCTAGTTGGTTGGATGTCTTCAAGCCTGATATGAGAGCTTTCAGGAGCGGTGTACTTGACCAAGTAGTCGTACTTTCCACTTGGTTGTCCTAAGGTGTCCCACACTTCTTTGGAACTGGAGTAGTCATCCCTCTAAATGACATTGACCTCGGGAAAAGCATAGTTGATGAATTCTAGTCCTGCAAGCTTTGCAAATTCATCGTCATGCTGGATATTTTCTGAATGTCCTGAGTGTTGATCCCATGACATGGTGGGGACGCAGGTATTCTTTTCAATGATGCTCAGCTGATATTCATCGTTCGGCTGATTCTCTTGCCTCGAGTCTCCTGGGTATGGTCGCCGGATAGGCAGGCCATCCATTGGGCCATAATAGTCGTGGTCAAAGTTGTCTTTCATCAGAGTGTCTTCCTCTAATGAGTTGGGTGGAGCACGGCATCCTTCTGGATCACAATCTCTGTATATCATTTTGACGTCTGACCTTGGTATAAATCTCGGACTCTGTACGGGATAGCAAAATGGTGTAGGCACCTCTTCTTGAGACATATAACCGTCCTCGTTAAGATAGGACTTCCACTCTTCATCTGTATCGGAGGAGTCACCCTAATTGATGGTATGTACTTCTTGAGACACTGGGTGAAGGAAACCTCCATTGTGGAAGAAGTCCTAAATGGGATGAAAACTTTCATCGTTAGTAGAAGTCTTGGTACAGGTTGAGGAAAAACCAAGACCTTTCTTTGTCTTTTTATCCTTAGGAATGACAAGTTGTCCCCATCCTTTTGCTTTGTTACTCTCGATTGCTTTGAGAGCATCTTTGTATGAGGAAATCGACGTTCCTTTTTTTGATTGGTTGTCATTGCTCACCGAAAGTGCTTAGAACTGGGTTTCTACAACCTCCTCTGGTTCAATACAAGTGGACGATGATAGGTTACTCACGATTAAGGCTTGTTCTCCACAGACTGTGACTAGTTGGTCATTCTTGATGAACTTCAGCTTCTGGTGAAGTGTCGAAGAGACTGCCCCAGCCTCGTGTATCCAAGGTCTTCCTAACAAATAGTTGTATGCTGCCTGGATGTCCATGACCTGGAAAGTGACTTGGAAAGTGTGAGGACCGATAGTTATGGGAAGATCGACTTCGCCGATAACTGTTTTTCGGGATCCGTAAAATGCTTTGATGATGACCTCATTGCCTCTCATCGGAGATCCTTTAAATGATAGTCGCATTAAAGTAGACTTCGGCATGACATTTAAAGCTGATCCGGTATCCACCAGTACGCTGGCTAAAGCATCGTCTTGGCAGTTAACTGTAATATTGAGTGCCATGTTGTGACTTTTGCCTTCTTCTGGAAATTCCTCATCACTAAACCCTAAGTTGTTGCAGGAAGTGATGTTGAAGATGATGCTGTCGAATTGTCTTATTGTTCCATCTTGTTCCACAAAGGCTTGCTCTAAGACTTTGTATAGAGCCTCTCTGTGGGCTTCAGAACTGAGTAAAAGAGATAACACGGAGATTTTTGAAGGAGTCCGCAACAGCTGATCAATGATGTTGTATTCACTCTTTTGGATGAGCTTCAGCATCTCATCATTGTTATTTGAAAGGTCGGGATCACTGGTTTGCCTGATTGGTTGAATGGGAATTCCAGTTTGAGGTTCCCCTTCCTTGTTAGGTTCTCCAACTTCTCGATTGAAGATTCGACCGCTCCGTATTACCTGACTGATGTCTGTAATATTCATGACGGAGGGTAATGGAACTTCTTTTCCATTCTCAACCGTTGTTGCACCGTACTTGTAAGGGATATCTTTATCAGACTTGTACGGTATGGGTCCCGGCAGATAGATAACTACAGGAGCCTTCTAATTTTTCTGACCATCATAGCCGGCCTCAATTGGTTTGAGATTGAGAACTTTTCCACTATCAAGAGGGACTCTTGACTCATGGAGTAAAGGGATTATGGCGCATATATCTTTGGCCACTTCTCGCTTAGGGATTAAGACAACTTCTTTGTCTCGATTAGGACTATATTCTGACGTTGAACCAGAGCTTGACCATGGTTGAATCTCCTTATGGTCCCACTGACTTTGAAGGGCTGCTTGCACAAGGTAGCATCCTTGATTATCCTTCGAGCAAACTCTACAGCGCTCATAGTTGTGTGGTGGCACCCGGCCATGCCCGCTTTAAATGCAGTGTAACCTTACTAGGTCGGTTCCCATTTATAGAACATCCTGACTTTGATGCCTAGTAGGGTTTCCATTAGTCATGCTGACTTGTTGTGTGTCTTCGTCTAAATAGATCGGAAGCCACCAGTGGTTTAACAAGTGTTGCAAAGTTCTTTGAACGAGAGCACATCCTTGGTTGCTCTCACGGCATACTGTACAGTTCTGATAATTATGCGAAGTCAGAAAACCTAGCTGGACTTGTTTGGCGTGCAACTCCACCAAGCTGGTATTCATCAGGCGAATATCAAAGATTTGAATCATGTTCACCTGATACTGATTTCTATCGCGGTAATCCTGAATCCATCCAAGATCCATCTGACGCTGGAGGGCCTCTTGTATAAAAGAACATCGTTGGTCGTTTTTTGAGCAGATAGGACAGGAATCGTAATCGTGCCGTGGCAGATTATGGTGTTGGCTTTGCCTTAAGTGCATTACCACCAAGTTGACATTCATTGCCAGGATGTTGTGGTTCTGAATGATGTTGGAATTTGTATAAGTCATGTTGACTTCACAAATTCGGTGATCCTGGATTCATCCGAGATCCATCTGTTCCTGTAGAGCGGTTTGCACCACAGAACATCCTTGATTGTCTTTAGAGCAGACATCACACTGATGATAATTATGAGACAGTACATGACCGTATCCACTTTGTCTGCAATGCATCTTGACCAGGTTGGTTCCCAATAGAGTACATCATGAATTTGATAGTTGTGTTTAGACTCTTTTTCTATCAAATTTACTATGGCTTTCTCGGTATGAGGCAACGGGTTTGTCTGAACATTAGGATTTGTATCCTTGAAGGATAAGACCCCGCTCCTAACAAGCTTTTGCACATTGGACTTGAAACTGAGACAGTTTTCTATGTTATGCCCTGGTCCTCCTTGATGGTAAGGACAAGTCTGATCTGTTTTGAACCAAAAAGGAGGATTTTACGGAATTATAAGAGGGGCCCTAGTTTGGACATGCCCCTTGACCAGTAGTAATGGAAACAGTTCTGCGTACATCATTGGTATAGGGTCGAACCCTGGTGGTCGCGTTGTACGATTATTGTTGTATTGAGGACGAGCCTGCTGAAGAGGTTATTGGGTCCTTTGCTGATATTGTTGTTGATTTGGTTGGCTCTGAGCAACCTGGGGTTGATACGTAGGAACAGGCGCAGGGTTAATAGCAGGAGTTACATCTGCTACTGGTTGGTATCGTCGCCTTTACTTTCCGAGAGAGATATTGCCAATATCTTGCTCTTTGTTCTTAGGGAGAGCACTACCGTATCTTTTGGTACTGCTTAATGGTCCTACATCTTTAATTAAACGTCCTTCTCGAACTGCTTCTTCAAGACGAACTCCCATGCCAACCATTTCAGTGAAGTCGTTGGGCGCACTGGCGGCCATTCGATCGTAGTAAAATGAGCTCAAGGTATTCAAGAAGATCTTTGTCATCTCTTTTTCCTCAAGAGGTGGACAAATCTGAGCGGCAATTTCACGCCATCTCTGAGCATATTCCTTGAAGGTTTCCTTGTCCTTCTGCAACATGGTTCTAAGTTGATCTCTGTCCGGTGCCATGTCCAGGTTATACTTATACTGCTGAACAAAGGCAGCGCCAAGATCTCTGAAAGAGACGATCTTGGTGCGGTTTAAAGCCATGTACCATTTGAGTGCGGCACCGGTTAAACTATCCTAGAAGTAATGGATTAGTAGTTGTTGGCTCTCTGTCTGTGTTGACATCCTCCTAGTGTACATCACCAAATGGCTTTGAGGGTAAGAGTTACCCTTGTACTTTTCAAATTCGGGCACCTTGAACTTGTGCTAAACTTTCACATTGGGGACCAAACAAAGGTCTGCGGCGTCCTTTCCTAATAGATCCTGACCGCGAATGGCTTGCAGTTCCTTCTGCATCTCCAGGAACTGTTCCTGGAACTCCCTCATTCTGTTGTCCATACTTTCGTTTCCACCAGAAGGTATCTGAGGAATCTGCCCTTCTGGGATAGTGTGTACCACGGGTGGTAGTATAGTCATTACGGCAGTGACTCTTGGTGCCTCCCGAAGTTTGTAACCTTCAGGAGTTGTTGTCATGCCCCTGGAATATTCGTTTTCCCGAAGTTTGTAACCTTCAGGCCCAACGGCTCCTACTACAGCTTCTGGGTCTTCAGTGATCGGCGGAATATATCCTTCTGGGATATAGTTGATAGGCATGACCCAGGGACGATCTTTAGGCATGTTATATTGTGGATCATACGTCTCCACTATAGGCGTAGATGTGATCTGTGAGATCACAGTCCTTTGTATCTGGGCTGCTGCCTGAGCTTGCATGTCATTGTGAAGTTTCCTCAGATCCTTTTTCAGAGTGTCGATTTCTTCTCTCAACTCTCTATTTTCTTCCTCGAGATTATCCATTTTCTTTTGTTGACTGGCCCGAGTATTGTACGAATGAGACAGTTTGACTCTAGAATCGAGACACAAACGTGAGATTCGTAGAGAAGAAGAATGCGTTATACGAGAATGATGAATGATATGCAATAATTATATTAATTTAATTATTTAATCAAAAGAAACTTCAACAAGTTGGATTGCAAATATCATATAGTGGGGAAACCCCGTTTTATTGAATTCAAAGATTGCGGAAATGGAAATACAGTAATTACAAGGTACTGTAAAAGGAAATCTAAACTTCATGGATCCTGAGTCCTCTCTGAGGAGAGTTCAGGTGCTGGTTCTGGTACTTTCCTTTTCTTTGACCAGGGCTCTTGTGCCGTTGTCGGGTTGTCATTCCTTTGCCATGTGAAAGGAGCGAGCAAGTTCCTCCGGTCTTCTTGATTCTCTACAGCATGTTGCTCTAAAATCTCAATTAGAGCATCTTTTTCTTTTAACAGTTGCTGTATTTTGTTACACTCCATGTTGAGAATACGGTATTTGTTCTTCCAATACTTCTTTTCCCGTTGAACTTTGTTGAGGGTGACCTGGAGTTTTTCCGTATCAGACATAAAATAAAGGATAGATTCCTTTAACAGAAGAACTTCGTGACGAGGGTAAGGCATCCTTAGTTTGAGGGCTCTAGTTTGTACCCAGTGGAGATTAGGTTCCACAGAGACACAGTCTGGTTTTCCTAGAGACTCTCTTCCATTTCTATGAACATGTTTCTAGGCATGCACTATTTTTATCTTTAGTGCTTTGTCATTTTCTCCTTCCTTGAAGAAAAGACCTTTCAGATGAGAATTATGCGGAACATGCCTCATCGGGTATCCGAATTGACGACGAACTAAAACTGGATGATAATTGATTCCTCCTTTAGTTCCTATGAGGGGTACATTAAGGAAGTTTCCATAACGGTCAATGATTCTTATCCTGTCATAGATCTGATTATACCAATCGATGTCAGAGTTAGTGAGAGACATGAATCTCTGCGACCAACGTAAAGTACTCTTTTGATCCCAAAATGCAGCATACTTTGGCAAATAGGAAGTGAACCATTTGTATAGCAGGGGTACACAACATGTGATCATTCCTCCGCTATACAAATTCCTTAAGTGTACAGAATGATAAGCATCTGCGAGCAAGGTCGTACAGGGTTTCCAATAAAAAATATCTTAATGGCATTGATATCAACGAAGTTATCAATGTTGGGAAACATAAATAACCCGTAGGTGAGCAAAACAAAGATACTCTCGAAAGCAGTCACGTTCCCTATACTAGCAAAAGTACAGAGCTTTCTTTACCAGAAACTGGGCTGGTAAACCTTGGATTCTACCCTTAATGGTCATATGAGTCTTGACTTCTGACTCGTCCAAATAGATTGCTCTTGCAATGGTTTGATCCTTTGGAATTTCTTCCAGTCCGGAAAAGGGAACTTGGTCAGTGATGGGTAAATCAGTCAGGTGAGAGTATTCCTCCAACGCTGGTGCTAGCTGATAATCTGGGAATGTGAAACAGTGATAAACTGGATCGTAAAACTGAATGAGCGTAGACAGGATTCCTTCAATTACATGGACCCTTAATAGAGACAGCAGTCCTCTGTACTTAGCTCTAAAAGCCTCAGGGTTGGTGATCATCCTTGTCAAACCTCTTAAATCCTCTAATTTTGGAACCTTGAAGGTGTACTTGTGAGTCTTCCTTCTACCGAAATCCATAACGCAATCTTTTTCTCTGACATTTGCAATCATTGTCTTAGTTTAATTTGAAAATGAGAGACTAGAAGAGAAAATTTTTCTTTGCTTGAAGGTTTTTTAGATGAAATGAATACATGAATGCAGCACACAAAAACATAGAAAAAACATGGCGTCAAAGGTTCGGTGTCATGAAGTCATGGCTCTACCCATCCCCAAAGGTTATACTGGTGATTTTTTGTACCTGTCCTCAAAATCATTGACCTCTTGGGATAACAACAGTAGGCTAGTTTACCCAAGCGAGCTGCAGTATCTTAGAGTAATCTCAAAAGAGGGTAGTATTGCGTGACAACTATTTTCGATAGCTTCTGCACTACAAAATAGTAACATGGTCTCAGTCTACTAAAATCCTCAGTTTCTCAAATACCACAATCGAACAATCTGCTTTCAACAACCGAAGTCATATATGCATTGAATCTGCAAAGGGTATCTCCACTGATTCGATGGTTGACCAGGATCTCTTATTTGGGAGTCACTCCCTGTAAGATTACCCGTCTAGTGCCATCACTTATCTTAGGTGTCACTCAAACTTTCCAGATACGGCATCACCCGCAGTCCCATTAGCAGAAAAAGTAAACACGAATATCAATTAGGAAAAGCAGTATATATATTTATTCCTAAAACTAACATCCTAGACCTCTTAAGAGCTATAATCCTAGTCCTAAACAGACAATGGGTCCCCAGCAGAGTTGCCATTTTTCTATAGCGAGCAATTTTCGTCGGTGATGCGACCACCTTATCGTTGCGTTTTCCTCACCGTAATGGTAGGAGGGGGTGCTACTTTCTGATTTCTTATTTATCCCATGAAGCTGGAAGGGAAAGGGAAGCTATCTAAAACTAACCTTGCACGCAATTGTTTAACTGAACAAACGCTTAAAGAGATTCGGGGAGTCGGGGTCAGGTTATACAATGGGGAGTTGTCAATTACCCATCCTATATGTGCTTATCCACAGAATATTAGCTTTAGGGTTTGCTTTGTAATTGATGGTGTTTATCTAGTAATGGGTTGGGAAAGTTTCTTGGGAAAGTATGACAGGGAGAGTGAGTTTTGTTTTCTGTGGAAAATGATGATGATGGTGGCTAAGGTATGAAACCTAGAGTTTTGATTGATATGAAGGTACATGACCAAGAGTTTTTGATTAGTATGCTCGCTAAGATTTCGCAATCTTATGCCTACGTATTCTCGTTTAAATGAAACAGGGAAATCAGAGCAATCGTAGTTCCTCCTATTCTATGGGAGGAAAAATATGTTTGGTGTCTTGTTCAAAGCCCAAGATTGAAGCTAAAAGGTTGAGTATTTGAGTTTTGTTCAAAGCCCAAGATTGAAGCTACAGGTTTGACTGAGAAAGACTTTGTCATCTCTAAAGAGGGATTGGACTTCCTCTGAGGGGATTGTTGATTTTTGTGTGCCTTGATCAAAGCCCAAGGTTGAAGCTAAGAGATTGATTGACTCCGCTAGGGAAGTCCTTATACAAAGCCTAAGAGGAGGCTGGGAATGACTGACTCAACAAGAGAGCGTTCAAACATGTATCTTGTACAAAGCCCAAGATTGAGGCAAAAAAGAGACTGGCTCTTTTGGGGATATCATTATACAAAGCCTAAGAGGAGGCTAAAAGCTTGACTTTTCCGGAGAAAATGTTCTTTTTGTCTTGGACAAAGCCCAAGATTGAGGCTAAAAGGGATTTTTTACTCCACCGGGGAGGCTTGTATGTATCTTGTACAAAGCCCAAGATAGAGGCTAAAGGATTTGACTCTGCTGGAGAGCATTATCTATCTTGTACAAAGCCCAAGATAGAGGCGGAAAAAGGTTGACTCTGCTTAGGAGTTATTTCTCGAAGTCTAACGGAAGGCTCGAAAGAAATAACTCTGTTGGGGAAGATGTTTGTCCCCAAGCTTAAGAGAAGGTTATGAAATTTTATATCTTGTACAAAGCCCAAGATAGAGGCTAAAAAGGATTTGACCCAACAAGAGAGTGCTTTTTATCTGTCCTATACAAAGCCCAGGATTGTGGCTGAACAAGCTGGAGAAATCATCATACACAGCTCGAGAGGAGGTTAACTCCTACTAGGGGAAATCTTTATATAAAGCCTAAGAGGAGGCTATTGACTCAACAAGAGAGTGTTTTTTATCTGTCCTGTACAAAGCCCAGGATTGAGGCTAAAGGGTTGACTCAACAAGAGAGTACTGAAAAGTTATTGACTCAACAAGAGAGTCTGAGACGGTGATTGACTCAACAAGAGAGTCTGAAAAATTGATTGACTCAATAAGAGAGTCTGAAAAGGTGATTGACTCAACAAGAGAGTCTGAAAAGGTTAGCCCCATAGGGGATAATCATTTGTACAAAGCCCAAGAGGAGGCTAAATATTCTGAGGAAAGATCATTATACATAGCCTAAGAGGAGGCTATCTTATGCCGGGGATTATTCAGATCCCGAGGCAGGTCCAAGTGGGGAAATTGACTCTTGCTGAGGATTGATAAATCAGAAACCTTGAGGTTTAGATTTGAGATAGTGTTATCCTGATGATAAATTGACCCTGGCTTGGGGGTTTTAGGAGAGAGATTGGGTTTTAGAACCCATGGGTTTTGACTCTTGCTGAAGATTAATCCAGAATCTGGGGGTTCTCCTATGTTTTGTAGGGAACTTGAGAATGTCTTTGAGACTCAAGGGTATATAGATTGTTCAAGTCTACTGGTGTGGAAGAGTTTTATGTTTTGTATGATGCCCAAGAGGAGGCCGACTCTTTTAAGGGATGAGTATCAACCCTAAAATTGGTCTGAGGGTTTTGACTCTTTTTAGAAAGACAACTTTAATGGAGGATGACTAAGTTCTGTCCTATACCTTTAAGAGGTCTTCAGGGTCCTTGTATTAAGCCCAAGAGAAGGCATGAGAATTTTTAAGAAGCCGAAGGGTCCTTGTAAAAAGCCCAAGAGGAGGCGGGGATGCTTTTAGGAAGCCTGTGGGTCCCAAACCAAGAGAAGTTCAAGAAATTCTATTCACCGAGAATATATCATTTAGTGAAAGTTCTAAGGTTTGAAGAAATTCAAGAGATGATATTCACCGAGAATAGATCAACTCTGGGGAGTAGAATTTCTTTGACAATTTCTAATGTGACAGTCTGAGAAAAGGTTCAAGAAGAATACTGCCTTTCTCTTTGTTCCGTATTGTTTAAGCCCAAGATAAGGCAAGATTGTATCTGGAAATCCTATGGGGATCTAGTTTTGTTTGTATTTAAGAGTGACCAACAGGCTTTACTTAGTTCTAGACCTAATTGTCAGGGAAAACTCTAAATAACTATACTAGTATATATACAGTTGATATATGACAAGTATGTAAAAGGATATGAAAGAAGACTTACAGTGCACAGCTTTCCGCAATACAGTTATATATATTTGACATGTATTTAAAAGAATGAAAGAAGACTCACAGTGTGCTGCTTCCCACAATACAGTTATATATATTTGACATGTATTTAAAAGAATGAAAGAAGACTCACAGTATGCAGCTTCCCACAATACAGATATATATATATTAAAGCAAGTAAATGAAAGCGGATAAAACTTACAGGTGAGCAAGCTTCTATGCTGTATTATTAGTTGTTCAAAGAAATTAAAGAAAGTTTTGAACAACTGTATATTTGAACCTAAATCAAAAGGGAAGTTGTTTTGACAAGATTGAACTGGGACTTATACAAGGACTGAGGCCCAAAAGGTTTTCTGTACAAATGTATGGGTCTTACAACTCAAGGAGAGGCCCAAATATTATTTAAAGAAAATAAATGGGACTTACAACACGAGGGTAGGCCTAGTTGAAAATAATTTGAAAAAAACGACGATCTTGTCGAAATTTCTGAAACTGTATCGGGACTTATACAATACACTGAGGCCCAAATTATTTTATTTACAAAGAGGTGGGACTTACACTTTATCAAGAGGCCTAAAGTGTGTTTTTTTAAGAAAAGTAATGGGACTTATAGCTCAAGGAGAGACCCAAGTGATTTGATTTTTGAACTGGCGATCGCGCCGAGGTTTTTGAAAGTGTGTTGAGACTTATACAATGTCTGAGGCCCAAAATGGTTTTAGTTAAAAGGGGATTGGGTCTTACACTCTATTAGAGGCCCAAAGAGTTTGAAAATGAACAAAGACGGGTCTTATAGCTCAAGGAGAAGCCCAGTTGGTTTTGTTAAAAAGGCGACGATCGCACTGAACTTTTGAAAATATACAGAGGGACTTATACAATGTGTGAGGCCCAAAAATGTTTATTTACAAAGAGGTTCAGTCTTACACTCTATTAGAGGCCCAAAGTTTATTTTTGTACCAGAGATGGGGCTTACAACTCAAGGAGAGGCCCATGAAAAAAACCAGTGATCGCACCGTTGTTTTGAAAATAGTATCGGGACTTATACAACGACTGAGGCCCAAAATAGTTTGTTTACAAGGAATGGATCTTACACTATATTAGAGGCCCAAAGTGTCTAAAAATGTTTAATAATGATCAAAAATCAAATAAACCCTAATTTCATTTTCTTTTAAAAGTAATTCTTTAAAGAAAATTAATAAAATGATAAAAATACCAAATGAGTTTAAATAAACTACTTGTGATTTTTGTTTAAGGTTTGAAAAATGAGGTTTTAATCACAAAATGATTTAGAACTCATTTGATTTTGAAAAGATCAAGAGAAAAGAAATATTTTCAAATGTTTTAAAAACAAATAAAATAAGTTCTTTATAAAAAATATTAAATATAAACAAATAATATTTTTTGTGTGAGATTTTTGTAGAATAAAATACTTTATCAATTTTGTGAATTTTTGCAAAAGAACCAATAAAAAATGATGAAAAATGAATGAGAAATTAATTTTCAAAGTTATTAAAAGATTGGTGAAAAATTGATGAAGTTAAGTGGTAAAAAATTGGAAATGGTCCCCCCAAGGTTTGAACTCACGCCCTTGGGGAGGATAGCTCAAAATTTTGCCAACTGAGCCACTTGAGTGAGCTGATAGAGAATGGTAAGGGATAATAATATGTGTAAAATGCCTTTGAAAATGATTGAAAAAAAAACCAAAAGGTCTGGGGCGAGGGGGATTCGAACCCCAGACCTCTCACTCGCTCACACACACAAACATACTAGTGTTTCCACTAGGGCGCAATGCCAATTCAGTTATAACATGGCAAGTGATAAATATATAGTAAAACTAGTTGAATTTCTGAAGAATGACGCCATGGCCATCTTCATCCTCAAGCTCAAATACGTGAAGCCTCCTATCTCACTCGTTTCTCAACCATTCCTCATGATCCAAATATGAAAATTATGCGTTTTCAGACAAGGAACACAATGGCAATACTCAATTTTATTGAAATTGAGTGAATCAAAACATAATCTGACAAAACCTGATGAACCCTAAAATTGGCATAAACTCAATGAAATCCTATATACGAACTGTAAACAACAATTGATTGAGGATAAATGATCTACAAATATTCATAAACACAATGGTAATCACGAAATAAATTTATGATGCATGATTCAATGAGTTTGACAGTTTTAGGCTTACCTCTGCAGGTGAGAATCGAATTTGATGATGGAGGTGTTACAGTTGAGTTCTAATGCTTTGGACAACTTCCTTGTACCCTAAGGAAAATGTTTGAATGCTTGGAGTGATTGAGAGCCCTTTAGATTGATCAACCTGATTCCTTCTGCAGTAAGTCATGAGTTTTGTGCAATTGGATGGTCATTTGGTGATTTTGATGTTACAGATGGGAGGTGAGTGTTCAGACACCTTCTATATGTTATATGTGATGTGTCTGAATCAATGGTTTGAGTGGTATTGATTTCCAACTCAAAACCCTATAGTAACCTCTCAAGAAATGAAGTTTTTAGGCCTAGGGAGTGAAAGAGAGAAAGCCTTGTTGTAATGAGCTTTGATGTAGTTTGAATGATCAGTTAGGACCTCTATTTATAGTAGAGGAGTTATAGTGAAGTGGATCTCTTGAAGCTCAGAGGATAAGACTATGGTTCAATGGTCTTGGCTTGGCATAAATGCCTCTAGCATAAGATATAATAGCTATCCCAAATAGATCAGCTATGCCTTGACTAAAATCACATTCTTCAGTCCTTTTAATTGTTGTTTAATCAAAGAACTTGACTGAGAGTGAGAATCTGGAATGTGCACTATTCCACATTAATGCCCTTTGATTCAAGGCATATATGCCAAAAACTCATCAATTCTCAAGGATAAGCTCTTGGCATTTCAGTCCAAGTTTGAAGGTTGGATCAGATGCATTAGGATCAGATTAGATGAATGTGGCGTAGTGATCATTTCTTTTTGGCTCAAAATTGTGTAAGGCAAGAAATCACACAAACTGATTTTTCAAAACAGTCGTGCCATGGTGTCTTGCAGCAGCCATAACTCTTGGCTCAAGCTGAGTTGTTTCATGCCAATGAGTTCCTTGGATTGTAGGCAATATGCACAACAACTTTGATGTTTACATCTTGAATTGATTCAGCCTAGAACTATGTGAAATATCCCTCCAAGTTTTGGTGTTTCACTTGTTTTTCTGACTTAGACAGAATTTTGTCTAAGTGTTGGAAAAGTGGTAAATTCCAAGTTTTTGTCATTTTGATCCAACCATAACTCAAAATTCATGAAGAATTGGAAATTCTTGTAGTTGACGCTTTTGAAGTATGTTATAAGAGCTACAAATCCAGCTTTGGACCATCCAAAATGGTTGCTTGGATCTCAAGTTATAGTCCTTGGAAGTTGGTACCCTAGCCACTTTATTCCATAACTTAGAAAAATTCTAAGTTTTTTATGGTTACCCCTTTTACAAGTTAACTCATTTTCTTTGGTTTTTCTTGATGAATGATGGTTCAAATCACATATTAACATTGTTTTAGGGTTAAGGAACCTTGTTTGACCAAAAAATCAAAAAGACAAACTTTGACTTTTTGTACAGTTGACTTTTTCATCAGATGAAATTTAGACGGTACGATCCTCTATGAAATCAAGTCCTTGACCTAAATCAGACTTAGTGGATGGACTCCATAGGTGTTATAGGGTGTATTGACTTATGTCCGAAGGTTTGGGAGCATGTCTTGGTCAAAAGTCAAAGGTACAGTTGACTTTTTCTGTAAAACCCTAACTGTGGTCCTGATGAAATTGATACTTGTAGATCAAGCTTCTAGGATCAATCCATTGTTACAAATGGATCAATGTAGTGTATTAGAGACCCTCAAATCATGTCTTGAGTTCTTGGCTCATGTCTGGTCTCAAAAGTCAACTTAGGGGTGAATTAGGTCAAGAAACCCTAATTCCTGATTTTTTATGAATGCATCCCCTGAGGCTAAATTGACTTGATGATTGGGTCCATGAGGTCCCTTAGAGTATCTTGGGTTGTGATTTGAAGCATTGACTCATGCCCAGATGAAAATTTTCATCTGGAGGCCTTAGTCGACCCCTAATTTGGTGACACTGGCGATCTTGAGGCTTGATCCACTTGGAATGTTGCAACCTTGTGCTTGATTCTTGATGTGGGAGTCCTCTTGATCCTTTATGGGTGTTTGAAAGGCTAGACAAGTTGAAGATCATGTCATTTCTTGATTGATCCTTGTCTAAATGCTCTGAGAGGGCTTGAAACCCTAATTCTTGTTTGTGGTGAATGCTCAAACATCTCTAAGGATATTGATGAGGCATATAGGTACATCCATATTGTGATGATGATTTGCACAATGATGGGAAATATTAGTGGTCAAAATTTGGGATATGACACATCATACTCCTATCATACAACTTATCTGCAATCCTTCAAAAGAACATACTCAGTAATTGAACGATCCTCTGAAGATTCAACATCTAATGAAGGATCCTCTGGTTCAAAGAATAACAAAGAAGATGAAGAAGTTACTTTAATACTTGAACGAAAAAGAGGAGGAGAGACATCAACCTTAGGGAGAAATATAAAATAATCCTCTTCCAATGAAGAAGATGAAATTTGCTTAAAGGTATCCTATGAGGGAGATATTATTTCGAGTATCAAACTGTATTACGCTCAACTATTTAGAATAACTGATTAATTAGAAAAGAAAATGCTAAACTAAGAGAGCGTACCTTAGATCTTAAAGAATCTGTAAGATATCTTAAAGAAATAAACAATTCTTCCAAAATAGAGATAACTAAGCTTAAAAACTCGAAATAAGAATGTAAGCGGTGTGACTCCCTTATAAAAGAAGTACTTGATCTACTTGAAACCTTATGAAAGTTTACCCAAAGGAAAGAAACGCTTTACCTAATCTTATCTAGTCAAAGGATCTCCTTAAGTAGAAATGGAATAGGATTCAAAAGGGATAGAAAACCCAGGAAAGATGTATATCAAAAGGATAATAATCGTCCACTTTATAAAGGCACATACTGTAAGAGAATATGACACTTAGAACCCCAATGTCTTGATAATTTGAAAGGATTTAAAAGTAACCACCTAAGATCTTCACTGACTAACACACCTGGGCCCAAGAATATAAGGGCATCAAAGGTAAAACCTTAGTGTTTTGCAGTTAGGCTTTGCAGCTTGGATTTTTTATGATTATTAATTCAGTTGTGTAAAGCATGGTATATTTCCTAAGTATACAATATTTATGAAGCCTCTCATTCGAGGAAGAAACAATGATAGTGAATATCACCATTGTGATCAAAGCAAATTATTTGAGAATATGTCAAAGTATATGATCCTTAGTGATCAATTAAATGGATATGTTTGTAATGAAATTATTAATTTTGTGGCTTTACCGACTCTCACATCCAACGATGTGTAGTGGAGGATAACCAATTTGGTGTCTTCCCTCTTTGAGAAATATTTATCAAGAATTATCGATAAATAAGGTATATGTTATTTTAAGGTTGAAAATAATTAGGAAAATCTGCTTAAACCCTTAAAATAATAATTTTAAATTTTCTCATCTAAATAATTTTTATTCTAATGCATAAGATGAATATTTTAGTATTTTCTAGCAAAATGGGTGCAAAAAATTACAAATGGAGGAGCTGAAAAGACAAAAATCCAACATAAGGCCCAACATGCACCAAGGAGGTTGAACTATGTAAGCCCAATCAGTTAGCACTTAAGGACAACCGATTGGAAAAGCTTGAATCAAAGATTTTCATATCAAACCAATCTTAACTTGTGCCTCAAGCAAATCAAATCCCAACATTAATAAAGATTTCATAAAATCTTGACAAATTTGAAAATCCAACCGATTGGATCCCTTAGCCAATCGATTAGGAGACTCAAATAGGAAAGATTTTTATTTGATTTTCGATCAGCACGATCTACATTGAATGGTTGCCAGGAATGCATGCTCAAACCCTCTGGTGGATTACTATAAATAGGTATTCCATTCTCAATATTTTGCATTGAATATTTTTTCAAACCTTGTCTATGAGATTATTCTTGAAAAATCATCATGAATCCAAAAATATTGTGCTTTAACTCTAGTACCTTACTGATGATTTCACCACCAGACAACAAGAATCAAGGTTCTTTCAACACTTTGTCAACTGGACCCTTCTAAGAATTCATACCCTATCTCCAGAATATTTTAAAGAATGTAAAATTTTCAAAACCTTTGAAGAGCTCAATCTCTCCACCTTTCTATGTACGCCTTCAAAAAGAATTTATACATCCCTTGTGAAAATGTTCTTCTCAAACAATCATCTCACAAATGGAATACTTCAAACTGAAGTAAGAAAACATATGATAAGCCTCTCGGTAGAAGAATTAGGAGATATTCTAAATCTCCCTCATGAAGATAAAGTCATTGAGCTTGGAGATAAAGCCAACCGATACAACTACATCATCGTTGCACTCTCTCTTATGAAAGAACCATCACCATGCATACATTACCCATTCACTGCGAAATATGTTCACCCTGAAAGTTGAATGATTCATTGTGAAATCAATCACTTCCTTTTTCCCAGAAAAGGAAACTTTATTATCTTAACCCAAGTTGATGTAGAAACAATATGGTTGATAGAAAATAAAGTCAAGGTAAACTGAGCGCAACAAGTAATTGACTACATGATAGAAAACAAGAAAGAAGAAGCATACCTTCCATATGGAAATATAGTCACAATATTTTTTTGGAAGAAACAAGATACATGTTTGGAAATGAAGAGTTCAAGGAAGAAACAACCATTATAGGATGCTTTGTCTTACCATGAATGAAGTACAAGCTGAAAAATGGAAGGATCACTGAAAAAGCACCATCTTATGAGAAGAAAAGGAAAACCAAAAATCAAGAAATACCTATAGAAATAGAATGATCAAATAATTCCCCCCACAAATACTCACAACCAATGACTCTCTGAAAAATCATAAGTGGAAAAATATATGTAATAAATGATGACAAGATAGACTTCATAGTATGCCACTTCATTCTTGACCGAACAAAACTACCACATGACATATTCTTTTATGTATTTGTTTATGAAAAGATACACTTAATAGTATACCACAGAATAATCTCACATAGATTTTTGTTTATTTCATGTGTTTTCTTTACAAACATTAAATTTAGTATTTTCCCTTCTTGTACTTTAAATTTCTCAAATTTCCTTTATGAGCAATTGTTTTTACTTCTCTAAATGACTAAATTTCCCTTGTTTGCATCCTTACCTTTAAAAATGCATCTTTACCCACCTATTTGATTTTGAAAAAAGGGGAGAAGTATACTCTTAGTGGGGAGTAGGGTATACTGTCTATTTAACTCAGTGGGAGTTTTATCACTCCAAATATATATGTATTGTTTCTTTTACCACCTCCCCGGAGAGATGTGTTGTCATCATCAAATAGGGGGAGAATGTGGAACCTTATTTTGCAAGTGATATGCTTTAGAAAGGACATCAACTTTCGTTGATGACAACTAATGTCTTATGATAAGTCAATCATGAACGATTAAGCGGATAAAGATGCAAACCTAATCATTAGGGTTTGATAAACTTGACTATCCGATGATGGCAATCAAATGAAATGTAACTAAAATCTCATCTCAAGCTATTTAAGCAAGTGTCTACAAAAGAGAAAGCATTTGAAAAAGTCTTGAAATGCTAAGGACCCTCCTAATTTAGTATGGAGTGAACAAATTGTAAATCATAAGGACTTTATCGTAAAAGCGCATGGCTAAAGCACACACATAAAAATATATTTTCAAAGTGTTTTACTAAAAGAAAATAATTTCAAAAACATCTTGAAATTGTGCCAGATGAATTAGGAACTGTCAAATATGCTATAGGCAAAATTTTAACTTGTCTAATTGATGGAGACTTTTGTCTTATGGATTAGCTCAGTTAAAAATTGAGTCACGAGAGATTGGGACAATGCCTTAATGATGTGCAATGGATAAATATATTTTCCTTCCTTTTTAAAACTTAAAATAGATTATATTGCAAACTTCCAATCGATTGTGAGCATGTACCAATCGATAAGATTGTCATAAAAGTCATTCATTTGAAATTTCTTTTTGAGCCAACCACTAGCCTATAAATAAAGGTCCCTTTTCTCATTTCATTTCATCCAGATTCATGTTTTGACACAACTATCTCTCTCTCTCTCTCTCTCTCTCTAAATATTTTGTTTACTTTCTCTCACTAATATTTTTAGCCTAAGTGCTTTTGTGAGAAAAGTCCTTTTGTGAGTGAGATTATTCAATAATTCTAGAAGGGTAGAATTGTAAATTCACTAATGGAATCTTTTGTATACACCTTGGTTAAATATTATCCATTTCAGGATTATTTTCGTGTTATAATCTAAACCTATAAAAGGATTTGGTTTGGGATTGTATGATTCAGCTCCGATTTAGGTTCGAGATTAGCCCGTTATAAAATCTCATAGCTTCTTGGTCAGCCCAATATTAAAACCAAGAGAAGTTCGAGATTAGCACGATGTTAAAATCTCACAGGTTATTGGTTATCTCGTGTAAAACCAAGGTTTAAGGTTCATGAGCTCAACCCGTGTAAAATCTTACAAGATTTAGGAACTTGAAGACTAACCATTACAAGGTCCTCATTTGTGGAGAAAGGATTAACTGCCTCGATTCACCGTTTGGAATAGAAGACTCAAATTCCTATATTTTGAAGTCCTGTATTATTTGGTTTGAGGTTAACCATCATTTCCTTGTATAAGGGGGTTAGTGTGTCTTTCCTACTAAAAGCTCTCAACGTTTAATAGATACTCTCAAGACCAATTCTTGGGGAGAGGAGTGTGTCGTTTTCTTGTTTGATCGAACTTCTATATATCGTGGTGTTAATCTCTTCGCTTAACTCCTTAATTTTATGCAATTTATATTCCATTTTTTATTTCAGCTGATAAATATTTAAAAATGTTTTAAAACTCTGATTTTATTTCCCAAAGATTATCAAAACCACATTTTTGTGAACCACACAATTCACCCTCTCTTGTGTGTGAATTCTCAAGTTTAACAGAGACTCCCCCTTCAACCACAAAGGAGTTTTAAAAGTGAAGGCCCTGAAGAAATGCCCTATAGATCCATTTGTATAGTTATCATTTATTTATTTTTTCTTATTACTATTTTTAATTTCTATAGGCGAGTATTATATCTCTTCCTATTGTAAGGGCCAATTTATTTTGTGGGGTGCACTCTTTTCCCTCCACACTTTTCATGGGGCGAGGGTTTTTAATGAGGCCCTTCACTTTATTATTTTAAAGAAATTGTGTTTGATGCTTATTACCTTTTTATAGGAAATCCACAAGCTAGGGAAAAGATTGCCCCATAGAGGAGATCAAAACACTGGATCCCTAAGTGGGATCATTGTCGTCCATAGAGACAATCAAAATGATGCATCCCTGTCATACCCCAATTTTGTCTGGTTTTTTTTTACTACTATCTTATTGTAAGAACATTTGATTTAAAAAATGTAAGTGAGCTTAATTGGTAATCATTCAGAGACGTCAAGTGCAGGGTCGCGGGTTTGAACCCTAGCGTATCCTTTTATATTGTAATTTTTCTATTTTGATTTTATTATTTGAATTAATCATCCTTTTATTTGTCCTTTTTAGTTAGATTTTTATTTATTTAACCATACCCTAATTTTGTCCAAGTTTTTTTTAGTTTTTTTTCTTGCATTTAGAAATTTAAAAAAAAAATTATAGTTGTCATTTTTATTTCATTTCTTTAGATTAATTTAATTTGATTTCTTTTGACATAAAAAAGTGTTATAATTTAGTTATTATTTATTTTTCAAATCTAAAAAATATATATGGTATGTTAGTTTTATTTTCTATTTTTCATTCCAATTTAAATATTTTGTTTCCTTTTTTTAAAAGATACACAAAAATGTTTTTACTTAGTCATTTATATTAATTTTTATTTTAGTCACAAAAAAATTTAAAATAAAAAGGGTTTATTTTTATTTATTTAATTCCATTTTTAATTTAATCATAAAAATTGCAAAAAAAAATGTCTTATTTTTATTTTCATAAAAAGAAATGCAAAATATGTCTTATTTTATTTTTTATTTTTTATCTTTATTTTAAGAAACAAATTAAAGATTATTTTGTATGATTTTTCACAATGAATGTTTTGATTTAATGTTGATTATAATTTTCAATCTTTGATTTGATTTTGATTACAATTTTCAATACTTAATTTGATTTTGATTATGATATTTAATTACAATCATAATCTTTAATTTGATTTTAATTACAATTTTCAATACTAACACCACCATCAACTACCTTGTTGCCACTTCAAAACTCCATTACCATAAAACTTTCCTCAACCACCATATCAATAACAATTCAAACAACCCCATCACAACCATGCTGGAGACCACCATAACGCCGTTTCACCGTTCGCATGCGTGCCGCCTGTCTACACCACTCGCCTTCGACACAGTAGCTGCTGCAAAAAGCTCCAACCACAACCTTGTTTTTTGGTTCGATTGGTACACTTTTATGTTGCCTTTTGATTTGTTAATTCATGTGTAGTCCGTGTGTTTTGTGCACATGATTCATGATATGTTTGATTTTGAGAGGAAGAGTGTTTAATTTAAAAAATGTTGAGAAAATGAATTATAGAGAGAGAGAGAGAGAGAGAGAGAGAGAGAGAGAGAGGTTTAGCGTGAAAACAAAAGAGATGGAGAAAGGTGAAGATTGCGTTGTTTTTCTTTTTTTTTTCTTTCTGTTTCAATATGTTTGTTTATTTATCTTTTTTTATTTATAAAAACAATGGAACATGTCTTTTTTTTAATGGAGTCAGAAACAAGTTTTGAAAAATTAATTTTTTTTTACTAACTTACAACAAATTGAACAAAGGGGGGCATCCCCCAACCCAAGTGATATATTAATTTTTTATTTTTTATTTTTTATTATTGTTTTTTATGTATATGTCAATTAATTAAAATTAGGGTTAGTGTGTTATTATGCACTCTCTTAGATTATTTTTATTCTATTTATCATGTTTATTTAATTTAGTTTATTTTAATTTGATTATTAACAATAAATATTAAAAGGCCAAAAAAAGTTTTAAAAAAATTTGTTTATTTCTTTACAAATTAAATTTCCCTTAAAATACTTTAATTAAATATGGAGGAATCGGTGACTGCACGCTAACTTGTTTTTCGAATAATCGAGGTTTAACACACGCTTCGTTTGAACGATTGTTTGCCTCCCACAAACAAACTTTCACAATAAACTTAAAATCAATCTCAACACACTCAAATAATCTTTTTTCTCCCCAGTGCGTCGAAATTTGTTTCAAATCAATCTTTTTTTGCCCCTATTGTTGCGTTGAGAATTGGATATCAAGCTATTAATTAACTTGAATCACAAAACATGAAATTCACCACCGAGCTTTGATTTATCCAAAGGAAAGGGTAAAGATCGAAGAAAACCTTAAGTGCGCTATATAACAACACAGCTAGAGATCTAAAGTTCAGAGGTTGGTTATACCTAGGGAAGGTGTTAGCATCCTAAGTATTTGTAGTACTCTACAAGAACCTCTTGTTAGTATTTGTGTTATGTTATTGTTTGCTTGCTAAGGGAGCTGTGCTAAGGTGACGACCTAGGTTATATACACTAAGTATGCTCGCCATGACATCGCATCTCGTGTCTACGTATCCTGACTAGGATAGAATCAGAGCATTCGTAGTTCGCCTAACAATGAATGAGGAACTCTGGACTGTGGTCAAGGTTCCAGAGGGGAAGTAAGTGTTCATAACTATGACACTTACATGGAGTGCGGCGACTCCAAACCTAAGGCTAGATTAAATAGGGGAAAGTAAGTGTTCATCACTATGACACTTACATGGAGTGTGGCGACTCCAATCCTAAGGCTATATTAAATAGTGAAAAGTAAGTGTTCATCACTATGACACTTACATGGAGTGTGGCGACTCCAATCCTAAGACTAGGATAAAGGGTAAGGTAAACTAGTCTCGATCGCACGATGGCGTGGGATAAGGGAGTTAGTTGTTAGTTGTTAGTTATTAGTGGGTTAGTGGTTAGAGGGCTTGGCAAGATATCGCATCTTGTGTCTACGTATCCTGACTTGGAATGAAGAATCAGAGCCTCCGTAGTTCGCCTAACTAGGGGGTAAGGAACTCTTGATAATGATCAAGGTTCCAATGGGGAAGTAAGTGTTCATAGCTATGACACTTACATGGAGTTAACAAACTCTCTAAATTTAAGTTGAAAGACTAACTAAAGTTGACTTTAAACAAAGTCAAAGGGGAAGGTGAGTACACATTACAATGGTACTCGCATAGAGTTTACAAACTCTAAACCTAATTCTAAGTTGTAAAGCAAAATGGCTCTAACAAGGCCAAGAAATAAAGGTAAGTGTCTATAACAATAGTACTTACATAGGGTTAATAAACCCTAACCTAAAACTAAGTTAAAGAGGGGAAAGTGTCTCTAACAAGGGCAAGGGAGATGATCCTGACAAGGCCATGAAGTGGATAGGAAATTATACTAAACTATCCTAAGGTATGACTTACAAGTCAAATATCCGAGTAAAATAAAACATACGATATTTAGGATGCTACTTTCAAGCAAACATCTGCTCATACATACGACATGTAACACGTATAATTTGAAATTTATTAATTATGAATAGTAAAATCATGTCTGAAGTTCATTTTTATTAAAACAGCGGAAAAGCTTCGTCACATTAGTAATAAAACATAACCTGTTTAAAGCAACATGGTCAACATCAATCTTAAATAAAATTAAATAATTCTCAACAAAACAAATACTCATAAAAGTGTTCCAAAAACCCCAGTGTTACATATCAGAGCAGACGCCGACACTAAAAGCATAAATGGAAGACTCCATCTTCCATTCACATCAGATCTCCTACTGCGGATTATCTGCACGTTACCCACGTAGAGGCAACATTCAAACTGAAGGGGTGAGATATCATAACTAGATAAAGGAAAGCATGATAATTAGCAAGGACAGTTCATTTCATGCATAAGTCACATATTCAATACATATATCCACGCAGTCAATATCCCATCAACAAAATACAACAACGATCACAGCTACAATGCAATGCAATGAGACTCACAACTTGACTTAATGCATGTGGTACCAATTCGATCCCTTTTTCATGATCATAATTCCCGTCGGAATTTCCATACAAGTCGCTCACACCCCACATGGGCACACGACATTCGTGATCGCTCACACCCCACATGGGCACACGAACACCCGTAATCACTCACATCCCACATGGGTACACGATTACCTCAACAACAACAACAATAACACGATTCTATAATTAGAATCTGGATAAGACGCTCACACCCCACATGGGTACACGGCTTATCTCACAACTCATGCAATCATGTAATGCATATCAACAACAACATACAATACAACGTACAATGGTATTCATCTTAATCATTATACCACACCAATACTGGTCACCATGCAACAACAATGCTATAACAGCTCAACAACATCATCAATGACAACTTACAGCATAACAATCAACAACGATATATTTCGGATTCTATCACATCACAACATAAACACTACCATTTTATTTAAGCCACCACATAGCAAAATAATCCACTTCTATACCAGAAACCATTTTTATAAGAAAGTTCATTGTATTAGCTTTCCAATGCTTCAAATGGCACGCAAATCGGACACCCGTAACTCATGTTTTGAATTTTCAAAGTTTTCCAAAAATTTCCGACACAATGATGTTACGGGTTACCTCACCATGTAACCGGTTACATCAGTCCCAGAAGTAGAAATACCCAGTTTTTCTTCGATGTAACCGGTTACCTCAACCATGTAACTGGTTACATCACCCAAAATGCCAAAAAAAACACGTTTTCAATGTAACTGGTTACCTCAACCATGTAACTGGTTACCTCACTGATAGAAGCACTTTTCTGCTATATTTTTACACCAGAACTTATTTTTAAGTTGGTTCAAAACCAACTTTTCTTAGAATTCGTCCAAAACACTTTTCAAAGTAAAAATACACTTTTCAAAATTTTAAAAACTCAAGTTTTCCTTTTCAAAACCGTTCATAACATTATTTCGACTCTGACACGCGAGTTACACGTACAACGATCCACATTTACAACATATATCTCTCAATCCAACGAATTCAACAACAACAATCACACACGACACAATTTTCAATAGAAATCAACACAACATACAATCCATTGAGTTATCAAGAATCAATCACTCGTCAAAAACCATCACATTCATGAACAAAGAGAAGAAAATTCAAAACCCTACACGTTAGAAACTACCCACCAATCATCATGGAAACCCTTAGATAGTTAGAACCCCACCCTTACCTTTGAGTTTTGTCAAAAACTTCAACCTTAGCAATGGAAGTTCTCCCTCTTCTTCTCCTTTGCCCTAGCTCCTCTTCTCTCTTTCTCTCTTGTTTTCACGTAAAACCACTTTCTCCCTATTTCCCTTATTTCTTATATTATTATATTATTATATTATTATTATTATTATTTAACCCAACTATTTAAAATAATAACAACAATAATAAACTAAATACTTATTTAAATAATAATCTCCTCCTATTATTTAATTAAATAAATAGTAACAAATTTAAATAATTAGCTATACTCCTCACACCACAAGTTCTACACTTTTGCTCACACACCCCTAACACCTTGAAATCTTATTCTTAAGGCTACAACCTACCCCCCCCCCCCCCCCCCCCCCACCAAGAGTACCCAAAACATCACAAAATATGCATAGTCACATAATTATACATATCAACACATGAATATAATTATGAATAATAATTAAAATAAAACGAGGCGTTACATGGGGCATGTTGAGGTGTGCAGCAGGCGGTGGCAGTAAATGTTAAGGCTTGGTGAGGGGGGATGCTACAGCGTGTGGCTTATTATTTTGGATGGTTGCAAGACATGGTTTGAAGTGTGGTCACATGGTGCTTGGTGTAAGCAAGTTTTCGTTGTACTGGTTTGGCAGGATGGGAGCAATGTAGTTTTGGTCAAAGTTCCCTTTTTCTTTTGGACTGTTGTATTTTGTAAAATGAAATGAAATGTGTATGAAATTCTGGTACCAGATGTGTGATGTTACGTGCGATGTCACAACAACACACTCTGCACAATGGACAAATTAAACAACAGAAGAACACACCAAATTGTTCACCCAGTTCGGTCTAATTACCTACGTCTGGGGGCTACCAAGCCAGGGATGAAATTCACTACTTGTAGAATTAAATTACAGACTTAACAACCCAGTTGACAATCTCCTAATCTTAATTCCTACTAGTGACTTTCTACCTAAGAAACCACTTAGATATGAGAACACTACTCAATCCCTAAAACACTTCAGTGATATAATTCAAAGATCACACACTTTGAATAACACTACTTGATTCTGCTTCACAGCTTTGATCAAGAACAACTCAAAACAACAATACCAATTCACACTCGAATGGTTTACAAATCATACACGAAGACACAAACGACACTCAGTCTTTAGCTCACTTTCTTCGTTACTTTTTCTTCATTACAGATGCGCTTTATATAGCTATCTGAATTGGGCTTGGATGTCCTGCAATATCTGACTTGATTTGTTATTTAAAACTGAACCTTCAAAACAGATTTTCTCCTAAAATCTTTTCAAATCTTCAACCTTTTAAATCTCCTACAAATCTGCACCAGATCTCCTATGCAGCGAAGAATATCTAACCCAAGATATCCGCATCCAATGAGACTAACAGCTCTCCACAATTCCAGCTAAAACGCAAACCCTAACAACATCACAAACCTGATGTTATTAATTCTGCAGATCTAATGTCACAACATCGCTTGTGACATCAGACATCCAAACTTCAGCAACTTAAACACTTAACACATCCCAGTGTTAAGACTCAATGTTGTGACATCACCCATATGACATCAAACATTGAACAACCTTTGTTTTACCAAAATTCCAGCCAATCCAAGAAACTAACAATCTCCCCGTTTGGCTAATTTTGGCTAAAACAATCTCTGCACCTTCAGAGACTTTAGCAGCGGAATAAACTTGAATAAATTTTAAACCTTCAAGCATCAGCATCTTCAATACATACAGACTTCACTTCACACAAAACTCTGCTGCAACACCATCTTCAACAGCTACAATTTTCAACAATCAACAATGGTGCTCCCCTTCAATCATGTACCAGCAATGGTGCTCCGCCTCAATCATGTACTAGCATACCATCAACAGACCAGCAATTACTCCCCCTCAGTATCTGCACTTTTGTACTATAACATCAGCAAATAGCTACATCCTTAGCAGCATATTCCTTGACTTCATTCCTTAGCAACAACCATCAACTCCTTTGACAGCTTTTGACAAATCAGAATATTTGACAACTCCAACTCCTTGGCTTCTCCCCCTTTTTAGCCACAATTTGACAACCTTCAACCAGAAGCCCTACTAACTACAGTTAGTACTACCTTAGCTCTCATTGTCAGTCTCACAGATAGCAAAAAGACATAACAAATCATAAAACAAAATAGTTTGGTGCATATACTTGCACAATATTCATATTACAAACCAAGCACAACAGTGCAGAAACAAAAACAACAGAAAAAAAAAACTAAAATTACTAACTAAGCAAAACAATAAAGGCTTTAATCATCTGAGCTGAGATCATCATCATCTTCTTCATCTTCTTTTGAGCTATCATTATAAGACTCAACTTTCTCATCAGCAACTTCTTTCTCACTTTCTTTTTCTGTCATCTTCAAAGTCATAAGTAATCTTTTAAACTTCTTCTTTCTTTCAGTGCTTACTCTGATGGCTTCATCTAATTCTTTATAGGCTTCCTCCAGTTCAGAAATCATATCAGTCTTGACATGGGTATGATGAGTAGATGTTGAGGCAGATGTCTTGACATGATCAGCAACATGTTTTCCTTCAAACAACTTCTGATGAAAAGACAAGTTAAGCTTCCTTCTACAAACACTATCATACTAGTGAAGAATCCCAGGATGCTGAGACAGAATTATCCCACAAATGAGGGATGGAAATGCAATAGGCAATTTCACAGCTCTTGTTGCAGCATACTTGATAGTCTGATTATAAATGTAAGAGCCATAATCAATTAGTTTCTTTGTTCCAATGGCATAAACTATTTTTCCCAAACCAGTAGAAACAGAGGTCTTGTGGTTTGTAGGAACCTAGTTAACAACACCTATTTTATGAAGAATAGCATATTTCACACTTAATAAACTTCCTGACAACTTTCCATTTGAGGGCCAAACTTCTACCTGACCAGCTGTGATTTCTTTGCAGATAACATTATTCGAAACTTCTAATTCTCTATAATCATCCTCACTTCTTCCTAAGTAGGCATTAATCACCTTAGGAGAAAACCATACACACTTACCCCTAACAGTAACTCTTCTAAAAGTAAGGCTTTTGCTGTCATTATATAGACTCAGGGATATTCACTATAAATTCTATGACTAGTCTATCATAGCAACTAGTCAATCCTAATACAGTCCTCATGAGACCAGCAAACTTAATTAGATCTACAATTTCAGTAGACTCTAAATCATATGTAACTAGCTCTCTTTCCAGAGCTATCCTTCTCTGGCTCACACAATTCCACATGGATGCACTACTGGCACAATGAAATGAGATGTCATCAGGAACTTGATCAGCAGTTCTGTTCCTCACAGGGTTGATGTCTTGAACATCAAACTCTAAATCTGATTCTTCCCTGATTCTCCTCTTTTTTCCAGAAATGGCAACTTTGCTCCATGACTTGGGAGAGCCTGCAACTGAAGTCCTTTTCTTATCCTTGACCATATTTTCATTAGGAAGTGACTTCACATCTTTCCATTTCCTATCCTCCCTCCTTCTTGCTATCCCATTACCAATGATATCACTATCAGATGAGTCCTCAACATCTATAACCTCAACCTGATCCTTCCCTTTATAACTGTGACTTTCAACCCTAGGGGAAGATGTTCTGACATCAGGGATGACATCAGTATCTTTAAGATCTTCTTCTTTACTACCACCTTCAGCATCTTGAATCACAGACAAAGCCAGTCTATGAAGATTGGTGTCCTCACTTTGAGAGCCCACCTGTTCAGCAGGCATTTGCCTTAAAGGGACAGAAATCCCTTTCACACATATTCCCTTCTCAAGAATTTTGGTGGCAATCTGCTCCAAATGCATGTCCACATCATACTTCTCCTCAACAGCTTGAGAGGATGATGCCCTAGTTTCAGTTTTATTCAACTTGGTTGAAGGTTTAGAGTTACCTGAGTCTGGGAGTGCCATAGGAATGTGTTCTTTGTCAACATATTCTTTTTCCGATGAAACCCTAGTTCGTTCATACGCAGGTCTTTGAGAATCAGAGTTCTTGGAAGAAGAAGACATCTGCTTTGACATGGTTCCTTTGAAACAGATGAGATTCAGATAAGGATTACTCGTTCTGTTGAGAACAAGGAAGATGAACCGTTGAGATATGAGGAACTTGATGAATCGAGAAATGTTCACAATAGGTAATAATGGTCTAATGTAATGAGCTTGATTCTGAGAATAACTTAAAGACCACTCAATGAATTTCTCCCTCCATAAAAACTTTCCTTTTAAACATTTAAAAGGATTCACATCAGAACTCATTAACTCTGATTGACCTTTCAGCATCTCTTCACACTTGATGTCACAGTCTAATGTTAAAACATCAGGCTTAACATCAACAGTTGAACTGACTTCTATAGGTATCCATAGATAATAATTATCTCTGGATCTGACTCCTTTCATGACCACTTCATCCTTCTCATTTGTCACCAAACACTCATCCATGGAATAACTGACTTTGTACCCTTCATCACATAGCTGACTTATGCTAATCAGATTAGCATTCAAACCTTGGACAAGGATCACACTATCAAGAGTAAGACCATCATGATTCTTCACTCTTCCAACTCCTTCTACTACTCCTTTTTCTCCATTGCCAAACACAACATTATTTGCATGGCAAGGATTGAACTCCACCAAATGCTCCTTGGATCCAGTCATGTGCTTTGAACATCCACTGTCAAAGTACCATGCATCCATGGCAAAATGTCCATCTGAGGTACGAGCCAATAGACATGTGACCTGAGCTTTAGGACCCCATTGTTTCACCACCTTGGGCCTTACTTCCTTCTGTCTGGGTTGAGGAGCAGAATTTGGATAACCATGAAGCTTGAAGCAAGAGGACTGGATATGTCCAAACTTGCCACAATAGAAGCATCTGACTCTGTCATCTCTGAAGTGGTTAAATCTTCTGCCACCTTGATGATAATGCTGTGGCTGCCACCCATAGTGTTGTCTGCTTCTTCCATAGTTGGATTGTCTTCTATGGTGAGGCTGTTGTCTTCTACCATAGGTACCCTGTCTCCTGTACTGAGAATGTTGTCTTCTATGGTGATGATACTTCCTTATTCCATAGTAATAAGGAACAACTTTGTTGTATCCATATCTATATCCATATCAGTTTCCCTGATGTTGAGCCATCTGATGAGACATGTTCTGTCTGAACCTGGCAACTTGCATGCTCTTGTGATATTGGGGAGGCATATACTGACTAGCTCCTTGGGGATGCATCTTCCTCTGATGAGGACCATTCTTCTTCTCAACATTCTGAGGCTTTGAATGAGCACCCTTCTCAGGTGTAGGACCATGTCTCTTTGTTTGATGTTGAGACATTGGCTGGGACACCTCCTTCTTTGTTCCAGAAATGCTTGCTTCTGTCGGACTCTTTTCCTCGACCACATATCCTATACCTGATTTATCTCCAGCAACTTTCTCTGACTGAAGAATTTTATCAAGAGTGGCTGTACCACTGTTCATCATCCTAACAGATTTTGTCATCTGATCAAGTTGAGATTTAACTAGTACAACTTCATTTTCCAGATCAGCTTTTTCATTCTCAAGCTGAGCAATCTGTTGCTTGTGACACTTGTTTTCTTGACAAATCTCAGCACTTTTTAAATACAACTCTTGATAAGTAGATGCTAACTCCTCATAAGTTATTTCTCCATCACTATCATCATCAGAAACAACAGTTCCTGTTAAGGCTCTAACATGCTTTGCTGTCTCACCTTCACCTTCACTATCAGATTCAGACCAGGAAACTGACATGCCCTTCTTCTGCTTCTTCAAGAATGTGGGACATTCTTTCTTGACATGTCCATACCCTTCACATTCAAAGCACTGAACACCTTTATCCTGGGAAGTCTTCTCTTCATCTTTCTCTTTTGACTTGCTGATGTCAGAAGGGATGTTCTTGACATTAGGCTTGTAGTTATTGTTTATCCTCTTGACCACTTTGTTGAACTCCCAACATAGCAATGGCTTGAGACAGATCTTCCTGAGAATCATCATCTTTGACTTTTTTAGCTTCTGCAGGAGTGGAGACCAAAGCTATACTCTTGGGCTTCTTTTCTGGTTCTTCCTCATTCAAACCAAGCTCAAAAGTTTGAAGAGATCCAATGAGCTCATCTACCCTCATTTGGTAGATGTCATGTGATTCTTCAATGGCAGTTACCTTCATCTTGTACTTCTTAGGGAGGGACCTAAGGATCTTCCTTACAAGCTTTTCATCTGACATCTTCTCTCCAAGAGCACTAGATGCATTGGCCAGCTCAAGAACACTCATGTGGAAGTCATGAATAGGGTCATCTTCCTTCATCTTCAGGCTTTCAAACTTAGATGTTAGAAGCTGAAGTCTTGACATCTTAACTCTAGAGGTACCTTCATGAGTAGCCTTCAAAATATCCCATGCAACCTTAGCAGTTTCACATGAGTTGATCAACCTGAATATGTTCTTGTCAACTCCATTGAAGATAGCATTTAGGGCTTTTGAATTTCCAAGGGCAAGCTCATCTTCTTCCTTGGTCCATTCTTCTTCAGGTTTCAGCTTTGAGGTGCCTTCTTTATCTTTCCCAGCGTCATCTTTCTCACACACAACAGGTGCTTTCCATTCTTTAATAATGGCCTTCCAAGCTCTGCTGTCCAAGGATTTCAAGAAGGTGGTCATCCTTGGCTTCCAATAATCATAATTGGAACCATCCAATATAGGGGTCTGTTGACAAATCCTCCAACCTCTTTGTCCATCTTTACACCAGAAAGTAACTTCCCTAGATCTCACCCAGAGACAGACAGGATGCCTGCTCTGATACCAATTGAAATTCAGGTACCAAATGTGTGATGTTACGTGCGATGTCACAACAACACACTCTGCACAATGGACAAATTAAACAATAGAAGAACACACCAAATTGTTCACCCAGTTCGGTCTAACTACCTACGTCTGGGGGCTACCAAGCCAGGGATGAAATTCATTACTTGTAGAATTAAATTACAGACTCAACAACCCAGTTGACAATCTCCTAATCTTAATTCCTACTAGTGACTTTCTACCTAAGAAACCACTTAGATATGAGAACACTACTCAATCCCTAAAACACTTCAGTGATATAATTCAAAGATCACACACTTTGAATAACACTACTTGATTCTGCTTCACAGCTTTGATCAAGAACAACTCAAAACAACAATACCAATTCACACTCGAATGGTTTACAAATCATACACGAAGACACAAACGACACTCAGTCTTTAGCTCACTTTCTTCGTTACTTTTTCTTCATTACATATGCGCTTTATATAGCTATCTGAATTGGACTTGGATGTCTTGCAATATCGGACTTGATTTGTTATTTAAAGCTGAATCTTCAAAACAGATTTTCTCCTAAAATCTTTTCAAATCTTCAACCTTTTAAATCTCCTACAAATCTGCACCAGATCTCCTATGCAGCGAAGAATATCTAACCCAAGATATCTGCATCCAATGAGACTAACAACTCTCCACAATTCCAGCTAAAACCCAAACCCTAACAACATCACAAACCTGATGTTATTAATTCTGCAGATCTAATGTCACAACATCGCTTGTGACATCAGACATCCAAACTTCAGCAACTTAAACACTTAACACATATGACATCAAACATTGAACAACCTTTGTTTTACCAAAATTCCAGCCAATCCAAGAAACTAACAGTGTATATATATTTTTTGGAGAATTTTGGTAATGGGCTTCATGAATGTAATGTAAACCTCTTGATCACAAAGGATGGCTTATTGATTTTTCCTCTTTTTTTAAAACTTTACCCTCATTTGAATTAAATCAAAGAGATTTGATACCTTAAGTTTAGGGAAACCCACCTTCCAACCAAATCTTGCAAGCAACTTTGAACCACTTAAAACATGTCTTGAACATGACCTAAAGTCAATTTAGATCAAATTGGATAGTATCTTGAAAAAAACTTAAAACAAGTTAAATCAAGGCTTAAGGAAAGGATGGCACAAAGCTTGAAATCATTTTGGAACCAAATGCCTATATCTTGAATAATTTGATCCCACGGCCCAAAGCTTGCGACAAAAAGACCAAATCTTGAAATGAAATCAATCACATGACCTGGCTTATGACTTGAAAATAAATGATCATGTCTTGATCAATTAATCATGAGGTCGCACACTCCTTCTATCTAAACTTGAACTCGAATGCCTTATGGTGCATAATACATTAGTCCCATGCCTTGAATGCACCCTAATGAAATGATGGTCGCACAGACCCTTGACCTGATAACCTTTGCCTGATCCTTGATTCAGCCTTATAAGACCCGAGCCTCGAAGAACTTATGATGAAAACAAATTACACTGGGTTAATGAGGAAGGGAGGTCTCATAGGAGTATGAGAAACTCGCTTGGTCCAGTGATCCATCCAAAACCTTGATTGATCAGCCCTTGAAGCCTCTTAAAATAAAACCTGATTCAAAAGTGAAATAAAACAAATAAAGCCTGATAAATCGGGTTAGATATGCAATATGATTGACCTAGCATGATATGCGAAAGATCAAAGAATCTAAGGGTAAAATTTGGGGTATGACACCTATGCATCGAAACATTTTCCTAAATTAAAAAAAAACCAATAAACACTCACTTTCTACCATAAATTATGAGGATTTGAGTTTCCCATTGCACCCGGGAATACTTAGGAGCAGGATTTTGAAATCTTGTTAAGCACACTAACAAAAAACCAACTTCTTCTTTAACTCTTTTCTTGTAAATAAAATAAAAGCAAGCATTAAGAAGAAACAAACCTTTAGGCACACATTCAAGCTTATCTAACTAAATGGTTCCCGTTGAGTACACCGGATGTGTGGGGCTTTAATACCTTCCCCTTTCATAACCAACTCATGAACCTGTATTTTGTTGTGATGACCATCTACTCCTATTGTTTAGGGTTTTATCATTATTTTACTTTTACTTAGGAAAAAAGATCGGTGCCGACTCTGTGTGTATTTTGAGTGTTTAAAAACTCGGGTATTTTTTATGTAGCGAAAATCCTTAAGTGGGATCCTTGTCACCCTTAGAGACGATAAATTTTTTGGATCCCTAAGTTAGGATCTTTGTCTCCCATAGAGACATTCAAAATGTTGGATCCCTAAGTTGAGATCCTTGTCGTCCATTGAGACGATCAAACTTCGGACCTTTAAGTGGGATCCTTATCATCCATAGAGGCAATCAGAATTTTGGATCCCTAAGTTGAGATCCTTTTCGTCCATGGAGGCGATAAAAATTATGGATCTCTAAGTTGGAATCCTTGTCCCCTATAGAGGCAATCATAACACTGTATCCCTAAGTGGGATCCTGGACGGCCATAGAGACAATCAAAATGTTAGACCCCTGCATGGGATACTCGCCACCCATAGAGAACCCAAAAGGCTGGATCCCTAAGTGAGATCCTTGTCGTTCATAGAGGCGGTCAAAACACTAGGTCCCTAAACAGGCTACTTGCCACCTCTTGGGAAAGACAAAACTTTAGGACCCCTTGTAGTTCTTAAAAGAAGTCGAATTATTGTAAAGGGAATGATGATAACATACGCCCTCAACCAAAGGCTAGATGATTAATCGTACAAAATAATTGCGAAAGAGAATAACAACTAAGGCAGTTAACAACAAAAGTGCCCCCAAAGGGCACCGCTATTCTTACAATTACAAAAATCCCTCGAAGGGGCGAAGAAATAAAACAAATATGCCAATAGGGGCCAAGAAACAATACAACCAAACCACCAATTCTCCTCCTGAATCACCTCTTTCCCAATAACATTTTCTGGCCGAGGGACTCTAGATTCACCTCCTTCTGTTGCCCCACCCTTACTATGGGTGTCCTAGATGGGAATGGGAATTTTAGGCTCTAGGGAGGCCACCACCTCCTCATCCACTAGCTCTCCACCACAAACGAATTTGAGGAAGTCTATTTGATTCAGAACAAGGTTAAGATAGAGAAGGGAAACCTGCTTTTTGGTGTGCTTGAAGTAGACACCAAAAGTAGACACCACCTCATTGGTAAGTTCTGACACTTCCTCCTTTAGCTATTTATGTCGAAGGAGGGTAAAGGTGTGAAAAGTACACAAGAAGGGGGTTGGATTGTGTTTTGCATTTTCTTATTATTTAGCTTCTGATCAGAGTCTCAGAATCAGAACCGATGTTCATATTCTGAGTTAATTCATTTGGTAGTGGATTCAACTGAAGTAAATAAAATAACAGCAGAAGACACAAAAGATTTATACTGGCACTTCATGATTACAATCGCTTATGCTTCTGCATAAAACTTTTACAACTGCTCAGACCAACTGTCTGAGACTTCTCTTACTTAGAGCGCATGTCTAAGACTTACCTTTTGCTCACACCATCTGACTGAGCCACCTGCTCATTTATCTTCTAGTTGAGACTTCCCCTTGCTTAGAGCACATGTCTAAGACTTCCTTTGCTCACACCATCTGACTGAGCCACCTACTCATCTGTCTTCTGGTTGAGACTTTCCTTTACTTAGAGCACATGTCTAAGAATTCCTTTGCTCACACCATCTAACTGAGCCGACTGCTCATATGTCTTCTGGTTGAGACTTACCTTTGCTTAGAGCAAATGTCTAAGACTTTCTTTTGCTTAATCAGACTAGCTGAAAAAGGCTTTTGTTTGCTCAAGCACATAGCAAGAGACTTAATCTAAACTACTGAAGGCTCTGCAGAATAGAGAACAAGGTGTACATGATGCACGCATCAGAGGTACGGGAGATCACCATAACAAAGACCTAAAGCACTTAAGATTTCTTGAATATATACAAGGTTAAGAAATCTTAAGGCTTTTACAATTACAACCTAAAACATCTGCCTATTACATAGAGTTGATAATTGTTTGATCTTGTTACTCCTTTAACAGAAGAATCCTTGTTGAAAATTCAGGTTTGAATATTCAGCCATATATATAGGCTTTCCAGAAACTAGTTATTGAGAAGGTTACTTGATCAAATGTCTTTGCTTTTGCTCCAAAGTACAAGAGACGTTGAAGATGGATGCACAGCAGATTTCTGAATCCATTGTGTAACACGTTTAACCTTTGAGTCTTCAAGAGGTTATGTACTAATAGAGTCGTTGAGAGTAGACGTCCATTGAACGTACCAGCTATTTTTAGCCTTACAATCTTGTAGACTCAAGGTGACAGGCTGATAAGACAATACAACTTGCTTTCAGTAGTACGGATAGTCCACATCTTTATCACCAACTCTGAATGGTACCAGATGCTGATATACAATTACTAAGTGTAGAAACTCGTCTGAATGCTGAGGCCTTCAGTTCAGAGTCTTCGTCAAACCACACTAGTAATTGTTCTTCAGACTCTGCCACCAGAAGCTAGCAATGAAGCAACTCCAAGTGTATCTTAAGTAAACAGATTCTGATTATTTATATACAAGACAAGAACCTGCATAAATAAAACACACATCAAATAAACCAATATACTTTTAATACTTTTGTTATCATCAAAGCTAAAGAGAAAATATCAAGAATAAATCTTGTTCTAACAATCTCCCCCTGTTTAATGATGATAAACACAAGTATTTAAAGGACAATGTTGGGCGTTTACTTTTCTCTGCAAGAACAGGGTATGAGGTTTGTAAGCTCCCCCTGAGTCTGATAGCTCACAGCTAATTTTAATTTACTCTAGCATTAAGAACTATTTTTCAAGAAAAATAAATTAGTCTTCTTACTGACATCAGGGTCTGAGGTTTGTAAGCTCCCCTTGAGTTAAACAGTTCCAAGGTTGAGGTTTGTAAGCTCCCCCTTAGTTCCATATTTAAGAATACCAAGATAACTACATTTTAATTCCTTTTGGCAACATCAGAATACGAGGTTTGTAAGCTCCTTCTGAGTCTCATAGGTAAGTCAGAGATTTGTTCTTTCTTAACAATATGTACTAGAGAGTTAAAATATGTTGCCCTTTTTAGCTTTCCTTGGCAACATCAGAATATGAGGTTTGTAAGCCCCTTCTAGGTGTGATAGGCTAAGTCTGAGGTTTGTAAGCTCTTCCTTAGACCTACGTACAGAAAGTTAAAAATGTGCCCTGGGCAAGTAACATAAAATAAATGACCAATATGTATTCAATGGGTTCAGTTTCCACTTAAATACTTACTATTATTTCTCCCCTTTTTGTCACATCAAAAAGAATAAAAGACATGAAGGAAAGAGAAATAAAATATCACTAATAAATGTAACTCAGATCATCATTACTGGATCAGTTTCCAAAAAGGAAGAATAATCAAGTAATAAGAGTCATTAAGGTTTGTAAAGTGCATGTTTTGAAGTCTTAGTGGTCATTACCATTCCAAGAATTAAACAAGGATTAATTTTAGATGCTTGGTATCCATGAAAGTCGTTATAAAAACATTCCACTCCTAAATCATGTTCATCAATCACCCATCGTAATAATATGGAGTCAATATCTGAGAGTCATAAGACATCTGTCGTAACAGACACAACTGAGAGCTCTACAAGCATGCCAATTCAATCCCCTTAGAGGCGAGCTGCTTCTGAGTCCTCTACAACTATTCTTGTGATCTTAACACAACTTGCTTCAGAAGAAGCCACTTCAGTAGCACCTGAATGACCTTCAGACGATGGTTCAATAGTAGTTGCTTTGAAGCCCCAGAGAAGAAGCATGAAGAGATCAAGGAAGAAGAAAATGAGGGTCAACAAGAAGTCCTACAGCTCTCTTCTAGACATAGAAGATGAAGAAGTGATTGATTCAGAAGATGAGGAGGTAGACTATAGCAACAGTGGATGCCGCTGGGGACAAGATTCAATGGCTAGAGATGAATTCTAGGACACATCTTGTACCTTTTTTTTTAAATTGTAATCCTTCTGTTCAATTAATGAAAAAGTTCTTAGACCAATAATTCTTTCACATGCATTTACATTCCAAAAATTTTCTTTAGATTTTCTAAAGGTACACTATCAAAGAGCTGACACAGAAACGACAGTTAGAACAGATCAAACATACATTACCAAGAGTTACCATTAAAATATTGATAAAATTTAACCAGTACTTAAATAATATTAAACTCAAGATAATAAATATAACACATCTATAAAAGGACTCTAGTAAGCTTTCTTCCATCATCACTTAATCCCTTAAACACCATGATGTATAAGCAAAAGAAAATATGGGTTCCAAAGAGTGATTTCAGGAAGGCAGCATTACTGAATGCAGCAACTCAAGCAAATCAAATCAAAGTAGCAGTTGAAGAACCTGCAAGCAAGCCGACAGCTTCAGAAGTGCTCTCCTCTTCAGCATCCTTTGTGAAAACACACAGAAGAAGAAAGTCTTATGGATCCACACGCAAAAATAAACTGAGGAAGGAGGCTTTGGAGTTTGCTAAGGAAGAATGACAAGATTTCTTAGACAATCTAGACATGTCAGATGATCCTAGGGATTTCCTTAGGACACATCCATTAGACTAGAAAAATCTAATTGTCTTGTAATAACTTCCTTTTTATTAATGAAAAAATTTGCAAACATTTGAGTTCTTTTATCTGTTTCAGATTCTCAATGAATAACATGAATAAATATTAATCAGTTAAAACTGAACACAAGCATGAACAAACTCAGAATTTAATAATAAGATGCTTAATACAAAGATTTCAACAACACAAAGTATAACTAAGCAAAAAATCTAACATCAGAATCTTTCGTAGATAGTTTCAAACTTGTCTCTCCAAATCTTGGAAGAACTAGCCTCAGAACTTATATTAACCCCTTGTTGAACAAGTAATTCAGAAATAACTCGTCCAAAAGGTATGAAGAAGGTTTTCCTCTTTTTAAAAGAAGAAAGAGACCTCTTCAAATGTTCAAACATAACTGGAGGAAGATCAATCTTCAAATCTGAATTGAGAAGTAGAAGTAGATTTTTTCAATAAGGTCCACTTGGTCTAAGTTTTGATCTTTTGGCAGTAAGTTTGAATTCAGAATCTAACTCCTAACAACAACATCAGGAAGAAGATTAGAAACCACTGATGTATTAGATGGATCTACAAAGATAAGCCAAGTAGGAAGATAGTGTTCCCAAATAAGAGTTCCTGGAATTTCTCCAATCTCCTCACAATTTAACACATTTGCAATCGCTTTAGAGGTTACTGTAATAGAAACACCAGTTACATTAGGCAGAATAGCATACTTAGAATTCAGCTCAACAATGGAGGCATTAATCCAAAACTCTTTGACAAGACTTGGATAAGTGAAACCACAGAGCATCTCAAAGTAGCCATTCCACCTTTGTTTAGACACAATCTTCCAGAAGTTGAAACCAATCTTAAGCAACTCATCAAAATCCACAAAATTTTCATTGATGATAATCACCTGATTCAAAGGAGAATAAATTGAAGAACTCATCTCAAGTTTGGGTTGGTCAGCACACAAAAAAGAGGAAAAGAAGAAAGAGAAGAAGAAGAAGAAAGAAAAGAAGCTGAACAAGAATCGTACAGAATAAGAATCATGTCAGAAAAAGGACACAATGATGTTTCACAAGACATGGAATAGTAACAGCAAGTACTAAAAGAGAAAACATCATTACCCAAAAGTTCTTTATCCAGCAGATATTTCAATTCCACCAGATGAGTTTCACCTTTATGAAAGGTTAAGTATTAAAAAGCTTTTAGAAAACTTTATGCTTAAACTGCTTAAGGCAATGTTTGGAAAAACTAGCTGATAGCTTATAGCTTATAGCTGATGGCTGGTAGCTGATAACTTAATTTGAGTGTTTGGTAAATTATCTGTTACACTAGCTGAAATTACAAAATGACCTAAAAGGACATTTTTAATTAAGAAATTGGTGATTTCATTATCTTATTATATTATATTATTAAATTAATTTTTATTCTATAAAAGTAAATGCATTAATAATAACTTGCAAAATAATTTTAATATATATGAAAAATTGAAGATATCATCAAAATATATAAATTTGTATATAAGTTTTATGAATATATTGAAAACGAAATTCAATGAATAAAAGAACCAGCAAACCATACATGATGCATGGGTATTTCATAAAGCCATTTATGAGGACATAAAAGTAAAAGTAATCAAAATAACTATAATTCTTGGTCTGGTTAACTCATTATTTCGTAAAATATAGTTTTTCCCCTAATTTTATAGTGAAATTTTATAAAATATGTGAAATAATAACATTATAATTTTGAATTTAGTTACATTAATCTAAAATAATAACAAAAATTAGTTTATTGTCTAAGATTTTATAATAAAACTACAATAATATTTTGAATTTTCTTCATCTTTGTTGATTTCATTGATTCTCCTTCGATGTTTCACTAACTTGAGAATTATCAACACTATTTTTAAATTAATTATATAATTTATATTTAGTAAATGAAAATAATTTCTAGTAAAGTAGAGAAAAACAGTAAAAATCTGCTATAGCATTCTTCAAAATCTCTATAAATTCAATATTTTTAAATCAAATTTTTAATAGTACACATTATATATATATATATATATATATATATATATATATATATATATATATATATATATATATATATATAGTTAAAATAATAAGGGTATAATTTGAATAAAAAGTCATAAGCTAAAAGCTACAAGCTCAAAAGCTACTTCAAATAGCTTTTGAGAAAAAAAGCTAAAAGTTAGTTAAAAAGCTAAAAGCTAAAAGCTAAAAGATAGTTACCAAACACAGCTTTTTAATTAAAATGAGCTGAAAAGCTAAAAGCTAAAAGCTTCAAGCTCTTTTTTGGTCTTACCAAACAGACTCTAAGACAGTAAAAAAGAATCTTCTTCTGAACCTCAGAATCTGACAACTTCCAGAAGCTATCATCAATTAGAGTCTAGTGAGTCTAGACTTAGACAGAGATATCGTCTGTCCATTACAAGTCCCTAAGATTCTATTCAGAACTAGCATTTTATCTTGAAATAAGATTCATGAGTGATAGATGAATATTGAATTGTCTTCTTTAGACCGCTAAGAAGCAACAATATCAACACAAAAGTGAGAAAATTGTTTTCATAAATGTGATCATCATCTGGCTTGATAAGACATTCAGTATAGACAAACACAGCAGAGTTTCCTCTTAAAGACTTATGAAGTTCTCTTTTTCAAAAGAACTTCTCTAGAGATCTAACAAAAACTTTGTATTTAAATCTAAACAAATGTTTCATTGAATCAAAAGATAAGCCAGAAAAGAATAAACATACCATTTTTTTATTTGGTCAGACTTGACCAATAGAGTCTGAACACAACTTTGAGTGGATTCTGATTCAATGGTTGTCTAACCACTGATTCCACTACTCTCACCAAATTCAGTACCCCCAGTACTTGAATCTGGGTTGTTGACTCTTCTTCCAAACAATGTTGTAAACAACCTTATGGAAGATTCCTCTGCTTCTTTCCATGATATCTGTAGCAGATACATTATAATACTCATATTTCTATAAGACGATACATGTAAGTACAAACAGACTCTTTTGTGCCTTACATCTCAATCTAACAGTAGATCATAAGTCACTCCAGAGTATGAGTCTAGAATGACATATGATAGGAACATAATCTTGTTCTAAGCAATGTCAATAATCTCATTATCTTGGATTAAATATTTTGACTTTGAAATCATTGACAAGCTCAGAACCATATGGCGTTAGCTATCAGAGATTGACATAAAGCAGATCAGAGTATTGTCTCAGTACAACTAACAGAACTCAAAGAGAAGTTGAAGACTTCTCATAGAAATGTCTTTTAAAACAACTTCCATAATGGTCCTCAACCAATAAGCAATGGAGTTTCTTAAGATATCACCTTAAAGAACAAACTCCATATAATCAAATATTTTGAAACAAGATAGCTTTAACAACATCTCTTGCTTTTAAATATTTGATTTTTATTTCTGAACACAAATGCTTCTCTTCATCTGCATCCTGCACTAATTCCAGCTTCAAACAATTAAACATCGATGAGCGTCTGGTATTAGGTTCTGGTAGAAATTACTTCTTGCTTTCAGATTTGGGAAATCAGTTGAAATACAAATATTTCAGAAGCTCTTGATGTTACTCTTCTATCAACAGATATCACAATCCATTCAACCAATATGAAAATCCTTCTGACAAGAAACCTAAGTTTCTCATCATTAGTCATTCCACATAACTTAAGCTAAAAAGGAGAAGGTGGTCTGTTGAATAGTTTTTCATCATCCAACTTCATTTCTTTTCTTTAAAGACTACAAGATAAACCTTCTGAACACAACAGATTTAGGATGTAAACATAAAAAAAATCGGGACTTTAGATTTAAGTCAAGAAACGGTCCTCTCAGAATTTGCTTGAAAAGATTAGATGAAGTGTAACTACTTCAAGCTTCAAAAACTAATTCCACAAACCCAAGTACAAGACTTCAAAGATAGTCGAAGCATCGGACATATCAATGATGTTGATATAGTCTGAAATGAGATAGTGCATCTACCAAAATGCAACTACCTCTAAAGATATTCAATATGCATCTTCTGAGTTGGTGAAAAAGATTTTCAAAAAGATCATCTATAACACCATCAATTTCTATAGTAATACCTTTTTCAAGGATATTCTATAGACCTTCAGCAACCCTTTTATCAAGTCCAATGAGTTAAAAAAATATGTTTAGCTTTTCCATCATTAAAATTCAATGGAAGCCCATTTGAATATGGTAGGAAAAGACGTATGATATTTTTCATATGGCACTTGATTCCTTCATGAAGCAGAAATATACTTTTCTTATTGGATCAATATCTGCACCACTGTTAAGTGTTAAGCACAGATCGAGCTCTGATACCAATTGAAGGTGTGAAAAGTACACAAGAAGGGGGGGTTGAATTGTGTTTCACGTTTTCTTATTATTTAGCTTCTGATCAGAGTCTCAGAATCAGAACTGATGTTCAGATTCTGAGTTAATTCATTTGGCAGCGGATTTAACAGAAGTAAATAAAATAACAACAGAAGACAAAAAAGATTTATACTGGTTCCTCCCCTAACTGAGAGTAGTCCAGTCCCCTTGGCTCGCAAGAACTTTTCACTATAACCATTTCATGATTACAATCGCTTATGCTTCTGCATAAGACTTTTACAACTGCTCAGACCAACTGTCTGAGATTTCCCTTGCTTAGAGCGCATGTCTAAGACTTACCCTTTTCTCACACCAGCCACCTGCTCATCTATCTTCTGGTTGAGACTTTCCCTTGCTTAGAGAACATGTCTAAGACTTTCTTTGCCCACACCATCTGACTGAGCCGCGTGCTCATTTATCTTCTGGTTGAGACTTTCCTTTGCTTATAGCACATGTCTAAGACTTCCTTTGCTCATGCCATCTGACCGAGCCGCCTGCTCATCTATCTTCTGGTTGAGACTTACCTTTGCTTAGAGCACATATCTAAGACTTTCTTTTGCTCAATCAGACTAGCTGAAAAAGACTTTTGTTTGCTCAAGCACACAGCAGGAGACTTAATCTAAACTACTGAAGGCTCAACAGAATAGAGAACAAGCTGTACATAATGCACGCATCAGAGGTACGGGAGATCACCATAACAAAGACCTAAAGCACTTAAGATTTCTTGAATATATACAGGGTTAAGAAATCTTAAGGCTTTTACAATTACAACCTGAAACAGAAAATCTGCCTATTACATAGAGTTGATAATTGCTTGATCTTGTTACTCCTTCAACAGAAGAATCCTTGTTGAAAATTCAGGTTTGAATCTTCAGCCATATATATAGGCTTTCCAGAAAGTAGCCGTTGAGAAAGTTATTGATCAAGTGTCTTTGCTTTTGCTCCAAAGTACAAGAGACGTTGAAGATAGATGCACATCAGATTTCTGAATCCATTGTGTAACACGTTTAACCTTTGAGGCTTCAAGGGGTTCTGTACTAGTAGACATCCATAGAATGTACCAGCTTTATTGAGCCTTGTAATCCTATAGACTTAAGCTGACAGGCTGATAAGACAATACAGCTTGCTTTCAGTAGTATGGATAGTCCACAGCTTTATCACCAACTCTGAATGGTACCAGATGCTGATATACAATTACTAAGTGTAGAAATTCGTCTGAATGTTGAGGCCTTCAGTTCAAAGTCTTCGTCAAACCAAACTAGAAATTGTTCTTCAGACTCTGCCACCAGAAGCTAGCAATGAAGCAACTCCAAGTGTATCTTAAGTAAATAGATTCTGATTATTTATATACAAGATAAGAACCTGCATAAATAAAACACACATCAAATAAACCATTATACTTTTAATACTTTTGTTATCATCAAAACTAAAGAGAAAATATCAAGAATAAATCTTGTTCAAACAGAGGGCGGTGTCCAAGGATTTATGCAAGGATTCCTTCTTTATGGAGTTCTCTTTAGCCTTGGTTTTCACATACGCAAACTTCTCCTCCCACTTTTCCTTGTCTTTCTGGAGGGCCTACAACAATCTTTGGCTCTCATTATTGGCGTCCATGTGTTTCTAGAGCTTCGCCTCCTACTCTTTATCATCCTTGTCTAGCCTTTCGTGGTTGACATCCTGCAGCATGAGTGCCCTCAGAAGAAGGTTATCCTTCAGACTTACTTTAGCAGAGGTTGATTAGAGCAAAGATCCTGGTAGTCAGAATGGAACTCCCTAGAGAAAGGAAGGTGAGGTGTTTAGATGCTGTCTAAACATACCTACAAAGGAAAATAGGATATGTAAAAGTTACCTAAATAAGTGGTGAGGTGTTTGTCACCGTCTAACCAAAGGTTAATCACTTCATAGTTGTCCATATCCCCGAACTTCCCCAGAAAGCGAACAATTCTTGCCTCCTTAAGGGTGGGATACTCCTTGTCATATCATATGATTGCCACAAGATAATTCATCCAGAAAAGGGGAAAGAGAGGGGGGGGTGCCATCAGCCCCTAACACCATGGGCAAACTTATCCTTCAAATATTTGTAGTGATTAAAGTGGGACACGAGAAAGGCCTTCACCCACTTACCACTTAAGGACACCCATGTACCTTTCATCGGTCTGGTGATGTAAAAAGAAAAAAGGCTCCAATAATTTGAGTAATTTCTAGGTCCTCACAGACCATCTTGAAGGCCCTAAAATAACCACAAATGTTAGGGAACTGCTGAGAGGGTGCGGAATTGAGAACCCTCAAAACTTCCATGGAAAAAGGGAAGAGGAAGGAAAACCCTCATATCCTTAATAAAATAGAGGTAGAAGTAAAAGTAAGGAGAAGGAGGATCAAAGGAGATGGACGTGGCCTCCCTCTCCATTGAAGAACAAGCCTCCAGAATAACTCAGTCTTCATCCTCTAAAGACGAAATCTTCACTCATGATTGGAAATGGAGGATATGTTCTTCAAAAGTATAAAACGGTGCAATATCTTCAACGTCCTTATACACGACATAGGGGGTAGAAATGTTCTCTTTGTTCCTAAGAAAAATAGTAGGACAAGAAGAAATCACCACCACAGTGTCAAAAGGGGGCAACTAGTACCCTATAAATCTACGACTTATGATTATCATAAGCCTTATTTTGAATGTTTCTTTGTAACCCCCACTCACTATAGAAAGTGAGAGAAAAAAAATTTCATACCTAGAAGAAGGTTGTGAACGAGGAAGCAAGAGAAAGGAGGATTTGGGCAGTTCAGACAAACTTGCAGAAGTAGGGAGAGAAATGGAGCAAATGAGATAAAAGAAGAAATATTTTTTGATTAAAACTTTTAGTGCTATTAGTTCTAATGTTCCTCAGTACGTGCCTATTTTATTATTAAATTGTGAAATTTATCCTTAAACTAGAGCAAAGCTCTCAATAGTGATTGTTTTTTTCTTTGAAAACTTATGTTGAAGAAAGAACTATTCCCCTCAAATGTAGGTCTTTTAACTACTCCTAAAAGAGTTAAGTTCGCACAAGTGAATTTGAATTACTAGTCTAAAAAATGTATAAAAATAAAGTAAAAATGCTAAAGTGTATAAAACATCTTGACTTATTAGATGGGTGATATAATTTACAAAGTGCTGTATTTATAAAGAAAAATATTATATTAGCTATTGAAATGTGACCAAGAGAAATGTTGCATTATTCAACTATTTACGCGGGTTGTGTGTGGTTGTTTCCTTTATTTCAAGATATACAATGAAACATGTACGACTACCAGTCTTTTGACACATCATTGTATTTCATTAACATTCTTATGTGTGTGTGGCTTTTCCAATTTGTGGTTTCTTAATCTTCTACTTCTTCGTTAATGGCTATATTGATGATAGACCAATTATCCAATCATATTATGTTTTAATTAAGTATCAAAAGTTGACGACTATGATAGGCCTAAGTAATATTAAAAAAGATTTTTTTAAATCATGTTCGAGTTTTATTGTGTTATAATTGTGAGGGTCATAAATTAGGGCTCCCTTGCCCAAGAGCGGTATCTCCCATGAGATAAATTAAGTACTCACCCTTGGGCACTGATGATGTGTAATGAAGTTAGTTAAAGGAGAGGGAGTCATCCACTATCTCTGGAATGATAGGCGGTCAATATCTTTTCCTTGTCAGGAGGGAGCGGTTGTCGCCACTCAGGATCAACCAAACTCTAGGCCTAAAGGCTCTCTATATATACACCTCCCTCAGTGGAGGTAAAAGGACATATCATTACACCCTAAAGCACAACGCTTAGAAAGATCATAACTCATATGATCACACTCCTTAAAAGTATATACCGAATCATATCGATCATACACATAGCCTCTCACCTCACGTGAGGAGGACTCCTAAAACCACCGTAAAACACCATCATACACGGCTTCCCGTTGTTGTGGGCAAGGCACACGCACGCACACACACACACACATACACACACGTAAGCACACACAGGCACACATACACACACACACACACACACACACACAAGTACAAGTGTGTTTGCCTTTTCCTAACCATACTCCAGATAACCCTAAATTTTTACAAGTACAAGTGTGTTTGCCTTTTCCTAACCATACTCCAGATAACCTAAATTATGTGTTTGTCAATAATATAATTCTCACTCAGATATATATTTGGAATAATATTTATTAAGTAATATTTACACGGATACTAACAAGTGAATGTGGAATATATAATTTTCTTTCAGTAATCCTCACCTTTTTATTGTGACAAAAATAATAGTAATGCAGTTGAAAAATAAAAAGGTTTTCTTGTAGTAATTAGGGGTGTTCAAAAATATGGATAACTGAATTGTATATTAGAATTGAACTGAATTGCACTATAAAAAAACTGAACAATTTAAAAGGTTAATAAACTGAACCATTTAATTAAAACAATTCAAATTCAGTTTAAAACTGGTTCAGAACCAGTTTTTTTTATAAATTGGTTTAATTATATAAATTAATTAGTTTTTAATAAAATGAATAAAAAATATACTGAAAGTAAAAAAATTCTAAAAAATTAAAAAAAATTCTAGAAAATATATTTTTTATTTTTTGAAAATAATTTTTTTTTCTGAAAAAAAACTAATATCGATTATGTCCGAAAAATCGATTTTTGAAAAAACCCGGCTTTTTCATATTTTCGAAAAAACTCGATTTTTTCACATTTTCAAAAAAACTCGACTTTTTCATTTTTATAAAAAAACTCGAATATTTTATATTTTCGAACAAACTAAAGCTTTTTTATATTATACGAAAAAACTCGACTTTAAATCACAACCTTTTGATCCATATTTTTTTAAGACGGAGAAATCAAGAGTTATAACAAAGGATTTTATGACTATACCAATAAAATGCTTACCCAGTGTTATATAATTTCTTGAATTCACGAAATGTTCTATTTTGCTCTTTCATAGAATTTAATTCCGCAAAACCCGCTCGTGAAGTTGATTAATTGGTGGCACAAAAACTTGCAGTAGCATTACGCAAATTCAAATCCCAATCATTTATTTTATGTTTATTTTTTTTGCTACTGCATGGAATCATTTTTAAAATTTATTATTAATTCATTATAAATATAAAAAATTCGAGATTTTTTAGAAATATGAAAAAAACGAGTTTTTTTTTTCGCAAATATGAAAAAGTCAAAATTTTTTAAAAATATAAAAAAGTAGAATTTTTTTAGAAATATGAAAAAGTTATAAAAAAAATAGTTTTTTTAATATTTAAGAAAACCAGTTTGAAATTTGGTGGAAAAAATAATTCAGTTCTTCTAAAAAATTGGTTTTAAACTGACTAAACTAAATTAAACTGGTTTAAAATGGTGAACTGGTTCTAAATTATAAACTGGTTCTGAACTGGTTCTGAACCGAATTGAATTGGTTTAATAGATTAACCACTTTTTGATAAAGTGGTTTTTAAGAACTGCACTGAACCATTAATATGATTCGATTTAATTCAGTTCATGAACCACGAACACCCCTAGTAATAATTACCTAAGAGCTATGATGTGCTAATAATAGTGCTATTGATGATTCATTTGTTGAATGTATTATGTAAATATGGAAAATATGTTGAGAAATTTTTTGATATATTTGTTACAATAATATTACTCAGTAAATATATGTAAATATCATATGTCAACAGATTATATCTTATATTAAAAAATACGCAAGTATATTAATTTTCCATTTAATTTTTCTTACACATTTCTTACCTCTTATTATAGTGAATATAGTTTGAAAGTTATTTCATTTTAAATTTTGCTTCCCTATGATATAATATTTATTAGACGGAAATTTTGCACATCTTTAATTGCATCTATAAATTACATCTTAAATTGTTAGACAAAAACTTTAATTATCTATAAATATCTAAGGGGTGTGTATTTGTTTGGTTTATAATTTTTTTTTTCTTTCTTTATGTTTTGAGTTTTTTTACATCTTTTATCATTTTGGTTGCTTTTTTTTTTAGCCCAATTAATTTCTATTTTGTTTCACTTTCTTGATGGTGTATTGAATTTTCAAAAAATAAAGTATTAGATGAGACAAAAAATTATTTCATAATTGAATTATAAAGTGACTATAGGATAAAACTTAGAGTGAAGGAACTGGAAAAAACCTCGAGTTTTTTTAAGTCACTAAACTATGATATGTCAAGTTGTTTATGTAATATCTCACATCCTCTTAAATGCTATATTCTTTATCAATTGGGACATATTGAGTAATTAGTGCGCTAACACGAGATTAATTCTTAACTAGTTCTCCTAATCCTTACTAGTTATTAAGCAAAGATAATTTGGTAATTGTAAAGAGTGGCATTTTAGGAAATTTGGAATTTTGGTAAGGGTAGAATGGTATTTGCCTCTAGGTTGCCACTAGATTACAAACAATTTTTCTACATAGCCTCTAGCAACTCTTCATTTCTTCAAAGTTAGTAAGAAAAGAGAGAAAGAAAAGAAAGAAGAGGAAGAGAAATAATAAAAGAGAAGAAGGAGAAGAAGAAATTCATGGAGGAAGAAGAAGAAATTAGAACAACAATTGGAAATCAAAGTCTTCATCTCATCTCTTTTAAATTCATCATCTTCTTCTTGATTGAGGTAGGTTTTAGTTAGTATAGCTTTGGGGAGGGATTTTGCATGAAATTGGATTTTAGGGTTTTGTGATTTCTTACTTTGTTATGACATTGGTAGTGGAAACATGATTCTTGTTATGTCATCTATTATTGTTGTTAATCCACGAGGTCATGATGTGTTGTTATTGTATTGATGTTGTGTTGTGATTGTATATATGTCTTGTATGAAGCTAATTCATGGTATGAAATGATTGAATATGTATTAATATGCTTGGTTGTGAAATTTCATGTTGTGTGTGTGGTTAAGGTTGACGTGGGATGGTTTGTAAATGTAATGTATGCAAAAAAATTGAGCATTTTTCAATCTATATGTTGTTGTAATCGATAACCACATATTGGTAATCAATTACCGACTTAAAATTGGGGTTTTTTGTCCGTATTGAGGATTGGTAATCGATTACCATTGAACGTGTTGAAAAGGCAGAATTAAAAATAGTGTATCTTTAGTTTCGTAACTCGAATTGAGACGCAGTCGAATGCGTTGGAAAGCTAGTTCAACGTTGTACCAATTGATGAAGTAAAATCATGATTGTATGCCAAATATCACTTAATTGATAATTCTAAGCTATCATAGATGCCAAATAACTTATATTATGATATGTATGCATTGAATTGACAAAAATTGATTAAAGTTCATGATAATTAATGTGTTTTAACCTAGGATTTTAGTTAGGTTAAACTGATTAGTAAAGATAAAATTAGGTTATGATGAATAACTTAGGTTGTGATGCTCTATCATGAAAGATACACTGGTGTGTACCCATGAGTGAGTAGTCACTTGAGATGAATAATTTCATCTATGAGAGTGCCCAAATAACATGGATGGTGAACAATAATCTAGATGCGATCCTAATTGGATTTGTATGGAAAGATATTATGATATTGTAATTGACGAGAATAATCACGTAGTGATTGTTGAGGATGATCATGTTTTCGAGAATAACCCCTATTCGTGCTTGTCCCGAGTTCGAGACTTGTGAAGAATAGTAACCTGAAAAGACAAATCATTTTAAGAAGAATTACTATAACTCTGTAAAGCATATTCTAGACAGTGGAGGTCTAGACTCCATTGACAATATTTGGTGGATAATGAAATCCATATATTGGATGTCCAGTATCCATTGACCATATCTGGTGGAAAAGGGCTTTGGTGCATTCCATGCATTGAAGGTATGGTATCCTTTGACCATATCTGATGGGGATTGTAACCCATTCAGTGGAGGTTTGGTGTCTATTTACCATATCTGATGGATAGTTTGATCTATATAGTGGAGGTAAAGATTTCATTGACAATATCTGGTGGATGGTGAAATCTATACACTGGATGTCTAGTATCTATTGAACATATCTGGTAGATAGTGTAGTCCGTGCAGCGGAGGTCTGGTATCCCATCGACCATATCTGACAAATGATTTAGTATATCCTTGAGATCAGTTTTTGGCTAATCACCATTGAGTTGCATGGCAAGTGCAGTTGTGAGTATAACATTCATGCATGTTGAGAAGATAACAGAGATTCTTTATTCTCGTTGTGTATCTAACATATGAGACTGGTATTAGTAGTGATGTATTGAGTTATATGGACTCAAGTTTATATTTTACATACAAAGTGAAAACCCATGTATACTTAAGTTTTGGTTATATTGTGTAAGTATATACAAGTAGGACAATATCAAATGGCTTAAGTCAGAATATAATTTAGTAACCCTTTAGAGCCAATTGAACCCATAAGATAGGAGAACCCACTGAGACTATTATCTCACCCCCATTATATTGTTAAATCGGTAGGATAATGGCAAAGGTAAATTTGTGCAAAGATGTTTTGAAGATTTAAATGTTTCAAGATAGTTTATGTTGTATATATATTAGTATTTTGTTAGGAACTCATGTATACCTTGTGCCATATGATTCATTTTAGGATATTTTGGACATGTATATAAATGATGATGTTAGGCACTTATGTTGTATAAGTACCAGTTAACATTGTGTTTGATGTTATTCTAGATTTATATTAAACAGGGTGTTATAGTTTATGACTAAGTTATAGAAATAAACATCTTATTAATAAAGTAGAATTGAGAAAAGGTGAGATAATAACAAGTTTATTATTGCTAAATCTAATGAGTTACAATGGTGAATTGAGCTTTATACTAGCTTCAATTAAGTACATGACAAGAATTCTAAGCCTAGTTATAGGCGATTATAACTTATTATTCTATATAAAACATTTACAATAACTTTGGAATCCTTGAGCATCAGTTGCTTACAATGCATGTTACTTATGATCACCTTGATTCCTTTCCATATGATGCATTTGATTATCATATATGCCTTGATCCTCATTTTCTTTGTTATTCAACACCCTCTCACAAGCTATACCAAGCTAAAAAATTTCTCATTCCAAGATTAGATATAGAGGAATTGAACTTTAGAGGGTTAATGTTGTTGTTGTAAAATCAACTACCTGCTTTAGTGTGGATATATGTAGTAGTCTTAACACATTCTTTTGAACCTTTTCTATCACAAAATGACAATTTATTTCTAGATGCTTTGTTCTCTCATGGAAGGCAGCAGTTGATGCAACATGAATTGTACTTTAAGAGTTGCAATACACCCACATGTTGTGTTGTGAATCAGATACCTTGAAACAAAGTATTAAACGGTTTCTTTGTGATCAAGAAACACACAAGGGTTTGGGTTAACGGAAAAACAAGGGAAAAACAACAAGGATTGGTTATAACTGCTATTCTTTCCTTTCTCCTTAAAACAAGGATTACAAGTATACAAGAATAACAAACTAACCTCTCTCACCCTTATTAGGTTTTGTCACACTTTAGGATGAGAGACTAGCATGCTATTTATAATAAAACCTAGCACACTAAACTAATGGGCCTTTAACAAATTACCCATTACAAGCTAACTTAGGGTACAAGCTAACTTAAATAATTGGATCCTTAACATAAGGCCCAATTCAACATGCTAACAAACCTAGCAATATTGACTAATGCATGTTAGAACAAACTTCGACTACAACACGCATTACTTCGACATAACACATGCGAACAGACTTCGACCTCATGCTTATTTCCTGTCGAACCAGAAGCTACCCTTTGACCATACTAGAGTTTGATCGAATAACTCACAAATCTCCACCTTGGAACTAACTCTATAACATCAAGGAACAAATTCGATCTCCTACATGCTAGAACACAATTCGACTACAGCATGTAGGTCTTCGACAACAGCATGTGAGCGGACTTCGACGACATGCTAAAACTAGAGTTCGATCCAAATTCCACAAATCTCCACCTTGGATCTAACTCTAACATCAAGAAAACAAACTAGCTTTCTTCATGCGGCTTTATCAACTGCATACAGTGGAAAAACTTGCAACTGGGCAACATCTTGGTTTGACTCCTCATAACTTCCTTATAGTCTCTAGGTTCTTCGTCGAGAACCTCACTTGCAGAGATTAAGGCATAAGCTATAAGATCTGCATACCCAAGTCTCTGAGGTGGCTTGATGACTCTCCTTGACCAGTATCTTGCTAGAAGGTAGTCATTATCAGTCTCCTCATCTTTGACAGCATCTTCTGCATCTTCTTCGACTTCATCTGGGGTACGCAATTCAACATCACCATGCTCCACCTCAACAGGAATCTCTTCCTGTTCCAGCTCTTCGTCAGCATCATCAGTTTTCTTGAAAGACATCTCAGCTTCATTGAAAACTACATCTCGACTGGTGATACACCTCCTGTGACCTGGCTCTAGGCACCATAGCCTATAAGCTTTGACTCCTTCAGGGTATCCCATGAACATGCACTTCAGAGCTCTAGGTTCGACCTTGTCTTGCCTAATGTGAGCATAGGCCACACATCCAAATACTCTCAGTCTGTCAAGACTAGGTGGATTTCCCGACCAAACTTCTTTAGGTGTCTTCATTCCCAAGGCAGTCGAGGGACATCTATTTATCAGGTAAGCTGCAGTCGAAACAGCCCCCGCCCAAAACACCTTCTTCAATCCAGCACTAACCAACATGCATATAACCCTTTCAAGGATTGTTCGATTGAATCTCTTAGCTAAGCCATTTTGTTGAGGAGTACCTGCTATAGTCTTATGCCTTGCAATCCCAGACTCAACACAGTAACTGTCGAACACTTTGATGTAGAACTCAAGGCCATTGTTGGTTCTTAACCTCTTGACCTTTCTGCTAGTTTGAGTTTCGACCAGAACCTTCCAACGTTTGAAATTCTCAAAAGTTTCATCCTTCGTCTTCTGAATGAATACCCATAACTTTTTGGAATAGTCATCAACGATGGATAGAAAATACCTTGCACCTGAGTGTGAAAGATTCCTTGCAGGCCCCCAAAGATCAACATGAATGTAATCCAGAGATCCATGAGTTCTTTGCTTGCCTTTGTTAAACTTTGCCCTACAGGATTTACCAAATACACAAGATTTATAAAACTATAACTTTTCAACTTTGTCACCACCTAGCAGGTTCTGCTTCCCCAACTCGACCAGGCCTCTTTCGCTGACATGGCCCAATCTCATGTGCCATAATTCTGTCTTCGACACAGGTTTCGTGGATGCAATATTTGTCGAACCACTTACAACCTCAACCTCAAGGGTATACAAGCCTTGTTTCTTCACGCCTCTTAAGGCTTCCTTCGACCCCTTTATGACTCTTAGGATATTTTTCTCTCCTTGGAAAACATATCCCTTCCTGTTGAATTCACCAAGAGAAATTAAATTTTTTTTCAAATCAGGTACATACCTGACTTCAGTCAATAACCTTATTAACTCATCATGGAGCTTGAATCTCACAAATCCAATACCTGTAATTTTGCAGGATTTGTTGTTTCCCAGCAGCACCGATCCACCATCTTGATCACATAGCTCCTCGAACAATTCTCTGTTTGGAGTCATGTGCCAAGTGCAACCTAAATCCATAATCCACTCTTTTCTTGAGTCGCCGCTTATAACTACAAGGACATCAGATGAGTCAAAGTCATCTTGAACAATGGCTGCATTGCCGTTATCCTTACCTCCATGATCTTTCAGGCGTTCAGGGCACACCTTTCTTGTGTGACCCTCCTTCTTACAGTGATAACATCGAAAACTAGATGTTTCGCCACTATAAGACTTCTGTTGACTTTTACCTTTCTTCTTGTCGAACTTACCATCCTTTCGCAAGAATTTTCCCTTAACGGCCAAACCTTTACCAACCGTCGAAGGTTTATGCTCCTTTCGTTCGTTCAGGTCCTTAGAATACAAGGCTGATTAAACTTCTTCAAAGGTCAGGGACTCCTGATAATACGATATTACATCACATATTTGCCTTGATTTACATTAAACTATTTCATCGTTTTCGTTTATTCACGTTTTATTTGCAAGTGTTCAAGTTCATTTTCAGGTATTTTATCTCAATCAACCTGCATGAGAAAAGAAGGAAGAATAGGGAAGAAAAGAGAAGAAAAGAAGACAGTTGACAGCAAAATTAAGTTTCTGCACTCAAAGAGCATGGCGACCGTCACAAGGCATGTGGCGACCGTAATGCATCCTTAGTATGACCCTCGTCACAAAGACCATGGCAACCGACATAGATGTTTTCATCAGAATATAATTTAAATTACGTGGACCACTCAACGGTTATCAGTATCAATTCAACCCACGATCCAACGTTCAATCAGTCAAGGAAATATTCAAGGAAATGACTCATATATTTTTGGCCACTAACATCCACCTTGAGATTTTTTTCTCTCTTTCACGACAACTGCTTAACACTATAAAAGGGAGGCAGTTAGGAACATTTGGAGATATCTCTACCCTACGACATTTTTTTCTAGAGTTCAGAGCTTTTAATTTCTTTTGCTTTCCCATTTTACCTTCGAAGCACTTAAATAGCAATAGTTTCATACACCGGGGAACTATTGCACCATAGTTAGTTAGTTTATTTGTTCTAAGTCTTCATCGTTTAAGCAAGGAAATCCTGCCGACTTGTGGAGGGTTGTAGTTTTAAGACTCCATTGTTTTCCAGGTTTTTATTAATTAATAAGCATTGCCTTTATTTTTATATTATGTTTGAATTAATGTTTTACCTCTACTGTCTGTGTATGTTTGTACTTGTTACGATGTCCGGTTAAATTCCTCGATTCTGGTATGTAAGGATTATCGACGAAAGGGATTCGGAAATTTATTGGCATCAAATACTTATAAAATATTTGTCTGGGTTTTGATTTCTAAATAACTAATTCAATACTGTTTGTTACGAGAGTAAAAGCAAATTAAGGTTAAAATCAATAAAACGAGAGTTTGAGACTTTAACTGGATAGTAGTAATCAGACATTAACTTTAAACACAACGAGAGCGCTTTAAAGTTAATTAGACCTCATTAGTTTCCAAAAAGTATTTTTACATATTAAATGAGACAGTGAGAGCAAGCATTTTTATTTAAGAATATAACCAGAGTCAAAATTCACGAGAGTGTGAGATAAAGGTTTTCAAATTAATGTTTTCTACTGATAAACGTTTTAGCAATCGAAGCATGCCAATGACTGTTTGAATCCCCGAAGTTGATAGGAATTACGTACCGGTGTCCCGTATTTGAATAATTCTTAAATCCTAGTTTAATTCCCGTTATTCTTTAGATATTTTAAAAATCATCAGCCTTAGCTAAACATAGTAACACCCCGATAGCACTAGTTTGATTATCAGTCCTTGTGGGTTCGATATCTTTTAAAACTACGCGATTAGACTGTGCGCTTGCAGTTAGTAAACCCGATAGACTCATAAAGTCGCGATCAAGTTTTTGGCTCCGTTGCCGGGGACTGATTTAGTCAATAGTGTGATTCCTTTGTTGCGCCGTATAGACTAAGGCAACAAATTCCCTAATTTACCGGTTGTATGCCAAGTACTCGCTCAAAAGGCGAAGACCTAACGCAACCGACAGACGAACCTGAGCGTGTTCTCAACAAAAGACGACGAATCAAAGAATACTGTTTAGAACACTAAATTCCTTTCCCTGACTCAGAATCTGACTCAGAATCTGAATCTAAACCTGAAACTGAACCAGAGATGGCCGAAGGACCTCAAAACTGTCCTCTTAAGTACTATGCCATTCCTTCGCAGGCTGAACCACATAACAGCATCGCTGCCCCTGACATCGAGGCAAATAACTTTGAGCTAAAACCTTCGTTGATATCAGCTGTACAACAGAACCAATTTTCTGGTGGTCCCATGGAGGACCCGAACTTACATTTGTCAGTGTTCTTGCTATATGCAGACACAGTGAAAGCAAATGGTGTTAGCCCCGTGTCATACCCCAAATTTTGACCACCAAGATTTACCATCATTGTTTAAATCATCATCACAATATGGATGTACCTTTGTGCCTCATCAATCTCCTCAAGGAATTGTTGAGCATTCACTATAATCAAGCTTAGGGTTTCAAGCCCTCTCAGAGCCTTTAGACAAATGATCAATCAAGGAATGACATGATATTCGACTTTTCTAACCTCTTAAACACCCAAAAAGGATCAAGAGGACTCCCACATCAAGAATTAAGCACAAGAGTGAAACATTTCAAGTGGGTCAAGCCTCAAGTTCATCTAATACAAAGTCAACTGACGCAGAAGGTCAAAGTTTGACTTTTGGTCAACTTTGAGCTTCACGAGCCATTACTCAAGAAAATATGATGGATGATTTAATTTGATCAAATTTAAATCAAGAAATCATGCAAAATTGCAAAATTGATCAAATTGAAAGAAACTTATAAATTTTTTCTATGTTAAAATCATGTTCAAGTGCACAACTTTTCAAGGTTGTAACTATTGACCCAAACATCCATTGGTTTTGCGTAAGGGCTACTTTTAAAGAGGGTATTTTATACTTCAACATTGTAGAAGGAATCAACTCAAAATATCATAAGGATTAAAAGATATAAGTGATCAAAGTTGGGAATTCTTAATGTCCAATGTTCTGACATTTCATAGGACATCATTAATATTTTTCCAGCAAGAATGTCCCAACTTCAAGGATGTTTTTCTCCATGATCCAAGTTGATTCAGGAAAAACCCTGGGCATGAAAGTTGAAGTACGTCATCTCACCTTTCCAGAAAGTCCTAGAAAGCTCATTTATCATTCTCGAGTAGAAAGTTACGGTCTCTGCAAAAGGCATTGATAAAACAGAATTTTCATGACAGCTTTTAGGACAGATTTGATCACACAAGTTCAAGGTCATTTTTAACAACTTTACAAGTCTTATCTTCACAAACCTTGAACATCAAAGTTGAATTACGTCATCTCAGCTTTCCAGAAAGTTGTAGAACGTCCATTTATCACACTCGAGCAGGAAGTTATGGACTTTACAAGAAGGCTTGCTGCAACTGTTTTTTAGGACAGATTTTGTGCACTTTTTCTTGTGCCACACAATTTTCAAGCTTTGTCACCATGCAAGACAAGCATCAAAGATGCAATTCACTTCAACTCAAAATATCATAGTGGATTAAAAGATACAAGTGATTAAAGTTTGGAATTATTAATGTTCAAAGTTGTCAGATGTTCCAACATTTCATAGGACATCATTAATATTTTTCCAGCAAGAATGTCCCAACTTCAAGGATGTTTTTCTCCATGATCCAAGTTGAACCAAGTCTAGGGTCAAACATCAAAGTTGAAGTATGTCATCTCAACTTTCCATAGAGTCCTGGAACAACCATTTATCATTCTTGAGCAAGAAGTTATGGATTTTACAACAAGGCTTGATGCAGCTGATTTTTAAGACATGTTTCTGGACAGATTTGCACATTTATTGTGCCACACAAATTTCCAAGCCTTGTCATCATCTTGGACATATCTGAGGATCAAATCCAAAGGGGACAATCACTGAGCCAAGCCTCCAAAGTCCTTGGAACAAGAAGTAGCATGCCAAACCTAGAAATCCCTAAAAGAGGGACAAGACTCCAATTTTGGATTGGAGCATTCAATAGATGCTTAGAGGTGGCATGGACTGACACATTTGCAACTGAATTCAGTCAAGATTCCTCCAACAAGTAGGGAACCAAAGCTCTGTGCTCTAACCTCTAGTCAATGGCTAGAGGAGACTTGGATTTTCATTGGCCAACATTGAACAAACCTCTGCTGCAGCCACCATTCACTATTGCTGCCAAAACAAACTTGCTCTACTATAAATAGAGCTCATTTGTGCTCAGTTTGAGTACACCAAAGCCATCAAACAGATGTTTTCCTCAAAATCCCTTTCTCTTGGCAAAAATGCCTTCTTTAGTAACGTAACTCTGAGTTTTTGAGTTTGAGAGCTTTTTCAATCAAACCAATCACACACACACACCTCATAAACATCATATGTAGGTGATCCAAACACTCACAAGTGACCTGTAATATCAAAATCACAAAGTCACCTCTCAAAACCTCAAAATTGGACTTTTTTGCATTTTTCAAGCCATGTCTTGATTCAGTCACTTTCCATACCAGATAAAACCTTAAACACACTCCAAATATCATCCTTGAATTGTCCCAACTGGTGCCACATATCTGGAACACCATTTGAGAGAGTTGGCATTTTGGCCACTTTTGCCCATTTTGCAAGAAAGTGCTCAAACTTGCTCCAGAGGTTTCCAGCTGATTCCAACCATCCTAAAAGCTTCTAAGAGGTCATTTGAGGGTGTCCAAAGCATCAAATCATTTCTGGAACAAAGCACTTAGTAGGTTGCACAAAATCTCCAAAAAAGAGGTAAAATTCACAACTTGAATTCTTTGAATCATGCTTTCCTTTGTTGTCCACATACATGCATCATATTGAACAATTCTTGAAGCAAAAATTTAGTCCTTAATGTGTATGATATGATCCTCCTACTGTTTGGACTTTAACATGTTTATATGTGGAGTTTATGTTGTTTTAAACTTAAGGTGCAGATCTGGCTTTTTGCCTTGTGTATGTTGTACATTAAGTTTCAGTATGTATGAGTGATACCATTGGATTCCTTGCGAAAAATTGGTCAAGATAGGTTCTTACGAATTTTAATTTCGTTAAAAATTGAGAGAGTTATGAGTGTTGAAAGTTTGATAAGCAAAGATGTTTAAAATCAACATGCAGTTCTGGTTTTTTGCTTTGTGTGTTATGTACATTAAGTTTCAGTGTGCATGAGTAATACCATTGGATTCCTTGCGAAAAATCGGTAAAGATAGGTTATTACGGATTTCAATTTCGTTAAAAATTGAGAGAGTTATGAATGTTTGAAGTTTGATAAAAAAGATGTTGAAAACCAAGGTGCAGTTCTGTTTTTTTAAGATGTCGAATGTGATGTTGTGACATCTTCCTTTTTTCTCTTATCTTCAAAACTCATGAAAGATGTCGAATGTGATGTTGTGACATTTTTCCTCTTTTTCTTAGTTTATCTTCAAAACTCAACCAATTCTTTTACATAGCAAAGATCATCATTTTCCAATTCTGTTTTACACACTTATTCATACTCCTTAATATTTTAATCCACCAAAAAATCACAAAAAATATTATTATTTGATATATTTTTAATATATTCAAAAATATTGTTTTAAATTGTTTTAAATGCTTTTAAAATGATTTCTTTTTCTTGATTTTTAAAACCAAAATGATTTTAAATATTCATGTGGATAAAATACTTTTTCATAAACCTTAATCATTGTTTATAACATGATTAATGATTTTATTTGATATTTTTATCATTTTTTTTACTTGATTTTTCTTTGAAAAATGCCCTTTAAAAAATGAAATTAGGGTTTCTTTGATTTTCACCCTCACAAATCATTCAAAACCTTTGGGCCTCTAATAGAGTGTAAGACCCAACCCTTTTTGTACAAAAATATTTTGGGCCTCAGTTATTGTATAAGTCCCGATACATTAAAATCTCGGCGCGATCACCAGTTTCAAACTGAAAATCATCTGGGCCTCCCCTCGTGTTGTAAGCCCCATTTCTTTTCCTAAAATACACTTTAGGCCTCTAATAGAGTGTAAGACCCAACCCTTTTTGTACAAAAATATTTTGGGCCTCAGTTATTGTATAAGTCCCGATACGTTAAAATCTCGGCGCGATCGCCAGTTTCAAACTGAAAATCATCTGGGTCTCCCCTGGTGTTGTAAGCCCCATTTCTTTTCCTAAAATACACTTTGGGCCTCTAATAGAGTGTAAGTCCCATCCCTTTTGTAAATAAATATTTTGGGCCTCAGATATTGTATAAGTCCCTCTGTACATTTACAAAGTTCGGCGCGATCGTCGCCTTTTAACAAAAAAGACCATTGGGCTTCTCCTTGAGCTATAAGTCCCATTTCTTTTCATTTTTAAACCTTTGGGCCTCCAATAGAGTGTAAGACCCAATTCCTTTGTAAATACCAAAATTTTGGGCCTCAATCACTTGTATAAGTCCCACGGTGTTTCCAAAACCTCGGCGCGATCGTCGCCCTTTTCAAAATCATCTGGGCCTACCCTCGAGTAGTAAGACCCGCTTATTTTCTCTAAATAATTTTTTTGGGCCTCTTGAGAGAGTGTAAGACCCATTCCCCTTGTACAGAAAACTTTTTAGGCCTCAATCACTTGTATAAGTCTCACTGTACAAACTCATCTAACAGTGCAATCACTGGCAAAAATCACTTGGGCCTCTCCTTGAACTGTAAGCCCCAATTTTTCCTTTCAAAGCACTTTCTCCTTTGATTTTGAAATATACTGTTGTTTTCAATCTTTCTTTGTTAAACAACTAACCAAACAGCATGGAAGCTCTACAACTGAGTAAGTGTTTATATGCTTTCATTTACCGCTTTCATATACATATAACTGTATTGTGGGGCTGTTTCGGTATAAGTCTTATTTCATAAACTCATATCGACTGTGTAATAATAGTATATATATTTAGAGTTTCCCCGGCAACTACGTCTAGCACTAGGTAAAGCCGTTTCGATCATTCTGAAAAATAGACAATACTAGATCCCCCATAGGAGCACCAGATACAGTCTTCTCTTCGGCTGTCCTCCTTAGGAATTTTCAAGAAACTCTACTCCCCAGAGATGATCTCTTCTCCGTGAATTGCATCCCTTGAGTTTCTTCCAAATTCTCGAAATTTCCTGGCTTGATCTATTCTTTGTGAATAGCCTGTCTTGAACTTCTCGGGGTTTGGAGACCCACAGGCTTCTTAAAAGCATCCCCGCCTCCTCTTGGGCGTTGTACAAAGACCCGTCGACTTCTTAGAAGTATTCACAGCCTCCTCTTAGGCTTCGTATAAATGATTTCTTCCTTCGGGAATGATAGCCTCCTCTTGGGCTTTGTATAAATTGTCCCTCTGCTTTTTAAAAGTTTCCAGCCTCCTCTTGGGCTTCGTACAAATTGTCCCGACGACCTCCTAGAGGTATAGGAACAAAAATTAGTCATCTTAATAGAATAGTCTTTCAAAGAGTCTAGATCTTTCTACCGTGAACGTACTACTACTGTTTCTTTAAGCATAGTACAAAAGATAAAACTCTAGACTTGGACAGTCTAATTTCCTTGAGTCTCAAAGACATTCTCAAGTCCCTTTCAAAAATAGGAAGACACCCGCAGACTTGGACAGTCTCAATACCCTTTGGATTTCCCATTTCCTTAAAGAACAGGAAACAATCCCGATTCTCGGATCAAATCCATGAGTACAGTGTTACTCATATAAGAACTGATTTTCTCGTTGAACCAACATACTGGACCTGTCACTCAACTGAAACAGTAACCTTTTAGCCTCCATCTCGGGCTTCGTACGAGATGTAAAGACTCTCTTGTTGAGTCAAAACCTTTTAGCCTCCATCTCGGGCTTCGTACGAGATACAAAGACTCTCTTGTTGAGTCAAAACTTTTAGCCTCCATCTCGGGCTTCGTACGAGGTACAAAGACGCACTTGTTGAGTCAAAACTTTTAGCCTCCATCTCGGGCTTCGTACGAGATACCAAAACACTCTCTTGTTGAGTATAAAAGGCTCTCTTGTTGAGCCAATCTCCCTTTTAGCCTCCATCTTAGGCTTCGTACGAGATACAAAAACACTCTCTTGTTGAGTATAAAAGACACTCTTATTGAGTCAATCACCTTTTAGCCTCCATCTCGGGCTTTGTACGAGATACAAAATCACTCTCTTGTTGAGTATAAAAGATTCTCTTAGTGAGTCACCATCTTTAGCCTCCATCTCGGGCTTCGTACGAGATACAAAAACACTCTCTTGTTGAGTATAAAAGATTCTCCTGTTGAGTCAACCCTTTTAGCCTCTCTCTCGGGCTTCGTACGAGACACACAAAAACTCCCTCTTGTTGGGCCAATAGCCTCCTCTTAGGCTTTGTATAAGGAAAACCCCGGTTGAGTCAATCAACCTTTTAGCATCAAAGTTGTGCCTCGTTCACAGTACACAAACATCAACAAATCCTTCCCCTTCATCTAATCGCTGTAAGCGGCAAGCCACTGGATTATTTACATCCATGCCACTGTCCCTCTTTTAGCATGAAAAATTTCTAAGGAAAGATAGCATTGCTCTACACTGAGTTAAAGTCTTCTCCTTCAGGTTGGAACCCCCCTATAAAGGAAATTATGGCATTGTCGGATTCACATATCCCAGTTAAAGTAATTCTCCTTTATAAACAGTTGTGACAAACAGACCCTCTTTAGAGATGACAAATTCTCTCTAAAGACAACACCTTTTAGCTTCACATCTTGGGCTTCGAACAAGATACAAATAGACCCTTCAGCTTCACATCTTGGGCTTTGAACAAGATACAAACCACCTTCAGTTTCACATCTTGGGCTTTGAACAAGATATAGATCACCTTTCGCTTCACGTCTTGGGCTTTGAACAAGACACCAAAACACCCATTTCCTCCCATAGAATAGGAGGAACTACGATCGCTCTGATTTCCCTGTTTCGGTAAACGGGAATACGTAGGCATAAGATTGAAAGAAAAATCTTAGCGAGAACACTAATCAAAAAACCTAAAGTCCCCTATCTCCACCCAATCTGACAAATTCCCCATGAGTAGTCCTAGTTTTCCACCTTAATAAAGTAAGAAGAAAGAAAGGCCCCATTACCATATAGCATCTGTAACCTAACAGACCGCTGTTTAAACTCAGTATGCAACAGGGTTAATTGGAGACATCTATTTCCCTTCCTTAGTCAGCTCACAATAGGATAAAAAATGAATCGACCTGTAGTAAACCCCAAAGAGCGACAGCGCTTAAGAACCGCGTCCAAAATCGCTCGCTACAGAAAAGTGGCGCCCACCGTGGGGCCGATCTTTTCATCTCAATTTAAACCTTCACTGGGAATGATACTTTTGTTGACTTCACTAGGATCTTAGGTCAAAACGTTTAAGTTGGGAAGGCACCACAGAATGGCAACTCCGCCGGGGAGCCATTTTCTGTCAGGAACATAGGATTCATAGCTCCTAAAAAGTCTAGGACATTAGGACAAATATATATACTGCTTTTCCTAATTGATATATGTGTTTATTTTTCTGCTAATGGGAATGCGTGTGATGCCGCATGTGGAAAGATTGAGTATACACCTAGGAAAAACCTCTTTTAGTGGTGCGAAAACTATCGGAAATGGTTGTTACGCGATACCACCCTCTTCTGAAGGTTCTTCGAAAAAACATCAGCTAGCACGGTTCCCGGCCCGCTGGTGTTTTCTCGACAAGAACTGATGATTTTGAGAGACAGGTACAAAAATCACTAGTATAAACCTTTGGGGGATGGGTAGAGCCTTGACTTCATGACAACGACCCTTTGACCCCATGTTTTTTCTATGTTTTTATGTGCTGCATTCATGCATTCATCTAAAAAACATTAAAACAAAGAAAAATTTTCTCTTCTAGTCTCTCTTTTTCAAATTAAACTGAGACAATGATTGCAAATGTCAGAGAAAAAGATTGCGCTCATGGATTTCGGTAGAGGGAGAACTCACCAGTACACCTTCAAGGTTCCAAAACTTGAGGATTTGAGAAGGTTAGCGAGGATGATCACTAACCCTGAGGCTTTCAAAGCCAAGTACGGAGGTCTGCTACCTCTGTTAAGAATCCATGTGATTGAAGGAATCATGGATGCACTCGTTCAGTTTTACGATCCGGTCTATCACTGTTTCACATTCCTGGATTACCAGCTAGCACCAACGCTGGAGGAGTACTCTCACCTGACTGATCTACACATTACTGATCAAGCTCTATTTTCTAGACTGGAAGAAATTCCAAAGGATCAAATCATTGCAAGAGCAATTTATTTGGACGAGTCAGAGGTCAGGACTCACATGACCACTAAGGGTGGCATACAAGGTTTGTCGGCCCAGTTCTTGACAAAGAAGGCTCTGTACTTCGCTAGTATAGGGAACGTGGCTGCTTTTGAAAGCATCTTTGTTTTACTCACCTACGGGTTATTTCTGTTTCCCAACATTAATAACTTTGTCGATATCAACGCCGTTAAGATTTTTCTCATTGGAAACCCTGTACCGACTTTACTCGCATACGCATATCATTCTATACACTTAGGGAATTTATACAGCGGAGGAGAGATCACGCGCTATGTGCCCCTACTATATAAATGGTTTATCTCCCATTTGCCTAAGTCTGGTGCTTTTTGGGATCATAAGAGTGCCTTACGCTGGTCGCAGAAAATCATGTCTCTCACCAACTCTGACATTGATTGGTGCAATAGGATTTATGACAGGATCAGGATAATTGATCATTGTGGAAACTTCCCCAACGTACCCCTTATACGAACTAAGGGAGGAATAAATTACCATCCAGTTCTCGTTCGTCATCAATTTGGATACCCGATGAGGCATGTCCCGCGTAACGCTCATCTGGAAGGTCTTTTCTTCAAGGAAGGGGAAAGTGACAGAGCACTAAAGATGGAAATAGTGCACGCTTGGAAGCATGTTCATAAGAAAGGACGGAAGTCTCTAGGAAAACTGGACTGTGTCTCGGTGGAGCCTTATCTCCACTGGGTACAAGCTAGAGCTCTCAAGCTAAAAATGCCTTATCCTCGTCACGGAGTTCTTCCGCCAAGGGAATCTGTCATGTATTTCATGACTGAGAGGGAAAAACTTCAAGTTACTCTCAACAAAGTTCAACGGGAGAGGAGGTCTTGGAAGAACAAATACCGCATTCTAAATGTGGAGTGTATCAAAATACAACAATTACTGAAAGATAAGGATGCTCTGATTGAAATTTTAGAGCAACATGCTGTGGAGAATCAGGATGACCAAAGGAATGTGCTCACTCCTTTCACCTGGCAAAGGAATGACAACCCGACAAAGAGCCCCGGTCCAAGAAGAGGAAAGTATCAGAATCAGCACTCGAGTTCTCCTCAGAGAGGACTCGGGACCCATTAGCTTAGGTTTCTGTTTCCACACCTTGTAGTCTACTGTATTTCCGTTTCCGCAATTCTTTGAATTTAATAAAACGGGGTTTCCCCACTATTTGATATTTGCAATCTAATTGTCGAAGTTTATTTTGATTAAACCAAAAAATAATTAAATCATTGCATTCATCATTCTCCCATAACATATTCTTCCTACCTACGAATCTCACGTTTGTGTCTCGGTTCTAGAGTCAAACTGTCTCATTCGTACAATACTCGGGCCAATCGTCAGAAAAAGATGGATGATCTCGAGGAAGAGAACAGAGAGTTGAAATAAGAGATCGACGCTCTAAGAGAGGATATGAGAAAGCTTCGTAACGACATGCAAGCCATGGCAGAAGCTCAGCTACAAAGAACTGTGATCTCAGAGATCACCTCAACGCCCATAGTGGAGAAGTCCGATCCTAGGTACAAAATGCCGAAAGATCGTCCCTGGGGCATGCCACTTAACTATATCCCGGAGGATATGTTCCGCCGATCACTAAAGATCAGGGAATCATAGCAGAAGCCGCTGGGCCTGAAGGTTACAAACTTCGGGAAAGCGAGGATGCTAGAGGCATAATAAGGACTCCTGAAGGTTACAAACTTCGGGAAACGCCAAGATTCACTGCCGTAGTAACGGTACCACCCCCTGTGGTGCACACTGTCCCAGAATGACAGATTCCACAGATACCTTCTGGTGGAAACGAAAGTATGTTCGATAGAATGGATGAATTCCAGGAGCAGTTCCTGGAAATGCAGAAGGAACTGCAAGCTCTTCGCGGTTAGGATCTATTTGGAAAGGACGCCGCAGGCCTTTGTTTGGTGCCCAATGTGAAAGTCCCACACAAGTTCCAAGTACCCAATTTTGAAAAGTACAAGGGTAACTCTTGCCCTCAAAGCCATTTGGTGATGTACGCTCGGCGAATGTCAGCTCAGATAGAGAACCAGGAGCTACTGATTCAATACTTTCAGGATAGTTTAACCGGTGTCGCATTAAGATGGTACATGGGTTTAAACCGCACTACGATTAGCACTTTCAGAGATCTTGGCACTGCCTTCGTCCAACAATATAAATACAATTTGGACATGGCACCAGACAGAGATCAACTCAGATCAATGTCACAAAAGGACAAAGAAACCTTTAAGAAATACGCTCAGAGATGGCGTGAAATCGCCGTCCAAATTTGTCCACCTCTTGAGGAAAAAGAGATGACAAAGATCTTCTTAAATACCTTAAGCTCATTTTACTATGACAGAATGGTTGCCAGTGCGCCCCAGTGATTTCACCGAAATGGTCGGTATGGGAGTTCGTCTTGAGGAATCCGTCCGAGAAGGACGTTTGGTAAAAAACGCTGGATCATCAAGTAGTACAAAACGATACGGTAGTGATCTCCCTAAGAAAAAAGAGAAAGATATTGGGAATATCTCTCTCGGAAAGTAAAGGCGACGTTATCAACCAGTAGCAGCTGTGACTCCTGCTATCAACCCTGCGCTTATTCCTACGTATCAGCCTCAGGTTGCGCAGAGCCAACCTAATCAACAGGAAAGGACACTACAGCCTCTTCAGCAGGCTCGTCCTTAATACAACAACAACCGTACAACACGACCACAAGGATTTGATCCTATACCCGTATCGTACGCAGAACTATTTCTGTTACTACTGGCCAAGGGGCACATCCAGACTAAGTCTCCTCTTACAGTACCGAAAAATCTGCCTTTTTGGTTTAAGGTGGATCAGACATGCCCTTATCATCAAGGAGGACCAGGGCATAGCATAGAGAATTGCCTTAATTTCAAATCCGACATGCAAAAGCTTGTTAGGAGCGGGCTCTTATCTTTCAAAAATACGAATCCCAATGTTCTCACGAACCCGCTGCCTCAACATGAGAAAGCTGCAGTCAACCTGATAGAGGGAGAGCCTAACAATGTCTATCAAATTCACGATGTACTCTTGTTAAGAACCAATTTGGTCAAGATGCATTATAGACACAGTGGATATGGCCATGTGTCACCTCATAATTATCACCAGTGTGATATCTGCTCTAAAAGCAATCGAGCGTGTTCTGTGGTGCAATCAGCTCTACAGGAACAAATGAATCTCGGATGGATCCAAGAGCACCGAGTTCGTGGAGTTAACATGGTTTATACGAATTCCAACGTCATTCAAAACCACGACGTCCGTGCAATGAATGTCAACTTGGTGGCAATGCACTCAAGGCAAAGCCAATATCATAATCTGCCGCGGCACGATTACAGTTCTTGTCTGACTTGCTCGGTAAACAAACAGGGATGCTCTTTCATACAAGAGGCCCTCCAGCGTCAGATAGATCTTGGATGGATCCAGGACTACCATGATAGGAATCCCTATCAGATCAACATGATTCAGATCTTCGATATTCTCTTAATGAATACCAACCTGGTAGAGTTACATGCTGAGCAGGTCTGACTTGGGTTCCTGATATCACATGACTATCAAAGCTGTAAAGCGGGCTGCGAAAACGATCAAGGTTGTGCCCTTGTCCAGGAAGCACTTTAGCATTTGTTAAATCACTCGTGGATGCCAATCTATATGGATGAAGACACTCAGCAAATTAGTATCACTAATGGGAATCCTACTAGATATCAAAGTCAGGACGATCAATCCGAAGGGGGAACGTTGATTTCCTCGTACAAAGATGCTATCAAAGCGGCCGGGAGTGCCAATACGACAGGATGGGGATAACTTGTCATTCCTACTGACAATAAAACAAAGAAGGGTCTTGGTTTTTCTGCAACCTGTACCCAGACAGCTGCTAACGATGAAAGACTTCATCCCATTCAGAACTTCTTCCACAGTGGAGGCTTCCTTCAACCAGTGACTCAAGAGGTACCTACCATCAATAAAGATGATTCATCTGATATGGAGGAAGAATGGGAGTCCTATCTTAACAAGGACGGTTATATGTCTCAGGAAGAAGTGCCGACGCCATTTTGCTATCCCGCACAGAGTCAGAGATTTATACCCAGGTCGGACGTCGAAATGATATATGGAGATTGTGATCCGGAAGGATGCCGTGCTCCACCAAATTCAGTAGAGGAAGACACTCTGATGAAGGACAATTTTGACTACACCTACTATGGGCCGATGGATGGTCTGCCGATGTGGCAACCTTACCCAGGAAACTCAGGGCAAGAAAATCAGCCGAACAGTGAAAATCAGCTGAGCATCATTGAACAGAATACCTGCGTCCCCACCATGTCATGGGATCAACACCCAGGTTATCCTGAAAATACCCTGCACGACGATGAATTTGCAACGTTTGCAGGACTAGAGTTCATCAACTATGCTTTCCTCGAGGTCAACGTCATCGAGAAAGATGACTCCTCCAGTTCCAAAGAAGTATGGGACACCTTGGGACAACCAAGTGGAAAATACGACTATATGGTCAAGTACATTACTCCTGAAAGCTCTCGCATCAGGCTCGAAGACATCCAGCCAACTGGATGGGGAGATCTGCCCGAGAGTACAAATACTCTGCAAAATGCAACAGAGGAATCCTCCTACAACAATTCTGCCTGGGAGACAGATTCCAATGATTCTGCTCCACCAGAAATCAGCGTTATTTCTGAAGATAAATCAAGGAAGGTGCCAGACTTTGTGATTAACTGAGGAGTCCACCACCAATGGGTTGCTGTCGATGTTCCGAAGATCGTTCATCAGTCAAAGTAATTGCCATCTTTAACCTTTCACCCTGCCCAGGTGAAACAGATGCTTGATAGGGCTCGCTTTCTGTAAATTTCCCTCTTCGCTTTGCCCAAAGCGATAGAGTTTTGTTTTATAGGGTTGTAGTTTCAAGAGTCGACTTGTTCATTAATAAAATAACGTCGATCTGTAATTTCCGCATTAATTGATGTTTTCTCTTTTTGCTTTTCTCAGAAAATGGTAATCCTAAAAAAGAAAACTCAATAATAAAAACAAGCAGTAAAAGAAAAATACACTGCACACATTTGCATTTTATCTATCTATTCTAAACACAAATCATCACGTCATGCAAATTGCTTGTTTTAAACCCCGTTGAAACATACGATCCGATGCCTTCTCCCGACTGTGAGTTCCCGACATTTGGGGCTGAAGAAGAAGTTGACAACGAAATTCTAAAAGAGATCTCCCGACTACTCAGACAAGAGGAAAGGTCCATTGAACCTCACAAAGAGCCGTTGGAAACGATCAACGTGGGTTCAGAAAAAGAGAGAAAAGAAATTAGGATTGGGGCACTGCTCAGTCCAACTGCCAAAAAGAGTTTAACGAAGCTTCTCAAAGAATTTCCCGATGTGTTCGCTTGGTCCTATCAGGATATGCCAGGGTTGGATACCAGCATCGTGGAACATCATTTGCCATTAAAATCGGAATGTCCGCCAGTGAAACAGAGGTTGAGACGGACTCACCCAGACATGGCCATTAAAATCAAAGAGGAGGTACAGAAACAGATCGACGCGGGTTTCCTCGCTACATCAGAATATCCTCAATGGTTAGCCAACATCGTACCCGTTCCCAAAAAGGACGAAAAAGTCAAAATGTGTGTCGATTACAGAGATTTAAACAAGGCTAGTCTAAAGGACGACTTTCCTTTACCACACATTGACATGCTAGTGGACAGTACAATAAAGTTCAAAGTTTTCTCCTTCATGGATGGATTCTCGGGCTATGATCAAATCAAAATGGCGCCGAAAGACATGGAGAAAACTTCATTTATTACCCCATGGGGTACCTTTTGCTATAAGGTAATGTCGTTCGGTTTAAAGAACGTCGGGGCAACCTATCAAAGGGCCATGACTACTCTGTTTCATGACATGATACACAAGGAAATTGAGGTATATGTCGATGATATGATTGCAAATTCTAAGACAGAAGAGGGGCATGTGACCCACCTATCAAAACTATTCGAGCGTTTGAGAAAGTACAAACTCCGCTTGAATCCCAACAAGTGCACCTTCGGTGTCTGTTTAGGGAAACTTCTAGGGTTCATCATCAGCCAGAAAGGAATTGAAGTTGATCCTGACAAGTTCAAGGCCATTCAAGAAATGCCTTCTCCGAAAACTGAAAAACAAGTCAGAGGATTCTTGGGACGTTTGAACTACATCTCCAGATTCATATTCCTCATGACCGCCACGTGCGCGCCGATTTTCAAACTACTAAAAAAGAACCAGGATTGCGTTTGGTCAGATGACTGCCAAACTGCCTTCGACAGTATCAAGGAATACCTGTTGAATCCGCCGATTCTATCACCTCTAGTGGAAGGAAGACCACTGATCATCTACCTCACAGTTCTAGAGGACTCAATGGGATGTGTACTTGTCCAACAAGATGAAACCAAACGGAAAGAGTCCGCCATCTACTATCTAAGCAAGAAATTCACCGACTGCCAAACTCGGTACACGATGCTCGAGAAGACTTGATGTGCTTTGGCTTGGGCAGCCAAACGTCTTCGTCAACATATGATTCATCACACTACTTGGTTAATCTCCGAGATGGATCCAATCAAGTACGTCTTTGAAAAACCTGCTCTCACGGGAAGGATTGTCCATTGGCAGATGTTGTTATCAGAGTACGACATCGAGTACCACGCTCAAAAAGTCATTAAAGGAAGTATTTTAGCCGATCATTTGGCTCATCAACCGATTGACGATCAGGAATCAATTGGATTTTACTTCCCAGACGAAGATGTCATGTATTTGAAAATGAAAGATTGCGATGAATCGCTACCCAGTGAAGGGCCAGAACCAGGTTCCCAATGGGGACTAATCTTTGACGGAGCTGTCAATCATTACGGAAACAGAATTGGGGCAATCATCATAACATCTCAGGGTACCCACATTCCTTTCACTGCCAGACTTACGTTCAAGTGTACGAACAACAAAGCCAAATACGAAGCTTGTATTATGGGTCTCGAAGAAGCGATCGACTTAAGGATCAAGAACTTGGATGTATATGGCGACTCAGCTCTGGTTATTAATCAGATCACAGGAGATTGGAACACATACCAATCAGGATTGATTCCTTACAAAGACTACGCAAGAAGGTTGTTACCCTTCTTCAATAGAATCGAGTTTCATCATATCCCTCGTGAGGAGAATCACATGGCTGATGCTTTAGCCACTCTCTCTTCCATGATTAGTGTAGGTCAATGGAACGACCTACCTAAGATCGACATAATGCGCCTTGAACGGCCCGCTTACATCTTCACGATTGAAGCAGTTGTAGACGACAAACCTTGGTATCACGATATCAAATGCTTCCTTCAGAAACAAGAGTATCCACCTGGGGCATCCAGGAAAGACAGAAAAACCATTAGAAGACTGGCTGGAAACTTCTTCCTGAGCGGTGACATACTCTATAAGAGGAACTTTGACATGGTCTTGCTCCGATGCGTAGACAGACCAGAAGCAAACATGCTGATAAAAGAAATTCATGAAGGATCGTTTGGCACTCATGCCAACGGACACACAATGGCGAGAAAAATTCTGAGAGCAGGGTACTACTGGTTGACCATGGAATGCAACTGCTACAAGTACATGAGGAGGTGTCACAAGTGTTAGACATACTCCGACAAAATCCATGTACCGGCAACATATCTCAAAGTTCTCTCTTCCCCATGGCCTTTTTCCATATGGGGAATCGACATGATTGGCATGATTGAACCCAAGGCTTCAAACGGACATCGATTTATCCTGGTAGCCATTGATTACTTCACCAAGTGGGTCGAAGCAGCGTCGTACGCTAATGTAAACCGACAAGTGGTGGTCCAGTTTATCAAAAACAATATCATCTGCCGTTATGGTGTTCCAAGCCAGATCATTATGGATAATGGATCTAACTTGAACAATAAGATGATGAAAGAGTTGTGCGCTGAGTTCAAGATCGAACACCATAACTCATCTCCCTACCGACCTAAGATGAACGGGGCGGTAGAAGCGGCTAACAAGAACATCAAAAGGATCGTTCAGAAGATGGTTGTAACCTACAAAGATTGGCACGAGATGCTACCCTTTTCTCTTCACGGTTATCGCACATCTGTTCGCACTTCAACAGGGGCAACCCCTTTCTCTCTAGTGTATGGCATGGAAGCAGTGCTTCCCATAGAAGTAGAGATTCCATCAATCCGGGTATTGATGGAAGCTAAGCTTACAGAAGCTGAATGATGTCAAAGTCGACACGATGAACTCAATTTGATCGAAGAAAAGCGAATCACGGCTCTATGCCACGGTCAGTTGTATCAGCAAAGAATGAAGAAGGCGTTTGACAAAAAGGTCCGACCTCGCGTCTTCAAAAGAGGAGACCTTGTGCTAAAAAAGATACAATCCTTTCTCACTGATTCTCGGGGCAAGTGGACTCCGAATTATGACGGCCCCTATGTGGTCAAGAAATCTTTCTCAGACGGCGTCTTGAGACTTGCAACCATGGATGGAGAGGAATTTGCCTACCCCACGAATGTTGACGTAGTCAAGAAATACTTCGCCAAAACTAAAAAAAAAAAAAAAACGTCTCGGTGGATTGAAAATTCGAAAGAGCGATCCAGGCAAAAATTAGAGACATGATCAAAAATCATCCCGGTGGATTGGAAATCTCCAAGTACAATCCAAACAAAAGTTAGGGATTAATGGCAAGTAACTACGTCTGATCAGTTCAGCTCCTCAGCAGTCATGCCATCCATCAGAGATTCCAGTCAAGGTCATCTTCGACAGAAGCTCAGGATGTCCCAAATTCAAAGTTGGTAGAAGGATAGTGGTCGTTATGTTTCAACGTAGCCCTTTTCCCTATAAATGACCATTTTCTAACTTTGTAAATAATCTATGGAATCACGCGTTCGGCTGATTTCCATCCTATCAATTTAATTTGAGCCCTTGTGCTTTTGTTTGTAATTCTTACTTGTTTTAGCTTTACAGAATGATGTTTTTAACATGGTCAACGATTCTTGAAATAAAACAAAAATAAATTTACTTGATAAAAATTTTTCTGCTTTTTTAAAATAAAGATGGCAATTTCTTTTGACTGTTGAACATCAGAAGAACATCGGTCACTTCTCCAAAGGTGTTCGAACCTCAAAGTGCAGAATCAAAGTACTTCTTCTAGACCATTACGCCTGAATGAAGGATCAACTGTGTTAGAGACCATGTTTCATCTGACATCCTCGGCCGAGTTCTCATCTCCTAAGCCTGACCAGTGTCGCTCCCAACAGGGACCGTTTCTCCTAAGCAAGGCAGAATTTCTATCTTGAACCAGTGATATTTCTACATGCACCACTGTGGCCGAGTATCCAGTCGTGTTCATCCTTTAGTCTGTATGTTGCGTCAGTTTTGTCAGCATATACATACATACATCATGCATTATTGATCTACATTCATATTCATATTGCATCACTATCACTCTAGTCGGTCTTATCCCCTAGTGATAAAAGTCCTCTCAATCGAGTTGTCAGATCTTTCCTCGTTAGGAAGTGAATCATATAAGTAATCTCTCTCTCGTTTATCTCTGGATTAGAGACGGTCCTCGACCACTTTGATAACTTGAACCTCTGAGAGACCAGAAAACATTCAACAAACATCACTCTTCGCCATTAAAGATGATATCCTTGCATTCCCGTATTAAGGAAAATCCCCAGAGAAAGCCTCATAATCAAAGACTCGGCAGTACGACAGTTTTTCTCCGAAAAACCACTGATGAAAAGGTCATCGACACCTCAAAATTGGATCCCATCATATGGTATTTCTCCGGGAAGATCCCGAGAAAAGTATGATGTAAGACTCCAAGTGGAAGCAGTCTCTCAAGAAACTCGCTTTCCCCAGATAGAGTCAACAAATGGAGTCTCCAAACAGAGAAGTTTGTGTACCTCTATAACTCAGAAGAATGCGCTACACCAGCAAGTCTGACATCAAAAATTTTTCCTTCAAATGGCATCTCCCCAAGAAAATTCGGCGAGAAGTTTGAGGAAAGCCGCTGTGAATAGCGTCCATTGTCAAGAAAGTTTATTGACAACAGAAATTGAGACCAGTTCCTTGGTAGGAAACCAGGATCGAGGAGAAGTTTATTTCAGAAACTGAGACCAGTTCCTTGGTAGAAAACCAGGATCGAGGGGAAGTTTATTTCAGCAACTGAGACCAGTTCCTTGGTATAAAACCAGGATCGAGGGGAAGTTTATACCAGAAACCGAGACCAGTTCCTTGGTAGGAAACCAGGATCGAGGGGAAGTTTATACCAGAAACCGAGACCAGTTCCTTGGTAGGAAACCAAGATCGAGGGGAAGTTTAAATCAGAAACTGAGATCAGTTCCTTGGTAGGAAACCAGGATCGAGGGGAAGTTTATTTCAGCAACTGAGACCAGTTCCTTGGTATGAAACCAGGATTGAGGGGAAGTTTGTATCAGAAACTAAGACCAGTTCCTTGGTAGGAAACCAGGATCGAGGGGAAGATTCGGCAGTACGACAGTTTTTCTCCAAAAAACCACTGATGAAAAGGTCATCGACACCTCAAAATTGGATCCCATCATATGGTATTTCTCCGGGAAGATCCCGAGAAAAGTATGACGTAAGACTCCAAGTGGAAGCAGTCTCTCAAGAAACTCGCTTTCCCCAGATAGAGTCAACAAATGGCGTCTCTAAACAGAGAAGTTTGTGTACCTCTATAACTCAGACGAATGCGCTACACCAGCAAGTCTGACATCAAAAGTTTTTCCTTCAAATGGCATCTCCCCAGGAAAATTCGGCGAGAAGTTTGAGGAAAGCCGCTGCGAATAGCGTCCCTTGTCAAGAAAGTTTATTGACAAAAGAAATTGAGACCAGTTCCTTGGTAGGAAACCAGGATCGAGGGGAAGTTTATTTCAGAAACTGAGACCAGTTCCTTGGTAGGAAACCAGGATCGAGGGGAAGTTTATTTCAGCAACTGAGACCAGTTCCTTGGTATGAAACCAGGATCGAGGGGAAGTTCATACCAGAAACTGAGACCAGTTCCTTGGTAGGAAACCAGGATCGAGGGGAAGTTTATACCAGAAACCGAGACCAGTTCCTTGGTAGGAAACCAGGATCGAGGGGAAGTTTAAATTAGAAACTGAGACCAGTTCCTTGGTAGGAAACCAGGATCGAGGGGAAGTTTATTTCAGCAACTGAGACCAGTTCCTTGGTATGAAACCAGGATCGAGGGGAAGTTTGTATCAGAAACTAAGACCAGTTCCTTGGTAGGAAACCAGGATCGAGAGGAACTTTAAACCAGAAACTAAGACCAGTTTCTTGGTAGGAAACCAGGATCGAGGGGAAGTTTTTACCTTTTTCTAAGCATCATTGCTTAGCAAAAGAAGATGAATGCGTAAGCTGCCATTCATAGCCATCAAAATTTTGGATATTCCGATATTTAATTCTCTTGCACCCTGAATGCCCGAATACCTTCGTCATTCACACCTTCGGGTCCAAGAAGATTAAATAGGGGCATCTGTCATACCCCAAATTTTGACCACCAAGATTTCCCATCATTGTGTAAATCATCATCACAATATGGATGTACCTTTGTGCCTCATCAATCTCCTCAAGGAATTGTTAAGCATTCACTATAATCAAGCTTAGGGTTTCAAGCCCTCTCAGAGCCTTTAGACAAATGATCAATCAAGGAATGACATAATCTTCAACTTGTCTAACCTCTTAAACACCCATAAAGGATCAAGAGGACTCCCACATCAAGAATTAAACACAAGAGTGCAACATTTTAAGTGGATCAAGCCTCAAGTTCATCTAATACAAAGTCAACAGACGCAGAAGGTCAAAGTTTGACTTTTGGTCAACTTTGAGCTTCACGAGCCATTACTCAAGAAAATATGATGGATGATTTAATTTGATCAAATTTAAATCAAGAAATCATGCAAAATTGCAAAATTGATCAAATTGAAAGAAACTTATAAAATTTTTCTAAGTTAAAATCATGTTCAAGTGCACAACTTTTCAAGGTTGTAACTATTGACCCAAGCATCCATTGGTTTTGCGTAAGGGATACTTTTAAAGAGGGTATTTAATACTTCAACATTGTAGAAGGAATCAACTCAAAATATCATAAGGATTAAAAGATATAAGTGATCAAAGTTGGGAATTCTTAATGTCCAATGTTCTGACATTTCATAGGACATCATTAATATTTTTTCAGCAAGAATATCCCAACTTCAAGGATGTTTTTCTCCATGATCCAAGTTGATTCAGGAAAAACCCTCGGCATGAAAGTTGAAGTACGTCATCTCACCTTTCCAGAAAGTCCTAGAAAGCTCATTTATCATTCTCGAGCAGAAAGTTATGGTCTCTGCAAAAGGCATTGATAAAACAGAATTTTCATGACAGCTTTTAGGACATATTTGATCACACAAGTTCAAGGTCATTTTTGACAACTTTACAAGTCTTATCTTCACAAACCTTGAACATCAAAGTTGAAGTACGTCATCTCAGCTTTCCAAAAAGATGTAGAACGTCCATTTATCACACTCGAGCAGGAAGTTATAGACTGTACAAGAAGGCTTGCTGCAGCTGTTTTTTAGGACAGATTTTGTGCACTTTTTCTTGTGCCACACAATTTTCAAGCTTTGTCACCATGCAAGACAAGCATCAAAGATGCAATTCACTTCAAGTCAAAATATCATAGTGGATTAAAAGATACAAGTGATTAAAGTTTGGAATGATTAATGTTCAAAGTTGTCAGATGTTCCAACATTTCATAGGACATCATTAATATTTTTCCAGCAAGAATGTCCCAACTTCAAGGATGTTTTTCTCCATGATCCAAGTTGAACCAAGTCTAGGGTTAAACATCAAAGTTGAAGTATGTCATCTCAGCTTTCCATAGAGTCCTGGAACAACCATTTATGATTCTTGAGCAAGAAGTTATGGATTTTACAACAAGGCTTGATGCAGCTGATTTTTAAGACATGTTTCAGGACAGATTTGCACATTTCTTGTGCCACACGAATTTCCAAGCCTTGTCATCATCTTGGACACATCTGAGGATCAAATCCAAAGGGGACAATCACTGAGCCAAGCCTCCAAAGTCCTTGGAACAAGAAGTAGCATGCCAAACCTAGAAATCCCTAAAAGAGGGACAAGACTCCAATTTTGGATTGGAGCATTCAATAGATGCTTAGAGGTGGCATGGACTGACACATTTACAACTGAATTCAGTCAAGATTCCTCCAACAAGTAGGGAACCAAAACTCTATGCTCTAACCTCTAGTCAATGGCTAGAGGAGACTTGGATTTTCATTGGCCAACATTGAACAAACCTTTGCTGCAGCCACCATTCACTATTGCTGCCAAAACAAACTTGCTATACTATAAATAGAGCTCATTTGTGCTCAGTTTGAGTACACCAAAGCCATCAAACAGATGCTTTCCTCAAAATCCCTTTCTCTTGGCAAAAATGCCTTCTTTAGCAAGGTAACTCTGAGTTTTTGAGTTTGAGAGCTTTTTCAATCAAACCAATCACACACACACACCTCATAAACATCATATGTAGGTGATCCAAACACTCACAAGTGACCTGTAATATCAAAATCACAAAGTCACCTCTCAAAACCTCAAAATTGGACTTTTTTGCATTTTTCAAGCCATGTCTTGATCCAGTCACTTTCTAAACCAGATAAAACCTCAAACACACTCCAAATATCATCCTTGAACTATCCCAAGTGGTGCCACACATCTGGAACACCATTTGAGAGAGTTGGCATTTTGGCCACTTTTGCCCATTTTGCAAGAAAGTGCTCAAACTTGCTCCAGAGGTTTCCAGCTGATTCCAACCATCCTAAAAGCTTCTAAGAGGTCATTTGAGGGTGTCCAAAGCATCAAATCATTTCTGGAACAAAGCACTTGGTAGGTTGCACAAAATCTCCAAAAAAGAGGTAAAATTCACAACTTGAATTCTTTGAATCATGCTTTCCTTTGTTGTCCACATACATGCATCATATTGAACAATTCTTGAAGCAAAAATGTAGTCCTTAATATGTATGATATGATCCTCCTACTGTTTGCACTTTAACATGTTTATATGTGAAGTTTATGTTGTTTTAAACTTAAGGTGCAGATCTGGTTTTTTGCCTTGTGTGTGTTGTACATTAAGTTTCAGTATGTATGAGTGATACTATTGGATTCCTTGCAAAAAATTGGTCAAGATAGGTTCTTACGGCTTTTAATTTCGTTAAAAAATGAGAGAGTTATGAGTGTTGAAAGTTTGATAAGCAAAGATGTTTAAAATCAACATGTAGTTCTGGTTTTTTTCTTTGTGTGTTCTGTGAATTAAGTTTCAGTGTGCATGAGTAATACCATTGGATTCCTTGCAAAAAATCGGTCAACATAGGTTCTTACGGATTTCAATTTCGTTAAAAATTGAGAGAGTTATGAATGTTTGAAGTTTGATAAAAAAGATGTTGAAAACCAAGGTGCAGTTCTGGTTTTTTTAAGATGGCGAATGTGATGTTGTGACATCTTCCCTTTTTCTCTTATCTTCAAAACTCATGAAAGATGTCGAATGTGATGTTGTGACATCTTTCCTCTTTTTCTTAGTTTATCTTCAAAACTCAACCAATTCTTTTACATAGCAAAAATCATCATTTTCCAATTCTGTTTTACACACTTCTTATTCATACTCCATAATATTTTAATCCACCAAAAAATCACAAAAAATATTATTATTTGATATATTTTTAATATATTCCAAAATATTGTTTTAAATTATTTTAAATGTTTTTAAAATGATTTCTTTTTCTTGATTTTTAAAACCAACATGATTTTAAATATTCATGTGGATAAAATACTTTTTCATAAACCTTAATCATTGTTTATAACATGATTAATGATTTTATTTGATATTTTTATCATTTTTTTACTTGATTTTTCTTTGAAAAATGCCCTTTAAAAAATGAAATTAGGGTTTCTTTGATTTTCACCCTCACAAATCATTCAAAACCTTTGGGCCTCTAATAGAGTGTAAGATCCAACCCTTTTGGTACATAAATATTTTGGGCCTCAGTTATTGTATAAGTCCCGATACGTTAAAATCTCGGCATCGCCAGTTTCAAGCTGAAAATCATTTGGGCCTCCCCTCGTGTTGTAAGCCCCATTTCTTTTCCTAAAATACATTTTGGGTCTCTAATAGAGTGTAAGACCCAACCCTTTTTGTAGAAAAATATTTTGGGCCTCAGTTATTGTATAAGTCCCGATACGTTAAAATCTCGGTGCGATCGCCAGTTTCAAACTGAAAATCATCTGGGTCTCCCCTGGTGTTGTAAGCCCCATTTCTTTTCCTAAAATACACTTTGGGCCTCTAATAGAGTGTAAGTCCCATCCCTTTTGTAAATAAATATTTTGGGCCTCAGATATTGTATAAGTCCCTCTGTACATTTACAAAGTTCGGCGCGATCGTCGCCTTTTAACAAAAAAGACCATTGGGCTTCTCCTTGAGCTATAAGTCCCATTTCTTTTCATTTTTAAACCTTTGGGCCTCCAATAGAGTGTAAGACCCAATTCCTTTGTAAATACCAAAATTTTGGGCCTCAATCACTTGAATAAGTCCCACGGTGTTTCCAAAACCTCGGCGCGATCGTCGCCCTTTTCAAAATCATCTGGGCCTACCCTCGAGTAGTAAGACCCGCTTCTTTTATCTAAATCATTTTTTTAGGGCCTCTTGAGAGAGTGTAAGACCCATTCCCCTTGTACAGAAAACTTTTTGGGACTCAGTCACTTATATAAGTCCCACTGTACAAACTCATATCACAGTGCAATCACTGGCAAAACTCACTTGGGCCTCTCCTTGAGCTGTAAGCCCCAATTTTTCCTTTCAAAGAACTTTCTCCTTTGATTTTGAAATATACTGTTGTTTTCAATCTTTCTTTGTTAAACAACTAACCAAACAGCATGGAAGCTCTACAACTGAGTAAGTGTTTATATGCTTTCATTTACCGCTTTCATATACATATAACTGTATTGTGGGGTTGTTTCGCTGTAAGTCTTCTTTCATAAACTCACATCGACTGTGTAATAATAGTATAGATATTTAGAATTTCCCCGAAAATTACGTCTAGCACTAGGTAAAGCTGTTTCGATCATTCTTAGAAATAGACAATACTAGATCCCCCATATGAGCACCGGATACAGTCTTCTCTTCGGTTGTCCTACTTAGGAATTGTCAAGAAACTCTACTCCCCAGAGATGATCTCTTCTCCGTGAATTGCATCCCTTGAGTTTCTTCCAAATTCTCGAACTTTCCTGGCTTGATCTATTCTTTGTGAATAGCCTGTCTTGAACTTCTCGGGGTTTGGGGACCCACAGGCTTCTTAAAAGCATCCCAGCCTCCTCTTGGGCATTGTACAAGGACCCGTCGGCTTCTTAGAAGTATTCACAGCCCCCTCTTAGGCTTCGTATAAATGATTTCTTCCTCCGGGAATGATTACCTCCTCTTGGACTTCGTACAAATTGTCCCTCGGCTTTTTAAAAGTTTCCAGCCTCCTCTTGGGCTTCGTACAAATTGTCCCGACGACCTCCTAGAGGTATAGGAACAAAAAGTAGTCATCTTAATAGAACAGTCTTTCAAAGAGTCTAGATCTTTCTACTGTGAACGTACTACTACTGTTTCTTTAAGCATAGTACAAAAGATAAAACTCTAGACTTGGACAGTCTAATTTCCTTGAGTCTCAAAGACATTCTCAAGTCCCTTTCAAAAATAGGAAGACACCCGCAGACTTGGACAGTCTCAATACCCTTTGGATTTCCCATTTCCTTAAAGAACAGGAAACAATCCCGATTCTCAGATCAAATCCATGAGTATAGTGTTACTCATATAAGAACTGATTTTCTCGTTGAACCAACATACTTGACCTGTCACTCAACTAAAATAGTAACCTTTTAGCCTCCATCTCGGGCTTCGTACGAGATGCAAAGACTCTCTTGTTGAGTCAAAACCTTTTAGCCTCCATCTCGAGCTTCGTACGAGATACAAAGACTCTCTTGTTGAGTCAAAACCTTTAGTCTCCATCTCGGGATTCGTACGAGATACAAAGACGCTCTTGTTGAGTCAAAACTTTTAGCCTCCATCTCGGGCTTCGTACGAGATACCAAAACACTCTCTTGGTGAGTATAAAAGGCTCTCTTGTTGAGCCAATCTCCCTTTTAGCCTCCATCTCGGGCTTCGCACGAGATACAAAAACACTCTCTTGTTGAGTATAAAAGACTCTCTTGTTGAGTCAATCACCTTTTAGCCTCCATCTCGGGCTTCGTACGAGATACAAAATCACTCTCTTGTTGAGTATAAAAGATTCTCTTGGTGAGTCACCATCTTTAGCCTCCATCTCGGGCTTCGTACGAGATACAAAAACACTCTCTTGTTGAGTATAAAAGATTCTCCTGTTGAGTCAACCCTTTTAGCCTCTCTCTCGGGCTTCGTACGAGACACACAAAAACTCCCTCTTGTTGGGCCAATAGCCTCCTCTTAGGCTTTGTATAAGGAAAACCCCGGTTGAGTCAATCAACCTTTTAGCATCAAATTTGTGCCTCGTTCACAGTACGCAAACATCAACAACTCCTTCCCCTTCATCTAATCGCTGTAAGCGGCAAGCCTCTGGATTATTTATATCCATGCCATTGTCCCTCTTTTAGCATGAAAAATTCCTAAGGAAAGATAGCATTGCTCTACACTGAGTTAAAGTCTTCTCCTTCAGGTTGGAACCCCTCTATAAAGGAAATTATGGCATTGTCGGATTCACATATCCCGGTTAAAGTAATTTTCCTTTATAAACAGTTGTGACAAACAGACCCTCTTTAGAGATGACAAATTCTCTCTAAAGACAACACCTTTTAGCTTCACATCTTGGGCTTCGAACAAGATACAAATAGACCTTTCCGCTTCACATCTTGGGCTTTGAACAAGATGCAAACCACCTTCATCTTCACATCTTGGGCTTTGAACAAGATATAGATCACCTTTCGCTTCACGTCTTGGGCTTTGAACAAGACACCAAAACACCCATTTCCTCCCATAGAATAGGAGGAACTGCGATCACTCTGATTTCCCTGTTTCGGTAAACGGGAATACGTAGGCATAAGATTGAAAGAAAAATCTTAGCGAGCACACTAATCAAAAAACCTAAAGTCCCCTATCTCCACCCAATATGACAAATTCCCCATGAATAGTCCCAGTTTTCCACCTTAATAAAGTAAGAAGAAAGAAAGGCCCCATTACCATATAGCATCCGTAACCTAACTGACCACTGTTTAAACTCAGTATGCAAGAAGGGTTAATTGGAGACATCTATTTCCCTTCCTTAGTCAGCTCACAATAGGATAAAAAATGAATCGACCTGTAGTAAACCCCAAAGAGCGACAGCGCTTAAGAACCACGTCCAAAATCTCTCGCTACACCCTGAAGCAATAAGACTACGTCTTTTCCCTTTCTCATTAAGAGATTAAGCTAGAGCTTGGCTCCAGTCTCTACCGTCCAACTCTATCACTACGTGGGATGAGTTGAAGAAGGTATTCTTAGCACGATATTTCCCACCAAGCAAGACGGCTATGCTAAGAGCCCAAATTAATGGATTCAAACAAAAGGACAACGAATCTCTTTTTGAAGCATGGGAAAGATACAAGGACATGATGAGGCTTTGTCCACATCACGGTCTAGAAGAGTGGTTGATCATCCATACCTTTTACAATGGTCTCTTGTATAACACAAGAATGACAATAGACGCTGCCGCGGGTGGCGCACTAATGGATAAACCCTACGCTGAGGATTATGCACTTATCGAAAGTATGACTCAAAATCACTATCAGTGGGGAAGTGAAAGAACCTCCGTAGATAAACCTCCGACGAAAGGCGAGATGTACAAGATAAGTGGCCTTGACCAAGTAAATGCTAAGGTAGATGCTCTTACTCAAAAGGTTGATAGTTTGACCCTAACACCTACAGCCACCGTGGCTGCGGTAGCTCCAAATTGCGAGTTATGCGGAGTTCCTGGGCATGCTACCCCTGAATGTCAAATTTTAACAAGAGTTTCCACGGACCAAGTGAATTATGCTCAAGGAATCCCTTACTCAAACTCCTACAACCCAGGTTGGAAAAACAATCCGAACCTTTCGTACAAAAACAACAACGCTTTGTATGCGCCTGGACAAGCACCTGCTGTACCACCGGGTTATCAAAAGGCTGCCATAGCTGCTCCTAATGTTCATAGAAAGTCTAACCTTGAAATAATGATGGAGAACTTCATTGCTGCACAAGCTCAGCAAAACAAGGAGTTCCTTAACCAAAATGTTCACACTAGTGAGCAAATTAAACAATTAGCCAACAAGGTTGACGCTCTAGCCACTCACAACAAAATGTTAGAAACACAAATCTCACAAGTGGCTCAACAACAAGCAGTTACCGCTGCCCCAGCTGGTAATTTTCCAGGACAACCTCAACCTAATCCGAAGGGACATGCAAATACTATAACACTTCGGAGTGGAACAGAACTAGATGGACCAACTGACCCAAGGATCAAAAATCCAGCCATGTATCAAAAGCCTAGTAAGGAGTATAAAAAGGAAGATGAACCAAAGGAAAACGAAAAAGAAGATGATGGCAAAGAGGCCAAAGAGAAAGAAGAACCATATGTGCCTCCACCACCTTATAAACCACCTATCCCGTATCCTCAAAGATTCGCTAAATCTAAAAACATAGGGCAATTTAAGAAATTCGTTGAACTTTTGAAACAATTGAATGTTACAATACCTTTTGCAGAAGCAATCACACAAATGCCCTCCTATGCTAAGTTCTTAAAAAAAATTCTATCTAATAAGAAAAAGCTCGAGGATACTGAAACCGTTATGCTTACTGCAGAGTGTAGCGCTATAATCCAAAACAACATGCCTCATAAGCTAAAAGACCCTGGTAGTTTTTCTATACCTTGTGTGATTGGAAAGTTTGTCATAGACAAAGCCCTGTGCGACTTAGGCGCCAGTATTAGCTTAATGCCCTTATCTATTTGTAAAAGGCTCAACATGGGAGAATTGAGACCAACAAAAATGTTCGTACAACTAGCTGATCGTTCAGTGAAATTTCCTTTAGGTATGCTAGAAAACGTTCCAGTACGTATAGGACAATTCTATATTCCTACAGATTTCATAATTATGGACATTAAGGAAGACTCAAACATCCTTATCATTTTAGGAAGATCATTCCTAGCCACAGCCGGAGCCATCATAGATGTGAAAAAAGGAAAACTAACTTTTGAGGTTGGCGAAGAAAAGGTAGAATTTATCTTCTCACAATTCTTCAAAGCACCTGCTATAGAGGATTCGTGTTGTTTCTTAGATGTTATCGATGAATGCGTTAAAGAAATGGAGAAACAACAAAATACGTATTATGAAGTGCTGAAAATTCCAATGCCACGAATTTTTGAAGATGATAATTGGCGTGGGGAATACCAAGATAATAATCTAAGTGAATGTCTCGCACTTACTCTTGACCATATGCCTTGCCCAAAGAAACCAGCTGTAGAACTGAAAACACTACCCAAAGATCTAAGGTATGAATTCCTAGATGCTAAACTCGAACGACCAGTTATATAGTCAACGCAAATTTAGGACAAATAGAAACTGAAAAATTATTACATGTCCTGAGAAAATACCCAACTTCCTTAGGCTATAACATCTCAGATTTAAAAGGAATAAGTCCCTCTATCTGTATGCATCGCATCATGCTTGAGGAAGACTATAAAACCTCTAGAGAACATCAAAGGAGAATCAATCCCATTCTGAGTGATGTCTTTAAGAGAGAAGTGCAGAAGTTGTTAGAAGCAGGAATCATATACCCAATATCCGATAGTGAATGGGTTAGCCCAGTTCACATTGTACCCAAGAAAGGAGGTGTTACAGTTATCAATAATGAAAAAGGCGAATCCGTAGCACAACGTACTCAAACCGGATGGAGAATGTGTATCGACTATAGGAAACTAAACAAAGCCACTCGTAAAGATAATTTCCCTTTACCCTTCATAGATCAAATGCTTGAACGTCTGGCTAAACACTCCCATTTTTTCTATTTAGACGGATACTCAGGATTTTTCCAAATTCCTATCCATCCTGATGACCAAGAAAAGACTACTTTCACATGTCCCTATGATACCTTTGCCTACCGGCGGATGCCGTTCGGATTATGCAACGCACATGCAACATTCCAGAGATGCATGATGTCCATCTTCTCCGATTTCTTAGATGGTATAATGGAAGTCTTTATGGATAATTTCTCTGTCTGTGGGGAAAGTTTTGAACGATGTCTATCGAACCTCGAAATGGTGCTTGAACGATGCGTAAGTGTTAACCTAGTGCTCAATTGGGAAAAATGCCATTTCATGGTCCGACAAGGAATTGTACTTGGACATATAGTATCCAATAAGGGGATTGAAGTTAATAAAGTAAAAATCGAAGTTATAGAAAATCTCCAACCGCCGAAAAACCGTTAGAGAAATAAGAAGCTTTCTAGGACACGCCGGTTTTTATTGACGTTTCATTAAAGATTTCTCTAAGATAACCAAGCCTCTAACTAAGCTATTGATGAAAGACGCTGAATTCGTCTTTGATGACAAATGCTTAGACGCATTTCGAACACTTAAGCAAGCATTAATATCAGCGCCCATTATGCAACCCCCAGATTGGAATGAACCATTCGAGATTATGTGTGACGCGAGTGATTATGCTGTAGGTGCAGTCTTAGGACAAAGAAAGGATAAAAAGCTTCATACAATTTACTACGCTAGTAGAACCTTAGATCCTGCATAAATGAACTACGCTACCACAGAAAAGGAACTTTTGGATGTCGTGTTCGCTTTGGACAAATTTCGTTCTTACCTAGTAGGAGCAAAAATAATTATCTATACCGATCATGCCGCAATTAGGTACCTATTAAGTAAAAAAGACGCCAAACCAAGACTTCTGAGGTGGATTCTGCTCCTACAAGAATTTGATTTGGAAATTAAAGACAAGAAAGGCGCTGAAAATGTAGTAGCTAATCACCTGTCAAGAATGGAAGGCATCCAATCTGACCAAGTACCTATTAATGACGATTTCCCTTATGAAAGACTCTTAGCCCAGTTAGAGAGTAATACAATTGAACAATCTCTGATTTATAATGATGTAGAAACCAATGAAGTTGTAGAAGCTGTTTACACTAAGACCACGCTGCCGTGGTATGCTGATTTTGTTAACTATCTAGCAGCTGGAGTACTACCACCTGATCTAACCTACCAACAAAAGAAGAAATTATTCCATGACCTTAAACACTATTATTGGGACGAACCACTGCTCTTCAAGAGGGGCGCCGATGGTATTTTTCGTTGCTGTGTACCCGAAGATGAAGTAGAAGATATCATTTCTCACTGCCATTCCGCTCCTTATGGTGGGCCTGCGAGCACTTCGAAGACTTGTGCTAAGATCTTACAAGCTGGCCTCTTTTGGCCTACCCTATGGAAAGATGTCCATATCGCGGTTATAAACTGCGACCGGTGTCAACGCACTGGCAACATTTCTAGACGCGACGAAATGCCTCAAAAGGGCATTTTAGAAGTAGAGGTCTTTGACGTGTGGGGAATAGACTTCATGGGATCGTTTCCATCATCTTTTGGTAACAAATACATACTCGTTGCTGTTGATTATGTTTCAAAATGGATCGAGGCTGTAGCCGCTCCTACAAACGACGCACGAGTAGTGAATAAGCTCTTTAAAAATATAATTTTTCCTAGATTCAGTGTTCCGGGACTGGTAATCAGTGATGGAGGTTCCCACTTTATCTCGAAAATCTTTGAGAAACTTCTATCAAAATATGGAGTCAAACACCGTGTAGCGACACCTTACCACCCCCAAACGAGTGGCCAAGTAGAGGTCTCAAATAGAGAAATTAAACAAATATTAGAAAAGACCGTTGCCACCTCTAGGAGAGATTGGTCTTCGAAACTACACGAAGCTTTGTGGGCTTATAGGACAGCTTATAAAACTCCCATAGGAACCACGCCATTTAAGCTAGTTTATGGCAAATCTTGTCACCTGCCGGTAGAAATAGAACATAAGGCCTATTGGGCTATCAAAACTATTAATTTAAATTATACCGCTGCGGGAGAAAAGAGAATTCTAGATTTACATGAACTAGAAGAACTTAGATTAGACGCTTACGAGAATGCCCAAATATTCAAAGAGAGAACAAAAAAATGGCATGAAAAACGTATAGCAAGGAAAGAATTTAATGTAGGAGACATTGTGCTTTTGTTTAATTCTAGACTTAGATTCTTCCCAGGAAAACTTCGTTCTAGGTGGTCTGGTCCCTTTGAGGTAACTAAAGTCCTGTTAAGCGGTGCACTTGAAATAAAACGTAGATCTAGTGAACCGTTTATCGTAAATGGGCAATGTTTGAAACACTATCATTGCATAGACAATAGAGATTTTTCGACTGGTCTAAAACTAGCAGAAATGCCTGCAATGCCCTTAAGCTGATATTTCTGATAAACTGTGTTGAGCTCCCGACATTAAATGAAGCGCTGCGTGGGAGGCAACCCACGAAATTTCTTTTGTTTATTACTTCGTTTCTCCTTATTTTAATCATTTATTTTATTTTCAATTTTTTTATCCAAATTTACTTCACTAACAAATGCGGTATTTTCAATTATTTTAAAAATCAGTGCTGATTGTCTTACTTTATGCTTCCAGAACTTTATCTTTTTTTCTACCTTCTTCCTTCTCCACTGATTTCATTCTTTCTACTAACTTTAAAGATGGATAATGAAGATACCATGGTTGTGCTATTCAAGAACGCTGCCCAATGACACCGTTACGAGGCTCTTTCTCTTAGACTTATGGCTTTAACCAAATTCACCCATGGACCTACCATGACTGCTCTAGGCATAGGTGACATCATAGATTTTATGTTTAACCAAATAGGTTGGGAGGGTTTTGCTAGGAAGAAGCACTCGACTTACCATAGGTTAACTCTTGAATTTTTGAGCTCACTAGCCTATGACCCTAATTATGGCATGGGATTTAATAAGGGTAGGATAAACTTCAGGCTGTTTAGATACACTTGCCATTTTAACAACCGAGAAATCGCAGAACTGTTAGGTTTCCCCAATGGCCCTGGCGTTTTCTCTATGGCACAAGAAGATTTGCTTATGGAAAATGAACTTAACTTTTTCTGGGGTAGTATTTCGGGACAACCACATCACGACCCGCACCCTATGGTGTCCACTGATATTCATAACCCGGCCATCAGATATTTCCATATGATCTTGGCCTTTACCCTTTTTGGAAAATCTGCTAATGATACCCTAGTGTCCAGAGATGAGCTCTTTATCCTGTTTTGTGTGTTTCAATCTCGACCTCTTAATGGGGCTACCTTTATGCTTGACAACCTCCTTAGGATTGCTCAAGCTGATCATGGTCCCATTCTAATAGGTGGCCTAGTGACCAAAATTGCTGAAGCCATGGGATTTAGGACACGTCTCTCTCGAGTAAACCCTTTAGGAGGATATAGGCCCATGAACATCACCTTCTGTTTCAACAGAGGATTAATAGGAAATCTCGGACCACCCCTGTTTCAACTCCTGATCAATAATGAGGTTGTTCCTCACTTTACATTGCCTGACCATGAGCGTACTAGTGTGCACAACCGCCGTAACTGGCTTTATGATTTGGACGGACCACAATCTGAGAAAGAACTTGATGACCATGTCTCCGATATTGAAATAGACCCCAAAACACCTCCACATTACCATGATTTTCCAGACCACCATATTAATGATGCTAATACCATTCCTCCTACAAACATCCATACCACATTGGAAGCCTTCCGTACAGAACTGAATGCCATGTGAGACCAGCTCCGAAATATCCATCTTGACGTCATCGGTCTAATGGATACCACCGTTGAATAGCTGGATCATTTGAACCAAGCGGTGGAGTCTTTGAGACGCAATCGTGGCTGATTCTACTATTTTTTACATTTACCGCATTTTCCTTTAATTTTAATTTTAATTTTTCACTGTTATTTTTGGATTTAAATTGAACCTACTGGTACTTCATGCGTTTGCATCTGCTACTGCTAATTTTTGGATACTGAACTACTTTACTTCAGTTAATGGATATTTATTTCACTGCTATTTATCTTTGTGTTTCGTTATTTGTTGTGTTTGCAACATTAAATAAATTTCCATTACATCTATATTTATAATTCTCATTGAATACTGTGGTGAAAATATATTAATTATGTCATATGTGTGAAGTGTTGTGTGCAGTGTTATGCATTACTGATGTTATAATTAGAATTTAAATTTTTGAGGTTTTGGTGTATGGCGACCGTAACATTCCTGTGACGCCCGTCACAGGCATTCTAAGTGTGACGACCGTCATAGAGCCAAAACGCGTCTGTTTTGAATAAAACAGAACTGCTCTTCTTCCTCATACCTTCTCTTCTTCTTCACCGTCCCACTCTCTCAACTCCATAACTCCGACCAAATTACTAACCCTTTCAACCTTCCCCATTTATTTTTCATTTTTTTCCACATTCCCTTAACCTCTATTTAAACACCGTAATCCATATTTCAAGCTCACAATTTCATCCCTCTGTACCAAAAACACGAACACACACACCCCCATTTTTCTTTGCATGCACCATGGCTGAAGCACCTAACCTCTCGTCAATCCTTTTTCGCAATGGAGAAGCTGGTGAACTTCAAAGAGAAAAATATCTCAAATTCCACCAACGCTCAATCCAACCAACGAGGTATCTTGACATATCTTGTCTACAAGAGCTTGGATTAGTGGATGGTGTCCAATGGATGCTCACTAATTCAGGGCAGACTCACCTTTGTACCCAAAACCTTCTGACATATGAAGCCTTAACCTTTGAATTTTTAAGTTCTTTCTCCTACAACACGCCCTCAGATGATGCGCAATATCTCACCGGCTCCGCTTCATTTAGAATGTTCAACACTGAATATTCTTTGACCCAAGACGAGCTAGGCAACATGCTAAATTTTCCACGAGGAGACGGTGTTCAGTATTGTATCCCTCGTGATCCAAACTGGCCGAACGTAGCATTTGAGGTATGGAGAAGTTTAACCGGTGAAAGCACTACAGGGTGGGAAGGACTTAATGCCTCATTCATCCATAACCCAGCCATACGTTATTATCAACGTGTCTTAGGCCGCACCATTTTCGGGAGAGTCAACAACCATAAGGTAAATTCCAAGGAACTTTTCTTCATGCATTATGTTTTCACGCCTGTACCGATCAATGCCATCTCGTTTCTACTAGCACACATTCATTCTAGTTGTGCGAGAGGTGCTACTCCTTTCTGTTTTGGAGGAATAGTTACTTCTATAGCACTGGCTTTGAATTTGGGAGATAGGCTTATGGACCTGCCATCTGTACCGGCCGTATATCTGGATATAGAGTATTTCCGCAGTGCACATTTGATTAAAGCCAAAGATGATAAGAAGTACAACCTTATTGTGCGGAACAGGGTAGTTAGAAGTATTGTTTTGCCTTGCCCTGCTCGTATAGATCCACAAAGGATGGCAAATTGGATCTTTGATTTGGATGCCCCTGAGCCTAATGAGGCTGCACCCGAAGGTCAGCCTGATGATGAGTATGATGAGATGGAGCAGGGTGCACCCGAGGAAGACCAACAACAACACACTGCATAGTTTGCAAGCTCATCCTCCCGACTCCGTCGACGAGGTGACCGCGCTCCTGCTACTAATGATGATGTTCTCGCGGCTATTATGCAAAGGAATAAATTGGACGCCCAGAGAGACCAGAGGTACCAGACATAGTACGCTAACATGATGAGTCTCTTACGACAAATCCAACAAGATCAGTGCGACCAAGGAGAAAGGATTGAGCAAAGGATGTCAAGCGTCATCGATGAGATGGGCGCCTTGACTATGTGAGTGGATGGCTTACAAGACTACATCTATCATGTGGGTATGCCACATCAGTTTGGACAGAACGGGCGTGGAGGAGCACGAGGCAGATCACGTGGACCCCAGTAGCTTACTTTTCTATTTTAGTTATTCCTTTCTCTTTTACATTATCACGAAACATTGAGGACAATGTCCGATCTAGTGTGGGAGAGGAAGTATTAGTTTTTAGTTATTTTTCTAGTTATTTTTGTTATTTCCTTTCATCAACGTTAATGTAACAACAAGTTATTTTATGCGTATGTTTTCCGTATTATCTAATTCCCCCACCTTATTTAGCCTTAACAAAAAAAAATTGTGAGATTCGATACGTAACTTGACACGCCCTTAGAGTATATAGGTTGTTTTACACGCAGGCTACGTTAGAAACCTGAGAAAGATTAAACAAAATTGATACCGTCTTGACACCCTAGACCCCTCGAATATGCATGATTAGTTTGAGTACCTTTTATACCGAGACCTTAAGCTTTAGTTCTAAACTAGCCCCAAGTAGTTTATATTAGCAGTCAGCACCGTCTAAGCACAAGCTACGCGGAGAGCCGATGGAACTAAGTGATTGATTCCTAAAGATGCCAAAATTGAAAAATTTCACGCCTTTGACTGTGGAAAATAAAAAGAAAAGGCACCAAATCTAAAGGATGCAAGATATGCGAAAGGCAAGAGAAACCTGTTGTTAGTTGGTTCAGAGGCACCTGGTACTGAACTCGGTAGGGCGAACTACGGTTCGATCCCCCACAACTTGTAATCGGTATATATATAAAAGGGTACCACACTTGTGTACCAGACCCCTTGTTTAAAGGATCAAAATCACTAACAGGCTACTCTACTATGTGTGTGCAAAGGCAAATGGCTTAATGTGATTACGTCAGAATGAAAACGGGTGAAATAGAAACGAGAAGCATTAGGTTAAGCTATAGTAGAATGATTCGGACCGGTCTGTAAAAGGGGGAGGGGGAGGGGTTTATGATCATGTTTCATGTTTTGTGTCATTAATGTATCTTTGGTGTTTGTTTGAGTATCTGTCATTTTAACAGAAGGCCGCATAACCACGTACGATTCGGACATGTGTCAGGTATTTGTGTTAGATCAATGTTTTTGAACTAATTATTTGCTTGAGGACAAGCAAAGGTTCAAGTGTAGGGGAGTTTGATAATACGATATTACATCACATATTTGCCTTGATTTACATTAAATTATTTTATCGTTTTCGTTTATTCACGTTTTATTTGCAAGTGTTCAAGTTCATTTTTAGGTATTTTATCTCAATCAACCTGCATGAGAAAAGAAGGAAGAATAGGGAAGAAAAGAGAAGAAAAGAAGACAGTTGATAGAAAAATTAAGTTTCTGCACTCAAAGAGCATGGCGACCATCACAAGGCCAGTGGCGACCGTAACGCATCCTTAGTATGACCCTCGTCACAAAGACCATGGCGACCGGCACAGATGTTTTCCTCAGAATATAATTTAAATTACATGGACCACTCAATGGTTATCAGTGTCAATTCAACCCACGATCCAACGTTCAACCAGTCAAGGAAATATTCAAGGAAGTGACTCATATATTTCCGGCCACTAACATCCACCTTGAGATTTTTTCTCTCTTTCACGACAACTGCTTAACACTATAAAAGGGAGGCAGTTAGGAACATTTGGAGATATCTCTACCTTACGACATTTTTTTCTGGAGTTCAGAGCTTTTAATTTCTTTTGCTTTCCCATTTTACCTTCGAAGCACTTAAATAACAATAGTTTCCTACACCAGAGAACTATTGCACCATAGTTAGTTAGTTTATTTGTTCTAAGTCTTCATCGTTTAAGCAAGCTAATCCTGCCGACTTGTGGAGGGTTGTAATTTCAAGACTCCATTATTTTCCAGGTTTTTATTAATTAATAAGCATTGCCTTTATTTTTATACTATGTTTGAATTAATGTTTTACCTCTACTGTTTGTGTATGTTTGTACTTGTTACGATGTCCGGCTAAATTCCTCGATTCCGGTATGTAAGGATTATCGACGAAAGGGATTCGAAAATTTATTGGCATCAAATACTTATAAAATATTTGTCTGGGTTTTGATTTCTAAATAACTAATTCAATACTGTTTGTTACGAGAGTAAAAGCAAATTAAGGTTAAAATCAATAAAACGAGAGTTTGAGATTTTAACCGGATAGTAGTAATCAGACATTAACTTTAAACACAGCGAGAGCGCTTTAAAGTTAATTAGACCTCATTAGTTTCCAAAAAGTATTTTTACATATTAAATGAGACAGCGAGAGCAAGCATTTTTATTTAAGAATATAACCAGAGTCAAAATCCACGAGAGTGTGAGATAAAGGTTTTCAAATTAATGTTTTCTACTGATAAACGTTTTAGCAATCAAAGCATGCCAATGACTGTTTGAATCCCCGAAGTTTATAGGAATTACGTACCGCTGTCCCGTATTTGAATAATTCTTAAATCCTAGTTTAATTCCCGTTATTCTTTAGATCTTTTTAAAATCATCAGCCTTAGCTAAACATAGTAACACCCCGATAGCACTAGTTTGATTATCAGTCCTTGTGGGTTCGATATCTTTTAAAACTATGCGATTAGACTGTGCGCTTGCAGTTAGTAACCCCAATAGACTCATAAAGTCGCGATCAACTCCCTTCCATACAAGAGAGTTTCTTTGAAGTGAGCATGTGTTCTAGGCAAAGCACACAACAACAACAATGCTTGATCTTCATCATCGATCTTCACATCAATATTTTCAAGATCAAGAATCAGCTTGTTAAACATATCCAACTGCTCAGTCAGCGCTTTTTCTTCACTCATCTTGAATGAATACAAGGCTTGCTTCAGGTAGAGTCTATTAACCAAAGATTTGGTCATGTACAAGCTTTCAAGCTTTACCCATAACCCTGATGCCGTCGTCTCCTTTGATACCTGTCGAAGAACCTTATCACCAAGGCTCAATAATATTACGCTATGTGTTTTCCCTATCATGGTAGTCTTTTCTTTTTCCATTAACGCAACGTCCATGGCTGCCATTCCCTTCAACGCTTCCAAACAACCCTGTTGAACCAGTAGGGCTTTCATCTTCAAGCGCCACAGACCGAAGTCGTTCACTCCGGTGAACTTCTCGATCTCATACTTTGTTGAAGGCATCTTCTCCACGCTCACCGCACCAATTTGGTGTGAATTGGATACCTTAAAACAAAGTATTAAACGGTTTCTTTGTGATCAAGAAACACACAAGGGTTAGGGTTAACGGGAAAACAAGGGAAAAACAACAAGGATTGGTTATAAACTGCTATTCTTTCCTTTCTCCTTAAAACAAGGATTACAAGTATACAAGAATAACAAACTAACCTCTCTCACCCTTATTAGGTTTTGTCACACTTTAGGATGAGAGACTAGCATGCTATTTATAATAAAACCTAATGCGTTAAACTAATGGGCCTTGAACAAATTACCTATTACAAGCTAACTTAGGGTACAAGCTAACTTAAACAATTGGATCCTTAACACAAGGCCCAATTCAACATGCTAACAAACCTAGCAATATTGACTAATGCATGTTAGAACAAACTTTGACTACAACACGCATTACTCCGACAGTACACATGCGAACAGACTTCGACCTCATACTTAATTCCTGTCGAACCAAAAGCTACCCTTCGACCATACCAGAGTTCGATCCAATAACTCACATGTTGTTTATTGCAGTTGACATTTAAATCGTTAAAAAATATAATTGCCACTGTAGCTCACTTGTTGTAGTGGATAAGGCACGATGTTCAGCTTCTACATAGGATATTGGAATAATTTGTTGCTTCTTACCTCTCTAAGATTTAAGGGAATTCCCTAGGAAGAAAAGGAAGCCAATATTTGGCCTTCTTGATTCAATTTAACCTGCCGAGTTTGCATCTACATATGCAAGTATTTATGCATATACTTTTCTTGGAAACAAGTCATCTCGCAAGATTTTATTTTCAAAATCTGATAACTATGCAAGCAGTTTTGTAGTGAACATCAGGTGGTGAATTAATGAATTGGATTAATTATTGTGTAGCTAGAGTGATGTCTGGCCTAGTAGTGTTGAGATTCAACATTTTACAATTGAGTCTAATGTAAGTTTAAACATCCTTAAAAAGGTAAAAATGTCATTTCGGTGAAGCTTGGTATAATGGTCAAGATGAGTGCTAGCTGGTTTTGAACCTAAGAGCCTAGATGAATTAAAAAGGTCCAAACAATACTTTCTTTGTTTCAGGGTGAAGAGAGAGTAATCAGATGTTTATCGGTGGATCCTTTTCGCATGAAAAGATGGTTTAATTTCTCATACCATTTTCTACTTCCCTATTTCATTCCATAGAGACTCTTCTGCAATTTACAAACTTGATTAGGCTTAGGTATGACTCCATCCGATATGGACATATACACGTCCTCATACAAATCACCATGCAAGAAAATATTATTTACATCCATTAGATGAATGTGCCAGTTCTTCATAGTTCAAGGGAAATAAGTACTCTGACTATAGTTAGCTTAGTTAAAAGTGAGAAAGTATCAAAGAAATTTAAACCAGAAGCCCTTAGCTACCAACTTGACCTTGTATCTTTCTATTGGGCCATCAACCTTATGTTTGACCTTGTACACCTACTTACTACTAATAGGTTTCACATTAGATAATTGGTCAACCAATTTTCATGTTTCATTCTTAGCTAATGCATCTAGCTTATTTTTCATATCTTTCAACCAATAATCATATTGTCAAGTTTTCTTATAAGTTCCAGACTCAATACTATTTGTCACAGACATGCCAAAACCCTTTTGAAAACAAGACAAATAATTAAAAGCATGAAATAATACAATAGGATAAAGAATAGTTGAAATTAATGATTATGAGAAACAAATTACTTCCTATATATATATATATATATATATAGAGAGAGAGAGAGAGAGAGGGGCTTAAATAATGTTTTTGTCCCTGTAAGTTAGCGAGTTTTTGGTTTTCGTCCATGAATCTTTTTTTTTTCGGTTTTAGTCCCTATATCTTACTTTTTGTTGGTGTTTAGTCCCTAAAGCCAAAATCCGCAAGAAAATCCGCAGGTTTCCTGCGGATTTTCCTTAAAACCAAAATCCGCAGGAAGCCTCTGTAGGGACTAAACACCAACAAAAAGTAAGATATAGGGACTAAAACTGAAAGAAAAAAAAGATTCAGAGACGAAAACCAAAAACTCGCTAACTTACAGGGACGAAAACATTATTTAAGCCATATATATATATATATATATATATATATATATATATATATATATATATATATATATATATATATATATTTATAATGGATATTGTTGTTAATTTTACATTCTTATGATTATCAGTAACTTAAGTGCATATTTCATATTATGTTTTTCACTACTTACTCTTTTTTAAAACAAATTCTATTCAATTATATAATATTATAAATAATTTTTAAATGTTACATTGATATGTTAATTTCTAAAGTACATTTACAAATATGTGTGCAAAGCAAGATGTAATTTAATATATAAAAATGCTCTACATTTTAAATTATAGAGAACCATCAAAATAGTCTTCTAGGTAAAATTCTTCGATAACCTTATCATTTGTGACATTTGAATTTGAACAAATCATCATATTATCTAAGTGAAACCTTTCTACACCTTTAAAAAAATCGTTCTCTATTTTTCTTCATTTACTTCTTCACATTTATCTTCGCCAATAGAATCCCTTTGAGTATTATTCTCTCTAGTTTCTTTAGGAAACCATTCAATCATCTTTATCTCTGGGGTCATTTGAAAGATGTCAGAATAAATTTTTCTTCTGTTATTTACTTCCTTCGATGATGAACCTGTCACCTGCAACCAAACAATTCATGCCATTGTAATATTGAAACACATAGATCTTCATTAAAAAAATCATTGTTTAAATGTTAAACGTAATAATGTACATCGAATTCACTAGCAAATTCAGTTAACTCTCTCTTATTGTTTTGACGTTTTCGACGAGCTTCATAAAGAATGAAATTAATTACTTCAGGCTTCGAACGAAATTGTCTGTTTGAGGATAAATGTGTTGAAAACTGCAAAAGTAAATGTATAAAAAATTAAAATGACACAACTCATAGTAAAGATTAAATAATTATAAATGCATGTAAAAGTTTGGCTAAAACAATTTGTATAGGTATGTTTTACAATATCATATGTCCGATTATCATCTCGTTTTCTCAATTCAATTGTCCAATTATTTGCTCTTTCAATGATGGAATATCTTCGATCTTCAAGTGAAATAACATCCACATCTTTTTTCTCTTTCTCGTTCTTCTTTGGAGGAGATGCAAGAAACTGTGGCAATGAATGCCGAATATATAAAAAGAGCATAAATGTTTTTTGTATTTATCTAAAATTATAATAAGATTTTTTATTTACTTTATTATTTAATTTTAAATATATATATATATATATAAACAATCACATTCTTAAACAAACAAAGACTTAAAGCAATGCTTACCCTGTCAATATCAATTTTGTTGTCGAAACAAAAATGTGGAAGTTCAAAAGAGATTGAGATTGATCCAAGTACCACACTTTTAGTTATTCTTCCTCTTTTTTTCTCCTCCTATTTAAATAACATCATGAAATACAATATAATTATAGGAAAAAATGTAGAAAAAAAAGTTTACTAAATAAATATATCTGTAATATACGTTTTTAGATATAATAAATTTTTTAATGGGCAATTACATATATTAAAATTGAAAAAATAGTATAATATTTTCCTCTCCTCATGACAGGGTATGTCCTTTTTGCTTTCGGTGGGACGAGTCTGTTTTTCATCTTATTTTTTGTTGTTCCAAATCTGTCATCATTTGGAGTAAGATTATTGAGTGGCTTGGAGTGTCGGTGTTTTTAGACAGAACGGTCGTCGACCATTTAAGATGTTGGACTTTTTCTTTATTTTCTGCTGGTATTACAATTAAGAATGCTGTGGGTTTATGGCTTGTGATATGTTGGTGTCTTTGGAACGTGAGGAACAAAATTATTTTTGGAGATGAAATTTGGAATGCCGATTCTATAGTTTCTAAGATTTTGTTGCTAACTTGGAAATGGATTGGTAAACGATTTAACTATACTTGTAACTATTACAGTTGGATTAAATCACCATTGAATTTTTTATAAGGTGATTTAATAGTTTGTAATTGGGTTTTGGGTACCCCTTAATACTCTCTTTGAATATATTTTGCTTATAAAAAAAAAACTAAAGAGACTAGGTGACGGAGGTTAAAAATCAAATACCTAAAAGTTTAACAATCCTTTAGAGAAATATCAAAATTAAGAGTTAGTTTACTTACGTCGCTTGCAACGTCTTCCTTAAATACAGCCATAGCCAACCGATGATTTGGATCTTCACCAACTTCTAATGCTTTTAATTCTTGAACATATGACTGTTTATTTATTTTTGTTTTAATTAGATGGTATCTCCGTTGTTTTAATTCTTTAATATATTCTATGAATTAACAATAAATTCAACAACTAGAATAATCACTTACATTAATTTGCTCCATGATGCAATCACCAATTTGATCTGACAGAGTCTTATAACTTATAAGAGTTCAATGGTGCCACCATTAGCCCTTGTTTTTCATCCCTATTAATAGATATAATAGATTTTGACTCCTCCAAACTACGGTCTTTGTAATCCATGGCAAAATAACAAAGAATGTGAATGTGTGAGAGATAGAGAATAAAGATTTCTTGTGCATAAGCATCAGACACAGGCAATATATATTCTGAAATAAAATGCTGTACAGTTGTTTTATTTTAAATGAGAGCAGCGTAATTTACAATTTCATTTGACTTTTGATTTGGATATATTTATTTTTTGGAATTATACATTGAATTATTAATGGATATAATACTAAAATGGGTTAAAAACAATTTCTAACCAAAAGATACTTTGACGATATTAAAATACAATGAATGTTTTGTCCTAAAATAATAAAATATATTTATGCATTTTCTATTATTTTTAATTCCTTTTCATTCAAAGAATTTGAAATTGCAATTAATTTGTGTCTATCCATTATTCAATTATTTATTTTAATATATAATAAAGTTACTATTTAATTTATATAAAATATGGATAAACATTTTAAGCACATTGACTAGAATATTTTTAATTAATATTATATTTACTTTTCTAAATGAATTTATTATAGTTTTATTTATTTAATATATAAATGAAATAATTTATTATATTTTATTATTTAATTGATAATTTTTTTTTCTAAACGAAATAATAGATGTAATAGGATTTAGTTCCTCCAAACTATTGTCTTTGTAATCCATTGTAATATACTTACCAGATATAGAAAATAGTGATATAGAGAATAGTGATGAATTAAAAATAAAATGGAAAAATAACTGAGAATGTATGTGAGAGATAGAGAATAAAGATTTCATATGCATAAGCATCACATACAAACAATATATATTCTCAAATAAAACGGTATACGGTTGCATTTGTTTAACTGAGAGGAACGTAATTTACGATTTTATTTGACTTTTGATAAATTTATATTTTGGGATTATACATTGAATTGCCAATGGATATGATATTAAAATGGGTTAGAAATTGTTTAAAATACAATAATTGTTTTGGCCTAAAATAATAAAATATATTTATGCATTTTCTATTATTTTTACATAATTTTTCATTCAATGAATTTGAAATTCCAATTAATTTGTGCCTATCCATTGTTCCTTTATTTATTTTAATATATCATAAAGTTAATATTTTATTTATTTAAAATTGATAAAAAAATTGAATACATTTAATAGAATAAATTTAATTAATAATCTATTTCTTATTTCTAAATTAAATTAATATATTTTTATTTATTTATGGAATAAATGAAATAAATTATTTTTTCTTTAAATTTGTATCCTTAATATAATATTTAATAAACAATACATACATTTTTTTAAAAAATTTCTAGTCACCACTAAAATTATATAGAATAAATTTAAAATTTAATTGTGATTTTAATTTTTCTTTTTTTTTTTAATTATATAGAATAAATTAAAAAACTTAGCACATTGAATAGAATAATTTTAATTATTGATCTATTTCTTAGGTCAAAAGCAAAAGCTAATAGTATTACAAATTATAAAATATATTTTAGTGGTCAAAACTCAAACTTTAATTTTTTTTGTATATTTATTAATAATTAAGTAACACTAATTTTATTTAATAAAATTCTTAGATGGACGAATGTTGAACTTTGTTTATTGAGATTAAATGGACGAACTCTTACTACTTAACAAATATTTTATATTAATAAAAAATTAAGAAATACAATTTAAATATAATTAAATGTATTTAAAATATATGTAATATCTAAAGAAATTTTTTTTTCTCAAACTATAGATACATATGAAAAATATTAAAGTCCTAATTCTTCAATAAAAATTTTAGAATTAACAACGCAGTTTTTGAGTGCATGGATACAAAGTAGTGTCGATATTGCATAGTTCAAAACAACATATTATCATCCTTTGTCTCCCTTAAAATCACGAACTAATCTTTATCTGTGAATCATCCTACTAGTGTTTTCGGCTTAAATTTCTAGCCTTAGGGCTAGGGGCCTTGGCACCGGTGTCGGTTTGTTTCTGGATTTTTTGTTAGTTTGTGTTGCTAACTTGGGTAGATAAAGACTATGACGACGGAATCGGAATGGAGGACTGTTGGAAGAAAAAACAACTCCGAGAACAACCTGAAGGTGTCAATATGGAAAAATAGAAGTGAAAAACATCTGGGGAGACATGAAGCAATTACTTCATATTTCTTCACTGAGTTCCCAAATCATTACTCGGCTCGAGACATGGCGAATATCTTCATGGAGCATGGACTGCTGTTCGAGGTTTTTATCCCAGCTAAGAAAGATGTTAGAGGGAAGATATATGGTTTCGTTAGATTCAGAAAAGTGGAGGATGAGAGAATCCTGGCTTTAAAACTGGACAGTATTCATATTAACGGAAGAAATTTTTTTGTTAATACTCCTAGATTCAATAGGAAAAGGATCATGGTGGAGAAGAATGAGGACTCAAACAGGTATAGATTGCCCGTTCCTAATACAAAGAACTCGAATGCTGGTTGGAAGAAGATAGTGCAGGGAAAGACATATGCTCAAGCCACTGGTGTAACTAAACAGAATTGGATTGGCTTAACATATCATATTGAAGATAAGGAGATGAAACGTTTCGAAGCGGCATATGTCGGGACCATTAAGGAATCTGGGAACTCTTACAATATACAGAACATGTTCAGCAGGGAAGGACTTTTTCAGATTAAGGTTACCCCCATGGGAGCAAACATGTGCCTTCTTGAAAATCTGGAAGATAATGCTATGGAAAACTTAATCGGAGAAGAAGAAGACTGGCTCAAAATATGGTTTGATGATATCAGAGGTTAGTCCCCGACTGAAGTAGATAAGGAAAGATTGACTTAGGTGAAATGCTTTGGTGTGCCAGTTCATGCTTGGAGAAATGAGTTCATTAAATATATCACCAGCCAAACTGGGGTTTTTGTATGCTGCTATGAGGAAACAGAAGCTCAATCCAAATATGACGTTGCAAGATTATTAATTAAAACAAGTTATACCAGTAATCTCAATGAAGTGATCAACGTTGAAGTCAATGGTCAGGTGTTCTGTATTAAAATTTTTTAAGATAATCACGGTCCAAAACGAATTGTAATTAATGACAAGAAGAAGCAGTTGGAAATTAGTCCTGATGAATCAATTGTGGATGAAACTGATGAAGATTCGGAACATGAAGATGAAGATGGTGGTGGGTCTAGCCATGGTGTTGGTTCAGAAGAAGACGAGGACGATTCAGCAAACAAGGGTGGGGAAGTGAGAGAAAGTCTCGACAATAGTGATGTCAGAGGAGTTTCGGAACCTAGGCTCTGTACAAGCCGAACTACTTTAAAAAAGCATGGTATTTCTCATCATGAGACTGTCTATACGGGGAAGACAAAAAAAGTGTTCAAAAAGGTTCATTTTGGAGGTAGTAGGGAAGAGTGTTAGTCCCTTGGAAAGATAAAACAGAACAAGGCATTAAATGTGTGCACTACAAATGACATTTTGACGGGAGAAGAGGCTGGCAATGAGCCAGCCATTAGTACTTCTTCAAGGAAAGTTAGGTCAGATCAAGAAAAAGGAATTCTAGTAGAAAAATTGGGCCTTGGAAATATGATTGTAGATACCTTGGTTTTGGGGTCTCCGGACCAGATGGAAACTATTGAGGGAGATAAGCCCAATTTTGAAAATAGTGGGTTGGTTAAATGTGGTGGGCCCAAAGTTGACACCCCCCCCCCCCCCCCCCCCCAGGAAAAAGAAATCGATTGAAGAGATTTATGAAAAAATTCAAATCCCTTTCGCGCCATCATTCTATTATGCACTTCTTCACTCTTCAATTAGCATTAAACCTGTTAACTCTCAGATGGCTAGAGCGGGAAATGATGATGAATTAATAACCATTTCAACTCAATTAGAAGATTCTGGTTCTAGGTATTCGGGTGGTTCTATCCTATGTTGTGATTCACTATCAGTTAATGACGTGAAAATGGGCAATGATAGGATAAATAAGAGATCATAGGACGTGCCAGGCAAAGTATGATCGATATTGAAAGAATTGGGAATAGAAGGAGATGAAGATGATGAAGTTTTAGAAGGTATCATCCGTGGATTAGAAAATAAAGACAAAGACAGGTTTGAACATTTGAAGGAGGTCATCACAAATGTGCCATGAATTTAACTACATATAACATCAGGGGGTGTAACTCTTCTATTAAAAAGAGAAGAGCCAGACAGTTGATCGAAAGGAACAAAATTGAATTTTGTTTAATTCAAGAAACAAAGTGCAAAAGTTTTGATGATGGCGTGGTAAGTAGCTTGTGGAGTAGAGAAGAATTCAATTGGTCTGCTAGTTGGTCCTTGGGACAATCTGGAGGTTTGATATCTATTTGGAACAAAAACTCTTTTTGCTCTGATTTTAGTTTTTCTGGAAATGGCTATTTAGGAGTTCATGGATATAGTAGAGGTAGAAAATTATACATAGTTAATATTTATTCTCCATGTTCAACTATTGAGAAAAGGAATTTGTGGGCAAAACTTATTAAATTGAAATATGAATTTCCAGTTGGAGATTGGATTGTTGGGGGAGACTTTAATGCCATCAAAGTAAAGGAGGAGAGAAGAGGTAGAGGTAGAGGTAATCTGTCAGAAATGGAGGAATTTGCTTCATTCATAGAGGATATGGAGCTTGTGGATCTACCTGTTGTAGGTAACAGATTTACATGGTTCAATTCAAATTGTTCTTGTAAAAGCAGGCTGGATAGGTTTCTCATCAATGAAGAGCTTTTCCATGATTGGAAAATTGTGAATCAAAAAGTAGAAAAGAGGGATGTTTTAGATCACAGGCTTGTGTCATTAATCTTGAATGATAGAAACTGGGATCCAAAGCCCTTCAAAACTATAAATGCGTGGTTGGATCACCCTGAATTTTTACCTTATGTTAAAGATGTGTGGGAATCTTGCAAGTTTGGGGGTGATGCAGGCAACATTTTCTACAAAAAACTGAAGGTTCTAAAGACTAAGCTAAGGGAGTGGAATTCAAAAGTTTTTGGCATCATGGATCTCAAGGTGAAGGAGAATATTGAGACTCTAAATGAAATTGAAGAGGAGATGGATGGCTTGCAAGTCGACTTGTCTGAAAGTAGATTAAAGGAAAGAAGTGACTTGGTGGAGGATTTGTGGAGCAAGTTAAGGATCAAAGAGAGTATCCTTCACCAGAAGGCCAGAACAAGATGGCTGATGGAAGGAGATATTAATTCCAAGTACTTCCATTCAGTTATTAATTACAGAAGGAGGATTAACACTTTATCTCCTCTAAATTTAGGCCTGGAGGAACATGATGATGTGGAGAAGGTGAAATTGTTTATCTATGAGCATTTTTCAGAGAAATACAAAAACAAGAAGGTGGAGAGCTTCCATATGGACCTGAGAGCTCTTAGTAAACTATCTGAAGAGGAAAATGATATGCTTTCTGAACCATTCACCAAAGAAGATATATGGGAAGCAATTAGTTCCTATGATGGGGATAGGAGCCTAGGACCTGATGGGCTCAACATGAACTTTATAAGAGAGACCTGGGAAATCATTGGACAAGACCTCACCAACTGCATCACTGAGTTTCATGAGAAAGCAATACTGCCCAAATGCTTTACCTCTGCATTCTTTGTACTCATTCCTAAATGTGAAAATCCTCAGTCTTTGAAGGATTTCAGGCCTATTGCCTTGATAGGATGCATTCAAAAAATAGTGTCTAAAATCCTAGTGGGCAGACTTAGAAAGGTTATTGGGAAACTGGTCTCTACTTCTCAGACTGCTTTTGTACCTGGCAGGCAGTTGATGGATAGAGTCCTAGTTGCAAATGAAGTATTAGACTATACCACTAGGAAAAAGAAAAAGGGTTTCATGTTCAAGATTGATTTTGCCCAAGCTTATGACAGTGTAAATTGGAACTGTCTATTCAATTAGAGGCAATGCAGTTCAGTCCTGTATGGATAGGATGGATAAAGGGATTGCTTTGCAATAACTTTGGATCAGTTCTTGTGAATGGTAGCTCCTCAAGAGATTTTAAGTTGCATCAGGGTTTAATGCAAGGAGATCCACTTTTTCCTTTTTTATTTGTGATGGTAGCTGAAATCCTTTCCTTGCTCATTAAGAAAGTAGAAGATAAAGGCCTATTCAGAGGGTTAAAAATTGAAGGGGAGCCAATCAACTCAGTTCTACAATTTGCTGATGACACTTTGGTAATCTGTGATGATTCTTGGAGTAACATTTGGGCATTGAAATCTATTTTGAGGGGCCTAGAAGTATTGACACATTTGAAGGTGAATTATAGTAAGAGCAAATTATCGGGTATGGGCTTAGATGGAGATATAGTTGAAGCTGCTACAACTTTTCTCTTTTGCAAGGCTGGGGAATTTCCATTTAAATTCCTTGGATTGTATGTGGGAGGTAGACACAGGGTGAAAGAATTGTGGAAACCAATTATCTCATCTTTTAAATCAAGATTGGCTTCATGGAGGGGAAGAAGACTATCTATAGGAGGGAAAGTAATTTTGATTAACTCAGTATTATCAAACATTCCAATACACTTCTTATCCTTTTATTTGGCACCTACTAAAGTGGTAAAGAAAATAAGAGTAATCCAAAGAAACTTTATGTGGGGAAGTGACTGTGAGAAGAAGTCAATTGCTTGGGTGTCATGGAACAAAGTATGTAAACCTAAAACAACTGGAGGGCTAGGAATAAAAGATGTCCATACTTTCAACAAAGCTCTTGTCTCAAAATGGATTTGGAGGGTGGCACATGAACAAAATGCTTTGTGGAGTAGAATCCTGAAAGTTAGGTATGGTGAATGCATTTATAATATGTTGATAAACCAACCAGAGGCACAACCTAGACATTGGTCTAAATGGTGGAAAGATATTCAAAACCTTGCTAAACACTCTAATGACCAATGGTTGTATAAACAGCTGATCTGGAAGGTGGGAAATGGATGTAAACCCTTGTTTTAGAACTCAAGGTGGTTAGGGGGAGAGACTCTGAAAACTCAATTTCCAAACCTGTTTAACTCATCCTTGCATCAGAATGTTACAATAGTTGATTGTGGAGATTGGATTGGCAACACATGGTCTTGGGACTTGTTGGGCAGAAATATAATTCAAATAGATGAAGGAGGGGAACTTGATTCAGAACTTGATCTATGTCAGCTTGTAGAAGAGGTGACTTTGAACAGTCAGAAGGATGATGAAATTGTTTGGCTTAGGGACAACAACAACAAGTTCAGTGTTAAAATATGTTATGGTAACTGTCGCTCCCGGGATTTTCATCCAGGTACAAACGCGAAAGTGGCGCGGAAACAGAGTCGCCAGCAATGTGTATTTATCCCAAGAGAGGGAAAAGAAACACTGCGTAAACCTGAGGGAAAGGAAAAGCATGGTCTCGCGACCAAGAGAAACGGGTAAGGGAGTCGGTTACGCGAGGGGAAGATATTGGCACCCCCACGCGTCCATCATATTCGATGGGATCCACGCTTGTTGTCTCGATCAAAGGGTGTCATCATTTGGAGCTCCGCTGCTACTGGAAAGGAAAAGGAACAGGAATGGAAAAGAGCAAAGAAATGAAGATGAAAAGAAAAAGAAGTGACTCGATAGGACATCATCGTCCTATGCCTACGTATTCCCTCGTGCAATGGGAAAGTCAGAGTCAACGTAGTTCGGACACGAACTAAAGGGGGAGGTTGCTCGCCAAGACATCGCCGTCTTGTGCATACGTATCCTCAATCTAACCAGAAGGAGGAAATCAGAGCAGTCATAGTTCGACCTAACGAGGTCGGTGTTTTTTATGAGCGACGTTAAGTTCGCGTCTGGCAGTTAGGGTTGATGCCTGTTTGCGACAAAACGGAAAATAACGTGCTCTTTTCTGAAAAAGGTTTGAAACTTAACAATCCTGAAGGATAAAAAGGTTTGAATTTGTTTTGTGTTTTTTAGACAAGAAGTGGATTGAAGTTAGTTTGCAACTTGCATTGCACCCAAGTCTACAACATAGGAACGAATACGTCGCGTATCGTCCCCAACAGAACGTACACTAAGTACCCTAGAAGAATGAAGGGAGATTCCCCATACCTCACTTCCCATGTATAAGGCTCATGCGCAATACACGTTAACCTTTATTAAGTGTTTTAGAAAGATTATGAGATGAGAAGAGAAGACTCAAGTTGAAAAGAAAGAACTAAGGGGAAACTAATTGTTCCTAATGTTATCATGCAAAGGTGGCCCTAAGGGGAGGTTTAAGAACAACCTAAGTCTAAAGAGAAGAGAGGGATAGCACTACCTAACACTTATCCTACTTCACCTTAATCAAAAATTAAGGATGAGCTAGGATCCCAAAGGGTGTGAGAAGGTTGTACACAAAGCATGATATCATGCTATTCACAAAAGGAAAAGACAAGTAAGATAGATGAGAGATGAAAGAAGAGATGAACATGGATAACCATCCACATGTTCAAGCAACTTACCTCTGCCCCTACATAAAAGGTTAGTACCAAATGATTACAAGTAATGAATACAACTATAAAAAGTAAACCAAACAAATGCTAGTTGTTTAAAGAAGATAACTTAAGAAGAAAACAAACGTTAAACCAAAAGGGAAGGGTCATAAGGGTTAAGGAACATCCAAGGTCAGTAGGTACATACCAAGGTATCCTACTAAGGTAAACATGCCAAAAGAAAGCAAACAAAATCAAACTATGCATCAAAAGCTCACATCAATACAAGTTATGCACTAACTATGCAAGATGGATGCAAATGAATCATGAACATGAATAAATGCATATGTAAACATCAAAGTCAGAAGTGAATGACATTTAAGAATGCATAGGGATGTCATTAATATATGATGAAATTCATGAATGCAAGCATTGATCAAGTAGGAGGAAGTGGTAGCAAACATCATCCAAGTTCATACATTGATGCATACTTGTAATGCAAGTAAGAAAAGAATATGCAAGATGATCATGATTGTAAATGAATGCAAGTCAGTAGCACATGACATTTTAAATGACATCTAGAAGTCAAGAATGATCATATAAAGTCCACACAAGTGTCATGTTAAAGCACATTGAAGATTAGAAACAAACTTGGTTCAAACAAGTTCAAACAAGCATGCAAAGGTTTATGGACTTAGAAACATGCAAGATGCAATTAGAGGTCATGCTATATCGTTGATAATGATCACAAACAGAATTTAAATCATGTTTTCATCGATACACAAGATCATACAAGCATTTGTGAAAACAAACCATCAAAGATGTGCAAAGGAAAGAAACACAAGTGCCTAAAACATTTCAAGTTTAAACAAGTGCACATAAGTCAATTCAAGATGGACAAGCAATGACCTATAACTTGAGAAAAGTGACCTATAATGTTCATACAATATGTATCAAGAGGTCTCAACAAGTATCAAAGAAGGTTGCATACAATGCACATTGAAACCCTAGCATATGATCTCTAACATTCACACAAACAAACATGCTTTTATGAATTCATAAGGATCATGTTAAGAAGACATGAAAAATTGAAAAAAGTCAAGTGAATTAAAGTGAAAACAGCAAGTAAACATGTATCAAAAGAATGATTCAAAAATCATTAAGGATCACCCCAAAACATGCTTCACAAGTTCACCTAAGTGACACAAACATTAGGCACAAATAGGACATTCAAACATTGGTCAAAAATGCCTTTAAAAATCCACAAAAATTACAAAAAGTGCCTCAAGATGTCCTACAAGCATGTACCAATTTACATGTGAAAATTCAATTCATAAGTATGCAAACAATTCAAGAATGGTGCATGTATCATGAGTAGATGCACAAATAAAAGAAATTAAATGGAAATTCATGAAAAAATGGTAAAATAATCCAAAATCATAAAATAAAATATGTACAAATTATTTAAATGAGAAAGAATGCATCACAAATTGTTTTGGAATTTTATCATGCTTGGAACTATTTTTAATAAAATGATTTGAAACATGTATGAAAAGAAAATAAAAAACAAAGAAATGGAGCAAGGGGGTGCAGCGCAAGTAATTATTCAGTTCAATTGCATTGGGCTCAGGGAGAGAGGGTGTGAATATCATTATCAACCCAGTCTAATAACACGTGCTCAGAGGAGGTCCATACCATGGATATTAGTCAATGTCTTGACTCATCCTGAGCCATAAGATCAAGTCAACTATGATGATCAGTCAAAGTACAACAATCATACACATCACAATGAGAGCACATGATAAGCAAGGGTGAGGCACACACATAGCATCACACAATTCAAAAATAAATAGAAAATAAAACACGTGCTTCTCACCCTTCCTCATTTATTCGTTGGCACGCTTAGGAGCGTTGGATCAAAAGGATCACACGGTCACGTTTTAATCTGAGAAGCAAACTAGGGTTCATGTGACCTTGAGTTTTCAGGTGGACGGAGAAGACTCCGGTCGTCTTCTTCGGCGAGCAACCACCATGCTCAGTCTCCAACCACCACAGAAATCCATAAACCACTCATCAAAATGATCCTCATACTACTTAGGTGCCAAATCCGGCCTAAAAAATCACAAACAATTCACGCACAGAGATAATCAAAGAGAAACAATTTGCCCTAGAAATTTCAACTAAGCACCTAAGGTGCCTATCAACTATCCGGATGTTCACATTGCTCCTATTGAGCTCAAAAACACACAAAATCAAGTTTAAATCAACTTAAAATGCAAGAGGAAAATGAAGAGGAACCTGTGTTATTGATGAAACTTTGAGCACAAGAAAACCAGAGATGAGGTTCCTTATTATTTGGATCTTGTTGCTTGGCCAAATAAAGGCTTAATGAGACCTCAGTTTCTTTGAAAATCCACTAATGAAAGATGAAGATTGAAGTGGAAATGGAGGATGCAGTGGTTGCCTCAATGCTTCCTTGATTCTTGACGAAGAAGAATGGAGCAATGTGCATAGAGAATGGATAAAGACGAAGCTTCGAGAGAGAGAGAAATCTCAGAGAGAGAGAGAGTGTGTGTGAAAATTGAAGGAGAATAAAGAATGAAAAAGTCCCCCTTCAATTCAGTTAGATCTTTCCTTTTATATGTGAAGTTAAGGGTTAACCAACTGTGGTTAACAGTTAGAAGCTTGGTTAAATGAGTTGAGGGTGATTCAAGTTGGTTATGGCTCGAGTTGTATTGTTTTGTTATGGTGAGGGGAAGATCATGGAGTGTTATGGTGAGGTCATGATGAGTGGAGATGATGTACTGAATTGGTAGCAGCAATTCATCCAAACTTCTTGTGCAAGCCTCCTTCTTTTTATTTGAACATAAAAGGTAAAGGGTACATGTGCATGGTATGGATGTAAGAGCATGTTTATCTTGAAAAGGCAATGTAATGTGTGAGGTACATGATGTTAGCATGCGCATGATGACAAGAAAAACAAAGTTTTGACTGAACAACTTGCTTGGCATGGAAGAGAGACAGTTGGTATGTTGTTGACTTTGGAGCATTGAATCTCCATGATCATGGGATGGAATGGTGAGTTTTTTGAGGTCTTTGGAAAGAGGGAATGGAGTACAACAAGGTTGATGTGGAAAACAAATGCAATTGAAGCCTCTAAGGTGCTTAAAATCATTCATGAAAGTGTTTGGTTCTGACTATATAGGCATGTCACCAGACCTGCCTTCGACCAGCTCAGGTGCCTGTGAATAAATCAGTTAAAGGTCACCTCTTTGAACCAATATATCTCTCCAATGATTGATCAGATGAAAAATCTTTCAACACCAAAGTTGAAGAGGAGATGGAGGGGAACAATATTGATGTTGAACATTTTTGAAATTAAAGCCTCCATCAATTATAAATTTGCCCTTGAACTTGGACATATCATGCACACAAGGTGTTTGATGATATGACTGTGTGCTGGCTGGTCATGACTTGCCACTTTGCCTTGATTTGTCTCAACTTTAATTGATCATATCTCTCTCAATTTTGATCCAATGGACATGTTCTTGGTATGGTTTTGAAGCTTGGAATGTGAACTTTTGATAGGCCTCCATAAACTTTAAATTTGGAGCTTGGAACATGGAGAGAGAATGCCCTAAAGTTGGGTGCTCACTTTGCCAAAACTTGCCATAAATGGAAACCCTAATTTCTATTTTAGGAAACTTTGCACATTTCTTGATTTTTGATGAATCCCCTGATATTTCTTGATCAAACCTTCACCAATGATCATATTTGAAATGAGGAACATGAAATTGACCTCAAAAAGTCAAGGGTTGACTTTTTCCTCTGCACAGTTTACTTTTCCCCAATTCTCCTGATTTTCAATCAATTGATCAATTGAAACCCGTCCAAACCAAATTGATGGACAATTCTCCAACCTTAGACACTTAAGGACATGCGGAATACCATAGAATCAAGTATTGCCCAAAAAATCATAAATAAACTGATTTTATGGCAAACCCTAATTTTGGTGCCTTTAATCTAGGAGAAATCAGCACATCCTCCAAATCCAAATTCCTCTGAGTATGATGTGTGTCCTCTCAAACAATGATGAGATATGCCACTTGGTGAGGATAAAAGCTCAAAGATCTTGCCTATTGGGGTGTTATACTCAAGAATCCCAAAACCCTAATTTTGCACTGGTTAGGAGAATGTGATTTTCTTGAAATTTCTTGACAAGCTTGATCATATGATGAGATGGTAGACCAATTAAGATATCTTGAGGCTCAAGACTCCTTTGATTTGACCTAGATGCCTTGATCCCATGCTAAGAGCCAATGATATGCAAAGATGATAATGCAAAGAATGCAATGAAACATAAGCCAGTTAATGCTAAAACAAGAGGGAAAATTTTGAGGTGTTACAGTTGCCCCTATTCAAACTTCTTGGATCCGAGGGTATGGAAGCGAAAGTTTCTAAACAGTCGGGATACACGGGGTTTGAATACCAAAATAACCTGGAAATTTGCAACCTGTGGGGAGATACAAAATAAGTGTTTGCCAACCGAAAGTGGACTTATAAACAATGGATACCAATTAATAGTTGGGACAATGAGGACGCCGACTAAAGGCGTGTTTACAACAAAAGAGACCAACCACAAGTTGGAATATCGAAGAAAATACCAACTAAAAGTGGGGATAAAAGGTGCCAACCAATAGTTGGAACAAACGAATAGGACCAACCAAAAGTTAGGACAAACAACAGAGACCAACCAATAGTTGGGATGAAATATACTAACCAAAAGTTAGGATAACCAGAACGCCGACCAAAGGCGTACACACAACGAAGAATACCGACTAAGAGTTGGAATGAAATACACTAACCAAAAGTTAGGACAACAAAGGAGACCAACCAATAGTTGGGATAACGAGGACGTCGACCAAAGGCATACTCATAATATAAGATACCGACCAAGAGTCGGGATAAAATGTACTAACCAAGAGTTAGGATGAGACCGAGAATTACCCACCAATAGTTGGGAAAGAAGGACTAATCGAAAGAAAGCTTGCAACGGAAGATACCAACTAAGAGTTGGGATATACGAGGACACCGACTAAAGGTGTGCTCACCAAAGGTTACCAACTAATAGTTGGGACAGAAGATACTAACCAAAAGTTAAGATAACTGAGAACGCCGACCAAAGGCGTACTCACAACGAAGGAGACCAACCAAAAGTTGGGACAAAAGATACTAACCAAAAGTTAGGATAACCGAGAGCGCCGACCAAAAGCGAACTCACAACGAAGGAGACCAACCAAAAGTTGGAACAAAATATACTAACCAAAAGTTAGGATAACCAAGAGCGCCAATCAAAGGCGAACTCACAACGAAGGAGACCAACCAAAAGTTGGGAAAAAAGATACTAACCAAAATTTAGGATAACCGAGAGCGCCGACCAAAGGCGTGCTCACAACAAAATAGACTAACCAAGAGTTGGGAAAACCTACACTAACCAAAAGTTAGGATAACGAGAACGCCGACCACAGGCGTGCTCGCAACAAAAGAGACCAACCAAGAGTTGAGAAATTAGATACTAACCAAAAGTTAGGATAACGAGGAGACCAACCAAAAGTTGGGATAAAGGTGACAGAAATGCACAGGAAGTAGAATCAACGGACTTACGACCTGGAAAGAAGACGACTCCGCTGGGGATAGAGAAATCTACATAGACAACTCTATAGGGGAGTATAGGAGGGAACAATAGTAAGAAGGACGAATCCACTGGTTGCAGTGTAATGTTAAACAACATCTCCTGAATTACATCTCTTTCTGCTGGGGACAGAAACTGGTAACAGATATCAAACCTGGCCTATGCTTCAAATGCATATGTTTGAATTTTTCTATGGCCTAATGCTCCATACGAAATAGAAATGCTACGCGTTTGGGAGGATGCCATGCAAGAACGCTTATGCAATGCAAAAGAGGCGCTCCAGCAAAATAAATGCTGAAGACGAAGGCAACTCCACCGGGAATGACAAACTAAATTGTCTCCTGAATTTAAAGAGCCTGCTGAGGAAGATTTCACTGAACGACTTCCATCACCAACTCTACTGGAGATGAAAATTCTGAGAGAAATTCCACTCTGTTGGAGATGGATAAAAATGAATATTGGAAATGGAACCCAAAGAGAAATTCCCTCCACTGGGGATTACCCATGACTTCTACCGAAGTTAGAACTCAAAACCTGGATCTGAAGGATGCCAATAACAATTGGACTTAAGGCCCGCTGAGGATATCAACTACCATTGAACAAACCACTGCGAAGATCACCACCAAACTCTGCTTGGGGGACAAGTCAATAATACCGACCTGCTTTGGAATATTACTGAACTTAACCTGCTGTTGGGAGATGTCCTTATCTTCACCCTGTTGGGGAATATCAGCCACTATTAGCAAACCTGCTTGGTGATTGACGTCATCAACTCTGCTAGGGGATACCATCAAGCTTACTCATCTGTTGGGGATTATGCTGTTGCTGATGAGAAAAACACTTCCTGACTAGCTGAGGAAAATGGGTGCCAAGACTCTGTGGGAAAAACAACATCTTTGTCTAAAGAATATATTCCATGAGTCTCCTACTGGGGATGCAACAACATCAACTTCTGACTGCTTGCTGAGAGAGTAATAACTCAACCACAACTCTAGCTGGGGAAATAATCCTTTGTACTCTGGCTGGGGAGAGTAACCTACTGAGGAGGATGAAATTTCAATGCTGAGGAGAATAGCTCTACTGGGGAGAAATCCTGCTGCCCTGCAAACAAAATCAACAGTACATGCAAAATGGCCATCTAAATTACCATCCTAATGACTGTTGTCTGAGCAATTTCCACCGTTTTCCGATATGCTTCGCAAAGATTAACATTTTCGCATGCAATGTTTATAAAAAATATCGGACATTTTCACAAACAAAACAGTAAAAGTAAAAACACACATGGAAAGCTCTTTGAATAAAATGAAAACTTTATTGAATGAATTGGCCTGTAAATAGGCATTTACATCCGGAAGCAATTCCTGAAAAGAGATAATTGCACAAAAGAAGTAAAAGAAAATACACATGTCGGCAATGTGGGGAACAAATATCCACCATGATTCAATTCAGCTATAACCCGACATGGCTCATTTATCCGCAGATGCTTTGACCTTCAAAGAGACTGACTTGACTGATTCATTTCCTTCGAAACTTCCATGTATCGAAAGTGTTCACAGATCGAACGCAGATCGTATCCTCTTGCTTTCAAATCCCTAACTTTTGCCTGGATTTCCCTTTTCGGGTTTTCAATCCACCGGGATACCCATTTTTGCCAAAGTTGCCTTTTCAGGTTTTCAACTTTGCGGGTTTATTCTTTTTCTTTTCTTTTTATCCCTAATTTTTGCCCGAACCTTTTCTTTTTATGGTTCGCCGGGATGCCCTTTTTTGCCTGGATCTTCTTTTTATGTCCAGCGGGTCTCTTTTGTGCAAAGTATTTTTTGACTACGTATGCGTTCACAGGGGACGTAAAATCTTCACCATCCATAGTTGAGAGTAATAAGGCTCCACCATAGAAAACATGTCTTACTACATATGGCCCTTCGTAGTTTGGAGTCCACTTGCCCCTGTGATCTATTTGAGGAGGAAGGATCCTATTCAAAACCAATTCACCAGCCTAAAAACACCGAGGACGCACTTTCTGATCAAAGGCCTTCTTCATCCTGCTCTGATACAACCGACCATCTGCAATGGCTGCCAATCTCTTTTCCTCGATAAGGTTCAGCTTATTCAATCTAGAACGCACCCATTCGGCTTCATCAAGCTTCACATCTGCCAGAATTCTCAAAGAAGGGATCTCAACCTCTAATGATAGAACTGCTTCCATACCATATACCAATGAGAAAGGAGTTGCCCCAGTTGATGTACGTACCGAAGTAGGATAACCGTGTAAAGCATAAGGAAACATCTCATGCCAGTCTTTATACGTCACTACCATTTTCTGCACAATCTTCTTAATATTCTTATTCGCTGCCTTAACAGCCCCATTCATCTTCGGACGATAGGGAGAAGAATTGTGATGCTCAATCTTAAAGCTCTGACATAGCTCCTTCATCATCTTGTTATTCAAATTTGAACCATTATCAGTAATGATTCTCTCCGGGACTCCATACCGGCAGATGATGTCCTTCTTGATAAACCGGGCTACCACTTGTCTGGTGACGTTGGCATACGAGGCTGCTTCCACCCACTTCGTGAAGTAATCAATGGCAACCAAAATGAAACGATGCCCATTGGAAGCAGGCGGCTCAATCTTTCCAATCATATCAATGCCCCACATGGCAAAGGGCCAAGGTGATGACAACACATTCAGAGGAGTAGGCGGTACGTGCACCTTATCTACATAAATCTGACATTTATGACATTTTTGGGCGTATTTGAAATAATCAGACTACTCTCAACAGCTTTCTACAGCTTTCTAGCCATAGCATGCCCATTGGCATGGGTACCGAAAGATCCTTCATGAACCTCTTCCATTAACAGGCTTGCCTCGTGTTCATCAATACAACGTAGCAAGACCATGTCAAAGTTTCTCTTGTATAGCACATCGTCTTTATTCAAAAAGAAATTCCTTGCCAACCTCCTCAGAGTTTTCTTATCCTTGGCAGACGCACCCTCTGGATACTCTTGACTCTTCAAGAAAACCTTAATATCATGATACCAAAGTTTGCCATCCGATACCCCTTTAACTGCAAACACAAAAGCGGGTCTATCCAGACGCATGATTATGATTGAGGGAGTTTCATTCCAACGATTCACCTGATACATCGAAGATAGCGTTGCCAACGCATCTGCCATCTGATTCTCCAACCGGGGTATATGATGGAAATCAACTCTGTCAAAGAAAGGTAACAACCTTCTGGCATAGTTGTTATAAGGCACCAAATTCGCTTGACGAGTTTCTCATTCTCCCGTAATCTGATTAACTACCAACGCGGAATCACCATAAACATTGAGGTTCTTGATTCTCAAATCAATTGCTTCTTCTAACCCCATGATGCATGCTTCATACTCCGCCTCGTTGTTGGTGCATACGAACGCTAACCGGGCAGTGAAGGGTATGTGGGAACCCTTTGGAGTCGTAATGATTGCCCCAATTCCGTTACCGTATGAGTTAACAGCCCCATTATAAACCAGCTTCCATTGGGATCCAATTTCAAGCCCTTCGTCAGGTAGCGGCTCTTCACAGTCTTTCATCTTCAGATACATAATGTGCTCATCAGGGAATTTAAACTTCATTGGTTGATAATCCTCAATTGGTTGTTCAGCAAGATATTCTGACAAAACACTTCCCTTAATGGCCTTTTGGGAAACATATTGAATATCGTATTCTGTCAGAACCATCTGCCAACGGGCTACTCTTCCAGAAAGTGCCTGCTTTTCAAACACATACTTGATCGGATCCATCTTCGAAATCAAGAGGGTTGTGTGGTTTAACATATACTGCCTCAAATGCTTAGCGGCCCAAGCGAGTGCACAACATGTTTTTTCCAGCATTGAGTACCTCGACTCACAATCAGTGAACTTTTTACTCAGGTAGTATATGGCATGCTCTTTTCTACCTGACCCGTCGTGTTGACCGAGCACACACCCCATTGAATTCTCAAGAACCGTAAGATACATAATCAATGGCCTTCCTGGCACTGGCGGCATAAGGACCAGAGGTTCCTGCAAATATTCTTTTATCTTTTCAAACGCCTTTTGACAATTTTCATTCCACCTGGCCTCTTGATATTTTCTTAACAATTTGAATATTGGTTCACACGTGGCTGTAAGATGAGAGATGAATCTAGCAATGTAGTTCAACCTCCCTAAGAAACCACGAACCTCTTTTTCTGTTCTCGGTTCAGGCATTTCTTGTATGGCTTTTACTTTAGCAGGATCAACCTTGATACCTTTTTCGCTAACAATAAACCCCAGTAATTTTCTGGACCTCACCCCGAAGGTGCACTTGTTCGGATTTAACCTCAGTCTGAACTTTATCAACCTTTCAAACAGCTTCTGAAGATTCACCAGATGCGCTTCCTCCGTTTGTGACTTCGCAATCATGTCATCAACATAGACCTCAATCTCTTTGTGAATCATATCATGAAAGAGAGTCACCATTGCCCGCTGATAGGTTGCCCCAACATTTTTCAATCCAAAGGGCATCACTTTGTAACAGAATGTTCCCCATGGTGTTATGAACGTCGTCTTCTCCATGTCCTCTGGGGCCATTTTGATTTGGTTATACCCAGAGAAGCCATCCATGAAGGAAAATACAGAGTATTGAGCAGTATTGTCCACTAACACGTCAATGTGAGGAAGCGGGAAATCATCTTTCGGGCTTGCTCTATTCAGATCCCTGTAGTCAACACACATCCTGACCTTTCCATCCTTCTTAGGTACAGGCACAATGTTAGCAACCCACGGAGGATAACTTGTCACAGCCAGAAATCCAGCATTTATCTGTTTCTGAACCTCTTCTTTAATCTTGACAGACATATTCGGTTTCTTCCTTCTTAGCTTCTGCTTTACCGGAGTACATCCCTCTTTGAGCGGCAGCCGGTGTACCACGATGTCAATGTCAAGCCCAGACATGTCTTGGTAAGACCAGGCGAAGATATCAACATACTTTCGAAGCATTTCAATCAATCTTCCCTTTACACTGTCTTCCAGAGCAGCCCCAATCTTTACTTCTTTCTTTACGTCCTCGGTTCCCAAGTTAACAATCTCAATTTCCTCCTGATGAGGTACAATGACCCTTTCCTCCTATTTCAACAGTCTGGCCAATTCCTCAGGTAAGTCACAATCTTCGTCAGTCTCCTTTTCAGTCTGATAAATGGGATTATCGAAATCATACCGAGCCATAGCTGAATCATGAGTGGTGGTATCTGAACAAGGAAACCTACATGATTGATGATTTATGTTTATTATGTATGCAATAAACAAAAACACATTGCCATTTTGCTGTGATTTAATGCACAAAGTAAAAACAGAAAAACAGGGATAAAAAAATTTGAATGTGAAAAACGTCCTTTATTAATGATAAAGAAAGCACACAAAATATTCAAGCCCTACAAACAGAAATCACTACGTCTTGGGCAGAACATAGGATTGTCATAACAGGAAAACAAAGGCAATTACACTGGGCCGGTCACTTGAGTGGCTTTCTCTGATGACCAGTTGCAAAGACTTTGACCTGGAATGCAGAGGCGGATCCAATTATCCATATCGCAGTCGCTATCCCCTTCCTCATCAATAACATTAATTCTGTCAAAGAACACACCAGCACTGGTAAAACGAACTGGACCATAAAACTTGGGAGGATCCTCAGGACGCCTGGGTGGCTTATATCCCAGCCCGTAAGTATTCTTCTTTTTCTAGACCTCGATAACTTGACCCCATTTCTGTGAACTGCCGGCTTCGACCACAACACACGCATCTTTGAAGGAAGACATAGAAATCTCTGGTTGATTCACCACCGCCGTCTGCTTAACTACCTTAGATTGGCTGACTTCCTTGAGTGATTCTTCAAGGATCTTCACCGCTTCAAAACCCTAACATAAAGTTTCATGTATTTCGCCATCTACCTCCACATACTTGAAAGTAAACAGGTGACTTATCATGATATCTTCTTCACCGCAAACCGTCACCACATGTCCGTCTACCATGTACTTCAGCTTCTGATGCAGGGTTGACGTAACTGCCCCAGCCCCATGAATCCATGGACGGCCCAGTAAACAACTGTGAGCACGTTGGATGTCCATGATATAAAAGATGGCTTCAAAAACCTCTGGACCAACCTTAATTGGCAGCACAATTTCCCCGAAGACAGATCTCTTGGAACCATCGAAAGCATGCATCACCAAGTCACTTGGCATGCAGATTAACCCATGGGTGTCCAACTTCATCAGTGCTTTCTTCGGTAAAACATTCAAAGATGACCTAGTGTCAACAAGCACATGCGACATTAACGACCCTCGGCACTCAACTGAAATGTGCAAAGCATTATTATGATTTCTCCCAGCTGGGGTCAAATCTACATCAGTAAATCCCAAGCCATTTCCTGCATTTACATGAGCCACTACCCCCTCAAGCTGGTTAACTGAGATCTCCTAGGGCACATACGCAGCATTCAATACCTTCAACAGTGCATTTCTATGTGCCTCCAAACACAATAACAGAGATAAAATGGATATCTTAGACGGTGTTTGGTGTAGTTGGTCGACAATTTTGTAGTCACTTTTCCGAATCAGCCTCATAAACTTTTCCACATTCTCGGAGAATGAGTTGTCAACTGACTTTGCTGTGGAATCGTTCACTACTGGCATCTGTACATAATTATCTATAACCTGTTTTCCTTTGTCTGGCCTAGAACCACCATCCTGATCATCAGATGGGATAAAGACTCTACCACTCCTCGTGATAGCTCATGCTTCATCATTACTTTCAGAACTGGAGTTCATCACTGACCCCCATATCAACTCTTGCTTTTGCCCGTTGACAAACACTTCAGCACCATAATTCCAAGGAATAGCTTTGGTGCTCTCATACAGGATAGGCCCGGGAGTGGTGATAATGACCGGCGCTGGTCTCGCTGGCACTGAAAGTGTGATTGTTTTAAAGGGAATTGTAACAGTGGCAACCTCATTCCTTTTTCCATTAACTTCCTTCTGTTGGTCACACTTATCAAACTGCAATCACCCTTCATTTATCAGCTTTTGAATATCAGATTTTAACAGATCACACCCGTTTGTCTGCAATATACATTCTGAACAACTGTCATCACAACCAGGGGATACTCCACCCTTCAATAATCTCTCTTTCACCACCAATAACAGAGTCTTCAGTTCATTCACGTCCAGAACCAAATTCAAAGATTCATCATCTTCTATAACAACATTAACCCTCGGACCACCGTGGTCCCGCATTGGGTTTTGAATGACATTTGGCGCGTCGTTGGAAAAGTTGATGGCCTTCGAATCCACCAAATCTTGGACTTTATGCTTAAAAGATTTACAGTCCTCAATGTTGTGCCCGGGTGCCCCAGAGTGAAAGTCATAGTGAACATTGGGGTTGTAACCCAGAGGTGGATTACCAGTAATAAGAGCCAAAGTCCTCTTCTGAATTAACTACAACTGTAGCAAATGCTGAAACAACTGGGAATAAGGCAACGGTGGAGTATCAAAGTGCCTATTCTGCTTAGGCCTTGGCTGATATTGGCGTGGAGCCTGATTTTGCTGTTGAGGTGGAAGTGCTGCAGGAATAGTCACTGAGGCCACCTGCTGATTATAATTCTGACGCTGCTTTCCCTTACCGCGGTAGGACGAAACAGAATTCGCTTCCTCTTTTTTCTTGTAATTCACATAAGGTTTCTTCCCTCCACTAGAAGAAGACCCATCACTGCCTGACACCTTTCCAATTTTAATTCCACTTTCCAACATTTCCCCAACCAAGATCAGATCAACAAACTTTCCTGACATGCAAGGCAGCAACTTCTCGTAATAATGACCTAGCAAGGTAGCCATAAACATATTCAGCATCTCCTTTTCCAACACGGGAGGTTGTACCCTCGCTGCCAGTTCACGCCACCTCTGGGCATATTCTTTGAAGCTTTCACTGTTCTTCTGAGACATACTCTGCAGTTGAGTCCTATTGGGAGCCATATCAGTGTTATACTGATAGTGCTTGACAAAAGCCTCTACCAGCTCTCTCCAATTATGGATGTGACATCTCTCCAATTGCATGTACCACTCCAAGGATGTCCCAGACAGGCTATCCTGGAAGAAATGCATCAGTAATTTCTCGTCACTAGAGTACGCAGCCATTTTCCTTGTGTATGCCCAGACATGAGTCTTTGGGCAAGTGGTACCATTGTATTTCTCAAAAGTTGGGACCTGGAATTTGTGCGGAATTACGACACCGAGGACCAGCCCAAGATCATCCAATCCATACCCACAGAGTTCTGATTCACAACCCCTTTCAGCTGTTCTTCAATCAACCTGATCCTCTGATCATCAACAATCGGAGGAACACTATCCTCGCCTTGCACAGAAAATATGTCATCCTGTTGGTCATCATATCGACGGCCATGAACAGCACATACACTATTTCCCCCTCCTACAACAGAAGGAATCACAACCTGTTCTCCTCCGCCCGGAGGGATCACAACAGAAGGTACATGAACACCCCCGTCTGGAGGACCAGTAGGAACACCGTTACCCCCAACACCTCCGCCCGGAGGAATGACATCATTATGAAGGCCGCCATGAAGAACACCATCCTCATCAACTCTTGCCACCAAGGGTTGGACAAGGGTCCTCAGCTGTTCTTGCCCTTGTGCAGCGCCTTACATTAATTCCATGAACTGGGCCATGTGAGTCTGCATGGCAGCCATCTCAGCATGCATCTGTTCCATAGCTCTCTTTTGATTGGATCTGGTAGAATATCGATGAATCTGCTGGTCAGCAATCCTGCCTGTAGAAGAACACGATAAGAAAACCAGAGATAAACCTGCTATGCAAAATGCAAAATGATTATGGTTATGCAAATGCAAATGTAAACATTATATTTAAACATTTCCAAGCCGTATCCGCTTTGATTCCAGTCTTTGAAATTAGGCAAGGGATTGGACACAATATTGGAAAATAAATCCGAAACCAGAAATACTGTAGAACCAACACAAAGGAAGCACATCCTTTCAAAAACTGAGAGTTGTTGATACATACATGATTAAACCAAACATTTTATATCATGTCATAAGAATTCGTACAGACGGGTCTGATAAAATCAAAGGCGATTCCATCAACAATCCTGATGGTAATCCCAACACAATATAACAACAAGATCACTACAAATTAATTCCAAACAAGCTGGCCTCAACTTCCTCAAGAAGATCCACAGTGTCCGAATGTGTAGGTCACTCTATCAGCCCTTTGATCAGTCTGTTTCTCTTTTTAATATCTTGATTCTGCCTAGCAATTTGTTCTTCAACATTGTTGCCTTCGCGCCTTGATTTCTTGACTTCGGCTTGTAACTTGAGCTCCTTAATTTCCTTCTGAGCCTCTCTCCACTTACTAGAGAAATGCTTTTTCCTTGCTTTCATCCTTTGAAGTTCTTCTTTCAATTCCCCATTCTCAATCTTAACCTTTTCCCACATCTCCTGATACGTGGCAAGCTTAGCTTCAGTCTCGGTCAGGAGCTTCTTGTTTTTCCTGTAGGCCTTGCTAGAGGATTCAGCAGTCATACTGACTTTTCTGAAGTGCTGAGCTCGATCAGTGAGATCCTTCTCCTTCTCTTCCAGGCGCTCTGTCACGTCTTAAACTTTCCATTTCAACTCCTGGTTGTCATGTAAAGCACCTTGCAGCTGGCTGCTCATACCAGCATTCTCCATCCTCAAATCATGCACCAATTCTCGCTGCTTATCGAATTCTTCAATGGGTACAGTGAGCCTCTCCTCCACAGTCTCAGGATACAAGGGAGGCGCCCAGTCAAAAGGCAAGTAGAACTCTTCCACTCTTCTCTTTACCCAGTCTGTATACGGAGAGAAAGCTTGATTGTTGGGTTTGCCCAAGACGGCTTTTCCTTTCTTTTGTCTACTGAGCCATGCTTCGGAAGCCTTCTGCGCCACAGCTAAACCATCGGCTACATGAAAATACAAAGATTCTTTCCATTCTTTTTCAACCGGAGGATCTTTCAGAGCATATCCAAACTGCCTGATAGCCAAAGAAGGATTGTAATTAATACCCCTTTTTCTCCCCATCAATGGTATATTAGGGCACTCACCACAACTGTGCAAAATGTATTTGCCAAGCAATCCTTGATCCACCCAAACAATGTCCTTAGCAGCTAGACCCATCAGACATTTACTCCAATCCAGAGAAGTCCTAGTATCCACAAAAGCACCTAACCGGGGTAGACGGTTTGCAAACCACTTATAGAAAAGAGATGCACAACAATGAACTATCCCGCCTCGTCTATTCTCATTCCTGTTGTACAAGGCATAGTGAAGATCTCCTAACAAGGTCGGCACTGGATTCTGAGTTGTAAAGATCCGGATAGCATCCGTATAAACAAAATCAGATTCATTCGGAAAAAGGACCATGCCATATGCACAGAGAGCCAGTATTGCATTGAAAGTTGTCCACCTCTTCTCCTTAGCCGCTTCTTGAGCCTTCTTTACCAAGTACGCCAAGTGATAGCCACGGGACTTTCCCTTGTTGGTGATGTCAGCTTCCAAAGTTGATTTTCTCAAATAAAGAGCCTCGGCCACAACTTTGAAGTCAAGGTCTGCCTTGGAAGCACAGAATGGAGCACCTTCTTTAATGGAAATTCCCAAGATGTTTTAGTACTCCTCCAGAGTAGGGACCAATACATAGTCTGGAAACACGAAGCATCTAAGGGAAGGATCATAGAACTGCATCAAGGTGTGCAAGCCATTGTATTCATACTCACTGATGTTATGAACGAAAGATAAGATCCAACCATATTTCTCTTTGAACACTCCCAACACTTTCGGACCAGCCATACTCTGTAAACTGCCAATCTTACCAAGAGTGTGCTTCAAGAACTTGTAAACAATGATATTCTTCTTACTCTTCTTAGTGTCCATCCAGATGACTGCCCGTTGACTGGAATCAAAAGATCACATACTACCTGGAAATGCAAAAATATGAATGTCAGAAAAATGAAATGCAATGCAAAGCATGGGATCAAGGTATCCACACAAGCTGGCTACACTGAATAAACTGAATAATCTCAAGGCTTTGCACCAAATACCCAGAACACCAGAGTAACCACACTGATAAGTTCATACTGATAAGAAATTCTGATAAGAAATCCAAAGTATCGGGTATGCTGAAGGTCAAGGTTACCTACAAACCTGCAAACACCCAACCCCTCTCACATGTGGGTACTAGAAAGGCGAGGATCCTCAATATCACAGACTCTCAGGTCGAGAAATGATGATACGTTCACCATTTCTGGTTTGGCATCATCACCAATCGAGGAGGCCTCAATTGATTCCCCTCAAAAAGGATATCCTATAGCAAGTTCTCAGCATTGGGTCCTCGGATCAAGAATGCGTAATGAGTTTTCCATTTCTGGTCTGCCATTATCACATCTCGGGAGGAGTGCCGCAACTAAGTCCTCGGGAATGGTCACCAAAGTCGACATTTCCTCAAGAGAATAACTACTGGCCTGTATCAACATACAGTAGCTGATATCTCCCGATAGAACCTCGTCTGGCTGTAGGTCTCGTGAACACCCGACGTGGCCAACACCACGGGAGCGACACACCTGCCCACGCTAATACCTATGTGTATGGTCAAGCCTGGGTAGTGGGCTTATCTCTCAGAAATCCCAACCTGCCAAACAGAAAATCCAGTACATCACAGTACAATCCAGCTTAATAATGAAATGCAATGCAGTAAATGCGGTAAATACAGTAAAATAGTAAAACAGTAATATAGTAATGCACAACAAAATAAAGCACCACAATAAACACCCAATGAAAATAAACAACCAAGCGCTAGGATTGACTCGCAAAAGGGATGGACCAGCAAACGGTCAACCAGTCCCCAGCAGAGTCGCCAGCTGTCGCTCCCGGGATTTTCATCCAGGTACAAACGCGAAAGTGGCGCGGAAACAAATTCGCCAGCAATGTGTATTTATCCCAAGAGAGGGAAAGGAAACACCGCGTAAACCTGAGGGAAAGGAAAAGCATGGTCTCGCGACCAAGAGAAACGGGTAAGGGATTCGGTTACACGAGAGGAAGGTATTAGCAACCCCACGCGTCCATCGTACTCGATGGGATCCACGCTTGTTGTCTCGATCAAAGGGTGTCGTCATCTGGAGCTCCGCTGCTACTGGAAAGGAAAAGGAACGGGAACGGAAAAGAGCGAAGAAACGAAGAAGAAAAGAAAAAGAAGTGACTCGATAGGACATCATCGTCCTATGCCTACGTATTCCCTCGTGCAATGGGAAAGTCAGAGTCAACGTAGTTTGGACACGAACTAAAGGGGGAGGTTGCTCACCAAGACATCGCCGTCTTGTGCCTACGTATCCTCAATCTAATCAGAAGGAGGAAATCAGAGCTGTCGTAGTTCGACCTAACGAGGTCGGTGTTTTTTATGAGCGACGTTAAGTTCGCGTCCGGCAGTTAGGGTCGATGCCTGTTTGCGACAAAACGGAAAATAACGTGCTCTTTTCTGAAAAAGGTTTGAAACTTAACAATCCCGAAGGATAAAAAGGTTTGAATTTGTTTTGTGTTTTTTAGACACGAAGTGGATTGAAGTTAGTTTGCAACTTGCATTGCACCCAAGTCTACAACATAGGAACGAATACGTCACGTATCGTCCCCAATAGGACGTATACTAAGTACCCTATAAGAATGAAGGGAGATTCCCCATACCTCACTTCCCATGTATAAGGCTCATGCGCAATACATGTTAACCTTTATTAGGTGTTTTAGAAAGATTATGAGATGAGAAGAGAAGACTCAAGTTGAAAAGAAAACACTAAGGGGAAACTAATTGTTCCTAATGTTATCATGCAAAGGTGGCCCTAAGGGGAGTTTAAGAACAACCTAAGTCTAAAGAGAAGAGAGGGATAGCACTACCTAATGCTTATCCTACCTCACCTTAATCAAAATTTAAGGATGAGCTAGGATCCCAAAGGGTGTGAGAAGGTTGTACACAAAGCATGATATCATGCTATTCACCAAAGGAAAAGACAAGTAAAATAGATGAGAGATGAAAGAAGAGATGAACATGGATAACCATCCACATGTTAGCACCTTACCTCTGCCCCTACATAAAAGGTTAGTACCAAATGATTACAAGTAATGAATACAAGTATCAAAAGTAAACCAAACAAATGCTAGTTGTTTAAAGAAGACAACTTAAGAAGCAAACAAGCGGTAAACCAAAAGGGAAGGGTCCTAAGGGTTAAGGAACATCCAAGGTCAGTAGGTACATGCCAAGGGATCCTACTAAGGTAAACATGCCAAAAGAAAGCAAACAAAATCAAACTATACATCAAAAGCTCACACCAATACAAGTTATGCACTAACTATGCAAGATGGATGCAAATGAATCATGAACATGAATAAATGCATATGTAAACATCAAAGTCAGAAGTGAATGACATTTAATAATGCATACGGATGTCATTAAGATAGCATGTAATTCATGAATGCAAGCATTGATCAAGTAGGAGGAAGTGGTAGCAAACATCATCCAAGTTCATACATTGATGCATACTTGTATTGCAAGTAAGAAAAGAAGATGCAAGATGATCATGATTGTAAATGAATGCAAGTCAGTAGCACATGACATTTGAAATGACATCTAGAAGCCAAGAATGATCATATAAAGTCCACACAAGTGTCATGTTAAAGCACATTGAAGATTAGAAACAAACTTGGTTCAAACAAGTTCAAACAAGCATGCAAAGGTTTATGGACTTAGAAACATGCAAGCTACAACTAGAGGTCATGTTATATGGTTGAGAATGATCACAAATAGAAGTTAAATCATGTTTTCATGGATTCACAAGATCATACAAGCATTTGTGAAAACAAACCATCAAAGATGTGCAAAGGAAAGAAACACAAGTGCCCTAAACATTTCAAGTTTAAACAAGTGCACATAAGTCAATTCAAGATGGACAAGCAATGACCTATAACTTGAGAAAAGTGACATATAATGTTCATACAATATGTATCAAGAGGTCTCAACAAGTATTAAAGAAGGTTGCATACAATGCACATTGAAACCCTAGCATATGATCTCTAACATTCACACAAACAAACATGCTTTTATGAATTCATAAGGATCATGTTAAAAAGACATGAAAAATTGAAAAATTCAAGTGAATTAAAGTTCAAACAACAAGTAAACATGTCTCAAAATAATGATTCAAAAATCATTAAGGATCACCCCAAAACATGCTTCACAAGTTTACCTAAGTGACACAAACATTAGGCACAAATAGGACATTCAAACATTGGTAAAAAATGCCTTTAAAAATCCACAAAAGTTACACAAAGTGCCTCAAGATGTCCTACAAGCATGTACCAATTTGCATGTGAAAATTCAATTCATAAGTATGGCAAACAATTCAATAATGAAGCATGTATCATAAGTAGATGCACAAATAAAAGAAATTAAATGGAAATTCATGAAAAAATGGTAAAATAATCCAAAATCAGAAAATAAAATATGAAAAAATTATTTAAATGAGTAAGAATGCATCAATAATTTTTTTGGAATTTTATCATGCTTGGAACTATTTTTAATAAAATGATTTGAAACATGTATGAAAATAAAATAAAAAACAAAGAAATGGAGCTAGGGGGTGCAACGCAAGTAATTATTCAGTTCAATTGCATTGGGCTCAGGGAGAGGGGGTGTGAATATCATTATCAGCCCAGTCCAATAACACGTGCTCAGAGGAGGTCCATACCATATATATTAGTCAATGTCTTGACTCATCCTGAGCCATCAGATCAAGTCAACTATGATGATCAGTCAAAGTACAACAATCACACGCATCACAATGAGAGCACATGATAAGCAAGGGTGAGGCACACACATAGCATCACACAATTAAAAAATAAACAGAAAATGAAACACGTGCTTCACACCCTTCCTCATTTATTCGCTGGCACGCTTAGGAGCGTTGGATCAAAAGGATCACACGGTCACGTTTTAATCTGAGAAGCAAGCTAGGGTTCATGTGACCTTGAGTTTTCAGGTGGCCGGAGAAGACTCTGGTCGTCTTCTCCGGCGAGCAACCACTATGCTCAGCCTCCAACCACCACAGAAATCCACAAACCACACATCAAAATGATCCTCATGCTACGTAGGTGCCAAATCCAGCCTCAAAAATACAAACAATTCATGCACAGAGAGAATCGAAGAGAAACAATTTGCCCTAGAAATTTCAACTAAGCACCTAAGGTACCTATCAACTAGCCGGATGTTCACATTGCTCTTATTGAGCTCTAAAACACACAAAATCAAGTTTAAATCAACTTAAAATGCAAGAGGAAAATGAAGAGGAACCTGTGTTATTGATGAAACTTTGAGCATAAGAAAACCAGAGATGAGGTTCCTTATTATTTTGATCTTGTTGCTTGGCCAAATAAAGGCTTAATGAGACCTCAAATTCTTTGAAAATTCACTGATGAAAGATGAAGATTGAAGTGGAAATGGAGGATGCAATGGTTGCCTCAATGCTTCCTTGATTCTTGATGAAGAATGGAGCAATGTGCAGAGAGAATGGACAAAGATGAAGCTTCGAGAGAGAGATCTCAGAGAGAGAGAGTGTGAAAATTGAAGGAGAATGAAGAATGAACAAGTCCCTCTTCAATTCAGTTAGATCTTTCCTTTTATATGTGAAGTTAAGGGTTAACCAACTGTGGTTAACAGTTAGAAGCTTGGTTAAATGAGTTAAGGGTGAGTCAAGTTGGTTATGGCTCGAGTTGTATTGTTTTGTTATGGTGAGGGGAAGATCATGGAGTGTTATGGTGAGGTCATGATGAGTGGAGATGATGTACTGAATTGGTAGCAGCAATTCATCCAAACTTCTTGTGCAAGCCTCCTTCTTTTTGTTTGAACATAAAAGGTAAAGGGTACATGTGCATGGTATGGATGTAAGAGCATGTTTGTCTTGAAAAGACAACGTAATGTGTGAGGTACATGATGTTAGCATGCGCATGATGACAAGTAAAACAAAGGTTTGACCGAAAAACTTGCTTGGCATGAAAGAGAGACAGTTGGTATGTTGTTGACTTTGGAGCATTGAATCTCCATGACCATGGGATGGAATGGTGAGTTTTTTGAGGTCTTTGGAAAGAGGGAATGGAGTACAACAAGGTTGATCTGGAAAATAAATGCAATTGAAGCCTCTAAGGTGCTTAAAATCATTCATGAAAGTGTTTGGTTCTGACTGCATAGGCATATCACCAGACTTGCCTTCGACCAGCTCAGGTGCCTGTGAATAAATCAGTTGAAGGTCACCTCTTTGAACCAATATATCTCTCCAATGATTGATCAGATGAAAAATCTTTCAACACCAAAGTTGAAGAGGAGATGGAGGGGAACAATATTGATGTCTAACATTTTTCAAATTGAAGCCTCCATCAATTAGAAATTTGCCCTTGAACTTGGACATGTCATGCACACAAGGTGTTTGATGATATGACTGCGTGCTGGCTGGTCATGACTTACCACTTTGCATTGATTTGTCTCAACTTTAATTGATCATATCTCTCTCAATTTTGATCCAATGGACATGTTCTTGGTAAGGTTTTGAAGCTTGGAATGTGAAATTTTGATAGGCCTCCATAAAATTTCAATTTGGAGCTTGGAACATGGAGAGAGAATGCCCTAAAGTTGGGTGCTCACCTTGCCAAAACTTTCCATAAATGGAAACCCTAATTTCTATTTTAGGAATCTTTGCACATTTCTTGATTTTTGATGAATCCCCTAATATTTCTTGATCAAACCTTCACCAATGATCATATTTGAATTGAGGAACATGAAATTGACCTCAAAAAGTCAAGGGTTGACTTTTCCTCTGCACAGTTGACTTTTCCCCAATTCTCCTAATTTTCAGTCAATTGATCAATTGAAACCCTTCCAAACCAAATTAATGGACAATTTTCCAACCTTAGACACTTAAGGACATGAGGAATACCATAGAATCAAGTCTTTCCAAAAAAAAAAACAGAAATAAACTGATTTTATGGCAAACCCTAATTTTGGTGCCTTTAGTCTAGGAGAAATCAACACATCCTCCAAATCCAAATTCCTCTGAGTATGATGTGTGTCCTCTCAAACAATGATGGGATATGCCACTTGGTGAGGATTAAAGCTCAAAGATCTTGCCCATTGGGGTGTTATACTCAAGAATCCCAAAACCCTAATTTTGCACTGGTTAGGAGAATGTGATTTTCTTGAAATTTCTTGACAAGCTTGATCATATGATGAGATGGTAGACCAATTAAGATATCTTAAGGCTCAAGACTCCTTTGATTTGACCTAGATGCCTTGATCCCATGCTAAGAGCCAATGATATACAAAGATGATAATGCAAAGAATGCAATGAAACATAAGCCAGTTAATGCTAAAACAAGAGGGCAAATTTTGAGGTGCTACACTAACTTTATGCAGTACCAAGAATCAGACAGTACTGATGATGACATGTATACTGATCTTGATTCTATGTGGAATACCAAGCTTCCTTTAAAGGTTTTAGTATTTGGATGGAGACTGTTACAAAACAAGCTCCCGGCTCGGGAGAACCTAAAGAGAAGAAGCATAATCACAGACCCTCATCAAGAATCATGCGTGTTCTACTTTCAGGTCCTGGAAGACACTTCTCATCTGTTTTTAAATTGTTATAAAACCAGGTTGGTTTGGAGGGAGGTCAAATCATGGTTAAGAATTAATTTAATTAGAGGTTATAATGTTGTGGAGGACTTTAAAACTTGGAGTCAGCAGCCAGGGAAAGGCAAGGTGTTTAGATTTTTCTGGATGGTAACATGTTGGTGTTTATGGAGAGCAAGGAACCAAATTATCTTTAATGATCTTATTGCTTCTCCAAAAGCTATCTTTCATGACATTGTTTTATGGTCTTGGAGATGGAGTAAGCTGGCTGCCAAGGGTATGCCATTAGTTTCCTTGTATGAATGGTATAAAATGCCTCATAAAATGTTGTTGGATTAAACATAGAGGAAGTTTAAGTGGAGGGGATCTACAAACCAATTATGGTTTCTTGTGGTTGTGGTTTGTATTTAAACTTTCTTCTTCCTGCACAATTGCAGGCATTTTTGTAATCTGGTCTACTCTTTGGACCTAATTAATATATTCACTTTGATTATTAAAAAAAATGTAGTGTCGTGTGTGTATATCCATAAGATCGACATAGCGATAAAAACTTGATATTTATTATTGAAATCATATTCATTTTCTTGTTATCCTTGTTATGCATTGATTAAATTATTTTTGTGAGTTTATACAATATATTTAAATGAAGTTGGAGTCCCCAACCCAAGAATATTATTATTCAAATCATTGTCTTAAGAACTTAAGAAATTAATTCAAATTCAATGGTTCACATATAAACTTTGGCAAGGAACTTAGTATATATATGTCCTTATTTAAAGGGCATATATACTAATCCTTGCCTGAATTCTCTATTCTTAAAAAAAAATTATATAAAATGCAGCTCCTGTACCAAATAAATTGAAAACGAAAACGTCGTTAGGTAAAATATAACACAAATGAAGTGTTTTAATAGAATCCCAAACTTGCAATGTGGAGGAAATTTTTTATTCATTAGGCACCATCTTTTACACTGAACTTTCAGGTATCTTCTGGATAGAATCCATTTTAGCTTGAAAGTGATTCTCGTTTTTCCATACGAGCATTCAGTAATACCACCTTTGTATGTTAGACGTTTCTATCAAAATGGAAAATTGTCTTTATACCAACAAGTCTTTTTGTTTCAAAGTGTTTCACATTCATTATTAAGACAATAATTATGCTAATCGTATCACAAATGCAGATTTTTACATTTAAGATGAGATTTAGTGGAACTCCATTCCAATTTATGTGAAGGATCATTTCATAAGGGATAGATTTTTCTCACCTAATTTTTGTTTTTTTTTTCTTTAAGTTTTTATTGATGGGTTAGGGCTTTGCCCCCAATATTTTCCTTATATTTTTATTTCATGTATGCAAATTTTTTTGTTTAAAAAAAATATTAATTTCTCCTTCAAATATATAAAAATTAATATGATTAATTCTTATGAATGAAAGGGACATTAATTTTCATTTTACCACTGTTTTCGATAGAGTTTAAAATTTGTATTTCAAGGTCACAAGGTAAAGTTTGTATTGTTAATTTAGGATATGTCAAGAATGAACATGATAGGTTACACTAAAGCTAAAAATATATCTAGTCTCTAAAAGGAAGAACACATAAAACAAACTTCTGGTCTTTCATAACAAAGAATTTCATGAAATTTACATTTTAAATAGTTAGGATTCTTAAAAATAACGGGTCAGAGAATCTTTTGGAAGGATGAAAGATAATGTTGAAAAAGTATAATAAAATAGAGATAATTGCTAATACACCTCATAAATATTGATGGTTATCCCTAATCCATTAGAGTTTTTCATCTTTCTTTTAGGCTTAAATATTGATCCATTAACGATACTAAAGAGAATATTGTCCTCAAGGTTCATGATGTCTTTTCCACATGACATGATGAGAGTGGACATGTGTTTCTTGTGGGACAATGGCATTGGCTTTATGAGTATTATCGTATGGGAAGGATTTTTCTTATTGAAATTGGAGGGAATACCAGACTTAAAATGGGGGACAAAATTGAATTCCAAAGCATGAGAAAAATAATCAAAAAGTTGTGAGCATTTGTGGGAAAAAGAATTTAATCTAATGGTGGATGCACTGAGTTAAATGGTGGTCCAACATTTTAGTCGTTGGGATGTATGTATGGTAGGGACATGTTTGCTTTGTACTGAGCATGTATGGATAACTCTACTTTGTAATGTTTTGCATGAGTTAAGTGATGGTTTCGGGTGTTGAAATGCATGTATCGTAAGAGCATGTTTGCTTTTGTATTGAGCAAGTTTAGCATACTGCACTTCGTAGTGTTTTTTGTGGAAAGAGGGGAAATGGTAGGGTCGAACTCATAAATTTTGTTGAGTGAAAATTTTGATTGAATGTTTGTGGTTGAAGGTGAGAGGTTGTGCACTACAAGATTTTTTGCCTATTGGGATCTAATAGTAAGGAGGAAGTGACCTTTGTGGGCTTTGTGCGTGTGGGGTGTAAGGGAACGCGCATGATGGGTGAGCTTATAATACGGGGACACATGGAAGTAGCGGGCACAATGTGATGTTGATTAAAGGGCTGTTATTTATTCTCTTGTATTAGTGGTGTGATGAGACTTTGGAGTTTTGGGGAACAATTTACCTGAGTTAGAGTCTTGCTCCATAAGTACAACACTCTCAAACTGTAAGTTTATTTTGGGACTTTTTTATTTTTATTCAATAGTACCAACTATATTTTTCCTTAGTTCATCTTCTTCCTCTTTAGTAGTCCTAAAAAATTGAGTGCCAATTCTTCACCAGTTTTCTTCAAAAACAAAAATAGCTTTAGTTTCAAGGGGCTGTCGAATGCCTATATCAGTCCCTTTCTAAAACTTATCTTCTCACCTTAAAAAACTATCACTCATTTGAAAGGGAAAAAGAGAAAAAACACTATTTAATTATTTATAACTTCCACACAAAAAAAGGCCTTAAGAGGGAAACATATGAAGTATATTCTTGAAGAAGTTGATTGGTCCAATTCGTGTGCTACTTTGCCAATACGACTTTTAATAGTAAATGGATAAAAAATGCTATGATAATTTTTTAGAGACTCTTTGAGTGATTTCTTACTTCCTATATAGTTGTTACTAGAGAAGTACCAAACCTCCAACTTCGAAGGTAAAATCTATTCGCTTTTTATTTGATTGATTTTCCATCTAATGTCTTCTTCTTGTTTAGTTTTGCTTTAACAGAGTTAAAATTTCTTCTATGTTTCTTCGAGTGGTATCCAAGGACTCTAGTGATGTAGATCCTGACATAATGTCTAGAATAGTTGGTGAAGCACAATCACACAAGGCTAAAAAGGAGTCATTTGTACGGACAAGTGAAAATAATTGTTGTTCCAAAACTCAACCAAGTGTAGAAACTTGTACCAATGGTGAGGGTAATCACTAGAAAAACATATTAGGTATGTTTCAAGACACTGATTTACCACTTTTGTTTGTCCATTTATTTTTAGATGATATTTTGTGTTGTATTTGAATGTTGTACCATGTATTATAAAACCTCTTTTCAAAAGGTGCTATGAAAAATTGGATCTCGGTCTGAAATGATGGAGTTTGGAAATTCGTGGAGGAAGTATATTTTGACCTAAAAACACGAGGTGAGATCAACATCAGAAAACTTAGTGGGTAAAGCAACAAAATAGGCGTACTTTGTGAGGAAATCGTAGATCACCCATATGATAGTGTTGTCGAATATGTTAGGAAGATGTGTTATCAAATCATGGCGAGTTCTTCCTAGACTTGGTTTGGTATCAACAATGGTTGTAGTAACTCTTTTTTTTAGGATTTATACTTCTTGTGTTGACATTTTGAACAATATTTAACAAAATTCATTACAACTTTGTGTGGGTCTGGCCATGAAAATGAAAATGCTAGACTTGCAACATTGGGTTTAACACCAAAGTGGACCTTGGTTGGTGTGGTATGATATTCTTGAAGGAGACATTTTTTTAAGGCACTTGTGTCGCTACGCGAAAAATGATAGAGTCGTCATCGAACTTTATTTATCCCAAAGGGGAAGGGAAAACATCGAGAAAACCCCAAGAGAAAAGATAAGATGGTCTCACGACCAAGAGATGGGTTCGGAAGCTGGTTATGTAAATGGAAGTTATTAGCACCCCTCACATCCATCGTACTCGATGGGAACCATTCGTTTTTCTTATGTGTAAGGATGTTGCTAAGGGATTATTCTTTCTAGGAATGTTTCAAAAAGGGAAAAGAAAAGGTTTTAGAAACAAAGTGCTCGCAGAGGATTGGGGCCCTCGTGCCTACGTACCCTCATGGTGCAAGGAGGAAGTTAGATCCTTGTAGTTCGCGGAACTAAAGGCGAAAAGAAAAGAAGATTGTGGAAGAAGGTTGCTCTTCAATATCTCGCAATCTCGTGCCTACGTATCTCCATTGATCAATGAAGAATCAGAGCATCCGTAGTTCGTGGGACTACGGTTGGCTAGTCTCGATCGCACGGGGGAGAGAGAAAAAGGGAATTACTTGTTAGTGAGCTCTCCAAGGATAGGGATCTTTGTGCCTACGTATCCTCATTAGGGAATGAGGAATCAGAGCATCCGTAGTTCACGGAACCACGGTGTCATACCCCAAATTTTACCCCTAGATTCAATCATCATTTGCATATCATCCAACATTTTAGGTGTGTCATTCATGCAAAGCTAACCCTCAAGATTATCAAGATATTGCTTTGCTTTGTTTTTGTGTGTGAATTAGGGTTTGTGTCAAGGAGATTCTTGGTTAATCAATCAAATTTTTGGATTGATCATCAATATATCAAGTTCTCATGATCAAGAGCTTCCCTACATCAACAATCAAGTGTATTGTGGCTTCATTACAAGTTTGTCAAGCTTCAAATTCATTTGGTCCATAAATTAGGGTTTGGGAGCCAAAGTCAACCGCACCTTTGACTTTTGACCAAGACATGATCTTAAACCTTGAGACATGATTCAAGACACTCGAAGACACCTTTGGATTCCATCCATTGTGTTCAAATAGCTCAAGGGTTTGATTTCATTGAAGTATGCACTTTGAATTTTCATCTGATACCAAAAGTCAACCACTGATCAAAGTCAAGTTTGACTTTTGACTTTTTGGTCAAACATGGTCTCCTCAAGTTAAATATCATGAATATATGTGATTTGGATCATGATCAATCAAGAAAATCAAGGAAAACATCAAAGAATCAAGATTTGTGAAAATTAGGGTTTCATGATTTTTTCTAGGTTATGAAATTCAATGATTTTTACTCAACTTGCCAAGACCATAACTTCCAATCCAAGTAACCATTTTCTTTGATCCAAAGACCAAATTGAAGAGCTTGTTCCATACTACAACTTTGTCCTTGAGGATGATTTCCCAATAAAATGCATGGATTGAGAGATATGAAGCCATTAAGTTGATGATTCAATACTTTTTGAACCTAGACACTTAGAAAAATTTTCAACAAAATCTGCCTTGTCTTGGAGCCAAATTTGAGGCCATTTTTCACCATGATCCCAATTGATTCAAGAAAAACTCAAAACATGAAAGTTGTAGAGGATGTTTCAAGCTTTCCAAAAAGTCCTAGAACATATTTTTATCATACTTGTGCTAGGAGTTTCGAAGAAGGGAAGTTGGCACTTTAAACTTGATTGTAGGTCATTTTCATGACATGTTCTTGACCATATCTTGAGCCAAACCTACTCAATCTGGTTTTACAGGCATTCTTGCTTCTAAATCTCAATAAAATATGAGCTTTACACAGATTTATCATGCATTATCCAAGTGATTAAGGAATTGTTCAAGGGATCATTCCATTTAGGGCATAAAGATTACACTTCCATTTTGATAAAGTGACTTTAATCACAAGTCAACTTGTCTTGAGAACTCAGAAGCAACATCTCTGAACTTTACAACAACTTTTGAAAAGCTTTGTACTATGTCTTGGAATCATGAAGATCATGAAACTATCATTCCAATCCAACCAAACCAAGAGAACTCCACAATTTATTTCTGCATACTTCTGATCGTCACTCTTTCCCTATAAATAGAGGTCATCTCCTTATCACAAAACACACAACAATCACACCAGAAAGCCTAGCAAACAAGCCTCACTTCAGCATCTTGAATCCAAAACCTCATTTGTGCAAGAAACCTCCAACTTGTGCAAACTTATCCAAACTCTTCCACATCCATAAAATCCTTAAACCAACCATCCAAACACATCACAAAACACCTAATAAAGGTGTTCAAACCCTCATCCTCACCTAAAAACCTCAGGTTCATAAAGTTAACTTTCAACTCCAAATTTGTTGACTTTCTACACAAACCAAGCCAAATCATTATTTTGACCTTTCCTAATCCATCTAAACGTTCAAACACAATCCATATACCATCCACGAAATGTTCCAAGTGTTAATACTCAACTGTAACACCTTTTTCTTGAGGATCAAGTTTTCATTTTTCATGTTTGCAAGAGGATTCGTGCAAGGCATTTGAAGCTGTTCCAAATCAAAGTAAGCATTGCAAAAGTATCTTGGAAATTCATAGAAGCAGTTGGGACTATTATCTTGCTTCTGTAACTAGATTGAAGAGGCATTGGACCTTGCTCCAATAGGTAAGCTCTTTCAAACTTGAACTCACTCATACAAGCATCCTTAGTGTTTGATTTCTGAAGCAAAAATGTAGCATTTGATATATAGATGGTGTTCCATAGGTTAATTACAATGAATCATGTATGTATGTGAAGCTATGCATTACTGATAAGTTAGGGTTCATTTTGGGGATGATATGATTTATTTGTACACTCTTTGATTTTTAGTTCAATCAAATGATACCATTGTATTCCTCGTGAAATTCCAAGAATTTTTCATTTTTACATCATGAAAAAATATTGAGAAATGAAAGAGTTAGAGTTTTCAAAATTTTAAAAATGGTGGAGAACGAAGGTTTAAGATGATGGGGAGGGTGGCGCCATAATTCAGTTTTTGAAGCATGTTTCATATATATTTTATTGTTTCCTTTTCACTAACGACTGAGGCATTGTGCCATAATGGAGAGAGCTTGTGTTTGAGAGTGATTGTATAGCCAAGGTCTGGGGTTCGAATCCCCCTAGCCCCAGACCTTTTGTTCATTTTTTATTTCAATGTTTTTCAACTGTGTTTCAAATATAATCTGGCACACGTGTGTTTTGTCTGGGCCAAGCAAATGGCCTAGTGGTTAGTGTTTTAACCTGCAAGCCCTAGTGTGTGTGTTCAAACCCCACGAGGACCATTTCCTCTCTTTGTTATCACTTAGTTATTTTATTTTTTTCTCCATTTTCTTTATATCATATCTCATTAAATATTCATCATTTTGAGCTGATTTTGCACACTCATTCTTTTCTATGCCTATTTTATGAATCCATGAAAAATTTTCCAAAATAATATTATTTTCATACATTTTTACTTAGTCAAAGTAAGACACATTTTTTTGTGATTTTAGGTCCTTAAATGGTTCTTTTTATTGTTTCTTTGATTGTGCTTGAGCATATGGATGTTTGTGAATGTTATGAACATTGTGTGAACCTTGTTTGATGTTAGTAACATGATCCTTTTGTTTTTGCCTAAGTTTGATGTACTTTAATCCATGATTTTTATGTGTACATGACTTGTTTCTTCATGTTTGATTATGAAATATTTCCTTTGACTTTAGCATGATATTTACACCGAATTGAAACTTTGATGCTTGCTTGTTATGTGTTTGAATCATCTTTGACCATATGTTCATAATTTGCCTTAACTTTGATACCATGACTTTATTTGGCTCTTAAACTTCATACTTATCATGTTTGAACCTTTTGAAATGTTTAGGTTTGTTTGTGATCACAATGAACACTTGACATGAACCCCTGGTTGTTACCTTTGTGTCATGTTTTGAATTGTATTCATGATTAAGTGGTGTTTTAAACTTGTCCATAATTGTTGAATATTATATTGTATTCATGATTAAGTGGTGTTAGTTGTAAACCCTAAACCATGTCATCCATGTTTGATATCCATGTTAATTTGAACATTTGTTTATCCTTCATGACCATGATGATGTTGTTGATGTTGTTACATTCATATCCATGCTTACATTTTGTTACATTTGTGCCTATTACTCACATGTTATTGTTATGAACATGCTTTGATATGCCATACTTGTGTTGTCACTTTGGTCTTAATAGAACCATGTCACATGTATGCTTTGATATGCCATACTTGTGTTGTCACTTTGGTCTTGTTAGAACCATGTCACAAGTATTTATGCATTACTTTTCTAGGAAAGTCCACTCCCACGATTTTATTTTTTGAATCTGATACCTATGCAAGTAGTTTTGTAGTGAACATCAGGTGGTGAATTAATGAATTGGCTTAATTGTTGTGTAGCTAGAGTGATGTATGGTTTAGTAGTGTTGAGATTCAATATTTTTCCAATGAGTCTAATGTAAGTTGAAGCATCCTTAAAAAGGTAAAATATCATCTCTATGAAGATTGGTAGAATGGTCAAGAGGAGTGCTAGCTGGTTTTGAACCTAAGAGCCCAGATGATTTAAAGAGGCCCAAACAATACTTTCCTTATTTAAGGGTGATGAGAGAGTAATCAGATGTTTATTGGTGGATTCTTTTACATGAAAAGATGGGTTAATTTCTCATACCATTTTCTGCTTCTCTATTTCACTCCATGGAGACTCTTCTGCGACTTAAAAACTTGATTAGGCTTAGTTATGACTCCATATGGTATGGACATATACACATCCTCATACAAATTACCATGCAAGAAAATATTATTTACATCCATCTGATGAATGTGTCAGTTCTTCATAGTTACAAGGGAAATAAGTACTCTGATTATAGTTAGCTTAGCTAAAGGTGAGAAAGTATCAAAGAAATTTAAACATTCTATTTGAGTGTAGCCCTTAGCTACCAACTTGACCTTGTATCTTTTTTTAGAGCCATCAACCTTATGTTTGACCATGTACACCTACTTACTACTAATAGGTTTCACATCAGGTAAATGGTCAACCAATTTTCATGTTTCATTCTTAGCTAATGCATCTAGTTTATTTTTCATATCTTTCAACTAATAATCATATTGACATGCTTCCTTATAAGTTTTAGACTTAATACTACTTGTCACAGACATGACCAAATTTTTTGAAAATAAGACAAATAATCAAAAGAATCAAATAAAGCAATAGGATAAAGAGTAGTTGAAGTTAATGATTATGAGTGACAAATTACTTATATATATATATATATATATATATATATATATATATATATATATATATATATTATTCTTATGATTATCAGGAACTTGAGTGCATATTTCATATTTCATATTATGTTTTTTACTACGTACTCTTTCTTTTTTTTAAATTCTTTTCAATTATATAATATTATAAATAATTTTTAAATGTTACATTGATATGTTAATTTCTAAAGTACATTTACAAATATGTGTGCAAAGCAAGATGTAATTTAATATTTAAAAATGCTCTACATTTTAAATTATAGAGAACCATCAAAATAGTCTTCTAGGTAAAATTCTTCGATAACTTTATCATTTGTGACATTTGAATTTGAACAAAAATCATCATATTATCTAAATGAAACCTTTCTACACCTTTAAAAAAATCGTCCTGTATTTGTTCTTCATTTGCTTTTCCACATTTATCTTCGCCAATAGAATCCCTTTGACTATTATTCTCTCTAGTTTCTTTAAGAAACAATTCAATCATCTTTATCTCTGGGGTCATTTGAAAGATGTCAGGATAAGTTTTTCTTCTCTTATTTACTTCCTTCGATGATGAACATGTCACCTGCAACCAAACAATTCATGCCATTGTAATATTGAAACACATAGATCTTCATTAAAAAAATCATTGTTTAAATGTTAAACATAATAATGTACATTGAAGTCACTAGCAAATTCAGTTAACTTTCTCTTATTGTTTTGACGTTTTCGACGAGCTTCATAAAGAATGAAATTAATTACTTCAGGCTTCGAACGAAATTGTTTGTTTGAGGGTAAATGAGTTGAAAACTGCAAAAGTAAATGTTTAAAAAATTAAAATGTCACAACTCATAGTAAAGATTAAATAATTATAAATGCATATAAAAGTTTTGCTAAAACAATTTGTATAGGCATGTCTTACAATATCATATGTCCGATTATCATTTCGTTTTCTCAATTCAATTGTCCAATTATTTGCTCTTTCAATGATGGAATATCTTCGATCTTCAAGTGGAATAACATCCACATCTTTCTCCTCTTTCTCGTTCTTCTTTGGAGGAGATGTAAGAAACTGTAGCAATGAATGCCGAATATATAAAAAGAGCATAAATGTTTTTTATATTTATCTAAAATTATAATAAGATTTTTTATTTACTTTATTATTTAATTTTAATAAAAATATTTTCTTATATATATATATATATATATATATATATATATATATATATATATATATATATATATATATATATATATATATATATATATAAACAATCACATCTTAAACAAACAAAGACTTAAAGCAATGCTTACCCCTTCAATATCAATTTTGTTGTCGAAACAAAAATGTGGAAGTTCAAAAGAGATTGAGATTGATCCAAGTACCACACTTTTAGTTATTCTTCCTCTTTTTTTCTCCTCCTATTTAAATAACATAATGAAATACAATATAACTATAGGAAAAAATGTAGAAAAAAAAGTTTACTAAATAAATATATCTGTAATATAAGTTTTTAGATATAATAAATTTTTTAATGGAAAATTACATATATTAAAATTGAAAAAATAGTATAATAGATACTCAAATCTATGACATAATAAAAGACAAATAAAAATAAAAAGAACAAACAAAAGACAAAGAAAAAAAATGTTAGTAAACAGAATCAATTAAAAATAGATTCTTCAACTAAAGAGACTAGGTGACGGAGGTTAAAAATCAAATACCTAAAAGTTTAACAATCCTTTATAGAAATATCAAAATTAAGAGTTAGTTTACTTACGTCGCTTGCAACGTCTTCCTTAAATACAGCCATAGCCAACCGATGATTTGGATCTTCACCAACTTCTAATGCTTTTAATTCTTGAACATATGACTGTTTATTTATTTTTGTTTTAATTAGATGGTATCTCCGTTGTTTTAATTCTTGAATATATTCTATGAATTAACAATAAATTCAACAACTAGAATAATCACTTACATTAATTTGCTCCATGATGCAATCACCAATTTGATATGACAGAGTCTTATAAGAGTTCAATGGTGCCACCATTAGCCCTTGTTTTTCATCCCTATTAATAGATATAATAGATTTTGACTCCTCCAAACTACGGTCTTTGTAATCCATGGCAAAATAACTAAGAATGTGAATGTGTGAGAGATAGAGAATAAAGATTTCTTGTGCATAAGCATCAGACACATGCAATATATATTCTGAAATAAAATGCTGTACAGTTGTTTTATTTTAAATGAGAGCAGCGTAATTTACAATTTCATTTGACTTTTGATTTGGATATATTTATTTTTTGGAATTATACATTGAATTATTAATGGATATAATACTAAAATGGGTTAAAAACAATTTCTAACCAAAAGATACTTTGACGATATTAAAATACCATGAATGTTTTGTCCTAAAATAATAAAATATATTTATGCATTTTCTATTATTTTTAATTCCTTTTCATTCAAAGAATTTGAAATTCCAATTAATTTGTGTCTATCCATTATTCAATTATTTATTTTAATATATAATAAAGTTACTATTTAATTTATATAAAATATAGATAAACATTTTAAGCACATTGACTAGAATATTTTTAATTAATATTATATTTACTTTTTTAAATGAATTTATTATAGTTTTATTTATTTAATATATAAATGAAATAATTTATTATAGTTTTATTATTTAATAGATAATTTTTTTTCTAACTGAAATAATAGATGTAATAGGTTTTAGTTCCTCCAAACTATTGTCTTTGTAATCCATTGTAATATACTTACCAGATATAGAAAATAGTGATATAGAGAATAGTGATGAATTAAAAATAAAATGGAAAAATAACTGAGAATGTATGTGAGAGATAGAGAATAAAGATTTCTTATGCATAAGCATCACACATAAACAATATATATTCTCAAATAAAACGGTATACGGTTGCATTTGTTTAAATTAGAGGAGCGTAATTTACTATTTTATTTGACTTTTGATAAATTTATATTTTGGGATTATACATCGAATGACCAATGGATATGATATTAAAATGGGTTAGAAATTGTTTAAAATACAATAATTGTTTTGATTTGTGCCTATCTATTGTTCCTTTATTTTAATATATCATAAAGTTAATATTTTATTTATTTAAAATTGATAAAAAAAATTGAATACATTTAATAGAATAATTTTAATTAATAATCTATTTCTTATTTCTAAATTAAATTAATATATTTTTATTTATTTACGGAATAAATGAAATAAATTATTTTTTCTTTAAATTTGTATCCTTAATATAATATTTAATAAACAATACATACATTTTTTTTAAAGGATTTAATGGTGATGCACTGACAGTGTAAAAAAGTTTTACACTGTCATCCAATAAAAATATAACATTCTGCCACGTTATTTAATTAATTTAATTTTCAGTATGACTTGGTGGGATACATGATCGTCATTGGTTGACGGTGTAAAATCTTTTTACACTGTCTGTGCATCACCCCTTTTCTCATTTTTAAATTTCTAGTAACCACTAAAATTATATAGAATATATTTAAAATTTAAGTGTGATTTAAAATTTTCTTTTATTTTTAAATTATATAGAATAAATTAAAAATTTTAGCACATTGAATTGAATAATTTTAATTATTGATCTATTTCTTAGGTCAAAAGCAAAAGCTAATAGTATTACAAATTATAAAATATATTTTAGTAGTCAAAACTCAAACTTTAATTTTTTTTGTATATTTATTAATAATTAAGTAACACTAATTTTATTTAATAAAATTCTTAGATGGACGAATGTTGAACTTTGTTTATTGAGATTAAATGGACGAACTCTTAATACTTAACAAATATTTTATATTAATAAAAAATTAAGAAATACAATTTAAATATAATTAAATGTATTTAAAATATATGTAATATCAAAAGAAACTTTTTTTCTCAAACTATACATATATATGAAAAATATTAAAGTCCTAATTCTTCAATAATAATTTTAGAATTATCAAATGTATTGTTTTCGTGTGTTTATATTAGGGGTGACAAAATAGATGGATTGGATGGATATAGATTGGATTGTTAATGGATGGATTAAAACAATTCATTAATTCATTAACAATCCACTAAAATTGTCTTAAAATTATTCAATCCAATCCATCAATTAAGAATAAAATTCATCCAATCCATCAATTAACATATTTTTAATGGATGGATATCCATCCATCCATCGATATTTTAATTTAAAAAAAATTATTTTTTTCAGAAAAAAATTGTTTTTTTTTAAAAATCGTTTTTTTTTATGGAAAAAGTCGGGTTTTTTTTTGGGAAAAAAATCATTTTTTTAAAAAAAAAACGTTTTTTTCGGAATGAAATCGTTTTTTTTTCGGAAAAAAAAATCGGTTTTTTTTCGGGAAAAAAGTCGGTTTTTTTAAAAAAAAAAACCGATTTTTTATTTCGGAAAAAAAATCATTTTTTTTTCGGAAAAAAAATTCAATTTTTTTCGAAAAATAAAATCGGTTTTTTTTTTCCGAAAAAAATCTGTTTTTTTTGGAAAAAAATCTATTATTTTCTTAAGAAAATTCATTTTTAATTATTTAAAAAAAAAAAAATTTAACGGAAATAAAAATAATTCATTGGATCCTTAAAATATGTTGGATGGATTGAACCAATTCATGCATATAAAGGGATGAATTTAATCCAATCTATTAACTTATTTTTTATATGGTGGATGGATTGGATGAATTTTTTTATGGATGACTTGGATGGATTTTGCCTTAATGAATTCAATTGTCACTCCTAGTTTATATCCATAAGATCGACATAGCGATAAAAACTTGATCATTGTTATTGAAATTGTTCTGGACAGGGCAAGCGCTGTGCCCCCACAGGGGCAAGGCCCAACCCAATCCAGCCATTGGACATGCCCAATAGCCAGAAACTAGCCGTTGGGCAGAAACTAGTCGTTGGACACGTCCCCTTCACGCGCAAAGTAGTTCACGTGACCAACTACCTCCCCGGATATCACGGAAACGGTTAGTCCAAGTCAAAAGGCCACGCGCCTTGCCCTCAATTTAGCAGTCCCTCATTGGTAGACCAGGCGCTTTGCTCGCTAGAAATCCACCTATAAATATCCCCTCGCTTGAGAGGGGCAGGTATCAAATATCCAACGCTTGACATCTCTTACTTGCTTTCTCTCTTTTTGACCAAACACTTACTTTGGCATCGGAGTACCTTGCAGGTACCTCCACCCATTTTTCCTCTGCTACAAGCATCATCACCTGTCCTACGTGAAGGCCACGACGATCCAGTCTGATCACCTCAGATCAGTGGCGTCGTCTGTGGGAAACCAGCTTCCCCGTCTTTTGATTCAAAATCCTCTCTTTTTCACTTCAAAGACCAAAGCTTCATCTTCTAAAGATCATCATGGCCTCCACCAAGAATAATGCCCGCCAAGACTCTGTTGCTTCCGTCGTGACTGACAACGCCGACCACGTATCCGGCGGACACGTGCTTCAAGAAACCGACCTTTGAGACGGAAAGACTGCGTCCCCGACTCCCGAGGAAGTGAAACCTAGGGCACCAGCTGTCGAACGAGTTTTCGAGCCCATTCCTGTCCCGCAGAACGCTGATTCAAGCATAGCTGCCCTCATCGCCTCTCTCAACAGATCAAACCTTTTGATCTTCCAGCAAGGAGAGAAAATTAACGCTCTCGAACATGTCCTCCAAGAGCAGCTTGCTTCCGAAAAACAACTCAGCCCGTCTCCACGTCCTCGATCTCCCCCTCCGAAACGGAGACGCGATAAGTCCAGAAGTCCCTCCCCGGAAAGAAGACGATCAAGATCGGAGGAGCCTGCATCCGATCTCGCCCGAAGGCACCGCAGATCTCCCCCGCGAAAGTCAAGACGCTCCCCGACGTCCAAAAAACCCCATCAGCCAGATAGGCATGAGCGCCACCATACGCACAGGCATTCGCCACGACGCAGCATAAGTCATGGTCGTAGCCATTCTTTCTCTCGCTCTCCAAGCTCAAGCAGCGACGACGATGTCCACGGCCCCCTTTCACAGGAGATCATGGACAAAAGAATTCCTCGTGGGTTAGAGAAGCCCCCTACTCTAGCGACCTACAACGGGACCACCGATCCCGGCGAACACATAGAGAACATAGAAGCCATGCTCCATTACCACAACGTGACCGGGGCCATAAAATGCAGACTATTCCCGATCACGCTGAGGAAGAGGGCAATGGCTTGGTTCAAGCGGCTTCCTCGAGGGTCGATCACATCATGGAGAAACCTGAAGACTCAGTTTGCCCGACACTTTACAGCTTCCCGAAGACATCCCAAGTCAGAAACCACCTTGGAAGCTATTATACAAGGGAAGGATGAATCCTTGCGGGCATATATCGAACGGTTCAACAAAGAAGCCGTGGAGGTCCATACAACGGACCATATGAAGAAGTATCTTCTCGAAAAAGGCCTGAAACCAAAGAGTGAGTTTCGCAAAGCCGTCGGGATCGAGACTCCTCGAATGTTGACAGAACTCCTCCGGAAAGCTGAAGCGTACATACAATACGAGGAGAAGGAGACTGCCTATCACGCCCAGGACACGAGAGATCGGGACAACACCCGGGCACCAAAAAAAGAAGAGTCGGAGACGTCCCGGCAAGGAAAAGAAAGGCGACGAGATGATCGTCCTCGAGAAGGTAAAGGGCATGTCGGCCGTTTCAAGGAATATACCCTGCTTACGGCTCCCCGTGAATGCATTATCTCCGAATGCGTCAATACAGAATTCAAGCAGGGGGCGTCAGGTTCCCCAAACCAACAGCGTCCAAAGGCAACTTCGACAAGAGCAAGTATTGTCGCTTCCACCGCAGCCACGGCCACACAACCGAGGACTGTGTGCACCTTAAAGACGCAATAGAAATCCTCATCAAGGAGGGTCACCTGAAACAATACGTGAAGAAAGGTGAGTCCTCCCGACGAGAGGCATCAGATTCAAAGAAGGAGACGGAATCGTCTCAACCCAGTCCTCCCCCGCAGGTCGCCATGTCCATTACGCGACCAGAGGACTTCGTCATTCCAGATTACCTCGAAGAGCCTTCCCGGATATCCGCCCATAACACGTGGGAAGCTTTCCCTATAGCCATGGTTATCTCATGCGGGGGGTACAATGAGCTGACAGTAGGATCTGTCAAAAGGAAGTTCGAGCAGCTTATAGATTGCAGTCCTGACTGGTTGTCCACGCTCGAGAAAATCAAGGGACGCTCCCAACCGATCACGTTCTATCGTGAGGAGCTGCCCGCCACATTCCTTTACTCATCAGGGCCAGACTAGCAAACACCGATGTCCGAAGGATCCTAGTCGACCAGGGCAGTTCGGTGGACATTATGTACACAGGCCTGTTCCGCGCCCTAAAGCTGGACCAGAAGAACCTCTCGCCGTATGTGGGATCCGATCTGCATGGGTTCAACGGAGCCACGACCAGGCCTTAGGGATACGTGGAGTTGCCAGTCACATTCGGGGAGGAGGAAGCATCCAAGTCGATCAAGACGCAGTTTTTGGTGATCCACTGCCCGTCGCTGTATCAATGTATATTGGGCAGGCCAGCACTCGCAGAACTAATCGCTCTTCCTTCAACCATCCACCTCAAGCTAAAGTATTATACTGAGAAAGGTCACGTCGCAACTTTACATGGGGACATAGAAGCTGCACGCAGATGCTTCGAGGCAGCGACCAGGGGACAGAACCAGATCGGAGCAGCACCAAAAGCAGCCAAACGACCAAGGGAGGAAGATCGTCCAACCGAAGATGACCAACCAGACAAGAAGCCTACACTTCCCGTGCACATCATCGACCTTGACAGCTGAATTTCAGAGGACTACAAGGAAGATAATGGTGAGGTCGCGCCAACAGGGACGACCAACTCCCCCACTTCAACTCTCATGCGGCCAGTCCCAGACGGGGAATTCAAAGTCGTCACCTTCAGCAATAACCCCAGCAGAGGAGTGAAGATGGACGCAGGATTGCCCGACGAAGTTAAGCTGCAATTGAAGAAATTCCTGGACGACAACGCTGACCTATTTACCTGGAGCGCAGCAGATATTCTCGGATTAGACCCGGAGACCGCGTGCCACCGTTTGACCATTGATCTAGCTGCTCGCGTCGTCGCACAACGGAGAAGGAAGAAGTCCGATGAGAAGGCACAGGCTGCCGAAAAACTTGTACAAGACCTCTTAGAGGCGAAATTCATATCGGAGGCCAGGTATACAACGTGGCTGTCCAACATTGTACTCGTGAAAAAACATAGTGGAAAATGGCGCATGTGCATTGACTACACCGATCTCAACCGGGCATGCCCGAAAGATGCTTACCCCTTACCGAGCATAGATAAACTTGTAGATAACTCTGCCGGTTTCAAACTCTTGTCCTTCATGGACGCCTATTCGGGATACAATCAAATCCCTATGGCCGAATAGGACAAGAGGTATACCGCATTCATGACCTCCTCGGGGAACTATTACTACAACGTAATGCCCTTCGGTCTAAAATACGCTGGGGCCACGTACCAGCTATCGCTCCCAGGATTTACATCCAGGTACAAACGCGAAAGTGGCGCAGAAAACAAAGTCGTCGGCCGTGTAAATTTATCCCAAGAGAGGGAAAGGGAACACCACATAAACCTGAGGAAGAGGGAAAGGAATGGTCATCGCAACCATAGCCTGGGTTCGGGAGTCGGTTACGCGAGGGGAAGGTACTAGCACCCCACGCGTCCATCGTACTCGATGGGATCCACGCTTGTTGTCTATTCTAAGGGTGAGTTATCCTAACATCTATGGTTGTACTAAAACGGGGGAGGGGAAAACAAAGACAGACTCGGTAGGACGTCGACGTCCTAGGCCTACGTACCCCCTTTGTGCAATGGGGAATTCAGAGTTAACGTAGTTCGGACCAAGTTCTTTTTGTGTTTTTTATGAGCGAGGTTAAGTTCGCGTCCGACAGTTAGGGTCGATGCCTGTTTGCGACTCAGACGGAAAGTAACGTGCCCTTTTTTAAAATAGCCTTTAATTTGACGATCCCGAAGGACAAAAAGGTTTGAAGTTTGTTTGTATTTTTTTGGACAGAAATAACTTGAGTTAGTTTATAACTCAACTTGAACCAAAGTCTATGACACGAGAACGAATGTGTCGCATGGTCGTCCCCAATGGGATGTATGCTCAACACTCTAGAAGAGAGAAGGAGGACCCCTCAATCTTCATTTCCTATGTTTAAGGCTTGTGTGCAAGGCAAGTTAACCTTATTAAGTATCTTAGAAGTGTTTTGAGATGAGAAGAGGGACTCAAAAGAAAAGAAAAGACTACGGGGAAAAATCTATCCTATTGTTATCATGCAAAGATGGCCCTAAGGGGAGGTTTGACAACAACCTAAGCCTAAAGAAAGGAAAAGATGGGAGAAATAAAGAATGAGAGTGCACATGGATACTTATCCACACCCTTAAATAACTTACCTCAGCCCCTGCATAAAAGGTTAGTACAAACAGAAATAAGTGACGATAAGACAAATGAAACCCAAGCAAATCACAAACCAGGGAGAAATGGTTATAAACCAAATGAAACTCAACCAAGACAGAATGTGGATGACCTAAACATGAATTAGGAAGTCAAAGAAGCACCCAAATGATGGCACAAGTGCCTTTTCAAACAAGTAATCAGACATGGTCAAAGATGTGCATACAAGAAGACTTCCAGCAAATAGCAATCAAACAATTAGCAAAATATCTTATAAAATTTCCAAATTAATTATCAAGATAGCTCAACCAGAAACAAACAACATGTCAAAAACTCATGCCAAAATTCCCCAGATAGGTCACTCAAACAATTATGCAAAGTTCAGACAAGAAATACGATTCAATATGCAAAAGAAAAGGACTAAAATGCAATATGAAATGATTTTAAAAATATGAGAAATTTTTTTTAATGAACTTCAATATGTTGATGAAGCAATGCAAAAAGAATGGACTCAAAAGGTTTTATGGATGATGAGAAATGAAATAAACAAGTCATGGTATGCATAATATGAATAATTCAAAAAAGAAATTATTAAAATAATTAATTCAGATGCCAAAAATAAAATAAAATAATAAAATAAAATTTGGGAAAATTTTATAAAACTATAAATATGATTCATGAATTTTTTTGGGAATTTTTAATGCAAGAAACTATTTTTAAAAAAATTAAAATGAAATGCAATAATTAATTAAAATAAAAAACAAGGAAATATGCAAGGGGGTGAGTTTAGCAACAAAAATACGTTAGAAATGAATCATGGGCTGAAAGGTGGGGGTGCGAACAGGAAGCCCAATCCAAAATTCCATCAGAAAAATAAAAAAAATAAAAAAGGGGAACACGTGCACAGCAGTCCACCACGTTGACTCCATACTTACCTTTAGATCAATCTGACGCGTGACATTCAGTCAAATAAATAAAAAGTAATAATGATTAACAGCTCAGATCACAAGCACACCATAACAATGATGCACGTTCACCCACGTAAGTACTCAGAAAATAAATAAAATAAAAATGGCACGTGGTAAGGCACATGGTATCATTAATGTGCTGGCATTATTATAGCCATCAGATGGATCCAGCGTCCCAGATTAGATCATTAAATCAAACAATAACATAAACAAATGGCTCAGATGAGAGACGCATGGTAATAATCGTGGGAGGGCACACATACAAACCAAAAATAAAAACAAAAAATTAAAATGCGTGGCAACGTGAGGGCCACACGATGAAAGCCATCAACGGCTGGGAGATCATCTTCTTCCTCCAAACCCTAACCTCACCGGAACCCTTACCAGTCGCCGGAGCTAGGGCTCCGGTCACCACTTCCGGCCACCTGCAACCAAAAGAAACCCAGAACGTGCAAAAGAATATACCTTCCTGACCAGAATTTCACCAGGATCTCAAATATGCAACTCAAAATCACAAACAACCAATACATAAGTCAAAACGAACGAAACAAGGGTGGATCCAAAACTTTGAAACTCACGATACAACCATATCATGCGTCCAAACTCAAAGCAAAACACATCAGAATCATCAGTGCACACCACAGATCATCATGCACGTTTAAAAAGAGAGTTTTAAGAGCATGCAAAATTGCACTAACCTGAGATCAAGCAGTCTGTATCCTTGCTTTTAGCTTCCAACGATGGGTGGTTTGTGCTCTATGGATTCCAAGGATGAAGACTGTGAAAGAATTTCGCCTAAAGCCTTTGTGGATTGTGAGATTCGAATCAATCAAGCTTTAGGGTTGCAAACTTTGTTCTCCTCAAAATCACCTGTCTTCTCTCATGAGTCTATGATTTTTGCTTAAATATCTAGGGTTATTCCACTGATCATCACTTGGGCCTTGTTAATTCCTCACTTAATGAGTTTTGGGTGATTTTGGAAAATTGCATTATGTGAAATACACCCTCCTCCATGCATGCACACCCAAGCATTCTATGATGGATCACTTATATTTCAATTGCTAATCACACCTGTATGGAATTTAGGCCTTGAGATGTTTTGGTTCATGAGTTTTCAATGATCTTGCAATTTTGCATAATGGAAAATAAGTGATGAATAAACCAAGGATCCACTTGATTCAAAGGCCAAAAATGATCCTTATGGATTGTTCTTTGATGTTAGAATATTCTTTGAAACAAAGGAATCAATTATAGGTCACTATGTCTCAAAATGCAAAAGTTGTGAAAATGGAACCATAAGGAAACCCTAAAAACCACCTTGCCTTCTTTTGGTCATAACTTGAGTTTCACAAATGATATGGAGACCATCTAGTACTTGTTGGAAAGGGGAGAAAAAGATCTTCAACTTTCATTTTTAAAGAAAATTCATTTGAAGCTTCCTTGATGATGAAAATTCAAGTTGAATGTTGTGTAAGAACTTGCCCAAAAAGGAAACTTTCAAATTATAGGTCATTTCCATATTTAGTAACTTTTGTACCAACCCTTGATTCTTGATAAATGGCATGAGAATTGACTCTTGAATACCATATTAGGATGTGAGGCCTTGAAAACCTTGAAGAGTACCTCAAAATTCCACAGTTGACTTCCCATTTCATTGTTGACTTTTCCCCAATTCTCCTGATTCCCAATCCATTGGCCAATTGAACTTCTCATGAACCAAACTGATGGACAATCTTCCACTCCTAGATACTTAGGGACCCAAGTAATACCATGGAATCAAGTCTTGCCCAAAAAATAAGAAATAAACTGACTTTATAGCAAACCCTAATCTTGGTACCCTCAGTCTAGGAGGAAATAACACAGTCTCTAAATCCAAATTCCTCTGAATATGATGTGTATCCTCTCCAACAAAGATAAGATATGCCATTTGGTGATGATAAAAACCCAAGAAGCTTGCCCATTGGAGCAATAAACCCAAGAATCTCAAAACCCTAATTTCTGCACTGGTTAGGAGTGAGTGAACCACTTGAGATCTCTTGGACAATATAAGGACTCTTGCTTGACCCTTTGAAGAACATCTTCTCCTCTTGAACTTGCCTTAGGCACCTTGACCCCATGCTAAGAACCAATGATATGCACACATGATAATGCAAAATGGAATGAAACATAAGCCAGTTAGTACTAAAGGTAGGAGAGCAAATTTTGGGGTGCTACAGCTGCCCCTATTCAATTAACTTGGTCCTGAAGGTAGGGTAGCAACGGCTGTCAGACATTCCAGGATACACGGGGATTGAATACCGAAAGAGCCCCGGAAATTTGCTAACGGTGAGAATAATGAAATGGAGCGTGCTGAAAAATAGGGAGTTTGACCTCAACCATACCCACAAAAATAAGACGAATATGACCTCAATCGTGCCCGCAAAGGAAGACTGACCTGAATCACTCTATCCACAAAGAAAATACGAATACGACCTCAATCGCACCCACAAAACGAATACAACCTCAATTGTACCCGCAAAGGAAGATTGACCTCAATCACTCTACCCTCAAAGAAAACATGAATACGACCTCAATCGCACCCATCAAACGAATACAACCTCAATTGCACCCGCAAAGGAAGACTGGCCTCAATCACTCTACCCACAAAGAAAACATGAATACGACCTCAATCGCACCCACCAAACGAATACAACCTCAATTGCACCCACAAAGGAAGACTGACCTCAATCACTCTACCCACAAAGAAAACATGAATACGACCTCAATCACACCCACCAAACGAATACAACCTCAATTGTACCCACAAAGGAAGACTGACCTCAATCACTCTACCCGCGAAGAAAATACGAATACGACCTCAATCGCACCCACAAAACGAATACAACCTCAATTGTACCCGCAAAGGAAGACTGACCTCAATCACTCTACCCGCGAAGAAAATACGAATACGACCTCAATCGCACCCACAAAACGAATACAACCTCAATTGTATCCGCAAAGGATAACCAAAATAAAGTGGACTTCGTCGGGAATAACGTGAAACAAAACTTCTGGTTTATACCACCCCTACTGAGAAAGGGAAACTGGTAAACAAAATACGTCAAGCAAGAACTGACTACCAGGCGAGAACTGGATTTCACAAAAGAGAAAGGCTAAACAAAGGCAAACTTTTGATGGACTCACGATCCACAGTTACGATGACTCCGCTGGGGGAAGGAGAAGTCTAAATAAAAGACTCTGCCGGGGAGCACAAATATGAGGAACGCATCCCTCCAAAATCTCCTGAGTTATGCCATCTCTGCTGGGAAAGAGAATTGGCAAGGAAAGCATCAAACCTGGCTTATGCTTCGAATGCAAATGTTTGAATTTTGCCGTAATGCTCTACACGAAGTGGAAATGCTACGCGTCTGAGGATGCCATGCAAATGCTTATGATATGCAAAAGGGGTCCCTCCAGCAAAATAAATGCTGGAGAGAAAAGACCGATTCAGCTGGGGATGACAAAAATAAATTGTCCTCTGAATCCAAGAACTCTGCTGAGAAGGATCACGCTGACCGACCCTTTGGATCAACAACTTCTACTGGGGATGAAATCCCAAAAGAACATCCACACTACTGGGGATTACACCTGTTCTTTACTGAAGGTGACGTCGAACCTGAGATTCCTCCTCTGCTGGGGGAGTTGAGAATGAATACCAATAATGGAACCAGAAGCCTGTTACTGAGGATTGCTAATAACAGATGGGCTTAGGACCTGCTGGGGGATGCCAGCCTATAATACCATCCTGCTTGGGGATACTGCTGAACCTAGCCTACTAATGGGGAGAATGCCTTTACTCTCACCTTGCTGGGGATTAGAACATAACGTTGTCGGTGAAAGTACACTTCCTGACTGGCTGGGGAAAGTGAACACCTGATTCTGTGGGGAGATAACGTCTTGATCCGAAGAAAATATTTCCCAAGTCTCCTGCTAGGGAAGGTCTGTTCTGTTGAGGAAAGGTGCAATCTCAATGCTGGGGAGAGCAAACCTACTGGGGAAGTACGATCCTGTTGCCACTCAACCTGACCTGTCTCTATATTCATAAACAACCCTTTGAACTCTCCACTTGCCCCAGACCACCGGGTCTAATGGAAGAGATCATCTCAAGAGGATTTTACAGAAGACCGGGCGTTCGCACTACCCCAGGGTCTTTAAACTCTCAGAGAGATTTATCCGATCTCGACATAACTGCACCAGACTTCATAATCCATGAAGTACATCACCTCGAAAGGATTTGTAATGACTCGAAAATACTTTGTCCCAGTATTCTGAACTTTGAAGAGGTGTTTTCAATTAACCATTTTCAAGAGTAGACAATTTATCACGCTCTAGAGGAGGCCTGCCCTAAGTCTTGAAGGAACTTTTTTTTCCTTGACTGATCTTGCAGAGATTTGTCAAATCGACCTGATTGCCCCTATTCGGCTGCTTTAGGGAGAGTTTTCAACGTGACTGCTCCAGATTAGCTGCATCTTTAACATGACTTACTGGGGAGAGCCCACTCTACACTGAGTCTCTTGGCGGCATGCCCCTTGATATGATTGTCCTTCATAATTTTCAAGCATCCCAACTTGGCAGGATCAAGCTTCTTGACTGACATTCACTGTGTAAGCTGCATTGATGCTTGGGCACATGTATGCAAGCAGAACAAGTTATTTATGAGAATGATAATTCTAATGCAACAAATATGTTAACCTTGAAGTTTTTGTTGGAAATGCGTCGCCAAGCTTTGTGAACGAATCACTAGCCGGGATGCGACCTTGATTTTTGAATGGCAAAACAATGCGCACCAACCAATCTTATTAGCACAACTCATAGGAGTCAAGAACGATATCCCGTTGAAGTATGCTTTCGGAATAAACCCTGTTTCAATTAGGACTTTTAAGGGTTGTAACGTGGTCTGGTTCACGGTTTTAGAAAAAGGATTTATGGCTCAAAATTTATCGGTGCCCACCCACTCTTCGTGATGTTCTCCAGTCCTACGTTCAGTTAATCTGGCCCTAAACGCTCATCTCTCAAAAGGTTTATGATCTTTAAGGAACCTATGCCACTAATGGTTTGGCACCTAAGGGAGTTTTGGAACGACAGTCACCCCTTTTTATCTTTTGTGTCTGTAATCACACAAATTTGTTCTTATCGAGGATTTTTGTAATGTTTTTCGCTTCTTCTTTCTTTTGCTTTTTTTTTTATCCCTAATTTTTGCCTGGACTGACTCTTTTGAGTTTTTAGATTTTTAAGTCCAGCGGGATACCCTAACTCTTGCCTAAGTCACTTGTTTTCAAGTTTCGACTTAGCGGGTTTTTCCTTTTTTTATTCCCCTTTTTGAACAGAGCGTGTGACACTGGTTGTCTTACTTGCTTGAAAGGCTTGTGACTGCCTCACTCCTTGATTGTCGATGGATAACCATTGTGGTTTCACATCTCTTAACCTCTTGACGGTGGGATAGAAGGTAATGGTTCCTCGGATGCACACTCTCCTTGGAATTTGAATGCTCGGTCAAACTAACTGACGCCTACCCTGCCCCTGGGTTAAGTATGAGGGTTTTTTCACACGAAAGAAGCTCCTACTTCAAGGCTCAAAGGGGTTAACGAGGGTCTATCTCCTTATCTCTCCAGTATTTGTGAATTGGAAACAATGCCTGTACATCCTTAACAGGGTTTTATCCAAAAGCGTACCATTAGAAATCCGCGCTCTTATTTCGTCATCCTCCCTCGAGAGTTCTGGACAAGAAAATTGGTATTGCAGTGCATATAAACATTTAAGAGTGAACACGAATGGATTACTTCAAGGAAAACATGCTCATTGTATTATGATCGTCATTAAAAACAAACAAGTTTCTACATGCATATAATGCTTTAACAAGAAATGAAAAACTACAAACGAAAATGCAGTAAAGAAACTGAAGATCGCCATCGTTGAGGAGACTCGGCTCAGTCTGGACTTATTATTTCTGATGACGCTCTTACAATCTGATGCTTACTCTGACAACGAAGCTTCAATCCAAAGGGGTACCATCTGGCGTGATGACCTTCGAGTCGATCAAGTCTTGCACCTTGTGCTGGAATACATTACACTTATCAATGGTATGCCCAAACGTTCCCGAGTGGAACTCGCATCTAGCAGTCATGTCATAATCCGGAGGAATAGGGTACGGTACCAGCGTGGTACTCCTCGTTTGAATCAGAGAGTTCTTGAGTAGACGAGCCAACAACTGGCTATAAGGGATAGAAATAGGATCAAATACCCTCTTGGGCCTTCTTGGTCCAAATTGCCTCTGCTGCTGATGATTTGGCGGCTGCTGCTGATTTGGGCGCCCCACCTGCGCTTGCACTTTCCTTTCCACATTTGGCTGAGGCACAAACAAAGGTTGCTGACGTAGAGCTTCTGCAGCAAAAGGTTGTGGAGAAAGTCCATGACATGAGGTGGATCCTGCAAAGAGGGGAGGAGTCTCCACTTCTTTTGCAACAATTGGGGTAAAATCACCTTGTATACTCATGCCGCCCGACGTGAATTCAATTGCCCCTGCATCAATAAAATCCTGGACTTGGTGCTGAAAGGCCCTACATTTCTCCACAGTATGCCCTGGTGCCCCAGAATGGAAATCACAATGGACTCTTGCATTATAGCCTGGTGGGGGATTACCAGTGAGAGGAGCCAAAGTCCTTTTCTGTACCAGTTGCAACTGAAGGAGATGCTGCAATAGTTGAGAATATGGCATAGGGAGTGGATGAAAAACTCTTTCAGGCTGCTTCGGTCTATGTGCACACTTTTTATTCTTAGGCTTATCTTGGGAGACACGACCTGGCTGCTGTTGGGAAAGCTCTGGAACCTCAATTTGTGGAAGAGATTCACGAGGCAATCCGTGATCTAGATCAAATCCCAAAGAGATGGGAGGAGTAAGGACCTCTGTCGCGGAAGCGAGCACATGACTGTTTTCCTTCTTTAACACTGCTTTCAAAATATCCATGACCAAACCCATCTGAGTCTTCATCTGATTGAACTCCTCCCTCAGCATCTTCTGGTCTTGCATGAGAGTTTGCATATTCCCCATAAACTGCCCCATCTGGCCTCGCATTTCCCTCAACTCAGCTTGAATTTGCTCCATGATCAACTCTTGAATGGCCTGAGGAGTTAAGTCTGCAATTCTGTAGAAAGCCAGGTCAGAATAAGAATAACCAGCCTTGAACACCTGTTATGCACAATGATTATGCAAAATGATTATGAATATGCAAATGCAAATGAACATGTTTGAATATTCGCAGGGCGATCCACCCCTTGATTCCAATTTAACAACAAGATAGAACGGAACTTCTGCTCATATATTAAGAAAACCAGAGGAAAACCAAATGTCGACAATCACAAATCCAAGATAACAAGTCTGAACACAATAATCATAGATCCCAACCAACAAGCCTGGCGGTGGTCCAAATAATGAAAGAAAATAGAAAACTACGGCATGTCATCAAAGTCCACAAGTGTCAATCCCCCCATCCATTATGCTTTTTGCTCCAGTCTTGAATTTCTTTGAACATCTTTTTAGTGTCGGGATGCTTCGGTCTCTGAATTAGCTCTTGAATGAGAATGTCTCTCCTATGCATGATCCCCTCAAAGTATCGGCAATGTAACTCCCAAGCGTCTTCTCCAGAAACACCATCCATGCTAGGACCCTCATTTCTAGGTCTCTTCACTTCAGCTTGGATCTTCAGTTCCTCTATGGAGGCTATGGCTTCATTGAGTCGACCCTCGACTGCTTGTCTCTGGAATACCCCTGATAGGATCTCAACGTCTTTCTTCTTGAGCTTCAACTTCAATTGATCAATCTGAGCTAGATAATCGTCTTCCTTTCGCTTATTCTCAGCCATTGCAGTGTCTCGGTGAGCATTGAACCTGTGAATTTTTAACAAAGCCTTGTCCAATTCTTCCTTCTTAGACTCGAGAACCTTACTGATACCGTCTAGAGCTTGCTTCATCTTTTGTCTGGATGTGACCTTGTCAGCTAGCTCCTTTTCTGCCTTAGCGAGAAGCTCTGTCTTCAACTTGGCGATATGAACAGCTTCACCCCGCTCATGTTTCAACTAATAAATCTCTCTTTGTAGCTCACTATTTTCTTCTCGCAACTTTTCCTTTTCAGCCCACAACTTGTTAAACTTCTCTATCTCAACTGTGGTAGAAGGCTCAATCAGCAAGGGGTAAGATGGTGGTTCTTTGGCGAATGGCAAAAGCTCCTCCTCTACCCTTTTCTGAATCCGATCTTCATACGCGGGAAATGTTCTGTTGTTGCTCTTCCCAAAAGAAATCTTCCCCTTCTTATGACGATCTCCCCAAGTATTTGCAGCTTCTTTTAACAATTCTGGATTGGTTTCCCCACTCAGATATAAAGATTCTTGGACCTCCTCGTCTCTTGGTGGCTCTTTCAAGGCATACCCGAATTGCCTAATAGCAAGAATAGGGTTGTAGTTAATTCCCCCTTTCCTTCCTATTAGAGGCACATTTGGGAGACCTCCACAACTAATCATGATATCTTGGCCCAACAAGTCACGATTAACCCAAATTAGATTATTTTCTCTCAAGCCCATCAATCTTTTGGACCACTCCAAAGTTCCTTGAGTATCTACAAATGCCCCAGATTCGGGAAGACGATCAGCAAACCATTTGTAGAAGATTGGCGCACAAAAATGAAGGGGTTCTCCCCTCCTCTTCTCGTTCTTATAATGCACTGAATAATACAGATCTCTGAGCAAAGTAGGTACCGGGTTCTTCATGGTAAATATCCGGACAGCGTGCATGTCCACAAAATCCTTCATATTTGGAAACAACACTGTTCCATAGACACACATAGCCAAGATGGCGTTGAAAACTGACCAACATCTAGCCTTAGCATACACAGCAGCCTGTTCTATCAAAAATTTCGCATGAAAACCTTTACACCCTCCCTTACTGGCAATGTTATTTTTCAACAAAGATGGATCCAAATGCAAAGCCTCGGAAACCTTTTCCAAATCAGGAAGTTCTTCAGAAGGATAGAAAGGAGCTTCTTCTTTAATGGCAACATCCAGAATGAGAGAAAATTCCTCCAATGTCGGAGCCAAAAGATAATCAGTGAATATAAAGCAACGCAGGTGAGGGTCATAGAATTGTACCAGAGTGTGCAAAGCCCTATACTCGTATTCAGTGATGTTGCGAGCAAAATTCAGAATTCTTCCATACTCTTCTCTAAAGTCTGCCAATAACCCAGGTTCTGCCATAGACACAATCTTATGAACAGTATCCAGAAAAAGTAATGGGAACTTGTACACTATGATGTTCTTTCTCTTCTCAGTACTCATCCTTAATAGTCTTCAAAAACCAGAATCAAAGTTAGGATGCAGCCCTGCAAATGAATAAACATATTAGGATGCAAAATGATGATGCAAATGCACACATGGGATCAAGGATGCCACACAGACTGGACAACTGCTGCACTGAACCACTGTATAATCTCAAAGGTCTGCCCAAATACCCAGAATACCAGAATAACCATAGTACCACACTGATAAATCTGCTGATCAGAAAACCAGGTATGTTGAAGGTCAAGGTTACCTGCAAACCTGTAAACACCCTGCCCTCCCACATGTGGGTACTAGAAAGTCGAGGATCCTCAATATCATGGGCTCTCAGGTCGAGAAATGATGATACAGTCACCATTTTTGGTTTAGCATCATCACCAATCGAGGAGGCCTCAATTGATTCCCCTAAAAAAGAAAACATCCTATGGCAAGTCCTCAGTTTCGGCACTGATGTCGAGAAGCAATAGTATATTCATCCCTCGGGGTATAGTACTATCGCTAAACGAGGAGTGCTTCCACCGATTCTTTTCCAAAGGACACCCTATAGCAAGTTCCCAGTATTGGGTCCTCGGATCGACATGTGTAATGGGTTTGCCATTTCTGGTCTGCCATTATCACGTCTCGGGAGTAGTGCTGTTACTGAGTTCTTGGGAATGGTCGCCAGAGTCGACAGCTTTCCAGGTTACATTCAATCATCTGCACCAATGCGCAGGATAGAACATTACCGAAGAAAACCTCGTCTGGATGTGGAGTTTTCGTGTATACTACGTCTGGCCAAACGCCACACGAGTCAAACTACTTGCCACGCTAATCCTATGTGTATGCTCAAGCCTGGGTATTGGGCTTATCTCTCAGAACTCCCAACCCATCAAGCAGAAGAACAATGCAGCAGATGATAATAATATGCAATGCAGAAAATGCGATAAAAATAAAATACAACAAATAAAGCAAAACAAGAAACAAAAACACCCAAAGAGAACAAAGACAAGCAAGCGCTAGGATTGACTCGCTTAGGGATGGACCAGCATAGGTCAACCAGACGATCCCCAGCAGAGTCGCCAGCTGTCGCTCCCAGGATTTACATCCAGGTACAAACGCGAAAGTGGCGCGAAAAACAGAGTCGCCAGCCGTGTAAATTTATCCCAAGCGAGGGAAAGGGAACACCGCATAAACCTGAGGAAGAGGGAAAGGAATGGTCATCGCAACCATAGCCTGGGTTCGGGAGTCGGTTACGCGAGGGGAAGGTACTAGCACCCCACGCGTCCATCGTACTCGATGGGATCCACGCTTATTGTCTATTCTAAGGGTGAGTTATCCTAACATCTATGGTTGTACTAAAATGGGGGAGGGGAAAACAAAGACAGACTCGGTAGGACGTTGACGTCCTAGGGCTATGTACCCTCTTTGTACAATGGGGAATTCAGAGTCAACGTAGTTCGGACCAAGTTCTTTTTGTGTTTTTTATGAGCGACGTTAAGTTCGCGTCCGGCAGTTAGGGTCGATACCTGTTTGTGACTCAGACGGAAAGTAACGTGCCCTTTTTGAAAATAGCCTTTAATTTGACAATCCCGAAGGACAAAAAGGTTTGAAGTTTGTTTGTATTTTTTAGGACATAAATGACTTGAGTTAGTTTATAACTCAACTTGAACCAAAGTCTATGACACGGGAACGAATGCGTCGCATGGTCGTCCCCAATGGGACGTATGCTCAACACTCTAGAAGAGAGAAGGGGGACCCCTCAATCTTCATTTCCTATGTTTAAGGCTTGTGTGCAAGGAAAGTTGACCTTATTAAGTATCTTAGAAGTGTTTTGAGATGAGAAAAGGAACTCAAAAGAAAAGAAAAGACTACGGGGAAAAATCTATCCTAATGTTTTCATGCAAAGATGGCCCTAAGGGGAGGTTTGATAACAACCTAAGCCTAAAGAAAGGAAAATATGGGAGAAAGAAAGAATGAGAGTGTACATGGATACTTATCCACACCCTTAAATAACTTACCTCAGCCCCTGCATAAAACGTTAGTACAAACAGAAATAAGTGACGATAAGACAAATGAAACCCAAGCAAATTACAAACTAGGGAGAAATGGTTATAAACCAAATGAAACTCAACCAAGACAGAATGTGGATGACCTAAACATGAATTAGGAAGTCAAAGAAGCACCCAAATGATGGCACAAGTGCCTTTTCAAACAAGTAATCAGACATGGTCAAAGATGTGCATACAAGAAGACTTCCAGCAAATAGCAATCAAACAATTAGCAAAATATCTTATAAAATTTCCAAATTAATTATCAAGATAGCTCAACCAGAAACAAACAACATGTCAAAAACTCATGCCAAAATTCCCCAGATAGGTCACTCAAACAATTATACAAAGTTCAGACAAGAAACATGATTCAATATGCAAAAGAAAAGGACTAGAATGCAATATGAAATTATTTTAAAAATATGAGAAAAATGTTTTAATGAACTTCAATATGTTGATGAAGCAATGCAAAAAGAATGGACTCAAAAGGTTTTATGGATGATGAGAAATGAAATAAACAAGTCATGGTATGCATAATATGAATAATTCAAAAAAGAAATTTTTAAAATAATTAATTCAGACGCCAAAAATAAAATAAAATAATAAAATAAAATTTGGGAAAATTTTATAAAACTATAAATACGATTCATGAATTTTTTTGGGAATTTTTAATGCAAGAAACTATTTTTAAAAAAATTAAAATGAAATGCAATAATTAATTAAAATAAAAAACAAGGAAATATGCAAGGGGGTGAGTTTAGCAACAAAAATACGTTAGAAATGAATCATGGGCTGAAAGGTGGGGGTGCGAACAGGAAGCCCAATTCAAAAATCCATCAGAAAAATAAAAAAAATAAAAAAGGGGAACACGTGCACAGTAGTCCACCACGTTGACTCCATACTTACCTTTAGATCAATCTGACGCGTGGCATTCAGTCAAATAAATAAAAAGTAATAATGATTAACAGCTCAGATCACAAGCACACCATAACAATGATGCACGTTCACCCACGTATGTACTCAGAAAATAAATAAAATAAAAATGGCACGTGGTAAGGCACATGGTATCATTAATGTGCTGGCATTATTATGGCCATCAGATGGATCCAGCGTCCCAGATTAGATCATCAAATCAAACAATAACATAAACGAATGGCTCAGATGAGAGACGCATGGTAATAATCGTGGGAGGGCACACATACAAACCAAAAATAAAAACAAAAAATTAAAACGCGTGGCAACGTGAGGGCCACACGATGAAAGCCATCAACGACTGGGAGATCATCTTCTTCCTCCAAACCCTAACCTCATCGGAACCCTTACCAGTCGCCGGAGCTAGGGCTCCGGTCACCACTTCCGGCCACCTGCAACCAAAAGAAACCCAGAACGTGCAAAAGAATATACCTTCCTGACCAGAATTTCACCAGGATCTCAAATATGCAACTCAAAATCACAAACAACCAATACATAAGTCAAAACGAACGAAACAAGGGTGGGTCCAAAACTTTGAAACTCACGATACAACCATATCATGCGTCCAAACTCAAAGCAAAACACATCAGAATCATCAATGCACACCACAGATCATCATACACGTTTAAAAAGAGAGTTTTAAGAGCATGCAAAATTGCACTAACCTGAGATCAAGCAGTTCGTATCCCTGCTTTTAGCTTCCAACGATGGGTGGTTTGTGCTCTATGGATTCCAAGGATGAAGACTGTGAAAGAATTTCGCCTAAAACCTTTGTGGATTGTGAGATTCGAATCAATCAAGCTTTAGGGTTGCAAACTTTGTTCTCCTCAAAATCACCTGTCTTCTATCACGAGTCTATGATTTTTGCTTAAATATCTAGGGTTATTCCACTGATCATCACTTGGGCCTTGTTAATTCCTCACTTAATGAGTTTTGGGTGATTTTGGAAAATTGCATTATGTGAAATACACCCTCCTCCATGCATGCACACCCAAGCATTCTATGATGGATCACTTATATTTCAATTGCTAATCACACCTGTATGGAATTTGGGCCTTGAGATGTTTTGGTTCATGAGTTTTCAATGATCTTGCAATTTTGCATATTGGAAAATAAGTGATGAATAAACCAAGGATCCACTTGATTCAAAGGCCAAAAATGATCCTTATGGATTGTTCTTTGATGTTAGAATATGCCTTGAAACAAAGGAATCAATTATAGGTCACTATGTCCCAAAATGCAAAAGTTGTGAAACCATAAGGAAACCCTAAAAACCACCTTGCCTTCTTTTGGTCATAACTTGAGTTTCACAAATGATATGGAGACCATCTAGTACTTGTTGGAAAGGGGAGAAAAAGATCTTCAACTTTCATGTTTGAGGAAAATTCATTTGAAGCTTCCTTGATGATTAGAAGTCAAGTTGAATGTAGTGTAAGAACTTGCCCAAAAAGGAAACTTTCAAATTATAGGTCATTTCCATATTTAGTAACTTTTGTACCAACCCTTGATTCTTGATAAATGGCATGAGACTTGACTCTTGAATACCTCAAAATTCCACAGTTGACTTTTCCCCAATTCTCCTGATTCCCAATCCATTGGTCAATTGAACTTCTCATGAACCAAACTGATGGACAATCTTCCACTCCTAGATACTTAGGGACCCAAGTAATACCATGGAATCAAGTCTTGCCCAAAAAATCAGAAATAAACTGACTTTATAGCAAACCCTAATCTTGGTACCCTCAGTCTAGGAGGAAATAGCACAGTCTCCAAATCCAAATTCCTCTGAATATGATGTGTATCCTCTCCAACAAAGATAAGATATGCCATTTGGTGATGATAAAAACCCAAGAAGCTTGCCCATTGGAGCAATAAACCCAAGAATCTCAAAACCCTAATTTTTGCATTGGTTAGGAGAGAGTGAACCACTTGAGATCTCTTGGACAATATAAAGACTCTTGCTTGACCCTTTGAAGAACATCTTCTCCTCTTAAACTTGCCTCAGGCACCTTGACCCCATGCTAAGAACCAATGATATGCACACATGATAATGCAAAATGGAATGAAACATAAGCCAGTTAGTACTAAAGGTAGGAGAGCAAATTTTGGGGTGCTACACCAGCGCATGATGAACAAAGTCTTTCGATAACAGATCGGAGACATTCTCGAAGTATACATGGACGACATGATAGTGAAGTCCCAAGAGGAATCCGATCACACGAATCACCTGCAAAAAGTCTTCGACCAGGCCAGGGAAAGTAAAATGCGCTTTAACCCAGAAAAGTACACCTTCGGCGTACGGGCGGGGAAGTTCCTCGGATTCTATCTCACCGAAAGGGGAATTGAAGCAAACCCGGATAAATGCCGAGCATTCGCGGAGTTCCCCCCGCCCAGGTCAAAGAAGTCCATCCAATCCCTAAATGGGATGCTCGCCTCCCTTTCTCGATTCGTGGCCAAAACCGCTCAGCACGCCTTGCCCTTCTTTAAACTGCTTAGGATTGAGACCCCTTTCGAATGGATAGAAGAATGTGAGCAAGCCCTGGCCCACCTTAAGCGGGCTTTGTCCGAGCCACCTGTGCTTTCCTGACCAGAATGTGGGGAAACCTTGTACTTATACCTCTCTGTCGCCAGTGAAGCCATTAGCGATGCCCTCATTCGCGAAACAACAAACGGGCAGAAACCCATCTATTTCACCAGTAAGGCCCTACAAGGGCCAGAAGTCAGGTACGCGAAGATAGAGAAAGTCGCCCTTGCTCTTATCACCGCCGCTAGGAGGCTTAGACACTACTTCCTGACCCACACTATAACTGTTCGCACGGACCAACCCATCATACAATTGCTATGCCGACCAGATATGGCGGGCAGTATGCTTAAATGGTCCCTGGAGTTATTAGAATTTGACATTCAATACGAGGGTAGGAAGGCCCTCAAGGCACAAACACTGGCCGACTTCGTGGCAGAAATGACCCCGCTACCATCCCCATCATGTGGGGCATATAAATGGACCGTGTATGTAGATGGGGCATCCAGCCCCTCAGGGAACGGAGCAGGTATCATCCTCGAAAATGAGGAAGGAATTTTGATAGAAGTATTGTTGGTCCTGTCCTTCCTTACGTCCAACAACCAAGCCGAATACGAAGCCTTCCTCGCAGGACTACGCCTGGCCAAGGACGTGGGCGCCAAGGAAATAAAAATCTACACCGATTCCCAGCTCGTAGCGTCACAAGTACGGGGAGAGTTTCAAGCAAAGAACGATCAGCTAGCCGAATACCTGGCATTAGTGAAGGAAAGAATTGCAAAGTTCGATGCATGGGAAGTCCAGCACATCCCCCGCTAACAAAATACGCGAGCAGACATCCTGTCCAAACTAGCCAGCACTGGCAGAAAAGGCGGAAATAAGTCTGTCATACAAGAAGTACTGGCCCGGCCTAGTATTGAGAAACCATCCGAGCTGCTCGACGTCAACACCATCGGGGACACCCAGGGCTGGATGACTCTAGTATACGACTACCTCACCAAAGGGGAGCTGCCCGAGGACAATAAAGAAGCTAGCATAACTAAACGACGAGCTTGTCCGTATGTGCTGGTTGAAGGCAAACTATACCGAAGAGGATTCTCCATCCCCCTCTTGAAATGTGTCGAGGAGAGTAAGGTCCCCGAGATTTTATAAGAAATCCATGAGGGCATCAACGCACAACACTTAGGGGGAAGATCCCTGGCACGAAAAGCCTTGCGAGCGGGATATTACTGGCCAACCATGCAGCACGATGCCAAAAAACACGTCCAAAAGTGCGACCAATGTTAGCGACACGGGGACATGCACTTGGCACCCCCAAATGAGTTGAATACTTTGTCCTCGCCATGGCCCTTCGCCTGGTGGGGAATGGATATACTCAGCCCCTTTACAATGGGGTCCTATCAAAACAAATTTCTAATCGTGGCCGTCGACTACTTTACGAAGTGGATCGAAGCCGAAGCCCTCGCCAAGACCACAACCTTCAACATACTTCGTTTCTACAAAAGAAACGTCCTCGCACAGTTTGCGGTGCCCCAGGTCCTCGTAACCGACAACGGAACCCAGTTCACGGACCGAAAGTTCCAAGACTTCGTCGCCAAACTAGGCACGAAGCAGCACTTTACATCCGTCGAGCACCCCCAGACCAACGGGCAAGCAGAAGAGGCGAACAGGGTGATCCTGCGTGGTCTGAAGCGAAGGCTGGGCGAATCCAAGAAGATATGGGTCGAGGAGCTACATAGCGTGCTCTGGGCTTACAGGACAACACCGCAGTCCACCACCGGGGAAACCCCCTTCCGACTAGCCTACGGAACCGAGGCGGTAATACCGGTAGAAATTAGAGAGCCCTCCATACGAACAGAAGCTCCCCTCGACGAGGAGATGAATGACGAAGCCTTAAGAGAATAACTCGATTTGGTCGAAGAAATACAGTCAGGAGCAGCTCTCCGCGAGGCCTCGTTGAAACAACAAATAACCTTGTGCCACGACGCTAAGGTCATAAAGCGTGACTTCCCCGTTGGTAGCCTGGTCCTGCGTAGAAACCAGAAAGATTCGCGCGAGGGGAAGCTGGCCGCAAACTGGGAAGGTCCCTACAGGGTCAAGTCCAAAACAGGCACTAAAGCCTACTACTTAGAAACTCTGGATGGAGAACCATTTGCTCGACCATGGAATGCTGAAAAGCTCAAACAATACTACAGTTAAGCCCAACCACAGAGTCGGACTAACTGCCGGCGAGATCTCCCCAATCGGGGAGACGACACGGCCACAAAACCATGCCCTGGTGAAGCATGACCTTCTTTTACAACGTCGACCAGTCTCTGCTCATGGCACGAGCAGACCCTGCGTCCAACGGGGACACCTCGATCGAGATCCGTCGTTGCCTCACCAATAAGGCAGGACACCCAGCTTGCGATGGGAACGGTCCAAGCCTATGGGATTAGTACTTCAACCGAGGTCCTAGACTCATCACCGGCAAAACTACTTTGCCCTCCCCAACAAGTTTCAAACTGTCGGGCATAATAAAAACAAGTCGAGCAAACATCCATTCAAACAAGCATACATAAATAAATGCGATAAGAATTTACAACAAAAAGTTAATAACGTTGGCTACAAGGCCAGAATAGGTTAAGCATACACGAAGGGCTGTGCCCGGTATTCATTACATCAAAAAGGGCACGCAGGCCCACAAAATACTAAGTACATCCAAAAATAATATAAAACATATCCTGGTCGAACTAGACGATCTCACTGACACCTTCCGAGGGGACCACCTCGCCATTGACGACCACATTGAGTAAACCCATTCCCTCAGTCGCCAGCTAGACGTCAGAATTGAGGGCCTTCACCTGCTCCAAAGCAGCATTAAAGCCGAACTCGGCTGCCCCTAGATTTTCCTCCCCAAGGACACAGATCCTCTCGATCAGGTCCTTCCTCGTCAGCAAAGCTTTCTCATCTTCACCCGCCACCGACGAACTTTCCAGCTCTGTAATCCTCGCCTTCAAGTGGGCATTCTCGTCGTTGACATTCTTTACCTCCTTCTTCATTTGGGTTACTTCCTTCTGGAGCAGTATCTTGGCCTCCTGGTGACCTTGCAGCTTCTTCAGCTTATTATAGATGTTGACATTCTCACACTCCAATGCATTGATCCTGGACTTCACCTCCTTAAGATCGGAGCGACGAACTTCTTCTGCATCTCCTAGAGCCAACGCCGCTTCCAATATCCAGATCAGTCCGGCAGCGTCTAAGAAGAGAAGCTTCCTCCTCACTTGGGGATCAGCAGACAGAATCATCGAGACGTCCAGATCTGGGACGAAGACAGAGCTCCCCTCGTCAAACATCTACCCCTATTAATAACATGCGGGCAGCACGAACTTCCCTCCAGGAGAGCTACCCGAGCAGCCCGCAGGAGAGGCTCTAATATCATCCCGTTTCTTCTTATGGGAAGAGTCAGGAGTCAGCGGTACAGAGGCCATCCCCGGGGTAGGACCAGCGCCAGACACAAACTTTTCTATCGTCACTTGCTGCTTGGCCGCTCCAGCCTTGGGCACCGAAGGCAACTTTTTCTGGACCTTGGCTGCCTGCGACCTCATTAAGCACTCCCTCATATCATCCATTCTCTCTGTAAACACAAAAGACAAAAGTTAGCAGACAGAAAATGCTTAAAACGTGCGGACACGAGAGCAAGGTATACCAAGAAGCTGGAAGGCCACGTCTTCGTTTTCACACTCGAGGAGGGCCTTAACATTAATATAACGACCCGCTTTGAGGGGCACCCCATCATCCCCGACCAGCTCTCTACCATCTCTGTCCACCACGAAGGCCGGCGTAAATCTCTCCACATAAGCATGGAGCGCATGATAGGCCTCCATGTCGGCCTCACAGAGTTGATCGTGCTTCACCAGGAACTGGTCGGTCCTGTGTCTGAAGTGGGCAAACACCCATTCCAAAGGGAACTTAGACACTAGTTTTTTAACCTTCCGACCATCGACGTTCACCGTTTCAATCGTCGAGATAGATCTCTTGGCCGCCTCAGAAACAGGCTTCACAACCAGGAATCTATCCTTAAAATGACGAACAGACTCAGAGTACGGCCAGAAGAGCCTGCTCTGCTATTTGAAAGACACCTAGCTTTGCTTCGTGCCCGTTGTGCTTCGCTGTAGCTGGAAGATACTGAAGAAGAGGTCCACCGTCGCCCCGAAACGGAGAAAGCGACACACCAGCTCGAAGGCACGTATGAAGGCCAGCGCGTTCGGATGAAGCTGGGCCGGGCACAATTCCAAGTAATGAAAAAGGGCCTCCTGGAAGTCGGTGAAAGGCAACCAAAACCTAGCCTCCACGAAGGCAAACGCATACATGGGGAACCGCATCCCCGGGTAAATCGAACATATCCTATCATTTTCGGTGGGACGGATGGCCCTCTATTGTATGGACACATCCTCGGCCCGATCTTCCAAATAGGGGAACTCCTGAACCTCCTCCTCAGTAAACGTCGACTTGGTCGACAGTGGCTCGTACGCGATCCATTGAAGGTCCCCCTCGCAACCTGAATGTTAGCATACTCAACGGCCTGCTTTGCCTCCTCTCCCACGAACTGGGCGTCGGGTACGACTTTGTCACAAGGACCAGCCATGTTCACCTGAAAAGCAGAGGAAGAAAAAGTGAATTCGACAACTAAGTTCAAATCCAACCTTCCACCACTAGTCAAGTGAAAGGGCGAGGAAGAAGTCGAGGACAACCCCGAGCCCATTTTGACCACGACCTAGTACGACGACGGCATTGCCCCCGCGAAGGGGACGAGTCTCCCGACTTAACTACGTTGCTTCGAGCTCAAAATTGGGCAAGCTCATAGCGAAAAGCCAGAGGTTTGGGTCGAACAGGCCTAGTGCCCGACTACAAACCTAAAACTAATCCTAACCAAAACCTAGGAGAATCTACACTACATTCGTTCCATGTTCATCACGCTCTTCATGAAAATCATAGAAACTCATGTGTTCATCAAAGAACACATGAATCTTCAACCGGAAAACTCATAAGTCACCAGAAAATTCATGAAGAACACCCAGAAAGTGAAGAACATTTAAAGAAGATGCAGAAAAGAGGAACTTACTTAAATACGAGGAGTTGGAGATGAAGGTGTGAACGGAGACGATGAAGACCTACGGCGGCTCCGGCGAGAGGACAAATTGTAGAACAAAAGAGAAGAGAGAAGGAATTTGTGAGAAATGGACAAACGAATCCCTCCTCCCTCCTTTTATAAGTAGTTGCTCGTGGGGAATCGCAAAGACCATCATTGCCTAGGCGGCTCTAGGTCTGACAGAGGGGCTGCATGTTCAACACGTGTCAAAAAGTTCCTGCGTTTGTCATTCCCAAGCATGAACGTTACATGCACCAGACCTTTTACTATCCCGCGAACACATCTCCTCAACGACAAGCACACCAAGGGTCCCCGACACAAAAACGCCAATACAACAGGCACTCGCACAAGAGCGTGCCCGACAAAAAATACCACATCTCTCAATATGTCGTTCGGGCAACCACACATCGTCGGGAGGATCAAGGACTTTACACGACTACCTTAAGCCCTCACTCTCCGCTAGAACAAGGACTTGGGGGGATCCTGTTCTGGACTGGACAAGCGCTGTGCCCCCACAGGGGCAAGGCCCAACCCTATCCAGCCATTGGACAGGCCCAATAGCCAGAAACTAGCCGTTGGGTAGAAACTAGCCGTTGGGCAGAAACTAGCCATTGGACACGTCCCCTCCACGCGCAAAGTAGTTCACGTGACCAACTACCACCCCGGATATCACAGAAACGGTTAGTCCAAGTCAAAAGGCCACACGCCTTGCCCTCCATTTGGCAGTCCCTCATTGGTAGACCAGGCGCTTTGCTCGCTAGAAATCCACCTATAAATACCCCCTCGCTTGAGAGGGGCATGTAATAAATATCCAACGCTTGACATATCTTACTTGCTTTCTCTCTTTTTGACCAAACACTTACTTTGGCATCGGAGTACCTTGCAGGTACCCCCACCCCTTTTTCCTCTCCTACAAGCATCATCACATGTCCTACGTGAAGGCCACGACGATCTAGTCTGATCACCTCAGATCAGAAATCATATTAATTTTCTTGTTATCCTTGTTATGCATTGATTAAATTATTTTAGTGAGTTTATACAATATATTTAATTGAGGTTGGAGTCCCCAACCCAAGAATATTATTATTAAAATCATTGTCTTAAAAACTTAAGAAATTAATTCAAATTCAATGGTTCACATAAAAACTTTTGCAAGGAATTTAGTATATATGTCCTTATTTAAAGGGCATATATACTAATCCTTGCCTGAATTCTCTATTCTTAAAAAAAAAATTATATAAAATGCAGCTCATGTACCAAATAAATTGAAAACGAAAACGTCGTTGGGTTAAATATAACACAAATGAAATGTTTTAATAGAATCCCAAACTTGCAATGTTGGAGGAAATTTTTCATTCATTAGGCACCATTTTTTACACTGAACCTTCAGGTATCTTCTAGATGGAATCCATTTTAGCTTGAAAGTGATTCTCGTTTTTCTATACGAGCATTCAGTAATACCACCTTTGTATGTTAGACATTTCTATCAAAATGGAAAATTGTCTTTATACCAACATGTCTTTTTGTTTCAAGGTGTTTCACATTCATTATTAAGACAATAATTATGCTAATCGTATCACAAATGCAGATTTTTACATTTAAGATGAGATTTAGTGGAACTCCATTCCAATTTATGTGAAGGATCATTTCATAAGGGATAGATTTTTCTCACCTAATTTTTGTTTTTTTTTTCTTTAAGTTTTTATTGATGGGTTAGGGTTTTGCCCCCAATATTTTTCTTTATATTTTTATTTCATGTATACAAATTTTTTTGTTTAAAAAAAATATTAATTTCTGCTTCAAAAATATAAAAATTAATATGATTAATTCTTATGAATGAAAGGGACATTAATTTTCATTTTACCACTGTTCTCGATAGAGTTTAAAATTTGTATTTCAAGGTCACAAGGTAAAGTTTGTATTGTTAATTTAGCACCTATCAAGTATGAACATGATAGGTTACACTAAAGATGAGATTTAGTGTTACAATGGGTTGAGTATCTGTAGTTTCAGTTCTGCTCATGGTAAACTGAGTTTCTCTCTTACTCACTCTTGTTTTCATGTTCACACCATATGCACCCCCTATTTTCCGGCAGGCTCTGATACCACGCTGGCCGGGAGCCCTGCATACCATGAAACTAGTCTCACCTGTATCGTACTCCACCATAACCTCCAACCCTTTTAGACTTACAAGGTGTTTCCCCATACTCAGTTCAACTACCATTTCATAATAGCAAGGACCGTAGCAAGGATCAATGGTCAGAGGCTTTCTGATACACCAGATCCTCATAGAGGCAAGTGTAGAGCATACTAACGTCTCCATGGGGTGACTATGGATAGAACATAAGAACTTAAGTTTTTCAGAGAGAAGAGAAATGTTTATAACATGTTTAGACTGAAAGCACACATATTGTTTATTCCACTTCAACTTGAGAAATATGATACAAGAGTCCTCCTTATATAGGTGAGGAGGCTGTAGGAAAGTAATGCAAGCAATCACTAAAAACAGACACGTCAAAAGTAAGCACATGCTACTTTTGACCTTAAGAACTAAAGGACCCTGCCACTAAACAATAATGGTAGACACACTTATTAAAACTGATAAGATAAAACTATTTAGATGCACGCTTGTGGCCCCTATTAGGTAAATGTCACATCAGTCTTTGATAATGGGTTCATGTGATGGAGACATATTGGGGTCAGATAAAGATTCTTCTGAAAAGTTGCTTGTCTTGTAGTATGACTCACAAGATCTATTATCTCTCAGCAGATCTTCATAAAGATTCTGCTCAAAGTAGTTTGGAGGGTAGCGTGACTCATACTGATGGATGTCTGCAATCATGTCTTCAACATTTTCTTCTGGGAGATCAGTTCCTCGGAGAAAGTTCATATTAGCAAATTGTTCTTCCATGATCATCTGAGATTCTTCATTGATTGATCCTGAGCTTTCACCCACTTCATATGTTGACCATGTTGTCCATGGAGGTTTCCAGCATTGAGAATCAAGAACTTCTGATGGATCTACAGATTGCCATTGAGGAGGGAGGTTTTCATGACTAATACAAGTTGTATTAATCTGACTCTTAACAGGATTATAAAATTAATTAAATTAACATAATCCATTAAGGCTTTTAATCCCTACAAGCTTATGGGATAATTATTAATGGTTTTCCAAGTGTTGATGTAACTTTTGCAAACTAGCAGTTGGGTTCTAGGATCTATCTGGTAAGGACGATGGAGGATATAAACTGTCTTGACGTTACTAAGAGCTTCAACAGTTGGGTTCCTATCCTTTAGATCTTTGACAGCTAGGTTAAGACTTTCTCTCCACCAGTTCAATGGAGAAAACCATTCTAGAGTAGTCCAGATTAAGGATCTGTGTTTTCTAGAGTTCATTAGATGTTCATACATTGCAACAGTATGGATAAGGACCGGCATAGCGTATAAGCTAGTAGCACACCAAAGATACCATAGTTGATTCTTAGTAAATCTGAATGCAGGATTTATCAAAAATGGTAGGTGGAAATGAGTATCTGGGAGGAAAGGGCTATGTTCAGGAAGAGCTTTCTTTCTTATGATCATGAACAGAAACTAAAAGAGATTGTTCCTGGCATATTCCTTGAGCTGAGATACAGAGAAAGAGTAATTAACTCCTGGAGGAAGATTTTTGGTGACCGAGGCATTGGCTGGAATAGGATGAACCATTAAGATTAATGGGAAGGTATGCCTGATGGTGATGATCTGGATGGGTTTCATGGGTCTGGATAATAGATCTGGGATCACGTTCTGGGCTCCTTTAATGTGTTTCACTGTGAAATCATATCTGGAAAACCAGTCTTTGAGTCTTAGAGTTTGAGGATCCGGTGGTATCTTGTTCTTGAATTCCAGGATCTTTGGAAAGGCTGAATTATCCATCTGGACTTCAAAACGGTATCCTCTGAGGTGGAAATCAAACTTTTGGATTCCCATATTGACTGCAAGTGCTTCCTTATAGGTGGTGTGGTAATGGTTTTCTGCTTCTTTGAATTGACCACTGGCGTGGCCGCAGTAATGTTTCTTACCACCTATTTCTTCAATTAGGACTGCTCCCCAATAGTGATCCCTGACATCAGTCTGGAGGATTCTTTTTCCTTCTCCGGGGATTTTGAGAGCAGGAGGAGATTGAGCTATTTCTTTCAAAGCTTTTACAGCATCGGTTTGTTCTTCTCCCCATAGTGGTGGATTCTTCTTCAGCAATTTTGACAGAGTACTGGTGTACTTGGCTAATCTGGGAATGAAATCTCTGATATAATTGATTATACCAAGAAATTGCTGAATCTGCTTTATAGTAAAATTGTCATTGGGAAAATTCAACAGCTCTTAAGCAATGTGAAGTTGAGGTTGATATTTCCCTTGAGAGAAATGCATTCCTAAGAAATCAATTTCAGTTTGGCCCAATTGGCTCTTTTTCTCAAAAAGCATTATTCCATGTTGTTGGGCTATCTTTAGGAACTGGCCCAATAACTGTTTGTGAGTCTTCTCGTCTTTGGAGAATAGTAACACGTCATCAATGTAGATGAGAGCACTGTGGAGGATAGGCTCAAATATTTTTGTCATGGCCTTCTGGAATAGTGATGGAGCAACCTTAAGCCCAAAAGGTAAAACAGTCAATTGGTAATGGGCATTAGGAATACAAAAGGCTGTTTTTGGACGATCCTTTGGGTCAATACCCAATTGTCAAAAACCTGACTTTAAGTCAAACTTGGAATAGATTGGAGTGTCTTTGATGAACACGTTCAGAGATGAGGCCTTCGGAATAGGAAACTTATCATCTTGTAGAAAATGGTTCAGGGGTTTGTAATCAATTACAAGTCTTTTCTTTCACCTAACTTTTTCTGACCTTTTCTCTACGTAGAATGCTTGGCAAGCCCACTCAGATTTCGTGGGTTCTATGAGACCTTGTTTGAGCAGCTGGTTGCATTCTTCTCTTGCCAAGGCATAATCAGAAGGACTCGTTCCAGGATGAGTGGCCTTTGTAGGATTAACATCTTCATTGAGCTTGGATGGAAGTTGGACAAAGAACTTCTCATCCTTCCATAATGGTTTCGCATGGCGGAACCTTTCATGACTGTCAGCATAAAGCTTAAGGAACTTTAACTTGACTTCTTCATATCCCGTAGGAACATTGCATAAGGAGTACAATTTCATAATCTCTGAGAAGGGTCTGAACTCCCTTTTATACTTTGAAATTCTGGTATCAGATGTGTGATGTTAAGTGTGATGTCACAACAACACAATCTGCTATATGAATAAGGTAAAAACAACAGTAAATAACACAAAGAATTGTTCACCCAGTTCGGTCTAACTACCTATGTCTGGGGGCTACCAAGCCAGGGAGGAAATTCACTATTAATAGTATCAAATTATAGACTCAACAATCCCAGTTGACATCTACCTAACTTAATCACTACCCAATGACACTTCTACCTAAGAAACCACTTAGGTATGAGAAACCACTCACTCCCTAATTCACCACAGTGATACAATACAATGATTACACACTAATCACCCAACTTGATTCTGCTTAACAGCTTTGATCAAGAACAACACACTCTTGCTTAAAAGCTCTAGAGTGAATACACTTACAACTCAAAATAGTAACACCAATTCCAACATGAATAGTTTACAAAAACACCCGAAAACTCAAATTGACTCTCAGTCTATGCTCTTTGTCTTCGTTGCCTTTTCAACAAGGGTTGAGGCTGCTTTTATATAATTCTAACTTGGGCTTGGATCTCTTCCAAAAATATATGATTTTAAAACAAATTTGATCTTCAAATCTTTTTAAATCTCTCCAAATCAGCCCTAATGTTGGTTACAGAATCTGCTCCATAATCTGCAAATTTATCTGATTGGAAATCTCTTCTCCAAGATATTCGCATCCAATCACTCTAACAGATCTCCTCAAAACTCACTAACACGCGCAGCCCTAAAACATCACAATCTGATGTCCTGATATAGTGATGTCAAGACATCACTTATAACATCAGCATATGAAACTTCAACCCTGCAACATCTAATGTTAGGAACCAATGTTATGACATCAGACATATGACATCAACATCGTTCAACTTTGTTTTACCAAAATTCCAGCCAATACAAGAACTAACAATCTCCCCCTTTGGCTAATTTTGGCTAAAACAAACTCTGCCATCATCAGAGGTACCTGCAGCGGAAAAAACTTCAAACGAAAAAAAACTTCAACCCAACAGCAATCACATAACAAGCTGCACAAAGCTAAACTCCCCCTCAAAGCAAGAACCAGCATGCCAGCTATTCAAACATGCACACTCCCCCTCAAGCCTAGAGCACAACTAGGAAACACATAGGCTAACTCTCCCCCTTTTTAGCCACAATTGGCCAACTATCAATAAGTTAAACCTAAACACTCTACTACAGTTAGTCCTACTAGATCTCCTTGTAAGTCTAAAGTCAGCACCACAAGACAAGACAAATCATAGAACAAAACCAAGATAAACATAAAAGTACTATTATCCAAGATACACACCATGCACACAATGTGCAGAAACAAAAACTATAAACTACAAAAGCAATAAACAGCAAAAGCAACACTTCAATCTTCACTAGCATCAGAACCATCTGCATCATTCTCCTCACCTTCCTCTGAACCTGAATCTTCAGTGTTGGCACTCACATCATCTTCACCCTGTTCCAAGGATTTGATCATCTACTCAATTCTCAACTTCCTAGCAGTGCTAGTACTGATAACCATATCAAGATCCTTGCAGGTTGCCTTCAATTATTCAATCAACTCAGCTTTAGTACTGGCCTTCTTAACACCAGAACTTGATGTTACAACAATGTCTGGAACATGATTCCCAACAAACAGCTTGGGATGCAAGGATAAAGCTGACTCCCTCTTACATGCTACATCTGAACTGGTTAAAATTCCAGGATGTTGATCTAAGATCATTCCATAGACAAGGGAAGGGAATGCTATAGGCATCTTGATAGCATTAGTGCCACCATGCTTCACAACTTGGTCAAATATGTAATTCCCATAATTGAACTTGACCTTTTTCCCAACAACATAAATAAACCTTCCTAATCCCACAACTATGGTGGTTTTGTGATTAGTAGGCACCCAGTTAGCAGCTCCAATTCTGTGCAAAATAGCATACTCGATACTGAGTTTGCTAGCTGTCAATTTACCTTTCAGTGGCCTAACCTTCACCTGAGTGGTTGTGATCTCTTTACACACATCATTATCAGTCACTTCCAGTTCACAACCCTCTTGATCATCTCTACCCAGATACTTATTGATGGTACTAGGAGAGAAATTAATGCACTTACCCCTAACAAACACATTCATGAAGTCCACACTTCTTTTATCAGAAATGTCTATGGGAATGTTAACAACAAATTCCTTAACAAGTCCATCATAGCACTTAGAGAATTTTGTCACAGTCTTCAACAGTCCAGCAGCATGAATGAGCTCCATAATTTCTTTCATCTCCAATGCATCTTTGCCCATCTCTCTTTCCAGAGCTAATCTCCTTTGGCACACAAATTTCCACATTGAAGCACTGCTAGCATAATGAAAGGATATGTTGTCTACTGGCACTTCAGGAACCTTATCAGAAATTCTCTTCAAAATGGACTTTCTGACAGGGATGATGTCTTGAACATCTTCCTCAACATCATACTCAGATTCAGATTCTTCTTTAACCTTTCTCTTTTTGGAGGTCACAACAACCTTGCTCCAAGATTTAGTTGGACCAACAACAGATGTCTTTTTCTTCTTGCCTTCAGTTGTCATCTTAGGAGAAGATTCCATAGTCTTACCTTTTCTAGTCTTTAATCTATTGGCAATCCCAGGAATAGCATTACCAATTCCTTCATTATCAGATAAGTCAACAACATCCATCACATCAGCATTCTTCTTCCCTCTGGGACTAGGAGTAACATCCCTAGCAGGTAATGTTACAACATCATGTTCAACATCAACCTCATCTTCAATATGAGTATCCCCTTCTCTTTCAGGTTCATCTTCAACTTCATCTTCAATCTCAGCATCTTCAATGACTGAAACAGCTAATCTGTGAAGATTTGTTTCAGAAGTTTCAATGTCACCCTTTTCTCTAACAGATTTATCAGCAGGCCTTTGACTCAGAGGTCTAGATATTCCCGTCACAGGAATCCCTTTCTCAAATATTTTTGTGACAATTTGATCAATGCTCTTGTCAACATCTACCCTTTCTTCAACAGTTTGTGGAAGAGGGGTGGTAGTCCTAGGATTAGGTTTGTCTCCAAACAACACACTATTGACAAAGGCTCTACTTTCACTATCATCAAATTTACTACTCGCAGATTGATTAGAAGTATTACCTTTTGAAGGTCTTTTGGGTTGATACTTCTCAGATCTTTTCTTATCAGAGGTTGGAATCATAGAGATTGGAGCAATGTCCATAGCTTCATTCACAAACACCTCTTCTGTCGAAACCCTAGAATCTGCATGAGTGGAACTTTTGGACGCAGCCTTCTTGGATGGAGATGACACTTGTTTAGACATCGTTTCTGTGCAATAGCTGGTGACCAAAGGTGTTTTGTAATTTCTGTTCTTGGGGGGGAAGATGAAAGGACTTGGAGTATGGAGAGTGAAATAGCGTGAGAGAGCAATAATAGGGAATGATAGCCTAAGGTAAGGGAACTGCTTTTGTTGGTTACTTAAAGGCCAATAAATGTATTTTCCCCACCAAAACAAGTTTCCTTTTAAATTTTTGAAATTTAATAAATGCACATCATAATTCATTAACCTTTGAATCCTTTTCCAATTGCCCAAATTTCTACTTAACACTTCACAAATTTCAGCACACATATCTTTAGAGAAATCGTCATTACCCTTCATACCTGAATGATCAACCTCAACTGCCTTAGTTTCTTTAATATTTCCTCTGAATAGTTGCATAACACTAGGTTGTTTGGTGAATCTTCTAATGTCACATTCAGATGTCATAACATCATCCTTGACATTACATGATAAGCTGGACTCTTGAGGAACCCATAAATAACAGTTATCTATAGATCTAACTCCCCTCATAACGACTTCACTCTTCTCATTAGTCACTAAACATTCATCTTTAGTGTAGCTAACCTTGAATCCTTCATCACATAACTGACTAATGCTAATCAAATTAGCAGTCAATCCTTTGACCAGAAGAACACTTTCAAGATTAGGTCCAGCCTCACAACTCAATTTTCCAATTCCTTTTACTTCCCCCTTTTCTCCATTACCAAAAGTTACATCCTTTGTGGAGTAAGTCCTGATATCTACCAACTGATTCTTGAAACCAGTCATATGCATTGAGCAACCACTGTCAAAATACCAACCATCCATAGCTGGGGTTCTAACTGATGAGTGAGCCAATAGACATGTGACAGCAGCTTTAGGAATCCATTGTTTAACAGTCTGAGGCTTGTCCTGCTTCTGTCTAGGTTGAGGAACAGGCTTGGGATAACCATGCAATTTAAAGCAAGAAGATTGTATATGGCAAAATCTACCACAATAGTAATATCTTACTCTTTGAATCTCTTCTCTAAAGTGATTGAAATGTCTCCCCCCTTGATGATGATTTCTGTCATAATGCCGAGGCTGCCATCTGTCAAAGAATTAATGCTGTCTTCTCCCATAACTAGGTTGTCTTCTGTAGTGCTTAGGCTATCTTTTACCATGATGATGTGGCCTTCTTCTGCCATCACCATGAGGCACATCATTATTAGGTCCAAGCCCATACATTTTCCCTTGATGTTGAGACATTGGATGGAACATGTTATGTTTGAAATTATAAGCCTGCATGCTCCTATGGTATTGGGGAGGCATATACTGTCTAGCTCCAGAAAACTGAAGCTTTCCTTGAGGTTGAGACAAAAACTTCTTATGACCATAGCCCTTTCCATTATTTTGTTGCCTAGGGTGAGGGACATCCTTCTTAATTCCAGAACCATGTCCTTTTTCATGCTGATGAGGAATGTTTTGTTTAACCCCAGAAGAACTAGTCTCTGCAGATATCTTCTTCTCACCCTCATATCCTAGACCAGTCTTATCACTTGCACCTTTTCCAGCTTCAAGTATTTTATCCAGAGTGTCAGTTCCACTATTTAACATTCTGATGGATTTTGACATTTGATCAAGCTGGGATTTTAACAACAAAACTTCATTCTTAAGTTCAGCTTTCTTAGTCTCAAGCTGTACAATAATCTTCTTCTGCTTCTCCCCTTCTTGAAGGACCTGTTCACTTTTCAGACACAGCTCTTGATAAGAGGATGCCAGCTCTTCAAAGGTCAATTCACCATCACTAGATTCTCCATCAGAGGCATATAGTCCAGTCAATGCCTTAACATTCTTGGCATTCTCTTCTTCACTTTCACTATCTGTATCAGACCAGGAAACATATAACCCCTTTTTCTGCTTTTTGAGGTATGTAGGGCATTCTTTCTTGACATGACCATAACCTTCACACTCATAGCATTGAACTCCTTTGTCATGATTGGACTTTTCTTCATCTCTTGTTTTCTTCACCTGATCACTAGACCTGTTGTTGTCAGATATGATGTTCTTAACATTAGGTCTATAGTTTCTATCAATCCTCTTTAACACTTTATTAAACTGTCTCCCAAGCATCACAACAGCATTTGACAGTTCCTCCTGAGTTTCAAAATTACACTCCTTCTTACCATCTTCAGTATTGGACACCAAAGCTATGCTTTTGGTCTTCTTTTCAGGCTCCTCATTCAATCCCAACTCAAAGGTTTGAAGAGAACCAATCAACTCATCAACCCTCATCTTGCTGATGTCTTGACCTTCTTCAATAGCAGCCACCTTCATTTTATATCTCTTGGGAAGGGATCTGAGAATCTTCCTTACCAGCTTCTCTTCAGTCATTCTTTCTCCTAAAGCACTAGAGGCATTGGACAGCTCAAGAATACTCATGTGAAAATCATGAATGGTTTCATCCTCCTTCATCTTCAGATTTTCAAACTTTATGGTCAGCAGTTGAAGTCTTGACATCTTGACCTTGGAGGTTCCTTCATGAGTATTTTTCAAGACATTCCAAGCTTCCTTAGCTACTTCACAAGTGTTTACCAGCCTAAAGATGTTCTTGTCAATACCATTAAAGATGGCATTCAAGGCTTTTGAATTTCCAAGTGCAAGCTCATCTTCTTCGTTTGTCCAATCTTCCTCAGGTTTTAGCTTTGTTGTCCCATCCTTTTCAACAATAACATGTGCTTTCCATTCTTTTAAGACAGCCTTCCAAGCCCTGTTGTCCAATGACTTAAAGAAGGTAACCATCAGTGGTTTCCAATAGTCATAATTAGAGCCATCTAGAATAGGGGGTCTATTCACAAATCCACCAGTCTCCTTGTCCATTGTACCAGAAAGTATCAGCCCTAGATCTCACCCAGATGCAGAGCAGGATGCCTGCTCTGATACCAATTGAAATTCTGGTATCAGATGTGTGATGTTAAGTGTGATGTCACAACAACACAATCTGCTATATGGACAAGGTAAAAACAACAGTAAATAACACAAAGAATTGTTCACCCAGTTCGGTCTAACTACCTACGTCTGGGGGATACCAAGTCAGGGAGGAAATTCACTATTAGTAGTATCAAATTATAGACTCAACAATCCCAGTTGACATCTACCTAACTTAGGTATGAGAAACCGCTCACTCCCTAATTCTCCATAGTGATACAATCCAATGATTACACACTAATCACCCAACTGGATTCTGCTTAACAGCTTTGATCAAGAACAACACATTCTTGCTTAAAAGCTCTAGAGTGAATACACTTACAACTCAAAATAGTAACACTAATTCCAACATGAATGGTATACAAAAACACCCGAAAACTCAAATTGACTCTCAGTCTATGCTCTCTGTCTTCGTTGCCTTTTCAACATGGGTTGAGGCTGCTTTTATATAATTCTGACTTGGGCTTGGATCTCTTCCAAAAATATCTGATTTTAAAACAAATTTGATCTTCAAATCTTTTTAAATCTCTCCAAATCAGCCCTAATGTTGGTTACAGAATCTGCTCCATAATATGCAAATTTATCTGATTGGAAATCTCTTCTCCAAGATATTCGCATCCAATCACTCTAACAGATCTCCTCAAAACTCACTAACACGCGCAACCCTAAAACATCACAATCTGATGTTCTGATATAGTGATGTCAAGACATCACTTATAACATCAGCATATAAAACTTCAACCCTGCAACAACTAATGTTAGGAACCAATGTTATGACATCAACATTGTTCAACTTTTTTTTTACCAAAATTCCAGCCAATACAAGAACTAACATACTTGATTCCTGTGGCGAGAATTTGAAGTCTTTTGGATGCCACATAAATGTCCATGCCAATCACAATGTCTTTGGCTGGGAGTTTTGTTCCTATAACCTTTGTCCAGATAATATAATCTGGAAAGAACTTGATTCCTATTTTATCTCTTGTTATCAAGTTCGTTGTAAAGGTCTCTCCATCTGCTGCCATAAAGTATGCAGTATGGGATTTCCAGAGCTCAGTTGGTAGGATGTCTGGATTCATCATGGTAATCTGTGCCCCTGTATCCATGTATGCCATAATCCTCTTGGGTCGAGAGAACTTTGCCGCCAGGATATGGATTTCTACACAAGGTAGAGCAGGAGTAGGAAGAGAACTTCCTATTTCTTTGTAGGAGAATATAGGGACATAATCTTCTCCTTCAGAATCCAAGAGGGAGGTTTCTCCAGATGAATAATCTTGGAGGGCGAAGACCGTTTCTTTGTTAGCTGAGCTTTGTTCAGAATAAACTGATTCAAGATCTCCTTCAGCAGGATGGAGGGAGTTGATCAATTTTGCAGCCTTGTGTCTGTTGTTAGGACACTCTTTGGAATAGTGTCCTTTCTGCCCACAAATAAAATATCTCTGTTGCTTTCCCTTTCCTCGAAAAGGGTTCTTCTTGAAAAACTTCACACCTTTTTCCTTTCTTCCTTTATATTCTTTATAGGGTTTAAGTTTCTGTTGATGATGTTTCTTCTTGTTGGGGCAGCTACACTTCTTGTCTTTGCATTTGATCTCCATATAGGATTTTTTGCAAGCTTTCTTGTATTTGGACTTTTGACTTAAGACCTCAAAGAATTGTTTGTGAAGATTTCATATCTTGTCGAGGGCTTCTAAAGTCATTTGATGAACTTGTCCCATACTCATAGAAGGGATATCCTTATCTGCTGCAGTAATTATCTTGTGGAGAACAAGTTGAATCTCCCGAGGCAAAGATGCTACATATGTGTTCTTGAGGCTTGGATCATTATAACTATTTAGAACATAGAATATTTGGAGCATTCGCTGGTAATGCTTTTCTATGTCTTTAATTTTGAGAGAACAACATTTCATCTCAAAAAACTCCTGTCTGTATTTCCGGTTGTAAATGTCCATGTCACCAATGAAAACATGGTGAAGAATACCAAGAACGTTGGCTGAAGTTCGAAGGCTATGTAGCTCATCTTGCTTAACAGTTCCAAGGTTGATATACCACTCCTTCATTGTTCCCGTCATACGGCAACAGAATTCTTCGATAACTTTATAAGGATCAACAGTGGTCTTCATCAACTGAGTGTCAAGCCAAGCACCCAAATCAATAATCCTTTTTCTCCATTTGCTAGGAGGGATATCATCAAGGCTGAACCAGGGTCCACCAGTTGGTTTGATCTTTTCGGCTTCCGGTGCAACCTGTGAGGAGTCTTCATAGAAGGCCTCTTCCCTTTTTATGTTTGTCATAAAGAGTTTAGGGATAAGATCTTGTTCTAGTTCAGTTTCTATAGACTCCGTTTCTAGATACATTGTTGGTTGAGTTTCTTCAGAGCATGTGCTCTGATATGACTTGTCTTCTTCAGATTCAGAGGCTAAACGATCTTCTTCTTCTTTTTTTGTTGAGGACTCAACATGGGATTGATACCCTAGAGAAGATTCATCTTTTGCTGTGATAGCTAGGGCTACAAAGGCTTTGTTAGGATCTTCTTCATTTATAGGGAATATTGTAGGAGGTGTTTTAGAAACATCCTGGGAGTCTGATGACGAGGTACTCATTCGAGCAACCTTTTCCATATATCTTGATGTTGAAGGATCCAAGGGCCAGGTATGCCTGAGCCTTCTGGGTTCTGGAGCCTAATAACTACGACGTGGTGTAGTTACAAATCTAGAATAGTCAGGTTTTGGGGACCTGGCTGGTGAAGCAGTCACAAAGCTGGATATGTCAGTTTCTGAGGGCCGAGTAGGTCCCGAGTAGTACGAAGGATAAGCAGGGATGCCATGAAATGATTCTTGGATATGCTTAGTCTCTGGTTTATAGATTCTTCTTGCGTAATCTTCTATTTCATCTACTTGAGCTTTTAGTTGCAAGAATTCTCTCTCCTTCTTATTGAAGTCATGGCTGAAGACTTCCATGCCATGTATTTGGCTTAGTTCGTGATCTAAGGAGATAACTTGGGCTTTGAGAGTTTTATAGCTTCTATTCATCTTGGTTAAAAGCCCTTTGAGATACTCTTCTATGTTTTCTGCGATCTTGTCCACCTTTCTATCAAGATTCTAGAGCATCTCATTTTGTGCCACCATGTTCTCAGATTGCCAGTTGAGAACTTCTTCGGCCTGAGTCAAAGGTTTCATTCTTTCATCCGTCTGGACCTCAGCTGGATTAATGAAAGGATTTGATGTCCTGTTGGTGATAGGGTCAATCTTCCTATCTAGGGGAGGAAAATGTTGGCCGTACTCTTGTGTAGTGGCATGGTACATGAAGCAAGGAATTGGTTGAACTTGCTGAGGAGGATCTGCTGATCTGCAATGGTCTACTGAGGACCATGTTGTGAGAGTTGGGTCATCAGGTGGCAGAAGTCCTTCCTTTCTGAGGATTGCTAGTCCTTCCTTATAGATCAATAACGACTTCTTTTTTCTATGGATACCATCCCATGGGCCATTTTTCAGGATTAGATCTTCTTTGAGGAGGAGGTTGTGGCTTGCATGCTCCTTTCTTCTTTGGTTTAGGGCAAATTATATCTCGGTCGATATCACTGTCGTGCATCCAACAATCATAATCAGGGTCACACATCGAGGGATCAATATCCCATATAAAGTGTCCTTTAATCTTGTCTGTATAGACGGGCTTAGCATCTGATGTAACGACATGAGTAGGGCACCAGGTTTCTTCAAGGACAGGTCTGATTATCATAGTTTGGAAGATCTGAGAAGATGAGCTAGGTTCTTCATCAGGCTTCTTGAATATTGTTTTGACCGTCTTGTCTGGGAATCTTCGGAAAGAAGCTTCCTGAGATTGGATTGGCCTTCTATCCTAGTGGAGATTTTCGTAGTTAGTCATCCATTCCAGAGGAATAAGACGAATTAACTCTTCTCTAGTAATTCTCCTAGGGATCTGTACAATCGAAGGTATTTCTTCTTCTCTGCCAGCCATAACTAGCAAGGAATCAGAAGAGCAACCTGCAGTTGGAAGATCTATAGCATGGTTCTGCAGACGGTAGATGATCTGGTGGTGAAGAGTAGCCACCATAGCTTTAGGGACTTGGTCGGATCCAGTGACCTGGATCTGGACTTTTAATCTTGTAGATAGAGTGTTGTCATTGAGGCTAACGTTGTAATTGGGATACACCGTAAGGACGACACTTCCAGCATGAAGTGTAGTTAAGATAGTTCCTATGACGACGTTTTCATAGTTTAGATAGCTAGAATCCAGCAAAGCTATCTTTGAGTAAACCGGTTGGTTTTTCCTTCCATGCAGTGAAAGGATAAGTCTAACAGCACCAAAGTGGAGGGCTGTGTAACCTTCACATTTCCATCCATTGATGAGATCTTGGGAATCTCCAGATCTACATATTGCTCTTGGTTGGTAGCCCTAAGACTATATTGATCCAGTCTAGATGACTGGATATATTCTTTGATATTTGGTCTGTTTGTAGATATGAGAGTTCTAATGGATCTAGTGAGGGTTTTGTGTCTTCTGAATATATTGTACGGATTCAGGAGTGGAGGAATGGTCTCAGCGGTCTGAGCATCATTCGGGACATGGGAATATTCTATTAGGTTTTCTATTTTGTTAGAAAGGGTCTTTTTACAGAGTTTTGGAAGCGAGAGGGATGAAGTTGTTACAATGGGTTGAGTGTCTGTAGTTTTAGTTATGCTCATGGTAAACTGGGTTTCTCTCTTACTCACTCTCATTTTCATGTTCACACCATATTCACCCCCTCTTTTCCGGCAGGCTCTGATACCACGCTGGCCAAGAGCCCTGCATACCATGAAACTAGTCTCACCTGTATCATGCACCCTTTTATCTTTTGGAAGGATAAAAGATAATGCTGAAAAGTACAATAAAATAGAGATAAGTGCTAATACACCTCATAAATATTAATGGTTATCCCTAATCCATTAGAATTTTTCATCTTTCTTTTAGGCTTAAATATTGATCCACTAACAATACTAAAGAGAACATTGTCCTCAAGGTTCATGACGTCTTTTCCACATGACATGATGAGAGTGGACATGTGTTTCTTGTGGGACAATGACATTGGCTTTATGAGTATTATTGTATGGGAAGGATTTTTCTTATTGAAATTGGAGGGAATACTAGACTTAAAATGGGGGACAAAATTGAATTCCAAAGCATGAGAAAAATAATCAAAAAGTTGTGAGCATTTGTGGGAAAAAGAATTTGATATAATGGTGGATGCACTGAGTTAAATGATGGTCCAACATTTTAGTCGTTGGGATGTATGTATGGTAGGGACATGTTTGCTTTGTATTGAGCATGTATGGATGACTGTACTTTGTAATGTTTTGCATGAGTTAAGTGATGGTTTCGGGTGTTGAAATGCATGTATCGTAAGAGCATGTTTGCTTTTGTATTGAGCAGGTTTAGCATACTGCACTTCGTAGTGTTTTGTGTGGAAAGAGGGGAAATGAATATGTGGTAGGGTCGAACTCATAAATTTTGTTGAGTGAAAATTTTGATTGAATGATTGTGGGTGAAAGTGGGAGGTTGTGCACTGTTGGGATCTAACGGTAAGGAGGAAGTGACCTTTGTGGGCTTTGTGTGTGTGGGGTGTAAGGGAACGCGCATGATGGGTGAGCTTATAATACGGGGACATATGGAAGTAGCGGGCGCAATGTGATGATGATTAAAGGGCTGTTATTTATTCCATTGTATTAGTCGTGTGATGAGGCTTTGGAGTTTTGGGGAACAATTTACCTGAGTTAGAGTCTTGCTCCGTAAGTACAACACTCTCAAACTGTAAGTTTATTTTTGGACTTTTTTATTTTTATTCAATAGTACCAACCATATTTTTCCTTAGTCCATCTTCTTCCTCTTTAGTAGTCCTAAAAAATTGAGTGCTAATTCTTCATCAGTTTTCTTCAAAAACAAAAATAGTTTTAGTTTCAAGAGGCTGTCGAATGCCTATATCAGTCCCTTTCTAAAACTTATCTTCTCCCCTTTAAAAATTATCACTCATTTGAAAGGGAAAAAGAGAAAAAACACTACTTAATTATTTATATCTTTCATAAAAAAAAGGCCTTAAGAGGGAAACATACACTATGAAGTATATTCTTGAAGAAGTTGATTGGTCCAATTCGTGTGCTACTTTGCCAATACAACTTTTAATAGTAAATGGATTAAAAATGCTACGATAATTTTTGAGAGACTCTTAGAGTGATTTCTTACTTCCTATATAGTTGTTACTAGAGAAGTACCAAACCTCCAACTTCGAAGGTAAAATCTATTCGCTTTTTATTTGACTGATTTTCCATCTAATGTCTTCTTTTTGTTTAGTTTTGCTTTAACAGAGTTAAAATTTCTTCTATCTTTCTTCTAGTGGTATACAAGGACTCTAGTGATGTAAATCCTGACATAATGTCTAGAATAGTTGGTGGAGCACAATCACACAAGGCTAAAAAGGAGTCATTTGTACGAACAAGTGAAAATAATTGTTGTTCCAAAACTCAACCAAGTGTAGAAACTTGTACCAATGGTAAGGGCAATCACTAGAAAAACATCTTAGGTATGTTTCAAGACACTGATTTACCACTTTTGCTTGTCCATTTGTTTTTAGATGATATTTTGTGTTGTATTTGAATGTTGTACCATGTATTTTAAAACCTCTTTTCAAAAGGTGCTATGAAAAATTGGATCTCGTTCTGAAATGATAGAGTTTGGAAACTCGTGGAGGAAGTATATTTTGACCTAAAAACTCGAGGTGAGATCAACATCAGAGAAATTAGTGGGTAAAGCAACAAAATAGGCATACTTTGTGAGGAAATCGTAGATCACCCATATGATAGTGTTGTCGAATATGTTAGGAAGATGTGTTATCAAATCATGGTGAGTTCTTCCTAGACTTGGTTTGGTATCAACAATGGTTGTAGTAACTGTTTTTTTTAGATTGATACTTCTTGTGTTGACATTTAGAACAATATTTAACAAAATTCATTACAACTTTGTGTAGGTCTGGCCATGAAAATGAAAATGCTAGACTTTCAACCTTGGGTTTAACACCAAAGTGGACCTTGGTTGGTGTGGTATGATATTCTTTAATGAGACATTTTTTAAGGCACTTGTGTCGCTACGAGAAAAATGATAGAGTCGTTATCGAACTTTATTTATCCTAAAAGGGAAGGAAAAACATCGAGAAAACCCCAAGAGAAAGGATAAGATGGTCTCGCAACCAAGAGATGGGTTCGGAAGCTGGTTATGTAAAGGGAAGTTATTAGCACCCCTCACATCCATCGTACTCGATGGGAACCATTCGTTTGTCTTATGTGTAAGGATGTTGCTAAGGGATTATTCTTTCTAGGAATGTTTCAAAAAAGGAAAAGAAAAGGTTTTAGAAACAAAGTGCTCGCAGAGGATTAGGGCCCTCGTGCCTACGTACCCTCATGGTGCAAGGAGGAAGTTAGATCCTTGTAGTTCACAGAACTAAAGGTGAAAAGAAAAGAAGATTGTGGAAGAAGGTTGCTCTCCAATATCTCGCAATCTCGTGCCTACGTATCTCCATTGATCAATGAAGAATCAGAGCATCCGTAGTTCGTGGGACTACAGTTGGCTAGTCTCGATCGCACGGGGGCGAGAGAAAAAGGGAATTACTTGTTAGTGAGCTCTCCAAGGATAGGGATCCTTGTGCCTACGTATCCTCATAGAGCATCCGTAGTTCACGAAACCACGGTGTCATACCCCAAATTTTACCCCTAGATTCAATCATCATTTGCATAGCATCCAACATTTGAGGTGTGTCATTCATGTATAGCTAACCCTCAAGATTATCAAGATATTGCTTTGCTTTGTTTTTGTGTGTGAATTAGGGTTTGCGTCAAGGAGATTCTTGGTTAATCAATCAAATTTTTGGATTGATCATCAATATATCAAGTTCTCATGATCAAGAGCTTCCCTACATCAACAATCAAGTGTATTGTGGCTTCATTACAAGTTTGTCAAGCTTCAAATTCATCTGGTCCACAAATTAGGGTTATGGAGCCAAAGTCAACCGCACCTTTGACTTTTGACCAAGACATGATCTTAAACCTTGAGACATGATTTAAGACACTCAAAGACACCTTTGGATTCCATCCATTGTGTTCAAATAGCTCAAGGGTTTGATTTCATTGAAGTATGCACTTTGAATTTTCATCTGATACCAAAAGTCAACCACTGATCAAAGTCAAGTTTGACTTTTGACTTTTTGGTCAAACATGGTCTCCTCAAGTCAAATATCATGAATATATGTGATTTGGATCATGATCAATCAAGGAAAACACCAAAGAATCAAGATTTGTGAAAATTAGGGTTTCATGATTTTTTCTAAGTTATGAAATTCAATTATTTTTACTCAACTTGCCAAGACCATAACTTCCAATCCAAGTAACCATTTTCTTTGATCCAAAGACCAAATTGAAGACTTGTTCCATACTACAACTTTGTCCTTGAGGATGATTTCCCAACAAAATGCATGGATTGAGAGATATGAAGCCATTAAGTTGATGATTCAATACTTTTTGAACCTAGACACTTAGAAAAATTTTCAACAAAATCTGCCTTGTCTTGGAGCCAAATTTGAGGCCATTTTTCGCCATGATCCCAATTGATTCAAGAAAAACTCAAAACATGAAAGTTGTAGAGGATGTTTCAAGCTTTCCAAAAAGTCCTAGAACACATTTTTATCATACTTGTGCTAGGAGTTTCGAAGAAGGGATGTTGGCACTTCAAACTTGATTGTAGGTCATTTTCATGACATGTTCTTGACCATATCTTGAGCCAAACCTACTCAATCTGGTTTTACAGGCACTCTTGCTTCTAAATCTCAACAAAATACGAGCTTTACACAGATTAATCATGCATTATCCAAGTTATTAAGGAATTGTTCAAGGGATCATTCCATTTAGGGCATAAAGATTGCACTTCCATTTTGATAAAGTGACTTTAATCACAAGTCAACTTGTCTTGAGAACTCAGAAGCAACATCTCTGAGCTTTACATCAACTTTTGAAAAGCTTTGTACTATGTCTTGGAATCATGAAGATCATGAAACTATCATTCCAATCCAACCAAACCAAGAGAACTCCACAATATATTTCTGCATACTTCTGATCCTCACTCTTTCCCTATAAATAGAGGTCATATCCTCATCACAAAACACAACAATCACACCAGAAAGCCTAGCAAACAAGCCTCACTTCAGCATCTTGCATCCAAAACCTCATTTGTGCAAGAAATCTCCAACTTGTACAAACTTATCCAAACTCTTCCACATCCATAAAATTCTCAAACCAACCATTCAAACACATCATAAAACACCTAATAAAGGTGTTTAAACCCTCAACCTCACCTAAAAACCTCAGGTTCATAAAGTTAACTTTCAACTCCAAATTTGTTGACTTTTTACACAAACCAAGCCAAATCATTATTGCGACCTTTCCTAATCCATCTAAACCTTCAAACACAATCCATATATCATCCACAAACTGTTCCAAGTGTTAATACTCAATTGTAACACCTTTTATTGAGGATCAAGTTTTCATTTTTCATGTTTGCAAGAGGATTCGTGCAAGGCATTTGAAGCTGTTCCAAATCAAAGTAAGCATTACAAAAGTATCTTGGAAGTTCATAGAAGCAGTTGGGATCATTATCTTGCTTCTGTAACTAGATTGAAGAGGCATTGGGCCTTGCTCCAATAAGTAAGCTCTTTCAAACTTGAACTCACTCATACAAGCATCCTTAGTGTTTGATTTCTGAAGCAAAAATGTAGCATTTGATATGTAGATGATGTTCCATAGGTTAATTGCAATGAATCATGTATGTATGTGAAGTTATGCATTACTGATAAGTTAGGGTTCATTTTAGGGATGATGATTTATTTGTTCATTCTTTGATTTTTAGTTCAATCAAATGATACCATTGTATTCCTCGTGAAATTCCAAGAATTTTTCATTTTTACATCATGAAAAAATATTGAGAAATGAAAGAGTTACAGTTTTCAAAATTTTAAAAATGGTGGAGAACGAAGGTTTAAGATGATGGGGAGGGTGGCGCCATAATTCAGTTTTTGAAGCATGTTTCATATATATTTTATTGTTTCCTTTTCACTAACGACTGAGGCATTGTGCCATAATGGAGAGAGCTTGTGTTTGAGAGTGATTGTATAGCCAAGGTCTGGGGTTCGAATCCCCTAGCCCCAGACCTTTTGTTCATTTTTTATTTCAATGTTTTTCAACTGTGTTTCAAATATAATTTGGCACACGTGTGTTTTGTCTGGACCAAGCAAATGGCCTAGTGGTTAGTGTTTTAACCTGCAAGCCCTAGTGCACGTGTTCAAACCCTATGAGGACCATTTCCTCTCTTTGTTATCACTTAGTTCTTTTATTTTTTTCTCCATTTTCTTTATATCATATCTCATTAAATATTCATCAATTTGAGCTGATTTTTGCACACTCATTCTTTTCTATGCCTATTTTATGAATCCATGAAAATTTTTCCAAAATAATATTATTTTCATACATTTTTACTTAGTCAAAGCAAGGCACATTTTTTTGTGATTTTAGGTCCTTAAATGGTTCTTTTTTATTGTTTCTTTGATTGTGCTTGAGCATATGGATGTTTGTGAATGTTATGAACATTGTGTGAACTTTGTTTGATGTTAGTAACATGATCCTTTTGTTTTTGCCTAAGTTTGATGTACTTTAATCCATAATTTTTATGTGTACATGACTTGTTTCTTCATGTTTGATTATGAAATATTTCCTTTGACTTTAGCATGATATTTACACCGAATTGAAACTTTGATGCTTGCTTGTTATGTGTTTGAATCATCTTTGACCATATGTTCATAATTTGCCTTAACTTTGATACCATGACTTTATTTGGCTCTTAAACTTCATACTTATCATGTTTGAACCTTTTGAAATGTCTAGGTTTGTTTGTGATCACAATGAATACTTGACATGAACCTCTGGTTGTTACCTTTGTGTCATGTTTTGAATTGTATTCATGATTAAGTGGGGTTTTAAACTTGTCCATAATTGTTGAATATTAAATTGTATTCATGATTAACTGGTGATAGTTGTAAACCCTAAACCATGTCATCCATGTTTGATATCCATGTTAATTTGAACATTTGTTTATCCTTCATGTCCATGATGATGTTGTTGATGTTGTTACATTCATATCCATGCTTACATGTTGTTACATTTGTGCCTATTACTCACATGTTATTGTTATGAACATGCTTTGATATGCCATACTTGTGTTGTCACTTTGGTCTTGATAGAACCATGTCACATGTATGCTTTGATATGCCATACTTGTGTTGTCACTTTGGTCTTGTTAGAACCATGTCACAAGTATTTATGCATTACGTTTCTAGGAAACTTAAGTCCACTCCCACGATTTTATTTTTTTAATCTGATACCTATGTAAGCAGTTTTGTAGTGAACATCAGGTGGTGAATTAATGAATTGGCTTAATTGTTGTGTAGCTAGAGTGATGTATGGTTTAGTAGTGTTGAGATTCAATATTTTTCCAGTGAGTCGAATGTAAGTTGAAGCATCCTTAAAAAGGTAAAATATCATCTCTATGAAGATTGGTAGAATGGTCAAGAGGAGTGCTAGCTGGTTTTGAACCTAAGAGCTCAGATGATTTAAAGAGGTCCAAACAATACTTTCTTTATTTAAGGGTGATGAGAGAGTAATCAGATGTTTATTGGTGGATTCTTCTACATGAAAAGATGGGTTAATTTCTCATACCATTTTCTGCTTCTCTATTTCACTCCATGGAGACTCTTCTGCGACTTAAAAACTTGATTAGGCTTAGTTATGACTCCATACGGTATGGACATATACACATCCTCATACAAATTACCATGCAAGAAAATATTATTTACATCCATCTGATGAATGTGTCAGTTCTTCATAGTTACAAAGGAAATAAGTACTCTGATTATAGTTAGCTTAGCTAAAGGTGAGAAAGTATCAAAGAAATTTAAACATTCTATTTGAGTGTAGCCCTTAGCTACCAATTTGACCTTGTATCTTTCTATAGAGCCATCAACCTTATGCTTGACCATGTGCACCTACTTACTACTAATAGGTTTCACACCTACTTATATATATATATATATATATGGTCATGCTTATACACACTCATGTAGGTGCGTATTAGCAACATACACCTTAGTGTATTTTTGTGTGGGGCCCATCATTTTTTAGTGGGACCCACATTAGAAAGATGAAGAAAAAAAATATATGTAGTGTATTTTTGTGTGGGACCCATCATTTTTTAGTGGGACCCACATTAGAAAGATGAAGAAAAAAAATATATGTAGTGTATTTTTGTGTGGGACCCACCAATTTTAGGTGTGTGTTAGCATTTCCCATATATATATATATATATATATATATATATATATATATTTTTTTTTTTTTTTTTTCTTATGATTATCAGGAACTTGAGTGCATATTTCATATTGCATAGTATGTTTTTTACTACGTACTCTTTTTTTTTTTTTTTAATTCTATTCAATTATATAATATTATAAATAATTTTTAAATGTTACATTGATATGTTAATTTCTAAAGTACATTTACAAATATGTGTGCAAAGCAAGATGTAATTTAATATATAAAAATGCTCTACATTTTAAATTATAGAGAACCATCAAAATAGTCTTCTAGGTAAAATTCTTCGATAACTTTATCATTTGTGACATTTGAATTTAAACAAATCATCATATTATCTAAGTGAAACCTTTCTACACCTTTAAAAAAATCGTCCTCTATTTGTTCTTCATTTGCTTTTTCACATTTATCTTCGCCAATAGAATCCCTTTGAGTATTATTCTCTCTAGTTTCTTTAAGAAACCATTCAATCATCTTTATCTCTGGGGTTATTTGAAAGATGTCAGAATAAGTTTTTCTTCTCTTATTTACTTCCTTCGATGATGAACCTGTCACCTGCAACCAAACAATTCATGCCATTGTAATATTGAAACACATAGATCTTCATTAAAAAAATCACTGTTTAAATGTTAAACATAATAATGTACATCGAATTCACTAGCAAATTCAATTAACTTTCTCTTATTGTTTTGACGTTTTCGACGAGCTTCATAAAGAATGAAATTAATTACTTCAGGCTTCGAACGAAATTGTTTGTTTGAGGGTAAATGTGTTGAAAACTGCAAAAGTAAATGTATAAAAAATTAAAATGACACAACTCATAGTAAAGATTAAATAATTATAAATGCATATAAAAGTTTTGCTAAAACAATTTGTATAGGTATGTCTTACAATATCATATGTCCGATTATCATCTCGTTTTCTCAATTCAATTGTCCAATTATTTGCTCTTTCAATGATGGAATATCTACGATCTTCAAGTGGAATAACATCCACATCTTTCTCCTCTTTCTCGTTCTTCTTTGGAGGAGATGCAAGAAACTGTGGCAATGAATGCCGAATATATAAAAAGAGCATAAATGTTTTTTTGTAATTATCTAAAATTATAATAAGATTTTTTATTTACTTTATTATTTAATTTTAATAAAAATATTTTCTTACACACACACACACACACACATATATATATATATATATATATATATATATATATATATATATATATATATATATAATAAATAAATAAACAATCACATTCTTAAACAAACAAAGACTTAAAGCAATGCTTACCCTTTCAATATCAATTTTGTTGTCGAAACAAAAATGTGGAAGTTCAAAAGAGATTGAGATTGATCCAAGTACCACACTTTTAGTTATTCTTCCTCTTTTTTTCTCCTCCTATTTAAATAACATCATGAAATACAATATAATTATAGGAAAAAATGTAGAAAAAAAAGTTTACTAAATAAATATATCTGTAATATACGTTTTTAGATATAATAAATTTTTTAATGGACAATTACATATATTAAAATTGAAAAAATAGTATAATATTTTCCTCTCCTCATGACAGGGTATGTCCTTTTTGCTTTCGGTGGGACGAGTCTGTTTTTCATCTTATTTTTTGTTGTTCCAAATCTGTCATCATTTGGAGTAAGATTATTGAGTGGCTTGGAGTGTCGGTGTTTTTAGACGGAACGGTCGTCGACCATTTAAGATGTTGGACTTTTTCTTTATTTTCTACTGGTATTACAATTAAGAATGCTGTGGGTTTATGGCTTGTGATATGTTGGTGTCTTTGGAACGTGAGGAACAAAATTATTTTTGGAGATGAAATTTGGAATGCCGATTCTATAGTTTCTAAGATTTTGTTGCTAACTTGGAAATGGATTGGTAAACGATTTAACTATACTTGTAACTATTACAGTTGGATTAAATCACCATTGGATTTTTTATAAGGTGATTTAATAGTTTGTAATTGGGTTTTGGGTACCCCTTAGTACTCTCTTTGAATATATTTTGCTTATAAAAAAAAAAACTAAAGAGACTAGGTGACGGAGGTTAAAAATCAAATACCTAAAAGTTTAACAATCCTTTAGAGAAATATCAAAATTAAGAGTTAGTTTACTTACGTCGCTTGCAACGTCTTCCTTAAATACAGCCATAGCCAACCGATGATTTGGATCTTCACCAACTTCTAATGCTTTTAATTCTTGAACATATGACTGTTTATTTATTTTTGTTTTAATTAGATGGTATCTCCGTTGTTTTAATTCTTGAATATATTCTATGAATTAACAATAAATTCAACAACTAGAATAATCACTTACATTAATTTGCTCCATGATGCAATCACCAATTTGATCTGACAGAGTCTTATAACTTATAAGAGTTCAATGGTGCCACCATTAGCCCTTGTTTTTCATCCCTATTAATAGATATAATAGATTTTGACTCCTCCAAACTACGGTCTTTGTAATCCATGGCAAAATAACAAAGAATGTGAATGTGTGAGAGATAGAGAATAAAGATTTCTTGTGCATAAGCATCAGACACAGGCAATATATATTCTGAAATAAAATGCTGTACAGTTGTTTTATTTTAAATGAGAGCAGCGTAATTTACAATTTCATTTGACTTTTGATTTGGATATATTTATTTTTTGGAATTATACATTGAATTATTAATGGATATAATACTAAAATGGGTTAAAAACAATTTCTAACCAAAAGATACTTTGACGATATTAAAATACAATGAATGTTTTGTCCTAAAATAATAAAATATATTTATACATTTTCTATTATTTTTAATTCCTTTTCATTCAAAGAATTTGAAATTCCAATTAATTTGTGTCTATCCATTATTCAATTATTTATTTTAATATATAATAAAGGTACTATTTAATTTATATAAAATATAGATAAACATTTTAAGCACATTGACTAGAATATTTTTAATTAATATTATATTTACTTTTCTAAATGAATTTATTATAGTTTTATTTATTTAATATATAAACGAAATAATTTATTATAGTTTTATTATTTAATAGATAATTTTTTTTCTAAATGAAATAATAGATGTAATACGTTTTAGTTCCTCCAAACTATTGTCTTTGTAATCCATTGTAATATACTTACCAGATATAGAAAATAGTGATATAGAGAATAGTGATGAATTAAAAATAAAATGGAAAAATAACTGAGAATGTATGTGAGAGATAGAGAATAAAGATTTCTTATGCATAAGCATCACACACAAACAATATGTATTCTCAAATAAAACAGTATACGGTTGCATTTGTTTAAATGAGAGGAGCGTAATTTACGATTTTATTTGACTTTTGATAAATTTATATTTTGGGATTATACATTGAATTACCAATGGATATGATATTAAAATGGGTTAGAAATTGTTTAAAATACAATAATTGTTTTGTCCTAAAATAATAAAATATATTTATGCATTTTCTATTATTTTTACATGATTTTTCATTCAATGAATTTGAAATTCCAATTAATTTGTGCCTATCCATTGTTCCTTTATTTTAATATATCATAAAGTTAATATTTTATTTATTTAAAATTGATAAAAAAAATTGAATACATTTAATAGAATAATTTTAATTAATAATCTATTTCTTATTTCAAAATTAATTGGATATATTTATTTTTTGGAATTATACATTGAATTACTAATGGATATAATACTAAAATGGGTTAAAAACAATTTCTAACCAAAAGATACTTTGAGGATATTAAAATACAATGAATGTTTTGTCCTAAAATAATAAAATATATTTATGCATTTTTTATTATTTTTAATTCCTTTTCATTCAAAGAATTTGAAATTCCAATTAATTTGTGCCTATCCATTATTCAATTATTTATTTTAATATATAATAAAATTACTATTTAATTTATATAAAATAGATAAACATTTTAAGCACATTGACTAGAATATTTTTAATTAATATTATATTTATTTGGCTTAAATACACTTTTAGTCCCCCTATTTATAAATATTTAACGTTTTAGTCCCTTTTAATTTTTTCAGCCTTTTTAGTCCCTTAACTTGTCATTTTTTGAGATTTCTTGTAGTTCCCTCATATTTTGATTATGTGGCGCTTAAATTGGTGATTGGGCATTCATAGTCAGATGTCATGCCCTTTAATTTTAGGGACCAATTTATTGACATGGCATGAAATTATTATTTTCATTATTTTAATTAGCCTGAAAAATTTGAAAATTATATAATTGATTGTATAGGAAAGAACCCTAATCCCATTCCATGATTCCCTAATCTCGTTATCAACAATCTGAAACATTTGCGAAGGATTTGCGAAGACACAATGGAATTTCAAAAGCAAGCACGAACGAAAGACAAGGAAGAAGTGAAGTATTGTATGAGGTAAGTGAATCTTTTTTACGCGAATTAGGGTTTAAGGTTTAGTACGGATAATGTTTCCATTTTTGAAACATGTGGTCCCTTCATCTTTTTTGTTTATTCAGAATGTGGTCCCAAAAAATGTTGCTTATTGTGAAAGTGGGACCAAACATTGTTGTCTAGTCTGAATTAGAGTTTTTTTATGAATGTGGTCCCAAATATTGATGTTTGTTCTGAACCATTGTTTCTATTACAGACCAAGTCAAAATAAACGACATTAGGATACAATTTCATCTTAGGGGAAAGCTAGTGTCTGAACCTGTGAAGTGGTATGTTAATGGGGTAATTTTTGAAATGAACTGGGAATGGGATATGGATTATGTGTTCTACATGCAATTGGAAAAGTTGATTCACAATGAAGGATATATCAATATTAAGTGTTTATGGTATTGGAACCCCAAGTATAGTTTTTCGCGTGGCCTTAGACCGCTAAACTGTGATGAAGATGTGCTGAAATTTGTTGCTGATGTTAAGGATTATGAGGTTGTAGATGTGTATGTAGCGCACTCAGTTTGTACTCCTGATATTATAGATGAGGTTGAGGTAGGAAAGGAACAATGTCTTCTATTATTTTTACATGATTTTTCATTCAATGAATTTGAAAATCCAATTAATTTGTGCCTATCCATTGTTCCTTTATTTATTTTAATATATCATAAAGCTAATATTTTATTTATTTAAAATTGATAAAAAAAAATTGAACACATTGAATAGAATAATTTTAATTAATAATCTATTTCTTATTTCTAAATTAAATTAATATATTTTTATTTATTTACTTCATAAATGAAATAAATTATTTTTTCTTTAAATTTGTATCCTTAATATAATATTTAATAAACAATACATACATTTTTAAAAATTTTTAGTCCCCACTAAAATTATATAGAATAAATTTATAATTTAATTATGATTTTAATTTTTCTTATTTTTTAAAATTATATAGAATAAATTAAAAAAATTAACACATTGAATAATAATTTTAATTATTAATCTATTTCTTAGGTCAAAAGCAAAAACTAATAATATTACAAATTATAAAATATAATTTAGTAGTCAATTCAAACTTTAATTTTTTTTTTATATATTTACTAATAATTAAGTAACACTAATTTTATTTAATAAAATTCTTAGATGGACGAATGTTGAACTCTGTATATTGAGATTAAATGGACGAACTCTTACTACTTAACAAATATTTTATATTAATAAAAAATTAAGAAATACAATTTAAATATAATTAAATATATCTAAAATATATGTAATATCAAAGGAAACAAAAAAATTTCTCAAACTATAGATAAATATATGAAAAATACTAAAGTCCTAAATCTTCAGTCAGAATTTTAGAATTATCTATCAAAATATAGTGTTTTCGTGTGTTTATATCCACAAGATAGACATAGCGGTAAAAATTTGATCTTGTGACTTAAAAGAACTAAATTTAAATCCCTTCAAAGTGAGTCATAAAATAATTATTATTGTCACAATAAATCATATTAATTTTCTTGTTATGCACTGATCCAATTATTTTTGTGAGCCTATACAATATATTTAAGTGTGAGAAGTATGGATAATAGTCTTACATTAGATAAAAATGTGGTGACTTGAGTATTTATAAGTGGAAGAATCCATACACTTATCACCTTAAATTTTTGGATGAATATGTAGTATGTCTCTCTCACTTGTGTTGCTTTTAGCCTAATATTTAATGCTCCCTAATGTAAAATTCCCCTAACAGGTTGGAGTCCATATCGTCCACACTAGAGTTTGTGAAATGGAAGAATCATGCTTCTGGTGTAAGCACTCTGTGCAAACCAGAAGCTGCAGATTATTGTTATTATTGATTGAAAGATTAGTTCATACAAGAAGTGAGTAAAGAGCTTAAGTAGCTCACACGATTACAAGGAGAGAGCTAAGCCTACAAGGCCCAAAGCTATGGCCCAAAACTAACTACCAAGCCCATTAATACACTAAGTCTTATATACTCCAATACCCCCCCTCAAACTGAAGTGAGTTGGCTTGAAGAGACAACCTTGAGTTTGGTGCGTAGCTCTTGAAAGGCAGCTGTTCCCAATGGTTTGGTGAGCACATCAGCAATTTGAGCTAGAGCTGGAACATGTTGAATATCCATGGTACCAGCAACAATCCTTTCCCGGACAAAATGAATATCGAGTTCAATGTGTTTCGTACGAGCATGCAGAACCGGATTGTGTGACAGCATTACTGCACTCAAGTTATCACATAGCAAAATTGGTTTGTGAAATGCAACTTTAAGTTCAGTTAGTAAAGATTCCAACCACAGAAGTTCAGATGTGGTATGCGCGAGAGCTCTATATTAAGCTTCCGTACTAGAACGGGCAACCAGCGATTGTTTCTTAGAGCCCCAAGATACCAAGTTTGGACCAAAAAATATACAGAACCCTGAAGTAGACCGACGATCATCAGGGTCACTCGCCCAATCGGAATCACTGTAGGCTCGCAGAGAGAATTTGGGTGCTGAGAGAGAGGGAGACGGAAGAAGACCATAGTTAGCAGTACCACTTACATACCTGAGCAACCGTTTAACCATAGCCCAATGAGATTCAAGTGGAGAGGCCATAAACTGACAAGCTTTGTTAACACTGTAGGAGATATCAGGTCTGGTCAAAGTAACATACTACAGAGCACCTACAATCGAGCGATATAGCTGAGGATCTGCAACATGATCAGAGCCATGTCTGCTGAGTTTGCTCGTGCTGATCATGGGAGTAGTAACTCCATTAGCTTGACTCATGTTAGCTTTTGTGAGAAGATCATGAACATACTTGGTCTGAGTGAGAAACAAGGCTCCATTGCTGCAGAATTTTACCTCAATACCTAGAAAATAACTAGGCTTTCCAAGTTGTTTTAAAGCAAAAGTATTGTGCAGCTTAGTAATAAGAGATTGAATACAAATGGAATCAGTCCCAGTAAGTAGAATATCATCTACATAAACCAATGCATATAGAGTAATACCTTGGTGATTGTAGATAAACAAGGAATTGTCACATTTGGAGGTTCTAAAGCCAAAGTGAAGAAGAGACTGAGTGAGCTTCTCATACCAAGCCCTAGGGGCTTGTTTAAGCCCATAGATAGCTTTATGAAGCTTACATACCAGGGACTTGTCAGAATTGATGAACCCAGGTGGTTGAGTCATGTAAACTTCATCATGTAGAATGCCATTCAAGAATGCATTATTGACATCAATTTGCTGAATATCCCATCTGTTTGTTATAGCTAGAGTAAGGATGACCCTGATAGTGGTAGGTTTGACCACAGGGGAGAAAGTTTCAGAATAGTCAAAGCCCTGCTCTTGATGAAAACCTTTAGCAACCAGCCTGGCTTTATATTTTTGAATAGTACCATCAGCATTTTGTTTCAGCTTAAACACCCATCTGCATCCCACTGCTCTTTTATCAGGAGGAAGTGGTGTGAGAGACCATGTTTGATTGGCTTGAAGAGCATTAAATTCTTCAGTCATGGCTTGTGCCCACTCAGGTTGAAGGAGGGCCTGTTTCACACTTGTAGGTTCAGAATGCACCAGAAAAGCCTTGGGTTTGGAATGACCAGTCTTGGCCCTGGTCAGCATAGGATGAGTATTAGCAGGTGCATCAGGTTGTACACTGCTAGAAGGAATAGATGGAGATTGTGAGGACTCAGGTACAGGTATGCAAGAAGATAGAGTTAATTCATTAGAGCTGAAGGAAAGGGGATTCACAGCAGGTTGCACTTGAGCATCTCTAATAGGACTTGGTGTAGGCTCAGAAACATTATGAGTAGTATGACACTGAAGGGTACCATGCTTTGTATTTTGTGGACTACCCTCAGTTTGGCTATCAGCTGCAACACTAGTAGTATGTTCATTATCCTGTGTGCACACAAGAGGTTCATTGTTGGGACTACCAGCTTGTGACAATTCATATGGCTCAGGACAAGGTGGGGTCACAGCAGGTAGAATACTTGCAGGCTGATCAGAAATAAATGTATTAGTGTGTAAGACTGGTACAGGCACATGACTGTCCTTTTGACTAGGACTGTGACCATTATCAATATTAGATCCAGCTAGGATGTGATTTTGACTTGCAGTAGCTAGCATAGGACCACTACTTGAAGGAGCTTTATCTCTTGTGCTGTAACTATCAACCTTGCTTGATGCAGTACCAAACATCTTAGAGAAAGGAAAAGAATCTTCATTAAAGTTGACATCTTTAGATATGTATATTTTTCCTTCACTGCTGAGACACTTAAAGCCTTTATGTTGAGTAGACACCCCCAAGTAAATACACTCTTGACTTCTAAGCTGAAACTTGTGTTTGTTATATGGTCTTAAGAGAGGAAAACAAGAACAGCCAAAAACTCTCAATGAGGTATAATCTGGTGACTTCCCATACAATGCTTGAAAGGGAGTTGTAGTGTTAGACAATGCAGCAGTAGGAATCCTGTTGATAACATGAACAGCTGTAGAGAAACTGTGCTCCTAGTATGTTAGAGGTAAAGATGCATGAGCCAATAAAGTGAGACCCACCTCTACTATCTGTCTATGCTTTCTCTCAACAGATTCATTCTGATGAGATGTGTGTGGACATGTAAGCCTATGTTGAATACCTAGCTCAGTAAGAAATTTGGTGAATGGTCTATATTCTCCACCAAAATCAGTTTGCACTGCCTTGATGGTAACATTAAACTGAGTTTGCACAAAAGTATAAAACAATTTAAATGCTGACAGTGCTTCTGCTTTTGTTTTTAGAAAGTATACCCATGTATATCTAGAGTATCCATCTACAAAGGCAATGTAATAATAGTAACCAGAGCTGGAAGGTGTAGGGGAAGGTCCCCACAAATCAGAATAGACTATGTCAAATGGCTTATGATAGACAATATTAGTTAAAGGAGCATGAATCCTATGTGCCTTACCAAGTTGACAAGAGTTACAAAAATGACTATCATTTTTATTAGATGAAAGTATGTTACACAATTTCAATACATGATTGACAACAGTAAAATTCGCATGTCCTAGCCTATTGTGCCATAGTACACTTGTGCTAGACTTATTTGCAGAAAAGGATGTAGATTGAGATGCAACATAAGTTTGAATACCAGTAGAAGGCTTCAAGTTTTGATGCACATGAGATGAGCTAGGACACTCCAAAGATAGGTGAGGGAAGCAATAGAGACCACTAGCATCCAGAACTCCTTCAACAATGACTTGTTTAGAAGCCTGAGATTTGATGTAGCAAGTGTTAGACAGGAATTCAAAAAATACATTGTTATCACTAGAGAATTTGGAAACAGATAGTAAATTTCTAGTAATGGAAGGCACATATAGAATGTTGTTGAGTAGGAGTTTATAATTAGGACTGTCTTTGGAATAAACCTGTGTAGAACCTACAGATTCAATGTTAAGAGTTTGTCCATTACCTACATAGACTTTGTTAGAACCAACATAGTCACGTTTAGATTGCAACATTGAAACATATGGAGTTAAGTGGTGAGAAGCACCTGAATCAGCAAACCAAGCCTGTGATTCCAATTCAGCAGGTAAGGAGTATTCTTGAGTAAAACGCTGAGTTCTGCCCGTGGTAGCCATCATTGCCACAGTCTTGGATTCTGGAGCAGCAGCTTGGCTAGTGACCTGAGTTGAAGTCGTATCTTTTTCACCACTTGTCTGAGTATTAGAAGTCTGAGGCATAAAGTTTTCATCAAACCTATGCCAGCATGTGTTAACTGCGTGTCCATACTTTCCACAAAGTTGGCACGTTGGTCTAGCTGCAGTTGGATTGCGACCACTGCTACGATTGCGCCCACGACTAAACCTTCCTCCTCTACCACGATATGTTCCTCTGGAACTGTTTTCTGCAGGGCTGGTGTGTGCAACATTGGCTGCCACATTTGAAGTGGCCAATTCTTGACGAAATTTGTCAAGTTGTGCTTCTTGCACATAGAGAAGAGCCTCAACTTCACAGAGCGTGGGAGGTGTAGGGCAACCATACATCTGCATAACAAACGGATTGTATTCTTCTGGCAAACCATCGAGAATTGAGTCAACTTGATCTTGTTCAGAGATTGAATCACCAACAGCAAGAAGTGAATTTGCAATCGCTTTGATGCGAAGAACAAATTCAGTGATCGTTTTGTTACCTTTCTTGGCAGATTTGAGTTCAACACGGAGTTGACGAACACGAGCTTTCATCTGAGCATTGAAGAGCTGATGAATCTTATCCCAAACCTCAAACGCATGCTTGCACGCAAGAACCCTAGGTAGAACAGATTCAGAAATTGTGGAGAGCAACCAGATAAAGAGAGCTTGATCTTGGACAATCCAAGCTTCGTATTCCTCAGAGATTGTATCTTCAACACGATCTTGCACAGTCTTGTACTTCGCTGGAATTTGAGGATTAACCACAAACTTGTGCATCTTCTGTGTTAGAATTACTCCTTCAACTTGTTGATTCCACAGGAGATAGTTGTTTTCTTGAAGCTTGATGGAGAGTTTAGGACCAAACGAGTAGGAAGTTTTCGTTCCTGTAAGCACAGTCGAAACCTCATGTGATTGCTCTTTGTTCATGGATTCTTGATTTTCCGATTCCGCCATTGATGAATCGTAATGCAGCAACAAAGAATTTACGAACAAGACGAAGAAACGAAGAAAAGATGATATGAATCAGAGATGAACAGTGTAGGAAGTGGTTAAGATCGATTCCGCGAATGATACCATACTAGAGTTTGTGAAATGGAAGAATCATGCTTCTGGTGTAAGCACTCTGTGCAAACCAGAAGCTGCAGATTATTGTTTATTATTGATTGAAAGATTAGTTCATACAAGAAGTGAGTAAAGAACTTAAGTAGCTCACACGATTACAAGGAGAGAGCTAAGCCTACAAGGCCCAAAGCTATGGCCCAAAACTAACTACCAAGCCCATTAATACACTAAGTCTTATATACTCCAATAGTCCACAACTCAAGACTATTATTATTGAAATCATTGTCTTAAAAACTTAAAGAAATTAATTCAAATCCAATGACACACATATAAACTTTGACAAGCAACTTAGAGACATAAAAATTTGATTCCACCACAACTACCTCACTTAAAGGGCATATGCACTAATTGTTGCATGAATTCTCTATCCCTAAATATTATGATATAAAATGCAGGCCCCCTATACCCTGCATTAAGAAAATCAATTAGAAATGTCCAAAACGTTGTTGGGTTAAATGTAACACAAATAGAGCGTCTTGAAGGAATCCCAAACTTGCAATGTGGAGAAATTTTTTGATTCATTGGGCACACTTTTCACACTAAACTCTCAGGTCTATATATATATATATATATGTATATATATATATATATATATATATATATATATATATATATATATATATATATATATATATATATTAAGAAAATTAGAAGTAGGTGAAGATCCAGAGCATCAATTGGCTATAGTTGTATTTAAGGGGGATGATGTAAGTGAAGTAAAGACATTGACTCTTAATTCTTAAATTTTTTGAAGTTGTTAATTTTTTTTTTAATATGTTATTTGGTTATCTAATCTCTTTGGTTGTCAATTTTTTTTTCTTTGAATTGACGGTGATCTTTCGCTTTTTCGGTTTTTTTCTTTCTTTTTCTTTATATTTGTTTTTTTTCTTTCAAATGGGTTTAAGTATCTTTTATACCATTTACTTTATTTCAATATATGCATTTGTTATAAAAAAACAACTTACTATATATTTATATAGACCTATATTAAAGATGATTTTTTAATAAAAGTTTTTTTTAAAGTTATATTATGTATTATTATTTATAATTTATATAATTTTGTTGTTTTTATAGAAGAAGCAGAAGAAAAGAGGAAGGAAATGAAAAGCATATTTTTGTTTCGACAGCAAAATTAATATTGAAAGGGTAAACACTACTTTAAGTGTCTCTTTGTATAGGATTAACTTTTTATTTTATTTTAATTATGCACATACATTGTAGAAATATATATTTATTAAAATTTAAATATATAGAAAATATAAATTTCTTGTTAAATATGTAATTCATTGTTGTAGAAAGATTATATTTGATTTAGATAGATCAGATTTGATTTAGAAAGATTAGATTAGATATTTTTGGGCTTTTATAGTTTGAGCTTTAACTTGAGATGCAAGTTAACTTAAATCTATAAATAAGGAGAAACCTTTATCATTGTAATAATCAAGTTTGATAATTCACAGTTTGCAGTTGCAAGTGAATATTGAAAGTTTCCACAGTTTGTGGGAAAAAAAGATAATTATGAGAATTGGTGCAAGCAGATTAAGGTGGTTGTCTGTTATCAAGATCTTTGGGATCTTGTGAATGAATGAGTATGACCGCTTGCAGAGAACGCGACGGATCAAGCAAAGGCTGCACACAAAGAATTGAAGAAGAAAGATTATAAAGCTCTCTTTATAATCCATCAGTGTGTCGATCCAGATAACTTTGAAAAAGTTAGTGATGCAGAGTTAGCAAAAGAAGCGTGGGAGATTCTTGAAAAGTCGTTTGGAGAAGCAGAGAAGGTGAAAGAGGTGAGGTTACAAACTCACAAGAGAACCTATGAGTTGCTTCAGATGGAAGACAATGAAAGTATAACATATTTCTTCACCAGAGTTACAAAGCTGATGAATCAAATCAAGGTATGTGGAGAGGTGTTGACATCAAGATCAGTTGTTGCAAAGATCTTGAGGTCATTGGCTCCAAAGTTCGACCACGTGGTAGCAGCCATAGAAGAGTCGAAAGACTTGTCAGTATTAACGAAGGAAGAGCTTCAAGGGACGCTTGAGTCTCATGAACAAAGGATGGCTGAAAGAGCTGGAGGAAAGTCGAAGAGTGATATGGCTTTGCAGGCGCAGTCAGAAAAGGAAAGGAAAGGCAAAGGAAGCTGGAATGGCAACAAAGGTAGAGGAGGCTACAACAATTCGACTGGTCGAAATCAAAATGAAGGAAACTAGTTGAATCAGAGAAAACCCTGGAACCAAGGCAACCAAAGAGGTGGTGTTGCAGGTAGAGGAATAGGTGGTGGTCAAAAGCCTGATAAAAGTCACATCCAGTGTTTCAATTGTCAGAAGTATGGTCACTATTTTAGTGATTGTCCAGAAAGGAAGAAGAATCAAGAAACTGATGCAAAGCTGGCAAAACATGAAGAAGAAGAGATGTTGTTGATGGTCACAACAAGAGACGAAGAGAGATTCCAGGACCAGTGGTACTTGGACTCAGGATGCTCATCACATATGACTGGAAGAAAATATTGGTTTGTCAACATGAAGCCCTCGTCGAAGAACACGGTGAAGTTTTCAAATGACAACACTCTAGCAGCTGAAGGTGTTGGTGATGTTCTAATTATGAGGAAAGATGGCAAAAGGTTAACAATTTCCAATGTGTTGTGCATACCAGGAATGAAGAGAAATTTGCTCAGTATAGGGCAGTTGGTCGAAAAGAACTACAGGGTGTCGATCAAAGACAAGATGATGAGAGTTCTCGATGCATGTGGTAGGTTGATCTTGAAGGCTCCAATGTCTCATAATAGGACCTTCAAGATTGAACTCAATGTGATTGAGCACAAGTGCCTAGCAACTTCATCCAGCAGAGATGAGTGGTTATGGCATTTTCGACTAGGCCATCTCAACTTCAATGACATCAGAGTGCTAAAGAGAAGAAATATGGTTTCAGGATTACCAGAAATCGAAATTCCAAGTGAAGTCTATGAAGAGCGTGTTCAGTCGAAATAACACAAGAATAGCTTCAACAAGGATGCAAGAAGAAAGTCGAAGGCAATTCTGGAAGTTATATACTCTGATGTATGTGGTCCTATCTAGGTGGATTCGATCGGAGGTAACAGATACTTTGTCATGTTCATAGATGATTACAGTCGAAAGCTGTGAACTTACCTTATCAAGAAGAAAAGCGGTGTAATCTAGGTATTTTCCAGATTCAAATCTAGGGTCGAAAGACAGAGTGGTCGAAAGGTGAAAATTCTGAGCACTGATGGTGGTGGAGAGTATGTGTCAAAAGAGTTCGATGCATTATGTGAAAAGGAAGGGATTGTGCATGAGGTGGTGCCACCCTACACTCCACAGCAAAATGGAATTGCAGAAAGGAAGAACAGAACCATCATGAACATGGCGAGAAGTATGTTGAATGGAAAGCATCTACCCAAAGAATTATGGGGAGAAACGGTTTTGACAACAACATATATTTTGAACAGATGTCCGACGAAGAAACTTGAAGAAATCACACCAGAAGAATGTTGGTCTGGTGTCAAGCCTAGACTCAGTCATTTGAAGGTGTTTAGATCTATAGCACATAGACATGTGCCAGATCAGTTGAGAAGGAAGCTTGATGACAAGTCAAATCAGATGATCTTGATAGGATATCATTCGACTGGAGGTTACAAGCTGTTCGACCCAGTAAATAAGTAGGTAGTGATCAGCAGGGACATGATCATAAATGAGCTTAAAGAATGGGATTAGACTGAGAATGTCAAGAAGGATTCAGTGAGAATCTCTTGTGAAGAACCAATCACTGAAGTCGAAGGAGAAGTTCGACATGAACAAGTCATAGATGAAGCAGGTCCAAGTAGACCTCGACAAACAAGACACATGCCGACAAGGTTGCAAGAATATGTAATTACATCAGATGTTGTGGTTGATGAAGAGGGTGAGATGATACATTATACTTTCTACGCAGATGTCGAACCAGTCAATGCAGCTGAGACATTGAAAGATTCAAAGTGGGTAAAAGCAATGAATGAAGAGTTAGAGTTCATCGAAGTCAACAACACCTGGCCACTTGTCGAATTGCCTCAAGTCAAGAAGGAAATTAATGTGAAGTGGGTTTACAAGGTGAAGGTGAATCCTAAAGGAGAGGTAACTCGACACAAGGCGGGACTTGTGGCGAAAGGATTTCTTCAGAAGGAATGAATCGACTTCGACGAAGTATTTGCACATGTTGCTAGGATCGAAACAATCGGGTTGGTTATTGGTCTAGCAAATATGAACAATTGGCACACAGGTCAGATGGACGTGAAATGTAATGGTCCCTTAGACGAAGAAGTTTATGACGCACAACCAGCTAGGTATGTGAAACGAGGCGAAGAAAGAAAGGTGTACAGACTACATAAAGCCATGTATGGACTTAAACAAGTTCCAAGAGCTTGGAATAAGAAAATCGACAGCTTCTTAAGGGAGAAGAAATTTATGAAATATACGACTGAGCATGGAGTATATGTAAGAAGAAGCAATAGTGAATTACTTATACTATGTCTTTATGTCGATGACCTGTTGATAACAGGAAGTTGCAAGAAGGAGATCGAAGATTTAAAACATGATCTAAGTGAGGAGTTTGAAATGTCAGACTTGGGAAATCTCTCATATTTCCTTGGCATCGAATTCTACAAGACTAGTAGAGGTTTGATGATGCACCAAAGAAGATATGCAGGCGAAATAATCAAGATATTTGAGATGCAAGATTGCAACCCAACTTTGACTCCAGCTGAAACCAGATTGTAACTGTCGAAGGATTCAGATAAAGATAATGTCAACCCAACCCAATACAGAGGACTTATTGGGTCACTTAGATACCTTTGTCACACAAGGCCTGACTTAGCATACAGTATGGGTATGGTAAGTATATTCATGCAGAAGCCAAAGGTATCACATCTAGCAGCAACGAAGAGGATACTGAGGTATCTGAAAGGGACTCTCGACTACAGCATTTTGTTTCTTGCAGCTGATGTAGGAAAAGAATGCAAGATAGTGGGATACACTGACTCTAGTTGGTGTACTGATGTTGAGGATCGAAAATCCATAGCTGGCTATGTGTTTATGTTAGGTGGTGCACCAGTTGCTTGGAGTTCGAGAAAGGAGCCAGTAATGGCATTGTCATTATGTGAAGCAGAGTACATAGCTGCTTCTCTTTGTGCATGTCAAGCAACATGGATGGTGAACCTGGTCGAAGAGATGACAGGGAAGAGTCATGGATCAATTACCATGAAGATCGACATCATGTCAGCTATCAACTTGGCGAAGAATCCAATAGCACACGGTCGAAGCAAGCACATCGAAATGAGGTTCCATTATCTTCTTGAGCAGGTAGCAGAAAGGAAGATGAACTTGGAACACTGCAGAACTGAGAATCAGATTGGAGACATCATGACGAAGGGAGTGTCAGTCGAAGTTTTCAAGAAGCTAAGGTCTATAATGAATGTAGACAATTTAGACACAATGAATTAGGTGGTGTGTTAAATATTTAATTCATTATTGCAGAAATATTAGATTTGATTTAGATTTATTAGATTTGATTTAGAAAGATTAGATTAGATATTTTTGGGCTTTTATAGTTTGAGCTTTAGCTTGAGATGCAAGTTAACCTAAATCTATAAATAGGGAGGAACCCTTATCATTGTAATAATCAAGTTTGATAATTCACAGTTTGCAGTTGCAAGTGAATATTGAAAGTTTCCATAGTTTGTGGGCAGAAAGAATTCTGCAGTTTTTCATCTTCTTCTCCAACGCTACTATTTCTTTTTCTCTTTCTTTCTTTCTTTCTTAATTTTTCTTTTCATTGCCATTGTGTGATTGTTAACAATTTTGAGATCAAGCTTGAATAGGAATTCTCCATAGGTTGTGGTTGAATTTCCAACATTTCTTACAAGAATTTAAAATGAATAAAAAATAGTTTACGTTTTTCTTTAAAATATTTAAACTATTTATATTAAAATCATTTTTACTTTAATATTTTGCAAATAAGATCTAAGCATATTTTCAATTTTATCATTAAATAACTCATTACAAATAGATGAAATATTTCAAATGATTTTTATAAGAAACTGTTTTTTTTTTAATTGAAGAAAAAACTATTTTTTTATTTTTTAACAAAAATATGATTTTTTTAAAAGCTGCAACAAGCATACCTAAATATTGACATTTCTTAATTAGTTTTCTTTTTTCTTTTTCATATTTATATACAACATTGCATTCGTGTTTTATGATTATACAAAAAATTGTCTAAATGATATATATTATGAAAAAAATTTATTAAAACTTGCAGCCCCTCCTAAGAAACATGAGGATTATGGAAAAGATATAGATGTTACTCCACTTGCAGATCGAAGATTTTCTATTATTGAAAGCAAATAATTGGACAATTGAATTGAGAAAACGAGATGATAATCAAATAGATATTGTAAGACCTCGCAACAAATTGTTTTCTTAATATTTTAATATGAATTTTTATTTATTTAATATTTAGTATGAATTGTGACAAATTAACTTTTGTATAAACGTTTATGCAGATTGCCACACATTTACCATCGAACAGGAAATTTCACACAAAGCCTGAAGTGACTAATTTTATTCTTTATGAAGCTCGCCCAAAACCTAAAAGCAAGGAGAAAAAGTTAATTGAAATTTTCAATGAATGCGATGTACATTATGTTTAACATTCAAACAATTAATTACTCAATGAAAATATATATGTTTCAATATTACAATAACATAAATTATTTTACATCAAGTGAAAGGTTCGACATCAAAGAAAAGAAAAAAGGAGAGAGAAACTTATAATGATATCCCTCGAGAGGAAGCAGGGACAAATTTGATGGAATGGTTTCTTAAAGAAATTGGATATAATAATATTCAGAGTCATTCAACTAAAGGAGAAATGTGAAGGATCATCCAACGGTGAAATTTTTTTACATTTAAGTATATTTTAATGGTTCTATATGATAATACAATGTGTAAACATTTTTATATAAACATTGAACTACATCTTTATTTGCATATATATATATATATATATATATATATATATATATATATATATATATATATATATATATATATATATATAAAATACAATAATACACGAAGGTTCAATAACACATCATCTCTTTTAAACATTGTTAATTAACTTTAAAAAATCATAATTTTATTTTGAATCTGCATAACTATTGTTTTTGTCACAATATAAAGGTGAGTATTACTCATAATAGACTATTTCACATATATGTATAATATATTAGTATTCGATTATACTTCAAAATAATAATATTATTAGCTAAGTATGAAATTATGGCTAACCCTACTAAATTTTTTAATCACACGTCATGATGAAAGAGTTTGACGGTTATTGATCTACTATTACTATCATCTACAAAGATGTCAGATGAACAACGACATGATGAACTTTCACTAATAGTGGGAATGATGGTCATGAAAGGCGCACCAACAATGGGTCAAGAGAAACTACACAAGTGAGAGAGACACCATATATTCACCAAAAAACATAAGAAATTAGGCATATGATTCACATCTCTTATAAATCTAAAATTTCACCCATTCATAGACGATGTGAGACTTAATCACTCATACTTATACCCAACTATCTCTCAAGCATGTATGAGTTCACACATTTTATAACAGAATTCAAGATATGATACAACTTTCCCTCCCTCACAAAGCCGAACCATGGCTATGATACCACACTTGTTGGGGGATCAAACTCTCCCTAAATGATATATATTATGGAAAGTTTTACATAGATGCTCGCAGCCCCTCCTAAGAAATGTGGAATTATAGAAAATATATAGATATTACTCCATTTGCAAATCAAAGATATTTTGTCATTGAATCTGCAAATAATTGGACAATTGAATTGATTAAACGAAATGATAACCGAAAAGATAGTGTAAGACATGGCTACAAATTGTTTTAGTAAAAAATAATGAGTTTTATAAATTTCACTTTTAATATGAATTGTGGCAAATTAACTTTTCTATAATTGTTTATGCAGATTTCTAGATATTATGTACATTATATTTAACATTAAAACAATAAATTATTATATATATATATATATATATATATATATATATATATATATATATATATATATATATATATATATATATATTACAATAACATAAGTTATTTTGTATCAGATGAAAGGTTTGATGCCAAAGAAAATAAAATAAAAAAGAGATAAAAAATTGTCATGATATCCCTAAAGAGGAAGCAAGGTCAACATTAAAAGATTTGGAGGATAAAATGATCATTTACATAACTCCTTCATGTCAATACTTAGATTCTACCATGCTACCCATCTAAAGTATTCTATTTATTTTTGAATTAAAAATAAAGAGTTTATGTTAATAAGGCACAAATCATACTTTTTTGTGTTTTCTTAAGTAAGTCAATCAAAAGACTACATCATATTGACCAGGCAAGTTACATGGCAAGTGATTTAAATTTCATTTTCTATTAGCAAATAAAGTTATAAGACACTAAAATGCAAGATAACAATAAAAAGTGTAGCAATTCAAAAGAGAGAGATAAAGGAGAAAATGTAATTCAATACATTGTGCCTTACTTGAATGTATTGTCTCCAACAAGTAACTCCAAGCATTCAAAGTTACAATATTAAGTCAACCCCTCTATCTTCATTTAATGTTTCTTTTATTCTTTCATTGTGTAGCCTAAGTTGTGATTAATTTTGCATTTGATACTTGTGTACTTTGCTTTTCAATTTTTTTTTTCTTTTTCTTGATATCTTTCTACATGATAAAAAAAGACAAGAATCCTATGTTCAATACCATATATATATATGACTCAAATAGATAAAATATTTTATTTTTAATTTAGTAAAATATTTCTCTTTGAGAATAGTGCGTTTGGCTCATGTTTGTTTTTGGATTGGACCAGCCTTAATCTTATCAAGAATTCACAATTCTTGTGGTTTTCATCTTTTTATAAGGCTTATCTCCTTCTAGGATAAGAATAGTGACACGCCCCGTATCAAAATTTCCATCCATTTCTTCTATTGATTATTAAAAATTAAAAATTCATTATATATTCCTCATAAAATATAAAGGTATCTAAGATAATCACAAGTATAGATAAAAGAAGCCTTTATATCCAACCTTAATCAAAATGGCTCAAAAAATTCCAATTTAAAAATCATTACTAAATGTGAAAAATCACGTGGAAAATAAACACACGGCGGTTATTTTCAAGATGTAAACATAGATTTTGCTTAGATAATATAATGAGTGTCTGAAATTAAAATGTCACAAATTATTCAACTGTAAAAAGCTTTTACATTCTTGTTTAGTCCTTCATTCCAACTTTTTTCTTTCACTCCAATTAGTCTCATAGTCATTACTACGTAAAAGCCATTTCACAATGGTTGAAAAAGGGATACCACCACGCCTAATCAATCTTTGTGAGGTAATGGGTAGTTGTATGTATGATGTTTTCCACCACTGTCGTGCGACCGTGATTATAAGCTATGTATCGTGCTACCTATCACAGTGATTATTTTAAATAACTGTTGTGATATTCTTAACGCATAATATTTAACAACGGTTAGTATAAACAATCTGTGATATATACACTATGTTTATTATAATTTATGTGGAATGCTTATTCCGTTATATTCACTAAACATATAACCTTTCATTCTTATCTAGAACATTATATTATGACAAATTAAGTTATATTAGAAGAACAAATTTACATTCAATGCTAGACAAGAGTTCTTCAACTCCTTATCCGCATTTTGAACGGTTAGAATTTTGTTTAATGCTCCTAGTTCTTAAAATTCCCCTTCCTTTACCTCTAGTTCATTTTGAAAAATATTATTTACTTTGTAAACAAAATTAAAGGTGGAGAAATGGGTGGTTGAAGAACTACAAGCATTAAATAAAGTTCTAACTGTTAAAGAATGAAATGCAGATGATGAATTACAAAATTATTGACTGTAATTGAACGTGTACTTGTTTTCTAATATAATTTTATCTATAATATTATAATTTCCTAATGCAATATGAAAAGTTATATATCCAGTAAGGGATTGGAAAATCACTCAAACCACATAAGATATAATAAACTTATCTTTTAAACAAACATTAACAACAACATTCATCAACAACAACCTTTAATCAACATACAAGATACAACAAACAACTCTTATTAAAAACAATAAAATCATCAACACATAGCATAAATTACATACAACATAACACTTTTATTAATAACAACAACAATACCAACAACATATCAACTCATAGAATGTTTCAGAAACGTACTTGTCTGCCATAATGACATCCATAATGAAAGAAGGATGAATATGAAGTGAGAACTCAAACTTGTATTAGTTTTGAATGGATGTCATTCTGGGTCTTTCACATAAGTTTGCAACGCTCACTTTACCTTCATACTAGTTATTGAAACAAGCATCCTTACATACAAGTCAAAACAAACTATTGAAACATAAATAATAATACATAAACACATTCTAAAACATAATCTATTGTGAAGACAAACATGTAAGGTAGTCATTTTCTAAGCTTTGATGCAACAAAGGTAACCCTTCGAAGAACAGGAGTTCGTTTCATAAGTTTGGGTTTTCCATATGAGAGAGACGAGTGACAGAGATGTTAGGATTTATTTTAGAGAGACGAGTGAAAGAGATGTTTGGATTTTGTTTTAAGAGAGATGGTTGTTATGTACTGAAGTAAAAGATAATTTCGCTTATATATAAATAAGTAACACCTTTCACCACGGTTGATAATATGAACTGTGATGAAATGTTTGGAACTTACACCACGGGTTTTTATAAGAATCATGGTGATATACAATATCAATCCCATTATGTCGCGATAAATGGAAAATTATTGGTGCTGAGATTCAAACCTTTTCACTCCAAGTGCATTTCACTATGGTTGTTGAGTATAACCATAATGAAATGTCTTTTAGTAAATACAAAAAAAAAATGAGCCCAAAAAAGAGTTATTACCACGACTAATAGAAAGCTCGTTGTAAAATGTGCGTTACGAAAGGTCTATTTTGTAGTAGTGAGTATATTTTTATTATACTATGAAATGAAATTGATGATTTTTTAAGCTTCTAATAGAAGCCATATAGAATTATGAGTAACTAAATCAATCACTCATTTCTCTATTAAATTTCTTTAAATCCTCCATCACTTGTATACACATTGCTTTCATATGACTCTTCTCCTCAAATTAAGTTGCAAATGTTAATTATTTATGTAGTTTCACATTTCATAGAAAAATTTAAAAACATAATTATATATAACTATATTTTTTGTCTAATAAAAAAATGAAAAGTGTACAATTTACCGCCTAACAAATATGAAATCTAAACAAAAATAGATTTCAAACTAGATTCACTACAATAAGAGGTAACCAATATGTATGAAAAATTAAATGAAATATAAATATACTTAATTACTTTTAATATAAGAAATATAATTGCTCACATAGCATATTTAAATAGATTTCATACTTATGTATCTGACCTTCTTTTTCAATGTATTTCCTTGCATGCTCACATATAATATACAATAAATTAAGGTGAATATTACTCAGAATACACTATTCCACATGTATGTGTATATTAGATTTTATTTATACTTCATTATGATTGTAGTGTCAGCTAAGTGGAACATTATGGCTAAATTTTCATAGTTCGATTTCAAAAGTATTATGCATGGTGGGACATTATGGCTAACACGACTAAATTTTTTAATCCCCGTCACAAAAAAGAGTTTGAGCAATATTTATCAATCATTATTATCATCTACAAAGAGGTCAGATGAACAACCTCAAGATGAACTTTCACTAACATTGGGAATGATATATCATGAAGGGAACATCTACAATGGGTCAAGAGCAATCACACAAGTGAGAGAGACATCATATACTCACCAAAAATATTAAGGAATTAGGCATATGAGTCACCTATCTGATAATCCAATATTTCATTCATTCGTTTGCAATGTGGGACTTAACCACTCACACTTGTACCTAATAATCTCCTCCACATGTGTGAGTTTTCACATCATATAACAAGATCAAACATAGGATCTAAATCTCTCTTATCCACCAAGCTGAACCATGTCTATGATACCACTTATCGGGGATACCACAGAAGTTGAGACACCACAACCCCACCAAAACCTTAGGGTATTAGGTATTTGAGTCATCGATCTTATAAATGTAAAATTCTATCCATATATATATATATATATATATTAGGAAACCGTTTTCTAGGGGCTATCACAACAGTTTGTAGTTGTAGCTCATTTTTAAATCGGTCTGTTAGACCAATATCTATATGACTTCTTCAGTGACTACATCAATGGAAAATAAGTATTGAATACTTCTCAAATATTTTGTCAAGAAGTTATATTAGTTCTTTATCTACTACAATAATTTTACTAAAGATTAAAGTTACAAAAAAGCCAAAGACAATAAAATTATGCTCAATGGAAAAAACAAATCATGGTTAATGATTGACAAAAGAAACAAAGAAAGCTCTACTACTATTCTGTTTTACTGCAAAAAGAAACATATCTTGCCATTAGAAATTAAAGAATAAGAATATCAATCACAAAGAAAAATGAATCAAAGTGTAATTGACGCATCAAAATCACAAAACTTGCTAATGGTAACACTACCTTGATTTAGAACCAAGTCTGCTATCGTACTGCTGTTATTTTTATGGTAAAATAGTTGTATAAGATAGTGATCCATTAAATATATTTTACTTATGGTTCATTGGCAAGTGTGTGTGCAGGGATCTCTATCACTACAAAAAAATGACATCATATATAAAATAAGCATTAATTCCTACTACAATCGAAAACATGAGAAGAAATCACATTCACATTCTACCTTAATACTTATCTCATTTTTTATAAACAAAATATTCTCAAAATATTAGCAGTATAATTCTATGAAAATGAAAAACGAACGAACACTAAGTTTACCATTCCTGAAATTTATAACAAAAGAATTCATGAAAACTTTTAAAACACTTGCCATGTTAGGGAAAATACTTGCATCCATACTAATAACTTTAGAAAACAATCTATGACATAGTTGGTTTAGCAAGTTACTTAATCGAGCAATGTTCAAACTCAATGAGAAAATTAACAAACCAAAGCTTCTATATAGATCATTGAATGGTCAATTATTTTTTAGTGAAAGAGAAATTCATGATGAAAGACCAATAAATAAATTAATGAACAAAGAAAGAACTAAAAATAAGCTACACAAAAAACTTGATTGATAGGCTAAACCCTCGCATAGATATAATACAAGTGATACAATACATTACCAAATCCTAATTAATCCTTGTAAGAAAAGAATGGTTCCTGAACATTTCCGGTGGGTAGTGTTTGGCATCGGAGAGGGGAGAACAATCTTTCATCAGTCTACATTTCGGAATTTCCGGATAGGGTTAAAGCGTCAGACCTTTTCGAACTCTTTGGTTGCATTGGGGATGTCGTGGAGGTGGTGATTCCTCCAAGAAGAAATAAGGTGGGGAAAAGGTATGGTTTTGCTAGATTCCATAATGTGGAGGACTTGAGGAGTTTAGCTGTTAAGTTAGATAACATTCTGATCGATGGAAAGAAGATCCATGCTAATCCTCCAAGATTTGAGAGGAAAGATGGTAGTAGCAGGAGGGTATTGAGTGAAGGTGGTTTTCAGTTTTCTTCTCGTCGGGAAGATCAAAGGAGGCCATTTAGCACGAAGAACAACGGGGTCACTGCGGAGAGCGGTATGAGATCGTTCGCGGAGGTGGTAGGAGGTAAGGGCTATATACCCTGTCAGGTGGAGAATCCTGAGGTGGTTTTTGTTTCTGATATTAGTATGATAAAGAAATTGGAGAAAGCCTTCATTGGGGTGGTTATTAATCCAGGTTCGACATATAATGCTCCTAATTTCTTTGAGTTGGAAGGCATTTTCTCGATTAAGATTACTCCTCTGGGTGCAAGTTTGTGTCTGTTGGAGGAAGAGGTAGAGGGGGAGATTCTCGAAATTGTGAACGAAAAGGAAAAGTGGTGGAAGCAGTGGTTTCTCTCTATTAGGCTTTGGGCGGCAGGAGATATTGATAATGTTAGGGTGGTTTGGATGTGTTTTTATGGGATTCCTGTTCAGGCTTGGAGTTTGGATTTTTTTCTGCAAAATTGCTAACTCGCTGGGTGAGTTTGTTTGCATGGATGACGTGACTCTGTCTGGAGTTACGAAAGATGTCGCAAGGATTTTGATCAAAGTTCCGTTATCATTTTCGTTTAAGGATTCTCTTCTGGTCTCGGTTGATGGAGTTGCCTTCAAGATTCTTATTAGAGAGGATCCTTCAGGTCCTAAGCGTGATCTTCCTGTTGTCCCTCTCACGTCGAACTCTGATTCTTGCGGTTCTGAGTTTGTATGGGGTAAGGAGGGGCCGTTGGAGGAGGATGACATTCCATTTGATTCCCAGGATGAAGGAATTTTGGAAGGTGGTAGACCTCTTAGCTCGGAGTTTATTGATGATGAAGATGAATTTAGTCTGAAAGGTTTTGGTCCAGAGGTCAAAAACAAGATTTCCATTGTAAAGGCTGCAAGGCCCGAAACTGTTGTAGTGGGTCCCGTCTCTGATAAGGGGGCAGGTCGTTTGGTTTTTGACGAGGTTATAAGGGGTCTATTGGTATTATTTCTAGCGGTGTTCCAGCACCTGTTAAGAAGCCCGAAGCTCCTCATTTTCCTTTAAATTTGACTTCATTAGCATCTAATTTTTCTAAAGAGCAGTCTGTTGGTGGCGATTTAGTGTGTTCCACTGGAGAGTCGGATATTGTTGGGTGCAACCAAAGGATGTTGGATAGTTTGGATAGTAATTTGGGGGGTAAATTATGGAATGCTATGTCAAATTTAGGGGTTGTGAGAGGTGCATCGAAAACTGATTTTAAGGTTCAGTTGGAAGTAATGGAGAAAGGAGACAAAAACAGAGCTTATGGAGGGAAGGCGAACTTGAATGTGTTGAAATGATTTTAGGGTCCTTAAATATTCAAGGAGAGGGTAGTAGAGCCAGGAGGAGCATAATTTCTCAGTTTATTACTAAAGGTGACTTTGATATTTTTATGATCCAAGAAACGAAGATTCACGAGATGAACGACTCTTTAGCGAGGAGTTTTTGGAAGAGTCAATCGGTCGACTACTCCTTTTCCAATTCGGTTGGGTATGCGGGGGGTTTGTTAATTCTTTGGAAAGTTGGTAGTTGTGAGGTTCTTTGTATTTTCAAAGGAGAGGGTTTCTTGGGTATCAAGGTTAGTAGCAAGAACGAGGTGTTTTATTTAGTTAACATTTACTTGCCTTATGATATAAATTTGAAGCGGAGTCTTTGGAGTTCTTTATTGGATCTTAAGGCTTCTAAGACGGATGGAGAGTGGATTCTAGGCGGAGATTTTAATGCGGTGAAATGTGTAAACGAACGGAAGGGCATTTCGGCGAGGAGTTGGAATTTGGAATGGGAAGATTTCGCGGAGTTTATTTCGAAGAGTGAATTGATTGATGTTCCATGCAAAGGGAAGAGATTTACTTGGTATGGCGGAGTAGGAGGGGCGTCTAGTAGGATTGATCGTTTCTTAGTGTCGGAGGGTATTGTTGATAAATGGGGAGTGGTTGGTCAATTTGTTGGAATGAGAGATATTTCGGATCATTGTCCAATTTGGCTTATTTGTGATAAATCTAATTGGGGTCCAAAACCTTTCAAGTTCAATAACGAATGGTTCGAGTATAAAGATTTCATTCCTTTTGTTGAGGGGGTTTTGGGTAGGTTGGTTGTGGAGGGTAGAGGTGATTTTGTCCTTAAAGAGAAGCTAAGGCTTCTTAAAGAGAGACTCAAATGGTGGAATTATAATATTTTTGGGAAAATTGATTTGGAGATTGAGGAGAATGTGGTTAGGATGAACGAGGGAGACGATGTAGGGGAGGATCTTAGTTTAGGTGATTTGGAGGTGAAAAGAAGGGCAAGCCGTGACTTTTGGTTGAAGCTTAAGATTAAAGAGAATATGTTAATCCAAAAATCGAGACTTAAGTGGATTAACGGCGGAGATTCAAATAATAGATTTTTTCATCATGTGGTAAAAGAAAGAAGGAGGCGTAACTTTATTGGTTCGTTTGATTCGGATAGTGGCACGGTGGCTTCGGTTGAGGAGGTCAAGGAAGAGGTGAGATTGCATTTCGCGTCGAAATTTGTTGAATCGGAAAGGGAGAGGCCGGTCCTTGAGGGCATTACATTTAAGCATCTTAATTGTTCCGATAGGTTGTCTCTTGAAGCTCCTTTCTTGGAAAGTGAGATAAAGGAGGCGATTTGGGGGTGTGAAGGATCTAAGAGTCCGGGTCCGGATGGTTATACTTTCTCTTTTATTAAAAATTGTTGGTTCTTCTTGAAAGAGGATTTCATTCATTGTTTTGAGGCTTTTCACTTCGGGGGGTTATTGTCTAGTGCTTTTACTTCTTCCTTCTTAACATTGGTTCCTAAATCTTCAAACCCTTTGGGTTTTGATGACTTTAGACCTATATGTTTAGTTGGTTGCGTTTATAAAGCTCTTTCAAAACTTTTAGCCGCTAGATTGAAAGTGGTGCTTCATTCTATCATTTCCAAAAATCAAAGTGCCTTTGTCCCAGGAAGGCAATTGCTTGATGGGGTCCTAGTGGCTAATGAGATGGGGGATCATGCTTTTAAGGTAGGGAAAGAGTGCATGCTTTTCAAAGTGGATTTTGAGAAGGCATATGACAAAGTTTCTTGGAACTTCCTAAGGTTTTTGCTTAGGAAGATGGGTTTTGGTGAGATTTGGATGAAGTGGATGGAGGCTTTAGTTTTTTCTAGTAAAATGTCGGTTTTGGTTAATGGTAGCCCGACGAAGGAGTTTGTAGTTGAGAGAGGTTTGAGACAAGGTGATCCTTTGTCGCCGTTTCTCTTTGTGATAGTGGCAGAAGGTTTGACTAGAATGGTGAGTAGGTCCGTCGAACTTGGCAATTTTAAGGGGTACAATTTTTGTGGGAATTTCTTAGTGGACATCCTTCAATTTGCGGATGATACTTTGTTGGTCGGAGATGGTAGTTGGAAGCATCTTTGGGCGATTAAAACTGTTCTAAGGGGCTTTGAGTTGGTGTTTGGCTTGGGTATTAATTTCCACAAGAGTAAATTGATAGGGGTGAATATTAATCCTAACTTCTTGGATATGGCTTCCTACTTCCTTTCTTGCAAGAAGGAAGACAATAAGTTTTCTTTTCTTGGAATTCCAATTGGTTTTTATGCTAATTTGGAATCTATGTGGTCGGGGGTGGTTTCTAAGATGGAAAGGAGATTATCTACTTGGAGTAACCGTTTTCTTAGTTTTGGGGGGAGATTAATTCTTTTGAAGTCGGTGTTGTCTTCTCTCGCTATTTTTATGTTATCTTTCTACAAAGCTCCGAAGAAGGTTGTTAAAAATATTACCTCTCTTCAAAGTAATTTTCTTTGGGGTGGCACGACGATGAAGAAATGTATTCATTGGGTGAGTTGGAGCGATGTGTGTCTCCTGGTTGGGAGAGGTGGGCTTGGTCTTCGGAGGGTCGATGATTTCAACATTGCTCTCCTTCATAAGTGGAGATGGAGGATTTTATTGGAATCTAATTCCTTGTGGTTATACGTTTTGAAGGCTCGGTATGGTGATATCTCTCTTTAAATGGCGAGAACTATTGGCGTTCTTTCTAAGGTTAAGAGTTTGTCTTCTTGGTGGAGGGACATTTTGAGGTTAGCAAATTACTACTCGGAGGACTTATTTATTTCTAATTGTTTTTTCGATGTTGGAAATGGTTTTTCTACTTCTTTTTGGCATTCCTTTTGGCTTGGGGACTTTTGTCTTAGGGACAAATTTCCCATTTTATTTAAAGCTTCTCTCCTTAAGGATGTGTCTATCGCTTGTATGGGTGGGTGGGATGGAGGTTTTTGGAAGTGAGGTTGGTTAGGAGTGGTTGGGTTGGAGAGTGGCGCAGATGAGTCGCGGCCTACCATTGTCCAGGAGCTCCTGGCAGCGCGCGCTCAGCTCCTTCCCGCTGGACTGTCCGTCGCTGGCCGGGACGTTGTTTCTTGGCGGCCGACAACAGGTGTTGGTTTTATTGTGAGTAGTTTTCAGAGCATTACGTATGTGTTTCGGATTCCTTACGGTCCTTTAAATAATTTCCAAGATGTTTTCTCTTTGATTTGGAAGATGGACATTCCCTTGAAGGTTAGAGGTTTTGCTTGGAGATGTTTTTTAAAGAGAACTCCTACTAAATATTCTTTATCTTTAAGAGGTTGTCTTGTTGGGGTTGATAATTTTGATTGTATTTTCTGTTGCAATTCTATTGAATCGATTGACCATTTATTGTTGAATTGTAGTATCATTAAGTTAGTGTGGAAGGAGGTGGCGGAGTGGATAGGATTCAACGGTTATGAGTCTAATAATTTGAAGGAGAGTTTTTTGCTTTGGAGTTCTTTTGGGAGAAGGAAGAGAATGAAGAAAGGAAAGGAGGCGATTGTTTGGCTTACAACAATTTGGTATATTTGGTTGAAGAGAAATGCAATCATTTTTAGAAATGAGGTTTGGAATGTTCTGGATATGGTTTGGAGCATTAAAGCTTTAGTTTGGAGATGGTCGTTCATCGGGAAGATTACTCGTGCCAATTATAACTTCTATGAATTTAGCAAAGTTCCTCTGTTGTATTTATCCTAAGTTGTAATTGGAGTGTAATTTTTCTTTGCTGTGTTTTTTCTCGCTTTTTGTAAGCAAGTTGAGAACCCTTAGTTCTCTTATTAATTAATTTCCCTGCTTATAAAAAAAATGTTCTTTTTGTGAAATACCATTCACAAGCTCTTAGCATACTTTCATTTCTACTACCTTCACATCACAAGTTCAACAAAAATTTACTAGCATAACATCATAGACACTTGATGAAAACCTAATGAACAAAATTGTACAAATCACAATGAGTTTAGGATGGATTTCCTAGCAGGAGTTGTAGGGGCTAGCTGAAGTGGCTGCACAAAATTAAGTAATAATAAATTGAATTGCAATAATCAAATGTATATAAAGAACAAAAATTAACAATTTTATCAATGAACACGAAAATAAATAGAAAAACTAAGTTCATTCTACAATTGCATAAGTGGGGTGATTTGCACCATCTGCACCAGGCATCACTACTACAATTTTGACCTACAATATCACTAAATTAATAGTGCTTTTTAGTAAAATGTTATTAAAATTTTTACACAGAGACTTATAATAGTACTTTTATGTCATACGTTATTATAAGGGTTATCCTTTAATAGCACTTTATGTTGGGCGCTATTTTAGGGTGCTAGAAAAAAAAATAGAACTAGGATAGCACTTTTGAATAAATGCTATTATAAGGTTACCCCTATAATATTACTTTCGGATAAACACTATTATAACTCGTCCGAATTTACGTTTATTGTTGGAAGGGCATGGTCCTAACTCGTCCGACCGCGATAATATCAAGTGGAAAACGGATGTTGAAGCTGGTTTTTCAGTGAGGTCGTGCGTCGAGTTGCTCCAAAACAATAGTTTTTCTGATGATGTTCCTAATAGGCAGAGGAGTATGCCTGTTGCTGTTACATTTACTCGTGATTTTATTTCTGATGCTGTTCATGTAGGTCTGTTGCAGCGCTGCCTCTGTTTTGGCGTTGGCTGTGACTGGTGCGGCAGGCCCAGTTCTGGAGCGGACACCAGTTCTGCTGTTCTTGGTGTAGTACCCTAATTTTTACCCCTAAGATCCCACATGTCATTTGCATTTTTGCATACCACAAACAAGATCACACGTTGGTTCCCTCTTTTGTAGGATTGTGCCTTGCAGGGATCTTTGAGTTTGTGTGCGTTTGTTAGTTGTTTTATTGCTTAATTTGTTTATATTGTACTAACCATTAATTAAAATCAAAAAATATTTTGTTTTCTTTCACTAACATTTTCAGGGGAAGAACATGTTAAAAATGCCAAAAATTAGTCCCTCGGCTCGAATGGATTTCATCTGAATCAAGTCAATGTTGATCCGCGGTTATTTCAAAAGTTATCTGATCAAGAGTTTCTAAGATTTAATGGATTATTATTCAAGAGACTCCAAGGTTCATGTGTTTATTTCCATGCCTTATTTGACGAGCAAAAGAATCGAGCCAGAGCCAAGATAGCACATCAAAAAGCCATTTTTCCCATTTTTCACTGTGTTAATCGATTAACCTAATTGCACTGTGAAGTGGTTAATCGATTAACACATGCAATTTTAGAAAAAAATGTGCCAAATTCAAATTCTGCAGCAATTGGCACCAATTTTCACCATTTTGATCACACGTGGAATATTCTAGACCATCTCATTTTAATTCCCTACATCACTTTGATCATTTCCCACCATGTACCATCACTAATCACCACTCTTTTGTGATTTCCCTCCAAATTTGAATTCCAATCCTAATTGTAACACCTCAAAATTTTCCCTAGTGTTGCTAACCTTTTTGGCTTATGTTTCATTTCATTTGCATCGTCATTTCTGCATTTTGCATGTTTTTTGTGTGCATGGGATCAAGGTATTTTCTAGCAACTCATGGCGTTATCAGCTCCGGCATTATTTTCAGCAGTATTCAGGGGCAAGCAGATGGTTTTCAAGGTCTTTTGGAGCATTTATTTTGCTCATTAGGCGTTTTGATAATCGGGAGCTTCAACAGTCATTTTCTGATCAAGCAATCCGGTATCAGGCATTATTATTTCAGCAGGATATTCTGAGGTGTCAGCAGGAATTTGTGTTCTTTTTCAGGTGTTACTCAGTAGCAATATCAAGTTTTGAGTTTCAGAGGTTTAACGGGTTCAAAACAGCTATCAGAAGTCACTTTTCCAAGTTTCCCTCCAAAAGGCGCCAAGATTCAAAATTTGAACTGAGTAACCGGTTACTCACCGTTTATTAACCGGTTACTCTGAGCCAAGTTCGAAAAATTAAATTTGCATCATTTGTGATCATGTGCTTGGCATGTGAACGTGGGGAAGGATCTAGAATTGATATTTTCATCATTTTCCACCCAAAATTCAAATTCTCTGCATCATTTTTCCACTCTAATTCCTCATTTCTTTTCCTAATCCATTTTCACCCCAATTTCCACTCACTTAACCTCACTCCAAACCCAAACTTAACTCCTAACCTAGGGGTTATTTAAACCAATTCATTCCAAACCTCTACAACCTACATCATTTTCACTCTCCAATTTTTCAGAATTTCTCTCAATTCTCTCTCACTTTTTCCACTTTTCATCTTCATCTTCAACCTCTCACCAAAGCTCCATATCCATAGATTCACAAATTCTTCATTGGAATTTATGAATTCTTGAGCTAAACCTCCATCACATCATCATTCTTGGTTCAATTCTGATATAGCTACTGGTTTGGATCTTGGAATCACTTTTGGGAGCAGCTTTTGATTATTTGGAGTGTTCTTGCTTGGATCTTGAAGTATCTTGCTAGGATCTTGAAGATTATTGTCTAGATCTCTGGTTTTCTTGCTTGGATTCACCAATTTTCCTGCTCAACAATCACCAAGGCAAATCTCAGCCTTGTAGGTTGGTTTTCCTTAGATCTATGTTTGATTTAGCTTAATTTCAACTTATGCAATGTAGATCCTTGGTTTGTGATGTGATTTGATCCATTTGCTTGATTTGATTTGTGATCTTGTTGTTTGATTGATAAAATAGGTGTTTGATTACTGATATTTGATGTGAATTTCGTGATTAATTGATTGCATGTTCATTTGGATGTTTGCATGAGTGATTGGATACTGATAAGTGCTTTTGAAATAAATTTTTTTGACTGCTGTCCCAGAGTAACCGGTTAACAACAGTTTGTTAACCAGTTAACATGTGTATTTTTTGCGTAAATTGTCTGATTTTTAACTAAGTAACTGGTTACTCACTGTTTGTTAACCTGTTACTCTGGGACAAAATGTGTATTTTAGTGCATTTTCTTGGTTGTTTGAGATCCGATGCATGCCTAAACTTCATGGATTAATATGTCATTGATTTGTGGATTATTCTTGAGCTGTTGCACCTCACACTAGGGCATGGATATGATTTTGTCGACACGCGATTCTTGGTTTTCACTATTGAATGTGCAAGCTTGTGTCGTTGATTTCTTGATGCTATGAACACCATACACACACTTCTTTGAGCATGTTGACTGTGATTAAATGCTTATGTTGCTGGAATTGTGTTATGCATACCTAATTGTTTAATTTCATGAGATACGTGTTTGTTTTCAATTTTGTTCATATGCTTGATGTTGTGCATCCTCTCATGGTGTGGTGCATTCTTTTATGTTGTCTCCAAGTGTTGTTTGCCATGATATATGATGTGTTTGTAATCATAATGCATGATGTTTGATGCGTGTTTGCTTTGCCATGCTTGATTCGTATTCAAATGTATTGCATGTTGTCCTGTTTCTACAGCTGTCTATGTGTATGTGCGCTGTTGTATGTACGGCTGTTTGGCTTTTCACACCCTTTGTTGTGCTGAATTGTATGCTGTTGAATGCTGTCTTGCTAGTGTGTTGCTTTTTTCCGCTGTTTTGGTGCAGGGGCGTTGTGGTAGCTGCTGTTTTTATTTCTTCGCTTCCTTTCTTCTTTCGTCTCTTTCACTCTTTTCTTCCCTTGGATCTCAAGACTTGTTTTAAGTCTTGGATTCTTTTCCCCTTAGAGCTACCTAGTCCAACTTAGTTTTCGATTAAGCTTGGAGTAGGATTAGCATTATGCTTTAGGTAGGTTTCTCTTCTAAGCTTCACTAACCATAGGACCACTCATTTGCATGACAACACTAGGATAGTGATTCCCTTAGAGTCACCTTTCTGTCTTGTGTCTTCTCTTCTCATCTCATAACACTTCTAAAACACTTAATAAATATAACGAATATTGAGCCTTAAGTGTAGGAAGTGAAGAACGTGGGGTCTCTCCTCCTCTTCTAGAGTGTTTAGCATACGTCCCATTTGGGGGCGACCATGCGATTCACTCGTTCCCGCATGGTAGACTTTGGTGCAATGTAAGTTACGTACTAACTTCAATCCACTTCTGTCTAAAAAACACAAAAACAAACTCAAATCTTTTTATCCTTTGGGATCGTTAATTTCAAATCATTTTCAGAAAAAGGGCACGTTAATTCCGTCTCATCGCAAACAGGCATCGACCCTAACTGCCGGACGCGAATCTAACGTCGCTCATAAAAAACACTAACCGACCTCGTTAGGTCGAACTATGACTGCTCTGATTTCCTCTCTCTCATTCAATTGAGGATACGTAGGCACAAGACGGCGATGTCTTGGCGAGCAACCTTCCCCCCTTAGTTCGTGTCTGAACTACATTGACTCTGACTTTCCCATTGCACGGGGGAATACATAGGCATAGGACGAGCGATGTCCTATCGAGTCACTTCTTTTTCTTTTCTTCTTTGTTTCTTCGTTCCTTTCCGTTCCCGTTTCTTCTCCTTTCCAGTAGCAGCGGAGCTCCAGACGACGACACCCTTTGATCGAGACAACAAGCATGGATCCCATCGAGTACGATGGACGCGTGGGGTGCTAACACCTTCCCTTCACGTAACCGACTCCCTTACCCTTTTCTCTTGGTCGTGAGACCATGCTCTTTCCTCTTCCCTTCAGGTTTACGCAGTGTTTCCTTTCCCTCTCTTGGGATAAATACACATTGCTGGCGACTCTGTATTCCGCGCCACTTTCGCATTTGTACCATGGATGCAAATCCTCGGGAGCGATAGCTGGCGACTCTGCTGGGGACAGGTTAACCTCTGGCTGGTCCATCCCCTTTTACGATTCAATCCTAGCGCTTGTTTGTTTGTTTTCATTGGGTGTTTATTTGGTGTGCTTTGTTTTGTTGTATATTACTGTTTTAGTGTATTTACCGCATTTATAGCATTGCATTATTGCTGTACTGTTCTGCTGCTGGATTTTTTGTTTGTAGGGTGGGTTGGATTCTTGAGAGAAAAGCCTAATACCCAGGCTTGAGCATACACCTATGATTAGCGTGGAAAGTAGTGTGACTTGTTTGGCATTTGGCCAGACTTAGTATACAAGAAAACTCCACATCCATACGAGGTTTTCTTGGTAATATTCTATCCAGTGCATTTGGGGCAGACGATGTAATATAACCTGCAAAACTGTCGACTCTGGCGACCGTCTCCCAAGGACTCAGCAACGCCTCTCCTCCCGACATGTGATAATGGCAATCCAGAAATGGAAAACCCATTACACTTGTCGATCCGAGGACCCAATGTTGGGAACTTACCATATGATGACCCTTATTTTGGGGGGAATCAGTGGACGACCTCTTTGTTTAGCAATAGTATTGTACCCCGAGGGATGAATGTACTATTGCTTCTCAAATCGAGAATCCGAGACTGAGGATCCCGTCTTCTAGAACCCACATGTGAGAGGGGATGGGTGTTTGCAGGTCTGCAGGTAACTAAAACCTTCAACCTACCCGATTTTTTGGATTTCTCATCGGTGTACTGTTATTATCCTGATTTTTCTGGCAGTTTGAATAGGCCGTTATTCTGGAATTCTGGGTTTCTGATATTTGGGGTTTTATTCAGTCAGCAGAACAACAGCAGTTTTGAGCATCATGGATACCTTGATCCCATGTTTGCATTTGCATTATCATTTTGCATTCTAACATGTTTGTTCATTTGTAGGGTTGCATCCTAACTTTGATTCCGGTTGTCCGAAGACTGTCCATAATGAGTACTAGCACTGAAGAGAGGAAGAATATCATCCCGTACAAGTTCCCGGAGCTTCATTTAGATGTTGTGCGTAAGATCTCGGCTATGGCAAAACCTGGGGTATTGGCAGACTTTAGAGGAGAATATGGGAGGATTCTGAGCTTCGCCCGAGACGTTACCAACTATGAGTTCAGGGCTCTGCACACTCTGATACAGTTCTATGACCCTCACCTGCAGTGTTTTCTATTTGCGGATTATTTTTTAGCTCCGACATTGGAAGAGTATGCTCTCATTTTGGATGTTTCTGTCAAAGAAGAAGTTCCCTTCTATCCTTCTAAGGAGTTTCCCGATATGGAAAAGGTCGCTGCTACGTTATCTTTGGATTAGTCTTTGCTGAAGAAGAATGTTGTGAGTAAAGGAGGTTATAAAGGCATTCACACGAAGTTTTTGATCGAGCAGGCTGCTATTTGTGCTAAGGCTAAGTGTTGGTCGGTGTTCAATGGAATTCTGGCTATGTGTGTTTATGGAACGGCATTGTTCCCTAACGTGAAGGATTTTGTAGACGTGCACGCTGTCCGGATATTCACCATGAAGAATCCGGTACCTACCTTGCTTGGGGATCTGTATTATTCGATGCACTATAAGAATGAGAAGAGGAGAGGAGGACCTCTTTACTTTTGTGCTCCAGTTCTGTATAAATGGTTTGCCGATCGCCTTCCTGACTCTGGGGCATTCGTAGACACCAAGGAAACATTGGACTGGTCGAGGAGATTTATGGGATTAAGGGATGACAACTTGATTTGGATCAATCATGATTTGCTGGGCCAAGAAGTTTTGGTTAGCTGTGGAGGTTACCCAAATGTACCCTTAATAGGAAGAAAAGGGGGGATTAACTATAACCCTATTCTTGCTATTAGGCAATTTGGGTATGCCTTGAAAGAGCCGCCAAATGACCAAGATGTTCAAGAGTCTCTATATGTGAGTGGAGAAGTCAATCCGAAAGTGTTAAAAGAAGCTGCATATACTTGGGGAGATCGCCACAAGAAGGGAAAGACTTCTTTTGGAAAGTGTAACAACAAAACCTTCCCTGCATACGAGGACTGGATTCAGAGGAGAGTAGAGAGTGTACTTCTACCGTTCTCCAGAGAACCTCCATCTTACCCCCTGCTGATTGAATCTCCGACCACAATTAAGATAGAGAAGTATAACAAACTGTGGGCTGAAAAGGAGAAGCTTCGAGAGGAGACGGTGAGCTGCAAAGGGAAATCTACCAGTTGAAACATGAGCGAGGTGAAGCTGTTCATGTCGCCAAGTTGAAAATGGAATTGCTCGCTAAGAAAGAAAGGGAGCTGGCTGAAGAGGTCAAATCCAGACAAAAGGTAGGACAAGCTCTGAAAAGTGTTAGCAGGATTCTCAAATCCAAGAAGGAAGATCTAGCCAAAGCTTGGTCAAAGATCCACAAGTTCAACGCTTACCGATCGATTCATGGATCAGATCGAAGATTTGAAGACGAAGCTCAAGAAGAAAGACGAGGAGATCTTATCAGGGACGTTCCAGAGACACCCAGTTGAGGAGCGACTGAATGAGGCCATAGCAACCATAGCAGAGCTGAAGATACGAGCTGAGGTGAAGAGGCCTAGGAGTGAAGGCTCTAGATCAAGCAGTGGGTGACACTCTGTAGTTTGTTTTTCTTTGTATCTCGGGTCACCACCAGAATTGTTGGCTGGGATCCTTGCTTCTCTTGTTTCAGACTTATTGTTATTTTGGGTTGTAATCTCTGACGGTGATTTTTCTCTGATTTATATATGAGCAGCAGTTTCATCCTATCTCGTCTTTAAACTGGAATCAAGGGGTGGATCGCTCTGCAAATATTCAAACATGTTCATTTGCATTTGCATAATCATTTTCATTTTTGCATTGCAGGTGCTCATTCCGGTTTGTTCTAACCTTTATTTGGTTGCAGGCAGGATTTATAATCAGCCCATTCACCGGTATTCTATTAGATCAAATTAAGGAGAATTGTGGAGAAGATGCAAGCTGATATGGCCGCCATGCAGGCCCGTATAGACCAATTCATGGAGTTGATGCAAGGTGTTACCCAAGGGCAAGAGCAATTGAGGACTCTGGTCCAACCCTTAGTGGCAAGGGTGGATGAAGACGGGGTTCTTCATGGCGGAGTTCATAATGGTGTTGTTGGTAACGGTACCCAGGGAGGTCCTGTGGGTGTAGAGATCCCTATTCCTGGTGTTGTGATCCCTCCGAGCGGAGGAGAGCAGCTTGTGATTCCTTCTGTTATGGGAGGAGGAAGTGTTTGTGCTGTTCATGATCGTTATTTCGAAGACCAACAAGATGACGTTTTCTCTCTGCCAGGCAGGGATGCTGGTCCCCAGGCTGACAATGATCAGAGGTTCAGACTCATTGAAGAACAACTAAGAGGAGTGGTGAATCAGAATTCTGTAGGAATAGATCTGGAGGATTTTGGGCTGGTTCCTGGAGTTGTAATTCCGCACAAATTCCAGGTGCCCACTTTTGCGAAATACAACAGTACCACCTGTCCCAAGACGCATGTCAGGGCATATGCGAGGAAGATGGTCGCGTATTCTAAAGATGAGAAATTGCTGATGCATTTTTTCTAGGACAGCCTGTCTGGGACATCCTTGGAATGGTATATGCAATTAGAGAGATGCCATGTCCGTAATTGGAGAGAGTTGGTCGAGGCCTTCATCAAGCATTACCAATATAACACTGATATGGCTCCTAACAGGACCCAGTTACAGAATATGTCTCAGAAGAATAGTGAAAGCTTCAAAGAATATGCGTAGAGATGGCGTGAACTAGCGGCAAGGGTGCAGCCGCCCATGTTGGAAAAGGAAATGCTGAATTTGTTTATGGATACTTTGTCGGGGCGTTATTATGAGAAACTGTTACCTTGCGCGTCAGGCAAATTTGCTGATTTGATCATGGTAGGGGAAATGCTAGAGAGTGAAATCAAAGCTGGGAAAGTAGCAGGTAGTGATGGGTCATCTTCTGGTCAAGGGAAGAAACCTTATGCTAATTACAAGAAAAAGGAAGAAGCAAATTCTGTGTCATCTCACCGAGGTAAAGGAAAGCAGCATCAGAGTTATAACTAGCAAGTAGCTTCAGTGACTATCCCTGCAGCGCTTCCACCTCAGCAACAGCAAAATCAGGCTCCTCGTCAGTATCAGCCAAGGCCTAAGCAGAACCGACATTTTGATACTCAACCTCTACCGTATTCATAGTTGTTTCAGCATTTGCTACAGTTGCAGTTGATCCAGAAAAGGACTCTAGCTCCTCCCACCGGTAATCCACCTCCGGGTTATAATCTTAATGCCCACTGTGACTTTCATTCTGGGGCACCCGGACACTATATTGAGAACTGCAAAGCTTTTAAGCACGCAGTCCAAGACTTGGTGGATTCGAAGGCCATCAACTTTTCAAATGATGGGCCGAATGTCATCCAAAATCCAATACCAAACCATGGTGGGCCAAGGGTTAACACTGTGTTAGAGGAGAATGAATCTTTGAATTTAGTTACGGATGTTAATGAATTAAGGACTCCTTTGATGGTGGTAAAGGAGAGGTTATTGAGGGGTAGGGTGTCCCCCGGACGTGATGAGAATTGTTTAGATTGTATCTCGCAAGTGAATGGGTGTGATTTGTTGAAGTCAGGAATTCAAAAGCTGATAGATGAAGGTCGATTGCAGTTTGACTGATATGACCAACGGAAAGAGGTTGTTAGCAGGAAAAATGAGGTTGCTACCATTACTATCCCTTTCAAAACAATCACTATTTCAGGGCCAGTCAGACCAGCACCGATGATTATTACAGCTCCCGGACCCATGCCATATGAGAGTACCAAGGCCATTCCTTGGAACTATGGAGCCGAAGTGTTTGTCAATGGACAGAAACAAGAACTGGTGGGAACTTCTGTAGTGAACTCTTGTGCTGAAAGCAGTGTTGAGGCAGGGGCTATCACGAGAAGTGGTAGGTCTTTATCCCTTAATATGATCAAGTTGGTAGTTCTAAACAAGACAAAGGGAAACAGGTTGTAGGTAATTTTGTGTAAGCACCAGTAGTGAATGACTCCACGACAGGGCCGGTTAATAATTCTTTCTCCGAGAACGTAGAAGAATTTATGAGATTAATCAGGAAGAGCGATTATAAGATTGTTGATCAGTTGCATCAGACTTCGTCCAAGATCTCCATCTTGTCCCTGTTATTGTGTTCCGAGGCACACCGAAATGCATTGCTGAGAGTACTGAATGCTGCTTACGTACCTCAAGAGATCTCTGTTAATCAGTTGGAGGGGGTAGTGGCCCATGTCAATGCAGGCAATGGTCTGGGTTTTACTGATGTTGACTTGACTCCAGCTGGGAGAAACCACAACAATGCCTTGCATATTTCTGTTGAATGTCGTGGTTCGTTGATGTCTCATGTGCTTGTGGATACTGGGTCCTCTTTGAATGTTCTGCCTAACAAAGCCTTGATGAAGCTGGACACCCGAGGGTTGATATGCACACCTAGTGATTTGGTGGTGCACGCTTTCGACGGCTCAAAGAGGTCTGTTTTCGGTGAGATTGTGCTACCAATTAAGGTTGGGCTGGAAGTTTTCGATGCTACCTTCTATATCATGGACATCCAGCCTGCCTACAGCTGTCTGCTGGGTCGTCCATGGATTCACAGTGCTGGGGCTGTGACGTCTACATTGCATCAGAAGTTAAAGTATATGGTAGACGGGCATGTGGTGACGGTTTGTGGAGAAGAGGATATGATGATAAGCCAGCTATCTACTTTCAAGTATGTGGAGGTAGATGGCGAAGTACACGAAACTCTATGTCAGGGTTTCGAAGCAGTGAAGATCACTGAGAAGCCTCTCAAAGAAGGTAGCCAATCTGAAGTGGTTCAGCCTACAGTGGTACACCAGCCAGAGATTTTGATGTCTTCTTTAAAGGATGCTCGGGCCGTGGTTGAAGCCGGTGGTTCACAAAGGTGGGGTCAGGTTATTGATATCCAGGAAAAGAGGAATACTCATAGACTAGGTTACAAGCCAACCAGGCGTTCTGAAGAGCCTCCCAAGTTCTATGGTCCAGTCCGTTTCACCAGTGCCGGTGTTTTCTTCGATAGAGTCAATGCGATTGAGGGGGATGGGTATAGTGATTGTGATATGGATAGTTGGATCCGCCCATGTGTCCCAGGTCAGAGCCTTCGCAACTGGTCGTCGGAGAGAGTTATTCAAGTAACTGGACCAGAGTAATTGTTTCTATCTGTCATCTCTGTTAATCCTACGTTCTGCCCAAGACGTAGTGATTCTTGTTTGCAGGGCTTGAATGTTTTTGTATGCTTTTCTTTATCATTAATAAAGGACGTTTTCGCATTCAAATGTTTAGATCCCTGCTTTTCTGTTTTTGTTTTTGCATTAAAATCACATCAAAATGGCAATGTGTTTTTGTTTGATGCATCCATAATAAACATATATCATCAATCATGCAGGTTTTCTTGTTCAGATTCCGCCCCTCATGATTCAGCTATAGCCCAATACGACTTCGATAATCCCATATATCAGGCTGAAGAGGGGACTGATGAAGACTGCGCCTTACTAGAGGAATTAGCCAGGTTGTTAAAACAAGAGGAAAAGGTCATTCTGCCTCATCAGGAGGAAATCGAAGTTGTTAACTTGGGAACCGAGGACGTAAAGAAAGAGGTACGGATTGGGGCTGCTTTGGAAGATACTGTCAACGGAAGATTGATTGAAATGCTCCGAGAGTATGTGGATATCTTCGCCTGGTCTTACCAAGACATGCCTGGGCTCGACACTGATATCGTGGCACACCGGCTGCCGCTCAAAGAAGGATGTGCTCCGGTCAAACAGAAGCTGAGAAGGATGAAACCGAAAATGGCCGTCAAGATTAAAGAAGAGGTTCAGAAACAGTTAGATGCTGGGTTTCTTGCTGTAATGAATTATCCTCCATGGGTTGCTAATATTGTGCCTGTACCTAAGAAGGACGGAAAGGTCAGGATGTGCATTGATTACAGAGATCTGAATAGAGCAAGCCCAAAAGACGACTTCCCACTTCCTCACATTGATGTGTTAGTGGACAACACCGCTCAGTATTCTGTGTTTTCCTTCATGGATGGCTTCTCTGGGTATAACCAAATCAAGATGGCCCCAGAGGACATGGAGAAAACAACGTTCATAACACCGTGGGGAACATTCTGTTACAAGGTGATGCCCTTTGGATTGAAAAACGCTGAGGCAACATTTCAGCGGGCGATGGTGACTCTCTTTCATGATATGATTCACAAAGAGATCGAGGTCTATGTTGATGACATGATTGCGAAGTCACAGACGGAGGAAGAGCATCTAGTGAATCTTCAAAAATTGTTTGAGAGGTTGAGAAAGTTCAGACTGAGGTTGAATCCGAACAAGTGCACCTTCGGGGTGAGATCTGGAAAGTTACTGGGTTTTATTGTCAGCGAAAAAGGTATCGAGGTGGACCCTGCTAAAGTAAAAGCCATTCAAGAAATTCCTGAACCAAGAACAGAAAAGGAGGTTCGTGGTTTCTTAGGGAGGTTGAACTACATCGCTAGATTCATCTCTCATCTTACAGCCACGTGTGAACCGATATTCAAGTTGCTAAGAAAAGATCAAGAGGTCAGGTGGAACGAAAATTGTCAAAAGGCGTTCGAAAAAATAAAAGAATATTTGCAGGAACCTCTGGTCCTTATGCCGCCAGTGCCAGGAAGGCCATTGATTATGTATCTTACGGTTCTTGAGAACTCAATGGGGTGTGTACTCGGTCAACACAACGAGTCAGGTAGAAAAGAGCATGCCATCTACTACCTGAGTAAGAAGTTTACTGATTGTGAGTCGAGGTACTCGATGCTAGAGAAAACATGTTGTGCACTCGCTTGGGCAGCTAAGCGTTTGAGGCAGTATATGTTAAATCACACAACCCTCTTGATTTCAAAGATGGATCCGATCAAATATGTGTTTGAGAAGCAGGCGCTTTCCGGAAGAATAGCTCGTTGGCAGATTGTTCTGACAGAGTACGATATTCAATATGTTTCCCAAAAAGCCATTAAGGGAAGTGTTTTGTCAGAATATCTCGTTGAACAACCAATTAAGGATTATCAACCGATGAAGTTTGAATTTCCTGATGAGCATATTATGCATCTGAAGATGAAAGACTGTGAAGAGCCTCTACCTGATGAAGGGCCAGAAATTGGGTCCCAATGGAAGCTGGTTTTTGATGGGGCGGTTAATTCATATGGTAACGGAATCGGGGTAGTCATTACAACTCCAAAAGGTTCTCATATACCTTTCACTGCCCGATTAGCGTTCGTATGCACCAACAACGAGGTGGAGTATGAAGCATGCATTATGGGGTTAGAAGAAGCGATTGATTTGAGAATCAAGAACCTCGATGTCTATGGTGATTCCGCGTTGGTGGTTAATCAGATCACTGGAGAATGGGAAACTCGTCAAGCAAACTTGGTTCCTTATAACAACTATGCCAGGAGGTTGTTACCGTTCTTTGACAGAATTGACTTCCATCATATACCCCGGTTGGAGAATCAGATGGCCGATGCGTTGGCAACTTTGTCTTCGATGTATCAGGTGAATCGTTGGAATAAAACTCCTTCGATCAGAATCATGTGTCTGGATATACCAGCTTTCATATTTGCAGTTGAAGGTGTGTCAGATGGCAAACCTTGGTATTATGATATTAAGGTTTTTCTGAAAAGTCAAGAGTATCCAGAAGGTGCATCCACTAAAGACAAGAAAACTCTGAGGAGGCTGGCAAGAAATTTCTTTCTGAATAAGGATGACGTGCTATACAAGAGAAACTTTGACATGGTCTTGCTATGTTGTGCTGATGAACATGAGGAAAACCTGTTAATGGAGGAAGTTCATGAAGGATTTTTCGGTACTCATGCCAATGGGCATGCTATGGCCAGAAAACTGCTGAGAACGGGGTATTATTGGATGACTATGGAATCTGATTGTTTCAAATACGCCCAAAAATGTCACAAATGCCAGATTTATGCTGATAAGGCGCATGTGCCGCCTACTCCTCTAAATATGTTGTCATCACCTTGGTCGTTCGCTATGTGGGGCATTGATATGATCGGAAAGATTGAGCCGACTGCTTCCAATGGGCATCGTTTCATTTTGGTTGCCATCGATTACTTCACGTAGTGGGTGGAAGCAGCCTCGTTTGCCAACGTCACCAGACAAGTGGTAGCCAGATTTATCAAGAAGGACATCATCTGCCGGTATGGGGTCCCGGAGAGAATCATTACTGATAATGGTTCAAATTTGAATAACAAGATGATGAAGGAGCTATGTCAGAGCTTTAAGATCGAACATTACAACTCTTCTCCCTATCGTCCGAAGATGAATGGGGCTGTTGAAGCGGCAAATAAGAACATCAAGAAGATTGTGCAAAAGATGGTAGTGACTTACAAGGACTGGCATGAGATGTTGTCTTATGCTTTACATGGTTATCGTACTTCGGTACGCACATCGACTGGGGAAACTCCTTTCTCACTGGTATATGGTATGGAAGCAGTTCTACCATTAGAGGTTGATATTCCTTCTTTAAGGATTCTGGCAGACGCGAAACTTGATGAAGCTTAGTGGGTGCGTTCCAGACTGGATCAGCTGAACCTTATTGAAGAGAAGAGATTAGCAGCCATTGCACATGGTCGGTTGTATCAGAGTAGGATGAAGAAAGCCTTTGATCAGAAAGTGTGTCCTCGGTGTTTTCAGGCTGGTGAATTGGTTTTGAAAAGGGTCCTTCCTCCTCAAACAGATCACAGGGGCAAGTGGACTCCAAACTACGAAGGGCCATATGTAGTAAGACAGGTTTTCTATGGGGGAGCTTTATTACTCTCAACTATGGATGGCAAAGATTTTACATCCCCTGTGAACGCAGACGTAGTCAAAAAATACTTTGCATAAAAGAGACCTGCTGGACACAAAAAGAAAGTCCAGGCAAAAAGGGGCATCCCGGCGAACCATAAAAAGAAAAGGTTCGGGCAAAAATTAGGGATAAAAAGGAAAAAAGAATAACCCCGCAAAGTTGAAAACCTGAAAAGGAAACTTTGGCAAAAATGGGTATCCCGGTGGATTGAAAACCCAAAAAGGGCGATTCAGGCAAAAGTTAGGGATTTGAAAGCAAGAGGCTACGATCTGCGTTCGATCTGTGAACACTTTTAATACATGGAAATTTCGAAGGAAAGGAATCAGTCCAGTCAGTCTTTTCGAAGGCCAGAGCATCTGCGGATAAGCGAAACATACTGGGTCATAGCTGAATTGAATCATGGTGGATATCTGTTCCCCACATTGCCGACATGTGTATTTTCTTTTATTTCTTTTTGCAATTACCTCTTTCCAGGAATTGCTTCCCAATGTAAATGCCTATTCACAGGCCAATTTCATTCAATAAAATCTCCATTTCACTCAAAAGCTTTCCATTTGTGTTTTTACTTTTGCTGTTTTGTTTGTGAAAACGTCCGATATTTTGATAAAACATTGCATGCGAAAATGTTAAGCTTTGCGAAGCGTATCAGAAAACAGTGGAAATTGCTTAGGTAACGGTCGTTGTATTGGTAATAGAGGTGACCTTTTTGCGTATAGAACTTCCTGTTGATTATGTTTGCAGGACAACAGGTTTGTTCTTCCCTAGTGGAGTTGCCTCCCCCAGCACTGAAAGTTCATCATCCTCAGTAGAACCCATTCCCCCCAGCAAGTAGTTTAAAGTGGATCGCTCCGAGGTGAGTGTGGTTGTATCTCCAGCAGGAGGTGTGTTGGATGTCTTTGAAAAGACTTTGTGTTCCCCACAAATCCTGGTAGTCACTTTCCTCAGGAAGTCAGGAAGCATGGTTCCGTCATTAAAGGCATGCTCTAATCCCCAGCAGGGTAGAATCTTTCCTCCAACAGCAGGTTGTTGCTTTCCCCAACCAGGGTGTCGAGAATTTTCTTCCTCAGCAGAGTGCAGAGGATTATTTCCCCAGCTAGAGTTGTTGTGGTTTTATTACTCTCTCAGCGAGTAGTCAGAAGTTGATGCTGACGCATCCCCAGCAGGAGACTTATAGAATAATCTTCTTTGGACAAGGATGTTTGTTTTGTCCCCGCAGAGTCTGAACACTCATTCTCCTCAGCTAGTCAAGAAATGTTTACCTCACCAGCAATGGTATGATTTAATCCCCTCAGATGAGTAAACTTGATGTTATCCTCCAACAGAGTTGATGTCATTAGCTACCACTTCGCAAGCAGGTTTGCTAGTCATGGCCGGTACTCCCCAGTAGGGCAAAAGTACTGATATTCCCCGACAGGGTAAAAAGGAAAGAGCACCTTCCAACAGCAGGTTGAGTTCGGTGATATCCCCAAATAGGTTTAGAGCCATCGACTCGTCTCCCCGAGCAGAGTTTGGTGGTGATCTTTACAGTGGTTTGTTCAACAGCAGTTGAAACCCCCAGCAGGTTTAAGTCCAATGGTTATTGGCATTCTTTCAGATCCAGGTAAAAGTCATTGGTAATCCCCAGCGGTGAGAATTTCTCTTTGGGTTCCATCTTTACTATTCATTTTTATTCATCTCCAACAGAGTGGATTTTCTCCCGGAGTTTTCATCTTCAGCAGAGTTTGTGATCAGGAAGTCGTTCAGTGAAGTCTTCCTCAGCAGGGTCTTTTATTTCAGAGGACAATTTAGTTTGTCATCCCCGGTGGAGCTGCCTTGGTCTTCAGCATTTATTTTGCTGAGACGCCTCTTTTACATTGCATAAGAATTTTTGCATGGCATCCTCCCAAAAGCGTAGCATTCCTTTGATATGGAGCATTACGGCAAAATTCAAACATATGCATTCGAAGCATAAGCCAGGTTTGATTTCCTTTACCAGTTTCTTTCCTCAGCAGAAAATAACGAAATTTAGAAGATGTTGTTTTACACTACACCGCAACCAGTGGATTCGTCCTTCTTGTTGATCCTCCCTATACTCCCCCACAGAGTTGTCTGTTTAGATTTCTCTTTTCCACGGCGGAGTCATCTTTGTGGAACTGTCGATTCTATATATTGTTGTTTGAAAGTCTACCCTCCGCTTAGTCTTTCTTTGAAAATCCACCTTCGGCCTGGTCTTTCTCTTTTCTCGAGTTCGCCTTCGGTCGTCCTCGCACTCGCTGTTATCTTGTTATCCCCAGTAGAGTTATCTTGTTTGATATAACCTTTGTTTGAAAGCCCACATTTGGCTTGGTCTTTCTTTTTTGAGCCCACCTTCGGCATGACCTTTGTTTGAGAGTCTACCTTCGGCATAGTCTTTCTTTGAAAGCTCACCTTCGGTATGGTCTTTCTTTTTCGAGCCCACCTTCGGCATGGTCTCGTAGCCTTTCTTTTCGAGCCCACATTCGACTTGGTCTTTCTTTTCGAGCCCACCTTTGGCATGGCCTCGTATCCTTTGGTTGAGAGTCTACCTTCGGCTTAGTCTTTCTTTGAAAGCCCACCTTCGGCTTGGTCGTTCTTTCCGAGCCCACCTTCGGCATGGCCTCGTATCCTTTGTTTGAGAGTCTACCTTCGGCTTAGTCTTTCTTTGAAAGGCCACATTCGGCTTGGTCTTTCTCTTCGAGCCCACCTTCGGCATGGCCTCGTATCCTTTGTTTAAGAGTCTACCTTCGGCTTAGTATTTCTTTGAAAGCCCACCTTCGGCTTGGTCTTTCTTTTCGAGCCTACCTTCGGCATGGCCTTGTATCCTTTGTTTGAGAGTCTACCTTCGGCTTAGTCTTTCTTTGAAAGCACACCTTCGGCTTGGTCTTTCTTTCCGAGCCCACCTTCGGCATGGCCTCGTATCCTTTGTTTGAGAGTCTACCTTCGGCATAGTCTTTCTTTGAAAGCTCACCTTCGGCTTGGTCTTTCTCTTTTGAGCCCACCTTCGGCATGGTCTCGTAGCCTTTCTTTGAAAGCTCACCTTCGGCTTCGTCTTTCCCTTTTGAGCCCACCTTCGGCATGGCCTCGTATCATTTGGTTGAAAGTCTACCTTCGGCTTAGTCTTTCTTTGAACGCCCACCTTCGGCTTGGTCTTTCTTTTCGAGCCCACCTTCGGCATGGCCTCGTATCCTTTGTTTGAGAGTCTACCTTCGGCTTAGTCTTTCTTTGAAAGCCCACCTTTGGCTTGGTCTTTCTTTTCGAGCCCACCTTCGACATGGCCTCGTATCCTTTATTTGAGAGTCTACCTTCTGCTTACTCTTTCTTTGAAAGCCCACCTTCGGCTTGGTCTTTCTTTTCGAGCCCACCTTCGGCATGGCCTTGTATCCTTTGTTTGAGAGTCTACCTTCGGCTTAGTCTTTCTTTGAAAGCTCACCTTCGGTATGGTCTTTCTTTTTCGAGCCCACCTTCGGCATGGTCTCGTAGCCTTTCTTTGAAAGCCCACCTTCGACTTGGTCTTTCTTTTCGAGCCCACCATCGGCATGGCCTCGTATCCTTTGGTTGAGAGTCTACCTTCGGCTTAGTATTTCTTTGAAAGCCCACCTTCGGCTTGGACTTTCTTTCCGAGCCCACCTTCGACATGGCCTCGTATCCTTTGTTTGAGAGTCTACCTTCAGCTTAGTCTTTCTTTGAAAGCCCACATTCGGCTTGGTCTTTCTCTTCGAGCCCACCTTCGGCATGGCCTCGTATCCTTTGTTTGAGAGTCTACCTTCGGCTTAGTCTTTCTTTGAAAGCCCACCTTCGGCTTGGTCTTTCTTTCTGAGCCCACCTTCGGCATGGCCTCGTATCCTTTGTTTGAGAGTCTACCTTCGGCATAGTCTTTCTTTGAAAGCTCACCTTCGGCTTGGTCTTTCTTTTTTGAGCCCACCTTCGGCATGGTCTCGTAACCTTTCTTTGAAAGCCCACCTTCGGCTTGGTCTTTCCCTTTTGAGCCCACCTTCGGCATGGCCTCGTATCATTTGGTTGAGAGTCTACCTTCGGCTTAGTCTTTCTTTGAACGCCCACCTTCGGCTTGGTCTTTCTTTTCGAGCCCACCTTCGGCATGGCCTCGTATCCTTTGTTTGAGAGTCTACCTTCGGCTTAGTCTTTCTTTGAAAGTCCACCTTCGGCTTGGTCTTTCTTTTCGAGCCCACCTTCGACATGGCCTCGTATCCTTTATTTGAGAGTCTACCTTCTGCTTACTCTTTCTTTGAAAGCCCACCTTCGGCATGGCCTCGTATCCTTTGTTTGAGAGTCTACCTTCGGCTTAGTCTTTCTTTGAAAGCCCACCTTCGGCTTGGTCTTTCTTTTTCGAGCCCACCTTCGGCATGGCCTCGTATCCTTTGTTTGAGAGTCTACCTTCGGCTTAGTCTTTCTTTGAAAGCCCACCTTCGGCTTGGTCTTTCTTTTCGAGTCCACCCACGGCATGGCCGCGTATCCCTTGTATCTCCCCAGCGGGGTCCACCTTTGGCCGGTCTACCTTTTCGAGTTTGCCTTATGCCATCCTCGTTTATCCTTATATCCCCAGTTTAGTCCGCCTTCGGCCGGTCTGCCCTTCCGAGTTCGCCTTTGGCCGTTCTCGAATTCACGTTATTTCATTCTCCCCACAGGGTGCAAATTTTTCAGGTTATTTTGGTATTCAATCTCCGTGTATCCCGATTGTCTGAAAGTCGTTGCTTCCATACCCTTGGATCCAAGAAGTTTGAATAGGGGCAGCTGTAACACCTCAAAATTTGCCCTAGTGTTGCTAACCTTTTTGGCTTATGTTTCATTTCATTTGCATCGTCATTTCTGCATATTGCATGTTTGTTTTGTGCATGGGATCAAGGTATTTTCTAGCAGCTCATGGCGTTATCAGCTCCGACATTATTTTCAGCAGTATTCAGGGGAAAGCAGATGGTTTTCAAGGTCTTTTGGAGCATTTATTTTGCTCATTAGGCGTTTTGATAATCGGGAGCTTCAACAGTCATTTTCTGATCAAGCAATCCGGTATCAGGCATTATTATTTCAGCAGGATATTTTGAGGTGTCAGCAGGAATTTGTGTTCTTTTCAGGTGTTACTCAGTAGCAATATCAAGTTTTGAGTTTCAGAGGTTTAACGGGTTCAAAACAGCTATCAGAAGTCACTTTTCCAAGTTTCCCTCCAAAAGGCGCCAAGATTCAAAATTTGAACTGAGTAACCGGTTACTCACCGTTTGTTAACCGGTTACTCTGAGCCAAGTTTGAAAAATTAAATTTGCATCATTTGTGATCATGTGCTTGGCATGTGCACGTGGGGAAGGATCTAGAATTGATATTTTCATCATTTTCCACCCAAAATTCAAATTCTCTCCATCATTTTTCCACTCTAATTCCTCATTTCATTTCCTAATCCATTTTTCATCCCAATTTCCACTCACTTAACCTCACTCCAAACCCAAACTTAACTCTTAACCTAGGGGTTATTTAAACTAATTCATTCCAAACGTCTACAACCTACATCATTTTCACTCTCCAATTTTTCAGAATTTCTCTCAATTCTCTCTCACTTTTTCCACTTTTCTTCTTCATCTTCAACCTCTCACCAAAGCTCCATATCCATAGATTCACAAATTCTTCATTGAAATTTGTGAATTCTTGAGCTAAACCTCCATCACATCATCATTCTTGGTTCAATTCTGATATAGCTACTGGTTTGGATCTTGGAATCACTTTTGGGAGCAGCTTTTGATTATTTGGAGTGTTCTAGCTTGGATCTTGAAGTTTCTTGCTAGGATCTTGAAGATTATTGTATAGATCTCTGGTTTTCTTGCTTGGATTCACCAATTTTCGTGCTCAACAATCACCAAGGTAAATCTCAGCCTTGTAGGTTGGTTTTCCTTAGATCTATGTTTGATTTAGCTTAATTTCAACTTATGCAATGTAGATCCTTGGTTTGTGATGTGATTTGATCCATTTGCTTAATTTGATTTGTGATCTTGTTGTTTGATTGATGAAATTGGTGTTTGATTACTGATATTTGATGTGAATTTCGTGATTAATTGATTGCATGTTCATTTGGATGTTTGCATAAGTGATTGGATGCTGAAAAGTGCTTTTGAAACAGATTTTTTTGACTGCTGTCCCAGAGTAACCGGTTAACAACAGTTTGTTAACCGATTAACATGTGTATTTTTTGCGTAAATTGTCTGATTTTTAACTAAGTAACCGGTTACTCACCGTTTGTTAACCGGTTACTCTGGGACAGAATGTGTATTTTAGTGCATTTTCTTGGTTGTTTGAGATCCGGTGCAAGCCTAAACTTCATGGATTAATATGTCATTGATTTGTGGATTATTCTTGAGCTGTTGTACCTCACACTAGGGCATGGATATGATTTTGTCAACACGCGATTCTTGGTTTTCACTATTGAATGTGCAAGCTTGTGTCGTTGATTTCTTGATGCTATGAACACCATACACACACTTCTTTGAGCATGTTGACTGTGATTAAATGCTTATGTTGCTGGAATTGTGTTATGCATACCTAATTGTTTAATTTCATGAGATACGTGTTTGTTTTCAATTTTGCTCATATGCTTGATGTTGTGCATCCTCTCATGGTGTGGTGCATTCTTTCATGTTGTCTCCAAGTGTTGTTTGCCATGATATATGATGTGTTTGTAATCATAATGCATGATGTTTGATGCGTGTTTGCTTTGCCATGCTTGATTCGTATTCAAATGTATTGCATGCTGCCCTGTTTCTACAGCTGTCTATGTGTATGTGCGTTGTTGTATGTACGGCTGTTTGGCTTTTCACACCCTTTGTTGTGCTGAATTGTATGCTGTTGAATGCTGCCTTGCTAGTGTGCTGCTTTTTACCGCTGTTTTGGTGCAGGAGCATTGTGGTAGCTGCTGTTTTTATTTCTTCGCTTCCTTTCCTCTTTCGTCTCTTTCACTCTTTTCTTCCCTTGGATCTCAAGACTTGTTTAAGTCTTGGATTCTTTTCCCCTTAGAGCTACCTAGTCCAACTTAATTTTCGATTAAGCTTGGAGTAGGATTAGCATTAGGCTTTAGGTAGGTCACTAACCATAGGACCACTCTTTTGCATGACAACACTAGGATAGTGATTCCCTTAGAGTCACCTTTCTGTCTTATGTCTTCTCTTCTCATCTCATAACACTTCTAAAACACTTAATAAATATAACAAATATTGTGCTCGAGCCTTAAGTGTAGGAAGTGAAGAACGAGGGGTCTCCCCTCCTCTTCTAGAGTGTTTAGCATACGTCCCATTTGGGGGCGACCATGCGATTCACTCGTTCCCGCATGGTAGACTTTGGTGCAATGTAAGTTACGAACTAACTTCAATCCACTTCTGTCTAAAAAACACAAAAACAAACTCAAATCTTTTTATCCTTCGGGATCGTTAATTTTAAATCATTTTCAGAAAAGGGCACGTTAATTCCGTCTCGTCGCAAACAGGCATCGACCCTAACTGCCGGACGCGAATCTAACGTCGCTCATAAAAAACACTAACCGACCTCGTTAGGTCGAACTACGACTACTCTGATTTCCTCTCTCTCGTCCGATTGAGGATACGTAGGCACAAGACGGCGATGTCTTGGCGACCAACCTTCCCCCCTTAGTTCGTGTCCGAACTACGTTGACTCTGACTTTCCTATTGCACGAGGGAATACGTAGGCATAGGACGAACGATGTCCTATCGAGTCACTTGTTTTTCTTTTCTTCTTCATTTCTTCGTTCCTTTCCGTTCCCGTTTCTTCTCCTTTCCAGTAGCAGCGGAGCTCCAGACGACGACACCCTTTGATCGAGACAACAAGCGTGGATCCCATCGAGTACGATGGACGCGTGGGGTGCTAACACCTTTCCTTCGCGTAACCGACTCCCTTACCCTTTTCTCTTGGTCGTGAGACCATGCTCTTTCCTCTTCCCTTCAGGTTTACGCAGTGTTTCCTTTCCCTCTCTTGGGATAAATACACATTGCTGGCGACACTGTTTTCCGCGCCACTTTCGCGTTTGTACCATGGATGCAAATCCTCGGGAGCGACACTAATTTTGATCATCCAAGCCTAATTCCAAACCACCAAATTTCCAAGCCTAAACTCTATAAATAGAGCCTTTATTTCATTTATTCTTCAAGCTTTTGATAGCCAACAAATCCCTTGCAATTTCTCTCCCCAAACCACAAATTCACCAAAAGCTCAACTTCTTCTTTCATAAGTTAGTAAGAATTCACATTGATTCTTTCTAATTTAGAGCTAAACCTCCATCCATTCTTGTCTTTGTTCATAGATCAAGGCTTTGGAGTATAGATCTTGCTGCAATTTGGAAGGATTTTTTGATTTGGATTGGTAATTCACTTTTCACCATTGTTGAAGCTTCATCTTCATCTTCCATAATGTAGATCCTTTGTTGATCTTGTTTGCTTGATCTTTGGATCTTGTAATTTATGTTGATTGCTGGTTTTTGCTGCTGTTTTACTCCAAAATTTGTGCACAATTGAATCTTTATCCTAAGATGTTTGAAGAAATGAGTGATCAAGGATTTGGCAATTTTCAAATTGATTTTCTGCTGTTTTCACAGTGTTAATCGATTAACCAAAACATGTACAATTAGGTTAATCGATTAACAGCTTATTTCTACGCAAAAATTTGGATGTTTGCACTGGTTAATCGATTAACATAATTACACTGTGATTTGGTTAATCGATTAACCAGCATCCAGAATGTGATTTTTCCTTGTTTTTGGGGCTGTTTTAGTTTTTCTTCCTCTTTCTTCCCCTTTCTTCTTATTATAGCCTTGAAGCACATTGTTAAGATTAATTTCTCTTCAATTTCAATGGACTTTGGATATGGTTAGAGTAAATAAACATTCATTAGTTCAAATCTATCTTTTAATGAATTGTTGAATTCATTTGAGGTGCTTTGAATTAGTGATATGTTTTCACACTTAAACCTATCAATTAAAAGTGATTGAACTTGAAGATGAAAGGTTCTTGAAAGTGTGATTCAATTTGGCTTTCCTCTTCATCTATTTCTCTTTATGTTTTGATCGATGAAAGTCTTAAGATCTTGAAATTCTTTTGCTAAATTTCGATCGAGACGAGATCGCTACCACTTTTCTTTTCGTGCGGTAGTGCTTTCGGATGACGATCTATATATCGTTCATCTAGCCTACATTAGCACAAAGAGCTATTGACCGGCCTCATTGTAGGGTAATTACTCCGTAAATTACTCGGCAATTGCTTAACATAGCGCAATATTTGTCTCGTATCGGAAAACTATCAAGAATGGTTGATTATTTGTCTTATGGTTCAAAACTCATGAAAATTGTTGTTAAGAGGCGTTAGTCTTATCAATCCTCTAATGAGTTTCATCAACCTTGACCTAAGTGCAATTATTCAATTGTTATTGATCACTAATACTAACAATTAATCATTAACTTACTAACAATATTTTGTATTAATTTTATTTATGTTTCCTTCTCGCTCCCTATCTCTTTTATTTTTATGCTTCATTTCATATCATGTTTATGCTTCCGCACTTTTTCCTTTGTCCGTTGGACACATGTTTATGCTTCTGCAATTTTTCCTTTGTCCGTTGGACACATGTTTGTGCTTATGCCATTTTTCTTTTGTCCATTTGGACTCAAAAATATTAATAAAGGCTTAAACCATAAAAATCTTAATTCTCCTCATCTTGGACTATTGGTTAATATCCTATGCTTTGGAGTGATCTCCTTATGGACCTCTTTTGAAGTAATATTGGACTTATGGACTTAGAATTAGGACTTCTTATCCCTTTGCTTGGAGTATTGATCGAAGGCTTGCCTTTATTTGGCCAATTTGCTTAAGGATGGAATTATTTTAATATTGCTTTGAAGTGGCTCCATTTTGGTTAGATCCTTCTTTTCCCTAGCTTTTACTTTATGCTCTAGGATAGTCACTTCTTCTCCTCCCCATTCTTAAATTTTCAAAATCCTCTCTCTTTGTCAAAACCTTCTTGTTTTCAAACTTAAAACCGCTTTCATAATAAAACCTTGACTTTTGTCAAGTGACTTTTAAAACTTTCTTTTCTTTAATAAATGTCAATCTATCTTAACCATACTTTGACCATTTCATGAAAAAACATAAAAAAAATATAAAACTCACTCAAATCTTTTGTGCTTTTATGCACCTTTTTTTTCTTTTAAACTCTTTTTCATAAGTTTAGACATGATTCATTTCTTTAAGCGGAATTATTCTCTTAGAAATGACGACTTGTCTTTACACTTAAAATCAATCAAAACCAAAAAAAATTTGTTCTTTGTTCCACGAACTACGGGGTTTTGATCCTACATTGCACATCGTGGGTACGTAGGCATGATGCGATAAGTCTCTCCAAACACAAAAATCTTAAAAAACAATTTCTCTTCTCATCTCCTCAATCACTTTTCAAGCAAACCATTTTCAAACCAAAAAGCGGTAGATATTTCAAAGGGTTCCTATAGAGTACTATAGACGTTTTGGGTGCTAACACCTTCCCATTGCGTAACCAACCCCCTTACCCATTCTCTGTTTATTCTTGTTTTTTAGAACTCTTTAGGTTTTGTTCGCTCTTTTTCCTTTCCCTTTGTGGATAAAATAAAAGTGCGGTGGCGACTCTTGCTTAATTTTGAGTTAATTTAATCAATAGCTTACACTCATAAATTTCCCCGCTACACTTGGCAGCGGCGCTGTTTTTCGGCTTGCACACACGGTGAGGCATTCTGCCTCAGTTGGATGATTGGCAGTGGATGGCAGCAATGCTGCTAGTGGTTCACATGGTTTGCCAGTCGAGAGGAATTGGAATTAAATTTATTATGGAAGTCGGCGGTGCCTACTAAAATTAAGGCGTTTGGGTGGCGTTTATTCAAGAAAAGACTTCCATCAAAAGATAATCTCAAGTTGCAAGGTATTATTTATCCCGATTCTTCTTCTTCTGCTTGTGTGTTTTGCTCTTCGGTAGAAGAATCGTTGGATCATTTTTTAAGGGGGTGTACAGTGGTGAATTTGATTTGGAGGGAGATTAGGGAGTGGATTGGTTTTGTGGATATTTTGGATTTAGATTCGGGGTGCTTCCAAGATAGTTTTTCGAATGTGTTTAATTTTTGCAAGTCTCAGAAAGTGAAATCGGGGAAAGCGGGTGTAATTTGGTTGGTGGTTTGGTGGAGTATTTGGTCTCTCAGGAATAGTATTATTTTCGAGAATCAAAGGTGGAATGTTCTTGATACGGTTTGGAATATCAAGATTACATCTTGGAAGTGGTCATTTATAGGTGATATTGCTAAAACCAATTGTAATTTTTACGAGTTTTGTAAAAATCCGTTGTATTACTTTTCGTAGGATCAATTGGTTTTCAATATCCTTTTTGTTGAGAGTTATCTCTCGTTCTTTTTGTAAACAGGTTTGAGAACCCTTAGTTCTCGTTTATTGAATCAACTTGCTTACAAAAAAAACCCTACAATAGCGCTTTTCAATAAGTGTTATTATAGAGTTTTTTAATTAAAAATATAAAATTTGCAGAGCATTCATTTTAGGTTTTTTTTTGGAAAGCAATTGAATTTCATTGAAAAGAAAACCAGAGGTATTCCTCAATACAACAGAGCCTGCTTAAAACAGGAAAATTCCAACCAAAACTCCAACCTAAGCTTTACACCCCTAAAGGTAACAAATGAAAAGCAAAGAAGTTAGAGTTGGGAGAGGAATTAACCCTCAAGGATTCCCACTTCCAAACCAATAACTTAATATCCCAACAAATATTGTTGAAGTTAATAGGATAATTTCTAAAAATACAAAAATTTCTAGCATTCCAAAGACACCAACTAGTCGCTATCCAACCACAACCTAACTTGTTAGCCGTAGAGGCATTCCGACCCTGCCGGTACCAAGAGGAGAAAAAGGAACGAATACAACCTTCATAAGGAAACTTGCATCCCAACCAAGTCCCAATACAGTTCCAGACCTTCACCACAAAAGGGCACGAGAAGAGGAGATGGGAAATACTCTCTGACTCCAAATTACAAAAGCAGCATAGCACATCAGATAAAATCATACCTCTCTTTAGTAAATTATCCTTTGACGGTAATCTGTTCCACAATAACCCCATCCAAAAGACTTAAATTTAGGAGGGATGATGAGCTTCCACACTAGAGAGAATTGTTCACTCATGTCCGACAATGAATCCAACAACCTGTCATGTTTGATAGCTTTGTAAACATCTCTGACTCTAAACTCAGAAGAACCTCTAAAATTCCAGGCAGCAATGTCTTCAATTCCTTCCCGAGGAGAGTGCGTGAGTAGACCCAGCTTCAAGGTTTCCATCAAATTAGTTTCCTCCTGCGAGAAAGGAGGGGTGATTCCAAGGTTATTCCAATGTCATCTTCCATCAATGAAATCACCCATTGATGAGACAAGAGCATCCTTAGCTTTGCTTCTTAAGTAGAGGGCTTCAAACTTGTTAGCCAGAATACCGTCACCATTCCAGTCTACTAACCAGAACGGAATAAGGGTTCCATCTCCCAAAGAGAACTTGACAGATCCTGCAAAAGAGAAAACAGTGTTAGTAGAAACAGCACCCGATTTGAGTATGTCCTTCCACCAAAACGAAGAGGAGGATTTGAATTTAACTTTGTATTCCGCCAGAACCTTGCCTTCAACAAAGCCATATCTCCCTCTCAAAACCTCCTTCCACAAGGCATGACTTTTGTCCATGAGCTTCCACTTCCATATCATCAGCAAGCCGGTATTAAGGGCCTCTAAGTCAATAATCCCCAGCCCACCTTTTTCCTTTGATCTACAAACAGTTTCCCAAGAGATCCAATGAATTTTGGACTTAGAATCCAAACCTCCCCATAGAAAGTTTCTCCTTAAAGTATCAATTTTCTTCAGGACCAGCTTTGGCATTCTGTAGAACGAGAGCCAAAATATAGGAAGATTCGTCAATGTAGAATTGAGCAGGCAAATCCTACCAGCCAAAGACAATACCCTTCCTTTCCACACCCGGGCCCGGACGGATTCAATTTCTTTTTCTTCAAAAAGTGTTGGGAATTTTTGAATAAGGAGATCATATTGTTCTTGAATGATTTCCATTGTAGAGCCTACTTGGCAAAAGCTATTTCCTTAGCTTTCATTACGTTGATCCCAAAGGTGGATATTCCTCTACTTTTGGGTGATTACAAGCCTATCTGCTTGGTTGGAGGTTTATACAAGATCCTGGCGAAAGTTCTGGCTAATAGGTTGAAAAGAGTTATTGGTAGTTTGGTGGACCAAAGCCAATCCGCTTTTGTGCCAGGTAGGCAGATGTTGGAAGGTGTGGTGAACGCTAATGAGATAATGGATATGGCAACTAGAGACGGTAAGGATTGTTTACTCTTTAAGGTGGATTTCGAGAAAGCCTACGATTATGTAAATTGGAACTATGTGAGGTACCTTTTCAGAGTTATGGGCTTTGGTAGGACATGGTGTCGTTGGATGGAAGCCTGTTTATTTAACTGTCATCTCTCGATTTTGGTGAATGGAAGCCCTATTAAGGACTTTGTAGTGGATAGGGACTTTACCTCAAAAGCTCTCACCCTCACAAGCCTTATCCGTCCATTTTCACCATCAAGAATCACTTTACCTCACAAACTCTCACCCTCCAGAAGAATCATTTTACCTCATAAACTATCACCATGGAGAGATCATAACTAATTATGTTGATTCCTTTTACATAAAATTAACCCTAAAACCAAATTTTCAAAACGATAAAGGTGAAAAAGCAAGTGTTTTGGATTTTTTCTTTCTCTATATTGATAAGCTTTGGTTTAGTGTTCTTTGTTTCTGATATTTATTAAGTGGTAGTCATTGGTTTAGAGTGCCTTTTAGTTTGTACCTTGTTGGTATTTTTGTGTGGCTCGTTTTCATTTGTTTTTGGTATGTCTGGTACTATTATATTTCTAGTATTTCCATCTTTCACAACTTGTGATAGAATGGAATTATTTTGATATATTTTTAAGTTAAAATAAATAAATTATTTTTTTCCTATAAGTGCTTGTTCAAAATTTTATCCATTGGGACTCAAATTTGTGATGGTTATAGTTTTAATGTTCAGAGGGCTGAAATGGGTGATGAAGGAAGTTGGAAGACAAGTGTGAAAAGCAGAGGGATATTATGAAATTTTGGAGTACAATAGGAGTTTTTATTACTAATTTCAATATGAAAGATACATATGAAATTGAAGGGGAATACAAAAAAGAACCGAGTTGCTCTTAGTTGCCATATAATATTTGAGATGCCAAATCAGCACATCTTAACTACTACATGGTGCACAAATTGTTACTAGAGATTATTCTGGTCAAAACACAAAAAAATTTTGGCTGATAAAGAGATTTAAAAGCTTATAAATTATCATATTAAACAAGATTATTTTTATCCATTAAGAACTTATTTTTGCTGTTGATATAAATATAATGTTCATATTTAATTTTTTTTATAAATTCTATCAACTTGCTCCTTTATAGTTTACTACAAGATAAGTTTGCACTTAACTTTGAAGTGTTTGATGTATATTAGCAAAGTCATAGTTAATAGCACTTGAGGAAGGTCTTCTTAATTAGCTTAAATTATGTAGGAAATTAATTTAAAAGTGAGAAATACATAGGAAGGCTTGGTGAGGGTTTTGAGAGCGAAGACGGTCTCAAGATCTAAACTTTGAAGGACACAGAGCTACTTTGGGTCTGATGCATTCTATACCTTTGAATTGGTCAAAAAGTACATGTGTGTCTGTCACCCCTGCTAAGGGCATGGATGCTCACAGGCCTTAGTAGGTATAATATGTTGTATGGTGATTAGGGTTTACCCGCAGCAGAGATAAGTCCTGTACGGTGGTGTTTTTGGTGGTTTTAGAGAACTTGCTCAAGTGAGATGAGTGGTTAGGTGTGAAGTGTTGTGTTTTGGGTGATATGCGTCTCTGTTATGATTTGTCCCTCACCTGCTAGAGGTGATGTATTTATAAAGGCTTTTTGGGGCTGGGGTTAGGAAACCCTTAGGGACGGCAACAACTCCATCATGACTAGGGCAAGTTGTTGATCACCTATTCTCTATGGAATCGTGGTGGAATCCCTCTCATCTAACCAACTGTATTATACATGTCATCAGTGCCAAGGGAGAGCCTCTATATTCTATGAGAATATCGCTTAGCCGACGTTACTCTTAGGAGAGGACACCCGAGCCGCCTTTGCTTATGACTCTCACAAATATAACACTACATAGTCTCTCAAGCACAAGGACTTCATTAAGGGTGAAGTTCTTTTCAAGGCCTCTTTCATTTGTGAGGTACATCCCTCTTCATGTTGTGAGTCCTTTAGCTGAAGGCAACTTTTTATTAAGAGGTGAGCCCCTCAGTTGAAGGAAATTTTTTATTAAGGGTCAAGTCCCTCAACTTAGGGCGAGTCCCTCAAATGAAGAAAAATTTTCATTAAGAGGTGAATCCCTTAGCTTGGGTTGAATGTTTATTTCTAGAGAACTCCTCTAAGATAACTGGATGATAGATGGATATACCTAATTTCACTTTGATTGGACTCTGAGACATCAAAACGTCAATCATTCTTGAAATCTTGAGTGCTTTAGTGGGGAAAACGTGGGTGGCATTTAATGTACCTCATGATGGCGTTCTTTGGGAAAATCAATTAATCATTTTTTTGCTTACACGCATATTCCAAGTGTAGAGATTTTCCTGCTTCTAGTGGTTGTTACCCCATTAGGTGGATGTATGACTTATGCTATTGGGTTTCCCCTATATTGTTTCGGAAATATACTTCCTTTTCTTCTTCTTTCATACTTCTCCTTTTTCATAAAGATATACCTGTCAAGGGTAACGGTAGGAAAGTAGAAACCTGCTATTTTTATTTAGAAAAAATGTTTTATCTCTTACTCTTCTACCCAAGGTAACAATGGGAAAGAAAACTAAATTTATTTACGTTCAAGACATTTTGTCCCTATACTCTACTACGGATACGATCAACAGATTTCATCATGGTATTAGGTTTTCCAACACAAGACATGAAAAGGATGTGATAATGGAGCCTTTTTCAGGGAGAGAGGACGCAAACATGGATACCTCAAGCGGGATGTCTGTTCCTTATTTTAAACATGACTCTTATTTTTCTTTAGTGGAACTTTTCGCCCTTCTTTAGTTATATATATTATTTAACCATTCAAAAAGACAAAATCATTCTCACATACATAATTTTGTTTTTGACACTAAAGATCAATTTATTTTATTTTTAAAAATTAATTTTATAATATTGTATATTTTTGTTTTAAAAAAATTACATAACTATATAAAATACATCAAAAGAAAAACTAGTTTAAATAATTATTAATAGAATATTAGAATTCTTTTACTATAAATTTTTTTAAATATATAAATTTTAAAAATTCACTTAAATTTGAAACTATTTTGAATAACTTTAGATAAAAGCTTTTTTTAAGATATATTTTTAATATTGTATAATTATATTACTAGATGTCAAAAATAGTCTTTTTACAATTTATAAAAAATAAATTAAAAAAACTTTCAGTATTTAAAAAAGAAATTGAAAATCGTCTTGGTTGTTTTCCTTAATTCCTTGTTTTGTTAATAACCTCTTTGAAGGAGTATTGTTGGAGATTAGTTTTGGGCTCCAATTTTATGAAGCATTCAATCTTTGCTAAAAACAATAGATGACAAACAATATGAGTGTTCTATAAAAGTATTATATCAAGTTATATTATAGATTAAATTGGAAGTTGAAATAGTGTTTGTATATCTAACCGTTTGATAGCCTTTTTCAAAAGAAGTTAAGTTGTCACCCATGTTAGCACTAACTTCAATTTCATTCTCTTTTATGGTTGGAGTAAAGTTGGTCCATTTGGATCTCTGCTTCACGATAAAGGTTGTAATGTTAATATGAATTGCTATATTTCAAGATAGTTAAATGGTAATGATATAAACTAATTATGTGAGAAAGTAGGTGTTATATGCCTCTATTGGAACGATGTAATTTTTAATTATTTTGATTACTCACTATTACAAAATACATCTTCGGTAATACTAATAATACTACGATTAAGTTTTCTACCATTGTAATATTGCAAATTGGATGCGTATATATATATATATATATATATATATATATATATATATATATATATATATATATATATATTTAAATTATTTAATCACGGTTGAGGTAAATAACTGTGGTGATAAAATAAGTGCTACAAGCTACGAATCCTAGCAACTACATTTTTTTTTTCATTTTTCCTATTACAAAAAGCGTGTGTCACTTAAGTTCATAAATAAATAAAAAATTGAAAACTATTTAACCACGGTTTTACTATATAACCGTTGTAATAATGTCATACCCCAAATTTTGACCACTAAGATTCTCATCATTGTGCAAATCATCATCACAATATGGATGAACCATCATACCTCATTAGTCTTCTCAAAAATGGGTGAGCATCCGCTACAATCAAAATTAGGGTTTCAAGCCCTCTCAGAGCTCTTAGACAAATGATCAATCAAGGAATGACATGATCTTCAACTTGTCTAAACCTCTCAAACATCTACAAAGGATCAAGAGGACTCCCACATCAAGGATCAAGCACAAGGTTGCAACATTCCAAGTGGATCAAGCCTCAAAATCAACAGTGTCACCAAATTAGGGTTTTGGGTCGACCAGGGCCTTCAGATGGAAATCTTCCTTTGGGCATGAGCCAATGTTTCAAAGTATAACCTATGATGCTCTAAGGAACATCATGAATCCCATCATCAAGTCAATTTGGCCTCATGGGATGCATTCATTAAAAATCAGGAATTAGGGTTTCTTGACCTAATTCACCCCTAAGTTGACTTTTGGGACAAATCATGAGCCAAGGCCTCAAGAGAGGATTTGAAGGTCTCGAACATACCACTTTGATCCATTTGCAACAATGGATTGATCCAAGAAGCTTGATCAACAAGTTGCAAGTTCATCAGAACCACAGTTAGGATTTCACGGCAAAAGTCAATTGTAGCTTTGACTTTTGACCAGGACATGCTCCCTAACCCTAGGACATGATTCAATACACCCTATAACACCTATGAAATCAATCCATCAAGTTTGATTTAGGTCAAGGACTTGATTTCATAAAGGATTGCACAGTTTGGAATTCATCTGATAAAAAGTCAACTGTGCACAAAAGTCAACTTTGACTTTTTGAGATTTTTCACAAAAATGGGTTTTCAACCCTAAAATGATGTTAATGTATGATTGGAATCATCATTCATTAAGAAAAATCAAGAAAAGTGGGATAACTTATAAAAGGGGTAACCATAAAAAACTTGGAAATTTTCTAAGTTATAAAACAAAGTGGCTAGGGTACCAACTTTGGAGGATCATAACTCCTAAACCACAAGGCCATTTTTCCCCATCCAAAGCTGGATTTTTATCCCTCATGGCCCTCTACAAAAGCTTCAACTACAACTCATTCCAATTCATCATGGATTTTGAGTTATGGAATTATCAAAATGGCTGAAAACATGAAATGTCATTTTTTCTAACACTTAGTGAAATTTTCACTAAGTCAGAATCTGCCTTACTTTTTTCCAAATGTGGGGGCATTTTTCACTTGGATCCAAAAAGTATCAAAACCAATTATGATCAAACAGTTGTTGTATCATATGAGCGCTTTCCAAAATGACCAAGAACATCACCAAATTCCACTTGAGCCATGAGATATGACAAGGGCAATATGCCTTGCTGAAAACTGCCAAGGCTAGGCAGAATTTTGCATTTTTGCTCGATTTGCCAAAATCAGCTATTTCCAAGCCTTGTCATCATCTTGGACATATCTTAGGATCAAATCCAAAGGGGACAAACACTGAGCCAAGCCTCCAAAGTCCTTGGAACAAGAAGTAGCATGCCAAACCTAGAAAACCCTAAAAGAGGGACAAGACTCCAATTTTCGATTGGAGAATTTAATGGATGCTTATAGGTTGCATGGACTGACACATTTACAACTGAATTCAGTCAAGAATGATCCAACAACTAGGGGACCAAAGGCCTGTGCTCTAACCTCTAGTCAATGGCTAGAGAAGACTTGGCTTCCCATTGATCAACATTGGCCAAACCTCTGTTGTGGTTGCCATTCACTATTGATCCCAATACAAACTTGCTCTACTATAAACAGAGCTCATTTGTGCTCAATTTGAGTACACCAAAGCCATCAAACAGATGCTTTCCTCAAAATCTCTTTCTCTTGGAAAAAATGCTTTCTTTAACAAGGTAACTCTGAGTTTTTGAGTTAGAGAGCAATTCCAACCAAACCAATCACACACACACCTCATATATGTCATGTATAAGCTATCCAAACTCTCACAAGTGACCTGTAATCCGTAAATCACAAAGTCACATCTCAAAACCTCAAAATAGTACTTTTGTGCATTTTTTGAGCCATGTCTTGATTCAGTCACTTTCCAAACCAGATAAAACCTCAAACACACTCCAAATAACATCCTTGAACTGTCTCAAATGGTTCCCCCCATCTGGAACACCATTTGAGGGAGTTGTTATTTTGGCCATTTTAACCCCTTTTGCAAGAAAGGGGCAGTTTGTGTTTTTGCAGGTTCCAACTGATTCCACTCACCCTAAAAGCTTCTAAGGGATCATTTTAGAGTGTCCAAAGCATCAAACCATTTCTGGAACAAGAGGCTTGACAGATTGCATCAAAACTCCAAAAAACCTCAAAAATAGGTAAGCCTCATGACTTGAACTTTCCAAAATATGCATTGTTTTGAGGTCCACTGATCATGCATCTCTTATATATGTCATATTTGTTGTGTTTGAACCAATTCATCATGTAATTCATGCCTGTACCAAAGTGTAGCATAGAAAATGCAATTATAGGCCTATTTCAAAACCCCTATCGGATTTTGAGGAGGGATCATGATCTGAGAAAAATACCACCACCATTGGATTCCTTGTGAAATTCTAGGCCAGATGCATATAAATTTTGTTGAGAAAGTTATGGACCTTCCCGTTTCTTGCCAAAACTTGCCTTGCCTTGCCTTGGGCCAGGCCAAAAACAAGGCATGCCTTGTATATTTGTTGGTTTGTTTCAATCAAAAGATGTATCACCACCCCAGTGGTAAGGCGCGCTCCCTATAACATTGAGGTCGTGGGTTCAAACCCCACCCATGCCATTTTGTGTTTTCTCACATTTTTGCTATTTTCCTCACATTTTCATGTTTTATTAGTTAATTGGAAAATTCATAACTCCTTCAATTTTAATTATTTTTGATTGGTTCTTTTTGCAAAAAAATCACAAAAATGTTGAAATATTTTATTCCACAAAAAGATTAAGTTTATATTACTTATTTAATATAATAAGTATTTTTGTGAATAAATTCCTTTTTAATTGTTTTTAAACATTTAAAAGTGAATATTTACTTTGAAAATAAAAAACAAGTGAGTTTTAATTCATCTTGTGATTAAATCTCACTTTTCACACTTAAAACCAAAATCACAAGTTGTTTATTCTAACTTATTTGGCATTTTCATCATTTTTTAATTTTCTTTGAATAATTACATTAAAAAATGATGAAATTAGGGTTTTATTGATTTTCACCCTAACAAACTTTTTCAAACACTCATGGGCCTCTAATAGAGTGTAAGACCCAACCCCTCTTTGAAACCAAAAACTTTTGGGCCTCAGTCATTGTATAAGACCCACTTTGTATTTCAAAAGTTCGGCGCGATCATCGCCTGTTTAAAACAAACCTTGGGCCTCTCCTTGAGCTATAAGACCCATTCAAAAAAAATTTGGGCCTCTAATAGAGTGTAAGACCCAATCCCCTTTTAACCAAAACAATTTTGAGCCTCAGATATTGTATAAGTCCCTATGTGTTAAAAGAAAACCTCGGCGCGATCGCCAGTTGAAAAATCAAACCCTTGGCCCTACCCTCGTGTTATAAGCCCCATTCTTTAAGAATAAATATTTGGGCCTCTTGAGAGAGTGTAAGACCCATCCCCTTTGTACAGAAAACCTTTCCTGAGCCTCAGTCACTTGTATAAGTCTCTGTACAAAACGACAGTGCGATCGCTGATAAAACTTGGGCCTCTCCTTGAGCTGTAAGCCCCAATTTTCCTTTCAAAGCACTTTCTCTTTTGATTTTGTAATATACTATTTTCAACTTTCCTTTGTTGAACAACTAACAATACAGCATGGAAGCTCTACAACCGAGTAAGTGTTTACCCGCTTTCATTTACCGCTTTCATATGTATATAACTGTACTGTGGGACTGTTTCACTGAAAGTCTTCTTTCATAAACTCATATCAACTGTGTAATAATAGTATAGATATTAGAGTTTCCCTGGCAACTACGTCTAGAACTAGACAAAAACTCATCTCCTTACAACAATTTTAGACAACTAGATCTAAGAAATTTCCCCTTTGAACAGTTCATATACAGAAGGACATTGTTCCATGTGAAACCCCTTCTGGAACTGTTCATCAGCCTCCTCTTGGGCTTAATGCAAGGACCCACAGGCTTCCTAAAAGCATCCCCGCCTCCTCTTGGGCGTTGTACAAGGACCCGCCGGCTTCTTAGAAGTTTTCACAGCCTCCTCTTAGGCTTCGTATAATGATTCTTCCTCCGGGAAGATAGCCTCCTCTTGGGCTTCGTACAAATTGTCCCTCGGCTTCTTAAAAGTTTCCAGCCTCCTCTTGGGCTTTGTACAAATTGTCCCGACGACCTCCTAGAGTTATAGGAACAGAAATTAGTCATCTTAATAGAACAATCTTTCAAAGAGTCTAGATCTCACTACTACTGTTTCTTAAGCATAGTACAAAAGATAGAACCCGTAGACTCGGACTGTCTAAAGCTCCTTTGGATTCCCCGTTTCCCTAGAGAACAGGAAATAATCCCCACCCTCAGATCAAATCTATGAGTATAACATTACTCATATAAGAACTGATTTTCTCTTCTAACCAACATGCTGGACTTGTCACTCAACTGAAACAGTTACTCTAGCCTCCTCTTGGGCTTTGTACAATGATTCTCCCCAGCGGAGCCAAACCTTTTAGCCTCCATCTCGGGCTTCGCACGAGATACAAAAACACTCTCTTGTTGAGTATAAAAGACTCTCTTATTGAGTATAAAAGACTCTCTTGTTGAGTCAAACACCTTTCAGCCTCCATTTCGGGCTCCGTACGAGATACAAAAACACTCTCTTGTTGAGTATAAAAGACTCTCTTGTTGAGTCAAACCCTTTTAGCCTCAGTCTTGGGCTTTGTACAAGACAGAAAGAACATTTTCCCTGGAAAAGTCAACTTTTAGCCTCTGTCTCGGGCTTCATATGAGACACCAAATCACTCTCTTGTTGAGTATAAAATACTCTCTTGTTGAGTCAAACCTTTAGCCTCCGCCTTGGGCTTCGTACAAGACACATAAAAACACCCTCTTGTTGGCCAGTACCCTCCTCTTAGGCTTTGTATAAGGAAACCCCGGTTGAGACAATCAACCTTTTAGCATCAAATCATGCTTTGGTCACAATGTACAAACATCAACAACTCCTTTTTCCCCCATCTAATTGCTGTAAGCGGCAAGCCTCTGGATTATTTACATCCACGCCACTGTCTCTCTTTTAGCATGAGAAATTCCTAAGGAAAGATGGCATTACTCTAAACTGAGTTAAAGTCTTCTCCTTTAGGTTAAGAAAACCCCTATAAAGGAAATTATGGCATTGCTGGATTCACATGTCCAGTTAAAGTAATTCTCCTTTATAACCAGTCACCCAACAGTTGTGATAAGCAGACCAAAGACCCCCTCTTTAGAGATAACAAATTCTCTCTAAAGTCAAAACCTTTTAGCTTCACATCTTGGGCTTCAAACAAGATATAAATAGACCCTTCAGCCTCACATCTTGGGCTTCGAACAAGATACAAATCACTTTTAGCTTCACGTCTTGGGCTTTGAACAAGACACCAAAACACCATTTCCTCCCCTAGAATAGGAGGAACTACGATCGCTCTGATTTCCCTGTTTCGGTAAATGGGAATACGTAGGCATAAGATTTAAAGAAAAATCTTAGCGAGCACACTAATAAAAAAACCAAAGTCCCCTACATCCTTCCAATCTGGTGCAGTATCCTAACAAAATTCCCCAGGAACCATCCCGGTATCTCGTTCCTAATAAAATAAGCAGAGAGAGGCCCCGCATCCACATGGCATCTGTAACCTATCAGACCGTTGTTCAAACTCAGTATGCAAGCAGGGTTAGTTGGAGACATCTATTTCCCTTCCTTCATTAGCTTCAATAGGATAAAAAATGAATCGACCTGTAGTCCCCCCAAAGAGCGACAGTGCTTAAGAACCACATCCAAAATCGCTCGCTACAGAAAAGTGGCGCCCACCGTGGGGCCTTACTTCTTTCTTTCCTACAAAACCTTGGATAAGTTATTTTCATGACGGTTTCATAGGGGGATGTCATTATTGCTAAGATCGGCCTTCACTAGGATCTTAGGTCAAAACCTTTAAATTGGGAAGGAACCACAGAATGGCGACTCCGTCGGGGAGCCATTTTCTGTCAGGAACATAAGATTCATAGCTCTTAAAAGTCTAGGACATTAGGACAAATATATACTGCTTTTCCTAATTGATATCTGTGTTTATTTTTCTGCTAATGGGAATGCGTGTGATGCCGCATGTGGAAAGATTGAGTATACACCTAGGAAAAACCTCTTCTAGTAGTGCAGAAGCTATCGGAAATGGCTGTTACGCGATACTACCCTCTTCTGAGATTCTTCGAAAAACATCACCTAGCACGGTTCCCAGCCCGCTGGTGTTTTTTCGACAAGAATTAATGATTTTGAGAGACAGGTACAAAAATCACTAGTATAAACCTTTGGGATGGGTAGAGCCTTGACTCCATGACACCGACCCCTTGACCCCATGTTTTTTCTATGTTTTTGTGTGCTGCATTCATGCATTCATTTTAAAAACATAAAAACAGAAAAAATCTTCTCTTCTAGTCTCTCTTTTTCAAATTAAACTAAGACAATGATTGCAAAGTCAGAGGAAAAGGATTGCGCTCATGGATTTCGGTAGACGGAAAACTCATAAGTATTCCTTCAAGGTTCCAAAACTAGAGGATTTGAGAGGATTAGCGAGGATGATCACTAACCCTGATGCTTTCAGAGCCAAGTACGGAGGTCTGCTACCTCTGTTAAGGGTCCAAGTAATTGAAAGAAGCATGGATGCACTCATTCAGTTTTACGATCCGGTTTATCACTATTTCACATTCCCGGATTACTAGCTCGCACCAACGCTGGAGGAGTATTCTCATCTGATTGATTTACATATCACTGATCGAACTCCATTTTCTGGACTGGAAGAAATTCCAAAGGATCAGACCATTGCAAGAGCAATCTATTTGGACGAGTCAGAAGTCAAGACTCACATAACCACCAAAGGAGGAATCATGGGTTTACCAGCCAAGTTTCTGGTAAAGAAGGCTCTATACTTTGCTAGTATAGGGAACGTGGCCGCTTTCGAGAGCATCTTTGTTTTGCTCACCTACGGGTTATTTTTGTTTCCTAACATCGATAACTTTGTAGATATCAACGCCATTAAGGTTTTTCTCATTGGAAACCCTGTACCAACTCTGCTCGCAGATGCGTATCATTCTGTACACTTAGGGAATTTGTACAGCGGAGGAATGATCACATGTTGTGTACCCCTGCTATACAAATGGTTTATCTCCTATTTGCCTAAGTCTGCCGCTTTTTGGGATCATAAGAGTGCCTTACGTTGGTCGCAGAAGATCATGTCCCTTACCAACTCTGATATAGATTGGTGCAATAGGATTTATGACGAGATCAGAATCATTGACCGTTGTGGGAACTTCCCCAACGTACCCCTCATAGGAACTAAGGGAGGAATCAATTACCATCCAGTATTGGTTCGTCGTCAATTTGGATACCCGATGAGGCATGTTCCTCGTAATGCTCATCTGGAAGGTCTTTTCTTCAAGGAAGGAGAAAATGACAGGGCACTAAAAATGGAAATAGTGAATGCTTGGAAACATGTTCATAAGAAAGGACGGGAGTCTCTAGGAAAACCTGACTGTGTCTCGGTGGAGCCTTATCTCCACTGGGTACAAACTAGATCTCTCAAGCTAAAGATGCCTTATCCTCGTCACGGAGTTCTTCCACCAAGGGAATCTGTCATGTACTTCATGACTGAAACGGAAAAACTTCAGGTTACTCTCAACAAAGTTCAGCAGGAGAGGAGGTCTTGGAAGAACAAGTACCGCATTCTCAATGTGGAGTGTATCAAAATACAGCAACTACTGAAAGATAAGGATGCTCTAATTGAGATTTTGGAGCAACATGCTGTAGAAAATCAAAATGACCAAAGGAATTTGCTCGCTCCTTTCACTTGGCAAAGGAATGACAACCCGACAACGGCCCAAGAGCCCAGGTCCAAGAAAAGGAAAGTGCCAGAATCTGCACCCGAATTCTCCTCAGAGAGGACTCGGGATCCATTAGCTTAGGTTTCTGTTTTCGCACCTTGTAATTTACTGTATTTCCATTTCCGCAATCCTTTGAATTCAATAAAACGGGGATTTTCCCAGTGTTTGATATTTGCAATCTAATTGTCGAAGTTTATTTTGATTAAACCAAGAAACAATTAATATAATCATTGCATTCATCATTCTCACATAACGTATTCTTCTTACCTACGAATATCACGTTTGTGTCTCGGTTCTAGAGTCAAACTGTCTCATTCATACAATACTCGGGCCAATCGTCAGAAAAAGATGGATGATCTCGAGGAAGAGAACAGAGAGTTGAAAGAAGAGATTGACGCTCTGAGAGAGGATATGAGAAAGCTTCGTAACGACATGCAAGCCATGGCAGAAGCTCAGCTACAAAGAACTGTGATCTCAGAGATCACCTCAACACCGATAGTGGAAAAGTATGATCCTAGGTACAGAATGGCGAAAGATCGTCCCCGGGGCATGCCACCTAACTATATCCCGGAAGGATATGTTCCGCCGATCACTAGAGATCTAGACACTTCAGCAGAAGCCGCTGGGCCTGAAGGTTACAAACTTTGGGAAGGCGAAGATGCCAGGGGCATACCAATGACTCCTGAAGGTTACAAACTTCGGGAAATGCCAAGATTCACTATCGTAGTTAGGCATGGCAAAAAAACCCAGACCCGCCGGGGCCCGCCCGGACCCGCCCCGAAATTAGCGGGGAAAACCCGGTTTAACTGGGTGCGGGTGCGGGTGCGGGTAAAACCCGATTTTTTATTACGGGTGCGGGTGCGGGGGCGGGGGATGCTACTACCCGCCCCGCACCCGCCCCCGCCCCCCGCCCCGGTCTAGCTTAATTTACTTTTATATTTTATTTTAATTATTTTATTATATATTTATTAAAATTATTTTAATTTTTAAAAATAGTTTTATTAGAAAAACATGTTTATTAATTATTTTACTCTTTAAAAACATGTTTATTATTAAAATAATTAATTATTTAATTAAATTATTAATTTTTATTATTATGAAAAATATTTATTAAAAAAAAAATAGTTTTGCGGGTGGGGGCGGGGGGCGGGGGCGGGGAACCCGTTCCCCATTGGGGGCGGGTCTGGGTGGTAGTTTTTTACCCCCGACTGGGTGCGGGTGCGGGGGCGGGTCTGTCTCTGGGTGGCGGGTGCGGGTGCGGGGCTGCTCAAACCCGCCCCCGACCCGCCCCGTTGCCATGTCTAATCGTAGTCATGGTGCCACTCCCTGTGGTGCACACTGTCCCGGAAGGATAGATTCCACATATACCTTCTGGTAGAAAGGAAACTATATTTGATAGAATGGATGAATTCCAGGAGCAGTTCCTGGAAATGCAGAAGGAACTGCATGCCATTCGCGGTCAGGATTTATTTGGAAATGACGCCACAGATCTCTGCTTGGTCCCCAATGTGAAAGTCCCACACAAGTTCCAGGTGCCCGACTTTGAAAAATACAAGGGTAACTCTTGCCCTCAAAGCCATTTGGTGATGTACGCTCGACGAATGTCAGCTCAGACAGAGAACCGGGATCTGCTGATTCACTACTCTCAGGATAGTTTAACCGGTGCCGCATTAAAATGGTACATGGGTTTAAACCGCGCTACGATCAGCACTTTCAGAGATCTTTGCACTGCCTTCGTCCAACAATATAAATACAATTTGGACATGGCACCAGACAGAGATCAACTCAGGTCAATGTCACAAAAGGACAAAGAAACCTTTAAGGAATACGCTCAGAGATGGCGTGAAATTGCCGCTCAAATTTGTCCACCTCTTTAGGAAAAAGAGATGACAAAGATTTTCTTAAAGACCTTGGGCTCATTTTACTACGACAGAATGGTTGACAGTGTGCCCAGCGACTTCGCTGAAATGGTCGGTATGGGAGTACGTCTCGAGGAAGCCGTTCCAGAAGGACGTCTAGTCAAAGATACTGGATCGACAAGTGGTACTAAGAAATACGGTAGTGCTCTCCCTAAGAAAAAATAGCAAGATATTGGGAATATCTCTCTCGGAAAGCAAAGGCGACGGTACCAACCAATAGCAGCTGTAACTCCTGCTATCAACCATGCGCCTGTTTCTATGTATCAACCTCAGGTTGCGCAGAGCCAACCTAATCAACAGCAATTTCAGCAAAGGACATAACAGCCTCTTCAGCAGGCTCGTCCTTCATACAACAACAATCGTACAACGCGGCCACCAGGATTTGATCCTATACCCGTATCGTACGCAGAACTATTTCCGTTACTGCGGTCAAAGGGCACGTCCAGACCAAGGCTCCTCTTACAGTACCGGAAAATCTGCCTTTTTAGTTTAAGGTGGATTAGACTCGCCCTTACCATCAAGGAGGACCATGGCATAACATAGAGAACTGTCTCAGTTTCAAATCCGATGTGAAAAAGCTTGTTAGGAGTGGGGCCTCATCTTTCAAAGATACGAATCCGAATGTTCTCACAAATCTGCTGCCTCAACATGAGAAAGCTGCAATCAATCTGATAGAGGAAGAGTCTAGCAACATCTATCAAATTCACGATGTACTCTTACTAAGGGCCAACTTGGTTAAGACGCATTGTAGACAGAGTGGATATGGCCATGTGCCACCTCATAATTATCACCAGTGTGATATCTGCTCTAAAAACAATCAAGGATGTTCTGTGGTGCAATCAGCTCTACAGGAACAGATGGATCTCGGATGGATCCAGGAGCACCGAGTTCGTGGGGTTAACATGATCTATACGACTTCCAACATCATTCAAAACCACGACATCCGTGCGATGAATGTCAACTTGGTGGCGATGCACTCAAGGCAAAGCCAGTATCATAATCTGCCGCGGCATGAGTACAATTTCTGTCTGACTTGCTCGGTAAACAAACAGGGATGCTCTTTTGTAAAAGAAGCCCTCCAACATCAGATGGATCTTGGATGGATCCAAGAATACCATGATAGGAATCATTGTCAAATCAACATGATCCAAATCTTCGATATTCGCTTGATGAATATCAGCCTGTTGGAGTTGCACGCTACGCAATTCCAACTCGATTTTCTCACTTCACATTATTATTAGAGCTGTAAAGCGGGTTACAAAAACGATCAAGGTTGTGCCCTTGTCTAGGAAACACTTCAGCACTTGTTGAACCACTGGTGGCTTCCAATCTATATGGATGAAGACACCCAGCAAATTAGTATCACTAACGGAAATCCTACTAGATATCAAAGTCAGGATGTTCGGTCAATGGAAACATATCTAATAAGGTTACACTGTATTCAAATCGGATGTGGCCAGGTGCCACTACACAACTATGAGCGGTGTGGAGTTTGCTCAGTAGATAATCAAGGATGCTACCTCGTGCGAGAAGCCCTTCAAAGTCAGTTGGACCGCAAAGAGATTCAACCATGCTTAAGTTCTGGATCAGACAACTATCTCGCTGATCAAATCGAGGACGTTGTCATAATCTCTGATCATCAGAGGGCTAGGGATGTTTATGCCATCATCCCTCTACTTGACGAATCGAGAGTTCCCAACCGGGAACGGATCGAAATTACGTACGATGGTCAGAAAAATCAGAAGGTTCCCATAGTCATCTATCTATCGGGACCACTACCGTATGAATCAACTAAGGTTATCCCTTACAAGTACGGTGCGACCATAATTGAGAATGGAAAAGAAATTCCATTACCCTCCGTCGTGAATATTGCAGACATCAATTGAGTAACACGGAGCGGTCGAATCTTCAACCAAGGAGTTGGAGAACCCAGCAGAGAAAAGGAACCTCAGACAGAAGTTCCTAATCCACCAGTCGGTCAATCCAGTAATCCCGACCTTTCAAAAAACAATGATGAGATGCTGAAGCTCATCCAAAGGAGTGAATACAACATTGTTGATCAGCTGTTATAGACTCCTTCAAAGATCTCGGTATTATCACTGTTATTGAGTTCAGAAGCACACAGGGAGGCTCTACAGAAAGTCTTGGAGTAAGCCTTTGTGGAACAGGATGTGTCAATACGACAGTTCAATAGCATTGTCTCTAACATCACTTCCTGCAATAATTTGGTATTTAGTGTTGAGGAATTACCTGAAGAAGGTCACCGTCATATCATGGCGCTCAATATTACAGTCAACTGCCAGGACGATGCTTTAGCCAGCGTACTGGTAGACACAGGGTCAGCCCTGAATGTTATGCCGAAGTCCACTTTGATGCAATTATCATTCAAAGGCCCTCCGATGAGAACCAACGAGGTCATCATCAAATCCTTTGACGGATCCAGAAAAACGGTTATCGGTGAAGTTGACCTTCTCATAACTATCGGTCCTCACACTTTCCAAGTCACCTTCCAGGTCATGGACATCCGGGCAACTTACAGTTGTTTATTAGGAAGACCTTGGATACATCAGGCTGGGGCGGTCACCTCGACCCTCCACCAAAAGCTAAAGTTCATCCAGAACGACCAACTCGTCACAGTTTGTGGAGAACGGGCCTTGCTCATAAGTAATTTATCGTCATCCACATATGTAGAACCGGAGGGGATAATTGGAACCCAGTTCCAGACGCTTTCGCTACACAAGGATGATCAATCCGAAGGGGGAACTTCGATTTCCTCGTACAAAGACGCTATCAAAGCGGTCAAGAGTAATAATACAACAGGATGGGGGCAGCTTGTCATTCCTATTGACAATAAAACAAAGAAGGGTCTTAGTTTTTCTGCGACCTGTACCCAGACAGCTGCTAACAATGAAAGTTTTCATCCCATTCGGAACTTCTTCTACAGTGGAGGTTTCCTTCAACCAGTGACTCAAGAAGTGCATACCATCAATAAAGATGATTCATCCGATACAGAGGAAGAGTGGAAGTCCTATCTCAACGAGGACGGTTATATGTCTCAGGACGAAATGCATACTCCCTTTTGATTTCCTACACAGAGTCCGAGATTTATTCCCCGGTCAGATGTCAAAATGATATACGAAGATTGTGATCCAGAAGGATGTCGTGCTCCGCCAAATTCATTAGAGGAGGACACTCTGATGAAAGACAACTTCGACCACAGCTATTATGGCCCGATGGATGGCCTGCCAATGTGGCAGCCTTACCCAGGAGACTTGGGGGGATACAACTGAAAGCTCTCGTATCAGGCTCGAAGACATCCAGCCAACTGGATGAGGGGATACAGCTGAGAGTACAAATACTATGCAAAATACAACTGAGGAATCCTCCTACGACAACTCTACCTGGGAGACAGATTCCAACGATCCTGCTCCACCAGAAATCAGTGTCATTTCTGAAGACAAATCAAGGAAAGTACCAGACTTTGTGATCCACCGAGGAGTTCGCCGCCAATGGGTTGCTGTTGATGTTCCGAAGATTGTTCATAAGTCTAAGTAATTGCCATCTTTAACCTTTCACCCTGCCCAGGTGAAATGGATGTTTTGATAGGGCTCACTTTCTGTAAATTTCCCTCTTCGCTTCGCCCAAAGCGACAGATATTTGTTTTATAGGGCTGTAGTTTCACGAATTGACTTGTTCATGAATAAAATAACGTCGTTCTATAATTTCTGCATTTTATTGTTGTTTTCTCTTTTCGTTTCTCAGAAAATGGTAATCCTAAAAAACAACTCAATAATAAAAACAAGCAGTTTTACAAAAAAATACGCTGCACACACTTTCGCATTCTCTCTATCTCTTGTAAACACGAATCATACCGTCATGCAGATTGCTTGTTTTGAACCCCGTTGAAACATACGATCCAATGCCTTCTCTCAACTTTGAATTCCCGGTATTTGGGGCTGAAGAAGAAAATGACGACGAAATTCCAGAGGAGATCTCCCGACTACTCAGACAGGAGGAAAAGCCCATTGAACCTTACAAAGAGCCGTTGGAAACGGTCAACTTAGGTTCGGAAAAAGAGAGAAAAGAAATCAAGATTGGGGCACTGCTTAGTCCAACTGCCAAAGAAAGTTTGACAAAGCTTCTCAAAGAATTTCCCGATGTATTCGCTTGGTCCTATCAGGATATGCCAGGGTTGGATACCAGCATCGTGGAACATCATCTACCGTTAAGGTCAGAATGTCCGCCAGTAAAATAGAGGTTGAGACGGACTCATCCGGACATGGCCATCAAAATCAAAGAGGAGGTACAGAAACAGATTGACGCGGGTTTCCTCGCCACGTCAGAATATCCTCAATGGTTAGCCAATATCGTACCCGTTCCAAAAAAGGACGGAAAAGTCAGAATGTGTGTAGATTACAGAGATCTAAACAAGGCTAGTCCAAAGGACGACTTTCGTTTACCACACATTGACATGCTGGTAGACAGTACAGTAAAGTTCAAAGTTTTCTCCTTCATGGATGGATTCTCGGGTTATAATCGGATAAAAATGGTGCCAAAAGACATGGAGAAAACTTCGTTCATTACCCCATGGGGCAAGGTAATATCGTTCGGTTTGAAGAACGCTGGGGCAACCTATCAACGCGTCATGACTACTCTATTTCATGACATGATACACAAAGAAATTGAGGTATATGTTGGTGACATGATTGCAAAATCTAAAACAGAAGAGGAGCATGTGACCCACCTGTCAAAACTATTCGAGCGATTGAGAAAGTATATGCTCCGCTTGAATCCCAGTAAGTGCACCTTCGGTGTTCGTTCAGGGAAACTCCTAGGATTCATCGTCAGCCATAAAGGAATTGAAGTTGATCCTGACAAGGTCAAGGCCATTCAAGAAATGCCTTCTCCGAAAATTGAAAAACAAGTCAGAGGATTCCTGGGACATTTGAACTACATCTCCAGATTCATATTCCTCATGACCGCGACATATGCGCCGATTTTCAAGTTGCTCAAAAAGAACCAGGACTACGTTTGGACAAAGGACTGTCAAACCGCCTTCGACAGTATTAAGGAATACCTGCCGAATCCGCCGATTCTATCACCTCTAGTGGAAGGAAGGCCACTGATCATCTACCTCACAGTCCTAGAGGACTCAATGGGTTGTGTACTTGGCCAACAAGACGAAACAAAAAGGAAAGAGTTTGTTATTTACTATCTGAGCAAGAAGTTTACCGACTGTGAAACTCGGTACACTATGCTCGAGAAAACTTGTTGCGCTTTGGCTTGGGTAGCCAAACGTCTGCGCCAATACATGATTTGTCACACTACTTGGTTGGTCTCCGAAATGGATCCAATCAAGTATGTCTTTGAAAAGCCTGCTCTCACGGGAAAGATTGCCCATTGGCAGATGTTGTTATCAGAATACGACATCGAATACCACGCTCAGAAAGCCGTTAAAGGAAGTATTTTAGCCAATCATTTGGCTCATCAACTGATTGACGATCAAGAATCAGTCGGATTTGACTTCCTAGACGAAGATGTCATGTATTTGAAAATGAAAGACTGCGATGAACCGCTACCCAGTGAAGGGCCAGAACCAGGTTCCCAATGGGGATTTATCTTTGACAGAGATGTCAATCATTATGGAAACGGAATTGGTGCAATCATTGTTACCCGTCAGGGTACCCACATTCCTTTCACCGCCCGACTGAAATTCAAGTGTACGAACAACGAGGCTAAATACGAAGCTTGTATCATGGGTCTCGAAGAAGCGATCGACTTAAGGATCAAAAACTTGGATGTATATGGCGACTCAGCTTTGGTCGTCAATCAGATTAAAGGAGATTAGAACACATACCAATCAGGACTGATTCCTTACAAAGACTATGTGAGAAGGTTGTTACCCTTCTTCAACAGAATCGAGTTCCATCATATCCCTTGTGAAGAGAATCACATGACTGATGCATTAGCCACTTTCTCTTCCATGATTAGTGTAGGTCAATGGAATGACCTACCTAAGCTCGACATAATGCGCCTTGAAAGGGCCGCTTACATCTTCACGATCGAAGCTGTCATAGACGACAAACCTTGGTATCACGATATCAAATGCTTTCTTCAGAAACAAGAGTACCCACCTGGGGCATCCAGAAAGGACAGAAAAACCCTCAAAAGGCTGGCATACAGTTTCTCCCTGAGCGGTGATACACTCTATAAGAGGAACTTTGACATGGTCTTGCTCTGATGTGTAGACAGACCAGAAGCAGACATGCTGATAAAAGAAATTCACGAAGGATCCTTTGGCACTCATGCCAACGGACACACGATGGTGAGAAAAATTCTGAGGGCCGGGTACTATTGGTTAACAATGGAATCCGACTGCTACAAGTACATGAGGAGGTGTCATAAGTGTCAAATATACTCAGACAAAATCCATGTACCGCCAACGCATCTCAAAGTTCTCTCTTCCCCATGGCCTTTTTGCATATGGGGAATCGACATGATCGACATGATTGAACCCAAGGCTTCGAATGGACATCGGTTCATCCTGGTAGCCATGGATTACTTCACCAAGTGGGTCGAAGCAGCGTCGTACGCTAATGTAACCCGACAAGTGGTGGTCCGATTTATCAAAAACAATATCATTTGCTGTTATGGTGTTCCAAGCCAGATCATTAATGATAATGGATCTAACTTGAACAATAAGATGATGAAAGAGTTGTGCACTGAGTTCAAGATCGAACACCATAACTCATCTCCCTACCGACCCAAGATGAACGGAGCGGTAGAGGCGGCTAACGAGAACATCAAGAAGATCGTTCAAAAGATGGTTGTAACTTACAAAGATTGGCACGAGATGCTACCCTTTGCTCTTCACGGTTATCACACATCTGTCCGCACTTCAACAGGGGCAACCCCTTTCTCTCTAGTATATGGCATGGAAGCAGTGCTTCCCATAGAAGTAGAGATCCCATCAATCCGGGTATTGATGGAAGCTAAGCTTACAGAAGCTGAATGGTGTCAAAATCGACACGACGAACTAAACCTGATCGAAGAGAAACGAATCACGGAACTATGCCATGGTCATTTGTATCAACAAAGAATGAACAAGGCGTTTGACAAAAAGGTTCGACCTCGCGTCTTCAGGAAAGGAGACCTTGTGCTCAAGAAGATACAATCATTTCTCACTGATTCCCGGGGCAAATGGACTCCGAATTATGATGGTCCCTATGTGGTCAAGAAAGCTTTCTCAGGCGGCGCCTTGAGACTTGCAACGATGGATGGAGAAGAATTTTCCTACCCCACTTATGTTGATGTAGTCAAGAAATACTTCGCCTAAATAAAAAAAAACATCTCGGTGGATTGAAAACCTGAAAGGGTGGTCCAGGAAAAAATTAGAGACATGATCAAAAAATCATCCCGGTGGATTGGAAATCTCAAAGTACAATCCAGGCAAAAATTAGGGATAATGGCCAGTAACTATGTCCAACAGAGGCGAGTCCCTCAGCAGCAGTTACGTCATCCATCAGAAAAACTCCAGTCAAGGTCATCTTTGACAGAAGCTCAGAATGCCCGGAATTCAAAGTTGGTAGAAGGATATTGGTCGTTATGTTTCGATATAGCCCTTTTCTCTGTAAATTACCATTTTTTAACTTTGTAAATACTCTATGGAATCACGCGTTTGGCTGATTTCCATCCCATCAATAAAATTTGAGCCCATGTGCTTTTGTTTATAATTCTCATTTGTTTTAGCTTTACAGAATGACATTTTAACATGATTAACGATTCTTGAAATAAAACCAAAACGAATTTACTTGTTAAACTTTTTCTGCTTTTAAATTAAAGATGGCAATTTCTTTTGACTGTTGAACATCGAAAGAACATCGATCGCTTCTCCAGAAGAAATCGAGCTTCAAAGTGCAGAATCAAAGTACTTCTTCTAAACCAGTGCGCCTGAACGAAGGATCAGTTATGTCAGATGTGAATACTCCATCTGACATCCTCGGCAGAGTTCTTACCTCCTAAGCCCGACCAACGGTTGTTCCCCACAGGAACTATCTCTCCTAAGCATGGCAGAATTGCTACTTTTGGACCAGCGATACTTTTTATCTCCCGCAGGGGCCAAGTATCCAGTCATGTTCATCCACTAGTCTGTATGTTGCGTCAGTTTTGTCAGCATATACATACATACATCATGCATTATTGATTCACATTCGCATTCATAGTGTATCACTATCACTCTAGTCGGTCTTATCCCCTAGTGATAACAGTCCTCTCAATCGAGTTGTCAGTTCTTGCCTCGTCAGGAAAGGGTGCGCCTGCCCTACATCTCTCCTCCAGTTTATGTCTGGGATGAAGTCGGCCCTTGACCAATTTGATAACTTAAACCTCTGAGAAACAAGAGAACCCTCAGCCAACGTCACTCTTCGCCAGTGAAGATGATGTCTTCGCTTTCCCGGATTAATGAAAATCCCAGAGAAAGCCATGCGACTAAAGACTCTCAGCAACACATTGGTTTTTCTCTCTAGAAAGTCAATGTTAATGAAGTCATTGGCACCTCAAAATTGGATCACATCATATGGAATTTCTCCGAGGAGATCTCGAGAAAAGTATGATGTAATATCCCCAAACAAAAGCAGTCTCTCAAGAGACTCGTTTTCCCTGGTAGATTCAACAAATGGCGCCTCCAACAGAGAAGTTTGTGCACCTCTACAACTCAGACGAATGGGTTCCCCAGCAAGTCTTCCGTCAAAACTTTTTCCATCAAATGGCATCTCCCCAGGAAAATCCGGCGAGAAGTTTGAGGAAAATCGCTATGAATAGCGTCCCTTGTCAATAAAGTTTATTGACAAAAGAAACTAAGACCAGTCCCTTGGTAGGAAACCAGGATCGAGGGGAAGTTCATTTCAGAAACTAAGACCAGTTCCTTGGTAGGAAACCAGAATCGAGGGGAAGTTTAAATCAGAAACTAAGACCAGATCCGTGGTAGGAAACCAGGATCGAGGGGAAGTTTATTTAAGAAAACTGAGACCAGTTCCTTGGCTGAAGAACAGGATCGAGGGGAAGTTTACCTTTTCTAATCATTATTGTTTAGCAAAAGAAGATGAACGCGCAAACTACCGTTCATAGCAAACCATCAAAATTTTGGGTATACCGACATTTAATCCTATTGCACCCTGAATGCCCGAATACCTTCGCCATTCACACCTTCGAGTCCAAGAAGATTAAATAGGGGCATCTGTCATACCCCAAATTTTGACTACTAAGATTGCCATCATTGTGCAAATCATCATCACAATATGGATGAACCATCATACCTCATTAGTCTCCCCAAAGATGGGTGAGCATCCACTACAATCAAAATTAGGGTTTCAAGCCCTCTCAGAGCTCTTAGACAAAGGATCAATCAAGGAATGATAAGATCTTCAACTTGTCTAAACCTCTCAAACATCTACAAAGGATCAAGAGGACTCCCACATCAAGGATCAAGCACAAGGTTGCAACATTCCAAGTGGATCAAGCCTCAAAATCAACAGTGTCACCAAATTAGGGTTTTGGGTCGACCAGGGCCTCCAGATGGAAATCTTCTTCTGGGCATGAGCCAATGCTTCAAAGCATAACCTATGATGCTCCAAGGAACATCATGAACCCCGTCATTAAGTCAATTTAGCCTTAGGGGATGCATTCATTAAAAATCAGGAATTAGGGTTTCTTGACCTAATTCACCCCTAAGTTTACTTTTGGGACAAATCATGAGCCAAGGCCTTAAGAGAGGATTTGAAGGTCTCCAACATACCACTTTGATCCATTTTCAACAATGGATTGATCCAAGAAGCTTGATCAACAAGTTTCAAGTTCATCAGAACCACAGTTAGGGTTTCGCGGGAAAAGTCAACTGTAGCTTTGACTTTTGACCAGGACATGCTCCCTAACCCTAGGACATGATTCAATACACCCTATAACACCTATGAAATCAATCCATCAAGTTTGATTTAGGTCAAGGACTTGATTTCATAAAGGATTGCACAGTTTGGAATTCATTTGATAAAAAGTCAATTGTGCACAAAACTCAACTTTGACTTTTTGAGATTTTTCACAAAAATGGTTTTTCAACCCTAAAATGATGTTAATGTATGATTGGAATCATCATTCATCAAGAAAAATCAAGAAAAGTGGGATAACTTGTAAAATGGGTAACCATAAAAAACTTAGAAATTTCTAAGTCATAAAACAAAGTGGCTAGGGTGCCAACTTTAGAGGATCATAACTCCTAAACCACAAGGCCATTTTCCCCATCCAAAGCTGGATTTGTAGCTTAAAATGATGTTAATGTATGATTGGAATCATCATTCATCAAGAAAAATCAAGAAAAGTGGGATAACTTGTAAAATGGGTAACCATAAAAAACTTAGAAATTTCTAAGTCATAAAACAAAGTGGCTAGGGTGCCAACTTTAGAGGATCATAACTCCTAAACCACAAGGCCATTTTCCCCATCCAAAGCTGGATTTGTAGCCCTCATGGCCCTCTACAAAAGCTTCAACTACACCTCATTCCAATTCATCATGGATTTTAAGTTATGGAATGATCAAAATGGCTGAAAACATGAAATGTCATTTTTTCTAACACTTAGTGAAATTTTCACTAAGTCAGAATCTGCCTTACTTTTTTCCAAATGTGGGGGCATTTTTCACTTGGATCCAAAAAGTACCAAAACCAATTATGATCAAACAGTTGTTGTATCATATGAGGGCTTTCTAAAATGACCAAGAACATCACCAAATTCCACTTGAGCCATGAGATATGACAAGGGCAATATGCCTTGCTGAAAACTGCCAAGGCTAGGCAGAATTTTGCATTTTTGCTCGATTTGGAAAAATCAGCTATTTCTAAGCCTTGTCATCATCTTGGACATATCTGAGGATCAAATTCAAAGGAGACAAACACTGAGCCAACCCTCCAAAGTCCTTGGAACAAGAAGTAGCATGCCAAACCTAGAAAACCCTAAAAGATGGACAAGACTCCAATTTTGGATTGGAGCATTTAATGGATGCTTATAGGTGGTATGGACTGACACATTTGCAACTGAATTCAGTCAAGAATGATCCAACAACTAGGGGACCAAAGGCCTGTGCTCTAACCTCTAGTCAATGGCTAGAGGAGACTTGGCTTCCCATTGATCAACATTGGCCAAACCTCTGTTGTGGTTGCCATTCACTATTGATCCTAAAACAAACTTGCTCTACTATAAATAGAGCTTATTTGTGCTCAGTTTGAGTACACCAAAGCCATCAAACAGATGCTTTCCTCAAAATCTCTTTCTCTTGGAAAAAATGCTTTCTTTAGCAAGGTAACTCTGAGTTTTTGAGTTAGAGAGCAATTCCAACTAAACCAATCACACACACACACCTCATATATGTCATGTATAAGCTATCCAAACTCTCACAAGTGACCTGTAATCCTTAAATCACAAAGTCACCTCTCAAAACCTCAAAATAGTACTTTTGTGCATTTTTCGAGCCATGTCTTGATTCAGTCACTTTCAAAACCAGATAAAACCTCAAACGCACTCCAAATAACATCCTTGAACTGTCCCAAATGGTCCCCCCATCTGGAACACCATTTGAGAGAGTTGCTATTTTGGCTATATTAACCCCTTTTGCAAGAAAGGGCCCGTTTGTGTTTTTGCAGGTTCCAACTAATTCCACTCACCCTAAAAGCTTCTAAGGGATCATTTGAGATTGTCTAAAGCATCAAACCATTTCTGGAACAAGAGGCTTGACAGATTGCACAAAAACTCCAAAAAAACTCAAAAGGAGGTAAGCCTCATGACTTGAACTTTCCAAAATATGCATTGTTTTGAGGTCCACTGATCATGCATCTCTTATATATGTCATATTTGTTGTGTTTGAACCAATTCATCATGTAATTCATGCCTGTACCAAAGTGTAGCATAGAAAATGTAATTATAGGCCTATTTCAAAACCCCTATCGGATTTTGAGGAGGGATCATGATCTGAGAAAAATACTACCACCATTGGATTCCTTGTGAAATTCTAAGCCAGATGCATATAAATTTTGTCCCCAAACATGGAGAAATGAGAAAGTTATGGACCTTCCTGTTTCTTGCCAAAACTTGCCTTGCCTTGCCTTGGGCCAGGCCAAAAACAAGGCATGCCTTGTATATTTGTTGGTTTGTTTCAATCAACGGATGTATCGCCACCCCAGTGGTAAGGCGCGTGCCCTATAACCTTGAGGTCGTGGGTTCAAACCCCACCCATGCCATTTTGTGTTTTCTCACATTTTTGCTATTTTCCTCATATTTTCATGTTTTATTAGTTAATTGGAAAATTAATAACTCCTTCAATTTTAATTATTTTTTATTGGTTCTTTTTGCAAAAAATCACAAAAATGTTGAAATATTTTATTCCACAAAAAGATTAAGTTTATATTAGTTATTTAATATAATTAGTATTTTTGTGAATAAATTCCTTTTTAATTGTTTTTAAACATTTAAAAGTGAATATTTACTTTGAAAATCAAAACCAAGTGAGTTTTAATTCATCTTGTGATTAAATCTCATTTTTCACACTTAAAACCAAAATCACAAGTTGTTTATTCTAACTTATTTGGCATTTTCACCATTTTTTAATTTTCTTTGAATAATTACATTAAAAAATGATGAAATTAGGGTTTTATTTATTTTCACCCTAACAAACTTTTTCAAACACTCATGGGCCTCTAATAGAGTGTAAGACCTAACCCCTCTTTGAAACCAAAAACTTTTGGGCCTCAGTCATTGTATAAGATCCACTTTGTATTTCAAAAGTTCGGCGCGATCATCGCCTGTTTAAAACAAACCTTGGGCCTCCCCTCGAGCTATAAGACCCATTCAAAAACTTTTTGGGCCTCTAATAGAGTGTAAGACCCAATCCCCTTTTAACCAAAATAATTTTGGGCCTCAGATATTGTATAAGTCCCTCTGTGTTAAAAGAAAACCTCGGCGCGATCGCCAGTTGAAAAATTAAACCCTTGGGCCTACCCTCGTGTTATAAGCCCCATTCTTTAAGAATAAATCTTTGGGCCTCTTGAGAGAGTGTAAGACCCATCCCCTTTGTACAGAAAACCTTTCCTGAGCCTCAGTCACTTGTATAAGTCTCTGTACAAAACGACAGTGCGATCGCTGATAAAACTTGGGCCTCTTCTTGAGCTGTAAGCCCCAATTTTCCTTTCAAAGTACTTTCTCCTTTGATTTTGTAATATACTGTTTTCAACTTTCCTTTGTTGAACAACTAACAATACAGCATGGAAGCTCTACAACCGAGTAAGTGTTTACCCGCTTTCATTTACCGCTTTCATATTTATATAACTGTACTGTGGGGTTGTTTCACTGTAAGTCTTCTTTCATAAACTCATATCAATTGTGTAATAATAGTATAGATATTAGAGTTTCCCCGGCAACTACATCTAGAACTAGACAAAAACTCGTCTCCTTACAACAATTTTAGACAACTAGATCTAAGAAATTTCCCCTTTGAACAGTTCATATACAGAATGACATTGTTTCATGTGAAACCCCTACTGGAACTGTTCATCAGCCTCTTCTTGGGCTTAATGCAAGGACCCACAGGCTTCCTAAAAGCATCCCCGCCTCCTCTTGGGCATTGTACAAGGATCCGTCGGCTTCTTAGAAGTTTTCACAGCCTCCTCTTAGGCTTCGTATAATGATTCTTCCTCCAGGAAGATAGCCTCCTCTTGGGCTTCGTACAAATTGTCCCTCGGCTTCTTAAAAGTTTCCAGCCTCCTCTTGGGCTTTGTACAAATTATCCGATGACCTCCTAGAGGTATAGGAACAGAAATTAGTCATCTTAATAAAACAGTCTTTCAAAGAGTCTAGATCTCACTACTACTATTTCTTAAGCATAGTACAAAAGATAGAACCCGTAGACTCGGACAGTCTAAAGCTCCTTTGGATTCCCTGTTTCCCTAGAGAACAGGAAATAATCTTCACCCTCAGCTCAAATCTATGAGTATAACAATACTCATATAAGAACTGATTTTCTCTTCTAACCAACATACTAGACTTGTCACTCAACTGAAACAGTTACTCTAGCCTCCTCTTCGGCTTTGTACAATGATTCTCCCCAGCGGAGCTAAACCTTTTAGCCTCCATCTCGGGCTTCGTACGAGATACAAAAACACTCTCTTGTTGAGTATAAAAGACTCTCTTGTTGAGTCAAACACCTTTCAGCCTCCATCTCGGGCTTCGTACGAGCTACAAAAACACTCTCTTGTTGATTATAAAAGACTCTCTTATTGGGTCAAACCCTTTTAGCCTCAGTCTTGGGCTTTGTACAAGACAGAAATAACATTTTCCTCGGAAAAGTCAACTTTTAGCCTCCGTCTCGGGCTTCATATGAGACACCAAATCACTCTCTTGTTGAGTATAAAAGACTCTCTTATTAAGTCAAACCTTTAGCTTCCGCCTTGGGCTTCGTACAAGACACATAAAAACACCTTCTTGTTGGGCCAATAGCCTCCTCCTAGGCTTTGTATAAGTAAACCCCGGTTGAGACAATCAACCTTTTAGCATCAAATCATGCTTTGGTCACAACGTACAAACATCAACAACTCCTTTTTCCCCCATCTAATTGCTGTAAGCGGCAAGCCTCTGGATTATTTACATCCACGCACTGTCCCTCTTTTAGCATGAGAAATTCCTAAGGAAAGATGGCATTACTCTAAACTGAGTTAAAGTCTTCTCCTTTAGGTTAAGAAAACCCCTATAAAGGAAATTATGGCATTGCTGGATTCACATGTCTAGTTAAAGTAATTCTCCTTTATAACCAGTCACCCAACAGTTGTGACAAGCAGGCCCAAGACCCCCTCTTTAGAGATAACAAATTCTCTCTAAAGTCAAAACCTTTTAGCTTCACATCTTGGGCTTCAAACAAGATACAAATAGACCCTTCAGCTTCACATCTTGGGCTTCGAACAAGATACAAATCACTTTTAGCTTCACATTTTGGGCTTTGAACAAGACACCAAAACACCATTTCCTCCCCTAGAATAGGAGGAACTACGATCGCTCTGATTTCCCTGTTTCGGTAAATGGGAATATGTAGGCATAAGATTGAAAGAAAAATCTTAGCGAGCACACTAATCAAAAAACCAAAGTCCCCTACCTCCTTCCAATCTGGTGCAGTATCCTAACAAAATTCCCCAAGAACTATCCCGGTATCTCGTTCTGAATAAAATAAGCAGAGAGAGGCCCCACATCCACATAGCATCTGTAACCTAACAGACCGCTGTTCAAACTCAGTATGCAAGCAGGGTTAGTTGGAGACATCTATTTCCCTTCCTTCATCAGCTTCAATAGGATAAAAAATGAATCGACCTCTAGTCCCCCCAAAGAGCGACAGTGCTTAAGAACCACGTCCAAAATCGCTCGCTACAAATAAGAACTACATTTCTTTGCGGTTGAATGTAACAATCGTGGTCAAAGGTATTCCTGATAAATTTAAAACAAACAGATTCATTATTTCTTTCATAACCTTAAGCGAACCAGCGAACCAGAAACAACAACGATAGCGATAGCGAAATCTTCATCTTCATAATCTTCGTTCATTTGAATCTTAATTCTTGATAATTTTCACCATCTTCATTCTCGGTCTCTTCCTCTTCGAAGTACGGTATGTTTCGTGCAAACTTCACTCTCTTCCTCATCTTCCTAATTCTTGATAATCTTCACTATCTTCATTCTTGTTTGATTTTGTAGTCTGTGTCGTGCAAAATTCATATGCTTTATGTTTTGTTGTTGGATTTAGAAGTGACCAAAAATATTATAACTTTGCTACAAAGGATATCCATATGCTTAAGATTTAGAGTTGTATTATTGTTATGAATATGCTTCAGTTTTTCAATATGATTTAGGTTTAGATTTTGTTGTGTCGTTCACAATATTGTTTTGATATAAATTTCATAATTTGTTATGGATCGTAGTTGGATGAAAACTGATAGATTAGATCCAGTATATGAGAAAGGATTTATTAAATTCCTTGAATACGCTGATCAAAATGTTCCTGACAATAATGGTATCTTATATTGTCTTTGTGTTAATTGCGGGAATATAAATAAATGTACAAAGGATGAGATATTTCATCACTATGTTGTGATGGTATATGTCAAAATTATACAATATGGGCGTGGCACGGTGAGGTGAAAAAAAGTGAAACAATGCGTCACAAAGTCATGAAGTTGATAAAGATGAATATATGGATGACCGTCTAGAAGATATGTTCCGTGATATTGGAGAATCTTCTTTTAAGAAAGCTCATATTTATGATACTTTATGTAGTGATAAGGACACCCTTTTATATAAGGGGTGCACAAGTTTAACACGATTGTCTGCGATTTTAAAATTGTTTAATCTGAAAGCGAAAAATGGATGGTCGGATAAAAGTTTCACAGAATTACTTTATTTGCTAAAATAAATGCTACCTGAAGATAACAGTATGCCTAATCGTTGTTATGATGCCAAGAAGATATTGTGTCCAACGGGTTTGGAGTATATTAAAATACATGCATGCCCTAATGATTGCATATCATACAGGAAATAGTATGAAAATTTGGATCAATGTCCGGAATTTGGGGTGTCGCGTTACAAGATGAAGGACAACAATGGTGATGACAATGACAATGACAATGTTAGTAGGAAGAGGGCTCCTGCTAAAGTGTTATGGTACTTTCCAATAATTTCAAGATTCAAGAGACTTCTTGCTAATGTGAATGACACAAAGAATATTAGATGGCATACAGATGAAAGAAAATGTGATGGAAACATATGTCATGTAGCTGATTCTTTGTAATGTAAGAAAATTGATTCATTGTTTCCAGATTTTGGCATTGAGCCAAGAAACCTTAGGCTTGGGCTTGCCACTGATGGAATGAACCACTTTGGTAATCTGAGTACTAACCATTCTTCATGGCCTGTTCTTCTCATGATTTACAACCTATCTCCTTGGTTGTGCATGAAGCGTAAGTATATGTTGTTAAGCATGATGATTTTCAGACCACGACAACTTGGAAACAACATAGATGTTTATCTAAGTCCGTTAATTGAAGATTTAAGACTTTTGTGGGAGGAAGATGTTGAAGTTGATGATGCATATTCTGGTGAAGTGAGAAGAGATAAGAGAAGGGAGAAGTGAGATGAAATAGAATTCATGTAAGTTTAAACATCAATGTAAAGCACCACAAATACTTACCAACTCCAAGCCAAGCTCAACTAATGAATAGTTGAGAACAAAATGCAAAAACTATGCAATTATGACTATGCTAGAGTCCTAAGACTGCACTAGAATGAATGTCAAACAACAACCAATGTGAGATGTATCCTAAAGGTATGGGAAACTACTAGGGGCAGTAGCTAAACCTACCAAATCATATCCAAGTCAATTTCCTAGAAATGCATACAAGAATGCAAATTATATCCTACACCAATACCTAAACAATTGTTATCCACAAACCATGTCAAGTTAACTTCTAAGAGTCATCCAAATGGAAGCTAAGCCATGTATTCAAGTGAAGTAAACATGTCAAAGGCAAGCTTGAAGTATTGATATGTGAACATGAAAGTAGCTTAAGTCTTGTTCAAGAGGTTTGCAAGTTATGCACAAATATGTCACCTTAAGCATATTCCAATCAACCATGAACATATAATGAGCAAACAAGCATGAAAAGAACTCATGAAAGGACCTAGGTCAGAAGTGAACCATGTTATCCAATGTGTAAACATCTCAAACCAACATCAATGTCATCATGGTAAATCAATCTCCAAAGATATTACAAGCATCTAACAAAACTAGCACCTAAACAATTCCCTAAAGTCATGTTAATTGTGATGTAAGTAAATGATAAGTAAAACCAAGCCAAAGGTGCACCTAAGTACATGAGGCAGTAGAATATGACATGTGACTAAAGTTTAAAATGTTAAGGAAGGCTCATGAGATTTACACCAATTTGCATTCAAAGGATTAGGCAATTCTATACAAAGATATTACCTAAATCATGCACCAAACACTTGTGAACAAACAATGATTAAGCACGTAAAAAGTTGACATGTGGAGGACCTAAGTCAGAAGTGTAGACACATATTCAATGCTTGAAATCCATTTCAAAATGGCACAAAGGTTCACGTCAAACTCAATCTCCAAAGTTAAGGCAAGTGAAGAACACAACCAAGCGTAAACATTAGCACAACTTGTCATTCAATCAAGAGAAATGAAAGAACATGGCAAGGCAAGGTCGAAGCATACACACCAGAGGTAAATGACCTATAAAACCTCCCATTTGAATCCCAAAAGAAATGAGCAAAGGTGGTTCACAAATGATGTTAAAGAAATGGTCAAAGTTGATGCACAAATCAAGCTTGTATTCACACAAAAGCAACATCATTTAAATCATACCAAATGACCTATAACAAGAGATGACAAGGCTCTAACTCATGCTAATACATATGCATTCATGTTACCCACATCCAAAGTGAATAATTAGGTTCCACAAAATCACCATAACAACATGTTCTTCAAAGATATTATAAGTCATAACCAAAGTCAAGTTTAATCTTGCCCTAGCAATCAAATAAGTCCAAGCATGGAAGAGGGGAGATAAAGTCAAATCAATCATGTATTCAAGCATGTAGGTCAGTGGAAAATGACATGTGAAATAGCATATTTGAACATTCAAAGTATTTAGCAAACAAGGCACACCAAAGTTCAAGTGCAAAGCAACAAAGTGGAATGATTATTCATGTTTAAACTTGTGATATCATAACATCCATTAAGGCTCATGAAATGACCTATGAATCAATATGGGCAGGCTATACCTCATGCTAAAACATGTGAGAAAAAATGAACAAAAGATCCCTAAAGAAGGTTGCATAAATACATCATTAACCCAAAGCCTCTAGGCAATCATTAAACAACAACCGGGTGCTCAATTAGGGTTCATACAAGGCAAGTGAGTTATGATCAAGAAACAACTGTAGCGCGCAATTTTTGTCGGTGACGTGACCACCTTATCACAAAATTTGGGTTTTCTCCTCAATGAAGAGGAGAGGGTGCTACTTTCTGATTTCTTATTTATCCCGTGAAGCTGGAAGGGAAAGGGAAGCTATCTAAAACTAACCTTGCACACGAATGTTTAACTGAACAAACGCTTAAAGAGATTGAGGGGTCCGGGGTCAGGTTATACAATAGGGAGTTGTCAATTACCCATCCTATATGTGGTTATCCACAGGTTGTTAGCTTTAGGTTCTGCTTTTTACTTGATGGTGTTTATCCGTTAATGGGTTGGGAAAGTATGAGAGAGAGAGTGTGAGTTTTTGTTGATGTTCGGGTTTTTTTGCCGATGTTTTTGGTAAGGTGCTAGACCTAAGTTTGATTGATGTGTGAAGGTACTAGACCTAGAGTTTTTGTTTAGTATGCTCGCTAATATTTCGCAATCTTATGCCTATATATTCCCGTTTAAACGAAACAGGGAAATCAGAGCAATCGTAGTTCCTCCTATTCTAAGGGAGGAAAAATATATTTGGTGTCTTGTTCAAAGCCCAAGATTGAAGATAAAAGGTTATTTGTGTCTTTTTCAAAGCCCAAGATTGAAGCTAAAGGTTTGACCGAGAGGGAATTTGTTATCTCTAAAGGGAGACATCTGGTCTGTTTATCATAACTGTTGGGTGACTGTTTATAAAGGAGGATTACTTTAACTGGGATATGTGAATCCATCAACGCCACAATTTCCTTTATAGGGGTGTTATCCTGAAGGAGAAAACTTTAAATAAGTTTAGACCAATGCCATTTTTCCTTAGGAATTTCTCATGCTAAGAGAGGTACAGTAGCGTGGATGTAAATAATCCAGAGGCTTGCCGCTTACAGCAATTAGATGAAAGAAAGGATCTACCAGGATAAGAGATGGACAACAGCTTGGATATTTGAATCAACAAGTGTGCCACTTACAGCAGTTATCGGGGATCAGGGTTTGTTTTGAATGTCTATTTTGATAAGTGTTAAACAGAGAAGTGACTTCCTACAGAGGGATTTTGGTTTCCTCTGATGGGGTGTTGATTTTTGTGTGCCTTGATCAAAGCCCAAGGTTGAAGCTAAGAGGTTGATTGAATCCACTAGGGAAGTCCTTATACAAAGCCTAAGAGGAGGCTGGGAAACACTGACTCAACGAGAGAGTGTTTACATGTCTTGTACAAAGCCCAAGATTGAGGCTAAAAGAGACTGACTCTTTTGGGGATATCATTATACAAAGCCTAAGAGGAGGCTAAAAATTTGACTTTTTCTGGGGAAAATGTTCTGTCTATCTTGTACAAAGCCCAAGATTAAGGCTAAAAAGGATTTTGACTCTGCTGAGGAGGGTTTGTATGTGTCTTGTACGAAGCCCAAGATTGAGGCTGAAAAGAATACTGACTCTGTGGGAAAGAAATCTTTATCTGACTTGTACAAAGCCCAAGATTGAGGCTAAAGAGACTTTACTGACTCAGCTGAGGATATTTTAGGTGTCTTGTACAAAGCCCAAGATTAAGGCTAAAGAGACTTTACTGGCTCAGCTGAGGATATTTTAAGTGTCTTGTACAACGCCCAAGATTGAGGCTGAAATGAGTTTGACTATTCGGGAGAGTATTATCTGTCTTGTACAAAGCCCAAGATTGAGGCTAAAAAAGAGTTTGACTCTGCTTAGGAAAATTTATATGGTGTCTTGTACAAAGCCCAAGATTGAGGCTGAAAAGGGTTTGACTCAACAAGAGAGTGTTTTTATCTGTCTTGTACAAAGCCTGGGATTATGGCTGAACAAGCTGGAGAAATCATTATACAAAGCCTAAGAGGAAGCTATCTTCTGCTAGGGGAAATCTTTATACCAAGCCTGAGAGGAGGCTGGAAAAGATTATCCCAACAAGAGAATGGTCTTATCTGTCTTGTACAAAGCGCAAGATTGAGGCTAAAAGGGTTGACTCAACAAGAGAGTACTGAAAGGTGATTAACTCAACAAGAGAGTCTGAAAGTTGATTGACTCAACAAGACAGTCTGAAAAGGTTATTGACTCAACAAGAGAGTCTGAAAAGGTTAGCTCCGCTGGGGAGAATCATTTGTACAAAGCTCAAGAGGAGGCTAACTATACTGAGGAAAGGAAGGATCATTATACCAAGCCTAAGAGGAGGCTATCTTCTGCTGGGAATTATTGGGATTCCGAGGCAGGTCCAAACGGGGAATCAACTCTTGCTGAGGATTACAGAAGAGTTAAGATATCAGAGACCTTGAGGTTCTGATTTGGGGTAGTGTTATACTGATGACAAGCTGACCCTGGCTAGGGATTTTTAGGAGAGAGACTGGGTTTTAGAACCCAGCTGGAGATTGATCCAGAATGATCGAGCTTTCTCCTATGCTTGTAGGGAACTTGAGAATGTCTTTGAGACTCAAGAGGATATTTATACTGTCCAAGTCTACTGGTGTGGAAGATTTTATTTTTGTACGATCCCCAAGAGGAGGCCGGTGTTTTTAAGGGATGAGAGTCAACCCTCAATTGGTCTGAGATTTGACACTGGAAAGACTGCTCTAGCAAAGGATGACTAATTTCTATCTTATACCTTTAAGAGGTCATCGGGTCCTTGTATTAAGCCCAAGAGAAGGCATGAGAACTTCTAAGAAGCATGAGGGTCCTTGTACAAAGCCCAAGAGGAGGCGGGGATGCTTTTAGGAAGCCTGCGGGTCCAAACTTAAGAAAAGTTCAAGAAAAGTTTCACCGGGAATAATCTTTTCTTTAGTGAACAGTTCTAGGGTTTGAAGAAATCCAAGAGAAGTTTCACCGGGAATTAATCCTCTCTGGGGAAGCTGAATTTCTTTGACAAGTTCTAATAGTGACAGTCTAAGAAAAGGTTCACCGAGAATATTTCCTTTCTCTTTGTTCCATATTGTTTAATCCCAAGAGAAGGCAAAACTATATCTGGAAATCTTATGCGGATCTAGTTTTGAATGTATCAAAGAGTGACCAACTGGCTTTACCTAGTTCTAGACCTAGTTGCTGGGGAAAACTCTAAATAGATATACTAGTATATATACATTTGATATATGACAAGTATGTAAAAGGGTATGAAAGAAGGACTTACAGGGGAGCAGCTTCCCACAATACAGTTATATATATATATATATGAAAGCAATTAAATGAAAGCTGATAAAAACTTACAGGTGAGCAAGCTTCCATGTTGTATTGTTAGTTGTTCAAAGAAATTAAAGAAAGTTTTGATAACAACTGTATATTTGAACCTAAACCAAAGGGAAGTTGTTTTTGAAAAGATTATTGGGGCTTATACTCAAGGAGAGGCCCAACAGTAACTTTACTGTTGTTTTAAAAATTGTACTGGGACTTATACAATGACTGAGGCCCAAAGAGGTTTTCTGTTCAAAGGGATTGGGTCTTACACTCTATTAGAGGCCCAAAGGTTTAAAAAAATAAAAGAATTGGGACTTACAACACAAGGGTAGGCCCAGGTTATTTTGTTTTGAACTGGCGATCGCGCCGGGATTTTCTAAAACACAGTGGGACTTATACAACGACTGATGCCCAAAAATGGTTTTGATTAAGAAAGGGATTGGGTCTTACACTCTATTAGATGCCCAAAGTGTATTTTTAAAAGAAAGGTGGGACTTACAACACAAGGGTAGGCCCAGATGAAAACAACGATCGCACCGTTATTTCAAAAATCGCGTCGAGACTTATACAATGACTGAGGCCCAAAAAATTTTATGTACAACAAGGATTGGGTCTTACACTCTATTAGAGGCCCAAAGTGTTTGAAAATTTAAAATCGAGAGAAAATCATAATTTTAAATAAAAATGTTGTTTTTCAAAGGAAATTAAATGAAAAAATGATATAAAATACCAAATATATTCAAAAATAAGTTGTATACTTTGAAAAATATTTTGGAAAATCATGTTTAATTACATGAGAGTTTGAAATTCAATTGGTTTTGAAAGATCAAAGTGGGAATTCCATTTAAAAATGTTTAAAAATAAATAAAAAGAAATTAATCACAAAAATTCGAACTATATTAAATAAATAATATAAATTGGATTTTTTTGTAAAATAAAATATTTAAACATTTTAGTGAATTTTGAGAAAAAGAATCAATTTAAAAACATTAATATTCAGAGATAAATTAATTTTTTTAAATCAATTAACAAAAATAACTAAAATTCAAAAATTTGAATTATGGCGCCAAGAACACTTGGTTCTTGCCCGCGCCCCCTGTTTTTTCAGATTTGCGTTTTCTCACTTTTCTCCATGATTTCTGAATGGTTTTGCACGATTCAAACACCAATCTTGTTCGTTTTTGAACAAGGATCACAACCATATAGATTAATTGCATTTATATTAAGTATTGAGTGAGAAATCAGAAGAAAACCTCAAGAACCCTAATTTCAGCATGAACACAATGAAATTCCATACACGATTGATTCATGGCAATTGATTGAGGGTTATCGCTCTACATACATGCAGGAACAAGATGGTAACTCACAAATTCATTTATGATGCATGGAGCATAGAGTTTGAAGGGTTTATGCTTACCTCTTGCAGCTGGTGATCGAGTTTGGTGATAGAGGTGTTACAGCTAGGTTCCAATGATCTGGACAACTTCCTTAGACGCCAAGGAGTGTGTTTGAATGCTTGGAATGGATGGAAATGATCTGGAACTGGTTGTGGTACCTCAACTGTAAATCTGTCAAGAACTTGCGCAATTGGCTGGTGATTTTGTGAATTTGATGTTCCAGATGTGATTTTGTGTTATGGATCACTCATACATGATGTTTATGAGGTGTGTGTGTGTGTGTGTGTGATTGGTTTGGTTGGAATTGCTCTCAAACTCAAAACCCGATAGTGACTTGAGTTAGAAGGCAAAATTGGAGTGAAAGGGAGATTTTGAGGAAAGCATCAGTTTGGGTGCTTTGGTGTACTCAAACTGATCACAATTGAGGCCTATTTATAGTGTGTCAAGTTTGTTTTGCAAACAATAGTGTGTGGCAACTGCAGCAGGCCTTTGGCCAATTGTGATCAAATGGAATCTCAAGTCTCCTCTAGCCATTGACTTGAGGTTAGAGCACAAGCCTAAGGTTCTTTGGTTCAGGGATAAGTCTTGACTGAACTTGGATAACATTGTCTTGATGAATGCCACCTCTATGCATCAGTTAAATGCTTTGAGACAAAATTGAATATTTGAAGCATCTTGAATTCTAGGGATGACATGCCTAAACATGGACTTGTGAGGCTGATGAATCAGTGTTTGTCCCTTGGTTGTTCCCCCTTGAGGTGTGCAGATGGATAACCATGATTGAATTTGCCCAAATTGATCAATTCAAGCACTAAGGCACAAATCTGCCTTGCCAAAACAGTTTGCAGCAAGGCATGTTGCAGTTGTCATAACCTCTAGCTCATGTGGAGATTTCTCATGTTCTTGGTCTCATTGGAAAGCTCTCATATGATACAGCACATGTGTGATCATAGTTTGTCTTGAAACTATTTGGATCCAATTGAAAAAACCTCATGAACATTGATGTTCAAGGCTGGTAACTTAGGCAGATTTTCACTAAGTGTTGGAAAAGTGTCATTTTCATGTTTTCAGCCACTTTGATCACTTCATAACTAAAAATCCATGAAGAATTTGAGCTTGATGTAGTTGAAACTTTTGTAGAGTGTAGCAAGACCTACAAATCCAGCTTTGGATCACCCAAAATGGTTGCTTGGATCTCAAGTTATGGTCCTTGGAAGTTGGTACCCTAGCCACTTTGTTCCATAACTTAGAAAAATTCTAAGTTTTTTTATGGTTACCCCTTTAACAAGTTAACTCACTTTCTTTGATTTTTCTTGATGAATGATGATTCAAATCACATATTAACATTGTTTTAGGGTTAAGGAACATTGTTTGACCTAAAATCCAAAAAGTCAAACTTGGATTTTTGTACAGTTGACTTTTTCATCAGATGAAATTTTGACTTTGTGATTCTTTTGTGAAATCAATCCTTGGGTTCAATTAAACTTCATGGATGGCCTCCAAGGGTATTTAGGAATGCCTTGGACCCCTCCCCAAGGTTTGAGATCAAGGGTAGGTCAACAGTCAAGGGTAGGGTTGACTTTTTTTCATCAGAAACCCTAATTTGTGATTAGATGGGTTTGAGTTCTTGTGGCTTATGACTTGAGCTCTTTGAGTTAATCAAATCTTGTAATCATTCCAATATGATTTATTTGAGGTCTTTGAAGTTCATTTTGAAGCTTCAAGCCATGCCTCACTTCACCAGTTAACTCAAGGGTTGAATTAGGTCAAAACCCGAATTCCTGCTTTTTTTTATAGATGGACCTTCAAGGTGATTTTGCCATTGTGGATTGGCTCTTGGGATCTTTTTGAGCTTATTGGACCATACATTGAGGTATTGGCTCATGTTCAGATGGAAATTTTCATCAGGGGACCCTGGTCGACCAAACCCTAATTTGGTAACGCATGTGATCTTGAGGCTTAATCCACTTGGAATGTTGCAATTTTGTGCCTGATTCATGATGTGGGAGACCTCTTGGTCCTCCATGGATGTTTGAGAGGTTAGACAAGTTGAAGATCATGTTAATTCTTGATTGATCTTTTGTCTAAATGCTCTGAGAGAGGTTAAAACCCTAATTTTTGATTGTAAGGAATGCCTAACAATCCCTAAGGAGATTGATGAGGCATGAAAGTACATCTATATTGTGATGATGATTTGCACAATTATGGGAAATTTTGGTGGTCAAAATTTGGGGTATGACAACAATATCCAAGTATCTCAATTATACATCAAAAATAATTCATGAATATGCTCAAACTTATCCCCAAAGTTGGCCTAAAGTGGCCACACACAAGTGTTAAACATGACCTAGTTCTAGGTAAGCATCCATATTATAGGTACACATTGAAAAATCTATGGAAAATAGTTAAAAGCATGGGAAAATTATGAATAATTGGCCATGTCATTTTAAGGTCAGTGAGTGAACATGTACAAAAGATTGGATCAAAAGTATGCACCAAAAGGGTTCAATTAATCACAAACATTAGGCATGTTGTTAAAGATGTTCATACAAGATAAGGCTCAAAGATGAAGTTCAAAAACAATTCAAACATCATGGAAAAGGTACCAATCAAGCATCAAGATTGTAAAAAATCAAAGGTCTAAATGTACACCAAAAATCAGGTCCAAATTGTCAAGGGAATGTAATTTTTTATGACTTGTATCACAAGGTACACCAATATGAACATATTTCTTTAAAAAATCCAAGAAGAAATATCAAAATAGCCCAAAAGTGAAATTAAAATTCACCAAAAATTAATTAAAATCAACAAGAACAACCATGAATTATTCCAGGATTTTATGGTGAAAGGAACTATTTTTAATAAAACAATGTTGCACGTGTATGAAAAAGAAATTTAAAGAGAGCAAGGAAGTGGGAGGAGGGGTGCTACAATAATAAAACTCTAGTCTAACTCTCGCCTGGGACCAGAATGGAGGGTGCGATTAGAAATTTGCTAAGCCCATATCACCAAACACACGCCTCCTTTCTCTTGTCATCAGAAATCAAACAATAAGGAAAAAACGCATGTGCCAGGCACATGTCTCATTAATGTGCTGGCACATTCTCACGTGTTGGATTAAAGAAACGGCCATTATTAACCTTTCCACCACATGCTCATCACGTAATTATATTCAGCATTAAAAAGAAAAGAAAAAAATGTTACAAGGGACTTGTATCAATTGGTCATGTAGTCTTTTAAATGATAATAAGACAAAAACCCACCATGCCCTCTAAGAAGACGACACGTGGTCATCTTCTTCCTCCTTCCATGCACAACTCGAAACCCTACCTCTATAGCCAGCAACAACATGCAAGAACATGGGTGAAATAGCATACTTTACCAACACCTTACACCCTCAATTATTGATTATTTTAAACAAAATAAATGTCCAAATTGAAGTACTCGAAACGTAGAACGTGAATCCAAGCTTAAAATCTCCATACAAACAACACACAAGAAGATTCGAAGGAGATAAATTATAACCCTAAACCTTGAAGAATTTAACCTATTTTCTATCCAAGCACATTGCCTCTATCAAGAAGACTTCAGATGCACGTTAACAACATGATTCTAAGCCCTGTGTGAGTTCTACCATGATGCCAAAGTTCAAGAATTTCAAACCTAATTGGAGCCTTTCTCACGTGCAAGAAACCCTAACACTTCATGCAAATCTTCTAATCAACACTCCTAGAGCAAAATAAATGCTTTAATTTCCTTGAATCTTGCTAAAACTTCCAAAATGATGAAGAAGATGATGAATCCGTGTATGACAATGGTGGTGATTCCAGATCCAAAATAGTGCATACAGAAGGGAGAGTGTGCTATGGTGATGAAGATGATGAAGGAAGAGTGGAGAAAACTTCAATAATGGCTCAGATTCGAAGCTTTGAAAAATTGGTATCAATGGAGTTCTTTGATTTCGTTTTGTGAAAAAGTGTGTGTGTGTGTGTGTGTGTGTGTGTGTGTGTGTGTGTGTGTGTAACCAAATTCTGTTAGAGTTTAGAGCTTTTATATGAATGGTTTATGTGTGGTTAGATATTAATCATGGTTGGGGATGTTAGTTAGAGTGAGGTTAAGAAAAATGAAAAATTAAGTGTGTAGAGTAAGGACACGGGTGAAAGAATTTTTAACATGTGTACATGGTGACGTTTGATGATGATGATGGACGGTAATGGTGATGAGGTGCTGGTACAGTTACAAACTTGTTGGTTAAGTTTGTATCTTTCTCTATCATGGCATATGTAGAAAGGTTATAGCATGGTGCATGGCATGTCATAGTTGTGCATGACTTTAAGAGGAAATGATACAAGCAATAGGTTATACGCATGGCAAGGTTTTGGCTTGATCTTGGACTGAATTGTGAAGCTTATGACACAACTTGCATGGCATGGACTTCACATGACATAATGATGAAGCTACGTTTGAAGTGGAATATCTCTATGGTTTGGGAATCAATTCTTTCAATCTTGGTACCATTGGAAAGAAGAAGTTTGATACAACAATATTGATGTTTTAGGAATGCTCATTTGAGGTCTCTAGCATGGTGAAAAATGAGGTTGAAGTGAGATATATTAAGGCTGCCATGACATGAGTTTTGGCATGAGTTTCACAAGGGTGATTTTTGGTGATTTTGAAGGGATAGAACTCCATGAATCTTGAACTAAAAACCATAGTTCTTGTAACCAAATTGAAATAGAGGTTTCATACTACACTTTTCATGTTGGATGGAAGTGAATTTGAGGCTTCAATCGTCATGAAAAATGGACTTGAACATTGCTTCCCACGAGCTGCCAAATGTTAGAAAAAATTCTAAGTTATTTTCTCATGTTTCACAACTTGGAGATCCCAACTTCCACACACCATAACTTTTGATCCACAAATACAAATGACACACTCTTTATATGGTTGGAAAGGTGAAAGATCATACTACAACTTTGAACATGATGTAGAATCCCTTAAACCAAGATGACCATGTGATAAGATGTTGTTAAAGCCCCAAGATCCTTTCTCATGAGGGTGTCCCTAGCATAGATTACCCAAAACCCTAATTCAGGATCAACAGTTAGGAGAGTGTGATCCTCTTCCATTCTCTTGCCAACCTCAACCTCTTGATGAAATGGTGAACCATAAGAGGTGTCTTGAGGGATGAGGAGCCCTTGGTGACTTGAGTATTTGAATGTGTCCCATTCTCTTCGCTTTAATCAATAAATGATGGTGAGGCCCTTGATACCATGCCTTGTGGAAACCAATGATGCATATGCAATGCTCATGACCTAAAAGTACATGAAATGGGAAACATAAGCCACTAATGAGGGTATAAATAGGAGGTCAAATTTTGGGGTGTTACAGCTACCCCTATTCAATCGACTTGGACCTGAAGGGACGATAGCAACGACTTTCAGACATTTGAGGTACATGGAGATTGAATACCAAAAGAACCCGAAAATTTGCACTCTGTGGGGAAATATATTATAAAGTGTTCTCCCACCAAAGGTCGACTCAAAGTAAAGATGCCACTCGAAAGAGGACTTGAAAGAACTTTTACAAAGAATGTCGGCCGGAGGCGATCTCACATCTAACAAGAAAGGGATGTCGGCCGAAGGCGGACTCGCAACAAATGATTTGAAAGGAAAGAATGTCGGCCGGAGGTGGTCTCCCATCAAAAGGATAACACCCGAAAGTGACTTCATCAAAACACAAAGGTAGGCCGAAACGACAGCGATCTCACAACCAGAGGTTACCATCACAAGATGGATTTGAAAAGGAAAGCCGACTCGAAGGCGGTCTCATATCCAAACACCAAGGTAGGCCGACAGGAAGATGGTCTCATAACCAGAGGTTACCACCACAAGATGGATTTGAAAAGGTAAGCCGATACAAAGGCGGTCTCATATCCAAACACAAAGGTAGGCCGACACGAAGGCGATCTCATAACCAGAGGTTACCATCACAAGATGGATTTGAAAAGGAAAGCCGACACAAAGGCGGTCTCATATCCAAACACAAAGGCAGGCCGACATGAAGGCGGTCTCATAACCAGAGGTTACCATCACAAGATGGATTTGAAAAGGAAATCTGACACGACGGCGGTCTCTTATCCAAACACAAAGGCAGGCCGACACAAGGTGGTCTCATAACCAAAGGTTACCACCATAAGATGGATTTGAAAAGGAAAGCCGATACGAAGGCGGTCTCATATCCAAACACAAAGGTAGGCCGACACGAAGGCGGTCTCATAACCAGAGGTTACCATCACAAGATGGATTTGAAAAGGAAAGTCGACACGAAGGCGGTCTCATATCCAAACACAAAGGTAGGCCGACACGAAGGCGGTCCCATAACCAGAGGTTACCATCACAAAATGGATTTGAAAAGGAAAGCCGAAACGAAGGCGGTCTCATATCCAAACACAAAGGTAGGCCGACATGAAGGCGGTCTCATAACCAAAGGTTACCATCACAAGATGGATTTGAAAAGGAAAGCCGACACGAAGGCGGTCTCATAACCAGAGGTTACCATCACAAGATGGACTTGAAAAGGAAACCCGACACGAAGGCGGACTCATATCCGAACACAAAGGTAGGCCGACACGAAGGCGGTCTCTTAACCAAAGGTTAGCATCACTAGATGGATTTGAAAAGGAAAGTCAACACGAAGGCGGACTCATATCCGAACACAAAGGTACGCCGACATGAAGGCGGTCTCATAACCAGAGGTTACCACCACAAGATGGATTTGAAAAGGAAAGCCGACATGAAGGCGTCTCATATCCAAACACAAAGGTAGGTCGACACGAAGGCGGTCTCATAATAAGAGGTTACCATCACAAGATGGATTTGAAAAGGAAAGCCGACACGAAGGCGGTCTCACATCCAAACACAAAGGTAGGTCGACACAAAGGCGGTCTCATAACTAGAGGTTACCATTACAAGATGGATTTGAAAAGGAAAGCCGACATGAAGACGGTCTCATATCCAAACACAAAGGTAGGCCATAACCAGAGGTTACCATCACAAGATGGATTTGAAAAGGAAAGTCGACACGAAGGCGGTGTCATATCCAAACGCAAAGGTAGGCCGAGACGAAGGCGGTCTCATAACCAGAGGTTATCATCACAAGATGGATTTGAAAAGGAAAGCCGACACGAAGGCGGTCTCACTTCCAAACACAAAGATAGGTCGACACGAAGACGGTCTCATAACCAGAGGTTACCATCACAAGATGGATTTGAAAAGGAAAGCCGACACGAAGGCGGTCTCTAATCCAAACACAAAGGTAGGCCGACACGAAGGAGGTCTCATAACCAGAGGTTACCACCACAAGATGGATTTGAAAAGGAAAGCCGATATGAAGACGGTCTCATATCCAAATACAAAGGTAAGCCGACACGAAGGCGGTCTCATAACCAGATGTTACCATCACAAGATGGGTTTGAAAAGGAAAGTCGACACGAAGGCGGTCTCATATCCAAACACAAAGGTAGGTCGACATGAAGGCGGTCCCATAACCAGAGGTTACCATCACAAGATGGATTTGAAAAGGAAAGCCGACACGAAGGCGGTCTCATATCCAAACACAAAGGTTGGCCGACACGAAGGCGGTCTCATAACCAGAGGTTACCATCACAAGATGGATTTGAAAAGGAAAGCCGACACGAAGGCGGTATCATAGCCAGAGGTTACCATCACAAGATGGATTTGAAAAGGAAAGCCGACATGAAGGCAGACTCATATCTGAACACAAAGGTAGGCCGACACGAAGGCGGTCTCTTAACCAAAGGTTACCATCACAAGATGGATTTGAAAAGGAAAGTCGACATGAAGTTGGACTCATATCCAAACACAAAGGTAGGCCGACATGAAGACGGTCTCATAACTAGAGGTTATTGTCGCTCCCGGGATTTTCATCCAGGTACAAACGCGAAAGTGGCGCGAAAGAAAGAAAGAAGAGTCGCCAGCCATGCATTTTTATCCCAAATACAGGGAAGGGTAATGCTGCACAAACCCGGGAAAAAGGAAATAACGAGGACTCGCGAACCAAAGAGAAAGGGTAAGGGAGTCGGTTACGTGAAGGGGAGGTTATCGCACCCCTTCACGTCCGTCGTACTCGACGGGATCCACGCTTGCTGTTTCAATCAAAGGGTGTAGGAAACTGGAAATGAACTGCTAACTGGAGAACTGGAAATGATAGGCAAAAACGAGAAATAGGGGGAAGGAAAGAAGTAACTCGATAGGACATTATCGTTGTCCTAGGCCTACGTATTCCCTCAGTGCAATGGGAAAGTCAGAGTCAACGTAGTTCGACGGACTACGGGGAAGGTTGCTCGTCGAGATATCGCATCTCGTGCCTACGTATCTTCAATCAGACGAGAAAGAAGAATCAGAGCAAACGTAGTTCGGTTTAACGAAGTCGGTGTTTTTTATGGGCGACGTTAACTTCGCGTCCGGCAGTTAGGGTCGATGCCTGTTTGCGACGAGACGGAAGTAACGTGCCCTTTTCTGAAAATGTGGTTGAAACTTAACGATCCTGAAGGATAAAAAGGTTTGAATTTGTTTTGTGTTTTTTAGGCAGGAGTGTTTTTGGAGTTGTTTGTAACTTGCATTGCACCCAAGTCTATAACGTAGGATCAAATGCGTCGCATGGTCGTCCTAACAGGGCGTATGCTAAACAATCTAGAAAGGCGGAGGGAAACCCTCCTCCTACCATTTTCCACATGTAAGGATCATGCGCAATACTCGTTTAACCTTTATTAAGTGTTTTAGGAGAATTATGAGATGAGAAGAGAATACTCAAGTTGAAAAGAAAACACTAAAGGGAAACTAAATGTTCCTAATGTTATCATGCAAAGGTGGCCCTAAGGTTGAGTTTAGAAGGGGGATGCTACCTATGTTAGCATGCATGGATTGCTATCCTAATGTCTCTCCTACCTCCGACTTAATCGAAAATTAAGTGGAGCTAGGAATCCTACAGGATCATGTCATCAGACAAGTAAACACAGGATAAATCAATCAAAAAATTAACTACAAGCAACGAAAGAATAAACAACGTCAGTCAGCAATAATGTCACACAACCGAATAAGGAGAGACGGAGCTTGAGCCAAGGGGTCATATCAACTGAGGCAAACAAGCTATATGTGGTAAATAAGGGTACCCATCCAATGATATCGAGAACCATGGAGGGCAGAGTAAAAAGGGGAAGATGTGAATCAGATCACATAAGCATCAGCATCGGTCAATGCGAGCTATAGACAAGGCGTGGGGGTTTGATTGCTAAACCCTCATTCCACTTGACCGACTCGATAACAAGAGTAGGTGATGTTCAAAGCTTCAATCATGTAATGAGAGCTAATAACGACTCAACTAGAATAACAGGGGTCGATTGCGGACCCTACCTTCTGTCAATTGCCTCTTTGGAGGTCTTACAAGGGATATGGGGAACAGGATGCCTCTTTGGAGGTCTTCAGCACAATATCAAACAAGCATAATCATGGCCTCACTTAAGGGCTTTCCATATAATCCTACTTATCATGGCATCGACTATTCCTACTTCTCATGGCATTTGAAAGCATTAAAGAGAAGTGACGAGATAAGAGGTCCTACCAAACGGATATGAATCTGTAGCAAAGCAACGAAAGCGCAACGAAAGCAAGTCACGAAAGCACCTATAAACAAATAAAAAATTGAGTTAGAAACAAGCTTTTATTTACAAAATGAAATGGTCAAACCACCTTTGGAATGTCTCCTTAATGTACCTTGCACATGTGAACCAAAGACATTAGTAATAACAAGAGAGTGTATGTACAACATAAAGACCTAAGTCTAATGACTATGTACATTTGAGTCACACTAGTCAAAGTGAGAGATCTAAAAGGATTATGAAATTACAAGTCAAGTTACAACTATGCTACAAGACTAATCTACTTTGAAGTTAAAGGTAAACCAACAAAAGAAAGCCATTACAAGTTAGATGAATTGAATTAAAACGTGAAAATGGACCAAGGTCAGAAGTGAAACAACTTATACGCATGCTTAAAGCCAATCTCAAAGTGTCACAAAGGTTTGCATTAAACTCTCTCTCCAAAGTCAATTCATTCCATGAGCAAAATCACATTTAAACTTCTCATACAAGTATGTAAAATTGTCACTCAAGTAAGGCAAATGAAATGACATGGTAAGGCAACGTTAAAGCTCACACACCAGAGGAAAATGACCTATAAAATTTCCTAATTGAATCCCAAAAACAATCATGAACATGGCATACAAATGGCATCAAAAGAAGTGGCCAAAGTGAAACACAAATTCAAGCTCGCATACACACAAAGAAGGCATCATTTAAGGCATGTGAAATGATCAAATGCAATACTCAAGCATGTCTTAATTGTGCATCAAAATACACTTAATAATGTACTAAAACTCATATTCAAGGTTGGCTCAAAGTACCCTCATACAAGTCCTAAACACGACCTCTTTCTAAGCATGTGTCAACATGTTTGGTTCGCATTGGAAAATGAGTGAAAAATAGCACAATGCTCTTGAAAATTATGCATAATTGAACATATCATGCCAATGACAGTGGGTGATCACATGCAAAAGATAGGGTTCATATCATGCACCAAAATCCCTCAAACAATTGCAAACGTAGCACAAACGTCAATGATGATCATACGAATTAAGGCTCAAAAGATTAACTTAAAAAATATCCCAAAACTCAAGTACGATGAACCAATCAATCACCATGATTTTAAACAATCAAATGCCTAAATGTACATAAAAAATCAGCTCCAAATTGTCAAGGGAAAATCACATTCTATGACCTACATCACAAGATACACCATTAAGAACACATTCCTTTCCAAAATTCCAGAAAAATATCAAACAGCCACCAAAATGAAATTAAAAATATCAAAAAATTAATTAACACTTCTAAGAACATACATGAATTTTATTGGAATTTTCTAAGGCATGAGACTATTTTTAGTAAACACATTTGAAACGTGTACAAAGGATAAAGTAAACATACACAAGAATCCAAGGGGGTGCACTATAGCAGAGATTCCATTTCACTTCTTTATTGGGTTCAAGCTGAGGGGTGCGAATAGCAGACTGGATATAAGCCCAAGGAGTTTAAGTCTTGAGGGCGCACGTTAGTCCTTCATGATCTTGGAATCAATCCACGCCGTAGGATCAATCTGAGAGAACTAATCAAAGGACTTGGATGTGCGGAAGTATGGTAAGAACGTGGTTGATGCGCATTAGATTAAGTAGGTGTCCCTACCAGACGGTGACAAGTGTCACCACCGGAGTGGACCACCACCACAAATCTTATCTCCTTCCATTTATCTTCATAAGAATCTCACAATCTCTTCAAACGTCCCTTTCTCTTTCTCGCAACTCCTTCTGTCCCTCACGAAACCAACACGGACAAACCCTAACATCACCGCTGGAGAAGATGCTCTACATGGCGGCGGCCGCCATGATCACCATCGTCTTTCTCATTGTTCGCTCCTCTCTATCCGCCATACACCATCGCGACCTTCGGACTTCTCATCCGTCAACAACAAACAACGAAAACCACCGTCCGATTCTCATCTTCGACTTCTCCTCACCACGACCATAAACAACATCTCCTTCAACCTTACAATTTGATTCGCACAGATCTCCCCCTCATAAACAAGATTCGAAACCTATTGCCACGAGAACGACGAAGAGTGGTTGTTAACGACGAAGTTTACCGGGAAGCGAATCTCGCTCAGGTATGAATTCAATCCTTTGTTGTTGCTATTGTTTCGACTCCGATTTGCTCTGAAATTATTGTTGCGGAATTGATGATGCGATGCCGTTGATGATTTGCAGGTTATTGAAAATGGAGAGCTGGTGAAGAACGGTTGGTGAAGATATTGGATTGAAATTTGTTGCGGTTTCAACGATTTGTCGGTGATAGCAAGAGATTGAAGATCCTGAGGTTTGAAGCTCTCCTACAATTTCTTTTTTGATTCCGTTACGGTGTTATTGTTGATTTCTGTTGAGGAATTGGTTTTGAGAATTCTTGTTGCAGGTTGCGAATTTGAGGCTTCTGATGATGATTGATGAATTTGCGATGGTTCTTTGATGAATTTTGCAGAGTGTTTATGGTGAATTGAAAGAGGAAATTTTCTGGTTTTCTTCTGTTAGAAAATGGTTAATGAATTTCGGTTAGGAAGTTATGTTCTCGGCTTCTGCAAGTTAGAGAATTGATGAAGATGGAGAGAGATTAGAGATTAAAGATTGGTTGAAGAATTGATGATGAGAGATGAATGTTGTGGAGGAGGATCAAGGAGAGGGTTTCAGTTAGGTTTTTGTTATCTGTTAGAGTTTTCTGGTAGTTATTGAACCAGTTAGAGAAGGTTAGGAAATGGCTATGGAAGTTAGAGGAAATTGAGTTAGTTTTTTTTCAATTCTGCACTATGAACTTCTGATTTTATAATGTGACTCAAGGGTAAATCGGCTTCACAATGGAATTCTGTTAGAATTGATTGTGAAATTCTGTTGTGGTTAAATTTGTGAAAAGTCACGAGTCTTTTGTTCTGTTAGAGTGAGGGGAATTTGGACTGATTTCTGTTAAGGATTCCTCAACTCCCTTTGCTATTTTTTCTGCTATTTATTATTTCTGTTAATAGCTGAAAATGAAATGGAATAAGGAATTATGGATTTCTCTTATGAACTTCATTTTGTGCAAGTGGTGATACTTGATACGAACTCTTGTTATCACTCTCAGTAATTTTCACGGATGGCCTAAAGGATCTCGTCACGCTAGGCCTATTTTTCCTATAAGGAACCAAGCTAATTCAAGCATCTTTTCTAAGACCAAATTATTTGCAGAAGTTTGATCCAATCTTGTATTAGTTTTAACATGGTATACTTTCATACTTACACTAATGTCTGGGCTAGAGGATTCAATGCTCTTGTCACCACTTGAATCCGACGAATTTTTCGACACCATCCCATGATCAACATGATTCGTACCATCATATCCAACATACTAGAAGACGCCAAAAAATCTCCTCTTGTACATTTCCACCATCCAATTTCCCACCACCCTCTTTTTGTATGGACAATTGGTTGCTTGAAAAAAATGAATTTAGTATTGAATGGGTATTTAAAAAGGAAAGACTTGAAATGGATTTAAATCTAAAACAAAATAAAAATGGACATGGATTAGAATAAGAATGGATACAAAATGAATGTTGAATTCAATTTGGGTATGGAAAGAAATGGTTATTTGGATTGGAAAAATGGAGTTGAAGTGAATTTGGAAATATGGATTGGTGAAAATGGTTAATGAATGGATATTATGGAAATTACTAAAATGGATAGAAAATGGACATGGTTTAGAAAGAGAATGGATATGAAATCTCGACTATGATCCAAAATTAATCTTGCATTTTTTCCACAAGTCCCTGACTAACATGAAACAAAGCCACTCCTGAACCCTTGATTAACCTGAATTTGAAACAGACGTCTCATGAATCACTTCCCGATAACTTGATGACTTCAATCACATGACCAATAATACCCTCACTTGCAATAACAATGAAATGTCTTGATCTGAGAAGAAGTTAAACCCCGATTCACACCAATGAACCCCTGACTCAAAGCCTTTGATGAAGAAAATCCTAAGCTTGCACATAATACCTTGATCCCACGCCAATGCAAATGAATGAATATGAGTTATGACCTAAATGAGATGCAAATGAGAAAGAAGTATAAGCCAGAAAAAAGTTAGAAAAGGTATGGCAAATTTTGAGGTGCTACATCTGCCCCTATTCAAACTTCTTGGATCTGAGGGTATGATAGTGTCATACCCCAAATTTTGACCACTAAGATTCCCATCATTGTGTCAATAATCATCACAGTATGGGGGAACCATCATGCTTCATCAGTCTCCCCAAAGATGGGTGAGCATCCACTACAATCAAAATTAGGGTTTCGAGCCCTTTCAGAGCCTTAGACAAAGGATCAATCAAGGAATGACATGATCTTCAGCTTGTCTACACTCTGAAATATCCACAATGGATCAAAAGGACTCCCACTTCAAGGATTAAGCACAAGGCTGCTCCCTTTTAGGTGGATCAAGTCTCAAGATCGCCAGTATCACCAAATTAGGGTTTTGGTCGACCAGGGCCTCTAGATGAAAAATTTCATCTGGACACAAGCCAAAGATCCAAAACACAACCTAATATACTCCAAGGAACCTCATGGACCCATTCATCAAGTCAATTTTGCCTCAGAGGATGCATACATCAAAAATCAGGAATTAGGGTTTCTTGACCTAATTCACCCCTAAGTTGACTTTTAGGACAAATCATGAACCAAGACCTCAAGAGAGGGTTTGAGGGTCTCTAATATACCATATTGATCCATTTGGAACAATGGATTAATCCAAGAAGCTTGAGCAACAAGTCTCAATTTCATCTGCACCACAATTAGGGTTTTAAGTAAAAAGTCAACTGTAACTTTGACTTTTAACCAGGACATGCTCCCAAGACCTAAGACATGATTCAATATACCCTATGACACCCATGGAACATGTCCATCAAGTTTGATTTAGGTCAAGGACATGATTTCATGAAGAATTGCACAGTTTGGAATTCATCTGATAAAAAGTCAACTGTGCACAAAAGTTAACTTTGACTTTTTGAAATTTTTCACCAAAATGGATTTTTAACCCTAAAATGATGTTAATGTATGATTTGAATCATCATTCATCAAGAAAAATCAAGAAAAGTTAGATAACTTGTAAAAGGGGTAACCATAAAAACTTAGAAAATTTTCTAAGTTAAAAATAAAGTGGCTAGGGTACCAACTTTGGAGGATCATAACTCCTAAACCACAAGGCCATTTTTTCCCATCCAAAGATGGATTTGTAGCCCTCATTACCCTCTACAAAAACTTCAACTAGACCTAAGTCCAATTCATTAAGGATTTTGAGTTATGGAGTGATCAAAATGGCTGAAAAATGAAAATGTCACTTTTTCCAACACTTAGTGAAATTTTCACTAAGTCCAAATTTGTCTTCACTTTTTGCCAAATGTAGGGGGATTTTTCACTTGGATTCAAAAGAGATCAAAACCAAACATGTTCAAATAGTTTTTGTATCGTGTAAGGGTTTTCCAAAATGGCCAAGAACATTGCCAAATTCCATTTGAGTCATGAGATATGACATTGGCAAGTTGCCTTGCTGAAATCTGTCAAGGCAAGGCAGAATTTGCAATTTTACTCGATTTGCCATAATCAGCCAAATTCAAATGCTCATATCCACTTGAACACATCTGAGGATTGAATCTAAAGGGGACAATCACTGAGCCAAGCCTCCAAAGTCCATGGAACAAGAAATAGCATGTTGAACCTAGAATGGCCAAAATAGGGACAAGACTCCAAATTTGAATTGAAGCATTCAATGGAAGCATCAAGGTGGCATGGACTGAGCCATTCTCATCTGAAATCAGTCAAGACTTATCCAAGACCAAGGGAACCACAGCCCTATGCCCTAACCTCTAGTCAATGGCTAGAGGAGACTTGCATTTCCATTGGCCAACATTAAACAAACACCTGCTGCAGTTGCCATTCACTGTGGATCCCAAAACAAACTTGCTCTACTATAAATAGAGCTCAATTGTGTTCAGTTTGAGTACACCAAAGCCATCAAACAGATGCTTTCCTCAAAATCTCTTCTTTCACCTCAAACTTGCCTTCCAAAGCAAGTAATTCTGAGTTTTTGAGCTAGAGAGCAATTCCACCCAAACTAATCACACACACACCTCATATATATCACATGTAAGTTGTGCAAACCATCAAAAGTGGCCTGTAACCACAACATCACAAAGTCACCTCTCAAAACCTAAAAATAGCACTTTTTTGCATTTTTCAAGCCATGTCTTGATTCAGTCACTTTCCAAACCAGATAAAACCTCAAACACACTCCAAATATCATCCTTGAACTGTCCCAAATGGTTCCCACCATCTGGAACACCATTTGAGGGAGTTGCTATTTTGGTCACTTTTAACCCCTTTTGCAAGAAATGGACAGTTTGTGTTTTTGCAGGTACCAGCTGATCCCAATCATCCTAAAAGCATCCAAGGGATCATTTGAGGTGGTTCAAAGCATAAAATCATATCTGGAGCAAGAGGGTTGGCAGATTGCAGAGAAACCTCCAAAATCTCAAAGAAGGGTAAGCCTCTCAACTTGCACTCACCAAAACATGTGTGCATTTGAAGTCCATTGATCATAAACATCTCATACATGTCATATATGTTGTGTTTGAGCTAATTCACCATGTAATCCATGCTTGTACCAAGTTGTAGCATAGAAAATGCATTTATAGGTCATTTTCAAAACCACTATCGGGTTTTGAGGAGGGAGTGTGATATGAAAAAACTACCACCACCATTGGATTCCTTATGAAATTCTGGCCCAGATGCATATAAATTTTGTCTCAAACCATTAAGAATTGAGAAAGTTATGACCTTCACGTTTTTGAGCCAAAACCAAGGCATGACTCGTGTATTTGTTGGTTTGTTTAAAACAATGGATGTATCACCACCCCAGTGGTAAGGCGCGCGCCTTGTATGCTTGAGGTCGTGGGTTCAAACCCCACCCATGCCATTTTGTGATTTTTTTCACATTTTGCTATTTTTCCAACTATTTTCATGTTTTGTTAATTATTTGGAAAATTAATAACTCTTTCAATTTTAATTATTTTTTATTGGTTCTTTTTGCAAAAAATCACAAAAATGTTGAAATATTTTATTCCACAAAAAAATTAAGTTTGTATTATTTATTTAATATAATTAGTATTTTTGTGAATAAATTCATTTTTATTTGTTTTTAAGCATTTTAAAATGAATATTCATCTTGAAAAATCAAGACCAAATGAGTTTTAATATCTCTTGTGATTTATACCTCTTTTTTTTTAAACCTTAAACAAAAATCACAAGTGGCTTATTCAAACCTATTTGGTATTTTTATTGATTTTCTTTAAATATTTATTTTTAAAGAATAAAATTAGGGTTTCTTTGATTTTCACTCAAAACAAATCATTGTCAAACACTCATGGGCCTCTAATAGAGTGTAAGACCCAATCCTTTTTTTTACCAAATCATTTTTGGGCCTCAGTGTATTGTATAAGTCCCGATACCGTCAAAAACAAACGGCACGATCGTCGCCTTTTAAAAAATAACCTTGGGCCTCTCCTCGAGCTATAAGACCCATTCAAAGTTTTTTGGGCCTCTATTAGAGTGTAAGACCCAATCCCCTTTTAACCAAAATCACTTTGGGTCTCAGATATTGTATAAGCCCCTCTGCGTTAAAAGAAAACCTTGGCGCGATCGCCATTTCAAACGGAAAAATCATCTGGGCCTACCCTCGAGTAGTAAGACCCATTTCATTTCTAAAACTCTTTGGGCCTCTTGAGAGAGTGTAAGACCCATCCCTTTGTACAGAAAATCATTTTGGGCCACAGTCACTTGCATAAGTCCCTCTGTACAAATTCAAACAGTGTGCTCACTGATAAAACCCTGGGCCTCTCCTTGAGCTGTAAGCCCCAAAACTTTCTTTTTCAAAGCACTTTCTCCTTTGATTTTGAATATACTGTTGTTTTCAATCTTTCTTTGTTGAACAACTAACCAAACAACATGGAAGCTCTACAACCGAGTAAGTGGTTATTGCTTTCATTTACTGCTTTCATATACATATAACTGTATTGTGGGGCTGTTTCACTGTAAGTCTTCTTTCATAAACTCATATCAACTGTGTAATAATAGTATAGATATTTCGAGTTTCCCCGGCAACTACGTCTAGAACTAGGTGACGCCGTTTCGTTTATTCATAGAAATAGACAACTAGATCCCCCAATAGGATCACCAGATACAGTCTTCTCTTCGGCTATCCTCATTAGGAATTGTCAAGAAACTCTATTCCCAGAGATGAATATATTCTTCGTGAATAGCATCTTTGAGTTTCTTCCAAATTCTTGAACTTTCATGACTTTGATCTATTCTCAGTGAATAGAATTGCCTTGAATTTCTCGAGGTTTGGGGACCCATGGGCTTCTTAAAAGTATTGGCCTCCTCTTGGGCATCATACAAGGACCCACAGGCTTCCTAAAAGCAACCCCGCCTCCTCTTGGGCTTAGTACAAGGACCCTACTGTCGCTCCCGGGATTTTCATCCAAGTACAAACGCGAAAGTGGCACCGAAACAGAGTCGCCAGCAATGTGTATTTATCCCAAGAGAGGGAAAGGGAACACCGCATAAACCTGAAGAGAAAGGAAAGAGCATGGTCTTGCGACCAAGAGAACTGGGTTCGGGAGTCGGTTACGCGAAGGGAAGGTATTAGCACCCCCACGCGTCCATCGTACCCGATGGGATCCATGCTTGCTTGTCTCGATCAAAGGGTGTCGTCAACTGGAGCTCCACTGCTACTGGAAAGGGAAAGGAACGGGAAAAAGGAAAAGGAAAAAAGAGAGCAAAAGAAACAAATGTAGGGAAAATAAAAGAAGTGCTCGCATGGGCCCTACCCCACTGCCTACGTATCTCATCGGGAGCATGAGAATCAGAGCAACGTAGTTCCCCTCAATGAGGGTCACTTTGTTTGTGCTTTTTGGGAACGACTAACGTTCTAGCTCAGGTGTTGCAGGCTCGCTGGTCCGAGTGCGTTACCATCTTGCAAGAGAACGAGTAGGAGCACGTTCGTATGTTAAGAGTGAGTGAGATGAGAAAAGAATTCCCGAAGGAAAGACGTTTTTGTTTGTTTGAAGTTTTTTAGAAAGAAGTGTTTTTTACAGTTAGCTTGCAACTTGCATTGCACCAAAGTCTATCGTGCTGGAACGAGTGAATCGCATGGTCGCCCCCAAATGGAACGTATGCTAAACACTCTAGAAGAGGAGGGGGGACCCCTCGTTCTTCATTTCCTACATTTAAGGCTCGGACGCAATACACGTTAACCTTTATTAAGTATTTTTATTTTTCTTTTGAGGTGAGAAGAGAGAAAACGCAAAGGAAACTCTAAAGGGAAACTAAAAGTCCTAATGTTATCATGCATGGATATCCTAGGGTTAGTGAGGTTTAGGAGAAAGGACTACCTAACCTAATGCTAATCCTACTCCAAACTTAATCAAAAATTAAGTCAGACTAGGTAGCTCTAAGGGGGAAAAGAATCCAAGACTTGAATAAGTCTTGAGATTCATGGGATGAGAAAGAGTGAAAGAGAAGAAGAGAGGAGAAAGAAGAATGGAATCAACTTACTTCTCAAGAGAAGTTAAGTTGTTCCATGAAAGGGAAGATGAGAAGTGAAATACAAGTGGCCTAAGCCCACTTCAAACATAAGTATGAAAATTAAAAGATAAAGGAAGAAGGTAGAATGTGGAAGCATATCCACACTCAAACAAACTTACCATTTGCCCCTGAAAGTGTTAGAAGTATTCACATATGACAAAATGAAACTCAAACAAGCATAAGGCAATAAAGAAACAAGTTCTAAGGTAAATCAAACCTCAAGTTCAGAACTTAATGGTCCTACTGACCTCTAATATTAGTCATGCACAATTAGTCAAAAAGAAAAGGGATAAGTCATTCAAGTATCATTCAAGTCATTAAAGAAGGAATGAGATGAAAGGAAGTGATCATGTGAAGCAACCAAGTCAAAATTCCACAAAGTAAACCAAGTCCAGAAGTGACACAATCCTAAACATGTGCCTAAACATGATCTTCAAACATCATTCAAGTCATACAAACACTTTCACAATCAATTAAGAAGCAAAGAAGAAGAAGTGAAGTGAAGTGAAACATGATTCATACTTGTGAAACAAGTGACTTAAAGTGCAAGGCAAACATCAAACATGCAAATATGAGATCCAAATATCACAACCAGAAGTCAATTAACATGCTATCAATTCTCAAACAAGACCCCAAATTATGGCACAAATGCCTTCATGATCAAGCAAACCAAACATGAAGCATATATTCACAAATTGGACAAGTTAAAGTTCATGCTTCAAAGAAATAACAAACATGCCTAAAAAATTATGTCATTCAGTATTCAAGTATCTCAAACATGTACAATTAACATATCAAAGCCACAAGCAATGAATCAGAACCAATGTCAATCAACAATTAGGTCAAAACATCATTAGAGTTTCATACATTCATGCTCAAAGCAACACATCAAAAGTCATCCAAACAGGACCTAAAAATCATCCCAAAAATCTCAAACATACCTCAACATGTTATCAACACAACCCAAAAAGAATCAAGATCAAATCACTTTCCAAATGAGAGAAATAAATGATGCAATATGAAGTATGCAATATGAAATGCAAATGAGAAAAAATAATTTGGAAAATTAATATTTAATGCAATTTTAATGAAAAATAATGAAATAAAATGTGAAAAATTAATATTAATAATGAGTATGTATGATGAATTTTTTTGGAATTTTTTAGTATATGCAAGTATTTTTAAAAATTAATTATGAAATGGTATGAAAATAGAAAATAAAAAAAGAAATGAAATGAAGCCAGGGGTGTGAAAGCGATTCAGAAACAAAAGGATCAAGTTATGTGTGCGTTGGGCCCTGAATTGGTGGTGTGCGAATAGAAAAGAGGGCTAAGCCCAGATCAGTTTACATACAGCATTTTTAAACATAAAAAAAAGAAAAAAAAGAATGTTTACATGTAACGAAAATCATGTGACATACTCATCAATTGGTGCAGTCATACTTAAGTCATATAGGACAAAAAACAACACAAACCAATCAGAACTCGCCACCACATCATCTTCTTCATAATAAACCCTAAAAAAAACCAGCTCATGCATCGTGAAAATGAGGGAACCGCAGCATCAACACAACAACTTGCTTCATCAATTTCTTCATGGAAACTCAACCAAATCACACAAAACAAAACACTAAAATGGAGCTCAAGAATCATAGATCAACATGATGTTCTTCAAATCCTAAAACACGCACTCTAACACAGATAAAAACAAGCTCAAAAATGCGGGTTCAAACACAACAACACACATCATTCAAACATAAACTCAGATTCAAATACAAACAAAGCCATCATCTCAGGCTATTCCATATGCGATGCATGAGCAAAAACATACTCTAAACCATTTCGATCTAAACATGAAAGAGAGGGTCATGAGGGATTACCTAGTGGAGGCAAGTCCACTGCTTCTTCCACACTTTAGCTTAAGAAAACCTCAGAAATATTGAGCTACACATTTCAGAGAAGAAGAAATAATCTAAGCTTTGAAGCTTCTTTGAGAGAAATGAGAGCTTCAATGAAAACTTTGGAGTGAAGCAAAGAAAATTTCAGATCCGGTTTGTGTTCAATGTGCGGCGTCCCGAAGAGAAAGAAAGGTATAGACCACTTATATATGATGTGAAAATGAGGCTTGAGTGAAAAAAAACCTGAGGAAACCGTTAGGAGGGCATTGTTGGAAATTTTGACACTTTTTGCATATTGGATGCAAGCTTGCATTTTGTGTGTGCTCAGGGTTGAAAAGTTGTGCGTTTTGACAATTAAATGGAGTCATGGAAAGAGTGTGGGGGTGAGCTGGCAAGGAGAGCACATGGGGAGAAAATTTTTAGCATTTTTGTCCATTGCTAAAATTGGCAAAATTTGCAAAATGAGTGCATGGTTGGTACGTGGATGTTTGGCTTTCTTAGGCAAGGAAAATAATACATAAAAATGTGGTACCATGCGTGTGACTTGGGGCAAGGCATTATGCTGCAAAATGATGTTCACAAATATGACAAAGATGGTGCCTTGAGATATATTCATGTGCCATACTTTGAATGAGGAAAATTCAAAAAATATGGCTCTATTTGGTATGCTCTTGTGCTCTAATGATAGTAGGAATAACAATGAGCAAATTCTATGTGAGAATCAACTTGAACCAATGCTTGGAGCTATGTGGAAATTGATCATGAAACTATCCCCAAGGCTGACTTCAACGTGCTCAGAAAAATATTGGTTTTCTTGCTCATGTCACAACTTGAAACCTTGATTTTGCAAGCATTATAACTTGATGAGTTTTAATCCAAATGGTGACTTCTTGGATATTTTGGAAAGGTGGGAATGCAAGCTACAATATTCATGTTTGAGGTTTTTCAAGATGAGGCTTGGAAATTGATCAAAAATGGGCATGAACATGAGTACTCCAAACTGAACTCTAACAATTAGAAAAAATTTCTAAGTGTTGGAAAATACAAATTTGAAAATGTCAACTTCCAACAACCATAACTTGCTCAATAATGATCCAAATGACACAAAATTTACATGGTTGGAAAGCTTGAAGAATGCTATAAAACTTTCATGTTTGAGGAAAATTGAAATGAAGCTTGTATCCTGATGGAAATTGGCTTGGAAGATGGCTGAATTCATGCTAGAACTTTCCAAAAATAGCAACTTCTTAAGAACCTAGATTTCCAAAAATAGCAACTTTTCCACATTCCTGATTTTTCATGAATCCATGAACATTTCTTGATCAAATCTTGTCCATGGACCATATTTGACTTGAAAATCATGATGTTGACCTCAAAAGGTCAGGAGTTGACTTTTTCACTGCACAGTTGACTTTATTCCCAATTCTCCTTATTTTGAAATTTCTGATCAATTGAAAACCTTCTGAGACAAATTGATGGGCAATCTTCCATCCCTAGACACTTGAGGACATAAGGAATGCCATGAGATCAAGTCTTGCCCAAGAAATCAGAAATAAACTGATTCTAAAGCAAACCCTAATTTTGGTACCCTCTGGTTAGGAGGAGATAACACATCCTCCAAATTCAAATTCCTCTGAATATGATGTGTATCATGTCCACCAATGATGACATGTGCCACTTGGAGATGATAAAGAATCAAAGGGCTTGCTCATTTGGGGGTCAGATCCCAACTTTTGACTGCCTTGTATAGGAGATCATGCACTGTCCAATCTTCTTGATGAATTCTCCTCTCCCTATGACTTGTGAGGGCAAATGGAGATGATATAGGATATAAGAGATCCTTGAGGCTTGTGAGAAACACTTGGTCTTCTTCTTTAGCTTTGGATGATCAACACCTTAGAGGATCACCTGATCACATGCCCTTATGCAAGATGCAATGCTAAATGCTTGATGCTTAATTTCTATGCTTGAATGCAATGCAATGCAATGAAAGCTCGTGCTAAATGATATGAAGAAAAGAGAGGGCAAATTTTGGGGTATTACAGCTGCCCCTATTCAATCACTGTAGACCTGAATGGATGATAGTGATTGCTGACAGCCTTTCAAGGTATGGAGGGATTGAATACTGACAATAACCCAAAAATTTGCACTCCGCAGGGAAGAAGAAAAGGGATAAACCCAACCAAACGAACTCTTCTCGAAGAAAACTCTGGTGAGAAGAAAACCACTGGAAGGATGTCTTTTATACAACGCCAGACGACTACTGGCCTGCCACACTACGGGTGGATTTTAACAATGTCTTTTGTACAACGCCAGACGACTACTGGCCTGCCACACTACGGGTGGACTTTAGCAATGTCTTTTGTACAATGCCAGACGACTACTGGCCTGCCACACTATGGGTGGACTTTAGCAATGTCTTTTGTACAATGCCAGACGACTACTGGCCTGCCACACTACGGGTGGACTTTAGCAATGTCTTTTGTACAACGCCAGACGACTACTGGCCGGCCACACTACGGGTGGACTTTAGCAATGTCTTTTGTACAATGCCAGACGACTACTGGCCTGCCACACTACGGGTGGACTTTAGCAATGTCTTTTGTACAACGCCAGATGACTACTGGCCTGCCACACTACAGGTGGACTTTAGCAATGTCTTTTGTACAATGCCAGACGACTACTGGCCTGGCACACTACGGGTGGACTTTTGCCAAGCTACGGTTGGACTTTGCAGCTGAGATACCACACTACGGTGGACTTTTGCCAATCTACAGTTGGACTTGCTGATTATCTGCCACCCTTGGATGGTCTTTTGCCAATCTACGGTTGGACTTAGCTGCGGTCTTTTAAAGGGAGTCAGAGACTACTGACTTGCCACACTACGGGTGGACTTTTTCCAATCTACGGTTGGACTTTCCAATGATTTGCCACCCTTGAATGGACCTTTCGCCAATCTACGGTTGGACTTTGAGAATTTGCCACCCTTGGATGGACCTTTCGCCAATCTACGGTTGGACTTTGAGAATTTGCCACCCTTGGATGGACCTTTGCCAATCTACGGTTGGACTTTGCTGCTTTGCCACCCTAAGATGGACTTTTTCCAATCTACGGTTGGACTTTAAGAATTTGCCACCCTTGGATGGACCTTTCGCCAATCTACGGTTGGACTTTAAGAATTCAACATTGGATTACACTCTGCATACATATCAGACATCTCTGCTGACTCTGCTGAGGAACAATAATCAATGATTTGATCTCAGAGACTCCTGAAAGGATAGTATCTCTGCTGGAGAATGAATGAATAATCCGTCTGCTTCGAATTGTCAAGTTTGCCAAAAATAAATTGGACTTTGGGATATGAGGGGAGTGATGAACCTGCCAGTAATTATTCCATCTGTCTGGGGGGATGAATTTTGATCATAGCAACTCCGCTGGGGATGAGAATTTTTTTAATGACGTTCTGTTGGGGAAACAAGTCATTAAAACTCCGCTTGAGGATCTATCAAACCTAAGATCCTTTGCAGGGAGACTCAACCTTCTAATCCGGTTGGGGCAAGAATATACCATCACTCTGTTAAGGAATAGATTTTGCTGATCAATAAGCCTCTGTGGGGACAAAACAACTCAGCTGGGGAGTATTGTTAACAAGATTCAATGCTGAACTCTGTGGGGAATACCATTACCAGAGATACGATCTTGCTGGGAATCAAGGATACTCTGTCGGGGGTATGCGAATCCTGGTTAGAACATGTTCTGCCGCAACATGCTGGGAGAGAGTCCTTAGAAATCTACTAGGGAAACCCAAAGCAACTTCACAGTAATCTGCTGAGACATAAGACTATCAAGCTTAGGATAAGTACCACAATGCCCCATGTTAGGCGAACTTTCCGTTTGATGATTCCATTGGAGATAATGAGTTTATAACAAACTCTGCTGGAGGAAACCGCTTCAAAGCATCTCATGCTGGGGAATGCCTTTTGAGAGGATTTTACAGAAGACCAAATGTCCCCAAACTCTACTGGGGATAATAGATCTGGAATATCTCTTGCTGGGGAAAGCATAATGCCCCATGCTCGGGAGGGTCAACAGCTTGCTTCCTGCTCCATGATACCAGACTTACCTGAAGAAACATCCCAAGAGGATTTTACAGAAGATCAAGCATCTTCAAACTCTTGACGACTTCACTGGGTGTTAATCACAACTTCGGTGTCTGCGAAACAACTTTACTGGGGAGTTCGCAACCGCTATCAGCACAGAAAAGCTTGTAGCTGTTGGAAGAACTGAATGAGAGAATTGACTTAATAAGATACAATGATACCCAGTTGAATTCCATTCCCTGATATCGAGACGTCGCGAACGACCGTCAACCATCTGATAAACTCAATCAGTAAACGTTGTGATAAAAGGGTGACAAGTAAACCCTTCCCTGAACATGATTGCCCCAGTCTCCTGCGTGGGAATAAGTGATTACTCGTCTTGTGCTTAAAATCATCTGAATCTGTTACCTGCAACAAAAGGAAATACACACATGCCCCGGAATATTGCGTGGTTTGAATCCACCATCCAGGATTATTCAACATTCAAAGCAATTCTAACTGTTTTTCTGCACGTGTTATTGTGAAGCCACCATGTTTTCAAATGCAATGTTTTATCAAAAAAATCGGACGTTTTTTCAAACAAAGCAGTAAAACAAAATAAGAAGCTTTTAACTGAAATTCAATTTATTGATCAAAAGGCCCAGAATAGGCAATTACATCAGGAAGCAATCCCTGGAAAGAGGTGATCGCTGAAAATTGAGAAAAGAAACTATCCTAATGGCAATGTGAAAACGGCGTTCCACTGAGTTTCAATTCTGCTATGGCCAGTATGTCTTCAAGACTCCCCGACCTTGCCTTCTGAGGAATGATCAGACCGATTCCTACCCTTTGGAATGTCAGTTATTGAAACGGATGATGAAGTACAGATAAACTCATATCGTAGTCGTTCGCTTAAATCCCTCTTTTGCGTAGACCGCCCTTTCGGGTTTTCAATCTACCGGGATACCCTTTTTTTGCCTGAGTTATCCTTGCGGATTTTCAACTCACCGGGTGTACAAAATTTTTTATTTATATCCCTAATTTTTGCCCGAACCCTTTTATTCTATTTTTGTGGTTCGCCGGGATGCCCTTTTTTGCCTGGACTTTTCTTCTCTTTTTTTTTGTCCAGCGGGTCTATTCATGCGAAGTATTTTTTTACTACGTCTGAGTTGACAGGGGATGAAAAGTCTTCGCCATCCATGGTTGTAAGTAACAAGGCTCCGCCTGAGAAAACCTTCTTAACCACGAATGGGCCTTCATAGTTAGGAGTCCATTTGCCCCTGTGATCTGTACTTGGAGGAAGGATCCTTTTGAGTACCACATCTCCCACTTTGTAAACCCGAGGACGCACCTTTTGGTCAAATGCCTGCTTCATCCTCCGTTGGTATAATTGTCCATGACACACAGCCGCCAATCGTTTCTCCTCAATAAGGCTCAACTGCTCAAACCTGGTGCGCACCCATTCAGCCTCGTCTAACTTGACATCCATCATGACTCTGAGGGATGGAATCTCCACTTCAACCGGCAGTACTGCCTCCATACCATATACAAGTGAGAACGGGGTTTCCCCAGTGGACGTGCGCACTGACGTTCGGTACCCATGCAAAGCAAACGGTAACATCTCATGCCAATCTTTGTAGGTGACCACCATTTTCTGCACAATCTTCTTAATGTTCTTGTTGGCCGCTTCCACAGCGCCATTCATCTTCGGGCGATATGGAGAAGAATTGTGGTGTTCAATTTTGAAGTCCCGGCATAGCTCAGCCATCATTTTGTTATTCAGATTAGAACCATTATCAGTAATGATTCTCTCGGGTACTCCATAGCGACAAATGATGTCCCGTTTCAGGAAACGAGCTACCACTTGCTTAGTGACATTGGCATAAGATGCTGCTTCAACCCATTTGGTGAAATAATCAATGGCGACCAAGATGAAACGATGGCCATTTGAAGCAGTGGGCTCAATCTTTCCGATCATGTCGATGCCCCACATAGCAAAGGGCCAAGGAGGGGACATGACACTCAACGGGTTTGGAGGTACATGCACTTTGTCCGCATAGATCTGACACTTGTGACACTTGCGGGCATACTTGCAGCAATCTGACTCCATAGTCAACCAGTAATATCCTGATCTCAACAATTTCTTAGCCATTGCATGTCCTCCAGCATGGGTACCGAAAGAGCCTTCCTGTACTTCCTGCATTAACAAGTCTGCCTCATATTTATCCACACATCTGAGGAGCACCATGTCAAAATTCCGCTTGTACAGCACATCATCCTGATTCAAGAAGAAACTACCAGACAACCTTCTCAACGTCTTCTTATCTTTAGTAGATGCCCCTGGCGGGTACTCTTGACTTTTCAAGAAACACTTGATATCATGAAACCATGGCTTGTCATCAGACGTTGCATCAACAGCAAACACAAATGCAGGTCTGTCAAGACGAGACACATCGATCTTAGGTACATGATTCCATCCTTGCACTTTGATCATGGAGGACAATGTGGCCAAGGCATCTGCAAACCAATTCTCATCTCGAGGAATATGGTACAGCTTCACTGTTGTAAAGAATGTCAGCAATCTTCTTGTATAATCCCTATACGGAACCAGATTTGCTTGGTGCGAGTACCAACTCCCTTTCACCTGATTAATTACCAAAGCTGAATCACCAAAGATATCAAGGGTCTTAATTCGTAAATTAATCGCCTCCTCAATCCCCATTATACAAGGTTCATACTCTGCTTCATTGTTGGTGCATCCGAAAGTTACTCGGGCAGTGAAAGGCATATGGACATCTTCCGGCGTGATAAGAACTGCTTCAACTCTGCATCCATTCATATTGACGGCCCCATCAAACATCAGACTTCATTTGGATTCAGGGTCTGGCCCCTCCTCCGGGAGTGGTTCCTCGCAGTTTTTGGCTTTGAGAAACATGATGTCCTCATCAGGGAAATCAAACTTCATGGGTTGGTAATCATCAATCGATTGTTGCGCAAGATAGTCTGACAAGACACTTCCTTTGATGGCCTTTTGGGAGGTGTACTGAATATCATACTCTGTCAGAACCATTTGCCACCGTGCAATTCTACCTGTTAGTGCTGGTTTCTCAAAAACGTACTTGATAGGATCCATTTTGGAAATCAACAAGGTTGTGTGCCTAATCATATATTGCCTCAATCGCTTTGCGGCCCATGCAAGTGCACAGCATGTCTTTTCAAGCATTGAGTAACGGGACTCACAATCATTGAACTTTTTGCTCAGGTAGTAGATAGCATGCTCCTTCCTACCTGTCTCGTTGTGTTGACCGAGAACACAACCTATAGAACCTTCAAGCACTGTCAAATACATTATCAAAGGTCTTCCGTCAACTGGAGGTAAGAGAATTGGAGGTTCCTGCAAGTATTCTTTTATCTTATCGAATGCCAACTGGCAATTGTCATTCCACCTGACCGTCTGATCTTTTCTTAGCAGCTTAAAAATTGGTTCACACGTGGCTGTTAGGTGAGATATGAACCTTGCAATGTAGTTCAATCTACCCAGAAAACCACGAATCTCTTTTTTCGTTCTCGACTCAGGCATTTCTTGTATTGCTTTCACCTTGGCAGGATCAACCTCAATTCCTTTTTCACTCACAATGAAACCCAGCAGCTTTCCAGAACGCACCCCAAAAGTGCACTTATTTGGATTCAATCTCAAGCGGAACTTCCTCAACCTTTCAAATAGCTTTTTCAAGTTAACCAGATGTTCTTCTTCTGTTCTCGACTTGGCAATCATGTCATCCACATAACATTCAATCTCTTTATGAATCAAGTCGTGAAACAAAGTTACCATCGCCCGTTGATACGTTGCCCCTGCGTTTTTCAACCCAAAAGGCATCACCTTATAACAGTATGTACCCCACGGAGTAATGAACGTGGTCTTCTCCATATCTTCAGGTGCCATCTTAATCTGGTTGTACCCAGAGAAACCATCCATAAATGAGAACACTGAAAACTGAGCTGTATTGTCGACTAGTACATCAATGTGAGGTAGTGGAAAATCATCCTTCGGGCTAGCTTTATTAAGGTCTCGATAATCCACACACATTCTAACCTTTCCGTCTTTCTTCGGTACCGGCACAATGTTGGCAACCCAGGGAGGATTGTGAGTCACGACAAGAAATCCTGCATCCCATTGTTTCTGAACTTCTTCTTTGATCTTTATGGCCATGTCGGGGTGAGTCCGACGAAGTTTCTGTTTAACCGGCGGACATTCTTCTCTCAAAGGCAGCCTGTGAACAATAATATCAGTATCCAACCCTGGCATGTCTTGATACGACCAGGCGAAGATATCAGCATATTCACACAACAACTCAATCAAAGCTCTCTTCACATCTGCTTGCAGGCAGGCACCAATCTTGATCTCTTTCTTGACGTCCTCAGTACCAATATTGATGATCTCTACAGTCTCCTGATGAGGTTGGATGACCCTTTCCTCTTGTTTTAACAATCTGGCCAGTTCCTCAGGGAGTTCACAATCCTTCTCATCCCCTTCTTCGGCTTGATAAATCGGTTTGTCAAAGTCATTCATAGCCATAGCAAAATCGTTATCAATGGAATCCGGAGGATCAAGTCTGCACGAACGGGTTCATGCTTTATTTTAGAAAATATTGTAAAACAAACGGAAAAAGAAACATTGCCATTTTATTAAATCTGTGCAAAATTAAAAACTGAAAGACAGAGAACAAAAATTTGAGTGCAAAACGTCCTTTATTGATGATTAAAATTGCAAATGCAAACAGGGTGGCCCTACAAATGAATCTATACGCCTTGGGCAGAGCGCAAGATTTTGACATGCATTATGATTAGAAAAACAAATAAAAAATTACTCTGTCTGAAGAGTAACCCGAACGACTTCTTCAACAGACCAGTTCTGCACTTGTTGTCCCGGAGCACGTGGGCGTACCCAGTTGTCCAGGTCACAGTCACTGTCAACACCATCTTTTGTAGCTGCACAAGACTGATATGTGAAAATAATTCCCCCACTACTGAAAGTGATGGGTCCACTGCTTTCTGCCTCTGAAGTCATATAGGGATGATAACCAATGCCAAATTTGTCCTCCTTCATTGGTGTCTCTATCAACCTGCCCCAGCCTTGGGCATTGCCGGCTCTGACGACCTCAACAACTTGTTTGTAGGATGAAATGGAGGTACCGGCTCCAACTGGTGCAGCGGGAGACTCAGGCACATTGTCAATATTTACCGCTTCAAACGATTGGCAAAGCATCTCGTGAATCTCTCCGTCCATTTCCACATACTTGAATGTGGACAAATGACTCACAAAGATATCTTCTTCACCACACACTGTCACAACTTGTCCTTCAAACTCATACTTCAGCTTTTGGTGTAAGGTGGATGTAACAGCCCCAGCTGAATGAATCCAAGGGCGACCCAATAAACAGCTATATGCAGGCTGTATGTCCATCACATGGAATGTGGATTTGAACACCTGCGGTCCAATTTGCACGGGCAATTCAACTTCACCAAACACAGATCTTTTAGTACCATCAAATGCTCTGACTACCAACTCACTTGGCCTTAAGATCAAACCATCAACTTCCAGCTTCATTAGCGCCTTCTTAGGCAAGACATTGAGTGAGGAACCAGTGTCCACCAGTACATGAGACAACACTGCACCCTTACACTCCATTGTGATGTGCAAAGCTTTATTGTGGTTTCTTCCTTCAGCAGTCAAATCCCTACTTGTGAAGCCCAGACCATGGCTGACATTAACATTGGAAATTACACCTTCAAGCTGATTTACAGTGATTTCCTGTGGCACATATGCACTCTTCAACACTTTCAACAAAGCCTCCCGATGCGCGTCAGAACACATCAACAGTGACAAAATTGAAATCTTCGAAGGGGTCTGATTCAGTTGATCAACAATCTTATAATCACTTTTCTTGATTATCCTCATGAACTCTTCCATCTCATTATCAAAAGTAATCTTTTTCTCAGTTTCAGGTACAGGCACACTCTCGACCACCTGTTTTCCTTTAGCTCTTGCAGCAGCTTCAGCTTCTTGATCACTGCGCAAAGTTTGGGGAGTAAACAATCTTCCGCTTCTTGTAAAACCACCTACACCACCCACATTATCAATATTCAAACCGGCCGATGACCCAACTTCTTGCTTCTTACCTTCATAATATATGTCTGCTCCATAGTGCCATGGAATTACCTTTGTAGTTGTAAACGGAACTGGTCCTGGCACCGTGATGGTAACAGGACTGGGTCTTTGTTGCACAACACTTACTACAGGAACTGTACTAGCAGGCACTTGGATCCCAGCGGGAGTATAATATACATCTGCCCCATGGTGCCACAGGGTTTCCCGTGTAGTTGTAAACGAAACTGGTCCTGGCACCATGATGGTAGCAGGACTAGGTCTTTGTTGCACAACACTCGCTACAGGAACTGTACTAGCAGGCACCTGGATCTCAGCGGGAGTATAATATACATCTGCCCTATAGTGCCACGGGGTTTCCTGTGTAGTTGTAAATGGAACTGGTCCTGGCACCATGATGGTAGCAGGACTAGGTCTTTGTTGCACTACACTTGCTACAGGAACTGTACTAGCAGGCACCTGGATCTCGACGGGGGTATAATAGATGGTCACAGTTGATACCTCATCAGTCTCTTTCACAACCTTGTCAAACTGTAGACATCCTTCATTAATCAGATTCTGCAAACCCACTTTCAACTTATCACAGCCATTCTCTTGATTCATACACTCAGAACAATCTTGATTATAGCCCGGGATCACCTGTCCCTTCAACAAACGATCTTTTACAACCAACAAAGAAGTCTTCACCTGACTGATGTCTGCTACCAAATTCAACCGCTTTCTATCTTCGATAGCATGCACATTTTCTGCAGCATGCACATTTGCCGCACCATGATTAGGTATGGGGTGCTGAATAATATTAGGAGGCCGAGAGAAATTGATTGCCTTGGCATCAATCAAGTCTTGCACTTTATGATGAAAAGCCCAACATCTTTCAATGGAGTGCCCCTGAGCACCTGAGTGGAACTCGCATCGTGCGTTAGCATCAAAATTAGGAGGCAAGTTGCCAGGGGCAGGACACCTCATAGTGCGGAGCTCAACCAACTTCAACTAGAGTAACTGTGGTAGCAATGCAGAATAAGTCAAAGGGAGAGGGTCAAGCTTACGATCCCTCTGCCTAGACCTCTGTTGGAAAGGAGGTTGCTGCTGTTGCTGTTGAACTTGCTGTTGGGGTTGTTGCTGCTGAACAGACGGTGCTGGGATTGTCACTGCACCTACCTGGTGATAACCCTGAGAATGGCCTCTGCCTCGTCCTCTAAACACAGCATTGGTATCACCTTCTCTTCTTTTCTGACCACTAGCAAATGGTTTCTTCGTCCCAGAAGATCCAGCCCCACTCACATCTTGAATCTTTCCAAGCTTCAACAAACTCTCTATTCTTTCTCCAGCAATCACTATCTCAACAAATCCGGTTGATGGACAAGCGGCTAGTCTTTCAAGATATGCCCCTTGCAGGGTGCCCATAAACATGTCTGCCATTTCTCTATCCAACAAAGGAGGTTGAACCTGTGCTGCCATTTCCCTCCACCTCTATGCATATTCTTTGAAACTTTCCTTAGCATTCTGTGACAGCCCCTGCAATTGAGTGCGGTTGGGCGCCATGTCAATATTGTACTGGTACTGCTTTAGGAATGCTTCAGCCAAATCCTTCTAACTTCTCACAGCAGCTCTATTCAATTTCATATACCAGGTCAAAGAAGCTCCAGCCAGACTGTCTTGAAAGTAATGCATCCACAACTTCTCATCATCTGTATGAGCTGAGATCCTCCCAAAATAAGCTTGGATATGTGTCTGGGGACACGTATTGCCATGATATTTATCAAAAGTAGGCGGCTTGAATTTTGGAGGGATCCTGACCCCTGGTACCAGCCCCAAACTAGTAACATCAATACCCATGAATTCTTGCATTCCATAGCTCGTATCTTTTCAGCCAACTCATCGCACCTTTTGTCATTAGGAGCACCCATCTCAACATCCAACAGAGTAAATTGTTCTTCTTGACCATCTTCCTGAACACCACCAACATTTCTGCCATTTCCATTACCCACATTACCCACCGGAGGGGGATTGCCAACAGGAGGAGGAGTGTCATTGCCATTCTGATTAACCCCAAGCGTGCCTTCTGGACGCTTGACCATAAGCCTCAATCTTTCTTGATTTTGTGCCATTCCAGTCATGAGAGTCATGAACTGGTCCATTCTTGCCTTCATTTCAGCCAAATCACTCTGCATTTGATCCATTATCCTAGCCTGATTTCCTCGAGTTGAGTAACGATGAATATGATTCTCAGCTATAGTTCCTGAAACCAAATAAAGGTTAGAGATCCCCTGCAACAGGTACCTGTTATGCAAAAAATGCTTATGCTTATGCAAATGCAAACGCAAACATGTTTATATATTCGCAGGGTGATCCACCCCTTGATTCCAGTTTAAAGATGAAATAGGATGAAACTGCTGCTCATATAAATCAGAGTGAATCACTGTCAGAAATTACAACCCAAGGTACCAAAAAATAGCCTGAAACACAAATAAGCAGGGGTCCCAGCCAACAATTCTGGTGGTGACCCAAAATACAAAGAAAGAACAAAGTACAAACTACTGAGTAGAGTTCCCTTCAAGGATCTTGCACCGTATGAGGGCCACTGCCTGAGCTAGAGCACTCCCACTTAGACCTCTTCACTCCTGCTTGTATTTTTAGCTCTTCCATGGTTGCTATGGCTTCTTTGAGCCGTTCCTCGACTGCGTGTCTTTGGAACGTCCCTGACAAGATCTCCTCGTCCTTCTTCCTGAGCTTCAACTTCAGACTCTCTATCTGCTCCAAATGCTTATCTTCTTTCTGCTTGTTGGCCGTGATTACAGTATCTCGGTAAGCATTGAACCTGTGAATCTTCGCCCAAGCCTTGGCTAAGTCATCCTTTTTGGATTTGAGAGTCTTGCAAACGCCTTTTAGAGCTTGTCCTACCCTTTTCCTAGCTGCTATCTCTTCAACCAGCTCCTTTTCTTTCTCAGCGAGACGTTCTGTCTTCAGCTTGGCAATATGAACAGCCTCACCTCGCTCATGTTTCAACTGGTAGATTTCCTTGTGCAACTCACGGTTCTCCTCTCGAAATTTCTCCTTTTCAGCCCATAATTGGTTATACTTCTCCATCTCAATCATGGTTGGAGGTTCAATCAGCAAAGGGTAAGAGGGAGGTTCCCTGCAGAATGGCAAAAGTACACTCACTACTCTGCTCTGAACCCAGTTTTCATACGCAGGAAAAGCTTTGTTGTTACACTTTCCAAAAGAAGTCTTTCCTTTCTTATGGCGATCTCTCCAAGCGTTTGCAGCTTCTTTCAACACCTCCAGATTGGCTTCCTCACCCAAAAATAGAGAATCTTGCACATCTTGGCCTTTTGGCGGCTCTTTTAAAGCATACCCAAATTGCCTAATAGCAAGAATGGGGTTGTAGTTAATTCCCCCCTTCCTTCCTATTAAGGGTACGTTTGGGTAACCTCCACAACTAACCAGGATCTCTCGGCCCAACAAATCACGATTGATCCAAACCAAGTTGTCAGCCCTTAACCCCATTAGTCTCTTTGCCCAATCTAAAGTTCCTTTAGTGTCTTCGAATGCCCCAGATTTGGGAAGACGATCAGCAAACCACTTATAGAAAATTGAAGCACAACAATAAAGAGGTCCACCTCCCCTTTTCTCATTCTTATAGTGCATCGAATAATACAAATCCCCAAGCAAGGTAGGTACCGGATTCTTCGTGGTGAATATCCGGACAGCATGTGCATCTACAAAATCCTTCACATTAGGGAATAACGCCGTTCCATAAACACACATAGCCAGAATTGCATTGAACACCGACCAACACTTAGCCTTAGCACAAGTAGCAGCCTGTTTGATCAAAAACTTCGTGTGAAAACCTTGATAACCCCCTTTACTAGCAATATTTTTCTTCAACAGTGACTGATCCAAACGTAAAGCAACAGCAACCCTTTCCAGATCAGGAAACTCCTTAGAAGGATAGAAGGGAGCTCCCTCTTTGACCGAAACATCCAAAATAAGAGCAAATTCTTCCAACGTTGGAGCCAAAAGATAATCAGCAAATAGAAAACACCGAAGTTGAGGGTCATAGAACTGTGCCAGAGTGTGCAAGGCCCTGAACTCATAGTTGGTAATATTCCAGGCGAAACTCAGAATCCTCCCATATTCTCCTCTGAAATCTGCCAATACCTCAGGTTTTGCCATAGCCGAGATCTTGTGCACAACATCTATATGAAGCTCTGGGAACTTGTACAGGATGATGTTCTTTCTTTCTTCAGCGCTAATACTCATCATGGACAGTCTTCAGACAACCGGAATCAAAGTTAGGATGCAACCCTACAAATGAACAAACATGTCAGAATGCAAAAAGATGATGCAAAATGCAGGCATGGGATCAAGGTATCCAAAATGCTCAAACTGCTGCTGTTCTGCTGACTGAATAAGACCCAGAATACCAGAAACCCAAAAAATCCAGAATAACAACCCAATCAAACTGCCAGAAATCCAGGATAATAATAGTATACTGATGAGAAACCCAGAAACCAGGTAGGTTGAAGGTCTCGGTTACCTACAAACCTGCAAACACCCATCCCCTCTCACATGTGGGTTCTAGAAAGGCGAGGATCCTCAATATCCTGGGCTCTCAGGTCGAAAAATGATGATACGTTCACCATTTCTAGTTTGGCATCATCACCAATCGAGGAGGCCTCAACTGATTCCCCTCAAAAGAAAACATCCTATGGCAAGTCTTCAGCTTCGGCACTGAGGTCGAGAAGCAATAGTACATTCATCCCTCGGGGTACAATACTATCGCCAATCGAGGAGTGCTTCCACTGATTCCTTTCCAAAAGGAAACCCTATAGCAAGTTCCCAGTATTGGGTCCTCGAATCGATAAGCGTAATGGATTTGCCACAGAGCGTGGTCTGCCATTATCACGTCTCGGGAGGAGTGCCGTTACTGAGTTCTCGGGAAACGGTCGCCAGAGTCGACAGCTTTCCAGGTTATATTCCATCGTCTACCCCAAATGGACAGGACAGAATATTACCAAGAAAACCTCGTCTGGATGTGGAGTTTTCATGTATACTTCGTCTGGCCAAATGCCAAACAAGTCACACTACTTTCCACGCTAATCATAGGTGTATGCTCAAGCCTTGGTATTGGGCTTTTCTCTCATGAAACCAACCCACCCTGCAAATAGAAAATCCAGCAGCAGAACAGCACAACAATATCCAGTATGACAGTAATAAATGAAATGCAATGCAATAAAAGCTGTAAAAATAGTAAAGCAGTAAAGTAAAAATACAGTAAATAGCAATACAGTAATATACAACAAAGCAGAGCACCACAGAAAAAACACCCTATGAGAGAAAACAAACAAGCGCTAGGATTGACTCGCTAAGGAAACCAGAGATTCTGGGTTCGTTCCCCAGCAGAGTCGCCAGCTGTCGCTCCCGGGATTTTCATCCAAGTACAAACGCGAAAGTGGCACCGAAACAGAGTCGCCAGCAATGTGTATTTATCCCAAGAGAGGGAAAGGGAACACCGCATAAACCTGAAGAGAAAGGAAAGAGCATGGTCTTGCGACCAAGAGAACTGGGTTCAGGAGTCGGTTACGCGAAGGGAAGGTATTAGCACCCCCACGCGTCCATCGTACCCGATAGGATCCACGCTTGCTTGTCTCGATCAAAGGGTGTCGTCAACTGGAGCTCCACTGCTACTGGAAAGGGAAAGGAACGGGAAAAAGGAAAAGGAAAAGAGAGAGCAAAAGAAACAAATGTAGGGAAAATAAAAGAAGTGCTCGCATGGACCCTACCCCACTGCCTACGTATCTCATCGGGAGCATGAGAATCAGAGCGACGTAGTTCCCCTCAACGAGGGTCGCTTTGTTTGTGCTTTTTGGGAACGGCTAACGTTCTAGCTCAGGTGTTGCAGGCTCGCTGGTCCGAGTGCGTTACCATCTTGCAAGAGAACGAGTAGGAGCACGTTCGTACGTTAAGAGTGAGTGAGATGAGAAAAGAATTCCCGACGGAAAGACGTTTTTGTTTGTTTGAAGTTTTTTAGAAAGAAGTGTTTTTTACAGTTAGCTTGCAACTTGCATTGCACCATAGTCTATCGTACGGGAACGAGTGAATCGCATGGTCGCCCCCAAATGGAACGTATGCTAAACACTCTAGAAGAGGAGGGGGGACCCCTCGTTCTTCATTTCCTACATTTAAGGCTCGGACGCAATACACGTTAACCTTTATTAAGTATTTTTATTTTTATTTTGAGGTGAGAAGAGAGAAAATGCAAAGGAAACTCTAAAGGGAAACTAAAAGTCCTAATGTTATCATGCATGGATATCTTAGGGTTAGTGAGGTTTAGGAGAAAGGACTACCTAACCTAATGCTAATCCTACTCCAAACTTAATCAAAAATTAAGTCGGACTAGGTAGCTCTAAGGGGGAAAAGAATCCAAGACTTGAATAAGTCTTGAGATTCATGGGATGAGAAAGAGTGAAAGAGAAGAAGAGAGGAGAAAGAAGAATGGAATCAACTTACTTCTCAAGAGAAGTTAAGTTGTTCCATGAAAGGGAAGATGAGAAGTGAAATACAAGTGGCCTAAGCCCACTTCAAACACAAGTATGAAAATTAAAAGATAAAGGAAGAAGGTAGAATGTGGAAGCATATCCACACTCAAACAAACTTACCATTTGTCCCTGAAAGTGTTAGAAGTATTCACATATGACAAAATGAAACTCAAACAAGCATAAGGCAATAAAGAAACAAGTTCTAAGGTAAATCAAACCTCAAGTTCAGAACTTAATGGTCCTACTGACCTCTAATATTAGTCATGCACAATTAGTCAAAAAGAAAAGGGAGAAGTCATTCAAGTATCATTCAGGTCATTAAAGAAGGAATGAGATGAAAGGAAGTGATCATGTGAAGCAACCAAGTCAAAATTCCACAAAGTAAACCAAGTCCAGAAGTGACACAATCCTAAACATGTGCCTAAACATGATCTTCAAACATCATTCAAGTCATACAAACACTTTCACAATCAATTAAGAAGCAAAGAAGAAGAAGTGAAGTGAAGTGAAACATGATTCATACTTGTGAAACAAGTGACTTAAAGTGCAAGGCAAACATCAAACATGCAAAGATGAGATCGAAATATCACAACCAGAAGTCAATTAACATGCTATCAATTCTCAAACAAGACCCCAAATTATGGCACAAATGCCTTCATGATCAAGCAAACCAAACATGAAGCATATATTCACAAATTGGACAAGTTAAAGTTCATGCTTCAAAGAAATAACAAACATGCCTAAAAAATTATGTCATTCAGTATTCAAGTATCTCAAACATGTACAATTAACATATCAAAGCCACAAGTAATGAATCAGAACCAATGTCAATCAACAATTAGGTCAAAACATCATTAGAGTTTCATACATTCATGCTCAAAGAAACACATCAAAAGTCATCCAAACAGGACCTAAAAATCATCCCCAAAATCTCAAACATACCTCAACATGTTATGAACACAACCCAAAAAGAATCAAGATCAAATCACTTTCCAAATGAGAGAAATAAATGATACAATATGAAGTATGCAATATGAAATGCAAATGAGAAAAAATAATTTGGAAAATTAATATTTAATGCAATTTTAATGAAAAATAATGAAATAAAATGTGAAAAATTAATTTTAATAATGAGTATGCATGATGAATTTTTTTGGAATTTTTTAGTATATGCAAGTATTTTTAAAAATTAATTATGAAATGGTATGAAAATAGAAAATAAAAAGAGAAATGAAATGAAGCCAGGGGTGTGAAAGCGATTCAGAAACAAAAGGATCAAGTTATGTGTGCATTGGGCCCTGAATTGGTGGTGTGCGAATAGAAAAGAGGGCTAAGCCCAGATCAGTTTACATACAACATTTTTAAACATAAAAAAAAGAAAAAAAAGAATGTTTACATGTAACGAAAATCATGTGACATACTCATCAATTGGTGCAGTCATACTTAAGTCATATAGGACAAAAAACAACACAAACCAATCAGAACTCGCCACCACATCATCTTCTTCATAATAAACCCTAAAATAAACCAGCTCATGCATCGTGAAAACGAGGGAACCGCAACATCAACACAACAACTTGCTTCATCAATTTCTTCATGGAAACTCAACCAAACCACACAAAACAAAACACTAAAATGGAGCTCAAGAATCATAGATCAACATGATGTTCTTCAAATCCTAAAACACGCACTCTAACACAGATAAAAACAAGCTCAAAAATGCGGGTTCAAACACAACAACACACATCATTCAAACATAAACTCAGATTCAAATACAAACAAAGCCATCATCTCAGGCTATTCCATATGCGATGCATGAGCAAAAACATACTCTAAACCATTTAGATCTAAACATGAAAGAGAGGGTCATGAGGGATTACCTAGTGGAGGCAAGTCCACTGCTTCTTCCACACTTTAGCTTAAGAAAACCTCAGAAATATTGAGCTACACACTTAAGAGAAGAAGAAATAATCCAAGCTTTGAAGCTTCTTTGAGAGAAATGAGAGCTTCAATGAAAACTTTGGAGTGAAGCAAAGAAAATTTCAGATCCGATTTGGGTGCAATGTGCGGCATCCCGAAGAGAAAGAAAGGTATAGACCACTTATATATGATGTGAAAATGAGGCTTGAGTGAAAAAAAAACCTGAGGAAACCGTTAGGAGGGCATTGTTGGAAGTTTTGACACTTTCTGCATATTGGATGCAAGCTTGCGTTTTGTGTGTGCTCAGGGTTGAAAAGTTGTGCGTTTTGACAATTAAATGGAGTCATGGAAAGAGTGTGGGGGTGAGCTAGCAAGGAGAGCACATGGGGAGAAAATTTTCAGCATTTTTGTCCATTGCTAAAATTGGAAAAATTTGCAAAATGAGTGCATGGTTGGTACGTGGATGTTTGGCTTTCTTAGGCAAGGAAGATAATACATGAAAATGTGGTACCATGCGTGTGACTTGGGGTTGGCATTATGCTGCAAAATGATGTTCACAAATATGGCAAAGTTGGTGCCTTGAGATATATTCATGTGCCATACTTTGAATGAGGAAAATTCAAAAAATATGGCTCTATTTGGTATGCTCTTGTGCTCTAATGATAGTAGGAATAACAATGAGCAAATTCTATGTGAGAATCAACTTGAACCAATGCTTGGAGCTATGTGGAAATTGATCATGAAACTGTCCCCAAGGCTGACTTCAACGTGCTCAGAAAAATATTGGTTTTCTTGCTCATGTCACAACTTGAAACCTTGATTTTGCAAGCATTATAACTTGATGAGTTTTAATCCAAATGGTGACTTCTTGGACATTTTGGAAAGGTGGGAATGCAAGCTACAATATTCATGTTCGAGGTTTTTCAAGATGAGGCTTGGAAATTGATCAAAAATGGGCATGAACATGAGTACTCCAAACTGAACTCTAACAATTAGAAAAAATTTCTAAGTGTTGGAAAATACAAATTTGAAAATGTCAACTTCCAACAACCATAACTTGCTCAATAATGATCCAAATGACACAAAATTTACATAGTTGGAAAGCTTGAAGAATGCTCTAAAACTTTCATGTTTGAGGAAAATTGAAATGAAGCTTGTATCCTGATGGAAATTGGCTTGGAAGATGGCTGAATTCATGCTAGAACTTTCCCAAAATAGCAACTTCTTAAGAACCTAGATTTCCAAAAATAGTAACTTTTCCACATTCCTGATTTTTCATGAATCCATGAACATTTCTTGATCAAATCTTGTCCATGGACCATATTTGACTTGAAAATCATGATGTTGACCTCAAAAGGTCAGGAGTTGACTTTTTCACTGCACAGTTGACTTTATTCCCAATTCTCCTGATTTTGAAATTTCTGATCAATTGAAAACCTTCTGAGACAAATTGATGGGCAATCTTCCATCCCTAGACACTTGAGAACATAAGGAATGCCGTGAGATCACGTCTTGCCCAAGAAATCAGAAATAAATTGATTCTAAAGCAAACCCTAATTTTGGTACCCTCTGGTTAGGAGGAGATAGCACATCCTCCAAATTCAAATTCCTCTGAATATGATGTGTATCATGTCCACCAATGATGACATGTGCCACTTGGAGATGATAAAGAATCAAAGGGCTTGCTCATTTGGGGGTCAGATCCCAACTTTTGACTGCCTTGTATAGGAGATCATGCACTGTCCAATCTTCTTGATGAATTCTCCTCTCCCTATGACTTGTGAGGGCAAATGGAGATGATATAGGATGTAAGAGATCCTTGAGGCTTGTGAGAAACACTTGGTCTTCTTCTTTAGCTTTGGATGATCAACACCTTGGAGGATCACCTGATCACATGCCCTTATGCAAGATGCAATGCTAAATGCTTGATGCTTAATTTCTATGCTTGAATGCAATGCAATGCAATGAAAGCTCATGCTAAATGATATGAAGAAAAGAGGGGGCAAATTTTGGGGTATTACACCTACGACTTCTTAGAAGTATTCACAGCCTCCTCTTAGGCTTCGTATAATGATCTCTTCCTCTGGGAATGATAGCCTTCTCTTGGGCTTAGTACAAGGACCGATTGACTTCTTAAAAGTTTCCAGCCTCCTCTTGGGCTTCGTACAAATTGTCCCGACGACCTCCTAGAGGTATAGGAACAGAACTTAGTCATTTGCATAGAACAGTCCTTTCATAGAGTCTACTACTGTTTCTCAAAGCGCAGTACAAAAGATAAAACCCTAGACTTGGACAGTCTAATTTCCTTGAGTCTCAAAGACATTCTCAAGTGACCCCTTCGTTAAATAGGAAGGAAACCCGTAGACTTGGACAGTCTCAATACCCTTCGGATTTCCCGCTTCCTTAAAGAACAGGAATAACCCGGATCCTTGAATCAAATCCATGAGTACAATGTTGCTCATATAAGAACTGATTTTCTCTTTAAAATCAATATACTGGACCTGTCACTTAACTGAAATAGTAACCATAGCCTCCTCTTGGGCTTTGTACAATGATCCTCCCCAGCGGAGTCAAGCAACGTTTAGCCTCTCTCTCGGGCTTTGTACGAGACACATAAGAGACTCCCTCGTTGAGTCAATCACCCCTTTCGCCTCCATCTCGGGCTTCATACGAGATACAAAAAACTCCCTTGTTGAGTCAAATCGCCTCCATCTCGGGCTTTATACGAGATACCAAAAGACTCCATCGTCGGGCCAAAACCTTTTAGCCTCTCTCTCGGGCTTTGTACGAGACACATAATCGCCTCCTCTTAGGCTTTGTATAAGAAAACCACTGGTTAATCCAATTAACCTTTTAGCATCAAAGTTGTGCCTCGTTCACAGTACACAAACATCAACAACTCCTTCCCCTTTCATCTAATCGCTGTAAGCGGCAAGCCTCTGGATCATCTACATCCATGCCAATGTCCCCCTTTTAGCATGAGAAATTCCTAAGGAAAGATGGCCTTACTCTACACTGAGTTAAAGTCTTCTCCTTCAGGTAGAACTCCCCTATAAAGGAAATTATGGCATTGCCGAATTCACATATCTCGGTTAAAGTAATTCCCATTTATAAATAGTTGTAACATACAACCCCCTCTTTAGAGATGACAAATTCTCTCTAAAGTTGAGACCTTTCAGCTTCACATCTTGGGCTTTGAACAAGATACAAATCACCTTTCGCTTCACGTCTTGGGCTTTGAACAAGACACCAAAAACCAATTTTCTCCCATAGAATAGGAGGAACTATGAACGCTCTGATTTCCCTGTTTCGGTAAACGGGAATACGTTGGCATAAGATCGAAAGAAAAGATCTTAGCGAGCACAATCAACAAAAAACCCAAATCCCATATCTCCATCAATCAAAAGCAGTAATTCAAAAATCACCAGTCCTAATATCCTAATCCTTGTTCCCCACCAGAAACCTTCTGTCTAGATAAAAACCAGTATTGGCGAAAATATAAATAACCAGTACAAAGGCCCCCCACATTGATAGCATTCGTAACCTAACAGACCGCTGTTTAAACTCAGTATACAAAGCAGGGTTAATTGGAGACATCTATTTCCCTTCCTTCATCAGCTTTAATAGGATAAAAAATGAATCGACCTATAATTTAAGCTCAACCGCAGAGAGCGACCAGCGCTACAAAAAAAATGGCGCCCACCGTGGGGCCTTTCAAAGTTAGATCTAGGCACGGTCTTCCTTTTCATCTCTTGTGTGAATAACACAGATTGGGGCTTCCGCCGGGGAACCCATTTCTGTCAGGAACTTAAGATTCATAGCTTTGAAGGTCTAGGATGTTTAGGACAAATATATATACTGCGTTTCCTAATTGCTATACATGTTTATTTTTCTGCTAATGGGAATGCGTGTGATGCCGCATGTGGAAAGATTGAGTATACACTTAAGATAAGTGATGGTGACGAGGTCGACCATCAACCTCAGTGGAGGTTGACCAATGCAACTCATTCTCTCACCTAGATAATGGGCTGATTATTAAGTCTGAGAAGCTGAGGAGCCAAACCCTTTCGTAGTGCGGAAACTATCGGGAATAGTTGTTACGCGATACTACCCTCATTTGAGGCTGGTGATCTATTCTCGGTGAATGGCACTTACTCTAAGATTGCTCTACAACTCGCTGGCGATCCGCTTGTTGTTTTGCTTTCCTGGGAGGAGCTGGTGATAATGAGTACAGGTACAAAAATCACCCTAGTATAAACCTTTGGGGATGGGTAGAGCCTTGACTTCATGACAACGACCCTTTGACCCCATGTTTTTATATGTTTTTTTGTGCTATATTCATGCATTCATCTAAAAAACATTAAAACATTCAAAATATTTCTCTTCTAGTCTCGCTGTTTTTCTAAATAAACTAAGACTGTGATTGCAAATATCAGAGAAAAGGATTGCACTAATGGATTTCGGTAGAAGGAGAACTCACCAGTATACCTTCAAGGTTCCAAAGCTAGAGGATTTGAGAAGGTTAACGAGGATGATCACTAACCCAGAGGCTTTCAGAGCCAAGCACGGAGGTTTGCTACCACTATTAAGAGTCCATGTGATTGAGGGAATCATGGATGCGCTCATTCAGTTTTATGATCCGGTTTATCACTGTTTCACATTCCCGGATTACCAGCTCGCACCAACGCTGGAGGAGTATTCTCTCCTGATCGATCTACACATTACAGATCGAGCTCCATTTCTGGACTGGAAGAAATTGCAAAGAATTAGACTATTGCAAGAGCAATTCATTTGGACGAGTCTGAGGTTAGGACCCACCTAACCGCTAAGGGTGGCATCCAAGGTTTGCCAGCCCAGTTCTTGACAAAGAAAGCCCTGTATTTCGCCAGTATAGGAAGCGTGACTGCTTTTGAAAGCATCTTTGTCTTGCTCACCTACGAGTTATTTTTGTTTACCAACATCAATAACTTCGTCGATATTAACTCCATTAAGGTTTTTCTCATTGGAAACCCTGTGCCGACTCTGCTCGCAGATGCGTATCATTCTGTACACTTGGTAAATTTATACAGCGAAGGGGAGATCACATGTTGTGTACCTTTGCTTTACAAATGGTTTATCTCTCACTTGCCCAAGTCTGCTGCTTTTTGGGATTGTAAGAGTGCCTTACGTTGGTCGCAGAAGATCATGTCTCTTACCAACTCTGACATTGATTGGTGTAATAGGATTTATGAGGGAATTAGGATCATTGACTGTTGTGGAAACTTCTCGAACGTACCCCTCATAGGAACTAAAGGAGGAATCAACTACCATCCGGTATTGGTTCGCCGTCAATCTGGATACCCGATGAGACACATCCCACTGGGTGTTCATCTGGAAGGTCTTTTCTTCAAGGAAGGAGAAAATTACAGAGCACTAAAGATGGAAATAGTGCACGCTTGGAAGCATGTTCATAAGAAAGGACGAGAGTCTCTAGGAAAACCGGACTGTGTCTCAGTGGAGCCTTATCTCCATTGGGTACAAACTAGAGCTCTCAAGCTAAAGATGCCTTATCCTCGTTATGGAATTCTTCCGCCGAGGGAATCTATCATGTACTTCATGACGGAAACTGAAAAGCTTCAGGTTACTCTCAACAAAGTTCAATGGGAGAGGAGGTCTTGGAAGAACAAGTACCGCACCCTCGACGTAGAGTGCATCAGAATACAGCAATTACTGAAAGAGAAGGATGCTCTGATCGAGATTTTGGAGCAACATGCTGTGGATAATCAGGATGACCAAAGGAATTTGCTCGCTCCTTTCACCTGAAAAGGAATGACAACCCGACAACGGCCCAAGAGCCCCGGTCGAAGAAAAGGAAGATACCAGAATCATCACCCGATTTCTCTTCAGAGAGGACTCGGGACGCATTAGCTTAGGTTTCTGTTTCTGCACTTTGTAATCTATTGTATTTCCATTTCTGTAATCCTTTGAATTTCAATAAAAAGAGGTTTCCCCACTGTTTGATATTTGCAATCTAATTGTCGAAGTTTATTTTGATTAAACCTTAAACAATTAATATAATCATTGCATTCATCATTCTCACATCGCGTATTCTTCTTACCTACGAATATCACGTTTGTGTCTCGGTTCTAGAGTCAAACTGTCTCATTCGTATAATACTCGGGCCAATCGTCAGAAAAAGATGGATGATCTTGAGGAAGAAAACAGAGAGTTGAAAGAAGAGATCGACGCACTGAGAGAGGATATGAGAAAGCTTCGTAACGACATGCAAGCCATGGCAGAAGCTCAGCTACAAAGGACTGTGATCTCAGAGATCACCTCAACGCCCATAGTGGAGAAGTATGATCCTAGGTATCAGATGCCGAAAGATCGTCCTTGGGGCATGCATGTTAACTATATCCCGGAAGGATATGTTCTGCCGATCACTGAAGATCAGGGAATCGCAACAAAAGCCGCTGGGCCTGAAGGTTACAAACTTCAGGAAAGCGAAGATGCCAGGGGCATACTGAAGACTCCTGAAGCTTACAAACTTCGGGAAATGCCAAGACTCACTGTCGTAGTCACGGTACCACCCCCTGTGGTGCACACTGTCCCGGAAGGACAGATTCCACAGACACCTTCTGGTAAGAAGGAAACTATGTTTGACAGAATGGAGGAATTCCAGGAGAAATTCTTGGAAATGTAGAAGGAGCTGCAAGCCATTCGCGGTCAGGATCTATTTGGAAAGGACGCCGCAGACCTCTGCTTGGTCCAAAATGTGAAAGTTCCGCACAAATTTCAAGTGCCCGACTTTGAAAAATACAAGGGTAACTCTTGCCCTCAGAGCCATCTGGTGATGTACGCTCGGTAGATGTCAGCCCAGACGGAGAATCAGGACCTACTGATTCACTACTTTCAGGATAGTTTAACCGGTGCCGCATTAAAATGGTACATGGGTTTAAACCATACTACGATCAGTATATTCAGAGATCTTGATACTGCCTTCGTCCAACAATACAAATACAATTTGGACATGGCACCCGACAGAGATCAACTCAGATCAATGTCACAAAAGGACAAGGAAACCTTTAAGGAGTATGCTCAAAGGTGGCGTGAAATTGTCGCTCAAATTTGTCCACCTCTTGAGGAAAAAGAGATGACAAAGATCTTCTTAAAGACCTTAAGCTCATTTTACTATGACCGAATGGTTGCCAGTGCGCCCAGTGATTTCACCGAAATGGTCGGCATGGGCGTACGTCTTGAGGAAGCCGTCCGAGAAAGACGTTTGGTAAAAGACCCTGGATTGACGAGCGGTACTAAAAAATATGGTAGTGCTCTCCCTAAGAAAAAAGAGCAAGATATTGGGAATATCTCTCTCGGAAAGCAAAGGCGACATTATCAACCGGTAGCAGCTGTGACTCCTGCTATCAACCCTGCGCCTATTCCTACGTATCAACCTCAGGTTGCGCAGAGCCAACCTGACCAGCAAAGGACACAACAGTCTCTTCAACAGGCTCGTCCTCCATACAACAACAACCGTACAACACGGCCACCAGGATTTGATCCTATACCAGTGACGTACGCATAGCTGTTTCCATTACTACTGGCTAAGGGGCACATTCAGACTAAATCTCCTTTACAGTACCAGAAAATCCGCCTTTTTGGTTTAAGGTGGATCAAACTTGCCCTTATCATCAAGGAGGTCCAGGGCATAACATAGATACTTGTCTCAATTTCAAGTCCGACGTGCAAAAACTTGTTAGGAACGGGGTCTTATCCTTCAAGGATACAAATCCTAATGTTCTCACGAATCCGCTGCCTCAACACGAGAAGGCTGCAGTCAATTTGATAGAAGAAGAGACTAACGATGTCTATCAAATTCACGATGTACTCTTGTTTAAAACCAGTTTGGTCAAGATGCATTGTAGACAGAGTGGATATGGCCATGTGCCACCTCATAACTATCATCAGTGTGATATCTGCTCTAAAGACAATCAAGGATGTTCTGTAGTACAAGTAGCTCTATAGGAACAAATGGATCTCGGATGGATCCAAGAGCACCGAGTTCGTGGAGTTAACATGGTCTACACGAATTCTAACATCATTCAGAACCACGACATCCGTGCAATGAATGTCAACTTGGTGGCAATGCACTCAAGGCAAAGCCAGTATCATAATCTGTCGTGGCACGATTACAGTTCATGTCTGATTTGCTCGGTAAACAAACAGGGATGCTCTTTCATACAGGAGGCCCTCCAGCGTCAGATGGATCTTGGATGGATCCAAGACTACCATGAAGGAACCCTTATCAGATCAACATGGTTCAGATCTTCGATATTCGTGTGATGAATACCAACCTGGTAGAGTTACATGCTGAACAGGTCTGACTCGGATTCTTATTATCAAACGACTATCAAAGCTGTAAAGCAGGTTGCGAAAACGATCGATGTTGTACCCTTGTCCAGGAGGCACTTCAGCACTTGTTAAATCACTGGTGGATGCCAATCTATATGGATGAAGATACTCAGCAGATTAGCATCAGTAATAGAAACCCCACTCGGCGTCAAAGTCAGGATGTCCGATCAGTGGAAGCTAACCTAGTGAGGTTACATTGTATTCAAAGTGGGCGTGGCCAGGTGCCACCACACAACTATGAAAGTTGTAGCGTCTGTTTGGAAAGTAACCAAGGGTGTTACCTTGTGAGAGCAGCTCTTCAGGATCAGATGGATCGTGGGGAAATTCGCCCATATCCGAATTCTGGACCCATCAACTGGACGCCGAACTACCTTGCCGAGCAAGTTGAGGATGTTGTCACGATCTCTGGTCATCACAGGACCAGGGATGTTTTTGCCATTATTCCTCTACTTGACGAATCTAAAGTTCCCAACTGGGAACGAATCGAGATCACTTATGATGGTCAGAAAAATCAGAAGGTTCCCATAGTCATCTATCTACCGGGACCACTACCGTATAAATCAGCTAAGGCTATCCCTTACAAATACGATGCAACGACAGTTGAAAATGGAAAGGAAATTCCATTACCCTCCGTCGTGAATATTGCAGACATCAGTCGTGTAACACGGAGCGGTCGAATCTTCAAGCGAGGAGTTGGAGAACTTAACAAAGAAAAGGAACTTCAGACAGAAGCTCCCGATCCACCAGTCGGTCAATCCAGTGATCCCGACCTTTCAAAAAACAATGATGAGATGCTAAAGCTCATCCAAAGGAGTAAGTACAACATTGTCGATCAACTGTTACAGACTCCTTCAAAGATCTAGGTGTTATCACTGTTACTCAGTTCAGAAGCGCATAGGGAGGCTCTCCAGAAAGTCTTGGAGCAAGCCTTTGTGGAACAAGATGTAACAATCAAACAGTTCGATAGCATTGTCTCTAACATCACTTCCTGCAATAATTTGGGATTTAGTGATGAGGAATTACCCGAAGAGGGTCGCCGTCATAACATGGCACTCAATATCACAGTTAACTGCCAGGACGATGCTTTAGCCAGCGTACTGGTAGACATAGGGTCAGCCCTGAATGTTATGCTGAAATCCACTTTGACGCAATTATCATTCAAGGGCCCTCCGATGAGAATCAGCGAGGTCGTCGTCAAAGTGTTCGAGGGATCCAGAAAAACAGTTATCGGCGAAGTTGATCTTCCCATAACTATCGGTCCTCACACTTTCCAAGTTACTTTCCAGGTCATGGACATCCGGGCAACGTACAGTTGTTTATTAGGAAGACCTTGGATACATCAGGCTGGAGCGGTCACTTCAACCCTCCACCAAAAGCTAAAGTTCGTCAAGAACGACCAACTCATCACAGTCTGTGGGGAACAAGCCTTGCTTGTAAGCAACTTGTCATCATCTACTTGTGTAGAACCCGAGGAGGTTATTGGAACTCAGTTCCAAGCACTGTCGGTGAGCAAGGACAATCAATCAAGAGGGGGAACCTCGATTTCCTCATACAAAGATGCTATCAAAGCGGTCGAGAGTACCGATACAACAGGATGGGGACAACTTGTCATTCCTATTGACAATAAAACAAAGAAGGGTCTTGGTTTTTCTGCAACCTGTACCCAGACAGCTGCTAGCGATGAAAGTCTTCATCCCCTTCAAAATTTCTTCCACAGTGGAGGTTTCCTTCACCCAGTGTCTCAAGCAGTACATGTTATCAATGAGGAAGATCCCTCTGACCCAGATGAAGAATGGAAATCCTATCTTAATGAGGATGGTTATATGTCTCAGGAAGAGGTGCCTACACCATTTTGCTATCCCGCACAGAGTCCGAGATTTATACCAAGGTCAGACGTCGAAATGATATATGGAGATTGTGATCCGGAAGGAGGCCGTGCTCCGCCAAATTCATTAGAGGAGGACACTCTGATGAAAGACAACTTTGACCACGATTACTATGACCCAATGGATGGTCTGCCAATGTGGCAGCCTTACCCAGGAAACTTGGGGCAAGAAAGTCAGTCGAGCAATGAAAATCAACTGAGCATCATCGAACAGAATACCTGTGTCCCCACCATGTCATGGGATCAACACTCAGGTCATTCAGAAACTACTCAACATGAAGATGAATTTACAACGTTTGCCGGACTTGAATTCATCAACTATGCTTTTCCCGAGGTTAACGTCATCGAGAGAGATGACTCCTCCAGTTCCAAAGAAGTTTGGGACACCTTGGGAGAACCAAGTGGAAAATACGACTTCATGGTCAAGTACACCGCTCCCGAAAGCTCTCGTATTAGGCTTGAAGATATCCAGCCTACTGGATGGGGAGATACAGCTGAGAACACAAATACTATGCAAAATGCAACAGAGGAATTCTCCTACGACAATTCTGCCTGGGAGACAGATTCCAATGATCCTACTCCACCAGAAATCAGCGTCATTTCTGAAGATAAATCAAGGAAGGTGCCAGACTTTGTGATTCACCGAGGAGTTCGCCGCCAATGGGTTGCCGTCGAGGTTCTGAAGGTCGTTCATCAGTCAAAGTAATTGCCATCTTTAACCTTTCACCCTGCCCAGGTGAAACAGATGTTTTGATATGGCTCACTTTCTATAAATGTCCCTCTTCGCTTCGCCCAAAGCGACAGAGTTTTGTTTTATAGGTTGTAGTTTCAAGAATCGACTTGTTCATTAATAAAATAACGTCGTTCTGTAATTTTCGCATTTATTGCTGTTTTCTCTTTTTGCTTTTTCAGAAAATGGTAATCCTAAAAAAAAAACATGTAAAAATAAAAGCAAGCAGTAAAACAAATACATTGCACACACTTGCATTTTCCTCTATCTCTTCTAAACACGAATCATCACGTCATGCAGATTGCTTGTTTTAAACCCAGTTGAAACATACGATCCGATGCCTTCTCCCAACTTTGAGTTCCAGGTATTCGAGGCTGAAGAAGAAAATGACAACGAAATTCCAGAAGAGATCTCCCGACTACTCAGACAAGAGGAAAGGTCCATTGAACCTCACAAAGAGCCGTTGGAAACGGTAAACTTGGGTTCAGAGCAAGAGAGAAAAGAAATCAGGATTGGGGCACTTCTCAGTCCAACTGCCAGAGAGAGTTTGATAAAGCTTCTCAAAGAATTTCCTGATGTATTCGCTTGGTCCTATCAGGATATGCCAGGGTTGGATACCAGCATTGTGGAACATCACTTACCGTTAAGATCGGAATGTCCGCCAGTAAAGCAAAGGTTGAGACGCACTCACCCGGACATGGCCATCAAAATCAAAGAGGAGGTACAGAAACAGATTGACGCGGGTTTCCTCACTACATCTGAATATCCTCAATGGTTAGCCAACATCATACCCATTCCCAAAAAGGACGGAAATGTCAGAATGTGTGTTGATTACAGAGATCTAAACAAGGCTAGTCCAAAGGACGACTTTCCTTTACCACACATTGACATGCTGGTAGACAGTACAACAAAGTTCAAAATTTTTTCCTTCATGGATGGGTTCTCGGGCTATAACCAGATCAAAATGGCGCCGAAAGACATGGAGAAAACTTCGTTCATTACCCCATGGGGCACCTTTTGCTACAAGGTAATGCCGTTCGGTTTGAAGAACATCGGGGCAACCTATCAAAGGGCCATGACTACTCTATTTCATGACATGATACACAAAGAAATCGAGGTATATGTTGATGATATGATTGCAAAATCAAAAACAGAGAATGAGCATGTTGAACATCTGTCAAAATTGTTCGAACGTTTAAGAAAATTCAAGCTCCGCTTGAATCCCAACAAGTGCACCTTTGGTGTCCGTTCAGGGAAACTATTAGGGTTCATCGTCAGCCAGAAAGGAATTGAGGTTGATCCTGACAAGGTCAAGGCCATTCAAGAAATGCCTTCTCCGAAAACTGAAAAACAAGTCAGAGGATTCCTGGGACGTTTGAACTACATTTCCAGATTCATATTCCTTATGACCGCCACTTGTGCGCCGATCTTCAAATTACTCAAAAAGAACCAGGATTGCGTTTGGTCAAAAGATTGCCAAACCGCATTCGACAGTATCAAGGAATATCTGTTGAATCCTCCGATTCTATCACCTCCAGTGGAAGGAAGACCACTGATCATTTACCTCACAGTTCTAGAGGACTCAATGGGGTGTGTACTTGGCCAACAAGACGAAACTAAATGGAAAGAGTCTGCCATTTACTATCTAAGCAAGAAATTCACCGACTGTGAAACTCGGTACACAATGCTTGAGAAAACTTGTTGTGCTTTGGCTTGGGCAGCCAAACGTCTACGTCAATACATGATTCATCATACTACTTGGTTGGTCTCCGAAATGGATCCAATCAAATATGTCTTCGAAAAACCTGCTCTTACGGGAAGGATTGCCTATTGGCAGATGCTGTTATCAGAATATGACATAGAGTACCACGCTCAAAAAGCCGTTAAGGGAAGTATTTTAGCCGATCATTTGGCTCATCAACCGATTGACGATCAAGAATCAATCGAGTTTGACTTCCCAGACGAATATGTCATGTATTTAAAAATGAAAGACTGTGATGAACCGCTACCCAGTGAAGGGCCAGAACCAGGTTCCCAATGGGGACTTATCTTTGACGGAGCAGTTAATCATTATGGAAATGGAATTGGGGCAATCATTGTTACCCCTCAGGGTACCCACATTCCTTTCACTGCCAGACTTACGTTCAAATGTACAAACAACGAGGCCGAATACGAAGCTTGTATTATGGGTCTCGAAGAAGCGATTGATTTAAGGATCAAAAACTTGGATGTATATGGCGACTCAGCCTTGGTTATTAATCAGATAAAAGGAGATTGGAACACATACCAATCAGGATTGATTCCTTACAAAGACTATGCAAGAAGGTTGTTACCTTTCTTCAACAGAGTTGAGTTTCATCACATCCCTCGTGATGAGAATCACATGGCTGATGCATTAGCCACTATCTCTTCCATGATTAGTGTAGGTCAATGGAATGACATACCTAAGATCGACATCATGCGCCTTGAAAGGTCCACTTACATCTTCACGATTGAAGCAGTCATAGACGACAAACCTTGGTATCACGATATCAAATGCTTCCTTCAGAAACAAGAGTACCCACCTGGGGCATCCAGAAAAGACAGAAAAACCCTCGGAAGATTGGCTGGAAACTTCTTCCTGAGTGGTGACACTCTCTATAAGAGAAATTTTGACATGGTCTTGCTCCGATGCGTCGACAGACCAGAAGCAGACATGCTTATGAAAGAAATTCATGAAGGATCCTTTGGCACTCATGCCAATGGACATACAATGGCGAGAAAAATTCTAAGAGCAGGGTACTACTGGTTGACCATGGAATCCGACTGCTACAAGTACATGAGGAAATGTCACAAGTGTCATATATACTCCGACAAAATTCATGTACCGTCATCACATCTCAAAGTTCTTTCTTCCCCATGGCCATTTTCCATATGGGGAATCGACTGATCGGCATGATTGAACCTAAGGCTTCAAACGGACATCGGTTCATCCTGGTAGCCATTGACTATTTCACCAAGTGGGTCGAAGCAACGTCATAAGCTAATGTAACCCAACAAGTGGTGGTCCGATTTATCAAAAACAATATCATCTGCCGTTATGGTGTTCTAAGCGAGATCATTACTGATAATGGATCTAACTTGAATAATAAGATGATGAAGGAGTTGTGCACAGAGTTTAAGATTAAACATCATAACTCATCTCCCTACCGACCTAAGATGAACGGAGCGGTAGAAGCGGCTAACAAGAACATCAAGAAGATCGTTCAAAAAATGGTTGTAACCTACAAAGACTGGCACGAGATGCTACCCTTTGCTCTTCACGTTTATCGTACATCTGTCTGCACTTCAACAGGGGCTACCCCTTTCTCTCTAGTATATGGCATGGAAGCAGTGCTCCCCATAGAAGTAGAGATCCCGTCAATTCGAGTATTAATGGAAGCTAAGCTCACCGAAGCTGAATGCTGTCAAAGTCGACACGAAGAACTGAATCTGATCGAAGAAAAGAGAATAACGGCACTATGCCACGGTCAGTTATATCAACAGAGAATGAAGAGGGCGTTCGACAAAAAGGTCCGACCTCGAGTCTTCAGAAAAGGAGACCTCGTGCTCAAAAAGATGCAATCATTTCTCATTGACTCTCGGGGCAAGTGGACTCCAAATTATGATTGCCCCTATGTGGTCACGAAAGCTTTCTCAAGCGGCGCCTTGAGACTTGCAACCATGGACGGAGAGGAATTTGCCTACCCCACGAATGTTGATGTAGTCAAGAAATACTTCGCCTAAAAAAAAGAAAAAAAACGTCTCGGTGGATTGAGAACCCGAAAGGGCGGTCCAGGCAAAAGTTAGAGACATGAAATAAATCATCCCAGTGGATTGGAAACATCACAGTATAATCCAGGCAAAAGTTAGGGATAATGGCAAGTAACTATGTTCAACAGAGGCAAGTCTCTCAGCAGCAGCGGTTACATCACCTGTAAAAAAAAACTCCAGTCTAGGTCATCTTCGACAGAAGTTCACGATGTCCCGAATTCAAAGTTGGTAGAAGGATAGTGATCGTTATGTTTCACATATACTCTTTGTATATTACCATCTTATCAATAAAATTTGAGCCCTTGTGCTTTTGTTTGTAATTCTTATTTGTTTTAGCTTTACAGAACGACATTTTAACATGATCAACGATTCTTGAAATGAAACAAAAATGAATTTACTTGTTAAAACTTTTTTCTGCTTTTAATAAAGACGGCAATTTCTTTTGACTGTTGAACATCAGAAGAACATCGGTCGTTTCTCCAGAAGTAATCGAACCTCAAAGTGCAGAATCAAAGTACTCCTTCTAACCCAGTACGCCTGAATGAAGGGATCAACTGTGTCAGAGACCTTGTTTCGTCTGACACGCTTCGGCAGAGTTCTCATCTCCTAAGCCCGATCACCGGTATTCCCCGCGAGGACTACTTCTCCTAAGGAAGGTAGAATTGCTACTTTTGGACCAACGGTACTTCTTCTCCCCGCGATGGCCGAGTATCCAGTCATGTTCACCTGTCAGTTTGTATGTCGCGTCCATCTTGTTAGCATAAATATACATGCATCATTGCATTATTGATTTGCATTCACATTTCATATTGCATCACTATCACTCTAGTCGGTCTTGTCCCCTGGTGATAAAAGTTCTCTCAATCGAGTTGTCAAACCTTTCCTCGTTAGGAAGTGAATCATCTAAGCAATCTCTCTCCCGTTTATCTCTGGATTAGAGACGGTCCTTGACCACTTTGATAACTTGAACCTCTGAGAAACAAGAAAGCTTTCAACAAATGTCACTCTTCGCCATTGAAGATGATATCCTTGCTTTCCCGGATTAAGGAAAATCCACAGAGAAAGCCCCTTAATCAGAGATTCGGCAGTACGGCAGTTTTTCTCCGAAAAAACCAATGATGAAAAGGTCATCGGCACCTCAAAATTGGATCCCATCATATGGCATTTCTCCGAAAATATCCCGAGAAAAGTATGATGTAAGCCCCCAAACGAAAACAGTCTCTCAGGAGACTCGCTTTCCCCAGTAGAATCAACAAATGGCGTCTCCAACAGAGAAGTTTGTGCAACTCTACAACTCAGACGACTGGGTTCTCCAGCAAGTCTGACATCAAAGCTTTTTCCAACAAATGGCATCTCCCCAGGAAAATTCGGCGAGAAGTTTGAAGGAAATCCGCTACAAATAGCGTTCCTTGTCAATAAAGTTTATTGACAAAAGAAACTGAGACCAGTTCCTTGGTAGGAAACCAGGATCGAGGGGAAGTTTAAATCAGAAACTAAGACCAGTTCCTTGGTAGGAAACCAGGATCGAGGGGAAGTTTAAATCAGCAACTGAGACCAGTTCCTTGGTAGGAAACCAGGAACGGGGGGGAGGTTGACAAAAGAAAACTGAGACCAGTTCCTTGGCTGAAGACCAGGATCGAGGGGAAGTTTACCTTTTCTAAGCATCATTGCTCAGCAAAAGAAGATGGATGTGATCCGCCATTCATAACCACCATCAAAATTTCGGGCATTCCGATATTTAATCCTCTTGCACCTCGAATGCCCGAATACCTTCGTCATTCACACCTTCTGGTCCAAGAAGATTAAATAGGGGCATCTGTCATACCCCAAATTTTGGCCACTAAGATTCCCATCATTGTGTCAATCATCATCATAGTATGGGGGAACCATCATGCTTCATCAGTCTCCCCAAAGATGGGTGAGCATCCAATACAATTAAAATTAGGGTTTCGAGCCCTTTCAGAGCCTTAGACAAAGGATCAATCAAGGAATGACATGATCTTCAGCTTGTCTACACTCTCAAATATCCACAATGGATCAAAAGGACTCCCACTTCAAGGATTAAGCACAAGGCTGCTCCCTTTTAGGTGGATCAAGTCTCAAGATCGCCAGTATCACCAAATTAGGGTTTTGGTCGACCAGGGCCTCCAGATGAAAAATTTCATCTGGACACAAGCCAAAGATCCAAAACACAATCTAATATACTCCATGGAACCTCATGGATCCATTCATCAAGTCAATTTTGCCTCAGGGGATGCATACGTCAAAAATCAGGAATTAGGGTTTCTTGACCTAATTCACCCCTAAGTTGACTTTTAGGACAAATCATGAACCAAGACCTCAAGAGAGGGTTTGAGGGTCTCTAATATACCATATTGATCCATTTGGAACAATGGATTAATCCAAGAAGCTTGAGCAACAAGTCTCAATTTCATCTGCACCACAATTAGGGTTTTAAGTAAAAAGTCAACTGTAACTTTGACTTTTGACCAGGACATGCTCCCAAGCCCTAAGACATGATTCAATATACCCTATGACACCCATGTAACATGTCCATCAAGTTTGATTTAGGTCAAGGACATGATTTCATGAAGAATTGCACAGTTTGGAATTCATTTGATAAAAAGTCAACTGTGCACAAAAGTCAACTTTGACTTTTTGAGATTTTTCACCAAAATGGATTTTTAACCCTAAAATGATGTTAATGTATGATTTGAATCATCATTCATCAAGAAAAATAAGAAAAGTTGGATAACTTGTAAAAGGGGTAACCATAAAAACTTAGAAAATTTTCTAAGTTAAAAATAAAGTGGCTAGGGTACCAACTTTGGAGGATCATAACTCCTAAACCACAAGGCCATTTTTTCCCATCCAAAGATGGATTTGTAGCCCTCATTACCCTCTACAAAAACTTCAACTAGACCTAAGTCCAATTCATTAAGGATTTTGAGTTATGGAGTGATCAAAATGGCTGAAAAATGAAAATGTCACTTTTTCCAACACTTAGTGAAATTTTCACTAAGTCCAAATCTGTCTTCACTTTTTGCCAAATGTAGGGTGATTTTTCACTTGGATTCAATAGAGATCAAAACCAAACATGTTCAAGCAGTTTTTGTATCATGTAAGGGCTTTCCAAAATGGCCAAGAACATTGCCAAATTCCATTTGAGTCATGAGATATGACATTGGCAAGTTGCCTTGCTGAAATCTGTCAAGGCAAGGCAGAATTTGCAATTTTGCTCGATTTGCCAAAATCAGCCAAATTTAAATGCTCCTATCCACTTGGACACATCTGAGGATTGAATCTAAAGGGGACAATCACTGAGCCAAGCCTCCAAAGTCCATGGAACAAGAAATAGCATGTTGAACCTAGAATGGCCAAAATAGGGACAAGACTCCAAATTTGGATTGAAGCATTCAATGGAAGCATCAAGGTGGCATGGACTGAGCCATTCTCATCTGAAATCAGTCAAGACTTATCCAAGACCAAGGGAACCACAACCCTGTGCCCTAACCTCTAGTCAATGGCTAGAGGAGACTTGCATTTCCATTGGCCAACATTAAACAAACACCTGCTGCAGTTGCCATTCACTGTGGATCCCAAAACAAACTTGCTCTACTATAAATAGAGCTCAATTGTGTTCAGTTTGAGTACACCAAACCCATCAAACAGATGCTTTCCTCAAAATCTCTTCTTTCACCTCAAACTTGCCTTCCAAAGCAAGTAATTCTGAGTTTTTGAGCTAGAGAGCAATTCCACCCAAACTAATCACACACACACCTCATATATATCATATGTAAGTTGTGCAAACCATCAAAAGTGACCTGTAATCACAACATCACAAAGTCACCTCTCAAAACCTCAAAATAGCACTTTTTGCATTTTTCAAGCCATGTCTTGATTCAGTCACTTTCCAAACCAGATAAAACCTCAAACACACTCCAAATATCATCCTTGAACTGTCCCAAATGGTTCCCACCATCTGGAACACCATTTGAGGGAGTTGCTATTTTGGTCACTTTTAACCCCTTTTGCAAGAAAGGGATAGTTTGTGTTTTTGCAGGTACCAGCTGATCCCAATCATCCTAAAAGCATCCAAGGGATCATTTGAGGTGGTTCAAAGTATAAAATCATGCTGGAGCAAGAGGGTTGGCAGATTGCAGAGAAACCTCCAAAATCTCAAAGAAGGGTAAGCCTCTCAACTTGCACTCACCAAAACATGTGTGCATTTGAAGTCCATTGATCATAAACATCTCATACATGTCATATATGTTGTGTTTGAGCTAATTCACCATGTAATCCATGCTTGTACCAAGTTGTAGCATAGAAAATGCATTTATAGGTCATTTTCAAAACCACTATCGGGTTTTGAGGAGGGAGTGTGATCTGAAAAAACTACCACCACCATTGGATTCCTTATGAAATTCTGGCCCAGATGCATATAAATTTTGTCTCAAACCATTAAGAATTGAGAAAGTTATGACCTTCACGTTTTTGAGCCAAAACTTGCCTTGGGCAAGCCAAAACCAAGGCATGACTTGTGTATTTGTTGGTTTGTTTCAAACAATGGATGTATCACCACCCCAGTGGTAAGGCGCGCGCCTTGTATGCTTGAGGTCGTGGGTTCAAACCCCACCCATGCCATTTTGTGATTTTTTCACATTTTGCTATTTTGCCAACTATTTTCATGTTTTGTTAATTATTTGGAAAATTAATAACTCTTTCAATTTTAATTATTTTTTATTGGTTCTTTTTGTAAAAAATCACAAAAATGTTGAAATATTTTATTCCACAAAAAAATTAAGTTTGTATTATTTATTTAATATAATTAGTATTTTTGTGAATAAATTCATTTTTATTTGTTTTTAAGCATTTTAAAATGAATATTCATCTTGAAAAATCAAGACCAAATGAGTTTTAATATCTCTTGTGATTTATACCTCATTTTTTTTAAACCTTAAACAAAAATCACAAGTGGTTTATTCAAACCTATTTGGTATTTTTATTGATTTTCTTTAAATATTTATTTTTAAAGAATAAAATTAGGGTTTCTTTGATTTTCACTCAAAACAAATCATTGTCAAACACTCATGGGCCTCTAATAGAGTGTAAGACCCAATCCTTTTTTTGACCAAATCATTTTTGGGCCTCAGTGTATTGTATAAGTCCCGATACCGTCAAAAACAAACGGCGCGATCGTCGCCTTTTGAAAAATAACCTTGGGCCTCTCCTCGAGCTATAAGACCCATTCAAAGTTTTTTGGGCCTCTATTAGAGTGTAAGACCCAATCCCCTTTTAACCAAAATCACTTTGGGCCTCAGATATTGTATAAGCCCCTCTGCGTTAAAAGAAAACCTTGGCGCGATCGCCATTTCAAACGGAAAAATCATCTGGGCCTACCCTCGAGTAGTAAGACCCATTTCATTTCTAAAACTCTTTGGGCCTCTTGAGAGAGTGTAAGACCCATCCCTTTGTACAGAAAACCATTTTGGGCCACAGTCACTTGCATAAGTCCCTCTGTACAAATTCAAACAGTGCGCTCACTGATAAAACCCTGGGCCTCTCCTTGAGCTGTAAGCCCCAAAACTTTCTTTTTCAAAGTACTTTCTCCTTTGATTTTGAATATACTGTTGTTTTCAATCTTTCTTTGTTGAACAACTAACCAAACAGCATGGAAGCTCTACAACCGAGTAAGTGGTTACTGCTTTCATATACATATAACTGTATTGTGGGGCTGTTTCACTGTAAGTCTTCTTTCATAAACTCATATCAACTGTGTAATAATAGTATAGATATTTTGAGTTTCCCCGACAACTACGTCTAGAACTAGGTGACGCCGTTTCGTTTATTCGTAGAAATAGACAACTAGATCCCCCAATAGGATCACCAGATACAGTCTTCTCTTCGGCTGTCCTCATTAGGAATTGTCAAGAAACTCTATTTCCTGACTTTGATCTATTCTCGGTGAATAGCATTGCCTTGATTTTCTCGGGGTTTGGGGACCCACGGGCTTCTTAAAAGCATCGGCCTCCTCTTGGGCATCATACAAGGATCCACAGGCTTCCTAAAAGCAACCTCGCCTCCTCTTGGGCTTAGTACAAGGATCCTACGGCTTCTTAGAAGTATTCAGAGCCTCCTCTTAGGCTTCGTATAATGATCTCTTCCTCCGGGAATGATAGCCTTCTCTTGGGCTTAGTACAAGGACCGATCGGCTTCTTAAAAGTTTCCAGCCTCCTCTTGGGCTTCGTACAAATTGTCCCGACGACCTCCTAGAGGTATAGGAACAGAACTTAGTCATTTGCATAGAACAGTCCTTTCATAGAGTCTACTACTGTTTCTCAAAGCGCAGCACAAAAGATAAAACCCTAGACTTGGACAGTCTAATTTCCTTGAGTCTCAAAGACATTCTCAAGTGACCCCTTCATTAAATAGGAAGGAAACCCGTAGACTTGGACAGTCTCAATACCCTTCGGATTTCCCGCTTCCTTAAAGAACAGGAATAACCCGGATCCTTGAATCAAATCCATGAGTACAGTGTTGCTCATATAAGAACTGATTTTCTCTTTAAAATCAGTATACTGGACCTGTCACTTAACTGAAACAGTAACCATAGTCTCCTCTTGGGCTTTGTACAATGATTTTCCCCATCGGAGTCAAGCAACGTTTAGCCTCTCTCTCGGGCTTTGTACGAGACACATAAGAGACTCCCTCGTTGAGTCAATCACCCCTTTCGCCTCCATCTCGGGCTTCATACGAGATACAAAAAACTCCCTTGTTGAGTCAAATCGCCTCCATCTCGAGCTTTATACGAGATACCAAAAGACTCCATCGTCGGGCCAAAACCTTTTAGCCTCTCTCTCGGGCTTTGTACGAGACACATAATCGCCTCCTCTTAGGCTTTGTATAAGAAAACCACTGGTTAATCCAATTAACCTTTTAGCATCAAAGTTGTGCCTCGTTCACAGTACACAAACATCAACAACTCCTTCCCCTTTCATCTAATCGCTGTAAGCGGCAAGCCTCTGGATCATCTACATCCATGCCAATGTCCCCCTTTTAGCATGAGAAATTCCTAAGGAAAGATGGCCTTACTCTACACTGAGTTAAAGTCTTCTCCTTCAGGTAGAACTCCCCTATAAAGGAAATTATGGCATTGCTGAATTCACATATCTCGGTTAAAGTAATTCCCCTTTATAAATAGTTGTAACATACAACCCCCTCTTTAGAGATGACAAATTCTCTCTAAAGTTAAGACCTTTCAGCTTCACATCTTGGGCTTTGAACAAGATACAAATCACCTTTCGCTTCACGTCTTGGGCTTTGAACAAGACACCAAAAACCAATTTCCTCCCATAGAATAGGAGGAACTATGAACGCTCTGATTTCCCTGTTTCGATAAACGGGAATACGTAGGCATAAGATCGAAAGAAAAGATCTTAGCGAGCACAATCAACAAAAAACCCAAATCCCATATCTCCATCAATCAAAAGCAGTAATTCAAAAAGCACCAGTCCTAATATCCTAATCCTTGTTCCCTGCCAGAAACCTTCTGTCTAGATAAAAACCAGTATTGGCGAAAATACAAATAACCAGTACAAAGGTCCCCCACATTGATAGCATTCGTAACCTAACAGACCGCTGTTTAAACTCAGTATGCAAAGCAGGGTTAATTGGAGACATCTATTTCTCTTCCTTCATCAGCTTTAATAGGATAAAAAATGAATCGACTTGTAGTTTAAGCTCAACCGCAGAGAGCGACCAGCGCTTAAGAACCGCGTCCAAAATCGCTCGCTACAGATAGCGACGGCTTTCAGACAATCAGGATACACGGGGTTTGAATACCAAAATAACCGCACAAATTTGCAACCTGTGGGGAGATACAAAATAAAGTGCTCGCCAACCGAAGGTGGACTCAAAAGCAATGGATACCGACCAAAAGTAGGGATGAACGAGAACGCCGACCAAAAGCAGACTCAGCGAAGAATACCCACCAAGAGTTGGGATAAAGCATACCAGCCAAAAGTTGGAATGAAGCAGTTGGGATAACCAAGAGAAGACCAACCAAAAGTTGGGAAAACAAAGGGTAGACCAACCAACAGTTGGAATAACCAAGAGAAGACCAACCAAAAGTTGAAATAACCAAGAGAAGAGCAACCAAAAGTGGGGATAAACGATGGGTAGACCAACCAAAAGTTGAAATAACCAAGAGAAGACCAACCAAAAGTGGGGATAAACGAAGGGTACCAACCAACAGTTGGAATAACCAAGAGAAGACCAACCAAAAGTTGGGATGAACAGAGAAGACCAACCAAAAGTTGGGATGAACAGAGAAGACCGACCAAAAGTTGGGATAAACGAAGGGTACCAACCAACAGTTAGAATAACCAAGAGAAGACCAACCAAAAGTTGGGATGAACAGAGAAGACCAACCAAAAGTTGGGATAAACGAAGGGTACCAACCAACAGTTGGAATAACCAAGAGAAGACCAACCAAAAGATGGGATGAACAGAGAAGACCAACCAAAAGTTGGGATGAATAGAGAAGACCAACCAAAAGTTGGGATAAACGAATGGTACCAACCAACAGTTAGAATAACCAAGAGAAGACCAACCAAAAGTTGGGATGAACAGAGAAGACCAACCAAAAGTTAGGATAAATGAAGGGTACCAACATACAGTTGGAATAACCAAGAGAAGACCAACCAAAAGTTGGGTGAACAGAGAAGACCAACCAAAAGTAGGGATGAACAGAGAAGACCAACCAAAAGTTGGGATAAACGAAGGGTGCCAACCAACAGTTGGAATAACCAAGAGAAGACCAACCAAAAGTTGGGATGAACAGAGAAGACCAACCAAAAGTTGGGATAAACGAAGGGTACCAACCAACAGTTGGAATAACCAAGAGAAGACCAACCAAAAGTTGGGATGAACAGAGAAGACCAACCAAAAGTTGGGATGAACAGAGAAGACCAACCAAAAGTTAGGATGAACAGAGAGAATACCAACCAAAAGTTGGGATACCGAGGACGCCGACCAAAGGCGTACTCACAACAAGCAAGACCAACCAAAAGTTGGGATGAACAAAGGGTACCAACCAAAAGTTGGAATAACGAGGACGCTGACCAAAGGCGAACTCACAACAAAGAATACCAACCAAAAGTTGGAATACAACAACGGGGACCAACCAATAGTTGGGATAAAGGAAGGATACCAACCAAAAGTTGGAATGAGGGAAGCTAACCAATAGAGTGAGAGCAGAGAATACCAACCAAAAGTTGGGAAAACAAATGGAATACCAACCAAAAGTTGGGATTACAGCCGCAAATGCACAGGAAGTAGAATCAACGGACTTACGACTTGAAAAGAAGATAACTCCGTTGGGGGGAAGAGAAGTCTACACAGACAACTCTGTAGGGGAGTACAAGAAGGACCAACGGTAAGAAAGGCCCACTGGTTGCGGTGTAATGTCAAACAACATCTCTTGAATGTCGTCTCTTTCTGCCGGGGAAAGATACTGGTCACAGATATCAAACCTAGCTTATGCTTCTAATGCATATGTTTGAATTTTTCTATGGCGTAATGCTCCATACGGGATGGAAATGTTACGCGTTTGGGAGGATGCCATGCAAGAATGCTTATGCAATGCAAAAGAAGCGCTCCAGCAAAATAAATGCTGAAGACCAAGGCAGCTCCATCGGGGGATGACAAACTAAATTGTCCTCTGAAATAAGAGATCCTGCTGAGGAAGATTTCACTGAATGACTTCCTGGTCACAAACTCTGCTGGAGATGAGAACTCCGAGAGAAATTCCACTCTGTTGGGGTGGAACCGAATATTAAAGGTGGAGCCCAAAGAGAAATTTCCTCTGCTGGGAATTACCAATGACTTCTACCGAAGGTAGACCTCAAACCTGGATCTGAAGAATGCCAATAACAATCGAACTTAAGACCTGTTGGGGGATATCAACTGTTGTTGAACAAACCACTGAGAAGATCACCACCAAACTCTATTTGGGAGAACAAATCAATAATACCGAATCTGTTTGGGGATATTATGGACCTTAACCTGCTGCTGGGAAACACCCTCACCTGCACCCTGTTGGGAATATCAGCCAATACCAGCAAATCTGCTTGGGGAATGGTGATTGATAACATCAACTCTACTAAGGGATACCACCAAGCTTAATCCTCTGCTGGGGATCAGACCAAACCATTTTTGGTGAGAAAACAATTCCTGACTAGCTGAGGAAAATATGTATTTAGACTCTGTGGGGAAATAACATCTTTGTCCAAAGAAGATACTCCAAAAGTCTCCTACTGGGGATGCAGAAGTATCAACTTCTGGCTACTTGCTAAGATAGTAATGGACCAACCACCACTCTAGCTAGGGAAATAAACCTCTGTATTCTTCCTGGAGAAGGTAATTTCTGCTGAGGAAAAGATTCACCTTACCCTGCTGGGGAGACAAGTTTTTACCTTGCTGGGGATTAGAGCATGTCGTTGCTGACTGAAATACACTTCCTGACCTGCTGAGGAAAGTGAGTACCAGGCTCTGTAGGGACGATAAAATCTTTACCCGAGATAACCAACATGTCTTCTGCTGAAGATACCACAATATCTACCTTAAAGCAATCCACCTCTGACTGCTTGCTAGGGAATGATATACCAACCATGACTTTGGCTGGAGACACCATCCTCTGTACGCATACAGGGGAGAGCAAGCTCTGCTGAGGATGATGATCTTTCAGATACTGAGGAGAGTAAATCTACATGGGAGACACAATTTTGCCACCCAAACTGAACTGTCTTTATGGTCATAACTCTACTCGTGAATCCATCCAGAACCTCTGCTCTGTAATGAACATTTGCTGAAAATGCCCCAGGGCTCTGCTGAAGAGAAGTACCAATGACTGTTGGCCTCTGACCTGTTGGGGAAAGCTGACCACCACCCAAAAATCTGTTTGGGGAATAACCATTGACGATATTTTCTCGGCTGGGGGACGACATTCTACCCTTACTCCGTTGGGGAGACGGAAACCACTTCATTGCAAGCTTGAGAAACACCAGCCCAACACACTTGACTTGTACGGGGGAATATAAATTCGTGTCGACAAGTAATAAACTTCACCAACCCAGTTAGGGAATAACAAACTTCCAAACTCTTGTTGAGGAGGATAGTCAGCATTTTCATAATGCTCTGCCATGGACGATAGAACTTCCCCTATCTTTACTGAGGACGGATGGAAATTCAAATGCCTCCCTCACTGGGAAAAGATACCTCTTGGCGCCTTGCTGAGGCAGAGAAATTCCACACTGGGAACTACTTTGTCAATTCAAACTTCTGTTAATCGACTGCTTACTGATTCTCGCATGTGACCAACGGCCCTTTGATCTCCACTTGCCCCAGATTACAGGATCTAACGGAAGAAATCGTCTCAAGAGGATTTTATAGAAAACCCGGCATTCAAAATGCCCCAGGATCTTCAAACTCTTGGAGCGATTTATCAGATCTCGACATAACTTCCCCTGACTTCGTAATCCATGAAGTAAACTGCCTCGAGAGGATTCGTAATGATCTAAAATGTTCTGCCCCAGTATCCTGAACCTTTGAAGATGTGCTTTCAATTAACCGTCTTCAGGATTGGATATTTCTCGTGCTCTTAAAGTGGACTGCCTCGATACGAACCTTGAAGTGAGTTTTCCCCTGACCGATTGATATTTGAGAGATTTGCCTAAACTCGATGTGATTGCCTCCGCTTGGCTGAACTTTAAAGAGATTCCTCGATGTGGCTGCCCTAGATTGGCTGAACTTTAGAGAGGTTCCTCGATGTGGCTGCTCCAGATTAGCTGAATCTTGGAATGGATTGCCCATTTGGTGTGATCATTTGATGACTTGCCCTTGTTCAACGAAGTCTTCTGGCGTTTGCATCTTATCTTGATCAACCTTTCCACTGTAGAAACTCTCCTGATGTCAAGTGCTTACTCGCAAGTAAAACAATGAGTTTTGAAACTGACACTTTTAATGCAATGCATATGACAGTTTTGAAACCCAAGTCTGTTCACTGGAAAATGTGGTGACATATAGTGAACGAATCACTTATCGGATTGTCACATCGATCCCAACATGAATGGTAAGAAAAACCTTTTAGGAGTCAGAACTGACGCGATATTAACTGAAGTATGCTTTCGAAACAACCCTGCTTCAATTAGGTCTTTTGAAGGTTGTAACGTGGCCTGGTTCACAGTTTGAGAAAGAAAGGATATAAGGCTCAAAGTTTTATTTTAACCCACCCATTCTCCTTGATGTTCTCCAATCCTACATTCAGTTAACTCGACACATACCCTCATCTTTCAAAAAGGTTAATGAATGGCATGAGGATGGAAGGAACCCGCACGATTTTCGGAGTAACAGTCACCCATTTTCTCCTTGGTGTCTGTATTCACACGATTTATTTTTTATTCGAGGATTTTTATTTTGTAATCCTTTTTGCTTTTCGCTTTTCCGTTCTTTTGATTTCCCTGATTTTTACCTGGACTGATTCTTTTTTAATCTTTCGATTTCGAAGTCCAGCGGGATGCCCTAACTTTTGCCTAAGTCGCTTATTTTCAAGTTTCGACTTAGCGGGCTTTTTCCTTTTGATTCTCTTTTTTTTTGAACTAATCGTGTGACACAGGTTTATCTTTACTTGTAAAGGGTTGTGACCGTCTCACTCTTCGATTGGTGAGGGATAACCCTGGATGTAATTGATCCTCGAACGAGACACTTCTTTTGAAATTTGAACGTACGGTCAAATTAACTGACACCTACCCTGCCCCGGGTTAAGATTGAGGGTTTTTTCGTTTTCAAAAATAAACTCCTATTACTAGGCTCAACGGGCTTGACAAAGGTTTCACTCCCTTATATCTCCGGTGTTTAGGGATTTGAAACAATGCATGTACATCATCAACAGGGTTTTTGTTCAAAAGCATACAATCGGTAACTTTGTGTCCTTCATTTCGTCATCCTCCCTAGGCTCCTGCTTAAATAAGCATATGATATCGATAAAAAAGTATGAGTGAACACGAATGGATTTAGTCAAAACATGCATATTCATTTCATTATCATTATCAATTAAAAACAGACGAGTTTTACAAATGAGTTTGCACTTTAACAGAAAGGAAACTACAAATGCAAAGAAATGACATGATATAATGATTGCCAGCTCGAGGAACTGGGCTTTCCAAGCTTGATTTGCCACTGAGCTAGCCACTTTCAGAATTGCTCATCAAAGTCATTCTGATAATCGCCTGCACAACTGCTCTCAGTGCCTTCTTCCATAACTTGGACTGATGATCCCACCTGACTGGCTGAAGAAGAATTGTTGATCTGAATACCCTGAGGCATGTGTGAGAACATGTTGGAGTTAAGAAGTGTCTGAACTTTGCTCCTGAGCACCTTACAATCTTCAGCTGAATGCCCCTGTGCCCCAGTATGGTAGTCACAACGGGCGTTGTATCAAAATTTGGTGGGTACGGAGGAATCACTGGACCTATCTCCTTTGGCACTATAAGTCCACCTCTGATCAAATCTGGCAACATATGACTGTATGATATTGGTAACTGAGTGAAATGCCTCTCTGGCTTCCTTGGCCTTTGTCGGGCGTGCTAACGCGGCTGACGACGATATGACCGTTGATTCTGAGGATGTCCCTGACTCGGAGAAAGATGATGTCCTTGATATGGAGACTCAGAAGATTGCTGAGTCTGACCAGTTGATATGCCTGAACGTTGAGAATGAGGTATTGTAGATTCTTGGATGGAACTATTTTCTTCCTCGAATTCTTCTTGAGAATTGACAACTGATGCACTTTCATTAGCTTGGAAGTTCGAGACGTCTTGCATCTTTCCATACTTGAGCATGCTCTCGATATGTTCTCCCACCAATATCAGGCTAGAAACGTTTGCTGCCCTATTGACAATCATCTTTTCCAAGTACGAACCTTGCAAGGTATCCATGAACAAATCTACCAATTCTCTATCCGAAAGTGGTTGTTGAACACGAGTAGAAAACTCTCTCCATTTCTGAGTATACCCTCTGAATGATTCATTATCCACCTGAGACAAGTCTTGCAAATGCATTCGGCTGGGAGCCATGTCAAGATTATAGTTGTATTGCTTCACAAAGGCATTGGCTAGATCTGACCATGATTGGATGCAACCACTTTCTAACTGCATATACCAGTACAAAGATGACCCACTAAGACTGTCTCGGAAACAGTGGATCATGAGCTTGTCATTGTGGGTATACGAAGTCATTCTTCGGCAAAACATCACCAAATGTAGTTTTGGACAACTATCCCCTTTGTATTGCTCAAACTTCGGCGTCTTAAACTTCGGAGGCATTACAAGGCCAGGCACCAAACACATGCTCGAAGCATTCAGATCAAGAGTATCCCACCTCTCCAGGGCTTTCAACTTTTCTTCCCATACACTGTATCTTTCGTCAAACTCAAAAAATCGTGGGCCCTTCGGCTTCATCTTTGGAAATACTCCTTGGACTCTTGGCACAGAGGAAGCAAAACTTTGATAATCAGCATCATCGAGAGTAGATGCATGTTTGCCTCGGATAAAAGGACGTCCTTGCACCACAGGATCCTCAACAGAGACTCGCACAGGCTGAGCTTGAGCAATCTTGTTCACTAGAGGCAGACATTCTCAATTCTTTGAACTTTGGCCTCTCCCCTTATCATGGCGGCCATAGCTTCCATAAGTTGGTCCAACTGACTGTTTATCAACTCAACCTCGGTCCGTGTCACAAACTGATTCTGGTCCCCTGAATTTATGCTCTTTCCCAAGGTTGATTCAATGTCCAATACAAAAGTCGGGAAACCAACTAGAGGTCGAGGCAAAGGATGGATGAGCTCACTGGTCTGGCCGGGAGAAAGATATGCAAAATGATGCAAGATGTAAATGCAATGCAATAATATGAATGCAATAAGACATGGGATCAAAGCTTCCATATAGTCTGAATAATCACTGTGTCGTGCTAACGACTGAATAAGCTCATAGGTCTGTTCTGAAGAAAATACCAGAATACCAGAATATCCGACTAATCAGAATACCAGGATCCCGGATTATCGACATAATCAGAATACCAGAATGCCAGAATATCGGCATAATCAGAATACCAAAATTCCAGAATATCGGCATAATCAGAGTACCGGAATGCCAGAATATCGGCATAATCAGAGTACCGACCTAATCAGAATACCGGGATAGTCAGAATGTCAGAATACCATAATACTAGGCTGATGAGTCCACACTGATAGGAAAACCAGAATACCGGGTAGGTTGAAGGTCAAGGTTCCCTGAAAACCTGTAAACAATCCCCCCGATCTCACATGCATGCACTAGAAAGTGAGGATTCTCAAATTCAGATCTCGGAATGAGAGGTAATAGCACATTCAACCCGAAGGATACAATGCTATCGCCAAACAAAGAGATCGTCCTCTGATTCACCTCAAAATAAAGAGGGGTCATCCTAAAGGTCATCCAGACTTAACAGCTCTTCCAGATAGCTCTACCATTGTGGCAGACCCACAACGCAGAATTCTCTAGAGAGAACCACATCCAGATTGTGTTTCATATTCCCTCCTCGCACCGAAATGGAGTGTGAGAGGATATGAAACACACTAAACATAAGTGCACTCAGGCCTGTGTACTGGGCCTATCTCTCAGAATACCCCATCCCGCCAAACAGACAAAGCAGCACAACACAGTATAGTATAATATAGTATATGAAATGAAAATGCTACAATGCGGTAAATACAGTAATGTACAGTAAAGCCGTAAAACAGTAAAACAGTAAAAATAGCATCAAAGTAAACACCCAATGAAAGAAAAACAAATAATTTCTAGGATTGACTCGCAAAAGGGGATGGACCAGCAAGAGGTCAACCGATTCCCAAGCAGAGTCGCCAGCTGTCGCTCCCGGGATTTTCATCCAGGTACAAACGCGAAAGTGGCGCGGAAGAAAGAAAGAAGAGTCGCCAGCCAGGCATTTTTATCCCAAAGACAGGGAAGGGTAATGCTGCACAAACCCGGGAGAAAGGAAAGAACGAGGTCTCGCGAACCAAAGAGAAAGGGTAAGGGAGTCGGTTACATGAAGGGAAGGTTATCGCACACCTTCACGTCCGTCGTACTCGACGGGATCCATGCTTGCTGTTTCAATCTAAGGGTGTAGGAAACTGGAAATGAACTGCTAACTGGAGAACTGGAAATGAAAGGCAGAAACGAGAAATAGGGGGAAGGAAAGAAGTAACTCGATAGGACATTATCGTTGTCCTAGGCCTACGTATTCCCTTAGTGCAATGGGAAAGTCAGAGTCAATGTAGTTCGACGGACTACGGGGAAGGTTGCTCGTCGAGATATCGCATCTCGTGCCTACGTATCTTCAATCAGAAGAGAAAGAAGAATCAGAACAAACGTAGTTCGGTTTAACGAATTCGGTGTTTTTTATGGGCGACGTTAAGTTCGCGTCCGGCAGTTAGGGTCGATGCCTATTTGCGACGAGGCGGAAGTAACGTGCCCTTTTCTGAAAATGAGGTTGAAACTTAACGATCCCGAAGGATAAAAAGGTTTGAATTTGTTTTGTGTTTTTTAGACAGGAGTGTTTTTGGAGTTGTTTGTAACTTGCATTGCACCCAAGTCTATAACGTAGGATCGAATGCGCCGCATGGTCGTCCTAACAGGGCGTATGCTAAACACTCTAGAAAGGCAGAGGGAAACCCTCCTCCTACCATTTCCCACATGTAAGGCTCATGCGTAATACTCGTTTAACCTTTATTAAGTGTTTTAGGAGAATTATGAGATGAGAAGAGAAGACTCAAGTTGAAAAGAAAACACTAAAGGGAAACTAAATGTTCCTAATGTTATCATGCAAAGGTGGCCCTAAGGTTGAGTTTAGAAGGGGGATGCTACCTATGTTAGCATGCATGGATTGCTATCCTAATGTCTCTCCTACCTCCGACTTAATCAAAAATTAAGTGGAGCTAGGAATCCTACTGGATCATGTCATCAGACAAGTAAACACAGGATAAATCAATCACAAAATGAACTACAAGCAACGAAAGAATAAACAACGTCAGTCAGCAATAATGTCACACAACCGAATAAGGAGAGGGGGAGCTTTAACCAAGGGGTCATATCAACCGAGGCAAACAAGCTATCTTTGGGAAATAAGGGTACCCATCCAATGATATCAAGAACCATGGAGGGCAGAGTAAAAAGGGGAAGATGTGAGTCAGATCACATAAGCATCAGCATCGGTCAATGCGAGCTATAGACAAGGCGTGGGGGTTTTATTGCTAAACCCTCATTCCACTTGACCGACTCGATAACAAGAGTAGGTGATGTTCAAAGCTTCAATCATGTAATGAAAGCTAAGAACGACTCAACTAGAATAACGGGGGTCGATTGCGGACCCTACCTTCCGTCAATTGCCTCTTTGGAGGTCTTACAAGGGATATGGGGAACAGGATGCCTCTTTGGAGGTCTTCAGCACAATATCAAACAAGCACAATCATGGCCTCACTTGAGGGCTTTCCATATAATCCTACTTATCATGGCATCGACTATTCCTACTTCTCATGGCATTTGAAAGCATTAAAGAGAAGTGACGAGATAAGAGGTCCTACCAAACGGATATGAATCTATAGCAATGCAACAAAAGCGCAATGAAAACAAGTCACGAAAGCACCTATAAAAAAATAGAAAACCGAGTTAGAAACAAGCTTTTATTTACAAAATGGAATGGTCAAACCACCTTTGGAATGTCTCCTTAATGTACCTTGCACATGTGAACCAAAGACATTAGTAATAACAAGAGAGTGTATGTACAACATAAAGACCTAAGTCTAATGACTATGTACATTTGAGTCACACTAGTCAAAGTGAGATATCTAAAAGGATTATGAAATTACAAGTCAAGTTACAACTATGCTACAAGACTAATCTACTTTGAAGTTAAAGGTAAACCAACAAAAGAAAGCCATTACAAGTTAGATTAATTGAATTAAAACGTGAAAATGGACCAAGGTCAGAAGTGAAACAACTTATATGCATGCTTAAAGCCAATCTCAAAGTGTCACAAAGGTTTGCATTAAACTCTCTCTCCAAAGTTAATTCATTCCAAGAGCGAAATCACATTTAAACTTCTCATACAAGTATGTAAAATTGTCACTCAAGTAAGGCAAATTAAATGACATGGTAAGGCAATGTTAAATCTCACACACCAGAGGAAAATGACCTATAAAATTTCCTAATTGAATCCCAAAAACAATCATGAACATGGCATACAAATGGCATCAAAAGAAGTGGCCAAAGTGAAACACAAATTCAAGCTCGCATACACACAAAGAAGGCATCATTTAAGGCATGTGAAATGATCAAATGCAATACTCAAGCATGTCTCAATCATGCATCAAAATACACTTAATAATGTACTAAAACTCATATTATAGGTTGGCTCAAAGTGCCCTCATACAAGTCCTAAACATGATCTCTTTCTAAGCATGTGTCAACATGTTCGGTTCGCATTGGAAAATGAGTGAAAAATAGAAAAATGGTCTTGAAAATTATGCATAATTGAACATATCATGCCAAAGACAGTGGGTGATCACATGCAAAATATAGGGTTCATATAATGCACCAAAATCCCTCAAACAATTGCAAACGTAGCACAAACGTCAATGATGATCATACGAATTAAGGCTCAAAAGATTAACTTCAAAAATATCCCAAAACTCAAGTACGATGAACCAATCAATCACCATGATGTTAAACAATGAAATGTCTAAATGTATATAAAAAATAAGCTCCAAATTGTCAAGGGAAAATCACATTCTATGACCTACATCACAAGATACACCATTAAGAACACATTCTTTTCCAAAATTCCAGAAAAATAACAAACAGCCCCCAGAATGAAATTAAAAATATCAAAAAATTAATTAACACTTCTAAGAACATACATGAATTTTATTGGAATTTTCTGAGGCATGAGACTATTTTTATAAACACATTTGAAACATGTACGAAGGATGAAGTAAACATACACAAGAATCCAAGGGGGTGCACTATAGCAGAGATTCCATTTCACTTCGTTATTGGGTTCAAGCTGAGGGGTGCGAATAACAGACTGGATATAAGCCCAAGGAGTTTAAGTCTTGAGGGCACACGGTAGTCCTTCATAATCTTGGAATCAATCCACGCTGTAGGATCAATCTGAGATAACTAATCAAAGGACTTGGATGTGCGGACGTATGGTAAGAACGTGGTTAACGCGCATTAGATTAAGTAGGTGTCCCTACCGGATGGTGACAAGTGTCACCGCCAGAGTGGACCACCACCACAAATCTTATCTCCTTCCATTTATCTTCATAAGAATCTCACAATCTTTTCAAACGTCCCTTTCTCTTTCTCGCAACTCCTTCTTTCCCTCACGAAACCAACACGGACAAACCCTAACATCACCGTCGGAGAAGACGCTCTACATGGTGGCGGCCGCCATGATCACCATCGTCTTTCTCATTGTTGGCTCCTCTCTATCCGCCATACACCGTCGCAACCTTCGGACTTCTCATCCGTCAACAACAAACAATGAAAACCACCGTCTGATTCTCATCTTCAACTTCTCCTCACCACGACCATAAACAACATCTCCTTCAACCTTACAATCTGATTCGCACAGATCTCCCCCTCATAAACAAGATTCGAAACCTATTTCCACGAGAACGACGAAGAGCGGTTGTTAATGACGAAGTTTACCGGGAAGCGAATCTCGCTCAGGTATGAATTCAATCCTTTGTTGTTGCTATTGTTTCGACTCCGATTTGCTCTGAAATTATTGTTGCGGAATTGATGATGCGATGCCGTTGATGATTTGCAGGTTCTTGAAAATAGAGAGCTGGTGAAGAACGGTTGGTGAGGATTTTGGATTGAAATTTGTTGCGGTTTCAACGATTTGTCGGTGATAGCGAGAGATTGAAGATCCTGAGGTTTGAAGCTCTACTACAATTTCTTAATTCTTCTTCAATCTTCTTCTGATGCCGTTATGGTGTTATTGTTGATTTCTGTTGAGGAATTGGTTTTGAGAATTCTTGTTGCAGTTTGCGAATTTTAGGCTTCTGATGATGATTGATGAATCTGCGATGGTTCTTTGATGAATTTTACAGAGTGTTTATGGTGAATTGAAAGAGGAAATTTTCTGGTTTTCTTCTGTTAGAAAATGGTGAATGATTTCAGTTAGGAAGTTATGTTCTCGACTTCTGCAAGTTAGAGAATTGATGAAGATGGAGAGAGATTAAAGATTGAAGATTGGTTGAAGAATTGATGATGAGAGATGAATGTTGTGGAGGAGGATCAAGGAGAGGGTTTCAGTTAGGTTTTTGTTATTTGTTTGGGTTTTCTGGTAGTTATTGAATCAGTTAGAGAAGGTTAGGAAATGGCTATGGCAGTTAGAGGAAATTGAGTTAGTTTTTTTTCAATTCTGCACTATGAACTTATGATTTTATAATGTGACTCAAGGGTAAATCGGCTTCACAATGGAATTCTGTTAGAATTGATTGTGAAATTCTATTGTGGTTAAATTTGTGAAAAGTCACGAGTCTTTTGTTCTGTTAAAGTGAGGTGAATTTGGACTGATTTCTGTTAAGGATTCCTCAACTCCCTTTGCTATTTTTTCTGCTATTTATTATTTCTGTTAATAGCTGAAAATGAAAATGGAACAAGGAATTATGGATTTCTCTTATGAACTTCTTTTTGTGCAAGTGGTGATACTTGATACGAACTCTTGTTATCACTCTCAGTAATTTTCACGGATGGCCCAAAGGATCTCGTCACGCTAGGCCTGTTTTTCCTATGAGGAACCAAGCTAATTCAAGCATCTTTTCTAAGACCAAATTATTTGTAGAAGTTTGATCCAATCTTGTATTAGTTTTAACATGGTATACTTTCATACTTACACTAATGTCTGGGCTAGAGGATTCAATGCTCTTGTCACCACTTGAATCCGACGAATTTTCCGACACCATCCCATGATCAACATGATTCGTACCATCATATCCAACATACTATAAGATGCCAAAAAATCTCCTCTTGTACATTTCCACCATCCAATTTCCCACCACCCTCTTTTTGTATGGACAATTGGTTGCTTGAAAAAAATGAATTTAGTATTGAATGGGTATTTAAAAAGGAAATACTTGAAATGGATTTAAAGCTAAAACAAAATAAAAATGGACATGGATTAGAATAAGAATGGATACAAAATGAATGTTGAATTCAATTTGGATATGGAAAGAAATGGTTAATTGGATTGGAAAAATGGAGTTGAAGTGGATTTGGAAATATGGATTGGTGAAAATGGTTAATGAATGGATATTAGGGAAATTACTAAAATGGATAGAAAATGGACATGGTTTAGAAAGAGAATGGATATGAAATCTTGACTGTGATCCAAAATTAATCTTGCATTTTTTCCACAAGTCCCTGACTAACATGAAACAAAGCCACTCCTGAACCCTTGATTAACCTGAATTTGAAACAGACGTCTCATGAATCACTTCCCGATAACTGGATGACTTCAATCACAAGACCAATAATACCCTCACTTGCAATAACAATGAAATGTCTTGATCTGAGAAGAAGTTAAACACCGATTCACACCAATGAACCCCTGACTCAAAGCCTTTGATGAAGAAAATCCTAAGCTTGCACATAATACCTCGATCCCACGCCAATGCAAATGAATGAATATGAGTTATGACCTAAATGAGATGCAAATGAGAAAGAAGCATAAGCCAAAAAAAAGTTAGAAAAGGTATGGCAAATTTTGAGGTGCTACAGTTACCACCACAAGATGGATTTGAAAAGGAAAGCCGACACGAAGGTGGTCTGATATCCAAACACAAAGGTAGGCTGACATGAAGGCGGTCTCATAACCAGAGGTTACCATCACAAGATGGATTTGAAAAGGAAAGCCGACACAAAGGCGGTCTCATATCCAAACACAAAGGTAGGCCGACACGAAGGCGGTCTCATAACCAGAGTTTACCATCAGAAGATGGATTTGAAAAGGAAAGCCGGCATGAAGGCAGTTTCATATCCAAACACAAAGGTAGGCCGACACGAAGGCGGTCTCATAACCAGAGGTTACCATCATAAGATGGATTTGAAAAGGAATACCGACACGAAGGCGGTCTCATATCCAAACACAAAGGTAGGTTGATATAAAGGCGGTCTCATAACCAGAGGTTACCATCACAAGATGGATTTGAAAAGGAAAGCCGACACGAAGACGGTCTCATATCCAAACACAAAGGTAGGCCGACACGAAGGCGGTCTCATAACCAGAGGTTACCATCACAAGATGGATTTGAAAAGGAAAGTCGACACGAAGGCGGTCTCATATCCAAACGCAAAGGTAGGCCGACACGAAGGCGGTCTCATAACCAGAGGTTACCATCACAAGATGGATTTGAAAAGGAAAGCTGACACGAAGGCGGTCTCATATCCAAACACAAAGGTAGGCTGACATGAAGGCGGTCTCATAACCAGAGGTTAGTAGAATAAACAGATCTACAAAGATGACTCTGCTGGGAAAAAGAGAAGCCTAAACAAACAACTCTACAGGGGAGTACAAGCACGATGAATGAATTCATCGCCAACTTCATCGGGGATAACGAAAGATTGAATCTCCTGAACTTCGCCATCTCTTTTGGGGAAAAGCCCTGAAAATAAGGTATCAAACCTGACTTATGCTTCGAATGCATATGTTTGAATTTTTCTATGGTGTAATGCTCTATACGAAATGGAAATGCTACGCATTTGGAGGATGCAATGCAAAAATGCTTATGTTATGCAAAAAAGGCACTTCAGCAAAGTAAATGCTGAAGATATGAAGGCATCTCCATTAGGGATGACGAACTGAATTGTCCTTAAGGTCACAAACCGTGCTGAGGAAGACAAACTGAACGACCTTCCTGATCAAAACCTCTGCTAAAGATGAAACCCAAAATGAACTCCCACTCCGTTGGGGATCACGAATAACACCTGCTGAAGATAAAACCTAAAATGACTTCCCCTACAATGGGAATCAAGAATGACAACTGCTGAAGATGGAACCCAAAGAGAACTTTCGCTCCGTTGGGGATCATGAATAACACCTGCCGAAGATAAAACCCAAAATGACTTCCCCTACACTGGGATTCAAGAATGACAACTGCTGAAGATGGAACCCAAAGAGAACTCCCGCTCCGTTGGGGATCATGAATAACACCTGCTGAAGATAAAACCTAAAATGACTTCCCCTACACTGGGAATCAAGAATGACAACTGCTGAAGATGGAACCCAAAGAGAACTCCCGCTCTGTTGGGGATTATGAATAACACCAGCCGAAGATAAAATCCAAAATTACTTCCCCTACACTAGGAATCAAGAATGACAACTGTTGAAGATGGAACCCCAAAGATCTGATACGGAAAAGCTTCCAATAACCATTGGACTTGGAAACTGCCGAGGATGTCAACCACTGTTGACTACCATTGAGATGACTACCACCAAACTCTGCTTGGGGAATGAAGTCAATAACATCGAACCTTCCAGAGAATAACATTTGAACATTAACCTGTTGCTGAGGAAATGACTTTAACTTGCTAGCATGATAATACACCTTTGTTGGCGAGATTACACTTCCTGGCCTGATGAGGAAGGTAGACACCATGAAACTGTGGGGAATATAAGATATCTTCCAAGGAGAGACATTTAGTAAGTCTTCTGCTGGAGATGCAACACTATCCTGTCTAAGACAGTCGGCTTCTGAATACTTGCTAGGACGTAATAAACCATTCTGACCGGGGGAAGGAATCCTCTGCACTTATGCTGGGGAGAGAGAAATTCTCAATGCTCTGCTGAGGATGTTATATCTTCTATGCTGGAGAGAGACTCTATTGGAGAGAAGAACTCATGCCACGCTGCAAACACACGACAAACTGAGTTGTCTCTATGGTCATAGACTCTGCTCGAGAACCCAACCAAACCTCGATTCTGTAAGAATCACAATCATCTGCTGAAAAAGGTCCCAGGAATCTGTTGAAGGGAAGTACCAATGGCAATTGTCCTTTGACCTGTCGGGGAAAACTAATCACCACTAACAAATCTGCTTAGGGAGCGATGGTTGACGATATCAGCTCTGCTAGGGGACAATATTCTACCTTACTCTGTTAGGGAGACGAAAACCATTTTACCACAAACTCGAGAAACACCGACCCAACACTCTTGACTTGTACGGGGAATATGAATTCGTGCTGAAAAGAAATAAACTCCACCAACCTGGCTAGGGGAGCGCAAACTTCTGAACTCTTGTTGTGGAGGATAATTAGAACTTTCATAATGCTCTGCCATGAACGATAAAACTTCAGCCATCTCTGCTGGGACGAATGACGATCCTAACACCTTATTGGGAAAAGATACCTTTTTGCGCGCCTTGCTGAGGAAGAGAGGTCCCATACTAGGAACTACTTTGGCGCTTCACGCTTCTGTTGATCAAATGCACGTTGATTATCATAAGCTAACAATGGCTTTTTTAATTCTCCACCTTCCCCAGACCACAGGGTCTACTGGAAGAAATCATCTCAAGAGGATTTTATAGAAGACCTGGCGTTCACAATGCCCCAGAGTCTTCAAACTCTTGGAGATTTATCGGATCTCGATATAACGGCCCCAGAATGCATAATTTATGAAGGAATTTTCCTCGAGAGGATTCGTAGTGATTTGAAATACTCTGCCCCAGTATTTTGAACCTTGAAAAAGTGCACCTGATTAACCGTCTTCCGGGGAGGATACCTTCTCGTGCTCTTGAGGTGGCCAGCCTCAATACAAGCCTTGAAGTGAATTCTACCCCAGACCGACTGATCTTCGAGAGATTTGCCGAATCTCGACGTGATTGCCCCCGTTTGGCTGCACTTTAGAGAGATTTCTCGATGCCACTATCCCATATTGGCTACATCTTATCATGACTTACCGGAAAAGCCCAGGATACCCAAAGTCTCTTGGAAACACGCCCCTTGACACGACTGTCCTTCAAAATTTTCAAGCATCTCAACTTGGCAGGATCAAGCTTCTCGACTGACGTTCATTTTATAAGCTTCCTTGAGGCTTAGGCACATGGATGCAGGAAGAAAATATTTATCCTGAGAACGATATTTCTAATGCAACACATATATTAACCTTGAAGTTTTTATTGAAAAGACGTCGCCAATCCTTGTGAACGAGACATTAGTTACGACATTGATTTTTGAATGGAAAACAATAAACACATGCAATACCAACAAAATCCTATTAGCGCAACTCATGGGAGTCAAAAATGATATCTCGCTGAAGTACGCTTTCGAAATAACCCTACTTCAATTAGAACTTTTAAGGGTTGTAACTTGGCCTGGTTCGCGGTTTGAGAAAGAAGGATTCATGGCTCAAAATTTTGTTTGTACCCACCCATTCTCCTTGATGTCCTTCAGTCCTACGTTCAGTTCATTTGGCACAAGCGCTCACCTTCCAAAAGGTTATTACACGTCATCAGTGATGGTTATGGAGCCCATAATGCTTTCGGAGTGGCAGTCGCTCCTTTCGTCTTTGGTGCCTATAGTCACACGACTTGCTTTTGCTCGGGGACTTTTCTTTCGTGATCCTTTTCGCTTTTTCTATTCATTTTTTTTTATTTCCCTGATTTTGCCTGGACTGAATTCTTTTGAATTCTTTTTCGATTTTGAGGTCCAACGGGATGCCCTAACTTTTGCTTAAGTCATTTACTTCCTAGGTTTTGACTTAGCGGGCTTTATTTCTCCTTTTTCTTTTCTTTCCCTTTTCTCTTTTGAGCAAATCGTGTGACACTGGTTGTCTCGACTTCTTTGAAAGGATTTTGACTGCTTCACTACTTGCGGTGAGGGATAACCATTGTGGTTTCACGCCCCTTGACCTCCTGATGTGTGAGGAAAGAAAGGTGATGGACCTCAGATGCACACTCCTTTTGAAATTTGGACGCTAGGCCAAATCCACTGACAACTACCTTGCCCCTGGGTTAGATGCAAGGGTTTTTTCAAATGAAAAGAAACTCCTACTTTGAGGCTCGACGGGGTTAACGAGGGTCTATCTCCCTTATATCTTTGGTATTTCGGCATTTGAAGCAATGCATGTACATCATCAACATGGTTTTATCCAAAAGCATACAACTAGAGATTTTGTATCTTCACTTCATCATCCTCCCTCCCAAAAGTCTAAGCAAGAAAGTTAGTATCGTAGTGCATACAAACGTTTATGAATGAATAAGAATTAAACACTTCAAGAAAAACATATTCATTGCATTAAAATCATCATTCGAAAACAAACAAGTTTTTACATGCAAACACAACATTAATAAACAATGAAAAATTACAAATGAAAATGCAGTAAAGAAGTCGTAGATTGCCATTATTGAGGAGGCTTAATTCTGTCTGGACTTATTGCTTCTGATGACGTATTTGTAGTCTAAGTGCCCCATCAGGAGGCTTCAATTGATGTGCAGACCATCTGCTATGAAAGTAATGACCCCAGCATCTATCAGATTTTGCACCTTGTGCGGGAGCACCTTACAATCTTCAGTTGAATGCCCTCGTGCCCCATCATGGTAGCCACATCGAGCATTGGCAATAAACCCCGGTGGATATGGAGGAATGATCGGATCTGGCTTCTTTGGCACTATCAACCCGCTTTTTACCAAATCTGGCAACACCTGACCGTACAACATTGGTAGCACATCAAAGTGTCTCTTTCTTGCCTTTCGTTTACCCCCTTGGGAACTATTCTGGTGCTGATTCTGATTTGGGTGTTCCTCTGGCTCAGGAACTTTCCTTCTCAGACTTAATCGAGGAGTAGGCAGCAATTGCGGATGGGGGGATTCTAAAACCAAGGACTACAAAACGTGCCCCTGACTTGATGTAGCTTTAGGAAAGAAAACATGGATATTCACTTCTTTTGTAGCAACAGGAATAAGTCCCCCTTGTATGCTCACGCCGCTCGGTTTGAATTCAATTACTTTTGAATTGATCAGATCCTGGACAGTATGTTGAAAGGCCTTACAGTTCTCCACAGTATGCCCCGGTGCTCCAGAATGGAAATCACAATGGGCTTTTACGTCATAACCCGGTGGGGGAATGCCAATGAGCGGGGCCAGTGTCTTAAGTTCAATCAGTTAAAGCTGGAGTAGTTGCTGCAGTAGTTGAGAATATGGTACTGGTGGAGTCTCAAAGTTCCTGTTCCTCTTTGGTCTATCTTGATACCGGCAATGAGCATTATTTTGTTGTTGAGATGTAGCCGAGATGGATACAGTGGCAATTTGTTGTGTACAAATCATAGGAGGCTGATCAAAGATCCTTTCAGTCTGCTTCGGCCTCTGTGCGTACTTCTTAATCTTGGGTGGTCTTGGGAAACAGGAGATGGATGCTGATGGGGCAATTCTGGAACTATTTCTGCTGCAGTCTTAATTGTGGGTTTGCCTTCCTTTCTTATCACGCTTCTCACGACTTCCATAATCAGTTCCATCTGAGTCTTCAGTTGATGGACCTCTTCCTTCAGCATTTCCTGTCCCTGAAACAAAGCTTTCACGTCCACCATAAACTGCCCCATCTGGTTGCGTACTGCTTCCAACTCAGCTTGAATATGTTCCATTACTTGCTGTTGATCCTGGCGTGTTGATTGGTGATGGAGGTAAAGGCCTGCAAACCTGCTTGTCAATCAAACAAAGTTAGGAAATCCAGCAATAAGCACCTGCTATGCCAAATTAAATGTATGAATGCATGCATATGCCATGTTTAATCATTTCCAAGGTATATCTATATTTTGATTCCAGTTTTGATCGGGCGAGGGATCAGATACAATATCAAGAAAATAAATCCGGAACAGATAGATATTACAGAGAAAATGCAGCTAGAACAAACACCGTTGAGAGAATACTGCTGAAACAGATATGGCTGAAACAAAAATCTCATTATATTATACTCTGGAAAGTCATACAAACGAGATTGATACAACCAATGGTGAGTCCATCAACAAGCCTAATGGTAATCACAATAGACGACATACAGAGATACAAATACATATCAATCCCAAACCCCTAACCCATACAAACTGTCCTTGACCTCTTCGAGAAGGGCTTCGGTGTCAGGATGAGTTGGTCGCTCTATCAGCCCTCTAATCAACTTTGTTCTCTTCCCAATGCCTTGGTTTAATTTGACAATGTGCTATGCGCTATCGTCGTCTCCAAAGACATCTCTGAGCTTTGACTTTTTGATCTCAGCTTGAACCTTGAGCTCTTCAATCTCCTTCTGAGCTTCCTTTAATTTGTCGGAGAAGTGCTTCTTGCCTTTTTTCGCCTTTTAGAGTTCCTCCTTTAGTTCCACATTTTTAGCCATGATTTCAACCCACATGTTCTGAGAGTCGGCAAGCTTGGCCTTTGCCTCGGACAATAGTTGCTTAGTTTGCTTGTGGACCTTGGCGGAAGATTCAATAGCCAACTTAGATTTGCAATAAAACTGAGCCCGGTCTGCAAAGCCCTTCTCCTTCTCTGCTAGCAGCTTCGTTGCATCTTGAGCCTTGCATTCCAACCCTAAGTTGATATGCAAAGTAAAGTATCTTGAAGACGGCTACTCAAGTTAGAATTTTCTACGCGAAGTTCATTCACCAGAGCTTGCAACTTATTGAACTCTTCAATAGCGACAGTAGTGAGTTGCTCTATCATTAATGGGTACAAAGGTGGCTCCCTTGAGAAAGGCAAGAGCACCTCTTCCACATTCCTCTGGATCCACTCCACATAAGAAGGGTAAGCTCTACACTCACTTTTTCCAAGAACAGTCTTCCCTTTCCTATGAATATGTTCCCAAGCACCTACAACTCTCCTCAGCACCTCCTGATCTTCAGTACCATTAAAGAACAAAGATTCCTCAACGTCTCGGTCTTCGGGAGGACTACTCAAAGCATATCCAAACTGTCGGACGGCCAGAATAGGGTTGTAATTGATTCCACCTTTTCTACCCACCAGAGGCACATTCGAAAAGTTTCCGCAGCTGGAAATGATCACCGTGCCCAACAACTGATGATCAAACCAGACGATGTTGTCAGCAGTCAGACCTATTATCCGCTTAGACCACTTCAGAGAATCCTTTGTATCGACAAAGGCACTTGTTTGAGGAAGATGATTCAAAAACCAATTGGACAAAAGCGGCGTGCAACAGCTTACAGACCCTCCTCTTCTCTTCTCGTTCTTGAAGTGTACAGAATGGTAGAAATCACCAAGAAGAGTAGGTATTGGATTTTTCAAAATGAAGATTCTAACAGCGTGCATGTCCACAAAGTCATGTATCTTGGGAGACAAGACAATTATGTAGATGCATAACGCCAATATAGCATTGAAAATAGTTCAACTTTTGGCATCAGCATACACACGAGCTTGGCTAACCAGAAATTCCAACTGAAAACCTTTCAAACCTCCCTTGTCAGCAACATTTTCACTCAGAACTGACTGAACCACATGAAGAGCGACAATAACCTCTTCTAAGTTTGGACACTCCTCGGAAAATAACGGTACTCTTTGCTTGATAGGGATCCCAAGGATGAAGGAGAACTCTTCCAGTGTCGGAGCCAGAATATAATCCGGAAAGACGAAACAGCGTAACGGAGGCTCGTAGAACTGTAAGAGTGTATGAATGGCGTCTTACTCATACTTCGTGATATTTTGGGCAACTTTCAATAACCTTCTATACTCTTTTCTGAAACCAGTAAGAATGCCAGGATCAGCCATATCAACCACTTTATGAAGTAGATCTTGAGTCGGCTTCGGAAATATGTATGCCACATTGTTCTTCCTCTTAGCATCCATCCCTATAGAACCCACTGACCAGAATCAAAAGTAAGATATGAACCTGGAAATGAAAAAACATGAATGTTAGGGCATAATGTGATGCAATGCAAAGGCATGGTATCAGAGGTGCCATATATATCTGGACGTGTCTATGATGAACTCTGTGAATAGTGTCTGTGTAAAACTGTGAATAACAACTGACTGAATATAACAGGATAAATTGTCCACTTCTGTAACAATACCAGAAAACATGGTATGTTGGAAGTTAAGGTTACCTGCAAACTTGTAAACACCCAACCCTTCTCACATGTGGGTTCTAAGACTAAGGATCCTCGACATCACGGACTCTCGGGTCGAGAAATGATGATACGTTCACCATTTCTGGTTTGGCATCATCATCAATCGAGAGGCCTCAACTGATTCCCCTCAAACGGTCATCCTATGGCAAGTTCTCAGCTTCGGGTCCTTGGATCAAGAAGCATAATGAGTTTTTCATTTCTGGTCTGCCATTATCACCTCTTGGGAGGAGTGCCTCAATTGAGTCCTCGGAAATGGTCGCCAGAGTCAACAGTTAACATCCCGAAATGTACAAGACGTGCAAATCAGAATATCTCCCAAGAAAACCTCGTCTGGGTGTGGGTTTCGTGAAAACCAAACGTACCAAGATGCTACATAGGCCACACTACTTTCCACACTAGTCCTATATGTACACTCAAGCCTGGGTATTAGGCTTATCTCTCAGATCACCCATCCCACCAAAGAAAACAACAGTCCACACAGTCCAGAATATATGGCAATAGTGAAATGTGAAGCAAGTAAATGCAATAAAAGTGATAAACATGCAACAAAGCCATAAATAAAGCAAGTAAAGAAAAACCGATAAGCACCCAATAACCAAAAGCACACAAGCACTAGGATTAACTCGCTTAGGGAACCAGAGTCCCCAGCAGAGTCACCAGCTGTCGCACCTGCGAAAATCAACCGGAAGAAAAGACAGAAGAGTCGCCACCGAATGTTATTTATCCCGACGCAGGGAAAGGAAACGATCTAAGAAAACCTAAAAAGGGAAAAGACATGGTCATCGCAACCATAGTCTGGGTTCGGGAGTCGGTTACACGAGAGGAAGGTATTAGCACCCCCTCACGTCCATCGTACCCGATGGGATCCACGCTTGTTGTTATAATCAAAGGGTGTAGGTATCTGAAGCTCTAATGCTAACTAGAAAGGAAAAACAAAAGTGACTTGATAGGACATCGCCGTCCTAGGCCTACGTATTCCCTCGGGAACGGGAAAGTCAGAGTCAACGTAGTTCGGAGACTACAGAATTATGGGGGAAGGTTGCTCGCCAAGACATCGTCGTCTCGTGCCTACGTATCCTCAATTATACCAGAGAGAGGAAGTCAAAGCAGTCGTAGTTCGACCTACAAAGTCATTGAGTATTTTTTATTATGAGCGACGTTAGGTTCACGTCCGGTAATTAGGGTCGATGCCTGTTTGCGACAAAACGGAAATAACGCGCTATTTTCTGAAAATGATTTGAAACCTTTTTAATCCCGGAGGATAAAATGATTTGAACTTTGTTTGCCTTTTTTAGACATAAGTGGATTAAGTTAGTTTGAAACTTGTATTGCACTAAAGTCTATGACATAGGATCGAATGCGTCGCAAATCGACCCAAGACGGGACGCATGCAAAACACCCTAGACAAGGTAAGGAGGGACTCCTACTTGTCACTTCCCATGTACTTAAGGCTCGTGGCGTACAATGCTCGTTGTATTTATTAGATGTTTTGAACTTGTTTAGAGATGAGAAGAGAAAGGACTCAAAGGTTGAAAAGAAAACAACTAAGAGAACTAAGTCCTAATATTGTCATACACCATGGTCCTAAGATTGAGGTAGAAGGGAATATCCTACTTGTTATCATATATGGATTGCAAACCTAATGTCTCTCCTACCTCCAACTTAATCGAAAGTTAAGTGAAAAGTTTAAGATGTGTGCAATGTTATTTTGCACAATCAACGACTTTCATGCATATGGTAATTTGGTTAGATTAGTGTCAAAGGACACAAAGCGTGTCCTATTTGTGAATCTGATACCTGTTATCACCAACTTGAGTTTGGAAAAAAGACCGCTTACCTTGGGCATTGGAAATTTCTAAAACCCGTTCATTCTTATTGTAGATTGCAGAATGCTTTTAATGGAGAGCAGGAGTTTGATATCGCTCCTAAACCTTTAACTAGGGATGAAGTTTATCAATGACAGAAACACATTAATGTTGTATTTTGAAAGAGAGAACAAGAAAAAGGACCACCTGAGAAAAATATATGGAAAAATAGGTATGTGTTCTTTGATCTTCCATATTGGTCAAGTCTCGATGTAAGACATTGTCTTGATGTGATGCATGTGGAGAAAAATGTGTGTGATAGTTTGATTGAAACACTTCTAAACATTCTAGATAAGACTAAAGATAGTAAGCAATCTCGTCTCGATATGGAGGCGATGGATATACGAAAACAATTAGCTCCAATTGAAAAGGGAAAAGAACTTATCTGCCTCTGGCTTGTTACACTCTATGTAAAAAGGAAAAGAAAATTTTTTGCGAGTGTTTGCATGGTATCAAAGTTCCCAAAGATTACTCATCAAACATCAAGAAACTTGTATCAATAAAAGATCTCAAGTTAATTGGTTTGAAATCTCATGATTGTCATGTCTTGATGCAACAACTTCTACCAGTGGCTATCTGTGGCATCCTACCAAAAAATGTGAGAGTAACTATAACCAGATTGTGTTTGTTCTTCAATGTTTGTTCTTCAATTCCATATGTAGTAAAGTTCTTGATTTCAAAAAATTATATGAATTTGAAGATGAAGCTTTCATAATCTTGTATCAATTGGAGATGTATTTTCCTCCATCATTTTTTGACATTATGGTTCACTTACTTGTTCAACAAGTCAGCGACATTAGAATTTATGGTCCGGTTTATTTAAGGTGGATGTATCTAATAGAGCGACACATGAAGATCTTTAAAGGATATACGAAGAATCATCACCGACTGGATGCTTTGATTGTTGAAAGGTACATCACAGAAGAAGCTGTTGAGTTTTGTAAAACTATTTGTCGTAAGCAGAGTCTATAAGAATTCCAAAGTCTCGTCATGCTGACACTGAAGGTAGAGATATTCAAGGTTTAAATATTAAGTCAATGGCTCGGGATGTAGTTATTCAGGCACATATCTATATATTGAATAATCTTGAAGAAGTTCAACCTTACGTGGCTACTAACAAAAGACTTTTGAAGAAAAGATATCCACGAATGAGTGACAAGTTGTTGTTGATCGAGCATAACAAGAAATTCCTAGATTGGTTTAATAAAAGGATACCAAAAGATCATAGTGCATCCGAGACAATTAAATGATTGTTGTTCATGCCAAGATTTAATGTGATAACTTGGAGTGTATATGACATTGGTCATTATACCTTTTAAACAAAATCAAAAGATGATCATAGTACAATGCAAAATAGTGGAGTTATGGTTGAGGTCGAATCCATGTATTTCTCTAGTTCGAAAGATAAGAATCCAATATTGGCATCTATTGCATTCTATGGTGTCATTGAGGAGATTTGGGAGATTTATTATGTTATCTTCAAAGTGCATTTATTTAAATGCAAGTGGGTTCCCAATATATTAATGTTGTACAAATTGATGACATAGGATTCACCCGGGTTGACCTTGGAAAGACAAATTATATGACCAAACCATTCATCATGGCTTCACAAGCAAAATAAGTATCTATGTGACCGACCCTTCAGACACATCGGGAAAATGGTCAATCGTTCTCCGAGGAAAAGATATTCCTAGTAGTGATGAAAGTTTTGATATTCCTTCTACTCCTTCTTACACAACAAAAGTGCCTACCACATATGATGAAGTTTATAGAGATGATGTGCACGTTATTCGTATCGATCATAATAAAGGCATATGGGAAAATTAACAAGTAAGTATTTTATTCTTTATTCATAATTTAATGTAAGTTATTATTTCTAACTATATTTATTACTAACAAGTATGATTATTTGATATTGTAGGTGTTTAAATTCAAGACACCAAGAGACAAAGAAACCAAAGCACTATATAAGATACAATTATGTGATGTTATATAATGTTTGTAGGTTGTTTTGTGCCATTTTTCTTTTGATGTAATATATATACAATGTTTGGTTCTTAATCCAATGTATGAATTTGATGTAATACAATACAATTATTTGTTATGATACAATTGGTGTTTCTGTTCTAATACAGTTCACAAAAATACAGGTTAAAAAATAGAAAAATTTTAAAAATCAGAAAAATATATTTTTAAAAAAGCAAATAATTTAACGATGGTTGTTAAATATGACCATGGTTAAATAGTGAACATTGTCCAGAATAATATATATACCAAAAAGGCGCTGCTGAGAATCAAACCTGAGACCTTTAATATATTACAACAGTTAGTTAAAGTAATCGGGGTAATATGTTGCGCGCTTTCAGGTTTTCTACAACGGTCATACGACCGTGATTGTAAGTAACGCATATACAACCACACACTATGTAATAATGGTCGGTCATGTGTGATAATATATCTTTTCCAATCGTTGTTGTATATGTTTTACGTAGAAGTTACTTCAGAATTTCAGTAAGCCTAACCACAAAAGAATGACTATAGAGTGGTTGTTACTTTACAGGGAAGGAAAATTCTTTGATTAACATGTTGTCTAGGTGTGGAGGATAGGTCTGAGTATGATCTTCCTCAGCCTAATGGATAACAATAAAACTCAATGTCAAATAAAACTGAAAATTATACTATGTGTCATACCCTAAATTTTGACCACCAAGATTTCCCATCATTGTACAAATCATCACCATAATATAGATGTACCTTCGTGCCACATCAATCTCCTTAAAGATGGTTGAGCATTCACCACAATCAAGAAACAAGGTTTTGATCCCTCTCAGAGTACTTAGACAAAGGATCAATCAAGAAATGACATGATCTTCAACTTGTATAACCTCTCAAACACCCATAAAGGATCAAGAGGACTCCCATATCAAGAATCAAGCACAAAGTTGCAACATTCCAAGTGGATCAAGCCTCAAGATCGCCAGTGTCACCAAATTAGGGTTTTGGTCGACCAAGGCCTTTCTTCTGGGCATGAGCCAATTCTTTAAAGCACAACCCAAGATACTCCAAGGAACCTTATGAGTTCCATCATCAAGTCAATTTAGCCTCAGGGGATGCATTCATAAAAAATCAGGAATTAGGGTTTCTTGACCTAATTCACCCCTAAGTTGACTTTTGGAGCAAAGCATGAGCTAAAACCTCAAGACATGATTTGAGGACCTCAAACACACCACATTGATCCATTTACAACAATGGATTGCTCCAAGAATCTTGATTCACAAGTTTCATTTTTCATCTGGACCACAATTAGGGTTTTGAAGAAAAAGTCAACTGTACCTTTGAATTTTGACCAAGACATGCTCCCAAACCTTAGGACATGATTCAATACACCCTAAAACACCTATGGAATCCATCCATTAGGTCAAGAACTTGATTGCACAAAGGATCACACAGTTTGGATTTCATCTGACAAAAAGTCAACTGTGCCCAAAATCAAGTTTGACTTTTTGGAATTTTTCACAAATATGGTTCCCCTAAGTAAAAAATAATGTTAATGTATGGTTTTGATCATCATTCATCAATAAAAATAAGAAAAATGAGGTTTCATACAAAAGGGGCAACCATGAGAAACCAAAAAATTTCTAAGTTATGGAATAAAAGTGATTTTGTACCAACTTTGCAAGGTCATAACTCCTAAACCACAAGGCCTTTTTCTCCCATTCAAAACTCAAATGAAAGTCCATCTGACATACTTCAAATATGTCAACTACATCTCATTCCAAATCCTCATGGATTTTGAGTTATGAATGGAGCAAAATCACTAAAACATGAAAATATCCCTTTTTCCAACACTCAGACAAAATTTTGTCCAAGACAGATTTTAGGTAAAACACCAAAACTTGGAGAACTTACCAGGTTGCAAGATGAATCAATCTCAAATTTAAACATCAAAGTTATTGTGCATCTTGCTAGCAATTCAAAGAGTCCATCAGCATGGAAAAACTCCATGGAAACCAAGAGATATGGCAGCCCAAAGTCATGTTGCTGCAACTGGTTTGGAAAACTAGTTTGTATGTTTTCTGGCTCTACACAATTTTGAGTCAGGATATAATGATCATTATGCCACATTCATTCAATATGATCATGATATATCTGATCCAACCTGCAGAATTAGGCAAAGATGCATCAAAGTTGATCCTTTGGCATAATGAGTCTTTGTACAAAGACTTGGAATTCAAAGTGCATTTATGTGCAATAGTGCACATTCAACAAAGCTGATCTTCTTAGTCAAGATTCATGCTTAAACAACAATTAAAACATCTGAGGAATGTGGAATTGGTCAAAACATAGCCTTGCTACTTGGAGGGGCTAGTTTACCTTGCATAAGAAGAAATGCCACCAAGCCAAAGCCATTGAATGTGATCTGATCTTGCAGCCATTCACTATTCCTCCAAGATAAAACTTGATCACCTATAAATAGAGGTCACATTGCCTCATTCAGATCACCTCAAAACATTACCACACATGTTTTCTTGCATTTCACTCTTCACCTCCAAAATTCAAAATGTTTGAAATGTGAAAACACGATTTTGAGATAGAGAGCATTTCTGTCCAAACCAATGATGCAAACACCTCACATACATCATATCTAAGTGATTCAAACACTAAAAAACATCTGGAACATCAGAATCACAAAGTGGTATCTCATTTTCTCAAGTTCAAAAGCCTTCTACATAAGGATTCGAGCTGGTCAGACCAAGAAGTTTCCAACCACTCCAAGCATTCAAGCACATTCCTTGGCACCTAAGGAAGCTGTCCAGATCACTCAAACACTTCAAAAACACCTACAACTGAGAATTCCAATTTCTCTTGCACAAGTAAGCCTGAACCTATCAAACTCAATGAATCATGCATCATAAACATGTTTTCAAATTACCATTGTATTTCTGGATGTTCATAGATCATTTTCCCTCAATCAATTGCTACTTATCATGCGTGTATAAGATTTCATATAGCTCTTGCACTTTTTAGGGTTCATCTGATTATAACATGTTATCTCTTGATTCTTTGAATTTAAATGAAATTGAATAATACCATTCTATTCCTCGTCCAAAATTGGTTAAGTTTCATTTTTACATCTTCCAAAATGGTTGAGAAACGAAAGAGATAGCTTGCTTCACGCAAGTCTGATAAGCTGTAAACGGGTAGTTTAGCTTTGAATTGATACTACTAATAGTGGACTTCATCCCTGGTTTGGTAGCCCCCAGATGTAGGATAGTTAGATCCAAACTGGGTTAACAATTTTGTGTGTCTTGCTCTTATCTTTTCAGTACCATGATTATTGCAATATACCTTGCCCTTTGTGATCATGTCAGACCAGATGTCGAACGGCATGTTCTAGGACATCTAAATTCTGCACATGTACCAGAATTTCAATTGGTATCAGAGCAGGTCATTCTGTTCTGTATTTGGATGAGATCCGAGGGAAGATACTTTCTGGTTCATGGTCAAGGTAGAAGCTTTCTACTAAAAAGTTGTTTGAACTTGGAGTAGTTCATATAGGTGTGAGAACGGTCCCTAGAAGTGGAGGATGGACTGTTCGTGACAGGCAGTGGCATGTGCTGAAGGCTTGGAGGAGTGGTTGAAAAGCTGTTGTGTTGTGGTTTGATTTATTTTCAAACCTGTGGTATTGTGGTGTCACCTGAATTATTATGCTAGGGCTGATATGTGACACCTGAAGGTTTTGAGGAGTTTGTGTTTTGATTCGCTGCGAATCTATCTGAAAACTCCTAAGGTTGTATCTGAGAAGGGTGTTCTTCTCTGAATGTATATCCTATGGTGATGGGATTTGTGCAAGACTGCTTCAACTTACTCTGCCAACGATACTTGAATTTTATTGTCCACTCATAAAGTCATGTTGTAAGGAAGAGATCTGAGAAGTAATTTACTTTTGCTTCTTTTCCTAATCTCCAGTCTTTGATCTCTTGATGTATTCATTGGAATGATGTCATATCCTGTGTTAGAACATCATGCCAGAATTGTGGCAAATTCTGTTGTCTGAAGGAATGGCACAGCAGATGCTCTGGGTGCTAAACTAATATGGTTTGATCACATGAGTTTAGAGCCTACTCCTGATCTGGAAGAGGAGGCATCTGGGTGGTATGTCTAAAAAGGTCCTGGCCCTGGAACTTATCTTAGTTGTGTGAGTTGGTCAAGCTGTGATCAACATGTTTTTCTCCTAAGGTCAGTTTATTTCTGGTCCTTGCTGCAGGAGTAGAAAACCTGAGTTTCAAGAAGTGTTATCTCTAGCAGACTTCTTGGACATAAAGGTCAAAGATCATAAAGTCATGTTCTGAATGATCTTGTGAAGCTAGAGAAGTATTGACTGTGTGCACTTAAGGATCTAATCACAGTCTGTGCTGCTATTAAAGGGAAGAATATATGTTTCTCTGAAGTGCTCTTGGCAGTATCTGAGGGAGAGCACCTGATGTTTTGGAAGACCTTGAAGACTTATCTCAAGCTGTCTGAATGATGAGAGTTGAATGAGAGAATACTACTCTCATGCTTCTGAGATGCGATGAGTTATGATGGATGGTCCCAAGGCTTAAAAAGGAGAGTTTGGAGATTCTGGTTGTGAAATGGGGTGTTTTTCTTAGTACAGCTGGATTCTTTTCATGAAGTCAAGACTAATGTCTTAACATTTGTTGACAGAACATTCTGTTCAGAATGTTATGGTGTGCATCTCCAGAGATCACAAGTCTCTACTTGACTTATGGACTGATGTAAGAGTCAAGCAGTAGGTGAATGTGTTCAGCAGGTGTGTTGAACATAGAGTGTGCTCTTGAAGACATGAGATGAGTCTCATGTTCTCCATTTATTTAAGGCATTATTCTTGCAAAGGAGTACAGGTAGTCTTATATAGAGAAAAGTTGATCAAATTGAGATCATGTGAGTGTTGGTACAAGTGATGATTGTGGTCAAACAAAGAGTGAGCTCTTGAAAACATGAAGATGCGTCTTATGTTTTCCATTCTTCAAGGTACTAAGAAGCACATGATAGGGGGAGAGTGTTACAATTCTATGCTGCTGGACGTGTGATGTTAAGGGGGAGATTGATAAATCTTCTGTTTTTGGTGTTAGCACTTATTTTGTAGCAGATTAAGAATTTGCAGGCATAAGGATTTAGTATTGCTTATTGTTTTTTTAAATAGAACAGAATTTAAACAGATTTTTATTGCACTGGTGAAAGCATACAAGAGTAGAAAAGGCAACAAACAAAGGGTCTAAAGATTATCCCAACCCCCCGAATCAAGAAAAGCCTTCCAATCTTCGTCCCATTCGTCATCAGAAGCTTGAAGTTGCACTTGGGTTTTCTTGATGGTCTTCATCCTTGTTTCTGATGTCTTTCGTGTTCGTGTTGCTCCTGAAGATGCTCCAGCTGTGGACAGTGTTGTGTCCCTCAACTTCTGAGGATCTGGCTTCTTGTCCTCCTGCATGTGTCTCCTTCCTGTACTCTTGTTAGACTGACTCATGCTTCCTTCCTTGGTGTACTGGTAGGAGCAAGGAGGCTTGGTATTTATAATGGATAAAGAGACCTTGGTTGTATCGCCTGACCGGTCAAAGCTATTTTTGGCATGGGAATTTGTTTTCTTGAGAACCTATTTTTTTTCTTGGCACATTGGATACCAGAACTTCGTGTCTGGTGCCTTGGTAGAGGCTGCCCTAGTAGTATGAGCCTAGGTCTTGTCTGGTTGTCTGCTGGTTACTGGTTGTGATCAAGTGGTGTGGTCTTTTGTCTTGTGCTGATGTCCTACATTTTGTTACAACATTTTAGTTTGTTGTGTACCATACTTATGGAGTTGGAAGAAGCAGCATTATCGTCTGAAGTGGCAGTTCTGACATAATGGGCAGATTCTAATCTTAATGGCAAGTAGCTCTGGAAAACATGGCTACTTTCATGTTGAAGACTCTATCAGGGTGTTATAAGGAGGTTTCTTCTAATACAAGTAAAAGGTGGTGGCAGTCCTTATCTTGTGTTGCAAGACATGTGTCTAGAATGTGTGAGAAATCTCATATCAAGTGGGCTTGTGTTTATTGGACTTGGCAGACCATGTATCCAAAATCAACATGGTGAGGCCTTGCTCAATATTTACCAGAATGTGGCATTATTGGTGTAAGATCATAAAAGGCATTGAATGTTAAGGTTGTTGTCTATAGCCTATTGCAGCTTGTGTGCTGGTCAAGTTTGTGCTGTGTAATGTCAAACATCATGATGGGACATATCATAGCTGTGTGGAGTTAGTGCCTATACTTTTTCTCTGCTGTTTTTGAAGGAATCCAAGAAAATATGCTTGGAATGTATAAGTTTCTGAGGAGTCTTGGGTGGATAACTTTGTGAACAAGCAGATAAACTATTTTGGTAAGATGTCAGAACAGCACTCCAGACATGTTTCCCTGAGCCAAACAAAGGAATATTCTAGACTGTGCATCCAGCCACGCGTAAGAAGGGAGCCTAGTAAGTGTTGATTGGTCATGTAAGACTGGTCTAAGAGCTATTAAAGGCGTTCAAAGTCAGTTTGGACGGTGCACCTTGAATTAAGCTACAGTTTTTCCATGCTCAATTAACATTTTATTTGACCAAGAATTAAAGATCGTTAATATCTAAGAAACTGCTCTGTTATTTATAGAGGCTTCTCCTATCCTCTACCATCAGGTAAGGGTTGTTCTCATAAAGACTATGGGTTTTGTTCGGGTCTGGGTTTGTTGTGCCTGGGTCTGGTCTTGTGATGGCCTCCTTTGTCAATTTTTGGCCAAAAAGGGGGAGAAAGGGATTGTTGCTCAGAGGTTCAGACAGGAGTCTGTGATTGCATATGTTGTCCAAACATGCCATAGCAAATGTCTATCATGTTTCTTTTTGGATACCTTTTTGTGACCTGTGATCTGAGTTATGAACACGGTTGTGACCTGTGTTTTGAGTTACCAGGAGTGGTGGAGGGTTTGGTCTTAAGTTTCCTCTTATGCCCTACAAAGAGCAATTAAGAGTTCTCTTATTCCACCATTGGTCTTCAAATTTAGATGAGGTTCCTGGTTTGAGGGGGAGTACAAGCTGGCTTCTGCTATCTTCTTCCTCGTGTGCATCAATAAACTTCAGGACCTTCCTTCCTTTTATCCTGAAGATTGTTGTTCGTTGGTGATGATGCATGCAGTGGATTTCTTCAGAAGGTTGCAAAGAAGATGTCAAACAAAGATGGTGATACATTATTTTCAAACTGAAGATCTGTTGCTGTAGACTCTGAACTCTACAGCTGTTGTATTTTTGCTGTAAACTCCTGGATTGTAATTATTTGTAGATTATTTGTTTTAGCCAAAATTTGCCAAAGGGGGAGATTGTTGGTTCTCTTGGTTTAGGATTGGCTTAATTTAGGTAAAACAAATAATAGCAGCAATATTGTAATAGAGAATAGGAAGTATAAAACTTGATAAGAAGAACAGGTACAACTAGATGTCCTTTTGAAATGCCAGAACATGTTGTGTTGAAGTTATTCATCAACTGGAACAACATGTCGAAGAAGATGTCTTATGAGGAAGCATTCGACATCGCGCCTGCTGAGCTGGATTAATGAGATTCAGCTATGTTTTGAATTGTGCAGAATTTTGAGAGAAATTTATGCATTCTATGTGGCGTGTTTTTAAAGGTCTAGAAGATTCAATCAGAAATCAAGACTTTCTAAATATGGAGACATTTTAGGAAATATAATATTGTATACCTACTTTCTTGGAGTATATTTTGCAGCTTTGTAACAGCTATTGAAGTTGTGTTTGAAGGCCCAAATCCAGTTGGGTACAGGTTATAAATAGAAGGGTTTGTAACCCTGGAAGGAGTGAGCCCAACATGTAGAAGACTAGGGTTTTGTCTAGGTAAACCTCCCGACTTGTGGGAAGGTTACCCGTATTCCTCAAAACCTGTAGGTAAGAGGCAGTACGTTGTGTTACTTGGAGGAAGCTTTTAAGTAACTCTAAGTTGTGTATTGAAAGGATGATTTCCTTGCTGAATTATTGTATAGGTAAAGAGCCGTTGATGCAGTGGCTGAGATGTCATCTGCTAGACATCATTGCGATGATTGGGAGTGAGAAGGGTTTCTCATATCTAGAGAGGATCTAGGTAGAAGGGTCATTGGGTAGTGATTAAGTGATAAGTTGTAAACGGGTAGTTTAGCTTTGAATTGATACTACTAATAGTGGACTTCATCCCTGGCTTGGTAGCCCCCAGATGTAGGATAGTTAGATCCGAACTGGGTTAACAATTTTGTGTGTCTTTCTCTTATCTTTTCAGTACCATGATTATTGCAATATACCTTGCTCTTTGTGATCATGTCAGACCAGATGTCGAACGGCATGTTCTAGGACATCTGAATTCTGCACATGTACCAGAATTTCAATCACTTATCAAAATAGACATTCAAAACAAACCCTAATCCCAGATAACTGCTATAAGTGGCACACTTGTTGATTCAAATATCCAAGCTGTCGTTCATCTCTTATCCTGGTAAATCCCTCTCTTTCATCTAATTGCTGTAAGTGGCAAGCCTCTGGAATATTTACATCCATGCCACTGTCCCTCTCTTAGCATGAGAAATTCCTAAGGAAAAATGGCATTGCTCAACACTGAGTTAAAGTTTTCTCCTTCAGGATAACACCCCTATAAAGGCAATTATGGCATTGTTGGATTCACATATCCTAATTAAAGTAATCCTCCTTTATAAACAGTCACCCAACAGTTGTGATAAACGGACCAGATGTCTCCCTTTAGAGATGACAAATTATCTCTCAGTCAAACCTTTTAGCTTCAATCTTGGGCTTTGAACAAGACACAAATACTCAACCTTTTAGCTTCAATCTTAGGCTTTGAACAAGACACCAAACATCTTTTTCCTCCCTTAGAATAGGAGGAACTACGATTGCTCTGATTTCCCTGTTTCGTTTAAACGGGAATACGTTGGCATAAGATTACGAAATCTTAGCGAGCATACCAAACAAACACTCTAGGTCCAGTACCTTCACACATCAATCAAACATTAGGTCCAGTACCTTACCAAAAACATCGGGAAAACCCGAACATCAACAAAAACTCACTCACTCTCTCATACTTTCCCAAGAAACTTTCCCAACCCATTAACGGATAAACACCATCAAGTACAAAGCGAAGCCTAAAGCTAACATCCTGTGGATAACCACATATAGGATGGGTAATTGATAATTCCCCATTGTATAACCTGACCCCGAACTCCCCGAATCTCTTTAAGCGTTTGTTCAGTTAAAGATTCACGTGCAAGGTTAGTTTTAGATAGCTTCCCTTTCCCTTACAACTTCACGGGATAAATAAGAAATCAGAAAGTAGCAACCCCCTCCTCTTCATTGAGGAGAAAACCCAAATTCCGCGATAAGGTGGCCGCGTCACCGACAAAAATCACGCGCTACAAGGTCCTTCCACCATGCTGAAGCTTGCCTAGGATTATTCAGAGGTTTGTCATTGAACAGATTGCATATGTCCCTTTCATATTTGGCCTTTATAACTCCACTCCACAATGCTCCAATTTCATTAGTCACCCACCATATCCATTTTGTGATTAGAGCTCTATTGAACAAGGTAATATCTTTGATGCCCAATCCTCCTTGATTTCTAGGTCTACAAACAAGAGACCACTTTACCCAAGCCACACTCTTCTTGCTCCATTCACCAGCCCAAAGGAACCTACGTTGAATGGATTTGATTTCTTTCTTAGCTTTGGAAGGAGCCAAATAGAAAGATAAATAGTGCACTGGTATGTTAGTTAAGACTAAATTTATCAAAGTCACCCGGCCTCTAATGGATAATAGTTTTCCCCTCCATGATGATAATCGAGCCTTGATTGAGTCCACTGCCGGTTTCCAAAATGAGGTTGTCTTATGTCTCTCTCCAACAGACTGACCAAGGAATTTGAATGGGAATCTTCCCACTCTACAGGACAAGAACTCAGACACTGCCTCCATCTTATTGTTCTCCATTCCCATACCAAATATGTAGCTCTTACTATAGTTAACCTTTAATCCTGATACAACTTCTGAGCCTCTCAGGATTGATTTTATCGCCCATACATTTGACCAAGAATCATCACACATAATTAAAGTGTCATCTGCAAATTGTAACAGACTAACGGAAGTGTCTTCATTAATCTTCAAACCCTTCACGGAATTGTTAAATTCTGCCTTCTTCACTAACAGTTCCAGACATTCAGTGACCATAACAAAAAGGAAAGGGGATAGGGGATCTCCTTGGGGGAGGCCTCTGTTCATTTTGAAATCTTTAGATGAGCAGCCATTGATTAAGACTGAACCATAGCTATTAAAGATTCGACCTTCAATCCAACCAATCCAATTTGGGGAGAAATTCATTGCTTCCATGATTTTGACTAGGAAGCTCCAATCAATACAATCGTATGCTTTAGAAAAATCAACCTTGAGCATAAATCCTTTTTTCTTTTTCTTATTCATAAAATCAAAGACCTCATTAGCTACCAATACACCGCCTAGGAGTTGTCTGCCTGGTATAAAGGTTGTTTGAGTATGAGATACCAACTTCCCAATAACTCTGCTCAATCTTGCTGCAAGTAATTTGGATATAATCTTGTGAATGCATCCTATTAGAGCTATAGGCCTGAATTCACCCAAAGATTGGGGGTTGTCCACCTTAGGGATTAATACAAAGAAGGATGAACAGACAGATTTTGGTAGTTGAGCATTACTATAGAATTCAAAGATACAATTGGAAATATCCTCTCCCTCAATCTCCCAAGTTTTCTTTAAGAAGTTCATATTGAAGCCATCTGGGTCTGGACTTTTGTTGCCATCACATGAATTTAATGCCTCAAGAATTTCCTCACGGGTGAAAGGTTCAGACAGGACTCTATTCTCCTCCTCATTGAGTTTCTCTAGCCCACTCAAGTCTAGATTGAACCCTCTAATAAACTTGTTTTTGTACTTCTCCTCAAAATGATCATGTATATGTTGTTTAACTGCCCCAACCTTCTCTTGTTCATTTAGCCCAATATTCAAAGCCGAAATATGATTATTTCTCCTCCTGGTATTGATAATGGAATGGAAGTATTTTGAGTTATTGTCTCCATCAACATACCATTTTGTTCTAGCCTTTTGGAATAAAATACTTTCTTTAAGGAGAAGATTCTTCCTAATATCTTCAATTGACTCACTTCTCTCTTTCAAGATGCTGTCAGGTATACAAGGCTCCAGATCATCCATTTCTCCCTCCAGATCATTTAGTTTCTCAATACTCTCCTCAATTCTTTCAACCTCCTACACCTTGGGTCTTGACAACATCGTGGTTAACACCAATGATGTCTATATAAGAATGAAGAGTATATTAATGATATATAAAGTGAAGAGTTACATGGTGTAAGATGAATACGTGAACAATTACCATTTAATTGGTCAATAATGAATTTCCCTTGTACGAAGTCTATAATGGATTTGAACTTGAATTTGTGTTGTGGGATTTTAGGCAAGTCTATTTCAGTGACAGTTGTAGAACCGCTGATGAGTATTGACAACAAAATTTCACATACCTTTAAAAGAATATCGTTGTCAATTGGTTTACCATTGTACATAAAGTATGTTTGATGTTCTTCAAGCTGCTTGTTCTAATCTTCGATTTTAAGGCTTCGGGTAATTACATGTACTTGGTCACCCTATATGTAAGAAAGAATATGAAGTTATGGTGGAGAGTTTATACGATATGGACAAACAATAAATGCACATATATTACCTTTCCATCTTGGATCACCATTTCGATATGTTGTTGCGGTCACACAAATGGCAACATTATAAACTTGATATCCCTTTTTCAAATCAGCTATGAAAATAGTTGGTCTTGATATTGTGTGAAGATATAATGAATATCTAACAAAGAAAAAAAAGTAGATTCAAAAAATCTGATTTCACAAAATATTTGACTGAAAGCATAACCAAAACCATACAATAGTTAAAAGACATAAAGCATAATTTTGGTGATTAAAAGAGAAATAGAGCAACACTTTTAGTGAAAAGGCTAAAAATACAATAATTAAATGTCATAAAGTTCCATTTTGATGGAAATTCCTTTATACAATAACAATAATCAAAAGGCATAAACTGCTCATTTTGGTGATTAAAACAGAAATAGGGCAACACATCCCAACAAAAGGCTAAAAATGTAATATTTACACACAACTAAAAGAGTAGTAAACAAAATAACTGAGAGGGCTGCAAGTGTGCGGCTTTATTAGTATAGTATAAAATATTGTCAAATCCCATAGAGACCAGTCGACAAGTATCACTATCTACTATCATTGTGTTTATCTAAGGCTATACATATGGTTTGTTTTGCACGAAAATGAAAATATCGGTTTAAATCAAATTTTACTAACGAGAGGCCGAAACATGATTTCTATATACCTTTGTTACTCTTATAAATTGCAACACTTTATCATAATGAGAAAACTATTTTAATATAAAAACTACGTTAGAGGAATCTTCCGCTTTCGCGTGTCCGTTACTTGATTTTAAACTCCTTGTCGCCTTCTTTCGTACGTTCAACTACAAGTTTAAAATGCCTTTTTAAAAGATAGAAATTTATATTTTAATTAGAAAATACTTTCTCTATTTAAAAATCAAAAACCTGAATTAAGTAGTAAAGCTTTAATTTTAAAAACATAATTTTCGTAAACGGTATTTCGGTGTTCCTATTGTCGTGGGAACACTGTTTTTGCTCTTTCGAGTCGTAAACGGTATTTCGGTGTTCCTATTGTGGTAGTAAAGCTTTAATTTTAAAAACATAATTTTTAGAACAAAAATATTATGTATTCACTTGATAGATTCTGATTCTACTCCTGCTTTTGCATGACCATTGGAATATATTGATCGAACTTCTATGTCAGAAACCGCCCCTAGATGCGTAAATGGCATCTCGATGTTTCTACTTTCGTACCAAACATGTTTTATTCTAAAAACATAAGTTAGGAGACAATAATTTAATTCTCATTACAATTAATTTAGCATGCAACGAGTCTCGTCGGTATGACGGTCCTCACATTTCGGACTCTGTCGGATTACTCAGACATGGTAAAGCTATCAATTAAAAAGCATGATTATGTAGCATACATATTAAAATTCAGCAAAGAAAAGAACTTGGAACAATGAAGAAAAGCTGAAACATGCATAAATAAAATTACACCGAAGGAATACTTTTAATCCGGTATAGGGATGAACTTGAAATAGCAGCGTGGAATTTTAATAAAGGCAATAACATGAAGTAAAAATCAGCAACAAAACTAACTTAAAAATATAAAAAAGCAATTTGCATAAACACTTCAATGTGAAGTATTTATGCTTTACAAAAGTAAATTTAGTGTTAGCGCGCGCGTGGATGATTCAAATCAAGAGTTACAAGTCCTATTTATAGGAAGAAAATCGTTTAAACTGATACAAATCATATAAAAGTAGTGGAGAAAGTGCCAGAAGTGAAAAACTGAATTGTTGGATCGTGAGCGTATATTTTTAGGCCTTGACGTCATGACGAGCATCACTGGGGTTATGGTCTACATGTTATGACTCTTTGACTGAGCCTCTAAAACATGGGTCTATGAAGGGTGTCACTGAAGTGATGGTCAACCCTTCACGACTCTTTGATTGAGTCTCTGAAAAGTGGGTCCATGATAGGCATCACTGACTTGACGATATACCCGTCATGGCATTTGAACATATGTTTCTTGATTTCTTTGCTTCACTGACTGACGGTCTGGGCATGGAAGGGTTATGACAGGCGCCATGGCTTACACAACTTGTCATATCAGTCTCCACTTAGTATAAATTCAATGTTTTCATCGTTTTTCTCCATTTTTCTGCACAAAGGTTACTAACTGATAAGTACCTAAAGTACAGTAAATAATATCAGCATAACAGAGAAAAACTGATACAAATGGCATTAAAAGCCTATGAAAGTTGAGTAAAATAAATGTAAAAATTGTGTGTTATCTAACTCCCCCATACTTGAACTGTTGTTTGTCCTCAAGAAATTTAGCTTGCATATAGAAAAGGTAAATACAACAATATTACATTAAAAGTACTCATGAAAAACAACATTACTAGTACTCATACGTGGTTCCAAATTTGAATCGGCTAGAGATTAATTCCATAGGTACTAAATTTAACACCCACGATACTGTAGAAATACAAACCTTACTTGCGGACAAAAGTCTCACATCTAGCATACCAATTCAGACCATGACCTTGTATCTTAGTGTCTTTATCCTATACTTTTCATCCCATTTCATTCAGATTTATCACATTATAGCACGTAATTAAATATGATCATCACACACACAAGTCAGAGGAAACCAGAAAGAAATTTTTTCAATTTTATTGATGTTTTTGGAACTAAACTTTTGATCTAGTGCACATGTTTTTCTTGGACGTTTGGGTTCAACCACCGTTGGGTTGAATAAAAGGGTGAGGATTACCCTTCTTAATAGGTGCAATTTCCTTTTACCACACTTTATTTTCTATTTATTTTGTAAAAAAATCACATTTTTTAGCTGTTGCCTAACTTAGTATGTGAATCTAGAATATGCCCGATTGGATAGATAATCTAATCAAAGATTACTTCACAGGGCGCATCCAAATTGTTATTCTATTTGATAAAACATGGAAATCCTAAACTAAGAAAACAAGAAACTCCTCCCACATGTTTGAATTGAACAATGTACTCAATGTTTGCGAAACAGGTGTAGAGAAAGATAAAAACTAGAGATTCACGTCTACATGCAGCCGACAAGTGTCAAGAGATAGATCTCTTTATTTTTCATCAAATTAAAACAAACAAAAGTAAAAAAATTAGATTGAAAACATGTGGGTTACCTCCCACGCGACACTTTATTTAAAGTCAGTTAGCTCGACTTTGATTCATCTTTTATTTCAAGAGGATGCATCTTTCAGCTCTGAATTCTTAACATCGTGCCCATATTCCTTAGGGCTCTATTTGAACATCCCCAACCATTTCCCATGTATTTTACCTTTGCCTCTCTTTTTATGGGAGGTTCATACTTGACGTCTGGTGGTAGAGGTTTCGTCTTCACCTTTTAGACCATCCCATGTACTAGAGTTAGGCCTTCTTTCTTAAAGTTATGGTCTTGAATAGTAGGGCTTCCATCTAGTGCCTTCTCATAAGCCTTGTCTTTTCTACCCTGGGAGATATCACTCACTAGGTGCACTTTTAGTATGTCAGGGGGAACTTTTTCAGAGAGGATTTCATCGACATGTTTTTCAACTATGTCGAATCTGCAGCAAGAGTTCTTTAAAGTAGAGATTTTTATAAGTTTGGAGAATAGGAACTCGGTATTTTCATTTCTAATGTGAATTTCTCACACTTAACATCTATAACTACTCTGGCTATGGCAAGGAAGGGTCTTCCTAGTAGGATTGAGATTTTAGTGTCTTCCTGTATATCCATCGCAACAAAGTCTGTAGGGATAACTAGTTACCCTATCCTTATCTGCACATCCTCTATAATTCCTACATGATACTTAATCGATCTATCTGACAGCTGCAAAGACATTCTAGTTGGCTTCATACTACCTAGGCCTAGTTTCTCAGAGATGGTCAAAGACATCAAACTCACGCCTGCCCCTATATCACACAAATATTTTTCGAAACTCATTGTTCCTATAACACAAGAACTGAAAAACTCGCAATATCTTTTAATTTCGGAGGCATCTTATCTTGGATGACATCATTGTACTCTTGTGTCAGCACTACAATATCAGTATCTTCCATTTTCCGCTTGTTTGATAGAATTTCCTTAAGGAATTTGTCATAATATGGCACCTATGACAACGCCTCTATTAAAGGTATGTTGTGAAATTCTGGTCTCAGATATGTGATGTTAAGAGTGATGTCACAACATCAATATCTGCAGTATGGACAAGACAATAAAAGCACAGAATTGCACACAAGGATTGTTCACCCAGTTCGGTTCAACAACCTACATCTGGGGGCATACCAAGCCAGGAAGGAAGTCCACTATTAGTAGTATCAAATTACAGACTCAACAAACCAGTTGACAATCTACCTAATTTAATCACTACCCAATGACCTTTCTATCTAAGTTCTCCCTAGATAAGAGACTCCATCTCACTCCCAATCATCGCAATGATGTCTAGCAGTCAACATCTCCGCCACTGCATCAACAGCTTGATTACCAACAACTTTTTCAAACACGTAGAAGACACACTCCCATGACACCCCTTGGAGTTGCTTCAAAGCTTCCTCCAAGAACAATACAATACTCATTACCTACAGGTTTCTGAGTAAGGACACAGTGACCATCTCACAACCCGAGTGGTTCACTTAGACTAAGCCCTAATGATCTACATCTTGGACCCGTGCCTATTCTAGATTACAAGCATTCTATTTATAACTTTTTCCCAACTGGATTTGGGCCTTCAAATCACAATAAATCTTCTGTACCAAATCTGCAAAAGATTCTGCTACTAAATAGATCTTCAATTAAATCTTCAATCAATTCTTCATAATTAACTTTGATAATTCTCCATATCTTTTTGTATTAAATTAGCAACAAACTAATCTCTTCATAAATGATTGCACCCGAATATATCTACCCCATGATATTCGCCTGCAATCTCTGATTCTTTTCAGCAGAATGTCCAGCAACACGCGCATCCCTAATAAAACATCTCTGACTGATGTTCACAACTGATGTTAAGACATCGGGTTTAACATCAGCACACTACTGCAACCCTTACACCCTTACCACACCAGAATGATAAATAACTATAATGTTAGACGCTCATGTTGAAACATCAACCATGACATTAACATTGTTTTACCAAAATTTCAGTCAATCACAAGCACTAGCAATCTCCCCCTTTGGCTAATTTTGGCTAAAACAAATATATAAACATTACAGCTCAAAATAAAGCAGCAACTACAACCCTATACTACTGTTAGAAGTCATCTGATCCTAACAATAATCATCAGTAGCTACTGTGTACAGTAATCATGGAGAATCATCTTATTGGCTAATTTTGAATGATGTTAGGACATCATGCTTGACATAACATCACCACAACACAACAACTTCAGGCAGCACATTAGGACCTAAGAAGTATACAGTCCTTAAGTCATCTGGTGCACATGAGGAAGAAGATATCTGACACTCCCCTTCAACACAACACATTTCTTTTTCCTTCCAGGACAGACTCAGAACAAATGTAGAAGACTCCTCCAGAAAAGAAATGTTTGTCTATACATAAAAGACCAATGGTGGCATAAGAGAATTCTGCACACCTTTATTGATCAGACACTGGGTTTAATCTGTGGCATAAGATGAAACTTAAGAAGTGCCATTCTGTCAACCCAGGTAACTCAGAACACAAGTCACAACTGTGTTCATAACTCAGGACACAAGTCACAAAGACTCAACACCAACTTAAGGATAGGACATCCTCTTCGACATCTCTGAACCACATCTGGAACTACAGACTCCAGACATAGCATATGCGCAAACCATTTAGCAAAACCCTTTCCTTTCTCCCCCTTTTTAGCCACAAATTGGCAAAGGAAGCCCTCACAGAACCAGACCCAAGTAGTGCTCACCTAAAACCGAACAAACGCCATAAGACTTATGAAACAAGAACACTCACTGGCTGAAGGAGCCAAGAATAACCTCTATAAATAGCTGACCAGTTACTTTGGAATTAACGAGCTTTGAATAGTCAAAGTTCTTGGTCATAGAAACGCTATTTTAGGAACTAAAAACTCCATCCAAATTCAATGTCTACCATCCAAAACAGTCTTGACCGCCTTAATTGCTACAAAACTGATTCTTACCATAAATTGAGCCAAAACAGATCCATGCTAAGTCGAAGACACGTGTTTCCCCTTATCCTAACACCACCGTCCAAAATAATTCCTTGTTTGGCCCAAGAAAAACATGTCACGTACCATGTTCTGACATCTTATCCGACAATGTCTGATTGCTCACAGTATTATCAACCCAAGACTCCACAGAAGATTGTACATCCTAAACCAATAAAATTGTCTTCAAACTTATCCTCAGAAGCATGTGCACACATGATTCACATGGTCATAACATCCAATGCCAGCCACCAGCCTAATGTCATAACATGTTGACATTATATCCTCATAAGATTCAACCAAACTTCACAATCTTGATCAGCATGCAATCTTCACAATATATATACCTTTGCTGCAGAATCCATAGACAAGTACTCCCCCTGTCATGGTTAACCAATGCTTTAGATGAAGATGATCATTTGAGCACACTTGCTGAGCACATGCACTTTGGTATCATTGCCCCTTTCTCCAAAGGCAGTCATTCCCTATCAATCAATACCTGATCTACTTCCGTCTTCTCTATAATCTACATCCAAGGCAGACCTTCTACTTCATCATTCTCCCGTATAACTATTTAGATATAGACACCACCCTCCTGACCCAGAGCATAATCATCCTTTACCAAGGATATCCAACCAGATAATGTCCCAACACAGTTAGAACATTTGTCAATCACCATGATTCTTGATATGCTCCACCAACTGGACTTACTATTGCATAGTAATCCAAAGAACTAGAGAATTAAACTCTCATCCACCTTCAAGAAGAATAATGTCCTTGAGTCTTCAACTCATCACCCTTCTGCCCAAGAGTAACTTGTTCCAAGACAATCCTCAATAATAACCAGCTGCCACACTCCGATTATCTTGATTCTTCAAATCCACTTCTGAGATCAACCAAATGCCACAGTTTGATCACCTCATTCATGAATCCTCATATGTAAACAACCAAATGCCACATTTTGACCTTTTTCACGTTTGTCAGAACTCTCACAAAGATATCTTGATCCACCAGGAGAACTTGATCTTCAAGTCACATGTTCCACTTGCTCAACAGCAAACACACTTAGACTCCTTAAGTCATGGTCATGTAACATCTTCTCCTTCCTGCAGCTCCCGCAAACTGCCATGAGAACGATCTTTTTGAAGCATCATATTGTTCATTCATGTAGATTACCCTATCATAGCTGATGTGCCACATCACCAGCTGAGACTCCTGATGTTAAGCTGGATGTCAGAAAATTATGTCATCCAACTGTTGAATTCAGCTCTACCTTCTGCCACTCAGAAGAACCTCCTCCCTTTGCAGAAACAGATTTCCATGCTCTCATAGACTTGATTCAATAATTAAGTTTGAGTAGACAACCTCCATCCTGCTCAGAAAATCCAAAGACTTCAAACCTACTACATCTGAATCTTCAGAAAATAAGTAGTCCAAGACTACCCCATAGCTATACCAAATAATGCCACTTCTAAATGCACACTAGAACACACAATCTTATTATTATGATTATTTCACAGAGTTCTCACACACCACGAACAGCCACATAGAGAAAAGTATATTCTCGATACTTCAACAGTCCTGCACTTTTACATCAGACATATACATAGTCTCCAGTCAATGTATTTTGTCATTAGTTGAATGCACAACCTTATCAACAGCAGACACATACTTAACTCCTGTCAAAGTAATCTTCTCACATAACTGGAATCTGCTGATTCTTCTTCAAGCCATCATGACAATCCCTCATACCACAAACACCTTACAGGTTAGGTCAGTGTCTTGATCTTTTACTCCACCCTGAGCAAAGAACTGAAATGATGTTTCAACATCAGTTCCAACATCAGTCTATATCACATCTCCTATGAATCCATACATATCTCTGGTAGGGAACACACGAGAACATATCACCATCTGATCAATCAAAACTGCAGTAACTTGCATAACACACTCTTCCAGAAGCTTCTTCGTAAGAGTGATAACTGTCATTCTTCTGCATAAACATACCATAGACAAACTGCTACTTTCAATCCTTCATACCAAAAAACTGGAAGAGTTCATTCCATACAACTAACCCAGACACCAATTGACCACAGGCTGATTTACACTACTACTGCACACAAAATCTTGGATGCATTTACCCTATAATATTGTCCTCAGACAGTTTAGCTCAAACAAGGATCATCTCCTTTTCTTCAGCTATCAAGATTACTACCTTTTCTTCAACCAGCTCCAGCTGAAATGCTATGACATTTTGAACAGCATCTCAAAAGTTGTTCAACTTCACAGCTACAGTGATCCTTCAAAGTAGCTACAATCTAACAGGTCTTAGACTTAGCATTTACCACAACCTGCTAATGTGTAGCGCGATGTCGCGACATTGACATATAGAGCTCAGTTTCTTTCTTGATGAAACTTCCTCCAGTTCATGATCAGGAACATGTATCTTATCATAACCAGGAAGATCCTCCTCATTATGTCACCACAACTAAGCTTAAGAGATAACTTATCAAGATCTTCACTCCCGCATGAAAGATTTGACAATGATACTCTTTTGCTTTGGCTCAAAAAAATGGTAAAGAAGGAACCACGGTGCTGGGCAGACAGGTCTTCAAAGCCGGATTTGAAGTATATTCTTCTTTCCCAAAACAGAGATATGAGATAATGCTCAAGTATCTCTAACCAAACGGTTGAAGCTGTCTAGCATAACCTACAACATCATGGAATATCCTGCTGTAGAGACCAAATCCTAATGTCTTTCCAAGAGAATACCTTCTTAGAATCTCACCACCAGGGTTACATCAGATACCATACAGCGGAACACACACCAACTCCTCAACAACCTTCAGGCACTACTCAATAATCCTTGCACACCATCACCATAAACCAAGTGCCAACAAATCAAACTCACAACAGCAGTTCTCCAGACAGAACCAATACATAGTCCATCCTTCACTCCAAGGGATCATACAAACAACTATAAGAACTGACAAAGTCCATAACTTGGTAAAACTATCTTCCTTGTTCATGAACCAGAAAGTATCTTCCCTAGATCTCATCCAGAAACAGACAGGATGCCTGCTCTGATACCAATTGAAATTCTGGTCTCAGATATGTGATGTTAAGAGTGATGTCACAACATCAATATCTGCAGTATGGACAAGACAATAAAAGCACAGAATTGTACACAAGGATTATTCACCTAGTTTGGTTCAACAACCTACATCTGGGGGCATACCAAGCCAGAAAGGAAGTCCACTATTAGTAGTATCAAATTACAGACTCAACAAACTAGTTGACAATCTACCTAATTTAATCACTACCCAATGACCCTTTTATCTAAGTTCTCCCTAGATAAGAGACTCCATCTCACTCCCAATCATCGCAATGATGTCTAGCAGTCAACATCTCTGCCACTGCATCAACAGGTTGATTACCAACAACTTTTTCAAACACGTAGAAGACACACTCCCATGACACCCCTTGGAGTTGCTTCAAAGCTTCCTCCAAGAACAATACAATACTCATTACCTACAGGTTTCTGAGTAAGAACACAGTGACCATCTCACAACCCGAGTGGTTCACTTAGACTAAGCCCTAATGATCTACATCTTGGACCCGTGCCTATTCTAGATTACAAGCATTCTATTTATATCATTTTCCCAATTGGATTTGGGCCTTCAAATCACAACAAATCTTCTGTACCAAATCTGCAAAAGATTCTGCTACTAAATAGATCTTCAATTAAATCTTCAATCAATTCTTCATAATTAACTTTGATAATTCTCCATATCTTTTTGCATTAAATTAGCAACAAACTAATCTCTTCATAAATGATTGCACCCGAATATATCTACCTCATGATATTCGCCTACAATCTCTGATTCTCTTCAGCAGAATGTCCAGCAACACGCGCAACCCTAATAAAACATCTCTGACTGATGTTCACAACTGATGTTAAGACATCGGGTTTAACATCAGCACACTACTGCAACCCTTACACCCTTACCACACCAGAATGATAAATAACAATAATGTTAGACGCTCATGTTGAAACATCAACCATGACATTAACATTTTTTTACCAAACTTTCAGCCAATCACAAGCACTAACATGTTGATATACAACTTTTTCAACACTTCAACAAACTTCCTAAAATGGTCTGCTATCTTGGTTTTCATTAATCTATGTGGAAACGAGATATAAGGCTTATATGGCGGGGGAGGCACATATGACTTTTCCTCAACTACCTTTTTCACAGGTGGTGTTGTCTTTCCATCCTTCCTAGATGTACAAAATCACTCTCAGTATATTTCCTTGCATCCCTCTCATTAGCAGACACTTCTAGCCTTTTACCACTTCGCAACGTTATGGCCTTCACATGCCATTTTGGGTTAGGTTTAGGCTACCCTGAAAAAATTACAGATGGGGATCTTGTTAACGCTTGTTACTTATGAAATTTGTGTTTCAAGCATCTTGCTGTTAGTAGCCATGGAATTAACCTTATCGCCAACTGTCTTATCAATTCATTACTATGGATGTTCTGGTATTTGAAGTCCACATTGTACTGGGTCTGGGTCATCATAAAATTCTCCATAATTACCTAGAGGTTTGACTTTCTGGGAGCAACAGCAGCTCCTTTTTTTCCTTGAAAATCGGGTGGAGTGATAGGTGCAGGATTTGGCGCAAAGGTAGGATTATTGTTCGCGTAGGAGAAATTAAAATGATTTCTCCATCCAGGATTGTATGTGTTAGAGTATGGGTTACCTTGCGCGTAATTTACCTGGTTTGGGGTGGGTTCAGCTAACAATTGACACTCAGTAGTAATGTGTCCAAGGACTCCACAGATTTCACAACTAGGAGTCACAATAGTTATAGTAGCTCTGGGGTTGATGCTTAGGTTATGTAGCTTTTGATACATGGATTCCACTTTAGTGTTCATATGATCGAAGTTGCTAACTTCGTACGTCCCTCCTCTCTGTTGCGTTTTCTCTATGCGAGTGTGTTCACTCCTCCACTAGTAGTGGTTCTGAGCCATGTTTTTGATAAGGTCACATGGTTCATTGAAAGGTTTATATATTAGATCCCCACCTGCAGCGGAATCAATGGTCATTCTCGTGTTATAAAGTATACCATTGTAAAAGGTGTGAATTATTAGCCACTTCTCTAAATCATGGCGTGGACAAGCTCTCATTAACTATATATCTCTCCTACACTTTGAAGAGTGATTCACCGTCCATCTTCCTGAAGTAGGTAATCTGGTTCCTCAATTGTGCCATCTTGCTCGGTGGGAAATATCTTGCGAGGAACGCCTTATTTAGCTCGCTCCATATCATAATGGAATTTGACAGTAGGGATTGTAGCCATGCTATAGCTCTGTCCCCGAGGGAGAATGGAAATAAATGTAATCAAATGGCATCGGGATTGACGTCATTGCTTTTGAGTGTATCAGCGAACTGTATAAAGGGATAGAGGTGCATGTTTGGATCCTCCGTTGGGCTACCGGTGAATTGGTTCTACTGTATTATCTGCAGCAAAGAGGGGTTTAACTAAAATTTGTTAGCCTGGATCACATGATTAACAATACTATAGTGGGGTTCATCCTCTGAGGGGACAACAAAATTCTTGAGTGGTCGATTATCGTTTTTCACCTCCAACTCCTTGAGATGTACGAAACAAGTCTCTCGATACTTCTAATTCATTCCCCATCATTAATATCTCCTTCTAACCAACTTTTCAAACTCCTTTCAAGATGCTCAAAGCTTTGAATGTTCTAGAAAAACATTTTCATCACAGGTTTCATTGCGAAATAACAAACATGCTCATATCTTTTAACAATCATGATAGAGCTAGTGATGAAAATGAAAGAAGAATTTAAAATGATGTGTGAATTGCAGCAAATGGTAAGAAGCACCTATATTTATACTAAAACATTTATGCTTGTACACTGTCTCCAATCCAATTGACGTCACTTTTATGCATTTGTAAACTGGCGTTAATTGAATTGACAACACCATATGGTATCTCCAATCCAATTGGCACCTCCATTTAAAGTTATAAAGTCTTCGCCAATTGGATTGACAATAACACTTAATCATTTTATGAAACTGGGGCATTTTGGAAAATATTTTGAAACGTGAGTTATTTGAGGAATTAATTTCAAAAAGTGGGTTATTTAGATTTTAAAAATTCACAAATCCATCCCTAAATAAAAATCTATCCCTATAGAGAATATCACGTGGTTGAAGCTTAGGGAGGCTTTTCCAAATATTAAAAAAAAATTCTAAAAATGTACTAAATTACAAATTTTGGCATCAACGGATTTAAACTCATGACATTGAAGCTGAACAAAAGAAAGTACGTCACCCGGACATCACACAAATTTTGGAGATTTTGATTCATGACATTGAAGTTGAACAAAAGAAAGTAAGTCACCCGGACATCACACAAATTTTGGAGATTTTGTCCTGCCACTCCTCCCCCCTATTTTTTTTCGTATTGAGCTAAATAACCTTCTCATTATTTACTCCATCTCATAATAACATTTGGTCAAAAAAAATTCACTCTAAAATAAGTAGTAGAATTTAAAAAAAAAATCTGATAGTTTATTTAAAAATGATATATTTTTTACTAATACGAAGAAAATTTGATTTTTTATAGAACTTTTAAAATTTTGGTATATTTTAACCGAATTTTTTAAAATTTGATTGTTCATATTGGGTAGGTCTATAAGAGAACAAAGTTAACACTGTCGGATTTTTTTTTTATAAATCTGATATGTTTTTTAATATTTTTGAATTTTAAAAAAATTCGGTAGCTCATATTTGATAAGCCAATAAACGAAGGTAACACTATCAGATTTTTTAAAAAATCGATATTTTATACTGGATATTTGAAAAATATAATATAAATATATGATTTTACATCAGTTTTTAAAAAATTTGTTATAAAATCATACATTCTTGAAAAAAAAACTTATTTGACACCTGTTTTTTTTATTAAAAAAAATAAGTGTAAAATCTATGCTTGTAGACTTGTTTTTTCAAAAATTCGATAAAAACTCATAGATCTCTAAAAATTTTGATAAAAACTCATTAAATTCTCTAAAATTTGATAAAAACATGCAATATTTTTTAAAAAAGTATAATCTCCCAAAAGATATTATGATAAAAACACTACTACGAAGATGTCACGTATAACTAAAGGAGTGAAACTACAAAATATTTAATATTTAGGAATTACTCGCATCATGTATATATAAATATAACTTTAAATAAGAAAATTTGTATTATATAATAATTTTATAAAATATTATCAAAATTTTGTTGTGGCTTATCCTACCACCGCCTAGTATCAATATGTGAGTTTGTTGTGAATTTCATTCAAGTGTCTGGATTTTAAAATTCAGAAGTTAAGGATATTTTTGAAATTTTATCAGGAAGTATGAGTGACACATAGCATGTCCATTGAACAATCCCAAACAAAATATATTGCATCATGCTTATCATAAAAAATATTGACATAATTTACTCAATAAAAAAAAGAAAATTTCAATATTTTTTATTGACATAGTCATAAAGTGATTAAAAATGCCATTTTAATAAAAAAAAACAATTGTAGAAAGTCTCCACATACATAATCCTCAAAAATAAGGCAAGAGATACTAACAAATAGATTATAAATTGAAAACTATTTGCCAAGACTACCTTGTTTCCACCAATTGATACTTTTAAATTAAAGCAAATGGCTCCTTATACCATTAGTAGAAAGTCCCCACATAGTCCTTCCGTTAGTTTCAACTAACGGAGGCTTATGTGGCATGTCATGTGGAATTTTTTTATGATGTGGCATACATGTGGAAATGCCTACGTGGCAAAAAATGCTGACATGAATGTCACGTGTCAATTGTTTCCATTTTACACTAACACCATATCTAAAACCCTGAAATAGTAGTCAATCTGTAGCTAATTTGTAGCTAATTTGTAGCAACTTCTATTTAAACTTCAAACGGTTTGAAAGATGCTTCATGCAGGTTAGGGGTGTTCGCGGGCCGGTTTGGTTCGGTTTTGAGTGAATCTGATACCCAAACCGATCAAAAATATATGGATTGGTTTGGATTGGATTTTTCCATTTTTTCTATAAAACCCAAACCGAACCAAACTGAGAAATAACGGGTTGGTTTGGGTTGGATTAATCGGATACATTAGAAAAAAAATATGTGAAAAATATTTTTTAAATTTTCTAATTTACATCAACTAATTTTCTATAATAATATAATTTTTTATTTATTTTCGTGTTTTCATATAGATTGTGAATGTCACAAATGATGTTTCATTTTTCTTTCTTCTTAAAGTTGAATATTTTATACTAGTTTCCCTTATAATGATATATATTATATGAGTTAATATGGTTGGTTCGGGTAAACGGGCTCGCGGGTAGAATTTTGAAAATCCGTTGCCCGAACCAATTTACATCACGTTTCATTGGTTGGTTCGGTTAATGCCCGAACTAAAAAAATACCCGATCCAAACACCATGGTTTGGTTTGGATTCCGGTTTGGTTCGGATTTGCCCGAACCAATGAACACCCCTAATGCAGGTGTTGCCAGAGATAGGTTATCAATTAATTAATAGTTTCTAGTAAAAAGAACCATCTGAGGATTGAATACAAAAATTCATTTCCATTTTTTTCAAGTTTTATCTCATTCTAGAATTCTCTGAAAACCACTGTAAAAAACTTGCTCTATATATGGTTTTGCTGAAATTTTTGTTTATGACAAGTACCTTGGTGTTGGTTGTTCCGTGGATCCAACTCCTGTGGGGTAATGCTAAGTGGTTATTGCCATCTAATTTTACTCTGTAACACTGTAATGTCAACACTCGATTCAAATATTCCACGGGCTAAATAAAATAAGAGCAAAAATTTTTCCTTCTATATGCATATAATTTTGGGGATCATTTATTCTATGGTAGAAGTTTTTTCCCAGAATTGAGAGACTCTGAGACTTCGTATACAGTGGTTCAATTTGCAGACGACACCCTTCTGATTGGGGAGACAAGTTGGGGTAATCTTTGGTGCATAAAAGCGGTTCTTCATGGGTTTGAATTACTGACAGGTCTCAAAGTCAATTTTTTTAAAAGAAAAATAGGAGGAGTGAATATTAGTTCTGATTCCTTGGAGGTTGCAGCTGATTTCCTTCACTGCGACATTCTGAAGCTTGCGTGCAAGTTTCTTTGGGTGTTTATAAGAGATAGTCCGAGGAAGTTCCATTTGTGGAAGGATGTGATTGACAACATGAGAAACAGATTAGCTGATTGGAAAGGAAAAAACATGTCTTTTGTGGTAGAATTGTTATGATCAACGTTGTTCTTAATGCTATGTCGTTTTATTCTCTGTCCTTTTACAAAGCTCCTATTGGTGTTATCAAAATTCTTCAAAGAATTCAGAGCAATTTCCTATGTGGCGGTAAGTTTTGACAGAAATTCAGGTATTGATTGTTTCGTTGATAATTTAAAGTTTTCTTTGGAAAATGGTAAGGACGTCGCATTTTGGCACTGCAAATGAAGGATCGATGTTCCGTTAAAGGTGATGTTCCCCAACTTATTTCTTTTTTTTTTGTTTTTCCTGCTGAATCCGTAGCTGGGATGGGGGAGTGGAGTGGGGAAGAGTGGGTATGGAATTTGTGGTTTCACGATTTCCCTATTGAACCTGTAATGGAGAGGGAGAATGAGGACCTGCTGGATCTATTGATTAATGTTAGGCCTAAGGTTGAGAGTGAAGACGTTTTTCTGCGGGATCCTGTATTGCCGTCTTTCTCCTCTAACTCGTTCTCTGTCTCTTCCTATTACAATAGTTTGTTACAAGATATGGCGGTTATTGTTAATGGGGAGGATATCATAAAAGCTTCTAAGAAGATATGGGAGGCGAGTATTCCCTCCAAATTTTAGATTTTTGTGTGGAGGGTTTTCAAAGATCGGATCGCAACAAAGGACCAGCTGGCTCGAAGGAACATTATGGTTGGAGGGGGGATCTGTTTTGTAAAGTTTGTTTGAGTTGTGAAGAAAATAGCAAGCATGTATTGTTGGATTGTGCATTTGCAGAGAAGGTTTGGAAAGGGATTGGTAAGTGGATTGGAATTCAAGTTAGAAGAGAGGGGAGTTGCCTAGAATCATACACAGCTTTTGTTTTAGCCTCAAAAATTGCTACTCGAAATTCGCCGGGCAGCATTGATTGGATCGCGACTGTCTAGTTTTTATGGGCCAATAGAAATTTAATATACTTTAATGACATTCACAAGGATATTGATGATACTATTAAATCTATTAAATTTTTCACTTGGAAATGGTTGTTTGTAGGTAAACATATTCATAATTGTCTGTTTTATGATTGGTTCACTGCACCTCTTAAGTGTATTAAGAGGTTGTAAGTTGTTTGTTTGTGTATCTTGGGTTTGTGCACCCCTTGTGCATATTAATGGAATCATTGCTTATTGAAAAAAAATATGGGCATTGAATATGTCTACTGCAATGTCATCAACAGTGGTGAACATAATTTTTGAGAAGATGAAATGGTAAATTGCAAAACTGTTAGAAAAATACATAACTATTTATAAACTATATAAGAATATGCATACATAATCAGAGCATAGATTAAAGGGAATAAAATAAAGTGCACATCTTAGCAACCTCAAAACAAGCATTTGATGGGAAGTCTTTCTAATATGAATAACTATTTAATAAATTAATAAACATAATTCAATATCAAAATGATTATGAATTAATGACTATCTCAAATTGTTGAAAGTTAAAAACTATAGTTAAAATTGAGAGAGTCTATCTTTGATTTGCGAAGGCCAATGAAATTAGTACCCTGTGGGATGTAAAATGGGTAGGAACTAATATGAAGATGTGCACATGATAAAAAAGATAAAGGTGTTGTTTTCGGTTGGGAGAAAATGCTAAGAATAGGTTTAGAGGGGCTGAAAACATATTCAGGGTTGAGAGAAACATTGTGACGACGAGGAAGAGTAGAAAGAATTTCGAGACAAAAAAATCACGGTTTCATGGCCGGACGGTGAGGTTTATAAAGGCGTCACGGTTTGTTGTTGTTTAGATGGAGAGATGAGTTTATAAAGTTGAGTTAGATGTTAATATTTGCAGGATGTGAGAAGAGATGAAGTATGGGTAGTGAAGGGATGTAGTATGAGAATAGTTGCAGGATGAGAGAATGGATGGAGTATGTGAAGTGATGACGTCACATTTTGTTGTTTTTAGTGATGTGGAAATTAAAATTTACACGTCTGCAAAAAAAATACACATTTGGTATGACACGTAGACCTACGTTAGTGGGAACTAACGGGAGGGACCAATTTTAGGGACGGAAAAGATTGTGAGGATCATTGTTTGAAGAAAAATTTTAGAGGGACTTAAATTGAATGTTGACATATTGATAAGGATCAAAAGCATATTTAACCCATTATACTCATACCTAATTGATATCCACAAAAAATACCTAGAATATGTAGGATAAAAACTCGTAAAACGGGTATGAGTGCGACCACAGATAATTACCCATTAAAATAAAAGAGTACTAATGCGGGTGGGGGTACCTTAATATCCATTCTGCCCCATACTTGTACAATATATATTATATATTTTAATTTATATCATCATATAAGAAAAATATGTCTATCTCTTTAAAAAAATACATCACAATTAAACTATTAAACATTTGAATATAAGTGTTTATTTATTTCATAATTCAACAGTAAAATCTTTGAATCTTTTATTAATTTATTGAAAAAATAAAATGAGATAATATTTTTCAATTGGTAGATTTATTTTTATCTAGAATGGCGGGTAACAGGTACGGGTACAAATACTTAGATACCCATAGAAAATAGGTACGGGTATAAAAGTTGATGCCCACATAGGTATAGGATCGCGTACGAATTTTTTTTTCAAATTGCGGATATGAAGACATATACTATAGTATTTTATGCATACCCTACCCATTGTCATCCTACTTGTATATATGAATTGTATATTCTTTCTTATACGTTAAATAAAAAGAAACTAGTGTAATAATAATGATATTTTTAACTACTCTCTTCGTCTCATAATAAGTGTTTGATTTAGTTAACACTTCATGGATAGGAATGTAAATGGATATCCATGGGGACGCATAGTATATAGGTATCTGAATCGTTGGATAAATATGATATCCATATCTGCCTCGTATCTGTGTGGATATCCGCTAAATGCGTAATCCACAAGTTTTAAAGGTACCCGCGGATATTAACAGATATCTATGGATAACATTTTGTTTCTATTTTTTTAAAGACACAAAAAGTTATTATCACATAACATCCACACAATTCACACTTAATTTAACAACAAAATTGCATCACTAATTTTCTTCTTTTTCATCAAAACATAATAACATCTAAACATAATATCCATACATTTCATTTTTAATCAAAACAAATGAAAGATAATATGATTGTGAATTATAGTGGAAAAGTGCACGACAGAGGAGTATGAAGGGAGACATTAGTTGGACGGAGGAATGACGGTACTGATTGGTTGCACAGTGAAATTGTTGAATTGGGGTTTGGAGTATAGAATAAATTTAAAAATAAAATGGATAAATAGAATTTGTATGGAACGCGAAAGATTATTTTCAAAAGAAAATTTCAAAAGAGAAAAAGAAGAAATATGAAAAGACTAAATTTTTTCAAAGATGAAATAATAAACTAATAATATTTAAATAATTTTAATAATTTATTAACAAATATGAATATCTGCGGACATGGTTATCATTAAATCTGCATCAGTATCTATTAAAAAAAATATTTAAATATCTATTTATTTTATCCGCGAATATCTGCCTTATTTTCATGACGAATTTTATTCGTAGATATGAATTTTTTTGCCATCCCTATCCATGGACACATATACAAACAATAAGTTTAATTCAAAAAAAAAAATTGAAACTTGAAAACTTAAAAATGAATATAATAATATTTATCTTAAATAACAAAAAAACAAATCGATAATAAATATGGTAAAAAATAAAATAAAATCTAAAAGTTTGAACTTTCTCTAATAGGTTTTACTTTATTTTTACTTTAATCTATTTATACATTTAATCACAAGCCCTCATGTCACATTCTTATTTATTAGACAATTAATGATTTCACTATATTTTATATTGAGGAATATAATGGTCAAATCAAATAAAAAAATTTCATCAAATTTGTAATACTTGTATATTAAGTTTTCGATAATGTTATCTATTTTTGACAGTTGTCGATGTTAGAAAAAGACACAAAGATTATTATTGCTAAAGTGGTAGCAATGAATACTTTACAATTATTTTATATGAAATTTAATAAGTTAAAAATAAATAAATTAGTATAATATTTTTAAAAGTTGAGGAAAATTTATTAATAAAATATTATTTAATGTAATAATATATATTAATTTAATTTAGAAAACATAATATGTAAGGAAAAATAAAAAATGGTATATGAATTAATATTATTCTATTTAATATGCCAAACAAGATTATTCTTTTTTTTTTAATAAATAACTTCTTAACTTTATGATAGACTATAATAATCAATATAACAATGAATTGGATCAAATTAATTGAAATTAAATTTCTTGAAAAACAATGATAATAAAAATAATAGAAAATACATAAATAAATTATATTATTTTCGGACAAACCTTTTACTGCAATTTAATATATATAATGAAACTTTGACTAGAAAAACTACAAAGAAGTAATTTAATTTATTAATCTAAAAAATGAAAATAAATATATCAAAACTAAAAGTCTAATAAAATCGTATATCCCGCTCCTTTTATTTACACAATTACAACTTTATACCATTTTCCAGAGTATATATATGCTTGTGTGTGATGCTTATGCACAACACACCTCTAATTCTCTCTCTTTCTCACATATTTCGATATTTTACTATCTTTTTTTTCTTCAATATTATTCACCATACATTGTGAGTAGATACTATTATGGATCAAAAAGACCATAGTTTGGAGGAGCAAGAATTTATCGAATATATTTATAGGGATGGAAAACAGGTGCTAATAGTGGAACCACTCAACTGTTATAAGACTCTACCCGATCAAATTGGTGATTATGTCATAGAGCAAATTAATGTAAGTGACTCTTATTGTTAATCTCATTCTTAATTCATATGATATAGTGTATACAATTGAGATACCTTTTCATATAAAATATATATACAAAATTAAATTGTCAAATGAATTTAGACTGAAATTTAGATTAAATACATTTGATTTTTTAATTTTATTTTATTTTTAATGAAATACTAACTAATTAACATTTTATTTTTGTGAAATCAGATATATATGCAGGAATTAAGAAAATTAGAAGTAGGTGAAGATCCAGAGCATGAATTGGCTATAGTTGTATTTAAGGGGGATGATGTAAGCGAAGTAAATACATTAACTCTTAATTCTTAAGATTTTTGAAATTGTTGATTTTTTTTTTTAATTTTAATATGTTATTTGAACATCTAATCCCGTTGTTTGTCGAATCTTTTTTTCTTTGAATTGATTTTGGTCTTCTACTTTTTTGGTTTTTTTTTCCTTTCCTTTTTCTTATATTTGTTCTTTTTTTATTATTGTTTACATGGTGTTCCTTTTTTTTTTATAATTTTATTGAATTTTTTTTTTTGTAATTTTATTATTATTTTTTAAAGAGTGTAAAGGTAGTGTATAGACAATGTAAAACAATGTTACATATGTAAACAATAAAAAAAATTATATTTGTCATGTCATAATAGTATTTTAGAAATGAAAATGTGATTTGATAAGATACATGTCTCTCATTGTATAAATATTTTATATTGTCAATGCGTATTTCTTTTTCTCTTTCTCAAATGAGTTTAAGTATTTTTTGTACTATTTTCTTTATTTCAATATATGCATTTGTTAAAAAAGAAAAACTTACTATATCTATAGACCTATTTTAAAGATAAATGTTTATTAAAGTTTTTTTTACTAAAATTATATTATGTATTATTACTTATAATTTATATAATTTAATAATGGTGTTGTTTTTATAGAAGAAGAAAAGAGGAAGGGAAATAAAAAGCGTGGTGATCGGACCAATTTCGGTCTCTTTTGAACTACCACATTTTTGTTTCGACAGCAAAATTGACATTGAAATGGTAAACACTACTTTAAGTATCTCCTTGTATAGGATTATAATTTTTTTTTTTTTACTTTAATTATGTATATACATGTAGAAATATATTTTTATTAAAATATAAATATATAGAAAATATAAATTTCTTATAAGAATTTAAAATAAATAAAAAATAGTTTATGTTTTTCTTTAAAATATTTAAACTATTAATATTAAAATCATTTTTATTTTACTATCTTGTGAGTGAGATCTAAGCATATTTTCAATTTTATCATTAAAAACTCATTAAAATGGATGAAATATTTCAAAATGATTTTTATAAGAATCTATTTTTTAAAAAATTGAAAGAAAATTTTTTTTTTCAATATTTTTAACAAAAATATGAAGTTTTTCAAAACTAATTTTTAAAAAAATTGTAACAAACATACCTAAATATTGCCATATCATAATCAGTTTCCATTTTTCTTTTTCAATTATATATATATTATTGCTGTCGTGTTTCATGATTATATAAGAAAATATCTAAATGATGTATATTATGAAATTTTTCTATAGAAGCTCGCAACCCCTCCTAAGAAACGTGAGGATTATGGAAAAGATATAGATGTTACACCACTTGCAGATCGAAGATTTTCTATCATTGAAAGAGCAAATAATTGGACAATTGAATTGAGGAAACGAGATGATAATCGAATAGATATTGTAAGACCTTGCAACAAATAGTTTTAGTAAACATTTAATATAAATTTTTATTTATTTAACATTTACTATGAATTGTGACAAATTAACTTTTGTTAAATGTTTATGCAGATTGCTACCCATTTACCATCGAACAAGCAATTTCGTACGAAGCCTGAAGTGGCTAATTTTATTCTTTATGAAACTCGCCCAAAACCTAAAAGAAAGGAGAAAAGGTGATTTAAAATTTCAAGTAAATATGATGTATATTCTGTTTTACATTCAAACAATTAATTATTCAATAATATATATATATATATATATATATATATATATATATATATATATATATATATATATATATATATATATATATATATATATGTATATATATATATATTTCAATATTACAATAACATATATTATTTTATATCAGGTGAAAGGTTCGACATCAAAGAAAAAAAAATGAGAGAAACTTATCATGATATCCCTCAAGAGGAAGCAAGGACAAATATAATAGAATGGTTTCTTAAAGATATTGGAAATACTAATATTCAGAGTCATTCATCTAAAGGATAAATGTGAAGAATCATTCAATGGTAAAAAAAATTTACATTGAAGAATATTTTAATGGTTCATAATACAATGTGTAAATATTTTTATATAAACATTAAGCTACATATTTATTTGCATATATTTGTAAAAACATATATGCAGATTCACATTTCATAGAAAAACCTAAGAACATAATTATAGATAATTATACATTTTGTCTAATTAAAAATTAGATAGTGTATAATTTGCCACCTAATAAATATGAAACTCAAAATGAAATAGATTTCAAACTAGATTCACTATGATAAAAGGTAAATAATGTGTACAAAAAATTAAATTAAATATAAATATATTTAAGTAGTTTTCATATAAGATATGTAATTACTGACATATCATATTTAAATAGATTTTATATTTATGTGACCTTCTTTTTCAAATGTTTTCCCTACATGTTCATATATAGTATACAACAATACATAAAGGTTGAATAACACAACATCTCTTTATAGCATTGTTAATTATTTTTTTTTTTAAAAATTATTTTATTTTTTACCTGCTAACTCTTGTTTTTGTTGCAATATAAAGGTGGGTATTACTCATAATAAACTATTTTGCATATATGTATAATATATTAGTATTTGTTTATAATTCAAAATAATAATATTGTTAGCTAAGTAAGACATTATTGCTAATCCTACTAAAAATTTTAATCATGCATCATGAGGAAAGAGTTTGAGGATTATTGATCTTCTATTACTATCATCTACAAAGAGGTCAGATGAACTTTCACTAATAGTGGGAATGATGAGTCATGAGGGGAGCATCCACAATGGGTTAAGAGCAACTAAACAAGTAAGAGAGACACCATATATTCACCGGAAATATTAAGAAAGTAGTCATATGAGTTATCTCTCTTATACATATAGCATCCCACCCATTCATAGGCGATGTGAGACTTAACCACTGATACTTGTACCCAACTATCTCACAAGCATGTGTGAGTTCTCGCATCGCATAACATAATTCAACATATGATCCAACTTTCCCTCCCTCACAAAGCTGAACCATGTCTTTGATACCACTTGTTGGGGATCCAACTCTCCCAAAATGATATATCATGGACAATTTTATATAGATGCTCGCAGCCCCTCCTAAGGAATGTGAGAATTATGGAAAAGATATAGATGTTACTCCACTTGCATATCGAAGATTTTTTGTCATTGAATGTGTAAATAATTGGACAATTAAATTGATTAAATGAAGTGGTATATAGAAAAGAGAAAGGAAGATTATGTGTGCAAGCTAAATAGATCTTTATATGGACTGAAACAATCTCTTCGACAGTGGAATAGGAGATTTGACAAGTTCGTGGCACACTGTGTTTACTTCATATTTCGACCTGTAAATTCATTTGTTATTTTTTTGCTTTATGTGGATGGTATTCTTATAGCAAGCAACAATGTCGAGGATGTAATGAAGGTGAAGGCTGAACTCAATAAGGAGTTCGATATGAAGGATCTGGAAGGTGCATCCAGGATTCTTGGGACTGACATCCGAAGAGACAGAAAGCAGTCAAAATTATGCTTATCTTAAGAGACATACATATGGAAGATTCTCGATAAGTTTGGTATGTAAAATTCAAAGCCTGTTGTGACTCCGACAAAGCCTCAATTCAAGCTGAGTACAAATCGGTTTCCCAATGTTGAGGTTGAAAGAGCTTATATGAATAGCATCCCATATGCTAACTGATCGTGAAGGCTTGATCAGATCCTATTGAAGTGTGCCACCAAGTACGTCTGAGATGCTGTGGGTGAGATGAGGAGAAGGGGGTGTACCTGCAAGGTACTCCGACGCTCAAGTAAGAAAGGGTCAGAGAAAAAGGGCAAGTACAAAGTGTGAGTTTTTAGGGTGATTATTCGATCCCTGACCCTCTCAAGAGAGAGGGTTTATATAGTGCCCCCAGCGCGTGGCCAACGGTCCTATTTTCGGGGCGAAATAACTGTTTTCCCGAAGACTAGGTAACTGCCCAAAACTAGCCGTTATGTCGGGCAGAGTGCCAAAAACTAGCCGTTATGTCGGGCATATGCATAGTTTCGGGCACATTCCCTTAGCTGTTCGGGGAGTGAAGAAGCCGTGAGGAACGGGCAGCAGTTCCGGGAATGAGCGATGCAGTCCTTGCCCAGTTGGAGGGGCAGAAAGGTAACTTTTGCCCCTTTGTGGATTGGACTTAGGCAATTGGGCCGTTCTGGGAGAAGAAGTGGATTGGGTTGTGCCTGGCCATTGGTCCAGTCCAGAACAGGAGTCCCCCAAGTCGTTGCTCCCGGGAATGAGAGTGATGACTTAAGGACAGCTCGTGGCTCTGGGGAGCTAGCGCAAAGTCGTCGTTTGGTGACGGAGAGAGTTGTCTCGTGGTGCCCGTGACCCCTGGTGTTCATGATATTCATGTCCGTGTCAGGATTGCCCGTCGTACGCGGAGACTAACGGTTATGAGGAATTGAAACGTTAGGGCGCCACGTGTGCCTCGAGCCTTGTGTTGTAGTTACTAGGTAATGATGGCTAGTTGATAGCCATTATGACCTACGAGGGCGTGCCACTGCACGTGCCCTTCAGTATAAAAGGGGGAGACTCAGTTCATTTGGAACTTTTTGCTTTTCTCTTCTCTTTGTCTTCCTCAGAGCTTCTGTCCGTCACCGCCGTTCGCTGTTTCAGCCGTCGTACCTAGTTCTGAGCAACCGTTTTTCATCTTTTTAACCAAGTAAGTTTACTGATTTTGTGCTACTTTGTCTCTTTTATGGTTATTCGTAGATTGCATGCGGTTAGGTTTAGGTTTAGAAGATGAATTGTTTCATTTCCGCCGGTTGTCGGTGGTGGACGGTGGTTAGGCCATTTTCCGCCGCCGACGAGGCCGCTGGGTTTTTAGGATATCTCGCGAGTAGGGAAGTTTCCGGCGTCGTCGTGATGATGATGCATGTGTAGCCGTCGCGGTTACTCAGATTCCGGCGTTACGATGAAGTTTTCGGTTGAGCGTTTGCAGTTTCCGGTGAAGCTTTGCAGTTTCCGGTGAAGCTTCAAACGGAAACTGTGAAGAGGTTCGAGGAAGTTCCTCGTACGGAAGTGGTTCATTCCAAGCGTCTCCTCGTGGGAGACTCTTGAGTTTTTCATTTGATGTTAGGGCTTAGGCCAGGGACGTCGTCCTCATCCCTTTGCGCGCCCTTTCACTTGACTAGCGGTGGAAGGGTGGATTTAATTCTTCGTTGAATTCACTTTTTTCTCTGCTTTTTAGGTGACTGGCATGGCGACAGGGCCAGACGGGGAAATTATGCTGGACTCGTCCGAGGAGGAAGTGAGTTCCTCAGAAAGCAGCAGTTCGGAGGACTTGAGTGTCCCCAGCGAAGTCGGGGGGGAGGAGGAAATAGAGGAGGAGATTGTTGAAGACTCAACGGAGGAGTGGTTGGTGGTTGAGCCTGCCGAGCACGTGTCCACTTTTGCGACATATCTGGGGGATGTCTTCACGGTCATCGGGCCAGAGGGGGAGTGAAAGGTGCACTTCCCCTCTGAGGATGATAGGGTATGCGACAACTTCGAGGAGCGTTTTACCATGTACGAATACGCGTTCAAAGAGCTGGGATTGAGACTGCCCTTCACCGATTTTCAGTAGTCAGTCTTCATGCATCTGGATCTGGCTCTGACGCAGATGCATCCCAACTCGATGGGCTTCATCCGGGCATTTGAGTTGATGTGTGAGTACTTGAGGATAGGGGCTACTCTCCCCTTGTTTTTCACTGTCTTCCATCTTCAACGACAGTTGACGGGGAGGAAGTATGGTTAGGTTTCGTTGAAACAGCCCCGCAAGCTGTTCAAGCCCTTTTCAGAGTCGATTCAGACGTTCAAGGTGAGGTTCTACATTATAGAGCCTGTATCAGAAGCCGCTCAGGATAACACGTATGTCTGGGCGATTGAAGTTGACGAGGAGGGCAACGACAGGCGTGATGAGGCTGGGAGGTTCATCGGGGAAAGAGAATTCAAGTTCCCTTTTCACTAGGGACCTGGCCACTTTACCAATGAGCCCAATGAGTATGTTCTCTAGCCGCACAACCTAGACGGGCAGGATGCCGCTGCTTACGATACGTTGGTGAAGTACGTTAGCTCTTTTCGTCTTGCCAAGTGCTTCACGAAAAAGGGGGCTCCGATTTACGAGGATGACGGTAGCCAGCGCGTGGAGTACCGTTTTATTAACACCAAGGCGCTTTTGGAGTGCAAGACTTTCGCGGAAGATCATAAGCTGCTTGGTAGTTTTAGTCATTTTAACTTGCCCGAATTACATTTTCTTCCTTGTCTAACATGTTTGTTTTGTTTTTGTAGGTGAGATGCCTTCCGCTCATGAAAGAATGGTAAAGAATGCTATCGCGAGGAACAAGCCCGGGGCGACTACTCCCAAGACTCGATTTGCCCAGCGTGCTCCTACTCCTCCTCAACCTACTGTGGGGACCTCTTCGCCCACTCCTGCCCAGGGATCTCCCCTGCCTCTGGCCTCACGGTCCAAGCGGTTCAGGGCCACTGAAGGGGTAAATCTCACCTGGGCGCCAGAAAAAGGGAAGTTCGAACTTCCTCCATGTATTCTTGACAGACGGTTCTTCGAGCGGGCGGAGTCTCTCTAGCTGAAGGGCATGGATCGCCCGAGCAAGAGGGCGCTGGTGTCCCAAGATGCCTCTGCGGTGGTCAGAGTTTTGGAGATGACGGCCATTTATGCTGAAGGGGACTCTGCAACTGAGGCTGAACCTAGAGCTGCCCGAGCTACCATGGCGTCTCTTGAAGAGACGGCGGGGAAAGCCAAGGAGGAGGCTAAGAGTGCTGACGATGCCCGAAAGAAGGCGGACGAGAAGGTGACCAGGCTAAAGGGGGAGAACTCTATACTGGCCGTGGAGAAGAAGGCAGCTGAGGAGCTGGTCGAGCAGCTGAGGTCGGTGAGCGCTCCGGGCGAGGATGAACCTGAGGATGTCCAGGAACTGAAGACTAGGGTCGAGCTGCACGTGGTCAACCCCGGGGTTAAGTTCTCCATCGAGGGTACTGTTTACTGGTAAAAATGGTAAACAACCGCTAGTCTATCAATTTCATATAAAACTGAGTAACTTGCAGGATCGACCACACAAATCCTAGGACATGTGCTAAATTAATTTCTTGTATAGACTTCCATGATTCGACTAAGCAAAGGAATGAAAAAAACTTTCTTCAAGAAACCTAGAATGACCAAAAAGTAAAGGCTTTGAGAAAAAAGAAATCTAAGTCGAAAGGGCTGGAAAAGGCATTAATGTAACTTGCGTGAAATTAAAAGGACTTTTAATCAAAGATGTGTAAAGACTCTGAGTCGAAAAGGGTGAGAGGGTAAAGACTAAGTGAAATGCAGAAAAGTAACTTGCATGAAGTAAAAGATAAACTCTTAGTAAAAGACTTAAAGAAATTGCATTGAAATGAAAAATGGTGTTTACATCACGTACATTCTCACACAATACTCGTTTCTCTACACGCGGATACTTTGAGTAATTTCTGAGTAACTTGTACAAATTAAACACACACAATCCTAACACTAAGACTGCCTATTTATACACAAACAAAATGACTGCCAATAACAACTATTTCTCCTAATGGCGACAAATGGCATTCTGCATGCATTCGTCAACTAGATGTGCTCCACGCGTCCTATTTCAAACTGAAACTCCCTCCTAAATTTGAACTTCAAAACATCTGTCGAATATGTTCACTTTTCCTTGTCGAAAATATTCTTCATGCTTAGAAAGATCTGCCAATGCTTTCCCTAAGTACCATTTGTCTTCGATCTGCTCTTTTCCACCAGAAACCTTCTGGTCGAAATTTCCTGGTGAAGTTTCGACCTTGCTCTTGAACAAAAATCCTTAGCGTCGAAATTAGCAACCTACAAATTGCCCCCCAAGAATTGCATTTTCGATTTAAAGGGAGAAAAGCATTTTTTGTCAATGCAATTCGACGCCATTAATAAATCGACTAGTGACTATTCATATGACTAGACGTTGGAAATATCAAAATCATCATAGCACTTTTTCTCAAACGTCTTTTCAGCCCACGTTTTTAAGATCTTCCATCATCATTACTCTAGCCCCTAGTAGATCATGGGTCAAAACTTAACTGCCACCGTCTGAATCATCCACTTCAAAACCTCCACGTGTCCCACAATCTTTTCATTACTTTACAACTTCTGAACTTCAACTGCTTCCCTTTTTCTTTCTATAAATAAGTTGAAGAACCTTATTTTACCCCTTTTTATGTTTTTCTCTTTCTCAGAACAAGAACTACCTTCAAACTTCATCTTCTCCATTTTTTCTCTATTTCTTCTGCAATCAACAATGGCATCTTCCGCTACTCCCAAAAACACAGGTAAAGATTCCAAAAAATCTAACAGCTTACCACCGGTAGACAAGATCCTTGGGCCCAAGGTGGTGGGAAACCAACAGTATGTCCCGGAGCCTCCAAATGAAGAGGAGAAACATTGCATTTATTAGCCTCAGGTACTCATTCCTATCTTGATTTCTGGTAAATCCTATGCAATGTTAGGACCTTTACCTGACTTAAAATTAGACCCGGTTAAGGTACAAGAATTTTTTCCAGCCTATCACCGTTACAAACCCATAGCTAACGGGGTTAGGCCTAGAACTGACAAGGAAAAAATAATAGACGAAAAGTCCCAAGTAAACGGCCAAGGGTCCCCTTCTGAAGAAGTCATAAACTTATAGTATATGAACAATTTTAGAATCTTTAGATCCTGCCCTTTGTCGAAATACCCCTCTGACTATCTAGCTTGGTTGGAAAAAATAGAGAAGGTTAAAGCTAATGCTTGGAAAACTATGGGCATTTTTTATCTCATTCAACTGTCGAAAGTAGGACCAGGATATTGTCCCTCCATGCTTCTAGCTTCCCTTACTTCTGGGATAACACCTATAACAACTTCCACCTTCCTTGTGGGATGATTACCCCCACTCTTTTTGACATAGCTGCCATAACTGGCTTAAGTCCATTAAGAGTGGATTATGATCCTAACCTACAATCCGACGATTCCATAGGCTTCGACACCAACAAGGCCACTTTTACAGCCTATATCACCAATTATCATGACAAGGAAACTGACGAAGTATCTGATCAAGAGCATGTAGCCTTCTTGGCCCTTTGGCTGTCGAGATGCATTTTTTGCTCCAGATCTCTCCAAGTGGCGAAGCGCTATATCACCATAGCAAATCAGCTTCATGCTGGACACCAGCTGTGTCTTAGTGAGATGATCTTGGAGAACCTCTATGAATCTCTTGGCGAAGGGGTTACCACCCTGAAGAATATTAAAGAGAAAAAAAGTCTGCTGTTGTCAGGACCCTTCTGGCTCTTACAATTGTGGCTCAACGCCACCTTCGAAGCCTCCATTCCCAACAAGTCAACTGTAGACGAAGCTGCTCTGGGGGATAGAAGAGTCGAAGGCATCCGTTTGGCACAGTTAACACCCCATGACGAAGGTCTCAACCTTCACCAAACCTTTACCAGCTATGTTATGACGTTTGCTAAACGTCACAACTTCACCCCCAACATGGCCCCTTTTGCTGATAGAAAGGTTGGACCTGCATGGTTTACCAGAAAACTCCCGTTTAAGTCAAAGGCTCTAGAAGATGAATTCCTCAATGTCTGGGAATCTTTTCTCACTCCTAGACTTTTAGTTTCCAGACTTGCTCCCTCAAAGCTAAAGGTTTCCCTTGTCAATTACCAGCCCAATCTGGTCTCTCGACAGTCTGGGTTGATACAAATAAAACCAAAACCCCTCTTTTCAAGAAAAGGTTCTTTGATTCACTATAATATGACCCATACAGAAGATGAGTGCTCTGAGTTACTGGCGAAGTATTCAAATTTGGTCGAAATCCAACCAGTGGTCTTTCGACCTAACTTCCTCTGCACTCAAGAGTTTGACGAATGGTGGAGGGCTTATTATGACTCTCAATTTTTCAACGTGCCTTCTTTCACCATTCAACTGACTAGAGCCTTTGCCCTTGCGCAGGACAAGACAAAGAAAGGTACTTCAAGACACATCAAAGAAATCCAAGCTTTTCATAAATACTTTGAAACTGCCTATAGGCCCAATGAACTTAGTCGAACCATAAGCGAAGCAGCTGTGACTTTGAAAGAAAAATTTACCAGAAAACTGGATGAGTTAAAACTACCTGCGTATGTTCGACTAGAACAACGTTATGAGGTAGCCTTTAACCTCTATCGACCAAGATTTCCCCCACTGCCATCTGTTGAATTTGGCGTGGCTTTTAGCCCTCCATTTCCAGATTGGTTCACTTGTGGGGACTCTATGAAACTTCTTCGCCAAGAATATCAAAAACGTGCCAAGTGAGTGGTTCCGACTAAGTACACCTTGGACAATTTCAAAGGCCACCTTCATATTTGCATAGAACACGTTCGCGTGGAAACTCCTATATATGAAGGTGTGGAATGGGAAGATGCTTGACCCCACTTTTCATTTACCTATACACATATATGTTACTTTATGTTTAAACCTTTTCTTCCTTTCTTTTCCAGCTGTCAAGATTACGACCAAGAAATCGGCTGCTAGCGAAGCGTCAACTACAGGAGATGCAGAAACCCCAAAAGATACTACCAAGACGCCTTTGGCGAAGGTATCACTTTACTTTTCTTTTCGGCCAATACATATTTCTGACATACTAATAAAATCTCTTTTGTTCCACAGGGTAGTCGAAGACCTCCATTGACGCCAAAGAAAAGGAATGAGAAAGAAACTGAAGTCAAAGCTGTTGACACTGATGGCGATGAATCACCAGACCAAGTGAAGCCTCTAAGGAAGAAAAAGAAAACAACCAAAATATTGGAAAAAACTCCCCTAAAAAATCCTGACGAGAAAGTTACCCCTACTCCAGCAGAGAGCGAAAGCTCTAGTCTTAGGACTGAGATTCCCAAGGCATGATATTTTCTTCTTTTTATATTTCGACACTGAAAGGCAGTTTACTTATGTTACCTCTCTTAATCCATTTATCTTTCAGGTCCTTGTCGATACTCACGACCATCCCATGGTCCAAGTTCTTCCAAAGACTAGCAGCGATCCTACCTACAAGCCAACCAGCCCTTCCAAACCTTCTCCTAAGGATTCGACAAAGGAATCAGCTACTGAAGTAAATCAGCCCACTGCCATCTCTGAACAAATTCAAGGCGTAGTGGAAGAAGAAACTGGTTCTGAAGCTGATGCCTTAGTCGATACTGGTGGGGATACTGTGATGCCTACTGCTGTGCCTACAACACACGATGATCCTGAGGACCACTCCCCTCGCCGCTTACACAGTGCTGACGAAGAAAAGGATGAAGAGATTGGAACTGATGGCGAAGAAGAGGGAAGGAAAATAGCCGAAGAGCCACCAACTCCCCCAGCTGCTACGGACGAAGAAGGAGAAAGCGACAAAGAGAACCTTGGTGAACCAAATAAAACTGCTTCGACCGCTACAACTTCGACCCGTCTTTCTCAAGAGGAGCTTGACAATCTGAAGGTGCAAAGACCATTTGAGTACCTAAAGGCCATGCTTAGTTCCCACTATAATTTTGCTGACACTAGCATCAGTAGTTCGACCACCTCAGGAACTACATATTATGCCAAGTCCATGGACGAAGCTCTGGCCCGTATTCGACAAAACATCCTTGATATCGACTTATTTCAACTTTTGGAGAATGACTCATCTGCTCACTTTGACCTAAAGAAGATCTTAAAGCGAATTAATGTCCTGGAGGCTCCTCCTAAAGTCACCGATATTATTCTGGACCTGACTACTTTAATTGATCTTGTAGTGGCAGACTTTAACCAGCTTCGGGATTACTCCAAGAAGCTCGAAAATAAGACAGAAACCCAACTTGCTGAGTGGGATGCTGCTGCAAATTCGTCTAATAAAGTGACTGAACTAGAAAGAGCTTCTGAACAAAACAAGAAAGAAGCAACTCTGTGTAGTGAAAACATTCTCAAGTGGAAAAAATAAATTGTTGTTCTTCAGAACAAAATTTCTCAGGCGGAGAAGCGTAAAAAAGAACTGCAACAAATCGACCAAGAGGAAATCATCAAAGAGCTTGAAGTTGGGGTACATCATGTTGACAGGGCTCGAAAACTTGGTGAGGAAATCAAGGAGCTTTCTAATGGCAAGGCCCTTTGCGAGCGCGACGCCGTGAAATGCCTGGAAAACATTCTGCCTAACTGCTTCCACGATGTGATGGATTCTTCGGGCAGCTGTTTGTACCAAGTCATTGCTCTTTTTCGGAGCATGGTCAGAAATAGCCGGCACTTGATGGCGTCCCGGATGCCACGGTAGTCCAACGCGCATCGATGTTCTCGATGTGCTCGTCGGGGTCAGTTGTGCCGTCGTACGTGCCCAGTGCTGAGGGCTTTTCTAGACCCTTGGGGAGACGCGTTGCCAAGATTTCTTGGGATAATGGGCCGCGAGGCTCATCATCGCTGCTGGAGCCGGTTAGCGACGGGGACCGCACGATTCGCTCATGACGACGACTTCTTCGGGGAGGAGGTGAACGGGCCCGGCCCTTTGACCTGACCGGAGATGACTGCTTGTCTCTTCGGGTCCTCTTGTGACCGGGAGAGTGCTGGTTCCGCGGGGAAACCTGGTCACGTTTTCGGACAGTGCGAGATTCTGGTTCTTGGCGCAGCCTTCGGTCGACTTTTCGCCAAAGTTGCAGGCTCTTGGATCGTCGATGGTTCTTCCTCGGAGGAGGGGATCTTGGACGGGCGGATTCCTCGAATGCCCCGATCCTTTCGTTTTGCTGAAGGATCAGGAGGTTGGTCTTGTTGATGGCCTCCAGAAGGGCCACCACGGCCGGGTCAGTGTTGGATGGAGCAGGAATGGGCTGGATGGCCAACGAGGGCTGGTCGTCTTCGCGATCAGTTGGAGTAGGTGAAGGAGAGGTTGTGGCTTTGTCTCTCAAAAAATAGGGATCTCCGAGGAGAGAAGATGGACCGTCAACGTCAGTCTTATTGATGGGGAGGACAGCGGACTGGAGAACACCTTTGACGTGATCTTGAGCGGCCATGATGATAATCTTGGACGAGAGTGTTTTGGTCTTAGTATCGGAGGTGGATGTTAAGACGGGGAGAACTAACTTCCCACAGACGGCGCCACTGATCGTGAAGGCTTGATCAGATCCTGTTGAAGTGGGCCACCAAGTACGTCTGAGATGCTGCGCGTGAGATGAGGAGAAGAGGGGTGTACCTGCAAGGTACTCCGACGCTCAAGTAAGTAAAGGTCAGAGAAAAGTGGCAAGTACAGAGAGTGAGTTTTTAGGGGCCAACGGTCCTATTTTTGGGGCGAAATAACCGTTTTCCCGAAGAATAGGTAACTGCCCAAAACTAGCCGTTATGTCGGGCAGAGTGCCTAAAACTAGTCGTTATGTCAGGCATAGGCATAGTTTCGCATAGGCATAGTTTCGGGCACATGCCCTTAGCTGTTCGGGGAGTGAAGAAGTCGTACAGAACGGACAGCAGTTCCGGGGAGGAGCGATGCAGTCCTTGCCCGGTTGAAGGGGCATAAAGGTAACTTTTGCCCCTTTGTGGATTGGACTTAGGCAATTGGACCGTTCTGGGAGCAGAAGTGGATTGGGTCGTACCTGGCCATTGGTCCAGTCCAGAACACTAACATAGTAGATTCTTTGATGTATGCTATGGTTTGTACTAGACCCGACATAACCTATGCATTTAGTCTTGTAAGCAGGTACATGGCGAATCCTGGAAAGGCTCATTGGCAAGCATTGAAGTGGATTCTAAGGTACATAAATGGGTCTCTGAATATAGTCCTGATTTATGGTGGAGCATGTGGTGAAAATAGTAAAGCAGAAATCAAAGGGTATGTCGACTTTGATTATGCAGGTTGTATGGACTCCAAAAAATCTGTTTCTGGATATGCGTTCACTATGTTTGGCACAAAAATTAGTTAGAAAGCAACACTTCAGAAGGTTGTTGCCTTATTAACCACTGAAGTGGAATATATCGCCCTCACTGAAGCTGTGAAAGAAGCATTGTGGGTTGAAGGTTTTGCTAAGGAGTTGAAACTTCAAGGTTGAGTTATCAGTGTTAAATGTGATAGTCAAAGTGCTATACATCTGTCAAATAATTCAGTCTATCATAAGCGAACCAAGCACATCAATGTGAGGTTGCATTTCATCAGATGGGGTAATCGGGCATGGAGAAGTCCAAGTGCTGAAGGTTTTGAAAGATCACAATGATGCTGATATGATCGCCAAGACATTACCAAGTTGTAAGTTTTTCCAGTGTATGCAGTTGATAAAGCTGCATGAAGAAAGCTAGTTTGTTCCCTTGATGTTATAGAGTTTGTTTCAAGGTGGAGATTTTTGAGATATTGGATCAAACTCTAGTGTGGTCAAAGGGTAACTTCTTGGTTTGACAATTCAACAAGATCTTAGCATGCTATCGAAGTTTGTTCACATGTTGTAGTCGAGCCCTGCAATGCTATAGTCAAATTATGCTTAAGTATGCAGTAGTCGAAGTACGCTAGGAGTGTTAGCATGTCGAATTGGGCCTATTTTTTATGCCCAATTATTTAAGTGAGCTTGTTCTCTAAGTTATCTTGTGTAATGGGCATATGTGTAAAATCTCATTAGTTTAGTGTGTTAGTTTTCTTATAAATAGCATACTATTCTCTCATCATTAGATAAGAAAAATACTAATTAGGGTGAGAGAGGTTATTTACTATTATGTAAAACTTGTAATCTTGTTTCAGATACTAATTTCATTGTGTTCTTCTTGCTTCCCTCTTTTATACCCTTTTGGGTTTCTTGCCGATCAAGAAACCGATTATTGTTATTCCGGTATCGTTTTTCACAATAAGTATGATGATACACAATGACCTATGTTCCTCCAGTTTTTCATTTAAACTCCAATCGTTTTATTTGCAGTTGCTTTTGATTAACAATAGGATTAACTTTGATTGATATGACTAAGAACATTTTGAGAAATTAAGCAATTTTAGTGAGTTGTAAAATCATGATTTTTTGTTCAATTCTATTATATCTTTGAATATTTACAATCATGGTCGTACAAAGCATTGTGAGTTTGGTGAGATTATTGTGGGATTGTCTAGAATATTGTACGAGCTAGTCGATTGACTCATGACTGAAGCAAAAGTGAACAAAAAAATCACAATGCCACTATCTGGGTGAGTTGTCCAATTTTTCTTTTTGCCTTCAATCTTTTGATATTTTTCTTGTGGTTCTTCAGTTTTTCTCAACAAATTTCTTATGTTTTAAGACATCTATTTAAGCCTTTTCAAAATTTGTTTATTTTTTTCCTTCGAATTATATTGAAATCAATAAAGTATGTATATTGATCTAAATTAATATTTATTGCATTTAAATTATTATTATTATTATTATTATTATTTTAAATTGTATTTGAATTATTCTTGGACATAGGTTAGAAGCATAACTTAACTCTGTTATATTGAACGCAATTTATGTTGTAGTTCGGAAGCAAGATGAAAAAGAATCTGGAAGAAAATTTTACATTAGACTAGATAAGGTTTCACTTTCAAATGATCAAGATAAACCTAAAGTAAGCTTATTCCTGTATTGAAAAGTATGTTGTTAATGTGTTATTGATTGTGTTAGATGTGTCTTTTCCTATAACTTGATTGTGGGTATAATTCAGTTGATTATTAATAGTGCTATTAATTGCTAGTTTAAAGTTAGTAATGCTTAATCATATGATGTGTAAGGAATTATCCTATTGTGTGCAATGTGTTCTTGAAGTATATACATAGAATTTCAGCAAGTTTTTTTATCATCTGTGTATATGCAGGTTAAAGTGAGTCTTCAAGGCCTATTCTCTTATGTAACCAATTTTTATTCCACTTCAAGGATGCATTTTGAGTCTTTGTTTTGACTGAGTTAGCTAATAGGGGATGAAAGATTGTGAATAAATGAGTCAAGGATCGATTTTAAGTCATTATATGCTAATATGATGCACCATTGGTGACAATGTCTGGCCCGTTGGTTCTGTGTTGTATGTACTTTCACACTGTATACATTCGCGTGCTTTAATGAAATTTATTTTTCTTATTTGTTGTATATATATATATATATATATATATATATATATATATATATATATATATACTAGTTTTTTAATAAGTTTTTAATAGCGCTTTTTGAAAGTGCTATTATAGATATGGAATATGATATGGTGTGACCTGAATTATGATAGCATTTTTATGAGAAGTGCTATTAAAGGATCCACTATTAATAGCGATTTTAAGCGCTATCAAAGGTTGATATTTATAATGGCGGGGATTTGATAGCGCTTTTAAGCGCTATTAAATGCCCAAAAAAACTATTATAAATTAATTTTGGCGTAGTGAATGCATAAAAGAAGCCTTCACATCCGATCTTAATCAAAATGACTCAAAAATTCCCAATTTAAGAGTCATTCATAAATGTAGAAAATCATTTGAAAAACAAATAGATGGTAGTTATTTTCTTGCTGTAAACATTGATTTTGCTTAGATAATATAACGAGTGGCTCAAATTAAAATGTCACGAATTATTCAACTATAAAAAGCTTTAACATTCTTTTTTGGTATTTCATTCCAAAGTTTGTCTTTCACTCCAATTAACCTTAGTATATTTTCATTATACTATGAAATGAAATTGATTATATTTTTAAAGCTTCTAATAGAAGCCACAGAGAATCATGATTAACTAAATCAATCACTAATTTTTCTATTAAATTTTTTAAATCCTCATTCATTTGTATACACATTGCTTTCATATGACTCTTCTCCTCAAATTAAGTTGTGAGTGTTAAATAGTTACGCAATTTCACATTTCATAGAAAAATTTAAAAACATAATTATTATTTTTTTTGTCTATCAAAAAAATAAAAAAAGTGTGCAATTTATCACCTAACAAATATGAAATTGAAACTATAATAGATTTCAAATTAAATTCACTTCAATTAGAGGTAAACAATGTGTATGAAAAATTAAATTAAATATAAATATAATTAATTACTTTTAATATTTTTTTATAGAACTTAATTACTTTTAATATAAGAAATAAAATTGTTGACATAACATATTTAAATAGATTCCATACTTATATATATGAACTTCTTTTCCAACGTATTTCCTTACATGTTCATATATAGTATACAATAAATTAAGGTGAGTATTACTCATAATACACTATTCCACATGTATGTATATATTATATTTTATTTATACTTTAATATGATAATAGTGTTAGCTAAGTGGGACATCATGGCTAAATTTTCATAGTTTAATTTCAAAATTATTATGCATGGTGGAACATTATGGCTAACACAACTAAATTTTTTAATTACACATAATTAAAAAAGAGTTTGAGCATTATTGATCAATCATTATTGTCATCTACAAAGAGGTCAGATGAACAACATCTAGATGAACTTTCACTAATTAACAATGGGAATGATAGGTCGTGAGGGGAGCATCCACAATCGGTCAATAGCAATCACACAAGTGAGAGAGACACCATATATTTACCATAAATCTTAAGGAATTAGGCATATGGGCCACCTCTCAAATAAATCCAATATTTCATTCATTCGTATGCAATGTGGGACTTAATCGCTCACACGTGTACCCAACAATCTCATCCACATGTGTGAGTTTTCACATCATATAACAAGATAAAACATAAGATCTAAATATCGCTTATCCACCAAGTCGAACCAGGTCTATGGTACCGCTTACTGGGGAGACCACGGAAGCTGGGAGCAACAACTGACTCAATTCTCTAAGACCACAAGAGAGGGAGACGTCATATCTCCATCCAAAATCTTAAGGTATTAGGTATATAAGTCACCATCTAATAAATGCAAAATTCTGCCCATTCATTGGCGATGTAGACTTAACCACTCACACTTGCACCCAATAAAGAATTCATATAATTGTGCCTCTTCCCACTACTTTAAGAGATAGTGGTTGCTCTACCTAAAGAATGAGTTATATAATGGTGACATTTTTAATACAAAATTGTTATACATTGGGATAAACACTACAACATTTTCGTCCTAAAAAACGCAAGCAAACCATTGCAAAATCTGAAAAAATTGTTGCCATAATCTATGAGAACGGTTTTCAAGCCATGCCAAATCAAGGTTGTGCCTTAACCTTTCACAATGGGTTTTGTATAAAACAATAACACCTTGTAGATAATTGTTATTTTAAGGTTCTTAAGAGAACGGATTTTAGAGTTCCCAACAACAACACTTTTCCTCCATTCTCAACTTAAAACCACTGCAATTGATATATAGTAGGGAAAAATTTTCTAAGGGCTATCACAATGGCTTGTAGTTGTAGATCATTTTAAAATCATTTTGGTAGACTGATTTTCTAGGGAACGATTTACTATCGTGTTTTAGTGCAAAAAAAATAGTTCATGCCATTAGAAATTAAAGAATAAGAATATTAATCACAAAGAAAAGTGAATCAAAGTATAATTGATGCATCAAAAACACAAAACTTGCTAATGGTAACAATGCCTAGAGTTAGAACCAATGTTGCTATTGTGTTGCTGCTATTCTGAAGGTAAAATAGTTATATAAGATAGTGATCCATTAAATGTATTTTACTTTTGGTTCATTGGCAAGTGTGTGTGCGTGAATGTCTAGCACTACAAAAAATTGACATCATATATAAAACAAGCATTAATTCCTACTACAATCGAAAACACGAGAAGAAATCACATTCATATTCTACCTTAATACTTATCTCATTTTTAATAAATTCAATATTCTCAAAATATTTAGCAGTATAATTCTATGAAAATAAAAAAAGAACCAACAGTAAGTTAACCATTCCTTAAATTTATAACAGATGAATTCATGAATGAAAACTTTTAAAACACTTACCATATTAAGGGAAAGTACTTGAAGCCATACTAATAACTCTAGAAAATAATGTATGGCATTGTTGGTTCAGCAAGTTGCTTAATCGAGCAATGTTCAACTTCAATGAGAAAATTAAAAAACAAAGCTTCAATATATATCATTGAATGGTCAGTCATTTTTTAGTGAAAATAAAAACTCATGATGAAAGACCAATGAATAAATTAATGAACAAATAAAGATTTAAAAACAAGCTACACATAAAACTTGATTGATATGCTAAATCCTTGCATAGATAAAATACAAGTGAAACAATACATTACCAAATCATAATTAATCCTTGTAATAAGAGAATGGTTCTTTAACATGTTCTTTTGGTGAAATACCTTTCACAAGCTCTTGACATGCTTTCATTTCTACTACCTTCACATTACAGGGTCAACAAAAAGTTACTAGCACAACTTCATAGACACTTGATACAAACCTAATAAACAAAATCGCACAAATCACAATGAGTTTAGGAGGGAATTCGTAGCAGGAGTTATAGGGGATATCTGAAATGGCTGCACAAAATTAAGTAATAATAAATAGAATTGCAACAATCCAATGTATATAAAGAACAAAAAATAACAATTTTATCAATGAGCATGAAAATAAATATAAAAACTAAGTTCATCCTGCAATTGCATAAGTAGGGTGCACCATCTGCACCAGGACATCACTACTACAATTTTGACCTATAATATTACTAAATTAATAGTGCTTTTTAGTAAAACGTTATTAAAAATTTCACACATAGACTTATAATGGTGCTTTTATATTGGACTCTATTATGAGGGTTACCCTTTAATAGCAGTTTATGTTGAGCGCTATTATAGGGTGCTAAAAAATCAAATAGGTCTATCATAGCGCTTTTGAATAAACGTTATTATAAGGTCACCTTTATAATAGCACTTTTGGGTAAACTCTATTATAAGGTAACCCCTACAATAGCGCTTTTCAATAAGTGTTATGATAGAGCTTTTTAATTAAAAATATAAAAATGTGCAAAGCATATTGTAATGTTCAAAGGGGTGAAATGAGTGATGAAGGAAGTGGGAAGAAAAATGTGAAAAGTAAAGGCATATTGCAACATTTAGGAGTACAATAGGAGTTTTTGTTACTAATTTTAATATGAAAGATACATAGGAAATTGAAGGGGAATACAACAAAGAACCGAGTTGCTCTTAGTTGCCACATAATAATTGAGATGCCAGATCAGCACATCTCAGCAACTACATGGTGCACAAACTGTTTATAGAGATAATTTTGGTCAGAATATAAAATGTTATTTGATTGATAAAGAGCCTTAAAAGCTTATAAATTATCATATATAAAACAATATTACTTGTATCCATTAAGAACTTGTTTTTGCTTTTGATCTAAATGTAATGTTCATATTTAAATTTGTTTATAATTTCTATCAACTTGCTCCTTTAAATCTAGGTTACTACGAGACAAGTTTCTAATTAACTTTTAAGTTTTTGATGTATATAAGCAAAGTCAAATTGGATAGCACTTGAGGAAGGTCTGGTTAATTAGCTTAAATTCTATAGGATATTAATTTGATACTGAGATATGTACATAGGAAGGCTTAGTGAGGGTTTTTAGAGTAAAAAATGGTGTCAAGATCTTAGCTTCGAAGGAAGGCTAACTACTTTGGGTTTGATGCATTCTACACCTTTGTACTAGTCAAAAAGTACTAGTGTGCATATCACCCCTACTAAGGGCATGGATGCTCAAAGTCCTTAATAGGTATAATACATTGTATGGTGATTTGGGTTTGCCCGCAGTGGCGATAAGTCCTATACGGTGGTGTTTTTGCTGTTTTTAGATAACCTACTCAAGTGAGGAGAGACGGTTGGTGTGAAGTGTTGTTCTTTGGGTGATATGCATCTCCGTTAAGCTTTGTCCCCTCACCTACTAGGGGAGAGGTATTTATAAAGGATTTTTGGGCCTAGGGTTAGGAAACCCTTATGGGGAGAAACCGCTCTCTCATGACCAAGGGAAGTTGTATACCACCTATTCCTAATGGAATTATGGTGGACTCTCTCTCATCTGACCGACTGCATTATACATATCATCAGTGCCAAGGGAGATCCCCTATGTTTTATGAGGATATCGCTTAGGTGACATTACTCATAGGCGATGACACCGACCCGCACTTGTTTAAGACTCTCACAAATATAACACTACAAAATCCCTCAAGCACAAGGACATTGTTAAAGGTGAAGTGATTTTTAATGCCTCTTTCATTTTTGAGGTACATCCCTCATCCTGGGGTGAGTCCTTCAGCTGAAGGTACCTTTTTATTATGAGGTGACTCCCTTAGATGAAGGAAACTTTTTATTAAGAGGTAAGTCCCTCATATTAGGGCGAGTCCCTCAACTGAAGGTAACTTTTTACTAAAAGGCGAGTCCCTCAGTTGAAGAAAACTTTTTATTAAGAGCAGAATCCCTCAGCCTGGGTCAAATGTTTAATTTTAAGCAAATTCCTCTTAGATAACTGGACAATAAAGGGATATACCCAATTTCATTTTGATTGGAATCTAAGACGTCAAAACTTCAATCAATCTTGAAATCTTGAGTGCTTTTATAACGACCAATATAATATATATCTAGAGTAATATCATACAAGTGTTAATTTTTGGTACTAATACAACACAAGTGCCTAACGAAATCATTATCTACTCAAGTACAAACTAAAAGAAACATCTATGGCACATGTTATATAATAAATCCTAAAATAAAATCTAAGATCTATGAGCAATCTCTTCATTGCACATAATCCACAACGGAAGATCACAATAATAAAAATCCTTCGAAACATCAATGCACAACTCCTCTTGTATATAAATTGCAAATAACACCTAAAAAGTAACAACAATATTGGGGTGAGATAAAAATCTCAGTAAGTTCCCCTATCTTATGGTTTCACTCAGCTCTATAATGTTTCTAATCGATTTCCTACCTAAAGTCTTCAAAAGGTAAAGACTTAAGAAACTAGGGGATTTTCGCATTGTATTGAAACATGTACACTTGAGTTCATCAACTCAAAATAATCATTATTCAGAAACCTACCAAGGCATCTTTCCCCGTCCAACCCTACATCTAGGATTCTCAACACGGGTCACAGATCCTTGTATTATGCTTCGAATTTCTTGTGGATTTCATATTCTTTCATGGGACTCTTACCCAATCTAAAAATCATCCCTCCGTATGAGACTCAACACCTATTTTGAGCCTTATTTCTCGTAGGGGACTCTAACCCAGTTTGAGGTCCACGTCTTCTATGGGACTCTAACCCATGTGGTTCCACTATTAGACTCTAACCCATTGGTTGTTCATATGGGACTCTAACCCATTTGGTTGCACTATGGGACTCTAACCTACATGGTTGATCATGCGAAGCAATAATGCATGCATCCCAATTCTTACTTTTCATAAGCATCGAACTTTGGGATGGGCACGACAATGGGGTTTTTTTTAATACATGACTAGTTCATCAATGTAACGTGATTGTACACATCAATCACTAGGTTTCCACATCCACCAAATCTCATAACAAGAAATCATGTTCCATACAAAGCATATTAGTTCGTGACTAAGCTATAATTCTAGCGACTACTCGTCCCCGGTACACACTAAGGTACCTTTGCATCCAAGCATTGCCATCTAAGTCATTTTCATAACCTAAGTTATGTTTCTTTTTCATTAACTTAGCCATGATCCTAGGTTTCCTAACTCATCATCATAGACTTTTAATCATGTTATTACATAAAACACAGAACAACAATTCACAATATAAAGCATGCATCATGATATAAATCATAACATACATAAGGAACTCATGGTGACATAACAAATTACAAAACTATTGGCAATGTTATCACACAACCCGCCTCCCTCTAAGTTAATCCACTTTCAAGTCTTATAACAACATTCGTCTGATCATCCTAGAATGGGGGTTCACTAGACTTAAAGGGAATGATTCATTGGAATTAGTCATAGAGACATCTCTATATATCATAGTCCTCTATGTTAGCTTCCTAACACATTTGTTCTCGTAACAATTGCAGTTATGATTCCCGTTTTATGGTGGAAACAGGGAAACAAAGTATTTACATTCACTTCAAATTTCATCATGCCATACATTATAGTTTATCAATAATATCCTATTAACCATTGGCATAAAACCATGTTTCTATTTCATTATCAAATAAAGCATTGAAAGACCTTTCCAGCGCATTCGACCGTGCGTTAACCAGAGTTACGGTTCTCGAGTTATGGTGAAAACGAGAATCAAGCATTTTTCTTAAAGCTGCCAAGTTCGCTTAGCAAGATCCAGTGAACTCTCGGCGAACTCCTAGTGAACCAATTTAGTATCATACTTCCCCTGACTTCACTTAGCAAACTGTAGCGAACTGGTAGTGAAAGAACAGTATCAGAACACTATCAGGGCATATTTGGATGGGGAGAAACACCAAATAAAATGTAAAGATCATAGGATAACATATATAAGCATAAACAATAACAAATTCATCAAGTATTAGCAATAAATTCATGATTTAGCAAACACACATAAACCTAACCCCATTCTAATGAAATTCTCCCTAATTGCTAACACTATCTAGGAACTCGCCTTGTTCAAGAAGATGATCAAGATTGATGAAGAAAATGAGATGAAATGATGGTGATAATGGTGTTTCCATGGTTTTCCTTCTCCTTCCATGAGTCTTCTTCTTCTTCTCTTCTTCTTTCCTTTTCTCTTCTTTCTCTTCTTTCTTTCCTTTTCTCTTCTTTCTTAATTGGTTTCTCTATCTCTCTTTCTTTCTTCTTCTATTCTTATCCTCTTTTTCTTACCCAGTTCTACTTTTCTTCTTTTCCTTCTTATTCTTATCCACTTATTCTTCTTTCTTTTCCACCGCACAAAACACATAAATAATATACATAATATAATATTAAGTAGTGATACAAAATATCTCAATTGATATTTCGTCTTCAAGTACTAATTGACCAATTATTAATGTTACCAAAATATTCCCTCTTGTACTTATTAATAAAGGTCAATCCCTTTTAATAATAATTGATCTCTTCATTGTCCACCGATTACTCTATTGATCCCAACTGAATACTTTTAGAGCACATAGGAGCTCAAATTGTCCCAACTGGCAAGAGATAGAGTATAGAGGAACTCAGTTGGTCTCAACTGACAACTAATTGAGCATTCAAAGGAATATGGGATATTACGGTCTCCTCCCTTAAATTGAAATTCGTCCCCGAATTTCCTCCACTCATCAAAATAAACACTTCTTGGATCACCGTCCCAGGTCAATGCTTGACTTTTCTTTGGTTCAATCCTCTGACATACTCAATCTTCCAACTTCTCTTCATTGGAAAATTTCCTTCTTTCACAAACTATCGAAACTTTCTGGCCTTAACCATATTGTAATTCTAATATTTGATTAAATTCTAACCTTACTCCTACTTAATTCATCAGACATACCATTCTGAATGACTTGGTAATAACTTCCTCCAAAAATCATGACTTCCTTTCTCGTACTAATGCATACAAAACATAACCATGACACTTTATTATGATTAGACTATCAATACTCATTAAATCTTCATAATATAACTTGTTGATTCATTGAATACACACAATATCAACTACTCTTCTCTCACGATTCCTTCTGCAATTAAGACAAACTTTATAATCCATCATTTGATATCCTTATCAATTTCACTTAACCTGGTACTATACATTACGAGCCCATACCCGGGTGCTTCACTTCTCTCATACTATTCTAATAAGATACACACTTGGCACGAGTTTGTCTCACTTTCATTCATACGATTAGTTATCTATCTGATCCTCCATTAACTTTATTGAACTCTTCCATTCATCACCTTCCACTGTGCTACTCTAATTCAAACATTATGGAATACCTGGGATTCCTAGAACTACTGGTTAGCTAAAAACCTTCATAGAAACTCATACTTATCCTTCAGAGTGCCCGCCACTCAAAATAGTACTAGAACCTTACCGTCGTCTACCGGTATAACACTTCTCTTGTCTATATAAGATGGAGAATTAGAATAAATACCTATCAAGAGATAGACATGCAAAAGTCACACGACTACAATCATAAGAGTGTACACCATTCAAGATCATATTGCTTTAGTTCTGATTAATCCAACACAGTTTAAACATATCTGGTTCTTATTGTCATAATTCATTCTGAGTTCTTATGGAGTTCTGACCTACTCATGGGTTCTACTGACACAGTATTCTAACCAACTGGAGAAATAATACCAACAAGAAAATTCAAGTCATCAACGAGGCAACACTTTCAAGGAGTTATAACCAATCTAGGATATAACTGTGAGTTTTCCAATACTACTCACAGAGTCACACAACATGGTCACACATCTGGAGATAACATTGCATTTCTCATCCAAAATCATTCATCTCAAACATCTTGTTCCATCTTCCAAAATTCTAGCTCGCGTCCTTACTCATATACAATCCGAGTCACATGCTTAACTTCAGGAATATTTGATTCCAGCTCTTCCCTAGAAGTATAACTCACGAATCCTTGTAATAAGGTAAAGCATCATTGTATACATCATGTACAACTCTCACAGGGTCTACATCTGATGCCATGAATCCAAGAGAATTAACCATTGTCATATTCTGACTAACCACTTTACACCTTACTAACACATATGCAAAATACAGAACTGGCCTCCTCAAGATCACCACTCAGTAAGCCTCTTCCATCTTTGCTCCTTATAGTTCTTCGTAGTCATAATAGTGATACTCCTAATACTTACCCACACTAAGTATGGCTCACTAGGTTGGTTCCCTAACATCTGACTTCTTCGACTTTTCTACAGATGATCAGCTACGCAATACACTTCAAAAATTCCAATATTAAAATTATCAACTTGACCTTCAATAAATTGGAACTCTATTATTAACCTTTCACATCCATAACGGTACGCCAATAAGATTTGGAATATACTTAGTTCCAACAAGGTGTGAAATTTTTCTTCATGATCAACCAATCCAAACACTGCTTAGGAAGATGAACAACAACCAGACTTTCAATAAGCCACTACTACTCTTACAAACCAAATAATACGCACTTGTCATACCCCAAATTTTACCCTTATATTCATTGATCTTTTGCATATCACTCTCAGTCATTTCATTCATTTGTATCTCATCACCTGAAATGATTCCTTATGTCAGTTTCATCTAGTCATAAAATTTCATTTTTATGCATACGGCAGGACTAATGTGCATTATGATTATTTTGTTTGATCTTACCAATCCATACACTATATTCATTCATAAATTTGTGTTTCCATACTTTTTTCTATTACATATCCACGTGTGTTCAGTAGACTTGCTTCACATGGAATGCTTTTTAGCATGGTTGTTTAGAATTGGTTTAGAGTTTCACCAAGTTTGGCTTTATATGTTTAGAGTTTTACCTTTGCATTTTTTTTAAGAGAAATTTCTAATAGTTATGCCATTTTTCTTAAATTCAAGCAAGTTTCTTGTATGCTAATTAGAAGTGGTACTGGTAGATTTTTTTCTTTTCAAATTCAAATTAAAACATTAAGTAATTATAGTTTTTTTCTTCAAATTCAATAGATCTAGTTTTTGCAGTATTTCCATAAGAATTAACATTTTAAATAAAAAAGGGGATTTTAATTACTTTTTTTTAAAAGAAAATTATAATATAATAGTTGTTTTAGTTTTATAACACTTTTTCATTCACAATTAAAAAAAAATTTAAAAATATAATAACAAATCTCTACTCTAATATAATAAGACACTTTTTGTTACAATAACTTTGCACAAACCTCTATTATAATATTGGAAGACTTTTTTTAGAGTAACAGATCTCTGATTGGAAGACAAAGGTTATGTACTAGAAAACTTAGAAAAGAAGTTTTGCTTTTGGTATAAAAGGGAGGTCGGAAAAAAATCCTAGGAGAGAGGAGATCATAAGAATTTTTGAAGACACCATAACTCAAAAAAATCAAAGTCACTTTTCAAATTCTCGGGAGAAACCGTACCAGTCCCTCTTAACACAGAAAGTTTATAAAACATTGAAAATAATTACAGACCAAGAACAAAAAGCCTCAAGCAAACATTTGAAGGAGTAGAATGGATGCGTAACAGGAAGGAAGTGGATAATACATAAACTTACCTTGAAGCTACCATCCGAGTTTTTTTGATTTCGTTGATTTTCGCCCTCATCTTCACGATCACGCGTCGATTCTAGTAACCCATATACAATCTCACTTTGCCCTGTTATTATCTGCATTCTTGATATGTGCATTCTTGACATGTGAATCATGTAGAAATTTTGAAGGTCACTCGTGTTAAGGATGAAGTTTTATCTTCTTTTGATTTGTCACAAAAAAAGAGCTTATTTATTTATTTTATCCAAATAATTTATTTATTTTAATAAGATCGTTTTTTTAGTTTGTAGATTTATTTATTTTATCCTATTAAAGTAAAAAGGACAAAAATAACTTGTTAACTTAATGCATTTTGTTAATTACTTTTTAATAAAAAATGACAATAAAAAGGTTTTTATCATGTTCTCAAAACCTTACTACTTTCAAACCATTTTCAAAAATCAAAACGAACACTTTTATTCTATCTCGAAAGAAGAGGACTGTTAGAATCTAGCATTCTAGCATAACCCTCGAATGATCGGTCTCGAGCCTTGCGCATTGGGGTAGCTGTTCATTGTCATCTTTCGTCTTCAAAAGCTCTTAATATCAACTTGGATGAATAAGAGCCGTCAAGATCTAGCATCTTGGCACAACTCTTTGAGCGATTGATTATCATCAAAAGCTCGTTGTCCTCAAAACAATCTTAATATCAACTTGGACGAACAGGAGCCGTCAATATCTAGCATCTTGGCACAACTCTTTGAACAATTGATTATCATCAAGCGTTTGTTGTCCATTAATTAATTTTCATAACAACTTGAATGAATAAGAGCCGTTAAAGTCTAGCACTCTGGCATAACGCTTTGAACATTTGATCAAGTGTTCATCATTCACTTAATATATCTTAACCCATCAAATTATCTTTTATCGTCGCGGTGCGATTAAAACTTTTTCTCAAAAGAACGATGTTTAGTTCCTTCTAATGCGCCTGTAAACTAAATGCTTAAGCCTCCGCCGAGAGTAGAAAAGTTAATGTTTCACCCTTAGATCGCGACCTAAACATTTGTTCGATATAACAAACAAACTTTGTAATCCTGAACTACGATTGCTCTGATTCCGTCCTTGTAAGGATATGTAGGCACATGACTGCGAAGTCTTGGAGAGCACCCTAATAAAAACCCTTAGGTCTCTCTCTTTAATAAAATCTAAAAACATTTCTCTATCTCTCCTTTCCCACTCAATAAGTAGAAGACTAGAAACTCACCTTAAGCTAACATTCATTCAACCCTAACTAAATGGTTCCCGTTGAGTACAACGGACGTGAGAGGGTGCTAATATCTTTCCCTTGCGTAACTGACTCCCGAACTCAGATATTGGTTGCGATGACCATATCCTTGTCCTTTCTTTTTAGAGGTTTTATTCGATATTTTCCCTTTCCCTCTATGGGAATAAATAAAGATCGGTGGCGACTCTGTTAAGTCCATCCCACGGCCGTGAGATTGTGCTTCGCGAGGTCGTTCTCATTTTTTTAGGTACGACATCACTCAAGCTGAACTTTGACATTACCACATACTTATTGACTTGGATTCTCTTCCAACCCAATATCTATTGAACACTTCACCATACAAAAGACACTTATCTGAACAACTCGTAACCGACAACTTTTATTAGCTTCCTGCAAGACCATCCAGTATAGTCCACTCCATGATTTACACTTAATCTAGTACTCAATCTTGATTTGTCTTTCGTTGCTTACCACAGACTCAAACCCCTTAAGACACAAGACTCACTGCTTGAAACAAGGAGTGTGATACTCCACCACTTAACCCAACACAAGATAACCAATTACACATATTTGCGACCAGGATGCTACTATCACATGCTTCTCTTAATACCAAGGTTTAACTTTTCCCCACTTTACTTCATACTTTAGAAATCTTAGTATGTGAACAATCATCAACTGCACATTTTTGTCTTAGCTTCAACGAAACCTTATGATCCCATTATGTCTTTATTTGAAATGTATTTCATTACAATAGTCATATAACAAGGTTTACACTGCTCCCAGACTCTGCATTCACTTCTCTTACTATGGTAATACTTAGAACCATTCTACTAGAATTCCTTAAATGCAAATTACTTTCCCTTTTCCTCAAAATAAATCTCCTTCAACCAATCCCACTAGATCTTCCATTGTTATATAATGCTTGTTCTCTCTTCGACCCAATCTCTTTTAGATGATCTTTGGGCAACTCAACATTTCCATAACGCCTCCTTACTAACACTGGATCTCAGATAAAGTATCCTAAACTTTATCTCCCTTCTAAGATTGGGTATACTTGATTTATCTTCTACTCTTCGTCAGGTGCATACATGTTCCACTTGGAATAGGCAGTCATGTCCTCAAGCCTCCTCTTACACTTCACCACTGCATTAGGCACTTACAAAGATGTCGAACTTCCCAATCTCTTGAACCCTCAACCACTTGGAAGCTGCCATTCTGAACATATTCTTTGAAGTACTCCTGTTCTTCCAATATGCTCTAACAACCTTAGAAGCTGGAACACTAATATATTACCTCACTTGCAGACCTTATAACATACGAGCAAATAAACCATCCTTCCTCCTTCACTGTATGAAATTACCTACGATACTTATTCCATACCAGTGAGTCAATCTTGTTCTACTAGCATATTCACCTATTTCTCAAAACTCTGACAATTAATCCAATAGAAATCCTAACTTCCCGATATAGCACGGTTTTTGTGGTTTCGAATCACTATTGCTTTGGTACTACAGTTCGATTCATTTTTTATCCTGTGAAGCTGATTAAGGAAGGGAAATAGATGTCTCCAATTAACCCTGCTTGCATACTGAGGTTAAACAGTCAAAACTGTTGGTTTACAGATGCTATCAAAAGGGGGGTCTGTCTTAGGTTATTTGCTTAAAAAACAGTGTATGGACTATTTGTGAAGGCTTCTGGTAAGGTGTTAGGTCTGATGCTTTGTGATTGATGTATGGAGGTACTGGACTTTGAGTTTTTTATTAGTATGCTCGCTAAGATTTCGCAATCTTATGCCTACGTATTCCCGTTCAATGAAACAGGGAAATCAGAGCGACCGTAGTTCCTCATATTCTATGGGAGGAAAGAGATGTTTTGGTGTCTTGTTCAAAGCCCAAGATTAAAGCTAAAGGTGATTTGTATCTTGTTCAAAGCCCAAGATGTGAAGCTAAATGTTTGACTGAGAGAGAACTTGTCATCTCTAAAGAGGAATTATTGATGTTTGTATGATGTGAGCAAAGCACAAATTTGATGCTAAAAGGTTGATTGACTCAATCGGGGATTTCTTTATTCAAAGCCTAAGAGGAGGCTAGAAGTTTGACTTTTCTGGGGAAAATGTTCTTTCTATCTTGTACAAAGCCCAAGATTGAGGATAAAAGGGATTTTGACCCCGTTGGGAGAATGTATCTTGTATAAAGCCCAAGATGGAGACTGAAAGAGTTTGACTCAACAAGAGAGTACTTTTATCTGTCCTGTATAAACCCCAAGACGGAGGCTAAAAAGTTTGACTCAACAAGAGAGTCTTAAACAGGTGATTGACTCAACAAGAGAGTCTGAAGGTTGATTGACTCAACAAGAAAGTCTTTTATACTCAACAAGAGAGTGATTTGTTGTCTCGTACGAAGCCCGAGATTGAGGCTAAAAGGAGATTGACTCAACAAGAGAGTCTTTTATACTCAACAAGAGAGTGTTTTTATATGTCTTGTACAAAGCCCAAGACAGAGGCTAAAAGTGGTTGACTCGACAAGAGAGTCTGAGAAGGTTAGCTCCGCTGGGGAGAATCATTTGTACAAAGCCCAAGAGGAGGCTGACTTACTGCTGAGGATTATTTAGATCCTGAAGCGGGTCCAAGTGTGGGGAACTCTCATGAGAGAGACCGGGTTTCTGCTGGAGATTGATCCAGAGTGATCGGTGTTTTTTTCTATGTTTGAAAGGAACTTGAGAATGTCTTTGAGACTCAAGAGTTTTAGACTGTCCAAGTCTAGAGTTTTATCTTTTGTACAATGCCCAAGAGGAGACGCGGGCATTAAGGGATGAGTATCAACCCTAAAATGGTCGGAGTTTTGACGCGGGAAAGACTGCTCTAGCAAAGGATGACTGAGTTCTGTCTTATACCTTTAAGAGGTCGTCAGGGTCCTTGTATTAAGCCCAAGAGAAGGCATGAGAACTTCTAAGAAGCCGAAGGGTCCTTGTGCAACGCCCAAGAGGAGGAGGGGATGCTTTTAGGAAGCCTGTGGGTTCCCAAACCAAGAGAAGTTCAAGAAATGCAATTCACAGAGAAGAGATCATTCCAGGAAAGTTCGAGAATTTGGAAGAAACTCAAGAGATGCCATTCACGGAGAAAATATCATCTCTGGGGAGTTAGAGCTTCTTTGACAATTTCTAAGGGTGACAGTCTGAGAAAAGGTTCACCGAAAATACTGCCTTTCTCTTTGTTCCATATTGTTTAACCCCAAGAGAAGGGAAGACTGTATCTGGAAATCCTATGGGGATCTAGTTTTATTTGTATTTAAAGAGTGACCAACATGGCTTTACCTAGTTCTAGACGTAGTTGCCGGGGAAAACTCTAAATAACTATACTAGTATTACACAGTGGATATGTGACAAGTATATAAAAGGATTTGAAAGAAGACTTACAGTGAAACAACCCCACAATACAGTTACATACATATGAAAGCGGTAAATGAAAGCAGATAAACACTTACCCGTTGTAGAGCTTCCATGTTGTTTTGTTAGTTGTTCAACAAAGAATTTAAAGAAAGTTTTGATAACAACATATATTTGAACTCAAAATCAAAAGGGAAAGTGTTTTGAAAAGATTGTTGGGGCTTACAGCTCAAGGAGAGGCCCAAGTTTTGACGATGATCGCATAGTTGTCTTTAAAGATCGTATCGGGACTTATATAACGACTGAGGCCCAAAAAAGTTTTTATGTACAAGGGGATGGGTCTTACACTCTATTAGAGGCCCAAAGATTTATTTTTGTACAAGAGATGGGACTTACAACTCAAGGAGAATCCCAGGGTTATTTGTTTGAAAACGGTGATCGCGCCGAGGTTTTGCTTTTAACACAGAGGGACTTATACAATATCTGAGGCCCAAAATTGTTTTGGTTAAAAGGGGATTGGGTCTTACACTCTATTAGAGGCCCAAAGAGTTTGAAAATGAATAAAGATGGGTCTTATAGCTCAAGGAGATGCCCAGTTGATTTTGAAAAGGCGACGATCGCATCGTTGTTTTGAAAATATACAGAGAGACTTATACAATATGTGAGGCCCAAAAATGTTTATTTACAAAAAGGGGTTGGGTATTACACTCTATTAGAGGCCCAAACGTGTTTTTAAGAAAAGGAATGTGACTTATAGCTCGAGGAGAGACCCAATTGGTTTTGTTAAAAAGGAGACGATCGCGCCGTTGTGTTTGAAAATACAGTAGGACTTATACAATGACTGAGATCCAATAAGTGGTGTATTGACAAAAGGGATAGGTCTTACACTCTAATAGAGGTCCATGAGTGTTTAAAAATGATTGATGAGGGTTGAATTAATCAAAACCCTAATTTTGTTTAAAAAATGAATTAATTTTATTAAAAAAAGTAGTAAAAAGTAATGAAAACATGTGAAAAATGAGTGGTGATCTTTGATTAATGTTTCAAAAATCATGTTTATATCCACAAAATGATTGGAAACCAATTAAATTTGGAAAATCAAGGAGGAAAAAATATTTTAAATGTTAAAAAACAAATAAAAAATTAATTATTTGCAAAAATATCAAGTATATGAAATAAATAATATTTTTGGGAATTATTGGCAAAATAAAATATTTTAATATTTTTGTGAATTATTAAAAAAAGAATCAACTCAAAATCATTAAAACTCATAGAGAAATTAATTTTTGAATCAATTAAATAAAATCACAAAATTCAAATATTTGAATTTTTGAAAAAGGGCACCAAGAACACCCAAGAACACGCGCGTGTTCTGAGTTTTGCCCAGATTTGCATTTTCTATCCAATCTCACTGAATACTTGATGAAATCACACAATCCACATATCAATCTACTCGTTTTCACCTCACGATCATGTCTATGGTCTTTAATTTCATTTATTTTAAGCATGGAATAGAAATCAAGACAAAACCTCAAGAACCCTAAAATTTGCACGAAGGCTGAGAATTTTGATACACGATTCAAACAAAGCAATTAATTGAGAGGAAACATTCTATGCATGATTATGAACATTTGGCAAAAGTATTGTGCGGGAAATATGCCTAGATTAAGAGATTACCAAGTTTAGGCTTACTTGAAGGTCGTGACAGCAAGAGCAATGTGATTTTTGAGTTAGAGGTGTTACAGATGAGTTGTCATGATCTGAACAACTTCCCTACACTATATGGAGTGTGTTTGAATGCTTGGACTTGATTGGAAATGGCTGGATCACTTCATGGCATCTCAACTGTAACTTGGTTGAAAACATGAGCAACTGGCTGGTGATTCTGAGAAATCAGTGTTACAGTTGTGTGTTTAGTGTTTGATCAGCTCACATATGATGTTTATAAGGTGTTAGAGCAATTGGTTTGAGTGAAATTGCTCTCTACTGAAAAATTCGATAGTGACTTGCTAAGAAAGGCATTTTTGAGAGTGAGAAGATGATTTTGAGAAAGGCAAGTGTTGTAGGCCTTTGGTGTACTCAAACTGAGCACAAATGAGCTCTATTTATAGTAGAGCAAGTTTATTTTGCAAACAATAGTGAATGGCAACTGCAGCAGCTCATTGTCCAATTGCATCACTTTGGAATCTTAAGTCTCCTCTAGCCATTGACTATAGGTTAGAGCACAGACCTATGGTTCTTTAGTTCAGAGCTTATCCTTGACTCATTCAGTCGGAAATGGCTCAGTTCATGCCACCTTGGTGCATCCATTGAATGCTTGGAAACAAAATTGGAGTCTTGGCCTCTTTTAGGCTTTTTAGGGTTTGGCATGCTACTTTGGGAATCTTGGACTTGGGAGGCTGATGGATCAGTGCTTGTCCCTTGGTTGTTCCCCCTTGAGGTGTGCAGATGAATAAGCATGCTTAGAATAGCACAATTTGATCAAATCGTGCCTTTATGCACAAATCTGCCTTGCCAAGACAGTTTGCAGCAAGGCATGTTGCAACTGCCATAACTCCTAGCTCAGGTGGAGTTTGATGGAGTTCTTGGACATTTTGGAAAGCCCTTATGTGACACAACACATGTGTGAACATAGTTTGTCTTGACACTTTTTGGATCCAAGTGAAAAATGCCCCCACATTTTGAAAAAAAGCAAGACAGATTCCGACTTAGTGAAAATTTCACTAAGTGTTGGAAAAAGTGACATTTCATGTTTTCAGCCATTTTGATCACTCCATAACTAAAAATACATGAAGAATTGGAATGTGGTGTAGTTGACACTTTTGAAGTATGCCATGAGAGATACAAATCCATCTTTGGACCAGCCAAAATGGTTGCTTGGATCTCAAGTTATGATCCTTGGAAGTTGGCACCCTAGCCACTTTATTTCATAACTTAGAAAAATTCTAAGTTTTATGGTTACCCCTTTTACAAGTTATCCCACTTTCTTTGATTTTTCTTGATGAATGATGATTCCAATCACACATTAACATCATTTTAGGGTTAAGGAACCATAATTATGAAAAATCTCAAAAAGTCAAACTTTGACTTTTATGCACAGTTGACTTTTTATCATATGAATTCTAAACTGTGCGACCCTCTATGAAATCAAGTCCTTGACCTAAATCAAACTTGATGGATATGTTCCATAGGTGTTATAGGGTTTATTGAATCATGTCCCAAGGTTTGGGAGCATGTCTTGGTCAAAAGTCAAGAATACAGTTGACTTTTCCTTCGAACCCCCCAATTGTGGTCCTGATGAAATTGAAACTTGTTGATCAAGCTTTTTGAATCAATTAATTATTGCAAATGGATCAATATAGTGTGTTAGAGACCCTCAACTCATGTCTTGAGGTCTTGGCTCATGTTTTGTCCCAAAAGTCAACTTAGGGGTGAATTAGGTCAAGAAACCCTAATTCCTGATTTTTTATGAATGCATCCCCTGAGGTTAAATTGACTTGATGATTGGGTCCATGAGGTCCCTTGGATTATCTTGAGTTGTGCTTTGAAGCATTGGCTCATGCCCAGATGAAAATTCCATCTAGAGGCCTTGGTCGACCAAAACCCTAATTTGGTGACACTGGCGATCTTGAGGCTGGATCCACCTGGAATGTTGCAACTTTGTGCTTGATTCTTGATATGGGAGTACTCTTGATCCTTTATGGGTGTTTAAGAGGTTAGACAAGTTGAAGATCATGTCATTTCTTGATTGATCCTTTGTCTAAGGCTCTGAGAGGGCTTAAAACCCTAATTCTTGATTGTGGTGAATGCTTAAACATCTCCGAGGAGAGTGATTGAGGCATGATGGTTCATCCATATTGTGATGATGATTTGAACAATGATGGGAAATCTTAGTGGTCAAAATTTGTGGTATGACAGATGCCCCTATTTAATCTTCTTGGACCCGAAGGTGTGAATGGCGAAGGTATTCGGGCATTCGGGGTTCAAGATGATTAAATATCAGAATACCCGAAATTTTGACAACGATTATGAATGGTAGTATGTGCATTCATCTTCTTTTGCTAAGCGTTGATACTTAGAAAAGGTAAAACTTCCCATCTATCCTGGTTTCCTACCAAGGAACTGGTCTCAGTTTCTGATATAAACTTCCCCTTGGTCCTGGTTTCCTACCAAGGAACTGGTCTCAGTTTCTTTTGTAAACTTCCCCTCGTTCCTGGTTTCCTACCAAGGAATTGGTCTCAGTTTCTGATATAAACTTCCCCTCAATCCTGGTTTCCTACCAAGGAACTGGTCTCAGTTTCTCTTGTCAATAAACTTTCTTGACAAGGGACGTTGTTCGTAGCGGTTTTCCTCAAACTTCTCATCAAAAAATTTTCCTGGGGGGAAGATGCCATTTAATGGAAAGAGTTTTTGATGTCAGACTTGTTGGGGAAACCCATTCGTCTGAGTTGCAGAGCTGCACAAACTTCTTTGTTTGGAGACGCCATTTGTCGACTCTACTGGGGAAAACGAGTCTCTTGAGAGACATCGTTTCCTGCTTGGGGATATTTCATCATACTTTTCCTCGAGACCTTCTCGAAGAAATGCCATGTTATGTGATCCAATCCTGAGGTCTTGATGACCTTTTTGTCAGTGAATCTTTCGGAGAGAACTGTTGTATTGCCGAATTTTCGATTAAGAGGCCTTCTCTGAGGATTTTCCTTAATCTGGGAAAGCGAAGATATCATCTTCAATGGCGAAGAGTGACATTTATCGAAGGTTTTTTTGTCTTTCAGAGGTTCAAGTTATCAAAGTGGTCAAGGGACCAACTTCAATCCAGAAATAAACTTGAGGAGAGTGTTCAGACGCAACATTTCTTGACGAGGAAAGAACTGACAACTCGATTGAGAGGACTTTTATCACCAGGGGATAAGACCGACTAGAGTGATAGTGATGCAATATGAATATGAATGAAAATCAATAATGCATGATGTATGTATGTTTATGCTGACAAAACTGACGCGACATACAGAGTAATGGACGAACACGACTAGATACTCGGCCACCGCAGGGGACGAAGAAGTATCCTCAGTTCAAAATAGCAATTCTGCCTTGCTTAGGAGAGATAGTCCTCATAGGGAAAACCGTTGGTCGGGCTTAGGAGATAAAAACTCCGCCGGGGGGTGTCAGATGAAACATGGTCTCTGACATAGTTGATCCTTCATTCAGTCGTGCTGGTTTAGAAGGTGTACTTTGATTCTGCACTTTGAAGCTCGATTACTTCTGGAGAAGCAATCGATGTTCTTTCGATGTTCAACAGTCAAAAGAAATTGCGATCTTTGTTTTAAAAGCAGAAAAAATTTGACAAGTAAAATTAATTTTTGTTTTATTTCAAGAATCGTTAATCATGTTAAAACGTCGTTCTGTAAAGCTAAAACAAATAAGAATTGCAAACCAAAGCACTAGGGCTCAAATTTTATTGATAGGATGGAAATCAGCCAAGCGCGTAATTCCATAGAGTATTTACAAAGTTAGAAAATGGTAATTTAAGGGAAAAGGGCTACATTGAAACATAACGACCGCTATCCTTCTACCAACTTTGAATTCTGGACATCCTGAGCTTCTGTCGAAGATGACTTTGACCTGGGTTTTCCTGGCCGATGGCATTACTGCTGCTGAGGGATTTGCCCTTTTGTTGAACATAGTTACTTGCCATTATCCCTAATTTTTGCCTGGATTGTATTGTGATGTTTCCAATCCACCAGGATGATTTTTGCTTATGTCTCTTATTTTTGCCTGGACCGCCCTTTCGGGTTTTCAATCCACCGAGACGTTTTTTTTATCTAGGCGAAGTATTTCTTGACTACGTCACATTCGTGGGGTAGGAAAATTCCTCCCCGTCCATGGTTGCGAGTTTCAAGGCGCCGCCTGAGAAAGCTTTCTTGACCACATAGGGGCCGTCATAATTCGGAGTCCATTGGCCCCGGGAATCAGTGAGAAAGGTTTGGATCATTTTGAGCACGAGGTCTCCTTTCTTGAAGACGCGAGGGAGGACCTTTTTGTCAAACGCCTTCTTCATTCTTTGCTGATACAACTGACCATGGCATAGTGCCGTTATTCGCTTCTCTTCTATCAGATTCAGTTCATCGTGTCGACTTTGACATCATTCAGCCTCTGTTAACTTAGCTTCCATCAATACCTGGATTGATGGGATCTCTACTTCTATGGGGAGCACAGCTTCTATGCCATATACTAAAGAGAAAGGGGTTGCCCCTGTTGAAGTGCGGACAGATATGCGATAACCGTGAAGAGCGAAGGGTAGTATTTTGTGCCAGTATTTGTAGGTTACAACCATCTTCTGAACAATCTTCTTGATGTTCTTGTTAGCCGCTTCTACCGCTCCGTTCATCTTAGGTCAGTAGGGATATGAGTTATGGTGTTCGATCTTGAACTCAGCGCATAACTCTTTCATCATTTTGTTGTTCAAGTTGGATCCATTATCCGTAATGATCTGGCTTGGAACACTATAACGGCAGATGAAATTGTTTTTGATAAATCGGACCACCACTTGTCGGGTTACATTGGCGTATGATGCTGCTTTAACCCACTTGGTGAAGTAGTCAATGGCTACCAGGATGAACTGATGTCCGTTTGAAGCTTTGGGTTCGATCATGCCAATCATGTCGATTCCCCATATGGAAAAAGGCCATGGGGAAGAGAGAACTTTGAGATGTGTTGGCGGTACATAAATTTTGTCAACGTATATTTGACACTTGTGACACTTCCTCATGTGCTTGTAACAGTCGGATTCCATTGTCAACCAATAGTACCCTGCTCTCAGAATTTTTCTCGCCATTGTGTGTCAGTTGGCATGAGTGCCAAAGGATCCTACATGAATTTCTTTTATCAACAGGTTTGCTTCTGGTCCGTCTACACGTCGGAGCAAGACCATGTCAAAGTTTCTCTTATAGAGTGTATCGCCGCTCAGAAAGAAGTTGCCTGCCAACCTTTTGAGGGTCTTTCGGTCCTTTTTGAATGCCCCAAGAGGGTACTCTTGTTTCTGAAGGAAGCATTTGATATCGTGATACCAAGGTTTGTCGTCTATGACTGCTTCAATCGTGAAGATGTAAGCGGGCCGTTCAAAGCGCATTATGTCAATCTTAGGTAAGTCGTTCCATTGACCTACTCCAGTTATGAAAGAGAGAGTGGCTAGTGCATCAGCCATGTGATTCTCTTCACGAGGGATGTGGTGGAACTCAATTCTATTGAAGAAGGGTAACAACCTTCTTGCGTAATCTTTGTAAGGGATCAGCCCAGACTGGTATGTGTTCCAATCTCCTTTGATCTGATTGATAACCAGGGCTGAGTCGCCATATACATCCAAGTTCTTAATCCTTAAGTCGGTCGCTTCTTCGAGACCCATGATACAAGCTTCGTATTCGGCCTCGTTGTTTGTACACTTGAATGTCAGTCGGACAGTGAAAGGAATGTGGGTACCCTGAGGTGTTATGATGATTGCCCCAATTTCGTTTCCATAATGATTGACAGCTCCGTCAAAGATTAATCCCCATTGGGAACCTGGTTCTGGCCCTTCACTGGGTAGCGGTTCATCGCAATCTTTTATCTTTAAATACATGACATCTTCGTCTGGGAAGTCAAACCCGACTGATTCTTGATCGTCAATTAGTTGATGAGCCAAATGATCAGATAAAATACTTCCTTTAACGGCTTTCTGAGCATGGTATTCAATTTCGTATTCCGATAACAACATCTGCCAACAGGCAATCCTTCCCGTGAGAGCAGGCTTTTCAAAGGCGTACCTGATCGGATCCATTTCTGAGATTAACCAAGTAGTGTGGCAAATTATGTACTGGCGGAGACGTTTGGCTGCCCAAGCCAGAGTACAGCAAGTTTTCTCAAGCATAGTGTACCGAGTCTCGCAGTCAGTGAATTTCTTGCTCAAATAGTAAATGGCAGACTCTTTCCTTTTGGTTTCGTCTTGTTGGCCAAGTACACAACCCATTGAGTCTTCCAAGACTGTTAGGTAGATGATCAGTGGTCTTCCTTCCACTGGAGGTGATAAAATCGGTGGGTTCAACAGGTATTCCTTGATACTGTCGAAGGTGGTTTGGCAGTCTTCTGTCCAAACATAGTCTTGATTCTTTTTGAGTAATTTGAAGATTGGCGCGCACGTCGCGGTCATGAGAAATATAAATCTAGAGATGTAATTCAGATGTCCCAGGAACCCCCTGACTTGTTTTTTAGTCCGCGGAGAAGGAATTTCTTGAATGACCTTGACCTTATCAGGATCAACCTCAATTCCTTTCTGGATGACGATGAACCCTAGCAGTTTTCTTGAGCGAACACTAAATGTGCACTTATTGGGATTCAAGCGGAGTTTATACTTTCTCAACCGCTCGAATAACTTTAATAGGTGGGTCACATGCTCCTATTATGCTTTAGATTTTGCAATCATATCATCGACATATACCTCTATTTCTTTGTGTATCATGTCATTAAAGAAAGTAGTCATAGCCCTTTGATAGGTTGCTCCGACGTTCTTCAAGCCGAACGACATTACCTTGTAACAAAAAGTGCCCCATGGGGTAATGAACGAAGTTTTCTCCATGTCTTTCAGCGCCATTTTGATTTGATTATAGCCCGAGAATCCATCCATGAAGGAGAAGACTTTGAACTTGGTTGTACTGTCTACCAGCATGTCAATGTGTGGTAAGGAAAAGTCATCCTTTGGACTTGCTTTGTTCAGATCCCTGTAGTCTACACACATTCTGACCTTTCCATCTTTTTTAGGAACGGGTACTATGTTGGCTAACCATTGAGGATATTCCGATGTGGCGAAGAAACCCACGTCAATCTGTTTCTGTACTTCCTCTTTGATTTTGATGGCCATATCCGGGTGAGTCCGTCTCAACCTCTGTTTTACTGGCAGACATTCTGATCTCAACGGTAGATGATGTTCTACGATGCTAGTATCCAACCCTGGCATATCCTGATAGGACCAAGTGAATACATCGGGAAACTCTTTGAGAAGCTTTGTCAAACCTTTTTTGACAGTCGGACTAAGCAGTGCCCCAATCTTGACTTCTTTTCTCTCTTCTTCTGAATCTAAGTTGACCATTTCCAACTGTTCTTGGTGAGGTTCAATGGACCTTTCCTCTTGTCTAAGTAATAGGGAGATCTCCTCTGGAATTTCTTTGTTATCTTCTTCTTTAGCCTCAAATACCAGGAATTCAAAGTTGGGATAAGGCATCGGATCGTACGTTTCAATGGGGTTTAAAACAAGCAATCTGCTTGACGTTATGATTTATTTTTTAGAAGAGATAGAGAGAATGTAAGAGTGTGTGCAGTGTAAAATTTTTTGAACAATGCTTGTTTTTATTGTTTGAATTGTTTTTTAGGATTACCATTTTTTGAAAAAGCTAAAAGGGAAAACAACAATTAATGTGGGAATTACATAATGGTGTTATTTTATTTATGAACTTGTCGATTCTTGAAACTACAGCCCTATAAAACAAAACTCTGTGGCTTTGGGCGAAGTGAAGAGAGACATTTATAGAAAGTGAGCCCTATCAAAACATCCGTTTCACCTGGGCAGGGTGAAAGGTTAAAGTAAAGATGGCAACTACTTCCACTTATAAATGACTTTCGGGACATCGACAGCAACCCATTGGCAGAGAACTCCTCGGTGAATCACAAAGTCTGGTACCTTTCTTGATTTGTCTCCAGAAATAACGCTGATTTCTGGCGGAGCAGGATCATTGGAATTTGTTTCCCAGACAAGTTGTCGTAGACGAACTCTTCTGTTGTATCTTGCATAGTGTTTGAGCTCTCAGGTAGATCTCCCCATCCAGTTGGCTGAATTTCTTCGAGCTTGATACAAGAGCTTTCAGGAGCAGTGTACTTGACCAAGAAGTCGTACTTGCCACTCGGTTGTCCTAAGGTGTCCCACACTTCTTTGGAACTGGAGGAGTCATGTCTCTCGATGACGTTGACCTCGGGAGAAGCATAGTTAATGAATTCTATTCCTGCAAACTTTGCAAATTCATCGTCGCACTGGATATTTTCTGAATGACCTGATTGTTGATCCCATGGCGTGGTGGGGACGCAGGTATTTTTTCCAATGATGCTTACCTGATTTTCATTGTTCGGCAGATTTTCTTGCCCCAAGTCTCCTGGGTACGGCTGCCAGATAGGCAGACTATCCATCGGGCCATAATAGTCGTGGTCAAAGTTGTCTTTCATCAGAGTGTCTTCCTCTAATAAGTTTGGTGGAGCACGACATCCTTCCGGATCACAATCTCCGTATATCATTTTGACGTCTGACCTTGGTATAAATCTCGGACACTATACGGGATAGCAAAATGGCGTAGGCACTTCTTCCTGAGACATATAACCATCCTTGTTAAGATAGGACTCCCACTCTTCATGTGTATCGGAAGAATCTCCCTCGTTGATGGTATGTACTTCTTGAGGCACTAGGTGAAGGAAACCTCCACTATGGAAAAAGTTCTGAATGGGATGAAGACTTTCATCGTTAGCAGCTGTCTGGGTACAGGTTGCAGAAAAACCAAGACCCTTCTTTGTTTTATTATCAGTAGGAATGACAAGTTGTCCCCATCCCTTTGCATTGTTACTTTTGATCACCTCGAGAGCATCTTTGTACGAGGATATTGATGTTCCCTTCTCTAATTGATTCTCCCTGCTTACCGAAAGTGCTTGGAACTGAGTTCCAATAACCTCCTCGGGTTCTACACAAGTGGACAATGATAGGTTACTCACGACCAAGGTTTGTTCTCCATAGACCGTGACGAGTTGGTCATTCTTGACGAACTTCAGCTTCTGGTGAAGTGTCGAAGTGACTGCGCCAGCCTGGTGTATCCAAGGTCTTCCCAACAAACAGTTGTATGTTGCCCGGACGTCCATGACCTGGAAAGTAACTTGGAAAGTGTGAGGACCGATAGTTATGGGAAGGTCGACTTTGCCGATAACTATTTTTCAGGATCCGTCAAATGCTTTGACGACGACCTCACTACCTCTCATCGGAGATCCTTTGAATGATAGTCGCATTAGAGTGGACTTCGGCATAATGTTGAGAGTCGATCCGGTATCTACCAGTACGCTGGCTAAGGCATTGTCCTGGCAGTTAACTGTGATATTGAGCGCCATGTTGTGACTTTTGCCTTCTTCTGGCAATTCCTCATCACTGAACCCCAAGTTTTTGCAGGAAGTGATGTTTGAGATGATGTTGTCGAATTATCTTATTGACATATCCTGTTCCACAAAGGCCTATTCTAAGACCTTCTGTAGAGCCTCTCCGTGGGCTTCGGAACTGAGTAAAAGAGATAACACAGAGATCTTTGAAGGAGTTTGTAACAGCTGATCAACAATGTTGTATTCACTCCTTTGGATGAGCTTCAGCATCTCATCATCGTTCTTTGAAAGGTCGGGATTACTGGATTGACCGGCTGGTGGATTGGGAACTTCCGTTTGAGGTTCCTTTTCTCTGTCAGGTTCTCCAACTCCTCGGTTAAAGATTCGATCGCTCCCTGTTACTCGACTGATGTCTGCAATATTCACGACGGAGGGTAATGGAATTTCCTTTCCATTCTCAATTGTTGTTGCACCATATTTGTAAGGGATCGCCTTATCGTATTTGTACGACACTGGTCCCGGTAGATAGATAACTACAGGAGCCTTCTGATTTCTCTGACTGTCGTAAGTAACTTCAATCAATTCCTGGTTAAGAACCTTCGATTCGTCAAGTAGAGGGATGATGGTACAAATATCTTTGGTCCTCTTATGATCAAAGATTATGACAACATCTTTGATTTGATCAGCGAAAAAGTCAGGCATCAAATTGGTTGACCCAGAACCTGGACACGGTCGAATCTCTTTGTGGTCCAACTGACCCTGAAGGGCTGCTCGCACGAGGTTACATCCTTGATTATCTTCTGAGTAAACTCTACAACGTTCATAGTTGTGTGGTGGCACCTGGCCATGTTCGCTTTGAATGCAGTGTAACCTTACTAGGTCTATTTCCATAGATCGGACATCCTGACTTTGATGTCTAGTAGGTTCCCGTTTGTCACACTGATTTGTTGCGTGTCTTTGTCTAGAAATATCAGAAGCCACCAATGGTTTAACAAGTATTGTAAAGTTCTTTGAACGAGAGCGCACCCTTGGTTACTCTCACAACATACTTTACAGCTCAGATAATCATGTAAAGTGAGAAAACCGAGTTGGACTTGCTTGGCGTGTAACTCCACTAAGCTGGTATTCATCAAACAAATATCGAAGATTTGAATCATGTTAACTTGATAAGGATTTCTATCATGGTAGTCCTGGATCCACCTAAGATCCATCTGACACTGGAGGGCCTCTTGTACAAAAGAGCATCCCTGTTTGTTTACCGAGCAAATCAGACAGGAATTGTAATCGTGCCACGACATATTATGATACTGGCTTTGCCTTGAGTGCATTGCCACTAAGTTGACATTCATTGCACGAATGTCGTGGTTCTGAATGATGTTGGAACTTGCATGAGTCATGTTAACTCCACGAACTCGATGCTCTTGGATCCACCCGAGATCCAATTGTTCCTGTAGAGCTGATTGCACCACAGAACATCCTTGATTATTTTTAGAGCAGATATCACACTGGTGATAATTGTGAGATGGTACATACCCGTATCCGCTCTGTCTACAATGCATCTTGACCAGATTGGTCCTCAATAAGAGTACATCATGAATTTGATAGCTGTTGTTGGACTCCCCTTCTATCAAATTTACTGCAGCTTTCTCGTGTTGAGGCAGCGGGTTCGTGAGAACATTCGGATTCGTATCTTTGAAAGATAAGGCCTCGCTCCTAACAAGCTTTTTCACATCGGATTTGAAACTGAGACAGTTTTCTATGTTATGCCCTGGTCCTCCTTGATGGTAAGGGCAAGTCTGATCCGCTTTGAACCAAAAAGGCGGATTTTCGGTATTGTAAGATGATACCTGGTTTGAACGTGTCCCTTGACCAGTAAGAGTGAAAACAATTTTGCGTACAATATGGGTATAGGGTCGAACCCTGGTGGTCACGTTGTACGGTTGTTGTTATATGGAGGACAAGCCTGCTGAAGAGGCTTTTGTGTCCTTTGCTGGTATTGCTGTTGATTTGGTTGGCTTTGAGCAACCTAAGGTGGATACGTAGGAACAGGTGCAGAGTTGATAGCAGGAGTTACAACTGCTACTGGTTGGTACCGTCGCCTTTGCTTTTCGAGAGAGATATTGCCAATATCTTGCTCTTTTTTCTTAAGGAGAGTACTACCGTATTGTTTTGTACTACTTAATGATCCAGCGTCTTTAACTAAACGTCCTTCTCGGACTGCTTCCTCAAGACGAACTCTCATGCCTACCATTTCAGTAAAGTCACTGGGTGCACTGGCGACCATTCTATCATAGTAAAATGAGCTCAAGGTCTTTAAGAAAATCTTTGTCATCTTTTTTTCCTCAAGAGGTGGACAAATCTGGGCGGCAATTTCACGCCATCTCTGAGCATACTCCTTAAAGGTTTCCTTATCCTTCTGTGACACGGCTCTAAGGTGATCTCTGTCCGGTGCCATATCCAGGTTATACTTATATTGTTGAACAAAAGCAGCGCCAAGATCTCTGAAAGTGCCGATCTTAGTGCAGTTTAAACCCATGTACCATTTGAGTACGACACCGGTTAAACTATCTTGAAAATAGTGAATCAGTAGCTCTTGGTTCTTTGTCTGAGTTGACATTCGTCGAGCGTACATCACCAAATGGCTTTGAGGGCAAGAGTTACCCTTGTACTTGTCAAATTCGAGCACTTTGAACTTGTGCGGAACTTTCACATTGGGGACCAAACAAAGGTCTGCAGCGTCCTTTCTAAATAGATCCTGACTGCGAAGGGCTTGCAGCTCTTTCTGCATCTCCAGGAACTATTCCTGGAACTCATTCATTTTGTCGAACATACTTTCGTTTCCACCAGAAGGTATCTGTGGAATCTGCCCTTCCGGGACAGTGTGTACCACGGGTGGTGGTATAGTCATCATGGCAGTGACTCTAGGTCCTTCCCTCTCCCGAAGTTTGTAACCTTCAGGAGTTGCTGTTATGCTCCAGGAATCTTCGCTTTCCCAAAGTTTGTAACCTTCAGGCCCAGCGGCTCCTGCTGCGGTTCCCTGATCTTCAGTGATCGGCGGAACATATCCTTCTGGGATATAGTTAATGGGCATGCCCCAGGGACGATCTTAAGGCATGGTATTCCAAGGGTCATACTTTTCCACTATGGGCGTTGATGTGATCTCTGAGATCACAATCCTTTGTTGTTACATCTGAGCTTCTGCTAGAGCTTGCATGTCGTTATGAAACTTTCTCAGATCCTCTTTCAGAGTGTCGATCACTTCCCTTAACTCTCTGTTCTCTTCCTCAAGATCATCCATCTTTTTCTGTCGATTGGCCCGAGTATTGTACGAATGAGACAGTTTGACTCTAGAATCGAGACACAAACTTGAGATTCGTAGGTAAGAAGAATGCGTTACGTGATAATGATGAATGATATGCAATGATTATATTTTAATTAATTAATTTTTCCAAGATAAACTTCGACAATTGGATTACAAATATCAAACAGTGGGGATAACCCCGTTTTATTGAATTCAAAGATTACGGAATGGAAATACAGTAATTTTCAAAGTGCTATAAAAGGAAATATCTAAGCTAATGGACCCTGAGTCCTCTCTGAGGAGAGCTCAGGTGCTGGTTCTGGTACTTTCCTTTTCTTTGACCGGGGCTCTTGAGCCGTTGTCAGGTTGTCATTCCTTTGCCAAGTGAAAGGAGCGAGCAAATCCCTTTGGTCATCTTGATTTTCTACAACATGTTGCTCTAAAACCTCGATCAGAGCGTCTTTTTCTTTTAATAGTTGTTGTATTTTCTTGCGCTCCACATTGAGAATACGGTACTTGTTCTTCCAAGACTTCTTCTCCTGTTGAACTCTGTTGAGAGTAACCTGAAGTTTTTTCGTATCAGACATAAAATAAAGGATAGGGTCCCTTAATGGAAGAACTTCCTGATGAGGGTAAGGCATCCTCAGCTTGAGAGCTCTAGTTTGTGCCCAGTGGAGATAAGGTTCCACCGAGACACAGTCTGGTTTTCCTAGAGACTTTCTTCCTTTCCTATGAACGTGTTTCCAAGCATGCACTATTTATGTATTTAGTGCTCTGTCATTTTCTCCTTCCTTGAAGAAAATACCTTCTAGATGAGCATTACGCGGGACATGCCTCATCGGGTATCCAAATTGACGACGAACCAAAACTGGATGATAATTGATTCCTCCTTTAATTCCTATGAGGGTTACATTTGGGAAATTTCAACAACGGTCAATGATCCTGATCCCATCATAGATTCGATTGTACCAATCAATGTCAGAGTTGGTCAGAGACATGATTCTCTGTGACCAACGTAAAGTACTTTTTTGATCCTAAAATGCAGCAGACTTTGGCAAATAAGAAAGGAACCATTTATATAGCAAGGGCACATAGCAGGTGATCATTCCTCCGCTGTACAAATCCTTAAGTGTACAGAGTGATAAGCATCTGCGAGCAGGGTCGGTACAGGGTTTCCAATTAGAAAAATCTTAATGGCATTGATATCTACGAAGTTATCGATGTTGGGAAACAAAAATAACCCGTAGGTGAGCAAAACAAAGATGCTTTCGAAAGCGGCACGTTCCCTATACTAGCAAAGTACAGAGCTTTCTTTATCAAGAACTGGGCTGGCAAACCCTGGATACCACCCTTAATGATCATGTGAGTCCTGACTTCTGACTCATCCAAATAGATTGCTCTTACAATGGTTTGATCCTTTGGAATTTGTTCCAGTCCAGAAAAGAAAGCTTGGTCAATAATGGGTAGATTAGTCAGGTGAGAGTACTCCTCCAGTGTTGGTGCTAGCTGATAATCCGAGAATGTGAAACAATGATAGACTGGATCGTAGAACTGGATTAGTGTGGACATGATTCCTTCAATTACATGGACCCTTAACAGAGACAGCAGTCCTCCATACTTAGCTCTGAAAGCCTAAGGGTTGGTTATCATCCTCACCAGACCTCTTAAATCCTCTAGTTTTGGAACCTTGAAGGTGTACTTGTGAGTCTTCCTTCTACTGAAATCCATTAGCAATCTCTTTATCTGACGTCTGCAATCATTGTCTTAGTTTAATTTGAAAAAGAGAGTCTAGAAGAGAAAAAATTTCTTTGTTTAAAGTTTTTTAATGAAATGAATGCATGAATGCAGCACACAAAAACATAGAAAAAACTTGGGGTCAAAGGGTCGGTGTCATGAAGTGAAGGCTCTACCCATCCCCAAAGGTTCATACTGGTGATTTTTTGTACCTGTCCTCAAAATCACTGACCCCTCTTAGGATAACGACAGCAGTCGGATCGCCAGCGAGCTGTAGTATCTTAGAGTAGTCTCAAATGAGGGTATTATCACGTGACAACTATTTTCGATAGCTTCCGCACTACAAAATGGTTGCAGTCCACTAAAATCCTCGGCTTCTCAGATAACCCAATCGAACAATCTGCTTTCAACAACCGAAGTCGAATAGGCATTGAATCCACAAAGGGCATCTCCACTGATTCGATGGTCAACCGGGACCTCTTATCTGGGATTCACTCCCCATAAGATTACCCGTATAGTGCCATCCCCTATCTTAGGTTATACTCAATCTTTCCAGATGCGGCATCACACGCATTCCCGTTAGCAGAAAAATAAACACGGATATCAATTAGGAAAAGCAGTATATATATTTGTCCTAACATCCTAGACCTCTAGTCTTATGATCCTATACAGACAATGACTCCCCAGCAGAGTCGCCATTTCTGTGACACTTTGTGAATTTAAAGTTTTCTACCTAAGACTGTAAGAAAGAAAGGTCTTCTCCCACTGTAAGACTGCAAGAGATAAATACCTCCCACTGCGGTCGCCAATTCTCTGTAGCGCGGTTTTTGTGGTTTCGAATCACTATCACTTTGGTACTACAGTTTGATTTATTTTTTATCCTGTGAAGCTGATTAAGGAAGGGAAATAGATGTCTCCAATTAACCCTGCTTGCATACTGAGGTTAAACAGTCAAAACTGTTGGTTTACAAATGCTATAAAAAAGGGGGGTTTGTCTTAGGTTATTTGCTTAAAAAACAATGTATGGTCTATTTGCGAAGGCTTCTGGTAAGGTGTTAGGTCTGATGCTTTTTGATTGATGTATGGAGGTACTGGACTTTGAGTTTTTTATTAGTATGCTCGCTAAGATTTCGCAATCTTATGCCTACGTATTCCCGTTCAATGAAACAGGGAAATCAGAGCGATCGTAGTTCCTCCTATTCTATGGGAGGAAAGATATGTTTTGGTGTCTTGTTCAAGCCCAAGATTGAAGATAAAAGTGATTTGTATCTTGTTCAAAGCCCAAGATGTGAAGCTAAAGGTTTGACTGAGAGAGAACTTGTCATCTCTAAAGAGGAATTGTTGATGTTTGTATGCTATGAGCAAAGCACAAATTTGATGCTAAAAGATTGATTGACTCAACCGGGGATTTCTTTATTCAAAGCCTAAAAGGAGGATAGAAGTTTGACTTTTCCTGGGAAAATGTTCTTTCTGTCTTGTACAAAGCCCAAGATTGAGGCTAAAAGGGATTTTGACTCCGTTGGGGAGAATGTATCTTGTATAAAGCCCAAGATGGAGGCTGAAAGGATTTGACTCAACAAGAGAATACTTTTATCTGTCCTATATAAAGCCCAAGACGGATGCTAAAAAGGTTGACTCAACAAGAGAGTCTTGAACAGGTGATTGACTGAACAAGAGAGTCTGAAGGTTGATTGACTCAACAAGAGAGTCTTTTATACTCAATAAGAGAGTGATTTGTTGTCTCGTACGAAGCCCGAGATTGAGGCTAAAAGGAGATTGACTCAACAAGAGAGTCTTTTATACTCAACAAGAGAGTGTTTTTATATGTCTTGTACAAAGCCCAAGACGGGGGCTAAAAGTGGTTGACTCGACAAGAGAGTCTGAGAAGGTTAGCTCCGCTAGGGAGAATCATTTGTACAAAGCCCAAGAGGAGGCTGACTTACTGCTGAGGATTATTTAGATCCTGAAGCGGGTCCAAGTGTGGGGAACTCTCATGAGAGAGACCGGGTTTCTGCTGGAGATTGATCCAGAGTGATCGGTGTTTTTTTTTCTATGTTTAAAAGGAACTTGAGAATGTCTTTGAAACTCAAGAGTTTTAGACTGTCCAAGTCTAGAGTTTTATCTTTTGTACAATGCCCAAGAGGAGGCGCGGGCATTAAGGGATGAGTATCAATCCTAAAATGGCCGGAGAATTGACGCGGGAAAGACTGCTCTAGCAAAGGATGACTAAGTTCTGTCTTATACCTTTAAGAGGTCATCAGGGTCCTTGTATTAAGCCCAAGAGAAGGCATGAGAACTTCTAAGAAGCCGAAGGGTCCTTGTGCAACGTCCAAGAGGAGGCGGAGATGCTTTTAGGAAGCCTGTGGGTCCCCAAACCAAGAGAAGTTCAAGAAATGCAATTCACAGAGAAGAGATCATTCCAGGAAAGTTCGAGAATTTGGAAGAAACTCAAGAGATGCCATTCACGGAGAAAAGATCATCTCTGGGGAGTTAGAGCTTCTTTGACAATTTCTAAGGGTGACAGTCTGAGAAAAGGTTCACCGAGAATACTGCCTTTCTCTTTGTTCCATATTGTTTAACCCCAAGAGAAGGGAAGACTGTATCTGGAAATCCTATGGGGATCTAGTTTTGTTTGTATTTAAAGAGTGACCAACAGGGCTTTACCTAGTTCTAGACGTAGTTACCGGGGAAAACTCTAAATAACTATACTAGTATTACACAGTGGATATGTGACAAGTATATAAAAGGATGTGAAAGAAGACTTACAGTGAAACAACCCCACAATACAGTTATATACATATGAAAGCGGTAAATGAAAGCAGATAAACACTTACCCATTGTAGAGTTTCCATGTTGTTTTGTTAGTTGTTCAATAAAGAAATTAAAGAAAGTTTTGATAACAACATATATTTGAATTCAAAATCAAAGGGGAAAGTGTTTTGAAAATATTGTTGGGGCTTTCAGCTCAAGGAGAGGCCCAAGTTTTGACGATGATCGCACAGTTGTCTTTAAAGATCGTATATGGACTTATACAACGACTGAGGCCCAAAAAATCTTTTATGTACAAGGGGATGGGTCTTACACTCTATTAGAGGCCCAAATTTATTTTTGTACAAGAAATGGGACTTACAACTCAAGGAGAAGCCCAGGGTTATTTGTTTGAAAACGGTGATCGAGTCCGAGGTTTTTCTTTTAACGCATAGGGACTTATACAATATCTGAGGCCCAAAATTGTTTTGGTTAAAAGGGGATTGGGTCTTACACTCTATTAGAGGCCCAAAGAGTTTGAAAATTAATAAAGATGGGTCTTATAGCTCAAGGAGAAGCCTAGTTGATTTTGAAAAGGCGACGATCGCGCAGTTGTTTTGAAAATATACAGAGGAACTTATACAATACGTGAGGCCCAAAAATGTTTATTTACAAAAAGGGGTTGGGTCATACACTCTATTAGAGGCCTAAAAGTGTTTTTAAGAAAAGGAATGGGACTTATAGCACGAGGAGAGGTCCAATTGGTTTTGTTAAAAAGGCGACGATCGCGCCGTTGTGTTTGAAAATACAGTGGGACTTATACAATGACTGAGGCTCAATAAGTGGTGTATTTACAAAGGGGGTGGTTCTTACACTCTAATAGAGGTCCATGAGTGTTTGAAAATGATTGATGAGGGTTGAATTAATCAAAACCCTAATTTTGTTTAAAAAAGGAATTAATTTTATTAAAAAAATTAATAAAAAGTAATGAAAACATGTGAAAAATGAGTGGTGATCTTGGATCAATGTTTCAAAAATCATGTTTATATCCACAAAATGATTGGAAACCAATTAAATTTGGAAAATCAAGGAGGAAAAAATATTTTAAATGTTAAAAAACAAATAAAAAATTAATTCTTTGCAAAAATATCAAGTATATGAAATAAATAATATTTTTGAGAATTTTTGGCAAAATAAAATATTTTAATATTTTTGTGAATTATTAAAAAAAGAATCAACTCAAAATCATTAAAACTCAGAGAGAAATTAATTTTTGAATCAATTAAATAAAATCATAAAATTAAAATATTTGAATTTTTGAAAAAGGGCGCCAAGAACACCCAAGAACACGCGCGTGTTCTGAGTTTTGCCCAGATTTGCATTTTCTATCCAATCTCACTGAATACTTGATGAAATCACACAATCCACATATCAATCTGCTCGTTTTCACCTCACGATCATGTCTATGGTCTTTAATTTCATTTATTTTAAGCATGGAATAAGAAATCAAGACAAAACCTCAAGAACCCTAAAATTTGCACGAAGGCTGAGAATTTTGATACACGATTCAAACAAAGGAATTAATTGAGGGGAAACATTCTATGCATGTTTATGAACATTTGGCAAAAGTATTGTGCGAGAAAATATGCCTAGATTAAGAGATGACCAAGTTTAGGCTTACTTGAAGGTCGTGACAACAAGAGCAATGTGATTTTTGAGTTGGAGGTATTACAGATGAGTTGTGATGACCTGAACAGCTTCCCTACACCATATGGAGTATGTTTGAATACTTGGACTTGATTGGAAATGGCTGGATCACTTTATGGCATCTCAACTGCAACTTGGTTGAAAACATGAGCAACTGGCTGGTGATTCTAAGAAATCAGTGTTACAGTTGTGTGTTTAGTGTTTGATCAGCTCACATATGATGTTTATGAGGTGTTAGAGCAAATTGTTTGAGTGGAATTGCTCTCTACTAAAAAATTCGATAGTGACTTGTTAAGAAAGACATTTTTTAGAGTGAGAAGATGATTTTGAGAAAGGCAAGTGTTGTAGGCCTTTGGTGTACTCAAACTTAGCACAAATGAGCTCTATTTATAGTAGAATAAGTTTGTTTTGCAAGCAATAGTGAATGGCAACTGCAGCAGCTCATTGTCCAATTGCATCACTTTGGAATCTTACGTCTCCTCTAGCCATTGACTAGAGGTTAGAGCATAGGCCTATGGTTCTTTGGTTCAGAGCTTATCCTTGACTCATTCAGTCAGAAATGGCTTAGTTCATGCCACCTTGGTGCATCCATTAAATGCTTGGAAACAAAATTGGAGTCTTGGCCTCTTTTAGGCTTTTTAGGGTTTGGTATGCTACTTTGGGAATCTTGGACTTGGGAGGCTGATGGATCAGTGCTTGTCCCTTGGTTGTTCCCCCTTGAGGTGTGCAGATGGATAAGCATGCTTGGAATTGCACAATTTGAGCAAATTGTGCCTTTATGCACAAATATACCTTGCCAAGACAGTTTGCAGCAAGGCATGTAGTAGCTGTCATAACTCCTAGCTCAAGTGGAGTTTGATGGAGTTCTTGGACATTTTTGAAAGCCCTTATGTGACACAACACATGTGTGAACATAGTTTGTCTTGACACTTTTTGGATCCAAGTGAAAAATGCCCCCACATTTTGAAAAAAAGCAAGACAGATTCTGACTTAGTGAAAATTTCACTGTGTTGGAAAAAGTGACATTTCATGTTTTCAGCCATTTTGATCACTCCATAACTAAAAATCCATGAAGAATTGGAATGAGGTGTAGTTGACACTTTTGAAGTATGCCATGAGACCTACAAATCCATCTTTGGACCAGCCAAAATGGTTGCTTGGATCTCAAGTTATGATCCTTGGAAGTTGGCACCCTAGCCACTTTATTTCATAACTTAGAAAAATTCTAAGTTTTTATGGTTACCCCTTTTACAAGTTATCCCACTTTCTTTGATTTTTCTTGATGAATGATTATTCCAATCACACATTAACATCATTTTAGGGTTAAGGGACCATAATTATGAAAAATCTCAAAAATTCAAACTTTGATTTTTATGCACAGTTGACTTTTTATCAGATGAATTCCACTGTCAGGTTATCCCTCACTTGTACATCATCCATCTGTATCACATGCGACGGATCCAGAATGTACTTCCTCAAATGAGACACATGGAACACGTCATGCAAATTTGCAAGTGACGGCGGTAAAGCGATTCGATAGGCTACCTCTCCTATCCTCTGCGAGAGTTGATATGGGCCAACAAAACGTGGAGTGAGCTTCCTAGACTTCAAAGCTCGACTCACACCAGTCACTGGTGTCACCCTCAAAAACATGTGATCTCCCTCTTGGAATTCAAGTGTCTTCCTTCTCTTATCATGGTAGCTCTTCTGGCGACTCTGCGACGCTCTCATCCTTTCTTGGATCATCCTAATTTTCTCAGTCATCTCTTGGATAATCTCAGGTCCGAGTATAGCACTCTCGCCTGACTCATACCAACACAAAGAAGTCCTACACCTTCTCCCATACAAAGCTTCATAGGGCGCCATTCCAATACTAGCATGAAAATTGTTATTGTACGTGAACTCAATCAACGGTAAATGGCTATCCCAAGATCCTCCGTGATCCAACACACAAGCCCTCAACAAATCCTCTAAGGATTGGATAGTCCTTTCTGTCTGTCCGTCTGTCCGCGGATGATAGGCAGAACTCATCCCCAACTTAGTACCCAAAGCATCTTGCAAACTCTTCCAGAACCTAGATGTAAATCTTGGATCTCTATCTGACACAATGCTCGGAGGTATCCCATGTAACTTCACAATCTCCTCGATGTACATCTCGGCTAGCTTCGGCATAGAATGATTAATCTTCATCAGCAATAAATGGGCCGATTTAGTTAATCTATCCACGATCACCCAAATTGAATCATTTCCCTTAGCAGTTCTCGGTAATCCCGACACAAAATTCATGGAAATGCTATCCCATTTCCATTCTGGAATATTCAATGGTTGCATCATACCTAAAGGCTTATGATGCTCAATCTTTGACTTCTGGCAAGTCAAACACGCATAAACGAACTCAGCGATATCCTTCTTCATACCCGGCCACCAAAACAACTTCTTCAAATCCTGTACATCTTCTTAGCACCGGGATGAATACTCAACCCACTTCGGTGTCCTTCTTCTAAAATACTCTTCTTAATTTCTAGAACATTTGGGACACATACTCTATCCCGAAACTTCATCACACCATTCTCGTTAATCTGGAATCCTCCTCTGTTACCTTGATTGATCAATGTCAATTGGTTAACCAACTTCAAGTCAGATTATTGTCCCACTCTGATCTCTTCCAGAATGCCACTCATCAACTTCAACATTCCCAACTTCACACTGTCGGGAGTGGCTTCACATACCAGACTCAAATCTCAGAATTGTTCAAGTAACTCCAACACTTTCACCATGAGCATCGACATATGCAATGACTTTCTGCTCAATGCATCGGCCACTACATTTGCTTTGCCAGGATGATAACTCGAATCAAAATCAAAATCCTTCAATGGCTCTAACCACCTTCTCTGCCTCATATTCAATTATTTCTAATCAAATAGGTATTCAGGCTTTTATGATCACTGAACACTTCAAACTTAGAGCCAAACAGATAATGTCTCCAATTCTTCAACACAAACACCACAGCGGCCAATTCCAAGTCATGTGTAGGATAATTCCTCTCATGAACTCACAATTGTCTCGAAGCATAGGCAACAACTTATCCATTATGCATTAATACTCCTCCAAGACCCATCTTCGACGCATCACAATACACCACAAAAGATTCGCTCGGATTAGGCAAAATCAACACTGGAGCGGTCGTCAACCTCTTCTTCAATTCCACAAAACTCTCCTCACAAGCTACATCCCGCACAAAAGCTTGACCCTTTCGAGTCAACTGAGTCAAAGGTAATGCCAACTTAGAAAAGCCTTCGATAAACTTGCGATAATAACCCGCCAATCCCAAAAAACTTCGTATCTCGGTAGCAGACTTCAGAGTCTCCCACTGTAACACAGCATCAATCTTAGAAGAATCAACAACAATCCCACCACTTGAAATCACATGGCCAAGGAAACTCACTTCCTTTAACCAAAACTCACACTTGGACATCTTTTCATACAACTTCTTCTCCTTTAGTACTTGCAACACAGTCCTCAAATGCTCAGAATGTTCTTCTTCAGATCTAGAATATATCAAGATATCATCGATAAACACCACCACAAACTTGTCCAAATACTCATGAAAGATCCGATTCATGTACTCCATGAACACACCAGTTGCGTTGGACACTCCAAACGGCATCACAGTGTATTCATAGTGACCATACCTCGTCCTGAAAGCCGCCTTCGGAATATCATCAGGCTTAACACGAATCTGATGATAACCAGACCTCAAACCGATCTTACTGAACACACAGGCACCTACTAACTGATCCATCAAATCATCGATTCTCGGGAGTGGATACTTATTCTTGATAGTCACTTTATTCAACTGCCGATAATCAACACACAACCTCATACTTTCGTCATTCTTCTTCACTAACAGCACAGGAGCACCCCACGGAGAAACACTTGGTCAAACAAACCTCTTCTCAAGCAACTCTTCCAACTGTTTCTTTAATTCACTTAACTCAGAAGCGGACATCCGGTAAGGAGCCATCGACACTGAACTCGTACCTGGTATTAAGTCCACTGCAAACTCTACTTCACGTTCTGGAGGCAAATCACTGATGTCCTCTGAAAACACATCTGCAAATTCACATACAATAGGTAAGTCGACACTTGCAGCTTCACGGTCAATCTGTAACGATGCAAACATTACAAACACCAGGGTTTCGCCTTCCATAAATTTGTTTACCTGCCTAGCAGACAAGAACATAGCTCTCCACTATCACCAAACTCAGGAAACTCCACAGTCTTGTTATAACAATTGATATTAACACGGTTGAACTCCAATAAGTTCATTCCAAAGATTACATCGATTTGGAGCAAGGGTAGGCACACCAAGTCCATCACAAAACTCTTCTAAAAAATCATCACAGGATATCTCAAACACACAAAGGTAGCAGTAACAGAACCATTAGCTGGAGTTTCTATTACCATATTCCCATTCATATTAGATAACTTCAAACCCAATCTATTAGCACATTCAAGCGAGATAAAAGAATGAGTAGCACCAATATCAATAATAGCAACCAACTCGATATTATTAATAAAACATGTACCTCGAATCAGGTTGTCCTTCTCTGGCGCTTCTGCACCACTCAAAGCAAACACTCTTCCACTTGTCTGAGCAGCAATGGCAGTATTCTTCGGCTTCTGACATTGGGTACTGATGTGACCCTTTTCCCCACAATTGAAATAGGTTGGACCATCATCTTTGCAATCAGTAGCTCTATGCCCCTTCTTACCACACTGTAGTACCTCAACACAGTATTGGTATACACATCAGCACGGTGGCCTTGCTCGCCACACTTATAACACTTCCCAGAAGTGGAAGTTGCTCCCCCACTTGTCTTTTTCCCCTCTGGAGACTTCTGCTTCCCTTTGTCAGCTGAAGTTGTATAAGGTTTCCCTCTATACTGCCCTTTCTTCTCACTCAACTACTTGTAGTGAGCAGATCGAGCTCGGCTATCCTCATCATAGATTCTTCTCTTGTCCACTAACGCAGCATACCTGCGGATCTGTTGATACCCAATACCCTGCTTAATTTTTGGTCTCAGCCCATTCTCGAACTTAAGACACTTGGACATTTCAGCATCAGCACGGCTGTAATGCGGACAGAACTTCACCAGTGCCTCGAACTTCGCGGCATACTCCGCCAGAGTCATGTCTCCTTGCTTCAGCTCAAGGAATTCCACTTCTCTCTTGCCATGAGCATCCTTTGGAAAATACTTTCCCATAAACTCCTGCTTAAACACAACCCAGGTTATCACAGTGCCAACATCTGCGAGTCTCTGACGGGTGTTATCCCACCAATCCTTAGCCTCTTCTTCCAGTATATGCGTTCCAAACTAAACTTGTTGCTCATCGGTGCACCCCATCACCCGAAAGATCTTCTCGGTCGCCTTCAGCCACTTGTGTGCACTTGCTGGATCATGAGCACCCACAAAAGTCGGTGGATTGTTCCTCTGAAACTTCCCCAAAGCACGAAACTCGTCCTGAACTCCACCATTCGGATTGAGTTGAGCCATTACATTAGCAACTGATTCCAATGCATCAGCAATAGCACGATCATTTCTTCCAGCCATCCTGCACACCACCAACAATGTTAGAAGATACCACTAATGACCAACCAGGCTCTGATACCACTAATGTAACACCCTTTTCTACCCCACGAATATACACGGCAAAATACATAAATTATCAGAGTAAAAATCACCTCAGAATGATGCACATTTCTCAATAAACTCAAAATAAAACATTTGCTCCGTAAACAACGAGTTTTCCTCAAAATAATAAAAAAGCCATCAATTAGCAGCGGAACCACCATAACCACAATAATCCAAAATCAAAAGGGTTTTCATTAAAAGCCATAATAATCCAATAACAACAAAAATAACAACTCAACATGGTTCGACTCAACAACCTAACCCGATGTTACAATATCAGAGTAATACCCTCTACATCGACCAAAAGCAAATAAACTCCAAAAGTCCTCGAAGGCATCCACAGCTAAGCCTGACCACCTGCACGTTACCCACGTGGAGGCAACATTCAAACAGGCAGAGTGAGTAATCACAATTCATTATAATCAATATAAAAATAGGATATGCATAAATAACGTCATCATCATATATAACATCAGGATCTTCACAAGGAAAACATCAAAATCACATTATCATAAATCACATCAACGCCCAATAAATGCAATGCACAACAAGACTCATGCATGTGGTACCAATCGTCACAGTCGATGGACACTTAGGCCATCACCCTCCAAAGATCCCTATCATTAGGATCGATTCCCCACAAGAACCGGAGCACATCAAAAACCACCTCACATTCACACAATGGGTTGGAAGCCTCAATAAACCGAAGTCTAACTCACTGAAATGCTATGAATGCATGATACACAACGTCATAATCATCATCATCAATAAAAGTCATTACGTGCATCATCATCCATCAAAATCTCATGTTAATCATGTCATCAATTATTCATCAAAACATCACGAAATCATCATCTCATAGTCATCAATAACATCATGGTAAATCATCAGAAAAATCACAGCATCAAAACATCAAGACAGCACAAAATCCATAAAACAATTCGCGAACAGCAGTCGTTCGCTACCAAGTTCGTCGTGCGAACTCATTCGCTAGGATGTTCGCTTTGCAGGCTTCCATCGAATCCCAGAATCCCAAACAAAACCAGAAAAACCCCCGTTCTGTCTCTCTCTCTCTCTCTCTCTCGCTTCAACCCGCTTCTGCTCGCCTTGCGAAGTCACTCGCTGGGAAGCTCGCCGTGCAAGTATGGGGCGAGTGTTCGCTTTGCGAAGAAATCATTCGCTTTGCGAACCTGCGATTTCCTGCAATCGCTGCTACGCATCAGTAGCATATCAGACCCAAAAACTCTTACGATCTCAGCCTCATTTACCCCAAAAACATCCCCAAAACATTCCTAAGGCATTACGGCAATCAAAGGCACAAAACCTACGACTATTAGGTCGATTAATTATACTATCTTGACCTCAAAATCACCTAAACATTCACAACCCCAAAGATTCTCATAAACCCCATAAATCCCTTTCTCTACAAGATACCACATATCATCAACAGAAGGTTTAGCCTCGAAGGCCTACTTTTATCCGATTCAATTCAACCCTTAATAATCATTCCACAAAAATGCCCTAAAGCACCAATTTACTCAAAAACCCACAAACTCATATAAACCTCAAATCAGCTTTAAACACATCGAATTCCTATATTAAAAACAATGAAAGGCAATACTCCCCATACCTTAGATTGTCGATTCCAAGCTTTCTTTCTTGAGTTCTTGGAAACCTTCTCGTATCCTAACCTTTTCCCTTTTTCCTCAGAGCTCTCGCCTTTCCTTCTTTTCCACGGTCTAACAAAATGAATCATATTCTCAAATTCTCCTTTTTGTTAAACCTTTGGGCTTCTAAAATGGGCTTTCCCATTAATACCCTCACTAATCCTCCTCAAAAGTCCATCTTACCCTTAATTCCTCTAATATTATTTAAATTAATAATAATACTAATATATACTATATTATATACTATTATTTAATTAAATAACCAAAACTCCACAAAATGCCAACGTCAATACAAACCACCAAAATTCACGAATATTATATTTAAATAAATTAAATAAATATTCTAACAAATTTGGGGTGTTACAAAAACCTAGGTGGAATTTAATGTACCTCGTGATGGCATTCTTTGGTAAAATCAATTTATCCTCATTTGCTTACAAACATCTTCCAGGTGTACAGACTTTCCCCCTTCTCCTGGCAATTACCCCATTAGGTGGATGCATAACTTATGCTATTGGGTTTCACCTATATTGTTTCGGGAATATCCTTTATTTTCTTCTTCTTTCTTACTTCTCCTTTTCCAAAAAGATATACCAGTCGAGGGTAATGGCAGGGGAAAGTAAAGAACTCGCTCTTTTTTTTACAGAAAAAATGCCTTATCTTCTACTTTTCTACCCAAGGTAATAGTAGGAAAGAAAATTAAACTTATTCGCGTTCAAGACATTGTCTCCCTGTATTCTACTGTGGATACGATCAACAAATTTCATCATGGTATTAGGCTTTCCAGTACAGAATGTGAATAGGATATGATAATGGAGCCTTGTTCAGGGAGGGGAGGTAAACATGGATACCTCTAGCGGGTTGTACATTCCCTATTTTTACACACACCTTCCCATTATTCCCGAACTTGGGGTTTAGTTCCAACAGCTATCAATATTTCCCCTTTTTAGATTACCCCAAATGTGTGGGGTATATTCAGGGTTTTTTATATAGTCTATTACAGCCTGGGTGTGTCCCCTCTTTTGAGGATGTTTCTTTCTTTATTTAGGACGAAGATTCTTTCCAACAACGGTTGGTTAACATTGCATCCTTTGTCTGGTGGATATCTTTTGAAGCCTTTCACGAACCCTTATGAGGATTGGAAAGACAAGTTTGTGCGAGTGATAGTGAATGGTGATGTTTCTCCAATTACTGTAGGTGTGAGGGCGGACCTCTTTTTCCTCTATCATAGACGTCATATCCTTGGATTACCCAAAAGGTGGAACCCAAGTGTTCTTTCCTCCCTTGATCATGAAGTGATCCAAATTTTGAGACGTTTCTGCTCTCTAGACTCTCATACCCTCATTACTCGGGATCGTGAAGATGACGATGGGGTGGAGGCGTACTTAGGTATGAAAGAATATCCTTTTTGACTTGATCTCGTACTTAATATTTTAAATGCCCTAACATCATTTCTTTCTCTATTGGGGACATGTTGGAGACCCCCTTGATGAGATAAGAGAGCGCTTGGTTAAGATGCAGTATGAAACCTCGTGGGCATGGGAGGTCCTCCCTCTCAAGATTCCACGGTGGAAGGAGGGCCCCTTTGGGTCGTCAGTTATCCGCGAGGTAGAAGAAGGGGAGGAGAAAGTGGGGGATGAATATGTCTTTCCCGAACCCTCCTTATGGAATAATAAGGCCTTTAATGTAGTGGAGTTTTTTTATTGCCATTTTTCCTTCCATAGAATTTTACATGTAACTATCAATCGCTCGTTGCCATGTCCTACACTAGGATATCCGATCTACTAGAAGTCCAACTTTTGAGATGCCTTCTAGTGGAGAAATCTCATAGGTAGAAACATTCCCTCCCTATATGAAGACTACAGTCCAAGGTGAACCATGCAAATAGGAGTGCTCATGAAGGTGGGAAGGTAGTAAGATTGTTGAGCAAAAAATGGGGCGTTGTGAAGGCACTCACCAAGGAAATGGTCGCTGAGGTGGGGTGTTTAGAGAAATCTTTTAAAAGGGATCACAACACCCTAGGGTGTCTAGAGGAGAGAGTATCTCTACTCAAGGATAAAGTTAAGGCAATCTTCATCCGCCATTTTTAGAGGGAAAGAGAACAGGTCGCCTTCCTTTACCCTGCTTTGGATTTAAGCATGATAGATCCCTTTCAAGTGGTTCAAGATGGCCGACTAGTGGACGGAAAGTAGTTTCTCGTACTTTGATATTTTGTAATATACTAATTTTGTAACATTTAGTGGTTTCTGCCTTGTCAAATGCCATCACTGTGATGCTTATATATGTATTTCAGGGCATATTACCCCTCCCGGAAGGTGGTAAGGATCATGTTTAGGGATCTGGAATTTTGGTCACCAATATGAGCGTCAAGGATCCTACTTATGGATCCAGCTCTTTGATCACCTTTATGGGCGACAAGGATCCCACTTAGGGATCTAGCATTTTGATCACCTCTATGGGCGTAAAAGATCCCACTTAGGGATCTAGCATTTTGATTTCCTATATGGGCGGAAAGGATCCCACATAGGGATCTAGCATTTTGATCGTTGTTATGGCTAACAAGGATCCCACTTAGGTATCCAACGCTTTGATTTTGTCTATGGTCTGAAAGGATTCCACTTAGGGATCGAACATTTTGATCGCCTCTATGGGCAGTAAGGATCCCACTTAGGTATCCAGATTTTTGATCGCCTCTATGGGAGGCAAAGATCCCACTTAGGGATCCAGCATTTCGATTACATCTATACAATAATCTTCTTTATAGCTTTTAAGTTTCCTGAAAAGAAAGGAATAGCCAGCAAACATAGATTTTCTAAGATAATGAAATGAGGTGCCTCATTAAAAACCCCCGCTCTATGAAAAGCGTAGAGGGAAAAGAGTGCTCCCCTCGAGATAACTTGTTCTTACAATCGGCAGAGATGTAATACTTGCCTATAAAAATCAATAACAAAATAGCCAAATAGCGATAAAGAAAAATAAATCAATGACATCATTGAGAATGGTTCTAGAGGGAATTCCTTACGGTCCTTCAATATTCACTATCTTCACTAGTTGGAGGGGAGCCTCATAGCCTTTATAGATTCTTCCGCCGGTTTTGTTCATGATCCCACTTTCCCAGCTTTTACGACCAGAGTGCCGACCCTTTTCAGTTAGAGGCTCTCTAGATAACATTTTTTTGGCGATCTCGTGATCTCCTTGGGCAACTCTCACTCGCCCATCAGAGAGCGGGTACTTCATACATAAATACAAAGTGGACAAGGCAACACTCAAATGGTTATAATTTGGTCTTCAGTGTAATGTATCCCTTCACTTGCACCTGCTCTCTTGAAAATCCAACCAGCGAACCCTTGAAGGGTTTCAGGTCCTCTAGGTCAAGGAAAAGTCTTTCAAATGCCTCCCAATAAAAAATGTGTGCATAACTTCCTTGGTCTACGAGGACTCTTTTAATCTCCCATTCATCGCATCTGGCAGTAATGACCGTGGGGTCATCATTGTAAGGGTGGATTCTAGCTCCATCTTTCTCAGAGAAGGCGACTGTGGCTTTTGGAGCTTGGATCTCACCTTCGCCTTCAACATCAGGGAGGTCCTCTATATTCAGGATTTAGTGAGTGTACCTTCTATGGGAAGAGCTAGCCTCCCTGTCCCGACGAACTCTCATGTTATGATGTTGAGTATGTGGTGCACAACTTTACTATCCTCACCCTATGATACATCTTTTATTTTGTTAGGCATGGGTATTCCTACGTCATCTCGCCCTCGCGAGTTAGACTTCCTTCACGTATTTCTTGAGGTGTCCTTTGTAGGTTAGTCTTTCGATTTCTTTCTTGAACTGGTAATAATATTTAGTGTAGTGTCTATGGAATTTGCACTATCTTTCTGGTTCAAGACCTATTACATCTGCCTTGGGAGTGGGCGGAGAGAGGATGTTGTGCATATGAATAACCTTGCACCAAATCTGTTTACAAAAGTGTTCATAGGCGTGAGACTCTATGTCATCTTACCTACTCCCTTGAACATAATATTGTCTTTTATGAGAGGTATGATTACTTTTACTCTAGTGGTATGAAACCTCGACATTGGGAACATGCTCTTTCATATCACACGCCTTCTTTCCGGCGTTGCTCTCCTTGCCCTTTATATAACATTCTGCTTTGGTGACCACTTCTGCCAATAAAAGGGTTAGCTTCTATGTGAGAGACTCGTTGAAGTGTCCCGCCTTGAGTCCATTTTGGAATGCCTCCATAAACATTTCTTAGTTTCATGGGATAACCCTGATGGTGGCTTCGCTCAAACGGGCGAGGTAGTCCCTCAGCAATTCTGATAGAACTTGTCGTATGTTGAACAGTATGGTGGTGGATATTTTGCTGTGAGGGCCAATGGTGAACTGGTGTACAAGTTTCTTTACCAGCTCCTAATAGCTGGCGATGGAGGCACATTGTAGACCCATATACCATCGTGGGGAAATATCCTTGAAAGTTCCATATAGTAACTTGCACTTCATGGAGTCACACACTCCTATGATGGTCATATGTCTGTTGATGGAGGTGACATGCTCGTAAGGATCACTGCACCCATCAAACTTAGCCAAAGAGGGAGGTTTGAATCCCTCAAGGACATGAAATCCCCATATCTCAGCTGAGAGTGGGTGAGGGTCAAACACTTCCATCTCCTCCGGGGGATTGGATTCTTGTTGGTACTATTTAATGTTATGGACATCATCTTCCAGTGTCTAGTTATGTAAGCATAATTTGTCCATGACGACATGCATTTTTGCCAAGACATTGGCATCACCGTTACCGCTAGTACCTTCTGGCGTAAGCGATGAAGCCCTCATATTAACCACAGCCAAAAGTGGCTATGTGTGTGATTGGAGGGTAACAATGAGTAAGGTGATGGTGATTAAGAAGTTGTGGCCCAAGTTAGTTTTATTATGGGCCCACAATGGGTGTCATTGTACTGGTTAAAACATATTGGTGGCACGTTACCCCTACTAAGGGCAGGGATGCTTATATGTGTTAGTAGGTATATTACGATGTATGGTGATTAGGGCTTACCCGTACTAAGGGTGAGAAGCCATGTATGGTGGTGTTTTTGGTGGTTTTAGAGAACCTGCTCACGTGAGGTGAGAGGGTAAGTATGAAGCATTGTGCTTTAGGTGATATGCGTCTCCATTAAGATTTGTCCCCTCACTTGCTAGGGGTGAGATATTTAAAAAGGCTTTTTAGGACAATGGTTAGGAAACCCTTAGGGGCGACAACCTCTCCCTCATGAACAGGGGAATTTATTGACCACTTATTCTTCAGGGAATCATGGTGAACTCCCTCTCATCTGACCAACAACATTATACACATTGTAAGTGCCAAGGGCGAGCCCATCTTTTAGGTGAGGATATCGCCTAGGTGACATTACTCTTAGGAGAGGACACACAAGTCGCACTTGTTTAGGACTCTCACAAATATAACATTACATCCTTGCTAGTTGCATAAAGGGGTTTTGGTTGTGAAGTTGAGGTGCTTGTTTATATCAGCTTTTGATTTGAATGTTAACGGTGATGTAGGATTTAAGAGAGATGAAGGTGTGATTTTAGGGTTTGATAGAAGAAACTTGAATTTCTAATTGAGGGGTTCTTAAATGAGAAGAAGTAATTGAACTTCTAATTTTTGAATCCTTGACTTTATAGTTTGTAAGAAGAAATTTGAGAGTTTGAGTTTGGGAGGGGAGAGTTTCTCTTTTTTAGAGATCTAATGAAATTTTCGTGCTCATTAACATATATTGGAACAATTTTCTTTATTTGTCTATTATCAAATATAAGAGAACAGTATTACATATCTTATTAAAATTATTAAAAATTAAATGAGATTATTTTTGCCCACTTGCTAGAGAATACGATAAAAAATTATTCTCTTTGTCATCTACAAGAATGGTTTCCAGTCCTTGCATAACATTTGCAAAAAAAATATGCGCTACCACAACAAAATGTAAAATTTGTTGCCTATTATACTCTACGAGAATAGTTTTTTTACCTCCCAAAAATTAGGTGTTGTTGTAGATTCAAAATGTTGCAGTGACATGTGTAATACCTCAAAATTTGCCCTCCTATTTATACCTAATAAGTGGCTTTTGCTTCACATACATATGCATCTCCATTAGGTCATTCGCATAGCATGCATGCATTTAATGAGGCACCATGGTTCAAAAGGATCGGTGATAATTGCAAGCTAGGGTTTTACAGTGGTTGAGGTGTATCTTCAATAAAGCCCGATTCTTCTGGTTTTTCTTCTAGCAGTGAAGTGTGGCTATCATGAACTTTTTCTTCTTCAAGCTACCAGGTTATTCTTCTCCAAATTCACCAAGGTCTCGAATCAGGGTTTATTTCTCTGTATTTCTCAAAAGACCAGGGTTTCATTCTCTTGTGTATGGAGAGAATTAGGGTTTCTTCTCAGCACAGAAAGCTTCTTTTATTAATCTTCCTCAAAGATTAGGGTTTTCTACACTATAAGGGTATGTTCTTCAACCAATATGACATAGCATGGATTGATATTCTTCTCTTGTGTTCACATTTTCCAGGTGGTCTTGGAGCTGGTGACGATCACCAGGTGGATCATCTCCTTAGGATTTTACTTGTGGTCATTCAAAATTGGAGAGTACAAGTAATTGATTTTCGTGGTGTGTGTGGAGGATCATTGATTGAGTTTAAGGCACATTCATTCGTACTTGGTTAAAGTGTTGAATTGGATTTAACTAGCTATTTGGTAGTAGAGGTTCATGACCAGATGTTCCCTTTGTGGTTAAGATCCTATTTTCTCGTGTGTGTTGAGTAATTCTCACTTTAGTGGTCAATTGTCCTGTGACACAAATTAGTGATCATGGAATCTTATTTTGAATTCGAATTCAAAAGGAAAAGGTTGCATTTGGACTTCATCAAGATTGGATCAAAGGAGGGGAAGTTGTATTTGGATTCCATTAAAACTTGAATTTTGAAGACAGTAGTTGGAAAACGATATCTTCCACTTTATTCAAATGTGATTTAGATTACAAGTTATTCCATTTACAAGACAATGTTGCGAAGCATTACAATGCTTGCTCACAATTAACATAGAATCCATTCAATAAACATACCCTGTCCAATTTTGTTCACAACATGATTGTAACTCCAAATTACCATTAACAATTCAACACCATGTTCGTAGTACTATAACAACTCAATTCATGGGTATGGTCACTTTCACTTTTTAACTCACTGTTGAATGCAGAATAGGGCAAGCAAACAAAAATATTTATTTTCAGAAGAATTCCCTCCGGGATTTATGTCGTGTCCACAGAGATCGGTTCGAGGGAAAGAATGTCGTTCGACAGTCTCTCGCGTTTATGAGTTTGGATTAAAATGTTTTAACACAAGAAAACATAAAAGTAAATATTAAAACAAAAAGAAATCATTCTTCAGAGAGAAAAACTCGTCCGACAATGCATATAAATCACTCCTCACAAACTTAAACTTACCGACCAGTTATACTCCACCTACAATACTCCTCAATATCATCCAGCATCGCTCACAACAAAGGTTATGTCTAATGCACAGTTGAGATAACAACCGTGTCACTCTCTTCGTCACTCTCGCGAGCGAAGCCTCGAAACACGGAAGACATTAAGCTTCGACGCCTATTGAAGATTGTTAGCTCCTAAATCTATCTCTAGAGTCCAGAAACTAACAGACAATCATCCCTAATCGAAGTTCGCGACGGTTATGTCTAACGCAACCCAAACCCCGCGCATAAAGCAAAAATCAGAGACAATCACCAATAAAGATTTGTAAAGCAAGTTTTATACAACGCCATGGGCGACAAATATACATGAGATCATAGTAAATACATATACACAACCCAACATAGAAGAAAAACACAAAGAAGAAAAGAAATGAACCAAACATCTCGCGGTTTGTCAACGTCGGTCGACGATCAATCCACCCCGGTTCATCCGTATGCAAGCTTCCATGTTGTTTTCTAAGCTAATCCCACCAAAGAATAAGGTTGATGAAGTTTGGAGACAAAAATCACCCCCAAACAACATAACAATACAAAAAATGAAGTCAAATAAATTAAATACAAAATTTTGGTTCAGACAAATTCGCCAGGCGGATTGAAAATTTGCCTGGCGGATTCCCCTTTTTCTCTCACACCAGCTGCAAACATAAACTGCCAAGCAAAAATATCTACATTTGCCCGGCGGATTGAAATTCGCCCGGCGGATGTCCCAAAATTCGCCTGGCGAACATGACGCGAGCAAGACGCGAGCACAAGACAGCAACCTCTTGAATTTCCAACTTTTCACTCGCCACAGACTTGCCCGGCGAAATTCTCAAATTCGCCCGGCGGATTTAAAATTTGCCTGGCGAATTTGACAGAACAACATTTTTCCAGCACTGTTTTATTCGTAACTTTTGAACCGTAACTCCGTTTTTCCCACGGTTTGAAGCGCTGGAAAGCTTATTCAATGCTCTATACAACAATGGCGAGACATCCTTGATTGGATACCTGCAACAATGAGATAAAATCAATTAAACTCATTGATATTTACACAATACGCAATATATACACTATAACGTAAACTAAACATATTTACACATAAAGTGGGGTTTATTCAACCAATTTTTAACACAAAGTAATGATAAGTGCAACAAAACTTATATACAAAAATAGGTACATTTTGTACTTATCACTCACATACTAATGTCCCGACAAATTACCAATGGCTTTCTAGAACCAACTTGGCTCTGATTTCTAGTCAACTTGTTTAATTCTTGGCAAATGCATCTAATTGGCCAATAGCCTTGGTTACGGAACTATGGTGAGGTACATGAGGCGATCTGTGGTTTCATTTCCACTTTTCAATAAACTTTACACAAAAGAGGTTCTTTTTTAGCTGCTTGTATCTGTTTATCCTACAATAAGTATTGAAGATGCTGCGTTATTTCTGGGAATGAGTAAAGGTGATGCTACAAGTTTTGTACTACAGTAAAGTCGGACTGTGGACTTTTCCTTGGGGATGCTAACTTTGAAGAAGCGACCTGTTGTGATAGAGCAGAAGCTAAATCCTCGTGAATTCCAACATTGAAATCAAACACCAATTTATTTGCAAAATCGATATGAATTCGTCGAATAAACAGCCACCGGTTCAGACCAGGCAATCATTATTTTGGCAAGTCCACTTCCAGCTGCGTCCTCTAAGCCCGTCGACCGTTTGGCATACCTGCATCACAACACTACCAGAACTTAGATGCATTCATAATACCTCTGTCTACGACACAGTACCTCAATTACCAATCTAACCTCACTTCATCAAATAACAAAAAAAAACCTTAGGGGAATTTTAACATGAAAATGCATTGACAGAAATAGGCAGCATAGAAAAATTTCACATCGCAATAAAATTTTCACATTTTACTTCATAAATGGATTCATAAACATAACTTACAATGACATCCTGAACCATGATCTATGTTTTCTATCGAATCGCTCAAATTGTAACTGTTGGTGTACAAGGTGAAATAATGGAGAAAAGGAGAAGAATATATTATAGAGAATGACGGCTACAAGGATTACAAAAGGATTACTAAAAATACTCACTACCACTAGTCTATTTATAAGTTAAAACTAGGGCTACAAAAACAACAATAAAATACTAAAATACCCTCTAACAAACTTGGTCACCAAGTTTGTGAATATTAATTAAAATATAAATTATTAATTCCTAATACCATCCCTTAATTTATATCTCCTTAAAACTAACAACTCCAATTCCATCCCTTAAGCGAAGGAATTGATCAGTCTTGATAGCCTTCGTCAGAACATCTGCCAACTGCTTCTGGGTGCTACAGTGCAGAACTTCTAACACTCCATTTTGAACTTGACTTCTCAGATAGTGATACTTGGTCTCAATATGCTTGCTTCTCCCATGCAACACTGGGTTTCTGGCAAGATTGATTGCAGACTTGTTATCAATCATCAGCTTCAGAGGTTTGTCAACTTTGATCTTCAGATCTTCCAGCAAGTTCAGAATCCACACAGCTTGACATGCAGTGACAGCACCTGCTATATATTCAGCTTCACAGGTTGATAGCGCAACAACAGGTTGTTTCTTGGAACACCAAGAAATAGGGCCTCCTAGAAACTTAAACAAGTATCCAGAAGTACTTCTTCTATCAACTCTGTCTCCACACCAATCAGAATCTGAATAACTCAAAAGTTCTGATTCAAACTTTCCTCCAGAAGGGAATAGCACTCCATACTTCAGAGTTCCCTTGATATACCTCAGAATCCTGACAGCAGCTTGGTAATGGGACCACTTAGGTTTACTCATGAATCTACTAACCATTCCAACTGCATAGCAAATATCAGGTCTGGTATTACACAAATACCTCAGAGAACCAACCAACTGTTTGAAGGTTGTAGCATCCACATCCTCACCATCAGAATCAGAATCTAGCTTCTGATTCGTATCTGCAGGTGTGATAGCAGCCTTACAATTCTGCAGCTTAAATTTCTTCAGAAGTTCTCGTTCATATTTCTGCTGATGCAAAATGATACCTTTCTCAGAATATTTGAACTCCATCCCTAGAAAGTATGTCATTTTCCCGAGATCAGTCATTTCAAACTCATTCATCAGCACCTTCTTGAACTTAGCTAATTCTTGTTCAGAACTTCCGGTCAGCAATATGTCATCAACGTACAAACACACCAGAATCATATTTCCTTCAGAAATATGCTGACCATAAACACCGTATTCCATCTCACATTTATGAAAACCCTGCTTCTTGAAAAATGAATCAATCTTCTGATTCCAAGCTCTGGGCGCTTGCTTCAATCCATACAAAGCTTTATGTAATCTGTACACCATCCCTTCCTGATTCTTTTTCACAAATCCAGGAGGTTGTGACACATGAACTTCTTTTTCTAATGGACCGTTCAGAAATGCAGATTTCACATCTAAATGCATCAGAGGCCAATTCCTGTTAGCAGCTATTGCAATCACCAATCTGATTGTTTCATGTCTCGCTACAGGTGCAAACACTTCAGAATAATCCAGCCCAGGCTTCTGCAGAAATCCTCTTGCTACCAACCTCGCTTTGTATTTGCCAATTGATCCATCTGGCTTTAGCTTCTGCTTGAAAACCCATCTGACGCTGATGGCTTTCTTGTCCTTTGGAAGTTCTGTCAGCTTCCAAGTCTTGTTTCTTTCTATGGCCTCAAGTTCTTCTTTCATGGCCTTTAGCCAGAACTTCTGCTTGAGAGCCTCTTCTGTACTCACTGGTTCAGAGTCTACTAACATGGCACACTGAATAATTTCTCCTTCAGAATCTACTTCAGTGTCTTGCAACATGTCAAACTCTTCAAATCTTCTTGGAATGTTTCTGATTCTCTGTGGCCTCTGACCTCGTTCAGAACTTTCTCCGGATGCTTGAACCTCAGAAGTTCTAACCTCAGAAGTTTCTCCTTCAGAAGTTCTTGCTTCAGAGAGTTGACTTCCTCCAGAACCTTGACCATTTTCAGAGTCTGGCATATTCCCAGAATCTGAATCACCACCAGAATCTTGATCATCATCAGAATCACCTTCATCTTCTGAGTCTCCTTCAGAGTCAGAATCACCATCAGTTTCAGAAATTCTTATTTCTGACCTTTCTTCAGAAGTTCTCACATCAGAATCAGATTGAGACTTATCCCAATTCCAAACTTCTGATTCCTTCACAATAACGTCTCTGCTGAACTCAACTTTATTAGTTTCTGGACAATAAAGCTTGTACGCACCCGTACTGTGGTACTCCACCAGGAACATTACTTTGCTTCTATCATCCAACTTCTGTCTTCTAGCTTCTGGAACATGTTTGTAAGAAATAGAACCTAACACCTTTATATGACTAACACTTTGCTTTTCTCCCGTCCACTTCTGAATAGGAACTATTTCCTTCAGCTTCTTCGTTGGACATCTGTTGAGCACATATGCTGCGGTGGCAACAGCTTCTCCCCAGAAGTTCTGAGGAAGCTTCTTCTCCTTCAGCATGCTTCTCACCATATCAAGCAAAGTACGATTCCTTCTTTCAGCAAGACCATTGTGTTGAGGAGTGTAAGGAGCAGTAACCTCATGCTCAATTCCATTCTCCTCACAGAACTTCTGAAACTCTTTGGAGTTATACTCACCTCCACCATCGGTTCTGAGAATCTTCAGAGTCTGACCACTCTGATTCTGAACCTTCATTCGGAACTTCTTGAATTCAGCAAACACCTCGTGTTTGAACTTAATAAGGGATACCCATATCATTCTCGTGAATTCATCAACAAATGACATGAAGTATTTATTCCCTCCGAACGATTCTACTGGAAATGGACCACACACATTAGAATGTACTACTCCCAAGGCATGTTTTGCTCTTGGAGCAACTTCTGACGCAAATGGCAATCTTGGTTGCTTTCCTTCCATGCACACTTTGCATGACTTCTCAGGCTTCTTAATTGTAGGAATTCCATGTACCAGCTTCTTCGAATTCAGATGTTCTAGACTTCTGAAATTCAGATGACCAAATCTTCTGTGCCACAGCTCACTTTCTTTCACAACACTTGTTGCACTAAGACATTCAGAGTCAGAAGTTCTGACATTCACCTTGAATGTTCTATTCCTTCCTTGTTCTGACTCCATAATCAGCTTCTGATTACAGTCATACAGCTTCAGAAGATTGTCCTTCATGGTAACTGAAAAACCTTTCTCAATTAATTGTCCCACGCTCATCAGATTGCTTTTGATGCCATGTACATACCACATATTCTGAATCAATGTTGTTTTCCCATTATTCAGAACAACTCTGACATTTCCCATACCTTCAGCGTTAAGATATTTGTCATCAGCACATCTGATCTTTGTCCTCTTTTCAGAATCAAAATCAACCAGCCATTTCTTATTTCCAGTAAGATGATTTGAGCAGCCAGTGTACATATACCACCAGTCTCTCAAATTTGTATCATCAGATTCAGAAGCCATAAGTAGCACAGATTCATCATCAGAACTTCTGGCGATATTTGCTTCTTCTGACTTCCTTTCTTTGTTTGACCAACAATCTCTAGCAAAGTGACCAAACTTCTTGCAACAGTAACATTGGATCTTCTTCTTGTCATACTTCTCTTTTCCCTTCTGAGCATTCTTTTGCCTATCAGAAGTTGAGGTTTCTGACTTCTGACCACCATCAGATCTTCTCTGCTTCTGATGCTTCTTATCAGAAACTGCTTTCAGAGCCTGCTGCTCTACTTCCCTTTCAGAAGTTCTCTCAGTCAGACGCAACTCTTGCGCTTCTAGACTGCTTTGCAGCTCTTCAATTCTCATGGTGCTCAGATCTTTAGAATGTTCTATTGCTACCACAATGTAATCAAACTGAGGAGTAAGGGATCTCAATACCTTCTCAATGATTACTTGTTCAGAAAGAGTTTCTCCACACGCCTTCATCTCATTAGTGATCAGAATCACTCTGGAGATGTACTCAGAAACTTTTTCATTGTTCTTCATGTTGAGATTCTCGTACTGCTTACGTAGAGACTGAAGCTTCACCTTCTTCACTGATGCGTCACCACCGTAACATCTGACCAGTGTGTCCCACACCGCCTTCGCCGTCGTTGAATCTGCAATCTTCTCAAACACATTCGCATCCACACACTGATGGATGTAGAACAATGCTTTCTGATCTTTCTTCCTTGTATCCTTCTGCGCGTTCTTCTGCTCCTCCGTCGCATCTGCTGCTACCGGAACATAACCGTCGGTGATAAGATCTAGAACATCTTGAGCATCGAACAGTACACGCATCTGAATCATCCAACGATTCCAGTTTTTGCCATCAAATACTGGAAGCTTGGTGTTCATGCCGCCGCCGCCGTTCATCATCTTCAACCTTGTACAGTACACTCAGAATCTCACCGCACACAGTGTTTCCCAACCCACAGAATCACAAATTTATGATTCCGATCAGAACTTCGTTCAAGATTCAACACAAATCAAGAACAAAATTCAAAATCACACAAGAAAATCCTCACGTTTTCACTCGTGTTTCCCGTTTATCCCAACCGGAGCTCTAGATACCAATTGTTGGTGTACAAGGTGAAATAATGGAGAAAAGGAGAAGAATATATTATAGAGAATGGCGGCTACAAGGATTACAAAAGGATTACTAAAAATACTCACTACCACTAGTCTATTTATAAGCTAAAATTAGGGCCACAAAAACAACAATAAAATACTAAAATACCCTCTAACCCAAGTTTGTGAATATTAATTAAAATATAAATTATTAATTCTTAATAGTAACCACCTTACAAAACCTGTCTTGTCAGAAAAAGGCATTACCCGAGGCCTTGTTTCACCAGCTGCTTTTAGCTATCCAGATCATAAGACACGAGTGGTAGCTTACCGTATTTTTTTGTCATTTTTTGTGCCAACTACAAAACGTCTTCAGGATCGATTATGCACTGGCCAATGGTGAACATTATCCAAAAGCTGATGAGCTGCCTACTTTGATGAAGCAGGATGTGTCGAAGAAGACTGAAGAACTATCACTAGCAGCCATCCCATCAGCATGATCTGCGAGACATTAATTCACAGTCATATCATTCTTGTTACAAAATGCGCAAGTGCAAGTCTAAATTATTGAGTGAACTCAAGTTTTTACCTTCCAAAGCCGATTCGACCATGAAACTATTGCTCACACTGCCGCTTCCGGTGCTTCAGTCCAAATCCCTCAGTTTTGATTTTGGTGCGGCAGTAGACGAAGGTTCTGTCATGGACCTTGATGCCGGCAACGTGGATAACGGTCCTGTAGGATCATCTCCAAATGCACTTTAATTAGATGAAGCTTGGTGGTGCTTCTACTGCTGGAGTTGATTCCTCTCATCTCTTTATGTGCAGAGCATAAGCCTTTTTGAAACTACATCAAGTTGGCGATGCAGATTCAGCTTCGCCACAGGCTCCGAAGTTGGGTCCACGAACCAATAAATACACCTGTTGAAGTAACAAATATGAAATTAACCCACGGTTTCATTCCACTTCAGTTTTTTGATTCACTCAATCACAACATAGATCCTAAACTTCCTGTAACTAGCAGTAGGAAATAGTGTGCGGGAGTGGTACCGAATGGTGCCGATGTACGCTGCTTGGCAGGCCTTATAAAGGATTGGTTCAGAGAACTTCCAACTGATGTATTGGACTCTGTTTCACCAGAGCAGGGGATGCAGTACCGATCAGAAGAAAAAATGGTTGTAGCATCGGGTGGTTGTGCAATTATTCGCTGTTGATGGTGGTACATCTGATTGTGGAACTTCTGAAACTGCAGGGATTAAAACAACACATTAGTTAGCAGCAATCAAGCTTGAACTTTAGAACACAAAATCATAATTTACTTCTAGAGGAGACCGATGAAGTTATGTCGGATACTTGGGTCACCAATTGGGGTAGGATTCGTAATTATTCAAGAGGTTTGAGGGAATACTATAACAACGCCGTACCTGGAATGGAAGTAGCAAGTTCTGTCTATCATTCTGAGAGTATTTTCCTCCGAATTCTATTTTCATTCATATGCTGAAAAAGGAGGTTGTGTGTAGCACACATTTTCTTCACTTGCTATGCAATCTTCGCAACATATCTCATAATGAGGTTTGCTTTATGCCGCCATCATCGACGAGTTCGCTGTTGAACTGTGCCAAGAAGACATGCCAATGGGTGATCCATATTTCAAGTGAAGCATCATGAATGCCTCAACCTCCTGAAGCAACTTCAACAAGTCATAATAGAATGTTGTGAAAGGTGCTGATGGGCTATAAATAAGGCAACGGATCCCCTACTGCAACCATACAAAAGAAAAGCCAAATTCAAAATCATTGAAAATCATTTTCATCTAACCAATTCCCAACTTCCCTAACTGTCATAACAGAATTTTCACCCCATAACTAACCATAACCGAATTCATCCTCACCCTCCAATCTTTAACTAACTTCTCTCGATTCTAGGGCTGAGATGAATCAAACTTTAACAAACAATCTAAACCATTCTTCACCTCTCCAATCATTTTTCATCATCACCAATCATCATCCTCTCGATTTTCTCGTTCTCTCTCAATTCTCTCTGAACACTCACCTACACCACCACCTAAAGCTCCTTTTAAACCTCACGTCAGATATAAACCCGAAGTTTGAAACCAGGTCAGATATGAACCTAAACCTCAGGTCAGATATGAACCTGAAGTTTGAAGCTAGGTTAGATATAAACCAAAACCTCAGGTCAGATATGAACCCGAAGTTTGAAACCAGGTCAGATATAAACCTAAACCTCAGGTCAGATATGAACCCGAAGTTTGAAACCAGGTCAGATATGAACCTAAACCTCAGGTTAGATATGAACCCGAAGTTTGAAACCAGGTCAGATATGAACCTAAACCTCAGGTCAGATATGAACCTAAACCTCAGGTCAGATATGAACCCGAAGTTTGAAACTAGGTCAGATATAAACCTAAACCTTAGGTCAGATATGAACCCGAAGTTTGAAACCAGGTCAAATATGAACCTATACCTCAGGTCAGATATGAACCCGAAGTTTGAAACCAGGTCAGATATGAACCTAAACCTCATGTCAGATATGAACCCGAAGTTTGAAACCAGGTCAGATATGAACCAAAACCTCAGGTCAGATATGAACCTGAAGTTTGAAACCAGGTCAGATATGAACCTAAACCCCAGGTCAGATATGAACCCGAAGTATTAAACTAGGTCAGATATGAACCTAAACCTCAGGTCATATATGAACCCGAAGTTTGAAACCAGGTCAGATATGAACCTAAACCTCAGGTCAGATATGAACCCGAAGTTTGAAACCGGGTCAGATATGAACCTAAACCTCGGGTCAGATATGAACCCGAAGTTTGAAACCAGGTCAGATATAAACCTAAACCTCAGGTCCGATATGAACCCGAAGTTTGAAACCAGGTCAGATATGAACCTAAACCTCAGGTCACATATGAACCCGGAGTTTGAAACCAGGTCAGATATGAACCTAAACCTCAGGTCAGATATGAACCCGAAGTTTGAAATCAGGTCAGATATGAACCTAAACCTCAGGTAAGATATGAACCCGAAGTTTGAAAGCAGGTCAGATATGAACCCGAAGTTTGAAACCAGGTCAGATATGAACCTAAACCTCAGGTCAGACATGAACCCGAAGTTTGAAACCAGGTCAGATATGAACCTAAACCTCAGGTCAGATATGAACCCGAAGTTTGAAAGCAGGTCAGATATGAACCCGAAGTTTGAAACCAGGTCAGATATGAACCTAAACCTCAGGTCAGATATGAACCCGAAGTTTGAAACCAGGTCAGATATGAACCTAAACCTCAGGTCAGATATGAACCCGAAGTTTGAAACCAGGTAAGATATGAACCTAAACCTCTGGTTAGATATGAACCCGAAGTTTGAAACCAGGTCAGATATGAACCAAAACCTCGGGTCAGATATGAACCCGAAGTTTGAAACCAGGTCAGATATGAACCTAAACCTCAGGTCAGATATGAACCCGAAGTTTGAAACCAGGTCAGATATGAACCTAAACCTCAGGTCATATATGAACCCGAAGTTTGAAACCAGGTCAGATATGAACCTAAACCCCAGGTCAGATATGAACCCAAAGTTTGAAACTAGGTCAGATATGAACCTAAACCTCAGGTCAGATATGAACCCGTTGTTTGAAACCCAAGTCAGATATGAACCTAAACCTTAGGTCAGATATGAACCCGGAGTATGAACCTTGGTCAGATATGAACCTAAACCTTAGGTCAGATATGAACCTTGGTCAGATATGAACCAAAACTTCAGGTCAGATATGAACCTAAAATTCAAAATCCATCTCATACTGGTACTCCAAGTCCAACTCATATTGGCATCCAAAATCCAGCTCATACTGGTACTCAAAATCCAACTCATATTGGCATCCAAAGTCCAACTCATATTGGCATTCCAAATCCAGCTCATACTGGTATTCAAAATCCAACTCATATTGGTGTTTAATGGCATGTTATTCTTGAGTCTAATCATTGTTGGTACTTTAATCCAGCCATTATCAATGTCTTTCATCATTTGGCATAAGCTTGTGTTTGTTTCTGTCTTTTCTGGCTTTTCTTGAAGATCCCGTTTGAACTCTTCAGTGTAAGAAATCCCCAGAAAATCTTTTATTTGGATGTCTATCCTTTTATTTTAAATTTATCCCTAGTGGAGATCATGTCTTCTTTCTGGTTTCTTGCCCAGTAAGAATGTGTTTTATTTTCCCTAGTGTCGACCGGTCACATGTGAACCTGTCATCCATCTCCCTAGACCTTTTCCCAGTGGAGAAAACCTCTCTGGCTCCTATCTCCAGTGAGGACCTGTAGGGTTTCCCCCTCATTTTTATTTTTCCATCCCCAGTGTTGCCCGAGAGTCTCCCCAGTAAGTCTCTTTTGTTGGTCAGCCGGTATCCCCAGGGAGTCTTCCTCGTGGATACTAGCCTTATCCTTCCCCAGTAAGCTCATCTGTGGTGGTTCGCTCTTTATTTCTGGTTTCCTCTTTATCTGCATCTTTGCACTATCATGGCATCCTATTATCATACTAGAAGTTCATGGCATGTCAACATATGCATGTCTGTTGTTTGTCCTTAGCATTTGCATTCCATTTAAGGGAAAAAAAATTTGGTTTGCTATATTTAAATACCTTTCACCTGGATGTCCCGAGGACCTTTTTTCCCCGTGCCATCTGGTAAAGCTATTTAAATAGGGGCAACTGTTGTACCCCAAATTTTACCCCTTAGATGTCATAACATCTTGCACTTACATTTAGGGATCAATCATCTGTGCATTGTTAACTAACCACCGTATCTTGCTAGCTTATTTCTTTTGTGAACTAGGATTTGCACAGGAAAGAGAACAAAAGTCAATGAGCCAGACTCTCACATGTTTCAAGGTCTCCTAAGACATTCTTTGGCTCTATACAGTCATCACAAGTGTTCACTAGTTTGGGTGAGATTCTCATGAGAAGTCATCTGTTCAAAAAGAGCAACTGAGGCTCCAAAGTGCAACCATTTGGTCTTGGAGGCTAATTATGAAGTCATTAAATCATGTGATATGATCTTAATGAGATTTGGTCAAGAGGAATCAAGAGGAGATCATCTGGTCAAGAGTTGTGGAATTAGGGTTTTAACCTGAAGAATCATTGAAGAACCTTGTTGTGATCAGGTAGTATCTTAAAGGGTTCATCAACCATTTGAGCTCACATACTTTCAAGAGGTCTTATTCAACAAGAAATCAAGTGTGTTCAGTTCCTATTACAAGTGCCTTGAGCCACAAGATTCAGCAGGACTCAAATTAGGGTTTTATCAGACCAGTCAACCATTGCCTTTGGTTTTGATCAAGAGATGTTCCCAAGCCTTGGGACATAATTCTACATGACACTGGACATCCTTAGAGGCCATCTATGGACCTTAGAATAGATTGAAGAAGCAATATCCTCAAAGATCATCCATTGGAATTCCTGAGGAAATTAGGGTTTTGACCGAAGAAATCGAGCCTCCGATTCTGATGTTATTGGACCAAAATGAACTATCTGAGTCATGTCTCATTTTAATATGCTCGACCATTGACTGAGGGCATGAGAAATCACAAGGCATTTGTGAATTTTTATATGAAGAAAAAAAGAAAAAAAAAGAAAAGGAAAGAAAAAGAAAAAAAAATGGGAAAAGTATCTCATAGCACTGGCCACACTTTGGTGGCACTGGCCATGAGATACATGGCGCCCACCACCTTGGAAACACATGGCGCCCACCACCAAGAGGCATGGCGCCTGCCAGGATGCTTTATGGCATTTGCCATATAAGGCACGGCGCTTGCCATATTAATTTGTGGCACTTGCCATGAAAATAATGTGGCGTTTGCCACCTTGCCTTTTTTGCACTTAGAAAACTTTGTTTTAATTAAAGTAATATATTTTAAACAAGACTAGGCAAGTGGATTCAACTTATCATGACAAAGGAAAAGGCTTTTTAGTAGAAGCATGGCTCTACGTCTCATCAGCATAACCTACTCTGAACCTATTTCTGATCAGCTGAAGACTTTTCAAACCACTTGCACTTGCACGAAGATTTGTAAAAGGGTAATTTTGGCAAGATGCACCAATAAGACCATGTTGCAAGCTCCTCACTTTTTCCTATAAATAGGAGATTACACTTCAGTATCAAACACACCAGATTCACCCAAAAAATAGGCTGAATACTTTCCTCATTTTCTTCCCCCAGTTACCTTTATAATTTTGAATATTGTTGCAAGAGTTTTTCAGTTCGAGTTTTCCACCATCCAACCTTGCAGTAGCTGGCATTTAGAGGAAGAAGAAGTTCGTCCATTTTTTTTTCCGAATACGTACTTGTGAAGAGGTAGTGGACCATCTCCACTAGGTAACACTCACACCTCTGTTTCATTTCCGTTTCATTTCGTTTTCATAATATCATAATCATTTGCTTCGTGTTACTATTATATTTTTGCTATCATGTTAATACGTGATTCTTGACTAAATATTATGTGTGATTTTGTTGTAATTTTATTTTATGGATGTTGTGTAAAAAGAAGAACAAAATAAAATAAAATAAAAAGACAAAAGTGTGGCACTGGCCACAAAAATGAATAGTGTCTGCCACCATTCCACAAAACACTTCATGGCGCCTGCCATGAGTCAAAAGTGGCGCCTGCCACTAGTTGTGTGGCACTGGCCACCAAAAATGTGGCGCCTGCCACTTTAGATTTACTTTTTTTTTTAATTTCATTTTCTTATAATAAATTTCATTTCCTTTCTAAATTTCAAAATAAAAAATATGCTTAACTTAATTCTTTTTCCTTTATTTTTTTACTTCTCTTGGCCATTTTATTTTCTTGTTTATTTCCAAAATTTCAAAACAAAAAATATGCTTAACTTAATTCTTTTTCCTTTATTTTTTGACTTCTCTTGGCCATTTTATTTTCTTGTTTATTTCCAAAATTTCAAAAAAAAAATATGCATAACTTTATATTCGATTCTTGGTCTGTTTTTTTTTTTGTGAAAAATCATCAACTATTTCTTGAAAACTTGTGAGAAATTTTAGAGTATTTTGTAGTGTGAGATGTTTGCTTGAGAATTGTTCCTTGACCTTTGTTTCATCACTTGCCATGTCTTTGTTTCAAAAATGATATCTCTACCATACTCATGTAGTCACTTATCCATGTTTGCCATGTTCATACTTGGAAGTTGATTGATTAAATGTTTACTGTCTTTGAATCATTGAACTTATATTGTTCATTCAAATCTTGTTCTTAAGTTGTTTCCCCTTTCTTCCAAAGGAAAGTCTTTCTATTAACCTCATAGTCATAGCCACCTCCCTCCTTGATCTCATAGTCATAGGATACCAGCCTTGACCTCATAGTCATAGCCACCTTCTCGTGACCTCATAGTCATAGGATACTTTCCCTTGGCCTCATAGCCATTCACCTCTTACAACTTAGAACTAAGTTAGAGTTCTTGGACTCTATGTGAACTCATCATCTTGAGTATCCACTTCCCCCATTACAACTTAGACTTAGAGAGTTTCTTAAACTCTACATGAGCTCATACTCATTCCCCTTGGAACTTTGGCCATAGTCAATTGTTCCTCCTTCACCCATAGTTAGGTGAACTACGGTTGCTCTGATTCTTTAGTCAGATACGTAGGCACAAAATGCGATATCTTGGCGAGCAAACTTAGTGTATATACCCTTAGGTCTTTATCTTTACCCTTAGCAGATTCTTAGCAAGCAAACATAACATAACACAAACATAAACAAGAGGTTCCTGTAGAGTACTACAGATACTTAGGGTGCTAATACCTTCCCTTAGTATAACCAACCCCCGAATCTAGATTCTCTTATTAGGATTTTTGTTCTTTACCCTTTCCTTTGGATAAATCAAAGTTCGGTGGTGAATTCAAAGAAATGTGATGCAAGTTAATTAATAGCTTGTTATCTGATTCTCACCGCAACAAGGAACATACACATGGCAAATCATCATGTAGTATGAACAACAAATGGAATGAACCAAATACATATGGCAAAGCATCATGTGAATCGAGCTAAAAGAAATCAATAAACAGAAAGTACATGGAAGAACATCATGTATCAGCAAATGCAATCAACAAGTTATACATGGAAAAGCATTATGTGAAAGCAACAACATAAAATCCACAAACATATGCGACAAAGCATCGTGTAAAATCCACAGACAAAGAATACATACATTCACGGCAAAGCATCGTGAGAAAAAGTACGTGGCAAAGCATCACGTAATGAAAGTAATGAATACATGGAAAGAACATCATGTAAAAGCTAACAAAGAATCAACAATATTCACAGTAAAACATCGTGCATGACAAATAGAAAGTACACGGAAAACATCGTGTAAAATATATACATTCATGGCAAAGCATCGTGAAAATCAACAGAGGTACGCAATACACATGGGAAAGCAACAACATAAAATCCACAAACATACACGGCAAAACATCGTGTTAAAATCAGGTTAATCATGGAAAAGCATTAAGATTTAATCGACAAAACAAGCTCAAAGTAAGGAATCAAACAATCACGAAATAGAATCGGGCAACAAAAGAGTTATTAATCAACTTAAATATAACTATTTAATAAGATTAATTAATAGTTTAATTAATCAATATTAAATAAGAATATTTAAAAAGATTAAAAAATTATGACACGTTTTTGGTATTTTTCAATATTACAAAATAAAAATAATTAGAACAAAATTTATACATTTTTCAAATATTTAACAAATGACTAATGAAATACCAAAAAACTGAATAATTAAAATATTCTTTTTTATTTTTTTAACATCATGCAGATAATTAAAACAACAAATTTTTAAAAAGAAATAACATAAATAACAATAAAAATGGGCCAGGGAAATCCAAATTACATTAACCTAAATTTAAAAAAATGCAATTATACAACTACTGTAATTAAATCTAAGAACTAAGCTTTCCTAAATTTAAATATATATACATACATACATACTTCTATCTTCTTTTTTTAAAAGCAAAAAATACCCAATATTATAAGTTTCATATGCTAGTGAAAGAATAAAAAATGATAAAATCTCCACTTTTATAATAATATGTGATATAGATTGATGGAACAATAAATAAACAAAGTTCTAAAGATAGATAAATATAGTAAACATGATAAAAACCCACGATAACATACTATAATACTTACTGATCAGGTCTTGGTCTCAATCTCTGTCTCGATCTTGCCGGTGTCAGGAGCATCCACTGCGGTTGGTGAAGAAGAAGGAGGATCCACAGATGGAGGAGTTTCAATGAGCTTAATATGCGGAAAAAATGTAAGTTATTGTTGTGTTATTGTTTGGCGGTGAACCGAAAATGATGTTAAGGTGAGTTAGGTGGTGCGTTCGCGTCTCCGGCGATTGAGTAGGGAGGTGTGTATTATATGAAGCTCAAAGGATATGTAACGGTTATGGCAGTGAAATAACAAGGGTGGTTCAAAGTTTTGAAGGTGTTAAATGGTATTTGTAGTGATTGTATGAGGATGAAGTAAGGTGAGGGATGAAAGAGTAGAAATGGAGGAGACGAGTGGTGTTAAGAGGAGGTGGATGAATTAAACGTGTGTTATGGTGTGAGGAAAATGAGTGACTTGAGTGCAGCAAGGAGGGAGTAATAATGGTGATGATGAGTGTTTGATGGAATGAGAGGAGATTAGTGTGCTGGTTGAGAAAAAAAATCAAGTGGAAAAGTTGTATCAAGGTTATAGAGTTGAAAATGATGACATTTTTGTTTGGTATTAAGAGAGAGAAAGAGATAGAGAGAGAGAGAGAGTATGTAAACAAGAGGTTATGACCAGTCAAGTTATGCGCAATGTACGTGAGATGGAAAAGCTTGTGTAGTATATGTTGTGTTGTATCTATTTTTTGAAAGAGAAAAGCAGAAAAAGGCTAATGAAAGTGGAAGGAAGTGGCATATAGGGCCTCGTATAATCTTGTTTTTTCCTTCATTATATTGTTTTTTAAAAATAAATTCAAAAAAAACTAAAAGGTGAGAGAGATAGAAAGTCAATAGTGCAGCGCAAGCTATGCTGTTGTCCTATGCTATTTTAATTAAATTGTAATAAAGACAAAGTGACATTGAAACTTAATCACTAAATGTTTCTAAAACAAAATAAAAACAAAACCCTTTTTTATTATTTTTTTAAAAAGTAGAAATAAAAAATGAATGAAAAATAAAATAAATTATTCAAACAAAGACCTAAATTGAAAAAAAAACTGATTAAACTATTTAAATTAATCTAAAAATTAAAATGAAATCAGTTAAAAACGAATAAACAGACCGGTATCAAAGTGCTCGAAAAATGAAAATGAGTACACCAAAATGATCAGCGCAAAATAAACGACTCGAAAAAATACAGCGTTTGGTCAAATTTCAAAATAAATTTTCCCCGATTAAATGGCTTAAACTAGTCAAAATGCGACCGAAAAGCAGTCGAAAAATTCAAACGAGCACACCAGGTTAAACTACGCGGAACGCAGATTAATATGATTGACCCTTGCAAGCTCGATTTTGAAACTTTTGGTTTGACTGTCTCGGTTGTAATTCCAACAAGTTTATTCCAGCTGATAAATCGGGTATTATGCGAGATGAAATGCATGATAGGCTATGCAGATGATGCAAAAAGAGGCGGGATCTTAGGGTTAAAAATTAGGGTATGACAATCATCAAGAGTTCAAAACCTCTTCATAATTATGAACAAACCTTGATTATCATCAAGTGTATTTTCCCCATAATTAGGAACAAACCTTGATTGTCATCAAGTGTATTTTCTTAAAGAAAACTTCAAGACATCTAATAAGACCAAATACTCTTTTCAAAAATGAAAGTTATGTTGTCTTAATGGACACTAGGACAATGTTTTATCTACAAATATTGAGTTGAGATAAGTGGCGTGAATGAGATTTGTAAATCCATTCAAAGTGGTTTAAATGTCTGCTCTTTATTTGTTTTGGGTAAAACAAAGTTCTTATATTGATTAATATAATTTAGCTTTCGCTAAAATCAACCAACAAATTTTACCCCAACTACGATTTCTCTGATTTCTTCCTTGTAAGGATACGTAGGCACTTGACTGGCAAGTCTTGGCGAGTACCCTAATAATAAAAACCTCTTTAGGTTCCTTTCCTCTTAATAATAATTTAAAAAACATTTCTTCTCTCTTTTTCCTCTCCATAAGCAAAAGATTAGAAATTAACATAAGTTAACTTTCTTTCAACCCTAACTAAATGGTTCCTGTTGAGTACAACGGACGTGAGGGGGTGATAATATCTTCCCCTTGCGTAACCTGTAACACCCCAAATTTTAGATTAATTATTTATTTAATTAATTTATCGGGAATATATGAGTTATTGTGGAATATTCGATATATATGATGTTTTGGGGATTTTCTTGTGTGAAGTGATTGGATATAAATGATGTTTTAGTGATTTTGAGAATTATGTGACAATTTGGAATGATTTAAAATAATTAAAATAATTAAGTTGGAATGATTCTAATTAGAAAAAAATAGGAGTTATTGGTGGTAGAGACAAGAAGGGCATTTTGGTCATTGGCGATGAATTAGAGAGGACAAAGGAGGAAATCATGAAAGAGATTAGAGGAGTATATACGGAGGAGTTAGGGTTTTGAGAAGTCACTGTTGCATTGCGGTTGGGAAAGAGGCAGAGCGAAGAGAGAAGCAGTGAGGCTGTGAGGAAATTCAGAGGAAGGGTTGAAAACACAAAGAAAATCAAGGCAACGGATTTACTCAGGTAAGGGGAGTTTTATCATTTTTATTACAATCGATTTAAGGTCTAGATAAATGTGGGAATTATTGGGGTTTTGGTGGAGTTTTTGATAAATGATAACTGTGACAGAATTGATGATGGCGTGACATAAAGATTGCTTCCAATTGATGTGTAGTATTGTATATCGAATTTGAGTTGTAGTGATTGACTGGTTAATTGATGAGGAATTGTGACGAGGGTTTAAGTAGATTACACGAAAACCATGTTCGGGTAGTATAAAATGTTAAGAAGGACGATAATGGCTGAATGTAGGAGTTACTGATAGATTATGAGAAAATTAGTAATCCTGGATGCTAAATGAATCGAGGGTATGGAAGGGTTAGTGGGCACTGTAAATTATGGACGGGTGGAAAAGAAAAAGAAGAAGAAGGAATAAAAAAAAGAAAAAAAAAGAGAGAGAGAATTAAGGGGGTGGCGCAAGCCACCATGTTAAAGTGGCGCCAGCCACATACTTAGAGGGTGGCGCAAGCCACCATAATTGTAAAGGCAGGGGTGGCACAAGCCACCCAATTAAAGTGGGGGTTTAATTGTTTTTTTTTAGTTTCTTCTAAAAACTGTATCTTTCGTTTCATTAATCCATTTTCCATGCCTTCTGAAGCTATGGAAAGTTGGCGAAATAATCTATAGCATGGAAAAATAAAATAAATTATAAACTGCAATCTTCTAATGAAAATTTATAAGTTAAAACAATGAGTATCTGGTATTGGTATACTGTAATTTATATGTTTGTCTGAAAATTGCAGAATTGTTATTAGTTATAACGGAATGATAATATTATGATGATACTATGAAGTTTGAATATGCTATCATGATGCATTGATGGTTTGTGATGAATTTGTCAGTAAATGGTTGTGTTGTATGCAGAACCTAATTTATGCCTGAAAGTGATTTTTGTGTGTTAATTATGGTAACATGCTACTGTTGATTATGTTATGTGTGTGGTGATATATGTAAAGAGTGCATGACAATTCTGATGATGATGATACTGTGTTGATTGTAATGATGATGTTGATATGATATGCATAATCAATCACTAAATATGCTATATGATGAATTGATAAATGATTACATGTTGACTGTGATGTGATGATATATCCTTGGTAAATGCTTTGTGTTGGATTCATGCTAATATGATTTATGAAGATGTACTGATATTAACATGATGTAAATGATGTTGTGAGATGCTTTATGATGCTGTAAGAATTATGGTGGTATTGTTTGATAAAATGATGATGTTTGACAAATGATACCGAGGTGATGATTAAGATGCTATTGTGACATTTATGATGCTTGTGGGCTGTTATGAGATTTAGGATGCTGTTATGGTGTGATGTTAATTATGTGTTGATGAATATGTGATGGTGACTAAGTATTGATGATTACGTGAAGAGAATATAATGATGTTGTTTTGATGAACATGATGTATGTGATGAAGTACGATGAATATGATGAATGATGATGCGTTTGACTAGCCGTGGTCGTATTTTATATGTGTTGCGCATCATGCATTCATAACATTGAAGGAATATTGTCCAGTGAAGTTTGAAGATGACTAAGTCATCAGTGAAGTTGTAGGACTATTGTCCACTGAAGTTTGAAGATGACTAAGTCATCAGTGACGTTTTGGTACCACATGCATGTGTCTTATGAAGTTGCATTCCTTATTTGTGGCATTGCACAATAATTGTACTATGTGATGTGTTTAATGTGATTCTGATTTTGGTGATGTCCTGACATGAGAAATTGGTGCTTTGTTGTTATGAGGTATATGTGTTAAACAATGTTATGTTGTTGTGATTTCCTGGATATGACTACTATATCTATTCCTTATGTCTTTTATAATGATTATGATTGTACTCACCCTTTCTGCTGATATTTCCCCTACCATGGGAAATGGGCAGGTACTCAAGGATAGGAGTAGAAGTTCGAGATAGCTTATGGAGTTATTAGTTATCTTTCCGCAGGGAAGAGGGTCTTGCTCTGATAGATGTAACATCGGGTCGTTGGGAATCCTTTGAGTTAAATGTTGATAATGATGTATTGAAGTGTCTCATCTTGTTTTAAAAATGTTTTAAGCAAGATTTATGAATTATGTAGTTTGACGGTAAATTTTAATTGAAGTATTCTAATAAAGGTATTTTGAGACAACAATTCCGCTGAGATGTTGGAAGTTTTATGATAATAATTTAAAGTGTGAACGTGTTAATTTTCGAGAACCCATGTTACGGAGCAGGATGTTTTTAATTAAGAAGTTTTATGAAGAAATGTTGCACCCTTTTTGATGATTACTCTGATATAACTACTTAATATTATATGAATAATCGTGGGGTTTTAGAAGGGTGTTACATAACCAACTCCTGAACTCAGATATTAGTTGCGATGACCATATCCTTATCTTTATTTTAGGGGTTTTATTCGATATTTTCCCTTTCCCTCTATGGGAATAAATAAAGATCGGTGGCAACCCTGTTAAGATCGGTGGCTAACTTCACAAAGAGCATCTGAAGCAAACTTTATATTTGGAAGACCTCTAACTAAATTAAGCTTGTTAAGCTGGAAAATCCTTCTCATGCTAACATGACCCAATCATCTATGTCATGTCCATTGCTCTTTGTTAGCAGACATAAGACATTTAACATTCTGATTTTTTAGGTCAGAAAGTCTGATCTTATAAATGTTGTTCTTCCTCTTTCCATTGAAAAGAACTGAGCCATCCTTTTGATTGACAGCTTTACAGGACTTTTGATTGAAGATAATGTCATAACCATTGTCACTTAATTGACTTTTGGACAAAAGGTTATGCATTAGTTCTTCAACAAGAAGAACATTATTAATGGAAGGGAAAGTATTGTTACCTATTGTTCTAGAGCCAATGATTTTCCCTTTCTGATCACCTCCAAAACCGACGACGCCTCCAGGCTTAAGTTTCAGGCTTTGGAACACATGCCTTCTTCCTGTCATATGCCGCAAGCATCAAGAGTCCAGGTACCATGACTAGTGTCTTAATTCCACTGTTACGGATATCTACAAGATATATTATCTTATCCTTAGGTACCAACATCTTTCTGGGTCCTTTTGGGTTAGTCTTCCCAGAGTTTTTTACAACTTTGGGTTTTTGTGCAAGATATTTGTAGATGAATGCATGATTAGAACATGCACGAGGTTTTCCTTTAGCCTTATGTTTAGAAAGAGTTCTACCTTTAGACCTAACATCATTTTGTTTCCCAAAAGGAACAAAGTGAGATTGAAGAGTATTAGGCTTATCATCTTTTTCAAAATCAGATTCGTCATCAGAATCGTAGCCAATACCCCTTGTCCCATTTTTGCTAACGCCATAAATCATGGAAGCCATTAAGCTTCTATTCAGGCTTCTAGCAAGAAATTTGTGGAAAGACTTGTCATACTTCTGTATGATATCACTTGAACATGTACAGGCTTTAGAAATGATTTTCTTCTCAGGTTTGAGACTCTTGCTTTGAGGCACAAAGTTATTTTTCAAAATAAGATTTTCTTCATTCAAACTTGAAAAATCTTTCTGAAGCTTACAGTAAGCTTCTGATTCAGATACACGAATCTTCTTTAAATCCTTGTATTTGTTCAGAAGATTGTGATATTTTTCCAGAACTTCTGATAAACTAGATTCAAACTCAGAACGAGAAAGTTCAGAAAATACCTCTTCAGAATCTGACTTAGATTTTGATTCTGGTTGACTCATTTCAACAGGGGCTTCTGTGCAAGCCATTAGAGCCACTTTGGCTTGCTCTTCCTCAGAGTCATCCTCAGAAGACTATGAATCATCCCATGTAGCCATAAGACCCTTCTTCTTCCCTCTTAAGTCTTTCATCTTAGGTATGTCATTCTTCAACTTGGGGCAGTCATTCTTGTAATGACTTGGCTTCTTGCATTCAAAGAAGATGACTTCTTTGCTAGCTCCAGCTTTCTTGAATCCATAAGTGGTCTCGAAATGACCACCTTCCCTTATTTGTCCTTTGAATTTTCCTTGCCTTTTCTTCCAGAGTTGATTCACGTGTTTGGACAGAAGAGACAATTCATCTTCTTCTGATTCTTCTTCAAACTCTTCATCAGTATCAACTTGAAGAGCTTTAGTCTTCTCATATCTTCCTGAAGACTTCAGAGCAAATGACTTGCACTTTCTCGTTGGCTCGTCTTCTTCGAATTCAATCTTATGGCATCTTAAAGAACTAACTAGTTCTTCAAGAGAAGTGTTGTCGAGGTCCTTTGATAACTTCAGAGCAGTTACCATTGGTCTCCAATGCTTATGTAAACTTCTAATGATATTTTTAACATGATCAACATTAGAAAACATTTTGTCCTAAACTTAAAGTCTTGCAACAAGAGTTTGAAACCTTGAGAACATGTTCTCAACAGTTTCCTAGTCCTCCATCTTGAACGCTTCATATTTTTGAATCAAGACAAGAGTCTTAGTTTCTTTGACTTGTGTGTTCCCTTCATGTGTCATCCTCAGAGAATCAAATATGGATTTAGCAGTATCTTTGTTGGTGATCTTTTCATACTCCGTGTATGAAATAGCATTTAGCAAGATAATTCTTGCTTAGTGATGATTCTTATAATCTTTCTTTTTTTGGTCCGTCATCACTCTTCTTTCAAATTTGTTGCCACTAGCATCTACTGGGTGCCATCGACTACAATATCTCATAGATCAACATCATGACCTAGAAAAAAGCTCTCTATTATATCCTTCTAATAGTCAAATATGTCTCCATAAAAAACATGAGGTTTAGCATTGTAATGATCTTTATCATTTGTTTGAGAAACTAGAGGTGGTGGAATACCGGCCATTGTGTTTCATATTGGACCTTTATCTGACACTGTTAAATGTTTAATAATCTTATCAAGACCAGAACCAGACTCTAATACCAATTGAAGGTGGCAAGAAACACAATAGGGGGGTTGAATTGGGTTTCTAAAAATAAAAGTTTTTTCAAAACCAACAAAATAAAGCAAAATAGGAACAATAAAAATAACAAGTTATTTTTATACTGGTTCACTGTTAACGAAGCTACCTCCAATCCACCCTACCTATGTGATTTTGTCTTCTCAATAAGGACTTAATCCACTATAACTGAAACTGATTACAAAGACAACCGTCTTTGTTTTCTCGAGTATATCTGACTAAACCCTGGTCACTCAAGGAAACCATTCAAACTAGATTGAGATTTACAAGTTGCATTTACAAAGAATGCTTATAAGAAAGCAGATTAATACAATGAATAACTCACACAATAACGAGCAACAACTCTATGTGTGTTTACGAATAACATACATAAAAATAACATTTACTTCAACAAGTGTGTATGTTCAATAGCGTGAGCAATGCAATAGCAACTAGCAATGTTAGCTTGAGCATTAGCAACTTATTCCAATAATCCAAATATTCTTTATATGGGCAAATAAAAGATCTGTTGGAGGGTAAGATTGAAATTGTAAATAGCAGCCTTCTCTTTTATAACAGTTTACAAATGGGAGGCAAAATAGTACAATAGTATTGTCCTTCACCCACAAAATCAAGGAAGTGGAGAGACCGATGATCTTGTACTGTGTACTATTTTCCTGACGCAAAACCTTTTGAACTTATCTTCTATTCTTCAGAGGCTTATGATAAAATGAAGTTGAAGCATGCTTAGAAGGTTCAAGACACATTTAAGAGAATATTCAGAACCCCAGTTTTCAGAGTCTTGACACAGTTCCTCAAAACCTGGTCTTTAGAGTCTTCATATCTTGTTCTTCAGAATCTTCAGAGCTTGAGCGCAAAATCTTGAAGGTAGGCAATCCTTCAGAGGCTCTTAAATCAAAGTCACAGTCAGAAGCTTTAGCACGAACGTTATTCAGAACCGTTGTCTAAGAGCTTTCTAGAACCTGACAACATCTTTTAAAGCACTTGTATCTCTTCAGAGTCAGAATGTGTTGATTATAGAATCTGTTAACGTCACACGTCAGAGCTTTAGAGTCAGAGTCTGTTTAGAAAAAGCTACACACTAGACAAAAACCATTAGTGTACAAAATTGTTCTCTAAGAAATAATGCATTGTTATCATCAAAACTAAAGGGCAGATGCATAATCAAATCTTCTTTTAACAATCTCCCCCTTTTTCATGATGACAAAACCATGTATTTTGATGAACAATTTTTACTTGGTTTAAATCACATAAAAACATCAGAGTGAGGTTTGTAAGCTCCCCCTGAATTTTATACTGTTAAAAATTATTTTTCAGCTTAGAATGTTAGAGTTTGGTTTGCAAGCTCCCCATGAATTTAAGACTTAAAATAATCTTAACACATATAAATTTTTTTAAAACAACACGAAAGAATGAACTTCCCATAAGGCAGAAGCTTGGTTGTTACAACTTTCTCATCAGACAGAAGCCTGATTAAACTTTTCCCATAAGGCAGAAGCCTGTTTGGAATGGTTGAGGTAACTACCCAGAATGCAATAGCTTGGGTACAGAAGTATTTTCTTCAGAGTCCATTGCTTGAGTGTCAGAAAGTCTGATTATCAGTTTCGTCACAGAGCATGATTTGTTAGAATCTTCAGTAACCTGGTTTTATTCATAGTCTGGTTGAATAACTTAAATTTGGTTGACCTTTGTTCCTAAACATAAGACTGTTTCCTAAGAACTCGGCTCAGTCTGGTTGATTACTAAGATCATCCATAAATGATTGTACATGCAAGCATATAGCTCCATAAAGGCAAGAGCTTAGGGGAAAACTATTCTAAGTGATCCACAAGACCTAAGACAAAAGGTTCAATGGAAAAGGAAAGGTAGTAAAGTGCGAAGAACAAGTAGACCTTTATTCCCCCTAAAGCGGTTAATTCTGCCTTCAAGAGATCTTGTGAGTGTCCAGATCATTCTGACGACTGATCATGATCCACGTCTCACTCCACGCTTTATGTTAAGAACTGTTTCCACTATTTAAGAGGAAAGACACATCATTTCCCAAGTATTCAAATTCATTCTCACTCTCACATTATTTTTCATTCTCTTATGTTGGTGTGCTAACATTGCAAGTAAACTCCCTCTCCACTATACTGGAAGTTTAAGTCCACTGTAGCAAGCAATACTTCATCATTTACTAAATAACTCTGATGCCACCACGAAACAAAAACTATCATTTCAATAAAATCATTTTGTATATAAAAAATATAATAATACTCATTAATATTTTTAAAAATTTTAATAACATTTTGAATTATGTATTATCTAATTCAAATCAATTTTAACTTTTGATTATTTTTAAACATATTATTTTATTAATTTAATATTAAATTCATTTCTTCTTCTGCATAAACCCTAAGTCTCTTGATGTTTATAATTTATGACCCAAACACTAGGGGTGGCAAAGTGGAAGGCCCGTCCCGTTTAGGCCCGCCCCATTTAAACCCGTCCAAAAGCGGGGCGGGACGAGACAGGTCAACTTAAGCGTCCGAGCTCAAAAGCCAAGCCCACCTCGTTTACTAACGAGTTGGCGGGCTGACCCGCTAATTTTTTATTTTTTATTTTACAATTTGATTTACTACATAATTTTTTTTAAAAATTATTTATTACCAAAGAGGTTGACAAAAGACTTTTTTAACAACGCATAATAGAACTTCAACATGTCTTAAGACCAAACAGTTCAAAAAATAAAATAAATAAAGACCAATTACAACAAAAAAAATAACAAAATAAACTCAAGCACAATAAAAAACGTATCAAAATAAATAAATAAATAAATAAACAATACATTGTTGGGGTATGAGGAGGAACATCTATATTGGGGCAAGAGCAACACAAGTGAGAGAGACACCACATATTCACCCAAAACCTTAAGGTGATGGATGTATAAAGCAACACAAATGAGAGAGACACCACGTATTCACCTAAAACCTTAAGGTGATAGGTGTATGGGTTCTCCCACTTATAAATGATCAGCTCTCCACATTTATAATCAATGGGGACTCCAACTCACACTTGACATATTATTATTCTCAACATGCATATCATCCTAATCCTATTAAAAAACTAACTACTAAAAGAACCCAATTAAGAATTTACAAAAGTCAAACAATGATAACAATTACACTGCATAAAACATCACAGTGCATAAAATAGTAGTGCATAAAATATCAACATCTGACTTTCTCACTGTTTACATCATATAGGCTCTGTTTGGTAAAACTAGCTGATAGCTGATAGCTGGTAGTTGATGACTAGTAGCTGATATCTTATAGCTGATGACTGGTAGCTTATAACTGATAACTTTTAGCTGATAAGCTAATTTGAGTGTTTGGTAAATTAGCGGTTACACTAGCTGCTAAATACAAAATGACATAAAAGGACATTTTTAATTTAAAAAAATTGTGGTCCTATTTATTAAATTAATTTTTATTCAATAAAAATAAACTTATTAATAATCAAATGCAAAACATTTTAAATATAAATATAAAATTAAACCTAACACAAAAATATATTAAACACTTATATATAACTTTTGTAATAAAATTTAAATATCTAAAACAATAATATTGTAATTTGATTTTATATTCCAATAAAGTGCATACCTCTCTCTCTCTCTCTCTCTCTCTCTCTCTCTCTCTCTCTCTCTCTCTCTCTCTCTCTCTAAATTCATGATATGGCTACTAATAAACAAATATATTCAATCATCTATTATCATATTTATAAAAATAATACATTAAAAATAAAAACTCAAATAATAAATTATTAAAATAATAATTTAAAAGTAATAAAAAAATTCAATGTAATGAGTCAAAATATTCCTTTAATAACAAAATGGAAGATGGATTGCATCGTGAATTTGTTCGGTAGAAATAATTACCAACCTTTCTTATTCTCTAAACTAAAACACAATTATTTTAATTTAAATCATAATAATATAAAGGATAAAAATGAGTTTTTGATTAAATAGTGAGGGTACAAATGAAAGAAAAAGTCATAAGCTAAAAGCTACTTCAAATAGCTTTTGAAAAAAAAGCTAAAAGGTAGTAAAAAAAAATATAAGCTAAAAGCCAAAAAACGGTTACCAAACAGAGTTTTTTCATTAATATGAGCTGAAAAGCTATAAGCTATAAGCTATAAGCTAAAAGCTTTTTTTTTGTCTTACCAAACAGACTCATAGATTCTTATATTGACTGATTCCTTAATAGTTAAATCCTAAATCTGTCACACGTATACACTAATCAAATCCTTCCCTTTCTCAAAATCAACATCTATTTATAAAGAAAATATGTGAGCTAATGTTTGACAACTTAATAATTCAGCATGTCATACAATTGTTCTTTTATTTCAAGTTTTTCCAATCAACACATGTATTAAAAAGTTATAAAAAGAACGTTATAATTATAATTTAATTTGTTTGTATAATAATTTATAATACAATTCAATCAACATAATCCTAAGAGAAAAGTGTTGTTTTATAGTTAAAGTTGTTTTAATCCTAAGTAAAAAAATAAAAAGTTTTAAAAAAAGCCCGCGGGTAAAACCCATTCCGACCCGGCCTAGCCCGCTTTTTCAAGCGGATTAGACGGGACGGTCCAACTTAAAATACCGAGCTGAAAACTTTAGCCCAACCAACCAAAAATAGCGGGTCAAACGGGCCGACCCGTTTTGTCACCCCTACCCAACACAAAATTGCTATGATATAAATATTCAACAAATAGGTACTATTTTTTATATGAAAACAAATTATTTCAAAATTTCATAAATAATCAAACAAATGAGTTAAATATAACTCTTCAAAACAAATCAATTCATACATTGACAATTTCTTTTATTTTGATTATCCATCCATATAAATCAATAAAATAATTCTAAAATTAAATTCCATTATACTTGAATAAATTTTTTGATAATTATTAATAGAAATAAATGTGCAAGACACAAAATAATATATATATTGGGCTTACACCAAATGACAATAGAGCCCAACCCAAAAAGCCCAACATGTAAATCAACACCAACACAAAAAACAACATACATATAAATACTTCTGTTACATTTTCACCAAAACCCTAACTAGCCACAGAGAGGAAGATCGAGTGAAAATGGTTTCCGGTTCAGGTGCTTGCGCGAAGAGGGTCGTTGTCGATGCAAGGCATCACATGCTAGGAAGACTAGCCTCCATTGTTGCTAAGGAGCTTTTAAATGGTCAGAAGGTTGTTTTGGTTAGGTGCGAAGAAATCTGCATTTCCGGTGGATTAGTTAGGCAGAAAATGAAATACATGAGGTTTCTCAGGAAGAGGATGAACACTAAACCTTCTCACGGTCCTATCCATTTTCGTGCTCCATCAAAGATCTTCTGGCGTACTGTTCGTGGGTAAGTCACTTATTCAATATATGTTATTTAATCGCTGTAATTTATAGGTTTTGGTTTTGAATTTTGATTATTTGCTTAGATCTTGTAGTTTGTCTATGATTTGTATATGAAACTTGTGGTGTTACGATTGATTGATTAGTGCATGAAAGGATTTTTCAGAATTGCTCTCATTTGTGAGAAATATTGTTGTTGTTATTGAGTGTTGTGCTATGAAGCACGGACACTGGAACCTGGAACCACGACACTGACACGGCACTAGTGATAATATGAAGAAATGAATAAATTTAAAGTAATTCAGTTTCGGACATGGCCACAGACACATTTTTTCAGAGGTGTTGGGGTCACTGTTATAGTGGTGGTGTTGTTTTGGTGAGGTTTTTGATGAGTGCTTTGTATTTGTAGAATGATACCACACAAGACGAAGAGGGGAGAGGCGGCGCTTGCCAGATTGAAGGTTTACGAGGGTATGCCACCACCATATGACAAAATTAAGAGAATGGTGGTTCCAGATGCTCTCAAGTAAGATTTGTGTTTTGATTTAGTTGTTGAATTAGGATTTTAAGTGAAATTTAATACTGAATGAGTGGGTGTTATTAGGGTTTTGAGGCTTCAGAAGGGACATAAGTACTGTCTGCTGGGACAGTTGTCTTCAGAGGTCGGATGGAACTACTACGACACCATCAAGGTGGGTTTTTCTTTTCGTTTTTGTTTGATTTTTTCTTAGCATTTGGTGAATGATTTTGTGTTCTAAAGTATTTCATCGTTCTCTCATTGATAGGAGCTGGAGAAGAAGAGAAAGGAGAGGGCACATTTGAATTATGAGAAGAAGAAGCTACTCAATAAATTGAGGGTTAAAGCTGAGAAGATTGTAGACGAGAAGCTTGCACCCCAACTTGAAATCCTTGCTCCGGTTAAGTACTGAGTAGACTGAAAAGCTTGCTCCTCAACTTTAGATATTCGGTTAAGTACTGAGCTGTATTTGGTAGTTTTTCAAAGTCTTGCTTTTGTCGCACAATATCAAATTGAACTTGATTTCAGTTTTGTTTGTTATTCTATGTTTGTTGGATACATAAAAAACATTACAATTTTGAATGTTTTGCTTTTAAATACTACTTTTATGTCATTCCAATTTACTTTTTTGTGAGTGTTGCCCCTGTTATGAGCATTGTATTAGTTGTATTGATGCTGCCATTTGAAAACTATCTGCATTCCAAATAAATATAAGCTATAATCAGGTTCGTTTTAGTCACACCCTCCACTTTGTTTCTGAGATGATGTATTAGTTTAAATTAACAATGCATTGAAGCATTTGGAAACTGGTATTTCATGTGAAGATTTCAATCTGAATACATTTGTTATTTTCTGCCTCAATTACTTATAAAGAATGTGACGTCAAATAATTTAATGAATAAAATGATTCTAATAACTAGTATGATACTCGTGCATTCACACGGGTGCACGTCGGTGATGCGCATTTGTTATCAGAATATATTTGTTTTTATAATGTATTTTTTTAGAATGTATTTGTTTGTAATTATTTATATTTAAAATTTGGAAAAAAAAAAATATAATAAAAATTAGTAAATTTCTTATTTACTAAAAATTAATATGATTTTTAATATGATACCTGTGTGTTCACACGAGTATCCGTCGGTGATGCGCTTTTGTTTTCATTTAAAATTTTGAAAAAAAAATACAATTAAATATTAAAAAAAGTAATTTATATTTAAAAAAAAAATAGAATCAATACCCATGGTATATTTAATAAAAATATTTACGCAATAATTTAGTTTTATAAATATCAAATAATAACATAGTATTTGTAAGTATTATTTTAATTTTATAAATAAATATTATTAATATAAATAAATATATTTTATGTAAATATTATTACTGTAAATATTATTACAAATATTTATTTCGTGTGAGACCCATATCAAATTAGAATTAATAAAAATTAATAAATATAAAAAATATAATTTATATTTAAAAAAAATTAATACTGGCAGACATCGTTTAATATTTTTTATAAAAATATTTATACAATGCTTTAATTTTATAAATGTCAAATGATATCATGTATTTGTAAATATTTTTTTAATTTAAAAAATAAATATCATCAACATAAATAAATATATTTTATGTAAATATTATTACAAATACCTATTTTGTGGGATAATTATATCAGTATCCGTGTGTTTGTCCGAGTACTGATTAACCTATAACACTACGGTCCTAATTTATAAATTTTTTTTTTCTCAAAGTTTAAGACAAAATAATAAATTTAATTTTAGTTATTTATTACTTAAAAAAAAAAATATTTATATTATAAATTTATAAAAAAATTAAAATTTGGTGACTTGAATAATTCTTGTAAACCATTTTAACATAATAAAAACTGCATATTTTTTTCAAAATAATATTTTGTAAAAATATGTTTTATTTATCATATAAATAAAATCAGAGATAGTACTATTTTTTCAATTATATTTTTAATTATTATTACTATGTACACTATTCCTAATATATTAATAAAATTATAATATCTTACAATCATTATTACATATTTTTTAATCTGTAAAATAATCTTAAAAGATAGTAGTGGTACAAATCAATAAGACAATAATTGCAAAAATATACCATTAATAGGTTTCTTAGTATTTTAATAGATAAATTTGATGTGCACAATACAATAACATGCACATGGTCAATCATTAATAAATATCCTAATATTTTGAAAGTTGGACAATATAATTGAATTTTATTATAATTTACTCATACTAATAAATAAATTTCAATATAACTTTTGAGTATGACTACTGAAATGACGGTGTGAAATGCAAGATTAGAGGCTGATGTTTGACACATAGAGATAATGATGACTAAATGTATAATAATGTTAAGAATTTCATGGAAATCCTGTATGTCCAATCAAATATCTACCCATTACTAATAGGTTGACCAATCTCCCTAAATTGCCCTTCCCACTAAAATTAATTACACTACTCCAAGGACAATTCAGTAACTAACAAATTCGCCTTCAAGCTTTACTTCATTTCCCTCATATGCTGCCAAGTGTTGAGTCCATACTGGTCCCAATGAACTCATTCATTTGTCATTTCTCAGTTTCTCTCCCATTTCGAATTTCCCTTTCCCCCGTTTGCTCTATTTTCTCCCAAACCCTAGCACAGTCACCACCTCCTCTTTCTACACCCGTTAACGGTGACAACCTCAGAAGAAGAAATCAAAATCGTACTCCTCATCTTATGTTGCAACTCACTGATTCTGTTATTTAACTTTTTTGATTTTGTGCGTGTTTTGGTGGTTTGTTGATTTGAGATTTTTTTGAAAATAGGTGGAACAGATCCGAAACGGGTTGCAATTTGTGACATAGTTCCAGAAATTTTCGTCATGGTGTTCATATTTTTATCTGCAAGGGAAGAAATGTTAGGGTTTGTATTATTTACCCTTTCTTTTCTTTATATTTTAGTATATTTGATCTTCATAATGTTGTTTTTGTTAGGTTTCCAAATCGCACGCCATCTCCCTCTCCTTCTCTCTCTTTGATTCAAACTATTTTGTCGTTAACCACTCTTTTGCTTCAAAGTTTATTACTGCCATTTTTAGTATCTTGGATAACTCTTGATAATATCCTTGATTGTCTTTCGTATTGTGTACCGAAGCTAATGTTGGTAGCTTACTCAATTCTTTTCAGATGCATTATTCGTACTTGGAAGTACTTGGCTGTGACAATTTTCTAAGGGAGATCCTCCATGTAGACAGTTCGAAATGGCGTCAAAGCGCGGTAAGTGATTGGTCTTTATGCACTGCTTGCCATTTCTGCTTATCCGTTCTAATCACGCTTTGATGACTAATCTTGACAGCTCATGATGTGCTTTTGAATGTTAATTTCATGTGCTGTTGGCAATCTGCTATCATTAGAATTATCAACTGGTGGTAATATCAGTGATTGCGTGATCCAAGTATGGGTCGGGCCAAGAGTGGTAGAGTGCGGAGGACGGTTGAGGTTCTGATTTCCATCTCGAGTGCTTCCAGCCAGTTGTCTGCAGTAGGTATGACGAAAGGGTTTTTCTTCCTTTATCTCATTCAAATGGTGTGTGTTTTGTCATAGCCTTGTCTTTACCCTTTTTGAATTAAGAAAGTACTTAGTAATAGGATTTTCCATTGTTGTTGTTGAACTCCTTTCAACTTTATCCTAACGGTTGTCTCCCTCTCCTTATTGCATGATATTCAAGGTGTTGTCCAAGCATGGCCGTGGAGGGGTTGTCGCTTCTTTAGCATATGATCGTCGAGGAGCTTCCGCGATTTGAATAAGGTATCATCACTAAGAGTATCAATTTCATCATCCTTGACTTGCCCTGCATTGTTACTTTGCTCTTTCGAAAAAGGATCCAAAATAGTTTAAAACCAACCTTTCCTCCAACTCTGACTCAATTTCTGCTTCTTCATCATTCGTAATTCTTTTGACAGCTTCTGGCATATGGTAAGATGTTTGAAAAAAAATGCGGCGCAATATATGAGCACAAGCCGATAGTTTGAAGAGTCTTAAAACTCAACCTATCAACAATGCCTCCAGAAATGATGTTAAGAAGAATGTAGGTAACACATCAAAATTCACTGTTTTCTTAAATATTCCTTGAATTTTGGCTCCTGCTACTATAAGGATTTGTTTGGTGAGAACAAGAGGTTGTCTTTATCTTGAAAAACTTGTGCTTCCATGCCCACTACTTCATGCTCATTCTTTCTTCCAGGTGCATGAGAACATCTTGGTCATGAGAACTACTACTTCTTTGCTAAAGGGTCTTGCACATTCCGAGAAAGATGTCACTTTGCTCTCTGAGCTGCTGCATTATGAAGCTAGGAATTCTCAATGCTTGGACAAACCATGTGCAAGGTAATTCATGACCAAAATTTTACTAGCAAGGTAAAATATATTCACATATTTTTATGGAAAATGATAATCTCTTCATTGATCTAAGTGTATATTTTTTGAAATTTTAATGTGGTTGAGGTTGTGAGTGAAAATTGCATCATTGTTGATTGATACTTGAAAAATTACATACAACTTGATGTAAACAGGTTTGGGAGCATTCCTGATTTATTTCCTTTTTTTCCATGTATGTGCATGTACAGACTTTGCTAAAATCAGAAAATGTGACTACTGTAAAGAGACTATTATGGTACTAAAGAATTTCTGTTCTTAGGGCATACCGTTTTTTTCACTATGGTGATGAGATACTCCGCTCAAAGTCACTGGATCGAGATTCATACAATTCTGGGGATTGGTTTAACAGGTATTCTCTAAATATTCAATTTCTGCTATGCATATTAACTATCACTGTTACTGTTTTAACCTTACCAAAATTAGTATCATCTATATCTTTATAGTGGTTACTCTGTTATTTTTGTAGATTTAGTGTTACTTAGTAATCTGCTACCTTTGCACCTAACTTCACCTTTAATTTCACAATTTCAGGCTTGACTTTACATACAATTCCAATAATTGAGGAGTTGGTCTTCCTCCACAGGAGAAAAACGAAAAAAACTGGCCATTGTAAGCATTTCAACATTTCATTATCACCTTTTCTCAAATATTGAAATTTATGATCTGTATAGCATTATCATTTTATAAATATTGAAATAACAATTCGATAACTTGAAATTTATGGCATGTATAACATTGACATTTTTCTTCCACAATAACTAAAAGGTTGGATATACTTATTCTGCAATTGTTACAGCCCTGTTACATCAACAAACTCCCAAGAAATATATTTTGCATTTCTAACTCATCTTATGTATATATCATTTCCAAACCAGGAATCTTTTCGCAACACTATCGAAATATATGACCGATTGACTTTTCCTTTTCCCAGCCGTTTTTAACTCTGCTATGTTTTGAAGAATGTCCTGTATTCCTAATGCCAAGGTATCAATCTCATCCTCACTTCATTTTCAATTCTATTTGCATTATTACTTTGGTAGTATTGAATCAAGGATGTGATTAGTATTGAATAAACCATTCTTACTAACACCAACGTTCATTGAATTTCTAACACATAATGCATGATTTTTAAGTTGGGATGTTTTTTCTCTCTATAATTTTAAGTAATAATGATGATACTTAAATAACTGAAACAACATCAGATTAACAAAGTATAATTTTAAATTGGTGGATTTTTTGTTTATCTTTAGTGTTTTGGTATTGTTTTAGAGAAAACTTTAAATCTAATTTCATTTTACATGTTTTTCATATGACAGGGAAATTATCACAGTCAAGCATCATATAAAGAAGTTGATTTTTAAAGAATTTGAATAGTGGAGCAAGGTTTGTTCACTGCTATTTTAAAACAACACATGACATAGATTGTTGATACAGGGTTTTGTGAAATATATTTCTCTAATTGTTACTAACCTTTGATTGTATGGAAAATATTATAGTTCAACTTATTTTAGTGCAGAATCGCTTTAGTTTGAGATTTATTTGACAATGCTACCTCAATTGGTTTCAAAATGCAGGGAAGTTTGGAATAGTAAAAGATAACATTACCTCTGTATCCATATGAATGTGTTCACATCTAATTTGGTAGCATGTTTAATGTAACAGCCTGGTACATATCTTTATCATGCTCACTATGGAATGCAAAGAGAGGCAGGACTATATGGAATGATTCGTGCCGCGTCGAGGTGATGTCGGTGTTTGAGTTTATGCGTCGAAGCCGGTGTTGATGCAATTTGTAGTTGACTCACTGTTGTTGCTGTTGTTTGATGTGGTTTAATCGCAAAGAGCAGACAATGTTACCGTCGGGAAACTACTCAGGTTACATTTGTTAAGCAGTTGGCTAATTTGTTTTACCAAGTCACTCTATCCTAAGCTATTTGCGGTTTTGGCTTCATAATTGGGCATGCTAAACGTTTAACAAGTATCACCTTGTGAAGGTGTTGAAGAATGGATTGCGGCCATTAAATCAAGGTGAAAAGTTGAACCATCAAAGTTGATCAAAGATAAGTTTATTAAACAATAAGAAAGCAGTAAGATTTGAGTTTTATATTGTGTAATTGGTATACCATATGTAGTATAGGGACCATTTCTACTCAGTACATTTCTCCAATATGTTGTACAAACAGTGGTAATATTATTGGAATGGACGGTAGTACAGGGTTGGTGAAATATGATGACAAACGGCAGCTGCTAGAACATCGCTCCTATGGTATAGATCGACGTGGATCTCAAGTGGTCGTGTATGTAGAGTCTCTGCTTTCACTCCCTGGTGACGGTGTGCAAGCATAAAAGATGATACAAGCAATAAGAATGAGGTTGTGAAAGATTCTCTTCTTCACTATTTTCTTGATATTTATACTGTATTATGAATTCTTTGGTGGCTACAAATACTATGTGTTTCAAGAAATTGAATTTGAATGCGTTTGAGGGCATTTGTAATAGGAGTCAGTATGCCACATGAGCTATTGGTGAAACATTTGTAATATGTTTATTAAAAATGTTGACTGTTTGGTTTGTGTGTTTTTAATGTTATTTATGCTTGTGTTCTAATGTATGTTGTGGTCATTATTTGAAATTGTTTTGAACTGTAATTTTCTCTATTTAAGAAAGTTTGCAAATATTATATCAGCAAGAAATACTCTCTGTATAGAAACTGTGACTGGCACAATAAAAACAAGATTCAATAAATTCATGAAATGAGACCATCAATTCATTCTGTCCACTATCCTACCTGCATAATTGAACCAAGTTCAAATTAAACTACACTTTTCAACCTCTAATACACAGGCCTACTGTTATCACCACTGAGACGGATTGCGTGATACTTGTATCAAAGCATGCATCACAGACAAATACATTGTGTCTGATGTTTTATATGTCAACAATATAATTGTTGTAAAATTCCTCCAATACAGCTGTTCTTTGGTACCAAAATTAAGCTCTTGAATATATTAATCTTTATAATAGAAGAATCAAAGTATTTGATTAATATGTATTTCAATCTTTTTACTATAAAAAGTATTTGATTAATATGTATTTCAATCTTTTTACTATAATATGATTGTAGAACCATTTCATTGTCATAGTCATGATAATTTGTTGTTATTTAGTAGATGTTGATCTATCATTAATTTATTCTTGTAATTAAAACCTGGAGAATCGGTTGGATTGCAATTAAAACACAAAGCTACCAACTCTTATAACTTTTATCACTGAAATTCATTATTTTCACGGGACACTATCACTACAATACCTTTTTTCTATTGGGCTATCGTTTCAGATTTTATCATTATTATTATACTAATTAAAAACTCATTTTGCATTCCCTTAATTATAATTGATTTATATTATTATTCTTATTATATTTTTGGCCCATTTCTTATATTAGATAACCTTTATTATTTTTAAACCCTATTTTTATGCATATTACATCACCATCTTTCTATTTATCCTTTATTTTTTATTAATGATATTGTATCTCATATTGATCAATAAAAAATCAAGTTCATAATTATTTAATATCTCAATTTATATTTTTTCGTTTTAAACCTAACTACAAACACCCGTGCGAACGCACAGGTCTCTTACTAGTAACACAATTGAGATAATGTTGTATCGCAAAAAAGATTATATTTTATATAACAATTAAGTTACATTTTTTAATACAATTAAAAGAATAAATCAATTTAAATGCATATTTATGAAACTAATTAATATATAATTATAAAAGATGACAATATTTAAGGTAATAACGCTAAAAAAGTAATGGATATAAATTAAGAATTTAAAGTTTAATATAAAATAAATATTTTTTATAATAGAAAAAAATGCCATATAAAAGTAATTGATAATTATATACATTATTTTTATTAGATAGGATTTATAAAAATCATTTTTTATAACATTATATTTACTTAGTTAGAAGAAAATGTTTATTTCTCTATGAAAATGTTATTTTGATAAATTTATTTTGTTGATAAATTAAATAAAAAAATCATGAAACATTGTTTACAATTAATGTAATATTAGGAAAAAATTGAACTCTATATTTAGTGTCATATTAAAAAAAATTGAAACTCAATATCTCCTATTAATTATAAATGATTATCCATCCATTCAATTTCTAACTCTATAAACATTACATATTGAAAATTTTAAAACCTTAATCTTTTACTAATTGCAATATTCTATATATTTTGTGATTATTTTAAAATCACAATTTATTCATTATAATGGTAATAATAATAAAAAGGAACACGGTGATAATGGTAATAATAATAATAATAATTAAAAGCTAATATTAATAATGGTAATAATAATGATTAAAAGTTTTTGAATTTTTTAAAATAATATTTAATTTTAAATAATTAGAATTCAATTATTTATTATTTAATGTTTTCACATTATAAGCTCGAAAAATTTATAAGTTTTTAAAAAGTTTATAGTCAATAAATTGTTTTATTATAAAAAAGTCATTTTTGTTTCAAATCAATAATGATCATTTGATTTATAAGAATTAAAATATTGATTATAATTAAATTGAAATATTTATTGAATTTTTCCTATTCCATAACTACTCAATTACTCACTAAAAACTTTTATGTCTAATCAAAATAATTAAATTTTTAAATAGTTTTTTCTATTCCCATTTATAATAAATAAAATAAAAATGAACAAAGTTTTATTAAAACCTTAAAAAAAGTGTTAAAATTTTATACTATTTATAGCACATTAACCACTTCTAAACTTATTTACTGGTTAAGCAAGTAAATAATTAACTACTTATAAATATAACAATTCAGCAACTTCATTTGAATTCCTCTAGCTTCCTAAAACAATTCAGCAGCTTCATCAATTTTAAACATTTGCAGGCAAGCCAATCCCATTAGGTTCAAAACAACACCAAAAAATGGAGATTTCCATTAGGTTCAAAACAACACCACAATCGTGCTCTGCTGTCCAGGTTTATCCTCCAACAATTTCATAGCCTTCTGCAACAGCTTCAACACCTCGTCCAGATTATTGACAGATTCAAATATATGGCCAACCACCGTCAAATCACCGGCAATCTCCTCCGTGGTAGTCCCGGGAGCTGGTTTAGAGTATATTATAAGAGCATTTTTGCAATAAGATTTCGATTCCCGAAGCTTCCCTGTCCTATGATACAAATCATTTCTATTTAATCCCACAAAAATAAGGAAGCAAACTTAAACCAACAGAAGCAGATGAGCATTCTTTATTGAGTAAAATGAAGTCATCATATAGAAAATTAACATTGATTTTACTCAGAAACAAACAAACTTATTTCCATTTCCGCTTAACCACCATGCTTCCAAAAGCTGCAAAATCTAAACAACCGTGTTCTTGTCTTGTAGAACTCATGCTACTGGTTTCAGCATATACATTTTACACGCATGTGATTCTACTGTCGCACTCAACTTATCCACAAAATAATTCTCCAATGTCTTGTGCTGCATCCATAACAATTAACTCAGTATCCAACAAACATAAACTGAATGTATACAATAGTAGAATGAATACCTCCCAAAGATCTCTTGCTTCAACAACACTTTTCGGTGGAATGCCAATGTCATCCCAATTCGCTGTTATAGCGATACGCTGCGCACCTTTGTTAAGCAACATGACGGTTACCCTGTATCCTGAAAGGGGACCTGCCCATATATATCCAAAAATAATGCCAATGGTTGATTAGTCCAGCCTATCAAAATTTAAGCATTCATGCGTATTCAATTCAAAACATGAGTAGTTCAAGATATCCCTGAGATTTTTTCCAATGGTTTTCAAGTTAAGATTGATATTAGTAAATTTCTTCCAATGGTTTTCATGTTAAGTTTGATATTAGTGAAGGACATATTTGTTTTTTTTGCCCACTTTAGTTTCCCCGTGTGATGACGAATATCAATGTGTTTGGTCCTGTTGTATTGAATAGGATTTTTGGAGATGTTTATAGCACTTAGGTTGTCACAATATAATGTCATGACATCTTGTGTGATATTGTACTCAGACAACATTTGTTTCATCCAAACCAGCTGAGAACAGCTGCTTCCAGCTGCTATGTACTCAGCCTCAGCAGTAGACAGGGAGACACAATTTTGCTTCTTACTGAACCAGGATATAAGATTATTCCCCAAAAAGAAACATCCTCCTGATGTGCTTTTCCTATCATCAGCACTTCCTGCCCAATCTGCATCACAATATCCAATTAACATAGAGCCAAATCCATGAGAGTATAACATACCATAGTCACATGTCCCATTCACATACTTCAGTATCCTCTTCACTTGATTGATATGACTCACTTTGGGTTCAGCTTGATATCTAGCACACACCCCCACAACAAAGGCAATGTCAGGTCTGCTTGCTGTAAGATATAACAGGCTACCTATCATACTTCTGTAGAGACTTTGATCCACACTCACACCCTTTTCATCTTTAGACAACTTTAGATGAGTGGGAGCAGGTGTCCTCTTGTGACTGGCATTCTCCATCCCAAACTTCTTTACTATATTCTTGGCGTATTTACTCATAATCAGAACATCACCAACACCTTCAGCTGCTAGAGTGTTGTCATTTGCAAACTTCACCGTGTTCTTCAAAGAGGGCTTCATGTTGACAAACCAATCTTTCCTCCCAATCATGTGTGATGAGCATCCTGAGTCCAAGTACCACTGATCTTGGAATCTTTCTTCATCTTTTGTTGTGACCATCAGCAATGTCTCTTCTTCTTCATGCTTCGCCAGATTTGCATCAGTTTCTTGATTTTTCTTCTTTTCTGGACAGTTACTAACATAATGGCCATACTTCTGACAATTAAAACATTGAATGTGACTTTTGTCAGATTTTCGATCACCGCCTTTTCTTCTACCTGCAGCACCACCTCTTTGGTTACCTTGGTTCCAAGGTTTCTTCTGATTCGACTGGTTTCCTCCTTTGTTGCCATTCCAGCTTCCTTTACCTTTCCTTTCCTTTTCTGACTGCGCCTGTAAAGCCATATCACTCTTCGACTTTCCTGCAACTCTCTCAGCCATCCTTTGTTCATGAGACTCAAGCGTCCCTTGAAGCTCTTCTTTCGTCAATACTGACAAGCTCTTCGACTCTTCTATGGCTACTACCACGTGGTCGAATTTTGGATCCAATGACCTCAAGATCTTTGCAACAACTGATCTTGGTGTCAACACCTCTTCACATACCTTGATTTGATTCACCAGCTTTGTAACTTTGGTGAAGAAATCTGAAATACTTTCGTTGTCTTCCATCTGAAGCAACTCATAGGTTCTCTTGTGAGTTTGTAACCTCACCTCTTTCACCTTCTCTGCGCCTCCAAATGACTTTTCAAGAATCTCCCATGCTTCCTTTGCTGATTCTGCATCGCTAACTTTTTCAAAGTTATCTGGATCAACACATTGATGGATTATAAACAGCGCTTTATAATCTTTCTTCTTCAATTCTTTGTGTGCAGCCTTTTCTTGATCCGTGGCATTCTCCCCAAGCGGTGTTACTCCTTCCTTCACAAGATCCCAAAGATCTTGATAACAGAAAACCACCTTGATCTGCTTGCACCAATTCTCATAATTATCTTTCTTGAGAATTGGTAGGGTCGCCGAAAAGTGCCCATTTGAATGATTCATAACCATCACGGTTTTCCTCCTTGAATCGCAACCGGAGCTCTGATACCAGATGTTGGAAATTCACCACAACCTATGGTGATTCCGCTTCAATCTTGATCTCAAGATTGATAACCAACCCACAAACAATACGTAATGACAATGAAAAACAAAGAACAAACAAGAACAGCAAGAAAGAAAAGAGAGAGAAGAGAAATATTTGGAGGAGAAGTGTTACCCACTAACCGTGGGATTTCTGTTATTATTGTACTTTCACTGCTAACCGCAACTGTGAATGTAATACAATGCTATGATTACAATGCAAGGATACTTCCTATTTATAGATATAGACTTGCAAATGCCCAAAATTAAAGGCCCAAAATATCAAATCTAATCTAAACAAATCTGAATCCAATCAAATCAAATCTAACACGATTATGTCGAAACAACCTAAACAATTCGACACGACACTAAGCTATGAATGCTTCGACTTCGACACTATAAATTACATTCAACAAGATGGATGATGATATGAAATTTACCCTGCCAACCAAGTAACCTTGATACAACACAGAATTCACAATGACCATCTGCTTGAACATTAATGAGAATTTCAAAATATTGTATAAATAGAGACAATTAACTTTACTTTGAGAAGTTGTATCACATTGTAGGAGGATTACATGACTAATTAGTAAGACATGCATTCTTTTTAGTTGGACATGACGACTTCGATTGTGAAACATGTGTATATGAATGCATAGAGTCAACATACACAAAGAAAGATGGTGAACCCTTAGTGAGACAATCATTCTAACTACAATAACCCTTATTTAGTGCACATTTCATCTTAGCTTTATTTGTAGGTGGCCATGTTGAAGTTGTTAATGGGAATCATTCTAACTATAATAATCCTTATTTGCTCTTTCATATGTATCTTCATACTTTATTCAACAATTTAAATTTGTCCCGTGCATAAACATGTGTGACAAACAAATAATCCTATTATATTATTGGTGTATATCATATTCTATAATATGAACGGCAAAAATAAAATTTTGGATCATAGAATCCGAAATACACTTGTATTAGAACATAAAAAATTTAAGCTCTATATACTTCAAAATAGTTAGACTATCATAAACACACACCTGAATAATTTCTTCTTCTAAGAGAAGATATATATTTGAATGGCCTTCCTCTAACTAAGTCTTCACTACCATTTCAAATCGTAACTTCTTCAAGTGGCACTATTACGAAAAACATATACAATAACGGTTGAAAAAATATATTATTACGCAGAACTGACCGTTGTTACGTAGTGTGTGGTTGTATATGCGTTATTTAGAATCACGGTCGTATGATCGTTGTAGAAAATCTAAAAGCGCGTGACAGATTGCTTTAACTAACCGTTGTATATTTTTTGTTGTCAGCAACGCCTTTTTGGTATATATATTATTCTGGACAGCGTTTAGTCTACAACCACGGTCATATTTAACCATTGTCGTTAAATTATCTGCTTTTAAAAAAAATTATGCTTTTTAAAATTTTTCTATTTTTAACCTGTATTTTTGTGAATCGTATCAAAACATAAAAACAATTGTATCACAACAATAATTGTATTGTATTACATCAAATCCATACATTGGATTAAGAACCAAACATTGTATATATATTACATCAAAAGAAAAATGGCACAAAACAACCTACAAACATTATATAACGTCACATAATTGTATCTTAGTGTTTTGGTTTCTTTGTCTCTTGGTATCTTGACTTTAAACACCTACAATTTCAAATAATCATACTTGTTATTAAATATACTTAGAAATAATAACTTACATTAAATTATGAATAAAGAATAAAATACTTACTTGTTAATTTTCCCATATGCCTTCATTATGACCGATACGAATAACATGCACATCATCTCTATCAACTTCATCATATGTGGTAGGCACTTTTGTTGTGTAAGAAGGAGTAGAAAGAATATCAAAACTTTTATCACTACTAGGAACTTCTTTTTCTCGGAGAACGATTGACCATTTTCCCGATGTGTTAGAAGGGTCGGTCATATAGAAAACTTGTTTTGCTTGTGAAGCCATGATGAATGGTTCGGTCATATAATTTGCCTTGCCAAGGTCAACCCGGGTGAATCCTAAGTCATCAATTTGTACACCATTAATATTGTTGGGAACCCACTTGCATTTAAATAAGGGCACTTTGAAGATAACATAACTAATCTCCCAAATCTGCTCAATGACACCATATAACACACTAGATGCCAATATTGGATTCTTATCTTTCGAACTAGAGAAATACATGGATTCGACCTCAACCATAACCCCACTATTTTGCATTGTACTACGATCATCTTTTGATTTTGTATAAAAGGTATAATGACCAATGTCATATGCAGTCCAAGTTATCACATTAAATTTTAGCATGTACGACAACCATTTAATTGTCTCGGATGCACTATGATCATTTGGTATCCTTTTATTAAACCAATCTAGGAATTTCTTGTTATGCTCGATCAACAACAACTTGCCACTCATTCGTGGATATCTTTTCTTCAAAAGTCTTTTGTGAGTAGCCACGCAAGGTTGAACTTCTTCAAGATTATTCAATATATAGAAATGTTCCTGAATAACTACATCCTGAGCCATTGACTTAACATTTAAACCTTGAATACCTCTACCTTCAATGTCAGCATGACGAGACTTTGGAATTCCTATAGACTCTGCTTCCGACATATAGTTTGTACAAAACTCAAAAAAATTTTCTGTGATGTACCTTTCAGCAATCGAAACTTCAGGTTGGTGATGATTCTTCGTATATCCTTTATAGATCTTCATGTATCACTACTCTATTGGATACATCCACCTTAAATAAAATGGACCATAAATTCTGATTTCTCTGACTAGATGAACAAGTAAGTGAACCATAATGTCAAAAAATGATGGAGGAAAATACATCTTTAATTGACACAAGATTAATGCAGCTTTATCTTCTAATTCATCTAATTTTTTGAAATCAAGAACTTTATTACATATGATGTTAGAACAAGATTTGTTCTTGATATTTTCTCTTTTAGTTTTGATGATAACAAACTATTAAAAGAACAATAGTTTATTTGATGTGTGTTTTATTTATGCAGGTTCTTGTTCTTGTACATAAATAATCAGAATTTGTTTATCTAAGATACACTTGGAGTTGCTTCATTGCTAGCTTCTGGTGGTAGAGTCTGAAGAACAATTTCTAAGTGTGGCTTAACGCAGACTCTGAACTGAAGGTCTTAGCATTCAGACGAGTTTCTACACTTAGTAATTGTATATCAGCTTATAGTACCATTCAGAGTTGGTTATAAAGCTGTGGACTATCCGTACTACTGAAAGCATGCTGTATTGTCTTATCAGCCTGTCAACTCGAGTCTATAGTATTGCAAGGCTCAAGAAAAGTTGGTACGTTCTATAGATGTCTACTCCCAACAACTCTATTAGTACAAAACCTCTTGAAAACTCAAAGGTTAAACGTGTTACACAATGGATTCAGAAATCCGCTGTGCATCCATCTTCAACGTCTCTTGTACTTTGGAGCAGAAGCAAAGACACTTGATTAAGTAACCTTCTTAACGACTAGTTTCGGGAAAGGATATATATATATATATGGCTGAAGATTCAAGCCTGAATTTTTAACAGGGATTCTTCTGTTGAAGGAGTAGCAAGATCAAGCAATTATCAACTTTATGTAATAGGCAGATTTTTTGTTGTAGGTTGTGTGAGGGCTAAGGTCTTTCATCTATTTCGGTTTTAATGATGTCAACAAATAAGATAATCATTAGATTGTAATTTGAGTGGTATCACTTTATTGTCGGGAAAATTGCATCTAACCATCAATGTTCATGTGTCTAAACATATAGGAAGAAGGCTACACAATTTCTACATGTGCATTATATAATATTGATGTTTGGTATACTTGTTTCGAGTCTTGGTCAGTAAAAACATACAGAAAAATGAGTTTTTGAAAATCTGCATGTCTTGAGTCGACCCAAGGTGAGCATGAGTCGACTTATGTTGGTTTGAACAAGTTTTTTGAAAAGTTCGGGAAAGCGCACGCTGACCCCCCTGGTGCATGAGTCGACGTATGCTTCTGGAAATTTGAATTCCTGCAAAATCTGTAGGCTTGCGTCGACGCAAGGTCTTGATGGGTCGACGCACGGTGTCAAAATTTACGCAGATAATCCTACGGGATAGCTCACGCCGACCCTCATTAAAGGGGCGGTCGACCCAACTCTGTCTGAACTGATTTTTTGCATTTAATTTTTTCTGTTATTTCTGTTACTTCATATTATGGGTCACATTACTCATTATAAATAGTTGGGTCAGCTCACATTTCACAAAAAACAACAAGAAACATGAAAATTTATACCAATCGTTCTCCATCTTCATCTTCAACCTTGAGTAAACAAACAATTACACATAATTATTTTTGTTTGTGTCGCCCATTGTTTTGAAGTGATAACGTTCAGAATTAGGAAGTGTGTGATCTTCATTTCTGGGTTGAGAATTGGTAGGTGTTTCTTGAATAAAACCTTAGGTTTTATCCTCCAAGAATCAAGGAGATTTTGGGGGTTTTTGGCACAAACTGTTTCGTTCTACAGGGATTCAACCGTGCGAAGGTAACCGAAGAACAGAGTATTCGTTCGGTTTAGTAGCTACAGTCGGAGGATCGTAGAAGAACGATTTGGGATCGGATCGTGGAGGATCGAAGTCGACCGAGCACTACGCCAAAGAAGACCTTTAGCAACGCTTAAAAGCGCTGCCAAAGGTGGAGCTGCTAAAGGTAAAGACAACGCTTTTTTTCCTTTGAAAAGCGCTGTCTTAGGTCCCTCTTAGGACCACCTTTAGCAGGGCTTTTAAAAGAGTTTTCGTATGACCCCCATATAGCAGCGCTTTTCCAAAGAAAAGCGCTTTCGTAGAACCCCCTTTAGGCATCGCCTTTTCAAAGAAAAGCGCTTTCGTATGTCTCCTTTAGCAGCGCTTTTAAAAGCGCTGTCTTATGTATACGTCATGACCCCCTTTAGGCAGCGCTTTTTTTAGAAAGCGCTGTCTTTTATAAAAGTGCTTTTTAAAAGTTTTTTTTTTAAATCAATTATTAAACCTGTATAATTTAACCTGTATAATTTAACAGAATCCATAATCATTCAACACATGGCCTTTGATACCATTATAATTCAACACATAGGCCTTATACCATTATAATTCAACAATAGGCCTTTATACGATTAAAATTCAACACATAAACCGTAAAAACCATTATATATACAACACCAAAATAACCATTACATATATATAACTCAATACAAACTCTACAACACCAATTCCATGCACCAATTTGAAACCTTATACACCATATCCATCACCTATATATACAACACCTTCCATAAACCTAACACAATTTCTAAACCTATTCAACAAATTCTCATTTCAACCATGTATTGACACCAATCCTCCTTTATTTCTTCCAATTTGTCTTTCGTGTAGGTGGCACACTTGAATTCATCAAAATACTACATATAACATAATATGCATGATTTAGTTAAAAGTAATTAATTAGATGAAATATTCCATAATAAATCTTAAAATAAATCATAACTTATATATAAATTCATACCATGTTTGGAATCTCTATTTGTTCCAAATGAATAATTTCTTTCATGAATCTCAAGACAAAATAACCACAATCGATACCATTACGCTGCCGAGGACACTACACATAGGAAAAAAGTATTAATATGTATCATAGATGACTTGTGTTATCAAGTAGCATTACTATTATAATAACAAATTATACCTCCACTCTTATCCATGTAATATTGTTTGCTTTGCATATATCATAATATAAACGAATATTTAGAACAATCTCACATAAATAAATAAATACACACGCGGATATTTAGAACAATCGCATCACTTACGTATCAATCATCTTCTTTATCTTCGGGTATTTCGTTTGATCACCCTCTAGCGAATCCAGATAATAAACTATTTCTTTTATCGGATTAATCGCAAGCAACAACCAGTGTCCACTGTAAAATAAAACAAAAGTATAGATGGAAATATTATATACAAAGTAAAAAAGTGAAAGATTATAATAAAGGAAGTTAGGATGAAAATCTTACCCATGACCAGTATTATATGGTAAAAGATACAACTTCTCTGTATCAATGTTGGTCATAAATGCACCTACTAAGTGATCTTTGACCTCATCTATAGTTCGATTGATTAAATTTGCATTGACACAGTTGGGAGACAAGAAGGAGTATCGTTCAGTCAATTGACGCGGGAGCATCACTTTTTCATACAAGAACCTGAAATAAAAACAAATTAGAATAATTATGTTATTATAATTAACATTCTAATATTCATTGAAATGAGTAAATAAATTGATCAATTAAATAAATAAAATCGATGGATTACCTGATGTATGAATTCATAACACCGACGCCTAATTCAGAATGCGTAAATATCTGATCAAAGTCTTCTTTAGTAATTGTTTCTGAATAGGGAAACCCAAAAATACCTGCTTCCATAGGTATTTCATGGATACCACCTTCCATCAAATCCGTTGTGCCTACAATTGTTTCAAGGCACAACCGAAATCGAGAAATAGATGCTTTTATTGCCTTGGCTACTACTGGCTTCTTGTTCTTGCTCCCTTGTTGCACCTCTTATGTAGGAATCTGAAAATCATATAATTCATAAAGTTAGTAATCATGAAGCTTTTGAATTTAGATCATAGAATTAACATTTTCGATGCATATATATCAATGTACCTCTTTTTGTGATGCAGCTGACTCGGTTTGCCGCACAATCCCTTTATCTTTTGATTTGGATTTTGTAGGAGTCTAACAATGTCATGTAAATAAAATGTAGGTAAAATTAAGCATAACATAACTTATATGCAAGTAAAACATTTGAAAACTAAAAGGTTAATAATGGTTTTCAACATACCGAGTCATCTATGACGATGAGGTTTGACGACCATGCAACATACGACCCTATTGCGTCCCCCACCAATGTTGCATATGAAACGTCGTCAGGTATAGGTAGTAACGCATCCCGCTCTAAAGCAATATCAATCGAAACCTTCAAAAATCCAGCAGGGAGCGGTCTATTGTGAAGTACGTCTCCCGGAGTGTTATGCACTTTTCCCTTGCTAACCATGCGATATGTCGGTGCCGATAAATATAGCTGACAAGGTGAAATGCCCTAAACAAAACAAAAATAATACGAAATTGTTATTGTGCAATGATGTCAATATTAAAAACTGTACTAATTTAATAAATATAATCACCTCCAGAATTTTTTGTTGACAATTGATAGTGGCCTTGTCAGTAGTATCTTTAAATTCTGAACCGCGCCTTTCTGACCTATATCTTTCTTTATCCCGTTGCAGTTCACGAACTTGAGCTCTCAAATCTTCCAACATTTCCATCACCTCTCTATTGCTAGGATTTTTTGTCTTTGAACGCTTATACAAGGCAGATGGAGTGACTCTAAATCCCTTACCCCTCACGCGACCAGAATACTCCGGAACATTTAATACTCGACTCAGTATGCTCCTGCAATCCTGGTCTTCCGTGAGAGTTAAGTACTGAGATAGAGTCTCCTGAAATTCAATATTAGAGCAATGCATATATATATATATATATATATTAGATAAACAAGAACTTTCTATCTAATTAAAAAAATAACGTTATACTTACACATTGTTCAAAAACTTGTTGAACACCTTCAGTAACAACTCCATCCTTTCCCACACGGGCAGCCTTCCACAAAACATGCTCCGAAAGAGATGTTTCTTCACTTTTCTCCTCTGCAAGCTACACATTAAGTCAAGAATTAGGATGACTAATAATACAAAAAGACCATAGCAATTATATATACTTACGATTTTTTGTTCCAAGCGTGCATATCCCAAACGTCCTTTCTTGTATGGATACGCGGGTTTCGAGGCTCTTTGACGATTTACGTCACTCACAACCTGCAGAAACAATTATAAGTCATATCAGAACACATGTAATAACTACATGAATATAATACAATATTCATGATAAATTAAATTAAGATTACGTGGAATTCTTCAGTTCTTTGTTTGGCGACAAAAGTGTCCCATTCTTCGGGTGCAATCAAGTCCGCATACTTCTTCGGGCATTCCGCTTCAACAAACTTTCCTTGGACATCCTTCAGAAACTTGTTGGATAAAAATGCTCGAAACCCTCTAAGTCTTCTTCCGGCTAATTGAAGACAATATTTTTGCTTCTCGTCACCAATGTTAAAAGATCTCTACAATAACAAATAAAGTGTGTTAGTATAATTAATTTAAAAATATAATCGTCAAAAATAAAAAATAAAATCAGATATAGTACCTGTATCTCACTCCATATTTTATCTTTGGCGGGTTTCAACTGTGGATTTCGCCAATTGTCACAAGTAATAGGAACTAGTGAACGGACAAGTGCACCAATGTAACTAGTCAACATTTGCGCCATTAGGCTCAATTAGTTGACCTGTTTCATTCCAATGAATGTCGTATTTTATTCCCTTGTCTCTAGCACGAATAACTCCTTTCATGATTGTTATTCCTCTTGAAATATCTCCTTCTGCATCTTGAACTGATTCTTTTGGATCATTCTTGGAAGTATCGTGCGAGTTCTCCTCATTAGTAGCCATTTTACCTATAATAAAGAAAAACACATATAAATCCATAATCCATATTCCATAATCCAGTCTCAAATATGAAATGACAGGTACGTAATATAATCCATAATCCATAATCAGTTGAACATAATATAATCCATAATCAAATATGAAATGACAAACACACGACAAACATATAAATCCATGATCCATAATCAAATATGAAATGACAAACACATAAATCTATAATCTATAATCCATAATCCATAATCATTCTCAAATATGAAAAATACATGACAAAATATATAATTTTACTATTACCTCTTTATTAACGTCTCTTTCTTTTTCGGGTAGGAAGATGATATACTTGTCTCTTAACAACACGGATGGATGGATTGATCCAAATTCCCTCATTATGATCATTTCTAATATATGATTCACTCGCTCCAACAGTCTCATCTTGCTCACTTATAATATATGATGCATTCGCTCCAACAATATCATCTTGATCTCCAATGTTATCATTAATTACTTTGTTAGATAAAAGCACTATAGACCATTTCGTACTTGCCGGGTCAGTGACATAGAACACTTGTCTAGCTTGAGAGGCTAGAATAAAAGGCTTATCTTTATACCCCACCCTATTAAGATCCACTTGCAAAAATCCGGACTTATCCATTCGTATGCCACTATTATTTTCAACCCACTTGCAACCAAAGATAGGAATCTGAAACTTCTCATAATCAAAAACCCAAATGCGCTCGATAACCCCAAAATATGACATATTTGTATATTTGGGGTTTAAGTCCTTCACACTTGAAACGTGCATTGATTCAGCTACCAAGGTGACACCACAATTTTGCATTGTACTTTTTTCATCTTGTTCTTTGGTATAAAATGCGTATCTATTAATTGCGTATGCGCTATAAGAAAACACATGCAAACTTGGACCATATGCTAAACATCTCAACCTTTCTGTTATTGAAGCAAGATCTACACAAAACTTTGAATAAATGTGATCCTTAAACCATGGTATAAAACTTCGATTGTGCTCTCGTACTATCCAATTTTCATTTCTATTCGGATTTAAACCTCGGAGAAAATCCTTGTGCATTTCAACATACGGCTCAACCTCATTGTCATTGTGTAGAACATACAAATGCACTTGCTCCCGTTCAGCCCTTGATATGGTCACAATTTTATTTCCAATTAACTTTTTTCCTTCTTTTTTTTTCAACGACGTGAGATTTGGAAGTCCAATGGATTGAACGTTGGAAAGATATTCAGTACAAAACTCAATCGCTTCTTCAACAATGTATCGTTCAACAATACAACCCTCTGGTCGACTTCGATTTTTCACATACCCTTTTAATATTTTCATATACCGTTCAGCAGGGTACATCCATCTTATATAAGCTGGTCCACACAATTGTGTCTCCTTTACAAGATGAACAACTAGATGTACCATTATGTCAAAAAACGAGGGAGGGAAAAACATTTCAAGCTCACACAATGTAATGACTATTTCATTTTGCAATGTTGGTAAGATCTCATGATCGATCACCTTACTACAAATTGACCTGAAGAAGAAACACAATTTAGTTATTGTGCATCTTACTTTTTCCGGCAAAATAGAACATATACCTATTGGTAGAAAATGTTCCATTATAACATGGCAATCATGCGTCTTTAAACTCTTTAATTTGAGGTCTTTCATAGACACAAGTCTTCTAATATCTGAAGAGTATCCTTCTGGAACTTTAACTTCACTTAGAAACTTACACAATATTTTTTCTCCTTTCTAGATAGAGTATAGGCAGCAGGTGGTAGATATGTTCGTTTTCCTTTCTTCAAGGGTCCTAATTCAGTTCTTATCCCCATCACTATCAAGTCCTTTCTTGCTTTAAGGTCATCCAGGATCGAGGGGAAGTTTATTAAAAAAAAACTGAGACCAGTTCCTTGGTAGGAAACCAGGATCGAGGGGAAGTTTATATCAGAAACTAAGACCAGTTCCTTGGTAGGAAACCAGGATCGAGGGGAAGTTTTACTTTTTCTAAGCATCATTGCTTAGCAAAAAAAGATGGATGCGCAAAATGCCATTCATAACCACCATCAAAATTTTGGGTATTCCAATATTTAATCATCTTGCACCCCGAATGCCCGAATACCTTCGCCATTCACATCTTCGGGTCCAAGAAGATTAAATAGGGGCATCTGTCATACCCTAAATTTTGACCACTAAGATTTCCCATCATTGTGCAAATCATTATCACAATATAGAGGAACAATCATACCTCATTAATCTCCTCAGAGGTGTTTGAGCATTCCCTATAATCAAGAATAAGAGTTTGGGCCCTCTCAGGACACTTAGGCAAAGGATCAATCAAGGAATGACATGATCTCCAACTTGTCTAGCCTCTCAAACATCCATAATGGATCAAGAGGACTCACACATCAAGGATCAAGCACAAGGCTACAACATTCCAAGTGGATTAAGCCTCAAGATCGCCAGTGTCACCTAATTAGGGTTTTGGTCGACCAGGGCCTCCAGATGGAATTTTTCCTCTAGGCATGAGCCAATGCTCCAAAGCATGACCCAAGATACTCCAAGGGACCTCATGAACCCCATCATCAAGTCAACTTTGCCTCAGGGGATGCATTCACAAAAAAAAAATCAGGAATTAGGGTTTCTTGACCTAATTCACCCCTAAGTTAACTTTCGGGACAAAACATGAGCCAAAACCTCAAGACATGATTTGAGGGTCCCTAATACACTACATTGATCCATTTGCAACAATGGATTGATCCAGGAAGCTTGATTCACAAGTTTCAAGTTCATCAGAACCACAGTTAGGGTTTCGCGGAAAAAAGTCAAATGTGCCTTTGACTTTTGACCAGGACATGCTCCCAAACCTTGGGACATGATTCAATACACCCTATAACACCTTTGAAATTAATCCATCAAGTTTGATTTAGGTCAAGGACTTGATTTCATAGAGGATCGCACAGTTTGGAATTCATCTGATAAAAAGTCAATTGTGCCCAAAAGTCAAAGTTTGACTTTTTGATTTTTTGATCAATTATGGTTCCCTAACCCTAAAATGATGTTAATATGTGATTGGAATAATCATTCATCAAGAAAAATCATGAAAATTGGGATAACTTGTAAAAGGGGTAACCATAAAAAACTTAGAAATTTTCTAAGTTATGGAACAAAGTGGCTAGGGTACCAACTTCCAAGGATCATAACTTGTGATCCAAGCAACCATTTTGGCTGATCCAAAGATGGATTTGTAGCTCTCATGGCATACTTTAAAAGTGTCAACTACACCTCATTCTAATTCTTCATGGATTTTTAGTTATGGAGTGACCAAAATGACAAAAACATGAAAATGCCACTTTTGCCAACACTTAGTGAAATTTTCACTAAGTCAGAATCTGTTTCACTTTTTTCAAAATGTAGGGGCATTTTTCACTTGCATCCAAAAAGTGTCAAGACAAACTATGATCACACATATGTTGTATCATATGAGAGCTTTCCAAAATAGCCAAGAACTCCATCAAATTCCATTTGAGCTAAGAGTTATGACAGTGGCAATATGCCTTGCTGCAACTGTCATGGCAAGGCAGATTTGTGGATTTTGCTCGATTTGATCAAATTGTGCAAATGACAAACAAGTTTATCCATCTGAACACCTCAGGGGGAGACCAAGGAGGAACAAACACTGATCCATAAGCCTCCCAAGTCTTTGGAACTTAAAGTAGCATGCCAAACCTAAAAATGCCTAAAAGGGGGACAAGACTCCAATTTTGTTTTGGAGCATTCAATGGATGCACCAAGGTGGCATGAACTGAGCCTTTTCCAACCGAATGAGTCAAGGATGATCTCTGAACTTGGGAATCAAATGCCTGTGCTCTAACCTCTAGTCAATGGCTAGAGGAGACTTAAGATTCCAAAGTGATGCAATTAGACAATGAGCTGCTGCAGTTGCCATTCACTATTGCTTGCAAAACAAACTTACTCTACTATAAATAGAGCTCATTTGTGCTCAGTTTAAGTACACCAAAGGCCTACGACACTTGCCTTTCTCAAAATCATCTTCTCACTCTCAAAAATGCCTTTCTTAGTAAGTCACTATCGAATTTTTCAGTAGAGAGCAATTCCACTCAAACCAATTACTCTAACACCTCATAAATATCATATGTGATCTGATCAAACACTAAACACACAACTGTAACACTGATTTCTCAGAATCACCAGCCAGTTGCTCAAGTTTTTAACCAAGTTGCAGTTGATATGCCATGAAGTTATCCAGCTATTTCCAATCAAGTCTAAGCATTCAAACACACTCCATATGGTGTAGGGAAGCTGTTCAGATCATCACAACTCATCTGTAACACCTCCAACTCAAAAATCACATTGCTCTTGCTGTCACGACCTTCAAGTAAGCCTAAACTTGGTCATCTCTTAATCTATGCATATTTCCTCGCACAATACTTTTGCCAAATGTTCATAATCATGCATAGAATGTTTCCCCTCAATTAATTGCTTTGTTTGAATCGTGTATCAAAATTCTCAGCCTTCATGCAAATTTTAGGGTTCTTGAGGTTTTGTCTTGATTTCTTATTCCATGCTTAAAATAAACGAAATTAAAGACCATTGACATGATCGTGATGTGAAAACGAGCAGATTGATATGTGGATTGTGTGATTTCATCAAGTATTCAGTGAGATTGGATAGAAAATGCAAATTTGAGCAAAACTCCCTTCGCGCGTGTTCTTGGCCAATGTTCTTGGCGCCTTTTTCACAAATTTGAATATTTGAATTTTGTGATTTTATTTAATTGATTCAAAAATTAATTTCTCTATGAGTTTTGATGATTTTGAGTTGAATCTTTTTTTAATAATTCACAAAAAATTTAAAATATTTTATCTTGCCAAAAATTCCCAAAAATATTATTTATTTCATATACTTGATATTTTTGCAAAGAATTAATCTTTTATTTGTTTTTTTACATTTAAAATATTTTTTCCTCCTTGATTTTCCAAATTTAATTGGTTTCCATTCATTTTGTGGGTACAAACATGATTTTTGAAACATTGATCCAAGATCACCACTCATTTTCCACATGTTTTCAATACTTTTTATTAATTTTTAACAAAATTAATTCCTTTTTAGACAAAATTAGGGTTTTGATTAATTCCACCCTCATCAACCTTTTTCAAACACTCATGGGCCTCTAATAGAGTGTAAGACCCAACCCCTTTGTAAATAATACCTTTGGGCCTCACACATTGTATAAGTCCCTCTGTATATTTTCAAACGTTCGGCGCAATCGTCGCCTTTTTAACAAAATCAACTGGGCTTCTCCTTGAGTTGTAAGTCCCATCTCTTGTACAAAAATAAACTTTGGGCCTCTAATAGAGTGTAAGACCCATTCCCTCGTACATAAAAACTTTTTGGACCTCACATATTGTATAAGTCCCTCTGTACAGTTTTCAAGACAACGGTGTGATCATCGTTAAAACTTGGGCCTCTCCTTGAGCTGTAAGCCCCAACAATCTTTTCAAAGCACTTTCTCCTTTGATTTTGAATTCAAATATATGTTGTTATCAAAACTTTCTTTAATTTCTTTGTCGAACAACTAACAAAATAGCATGGAAGCTCTACAACGGGTAAGTGTTTATCCGCTTTCATTTACCGCTTTCATATGTATATAACTGTATTGTGGGGCTGTTTCACTGTAAGTCTTCTTTCACATCCTTTGATATACTTGTCATATATCAACTGTGTAATACTAGTATAGTTATTTAAAGAATTTCCTTGTATATTGAGTAACATACCAATAACACTGTCAAATACATTTTTTTTTCAATATGCATAACATCAAGAAAATGTCTTACATACAACGACTTCCAATATGGAAATTCAAAAAAAATTGACCTCTTCTTCCACCCACTCTTGACAAGGGTATGTGCAAAAGGCTTGCCAAACTGAGTACTCACATCTTTCACCTTTTCAAAAACTTGATCACCTGTCAATATAGGTGGAGCTCTACCTTGTTCTGCCTCTCCATTGAAGGCTTTTCTCCACCCACGGTAGTGATGATTAGAATTTAAGAATTTACGATGACCGAGAAATACATTCTTCTGACCAAACTCCAATCGCGTCCAATCTATTTTATCTTCACTAATAGGACACGCACATTGACCTTTTATGATATACCCTGATAGATTTCCGTATGCTGGAAAATCATTAATTGTGCCAAACAACATCGCCCTCAAGTTGAAATTTTCTTTCCTATATCCATCATAAACCTCCACACCGTTCTCCCACAAAATCTTTAAATCTTCGATTAAGGGTGTCAAGTATACATTTATGTCATTCCTTGGTTGTTTAGGCCCAGAAATTAACATAGATAACATCATGTACTTACGCTTCATACATAGCCATGGAGGAAGGTTATAAATCATAATAATCACAGGCCATGTGGTATGTGAGATACTTTGAAGACCGTGTGGGTTCATTCCATCAGTAGATAATGCCAAGCGAAGGTTTCTTGCTTCTTCTACAAATTCAGGATAATCATTATCAATTTTCGTCTACTGTGGTGAATCTGCCGGATGTCGAAACTTTCCATCTATAATTCTTTCATCTACATGCCAAGTCAAGTTTCTCGCATCGGTTTCACTACGGAACATGCGTCTGAATCTCAGAATTATAGGAAAATACCACAAGACTTTTGCTGGAGACAACTTTTTCTTATATCGAGAGACACCGCATTTAGGACACTCATTTAACGATACATACTCATTTCGAAACAAAACGCAATCGTTTGGACATGCATGTATCTTATCATAATTCATGCCAATAGAGCACAACATCTTTTTGGCCTCATATGTTTGATTAGGAAGAACATTATCCTCCGGAAGCATATCTTTCATAAGGGCTAATAACTCTGTAAAACTTTTATCCGACCATCCATTACCCGCCTTTAAGTTGTACAACTTTAATACCGCAGATAATCTTGTGAATTTAGTGCAACCCTTATACAACGGTTTCTCTGCATCGCTTACCAACCTCTCAAACATTTTGGGACAATCCTGAAGATCTTCTTCAAGTGCTTCTGCAATCTCTTCGACTCAATCACAATCGTATGTATCTGTGGCATTGTCGTTTTAAGCACAGGTCTTATTATCCCCCGGTTCAACATTCCCGTTACTTTTCTCACGATGAAGTGTCCAACTTGTATAACTTCGATCAATTCCATGCCTCTCTAAATGTGACTCCATCTGACCAACATCAATCCGACGCCCAAAACAGCAACCCAAGCAAAGACATGTGATTCGACTGAGGTCTTTGGCGTGTTCAACATCAAATTTAACGAATTCTGATACCCCATTCTCGTACTCTTTCGACAATCGATTGGACGACATCCATTTTTTATTCATGATTTTACTAAGTAACCAAAACAAAAACAAAAGAACAACTACGTACCTGTATATAAAGAAGTCAGCAACTTCTGGACTGAACCACAAAGTGTAAGATTCTTGAAACGATCCGAATTCACTCTTCACAAGTAACCCCTATAGCAAATGAACGTAAGTTAGTAACTGATGGTGTATACCACATATAACAAGACAAATTTAGTATGTAATATGACAAACAAGAAATATCGGAGGAACAAGTCAAAGTTTCAAGAAACAAATTTAGTAAACATCATCATTAAATTAAATAGCATGGTATAATTTGATTCGTCACAAATGAAGCATCAACACTTAATGTTTCAACTCAACATTGTAAAAAAAAAACAACTTCAACGCTTAAGTTCAATTAACTTCAAAGTTCTATCATCAATTCAAATTCAATTAAAAATTCAATCACTATTTATCATTTTCAATCAACTATCAAAATAACAATTAATTTTATAATTATTTTCAATCAACTCTCAAAATAAATTTAATCACTAGTTCAATTAACAACTAATTTCATTATCATTTTCAATCAACAACCAAATTCTTACATCACTAAAATTTTCCGATAAATATTCCTATTAACTTTACAAAGAGCCCTATAACAACCTCAACAATCTAACTTCTACAACACTCTTAACTACCTTGACTTTTCTAATTAATCACTATTCTACAAATTTTACACATTAATCACTATTCTACAAATTATGCTCTATACTAATTAACTTCTACTATTCTACAAATTAATTATTAAACTAACTTCTACAAACTAATCACATTTTACACAATAATCACTATACTAACTTCTACTAATTAATCACTTTCTATTTAATCACTTTTCTAATTAATCACTAACTAACTTCTACAAATCAAAAAATGAAAACCTAACATCAATAACTAATAATACAACTTCTTTATCTCACAGAAACAGCAGAGAAACAATCAGCAATGGAGAATATTAGACATTTCCATTATTGGAGAGAAAACCAGAAAAAAGGAGAGTAAAAACCTCAAACGGCGGTACCACGGTAGCAGAAAGGACGGAGGGAAGCCACGAACGAATTGAAGCCACGAACGGAGGGAGTTTCGTTTGCAGAAACGACAGAGGACGGAAGGAGTTTTGTTTGCAGAAGATGAAGATGATGATAAACAGTCGCGAGAGTTAGGGCGAAATAGAAATGGTCGAAATGAAAATAGAGGGATATCAGAATCTGTTTTAATTTTAATATTTTAAAATACCTTTAGCAGCGCTTTTAGAAAGCACTTTCTTATGTTAGGCCTTTAGCAGCGCTTTGGAGGTAAAAGCGCTTTCTAATGTGGGAAAAATGAAAGGCCTTTAGCAGCGTTGGCTAAAGCATGTTGTACGAAAGGCCTTTAGCAGCGCTTTTCAAAAGTGCTGTCTTATGGTAACCCTTTAGCAGCGCTTTTCATAAAACGCTTTCTAAAGTTCACCTGCCTTAGCGCTTTAGCAGCGGTTTTCAAAAGCCCTGTCTTATGTCCCCCATATAGCAACGCTTTTTTCTTTCGTTTTTTATTTTTGTTATTAGCGAAACATATAGCAGCGCTTCTGCCAAAAAGCGTTGTCTTTGTTGTGCTGCGAAAAATCAGTTTTGGCGTAGTGGAGTGAAGGTGACTGAAGAACGGTGGGTTCTTGCAGTCTAGTAGCGTGGAACGGTGACTTGTTCAACCAGATTCGAGGGACTTGATTCGTCTTGAATCAAGGGGAGAGAAGACTCTGCATCAACAATCAAAGACGTTTGAGAGTTTGGATGTTCATTGTTCTTCTCTTGTATAAACAATTTGCAAACAACAACATATATATATATAGCAATTCTAATTGTGGAATTGGGGGCAGAGGTACCCAAAGCGAAGACGATTGGGGAACTGCCTAATCAAATCGTGTTTATTCTCTCTTTCCCTCAACTCTTTACGTTTGATATCATTCGAATTTGCGAAGTTTAAATTGATCGAAATTTCTGAGATAATGTAATCTTGAGCTGATAAATTATTTTGTAAAGTTGATACAATCCCTTGGATTGTATTTAGGATCAGCTTAACATCACTTTATTTGGAAATCTTCACTTTGTGTGTTTACGCACACAAAGTGTTCGACAATTTGTTTCAAAGCAAAATCGAACGCATTTGCATTTAATTGTTTGTCAACCTATCTCGTTAGATTGGATGAATATCAAGCAAATAAAACAGTGTTAATTGCGTTCAAAGTTTGTTGAATAATCTGAATTTTTCTCAACCGGTATTTCATTCCTAATATTGTCGTGCATATCCGATCCTTTTTAGTAGAGGTTCGTTGTAGACGTGATTCAGTGGTCGCTTCCGTAAAATATTTTAAAACCAATTTTTTGGAAAGCCATTTGCGTATAAAACTCTAGGGATCTATTCAACCCCCCTTCTAGATCCTAGCCATCGTCTAACAAGTGGTATCACGAGCTCCAGTTTATCTGGTGCTTCAGTAAAACTTCTTGGAATATGGCGAACGAACCTAAAGGGGCTTATAATAGAGCTCTAGTTTTTACAGGCGAGAATTATAGCTACTGGAAGGATTATATGCGCGTCCATATAAATTCCATAGATCGGAAGGTTTGGAACGTTATTTTAAACGGTCCTATGGAAATTACAATGACCAATGCCGAAGGCGTTGTCGTTCCCAAACCCGAAGCTTAATGGAATGAGGAGGACGAGAAAAAGTACAACTATGATTGGAAGGCTCGAAATATTTTGATCTCCTCTTTGGGAGTTGACGAATATTATCCAGTCTCTCATTGTGAAACGGCCAAAGCCATGTGGGATGCTTTACAAGTAGCCCACGAAGGCACTAATGATGTTAAAATGGCCCGTATCAACACACTAACGCAAGAGTTCAATCTTTTTTACATGAAGCAAGGGAAACCATTGCGGATATGCAAAAACGATTTACTGATATTATCAACAAATTTCATGTACTTGGTAAACCAATTCCAAACGAGATTGCTACTAATAAGATTTTGAGGTATCTTAACAGGGAATGGCAGCCGAAGGTCACCGCGATCAAGCAGGCCAATAATCTAGCTACTCTAGTCCTCACTACATTATTTGGCAAACTCGATGAGCATGAGCAAGTGCTCATTAGCCTGGATAAACATGAAAAGAGTATAAAGAAGGAGAAAACATAAGATACGGAGAAGAAGTCGATTGCTCTTAAGGCTTTTTGTTCAAAGTCCACATCTCAAGAGCAAAGTGATAATGAAACCAACAATGACGAAGATGATGAATCCGGTGATGACATGGGCCTATTTGTGAAGAGATACAATAGATATGTTCGGAAGAATAAGATTTAACACTCGAATAAAAATCTAGTCAAATTTAGGAGGCAATCTAGAAATGAAGGCAACAAGAATGGCAAGATTAAAGGAACGTGTTACAATTGTGGAAAATCTGGGCACTACAAGCCGGATTGTCCATCATTTAAGAAAGACAAGGATAAGGATAAGGGTAAGAATCGTCAACACAAAAATTCAAACAAGTCTAGACGTGCATACATCGCTTGGGAGAGCGATAGCGAGTCGTAAAAAGATGACAGCTCAAGTGACGAAAGTGAATCCGTTAATCTATGTCTTACGGCACATCCAAACAAGAAGAAAGAGGTAAAACACTCTAAATACAATCACTCTAAAAGTATGTCTCATTTAGAATTACAAGAGGCTTTTGATATGTTGCACCACGAGGCTAAGGAAGCTTTTTAACGCTTAGCCTCGAACAAAAAGATTTTTAAATACTTGGAGAGAAAGGTTTCCAATTCCGAAAAGGTATTGGAAGCTCTTAAAAACTCCATGGCGGATGCATCAAAAGCTAAGATTGATGAGAATAAGTCTCCATGGTTCAAGTTTAGGGGTTGTGATACTTGTCATATTTGGCAAAAAGAGGTGACAACCCTTAAGGCCAAATTAGACAAGGCTCTTAAGCCTAAAGTTACGTTTGCTATTAATCGATCACATTATCGAGAAAGTATGAACAATCCGTATCAAAAGTATACGCATGTGATTCGAGATAGAGATAGCAAAGGTAAATTCCAAATGAACCGTGATTGCCTATATTGTTGCAAGCGTGGTCATACTATTGCTAAATGTCGTTTTAGAAGATTTCTTGTTCCAAAAGGCATTTATAAATGGTTGCCCAAGTGTGATCTTGGTTTCACTTACCGCAAAGGACCCAATGAGAATTGGGTACCTACTCTCCCTTGATTGTGTTTGTAGGTACAAAGTCTTGAGACCACCGAAAGAAGACGGGTTCTGGATAGTGGCTGCTCAAGACATATGACAGGAGACATATCTCTTTTCATCGACTTTGTGGCAAAGAAAAAGGGATTTGTCACCTACGGAGATAACAATAAGGGACAGATTCTCGGCAAAGGTAGTGTAGGTAACCCCTCATCTACTACTATCTTCGATGTGCTGCATAGTTGAAGATAGTGATAAAAAGAATGTGTTTAAGGGCTTGAGGGTGAACAATGTCTATATGCTAGACTTAAATGAGGTATCATTGAATGGAGACAAGTGTCTAGTCACTATGAATGAAGATTCATGGTTGTGGCATAGACAGTTGGCTCATATCAATTTTGATTTGCTTAACAAAATAGTCTCTAAAGACCTAGTCATTGGTTTGCCCAATGAAATTCTGGTATCAGATATGTGATGTCGAAAGGGATGTTACAACACAAATATCTGAGAACTGATCCACATAAAACAATGTAACAAAAATAGTAAATGAAAAGAGAGATAACACAAGCAATTGTTAACCCAGTTCGGTGCAAACACACCTACGTCTGGGGGCTACCAAGCCAGGAAGGAAATTCACTAAATAGAATTAGTTTGAAGATTCTCATCACACAACCTCTGGTTTGTAATCTTCTCACCTAATCTCTACCCGTGCAATTTCTACCTAAGACACTCTTAGATAAGAGACCCTTCTCACTCCCCCTCAATCACACACACAGTGATAAATACAAAAATCACAAGAGATAGAAGACACACTTCAAAGACACATAATCATCCTTGCTTAAAAGCTTATAGATGATTAACAAATTACAACTCAACTAACAGTCCAACTCTAGTATTAGAACAATATAAGAGTGTCTCACAAATCACAAAAGACAGAAACCCTAATCCTTAAAACAAAGCGCACAATTCACACTCTTCTCTCTGTCTAGCAAATAGGGTTAGCAGGTCTTTAAAAAGAAACACACAGCATGGGCTTGGGCTAAATAAAATCAATTTAATGTTTTAAACATCCCACGATTTTCTCCATAAAAGTATAACAGAAGATCTCTAACAAATCATAATAGAACTATTTATGGACTTAGAAAATCTACTCCTTATTCTGCGCCATTAAAGAATCAATCAGATATTCCAAAAGAGGTAACAGATAACGCACAATAATACTAAACAGAAACACCTTCAGTTCTGGAAACACATGTTAAGACATCTGCTTTGACATCTGTAAAGCCTGCAAAGATGTTCTACTCACAAGTCAAAGCATCATTCATGACATTTAACAGAGCAGTATGCTTTACCAAAATTGCTGCCAACACAGAACTTACAAACTCCCCCTTTGGCAAATTTTGGCTAAAACATTCTTTGATCATTGAGACATATAAGCAGCACCATATCAGAAATAAGATGTCAGAACATCAGATCATACAAAAATAAAGAAACTCCAAAACAAAGAAACTCCACCTCAATCCAAAACTCTCCCCCGCAAGCCATAACTCCCCCTGAACACAAGGTTGTAAGCACATAAATTCTCTTGTCTCCCCCTTTTTACCCATAATATGTCAAGACATAGTAAGAAACATGCAATATGTCAGCAAGAAAAGAACCAGAATTTAACCATTAAGATCTAAGGAGCAGTGCAGTACAAAACATGCACACTAAGGTGCCAAAAAGAAAACCAGAATAGAACAAAAAAAACAACAAAAACAAGCAAAGAGTCTTCAAGAACCAGTAGCATTTTCATCAGAGTCATCAGCCTCAGAACTTCCTTCTTCACCCTCAGCATCCTCATCAGAGTCATGAGTCTCAAAATTTCCTTCTTCACCCTCAGCTTCTCCATCAGAGTCATGCTCCTCAGCACTTTCCTTCTCATTGTCATCAGTAACACTATTACCTTCAGCCATTTTCAGAGTCTTGATCAACTTTTCAAACTTGAGCTTCCTCTCAGTGCTAGCACGAATCACCTCATCAAGTTCTTTGTAAGCATCCATTAATTCAGAGATCACACTTGCCTTGGTTATGGGCTTGTTTTCAGCAGAAGCAGATGTCAAGACAATGTCTGGGACATGTTTTCCTACAAATAATTTATAATGGAGAGACAGAGCAGATTCCCTTTTACACATAACATCAGCACTAGATAAGATCCCAGGATGCTGATTTAGGATAATACCACAGATCAGGGAGGGAAAGGCAATAAGCATCTTCACTGCACAAGTTCCAGCATGTTTCAAAGTTTGATAAAAAATATAGGTGCCATAGTCAAATAGCTTCTTGGTTCCAACAGCATGAATGAATTTTCCCAAACCAACAGAAATGGTTGAGGTATGATTGGTAGGGACCCAATTGGCAGCTCTAATTCTATGCAGGATGGCATATTTTACACTAAGCCTCCCAGCAGATAATTTGTCTTTCATAGGCCATGCAACCACCTGGTTTGCAGTAATTTCTTTGCAAACCTGATTATCAGTAACCTCCAGCTTACTCTAATCTTCTTCACTTCTTCCCAGGCTATTGATGATGGTAGGGAAGAATTCAACACATTTGCCTCTAACAAATACCTTCATAAAATCCTTACTTTTTCTGTCAGCACAATCCACAGGAATATTGACAATAAATTCCTTCACAAGAACATCATAGAACTTAGCAAACCTAGACACAAATTTCATTAAACCAGCAAAAAAAATAAGATCCATCACCTCTTTGTACTCCAAGGTATCTTCTCCCAATTCTTTTTCAAGAGCAATCATTCTTTGGTACACATACTTCCATCTCTTAACACTCTCAATATGATGAAATGAAATGTTATCCAGAGGAGCATCAGGCACTACATCAGAGATCTTCTTGATCACAGATTTCTTCACAGGGGTGATGTCCTGGACATTATCCTCAACATCATATTCTGACTCAAAATCAGACATACCCTTCCTATTTTTGGAGGAAGTAATCACTTTACTCCAGGACCTTGGGGGACCAACAACAACCTTGTTCTTGGTATTCTTAGTAGGAATGTTGTCAATAACAGCCTTCCCTTTTCTTGTCTTGAGTCTCTTAGCAATACCAGGGGTCAAACTCGTGATCAAATCATTGTCAGACAAGTCATCAACATCCACAACATCTTCAGCATTAGCATTCTTCTTTTCCTTTGGGCCAGGAACATCATTCTTGGTAAGTGGACCTTCCCTTGCAAATGATGTCTCAACATCAGGCTCAACACCAGTTCCAACTTCTTCCAACACAGAGGTAGCAAGCTTGTGAAGATTTTCTTCAGAATCATCTTTCTCAGTCACAGTTGGGTCAGCAGATGTTTCAGTATTTTTATTAGCCTCAGAGAAAGGAGAGGCAGAGATTTGAGAAAAGGGTTTTGAAATCCCATGAACCACAACGCCTTCATTCAAAACCCTAGAGACTAGCCTTCTAATACTTCTATCAACAGAAAAAGTTTCTTCCATTGCCCTATTTTTGAAAGAAGAGTCAGGAGAGGGCTTAGAATAATTACCTACAGAAGCGTCCTTTGATCCTCTTGCATGTGGTGTTCTAAACTTCTTCAGCTCCGTTTCAATATAAGGAACCATAGCCAATAGAGCAACATCAATAACATCGTTGAACGAGATATTCACAGGGTGAGCCCTAGATTTAGACGCAGAAGCAGTTGCCTTATCAGATGAGTGTTTTGAAGGAGACGATGCATGTTGTTGAGACATCTTGGAATTTTTGTGAATGAGAAGGTTATGAGCAAAAGAATTCATTTTTCTAAGATAGAAGATGAAAGAGCTATTGAAGTATAGCACAATGCATATGTAGCATGTGAGAAGAAAAACTTGAAATGATTGCCTATGATAGAGGCACTTTATTTGTTGGAAACATAAGGAAATTTGAATAACATTCCCACATGACATTAATTGCTACAAATCCTCATATATGCAAATCCCTATTTTGCCCCTCAAAATTTCAAATTGATTAGCATCCAAGGCCTTAGTGAAAATATCAGTTAGTTGCATCTCAGTAGCAATATGTTCTAAGGCAACAATCTTGTCCTCAACAAGTTCTCTTATGAAATGATGACGAATATCAATGTGTTTGGTCCTGTTGTATTGAATAGGATTTTTGGAGATGTTTATAGCACTTAGGTTGTCACAATATAATGTCATGACATCTTGTGTGACATTGTACTTAGACAACATTTGTTTCATCCAAACCAGCTGAGAACAGCTGCTTCCAGCTGCTATGTACTCAGCCTCAGCAGTAGACAGCGAGACACAATTTTGCTTCTTACTGAACCAGGATATAAGATTATTCCCCAAAAAGAAACATCCTCCTGATGTGTTTTTCCTATCATCAGCACTTCCTGCCCAATCTGCATCACAATATCCAATTAACATAGAGCCAAATCCATGAGAGTATAACATACCATAGTCACATGTCCCATTCACATACTTCAGTATCCTCTTTACTTGATTGATATGACTCACTTTGGGTTCAGCTTGATATCTAGCACACACATCCACAACAAAGGCAATGTCAGGTCTGCTTGCTGTAAGATATAACAGGCTACCTATCATACTTCTGTAGAGACTTTGATCCACACTCACACCCTTTTCATCTTTAGACAATTTTAGATGAGTGAGAGCAGGTGTCCTCTTGTGACTGGAATTCTCCATCCCAAACTTCTTTACTATATTCTTGGCATATTTACTCTGAGACAAGAATATAGAATCTTCCATTTGCTTGACTTGTAGACCAAGAAAATAGGTTAACTCACCAACAAGACTCATCTCAAATTCTGACTGCATCTGTTTGATAAAATGTTGAATCATCTCATCAGACATCCCACCAAACACAATATCATCAACATAAATTTGGGCAATCATGAGTTTCCCTCCTTCTTCTTTAACAAATAGAGTCTTGTCTATACCACCTTTCCTGTATCCATTTTCAACAAGAAATTATGTCAGTCTCTCATTCCAAGCTCTTGGAGCTTGCTTCAACCCATAAAGAGTTTTCCTCAACTTATACACATGGTTAGGATAGGTTGGGTCAATAAATCCCTTAGGTTGTTCCACATACACTTCCTCATTTAAGTATCCATTTAAGAAGGCACTTTTTACATCCATCTGAAATAGCTTAAATTTCAGAATGCAGGCAACTCCTAGGAGTAATCTGATGGATTCAAGATGGGCTACAGGAGCAAAAGTTTCATCAAAATCAACCCCCTCAACTTGAGTATACCCTTGAGCAACCAATCTTGCTTTATTTCCAGTGACCACACATTTTTCATCTGACTTATTCTTTTACACCCATTTTGTTCAAATCATATTTGTTCCCCCAGGTCTTGGAACCAGATCCCAGACTTCATTTCTCTTGAATTGCCCTAACTCTTCTTGCATAACATTAATCCAGAACTCATCAGTTAAAGCTTCTTTAACATTTTTAGGCTCAATTTTTGACACAAAACAGGAATTTGATATGACTTCTCTTGATCTAGTAGTGACTCATTCATTCAGATCTCCTATGATAAGTTCTTTAGGATGATCTTTCTGAATTCTGATAGAGGGCCCTTTGTTGACTTGACTAGATTCAGATTCAGCATTAGTAGGATTAAGATCAGTACTTCTTTCTGCATTTTCTGCTGGGATATCATTCAAAAATGTTCCAACATCTTCTAGGACGTCAGCCTCCTCATTCAACCCTTTATCATAAACAACAACATTTATGGACTCCATCATGACTTTGGTTCTGCAGTTGAAAACTCTATAAGCTCTGCTGTTTGTGGAGTAGCTCAGAAATATTCCCTCATCACTCTTTGGATCCATCTTTCTTCTTTGTTCACGATCTGCCAAGATGTAGCACTTGCTTCCAAAAACATGAAAATATTTGACAGTAGGCTTTCTTCCCTTCCATATTTCATATAAAGTAGTCGAGGTACCTTTTCTCAAAGCCACTCTGTTATGAATATAATAGGCAGTATTCATAGCTTCAGCGCAAAAGTGGTAAGGTAATTTCTTTACATGAATCATGGCTCTAGCCGATTCCTGGAGAGTTCTGTTTTTGCGTTCCACAACTCCATTTTGCTGAGGAGTAATGGGAGAGGAAAATTCATGATCAATTCCTTCAGATGAACAAAATTTAGCAAATTTGTTGTTCTCAAATTCCTTCCCATGGTCACTTTTGATTCTAATAACATAACTTGCCTTTTCTATTTGAAGTCTTTGACAGAGATCCTTGAAATATCAAATACTTCTGATTTATCTCTGATGAAATTCACCCAAGTGAATCTAGAATAATCATCCACGACCACATAGGCATACTTCTTTCCACCAAGACTTTCCACCTGCATAGGTCCCATCAAGTCCATGTGAAGGAGTTCCAACACTTTTGAGGTGGTGAAATGTTGAATATTCTGATGTGACATCTTAGTCTGCTTTCCAACTTGACATTCACCACATACCCTTCCTTCTTCAACCTTGAGCTTTGGGATCCCTCTTACAGCTTCCATAGAGATGATCCTTTTCATCCCTTTTAGATGCAAGTGTCCAAGTTTTTGGTGCCACAGTTTGACTTCATCTTCTTTGGCTAGGGCACGTGTGATGGAATAGTTTGAATCTTGAGGAACCCATTAGTAGCAGTTATCCTTAGATCTAACTCCTTTCATATTAACTTCACTCTTCTCATTGGTAACAAGGCATTCAGATTTTGTGAAGTTGACTTTGAGACCTTGATCACAAAGTTGACTGATGCTAATTAGGTTGGCTGTCAACCCTTTCACAAGCAATACATCATCAAGATTTGGAACTCCTGAGCAAACCAGCTTTCCAACCCCCTTGATTTCACCTTTGGCTCCATCACCAAAAGTCACATAACTAGTGGAGTGAGATTTGATATCCACCAACAGATTCTTGATACCTGTCATATGTTTTGAACAACCACTGTCAAAGTACCAGTCTTCTTTGGCTGAGGCTCTAAGAGATGTGTGAGCTATAAGACAGGTAACATCAGCCTTGGGAACCCATTGTTTCTTCTCTTTGACATTTGGAATTACCTGACTAGGTTTGGATTGAGGTGCAGGCTTAGGGTACCCATACACCTTGAAGCAAAATGGTTTTATGTGACCAAACCTCCCACAGTAATGACATCTCCAGCGTTGAAATTTCCCTCTTGTGTGATTGAATTCCCTTCTGTCATGATGTTGAGACATTTGATTCAACATCTTTATTTTAGGTTTGGGATGAATGAAGTTTGAAAGAGGTTCCTTTCCTTTATTAAATCCTAGTCCACTCATATCTCCTGCCAATTTTCCAACCTGAAGAATTTCATCTAATGTGTCAGACCCACTGTTCATCATTCTGACAGACTTGGACATTCTGTCAAGTTTAGAGTTCAGCAAACTCACTTCATCTTCCAGCTTAGAGATAGTTTCCAGATGCTCTTCCTTTTCTGCCTTCAGTTGGATTATAAGTTTCTTCTGTTTCTCCCCTTGTTGGCATACTTCTTCACTTCTGAGACACAGTTCTCTGTAGGAGGCAGCTAACTCATCATAGGTCACCTCATCATCACTAGAGTCTTCATCAGAGACATATCTGCCAGTAAGTGCAGTAACATGCTTGGCAGACTCTTCTTCAAGCTCACTTTCAGAATCCTCATCAGACCAAGATACAGTTAGACCCTTCTTTTGTTTCTTGAGGTATGTAGGAAATTCAGCTATAATGTGCCCAAAACCTTCACATCCATGACACTGTATCCCTTTGCCTTGAGTGGATTTTTCTTCAGCCCTTGTTCTTCTTCCAAAGTCATTTGACTTGCTGATGTCAGATGAGTTGTTCTTGACATTTTGGAACTCCTGAGCAATCCAGCTTTCCAACCCCCTTGATTTCACCTTTGGATCCATCACCAAAAGTCACATAACTAGTGGAGTGAGATTTGATATCCACTAACAGATTCTTGATACCTGTCATATGTTTTGAACAGCCACTGTCAAAGTACCAGTCTTCTTTGGCTGAGGCTCTGAGAGAGGTGTGAGCTATAAGACAGGTAACATCAGCCTTGGGAACCCATTGTTTCTTCTCTTTGACATTTGGAATGACCTGATTAGGTTTGGATTGAGGTGCAGGCTTAGGGTACCCATACAGCTTGAAGCAAAATGGATTTATGTGACCAAACCTCCCACAGTAATGACATCTCCAGCGTTGAAATTTCCCTCTTGTGTGATTGAATTCCCTTCTGTCATGATGTTGAGACATTTGATTCAACATCTTTATTTTAGGGTTGGGATGAATGAAGTTTGAAAGAGGTTCCTTTCCTTTATTAAATCCTAGTCCACTCATATCTCCTGCCAATTTTCCAACCTGAAGAATTTCATCTAATATGTCAGACCCACTGTTCATCATTCTGACAGACTTGGACATTCTGTCAAGTTTAGAGTTCAGCAAACTCACTTCATCTTCCAGCTTAGAGAGAGTTTCCAGATGCTCTTCCTTTTCTGCCTTCAGTTGGATTATAAGTTTCTTCTGTTTCTCCCCTTGTTGGCATACTTCTTCACTTCTGAGACACAGTTCTCTGTAGGAGGCAGCTAACTCATCATAGGTCACCTCATCATCACTAGAGTCTTCATCAGAGACATATATGCCAGTAAGTGCAGTAACATGCTTGGCAGACTCTTCTTCAAGCTCACTTTCAGAATCCTCATCAGACCAAGATACAGTTAGACCCTTTTTTTGTTTCTTGAGGTATGTAGGAAATTCAGCTCTAATGTGCCCAAAACCTTCACATCCATGACACTGTATCCGTTTGCCTTGAGTGGATTTTTCTTCAGCCCTAGTTCTTCTTCCAAAGTCATTTGACTTGCTGATGTCAGATGAGTTGTTCTTGACATTTTGGAACTCCTGAGCAATCCAGCTTTCCAACCCCCTTGATTTCACCTTTGGATCCATCCCCAAAAGTCACATAACTAGTGGAGTGAGATTTGATATCCACTAACAGATTCTTGATACCTGTCATATGTTTTGAACAGCCACTGTCAAAGTACCAGTCTTCTTTGGCTGAGGCTCTGAGAGAGGTGTGAGCTATATGACAGGTAACATCAGCCTTAGGAACCCATTGTTTCTTCTCTTTGACATTTGGAATGACCTTATTAGGTTTGGGCTGAGGTGCAGGCCTAGGGTACCCATACAGCTTGAAGCAAAATGGTTTTATGTGACCAAACCTCCCACAGTAATGACATCTCGAGCGTTGAAATTTCCCTCTTGTGTGATTGAATTCCCTTCTGTCATGATGTTGAGACATTTGATTCAACATCTTTATTTTAGGTTTGGGATGAATGAAGTTTGAAAGAGGTTCCTTTCCTTTATTAAATCCTAGTCCACTCATATCTCCTGCCAATTTTCCAACCTGGAGAATTTCATCTAATGTGTCAGACCCACTGTTCAGCATTCTGACAGACTTGGACATTCTGTCAAGTTTAGAGTTCAGCAAACTCACTTCATCTTCCAGCTTAGAGATAGTTTCCAGATGCTCTTCCTTTTCTGCCTTCAGTTGGATTATAAGTTTCTTCTATTTCTCCCCATGTTGACATACTTCTTCACTTCTGAGACACTGTTCTTTGTAAGAGGCAACTAACTCATCATAGGTCACCTCATCATCACTAGAGTCTTCATCAGAGACATATCTGCTAGTAAGTGCAGTAACATGCTTGGTAGACTCTTCTTCAAGCTCACTTTCAAAATCCTCATCAGACCAAGATATAGTTAGACCATTCTTTTGTTTCTTGAGGTATGTAGGACATTCAGCTCTAATGTGCCCAAAACCTTCACATCCATGACCCTGTATCCCTTTGCCTTGAGTGGATTTTTCTTCAGCCCTTGTTCTTCTTCCAAAGTCATTTGACTTGCTGATGTCAGATGAGTTGTTCTTGACATTTTGGAACTCCTTAGCAATCCAGCTTTCCAACCCCCTTGATTTCACCTTTGGATCCATCACCAAAAGTCACATAACTAGTGGAGTGAGATTTGATATCCACCAACAGATTCTTGATACCTGTCATATGTTTTGAACAACCACTGTCAAAGTACCAGTCTTCTTTGGCTGAGGCTCTGAGAGAGGTGTGAGCTATAAGACAGGTAACATCAGCCTTGGGAACCCATTGTTTCTTCTCTTTGACATTTGGAATGACCTGATTAGGTTTGGGCTGAGGTGCAGGCTTAGGGTACCCATACAACTTAAAGCAAAATGGTTTTATGTGACCAAACCTCCCACAGTAATGACATCTCCAGCGTTGAAATTACCCTCTTGTGTGATTGAATTCCCTTCTGTCATGATGTTGAGACATTTGATTCAACATCTTTATTTTAGGTTTGGGATGAATGAAGTTTGAAAGAGGTTCCTTTCCTTTATTAAATCCTAGTCCACTCATATCTCCTGCCAATTTTCCAACCTGAAGAATTTCATCTAATGTGTCAGACCCACTGTTCATCATTCTGACAGACTTGGACATTCTGTCAAGTTTAGAGTTCAGCAAACTCACTTCATCTTCCAGCTTAGAGATAGTTTCCAGATGCTCTTCCTTTTCTGCCTTCAGTTGGATTATAAGTTTCTTTTGTTTCTCCCCTTGTTGGCATACTTCTTCACTTCTGAGACACAGTTCTCTGTAGGAGGCAGCTAACTCATCATAGGTCACCTCATCATCACTAGAGTCTTCATCAGAGACATATCTGCCAGTAAGTCCAGTAACATGCTTGGCAGACTCTTCTTCAAGCTCACTTTCAGAATCCTCATCAGACCAAGATACAGTTAGACCCTTCTTTTATTTCTTGAGGTATGTAGGAAATTCAGCTCTAATGTGCCCAAAACCTTCACATCCATGACACTGTATCCCTTTGCCTTGAGTGGATTTTTCTTCAGCCCTTGTTCTTCTTCCAAAGTCATTTGACTTGCTGATGTCAGATGAGTTGTTCTTGACATTTTGGAACTCCTGAGCAATCCAGCTTTCCAACCCCCTTGATTTCACCTTTGGATCCATCACCAAAAGTCACATAACTAGTGGAGTGAGTTTTGATATCCACTAACAGATTCTTGATACCTGTCATATGTTTTGAACAGCCACTGTCAAAGTACCAGTCTTCTTTGGCTAAGGCTCTGAGAGAGGTGTGAGCTATAAGACAGGTAACATCAGCCTTGGGAACCCATTGTTTCTTCTCTTTGACATTTGGAATGACCTGATTAGGTTTGGGCTGAGGTGCAGGCCTAGGGTACCCATACAGCTTGAAGCAAAATGGTTTTATGTGACCAAACCTCCCACAGTAATGACATCTCCAGCGTTGAAAATTCCCTCTTGTGTGATTGAATTCCCTTCTGTCATGATGTTGAGACATTTGATTCAACATCTTTATTTTAGGTTTGGGATGAATGATGTTTGAAAGAGGTTCCTTTCCTTTATTAAATCCTAGTACACTCATATCTCCTGCCAATTTTCCAACCTGAAGAATTTCATCTAATGTGTCAGACCCACTGTTCAGCATTCTGAAAGACTTGGACATTCTGTCAAGTTTAGAGTTCAGCAAACTCACTTCATCTTCCAGCTTAGAGATAGTTTCCAGATGCTCTTCCTTTTCTGCCTTCAGTTGGATTATAAGTTTCTTCTGTTTCTCCCCTTGTTGACATACTTCTTCACTTCTGAGACACTGTTCTCTGTAAGAGGCAACTAACTCATCATAGGTCACCTCATCATCACTAGAGTCTTCATCAGAGACATATCTGCTAGTAAGTGGAGTAACATGCTTGGTAGACTCTTCTTCAAGCTCACTTTCAGAATCCTCATCAGACCAAGATACAGTTAGACCCTTCTTTTGTTTCTTGAGGTATGTAAGACATTCAGCTCTAATGTGCCCAAAACCTTCACATCCATGACACTGTATCCCTTTGCCTTGAGTGGATTTTTCTTCAGCCCTTGTTCTTCTTCCAAAGTCATTTGACTTGCTGATGTCAGATGAGTTGTTCTTGACATTTTGGAACTCCTGAGCAATCCAGCTTTCCAACCCCCTTGATTTCACCTTTGGATCCATCACCAAAAGTCACATAACTAGTGGAGTGAGATTTGATATCCACCAACAGATTCTTGATACCTGTCATATGTTTTGAACAGCCACTGTCAAAGTACCAGTCTTCTTTGGCTGAGGCTCTGAGGGAGGTGTGAGCTATAATACAGGTAACATCAGCCTTGGGAACCCATTGTTTCTTCTCTTTGACATTTGGAATGACCTGATTAGGTTTGGGCTGAGGTGCAGGCTTAGGGTACCCATACAACTTGAAGCAAAATGGTTTTATGTGACCAAACCTCCCACAGTAATGACATCTCCAGCGTTGAAATTACCCTCTTGTGTGATTGAATTCCCTTCTGTCATGATGTTGAGACATTTGATTCAACATCTTTATTTTAGGTTTGGGATGAATGAAGTTTGAAAGAGGTTCCTTTCCTTTATTAAATCCTAGTCCACTCATATCTCCTGCCAATTTTCCAACCTGAAGAATTTCATCTAATGTGTCAGACCCACTGTTCAACATTCTGACAGATTTGAACATTCTGTCAAGTTTAGAGTTCAGCAAACTCACTTCATCTTCCAGCTTAGAGATAGTTTCCAGATGCTCTTCCTTTTCTGCCTTCAGTTGGATTATAAGCTTCTTCTGTTTCTCCCCTTGTTGACATACTTCTTCACTTCTGAGACACAGTTCTCTGTAAGAGGCAACTAACTCATCATAGGTCACCTCATCATCACTAGAGTCTTCATCAGAGACATATCTGCCAGTAAGTGCAGTAACATGCTTGGCAGATTCTTCTTCAAGCTCACTTTCAGAATCCTCATCAGACCAAGATATAGTTAGACCCTTCTTTTGTTTCTTGACGTATGTAGGACATTCAGCTCTAATGTGCCCAAAACCTTCATATCCATGACACTGTATCCCTTTTCCTTGAGTGGATTTCTCTTCAGCCCTTGTTCGTCTTCCAAAGTCATTTGACTTGTTGATGTCAGATGAGTTGTTCTTGACATTTTGTCTAGAATGCTTGTCCATCTTTCTCAGTACCTTGTTAAACTGCCTTCCAAGTAGTACTATATCATTAGATATTCCTTCAGTAGTATCCATATCACCTTCTTTCTCTCCATCTTCAGCATTGGACACAAAAGCTATGTTTTTGTTTTTCTTTTTAGGTCTGTCACTGATGCCTAACTCAAATGTTTGGAGAGATCCAACAAGTTCATCCACTCTCATCTTGCTAATATCTTGAGCTTCTTCTATAGCAGTAACTTTCATATCAAATATCTTGGGAAGAGACCTAAGAATCTTCCTTACTAGCTTTTCTTCTGACATTCTTTCTCCTAAGGCACTGGATGCATTGGATATCTCAAGAATACTCATATGAAAGTCATGAATGTTTTCATCACCTTTCATCCCCAGGTTTTCAAATTTGGTAGTGAGCAACTGAAGTCTTGACATCTTCACCTTAGATGTGCCTTCATGAGTAGTTTTAAGTATATCCCAAGCATCTTTAGCCACCTCACAAGTGTTTACCAACCTAAAAATGTTTCTATCAATCCCATTGAATAGTGCATTCAAGGCTTTAGAATTTCCAAGAGCTAATTCATCCTCTTCTTTAGTCCATTCTTCTTCAGGCTTCAGTTCAGAGGTAGGTTTTCCATCTTTCCCCATAGCAACAGGGTGTTCCCACCCTTTTAAGACAGCTTTCCAAGCCTTGCTATCCAAAGATTTCAAGAAGGCCACCATGCGTGGTTTCCAATAGTCATAATTGGTTCCATCTAGAATGGGTGGTCTGTTCACAAATTCTCCCTCCTTATCCATAGTACCAGAAAGTATCTTCCCTAGATCTCACCCAGAGATAGAGCAAGATGCCTACTCTGATACCAATTGAAATTCTGGTATCAGATATGTGATGTCGAAAGAGATGTTACGACACAAATATCTGAGAACTGATCCACATAAAACAATGTAACAAAAGCAGTAAATGAAAAGAGAGATAACACAATCAATTGTTAACCCAGTTCGGTGCAAACACACCTGCGTCTGGGGGCTACCAAGCCAGGAAGGAAATTCACTAAATAGAATTAGTTTGAAGATTCTCAGCACACAACCTCTGGTTTGCAATCTTCTCACCTAATCTCTACCCGTGCAATTTCTACCTAAGACACTCTTAGATAAGAGACCCTTCTCACTCCCCCTCAATCAGACACACAGTGACAAATACAAAACTCACAAGAGATAGAAGACACACTTCAAAGACACATAATCATCCTTGCTTAAAAGCTTATAGATGATTAACAAATTACAAATCAACTAACAGTCCAACTCTAGTATTAGAACAATACAAGAGTGGCTCACAAATCACAAAAGACAAAAACCATAATCCTTAAAACAAAGCGCACAATTCACACTCTTCTCTCTTTCTAGCAAATAGGGTTAACAGGTCTTTAAAAAGAAACACGCAGCATGGGCTTGGGCCAAATAAAATCAATTTAATGTTTTAAACATCCCACGATTTTCTCCATAAAAGTAGAACAGAAGATCTCCAACAAATCGTAACAGAACTATTTATGGACTTAGAAAATCTCCTCCTTATTCTGCGCCATCAAAGAATCAATCAGATATTCCAAAAGAGGTAATAGACAACGCATAATAATACTAAACAGAAACACCTTCAAATCTGGAAACACATGTTAAGACACCTGCTTTGACATTTGTAAACCCTGCAGAGATGTTCTACTCACAAGTCAAAGCATCATTCATGACATTTAACAGAGCAGTATGCTTTACCAAAATTGCTGCCAACACAAAACTTACACCCAAAATCAAATTATCAAAGGATCATCTTTGTGATGCTTGTCAAATGGGGAAGCAAACAAGGATCTCATTCAAATCTAAAAACATCGTTTCAACTATGAGACCTCTTGAGCTCCTCCATATGGACTTATTTGGACCATCTAGGATCAAAAGCCTAGGTGGTAACTATTATGGTTTTGTAATAGTCGATGACTTTTCTAGGTTTTGCTGGACTATTTTCTTAGCAAATAAGAGTGATACCTTTTCGGCCTTTGAAAAATTTGCTAAGTTATCTCAAAACAAGTTAAACACGAACATTGTGTCAATTCGAAGTGATCATGGGGGTGAGTTTGAAAACCATTTGTTTGAAGAATTTTGTGAATCCCATGGAATTGATCATAATTTTTCCGCACCACGTACCCCTCAACAAAATGGGGTGGTGGAATGTAAAAATTAAATTTTGGAGGAACTTGGAAGGACTATGATCAATGAAAGTGGACTTCCAAAATACTTTTGGGCCGACGCCATTAGTACAGCTTGTTACGTTTTGAATAGGGTGCTCATCCGGCCTATTCTAAACAAGACACCGTATGAACTTTTAAAAGGGCGTAAGCCAAATATCTCTCACCTTCATGTCTTTGGTTGCAAGTGTTTCATGTTGAACAATGGAAAAAAGACACTTGGTAAGTTTGATGCCAAGGCCGACGAGGTTATTTTTATTGGATACTCTCAGTCAAGTAAAGCTTATAGAATTTATAATAAAAGGTTACGAATTATTGAAGAGTCGGTACACGTTACTTTTGATGAGTCTTATCCGAAAAATGTCGGAGAAGGTAGTTCTTCAGAAGATATACTCTAGGACACTGATAAAGGAATTGATCAGCCCGAAGCAGTGCGTATTGAGGAGGAAAAGGATCACCAACCTATGAAGAGTGAGGAGGATCATCCAACTAATAAAGATGACCTTCCTCCAGCATGGAAGTCTTCCAAATACCATCCAATCGACAATATCACCGGTGATATCTCTAAGGGAGTAACCACTCGCTCTAAACTTAGTAACTTTTGTTATTACTCCGCTTTTGTGTCACAAGTTGAACCTAAAACGCAAAGGAGGCATTACTCGATGAGCATTGGTTTTTATCAATGCAAGATGAACTAAATCAATTCAGGAGAAATGAGGTTTGGGACCTTGTCCCCCCTCCGCGAGATCATCGAGTAATCGGCACCCGATGGGTGTTTAGGAATAAACTTGATGAAAACAGGGTTATAACACGTAACAAAGCGCGACTTGTAGTGCAAGGCTATAACCAAGAGGAAGGAATCGACTATGCAGAAACTTATGCGTCGGTTGCCCGACTCGAGGCTATACGCCTTTTACTTGCTTATGCTTGCACTAAAAACTTCAAATTATTCCAAATGGATGTTAAAAGTGCTTTCCTTAATGGATATATAAATGAAGAGGTTTATGTTGCCCAACCTCCGGGTTCTGAATCCCATGAATATCCTGATCATGTCTACAAACTTAAACGTGCTTTGTACGGACTTAAACAAGCCCCTAGGGCTTGATATGAACGTCTAAGCAAATTTTTACTTGATCAAGGGTATTCAAGAGGGAAGGTTGACACAACCCTCTTTATTAAACATCAAGGAAAACATTTAATCTTGGTACAAATTTATGTTGATGATATTATCTTTGGGTCTACTAACATGACCTTGGTCAAGGAGTTTTCTAGTTTGATGCAGGGGGAGTTTGAAATGAGCATGATGGGGGAGCTCAACTATTTCCTTGGATTGAAAATCAAACAACTCGAAGAGGGCACGTTTGTGAGTCAAACAAAATATTGTCTTGAGGTTCTCAAACGTTTCGACATGCTAAACTGCAAGGCAATAGATACTCCTATGCCTACTTGTGCCAATCTTGATCGTGACGAAAATGGTAAGGATGTAGAGGTAAAGAAGTATCGAGGTATGATTGGATCTCTTCTTTATCTTACTGCATCACGACCTGACCTTATGTTCAGTGTATACATGTGTGCGAGGTATCAAGCACGTCCCAAGGAATCCCACCTAAAAGCAGTTAAGCGCATACTTAGATACCTCTCCAATACTCCAGAGTATGGGCTGTGGTATTCCAAAGGTAGTGTTTGTTCCTTAGTTGGCTATTCCGATTCTGACTTTGCCGGGTGCAAATCGGATAGGAAAAGTACTAGTGGCACGTGTCATTTTTCGCAAATTCCTTGGTGAGTTGGCATAGCAAGAAACAGGTTTCCGTTGCCTTGTCAACAACCGAGGCGGAATACGTTGTCGCCGGCAGTTATTGTGCTCAAGTCCTATGGCTTAAGCAACAATTGCTTGATTTCAACTTAAAACTTGAGCGTATTCCTATTTTGTGCGATACGCTAGTGCTATTAACCTAACTAAGAACCCCGTATTACATTCACGCACCAAGCATATCGAAATACGCCATCATTTCCTTAGGGATCATGTAGAGAAAGGTGATGTGGTCTTTGAGCATGTTGATACTAAAAATCAACTTGCTGACATTTTTACAAAACCACCAACTACAGAGCCTTTCTTTCACATCCGTAGGGAACTTGGCGTTCTCGACATCTCAGATCGTGTTTGATATTCCTCTAAGATAGTTGATCTTCACATATGTATATACTTGTTTATGTTATTGACTAACAATGCAAAAAAGTCATTGAGCTATATGTGAGGGCTCTCATCTTTCATCATGAACAAGGTAATATCGTTCCGCTTCGTAATGTTCTTTTGTGTGTACCATGTTAAGTGCTTTAAAAATTGATGTTTATTACATATGTTAGCATATATTATTCATTTGGATGTTTGATCTATGTGTTTGCATGTTTATTTATCTTATTTTGGAACCCTTGTATGCAAAAATATGAATTTTTCCATGTCTCACTTGGATGAGTCGACCAAAGGATGCCATGGGTCGACTCATGAACTAAAATTTTTCTTAAGGAGAACAACCGGGTTAGCGTGTGCCAGTGCATCATATTACTTGTGTTTTGATTCTATGTTGTGTTGTTTGGTTGCATGTTATTTTGGTTTGTTTTAATTTGAACTATGTTTCAGGTTGTCCTTGACTTTACGTCTTGAACTATGGAAAAAATTGTGTTTGCTTCTTGCGTTTCGTTTTTTTATCCGTTTATACTATTGCATTAACTGTATCATATGTGGATGCTTGTTAGTGTCGTTGTTTTACAAATTGGTGAATGAACCATTACTTATTATGATGATATCTCTTTGACCACATTCTTTTACTCTTTTTGATGTTGTCAAAGGGGGAGAAGGATACTAGCAGCAGAAAATATTATTAAAGCAGCAGATATTAAAGTGTTAAAGATAGGGGGAGTTTCTCCGTCCTCAAATTACAATCAAGAGAAAGATAAACAATGTTGCCATCTTAAAAAAGGGGGAGTATGTGAGGGCTAAGGTCTTTCATCTATTTCGGTTTTAATGATGTCAACAAATAAGATAGTCATTAGATTGTAATTTGAGCAGTATCACTTCATTGTCGTGCAAATTACATCTAACCATCAATGTTCGTGTGTCTAAACATATAGGAAGAAGGCTACACAATTTCTACATGTGCATGATCATAATATTGATGTTTTGAATACTTGTTTCGAGTCTTGGTCAGCAAAAACATATAGAAAAATGAGTTTTTGAAAATCTGCATGTCTTGAGTCGACCCAAGGTGAGCATGAGTCGACTCATGCTGGTTTGAACAAGTTTTGTGAAAAGTTCGGGAAAGCGCACGCTGACTCCCCTGGTGCATGGGTCGATGCATGCTTCTGGAAATTTGAATTTCTGCAAAATCTTCAGGCTTGCGTCGACGCAAGGTCTTGATGGGTCGACGCATGGTGTCAAAATTTGAGTAGATAATCCTACGGGATAGCTCACGCCGACCCTCATTAAAGGGGCGGTCGACCCAACTCTATCTGAACTGATTTTTTGCATTTAACTTTTTCTGTTATTTCTGTTACTTCATATTATGGGTCACATTACTCATTATAAATAGTCGGGTCAGCTCACATTTCACAAAAAACAACAAGAAACGTGAAAATTTATACCAATCTTTCTCTTCATCATCATCTTCAACCTTGAGTAAACAAACAATTACACGTAATCATTTTTGTTTGTGTCGCCCATTGTTTTGAAGTGATAACATTCAGAATTAAGAAGTGTGTGATCTTCATTTCTGGGTTGAGAATTGGTAGGTGTTTCTTGAATAAAACCTTAGGTTTTATCCTCCAAGAATCAAGGAGATTTTGGGGGTTTTTGGCACAAACCGTTTCGTTCTACAGGGATTCAGCCGTGCGAAGGTAACCGAAAAACAAAGTATTTGTTCGGTTTAGTAGCTATAATCGGAGGATCGTAGAAGAACAGTTTTGGATCGGATCATGGAGGATCGAAGTCGACCGAGTGAAGGTGACTGAAGAATGGTGGGTTCTTGCAGTCTAGTAGCGTGGAACGGTGACTTGTTCAACTAGATTCGAGGGACTTGATTTGTCTTGAATCAAGGGGAGAGAAGACTTTGCATCAACAATCAAAGACGTTTGAGAGTTTGGATGTTCATTGTTCTTCTCTTGTATAAACAATTTGCAAACAGCAACATATATATATATATATATATATATATATATATATATATATATATATATATATATATATATATATATATATATATATATATATATCTCAATTCCAATTGTGGAATTGGGGGCAGAGATACCCAAAGCGAAGACGATTGGGGAACTGCCTAATCAAATCGAGTTTGTTCTCTCTTTCCCTCAACTCTTTACGTTTGATATCATTCGAATTTGTGAAGTTTAAATTGATCGAAATTTCTGAGATAGTGTAATCTTGAGCTGGTAAATTGTTTTGTAAATTTGATACAATCCCTTGTATTGTATTTAGGATCAGCTTAACATCACATTATTTGGAAATCTGCACTTTGTGTGTTTACGCACACAAAGTGTTCGATAATTTGTTTCAAAGCAAAATCGAACGCATTTGCATTTAATTGTTTGTCAACCTATCTCATTGGATTGGATTAATATCAAGCAAATAAAACAGTGTTGATTGCATTCAAAGTTTGTTGAATAATCTAAATTTTTCTCATCCGGTATTTCATTCCTAATATTGTTGTGCATATCTGATCCTTTTTAGTAGAGGTTCGTTGTAGACGTGATTCAGTGGTCGCTTCAGTAAAATCTTTTAAAACCAATTATTTGGAAAGCCATTTACGTGTAAAACTCTAGGGATCTATTCAACCCCCCCCCCCTTCTAGATCCTAGCCATCGTCTAACAGGTTGTAATTGTAAAAACCTTAAGATTTCTTACCCCTGTATATATTTAGAAATCTTAAGTGCTTTAGGTCTTTATTATGGTGATCTCTCGTACCTCTGATGCTTACATCATGTACACCTTGTTCTCTATTCAGCTGAGCCTTCAGTAGTTTAGATTAAGTCTCCTGTTATGTGCTAGAGAAAAAAATTCTTGTCTCATTGGGATTAGCAACAAGTCTTGAGCCAAGATGCTTAAGCCACGTAAGTCTCATTGCTTAAGTGCTTGAGCTGTGAAAGTCTTATTCAACTAGTCTGATTGAGCAAAAGTAAAGTCTTAGACATGTGGTCTAAGTAAAGGTAAGTCTTATCCAAAAGACAGATGAGCAGGCGGCTCAGTCTGATGATGTGAGAAATGGAAAGTCTTAGACATGTGCTCTAAGTAAAGGAAAGTCTCAGCCAGTAGACAGATGAGCAGGCGGCTCAGTTTGATGGTGTGAGCCATGGAAAGTTTAGACATGTAATCTAAGAAAGGAAAAGTCTCAACCAGAGAGTAGATGAGCAGGCAGCTCAGTCTGACGGTGTGAGCAAAGGGTAAGTCTTAGACATGCGCTCTAAGCAAGGGAAGTCTCAGACAGTTGGTTTGAGCAGTTGTAAAAGTCTTATGCAGAAGCATAAGTGATTGTAATCATGAAGTGGTTATAATGAAAAGCTCTTGGGATGCAAGGGGACTGGACTACTCTCAGTTAGGGGAGAAACCAGTATAAATCTTTTGTGTCTTCTACTGTTATTTTATTTACTTCTGCTTGTCGTAACCCGAAATTTGACCTCCCTCTTTTGGCCTTTTGCATAAGCATAAGCACTCGTCGTTGGCATACGCATTCGCACTTTTCTTTGTGTGTTTCTTGTTGCAGGACATTCAGGTTTTACAAGCCCAATTAATCACATCCTCTCAAGATTATTTCATCACCAAAACGAGCCCAAAATAAAGGTTTCCATGTTTATTTATCAAGACAAGAGATGGAAAAGAGGAATCATGACTTCAACATCATCCTTTTGCAAATTTGTGGAAATTTGGCTGAAGTAACCGGTTAGCACATATGCTGTAACTCAGTGTATTTTTCACCAAAAAGCGCAAGTTTTCAAGCATGTAACCGGTTAGCACATATTCTGTAACAGGTTACTCAGTGGAAAATTTTAGTTTCTGCTGCATTTTTGGGACATCACCATGCACTCTCCTTAGTCATTGATTCTACAGTATTCTAGCAGTGCGTGGAACATTCTAGACTTCTCTAGACATTTCAAGGCTATTCAATTAAATCCAAGTGCATTTATTCTAATGCTTCACTCCAAATTAAGTGCACCATGTTCCTTGTTTTACAAGCATGCCAACCGTTGGATGATGGAAATTCACATTGGGATTGTTACCGAGTTGGTTCTAACTAACCGAGTTAACCACCTTGACTCAGTGAGTCAAGCCCAACTAACTCCAACCCTAACTCCAAACCCAAAGCTAAGTCCAAAGCTAAGTCCAAACCTCCCATACTCCAAACCTAAAGTCTATATAAACTCACCTTCACTCATTTTTCAAGGACCTTCAACCATTCTTCACAAGTCACTCTCAATTCTCTCATTCTCCTCTGCATCTTTCTGCAACTTCTACATCTTCATCTCAATTCTCATCCCAAAACCTCACCAAAAGCTCTTATTCTTGAAGGATAATCACTTTTCACATTGAAAGTGATTAATTCTTGAGCTTAACCTCCATCATTTGGCATTCTTTGGTTGGATTTCTGGAATTACACCTTATTCTACTTCAATCCAAGAGTTCTACAACTTTCAATTTGGTGCAAGTTCGATTTCGGTGCATTTTCGCGTTTTTGATAGGTTTCGACGCGTTTCGTCTACAAATTAAGGATCCTCTGGTTTTCTTTGATTTTTTGCATCAAAATCTCTTTGCAACACTTACCAAGCCAAATCTCCGGCTTGTAGGTTGGTGGATCTAACTAATTTTACCGTTTCGCGCATTTTCATATCGTTCGCAATGTAGTCGATAATTGTTGTGTGTGATTTGGTTTTGCATTTGTTTGATCCATGATCCTATTGTGTTAGTTGATTCTATCACTGTTTATTTGTTGTTTTCAAGTTTAATTTTCGTGCACAATTTCAGTTCCTAGCATGTGGTGGTTGGCATAAGTGATTATGTGTTGAAAACTACTTTTGAAAAGCTATTTTTGCTGTTATTTTTGCCCCTGTCTCAGTGGTAACCGGTTAGCAGTTATGCTGTAACCAGTTACACAGTTCAATTTTCAACAAATACGCTGATTTTCAAGTATGTAACCGGTTAGCAGATATGCTGTAACCGGTTACCACTGAACAGAATGGCCAATTTTGGGATTTTACAAGCTTGTTTGCCATGCTTTCTTCATTTTAACTTCCATTGATTGTCATGCTTGATTTTATGGATGTTTTTAATGTCATTGCACTTCTGGTTGAAGCAAATTCATGAACTTTCGATGCACATTTTCGATTATTCATTTGTTTCATGTTCTTAGTATTGTATGAACATAACAATTCTTGCACTATCTTTGTTCACATGATGCATGATTTTGTGTGGCATTTTGGTGATCATTTGGCACTGTTTTGCACCTTCCATTTCAGATTTGCATTAAGTTTATTCTTCATGGATAAACTTAATCTTGTATAATCAATAATTCACTCCTTGTTGCTTTAATGACTTTTCATCCTCTTTGAAAAGTTGTTAGCATGTTTCTCCCTTGATTAATTGATCGAAACTTTGTTTCGATTAATCGATCTTCCCTTTTCCCCTCTTTAGGCCTCCTTTAGAGCTTTCTCTCTCATTCCCCCCCGGTGGAGTTGAAGTTTCGCGCTGCGCCTTGCATCGGAGCACTGTACAAATTGACGCCGTTATGCTGTCCGTTTCTCTACGCAGGAGCACTGTACAACATGGAGCCATTGGGCCGTCCGGTTCATTTTCCACATTACACCCTGTGTGTGTTAGGGAAGGGGTGAGAAGGGAGAATTCCTACTCTCATTCTGACTACTTCAGGTAGGGGACGAATAACCATGCGCTTGGCTTAGTCATCTCTATCTCCAGGCAGTAATGTGCTTTCTTTCCCCAGTCGAGTTAATCCTTGATCACTCTTCTCTCTTTGGGATCCCTTTCGATCCTCGATCACTCCTATCTCTTTCAATCTCTCCTTTTGATCAATCACCATCCTTCTTGGTTGAGATCATTATTCTTGCGCTAGCAATCTCTCTTTGTTCCATCACTCATTTCTTCTTGTAATCAATCATTGCTTTTTGATTCCCCTGAAGAGTTTCAATTCTCTCTCTTTGGTCCAACACAGTTTAGTCCATCTGTTAATACTGAGCACCTCTTGGGTTAATCACCTTCTCTTGTTTAATCACCCGTCTCTTCAGTTAATCACAGTCCGTCTGTTAAAACACTGAGTCCCTCTTGGGTTAATCACCTCTTCTTGGTTAATCACCCTTTTCTTCAGTTAACCACAATCCGTCTGTTAAAATACTGAGCCCTTTCGACTTAATCACCTTCTTTTGGTTAATCACTCGTCGTTCTCTTCGGTTAATCACAGTCCATCTGTAAACACTGAATCCCCCGCAGTTGGCAACCTTCTCTTGGTTTGAATACTTGCACCCTTGGGTTAGTAACCTTTCTTTGGTTCAAATACCCTTTCTTCGGTTGAGTACTGTTTGTTCAGTCAGTTTACCAAACCCCTTTGGGTCACGACCTTCGTTCGGTCCTGCACCCGTTCTTCTGGTTAATCACAGTTTTCTCAGTTAAAACCAATGCTTCTCTATTCCCACAGAGTTGCAACCCTTGTGTCCTCGGTTAACCACTGTGTACCAGTTAATATATCGATGCCCTTCAAAGTCAAACACCTTCTCTTGGTTCAGCACTCTCTATCTTAGTTTATCACAGTCTGTCTGTTGACACCAGCCTCTTTTCCCCGCCAAGGTCTACTCTCTTTCTTCGGTTAACCACTGCCAGCCAGTTAATATACCGAATCTCTTTTTTCTCTTGGCTATGACACCATCCCTTTTTTTTAGTTCCCCAGAGGAGTCCTTCCTATTCCCCTTGCTCTTACTTTCTTGGTTTCGACACCAACCCTCTTTGTTATCCCCAGCGGATCTTTCTCCATCTCTTGCTCTTGGTTTTGACACTACCTCTTTCATCTCCTTGTTTCTTTCTTGTTTTGTTTTCCGTTCAGTTCCCCGAACTACGGAAGCTCTAATTCTGCATTCTTCTGAATGTTAGATACGTAGGCACGAGACGCAATATCTTGGCGAGCACACTTCCACCTTTCTTCCGTCTTCCTCCTTTCTTTCTTTCTTCTTTGTCCCCTGGTTCCATGAACTATGACGCTCTGACTTCCTCATTGCACTATAAGGGTACGTAGGCACGAGGGCCACAATCATCCGCGAGTACTTTCCTTCTTTTCTTTCTTTTTCCCCTTTCTCTCTCTCCTTCTTTTAGCTAGAAGCCTTTAGATAGATAACCCATCCAAGCCTAGAAGCAAGCGAAATGGTTCCCGTCGAGTACGACAGATGCGTTAGGTGCTAATACCTTCCTTTCGAATAACCGACCCCCCGTTCCTGTTTCTCTTCCCCCTGGGTTTTATCGATATTTTCCCTGTCCTTTGGGACTAAATAAAGTTCAGTGGCGACTTTGTGTTATCTTTGAGTGTGCGATTCACTCAGGTAGAAACCAGCCATCTTCAGCTGGAGACTCTGCTAGGGACAGATTGACCTCTTGCTGGTCCATCCCTTGAGGGGTCTCGCCTAGTTTTGTTTGCTCCCTTGCTTGCTTGGGTGTTTATCTTTAGCGCTTTACTTGCTTTATTTTTATGCTTTAGCTTTATGTTTATTTATCGCATTCCTTTACTGCTTTGAATATTCATATGCTGCATATTCTGGATATCTGCTATTTTCTGCTGTTGTTGGGATGGGTAGATATTATTGGGGAGAAAGGTCCTAACATCGGGCCTAGTATACACATAGGCTAGAAAGTGGATAGTCGTGAGGCCTGCGTTTTGTGCTTTGGGATATCACGAGTCCCACATCCCAGATCGTGATTTGTTTGAGAATACTTCCGTCCTGTGAGAATTCACTACGGCGGGGGATTTTCATCCTGAGTCCTATGGTTTGGGCGACCTTTCTAGTGACCACCTTGTTGTGTCTAGATCACACCTGTGAGGGGGATGGGTTTTGCAGGAAAACAGGCCACTTCATGCCCTTGTTCTCACACACGCCAGATTTCCTCACCGACACATCAGATTATGTTACACTGACACATATTATATGCAGATATCCGGATTATTCAAATTTGATTATTCGGGCAGTGTTGGCTTCTTGTTGTTGTGTTGCATATCATTTCATCATGTAAATTAATTTTTTTGCATGTGCATTTCCAGGTTTCGAGGGCTTATCTTTTGTTGACATTATCATGGAGATGAGTACTGGTCGTCGTGGCATCTTCAGTTACAAGTTTGTCGAGCCTAAGCTGGGTATTTTGAGAGGTTTGGCATCTTTTTTGGTTGGAGATCACAGAGGGGTTTGTTTAGGTACTTATGGTAATCTGTTGACCATCCTCAACACTGAAGTCAACATCACTGTTATTCATACTCTGGTTCAGTTCTACGACCCGTCATATAGGTGCTTCACATTTCAGGATTATCAGCTAGCACCTACACTTGAGGAGTATGCTTATATTCTGGGGGTTGAGATCAAGAAGCAGGTTCCTTATGTTTACACTAGTGGTTGTCCGAAGTTTCATCTTATTGCTGATGCACTTTGCATTAGTAAGAAAGATGTGGAGGATAATCTCAAGACCAAAGGGAAAGGTATTCGAGGGTTTGCTTCGAAGTTCTTGGTTGACAAGGCCACTACTTTTGCTAAGGATGGAAACTGGAAGGCTTTCAATGCCGTTCTCGCTCTGCTGGTATATGGGATTGTCTTGTTTCCGAACATGGAGGATTTTGTAGATCAGGCTGCCATCAGTATCTTCTTGTCCAAGAATCCTGTTCCGACGCTTCTTGCTGATACCTACCATTCTATTCATTCCAGGAATGAAAAGAAGAAGGGAACCATTATCTGTTGTGCTCCTTTGTTGTACCGATGGTTCATGTATCACCTTCCACAGAAGGGTCCCTTTGTTGAGAATAAGGATAATCTCAAGTGGTCTCAACGAATCACGTCTCTTACCGCTGATGATATTTCTTGGTATTCTCGAGTCTTCGACGACATTCTGATCATTCTTCATTGTGGGAAATTCTCCAATGTGCCTCTCTTGGGTACAAAGGGTGGAATTAACTACAATCCGAGAATGGCTTTCCGACAGTTGGGATACCCTATGGTTGACAAACCTGATCTTGAGGTAGTGGAAGAGTTCATCTTTCATGAAGGGGCTGATGACATGGGTTTGTTGAAGAGGTTTAGTGCCGCTTGGACTCAGATTCATCTCGAAGGAAGAGCCGATTTGGGTAAGAAGAATTGCGTAGCCAAGGAAGCTTACACACTTTGGGTCAAAGAGCGCGTCAAAGAGATCTTGTTGCCATTCTCTCCTGAGCCTTCCATGTATGCCAAGACTCCTGAACTTGACATTGTTCCTCCATCTGAAGTCGATCAACTCAAGCTGATTTTTGAGAAGTTGAAGAAGGAGAACGCTGATCTTCGTCTCAACCTTGATAGAGTCACTTCCGAGAAGGATATCTTACAGATTGAGCTCCATCAGAAGTGCGAGCGTATGCTCAAAGAGGTGGAGGTTGAACAGAACAAGCGTAGGAAGGCGGGTGATGCTTTGAAGAGCACCTATAAGGGACTTGCTTCAAAGAAGAGACAACTCACCGATGCTCACTATCAGCCCTACAAAGAGGAGCTGAGCTACAACAAGCAACTTGAAGAGCTTCGAGGGAAGTTATCTGAGTTCAAGACGAATTGGCAAAGTGAACAAGACTGTGCTAATCAGTTAGCAAAGGACTTTTCCCAATGTCAAGCTAAGCTCAACAAAGTCTTCGGTGAGATTCAGAAGCTGCAAGATCAAGCACATCAGATCCAAGAGTAGATTAGTCAGCTCAACACAGAGAGCACTCACTGGGAGCATCAAAGTCATCATCTACAGAACCTCCTGGATCAGAAAGAGGCCTTTCTTCAGGACATGCTTCAGGGACCTAATCATTCTTTGTTGCGCAACCTCATGAAGGATGCGAAGTACTGGAGTGAGAGGCATGGCCGTCTAGCCAGATTTGCTAAGCATGCATTGAAGGACCTACCTGGGCTGTTGAGGGCTGCATATGCCGATGCGTTACCACACCGGCTTCCTTGGGCAGTTTTTCATTTCTTATCTGTGTGTAGGGTGGTATTTGATAGGATCTGTGCGGATTTTGTTGTAGCCCAAAAGGTAGATATTTGACTCGTATTCGACTTGTACTTCTTTCCTCTATTGAATGAATGAATGAAGATGCTTGCTCACTCTATTTTTTATGCCTTTACTTGTATGCTTTATGATTATTGTCAACAAAGATAAGTTTAAGAATTCCTGGAATTTAAAACTTTATTTTTGCATGCATATCATACATTCATTTGCACACATATGCACATCCCTTCATCCGAAACCATTGCTCATCCTTGTCCGCCTTCCTTGTAGTAAGACGACAACTCGACATCGGTATTTTACTCCCTCAAGCAAATCCAGAATCATGGCTGACTTCGAAGCTGAGAATGCTGCGTACAAATAAACTCTGGCACAATTCCAAGGTCGGATGGATCAGTTCCAGACGAACATGGATATCATTATGGAACTCCTTTGTGCCCAGAGGGATGCTGCAGCTGCTGCCACTGTTGTTACAACTACTACCGATGCAACTATTGTCACTCCTGTGACTGTTCCTCCTGTTGTTATAGCTACTCCTGCTGTTATTGTTCCTTCTCCTACTAGAGTTGAAGTGCCAGTTGAGCCTGTGAATCAGCCTGCCGTTCAATCCAGTTTGAACCAGATGCCCACTGGTTTTCCTTGGGGCATGCCTCCAAATTACACTCCTCAGATTTCAAATAATGGTAGTGCCTTCATGCCATATCAGCCTTTTGTTGCACCCATGACTAATGGGAAGACTTCTGCATATCCGTGGGTCATGCCTACTCCAGTCCCGCCTCCCGCGGTGAATGATGATCCTGAGAATCTTCAGGCTCAAACTCATCAAACTGCCGGATTGGTTGACACTGAAACTCCTGATGAAGAAGAGCATATGTATAGAGGTCCTCCTATTCATGTTCCGGTTTCGTCTCAAGTTGCTCAAATTGCTGTTCCGAATGTTCATCCTGGGATGTTCTATCCTGGGGCATCTTCCTCAGCTGCTGGGGTACCTCCTCCGAATTATCTGTATGGTGTTCCGATGGGTCAGAATGCTGGTCAGATGGTTAATCCGAGTTTGGTGTATCCTTCTCAGTTTACTACTCCGCAGGTGAATGCTCATGCCGTTTCTCAGATGCCAAATCCTCAGATTCTTGTCAGGCCCACTAATTAGAATAGATCGGTTGACTACAAGTTGTTAGAAGACCGTATCAGAGCTATTGAAGGGTTTTCTGCTTTTGGTATGGAAGCCAAAGACTTGTGTTTGGTTCCAAATGTTGTGCTACAGCAGAAATTCAAGATACCTGATTTGCCAAAGTACAAAGGTTTAAGTTGCCCGCGTAGTCACGTCACTATGTACTGCAGGAAGATGGCATCCCATAGTGATAACGATGAATTGCTAGTTCATTGTTTTCAAGATAGTTTGTCTGGTGCTTCATTGGATTGGTACGTGGGCCTGGAGCGCAGCAAAATCCGTACTTGGAGGGATTTGTCTGAAGCGTTTGTGAAACAATACAAGTATAACCTTGATCTGGCACCCACTAGATTGCAATTGCAGAATCAGTCTCAGCGCTCAGCTGAAACATTCAAGGAGTATGCACAAAGATGGCGTGAGATGGCATCTCGTGTGCGACCGGCTCTCTCTGACAATGAGTTGGTTGACATCTTTATGGGTACATTGCAAGGATCTTACTATGAGAAAATGGCGGGTAGTTCTTCATCGAGTTTTGCTGATGTTGTAACCATTAGTGAAAGGATTGAGAATGGTTTGAAGACTGGAAAGATTCCTGGAGTTGCTTCCCAGCAGCCGACCACTAGGAAGTCTCAAAACAGTCATTCCAAGAAAAAGGAAGGTGAAGCCAACGCTGTGACAGCTCAAGTTTCTCCTCAGTATCAAGCTCTCATGGTTCCCTTGCCGTATTATCCATATCCGTACATTGCTACTGCACAGTATCAACAACCTCCATATCAGTATCATCCGCAACAACCCGTTCAGAATGCTCAGAATCAGCAGCAGAATCAACAGAACAAAAATCAGCAGAATCAGAACCGTCAGAACAACAACAATCAAGGAAATTGTAAGCGTCCGAATTTCGACAGAATTCCGGTATTATACACGAACTATTTCCTTATCTGGTTCACCAAGGGGAAATTGTCCCCAAGCAGATTGCGCCTGCAATTCCTCCATTTGGCCCGAAGCATAACCCAAATGCGTCTTGTGCCTATCATGCTGGATACATAGGACATGCAACAGAGGATTGCTTTGTTTTTAAAACTAAGGTTCAGGAACTCATTGATAAGAAAGTTCTGACTTTTGCTGAGGAAGGACCCAACATTCAAAGTAATCCGTTGCCAAATCACGGTGGACCTGCGGTTAACATGATTGAGGATAGTCCGAAGGCTGAATTGATCATGGATGTTGACGAAGTAAAGACTCTGATGTCTGTGGTTTTCAAGAAATTGAAGGAACATGGGCTGTTGAAAGGGTTGCATGGTAAGTGTCAGATTTGTGACGATAATCCCAACCAGTGTCGAAGGCTGAAGGGTTGTGTCCAGATTCTGATGAACCGTGGTGAAGTGAAATTTTCCAGATCTAAACCTGTTGAGGAAGTTGCTGCCATCGAGCCATTCACCATCATCTATAGGAAGGTTCCAGTTGAATCCCCTAAGCAGAAAAAGGTGCAACCCATCGTTGTTTGCCCGCCAAAGCCATTTCTGTATCAGAATTCTAAAGAGGTACTGTGGAAGTATGGGTCTACCGTGTTTTCTAGAGGTCAAGAGATAAGGTTCGCCGAATCAGAGATCGTGAATGTCACCGCTGGTGGAAGTACCACTCGTAGTGGACGAGTGTTTGCTCCGAAGGTCACAACGAAGCCTGTACAAATTCCAACTGTTGTTTCTCCTAAAGAAACGCCTGCAGCTGCAACCCCTGTTGTTCAACAAGGGGAATATACTGCTATTCCAGTACCGACTATCCCGTCTGAGGATGTTTCAAAGAGCAAGGAGACTCTTGATGATCAAGAGTTCCTTAAGTTGATCAAGAAAAGTGACTTTAAAATTGTGTATCAGCTGGGTCAGACTCCCTCGAGGATCTCAATTTTATCCTTACTCATGAGTTCACCTGTGCACAGATCAACTTTGTTGAAGGTCTTGAACAGTTCCCATGTCATGCAAGATATATCCGTTGTCGAATTTGACGATGTAGTGGCCAACATAACTGCAAGTCAGTATTTGGGTTTTAATGAATCAAAATTACCTCCTGAAGGAACTGCCCACAATAAAGCGCTGCACATATCTGTAACCTGCACAGACATCCTGTTATCTCGTGTTCTAGTGGATACCGGTTCTTCTCTCAATGTGATGCCTAAGGGCACATTGAGTCAACTACCAGTGGAAGGAATCGAAATGAGACCAAGTGCCTTAGTTGTCAGAGCCTTTGACAGTTCTCGAAGACAGGTCATTGGAGAAGTGGATTTACCCATCAATATTGGGCCGCATTTGTTTACCATTACCTTCCAAGTGATGGATATTAATCCAGTGTACAGTTGCCTACTGGGTCGTCCATGGATCCACGTGGCAGGGGCAGTTACATCCACTCTACATCAGAAGTTGAAATTCATGTTTGACGATCAGCTTGTCATTGTCTGTGGTGAAGAGGATTTGATTGTAAGCGAGTTATCGTCCTTTCGATACGTCGAGATCGAAGAAGGCATAACTGAGGTGCCGTTGCAGTGTCTCGAGTTCGAAGATGTCAGCTCTGCTTCAACTAGTCAAAGTAGATCACCACATTTGACTTTAGCATCTGCTAAGAGTGCTAAAGAGACCATCGATAGAGGTGCCTTGCCAGGCTGGGGGCATGTGATTGATGTGGTTGAGAAGTATAATCGTTTTGGATTAGGGTATCATCCTGGTCATCAATCTAGTTCCTCTGATCAGAAACAATGCAACTTTGTCAAGTTCCATAGCGCGGGTTTCCAGCAGGGTGACATCGTGGCAGCTGCTGATGATGCTGGTCCCAGTAATCAGATTTCAAGCTTCGTGCGCAAATGTCCGCCGGGTTTCAAGCTCAACAATTGGACATCTACCATAACTCATGTGGTTTTCCCATATAACATGTAATGCATTTTGCTTTCTCTTTCCCTCGTCCTCGTCCGAGACGAGTGGATAGCTTGTAAAGGGCCTCGCTCTTTTGCAATATTATGTGATCAATAAATAAAAAAATTTTGCATTCAAAATCATGCTCTATTTTCTTTCTTTATTTTACTTTTTCACAAAACAAATGGCAAAAGTTTCTTTTCTTTTTCACTTTTAAATAGCTCATTCTAAACATATTCATAAACATGCAGAATTAATAAAAGCATTGATAACAACATGACAAACATCCATTGTAATTCTGGAATTCCAATTAACCAAGTCGAAGAAGATGGTGAGGAAGATTGTGAATTACCGGCTGAACTGGCAAGGCTCCTTGAGCACGAGCGTAGAGAGATTCAGCCACACAAAGAGCCAGTGGAAGTTGTTAATCTTGGTACTGATGAGGTCAGAAGAGAAGTCAAGGTTGGCGCATCCCTCGCAGAGCATGTACACTCTGAGTTGGTCAAGTTATTGAAAGAGTATGTTGATATCTTTGCCTGGTCCTATCAAGATATGCCTGGGTTGGATACCAACATCGTTGAACATCACTTACCACTCAAGCCCGAATGTCCTCCTGTCAAGCAGAAACTCAGGAAGACTAGACCTGACATGGCACTCAAAATCCGAGAAGAGGTAAAGAAGCAGCTTGATGTTGGGTTCCTAGTCACTTCCGAGTATCCTGAATGGATTGCCAACATTGTCCCGGTTCCCAAGAAGGACGACAAAGTCAGAATGTGTGTGGATTATCGAGATCTCAACAAGGCAAGCCAGAAGGATGATTTTCCTTTGCCTCATATTGATGTCTTGGTAGATAACACTGCGCAATTCTCTGTCTTTTCCTTCATGGACGGTTTTTTAGGATATAATCAGATCAAGATGTCCCCAACTGATATGGAGAAGTCTACTTTTATCACGCCATGGGGTACATATTGTTACAAAGTCATGCCATTCGGTCTAAAGAATGTAGGGGCAACATACCAGCGTGCCATGACAACCCTCTTTCACGATATGATTCATAAAGAGGTTAAGGTTTACGTGGACGATATGATTACCAAATCCAAAACTGAGGATGATCACTTGGTTCATCTGAAGTAGCTTTTTGACAGACTCCGAAAGTTTATACTGCGGTTGAATCCTGCGAAGTGCACCTTCGAAGTTCGATCTGGTAAACTGTTGGGCTTTATTGTAAGTCCGAAGGGCATTGAAGTTGATCCTGATAAGGTTCGGGCAATTCAGAACATGCCGCCTCCAAAAACAGAAAAAGAAGTCCGTGGATTTCTGAGTAGACTCAATTACATTTCAAGATTCATTTCTCATTTGACGGCCACCTGTGAACCAATGTTCAAATTACTAAGAAAAAATCAATCGGTTGAATGGAATAATGATTGTCAGGAAGCATTTGACAAAATAAAACAATACTTGCAAGAGCCACCGATCTTAGTACCGCCGGTTCCTGGTAGGCCATTAATCATGTATCTCACCGTTCTCGACGAATCGATGGGATGTGTATTGGGTCAGCATGATGACACTGGCAGAAAAAAACATGCAATTTACTATCTGAGCAAGAAGTTCACTGATTGTGAGACCAGATACTCACTCTTGGAGAAAACTTGTTGTGATATGGTCTGGGCTGCTCGACGCCTACGACAATACCTAATTTGCCATACTACTTTGTTGATATCCAAAATGGATCTGATAAAGTACATCTTTGAAAAGCCTGCTGTCTCTGGAAGGATTGCTCGGTGGCAGATGCTGTTAACTGAGTATGATATCCAACATGTTACCCAGAAAGCAATAAAAGGAAGCGTCTTGTCTGACTACCTTGCTCATCAACCTGTAGAGGGTTATCAACAAATGAAGTTTGACTTTCCCGATGAGGATGTCCTGTTTATCAGAGATTATGATACTCCAGACCCTGATATAGGACCCGAACCAGGGGCGCGGTGGACGCTCGTGTTCTACGGTGCCTCCAATTCTAAAGGTCATGGAATCGGTGCTATCCTCATCTCTCCAACAGGTTTTCACCTTCCCTTCACTGCCAGATTATGCTTTGCATGCACCAAAATATGGTTGAATACGAAGCATGTATATATGACATTGAAGCGGCAATTGACATGAGAATCAAGATTCTTGAGGTCTATGGAGATTCTGCCTTGGTCATTGGTCAAGTCAGAGGGAACTTTGTGACTCGGGATTCCAAGCTGGTTCCGTACCAACAACACATAGCGAAGTTGATTCCTTAATTTTATGAGATCACTTTTCATCATATTCCCAGAGAGGAAAATCAACTAGCTGATGCTCTTGCCACTTTAGCATCCATGTTCAAGGTCAAGTGGAAGAATGAAGCTCCTCATATCCGCATTGATCACTTGAACGAACCAGCACACTGTTTAGCAATTGAGGATGAGTCTGATGACAAGCCTTGGTTCTACGACATCAAAAGATATCTGAAAAAATAGGAATATCCCGAGGGTATCACTATCACTGACAAGAAGGCTCTTAGGCGGCTTTGCGCCAAATTCTTCTTAAGTGGTGGTATACTGTACAAGAGGAATTATGATTCCGTGCTGCTCAGATGCGTGGATAGACACGAAGCACACATGATAGTAAGGTCCATACATGAGGGCTGCGAGGGTGTACATGCTAAAGGTCCTGCTATGGCCAAGAAGATCCTTCGGGCTGGGTATTATTGGACAACAATGGAGGTAGATTGTTACAACTTTGCCAAAAGATGTCACAAGTGCCAAATCTACGGAGACAAGATCCATGTGCCTCCAACTCCATTGAATGTCTTGACGGCACCTTGGCCATTCTCCATGTGGGGTATAGATATGATTGGAATGATCGAGCCGAAGGCATCCAACGGTCATCGATTCATTCTAGTTGCTATCGACTACTTCACCAAATGGGTTGAAGCTGCTTCTTATACAAACGTTACACGACAAGTGGTTGCTAGATTCATCAAGAAAGAGATAATCGGTCGTTATGGCATTCCTAGCAGCATTATCATGGACAATGCAAGCAACCTAAACAATAATATGATGAAGGAGTTGTGTCAAGAGTTTAAGATCGAGCACCACAACTCTTCACCATATCGGCCCAAGATGAATGGCGTCGTTGAAGCAACAAACAAAAACATCAAGAGGATTGTCCAGAAAATGGTCAAGACTTACAAGGATTGGCATGAAATGCATCCCTTTGCACTGCATGGCTACCGAACTTCAGTTCGCACTTCCACTGGGGCAACTTCGTACTCACTCGTGTATGGTATGGATGTTGTTCTGCCCATTGAAGTCGAAATTCCTTCGCTCAGAGTCATCATGGAAGCAGGTCTTGATGAAGCTGAATGGGTTCAATCCAGATACGACCAGTTGAATCTCATCGAAGAGAAGCGCCTTACATCCGTTTGTCATGGTCAGTTGTATCAGAGACGCCTCAAGCGAGCTTTTGACAAGAAAGTTCTTCCTCGAACGTTCTGTGAAGGCGAACTCGTGCTCAAGAGATATTCACCTGTTCACTCGGATCCACGAGGCAAATAGACTCCCAATTATGAAGGACCTTTTGTTGTCAAGAAAGCCTTCCCAGGCGGAGCCCTGATCCTCACCACAATGGATGGGGAGGAGTTGCCATCGCCCGTGAACTCCAATACAGTAAAAAAATATTATGCCTAAAAAAAATGGATAAGAGTCCGCTAGATTGACATCCGCAAGGACAATCTAGGCAAAAATGGACGTCCCGATGGACCGAAAAAAAGAAATGTCCATGCAAAAGTTAGGGACAATGAAAAAAAAACAATAATAGCCCGCTAAGTTGAAAACCCGAAAGGACGACTTAGGCAAAAATGGGCATCCCGGTGGACGAAAAAGAAATGTGAAAACATGTCCAGGCAAAAATTAGGGATAAAGGCATTCGACTGTGAACATTTGGGCCTCTTTTCATCACGGCTGGACCTCGGACGGTAACAGAGCAGTCGAATCATCATCAACTGGTGCAAAGCGTTGGAACCTAGACTTACAGTGGATGGTGGCCAATGTTGTAATCAATACAAAGCATAATTTCCCTTTGCCATTTACATTTGTTTTTCAATTTTATTGCAAAGTTCCTCATCAAGGATTTTGCATCCTTGTACACACTTTATGTACAAAATTTTACATACAATAAAATGCATTCTTTGTTATCTCAATTTGTTTTCATTCTAGTATTTTGTTTGCAAAATAAATAATTATTTGTGATCACATAATACTAAAAAACGTTGAGAACAATAAAAAGCTAAATTCACCGAGAAGGCATTATGCATCGCATGTGTTACTGGTAACTCCTGCAGTATAATCTGTAGTATCCCTTGGTAAGCCTAACGCCTGGCCGGCAATGGGATGATTCTATGAAGAAGTTATTGTCTCCTCAGCAGTTCCTCAGCAGAGTCATCATTCTCCCCAACAGGTTGCCAAGGTGTTCCCCAGCAAAGACGCTTTGCTCACTTTTCCCCAGCAAGGGTTGTGCATCGTCTCCAATGATTTGGATATATCTGTCACCAGCAGCAGTGGTCTCCTCAACTGAGTCAACATGATTCGGAAACTTCTTTTCCCCATGCAGAGCCAGTCTTGGTAGGAAGGATTGATTTAATTCTTTCATCCCTAACAGAGACAAACATGGTGATTTAGAAACCTGAGATGTTCTCAGTTTCTTTCCCCGGCGGGATCATCATCCTTTGTGAACTCTCTTCTCCAGCAGAGTTTGTCTTTATCTGCAGGTCCTCTCCCCGGTCGAGGATGTCGAAGTCGTTTTGCTACGGTTTCTGCCTAACCGCCTCGATGTGCCTTATCTTGCGCCTTTACATTGCATGATATCAAGCATCATGTAGAAATGCATACATAGCATATGCATCGATCATACTCCCTCTCTTTTTGCCTGACCTATCTCCCAGCAGATTTTCAGCCAAACCTTGCACTTACCTATTCTACCTTGTACCGCTCTGTTTGTCGCCATCGGCCAAATTCTCGAGCTACTCTTTTATTTAATCCCCTTTTACCTCGAATCATCGAAAAGCTGGCGCAATTCGTACATTCAGGTCTAAGAGGATTAAATAGGGGCAGCTGTCGTAACCCGAAATTTGACCTCCCTCTTTTGGCCTTTTGCATAAGTATAAGCACTCGCATCGTTGGCATACGCATTCACACTTTTCTTTGTGTGTTTCTTGTTGCAGGACATTCAGGTTTTCCAAGCCCGATTAATCACATCCTCTCAAGATTATTTCATCACCAAAATGAGCCCAAAATAAAGGTTTCCATGTTTATTTATCAAGACAAGAGATGGAAAAGCGGAATCAGGACTTCAGCATCATCCTTTTGCAAATTTGTGGAAATTTGGCTGAAGTAACCGGTTAGCACATATGCTGTAACCGGTTACTCAGTGTATTTTTCACCAAAAAACGCAAGTTTTCAAGCATGTAACCGGTTAGCACATATGCTGTAACCGGTTACTCAGTGGAAAATTTCAGTTTCTGCTGCATTTTTTGGACAGCACCATGCACTCTCCTTGGTCATTGATTCTACAGTATTCTAGCAGTGTGTGGAACATTCTAGACTTCTCTAGACATTTCAAGGCTATTCAATTAAATCCAAGTGCATTTATTCTAATGCTTCACTCCAAATTAAGTGCACCATGTTTCTTGTTTTACAAGCATGTCAACCGTTGGATGATGGAAATTCACATTGGGATTGTTACCGAGTTGGTTCTAACTAACCAAGTTAACCACCTTGATTCAGTGAGTCAAGCCCAACTAACTCCAACCCTAACTCCAAACCCAAAGCTAAGTCCAAACCTCCCATACTCCAAACCTAAAGTCTATATAAACTCACCTTCACTCATTTTTCAAGGACCTTCAACCATTCTTCATAATTCACTCTCAATTCTCTCATTCTCCTCTGCATCTTTCTGCAACTTCTACATCTTCATCTCAATTCTCATCCCAAAACCTCACCAAAAGCTCTTATTCTTGAAGGATAATCACTTTTCACATTGAAAGTGATTAATTCTTGAGCTTAACCTCCATCATTTGGCATTCTTTGGTTGGATTTCTGGAATTACATCTTATTCTACTTCAATCTAAGAGTTCTACAACTTTCAATTTGGTGCAAGTTCGATTTCGATACATTTTCGCGTTTTTGATCGGTTTCGACGCGTTTCGTCTACAAATTAAGGATCCTCTGGTTTTCTTTGATTTTCTGCATCAAAATCTCTTTGCAACACTTACCAAGCCAAATCCCCGGCTTGTAGGTTGGTGGATCTAACTAATTTTACCGTTTCGCGCATTTTCGTATCGTTCGCAATGTAGTCGATAATTGTTGTGTGTGATTTGGTTTTGCATTTGTTTGATCCATGATCCTATTGTGTTAGTTGATTCTATCAATGTTTATTTGTTGTTTTCAAGTTCAATTTGCGTGCACAATTTCAGTTCCTAGCATGTGGTGGTTGGCATAAGTGATTATGTGTTGAAAACTACTTTTGAAAAGCTGTTTTTGCTGTTATTTTTGCCCCTGTCTCAGTGGTAACCGGTTAGCAGTTATGCTGTAACCGGTTACACAATTCAATTTTCAACAAATACGCTGATTTTCAAGTATGTAACCGGTTAGCAGATATGCTGTAACCGGTTACCACTGAACAGAATGGCCAATTTTGGGATTTTACAAGCTTGGTTGCCATGCTTTCTTCATTTTAACTTCCATTGATTGTCATGCTTGATTTTATGGATGTTTTTAATGTCATTGCACTTATGGTTGAAGCAAATTCATGAACTTTCGATGCACATTTTCGATTATTCATTTGTTTCATGTTCTTAGCATTGTATGAACATAGTAATTCTTGCACTATCTTTGTTCACATGATGCATGATTTTGTGTGGCATTTTGGTGATCATTTGGCACTGTTTTGCACCTTCCATTTCAGATTTGCATTAAGTTTATTCTTCATGGATAAACTTAATCTTGTATAATCAATAATTCACTCCTTGTTGCTTTAATGACTTTTCATCCTCTTTGAAAAGTTGTTAGCATATTTCTCCCTTGATTAATTGATCGAAACTTTGTTTCGATTAATCGATCTTCCCTTTTCCCCTCTTTAGGCCTCCTTTAGAGCTTTCTCTCTCATTCCCCCCCCCCCCCCGGTGGAGTTGGAGTTTCGCGCTGCGCCTTGCATCAGAGCACTGTACAAATTGACGCCGTTATGTTGTCCGTTTCTCTACGCAGGAGCACTGTACAACATGGAGCCGTTGGGCCGTCCGGTTCAACTTCCGCATTACACCCTGTGTGTGTTAGGGAAGGGATGAGAAGGGAGAATTCCTACTCTCATTCTGACTACTTCAGGTAGGGGACGAATGACCCTGTGCTTGGCTTAGTCATCTCTATCTCTAGGTGGTAATGTGCTTTCTTTCCCCAGTCGAGTTGATCCTTGATCACTCTTCTCTCTTTGCGATCCCTTTCGATCCTCGATCACTCCTATCTCTTTCAATCTCTCCTTTTGATCAATCACCGTCCTTCTTGGTTGAGATCATTATTCTTGCGCTAGCAATCTCTCTTTGTTCCATCACTCCTTTCTTCTTATAATCAATCATTGCTTTTTGATTCCCCTGAAGAGTTTCAATTCTCTCTCTTTGGTCCAACACAGTTTTCCTGTCACGACCATTTTTCCCCAGGAGTTCGCAACCTTCTCTTGGTTCTTCTCCTTTGTTGGGTTAATCACCCATCCTTGGTTAATCACCCGTTTCTTCAGTTAATCACAGTTCGTCTGTTAATACTGAGCACCTCTTGGGTTAATCACCTTCTCTTGATTAATCACCCGTCTCTTCAGTTAATCACAGTCCGCCTGTTAAAACATTGAGTCCCACTTGGGTTAATCACCTCTTCTTGGTTAATCACCCTTTTCTTCAGTTAACCACAGTCCGTTCGTTAAAATACTGATCCCTTTCGAGTTAATCACCTTCTTTTGGTTAATCACTCATTGTTCTCTTTGGTTAATCACAGTCCGTCTGTAAACACCGAACCCCCGCAGTTGGCAACCTCCTCTTGGTTCGAATACTTGCACCCTTGGGTTAGTAACTTTTCTTTGGTTCAAATACCCTTTCTTAGGTTGAGTACTGTTTGTTCAGTTAGTTTACCGAACCCCTTTGGGTCACGAACTTCGTTCGGTCCTGCACCCGCTCTTCTGGTTAATCACAGTTTTCTCTGTTAAAACCAATGCTTCTCTATTCCCACAGAGTTGAAACCCTTGTGTCCTCGGTTAACCATTGTGTACCAGTTAATATACCGATGCCCTTCAGAGTCAAACACCTTCTCTTGGTTCAGCACTCTCTATCTTGGTTTATCACAGTTCGTCTGTTGACACCAGCCTCTTTTCCCTGCCAGGGTCTACCCTCTTTCTTCGGTTAACCACTGCCAGCCAGTTAATATACCGAATCTCCTTTTTCTCTTGGTTATGACACCATCCCTTTTTTTTGGATCCCCAGAGGAGTCCTTCCTATTCCCCTTGCTCTTACTTTCTTGGTTTCGACACCAACCCTCTTTGTTATCCCCAGCGAATCTTTCTCCATCTCTTGCTCTTAGTTTTGACACTACCTCTTTCATCTCCTTGTTTCTTTCTTGTTTTGTTTTCCGTTCAGTTCCCCGAACTACGGAAGCTCTAATTCTGCATTCTTCTAAATGTCAGATATGTAGGCACGAGAGCAATGTCTTGGCGAGCACATTTCCACCTTTCTTCCGTCTTCCTCCTTTATTTCTTTCTTCTTTGTCCCTTGGTTCCATGAACTACGACGCTCTGACTTCCTTATTGCACTATGAGAGTACGTAGGCACGATGGCCACAATCCTCCGCGAGCACTTTCCTTTTTTTCTTTATTTTTCCCCTTTCTCTCTCTCCTTCTTTTAGCTAGAAGCCTTTAGATAGATAACCCATCCAAGCCTAGAAGTAAGCGAAATGGTTCCCGTCGAGTACGACGGATGCGTTAAGTGCTAATACCTTCCTTTCGCATAACCGACCCTCCGTTCCCGTTTCTCTTCCTCCTGGGTTTTATCGATATTTTCCCTGTCCTTTGGGACTAAATAAAGTTCGGTGGTGACTCTGTGTTATCTTTGAGTGTGTGATTCACTCGGTAGAAACCAGCCATCTTCACTGTTTTATCCGCTACCAACTGAATTAACTCAGAATCTGAACATCAGTTCTGATTATGAAACTCTGATCAGAAGCTAAATAATAAGAAAACGTGAAACAAAATTCAACCCCCCTTCTTGTGTACTTTTCATACCTTCATATGGCACTGAAGAACAAACACAATCTAGTTATAATTACTCTCACATTTTTTGGTAGGATTCCACGGGTAGCCACTGGTAGAATTTGTTGCATCAAGACATGACAATCATGAGATTTCAAACCAATTAACGTGAGATATTTCATTGATGCAAGTTTCTTGATGTTTGATGAGTAACCTTGGGAAACTTTGATACCATGCAAACACTCGCAAAAACTTTTCTTTTCCTTTTTACATAGAGTGTAACAAGTATGAGGCATATAAGTTCTTTTCCCTTTTTCTATTGGAGCCAATTGTTTTCGTATACCCATTGCCTCCATATCGAGACGAGATTGCTTACTATCTTTAGTATTGCCTGAAATGTTTAGAAGTGTTCCAATCAAACTATCACACACATTTTTCTCCACATGCATCACATCAAGATAATGTCTTACATCGAGACTTGACCAATATGGAATATCAAAGAACACAGACCTCTTTTTCCATATATTTTTCTTAACTGGCCCTTTTTGTTTTTCTCTCTTTCCAAAGACAACATTTAAGTGTTTCTTTCGTTGATAAACTTCATCTCCAGCTAAAGGTTTAAGAGTGATATCAAAATCATGCTCTCCATAAAAGCCTTCCGCAATCTACGATAAGAATGACCGAGTTTTAGAAATTTTTTATGCCCAAGGTAAACAGTCTTTTTTCCAAACTCAAGTTGGTGATAACATGTATCAGATTCACAAATAGGACAGACTTTGTGTCCTTTGACACTATATCCAGCCAAATTACCATATGCGGGAAGGTCGTTGATTGTGCAAAATAACATTGCACGCATCTTAAACTTTTCATTAAAATATGCATAATCAACTTCAACGCATTCCTTCCACAAAAGTATTAAATCTTCGATTAATGGACTTAGATAAACATCTATGTCGTTTCCAGGTTGTCGTGGTTCAGAAATCATCATACTTAACAACATATACTTACGCTTCATGCACAACCAAAGAGATAAGTTATAAATCGTGAGAAGAACATGCCACGAAGAATAGTTAGTACTCAGATTACCAAAGGGGTTCATTCCATCGGTGGCAAGCCCAAGCCTAAGGTTTCTTGGCTCAGTGCCATAATGCGGAAACAACGAACCAATTTCTTCCATTGCAAAGAATCAGCTACATGGCTTATGTTTCCATCACATTTTCTTTCATCTACATGTCATCTAATACACATTAGCAAAAAGTCTCTTGAATCTTGAAATTATTGGCAAGTACCATAACACTTTAGCAAGACGCCTCTTCCTACTAACATTGTCATTGTCATTGTCATCACCATTGTCGTCCTTCAGCTTGTAACGTGACACCCCACATTCCGGACATTGATCCAAATTTTCATACTCTTTTATGTATAATATGCATTCATTAGGACATGCATGTATTTTGATATACTCCAAACCCATTGGACACAATATCTTCTTGGCATCATAACAACGATCAGGCAAATTGTTATCTTCTGGTAGCATTTGTTTTAGTAAATAAAGCAATTTCGTGAAACTTTTATCCGACCACCCATTTTTCTCTTTCAGATTAAACAATTTTAACACCGCAGACAATCGTGTAAAACTTGTGCACCTCTTATATAAAGAGGTGTCCTTATAACTATATAAAGTATCATAAATATGGGCTTTCTTAAAAGAAGATTCTTCAATATCACGGAACATATCTTCTAGTCAGTCATCCATATATTCATCTTCATCAACTTCGTGGCTTTGTGACGCCCTGTTTCGCTTTTTTCCCACCTCACCATGTCACGTCCATATTGTATAATTTTGACATATACCATCACAACATAGGTGATGGAATATTTCATCCTTTGTACCTTTATTTATATTCCTGCCATTAACACAAGGACAATAAAAGATACCATTATTGTCAGGAACATTTTGATCAGCGTATTCAAGGAATGCAAGAACTCCTTTCTCATATATCGGGTCTAATATATCAACTTTCATCCAACTACGATCCATAATAAATTCTGAAATTTATATCAAAACAATAATGTGAATGACACAACAAAATCTTAACTTAAAGCATATCGAAAACCTAAAAGCATATTCATAACAATAATATAACTCTAAATCTTAAGCATATGGATATCCATTATAGCAAAGTTGTAATATTTTTATTCACTGCTAAATCCAACAACAAAACATAAAGTATATGAACTTTGCACGAAACAGACCACAAAATCAAACAAGAATGAAGATAGTAAATATTATCAAGAATTAGGAAGATGAGGAAGAGAGTGAAGTTTGCACGAAACATACCGTACTTCGAAGAGGAAGAGACCAAGAATGAAGATAGTGAAGATTATCAAGAATGAAGATTCAAATGAACGAAGATTGTGAAGATGAAGATTTTGCTATCCTATCGCTGTCGTCTCTAGTTCGCTGGTTCGCTAGTTCGCTTAGGGCATGTTATGAAGGAAATAATGTATCTTTTTTATTTTAAATTTATCAGGAAAAACCTTTGACCACGGTTGTTAATTTCAACCGCAGTGAAATGTAGAGCTTATTACAACAATTGTATAGTAAAACATTGGTTAAATAATTTTCAATTTTTTATTTATTTATGAACTTAAGTGACACGCGTTTTTTGTAATAGAAAAAATGGAAAAAATGTAGTTGCTAGGATTCGAAGCTTGTAACACTTACTTTTTCACCACGGTTGTTTACCTCAACCGTGATTAAATAACTTTCAAAAAATAAAAAATATATCAGGTGCATCCAATTTGCAATATTACAACGGTAGCAAACATAACCGTAATAGTATTAGTATTACCGAATATATATTTTGTAGTAATGTAAGTGCGAGTTTCATCTAAACAAACAAATTTATCGTAGAGTAACTTCTTTGCAATTTCACAAGCACGCGATAATTTGTATGTTGTCTTTATTAGAAAACCACATTTAGATTTATCCTTACTACTTCCTGTCATTTAACCTTCCCTAACTTCCATTAAGTAGAATGTGTTTCTAAAAATGTTTTCAACCAATTGAGACCATAACATCTTTTTATATAAGTTGCATTCTTTTATAATAGTGCTCTTTTAAAATAAAGTATGTATTCGTTGATATGTACCCCTCTTACACATTTCAACAAATGAAATATATTTATATTTTTCTAACATAAATCCGATATTCAAATAACTATGATAAATATTAACTATTTTGCTTCACTTTGAACACGTGTCAACAACTCATTTCGTGAAATGAATTTTTTCTGTGTCATAAAAGGCAAGAGGAATTCAAAGTAATACACGATTAAAGGTGTCGTGTCAAATTTCGCATTGACGAATGACGATTGCGGCATAATGTCAACTAGGGGTGGACATTGGTTCGGGTCGGTTCGAATTCGGGCCCAAAATCCCAATCCGGCCCAACCCTCGGGTGGCATATAATGGCCCAATTCCGACCGATTTAATCATCGGTTTTTTCGGGTTCGGTTTGAAACGGATTCGGGTAACTGAATCGGGTTGTTTCGGTTTTTATGATTGGGCCATTACAAAATTCTGCCAAAATTGAAAATTCAATATATTTTTTTCTACTTTTTAAATTTACAAATTAGTAATTGGGCCACTCAAATTTCAAGCCCATTAGAACCCAATATAAATTTTATTTTAATTTTAAAATGGAAAAATTAACTACTTTTTTTATATAAAAAAAATATTGATTATTTGGATAAAAAAAAGTATTAATTATTTGCAGAAAAGGGTCATTTTTGAGATTTTTGAGATTACAATTTAATAACTAAAGTAACAAACATGCCATATTGTTTCAAATTCTATAATATTATTACAACTTTAAAATATGAAATCAATAATAGATATAAAATGTCTTCTGTCCATACTTCCTATAACTCATTCATGCAAGCAGTACCTGTTATAAATTTTTTTAACAAGTGATAATAGTTAACAAAAGAAAAATGAATCATGAATAAAATTCAAAGGTTAAATAAAATTGTGAATGGTGAAAATAATAATTCAATTAATGATTTTGACAAAAAAAAATTCTATAAATGATAAAATAATAGGGTAAATGATTAACATTAATGATAAAATTCAAAAGTTAAACAACAATTAAATATTGAATAAATTATCAATATTTGATTTGATTCCCTATTATTAAAACTCATAAATAATCCCCCAACACACATAAATAAGAGTAAATGAATTATCAGAAGAAAAAAAAGTATTTATCAAAAAGAAAGAAAAAAAGAAACACGTTAGCAAATATCCTATACTCTACCATAAGTTGAAATTAGTTTATGTTTTTTCTAGCTTCTTCAGAAACACTTATAGAAAATAGAAAATGGAAAAGGCCTTTTTTTTTTCTAATATAAAAGTCAATCCAATTAAAACCAAGTTCGTGAATGAACAAGAAAAAAGTGGCTACACAAAACATAGAAGAGTTGTCATGAATCATGATACCATTTTTTCATTCCTAAGTTGCATTAGAAAATCACACATTTGTATCTTTAGGAGCTAAAACAAGCTAATTGGTTTCCATTCAAGAAATAAAACCAAACCAAAGTAGCCTAGACAAGAACATAAAAAAGGAAAATTTCAAAATAAAAACCTAATTATGAGCATAATCCAAAGAACAACTAAGAAACAGAAAGAGAAGAATGCATATAATTATTTTTTACCACTCAAAGTGTGGAAGCCATGTATCTCTGAACCAACAAGTTGTCCCTTTTAAGTTTTGTGCCATCATCACAACAAAAGCCTATGAAAAAATTCTCCTCTCACCACAAACACAACAACTTCATAACCTACAAGTTACACCATTAAAGTCAGCAAGTACACACCAAAAAAACATTTATTATTGAATCAATAATTGTGAACAGAAAAGAGGGTGAAAATCAAAATCAAAAAGGAATGACTGAGCATGGGTATGAATCAGCTGGGTGAAAATCCAATGCAATCATCATTTGGTGATCCATATATTGAATCCTTTATTAAATTTTAGAATCATTAAAATTTAAATTTAAATCAAGATAAAAGCAATAAAAATAAACTATCACAACTTTTGACCACAGTTAAAAACTTCTTCAAATGATACAATATATATTATAATGATAACTGATATGGGTGCAAGCCTAATTTGAAGAGCTTATTGTATGACAACCTGACCAAACAATTGTGAAAATTAGGAAAACAATTTGACATTTGATTAACTTTCATAGAAACTATACCAGAAACTAAAAAGAATCATTCAGTAGAAAATAAATGGATAATTCAGATGGGCTATATATGATGAGACTCATACAAGACAGGGTATATGAAACTCATACAACATATTATGTCTCACTGACTTACTGAATCCATCCAGTGATGCAAGCACAACTTCCCCCGGTAAAAAGCTGAAGAATTTCTTTCCCGCCTTTGAGTTTACCACTGAACTAGTGAAAAATCCAGACACTTTCACGACCCCAGAGAGCAAACCATTTGCAACTTTCTCTGTCATTTTAGTCACTCTCTTGACTGTTTAAAAAACATAAATACATATATCAGAAAAAGGGTTTAAGTATCAATTGATCAAATATGAAGTATAAAATTGTATAGCTATCAAAATATTCAAATATGAAGTATAAATATGAAGTACAACTTTACAAGCAAGGAGATAAATCTAAAACATGCTAGAAATTATGGAATTGAATAAACACACCTCTGGTTGTTTTACAGAGTCAACCAAATCAGTATCTTCCACTCTATCTCTTCCACGAAGAACACTAACACAAACCATAAATAAATTACTTAATGAAACCACAAGAAACCATAAGTAAATCTTACCATTCACAAAACTCACACTAAATCAACTTTTCAAACAAAACATAGAAAACCTAACACTAAATCATTTTTAAAGATATATAGTAACTCAAACCCTAAATCATAATCCCAAAAACAGAAGCAAAATACGAACCTTTTATAGAAAATCATGCCCTCAAAGTAGTAGATCCACATCTTGAAACATCAAATAACTTCAAAAGCTAAGAACAAAGCAAAGCATAAAGGAGATAGCTGTGAAGATAAATGGACGGTGAGACCAAGATGAGAAACGGAGGTGAAGGTGATGCGAGGAAGAGGTAACGATTAAATGATGCGATGATGGTTGACGAAGCGGCGGCAGCGAAAATGAATGAAGATGGAGGGAGGGAGAATGAAATTAGGGTTATGTGAGAGTGAGGTTAAGAGAGAGAAGAGTGACAATTCTTGGGCTTGAATAATGAATTAGCTCAATACTATGTTAATTAATAATATAAATATAAATAATAATTAAAAAATAAAATATAACGGTCGGGTTTGGTTTCCGACGGACTCAAAATAACCATCCGAACCGAACCGTTTTAATCCTAAAATATCCAAATTAACCATCCGACTCAACCCGATAACCGTTTAAACCCGACCGAATGCCAAATATATGATTCGGCTCGGGCGGTTACCATCGGTTGGTATATTTCTGTCCAGCCCTAATGTCAACTTTCACAAAAACAACTTTCACATTAGTTAGAGATTCATGAGAAGCATTTATATGTGAAATGGTGCAAACCAATTTTATTTAAAAATAAAAATGCTTCAGAAAACCCTTAATTCAAATTCTAAGATCCAAAATCGCATTATGGGATTTATTGAAAGCTTGCTTTGGCTGTTTGAAGCTCAATAATGCTGTCATGCTATGCAGGCACGTTGATATTAAATGTCTTGTAATTTTTTTTTGTTTCTTCCGTTCTTCGTGTGCTAGTAGTTATTTTCTTGTTTCGTTATCGTAACTTTTGCAGTATAATATTATAAAATTTATTTTATTAGGATGATTTCAATTTGGTTTGATCAATTCCCTTAATCTTCGACATCTTTATTAAAAATCTACAAAATAAAAATACATTAATAATAAAAGCATTTAAAAATACAAAATTAAATGCTAAAAATATAGTGTGATGGACTGTCTCCCGCTTTTGCAACTTATTCTGATTGTACAACACAAATGCACAACTATTAGTGTTAAATATAGTTTTTTATTAATGGTTTAAAGACTTTATTTAGTTAAAAGTGGAGGATGGAAGTTAAACTAGTTGAAAGTAGATGAATTTATAAATCAAATAAGTTAGCGGATTGTATCTGTTGTTAATGGTAAAATTGGCAGTGGAATTAGTTGATAAATAACACACGACATAAAAATAGTTTTAATTACTATTTAAAAAATACAATTAAAATAAAGGATTGTACAACACAAATGCACAACTATTAGTGTTAAATATAGTTTTTTATTAATGGTTTAAAGACTTTATTTAGTTAAAAGTGGAGGATGGAAGATAAACTAGTTGAAAGTAGATGAATTTATAAAGGCAAATTGTTAGGTACCCATAATAAATACTCTCTCCGTCTCACAATAGGTGTTTTCTTTCATTTTTTTATTTGTCTCAAATTATTTGTCCCTTTAGAATACTAATGTAATATTTATTATTTCTTTCCACTAACTTACCCTTATTTATTATATTTTAATTCATTTAACTACTCTACTATCTATTATTAATAAGGTTATTTTAGTAAATGACACTCGTTTTATCATTGAAATCAACACAATTAATCATTATCTTAAAAAGTGTGAAAATCTCAAAGAGGACACCTATTGTGAGACGGAGGGAGTAGTTGAGTACCGGTACTTTTAGTGCAAATTAAATAAAATAATTAATTAATTTTTAAATAAAATATATAAAAGAAATGATATGGCACGAAATGTAATTCTTTGATTGGATTAGTGTACTGATACCCAACTAAATCTCAGGGTTTCAGAATGTTCACTATTTATAAATCAAATAAGTTAGCGGATTGTAAAATTGGCAGTGGAATTAGTTAATAAATAACACACGACATAAAAATAGTTTTAATTACTATTTAAAAAATACAATTAAAATAAAGGATTGTACAACACAAATGCACAACTATTACTCTGGACTCTCTCTTCATCCTAAAATTAGTGTCATATTTAACACTTTTATCCAAATTAAAAAATATATATATGATAAATGAAAAAGAGAATAGTAAATATACCAAATTATCTTGGCCGACTATTTGTGTATTCGAATTAGTATTAAAACAAAGTGAGAAAATAATAAATTAAATGTTTAAATGTAATTTTGGTCCACTATTTTCATTTTTTTTAGTTTTGGCCCCATATTATAAAATTCGAAATTTTGGTCCCTGGTTTTAATTATTTTTATTTTTTATCCTTTTTTTAAAATTTAGAATTTTGGTCCATCTATTTTTATTTTTTCACTTTTGGACCCTCTATTTTAAGTTTGTTTTGGATTTTAGTCCCCTTCCTCATTAAGAAAGGGGATCAACAGTCTAAAAAAATAAAAATAAAGAGACCAAAATTTTAAATTTTAAAACAGAGGATCAAAAGTCAACAAAAATGAAAATAGGAGGCAAAAATTCTGGATTTTAAAATAGGGAACCAAAAATAAATAAATAAATAAATAAAAATAGGAGACCAAAATTGTAATTAAACCTAAATTAAATGTATTAATTAGAGGATACAATTCAAAAATAAAAATAAAAATTATATTGGTAAGCTACAGTGACAAATATTTTGAAACAAATCATTTTTTTAAATGTGACACTTATTTTGAAAACAAGGGAGTAATATTATAAACCCGAGAGAAAAATAGTACCAAAAACTTCTAAAAAATAGAAATGATGAAATTTTTAACATTCATGATCCAAACTAAAGCACACTTCCAGAGATATTCCGATAATATTAAGTTATGTTTGATTTATCATTAATAATTTAATTAAGATCTATTTATCAGAATTGTTCTATTAATAAAATTAAAATTGTGAAAACAAACCCTCTTAAATTCCATGTTAAGAATTATCAAAACTAGAACAATCCATAACAGAATTTGATGAAAGAATAGAGAAGAAGTGCATAATTGATTACTTGCATTATTGATGAATATAAGTCATCTATTTATACGTGGATCAAATGTTCATCCAATAAATGAGCTACATTATTAGTTGTGTAGCTAATTGTTACTTGTGCAACTGTTATAACCTAAACTTCTAACTAATGTAACTGGTAAAATGTTATATAAACTATTATACTTTCAATTCTCTTTATTATTATTCTTAGTTAACTAATCTTTGGTTCCTATAAATATTTTAAATTTTATTGTTAGTCCCTTTAAATATTTCTTTCAAATAATAATTTCTATAAATTTTTCCGTTCATAAATGTGGTCCCCACGTTGGTTTTCAGTGGCTTACGTGATACTGATTTCATTTGCAACTGTGGATTAATTTATTTATTATTTGTCAAAGTGGATGCTGATACTTTGTTGAATAAAAACACTTGAAAGTCAAAATCCTTATATCACTTTACAAAATACAAACCAAAACCCTAGAGGTCGTTTTTGTTGGGAGAGTTTACTAGGGAACATTGATACATAGTGTAAGACTAGGCACCTTTGTGAGAGACACACCACTTGTCCACTTAAAACCTTAAGGTAATAGGTGAGGGGGCTCTCCCACTTATAAATGTTAAAGTCACCACATTCCTATCCAATGTGGGACTATTTCCCCACTTACTCACACTTGCTTATATTATTCCAATAGTTTTCTCCTCTTCTCTGCGTGCGTGCTCGCAGTCCCTCTCTGTTCATTTTGTGGTCTGGCGTTCCCTTTAAAGTTTCAAGCTTGTGGTCCCATTATTTCGAATCTTTCAACACATGGACCCTTCCAAGTTTGTCACTTTGTAACTTTGTTTATTCAATGGTTGTGGTCCCAACTTGTTACTTGTGTTGTTATTGAATGTCGTATGTTTTGTGTGGTACTTCGTATGTATGGGTGTTCTTGTTTTACTGCATACTGTATTTGTACTGTATTTGACCGAAGTTCTAATTTTGTGATCGTAAGTTAAATTATTGTGCAGTCCATGGGTAAATTTAAGGTTGTGTTCTACATCAAGAGTTGTTTTGTAAAAGACCATAACTTAAGATATGAGGGTGGAGAATTTTATGCATTTAGTGGTCAAGATCCTGATTATTGGTCATATTTTGAAGCACGTGACTTAATCAAAGGGATTGATATTGAGTTTGATCTTAGGATTATGAAAATATGGTGGAAACATGTTGGTGGGGATACCATGTAAACATGGTGTGTCTGTAATCTATAGGGAAGTAGATGACCTTATTAAGTATGTTCATCGATTCTATCATAAGAGCATATGTGTTCAATGTTATAGTGAAATGATCACTCCCTTAAATGGGCAAAACAAATGACCTAGGACATCTGATCCTATGATATTTCCACCAATGTTCAAATGTGGCCCAGGCAGGCCTAAGAAATTACGCAAGAGAGAACCAGAGGAGGCAAACCAACATAACTGGCAAAGAACAAATACCAGTCATAGGTACAAAATTGTTTGGAACTTGGCTATAATGTTAAGACTTGCAAGAAAAATAAGAAAATTTTACTTGTTACATCTGAAAATGTGAGACAGGAGCTGCCTACATAGGCTAGTCAGACTACCAAAGCTCAAGTAACACAAAAAAGAGGTATTATTCGAACTTTAATTTGTGTTTCTGTGCAAATGGTTTATGTCATTTAATAAAGTCTTTACTTATATCAGGGGAGGCCTAAGGGGTCAGTGAATGACAGTACCAATAAGACAACAACAAATACTAAAAAATCTCAGACAAAGAAGAAAAAAACACATGTTGAAGTTCCTCCTAAAAATGTTGAGCAAGAAAACAACAATGTTGAACAACCAGCCAACAATATTGAACAACTAACTAACAATGTTGAAGTTCCTCCTAATAATGTTGAGCTAGCAGCCAACAATGTTGAACAACCAGCTAACAATGTTAAAGTTCCTCCTAAAAATGTTGAACAAGCAACACAACAGACATGTTTGGACAAGTACTATGACTTAGATGCTGAGACATTGGAAGCATTACTGAGTAATGAAGAGGTTTTGGACATTCAACCTATAAGTATTGACACATAACCTATAAAACCAAGTGCATCAAAGCCAAGTGCAGCAAAAACAAGTGCATCAAAGCCAAGTGCAGCAAAAACAAGTGCATCAAAGCCAAGTGCAGCAAAGCTAGCTGGTGGCAGGACTTTCTTCGGTAAAAAACCAAAAACATGTACCAACAATGCCTTCAAACCATCAGGTGTTGTGCAAATGTCTACACAAAAGTCAAACAGCAGTGATCCTATGAGTAAATCAAACTCATCTTATTCATTATGTGATTTAGTTATCAATATTTAACACTTATGCATATACCTTATTTTGCTAGGTCAAGAAACCGATACCAAAGAAGAAGTTGAAGAATAATACTGATTTGACAGTTGAAAAAAGGAAAAGTGACATACTAAGGACCCTGAAATCAAGAGACATAGCTGGGCCAGGTAAAGAACCTGATGATCCATTAGTCATAACTGAAGAGGAAACCAAAAAAGATGTCCTTGGTGATGCTAAGATATCAAAAAGTTGGACAGACATTTGCAAGGGCCTCACATAATGAAAATTATGCTGATAATATGAATATATTTATGTGTACTATCATATGCTAATGTTTTGAAGATATTTGACTGGTGTTGTATACTCACCATGTCATATGTATTGTGATTTAATATGTTTTCTATTTTGTAATGTACTTCAATGGAATGGATCTACTACCTTATTTTGTAATGTAATGATTGGATCAAATACCTTCGTATGTAATGTTGCTATAATGCCTTTATATGTAATGTCAAACCTTTGTGATGAATGAAATACTTTGTCAATTTACTGCGTTTAGTTTATCATACAGTTGTGTTGTTAAATTATGTTTGTTAAACTATGGAAAAGTATGTCCAATTTATGTCGATACATTAAGGCATGTTACATTATGGTCAAACTAAGGCAAATTATGGCCAAACTATGTTATCATATTGTCATAGCAGGTTCCAATTTAGTCCAAACTAAGACAAATTATGGTCAAACTATGTTATCACACTGTCATAGCAGGTTCCAATTTAGTCAAAACTAAGAAAAATTATGGCAAAACATATTTATCTTACTACAAACTATGTTGTTAAATCATGTTCATTTTAACAACATCTGAACATTTCATAAACAACTGTAACAACATTTTAACAACATGACATTTCAACATTCCAACAACATTACATTCATTCATTACAGCAACAGTGGTACAATATTTCAACAACTTGACATTTCAATAGAATCATCAACATTTACACTTCAATAACAAGTACATGTCCAGGTAAACAAGAACACAAGAAAGATTGACTTCAGTTTTCCAAAAAAAAAAAGCCTCAGACTTCATCTTCAACTGCATTTTCTTGTTATTCTTCATTGAAGAATCATACAACTTCTTCAACATTTCATAAGCTTGCGTGTCCTTCATACTACTCTAATCTTTGCTCCAATCTTCATCAACAGTTTCATATACCTCTTTTCCTTGTGCTAGTTCTTTATCCCATATGAATAAATTACAAGTTTCCTCACTTTGCCAAAATGGACATCTCCATAAAAGTTTTCCTTTGTTAGGTCCATTCTTGAAATGGTATGATATTAACAAGCATTACAAGACACCATCTACCTATACGGTTGGTCACAGTTGTGTAATGCAAAGAACCTGAAATGATGCGCTTGAGGAAGATGACTTTGGAGTAGGATTTCAAAAACGACTTGCAGTGAAGAAGGAGATTTGACGGTTGTTCACAACTGCAGTGAAGAAGAAATATGAGAATGATAAGATGCGAAGAAGAAGAAGTTACAGAAAAATTAGGGTTTCTCTCCACTGTTTATTAATAAATCAATATTTAAATAAACAATCCACGTTATTATGCCATTTGTCACAAATTATCCCATTTGACTTTTCACGTAGGCAACCAGGCAACCGTTAAGTCATTTTAACAGAAGTGACCAATTTTATTGAGGAAAAAATTTAAGAAGATGATTGTTTGAAGGAAATATTTAAAGGGACTAAAAATGAAAATTGAAATATTTATGAGGACGTCAAATATATTTAACTTTAATTCTTATTATTTAATAGCTTCCCTAAAGTTGAGACATGGTATATGTCAAACATACCCAACTTAGATATAAAAGTGTTTGAACATGGAAGTTGGCAAGTTTTTGGTAAGAAAGTCTACTAGTCTCAATAATCCTTATTGTAGTTTCTCCCTACCCAAATGATAATCAATCTTTAGATGCTTAGTTCTCTCATAAAATGTCGGGTCAAATGTTACTCCCTCCGTTTTAAAATGAATGTCGTTTTAGGAAATAAAATTTGTTTCAAAATAACTGTCATTTTCACTTTTCAATGTAGAAATAATTGTTACTTTTCCAATTATGCCCTGTAATTATTACTCTTTACATTACTTCCAATGTATTAATATGGTAAATTTAGTAAAAGTTTAATATTTTAAGACAATATTATTGCATTCCTTAATCTGTATACTTAAATCTTAAACAACAGTCATTTTAAAACGGAGGTAATATGTGCAATACACTTTGATTGTCGTAGTAAAATACAAGAGGTCTTAAGCATGTTATATCCAGATCCTTTAGTAAAAATAGCAACCAAATCAGTTCATAAGTTGTAGTTGACAGAGCTCCTGTTTCAGAAGAGGACTTAGAAACTATCAATTGTTTCTTTTCTTTCCACAATGAGTTAAGTTCATAGAAAAAAACAATAGACTGGGATTTATCTTCTACTATCACTGCATCATGCCCAATCAATATCTGAATAGCCTATGATTTGCAAGTTTCAATTCCTAGGAAACGTCAAGCCTCTACCTAAACTGTGCTTAAGATATCAGACAACTCTACATGCTGCCAATGGTTGATTTATGCAAGAACTAGCTTAGTTGTTGAGTGACAAAGTTGATGTCTTGTCTTGTATATATTAATTATAATAGCCTCCCAATATGTCTTCTAATTGTGTAGGAGTAGGTTTAGAGCCTAGGTTAATGTAGCTTAATGAGGGATCTAATGGTTAATGTATCATCAACATATACAAATAGTGCATTTGCAAATACATATACAAATAGTGCATATGCAAATAATGCAGGAAACTCATTCTCTGTTTGAAGAGTGAAGAGGTAATAACCTGATGATGATTGATTGTAACCTTGTTGAAGTAATAGAGTAGTCACTTCCCATGCCATTTTCTACTAGTCTGTTTGAGACCATATAAATTTTTGAGAAGTTTACATACTTAATTAGAATCAGTACACCTTCAGCTATGTCCATGTTAACATATTGCAATTCTCCACAGAAAAATGCATCAACATCTAGCTGATGCAAGTTCCAATTTTTTATTGAAGCAATTGCAAGAACTCTGACAGTGGATAGTTTAGCAACAACTGAAAAAGTATCAAAGAAATCTAATCTTCCTACTTGGCAATTCTCCACATAGGAATGCATTGTTAACCAGGGCTGGCCCAATAAATCTGGAGGCCCCGTTCTAATTTTAAAAATGGGCCTAAATTTTTAAAGAAAAATGCAATTAAAATAATTAAAAATGACATAAAAATATAATTATATATTAATTAAAAGTAAATTTACTTATAATTATTTTGACTTTGATTCATCTCATTTTTTTATGTATTGAGTTTTTATCATAGTATATTTTTTATTTTATTGAATTTTTATTATATTTTTTTTATATTTATTATTATTAATAAATAAAAAATTGCAATTTCTAAAATTTGGAGCCCTCTAATATTTGGGGCCCTGTGCGGTAGAGCTTGTTGCTCTTGCACAGGGCCGGCCTGTTAACATCTAGCTTATGCAAGTTCCAATTTTTGATCGAAGCAATTGCAAGAAGAACTTTGACAGTGGATAGTTTAGAAACAGATGAAAAAGTATTAAAGAAATCTAATCTCTCTACTTGGTTATATCCTTTAGCAACTAACCTAACTCTTATACCATGTTAAGAGTTATGAAAACAAGAACAATCCATAACAAAATTCTAAAACAGAATAGAAAAGAAGTGCAGAATTGATCACTTGCATTAATGGTTAATATTAATCATATATTTATACAGGCATCTAATGTTCATACTAAGAACAAAGCACACTAATGCATAGGATTCTAAACTGTTAGCTGTGTAACTAAATACTAACTGCCTAACTGTTATAACGGAAAATGTGAAACTGCTAAAATGTTACATTAACTATTCTTCCTTCTGTCATACCCTCATTTTTACCCTTGCCTTACATATCATACATTCATTATTATCATCATATCAGGATGCATATCAGGCATATGAGTTTGCGAAGGTTTCAAGGAAAGTTTGTTGTTTCAAATCAAGTTACCAGTAGGGCCTATAGAACACCTTCAATTCTCTTCTTCATTATTATTCTTATTCTTTAATAACATTTCATGCATATAACCTAATATTTTTCTCCTGAATCACCTATAAGAATGATTTTGAGTTGACTTATGTGCAACTTATTTGAATTTGTCTACTATAATTAAGCACGTGTATTAAGATTCAGAATAATTTATGACATATTTATAAATTATTTTAAACTTGTTTCAAAAAACACTTTCTAAAATAGCCTATGAAAACATTTTGAACTTGGTTATCAAAACTTAACCACATTTATACTTAACCACATTTCTGCTTTCACCATATAAATGACTTATACATAAGTAATTGAGGATAAATGGTTATTGAGTAAATGCTTATTAAGTTGTTTTCAAATGCATCACAAGGCTACTATCATAACTTAAATAAGTTAAGCATTCTTGAACAGTAAAACACAGACTGTTCACAGGAAGCAAATTCTGCACCTTTCATCATTCTTTGCTCTCACCATGGAAGTGAGAAGGACTTTTGTTGAGGATGAAAGCTTTACACTTGTTGATTTTCAAAGACGTCACATAATTGCGAACACCCTCATCTAGAGCACTCTGCAGCGTCTGCAAGGAAAACGTCTCTGGGTTTTAGCAGCTTTTATGGCTGAGGTAACTCCAAGATTTATCTGCAGAAATATGTGGGGTGTAAGCTAAATGATGGAGTAACAGTTCTACCTAAATCAATGTGCCGTAAGGGTAAAATACTTGTCAATAATAAGTTTACTGAGGAAGCATTCTCATATTCTAACATGTACAATTCATCATAATAAGGCAATTTCATATACTACTCACAAGTAACAATATATATAAAAAAAAGAGAGCATACACTAATTTAATAAGTTAATGGTGCAGAGATATACATGCAATCTATCCATTAAGTATAACTGATATACGGTACCTGAGTAATCCTAGTTCATAAATCATCAACACTGTAATTTTATTTTAAACTAAAAATAGCTACAGATACTTGTGATGCCTTATATTCGCTGGTGCTTTCTGTCTTATTGCTTATAGTATTCCCTAACGAACCTATTATTATTGCCTTTACCATTTAAACTTATCGGCAATCCGTAATTTAGTATTCCATCTAGCCGTCTATTACAATAATTTCGAACAATATTCGATCCTCCAACTTAATCAATTCCTAACAGTATCCAAGCTTTGACAAATGACAGTTCACAACAAGCAATAAAGAATATGGTTTTCTCTTCCTATAAATATTTTAGCTCAGAAATTAAATATCAACCCATCATAGCCCTATCCATTAAATTGTAGTTGTACACAACTTTCACCAACTCTAGACCAAAAGGAGTCAGGTCCCTAAGGTTATTAAGTTATATTATGAAATTTCTAATGATGTATTCTAACAATTCTTGATGTCCTTTACCATGGCAAATGGCTTCTATTATTTATAGCACCACTCTAAAGAGTCTTACATAACACAATGTGGTATTCACAAAGTTGAGGCATATAAACTAGGTATTGCATGATGAATCCATCAAACTCACTGTAAACTACAATTACACTCTTCCTGAAAGATTTTAGATTTGAGATCAAAACTTTCTTTTATAAGGGAGCACAAGGGATACTTCAAACCCACATATAGATAACCTAATCACACCACAAATAGAGTCAATAGACCATGACTTCCTGTGACCAACTAACCGGCACTCTTACAGTCGTTATTTATATTTAAAAAATGTCATGTTAGTCGTGTCTTTTAAAACAGGGGAAAGATCTAAAAACCCATTAAGAATATCAGAGATTACTTATAAAAACTTATCACTGTAAGGGAAAGATGTAAATATACAAGCTATAAGAAGTACAAATCAAAATGGCATGCCAAGAACACAGTATGCAATAAATTGATTGCTACAAAAAAATTATGGAGAAAACTAGTAAAGAGAGTAAACAGTGAAAATCAAAGTAACACATCTAACAATGATAAAATTCATCATACCGATTGTGAGGTCATCTGCACCAAACTTTTGGCAAGTGGGAGTATGCAAAACCTTTCACAAGGATAAAGAAAGTAAAACAATTAGTAAGTTCAAAAGAAAATTTGTTGTTTAGCTGCTTTAGGTGATGCCGCAGAAATGCCAGAGAAAGAGAAATATAATTCATATTCGTATCATTTCTTAGAAACAGTCTACCCACTGAACTGCAGATGTCTTAAAAGTATGTGATAAAGCTTCTTTTTTTTTTCAAGTAACACTGTCTTGTTAATTAAGAAACTAGATAAAAAGATTTACAAGAACAGGGAAAGATCTTACATTCCTCGGCCACCAACAAGTGATTCCTCAGCTGGATGTTTCCATTCATCAATTCTGTTAGATAGTAAGCAATGGTGAATCACCATAATACTGTTTATCAAATATAGTGGCAACAAGATTAATAGATATGATAGAAAGAGAGTAAGAGAAGGATTACACCCATCCGTAGCGTCGGTCAAATAGAAGCTGCTTTGAGGATAGTCTAGAGCTTTGAACATTGACTCTAGAACTTGTGGATTCCATCTTTCTTACTTCTTTTCTGTACTGAGTCTAGGAAGGGCTTAAAGATAAAATAAACTCTTGTGTTGATAGCCAGAAACAAAGGTCACCTGAACCTGAAAACCATTTCCAACTTATAGTGTTTATTTTCAAAATAAATGCCAACCTGGTAATATAAAGTCTTAAATGGTACAAAGATTACAACTACAAAAAAGATAAAATACGCAATCTTATTAAAACTATATCAATTTAAAGTCTTTTTGTACTAACAATTTTACCGACACAATCATGTGTGGTTAGAATACATAGCTATGCTTAAAATTCTCACCCTACCTATGAATATTTGATCTACATTTTTTTCTCAACTCAGCCACAGAATATTTAGCAAAGAAAATTAGACAATGAAGATAACTTAACATTTAGCACATGTCAGTTTCAGCCTCATACAGAATTAAAACAAACAAAAAAGCAGCAATGGTATCTTTGTGACAAAGGATCTGATTTTTCCATAATTTGGTTCAGTCAGTTTTACAAACACCTTACACTCGTTCTTGAAGAAAGCTCATACCAATCAAAGAGTTACTAATCATAAGAGTTTAAAGCTACGAAACATAAATAATTCTTGTGCATATTTCAATACCCTTTCTTTCTGACAATTTGACATTGACATTTAAGTAAAAAAAAGAACTACTTGATAAAAGAATTGCGAAAAACGAAAGTTAATTAAGAAAAACGGTACCTTTGATTAAATAGTAAACAGTTGGTGTACAAATTGAAGCCTTGAAGGTATGGTATGAGAAGAAAGATGTGAGGAAATTGCGCAATGACGTGAAGCTACTATTTGGGATTTAGTCTGGTTTTAGTTTTTGTCGAAGAAATTTAAAAATTGGTCAGTTTCATGACAACACTATTCATAAAACTAGACAATTTAGTCATTTTTTAAGATAATGTTCCATCTGGATTATTGTCTCTGTTTGGTTGGAGTTGGTTGGAGGGTGCATAAGCCGAGGGAAAATAAGCTATTTAGGCCATTTATAAATAATTTATTTGAAGTTTTTGGCGCATATCAAAATAAGCATTTATGAAAAACTTTGCATAAGAGATTTTTTTCACAAAAGATAAAATAAATTTAAATTATTTTAACATATGTTATAAATTATTTTCATAAATTATTTTTGAGACTTATAAAAATAAGTTCAAAAAACTTAATAAATAATGCTATAAGCTGTTTTAATAAGCTATTTTAAATAGTGGCACAAAATTTATGATAAGATAAATTCAAATAAGTTAATCTAAACAGGCCTCAATGTTGTATAAGTGACTCCAAATAATAAAGAGGTGTGAATTGTGTAGGTTTGAAAAACGATGTTTAATTTTTGTTATTGATGAAATTATATTTAAAATAAATTTTTAAAACAAACAGGGAATAAGCAGCGGAATGAGGAAAATCATAGTGAAAATAACGAAATACAATGAAAGTAAATAAATGACTGAAATGTAAAGAGATAAGAGAAGAAAAAAATGCACTAGAGATTTTTAGAGGTCTGACCTAACCACTTAGGGCTCATTTGTTTTGCCTTTTTTTAAAAACAATTTTTATAGTGTAACATAATTTTGTGTAAAAAAAATTTAAAAAGAAACTTTTAATAAAAGCTTCAAATGAAAATTTGCTTTGAATAGTTATTCTTAAAATGCTATTTTAGATATTTCATCATTTTATTAAAAAAAACGGATATCAAAATTTCAAAAATTCACTTAATTTTGAAGCTATTTCAAAAAGATTTTCATAAAAATCATTTTTGAGGTTCAACTTTTTGAAAAAATTGTGATTCTGACTATCTTTTGATCTTCAATAATGTATGTTTATGTTACAAGATGTCAAAATTAGTCTTTCATTTTAGAAAAAACAAATATAAAAAAACTTGTAATATTTTGAAATACGGTTTTGTAAAATCTAATTTTGAAAATACAAAGAAAAAATCTATTTTTTAAAATCTGAAACAAACAAGTCCTTAACTGTAACACCCCGATTTTTAATAGCGGGAGTGTATATTTTTTTTTTTTGAATGCCATACATAATATTGACAACTGTCTTTTCAGGAAAATAATAAAAATGATTAATCAGAGTACGAGCTTCCGATCTAAGTCTTTTCCATACATAGGACCAGCGTAATGCCCACTAGTATAAATATTTGTCCATACACATAACAATAAGCACTCAGCTTTAACAACAACAACCACAACAAGGACAACCTCAAAACATGACCCTAAGCTGATCTGGAACTCCTAGCCCAAGGACATCGCATCTAGAAAGTCTTCACGGCACCTGGATACCTTAACTATCACAACTTCTAAACCTGGGTGGTCGTTAGCCACATCATAATAATAGTAGAGGGTCACAATCTAAAAACAGCATATATGGAAGAATACACACATGCCAGCAGAACATGATATACTTAACAACATGAATGAGATGACAATAGGATATGTAACAATCACCACAATTAATTTAACACACAAATGCAATGCACATAAATCCTAAATGCAGACCTATATGAATTTGGTGGTCCCAATTCGTCGGGTACCCTCACCATGCATGAATTCCGGAATTTAACCTCTCCGCAGAGAGTCGTGATACCCCCTTGGGTCCTCACTAACCGTGCTGCCTCGCAGACACAAAAGTGCTGCCCTTGCAGACACCCGGTGTTGCCTCCCTCGCATTCACATGACTCAATTTGATCTCAAAGGATCGATGACGACTCAGTCACATCACCTGGTGCAGTAGAATTCCCTTCGGGATTAGGTGATGATTCATAACCCATCACCCTGGCCCATTCGGCGCCAACTACCTATACGCAACTATGGTATGCATGAACTCACACATGCAAATGCAACAGTTTATATAAACACAATTTGTATAAACACAATTCACAATTCATAATTCAGTTCATATATCTATCACAAATCATATGAACAATTCTCAGTACCAACAGGTGGCTCAGACACACCTCGTGTTGTCCTCCTCGACATACACATCAACCGCAATTCATATATTTATCACAAATCATATGAATAATTCTCATTACCAACAGGTGGCTCAGACACACCTCGTGTTGTCCTCCTCGACATACACATCAACCGCAATTCATATATTTATCACAAATCATATGAATGCACATCACAAGTTTAGCGTCATAGCATAAACACATATCCCCAACCGGGCACACAATCATGAATATAACCACACAACCTCAACTGGCACACAATCGTTCAAACATCCCCATAAGGGCACACAGTCATGAATACAACCACACATGCATTCAATCACATATAATATCGTTAGAAAGTGCCCTTACCTGAGCAAGCTTCCAACCCAACCAACCTACGCTACGTAAGATCAATTCGTCCCTCACGATGAAACCTCGTAATCGGATCCCACTGTAAACCTTTATAATACACAAAGGACTTATGTTAAAACCACTCGAATATATCCTACAACAAGGCTGGGTCTTGGTCGCTAACCTACTCAATCAGGTTTTGGTTACGACACTGGTTTCTGACCGAATCGCTTCATAAAATAAATCTTTTCAAATAAGAAAGAAATTAGTTTTCCTCTTAAAAGAATAAATATCAAACTCAAAGAAAATTTTCCACAAACCATTTTAAATTCTTTTATTTGAACCAATAATTGCGTCAAATTAATTTTCTCGCACTATGAATAAATTCAGCGAAACGAAATATATAAAACACCAAAATAAGATTTTAACCCCAAAATAAAACCACCTAATATCCCATAAATACCAAATAAATAACCAAAATATTTATTTCACCAATATAAAATTTAATGATCTCCTTGTATCAAAATACTTTAATCATACTATCCATATAATTAATTAAACAAATAAAATACTAAAAAAAATAGTCCAATTTCAATAATATTCTAAATTAAAATTTAGAATAAATAATAGTTTTCCAATCACAATAAATTATTTTGGATCTAAAAATATTTTAACACAAAACTAGTTAACAGTTTTTTTCAACGGTACCAAAAATCGGCACAGATCGTACTTTAACATACTATTCCGAACGTATCCGAAAAATTCCGAAAAAATAAAATAATTATCTAAAAATATATAAATAAAGATAAATAATTATTCTTTCAATTTAAAAAACCGGGATAAAAAAATATCAAACGGAATGAAAATTACGAGATCAGAAGTAAAAACAGCGGGGCGCCCACCATAGAAATGAGCATGGCGCCCGTCACACAAAAATTGTGGCAGAAGCCACTTTACACACACACACACACCAAGTGGCGGGGGCCACTTCTTTTTCTTTCTTTCTTTCTTTTTTTTTTTCCAACCACATATATAAATAAATATATAATCTTAAATAAATAATAATAATAATCCAAATAATATACCCACAGATAAATTAAATCGGTACCAATATTTTTTCTCTAAAAAAATATAATCCGATAATCGGATAGAAAATATTTTTGCTACCCACAATAATAATTCCTAACACAAGACTGCAAACATGGGGTATTCTATCGGTGTATAATTTACCCAATCTAACCACATAATTTTAATACTAAATTAAAATAAATAAAAACTAACTAAAAAAATTAAATAAATAAAAGCATAAACCTCACCTGTGTTTTCCTGTGCGTGAGTATGAGGGAGATGTCCAAAAGAAAAATAATGAAACAAACTTCTCATTATATAGATTTTCCAATTTCATCTCCACCCTTCAATTTTTAAAGGCCAAGATCTCACCATGCCTTTCTCACTCTCTCTCCCACGTGCCTCATGATTAACAGAAGAAAAATACCATGATATTAAATTTTCTACCGCCTTACTATTCATTCTAACCCGTTAATTCGTTCGGTCTCCTCGTTCGCTCCCAGACGAGTCGTAAAACACTCCCGAATAACTTTTTCCGAAAACGGAAAAATTCTACTGTCATCTTTAAAATAAAACACAACATTATTTTCGACTAAATTTTTATTCCGGACAAATAAATTTTCTACTCCGCTTAGAAAAATAAAATGGGATTAAATTTTTATTTCCGGCGATAAATAAACTCCTATTTAAAATTTCCGACGACACTCGGAGTCCGTGGAAATTAAAACGATGGCTATATTTTTTCTCGTTTTCTCAAAACATCAACAGAGTCACATTTTTAGAATTTCCGATACCATAAAAATATCTGGAATCAATTATAATCCTCGCCAATTTAAAAAGTCTGATCGATTGCCAAAAGAAACATATGGGTCAATCTGCTACACAACCGGAAACCCTAAAAATATCGGGTACAATTAATTTGCTACCCCAAGGTTCAGTAGAAACACCGATTAACTGATAAAACATCGCAAAATAATACAGACTAAAATATACGGGTATTACATTACTACCCACCAAAAAGGAGTTTCGTCCTCGAAACTCGAGGTAAATGTAACAACTTACCAATTTATCTCCAACACACTCCCTAGAACGACCGCGCACCTATTGCAACCCTCTACAAAGTCACATTGACTCGGACTCTAGACGCAACGCTAAAACCCCACACTATTTAAGCCGGCAAGAATCATTCATTCCATTCAACACAATCTTGTCTACTATCAACAACAGATTAAGGATGATCAGTTCCTCAATTTGTCAATAGGTAGGCGACAACCATGATGGTGGAATAAACCATCGTTACCAACTACAATAGTGTTCTCCTCATCTTGTTCTCAATTTTTTTATGCAAGACACAAGGGTCCAATAATCACTTCGATGTTTCCTAAATGTTTCCTCCAAATTCTTGTTACTTCACTCTCCAAAGTGAGACACAATTTCCCCAAAACAAGTTACGGTTTCTCTCACGCGCACTTGGCTCGGAACAACCATTGAGTATCCTCCCAAAACAGTAACAGCTAATACCCGAGTACAAATTCAGCCTATTTCACTCCAACGAAGTAGTCATCTAAGTAGAGAACTCCACATTTTCCCCAATGTCTATAAATCCTTAATTATTCCTTTAATCTCAGAATGGTGATGATCCGTATATGTTCAGATTCAAACTTCATTCCAAATTACAATCTGAATTATAACATCCCAACATCCGGTTGGTGATTGAAACTTCCCTAATCTTTCTTCCACCTGCCAAACTATGCCATCTAACAATACCCAAATTTCCTTTTCACCAGTCTTACACTCTTTGGTCACCCTCTAACACAACTACCTTATTTCCAAATCATACTTAGCTTACTCTCGTATGCCTTAACCTTAAGTGTTCCTCATCGTTAGCTATCCCCATTTGACATCCCACGTCTTTCGTATCATCCTACCTCAGCTTCCAGAAATCCATTTTGTTTCTTTTTCTCTTACCCTCAAATTCCTTCTTCCTCAAAGAGCTCATCAATCAAACCATTTTTTGATTGTTCCCCTATCTCTTCTTCTATTGTCAAACGGTTCTCAATGTCAACCTCTGATGTTCAATAATTTCTCAGTGCATATTTTCCATTATGCTTCTCTAGTCTTCATTATAACAAGTACAACGAATCCAAGCCTTACTAGTCTCCGCCAACCATTTCCACTTCATCCTTGATTTGTCCACATAGGCAAATGTTTAATCCTCTCTACTTCCGAATATACCCAATGCACCTTAGGTGACCCAATCTAGTTGTACCTTCAACTCTTAAGCATACCCTTACCATTACTTTTTCCGGTTCATGGGCGAGGTAATTTCTTGCACGAATTCTAAATCGCCCTAATCCACATCTCTAACCGTTCCTCTCACACTTTGTCTTAACGCCTATTTCCCAGAACCAATCTTTTCACTCCACCCATTCGTTCATCAATGACATAATGTACTTAACCTCGTCCAGACTTCTCATGTCTCATGTGGAATCTCCAACAGGCTTTTCACTTAGTAACTTCATCATCCTACTTATGAATATGACAACCCATCTAGTCACTAATACACTACCCATTAGCCTTGTGATATCAGATTTTCCAACCGCAGGATTATTCTCTTGCCACTTATACCACTTCTTAAATATCAACCTTACGTCCAAGCGCAACCCCATCATCTATAGCATACACTCTTGAGGAAATGCTTAGTATCCTTCCCATTTCCATTTGGGCCATATCCTTGGTAGTCCTTCCTAAGCAACGAGGTAGTCAACCTTCTTATTAAAAAAAAAATCTGTGTTACCTGAGCACTTTCTTGCTTGCATACAACCTTATTCTTCCTTTGTAACCACCTTTACGATACTGCAACTCCAAAGTCCCTTATACTAGATCCTCTTATAACATCTAGGAGTTTCCAACTTCAAAAATCTTAGCAACCAAACGCCTATAGTCGTTCCCCAACCTACCATGACCTCTATCTTGTCAACTTCAACCCACATCTTTACTCTCCTTCACCCAATCTAAATATCCTTGTTCCAAATCAATGTTCGTCCTATCCAACCTACTCTTTATTGTTCTATTTATCTTCAATTGCTTATGACTATCCAATGGTCATAAAATCCTTTTATAACACAAACTCATCCGTTGTGCATACGCTCTTGCTCAAAAAGTCTGGCACCTCTACCCACTCATCGGGTTCTTCTTCACTTCTAACCTTTACTAAGGTATCAACCAACATTATCACCCTACGATCTCACACTCTACAAGAATCATCCTTCCAAAACAGACATATCTTACTCCTCCATCTAGTCACTGAGCACTTATCTCAAATCTTAGCGCTTGACTTTTAAAGAGCAACTACCCAATCAAAATTCCTTTGCTAACTTTTCTTTATTCTCAGGTTCGATCCTTAAATCCAAATCTAAACTTTGATCTTCACGAAATCCATATACTTGTTACACCATATAACTCCATTCATTAATTCTTCATACATGGCTCTGTGTCCTTCCAGATATTAACTTTCAGCGTCTTATCACTCTTCTAACAACCCATTGTCTACCCGCGGTATGATATTTCTAGCAAAACCATGTCACCCATACTTGAATTGCTTTAGAACTTCCCTACTCTACTCATATAATTACTTAGATCCATGGTGCTACTTCTACCTTATTCTCCTAGAAACTGTTACACTCCTTCTCTCCCAAACTCCCACTTCTAGTTTCAAAGACAACTCCACTGATGATCACTTTTACTAAAACTTATCCATGTGATACTTGGTTTCCTTCCTTTAACATCACATGATTCATCCTTACGGTATTTAGTCACATATCTAACCTAGCTTAAGAAACCAAATTAAACCCTCAAGCACCTACCAATCATATAACCTTCTTCCAACTTTCCTAGGTTTCGGCCACTTACCACATGCAACCCGCTTTCTTTCTAGAGAAGATGTCCCATTAATCTCCAAGTATAGTAATTGTCTCCAAACGACATCTATAACTGCTCTTCGATTCCAAAGAAATATTTCCTTCTTCATAGTCCATAAACTTCATCTTATCTCATTCGGAACTCACCGGAATGAACATCCAATCATTTTTCTCTCCAAAGGTCCTCCAAATCAAGTCCTTACTTACAATCCTGTGAAACCTTGACTTCCACTCATTCCTACTCAACACCTCGGAGTGATAAGAACAAACAAAACCTCTCATCCATAACATTACTGCAGAAAACCTTATAGTTCTTACTCGATTCAATCTCACCACCTCTAGTTCACTACCTCTAAAGAAAACGGAGACACATGTCAACCAACGTCGACAAATGCTCAAGGGGTTTAACTATGCTTCTTACTGGAGTACTATGGTAGACCTCAACTTCAGTTAAGAAACAAACGATTACCTAGGCACATATCATGCTGGACTCAAGACACAACCCACATAACACATAGGACTCCACACATTTACTCCCACTAAACCCGACACTTGATCAGCTTAGGACACCCGACTCACAACCCCATGAAAATCTTAGACCAAAGCTCTGATACCACAATGTAACACCCCAATTTTTAATAGCGGGAGTGTATAATTTTTTTTTGAATGCCATACATAATATTGACAACTGTCTTTTCAGGAAAATAATAAAAATGATTAATCAGAGTACGAGCTTCCGATCTAAGTCTTTTCCATACATAGGACCAGCGTAATGCCCACTAGTATAAATATTTGTCCATACACATAACAATAAGCACTCAGCTTTAACAACAACAACCACAACAAGGACAACCTCAAAACATGACCCTAAGCTGATCTGGAAGTCCTAGCCCAAGGACATCGCATCTAGAAAGTCTTCACGGCACCTGGATACCTTAGCTATCACAACTTCTAAACCTGGGTGGCCGTTAGCCACATCATAATAATAGTAGAGGGTCACAATCTAAAAACAACATATATGGAAGAATACACACATGCCAGCAGAACATGATATACTTAACAACATGAATGAGATGACAATAGGATATGTAACAATCACCACATTTAATTTAACACACAAATGCAATGCACATAAATCCTAAATACAGACCTATATGAATTTGGTGGTCCCAATTCGTCGGGTACCCTCACCATGCATGAATTCCAGAATTTAACCTCTCCGCAGAGAGTCGTGATACCCCCCTTGGGTCCTCACTAACCGTGCTGCCTCGCAGACACAAAAGTGTTGCCCTTGCAGACACCCGGTGTTGCCTCCCTCGCATTCACCTGACTCAATTTGATCTCAAAGGATCGATGACGGCTCAGTCACATCACCTGGTGCAGTAGAATTCCCTTCGGGATTAGGTGATGATTCAGAACCCATCACCCTGGCCCATTCGGCGCCAACTACCTACACGCAACTATGGTATGCATGAACTCACACATGCAAATGCAACAGTTTATATAAACACAATTTTTATAAACATAATTCACAATTCACAATTCAGTTCATATATCTATCACAGATCATATGAACAATTCTCAGTACCAACAGGTGGCTCAGACACACCTCGTGTTGTCCTCCTCGACATACACATCAACCGCAATTCATATATTTATCACAAATCATATGACTAATTCTCATTACCAACAGGTGGCTCAGACACACCTCGTGTTGTCCTCCTCGACATACACATCAACCGCAATTCATATATTTATCACAAATCATATGAATGCACATCACAAGTTTAGCGTCATAGCATAAACACATATCCCCAACCGGGCACACAATCATGAATATAACCACACAACCTCAACTGGCACACAATCGTTCAAACATCCCCATAAGGGCACACAGTCATGAATACAACCACACATGCATTCAATCACATATAATATCGTTAGAAAGTGCCCTTACCTGAGCAAGCTTCCAACCCAACCAACCTACGCTACGTAAGATCAATTCGTCCCTCACGATGAAACCTCGTAATCGGGTCCCACTGTAAACCTTTATAATACACAAAGGACTTATGTTAAAACCACTCGAATATATCCTACAACAAGGCTGGGTCTTGGTCGCTAACCTACTCAATCAGGTTTTGGTTACGACACTGGTTTCTGACCGAATCGCTTCATAAAATAAATCTTTTCAAATAAGAAAGAAATTAGTTTTCCTCTTAAAAGAATAAATATCAAACTCAAAGAAAATTTTCCACAAACCATTTTAAATTCTTTTATTTGAACCAACAATTGCGTCAAATTAATTTTCTCGCACTATGAATAAATTCAGCGAAACGAAATATATAAAACACCAAAATAAGATTTTAACCCCAAAATAAAACCACCTAATATCCCATAAATACCAAATAAATAACCAAAATATTTATTTCACCAATATAAAATTTAATGATCTCCTTGTATCAAAATACTTTAATCATACTATCCATATAATTAATTAAACAAATAAAATACTAAAAAAAATAGTCCAATTTCAATAATATTCTAAATTAAAATTTAGAATAAATAATAGTTTTCCAATCACAATAAATTATTTTGGATCTAAAAATATTTCGACACAAAACTAGTTAACAGTTTTTTTCAACGGTACCAAAAATCGGCACAGATCGTACTTTAACATACTATTCCGAACGTATCCAAAAAATTCCGAAAAAATAAAATAATTATCTAAAAATATATAAATAAAGATAAATAATTATTCTTTCAGTTAAAAAAATCGGGATAAAAAAATATCAAACGGAATGAAAATTACGAGACCGAAAGTAAAAACAGCGGGACGCCCACCATAGAAATGGGCATGGCGCCCGTCACACAAATATTGAGGCGGAAGCCACTTTACACACACACCAAGTGGCGGGGGCCACTTCTTTTTTTTTTTTTTTTTTTTTTTCCAACCACATATATAAATAAATATATAATCTTAAATAAATAATAATAATAATCCAAATAATATACCCACAGATAAATTAAATCGGTACCAATATTTTTTCTCTAAAAAAATATAATCCGATAATCTGATAGAAAATATTTTTGCTACCCACAATAATAATTCCTAACACAAGACTGCAAACATGGGGTATTCTATCGGTGTATAATTTATCCAATCTAACCACATAATTTTAATACTAAATTAAAATAAATAAAAACTAACTAAAAAAATTAAATAAATAAAAGCATAAACCTCACCTGTGTTTTCCTGTGCGTGAGTATGAGAGAGATGTCCAAAATAAAAATAATGAAACAAACTTCTCATTATATAGATTTTCCAATTTCATCTCCACCCTTCAATTTTTAAAGGCCAAGATCTCACCATGCCTTTCTCACTCTCTCTCCCACGTGCCTCATGATTAACAGAAGAAAAATATCATGATATTAAATTTTCTGCCGCCTTACTATTCATTCTAACCCGTTAATTCGTTCGGTCTCCTCGTTCGCTCTCAGACGAGTCGTAAAACACTCCCGAATAACTTTTTCCGAAAACGGAAAAATTCTACTGTCATCTTTAAAATAAAACACAACATTATTTTCGAATAAATTTTTATTCCGGACAAATAAATTTTCTACGCCGCTTAGAAAAATAAAATGGGATTAAATTTTTATTTCCGGCGATAAATAAACTCCTATTTAAAATTTCCGACGACACTCGGAGTCCGTGGAAATTAAAACGACGGCTATATTTTTTCTCGTTTTCTCAAAACATCAACAGAGTCACATTTTCAGAATTTCCGATACCATAAAAATATCTGGAATCAATTATAATCCTCGCCAATTTAAAAAGTCTGATCGATTGCCAAAAGAAACATATGGGTCAATCTGCTACACAACCGGAAACCCTAAAAATATCGGGTACAATTAATTTGCTACCCCAAGGTTCAGTTGAAACACCGATTAACTGATAAAACATCGCAAAATAATACAGACTAAAATATACGGGTATTACATTAACCTTATCCCTTTTCCTAAGAATTTATTCTTTTGAGTTTCCATAATAATGTGAGTTTTTTTTTTATAGATTTTGCCCACGAACCTCTTTACAAACAAACTTGAGTTTTACAATGGCTATCCTCCAAACCTAATTTGGAGTTTTAACTACTGAGACATCCCAACCAAACATGAGATTTTAACATCAAGACAGTATCAAAATAAACAAGAGCTTTTAACACCAGACTAAGCTCACGAACTAAACAAATGCTTTTAACACCAGACTAAGCTCATGAACCAAACACGAGATTTTATCAGGCAGATATCAGAAACCAAACAGAGGTTTCACCAAATTCAACTCAATAACCAAACATGAGTTTTTATTGGTTTAACTCAGAACCAAAACAACCATCTCGCAAAAGAGATATTACAACAATGTCCTACACCAGAACCAGAACCAGAACCTTGTCTTCCTATCACGAGGCTCATTATGGAGGACATTTTGGAGGAAGCAGAACTGCTGCCAAAGTTCTTAAATCGGGCTATATATGACACTCTCTTTTTAAAGATGCTCATGAACTAGTAAAGAGTTGTGATAGATGTCAAAGAGTAGGGAATATCTCTATGAGGCAAGAAATGCCTCTCACTAACATCCTTGAAATAAAACTTTTTAATGTGTGGAACATTGACTTCATGGGACCATTCCCCCAATCTTTTGGAAATCTGTACATATCGGTGGTTGTAGACTATGTCTCTAAGTGGATAGAGGCAGTAGCAACTCCAACTAATGATGTTAGGGTGGTGACCAAATTTTTGGTTAAAAACATTTTTTCTATACATGGAACCCCTAGAGCAATCACTAGTGATGAGGGAACCCATTTTTGCAATAAGTTATTTGAAAAGTTGATGGCAAAATATGGAGTCAAGCACAAAGTTGCTACAGCCTACCATCCACAATGTAGTGTACAAGCTAAAATTTTCAATAGAGAGGTAAAGAGGATTTTGGAAAAGGTTGTGAACCCTTCAAGGAAGGACTGGTCTAAACATTTGGATGATTCTCTGTGGGCATATAAAACAGCTTACAAAACTTCTCTAGGCATGTCTCCTTATAGACTTGTCTATGACAAGGCATGCCATTTACCAATTGAGTTGGAACACAAAGCATTTTGGGCTGCCAAAACTTTGAATTTTAATTTATCTACAGCTGAGAATGCTCCAACTCAATGTACTGGAGGAGCATATGATGTTCTCTTATGAAAATGTTGAGCTGTATAAGGAAAAGGCAAAGAGATGGCACGACAGTAAATGCCAAAAAAGAGAATTGGTAGAAGGCTAACAAGTTTTTTTTTGTTCAATTATAGGCGTAAGCTTTTCCCAGGAAAACTTAAGTCTAGGTGGTCTAGTCCCTTCAAATCACTTAAAATTTATTCTCATGGGACAGTAGACTTATTGAATGAGAGAACAGGTGAAGAGTTCAAGGTGAATGGACAAAGAAAGGCTTATCTTAGTGAATCATTCCACAACACAAGGGTCACTTTGGATTTACATTAATCTTCTTGATTTTGTTATAGTCAGGCTATAAGACTATAAAATATCACTACTGGGAGGCAGCCCAACTTAACTTTTATTTTCTTTAGTTTTTTAATTTTCAGATGATTTTGATTGATGAAAGAAAGTGGGAAAAGTGAGGAAGAGCAGCAAGCTTGATGCCTAGCTGGTATTTCTCTTTACCTTGATTGAGGGGCAACTAATGGCGTGCCCCATTTCATTACATGGCAATGAGGACATTGTTCTTACTTTAAGTTTGGAGGAGTGACGACTTATGTCATGACCTTGTCCATCAACCTAACCATTCTCAATCATTATCATTATCATCTATTTTGTTGTTTTATTTAAGCTGTTTATGTATTTGCTTTTAATGTTTTGTTGTTGTTTGGCAGTCTTCAACCATGTTTCTTTTTAAATTAATGAAACTATGTCTGTTTTTGTTAGTTTGTTATTTCATGCAATTTTGTTGCTAAAAAACATAATAAAAACAGAGAAAACAAACTGACTGCAACCCCTAAAAGACAAACTACTTTAGAAGACTTAGGAAAAATATGTAAGGTATTGATTGCTAATCAATTTCACCTTCTTGTGTTTCTAATAACCCCTATCCCGTCTCTAGTAGTCAGAAAAATAGGTAGCCTTTTGATGAATTTGAATTGTTTTAAAGTATGGAATAAGAGTTCACTGTAGGATTTATTCAGGGAAGGTTTCTACTGCTGTTTAGGATCTAGTACATTAGACACACTGCATATGCAAATAAACACACCAAAGTGTGTAATTGAAGTAACCTAAAGTACACTTCGTAATAAGTTCATGTGTCTGAAACTGGAGGAACAAGCCTTTGTAATAAGTTCATGTGCCAGAAACTGGAGGAACAATAGATGTTTTCACCATTAGTACTAGGTTGGACTTATTACAAGTGAGATCCCGTCAGGGGAAAAGGTGGAACATCTACCAAGCTTATCAATAAACGCATGTGTGTTCCTAAGTACAAAAGTCTAAAAATAGAACAAACAAACCCCCTGTTGTAACTGAAAACTGAAGTCTTGGACCATAGGATAAGGCAACCAAAGTTAAATCTAGGCTAGCTATCTTGACTGAAGAGTACTGGTATGACAGGTAGCATCACTAATGCACATAGCACGCACACACACACTTGTGATCAAGCTTCAGGGCTGAGTTATGCCAATTTTTGAAAATATTCCTTTGAGATGATTCCTGTGTTGAATGTGAGTTAGTTTTGCTGAAAACGGTGGTTGTTTGGAATGGAAGATTCTCTGTCGTTATATGTTGCATCACCTGAGGACAAGTAATGGTATACCTACTAATTTACGCACTCTGCAAGAGAAGTACAGTGCCGCCTGCACCCTGTTGTGGCAGTCTATCATAAGACACCTTGTCCCCTACAATTGTTTCCTTGTACCTGATTCCTTGCATACTAAGCAGAAGGAATGATGTGAAGGCACTGTTTATGTAATAGGCTTGATTTGATTTCCTTATTTTTGGCCTATGATCCAAGACATCACAAGGAACCCTAGTGAAGGCTTATAAATAGACCATGAAGGAGATTGAAAAAGGAGTTCAACATTTTCTAAGGGAAAATACAGAAGATAATAGCGTAAGAATAATGGAGAGAAAAAAGAGTTTTTCTTCTCACCATTTCCTGTACCAGATGTTGATCCCTGGCGGGAATAGAGTCACCTCTTGCTGATTATCCATCTCAAGAAGTCTTCAAGTTACTTTTAGGTTTACATTTCTTTACGTCACTACACATCATGAACACATATTTACTTCACTAATATTAATGGAACATAGCTCAACATACACCCTCTTACTCACTCTCACCTTACACTGTTTAAATCGGGTTTAAGAAGAAAACTGAAGTTGTGACACTCATGTATCTTTTTTATCCTTGCTCATGCTTAATTTCAAAAGATAGTTTCTTGCAAAATCAATCTAAGTAACATTCACTCCCTATGGGTATGATATCCTTACTTTTTATCACTCGCTACTTTTAAACATACATGTATACTTGCACGTGACACATTTTCAAGCAACACTCTTCTACGTAATCTTTACTCGAATACATTTCTTGAACCTGCATTATTCTTATTGCGTTTGTTAATTATTAACTCAAGATTAAAATCAACCACTTTCGGGAAAGAACAAAAATAGCGCTCGATCCAACGTCGAGTCTTTTTCCCAAATCAAATTCAAATTGAATTCAACACCAAATTGATTTTCCTCTAACCATTCAAATGCTTTCATAATCAAACACTTGATCCAACATCAATTCATTACTTTTCAAGCTTTTCGCAATAAAAATGGGATAAAAAGGTTTGAACACTGCTATAGAGCTCCATGTTAGAACATTCGTCTTCCATATTTAAAATACAATAATTATTTGAATTAAGTAGGTTCTCCTATAGAAGAAAAATGGTTGATTGGGCCCTTCTCCGATTATTTGGGGGCTACTGTAGAGCTCCCTGTGTGAATAATCGTCTTCCGTTGATGAACGTTGACCTAATTCGCTATGCATTTTCATAATAACTCATTAATGAAAAGAGAGTGATTAGTGATGACACCTAAACCTATCATTTATTTGACTTGATTTACGCATGCTTTCCTATTTTTTTTAATTCATTTTTCTACTATTATGCTAGTTATTTACTTTGATTCAGGAAACTCACTAATCAGGAGCTGTTTACGAAGATATGAGGCAAAATGGACGAAAAAATGAGGAACTGGAGCAGACAAGCACCTCTGGCAACCCCCATGGCGTTCATCCTAGGGGTGCCATGGGTGGTCCATGCACCAAGTAGTGAGATGCCCTAGTCATGCCCACTTTGTGAGCATGGCGGTCGCCATGAGGGTGTGGCGGTCGCCACCCTTTGGAATGCCCAAACGGTTACAAACCAGCAAAGCTTGGTCTCCAAGGAACCACAAATGGTTCCTACTTTTTCTCCACGAAGTTGAAGCAGTTCTTAGATATTTTCCAGGCATCCAAACTCTGTGCAAACTTAAGCCCTTATACCGTCGAATTTGTAAAGCGATATTCTCTTCACATCGGAGAGGTATTGCAGTGTCGATTGAGTCTGTATCAAGTTTGAAGCACCCTTTATTTTTGCAACAATTTATTTCAGTCGTTTACTTTTCGTCAAGATTTACTTTCAGCATCGCAGTTTGTATCAGATTCAAGACTCCGTTCGGAGCAGGTTTATTTATTTATTCAACATTTACCTTTGTTTTGGCTTGCCCTTTATTTTCCTTGCCTTATTTAATCGCACTTATTCCCTTCGTCTTAATTACTTTTCTTTACCCGCAATTATGTTTACTTCCGCATTAAAGCCATTTATGTTTTGTTTTCCCTAAACATGTCCGGCTAATTTACTTTATGTTGAGATGTGAGGATCGTCAATAGACGAGGCTCTACATGTCGTCTCCCTAAGATTACCTTATGTGGGTTGTTTTGGTTTAAACGCAATTTTTCTGAACTTATTTTAATCTGCCTTTGTTAAATGTAATTCATAGCGTCGAAGTCGAAAGCATTCATAGTGTCGTCGAAGGTGTTTTGACAGAATCGTGTTAGATTTGATTTGATTGGATTCAGATTTGTTTATATTAGATTTGATATTTTGGGCTTTTAGTGTTTTGGGCTTTTGCAAATCTAATTCTATATATAGGAAGCTTCACTTGTATTTTGTAATAACATTGAATTCACAATTGCAGTTTGCAGTGTGTAGCTCGAGTTTTTGCGTGGTTGCGAAGCACTATCGCTTTGGGGTACTACAGCTCGATTCATTTTTTATCCTATTGAAGCTAATGATGGAAGAGAAATAGATTTCTCCAATTATCCCTGCTTGCAAACTGAGTTTGAATAGATGACTGTTGGTTTACAGATGCTACAAAGATTGTGGGTCTCTCTTAGGTTATTTTCTTAAAACAATGTCCGGGTGATTGGTGGGAGGTTTAAGACGGGTGCTTTTCAATTGATGTATGAAGGTACGGGATTTTGGGTTTTTTTATTAGTGTGCTCGCTAAGATTTTTTTCAATCTTATGCCTACGTATTCCCGTTTAACAAAACAGGAAAATCAGAGCGATCGTAGTTTCTCCTATTCTATGGGGAGGAAAAAAGAGTTGTTTTGGTGTCTTGTTCAAAGCCCAAGACATGAAGCTAAAGGTGTTTGTATCTTGTTCAAAGCCCAAGATGTGAAGCTGAAAGGTCTATTTGTATCTTGTTCGAAGCCCAAGATGTGAAGCTAAATGGTTTTGACTTTAGAGAGAATTTGTCATATCTAAAGGGGGGTATTTGGTCTGTTTGTCACAACTGTTGGGTGACTGATTATAAAGGAGAATTACTTTAACTGGGATATGTGAGTCCAGCAATGCCATAATTTTCCTTTATAAGGGATTTTAAACCTAAAGGAGAAGACTTTAACTCAGTTTAGAGCAATGTCGTCTTTCCTTAGGAATTTCTAATACTAAAAGAGGGACAGTGGCGTAGATGTAAATAATCCAGAGGCTTGCCGCTTACAGCAATTAGATGGGGGAAAAGGAGTTGTTGATGTTTATATACTATGAACGAGGCACAAATTTTGATGCTAAAAGGTTGATTGACTTAACCGGGGTTTCCTTATACAAAGCCTAAGAGGAGACTATTGACCCAACAAGAGGGTGTTTTTATGTGTCTCGTACGAAGTCCGAGAGAGAGGCTAAAAGGGGTTGACTCAACAAGAGAGTGCTTTTATATGTGTCTTGTACGAAGCCCAAGACGGAGGCTAAAAGGTTTTGACTCAACAAGAGAGTCTTTTATACTCAACAAGAGAGTGATTTTGTATCTCGTACGAAGCCCGAGATGGAGGCTAAAAGGGATTGTCTCAACAAGAGAGTCTTTTATACTCAACAAGAGAGTGTTTTGTATCTCATACGAAGCCCGAGATGGAGGCTAAAAGTGCGTGACTCAACAAGAGAGTCTTTTATACTCAACAAGAGAGTGTTTTTGTATCTCGTACGAAGCCCGATATGGAGGCTAAAAGGTTTGACTCGACAAGAGAGTGTGAAAAGGTTAGCTCTGCTGGGGAGAATCATTTGTACAAAGCCCAAGAGGAGGCTATTGTGCTGATGACTGTTTCAGTTTAGTGACAGGTCCAATATGTTGGATAAAGAGAAAATCAGTTCTTATGAAGGGAACGATTAAAGGTATTGTTGTGCTTTGGCACTTATCAAAGGACCAGGTTTATTTCCTGTTCTTTAAGGAAATGGGAAATCCAAAGGGTATTGAGACTGTCTAAGTCTACTGGCGTTTTGAGAAATTGATTCTCAGGTAGTGAATGATCTTTGTATGATGCCCAAGAGAAGGCTGGTATGTTAAGGGATGAAGGTCAACCCACTAATAGGTCTGACACTTGACTCAGAAAGACAGCTCTAGCAAATTGATGACTAGGTTCTGTTCTTATACCTGTAGAGGTCTCTGGGTCCTTGTACTAAGCCCAAGAGGAGGCATGAGAGCTTTTAAGAAGCCGAAGGGTCCTTGTACAATGCCCAAGAGGAGGCGGGGATGCTTTTAAGAAGCTTGTGGGTCCCCAAACCCGAGAAGTTCAAGACATGCCATTCACCGAGAATAGATCAAGCCAGGAAAGTCCGAGAATTTGGAAGAAACTCAAGAGATGCCATTCACGGAGAAAAGATCATCTCTGGGGAGTAGAGTCTCTTTGACAATGTCTAAGGGTGACAACCTGATAAAGGGTTCACAGAGAATGCTGCCTTTCACGTCTCCATATTGTTTAACCCCAAGAGGAGGGAAGACTGTGTCTGGTAATCCTATGGGGATCTAGTGTTGTTTGTATTTAAGAGTGACCAACGGGGCTTTACCTAGTGCTAGACGTAGTTGCCGGGGAAAACTCTAAATAACTATACTAGTATTACAAAGTGGATATTTGACAAGTATATAAAAGTTTGTGAAAGATGACTTACAGTGAGCAGCCCCACAATACAGTTATATATATATATATGAAAGCGGATAAAGAAAGCGGGTAAACACTTACTCGGTTGTAGAGCTTCCATGCTGTTTGGTTAGTTGTTCAACAAAGAAAGCTTTGATAACAATATTATATTTAAAATCAAAGGAGAAAGTGCTTTGAAAAGGTTGTTGGGGCTTACAGCTCAAGGAGAGGCCCAAGGTTTTATCAGTGATTGCACTGTTGTTTTGTACAGGGACTTATACAAGTGACTGAGGCCCAAAAAGGTTTTCTGTACAAAGGAATGAGTCTTACACTCTCTCAAGAGGCCCAAAGAGTTTATTTTTATACAAGTGGTGGGGCTTACAGCTCAAGGGGAGGCCCATGGTTTTATTTTGAACTGGCGATCATGCTGAAGTTTTTCTTCTTTTAAAACAGAGGGACTTATACAATGTCTGAGGCCCAAAAGGTTTAGGTTAAAAGGGGATTGGGTCTTACACTCTATTAGAGGCCCAAAGAGTTATTTTTTGTACAAGAGATGGGACTTACAGCTCGGGGGAGAGGCCCAGGGTTATTTTGAAAAGGCGACAATCGCGCCGAACGTTTTTGAAAATATACAGAGAGACTTATACAATGTGTAAGGCCCAAAAGGTTTTATTTACAAAGAGGTTGGATCTTACACTCTATTAGAGGCCCATGAGTGATTTTAAGAAAAAGAATGGGGCTTACAACTCAAGGGGAGGCCCAAGTGGTTTTATTTTTAACTGGTGATAGCGCCGAGATTTTTGAAAACACCGTGGGTCTTATACGATGACTGAGGCCCAAACTATTTTGGTTTTAAAAAAGGATTGAGTCTTACGCTCTATTAGAGGCCCAAAGAGTTTGAAAAAGTTTGATGAGGGTTGAATTAATCAAAAACCCTAATTTGTTTTCAAAATGTATTTTAATTGAATAAAAATTCAATTAAAATGATCAAAATTGTTAAACATGTGGAAAACAAATTGTGATCTTGGATTAATGTTTCAAAAATTAGGTTTTGATCCACAAAATGTTTGGAAATCACTAAAATGTGAAAAATCAAGAGGGAGAAAATATTTTAAATGTCAAAACACAATTAAAATATTAATTCTTTACAAAAATATCAAGTATATGAAATAAATAATATTTTTGGGATTTTTTGGGAAAATCAAATATTTTAATATTTTTGTGAATTATTAAAAAAAGAATCAACTCAAAATCATTAAAACTCAGAGAGAAATTAATTTTTGAATCAATTAAATAAAATCACAAAATTCAAATATTCAAATGTTCAAAAATGGCGCCAAGAACATGGCAAGAACACGCGCCACCCTCTGTTTCTGCAGATTTGCATTTTCTATCCAATCTCACTGAATACTTGATGATATCATGCAATCTACATATCAATCTACTCGTTTTTACCTCACGATCATGTCTATGGTCTTTAATTTCATTTATTTTAAGCATGGAATAAGAAATCAAGACAAAACCTTAAGAACCCTAAAATTTGCATGAAGGTTCAGAAATTTCATACACGATTCAAACAAAGCAATTGATTGAGGGAAAACACTCTATGCATGATTATGAACATATGGCCAAATTATTGTGCAGCAAAAAATGCATGGATCATAGAGTTAGAAGAGCTCATGCTTACCTCTTGCAGCTGGTGATCATGTTTTGTGTTAGAGGTGTTGCAGCTGGTGATCATGTTTTGTGTTAGAGGTGTTGCAGCTTGGTTCCAAGGATACAGACAGCTTCCCTAGGTGCTATGGAGTGTGTCTGGATGCTTGGAATGAATGGAAATGATCTGGAACTGAAGATGGTATCCCAACTGCAACCTGGTTAAAACCTTGAGCAGCTGGCTGGTGATTCTAAGAAAAAAGTGTTCCAGATGTTGTTTAAGTGTTTGGATCACTTCTATATGATGTTTATGAGGTGTGTGTGTGTGATTGGTTTGGTTGGAATAGCTCTCAAACTCAAAACCCGATAGTGACTTGCTTTGGATGGCAATTTTGGAGTGAAAGAAGAGATTTTGAGGAAAGCATCTATTTGATGGCTTTGGTGTACTCAAACTAATCACAAATGAGCTCTATTTATAGTAGAGCAGGTTTGTTTTGCAAGGAATAATGAATGGCAACTGCTACATAGGTTTGGCCAATGTTGAGCAATGAGAATCCAAGTCTCCTCTAGCCATTGACTAGAGGTTAGGGCACAGGCTGTTGGTTCCCTTGGTCTTGGATAAGTCTTGACTAAATTCAGTTGGAAATGGCTCAGTCCATGCCACCTTGGTGAATCCATTGAATGCTCCAAAACAAAATTGGAGTCTTGTCCCCTCTTTAGGGATTTCTAGATTTGGCATGCTATTTTTGGTTTCAAAGATTTGGGAGGCTTGAGATCAGAGTTGGTTCCTCCTTGGTCCCCCCTTGAGGTGTTCAGATGGATAGAGTTTCTTCCCCTTTGCAAAATTTGAGCAAATCGTGCAAAACTCCCAAATCTGCCTTGCCATGACAGTTTGCAGCAAGGCATATTGGCATTGTCATATCTCATGGCTCAAGTTGAGTTTGGTGAAGTTCTTGGTCATTTTGGAAAGCCCTCAAATGATACAACAACTATTTGATCATAATTAGTTTTGATACTTTTTGGATACAAGTGAAAAATGCCCCTACATTTGGAAAAAAGTAAGGCAGATTCTGACTTAGTGAAAATTTCACTAAGTGTTGGAAAAAAGTGACATTTTCACTTTTTGTGATTTTGATCATTCCATAACTTAAAATTCATGAGGAATTGGAATTAGTTATGTTTGAAGCTTTTGTAGAGGGTCATGAGAGCTACAAATCCAGCTTTGGATGGGGAAAAATGGCCTTGTGGTTTAGGAGTTATGATCCTCCAAAGTTGGTACCCTAGCCACTTTGTTCCATAACTTAGAAAACTTTCTAAGTTTTTATGGTTACCGCTTTTACAAGTTATCCCACTTTTCTTGATTTTTCTTGATGAATGTTGATTCAAATCACACATTAACATCATTTTAGGGTTAAGGAACCATAATTGTAAAAAATATCAAAAAGTCAAAGTTGACTTTTGTGCACAATTGACTTTTTGTCAGATGAATTCCAAATTGTGCGATTCTCTATGAAATCAAGTCCTTGACCTAAATTAAACTTGATGGATTGATTTCATAGGTGCTATAGGGTGTGTTGAATCATGCCCTAGGGTTTGGGAGCATGTCCTGGTCAAAAGTCAAAGATACAGTTGACTTTTTCAGCGAAACCCTAACTGTGGTTCTGATGAACTTGAAACTTATGAATCAAACTTCTTGGATCAATCCATTATTGCAAATGGATCAATGTAGTGTGTTAGGGACCCTCAAATCATCTCTTGATGTCTTGGCTCATGATTTGTCCCAAAAGTCTACTTAGGGGTGAATTAGGTCAAGAAACCCTAATTCCTGATTTTTAGTGAATGCATCCCCTGAGGCTAAATTGACTTGATGATGGGGTCTATGAGGTCCCATGGAGTAATTCAAGTTATGCTTTAAAGCATTGGCTCATGCCCAGGGGAAAATTTCCATCTGGAGGCCCTGGTCGACCAAAACCATAATTTGGTGACACTGGCGATCTTGAGGCTTGATCCACTTAGAAGGTTGAAGCCTTGTGCTTAATCCTTCATGTGGGAGTCCTCTTGATCCCTTGTATATGTTTTAGAGGTTAGACAAGTTGAAGATCATGTCATTCCTTGATTGATCCTTTGTCTAAGAGCTCTGAGAGGGCTTTAAACCCTAAGCTTGATTGTAGTGGATGCCCATCCTTGGGGAGACTAATGAGGCATGATGGATTACCCATATTATGGTGATGATTTGCACAATGATGGGAAATCTTAGTGGTCAAAATTTGGGGTATGACAGATGCCCCTATTTAATCTTCTTGGACCCGAAAGTATGAATGGCGAAGGTATTCGGCCATTCGGGGTGCAAGAGGATTAAATATCGGAATACCCAAAATTTTGATGGTGGTTAAGAATGGCAGTTCACACATCCTTCTTCTTTTGCTAAGCAATGATGCTTAGAAAAGGTGAACTTCCCCTCGATCCTGGTCCTCAGCCCAGGAACTGGTCTCAGTTTCTGAAATAAACTTCCCCTCGATCCTGGTTTCCTACCAAGGAACTGGTCTCAGTTTCTGATGTAAACTTCCCCTCGATCCTGGTTTCCTACCAAGGAACTGGTCTTAGTTTCTGATGTAAACTTCCCCTCGATCCTGATTTCATACCAAGGAACTGGTCTCAGTTTTCGATGTAAACTTCCCCTCGATCCTGGTTTCCTACCAAGGAACTGGTCTAAGTTTCTGATGTAAACTTCCCCTCGATCCTGGTTTCCTACCAAGGAACTGGTCTCAGTTTCTTTTGTCAATAAGCTTTCTTGACAAGGGACGCTATGTGTAGCTATTTTACACAAACTTCTCGCCGAATTTTCCTAGGGAGATGCCATTTGACGGATATATGATCTGATGTCAAAGTTGCTGGGGAACCCAGCTGTCTGAGTTATAGAGGTACACAAACTTCTCTGTTAGAGACACTATTTGTCGACTCTACTGGGGAAAGCAGGTCTCTTGAGAGACTGCTGTCGCTTGGGGATATTACATCATACTTTTCTTCGAGATCTTCTCGGAGAAATTCCATACAATGTATCCCAATTTTGAGGTGCTGATGACTTCATTAACATCGACTCTCCAGAGAGCAAAATCAATGTGTTGCTGAAAGTCTTTAGTTATGAGGCTTTCTCTGGGGATTTTCCTTAATCCGGGAAAGCGAAGATATCATCTTCAATGGCGAAGAGTGACGTTTGTCGAAAGTTATCTGGTCTTTCAGAGGTTCAAGTTATCAAAGTGGTCGAAGAACCAACTCTAATCCAGAAATAAACTGGAGGAGAGAGATTGTTCAGACGCGACATTTTCTGACGAGGAAAGAACTGACAACTCGATTGAGAGGACTGTTATCACTAGGGAACAAGACCGACTAGAGTGATAGTGATGCAATATGAATATGAATGTAAATCAATAATGCATGATGTATGTATGTTTATACTGACAAAACTGACGCGACATACAGACTAGTAGATGAACAAGACTGGATACTCGGCCACTGCGGGGGATGAAAAGTATCAATGGTTCAGGATAGCAATTCTGCCTTGCTTAGGAGATATAGTCCCTGCGGGGATAACTGTTGGTCGGGCTTAGGAGATAAGAACTCTGTCGGGGATGTCAGGTGGAGTATTCGCATCTGACATAATTGATCCTTCACTCAGGTGTACTGGTTTAGAAGGAGTACTTTGATTCTGCACTTCGAGGTTCAAACACCTTTGGAGACGCAATCGATGTTCTTTCGATGTTCAACAGTCAAAAGAAATTGCCATCTTTATTAAAAGCAGAAAATTTTTACAAGTAAGTTCATTTTTGTTTTATTTCAAGAACCGTTGATCATGCTAAAATGTCGTTATGTAAAGCTAAAACAAATAACAATTGCAAACAAAAGCACAATGGCTCAAATTTTATTGATAGGATGGAAATCAGCCAAACGCATGATTCCATAGAGTATTTACAAAGTTTGAAAATGGTAATTTAAGGGAAAAGGGCTACATTTAAACATAACGACCGCTATCCTTCTACCAACTTTGAATTCGGGGCATCCTGAGCTTCTGTCGAAGATGACCTTGATCGAGATTTCTGATGGACGACATAACTGCTACTGGGGAATTTGCCCCTGTTGGACGTAGTTACTTGGCATTATCCCTAATTTTTTCCTGGATTGTACTTTGAGATTTCCAATCCACCGGGATGATTTTTGATTATGTCTCTAATTTTTGCCTGGACCGCCCTTTCGGGTTTTCAATCCACCGAGACGTTTTTTTTCTTTTTTTTAGGCAAAGTATTTCTTAACTACGTCAACATTTGTGGGGTAGGCAAATTCCTCTCCATCCATGGTTGCAAGTCTCAAGGCGCCGCCCGAGAAAGCTTTCTTGACCACGTAGGGGCCGTCATAATTCGGAGTCCATTTACCCCAGGAATCAGTGAGAAATGATTGTATCTTCTTGAGCACAAGGTCTCCTTTCCTGAAGACGCGAGGTCGGACCTTTTTGTCGAACGCCTTCTTCATTCTTTGCTGATACAACTGACTGTGGCATAGTGCCGTTATTCTCTTTTCTTCGATCAGATTCAGTTCGTCGTGTCGACTTTGACACCATTCAGCTTCTGTAAGCTTAGCTTCCATCAATACCCGAATTGATGGGATCTCTACTTCGATGGGGAGCACTGCTTCCATGCCATAAACTAGAGAGAAATGGGTTTCCCCTATTGAAGTGTGGACAGATGTGCGATAACCGTGAAGAGAAAAGGGTAGCATTTCATGCCAGTCTTTATAGGTTATAACCATCTTTTGAACGATCTTCTTGATGTTCTTATTAGTCGCTTCTACCGCTCCGTTCATCTTAGGCCGGTAGGGAGATGAGTTATGGTGTTCGATCTTGAACTCTGCGCACAACTCTTTCATCATCTTATTGTTCAAGTTAGATCCATTATCTGTAATGATCTGGCTCGAAACACCATAACGGCAAATGATATTGTTTTTGATAAATCGGACCACCACTTGTCAGGTTACATTGACGTATGACGCTGCTTCGACCCACTTGGTGAAGTAGTCAATGGCGACCAGAATGAACTGATGTCTGTTCGAAGCCTTGGGCTCAATCACGCCGATCATGTCGATTCCCCATATGGAAAAAGGCCACGGGGAGGAGAGAACTTTGAGATGTGTTGGCGGTACATGGATTTTGTCGGAGTATATCTTACACTTGTGACACTTCTTCATGTACTCGTAGCAGTCGGATTCCATGGTCAACCAGTAGTACCCTGCTCTCAGAATTTTTCTCGCCATTGTGTGTCCGTTGGCATGAGTGACAAAGGATCCTTCGTGAATTTCTTTTATCAACATGTTTGCTTCTGGTTTGTCTACGCATCGGAGTAAGACCATGTCAAAGTTTCTCTTATAAAGTGTATCACCGCTCAGGAAAAAACTGTCAGCCAGTCTTCTGAGGGTTTTCTGTCCTTCCTTAGTGCCCCAGGTGGGTACTCTTGTTTCTGAAGGAAGCATTTGATATCGTGATACCAAGGTTTGCCGTCTATGACTGCTTCAATCGTGAAGATGTAAGCGGGCCTTTCAAGGCGCATTATGTCGATCTTGGGTAAGTCGTTCCATTGACCTACACTAATCATGGAAGAGAGAGTGGCTAATGCATCAGCCATGTGGTTCTCATCACGAGGGATATGATGAAACTCGATTCTGTTGAAGAAAGGTAACAACCTTCTTGCATAATATTTGTAAGGAATCAATCATGATTGGTAAGTGTTCCAATATCCTTTGATCTGATTGACGACCAAAGTTGAATCGCCATATACATCCAAGTTCTTGATCCTCAAATCAATTGCTTCTTCGAGACCCATAATACAAGCTTCGTATTCAGCCTCGTTGTTTGTGCACTTGAACGTAAGTCTGGCAGTGAAAAGAATGTGGGTACCCTGAGGTGTTATGATGATTGCCTTAATTCCGTTTCCGTAATGATTGACAGCTCTGTCAAAGATTAGTCCTCATTGGGAACCTGGTTCTGGCCCTTCATTGGGTAGCGGTTCATCGCAATCTTTCATTTTCAAATACATGACATCTTCGTCTAGGAAGTCAAACCTGAATGATTCCTGATCGTTAATCGGTTAATGAGCAAATGATCGGCTAAAATACTTCCCTTAACGGCTTTCTGAGCGTGGTACTCAATGTCATATTCCGATAACAACATCTGCCAACGGGCAATTCTTCCCGTGAGAGTAGGTTTTTCAAAGACGTATTTGATTGGATCCATTTCGGAGATTAACCAAGTAATGTGACAAATCATGTACTGGAGAAGACGTTTGGCTGCCCAAACCAAAGCGCAACAAGTTTTCTCAAGCATAGTGTACCGAGTCTCGCAGTCGATGAATTTGTTGCTCAAATAGTAGATGGCAGACTCTTTCCTTTTGGTTTCGTCTTGTTGGCCAAGTACACAGCCCATGGAGTCTTCCAAGACTGTTAAGTATATGATCGGTGGTCTCCCTTCCACTAGAGGTGACAAGATTGGCGGATTCAACAGGTATTCCTTGATACTGTCAAAGGCGGTTTGACAGTTCTCTGTCCAAACGCAGTCCTGGTTCTTTTTGAGTAATTTGAAAATCGGTGCACATGTCGCGGTCATGAGGAATATGAATCTAGAGATGTAGTTCAAACGTCCCAGGAATCCTCTGACTTGTTTTTTCAGTTTTCGGAGAAGGCATTTCTTGAATGGCCTTGACCTTGTCAGGATCAACCTCAATTCCTTTCTGGCTGACGATGAACCCTAAGAGTTTCCATGAACGGACACCGAAGGTGCATTTGTTGGGATTCAAGCGGAGTTTGTACTTTCTCAACCGCTCGAATAGTTTTGATAGGTGGGTCACATGCTCCTCTTCTATCTTAGATTTTGCAATCATGTCATCGACATATACCTCAATTTCCTTGTGTATCATGTCATGAAACAGAGTAGTCATGGCCCTTTGATAGGTTGCCCCGACGTTCTTCAAACCGAACGGCATTACCTTGTAACAAAAGGTACCCCATGGGGTAATGAACGAAGTTTTCTCCATGTCTTTTGGCACCATTTTAATCTAATTATAGCCTGAGAACCCATCCATGAAGGAGAAAACTTTGAACTTTGTTGTACTGTCAACCAGCATGTCAATGTGTGGTAAGGGGAATTCATCCTTTGGACTAGCCTTGTTCAGATCTCTGTAATCGACACACATTCTGACTTTTCCGTCCATTTTCGGACTGGTACTATGTTGGCTAACCATTGAGGATATTCTGATGTGGCGAGGAAACTCGCGTCAATCTGTTTCTGTACTTCCTCTTTGATTTTGATGGCCATGTCTGGATGAGTCCGCCTCAGTCTTTGTTTCACTGGTGGACATTCTGACTTCAACGGTAGATGATGTTCCACGATGCTGGTATCCAACCTTGGCATGTCCTGATAGGACCAAGCGAATACATCGGGAAACCCTCTGAGAAGCTTTGTTAAACTCTCTTTGACAGCTGGACTGAGCAATGCCCTAATCCTGATTTCTTTTCTCTCTTTCTCTGAGCCCAAGTTGACCGTTTCCAACGGCTCTTTGTGAGGTTCAATGGACCTTTCCTCTTGTCTGAGTAATCGGGAGATCTCTTCTGGAATTTCATCGTCAACTTCTTCTTCAGCCCCAAATGTCGGGAACTCAAAGTTGGGAGAAGGCATTGGATCGTATGTTTCAACGGGGTTTAAAACAAGCAATCTGTATGACGTGATGATTTGTGTTTAGAAGAGATAGAGAGAATGCAAGAGTGCGTACAGTGTTTTTTTCTTTGAAAACTGCTTCTTTTTATGATTGATTTGTTTTTTAGGATTACCATTTTCTGAAAAAGCGAAAAGAGAAAACAACAATAATTGCGGAAATTACAGGACGACATTATTTTATTTATGAACAAGTCGATTCTTGAAACTACAGCCCTATAAAACAAAACTCTGTCGCTTTGGGCGAAGCGAAGAGGGATATTTACAGAAAGCGATCGCTATCAAAACATCTGTTTCACCTGGGCAGGATGAAAGGTTAAAGACGGAAATTACTTTGACTTATGAACAATCTTTGGAACATCGACAGCAACCCATTGGCGGCGAACTCCTCGGTGAATCACAAAGTCTGGTACCTTTCTTGATTTGTCTTCAGAAATAACGCTGATTTCTGGCGGAGCAGGATCATTGGAATCTGTCTCCCAGGCAGAGTTGTCGTAGGAGGATTCCTCTATTGTATTTTGCATAGTATTTGTGCTCTCAGGCAAATCTCCCCATCCAGTTGGCTAGATGTCTTCGACCCTGATACGAGAGCTTTCAGGAGCGGTGTATTTGACCATGAAGTCACATTTTCCACTTGGTTGTCCTAAGGTGTCCCGCACTTCTTTGGAACTGGAGGGGGGCATCTCTCTCGATGACTTTGACCTCAGGAAAAGCATAGTTGATGAATTCTAGTCCGACAAGCTTTGCCAATTCATCGTCGTACTGGATAGGTTCTGAACGACCTGAGTGTTGATCCCATGACATGGTGGGGACACAGGTATTTTGTTCAATGACGCTCATCCAATTTTCATTGTTCGGCTGATCTTCTTGCCCCAAGTCTCCTGGGTACGGTTGCCAGATAGGCAAGCCATCCATTGGGCCATAATAGTTATGGTCAAAGTTGTATTTCATCGGAGTGTCTTCCTCTAATGAATTTGGTGGAGCACAGCATCCTTCCGGATCACAACCTCCATATATCATTTCGACGTCTGACCTGGGTATAAATCTCGGACTCTGTGCGGGATAGCAAAATGGCATAGGCACCTCTTCCTAAGACATATAACCGTCTTTGTTAAGATAGGACTTCCATTCCTCACCCGTATCAGAGGGATCCTCCTCGTCGATGGTATGGACTGCTTGAGACACTGGGTGAAGGAAACCTCCACTATGGAAGAAGTCCTGAATGGGATGAAGACTTTCATCATTGGTAGCAGTCTGGGTACAGGTCGAAGAAAAACCAAGACCCTTCTTTGTTTTGTTATCAGTGGGAATGACAAGTTGTCCCCACCTTTTCGCGTTATTACTTTTGATCGCCTCGAGAGCATCTTTGTACGAGGAAATTGAGGTTCCTTTCTCTGATTGATTCTCATTGCTCACCGACAGTGCTTGGAACTTAGTTCCAACAACCTCCTCGGGTTCTACACAAGTAGACGATGATAAGTTCCTCACGAGCAAGGCTTGTTCTCCACAAACCGTGACGAGTTGATCGTTCTTGACGAACTTCAGTTTCTGGTGAAGCGTCGAAGTGACCGCCCCGGCCTGGTGTATCCAAGGTCTTCGTAATAAGCAACTGTATGTTGCCCGGATGTCCATGACCTAGAAAGTAATTAAGAAAGTGTGAGGACCGATAGTTATGGGAAGGTCGACTTCGCCGATAACTTCTTTCCGAGACCCGTCAAATGCTTTGACGATGACCTCACTACCCCTCATCGAGGATCCTTTGAATGATAGTCGCATTAAAGTGGACTTCGGAATAACGTTGATGGCCGATCCTGTGTCTACCAGTACGCTGGCTAAAGCATCGTCCTGGCAGTTAACTGTGATATTGAGCGCCATGTTGTGACTTTTGCCCCCCTCTGGAAAATCCTCATCATTGAATCCTTAGTTATTGCAGGAAGTGATGTTAGAGATGATGCTATTGAACTGTCGTATTGACACATCCTGTTCCACAAAGGCCTGCTCTAAGATTTTCTGTAGAGCCTCCCTGTGGGCTTCGGAACTGAGTAAAAGTGATATCACATAGATCTTTGAAGGAGTATGTAACAGTTGATCAACAATGTTGTATTCACTCCTTTGGATGAGCTTCAGCATCTCATCGTTGTTGTTTGAAAGGTCGGGATCACTAGATTGACCGACTAGTGGATCAGGAGCTTCTGTCAGAAGTTCCTTTTCTTTGTTAGGTTCTCCAACTCCTCGGTTGAAGATTCGACCGTTCCGTGTTACACGACTGATGTCTGTAATATTCACGACGGAGGGTAATGGAATTTTCCTTCCATTCTCAATTATCGTTGCACCGTATTTATAAGGGATTGCCTTAGCTTATTCATACAGTACTGGTCCTGGCAAATAGATAACTACAGGAGCCTTCTGATTTTTCTGACTGTCGTAAGTAACTTTGATTCATCCAGTAGAGGGATGATGGTACAAACATCCTTGTTCCTCTCAGGGTCAGAGATTACAACCAAGTCTCTGATTTGATCTGCGAAGTAGTCCGGCGTCCAGTCAATGGACCCCGAGGCTAGGTATGGGTGAATCTCCTTGCGATCCAACTGACCTTGGAGAGCTGCTCGCACGAGGTAGCATCCTTGGTTATTCTCCGAGCAGACTCTACAACGTTCATAGTTGTGTGGTGGCACCTAGCCACACCCGCTTTGAATGCAGTGCAACCTTACCAGGTTTGTTTCCATAGATCGGACATCCTGATTTTGACGCCGAGTAGGGTTTCCATTATGCACACTGATTTGTTGCGTGTCTTCATCTAGATAGATTGGAAGCCACCAGTGGTTTAACAAGTGTTGTAAAGTTCTCTGAACGAGAGCGCACCCTTGGTTACTCTCACAACATCCTTTACAGTTCTGGTAATCATGTGAAGTGAGAAAACCGAGTTGGACCTGCCTGGCATGTAACTCTACCAAGCTGGTATTCATCAAGCGTGTTATTTCTGTGCTTCTGTGGTTGACATTTATTTTGCTAAAACTATTCTAGCAGCAAGAAGTTGAAACATGAAGTTCTAATTTGCTGCATTCAACATGTCGAATGAAGATGTCCCATACCTGCTCATAGGACATCGCGTCTGGATTCATTTTAAAGCAGTTTCTGTTGCTGTGAATTGGTACTAAATATTCTGTGAATATTTGGTTATCCTATGTGGCATCCAAAGCATTTTTAGATTGTGGTTATATGTTGGTTTTTCGGATTTTCAGCTGTTTCTAATTATGGATACATATTAGGAAACTTTGGATTGAAGACCTATTTTGTTGGAGCTTATTTTGCAAATTTGTGAGCAGTCTATTTGCTGCATTTTTGAAGCCCAATTCAGTCCAGATTAAATGCTATATATTGACTGATGTAAACCTAGTTTAGGTGTGGAACTTACTTGTGTTTTGTTAGGGTTTTCGAGTGTATTTTGTGAGCCTAACTGGTATCATTCTGATAACAGTATAAGGACTGGTTTTTATGTTGTAAGTTCTGTCAGTTACTCATAAGCTTTTAAGCATTGAGTTTCTTGTGTGTCAATTCTCATAAGCTGTGAAGTATTGAGAATTGTGTGTTTTGAAAGTGTGACTTTCGGTTTGTTACTTGTGTGGAAAGATACCAATCACGGGTTGTGGTTGTAGAGGGATTTGAGGAGGGCCTCATACCTAGGTGAGTCTTAGGTAGAAGTCATAGGAAGGGTAGTGATTAAGTGAGCAGATTATTCGGTAATTGTATGATCTGTGAATTAATACTATCGTATATTGGTTTCGTCCCTGGCATGGTAGCCCCCAGAGTAGGATTGTTGATTCGAACTGGGTAAACATATCACTGTGTTATTTACTTTCTACACTGTTATTTTTATTGTTATCTTGTTCATTGTGTTGGATATCAGTGTCTCAACATCTGTGCAGGACATCTGATATCTGTGCCAAAATTTCAATTGGTATCAGAGCTTGCACCCTTTTTTGGTTCTGGGTGAGATTCAGGGAAGGTACTTTCTGGTACAATGGACAAGGATGGAGGATTTTTCAACAAACCACCTCTGCTTGATGGTTCCAACTATGACTATTGGAAACCATGGATGATCAAGCATGGAAAGCTGTTATAAAAGGATGGGAGCCCCCAAAGGTTAAAGATGAAAAAGGTATCCCTACTGATGTGGTGAAGGAAGAGGAAGACTGGGATGATGTAGATTACAAAGGGTCCGTGGGGAATTCCAAAGCCATGAATGCATTGTTCAATGGTGTTAACAAGAATATCTTCAGTTTGATTGAACACTGCACCATTGCTAAAGAGGCGTGGCAGGTCTTGAAGATTGCTCATGAAGGGACCTCAAAAGTGAAGATGTCAAAACTTCAGATTCTTACTACCAGGTTTGAAAATTTGAAGATGAAGGAAGATGAGAGCATTCATGACTTTCACATGAACATTATTGAGATAGCTAATGCTTCAAGTGCTCTAGGTGAAAAGATGTCTGATAGCAAACTGGTTAGAAAAATCCTCAGATCTCTACCTAAGATATTTGACATGAAAGTGACTGCTATTGAGGAAGCTCAGGACATAGATAAGATGAAAGTGGATAAACTTGTGGGATCACTTCAAACATTTGAATTGGGGATCAGTGAAAAGACTGAAAAGAAGAAGAGTATAGCTTTTGTGTCAAAGGCAAGTGATTCAGAAAGGGAAAGTAATCTGGACAGAGATGAAGGCCTCTCAGAAGATCTGGTGTTACTTGGCAAACAATTTAACAAAGTAATCAGAAGGGTGGATTGGAAGTCAAGATCAAATGTTAGGGACAAGCCATCTGACATCAGTAAAAATCAGAATGCTGGGAGAAATACCAGTACTGAAGATAATTCCAACCAAGAGAGAGGAGCTCAGTGTCATGAGTGTGAAGGTTTTGGGCACATAAAGTCTGAGTGCCCCACATATCTCAAGAGGCAAAAGAAGGGGCTATCAGTCTCATGGTCAGAAGATGACTCTGAAACTGAAACTGATGAGAAGTCTGGAAAGAGGGTCACAACATTAATAGGTGTGTGTGAGTCTGATGAAGAATCAGTCAGTGATGATCTTACTTTTGAAGAGCTAGCTGCTTCCTATAAGAACTTATGCATTAAAAGTGAAGAAGTGTGTCAGCAGAAAGAAGAACAAAAGAAAATTATTACTCATCTAAAAGTTGAACAGGTAGAGCATTTGGCTACTATCTCTGATCTAAAAAGTGAAGTGGTTGTTCTGAACTCTAAACTGGATAATGTCATCAAGACAGTCAGAATGCTTAATAGCAGCTCTGATGTGCTTGATGAGATTCTGAAGTCAGGGAGAGATGTTGGAGATGTTAGGGGTCTTGGGTTTGAAAGTTCCAGTGCGATGGACAAGGGAAAATGGCCTGAAGTGACAATTGCTCAACCTAAGAAAGAACTAAAGATATCGTATAACATGTTGCAACACCCTCACAGACATCAGAAGAATTTCACAAGAAGAAAGAATCAAAGATGGAAATGCCACTATTGTGGAAGGTTTGGCCATATAAAACCCTTCTGCTACAGATTATATGGCTACCCCAAGATTGGGTTACAGTCTAGTAGGAAACAAGAGTGGGTTGGAGCAACGAAAGTGTGGACTCCCAAGAGTACTGCAGAGGAACACATAGCTCATAAGTCCTTCAGTGTCTTTGCAAGGGAAAAGTGGTACTTCGGCAGTGGATGTTCCAGGCACATGACTGGTATCATGGGATGTCTGTCAGATGTTAAGTCTCATCCTGTTAACTACGTGACCTTTGGTAATGGATCAAAAGGGAGAGTAATAGGTGTTGGAAAACTGGACTGTGAAGGTCAACCCAATCTGGAGGAGGTATTACTTGTTGAAGGCTTAGATGCAAACTTGATCAGCATAAGCCAATTATGTGATCAAGGTCTCAAGGTCAACTTTACCAATTCTGAATGTCTGATAACAAATAAGAAGGGTAAGGTTATCATGAGAGGTAAGAGAGCGTCTGATTATTGTTATCTGTGGAATTCTGAGAACACTGGAATAGGCTTGGAGACTAAGAAAGCTATTGAAAAGATTATTAAGTTAGAACAGGTGCTGATAAATTGTAAAGCAACTCATAATGTCTGCATGGTGAACTGTAATAATGAGTTTAAACTTAGTAAGTATGCCAGCAAGGTTATTTATGTGCTTATGTGGTTGGCATTTATTTTGCTAAAACTATTCTAGCAGCAAGAAGTTGAAACATGAAGTTCTAATTTGCTGCATTCAACATGTCGAATGAAGATGTCACATACCTGCTCATAGGACATCGCGTCTGGATTCATTTTAAAGCAGTTTCTGTTGCTGTGAATTGGTACTAAATATTCTGTGAATATTTGGTTATCCTATGTGGCATCCAAAGCATTTTTAGATTGTGGTTATATGTTGGTTTTTCGGATTTTCAGCTGTTTCTAATTATGGAGACATATTAGGAAACTTTGGATTGAAGACCTATTTTGTTGGAGTTTATTTTGTAGATTTGTGAGCAGTCTATTTGCTGCGTTTTTGAAGCCCAATTCAGTCCAGATTAAATGCTATATATTGACTGATGTAAACCTAGTTTAGGTGTGGAACTTACTTGTGTTTTGTTAGGGTTTTCGAGTGTATTTTATGAGCCTAACTGGTATCATTCTGATAATAGTATAAGGACTAGTTTTTGTGTTGTAAGTTCTGTCAGTTACTCATAAGCTTTTAAGCATTGAGTTTCTTGTGAGTCAATTCTCATAAGCTGTGAAGTATTGAGAATTGTGTGTTTTGAAAGTGTGACTTTCTGTTTGTTACTTGTGTGGAAAGATACCAATAACGGGTTGTGGTTGTAGAGGGATTTGAGGAGGGCCTCATACCTAGGTGAGTCTTAGATAGAAGTCATAGGAATGATAGTGATTAAGTGAGCAAATTATTCGGTAATTGTATGATCTGTGAATTGATACTATCGTATATTAGTTTCGTCCCTGGCTTGGTAGCCCCCAGAGTAGGATTGTTGATCCGAACTGGGTAAACATATCACTGTGTTATTTACTTTCTGCACTGTTATTTTTATTGTTATCTTGTTCATTGTGTTAGATATCAGTGTCTCAACATCTGTGTAGGACATCTGATATCTGTGCCAGAATTTCAAAGCGAATATCGAAGATTTGAATCATGTTGATCTGATACGGATTCCTATCATGGTAGTCCCGGATCCATCCAAGATCCATCTGACGTTGGAGGGCCTCTTGTACAAACGATCATCCCTGTTTGTTTACCGAGCAAGTCAGACAGGAATTATAATCGTGACGCGGCAGATTATGATATTGGCTTTGCCTTGAGTGCATCGTCACCAAGTTAACATTCATTGCACAGATGTCATGGTTCTGAATGATGTTGGAGTTCGTATAGGTCATGTTGACTCCACGAACTTGATGCTCTTGGATCCATCCGAGATCCAATTGTTCTTGTAGAGCCGATTGCACCACAGAACATCCTTGATTATTTTTAGAGCAGATATCACACTGGTGATAATTATGAGGTGGCACATGGCCATATCCACTCTGTCTACAACGCATCTTGACCAAGTTGGCCCTTAATAAGAGTACATCGTGAATTTGATAGGTGTTGTTAGACTCTCCCTCTATCAAATTGACTGTAGCTTTCTCGTGTTGAGGCAGCGGGTTTGTGAGAACATTCAGATTCGTATCTTTGAAAGATAAGACCCCGCTCCTAACAAGCTTTTGCACATCGGATTTGAAACTGAGACAGTTTTCTATGTTATGCCCTGGCCCTCCTTGATGGTAAGGACAAGTCTAATCTGTTTTAAACCAAAAAGGCGGATTTTCCGGTACTGTAAGAGGAGACTTAGTTTGGACGTGCCCCTTGACCAGTAACAATGGAAATAGTTCTGCGTACAACATGGGTATAGGATCAAACCCTGGTGGCCACGTTGTACGGTTGTTATTGTACGGAGGACGAGCCTGCTGAAGAGGCTGCTGATTAGGTTGGCTCTGCGCAACCTGAGGTTGATACGTAGGAACAGGCGCATGGTTGATAGCAGGAGTTACAGCTGCTACTGGTTGCTAACGTCGCCTTTACTTTCCGAGAGAGATATTCCCAATATCCTGCTCTTTTTTCTTAGGGAGAGCACTACCGTATCATTTTGTATGACTTGATGATCCAACGTGTTTTACTAAACGTCCTTCTCGGACTGCTTCTTCAAGAAGAACTCCCATGCCCACCATATCGGTGAAGTCACTGGGCGCACTGGCAACCATTCTGTCGTAGTAAAATGAGCTTAAGGTCTTTAAGAAAATCTTTGTCATTTCCTCAAGAGGTGGACAAATCTGGGCGGCAATTTCACGCCATCTCTGAGCGTACTCCTTAAAGGTTTCCTTGTCCTTTTTTGACATTGATCTGAGTTGATCTCTGTCCGGTGCCATGTCCAAATTGTATTTATATTGTTGAACGAAAGCAGCGCCAAGATCTCTGAAAGTGTCGATCGTGGCACGGTTTAAACCCATGTACCATTTTAATGCGGCACCGGTTAAACTATCCTGAAAGTAGTGAATCATTAGTTCCTAGTTCTTTGTCTGAGCTGACATTCTCCGAGCGTACATCACCAAATGGCTCTGAGGGCAAGAGTTACCCTTGACTTTTCAAAGTCGGGCACTTGAAACTTGTGCGGAACTTTCACATTGGGGACCAAGCAAAGATCTGCGGTGTCCTTTCCAAATAGATCCTGACCGCGAAGGGCCTGCAGTTTTTTCTGCATCTCCAGGAATTATTCCTGGAACTCATTCATTCTATCAAACATGTTATCGTTTCCACCAGAAGGTATCTGTGGAATCTGTCCTTCTAGGACAGTGTGTACCACGGGTGGTGGTATAGTCATTATGGCCGAGACTCTCGGTGTCTCCCGAAGTTTGTAACCTTCTTGAGTTCCTGTCATGCCCCTGGCATCTTCGCTTTCCCGAAGTTTGTAACCTTCAGGCCCAGCGGTTCCTGCTGCGGTTCCCTGATCCTTAGCGATCGGCGGAACATATCCTTCTGGGATATAGTTAAGTGGCATGCCCCAGGGACGATCTTTCGGCATTTTGTACCTAGGATCATACTTCTCCACTATGGGCGTTGATGTGATCTCTGAGATCACAGTCCTTTGTTGTTGCATCTGAGCTTCTACTAGAGTTTGCATGTCGTTATGAAGCTTTCTCAGATCCTCTTTCAGAGTGTCGATCTCTTCTCTCAACTCTCTATTCTCTTCCTCGAGATCATCCATCTTTTTCTGACGATTGGCCCGAGTATTGTACGAATGAGACAGTTTGACTCTAGAATCGAGACACAAATGTGAGATTCATAGGTAAGAAGAATGCGTTATGCAAGAATGATGAATGCAATGCAATGGTTTTATTAATTATTTTTGTTTATTAAAAGTAAACTTTGACAATTAGATTGCAAATATCAAACAGTGGGGAAACCCCGTTTTATTGAATTCAAAGGATTGTGGAAATGGAAATACAGTAGATTACAAAGCGCTGAAAAAGGAAACCTAAACTAATGGATCCTGAGTCCCCTCGGAATAGAGCTCAAGTGCTGGTTCTGATACTTTCCTCTTCTTTGACCGGGGCTCTTCGGCCGTTGTCGGGTTGTCATTCCTTTGCCAAGTGAAAGAAGCGAGCAAATTCCTTTGGTCATCCTGATTTTCTACAGCATGTTGCTCTAAAATCTCAATCAGAGCATCTTTTTCTCTTAACAGTTACTGTATTTTCCTGCACTCCACATTGAGAATACGGTACTTGTTCCTCCAAGACCTCTCCTCCTGCTGAACTTTGTTGAGAGTAACTTGAAGTTTTTTCGTCTCAGACATAAAATAAAGGGCAGAGTCCCTTAATGGAAGAACTTCCTGATAAGGGTAAGGCATCCTCATCTTGAGAGCTCTAGTTTGTACCCAATGGAGATAAGCCTCCATCGAGACACAATCTGGTTTCCCTAGAGACTCTCGTCCTTTCCTATGAACGTGTTTCCAGGCGTGCACTATTTCCGTCTTTAGTGCCCTGTCATTTTCTCCTTCCTTGAAGAAAAGATCTTCCAGATGAGCATTTTGTGGGACGTGCCTCATCGGGTATCCAAATTGCCGACGACCCAACATCGGATGATAGTTGATTCCTCCCTTAGTTCCTATAAAGGGTACATTTGGGAAATTTTCACAACGGTCAATGATCCTGATCCCTTCCTAGATTCGATTGTACCAATCGATGTCAGAGTTGGTAAGAGACATGATTCTCTGCGACCAACGTAAAGTATTCTTTTGATCCCAAAATGCAGCAGACTTTGGCAAATGGGAAGTGAACCATTTGTACAGCAGGGGTACACATCATGTGATCATTCCTCCACTGTATAAATTCCTTAACTGTACCGAATGATATGCATCTGTGAGTAAGGTCGGTACGGGGTTTCCAATCAAGAAAATCTTAATGGCATTGAGATCTACAAAGTTATCGATGTTGGGAAACAAAAATAACCCGTAGGTGAGCAAAACAAAGATGCCCTCGAAAGCGGCCACATTCCCTATACTAGTAAAGTATAGGGCTTTCTTTGTTAAGAACTAGGCTGGCAAACCTTGGATGCCACCCTTAGTGGTTATGTGAGTCCTGACTTCTGACTCATCCAAATAAATTGCTCTTGCAATGGTTTGATCCTTTGGAATTTCTTCCAGTGCAGAAAAGGGAGCTTGATCAGTAATATGTAAACCAGTCAGGTGAGAATACTCCTCCAGCGTTGGTGCAAGCTGATAATCCGGGAATGTGAAACATTGATAGACCGGATCGTAGAACTGGATTAGTGTAGACAGGATTCCTTCGATTACATGGACCCTTAATAGAGACGGCAATCCTCCATACTTGGCTCTGAAAGCCTTGCGGTTGGTGATCATTCTCGCCAAACCTCTCAAATCCTCCAACTATGGAACCTTGAAGGTGTACTTATGAGTTTTCCTTCTACCGAAATCCATTAGCGCAATCTCCTTTCTCTGACATTTCCAATCATTGTCTCAGTTTAATTTGAAAAGGAGAGACTAGAAGAGAAGATTTTTTTGTTTTAATGTTTTTTAAATGAATGTATGAATGCAGCACACAAAAACATAGAAAAAACATGGGGTCAAAGGGTCGGTGTCATGAAGTCAAGGCTCTACCCCCCCCAAAGGTTTATACTGGTGATTTTTTGTACCTGTCTCTCAAAATCATTGATTCCCTTCGGGATAACATCAGCGGGCCGGGAACCGTGCTAGGTGATGTATCTTAGAACAATCTCAGATGAGGGTAGTATCGCATGACAACTATTTCCGATAGCTTCCGTACTACAAAGTGGCTTAAGTCTGCTAAAAACCTCAGCTTCTCAGATAACCCAGTCGACCACACTACTTTCAACAACCAAAGTCGTATAGGCAATGTATCTGCAAAGGGAGTCTCCACTGAGTTTGATGGTCGATCGGGGGCTCTTAACTGGAATTCACTCCCAGTAAGATTACCCGCATTGCCATCACCTATCTTAGGTGTATACTCAATCTTTCCACATGTGGCATCACACGCATTCCCATTAGCAGAAAAATAAACACGGATATCAATTAGGAAAAGCAGTATATATATTTATCTTAATCATCCTAGACCTCTAGTCTTATGATCCTATACAGACAATGACTCCCTGGCAGAGCTGTCATTTCTGTGACACGAAATTAGGGTTTAGCCTCTTGGGAAAGCAAAAAAGAATGCCTCCCACTGTGGTCACCAATCTGCTGTGGCACTGTCTAAGGTTTCTAACTAAGAAACAAGATTATACAATGGTGGTCCCCAGCAGAGTCGGCATTTTTCTGTAGCGCGAGTTTTTGCGTTGTTGCGAAGCACTATCGCTTTGGGGTACTGCAGCTCGATTCATTTTTTATCCTATTGAAGCTGATGAAGGAAGGGAAATAGATGTCTCCAATTAACCCTGATTGCAAACTGAGTTTGAACAGATGACTGTTGGTTTACAGATGCTACAAAGATTATGGGTCTCTCTTAGGTTATTTTGTTAAAACAGTGTCCGGGTGATTGGTGGGAGGTTTAAGACTGACGCTTTTCGATTGATGTATGAAGGTACGGGATTTTGGGTTTTTTTATTAGTGTGCTCACTATGATTTTTTCAATCTTATGCCTACGTATTCCCGTTTAACAAAACAGGGAAATCAGAGCGATCGTAGTTCCTCCTATTCTATGGGGAGGAAAAAAGAGTTGTTTTGGTGTCTTGTTCAAAGCCCAAGATGTAACGCCCCGAATTAATTAAAATATTTATTTAATTAATTTTATTATAGAATTGTGTGAATATTATGATTTTGGATGGCTCTGATGAAAGGTTATAATCTATGTGAAGTTGGAATTATTTTAGGAATTTTGGAGCAAGTTGGATTAATTAAATTAGATTTGTTTAATTAGAAAAATAGAGTAGAATTGGAGTTGGATGAGAGTAAGGGTAATTTGGTCAAATGTGGAGGTTTAGTGAGGGCAATAGAGGAAAATCATAAAAGAGACTTAAGGGTTTATACGGAGGAATAAGGGTTTTGGAAACTTCACTGTTGCATTGCGTTTGGAAAGGAGGCAGAGAGAATAGAGAAGCAGTTAGGACCTTGAGGAATTTCAGAGGAAGGATTGAAGAACACAAAGAAAATCAAGGCTAAGGAATTACTCAGGTATGGGGTGTATGATCGTTGTTATTATAATTGATTTAAGCAATAGATAATTGTAGGCGGTTGGATTTTTAATCGAAGATGAAATACCCTGAGGAAATTGATGAGATTAGGTAGAAAATTAAGACATTGAATCATAGATTAATCGTGCCTATAGAATAGAATATATTGATGACTGGTAAATTATAGAACATATTGATGATAGATGAATCATAAGAATACTTGTTGGAAATAAGGTCAGAACGGGTATTATGCAGAAAAAAATTGGAAATTGGGTGAATTGTGAGGAGGTGGCGCCCGCCACCACATTGAAAGGTGGCGCCTTCCACCATGTTAGCTTCAGAGTCAATTATTGTTATTTCGGTGGATTAAAAGGTGTCTTACTTTGATATGTAACATCAGGGGTTGGGATCGTTTGATCAAAACGATTATGTTATTTCCTTGTTGTTTTGATTTTCACTTGAGATTATGTACTGTTTTCTTGGTTTTCATATGATGCTACAGTATGAGCTATTTGATTTTTTTGAAGTTGTGATGAAATAGTTTTAATAAAGAGTCTGAGACTATTTTCCGCTGTGAAGTTTAAATTGAATGCTAATTTTCTTGAAGATTAATAATTATGAAGTATTTTGAGAACCCGTGTTACGGAGCAGAAACCTGTTTATGAGGTGATTGTATGAAATGAAGTGTAACACCCTTTTTGTGGAAATACTCTGATTATTTACTTAAATTATTACATTAAATTGTTGTGGGATAGAAGGGTGTTACATTAGTGGTATCAGAGTAGGTCGGTCTGTCCGGCCAGGTTGTCTAATATTGTTTGTTCCTTAGTACGCGACATGTGTGTGAAACACTGTCGGTACTTGCTTGTGTTCTAACCATGGTCTGCAGGAGTTAGTTGAAACAAGCGGGGGAGAAGTTTTCGCTTCTTTGAGATGTGTTGGTTGTGGAATGTTAGTTCGGTGTGCTGTTGATGGCAAGTGTGTAAGCATTGTGGGAATTGTGTTGTTTCCAAAACTGAAGGAAATATGGAGATAAGGCTTATGGCAACTAAGAATTGTGCCTTAGGTAGCTTCATGCACAAGATGTAAGAAATGCTGTTATAGTTTGGTAAAGATGGTTTATTCCCCATCATGGTTGTCGACTATCTATTGACAAATTGAGGAACTGATCACCCTTAATCTCTTGTTGATAGTAGACGGGATCATCTGGGATGGAATAGACGTGTCTTGCCAGCTTATATGGTGTGTACAATGAATTGTTTGGAGTTAAGCCAAGTGCTTACAGATTGTTTGATGAGTAGATGCAAATTCTTATATCTGAAGATAGGACGGATTCAAGTTTCTTGTCTGCCAGTCAAGTTGGGATGTCGCGGAGGGAGAACGATCAGGTATGACTGATGGTTGCCTCTCAGAGAGTAGAGAGCAATATGATGGCTAGAGATATGCCAATGATGTGTAATTCCTGATGTTTTTCCTGAAGATATCTGCGACTTGCCTCCAGAGAAAGAATATAAGTTCGACGAAGATGAAGAGTTGTTTGTTCTGTTAAGCAAGCAGGATAAGTCTGTGAAGGATGGTGCAAAAGTGTTTATGAGGTTGGGTTCTTGGAAGGCATAAGGAAATGCAGTGGTTGGTGACCTGCCTATGGTGTGTGACTTTTGGATGTGTTCCCATAAGATATCAGTGATTTACCGCCATAGTGTGGAGTGGAAATTGCTACTGACCTAGTACTTGATATGAGTCCGATGTCAGTGACTCCATACGGAATATATGTTTTTGAGTTAAGTGAATTGAAGAAACAATTGGAATAATTATTAAGAAGAAGTTATTCAACCGAGTGTTTCTTCGTAGGGGGCTCTGGTGTTGATGGTTAAGAAGAAAGATAGTAGTATGAGACTGTGTATTGACTACAGACAACTGAATAAAGTAACTATCAAGAATAAGTATCCACTTCCGAGGATCGACGACTTGATGGATCAGCTAGTGAGAGCTTGTGTATTCAGCAAGATTGATTTGAGATCTGGTTATCATCAGATTCGTGTTAAACTAGATTATATTCTGAAGACGGCTTTTAGGACGAGATATGGCCACTATGAATACACTGTGATGCCATTCGACGTGTCTAATGCACCTGGCGTGTTCATGGAGTATATGAATCGAATATTTCATGAGTATCTGGATAAATTTGTTGTGGTTTTCATCGATGATATTTTGATATACTCCAAATCAGAAGAAGAGCACGCAGAGCATTTGAAGATTGTGCTGCAAGTATTAAGAGGGAAGAAGTTATATGCGAAACTGTCGAAATGTGAGTTCTGGTTGAAGGAAGTAAGTTCCTTGGCCATGTAATTTCAAGTGGTGGAATTGCTGTGGATCCCGTGAAGATTGATGCTGTGTTGCAATGGGAGACTCCAAAATCCGCTACTGAAATCCGAAGTTTTCTTGGATTGGCAGGTTATTATCGCAAGTTTATTGAAGGCTTTTCTAAGTTGGCTTTACCTTTAACGCAACTGACGCGGAAGGGTCAAGCATATGTGTGGGATGTGGCTTGTGAGGAGAGTTTTGTAGAATTAAAGAAGAAGTTGACGACCGCTCTTGCATTGATTTTACCTAATCCAAATGAGTCCTTTGTGGTATATTTTGATGCATCGAAGATGGGTCTTGGTGGGATTCTAATGCAGAATAGACAGGTTGTTGCTTATGCGTCGAGACAACTAAGAGTTCATGAAAGGAATTATCCTACACATGATCTAGAGTTAGCAGCTGTAGTGTTCGTACTGAAAATTTGGCGACACTATCTTTTTGGTTCGAGGTTTGAAGTGTTCAGTGATCATAAAAGCTTAAAGTACTTGTTTGATCAAAAGGAGTTGAATATGAGACAGAGAAGGTGGCTTGAATTATTGAAGGATTATGATTTCGATTTGAATTACCATCCTGGAAAAGCAAATGTAGTGGCTGATGCGTTGAGTAGGAAGTCACTGCATATGTCAATGCTTATGGTGCGTGAGTTGGAATTGATTGAGCAGTTTAGAGACATGAGTTTAGTATGTGAAGCCAATTCTGATAGTATAAAATTGGGGATGTTAAAACTGACTAGTAGTATTCTTGAAGAAATCCGAACAGGTCAGAAATCCGATTTGAAGCTGGTGGATTAGTTGACGTTGATTAACCAAGGTAATGGTGGGGAGTTCAAAATTGATGAAAATGGAGTGATGAGATTCGGAGATAGAGTGTGTATTCTGGATATTCCTGAGCTTAAGAAGAGTATTCTTGAAGAAGGACATAGAAGTGGGTTGAGTATTCATCCCGGTGCTCCGAAAATGTATCAAGACTTGAAGAAGTTGTTTTGGTGGCCTGGAATGAAAAAGGACGTTGCAGAATTTGTTTATGCTTGCTTGACTTGTCAGAAGTCAAAAATTGAGCATCAGAAACCTTCGGGTTTGATGTAACCGTTGAACATTCCCGAATGGAAGTGGGATAGAATTTTGATGGATTTTGTGTCGGGTTTGCCAAACACCGCGAAAGGTAATGATTCTATTTGGGCAATAGTAGATAGGTTGACTAAGTCGGCTCATTTCTTGCCGATGAAGATTAATCATCCTATTAAGAGGTCGGCTGAGCTATATGTCGAAGAGATTATGAGATTGCATGGAATACCGTCGAGTATCGTGTTGGATAGAGATCCGCGTTTTACGTCGAAATTTTGGAAAGGTTTACAAGATGCTTTGGGTACTAAGTTGAGGTTGAGTTCTGCTTATCATCCGCAGACAGATGGACAGACTGAGAGGACTATCCAATCTTTGGAAGATTTGTTGAGAGCTTGCGTGTTAGACCAAGGAGGAGCTCGGGGCGACCATTTGCCTTTGATTGAATTTACTTACAACAATAGTTTTCACGCGAGTATCGGTATGGCGCTGTATGAGGCGTTGTATGGGCGAAGGTGTAGGACACCGTTGTGTTGGTATGAGTCGGGCGAGAGTGCTGTGCTCGGACCTGAAATTGTGCGAGAGACGACTGATAAGATTAAGATGATTCAAGAGAGGATGAAAGCTTCGCAGAGCCGTCAGAAGAGTTATCATGATAAGCGAAGAAAGGAAATGGAGTTTCAAGTGGGTGATCATGTATTTCTGAGAGTTACGCCGATAACTGGGGTCGGTAGAGCTTTGAAGTCGAGAAAACTTACACCACGATTTATTGGTCCATATCAAATTTCAGAGAAGATCGGTGAAGTGGCGTATCGGATTACTTTACCACCGCCACTTGCGAATCTTCATGATGTGTTTCATGTGTCTCAATTGAGGAAATACATTCTGGATCCTTCGCATGTGATTCAAATGGATGATGTACAGGTGCGAGATAACTTAGCTGTCGAAGCATCGCCAGTGTGAATCGAAGGTCGGGAAATGAAGCAATTGCGAGGCAAGGATATTTCCTTAGTGAAGGTACTGTGGGGTGGACCAGTTGGAGATAGTTTGACTTGGGAACGCGAGGATCAGATGAAAGAGTCCTACCCGTTCTTGTTTGCATCAGGTAATTTTCTAGGGCAAAAATTCTTTTAAGTGGGGGAGAGTTGTAACGCCCCAAATTAATTAAAATATTTATTTAATTAATTTTATTATAGAATTGTGTGAATATTATGATTTTGGATGGCTCTAATGAAAAGTTATAATCTATGTGAAGTTGAAATTATTTTGAGAATTTTGGAGCAAGTTGGATTAATTAAATTAGATTTGTTTAATTAGAAAAATAGAGTAGAATTGGAGTTGGATGAGAGTAAGGGTAATTTGTTCAAATGTGGAGGTTTAGTGAGGGCAATAGAGGAAAATCATAAAAGAGACTTAAGGGTTTATACGGAGGAATAAGAGTTTTGGAAATTTCACTGTTGCATTGCGTTTGGAAAGGAGGCAGAGAGAATAGAGAAGCAGTTAGGACTTTGAGGAATTTCAGAGGAAGGATTGAAGAACACAAAGAAAATCAAGGCTAAGGAATTACTCAGGTATGGGGTGTGTAACACCCCATTTCTACCTGACGAATATTAATAAAATCAGAGTTACGAAATTTCAACATACGAATAGGATGTTACATTCACAACTTACAGCAACAACATTTAATCGCATTTTAACATAGATACATAACACTAAAAGCTTGGGTGAAATGATAACAACATAATTTAGTCTTTGTAAACCAAAACAACTTCTATAATTAAGCAGCGGAGTCACAAACTTCAACTTAAATGACACAACAACTTTATCCAACTTAAAACATCTTTAAAATAATAATCTTTAAAGGAAACAACTTAAAATTCAGCAACAATACGAAAAGCAACAATAAAAGAAACAAGCGTTCATCCCCCCCGAGTGTTACGTATCAGAGCGACGACACCGACTCAAACTAACGAAGGTAGACAACCTTCACTCCGGATTACCTGCAGGATGGCGTATAAACCATCACCATACACAGAAGGGGTGAGATATCAAACAATATAATCGAATATATGATAAATAACATATTAGATTAGACTATAAACAATCACCACTTCACAACTTTATAATAACATGTATTACAACACAAACATCAACATAATATAACAACAAATTTTATCATCCCAACAAAATCATCAACACGATATAACATCTATTTCATCAACACCACAACTCAAGATGCAACATGAAATGCGACTCATTACGATGCACATGCATGTGGTACCATTGGAGCAGAACTCCCAACTTAAAAATGGATCAGAACTCCCAACTTAATAACGGAGCAAAACTCTCAACTTAATAATTTCCAATTAATAGAGGCATCAACAAGGCATAAGCCTTCTTCGTAGGTTTCCAATACAAGCCAAGGCATAAGCCTTCAACTTAAATATTTTGCCAGTCCAGGCCAACTTGGTATGCTATGCATGCGACGTAACAACTACAACATCAATTGTTCAACAACACACACAACAACAACAACACAACAACAACAACACAACAACAACAACACAATAACAGCAGCACAACTGCAACTTAACAATAATTCAACATTGGCCATAGGCCTACAACTTATTCTTGCCCATAATTTAGAGGCACTCCAACAAGACACAACATTACCTGCAACTCGCAAATTCTCAACCAAAGGCACAACACAACTAGACAACCAAAATATACTACAATCCAACACAAAAGTCATTCGGCAGTTTTTGGTTGAAACAAATAATTAATCTTCTGCTATACACACTAACTGCTTTATCTCACTAATTCATCACTGCTACTGCTGTAATATTATCCTACTAGTTTATCACTGCTACTGTCATATTATTAATACTATTACTTATATACTTACAGTGATTCTCACTCAAAGAATTACTATTGTTAATTATACTGATTCTCAAATTAATTATGTTTCTGCAAAATATTTACTGAGTTCAATTATGCCAGACATACAGCAGACAGAAACCACAACGCAGAAACAGGAAAAATTGTACAAACCCGTGTGGCCATCGTCACATTTTCAAGACCTTGTGTGTGTGACGGTCGTAACAAGGGGTGATGGTTGTCTCAGTGGTGTGACGGTCGGCACACAGGCCAGACGGTCGTCACACCGCTTGTTCAATCCTTCGCAATTCTGTTCGTCTCTGTTTCCTTATTCTACCAAATTTCTCTTTCTGATCGATCACAAACCAACCTTTCCACCATCGCAATACACATAATTTAGGGCCATGATTATACTCTCATTAACCTACATCAATTATTTACGACTAATTTCAACAGCATCAACCAATTATCAATTTTCGGTATCAATTACGAAATCAACATACACAGACAATATAATCAACACACACAGACAACATACACAAGGCAATCCTACAAATCTAATCCCACATATCATTCATCATCTACCCAATTATAGAGTCGGAATCCCACCCTTACCTTGGATTGAAGGTCGCTCTCTAAATTCTCAATAGGATTTCACTTGCCTCTAGCCTGCAACTCCCACGTTCCTCTTTGTATTTCTAACTGCCACTATTTCTTTTCATTCTCTCTTCTGATAACTAATAACCATTCTAAAATAATACTATAATCTTATTGGGCTTAAGTTCTTACACCTCCTTTTCTACTACTTCCAACCAATTAAATAGGCCCAATTAATATAGTATAGTATTATTTTAATTTCTACCACTTAATTCAACTAAACAATTCCACAACAAACAACACAACTTAAATCGATATCACACAACTTCAACAATTCAAACGGAAAATATTCAAAACTATTTAATTAAATAAATAATTAAATAATCGAGCGTTACAGGGTGTATGATCGTTGTTATTATAATTGATTTAAGCAATAGATAATTGTAGGCAGTTAGATTTTTAATCGAAGATGAAATACCCTGAGGAAATTGATGAGATTAGGTAGAAAATTAAGACATTAAATCATAGATTAATCGTGCCTATAGAATATAATATATTGATGACTGGTAAATTATAGAACATATTGATGACAGATGAATCATAAGAATACTTGTTGGAAATAAGGTTCAGAACGGGTATTATGCAGAAAAAAAATTGGAAATTGGGTGAATTGTGAGGAGGTGGCGCTTGCCACAATGTTAGGTGTGAAGTGGCGCAAGCCACCAAATGGTTGGTAAAGGGTGGCGCAAGCCACCAAATGGATGGTAGGGTGGCGCAAGCCACCATTTAGTGGGAGAAATTGTTTTTTTAGTTTTTCTTTTGAAATTCGTAACTTTTGATTAGGAACTCCATTTTAGGTGCGGTTTGAAACATTGGAAAGGTAATGGAACAACCTATAACATAGTGACATAATATAAATCATATGGTGTAATCCTCTAATGAATGGGATAGGCTAAGTAGTGAGGTTCTGTGCTGAGAGATCAATAGGTATTGTACGTCTGTGTAAAATTGTATAATTTTAATTAGCAATGATTTAATTGATATTGGGAATAATGAAATGATAATATTATGATGATGATGGAGAGATTATGAGGTTTGATATGCTATCATAATGTATTGATGTTTTGTGATGAAATTGTCAGTGGGTGTGTTGTGTGTGAAATCTATGATTTATGCCTGGAAGTGACTATTGGTGCGGATTATATTAACATGCCACTGTTTGATCATGATATGTGTATTATGATACATGTGAATAGTACATGATAATTTTGATGATGATGATACTGTGTTGACTGTGATGATGATGTTCTGCTGTGTGTGATGAATTATGGTGATTGGTTATATGAATGATGATGCGTTTGACTAGCAGTGGTCGTGTTTTATGAATTATTACGCATCATGCATTCATAGCATATTTTTAGGATGAATTATCCAGTGAAGTTTGCAGGATGATATCCAGTGAAGTTGTAAGTGATGGACTTAATCCCATAGTGTGGATTAAGTGCAATTTATGAAGTGCTCTGGTTCCAAGCGGGAACCGATCCTATTGGTGGGGATCTTTGGAGATTGAAGATGATTAAGTCATCAGTAAAGTTTAGGTACCGCATGCATGTTGCATCTCATGACTGGTGGCATTGCATCATGTTTGTTTCCGTGATGACTTTTGGGTTGATTTTGACTTGTGCTATTATGACAGAAAAATGTGAATTACTGTTGTGCTACATTTTATGATTATATGCTGTTATGAATTATATGCTATCAGGAATACATGCTGCTATGTTATTGTTGTTTCAATGGTTATAGCTACTATATCTCTTACTTATATCTTTTATAATGATTACGATTTACTCACCCTGCCTGTTGAATGTTTCCCCTATCTGGGCAACGCGCAGGTGATTTCGGAGTAGCTATAGAAGCATTGGAGATTTAGCTTCGGAGTCAATTATTGTTATTTCGGTGGATTAGAAGGTGTCTTGCTCTGATATATGTGACATCGGGGTTTGGGATCGTCTGATTGAAACGATTATGTTATTTCCTTGCTGTTTTGATTTTCACTTGAGATTATGTACTGTTTTCTTGGTTTTCATATGATGCTACAGTATGAGCTATTTGATTTTTTTGAAGTTGTGATGAAATATTTTTAATAAAGAGTCTGAGACTATTTTCCGCTGTGAAGTTTAAATTGAATGCTAATTTTCTTGAAGATTAATAATTATGAAGTATTTTGAGAACCCGTGTTACGGAGCAGGAACCTGTTTATGAGGTGATTGTATGAAATGAAGTATAACACCCTTTTTGTGGAAATACTCTGATTATTTACTTAAATTATTACGTTAAATTGTCGTGGGGTAGAAGGGTGTTACATTAGTGGTATCAGGGCAGGTCGGTCTGTCCGGCCAGGTTGTCTAATATTGTTTGTTCCTTAGTACGCGACATGTGTGTGAAACACTGTCGGTACTTGCTTGTGTTCTAACCATGGTCTGCAGGAGTTGGTTGAAACAAGTAGGGGAGAAGTTTTCGCTTCTCTGAGATCTGTTGGTTGTGGAATGTTAGTTTGGTGTGCTGCTGATGGCAAGTGTGCAAGCATTGTGGGAATTGTGTTGTTTCCGAAACTGAAGAAAATATGGAGATAAGGCTTATGGCAACTAAGAATTGTGCCTTAGGTAGCTTCATGCACAAGATGCAAGGAACGTTGTTATAGTTTGGTAAAGATGGTTTATGCCCCATCATGGTTGTCGACTATCTATTGGCAAATTGAGGAACTGATCACCCTTAATCTCTTGTTGATAGTAGACGGGATCATCTGGGATAGAATAGACGTTTCTTGCCAACTAATATGGTGTGTATAATGAATTATTTGGAGTTAAGCCAAATGCTTACAAATTGTTTGATGAGTAGATGCGAATTCTTATATTTGAAGATAGGACGGATTCGAGTTTCTTTTCTGTCAGTCAAGTTGGGATGCCGCTGAGGGAGAACGATCAGGTATGACTGATGGTTGCCTCTCAGAGAGTAGAGAGCAATGTGATGGCTAGAGATATGCCAATGATGTGTAATTCCTGATGTTTTTCCTGAAGATATCTGCGACTTGCCTCCAGAGCAAGAATATAAGTTCGACTAAGGTGAAAAGTTGTTTGTTCTGTTAAGCAAGCAGGATAAGTCTGTGAAGTATGGTGCAAAAGTGTTTATGAGGTTGGGTTCTTGGAAGGTATAAAGAAATGCAGTGGTTGGTGACCTGCCTATGGTGTGTGACTTTTGGATGTGTTCCCATAAGATATCAGTGATTTATCGCCATAGTGTGGAGTGGAAATTGCTACCAACCTAGTACTTGATATGAGTCCGATGTCAGTGACTCCATACATAATGTATGTTTCTGAGTTAAGTGAATTGGAGAAACAATTGGAATAATTACTGAGAAGAAGTTGTTCGACCGAGTGTTTCTCCGTAGGGTGCTCTGGTGTTGTTGGTTAAGAAGAAAGATGGTAGTATGAGACTGTGTATTGACTACAGACAACTAAATAAAGTGACTATCAAGAATAAGTATCCACTTCTGAGGATCGACGACTTGATGGACCAGCTAGTGAGAGCTTGTGTATTCAGCAAGATTGATTTGAGATCTGGTTATCATCAGATTCGTGTTAAACTAGATTATATTCTGAAGATGGCTTTTAGGACGAGATATGGCCACTATGAATACACTGTGATGCCATTTGACGTGTCTAATGCACCTGGCGTGTTCATGGAGTATATGAATCGAATTTTTCATGAGTATATGGATAAGTTGTGGTTTTCATCGATGATATTTTGATATACTCCAAATCAGAAGAAGAACACACAGAGCATTTGAAGATTGTGCTGCAAGTATTAAGAGGGAAGAAGTTATATGTGAAACTGTCGAAATGTGAGTTCTGGTTGAAGGAAGTAAGTTCCTTGGCCATGTAATTTCAAGTGGTGGAATTGTTGTGGATCCCGCGAAGATTGATGCTGTGTTGCAATGGGAGACTCCGAAATCCGCTACTGAAATACGAAGTTTTCTTGGATTGGCAGGTTATTATCGCAAGTATATTGAAGGCTTTTCTAAGTTGGCTTTACCTTTAACGCAACTGACGCGGAAGGGTCAAGCATATGTGTGGGATGTGGCTTGTGAGGAGAGTTTTGTAGAACTAAAGAAGAAGTTGACGACCGCTCAAGTATTGATTTTACCTAATCCAAATGACTCCTTTGTGGTATATTGCGATGCATCGAAGATGGGTCTTGGTGGGATTCTAATGCAGAATTGACAGGTTGTTGCTTATGCGTCGAGACAACTAAGAGTTCATGAAAGGAATTATCCTACACATGATCTAGAGTTGGCAGCTGTAGTGTTCGTACTGAAAATTTGGCGACACTATCTTTTTGGTTCGAGGTTTGAAGTGTTCAGTGATCATAAAAGCTTAAAGTACTTGTTTGATCAAAAGGAGTTGAATATGAGTCAGAGAAGGTGGCTTGAATTATTGAAGGATTATGATTTCGATTTGAATTACCATCCTGGAAAAGCAAATGTAGTGGCTGATGCGTTGAGTAGGAAGTCGCTGCATATGTCAATGCTTATGGTGCGTGAGTTGGAATTGATTGAACAGTTTAGAGACATGAGTTTAGTATGTGAAGCCAATTCTGATAGTATAAAATTGGGGATGTTGAAACTGACTAGTAGTATTCTTGAAGAAATCCGAACAGGTCAGAAATCCGATTTGAAGCTGGTGGATTAGTTGACGTTGATTAACCAAGGTAATGGTGGGGAGTTCAAAATTGATGAAAATGGTGTGATGAGATTCGGAGATAGAGTGTGTATTCTGGATATTCCTGAGCTTAAGAAGAGTATTCTTGAAGAAGGACATAGAAGTGGGTTGAGTATTCATCCCGGTGCTACGAAAATGTATCAAGACTTGAAGAAGTTATTTTGGTGGCCTGGAATGAAAAAGGACGTTGCAGAATTTGTTTATGCTTGCTTGACTTGTTAGAAGTCAAAAATTGAGCATCAGAAGCCTTCGGGTTTGATGCAACCGTTGAACATTCCCGAATGGAAGTGGGATATAATTTTGATGGATTTTGTGTCGGTTTTGCCAAAGACCGCGAAAGGTAATGATTCTATTTGGGCAATAGTAGATAGGTTGACTAAGTCGGCTCATTTCTTGCCGATGAAGATTAATCATCCTATTAAGAGGTTGGCTGAGCTGTATATCGAAGAGATTGTGAGATTGCATGGAATACCGTTGAGTATCGTGTCGGATAGAGATCCGCGTTTTACGTCGAAATTTTGGAAAGGTTTACAAGATGCTTTGGGTACTAAGTTGATGTTGAGTTCTGCGTATCATCCGCAGACAGATGGACAGACTGAGAGGACTATCCAATCTTTGGAAGATTTATTAAGAGCTTGCGTGTTAGACCAAGGATGAGCTTGGGGCAACCATTTGCCTTTGATTGAATTTACTTACAACAATAGTTTTCACGCGAGTATCGGTATGGCACCGTATGAGGGTTGTATGGGCGAAGGTGTAGGACACCGTTCTATTGGTATGAGTCGGGCGAGAGTGCTGTGCTCGGACCTGAAATTATGCGAGAGATGACTGATAAGATTAAGATTATTCAAGAGAGGATGAAAGCTTCGCAGAGCCGTCAAAAGAGTTATCATGATAAGCGAAGAAAGGAAATGGAGTTTCAAGTGGGTTATCATGTATTTCTGAGAGTTACACCGATAACTGGGGTCGGTAGAGCTTTGAAGTCGAGAAAACTTACACCGCGATTTATTGGTCCATATCAGATTTCAGAGAAGATCGGTGAAGTGACGTATCAGATTACTTTACCACCATCACTTGCGAATCTTCATGATGTGTTTCATGTGTCTCAATTGAGGAAATACATTCCGGATCCTACGCATGTGATTCAAATGGATGACGTACAGGTGCGAGATAACTTAACTGTCGAAGCATCGCTAGTGCGAATCGAAGGTCGGGAAATGAAGCAATTGCGAGGCAAGGATATTGCCTTAGTGAAGGTACTGTGGGGTGGACCAGCTGGAGACAGTTTAACTTAGGAACGCGAGGATCAGATGAAAGAGTCCTACCCGTTCTTGTTTGCATCAGGTAATTTTCGAGGGCAAAAATTCTTTTAAGTGGGGGAGAGTTGTAACGCCCCGAATTAATTAAAATATTTATTTAATTAATTTTATTATAGAATTGTGTGAATATTATGATTTTGGATGGCTCTGATGAAAGGTTATAATCTATGTGAAGTTGGAATTATTTTGAGAATTTTAGAGCAAGTTGGATTAATTATATTAGATTCGTTTAATTAGAAAAATAGAGTAGAATTGGAGTTGGATGAGAGTAAGGGTAATTTGGTCAAATGTGGAGGTTTAGTGAGGGCAATAGAGGAAAATCATAAAAGAGACTTAAGGGTTTATACGGAGGAATAAGGGTTTTGGAAATTTCACTGTTGCATTGCGTTTGGAAAGGAGGCAGAGAGAATAGAGAAGCAGTTAGGACTTTGAGGAATTTCAGAGAAAGAATTGAAGAACACAAAGAAAATCAAGGCTAAGGAATTACTCAGGTATGAGGTGTATGATCGTTGTTATTATAATTGATTTAAGCAATAGATAATTGTAGGCGGTTGAATTTTTAATCGAAGATGAAATACCCTGAGGAAATTGATGAGATTAGGTAGAAAATTAAGACATTGAATCATAGATTAATCGTGCCTATAGAATATAATATATTGATGACTGGTAAATTATAGAACATATTGATGACAGATGAATCATAAGAATACTTGTTGGAAATAAGGTTCAGAACGGGTATTATGCAGAAAAAAAATTGGAAATTGGGTGAATTGTGAGGAGGTGGCGCCCGCCACCACATTGAAAGGTGGCGCCTGCCACCATGTTAGGTGTGAAGTGGCGCAAGCCACCAAATGGTTGGTAAAGGGTGGCGCAAGCCACCAAATGGATGGTAGGGTGGCGCAAGCCACCATTTACGGGGAGAAATTGTTTTTTTTTTATTTTTTTTTAAATTCGTAACTTTTGATTAGGAACTCCATTTTAGGTGCGGTTTGAAACATTGGAAAGGTAATGGAACAACCTATAACATAGTGGAATAATATAAATCATATGGTGTAATCCTCTAATGAATGGGATAGGCTAAGTAGTGATGTTCTGTGCTGAGAGATCAATAGGTATTGTACGTCTGTGTAAAATTGTATAATTTTAATTAGCAATGATTTAATTGATATTGGGAATAATGAAATGATAATATTATGATGATGATGGGGAGATTATGAGGTTTGATATGCTATCATAATGTATTAATGTTTTGTGATGAAATTGTCAGTGGGTGTGTTGTGTGTGAAATCTATGATTTATGCCTGGAAGTGACTATTGGTGCGGATTATATTAACATGCCACTGTTTGATCATGATATGTGTGTTATGATACATGTGAAGAGTACATGATAATTTTAATGATGATGATACTGTGTTGACTGTGATGATGATGTTCTGCTGTGTGTGATGAATTATGGTGATTGGTTATATGAATGATGATGCGTTTGACTAGCAGTTGTCGTGTTTTGTGAATTATTACGTATCATGCATTCATAACATATTTTTAGGACGAATTGTCCAGTGAAGTTTGCAGGATGATATCCAGTGAAGTTGTAGGACTTACAGTCCAGTGATGGCCTTAATCCCATAGTGTGGATTAAGTGCAATTTATGAAGTGCTTTGGTTCCAAGCGGGAACCGATCCTATTGGTGGGGATCTTTGGAGATTGAAGATGACTAAGTCATTAGTGAAGTTTCGGTACCGCATGCATGTTGCATCTCATGACTGGTGGCATTGCATCATGTTTTTTTCCGTGATGACTTTTGGGTTGATTTTGACTTGTGCTATTATGACAGAAAAATGTGAATTACTGTTGTGCTACATTTTATGATTATATGCTGTTATGAATTATATGCTATCAGGAATACATGATGCTATGTTATTGTTGTTTCAATGGTTATAGCTACTATATCTCTTACTTATATCTTTTATAATGATTACGATTTACTCACCCTGCCTGTTGAATGTTTCCCCTATCTGGGCAACGCGCAGGTGATTTCAGAGTAGCTATAGACGCATTGAAGATTTAGCTTCGGAGTCAATTATTGTTATTTCGGTGGATTAGAAGGTGTCTTGCTCTGATATATGTGACATCGGGGTTTGGGATCGTCTAATCGAAATGATTATGTTATTTCCTTGCTGTTTTGATTTTCAATTGAGATTCTGTACTGTTTTCTTGGTTTTCATATGATGCTACAGTATGAGCTATTTGATTTTTTTGAAGTTGTGATGAAATATTTTTAATAAAGAGTCTGAGACTATTTTCCGCTGTGAAGTTTAAATTGAATGCTAATTTTCTTGAAGATTAATAATTATGAAGTATTTTGAGAACCCGTGTTACGGAGCAGGAACCTGTTTATGAGGTGATTGTATGAAATGAAGTGTAACACCCTTTTTGTGGAAATACTCTGATTATTTACTTAAATTATTACGTTAAATTGTCGTGGGGTAGAAGGGTGTTACATTAGTGGTATCAGAGCAACCCGGTCTGTCCGGCCAGGTTGTCTAATATTGTTTGTTCCTTAGTACGCGACATGTGTGTGAAATACTGTCGGTACTTGCTTGTGTTCTAACCATGGTCTGCAGGAGTTGGTTGAAACAAGTGGGGGAGAAATTTTCGCTTCTCTGAGATATGTTGGTTGTGGAATGTTAGTTCGGTGTACCGCTGATGGCAAGTGTGCAAGCATTGTGGGAATTGTGTTGTTTCCGAAACTGAAGGAAATATGGAGATAAGGCTTATGGCAACTAAGAATTGTGCCTTAGGTAGCTTCATGCACAAGATGCAAGGAACGCTGTTATAGTTTGGTAAAGATGGTTTATGCCCCATCTTGGTTGTCGACTATCTATTGACAAATTGAGGAACTGATCACCCTTAATCTCTTGTTGATAGTAGACGGGATCATCTGGGATGGAATAGACTTGTCTTGCCAGCTTATATGGTGTGTTCAATGAATTATTTGGAGTTAAGCCAAGTACTTATAGATTGTTTGATGAGTAGATGCAAATTCTTATATCTGAAGATAAGACGGATTCGAGTTTCTTGTCTGTCAGTCAAGTTGGGATGCCGCTGAGGGAGAACGATCAGGTATGACTGATGGTTGCCTCTCAGAGAGTAGAGAGCAATGTGATGGCTAAAGATATGCCAATGATGTGTAAGTCCTGATGTTTTTCCTGAAGATATCTGCGACTTGCCTCCAGAACAAGAATATAAGTTCAACGAAGGTGAAGAGTTATTTGTTCTGTTAAGCAAGCAGGATAAGTCTGTGAAGGATGCTGCAAAAGTGTTTATAAGGTAAGGTTCTTGGACGACATAAGGAAATACAGTGGTTAGTGACCTGCCTATGGTGTGTGACTTTTGGATGTGTTCCCATAAGATATCAGTGATTTACCGCCATAGTGTGGAGTGGAAATTGCTGAGAAGAAGTTGTTCGACCGAGTGTTTCTCCGTAGGGTGCTCCGGTGTTGTTAGTCAAGAAGAAAGATGGTAGTATGAGACTGTGTATTGACTACAGACAACTGAATAAAGTGACTATCAAGAATAAGTATCCACTTCCGAGGATCGACGACTTGATGGATCAGCTAGTGAGAGCTTGTGTATTCAGCAAGATTGATTTGAGATCTGGTTATCATCAGATTCGTGTTAAACTAGATTATATTCTGAAGACGGCTTTTAGGATGAGATATGGCCACTATGAATACACTGTGATGTCATTCGACGTGTCTAATGCACATGGCGTGTTCATGGAGTATATGAATCGAATTTTTCATAAGTATCTGGATAAGTTTGTTGTGGTTTTCATTGATGATATTTTGATATACTCCAAATCAGAAGAAGAGCACAAAGAGCATTTGAAGATTGTGCTGCAAGTATTAAGAGGGAAGAAGTTATATGCGAAACTGTTGAAATGTGAGTTTTGGTTGAAGGAAGTAAGTTCCTTGGCCATGTAATTTCAAGTGGTGGAATTGATGTGGATCCCACGAAGATTGATGCTGTGTTGCAATGGGAGACTCCGAAATCCGCTACTGAAATCCGCTACTGAAATCCGAAGTTTTCTTGGATTGGCAGGTTATTATCGCAAGTTTATTGAAGGCTTTTCTAGGTTGGCTTTACCTTTAACGCAACTGACGCGGAAGGGTCAAGCATATGTGTGGGATGTGGCTTGTGAGGAGAGTTTTGTAGAAATAAAGAAGAAATTGACGACCGCTCCAGTATTGATTTTACCTAATCCAAATGACTCCTTTGTGGTATATTGTGATGCATCGAAGATGGGTCTTGGTGGGATTCAAATGCAGAATGGACAGGTTGCTGCTTATGCGTCGAGACAACTAAGAGTTCGTGAAAGGAATTATCCTACACATGATCTAGAGTTGGCAGTTGTAGTGTTCGTACTGAAAATTTGGCGACACTATCTTTTTGGTTCGATGTTTGAAGTGTTCAGTGATCATAAAAGCTTAAAGTACTTGTTTGATCAAAAGGAGTTGAATATGGGACAGAGAAGGTGGCTTGAATTATTGAAGGATTATGATTTCGATTTGAATTACCATCCTAGAAAAGCAAATGTAGTGGCTGATGCGTTGAGTAGGAAGTCGCTGCATATGTCAATGCTTATGGTGCGTGAGTTGGAATTGATTGAGCAGTTTAGAGACATGAGTTTAGTATGTGAAGCCAATTCTGATAGTATAAAATTGGGGACGTTGAAACTGACTAGTAGTATTCTTGAAGAAATTCGAACAGGTCAGAAATCCGATTTGAAGCTGGTGGATTAGTTGACGTTGATTAACCAAGGTAATGGTGGGGAGTTCAAAATTGATGAAAATGGTGTGATGAGATTCGGAGATAGAGTGTGTATTCCGGATATTCCTGAGCTTAAGAAGAGTATTCTTAAAGAAGGACATATAAATGGGTTGAGTATTCATCGCGGTGCTACGAAAATGTATCAAGACTTGAAGAAGTTATTTTCGTGGCCCGGAATGAAAAAGGACGTTGCAGAATTTGTTTATGCTTGCTTGACTTGTCAGAAGTCAAAAATTGAGCATCAGAAGCCTTCGGGTTTGATGCAACCATTGAACATTCCCGAATGGAAGTGGGATAGAATTTTGATGGATTTTGTGTCGGGTTTGCCGAAGACCGTGAAAGGTAATGATTCTATTTGGGCAATAGTAGATAGGTTGACTAAGTCGGCTTATTTCTTGCCGATGAAGATTAATCATCCTATTAAGAGGTTGGTTGAGCTGTATATCGAAGAGATTGTGAGATTGCATGGAATGCCGTCGAGTATCGTGTCGAATAGAGATCTGCGTTTTATGTCAAAATTTTGGAAAGGTTTACAAGATGCTTTGGGTACTAAGTTAAGGTTGAGTTCTGCTTATCATCCGCAGACAGATGGACAGACTGAGAGGACTATCCAATCTTTGGAAGATTTGTTAAGAGCTTGCGTGTTAGACCAAGGAGGAGCTTGGGGCGACCATTTGCCTTTGATTGAATTTACTTACAACAATAGTTTTCACGCGAGTATCGGTATGGCACCGTATGAGGCGTTGTATGGGCGAAGGTGTAGGACACCGTTGTGTTGGTATGAGTCGGGCGAGAGTGTTGTGCTCGGACCTGAAATTGTGTGAGAGATGACTGATAAGATTAAGATGATTTAAGAGAGGATGAAAGCTTCGCAGAGCCGTCAGAAGAGTTATCATGATAAGCGAAGAAAGGAAATGGAGTTTCAAGTGGGTGATCATGTATTTCTGAGAGTTACGCCGATAACTGGGGTCGGTAGAGCTTTGAAGTCGAGAAAACTTACACCGCGATTTATTGGTCCATATCAGATTTCAAAGAAGATCAGTGAAGTGGTATATCAGATTACTTTACCACCGTCACTTGCGAATCTTCATGATGTGTTTCATGTGTCTCAATTGAGGAAATACATTCCGGATCCTTCGCATGTGATTCAAATGGATGACGTACAAGTGCGAGATAACTTAACTGTCGAAGCATCGCCAGTGCGAATCGAAGATCGGGAAATGAAGCAATTGCGAGGCAAGGATATTACCTTAGTGAAGGTACTGTAGGGTGGACCAGCTGGAGACAGTTTGACTTGGGAATGCGAGGATCAGATGAAAGAGTCCTACCCGTTCTTGTTTGCATCAGGTAATTTTCAAGGGCAAAAATTATTTTAAGTGGGGGAGAGTTGTAACGCCCCGAATTAATTAAAATATTTATTTAATTAATTTTATTATAGAATTGTGTGAATATTATGATTTTGGATGGCTCTGATGAAAGGTTATAATCTATGTGAAGTTGGAATTATTTTGAGAATTTTGGAGCAAGTTGGATTAATTAAATTAGATTTGTTTAATTAGAAAAATAGAGTAAAATTGGAGTTGGATGAGAGTAAGGGTAATTTGGTCAAATGTGGAGGTTTAGCGAGGGCAATAGAGGAAAATCATAAAAGAGACTTAAGGGTTTATACGGAGGAATAAGGTTTTTGGAAATTTCACTGTTGCATTGCGTTTGGAAAGGAGGCAGAGAGAATAGAGAAGCAGTTAGGACTTTGAGGAATTTCAGAGGAAGGATTAAAGAACACAAAGAAAATCAAGGCTAAGGAATTACTCAGGTATGGGGTGTATGATCGTTGTTATTATAATTGATTTAAGCAATAGATAATTGTAGGCGGTTGGATTTTTAATCGAAGATGAAATACCCTGAAGAAATTGATGAGATTAGGTAGAAAATTAAGACATTGAATCATAGATTAATCGTGCCTATAGAATATAATATATTGATGACTGGTAAATTATAGAACATATTGATGACAGATGAATCATAAGAATACTTGTTGGAAATAAGGTTCAGAACGGGTATTATGCAGAAAAAAAAATTGGAAATTGGGTGAATTGTGAGGAGGTGGCGCCCGCCACCACATTGAAAGGTGGCGCCTGCCACCATGTTAGGTGTGAAGTGGCGTAAGCCACCAAATGGATGGTAGGGTGGCGCAAGCCACCATTTAGTGGGAGAAATTGTTTTTTTAGTTTTTTTTTTAAATTCGTAACTTTTGATTAGGAAGCGGGTAAACACTTACTCGGTTGTAGAGCTTCCATGCTATTTGGTTAGTTGTTCAACAAATAAAGCTTTGATAACAATATTATATTCAAAATCAAAGGAGAAAGTACTTTGAAAAGGTTGTTGGGGCTTACAGCTCAAGGAGAGGCACAAGGTTTTATCAGTGATTGCACTGTTGTTTTGTACAGGGACTTATACAAGTGACTGAGGCCCAAAAAGATTTTCTGTACAAAGGGATGGGTCTTACACTCTCTCAAGAGGCCCAAAGAGTTTATTTTTATACAAGTGGTGGGGCTTACAGCTCAAGGAGAGGCCCAGGGTTTTATTTTGAATTGGCGATCATGCCGAAGTTTTTCTTCTTTTAACACAGAGGGACTTATACAATGTCTGAGGCCCAAAAGGTTTAGGTTAAAAGGGGATTGGGTCTTACACTCTATTAGAGGCCCAAAGAGTTATTTTTTGTACAACAGATGGGGCTTACAGCTCGGGGAGAGGCCCAGGGTTATTTTGGAAAGGCGACAATCACGCCGAACATTTTTGAAAATATACAGAGAGACTTATACAATGTGTGAGGCCCAAAGGATTTTATTTACAAAGGGGTTGGATCTTACACTCTATTAGAGGTCCATGAGTGATTTTAAGAAAAAGAATGGGGCTTACAACTCAAAGGGAGGCCCAAGTGGCTTTATTTTTAACTGGCGATCACGCCGAGATTTTTGAAAACACCGTGGGTCTTATACGATGACTGAGGCCCAAACTATTTTGGTTTTAAAGAAGGATTGGGTCTTACACTCTATTAGAGGCCCAAAGAGTTTGAAAAAGTTTGATGAGGGTTGAATTAATCAAAAACCCTAATTTGTTTTCAAAATGTATTTTAATTGAATAAAAATTCAATTAAAATGATCAAAATTGTTAAACATGTGGAAAACAAATTGTGATCTTGGATTAATGTTTCAAAAATTAGGTTTTGATCCACAAAATGTTTGGAAATCACTAAAATGTGAAAAATCAAGAGGGAGAAAATATTTTAAATGTCAAAACACAATTAAAATATTAATTCTTTACAAAAATATCAAGTATATGAAATAAATAATATTTTTGGGATTTTTTGGGAAAATCAAATGTTTTAATAATTTTGTGAATTATTAAAAAAAGAATAAACTCAAAATCATTAAAACTCAGAGAGAAATTAATTTTTGGATCAATTAAATAAAATCACAAAGTTCAAATATTCAAATGTTCGAAAATGGCGCCAAGAACATGGCAAGAACACGCGCCACCTTCTGTTTCTGCAGATTTGCATTTTCTATCCAATCTCACTGAATATTTGATGATATCATGTAATCTACATATCAATCTACTCGTTTTCACCTCACGATCATGTCTATGGTCTTTAATTTCATTTATTTTAAGCATGGAATAAGAAATCAAGACAAAACCTCAAGAACCCTAAAATTTGCATGAAGGTTCAAAAATTTCATACACGATTCAAACAAAGCAATTGATTGAGGGAAAACACTCTATGCATGATTATGAACATATGGCCAAATTATTGTACAACAAAAAATGCATGAATCATAGAGTTAGAAGAGCTCATGCTTACCTCTTGCAGCTGGTGATCATGTTTTGTGTTAGAGGTGTTGCAGCTTGGTTCCAAGGATATGAACAACTTCTCTATGTGCTATGGAGTGTGTCTGGATGCTTGGAATGAATGGAAATGATATGGAACTGAAGATGGTATCCCAACTGCAACCTGGTTAAAACCTTGAGCAGCTGGCTGGTGATTCTGAGAAATCAGTGTTCCAGATGTTGTTTAAGTGTTTGGATCACTTCTATATGATGTTTATGAGGTGTGTGTGTATGTGATTGGTTTGTTTGGAATAGCTCTCAAACTCAAAACCCGATAGTGACTTGCTTTGGAAGGCAATTTTGGAGTGAAAGAAGAGATTTTGAGGAAAGCATCTGTTTGATGGTTTTGGTGTACTCAAACTGATCACAAATGAGCTCTATTTATAGTAGACCAAGTTTGTTTTGCAAGGAATAGTTAATGGCAACTGCTGCATAGGTTTGGCCAATGTTGAGCAATGAGAATCCAAGTCTCCTCTAGCCACTGACTAGAGGTTAGGGCACAGGCTGTTGGTTCCCTTGGTCTTGGATAAGTCTTGACTGATTTCAATTGGAAATGGCTCAGTCCATGCCACCTTGGTGCATCCATTGAATGCTCCAAAACAAAATTGGAGTCTTGTCCCCTCTTTAGGGATTTCTAGGTTTGGCATGCTATTTTTGGTTCTAAAGACTTGGGAGGCTTGGGATCAGATTTGGTTCCTCCTTGGTCCCCCCTTGAGGTGTTCAGATGGATAGAGTTGTTTCCCCTTTGCAAAATTTGAGCAAATCGAGCAAAACTCCCAAATCTGCCTTGCCATGACAGTTTGCAGCAAGGCATATTGGCATTGTCATATCTCATGGCTCAAGTTGAGTTGGGTGAAGTTCTTGGTCATTTTGGAAAGCCCTCATATGATACAACAACTGTTTGATCATAATTGGTTTTGATACTTTTTGGATCCAAGTGAAAAATGCCCCTACATTTGGAAAAAAGTAAGGCAGATTCTGACTTAGTGAAAATTTCACTAAGTGTTGGAAAAAAGTGACATTTTCACTTTTTGTGATTTTGATCATTCCATAACTTAAAATCCATGAGGAATTGGAATGAGTTATGTTTGAAGCTTTTGTAGAGGGCCATGAGAGCTACAAATCCAGCTTTGGATGGGGAAAAATGGCCTTGTGCTTTAGGAGTTATGATCCTCCAAAGTTGGTATCCTAGCCACTTTGTTCCATAACTTAGAAAAATTTCTAAGTTTTTATGGTTACCCGTTTTACAAGTTATCCCACTTTTCTTGATTTTTATTGATGAATGTTGATTCAAATCACACATTAACATCATTTTAGGGTTAAGGAACCATAATTGTGAAAAATCTCAAAAAGTCAAAGTTGACTTTTGTGAACAGTTGACTTTTGTCAGATGAATTCCAAACTGTGCGATTCTCTATGAAATCAAGTCCTTGACCTAAATCAAACTTGATGGATTGATTTCATAGGTGCTATAGGGTGTGTTGAATCATGCCCTGGGGTTTGGGAGCATGTCCTGGTCAAAAGTCAAAGATACAGTTGACTTTTTCCGCGAAACCCTACCTGTGGTTCTGATGAACTTGAAACTTGTGAATCAAGCTTCTTGGATCAATCCATTGTTGCAAATGGATCAATGTAGTGTGTTAGGGACCCTCAAATCATCTCTTGAGGTCTTGGCTCATGATTTGTCCCAAAAGCCAACTTAGGGGTGAATTAGGTCAAGAAACCCTAATTCCTGATTTTTAGTGAATGCATCCCCTGAGGCTAAATTGACTTGATGATGGGGTCTATGAGGTCCCATGGAGTAATTCAAGTTATGCTTTGAAGCATTGGCTCATGCCCAGGGGAAAATTTCCATCTGGAGGCCCTGGTCGACCAAAACCCTAATTTGGTGACACTGGCGATCTTGAGGCTTGATCCACTTAGAAGGTTGCAGCCTTGTGCTTAATCCTTGATGTGGGAGTCCTCTTGATCCCTTGTGGATATTTGAGAGGTTAGACAAGTTGAAGATCATGTCATTCCTTGATTGATCCTTTGTCTAAGAGCTCTGAGAGGGCTTTAAACCCTAAGCTTGATTGTATGGATGCTCACCCATCCTTGGGGAGACTAATGAGGCATGATGGATTACCCATATTGTGGTGATGATTTGCACAATGATGGGAAATCTTAGTGGTAAAAATTTGGGGTATGACACAGTGGATTAATAATAGAAATCCCACGGTTAGTGGGTAAAAATTTTCTCCAAATATTTCTCTTCTCTCTCTTTTCTTTCTTGCTGTTAGTTTGTTATTCTTCTTTCTTTGTTCTTCATTGCTATTGTGTAGTGGGTTTGTGTACAATCTTGAGATCAAGATTGAAGTGGAATTCCCATAGGGTGTGGTGAATTTCCAACATCTGGTATCAAAGCCTGGTTTCGATCCAGGGACCTGTGGGTTATGGGCCCACCACGCTTCCGCTGCGCAGTCAGAAAAGGAAAGGAAAGGCAAAGGCAGCTGGAATGGCAACAAAGGTAAAGGAGGAAACCAATCGAATCAGAAGAAACCTTAGAACCAAAGCAACCAAAGAGGTGGTGCTGAAGGTAGAGGAAAAGGTGGTGATCGAAAATCTGACAAGAGTCACATTCAATGTTTCAATTGTCAGAAGTATGGCCATTATGTTAGTAACTGTCCAAAAAAAGAGAAATCAAGAAACTGATGCCAAGCTGGCGAAGCATGTAGAAGAAGAGACGTTGCTAATGGTCACAATGAGAGATGAAGAGAGATTCCAAGATCAGTGGTACTTGGACTCAGGATGCTCATCACACATGACTGGAAGGAGAGATTGGTTTGTCAACATGAAGCCCTCGTCAAAGAACACAGTGAAGTTTGCAAATGACAACACTCTAGCAGCTGAAGGTGTCGGTGATGTTCTGATTATGAGGAAAGATGGTAAAAGGTCAACAATTTCCAATGTGTTGTACATTCCAGGCATGAAGAGTAATTTGCTCAGTATAGGGCAGCTAATCGAAAAGAACTACAAGGTAGTTGTCGAAGACAAGATGATGAGAGTTCTTGACGCAGGTGGTAGGTTGATCTTGAAGGCTCCAATGTCTCAGAATAGGACCTTCAAGATTGAACTCAAGGTGATGGAGCACAAGTGTCTAGCAACAGTAGCCAGCAGAGATGAGTGGTTATGGTATTTTTGACTAGGCCATCTCAACTTCAATGACATCAGAGAGCTGAAGAGAAGAAATATGGTTTTAGGATTACCAGAAATCGACATTCCAAGTGAAGTTTGTGAGGAGTGTGTTCAGTCGAAACAACACAAGAATAGCTTTAGCAAGGATGTAGGAAGGAAGTCGAAGGCAATTCTGGAAGTCATATACTCTGATGTATGTGGTCCAATCCAGGTGGATTCGATTGGTGGCAATAGATATTTTGTCACATTTATAGATGATTTCAGTCGAAAGTTATGGACTTACCTCATCAAGAAGAAAAGTGATGTGATGGAGGTATTTTCCAGATTCAAATCCATGGTCGAAAGACAGAGTGGTCGAAAGTTGAAAATTCTTAGGACAGATGGTAGTGGAGAGTATGTGTCGAAAGAGTTCGATGCATTACGTGAAAAGGAAGGGATTGTGCATGAGGTGGTGCCACCCTATACACCACAGCAAAATGGAGTTGCAGAACGAAATAACAGAACCATCGTGAACATGGTGAGAATTATGTTGAATGGAAAGCATCTACCCAAAGAATTATGGGGAGAAGCAGTTTCGACAGCAACATATATTTTAAGCAGATGTCCGACGAAGAAGCTTGAAGGAATCACACCAGAAGAATGTTGGTCTGGTGTCAAGCCTAGCCTCAGTCACTTGAAAGTGTTTGGATCTATAGCACATAGACATGTGCCAGATCAGATGAGAAGGAAGCTTGATGATAAGTCGAATCAGATGATCTTGATAGGATATCATTCGACTGGAGGTTACAAGTTGTTCGACCCAGTGAATAAGCAAGTAGTGATCAGCAGGGACGTGATCATAGATGAGCTTAAAGAATGGGATTGGGCTGAGAATGCCAAGAAGGATTCAGTGAAAATCTCTTGTGAAGAACCAGCCACTGAAGTCGAAAGAGAAGTTCGACAAGAACCAGTTGCAGACGAAGCAGGTTCAAGCAGACCTCGACGAACAAGACACATGCCTACAAGATTGCAAGAATATGTAATTACATCAGATGATGTAGTCGATGAAGAGGGTGAGCTGGTACATTATGCTTTCTATGCAGATGTCGAACCAGTCAATGAAGCTGAAGCATTGAAAGATTTAAAGTGGGTGAAAGCAATGAATGAGGAGTTAGAGTCCATCGAAGTCAATAACACCTGGTCACTTGTCGAATTGCCTCAAGGCAAGAAGGCAATTGATGTGAAGTGGGTTTACAAGGTGAAGGTAAATCCTAGAGGGGAAGTAACTCGACACAAGGCGAGACTTGTGGCGAAAGGAGTTCTTCAGAAGGAAGGAATAAACTTCGATAAAGTGTTCGCACCTGTTGCTAGGATCGAAACAATCAGGTTGGTTGTTGGTCTAGCAAATATGAACAATTGGCACACATGTCAGATGGACGTGAAGTGTGCATTCCTTAATGGCCCCTTAGACGAAGAAGTTTATGTCGCACAACCAGTTGGGTATGTGAAACAAGGCGAAGAAGGAAAGGTGCAAAGGCTGCATAAAGCCCTGTATGGACTTAAGCAAGCTCCAAGAGCTTGGAATAAGAAAATCGACAGCTTCTTAAGGGAAAAGGAATTTGTGAAGTGTACGACTGAGCATGGAGTATATGTAAGAAGAAGCAATGGCGAATTGCTTATACTATGTCTCTATGTCGATGATTTGTTGATAGCAGGAAGTTGCAGGAAGGAGATCGAAGATTTCAAACATGACCTAAGTGAGGAGTTTGAAATGTCAGACTTGGGAGATCTCTCATATTTCCTTGGCATATAATTCTACAAGACTAGTAGAGGTTTGATGATGCACCAACGAAGATATGCAGGCGAAATACTCAAGAGATTTGAGATGCAAGATTGCAACTCAACTTCGACTCCAGCTGAGACCAGACTGCAACTGTCGAAGGATCCAGACGAAGATGATGTCGACCCAACCCAATATAAAAGACTTATTGGGTCACTTAGATACCTTTGTCACACAAGGCCTGACTTAGCATACAGTGTGGGTATGGTAAGTAGATTCATGCAGAAGCCAAAGATATCACACCTAATAGCGACGAAGAGGATACTGAGGTATCTGAAGGGGACTCTCGACTATGGCATTTTGTTTCCTGCAGCCGATGAAGGGAAAAAATGCAAGTTAGTGGGATACACCGACTCTAGTTGGTGTAGTGATGCTGAGGATAGAAAATCCACAGCTGGATACGTGTTTATGTTAGGTGGTGCACCAGTTGCTTAGAGTTCGAGAAAGGAGCCAGTAGTGGCATTGTCATCATGCGAAGCAGAATATATAACTGCTTCTCTTTGTGCATGTCAAGCAACCTGGATGGTGAACTTGGTCGAAGAGATTACAGGGAAGAATCATGGAGCAATTACCATGAAGATCGACAGCATGTCAGCTATCAACTTGGCGAAGAATTTAATAGCACACGGTCGAAGCAAGCACATCGAAATGAGGTTCTATTATCTTCGAGAGCAGGTAGCAGAAGGGAAGATGAAGTTGGAACACTACAGATTTGAGAATTAGATTGCAGATATCATGATGAAGGGAGTGCAGGTCAAAGCCTTCAGAAGACTAAGATCGATGATGAATTTAGATAGTTTAGACATAATGAATTAGGTGGTGTGTTAAATGTAATTCATATTGTCAAAGTCGAAAGCATTCATAGTGTCGTCGAAGGTGTTTCGACAGAGTCGTGTTAGATTTGATTTGATTGGATTCAGATTTGTTTAGATTAGATTTGATATTTTGGGCTTTTAGTGTTTTGGGCTTTTGCAAATCTAAGTCTATATATAGGAAGCTTCACTTGTATTTTGTAATAACATTGAATTCACAGTTGCAGTTTGCAGTGGATTAATAACAGAAATCCCACCGTTAGTGGGTAAAATTTTTCTCCAAATATTTCTCTTCTCTCTCTTTTCTTTCTTGCTGTTAGTTTGTTCTTCTTCTTTCTTTGTTCTTATTGCTATTGTGTAGTGGGTTTGTGTACAATCTTGAGATCAAGATTGAAGTGGAATTCCCATAGGGTGTGGTGAATTTCCAACAGCCTTCACGAAAGTGATGCAGTGAAAATGTCGGGTAAGATCGAAAGTCGTCCGACACTGAAGACTAAAATGGGTTTGTTATTGGTTAACAAACACCGCGAAAGCACTTTATTAACCAATTAGGAAACTTTAACTTTACTAGAAGGAGGTTTTAAAACTATTTGCGGACGTTTATAGGTTTAGGATCCGGTACTTAAGAGAAAGATAAGGGACCCTTTTAAGTTAATCTTTCCAATCAAAATTACTTTTCTATTAGGTTAAGAGTCTAATTTCTTAAAAGTGAGTTTACTACTTTACCGCGGTAAGCGATTTCCATAAGTGACAAATGAAAGATATAAATTAGAGAGTAAGTTCGGTTCTGAATACGCGAAAGCGACAGTTCCTGTTAAATTAGTTCTTTTATAAGTAAGAAACATTGCCCCGTAAGCTATCTTAGTGGAAATGATCAGAGCACTGTCGATTGATGTGAATTACATTTCAACATTGTTATTTATCTGTTTTATTTAAATCCTTTTATTTCGTTTCTCCCTTTTAAACTAGGCAAAATACCCTTTTTGGTCCCTTAAGTTTACCTCGGGGGTCCATTCTGGTCCCTTATCTTTAAAAAGTTCCAAACTGGTCCTTTAATTGTTCAAATAGGTCTAACAACATCAACTTTCGCTTGAGTGGCATCTGACGTGGCACTTGGTTATACGCGTGGCACGTGACTTGGCTTACATACATCTTCAAGGTCATTAAATTCCCAAAAAAATCCTAAATTTTTTTGTTGAACCTAGGATTCAAACACAGATTCACTTGGTTGCTACAAAACATATCAAACCACTACACCACAGTAATAAACTATTTACAGTAATAAACTGAAATTATTATTTTAAACTATTAATATACTGTAAATGTTAGTTACTATTATATACTGAATAATTATTATATTTTATTGATTAATATATATATATATATATATATATATATATATATATATATATATATATATATATATATATATATATATATATATATATATATATATATATATATATATATAAACTGAAACTATTATTAATAAATTAAATATTAATATTAAACTAAAATTAATTATTAATAATAAATTGAAATTACTTAAGTAATAAAAATTATTAAATTCTTAAACTGAATTTATTAATATAAATTAATAAACTTAAATTTTTATTAATAAACTTAAATTATTAAATGCAAATTATTATTTAATTTCAATTCATTATTTCGTTTTTATTATTTAATTTTAATAATTTTTATTTATTAATTTATATTACTTAATTTCAGTTTATTTTAATCAATAAATTTCAATTTATTATTAATAATTTCATTTTACTATTAATTAATAATTTCAATTTATTAATTTATATTATTAATAATTTCAATTTAATAATTTATTAATAATTAATTTCAGTTTATTATTGTAAATATTTTAGTATTAAAATACTAAATAATTTATTGAAACGAGTGTGAAGTGCAATTTAAAATAATAATTTCTGTTTATTACTGTAAATAGTTTATTAGTTACTATTATATACTGAAATTATTAGTAATAAACTAAAACTATTATTAATAAATTAAATATTAATAATAAACTAAAATTAATTATTAATAATAAATTGAAATTACTTAAGTATTAATAATTATTAAATTCTTAAACTGAATTTATTAATATAAATTAATAAACTTAAAATTTTATTAATAAACTTAAATTATTAAACACAAATTATTATTTAATTTCAATTCATTATTTCGTTTTTATTATTTAATTTTAATAATTTTTATTTATTAATTTATATTACTTAATTTCAGTTTATTTTTAATTAAGAAATTTCAGTTTATCATTAATAATTTTATTTTATTATTAATTAATAATTTCAGTTTATTAATTTATATTATTAATAATTTCAATTTAATAATTTATTAATAATTAATTTCAGTTTATTATTGTAAATATTTTAGTATTAAAATACTAAATAATTTATTGAAACGAGTGTGAAGTGCAATTTAAAATAATAATTTCAGTTTATTACTGTAAATAGTTTAGTACTGTGAAATAGTGCAGTGAGAGAAAATATATTATTGAAGATGGTGTAGTGCAATTCTTAAGATTATCAATATTGAAATAGTTTATTACGTGGCACTTTCTTATTAGTGCAATTTAAAATAATATATTATTTACATTCACTTGGAAATAATAAACATCAATTGTGAAATGGTGTAGTGGTAAGATGTTATTGCTTGCAAGTAAGATGACCTGGGTTTGAATCTAGACTAAAACAAATTTTTTTAGAAATTTTCTGGGTATTTAATGACATCACATGCCACACGTATGACCCGGTGCCACGTCAGATGCCACCCAAGCAAAAGTTGATGTCGTTTGAAAAAAATGGACGGAAAGGACTAAGGTGGATCTTTTTGAACAATTAAAGGACCCACATTGGAATTTTTTAAAGATAAGGGACCAGAATGAACCCCGAGGTAAACTTAAGGAACCAAAAAAGATATTTTGCCTTTAAACTATTTCATTCGCCTTAGCTAAACACCGTAACAACTAGGAACAATAATCTTTGACTATTGGTCTCTATGGGATCGATATCTTTTAAAACTACACGATAGGCTGTGCACTTGCAGTTAGTTTGTTTACACCCGATCAATTAGGCTTAGACCTCTTCCTTTTCGGGCATTTGAATACTACTACGAGCTCCCTGTTTGAATGCTTGTCTCCACCTAAAATCAACTCAAACAAATCAAACTTTTTTCCTCCCTTGTGCGACTTCGAAAATAATTTCAGAAACGAGTATGCTTTATCCATATTGGCGTGAAACAAACAAAGGCTTCAGCCTCCAAGAGCGAGCAACAAGCAAAGGTTTAACCACTCGATATGTCTAAAGGATCACTCCTTAAAAACAATCAACCCAGTAGTTCTTTGCAGGCAAGAACTATGTAGCCTCGAGTTCTCCATAGCACATGGAGATACGTAGGAGCAGGATTTTGAAATCTTGTCGGGCACACCATTATTAAAAAACCCTAAAAACATTTTCTTTTCTTTTTTCTTTTTTTTTTTATAAGCAAGAATGAGTATTAATGGAGAGTAAGGGGATCTCCAACCCAATAGTTTAAGTTACAAGCACATTACAGCAAGAAACTCAACAACTACAAATCTACAAAAAATCAGTGGGGTGTTTTGACCACTCGTAAATACTACATCTCACTGGTTTTTTTGCCCCTACTACCAACCATTTCCAAGATGACATAACAATTCTTTGGAATATAGTCTCAACGTTACAAATTTCATCATTAAATATAATCATGTTTCTCGACCTCCAAATACTCCAGCATGTTACGAACCAAATGAAGCATACTCTCTTTTTCTCGCTCAATAAGTAGAAGATCGCAAACTAATATCACACTAACACTCTTTCAAGAAACTAACTAAATGGGTTTCGTTGAGAACAACAAATGTGAGAGGTGCTAATACCTCCCCCTTACATAATCGACTCTCGAACTTGATCTGGTTGCAACGACCATTTCTTTTTGTTTTTTTGTGGGTTTTATCGATATTTCCCTTTCCCTCTCTGAAAATAAATAAAATTCAGTGACGACTCTGTTTGTTTATATTTCGAGCGTTCCTTACGTTCAGATACTTTTTGCGCCGCAACAAAACCCCAACTAAAAAAATTCTGTTGCATTTAAAATATGATTTACACACTACTACAGAAAACCCATTTAACAACGGCTGGGAAAGGCATGTAATCACGCGTGCACATGTGTTGTTATGTAGAGTGTCGTTGTATATATGATACGTACAATCACAAACCAGTAACCGTTGTATTAAACTGGAAAGAGTGCTACCTATCACAACGGTTGATACAAACAACCGCTGTGATAAAGCAATTGTCCTAAGTTCGATTCCCAGCTGCGCTGTTTTGATATTTATTTTTTTCTGGACAGCGCGCGAGATATTATAACAGTTGTGTAATATAACCGTTGTTAAAGCATAAGATATTATTACAGTTATCATGTATAACCGTTGTTACATATTCTGCAGAATTAAGAAAAAGATTCCTGATTTTATAATTAATCCCTTTTTTAACCTGTATTATTGTTCACCATATCACAACAAAAAATACAACTAACATTTGTGATAAAGTAATCATAATAATGTTAATTGTATCATATTCATAATATCACATAACTGTATCATATGCAATTGTAGCAAATGTCTTACAATATATCAGAACAAACAACCTGCAGTTTACACATTACATAACATCACATAATTGTATCATATTCAATTGTAACAAATATCTTACAATTTATCAGAACAAACAGCCTATAGTTTACACATTACATAATAACACATCGTTGTATCATATTCAATTGTAACAAATATCTTACTCCCTCCATTCTCTTTTATAAGAAAATTTTGACTTCTTAGGTTCATTCAATAAATGATGTATTTGGACTATATATAGGTTAAATGCATTAATTACTTAATGAATCTAAAATATCAAAATTTGCTTATAAATAGGAATGGAGGGAGTACAATTTATCAGAACAAACAACCTACAGTTTACATAGTACATAACATCACATAATTGTAACTTGGTGTTTTGGTTTCTTGTCTCTTGGTGTCTTGACTCTAAAGACCTATAATTTCAAATAATTATACTTGTTAGTAAAAATATTTAGAAACTATAATATACAATTAATATATTATGAATAAAGAGTAAATTACATACTTGTTAATTTTCCCATATGCCTTCTTCATGATCGATTCAAACAACGTGCACGACATCTCCATCAACTTCATCATATGAGGTAGGTACTTGTGTTGTGTAAGAAGGTGAGGACGGAATATCAAGACTTCCATCACTAAGAGGAATATGTTTTTCTTGGAGAACGATTGGCTATTTCCCCGATATGTCCGATGGGTCGGTAACATAGAAAACTTGTTTTGCTTGAGAAGTCATGATGAACGGTTCGGTCATAAAAGATGCCTTGCCAAGGTCGACCCGTGTGAATCCTAAGTCATCAATGTGTACAACATTACTATTATTAGGAACCCATTTGCATTTAAATAAAGCCACTTTAAAAATAACATAATCAATCTCCCAAATCTCATTAATGACACCATAAAACGTTGTAGTTTCCAATACAAGATTCTTATCTTTCGAACTAGAGAAATACATCGATTCGGCTTCAAACATAATCCCACTATTTTGCATTGTACTACGATCATCTTTTGATTTTGTATAAAAGGTATAATGACCAATGTCGTATGCGGTCCAAGTAATGACACAAAATTTTGGCTCGTACGACAACCATTTAAGTATCTCGGATGCACTACGATCATTAGATACACTTTTATTAAACCATTCTATGAATATCTTGTTATGCTCTATCAACAACAACTTGTCACTCATTCGGGGATATTTATTCCTCAAAAGTCCTTTGTGAGTATCTATGAAAGGTTGAACTTCATCTATATTATTCAATATATAGAAATGTGCTTGAATAACTACATCTCAAGCCATTGACTTAACATTTAGACCTTGAATACCTCTTCTGTCTGTGTCAGCATGACGAGAAATTGAAATTCCTATAGAATTTGCGTTCGACAAATAGTTTGTACAAAACTCAACAGCTTCTTCTGTGATGTATCTTTCAACAATCGAAGCTTCTGGTCGGTGATGATTCTTCGTATATCCTTTAAAGATCTTCATATATCGCTCTATTGGATACATCTACCTTAAATAAACTGGACCACAAATTCTGATTTCTCTTACTAGATGAACAAGTAAGTGAACCATAATGTCAAAAAATGATGGAGGAAAATACATCTCCAATTGACACAAGATTATGGCAGCCTCATCTTCTAATTCATCTAATTTTTTGAAATCAAGAACTTTATTACATATGGCATTGAAGAATAAGCATAATCTCGTTATAGTAACCCTCACATTTTTTGGTAGGATCCCACGGATAGCCACTGGTAGAAGTTGTTGCATCAATACATGACAATTATGAGATTTTAAACCAATTAACTTGAGATCTTTCATTGATACAAGTTTCTTGATGTTTGATGAGTAACCTTGCGGAACTTTAATACCTTGCAAACACTCGTAGAAAATTTTCTTTTCCTTTTTAGAAAGAGTGTGACATGCTGGAGGCATATAAGTTCTTTTTCCTTTCTCTATTAGAGCCAACTGTTTTCTTATGCCCATCTTCTCCATATCAAGACGGGAAGTCTTACTATCTTTAGTCTTGCCTGGAATGTTTAGAAGTGTGCCAATCAAACTATCACACACATTTTTATCCACGTGCATCACATCAAGACAATGTCTAACATCAAGACTTGACCAATACGAAAGATCAAAGAAGATGAACCTCTTTTTCCAAATATTTTTCGCAACTGTCCCTTTTTCTTTTTTTTTCTCTTCCCAAAGACAACATTAATGTGTTCCCACCATTGATAAACTTCTTCCCCGATTAAAGGTTCAGGTGCCTCATCAAACTCTTGCTCTCCATTAAAAGCCTTCCGCAATCTACGATAAGGATGATCGGGTTTTAGAAATTTTCGATGCCTAAGGTAAACAGTCTTTTTTCCAAACTCAAGTTGGTGATAACAAGTATCATCTTCACATATAGGACACTCTATGTCCTTTGACACTATATCCAACCAAGTTACCATAAGCAGGAAAATCGTTGATTGTGCAAAATAACATTGCACGCATCTTAAACTTTTCCCCAGAATATGCATCATTAACTTCAACCCCTTCATCCCACAAGAGTCGTAAATCATCAATTAATGGACTTAGATAAACATCTATGTCGTTACCAGGTTGTCGTGGTCCAGAAATCATCATACTTAACAGTATATACTTACGCTTCATACTCAACCAAGGAGATAGGTTGTAAATAGTGAGAAGAACATGCCATGAAGTATGATTAGTGCTCAGATTACCAAAGGGGTTCATTCCATCGGTGGCAAGTCCAAGCCTAAGGTTTCTTGGCTCAACTCCAAAATCCGGAAACAACGAATCAATTTTCTTCCATTGCAACGAATCAACAACATGGCGAATGTTTCCATCACAAGTCCTTTCATCTGCATGTCATATAAGATTCTTTGCGTCATTCGAATTAGTAAAAAGTCTCTTAAATCGTGAAATTATTGGCAAGTACCATAACACTTTAGCAGGAGGATGCTTCCTACTAACATTGTCATAGTCATTGTCATCTCCACTGTTGGCCTTCAGCTTGTAACGCGACACACCATATTTCAGACATTGATACAAGTCTTCATACTCGTTCTAGTATAATATGCAATCATTAGGGCAAGCACACATTTTGATATACTCTAAACCCATTGAACACAATATCTTCTTGGCCTAATAACAACGATCCGACAATTTGTTATCTTTTGGTAACATTTCCTTTAGCAGTTCAAGTAATTCCGTGAAACTTTTATCCGACCATCCATTTTTTGCCTTCAGATTAAACAACTTTAACACCACTGACAATCGTGTAAAATCTGTGCATCCCTTATATAAAGGGATGTCTTTATCACTACATAAAGTATCATAAATATGAGCATTCTTAAAAGAAGATTTCCCAATATCACAGAACATATCATCTAGTTAATCTTCCATATATTCATCTTCCTCGACTCTTTGACTTTGTGACGCACGACTTTCCTCCACTTTACCATGCCACATCTATATTATATAATTTTGACATATACCATAACAACAAAGGTTATGAAATATTTCATCCTTTCTACACTTTTTGATATTCGCACAAAGAACGCAAGGACAATAAAAGATACCATTATTTTCGGGAAGATGTTTATCAGTGTATTCAAAAAATTCAAGAACTCTTTTCTCATAAACCGGACCTAATCTATCGGCTTTCATCTAACTACGATCCATAACAACTTCTAAAATTTATACACATTTAATAATGTGAATGACACACCAAAATGTAATCCAAAAACTTAATGCATTTGCAAATCTAAACCTAATGCATATAAAACTTTTACTCTAATACTGACTTGAGCATAAACAACATAAACATATTGACTTGAGCATATAAACAAAGAAAAAAATGAATGAAGATGTTGAAGAATACCGTACTTCGAAGCTGAAGAATCAAATGAACGAAGAGGGTGTGAAGATTTGAGCTACGAAGAGGGTAAAGTTTACACTGCCGCTGTCGTCTCTAGTGGCTCGCTTGTTCAACTAGGGCATCTTTTGAAAGAAATAATACAGAATAGGTTTTGTTTTAATTTATCAGTGAACCCTTTAATTACGGTTGGGAAACACAACTGTAGTGGAATTGAAGACCTCTTACAACGGTTTTTTACTTCACCGTTGTAAACTATTTTACAATTTATTTTTAAAGTAATGGAGTTAAGTTCTATAACAACGGTTGGTTTAAAAAACCGTTGTAAAATCATTTACAATTTATTTTATAAATAATGGACTTAAGTGACAAACGCTTAATGTACTCTAAAAAATGGAAAAAGTGTAATTGCAGGGAATCGAAGGTTGCTGCACAATATTTATTACTACGGTCTTTTAAAACAACCATAATTATATTTCTGTTTATACGTACGGCTAGTGACTGGGCGCGAAAATTTTAACCTATTACAACGGTTTAGATGAATCCGTTGTAAACCTGACGTTGTTGTTTGCGCGTTTTGTAGTAGTGACATAAATTTTATAGTGGAGAGTTTTATAATTTTATAAAAAATCTACAATAATGTTGTTAGTTCTGTTATTGGCAGCAATTTTGGTAAAATAATGTGGTTGATCAAGATGTCTTGTCTGATGTCTTAACATGTGCTTCTAACATTCTGCTTGTGATGTGTTGTTTGGTATTGTAGCTTTTGTGCATGATGTCAAGACTGATGTCTTAACATCTGTTGACAGAACATCATGTCAAGACTGATATGTGTTTTAGGGCTGCGTGTTAATTGTTATGTTTTGAGAGATTTTGTTTGTGAGATTGCAGGCGAAATTCTTGGAGAAGATTTATTCAGATGCAATCGTTTGTTTCTATATTTAGGGCGAAAAGATTTGAAGATAAAATCTATTTTTTTTTCATCAAATCTGTATTTTTTCACAGAGCCCAAGCCAAAGAATTTGTTTCTATTTAAAAGAAGTCTCAACCCTACTTGGATGATGCGAAGACAAGAGATTGTGTACTGAGTGTCAAGTATTAGGGTTTGTGTTTTCGTCTGTGTATTGTGAGCTATTCATTCATCTATTTTGATGTTTGAATTGGACTGATTTAGTTGAGTTGTATGTTGTCCACTCTAAACTTTTAAGCACGAGTGTTTGTTCTTGATCAAAGTTTTTAAGCAAGATCAAGGTGTGTCTTTCTTGTGTAACTTCTTACTTTGTTATTTTCTGTTTTCATCACTGCTGTGATTGAGGGGGAGTGAGAGGGTTCTCATACCTAAGAGTGTCTTAGGTAGAAGTGTCATTGGGTAGTGATTAAGTGAGTAGATTGTCAACTAGTGTGTTGAGTGTAGAATCTACAAATTGATACTACTAATAGTAAATTTTCTCACTGACTTGGTAGCCCTCAGACGTAGGTTGTTAGACCGAACTGAGTGAACAATTTTCTGTGTTGTTTATTGTTTTTAAGTACTGTTCCTATTGTTGTCTTGTTCATATAACAAATATTGATGTTGTGACATCTCACTTGACATCACATATCTGATACTAGAATTTCAAATGTTACAGAAGTTTTAAAATAATGTTTCACTAAAAAGTTTCATGATTTTACATCATATTTACAATTTATAGTGAGTTTTTAGTGTTGCTAATGTCATAGAACTTCAGAGCACAATTTTGATACTTTTGCCTACGTTGTTACTTATATGCCCTTAGTCTTGATGTTACGACTTTTAAATAGTAGACATCATAGAAAATATAATGTGAAGAACAAATAAATTAAGTATTATTAATATGTATTATTATTGTTATATATGTAAGTATAAGTATAAACGTTACACATTATCTTATTTAGGAGTGTTCAAATTAACTGATTATTTAAATTATCCATATTCAAATTCAGTTATTAAAAATTAGTTAATTATTAATATGATTTTAAGCAAATCCATATTTTGAATATGTTATAAATATATTTTTAACCAAATTCATAACTTGGACATTCATATTTAAAATAAAAATCAAATTTAGTTAATTTTTTTTTACTTAAATGCACTTTTGGTCTCCTAGTTTGATGTTTTTTTAAATTTTAGTCTCTCCATTTTAAAAATCAGCTTTTTGATCCCTAAATTTTACTTTCTATAAAATTTTCATGGTCTCTCTCCAATTTTGCATATGTGACAATGATGATTATGATATTAAAATAATTTTTAATGACATAGAATGGTTGACTAGGATATATATTTTTAATACTTTTTACATAATTAATTAAGAAATTATAATTATAATTATTTATTAATAAATTACCAATAACTTTTTAAATTCCATTTTAATGTAATATGTGTGTAATTTAAATATGAAAGTTACTGAAAAAAATTCCTGGCCCACAGGCCCACTAGCTTCAGTCTATCATGGTGGTGCAACATGAATTTATGAGAAAATGGTTATGTTGTGGTCTTGGTAAAGCCCACATCGTTTTCTTTAAAAAATTTATAAGTGTTTATATAGTTAAAACAAACACAGTAGAATGAGTTGTTGTGTACACTAATATATTAGGGAGATGTTGTAACTAATGGGCTTTAAGCTTGACAATTACATTTTATTATTTGAATGAATTAATTTTAAAATAAACTTAATTAAAGTTATTGATTAATTAATAATTAATTATTAAATAATAAATTATTAATTAAGGGGGTTTGCTAGGTAAAAGTCTATTTTAACAACATGCACCTTAGAGTGTATTTAACTATTTTTTAGTTAAAGCTTACTAAAATACACCTTCATAAAAATAAGTGGGTGTATTATAGCAAATTTCTTTAAGATGCATTTAAGGATTTTTTAGTTGAAACTTGCTAAAATAGACCTTCATAAAAATAAGTGGGTTTACGTTAGCAAACCAATTAATTAATTAATAATTAATTATTAAAAAAATATTAATTAATAAATTATCTTAGTTATTAAAAAAATAAAAAAATAATAATTTATTTAATAAAAAAGTTAAAAAAAATAAATTATCCTAATCAGTCATTCCATGTCATTAAAAAATAATTTTATATCTCAATCATAGTTGCCACGTATGAAAAATTGGAGAGAGACCATCAAAATCTCAAGTGATGTAAAATTATGGACCAAAAAACTGATTTTTAAAATAGAGAGACTAAAAATAAAAAAAACATCAAATTAGGGGGATTTTTTTTTAATATAACTAGTTTTTTCAAAAAAAATACTAAAAACACTATTTTTTCAAAAAAATTTCTAAAATGACATGGTTTGGAAGGGACCCATAAGGGTGGCGCCATATGGGATGACGCCTCAGTTAGAGGCCATAAGCCATCTCATATGGCGCCTCAGGTATAAAACCAATGCCTTAATTTTTTTCAAATTTTTTTAAGGGTGGCGCCATCCCAGATGGCGCCTTAGTTGTGTTTCCTTTTTTATTTATTTTTTATTTATTTTATTTTATAAAGGGAAAATAAAATAAAAACAACATTAATTTTTTTTAATATTTAGTACAATAGTACAATAGTTGGATACAAAAAAAAAACAATGATTGTGCCTATTTAATCGACCACCGGTCCCACAATCAGGGGCTCTTGTTTGACGTCTCTGTCTAGCACCACGAGGTTGTTGAGGCGTGGCTGGTCTCCGTGTTTGTTCAGATGGCCTCGGCGCATCAGACGATGGCCCCGAGCATGAGACAAATTCTGCAGCATCTGTCCCCAATAGCGGGGGGATTGCTGCCGACAGCACTTCCATAATCCAGCTGCATGCCCATGTTCATGTAATTTGTATGAGGGGGTTGGGTTGGTTCCAAACGGTATGGTTGGCCAAAATGATGCATTGATGGGTGTTGGTATTGATGCAGTGGTTGATGTGGGGTTTGATAATTAAAAAGAGAGGGGGTTTGTTGGGTGTATGATGATTGTGGTTCTGAGTGGTAGGAAGATGGGGTCATCATTTGTGGGGGGTTCATTTGTGGGGGGCTTTGGTGTGCTTAGGTAGGTTCGAATGACTCGTCAGGGCTATAGTAAGGGTTTTGTTGTTGTGGTGGAGAGGTTGGTGAATGATGTTGGGCATATTGCTGGGAGGAAGACGCACGTTGGCGGGGGTCAACTAGATACGTCGGCTGAGAGAGGAAAGGTTGTGGTGTGGTAACAGACCTAAACCAGCTCATATATAGTTCCGTTGGCCAAGCAGGTTGTACAACGGGGTCTGTTAAGACGACCTGGTGTCGCATCTCCCACTGGTGACACAACCCCGCTGCAAAGTTGGTCCACACACCATCCTTCCACTGCGTGTCGACTCTGCGCAGGTGCCACTTTCCCAAATTGGTAGGATCCACCGGAATGTCCTGATGCATACCGAATTGTAGTTTCACTCGGTCGCTTTGGTGCATCTCAACAGTTGTGAACCAAATTATTGGTGTTTTCGAAGTCCACACAGCAGCATCATTTGCGTTGGGCTGGTGGTCGAGATCGTCGTAAAGCCTCCAGAAACTACAAGAAAAATTGTTTAATGAGTAAGTATACAAAATGTTAGAAATATCTATGGAAGTAATGTTACAAAAGATGTAGGAAAATATACGTCGTCAGGGCCAATGTGGTCTAGCAGGTTGCGGTAGACTGTTATGGCGTTCCTGGGGTTTCTATCGTAGTTCATTTTCAGAACTGCCCACCTGAAAATGTGAAGGGGTTAGAAAATGAATTAGTTACACCTGAACATATCAGTATAGGTCATAGGCGCAGGGATGTGTATAGACTTACCGTAATGCGTAGGGGAATGTGAAGGGGTTCCGGTTTATTGGAGCTAGTGTTGGCATTCTCGACCAACCCCACGCCTGAAGGAGATAGGCGCAACCATAAAATGTACACGCATTTTTTTTGGCATTTTTGCAGAGTGCACTATACAAATGTGCTAGGACAGCTGAACCCCAACTATATTCGTGCACACTGTTAATGTTAAACAACAACGGGAGATACATAATATTTACACTATTTCCAGTGCTCTCTGGAAACAAAAAACGACCGAACAATAGCAACAAATAACATCTTGTTTTTTGTATTATGTGTAAGGGGAGGGAATCCTCGTTTAATACAATGGAGTCATGGTATTCCCTAAGGCGTTTTAAGTTAATACCTTGCCCCCTAGGTTTACCGTCGGGTGAAGGCTCAGCTTGTTCCATCTCTAGGGGGTGCCCAACAAATCGAAGCATACTTGGCTATTTATATTTAAGGGGCCGTTGACGGCCATGCCATCTATGCGGAGGCCCAGTAACATATACAGGTCTTGGAGGGTGACCGTGCATTCACCAAAAGGAAGGTGAAATGTGTGGGTCTCCGACCTCCATCTTTCTAGCAAGGCCAGAATGAACTTTAGGTCTACATGGTATGATGGGATTTTAATCACATCTCCAAATCCACATGTTGTTAGATATGATTCAGTGATAGGGTCGTGAGGGAAGTATGCATGCCCACGGCAACGGAACCTTGAAACTTCCTGAACAAAAAAAAAACCAGCAACATTACTAAGACTATAAAAGACATCAGGGTTTAATATTGTACAAAAAAAATAATACAGGAAAACTTACGAAGTCTTCAATGTTTTCCGACGTTCCTCGGTGGTTGCTTCCCATCGTGAGTAAAGCCATTTTCGTAACTGGTTGTGAGATAATGGAATGGATGTAAAGGTTTGAACAGAAAATAAGAGAAGAAGAAGAGTAGTTTGGGATGAGATGAAAATTGTGACATGCTGAGAGGGTTTTTATAATGGTGTAAAGAGGGAGTCACATGAGTAGGCATGCGTTCTCTTGCATGCTTCTTAGCCTTTGCAGTCTGCCATGTGTAGGCATGCTTGTGTAGTCATGTCAACAGTGGTCTGAAACAAAAATAATGGAGCAGAGGCATGCGAATGAATAGTATATGCAGAGTATAGGGCTGCAAATTCATCAGTCTAGAGACATGTGAATGAATAGTAAACATTTTAAAATTTAACAAAAAAAAAAGATTTGAACTGAGGCGCCATCTGGGATGGCGACTCTCAATTGAATATTTTTTCTGTTTTTAGTTATACTGAGGCGCTATATGAGATGGCTTATGACCTCTAACTGAGGCGCCATCCCATATGGCTCCACCCTTATGGGTCCCTTCCAAACCATGTCATTTTGGAATTTTTAAAAAAAAAATGGTTTTTTTAGTATTTTTTTTTGAAAAAACTAGTTATATTAAAAAAAAATTCAATTAGGGGACTAAAAGTGGATTTAAGTCTTTTAAAAAAAATTGTTTTTAAAAAAAAAATTTTGAAAAAAAATTAAAAAAATATATTTTTTCTTTAAATAAAAAATTACTGATTTTTTTTTAAATTTTTGACAATAATTTTTTTTCTAAAAATAAAAAAACGATTTAATTTTAACATAAATATTTTTTTTAAATGAAAAAATTCGTTTTTTTAAATGAAATTTTTTTTTATTAAATAAAAAATTATTGCAAAAAATAATTACAATTTTTTTAAATCAAAACTAATTATAAAATTGATTATAGATATAACGAGTTAATAACTAATTTATAACTATTTTATAAAAATGAAAATCGATTATGACAATTAATTTTAATAATCAATTATAATATATAAATTATTTATAATTAAAAATTAATTATGAAAATTAACTGTATATGAGCATCTTTAATTTTATCATAGAGTAAGCGATATTTTATTTATAAATCCACGACACTTTAACTAGGATAGGTGAGACGGAAACTATTGTCTTTATACAATTAGTTCCCGTCAGTTAGACTCCCTCAGATGCATCATGTCTAAGGATAGACTATGAAACAAGGGATTACAATATGAAATGTCATAGTTACAACTATAACATAAAATGATTATATCTTCCTTAGCGGCAGTTGAAGTAAGTTAAGTAAGTTATAGTTTATTTAATTCTAGACTAGTTATGGTTTATCCACATTTATTTAAGTCGTAGAACGTTATACGTCTAAGAGAGAGAATAAATTATAATTAGTTGCATAACTCATTGTTGTATAATAAATTATAATTAGTTGTACAACTCATTGTTACATGGAAAATAGATTTTAAATATATAATTTGCATCTAAGTTAATTAAGAGATAATACTATTATGATATTATTAACTAGAAGCTAAAGAGTAAGTCTTCGATGGAAAATTAACACACAATAACAAATTAATATGTAATAGATATAAAATTTCTCAAATTTGTAAGAACCTTATATGACAACAAATATAATAAATAAAGACACAAGTGAACACCGATATTTTAACGTGGAAAATCTCTTAATATGAGAGTAAAAATCACGAATCGTCCAGACCAAAGAAATAGCTCCAATATAATCAAATAAGGTATACGAGAGTGTTAAAGTGATTCAAAAACTAGTTCTAACAATAGAAAAATCAAAAAGCAAACTAGATTACAAATTTGAATCAAGAAGCTAAAAAATTACCCAAATTTGCAGCTTAAGTGTGAAACAAATATCTCTCGGCTCAGATTTTGTTTTGAAGATCTGAGCGGTCAAAAGGCAGACACAGGTGTTACGAACTTACCCTCCGAATTCGAGCTCGATCCAACGGTTAACAAATCTGAAATTGTCGATTTAATGAGATTGGTTACAGAAAAATGGGAATAGGGTTCTCTCCCATTTTCTCTCTTTTGAAGCCGTCTTTTCTCTCTATCTCTCGCAACCTTAAATTGACCATTTCTACTTAAATAAGTTAGATAAATAGGTTAATCATATTTGGGTATTTCTCCACATAGGATGGGAGAACAAACATAACAAATCTCCGCCTCACAACTATGTGGAGAAATCACCAAACCGACAATATCACAACGAGCTTCAAATTTCCCTCTTGGTAAATCTTTAGTCATCATATCATAACCATTATCATCTGTATGAACTTTAGCTAACTCCAACAACTTAGCATCTAAAATATTACGTATCCAATGATATCTCGCATTAATGTGTTTGGAACTATTATGAAAATTTGGATTCTTACCAAGAAGAAGAATGCTTTAACTATCAATAAATAATACATATTTGTCTTGAACAAAACCAAGCTCTTGCTAAAATTTCTTCAACCATAGTAACTCTTTGCATGCTTCAGTAATATCAATGAACTCAGCCTCTATAGTGGACAATGCTACACACTTTTGAAATATGGACTGCCAAGCCACAACTCCCTCTGCAAATTTAGTCATGTAGCTCGAAGTGGACTTTCTGGAATCAATGTTTCCAGCCATATCAAATTTAGAGAACCACATTAGAGTAAGCTTATCTCCTCTAAAGGAAAGCCTCACGTAAGTAGTACCATGAAGATACCTTAAAACTCACTTTACAACATTCCAATACTCTCTACCATAATTTAATAAAAATCTATTGACTGTACCAATAACATGTGATATATCTGGTCTTGTAAACATCATTGCATACATCAAACTTCCCACATCAGACGCATAAGGAACACATTTCATAACAATGTTTCATCTTCACTTGAAAGACTTTGATTAGAACTCAACTTAAAATGAGCAGCAAGAGGAGTGCTTACCGTCTTAGAACTTTCCATTTTGAATCTTTGTAGCACTCTTTCGATATAATGTTCTTGTGACATCCAAAGTTTCTTCTCCTTTCTGTCACACATGATTCTAATGCCAATAATCTGTTTAGATACTCCCATGTCTTTCATGGCAAATGACTTGCTCAACTGCTTCTTTAACCTGTCAATGTTAGAAATATTTTCCCTACAAGCATATCATCAACACATAATAACAAGATAATGAAGTCATCGTTAGAAAATTTTATAACAAAGACACAATGATCTGAAGTAGTATTCTGGCATCCTTGATTACACATAACATACTCAAACTTCTTGTTCCACTTCCTTGGAGCTTGCTTCAATCTATATAAACTCTTTCTCAATCTACACACATAATATTATTTGCCTTTAAATTAAAAACCACCGGGTTGTGTCATGTAGATCTCTTCCTCCAAATCACCATGAAAGAAAGTTGTTTTCACATCCACTTGCTCAACCTCTAAATCCCGAGTAACAACCAGACTCAACATGATTCTGATTGATGACATCTTTACAACAGGTGAGAAAATCTAATTAAAATCAACATCATTTCTTTGACGAAGACCTTTCACCACTAATTTGACTTATAGCTTGGAGACTTAGAGTTACTCCCATGTTTAACTTTATAAACACGCCTGTTTTCCAAAGCCCATTTTCCTTTAGGAAACTTCACTAAATCATAAGTGTGATTATCATGCAATGATTTCATCTCATCATGCATTGCATCCAACCAATTTTGATTTTCATCAATTTCCATGGCCTCTTGAAAACACTCAGGTTCACCCTAATCAGTCAAGGTCACATACTCATCAAAATTATACATTGTAGAAGGTTGGCTATGCCTGTTAGACATCCTAAGTTGAACTTAAGATGATTCAGGAGATTCACCAAGATTCCCATCCCGTGACATATCATTATCCTCATCATCATCATTACTTGGAATATTTACTGCATCTATAAGTTATTGATCATCAACATAATCATATGGCTCACCATTCTGATAATCACCATCAATAGTATCCAAATTATGAACAGGTAACCGAACTGGATCAATATTAGACAAACTGGTATCTTTATTAGGTGTAGTCTGATAAGTGCAAATTGTAACTATTTTTGTATATAAGTTTTGTTGCACTTATCGATACTTTTTGTTAATATCGTACGAATAAATCCCGCTTTGTTTGTAAATACGTTTACTTTACCATTATAGTGTATATATTGCATATCGTGTAAATATCATTGAGTTTAATTGATTTTCTCTCATTTTTGTATTTATTCAAGCAAGGATATCTTGTCATATTCATAAAGAGCATTGAATAAGCTTTCCAACGCTTCCGACTGTGCGTCAATCCGAGTTACGGTTCAGAAGTTGTGGCCAAAATAAGTCTGGTGTGAAAAAAGGAACTTCCCAGCGAATGCTCCCAAAATTGTGGCAGTAGAAAAAGGGACCAAAGTTAGCATTGCGAACTTTCCAGCGAATATTTTCTTTGCGAATAAAAGTTCGCATTGCGAACTTTTGCAGAATTGCAGAGTCGGTTTAGCTGTTCTGAGGCACTCAAGTGCCAAATTTTGATGTTCGCTCAGCGAATAAAAGTTTGCACTGCAAACTTGACTGATTTTTTGAAATGTTATTTAAGTCATTTCATTCATTTTTTAGGTTATGTTTTGGGGTATTTGTTCCCAATTCATCAAACCTTCATTTTTGATAGTTTAGAGCTTAGAAAAGCATCAATGGAGGTTGCAACTCGACGATTAGGGATGGATGATTCTTGGATCGTGATTGACACCGCGAGAGATTTTGATTCCTCTTCTCTCTTCCCTTTTAGTTTCCATTTGTTGTGAGTTTGTTTGTAAGTTTACCTTGATTATATGTATATTTATTGCTCATGGCTTTGTATGCGAGCTATTTTACAAATATTTATCGGTGTTATCCTTGTTTTACTCGCTTTATGTTTAGATTTGAGTTGCGGTAGACATATCCTCTTCGAATCTGGATCTAGGATGAACATCTGTTAGGTTCTGAACTCTAGAGATTGATTTAGATCTAACATTCACCGTATGTATCGATCAATTGGGTAGTAAGTTTAAGTATTTGATAGGGTAGATGAAATGCAAACCCGAGAGTTCTATACTCTCCAAAGAATGAATTCCTTTTATATTCATATTTACTTTTCTGCATTTACTTTAAATCCATTTAACCCAAACTCATTAACATTTAAATTGTCGAACGACAGTTCAATAACACTGATATCTGTGGACACGATAAATTCCCAAAAAATACTTCCAAATCTTTTTGCTGCTTGCCGCTTTACCGCTTCAACAAAATGACGTCGTTGCCGGGGATTGGTGTTTTTATTGAATCGCATTGCGATAGTTTCTTTGTTTTTGAGTTTTATAGATATCACACATATTGTATATTTTCACTTGTTTATATTGATACTTGTATATTTTGTTCCCGTAACGTTTGTTCAAGTGTTTGGTTAGGAAACTTGCTTTTGGTTTGCGCAGTGAGGCATTACCATAGCATGAAGGGAGGAAGTTACTAGCTAAGCAATGTAAAGGCGTCGAGCTTACGACGTAAAACAAGCATGTTTTATCGGTTTTTCTATTTCGTTATTACTTTTTCATTCTAGCTTAGGTAGTGTGGTGAACATTCATTAAACAAGTTGTACTTGGATTATTCGTAAAATTCTCAAATCTTCACTTTACAACTTGTTTAATCCAATTTCACCCGGTCTTTTAGTTTGTTTATATTAATAGTTTTTGTGTTTATCTAAAAGCTTGTTTTGAGTAGCTTGAGGAAATTTAAGGTGATGTTCCAAGTTTGATCGTTTCAACTTGCGAATGTATGGTAATGATATTGTTAAGTTTTGTACACGTCCAAGGTATGTGTTTATCGCTTTCTAGACTATAGCATATTCATGATACTTAGGCTTTTTACAAACTTTCATGCCATTCATTCTTTTGTATACTTGTTCTTGTTGTGAATCACTTTAGTTCCCACCCTTTTTGTGAGGTAGCTTTCCATTGTTCATATATGCGTGGAGTACCAACATTCTTGTTCTAACTGGATTTTATTATGCTTAATCTTTTGTTTGTATTGATTATATGAAAGCATGAAAAGGATCAAGGCATTTTGTTTCATTTTGAGCATAACTACCTAACCAAATAGTCATTCACCTTGTGAGTGTGTGAGCATTTGTTAAACCCCTTTGTGCCTTTCTATCATTATCCATGTTGTTTGAACTTAATGTTTGTCTATGAGTATTGAATTCACTTTTTGTATGGATTTTGATTGATTGTTTTTTCTTGAACCCTCAACTTTGTGTTGTTGTATGAATTTTTACCTTGCCTTAGAAAGTAGGGAGTATTCACATGATGATGTGGTTGAATTCAAGTTGGAGAGAGAATGATTGTTTACTCATTGGTTGGTTTCTATGAGGTTGAAAAAGAAAAGAAAAAAGAGAAAAATATGAAAAAGAAAAGAAAAGAAAAGAAAAAAAAAAGAAAGAAAAAGAAAATCCTTGAGAAAGGAAACAAAAAGTGTTTAAATAATTGTGCTAAATAAGTATTGTGTTTTGTGTAACACTTGGGATTTTGGAAGAAGTTGATCGGAATTTTGTGTTTGAGTCTTTGTGAGTTGATCACTCCCTTAGGTTTAGGCAAGTTTTTGTTTCAATTACCTTTAGAAATTGCCCCTTGTTTGTTTACCCGACCACGCTACAACCTTGAAAGCCCTTGTGATTCTTGCCTTTGTATGTTCAATGTGAATTTTTGGATGAACGCATAATTTAGTCATTTATTTGCAAGATTGTTGTATGACTGAAAAGTACCTCATTTTGTGTTTTTCATCTACCGATGATTATTTTTGCTAGGTGTGATTCACGTTTGAACTTGTGTTGTTTTAGGATGTTTAGCATGACTTTTGTATTTTGCATTTGTTTCGTGACTATGTTATCGTCGTAGTTTAGTGGTAAGTATTTACTTTGTGTGTACCGTTTTTCATTTGAACCATTCATTTGTTTCTGTTTTTCAAAACTTGTTGATTCATCATTCTTTGGTTATTGCTTTTGTGTTTTTAAGTTCACTTGATTCTTGTTTGAGGACAAACAAGTTTAAGTTGGGGAGATTTTGATAAGTGCAAATTGTAACTATTTTTGTATATAAGTTTTGTTGCACTTATCGATACTTTTTGTTAATATCGTACGAATAAACCCCGCTTTGTTTGTAAATACATTTACTTTACATTATAGTGTATATATTGCGTATCGTGTAAATATCATTAAGTTTAATTGATTTTCTCTCATTTTTGTAGGTATTCAAGCAAGGATATCTTGTCATATTCATAAAGATCATTGAATAAGCTTTCCAACACTTCTGACTGTGCGTCAATATGAGTTAGGGTTCAGAAGTTGTGGTCAAAACAAGTTTGGTGTGAAAAAAGGGACCAAAGTTCGCATTACGAACTTCCCAGCGAATGCTCCCAGAATTGTGGCAGTAGAAAAAAGGACCAAAGTTAGCATTGCGAACTTTCCAGCGAATATTCGCTTTGCTAATAAAAGTTCGCATTGCGAACTTTTGCAGAATTGCAGAGTCGGTTTAGCTGTTCTGAGGCACTCAAGTGCCAAATTTTGATGTTCGCTCAGCGAATAAAAGTTCGCACTACGAACTTGACTGATTTTTTGAAATGTTATTTAAGTCATTTCTTTCATTTTTTAGGTTATGTTTTGGGGTATTTGTTCCCAATTCATCAAACCTTCATTTTTGATAGTTTAGAGCTTAGAAAAGCATCAATGGAGGTTGCAACTCGACGATTAGGGGTGGATGATTCTTGGATCGTGATTGACACCGCGAGAGATTTTGATTCCTCTTCTCTCTTCCCTTTGTAGTTTCCATTTGTTGTGAGTTTGTATGTAAGTTTACCTTGATTATATGTATATTTATTGCTCATGGCTTTGTATGCGAGCTATTTTACAAATCTTTATCGGTGCTATCCTTGTTTTACTCGCTTTATGTTTGGATTTGAGTTGCGGTAGACATATCCTCTTCGAATCTGGATCTAGGATGAACATCTGTTAGGTTCTGAACTCTAGAGATAGATTTAGATCTAACATTCACCGTAGGTATCGATTCTTAATGCTCCGTGTGGTCGAGTTGCGTGAGACATCATTGATGAGGCGATGCGGTTGTTCTCTCAACTTTGCGTTAGACATAACCTTTGTTGTGAGCGATACGTGGGGGTATTGATGAGTGATTTAGGGTGCGTACAACTGGGTAGTAAGTTTAAGTATTTGATAGATGAAATGCAAACCCGAGAGTTCTCTACTCTCTAAAGAATGAATTCTTTTTATATTCATATTTACTTTTCTGCATTTACTTTAAATCCATTTTAACCCAAACTCATTAACATTTAAATTGTTGAACGGCAGTTCAATAACACCGATCTCTGTGGACACGATAAATTCCCGGAAAAATGCTTCCAAATCTTTTTGTTACTTGTCGCTTTACCGCTTCAACATAGTCTTCTCCATCTTATCAATGCCTTCAATAGTTTGGTCTTCCATGAACACTACATTGTGACTTCTAATAAGCTTCTTCCTTATAGGATCATAGAACCTATAACCATACACATATTGCATATAGCCGATGAAGATACACTGTTTTGACTTTGTATCCAACTTGGATCTTTCATCCTTTAGAATATGCACAAAAACCTTACAACCAAAGACTGTAAAATGATCATACTTGATATTCTTATAAGCCATGTATGGAACTTCACTATTCAAAGAAACCGTAGGAGTGAGACTAAGAATGTGCACTATTGTGTAAAGTTCCTTACCCTAATAATGATTGGGAAACTTAGCTTCAAAGAGCATACACCTTACTCTCTCATTTAGTGTTCGATTCATCCTTTTTGCTAAACCATTCAATTGAGGAGCTTTAGGATGAGTATTTTCATGTGAAATACCATACTACTTGCAATAAGAATCAAATGATCCATAATACTCATCACCATTGTCATAACAAACACATTTCAGCTTCTCGCCTATTTGCCTCTCAACCAAAGCATGGAATTATTTGAACTTCTCCAACACTTGGTGTTTTGTCTTCAAGACATAAACCCATAGTTTCCTAGAACACTCATCAATAATGGTAACAAAATAAAGTGCACCACTAAAGGATTTTATCTTGAATAGACCACAAACATCCAAATGTACCAATTGAAGCATTTTTTACTTCCTTAAGGGAGGATGTATCTTAAAAGACACTCTAGTCTATTTACTAGCCATGCAATGAGAACATTTCTCTAAATCCACATTCTTTAATTCTAGATGAACATCCTTCTTGGCTAAAACATTCAGCCATTTTCACTAATATGACTAAGTCTTCGGTGCCACAAAGATGCTTCCATGTCAATAGCATTCACACTGTCCCTAACAACCAAAACTTTTGTCCAATACAGTTTAGAAAGCTTCTCTCCTCTAGCCATAACCAAGTTACTTTTGTTGAGTTTCCACTTTCCTGAACCAAAGTGATTGTCGTAACCACAATCATCAACATATGCACAAATATTTAATTAAAGCAGACATTTGGAGCATGTTTGGCACTTCTAAGCAACAATTGCATTACCATGTTGGTTTGCAAGCAAACATCACTAATATCATTTACCTTAGATACACCATCATTACCCATCTTCAATACTCCAAAGTCACCAAAAATATAAGATGTGAAGAAATCCTTCCTTGGTGTAACATGAAATGTAGCAACACTGTCAAATATCCACATGCTCTTGTCTGATACGAGATCAATAGACTCATAATCTTGTAGAATAACAAGATAATTACTAGTAGTAGTATTAACACTGTTGTTATCATGATCTTCATGATATCTTTATTAAGACTTACCTTTCTTGCCTTTGTTATCCCTTTGCACTAATAACAATACTTCTATAAGTGTCCTGTTTTGTGACAATAATGACACTCTATATTCTTGTATCGTGGCTTGGACTTGCTTTTGCTATTCTCCTTACCACTATTCGATTCTTTTTTCTGACTTCTCCCCCTATTTTCAGTGACAAATACCCCAGATTGAGATGAAGAACCTTGTGCATTCCTTCTCATCTCCTCATTAAGAATACCACACTTCTACAAAATAGACCATTCGTAACACCAATTTTACAACGATCATATTGTTAACTGTGGTAATTGTTTATTTTTGTGCACTTTTTTTTTGGTATTTACTAAAGGACATGTCACAACGGTCATATGTAGCAACCTTATTGAAAGGTACACAAAATGAAATGGTTCGAATCCCAACACCAATAATTAGTCATTTATCGTGATAAAAATGTGATTGACCTTGTATATCACCACGGTTTTTGTTTACAACTGTGATGAAAGGTGATACTTATTTATATATAATAGAAATTATATTTTGCTTCAATACATAACAACCGTCTCTCTCAAAACAAAGCCCTAACAACTATTTCACTCGTATCTCTCAAAACGAAACCTTAAAAACTCTTTCACTTGTCTCACTCATATGGAAACCCCAAAACTAAACCATAATATCAAATCTTAGCTGTTGTGGCTGGAAAATTACAGAGTCACCATCATCCTTTATTTGTTCTTAAGGAACAAGAAAATAATGATAAAATCTTAAGTTAAGGCTGAGACATTAAGGTTCGGGAGTTACTTAAGTGAGAGGAAGGTATTAGGCACCCCTCACCTCCGTTGTACTCAACGGAAACCTTATCTAATTATAGGGTTAGCTATGTTTTTCTAAGGGAAGTTTGCTTATGTTATTTATTCTAGCTTCATTACTTATTTATAGGGGATTACCTTATTATTAAAAGAAAATATTTAATTAAGAAAAGGAGGACAAAGAAAAATGTTTTTTTTTGTCATTGTACTCGCCAGAGTGTTACAAATCAGTGTCTATGTACCCTCAAGCAATATGAAGGATCATAGTACCGTAGTTCGTCTAGAAAATGTTTATGTGTTTGTTGTTTTTAGTTTTGAAAATGTTCTCAACGCATCGGGGCGGAGAAAAGTTTGATTGAAAATGTCTAAATGCACAAAAGCATATACCAATTTATTTGAATGCGTTAATAGTTGATTTTAGATTGATTATGTTGCAAAAGTGTTATGATTAGTTTGATTTCGAAATTAGGTCAAATAATATATATATATATATATATATAGGAAAATGCTAACATACACCCAAAATTGGTGGGCCCCACACAAAAATACACTACATCTATTTTCTTTTTATTTTTTTTCTTCATTTTTTTAATGTGGGTCCCACCTAAAATTGGTGGACCCCACACAAAAATACACTAAGGTGTATGTTGCTAATGCACACCTACATGGGTGTGCATTAGCATAACCCATATATATATATATATATATATATATATATATATATATATATCGATACAAGTGAGCCAGTCCTTTACTCGAACCAAAGGCTCATGATACCACTGTTGGGAAAGTTTTTCAAAAAGGGAGCATTGAACATTGTGGAACTTCCTTTTTTTTTTTAGCAACACCTTTGTGAGAGACTGATAGGAAGCTAAATTAGAACCCAAACAAAACTAATAAAAACTGTAAATTGACAAATAAACTAAGAGAGAGATAAAACTAAAAGATGATAAAAGATAAAGATAACATTTGATTTCATTGATTCATTCTCCAAATACCACATTACACTTAATATATAAAACTCTAAATACATCATAGCCATCCATGTGGCATAATCCTAAAAACTAAGAATCTTCTAGAATAAAATACTAACTAATATATAAAAATGCTAATTAATATATAAATAATACTCTCTATCATTGCCGTCGGGTTCACTTGAACCTTATCCTCAAGGTTCTAAAATAATGATAAAAAAAAGATGACCCAAAATATTTTTTCTGTGTGGTTAAAAAAAGTAACAGTAAGTAAGTGGAGGCCAGGCTAGTACTAATGATAAGAAAGTGGAGGACAGGCTAGTGGAGAAAACTGATAACATTCACACGTTGTTTTTTCTAGGTGAAATTTTCTGATAACTGGCATTAAATGAATAGCTTTTTGTCATTTATTGCCTATTGGAGAGAATATGAACTTGAAGTGAGAAAATTTGTATCGTGTTTCTGTTTGAAACAGGACCCATTCTTCTTCTTCTTTCACTCATCTTCAACTCATTTTTTTCTCTCTATTTTTTTTCAATAACTACTGAAATAATAATCTCATTCCCAAAAGGCCAGATCTCCTCTTACGTGTAGAAAATGATACGATAATGGTTAGCTGAATTCAATGCCGAAAAATAAAAAGTGTTCATCACCGCCGGGATCAAAAACCAAGATGCAAATTTTTTTTTGGAAAAAGGGTATTCATCACCACCGGAGGTCAGGGGTGGCACTGGTATTGTCCTTGATCGACTAACGTCCGATGACTTTGAAGAGGGTCGCAAATCTAGACAAAAAAGATGTTTCAAAAGAGACGGCTTCAGATTCGGCGAGGTTTGCACATCCAGGGGTTTATTCAAATTCAAAAGTTTTTCCGAAAGTGTCATCGGAGCTATCATTGGAAATGACACCGAAAGTAACACTTGAGTTGTTGTCGGAAATGCCGCCTCAGATGTTGTTGGAATCAGAAGTGTAGCCGGAGTTGTCACCGGAATTGATTTCAGTGAATCAAAAACTATTTCGATTCCTTTTTTGTCTGTCTGTTCTTCATCAACAGGTTTAATGTTTTGACACTTTTCTCTGCATTTTTGTTGAGAATCCGAAAACTCAGAATTTTTTTGTGATGAACTTTTGAAAGAATAACTCAAAATCTGAATCTGTTCCTTTAACTCTTCTCTAAATTCATTTTTGATTTTCTGAGTTTCAATCAAATATTGTTTGAGAGTTTCTAGCTGTGAATAGAAATCTTGAAATTGAGGTGTTTCAGGTTGTGGACAGGAACTTGTAGGATATGGGTTTATGGATGGTGGAGTAGAAATAGATGTTGTAGTGGAATAATATGAGTGAGTGAAAGTGGGGTAAAATGGATAAATGTAGTAAGAATATGCCATGGAAGGGAGATTGAGTGCACTAATGAAAGCACCAATTGATAGGAAGCTAAATTAGAACCCAAACAAAACTAATAAAAACTGTAAATTGACAAATAAACTAAGAGAGAGATAAAACTAAAAGATAATAAAAGATAAAGATAACATTTGATTTCATTGCAGAGTTTCCAGCATCTGAAGTTCTTTTAGTACTGTCATTCCTCCTCTGCTCATTTCCTATGCTCTTGGCTCCACTTCTAGAAAATTCGAATCGTTCAATATTCTCAAAGGGAAGTTTGCTACTTTGAGGAAGTGATTCCTTGTTGGTCAGTCTGACATCTCGCAAACTTTTTGTGTCGTCAAGTTTTTCCCTTCTACCAGCACTGAGGGACGATATATTGACTATTCTTGATGACGATTCACCTCTATTGACAGATGTGAAACAATTAGTTAGTTCTTCTGGTATATGCTTGCGCTTCCATTTCTCGAGTCGAGACCAATCTAGAACACCGACATTGAATGCTTTCTCTTGAACATTTTCCAATCTATCATTATGCAGGAGATAACCTGGCAAATTAGACATGTGTTTTACAAGCTCATCACGTTCATTTCCACTTCTCTTCACAGTTTCCCTGTTCCGAATGTTTCCTTCAGCATCCTGCTTTACTTTTTGTTTGAGATCACTGCATTGTGGTCCAACACCACTCTTTGACCTCAACTTATCTGCACCTCGGATTCCGATCTAACTGCAGCAATGCAAAACTTTCTTTTGCTGTCTTCGAACTGCTATGCCGTTTTGAGTCGAGCTTTTTGAATTCAAACCCAAATACCATGTCCTCAGAAGGTATCACAAATTCATTACTCGACTGTAAATTGATTGGCATGGCACAACAAACCCTCAAACTTCACAGTTCACTCACAAGCAATTATCTGAAAAGAGAAGAAGAAAAAAACGAAAACGATTTTGAACGATGAAGAGAAAGATACGAAACGTAATTGAGAAAAGAAAAGAAAAAAAATGCACGTAGTTTAAAAGCGAAGTAAAGAATTGCAATAATCTTCCATAATCATTTTTCATTGATTCACCAATGAAAGCACCAATTGATAGGAAGCTAAATTAGAACCCAAACATAACTAATAAAAACTGTAAATTGACAAATAAACTAAGAGAGAGATAAAACTAAAAGATAATAAAAGATAAAGATAACATTTGATTTCATTGATTCATTCTCCAAATACCACATTACACTTAATATATAGAACTCTAAATACATCATAGCCATCCATGTGGCATAATCCTAAAAACTAAGAATCTTCTAGAATAAAATACTAACTAATATATAAAAATGCTAATTAATATATAAATAATACTCTCTATCAGAGACACACCACATATTCATCCAAAATCTTAAGGTGATAGGTGTATGGGTTCTCGCACTTATAAATGCTCAAATCACCACATTTCTATCCAATGTGAGACTATTATCCACACTACTCACACTTGTTAATACTTAACATCCTCTTTCACAACTTTTTGTTGGATTGAAAACCTTCAAATCATTTTCAAATTTCCAGGAGATCCTTACTATCAACTCAAGGACAAGGACTGTTTCCATATAGTTGGCTTCTGCAATGGCTTACTCTGCTTGTACGGTAATTGTTTGAACTATGACTATACAGTTTCAGAGACGTGACTCCGTATTTGGAACCCCGCCACGAGGACAATATCAAAAAAACTATCACATAGTGGCATCGTCAATTCACCTGGTAATTTGAAGTTTGGTTATAATAATTCAACCAACACTTATAAGGTGTTGTATTTCATCCCGGGTAAAAAAAACAGGTAACAGTTCTTATTTTGGATAATAATATTTGGAGAAATATTCAAAATTCCCCAGTGAAACATAATTTCTCCTTGAATTTTGTGCATATGAGAGGTAGTGTTATTTGGTTGGCAATTCACAGACACTTCTTCTGTATTTATGATTGCAAGAATATTAATGTCAAGCAATTTGTAATTATTTCACTTAATTTGGGAACGGAGACACATATTAAGTTGTGGCCTCCTTGTGGTTTTAATGAAGTGCCAATTGCTGTACCAAAACTAAGTGTATTAAAGGATTCTCTTTGTTTTTCTCATGATTTCAAACAAACTCATTTTGTAATATGGCAAATGAAAGAATTTGGAGTTGAAGAATCTTGGACTCAATTCTTTAAAATTTGTTATCAAGATATTTTGGGAAATTATGACTTTAATAATGAGTTCGACTTTCAAGTGTTGCCATTATACTATTCGGAGAAGGATGATGCACTATTTTTTATGAACTATTATAAATACCAAGCAGTCATATATAACATGAGAAATAAGACAGTTGAGAGAACCAATAGACTTTGGTTGTTGAATCGCCCTAATTATGTTGAAAGCTTGGTTTGGTATTGTTGAAAGTAAGTTTCTTTATTACAATGATTTATTTGTTTGAATTTGATTTACATCATTTTCTCACGATAGTTTTACATCATTTATTACGTACAATGATTTATATTTATTTGTTTGAATCTGAATTTGAATTATTAGTCATTATTTATTTGTATATTGGATAATGATATTGCTACATATTCTAATCTCCATGTTACCTGTGGTGTAGGCTTTATTCACGACAGCACGGTTAAGGTTTTTGCAGCGCATTTAGAAGTTGATCAGCTCCTCACCAAGCATTGAATAATGAAAATTTGTATTCTTTCTTTCAATTTGAATATTATTTGGTTTCAATTAAGTTTTCTTAAACTTGTTCTTGATTCATCTATTTTTTTATATGCTGCATAAAACATTAAAATAGACAATAATGTTTTCAATATTGTGCTGTCATTGATTAATAATTAGGTTGCTTCTCTAACTAGTTTATTTTAGTTGTCATCTACAAGCCATGTACAAGTCATGTACTTTGTTATCGTAAAGCACTTATTTTAGTTGTCTTTGCACTTGCGTACGAGCACTAATCTGACGATGACATTCTTTTTCTTCCCAGTGTTAAAATTATATTTCATGTTGTAAGCTTTAAATCTTGTGTTTGTTATCACACAGGCATATATTTTTCCTGTTGATTTTTGATTTTTTTGATAAAATGTTTTCTTCCTTGAAAAAACTTGGCTGAGTATGAATAGAAAGTGCCAAATTATATGCAGGCTTGGGTCTGGTTGTGGGGGATGTTACGTCCAAAAGGATGGATCGAGTTCAGGCTGGGGTATCCTGTCTCATTCGGTGCTGGTCCGTTGTTTTTCTTCTTTGTACCATGTTGTACGTACCAATTCGAGGGCTGCCGTTTTTTGTTTCTTCAAGTGAGATTGATCAAGAAATCCTTATCCAGCCGTGCTTGCATCTTTCTAACATTATTTACACCAGAAAAACGTATCAAACCGCGCTTTCTCCCAAACTTACCTCTTTTCACCGGAATAAACAGATACACTACCAACCCAAACATGTCAAAATACTTAGAAGACCAGATACCGATAAATAATCTGAGATAATTTAAAATAAGAAAGCAATGTGATCCTTCACAAGGTAAGTAACACCTCTAACAACCAAAGCCATCCTAATGAACAACAAACTGTTAGAAATTCGGGTATGATAATCCTGGATAACTTCGAAGAATCGTGTTCGTACACTTTCCGAACAAAGTATTTCGACCCTATTCTTGCCTGGGTTCACGAAATCTTTGTGGGGATAATTCTTGAAGAACAATCTGTTTCTGGCAAAAGAGAACTGATCAGGAATGTAGAGAGAAAGTATGGTTTTTTCTGTAACCGAAACCGAGGTCAAATGACTCCTTATATAGGAGATCAATAACAGAAACCGAAAAGACACAACTGTTCAGAAAACTGCCCCTTGGAACCCCAACGGGGCGCTGCCCCGCACCCCGCCAGGGGCTTCGCCCCTTGGAACCCCGTTTCAATTATTCGCATTCAATTATACGTTGGCTCGACGAGCGTGCACTCCGCACTACCCTAACTCGTTTCCAAGCTTAACGCATAATTGCATCGGCCTATAGTAAATCACATTACTACTAAAATACATTGATGATATAAAAATCACCAACACAAACCCTACAGGTTTACACCACCCTGAAAAAAAGAATGCATTAAATAGTGTTAAGGCAGTGATATCAACATATTGTGTGCCAGTGTGGTTGTGATTGTTTTCCTAATCTTAACGTGTTTCATCATAAACAGTTGCACATGAACAAGAGATAAGTTCCCCAATGAGGAGTGAGGAGTGGCAGAGAGTCCAAAGAAGGGGATATAGAAAGGTAACTGGAGGTAGATGGGATTCGTTCCCCAAAGCAAGAGCAGAAGGCAAAGGTGCAACGGATGGGGAAGTTTCAATTTATTTCTCTGCTTTTCCTGAAAGTTTCAAGGCTGAAGATGTTTTTAAAGTGTTCGAACCTTTCAGTTTGTTGAAAGAAGTAGTCATTCCTCAGAAGAGAAACAAGTTCGGGAAATGGTTTGGTTTTGCAAGATTTTCCAATGTGCCTGATTCTCGTTCTTTAGCTATTAAGTTAGATAACATATTCTTGGATGGTTCGAAAATACATGCAAACCTTCCGAGATTCGAACGAGGTGAAATACCAAAAGAAGGGGGAGGGAAGGGAAAGACAAGAGGTGTGAATCTTTTTGATCAGGGAGTTTCAACCAGAAGATTTTTCATGGAGAGCAGAGTGGGGGCAAAATCTTTCGCGGAGGTGGTTGGTAATAAGGTGGAAAAGGTTATTCAAAGTAACCCGATTTTGAAGTTTAGCACGGTGGAAAAGGAACTAAGTCGATTCAAAGGAGCTTATATAGGAATAGTTAACGAGCCGGGCACGATGTACAACATCCAGAATAGCTTTGAGCTTGAGGGTTATTTCTCAGTCAAAGTTACCCCTTTAGGGGCAAACTTGTGCTTGTTAGAAGAGAATGATGAAGGAGAAATTAGAGATCTGATCAATGAAGCTCAATCTTGGTGGAAACAATGGTTTAAAGAAATTAGAGAGTGGAGGGAAGAAGATGTGGATTCAGATAGACTGGTTTGGCTCAGATGCTTTGGTATACCGTGTCATGCGTGGAATTTCTCCTTTTTCGAGTTACTGGCGAAGATCGTGGGTTCATATGTCTGTGTTGATGATAACACTCTTAATGGGAAATGTATGGACGTTGCTAGGATACTGGTTAGGAGCAACTGTGCAATGGTGATTAACGAGATTTTTAATGTTCAGGTCAATGGAACAGTGTTTAGGATTAAAATGGTTGAGGATGGTGAAGGTCCGATGCGTATCTCGTTACTCCCCAAAGCAATTAATAAAGAACCGGTTGTTTCAAATTCTGATTCAGAAAGTTCATGGAGCAAACTCTATAGAGAAGACGAAGAAGAGGGATGGAACTCGGAACGAAACGAGGAGGTACCTGGTTCGGTTAGGGATTCTGGTTCTTTCACAACGAAACCAGTTAATGTTCCGTTGGACAAGGGGTCGGAGGATGGAAGGGACGTGGACAAAGCTGTTTTTGTAAAGGGTAGTACGGTTTCTCCTTCTGGTCAAACTATCCCAGGTTTCGATGCAACAATTATAGCAGCTAAGGCGGTGAGTTCAGAAGTAGCTGTACCTCTAGAGTCAGAGGTAGCAGGGTTGGTCAGAAAATCCTTGCTTCCTGCAGAGAATGAAAAGGTGGTGGAGGAGGTTTTTTATCAACAGCCTTTGAATAACTTAATGGTCACTTCAATTAAAAAAAAAAAAATCTAAAATCAGGAAACTAGGTGACATTTGTGGGCCTAAGAGGCCCAAGAGGTCTAACAAATCCAGGATTAAATCCAATAGAAAAGTGGGCCGGGTCTTGGACTCTTTTTCTGGTGTTTCGGTTGACCCTATAGAGCAATTTTCTCAACCTTCTTTCTTTGCTCCTTTGACTTCTAGGGAACCCAGTAACTTTTCTAAGTCCAACCTTAAGCTATGTCCTAGTGAATCTGACATCATTTCAGCAGGAGCCATCCTTTGTTGTGACTCTTTATCGGATTCTGATATGAGGAGGTGCAACTAAAAAATCACGGCGAACTTAGAGATCAAAACGGGGAAACGTGTTTGGAGGGATTTATCAAAGATGGGCATTACAAGTAAAGACGGAGAGGCAGGTAATTTCTTCTCTTCTTTAATTGACAATCTTGAAACCAGAGACAAAGGTGAAATGTTAGGCAAGAAGGAGCATATCACTAGGAAGTCATGATAGTGGGATCTATTAATATTAGGGGGGGGGGGGGGCAATTTATCCAAGAGGAAAAGGGTTAATTGTCTTATAAATTCTGGTAAACCTGATTTATTTTTTGTCCAAGAGTCCAAATTGAAAGTGGTAGATGAAAAGGTAATCAAGGATCTTTGGTGTAACAAAGAGGTGGGCTGGTCCTCTTGCAGTTCAGTTGGTTTTTCGGGGGGAATGATCACTATGTGGAATGAGAAGGTTTTTACACCTGAATTGTCTTTTACTGGGGAAGGCTTTTTAGGAGTCAAATTGAAGTGGAAGGAAGACTTTTATTACATGGTTAACATTTATTCAGGCTATACTTTAGCCTCTAAAAGGAAGATGTGGAAGGAGTTGGAGCGATGCAAAAGTAGATGGTCGGATGGTATTTGGTTAATAGGCGGAGATTTTAATGCTGTTACGGATAGATCTGAAAGAAAAGGAACTAGAGATATGTCCAATAACCGGGAGATGGAAGAATTTTCCTTTTTCATTGATTCCTTGGGTTTGATTGATCTACCTATTATGGAAAAGCGTTTTACCTGGTTTAGCGGAGATGGAAACAAGATGAGTAGATTGGATAGATTTTTAGTGGACTCATCTTTTGTGGATAGGTGGGGGATGATTGGGCAATCTATTGGGAAAAGGGATATTTCGGACCACTGTCCGATCTGGTTGAAGATAATCGGGAAGAATTGGGGGCCTAAACCGTTCAAGACTAATAACTGCTGGTTTGAACATCCTAATTTCCTCAAGTTTGTGGAAGAGAAATGGAAAGGCTACACTGTTGCAGGGAGAAGTGACTTCGTTCTAAAGGAAAAAATGAAAATGCTCAGGGGAGATCTTAGGCAATGGAATAAAGATATATTTGGGTGGATTGACCTCAAGGTGGAGGAGGAAGTGGATTCTATCAATGTGGCTGATTTGGACCTTATCTCTGCAGAAACTGAAGATATTCCTGATTTAGTGTTAAAAAGAGATATAGCTAGTAGGGAGTTTTGGAAGCTTCTTCGTATCAAAGACAATATGCTTATCCAAAAGTCTAGGATTAAGTGGAGTAAGGAGGGGGATAGTAATTCCAAATTCTTTCATAATTCCATCAAAGGAAGAGCGCGCAGTAATTTTATAGGAGCTGTCGAAACTGCTGAAGGGGTGGTTGATTCTGTAGAAGATGTGAAAAAGGCTGTTAGAGAGTTCTTTATGCAGAAGTATTCTGATTTTGGTTTTGATAGGCCTTCCTTCGATGGTTTCTCTCCTAACCGTCTCTCACAGGAAGATGTTTTATTGCTGGAAGCGGAGTTTTCAGAAGATGAAATTAGGAAGGCAGTCTGGAGCTGTGAGGGGTCTAGGAGTCCGGGACCTGACGGTTTCAATATTTCATCAAAAACTGTTGGTACTTCATGAAGGGGGATATTATCAGGTTTGTTAAAGACTTTCATCATCATTCTTTCTTGCCTAAAGCTGTTAGCTCTTCGTTCATGACCCTAATTCCAAAGATTGCGAACCCTGTTGATCTTAAGGATTATAGGCCGATTTGTTTGGTTGGTAGTTTGTACAAAATTATATCCAAACTTTTGGCTGGTAGAATCAAATGTGTCATTGGAGGTCTGATATCTTATAATCAATCTGCTTTCATAAAAGGTAGGAGTTTGGTGGATGGGGTTTTAGTTGTCAATGAAATCATAGATATGGCAGTAAAAGAGAACAAGGATTGTGTACTATTTAAAGTAGATTTTGAAAAAGCGTACGATTGTGTAAATTGGAAGTTCCTTAAGTTTCTGATGATTAAGATGGCTTTTGTTCCAAATGGATGAAATGGATGGACGCTTGTATTTTTTCGGGTCATCTATCGATTTTAGTTAATGGCAGTCCAACGAGGGATTTCCAAATCAAGAGAGGTCTTATGCAAGGAGACCCTTTGTCTCCTTTCCTCTTCGTTATAGTGACGGAGGGTCTCACTAAATTGGTTGAAAAGTCTTCTCTTATGGGTGATTTTAGAGGTTTCAAGGTGAATGAAGAGGTGAAGGTGGAAGTTATTCAATACGCAGACGATACTATTTTAGTGGGAGAAGGAGGTTGGAAGAATATTTGGAGTCTGAAAGTGATACTGAGGGGATTTGAACTTCTTTCGGGATTGGCGGTAAATTTCAACAAGAGTAGATTATGCGGTTTCAATGTCAGCCAACACTTTTTGCAGACGGCGGCAAATTTTCTCTCTTGTAAAATTGAAAATTCCAATTTTAATTTTCTGGGAATTCCAATTGGATGTAATCCTAGAAGAGTTGCAACTTGGAATCCCTTGATCCATAAGTTCGAAAACAAACTTGCAAAGTGGAAAGGTCGTCTGTTGAACATGGCAGGAAGAATAATTCTTATTAATGTTGTTCTTACTGCTCTGCCGGTTTTTCTTTTCTCTTTCTACAAAGCTCCTATTACAGTTTGGAATAAAATTGACAGCATCAGAAGGAACTTCTTGTGGGGTAGCAACGGAAACAAATCGAAGATACATTGGATTAAATGGGATACTGTCTGTAGAAATAAAGAAAATGGAGGTTTGGGAATCAAAAGTATTAGAGAATTCAACTTGGCTTTGTTTTCTAAGTGGAAATGGAGGATACTGGATGAGAAAGGTTCTTTGTGGAAACAGGTTCTTAAAGCTAGATACGGTAATGTGGATCATCAGATTCTGATGGTTAATTCTTTTGGAGGACAGTACTCGTCGGTTTGGTGGAAAGATCTTTTGAAGTCGGGTTCTGATGAAGTTTTCAGCAACTTTCACTTTTCTGATCTGGTGAAGTTTGATCTTGGATTAGGTGATTCGATCCCATTTTGGTCGGCTAATTGGACAGGTTCTGGCCCCCTGGCTGTTGGTTATCATAATGATTTCAGTCAGAGCAATCTGAAAGAGGCAATGGTGAACGATATGGGTGTTTGGACGAATAATATTTGGAGTTGGAACGGATTCGGAGTCCCTGCCATTTCCGTGAATGCGAATGGCTCTTTGAATGCTGTTTCGAACTTGCAGAGTTATTTGGAAGGTTTTACTCCTTTGCGTGATGTACAAGACAATATCAAATGGTTGGGGGGTGGTGATTCTATGTATTCGGTTAGAGAAGTTTATGGCCTTATGAAGAAGAAACCGAACATGGACTGTATCCCCCAAAGACAGATGCTAGCTTTCAATCTGATATGGAGTATAAAATGTCCAGCAAAAATTAAAACATTTGGTTGGAAACTTTTTTGGAAACGGCTTCCGTTTGCAGATGCGTTAATCAAGAGAGGGATTATGGTGAATAATACTTGCTGTTTCTGTGGACAGGATGAAGAAAATTTGGATCATTCTTTGTTCAAATGCAGCTTTTCTTCTTCTGTTTGGAATATTATTGCTTCTTGGAGCAAGGTTTAGGTGAGTATGGAGGGAGATGTGTATCACTTGTGGCTGAATTGGTGTGGTAGAGGTAAATCCAAATCATTTAGAGGTAGGATTTGGATGGCAGTTGTTTGGACCCTTTGGAATGAGAGGAATAATTTTATTTTTAATTCTATCTTTTGTAATTTAGATAGTGTAGTTTGGAGCATTAAGCTATTGGTTTGGCAGTGGGGTAGTGTTGGTGAGATTCCTTACTCCAACTCCTCTTATTATGATTTTTGTTTGAATCCTTCTTAAGGATTCAAGTGGAGTTGGTGGGGAATTTTTTCCATCCTCTTTTTGTAAGTTTTGAATACACCTAGTATTCATTGGTTTATATTCAATTGCTTTTAAAAAAAAAAAAAAAAAACGTGTTTCATCATGACCTATTGAAAAAAGTCATCTACAAACAATCCATATATAGAAGTCTTGTTTTGATATATCATATAAAATTGCTAACTATTAATTGTTTAAAAGCAATTAACCGTTACATATAAAAAGGATTGCTTTCCTCCTTATAATTCAAAATGAAATTATAACATGATAAACTTAATCCTAAAATTTACATGTGTAGTGATGCAGTTCAAATTATTGTTGCATTGTTTGTTTATCTTACTTCTTTTTCTTTACCCTTTGATTACAACAAATTTATTGTTTGAAATATAAAGGATGATTGATCATCTCATTTAAATTTCTCCAAATTTTAATTATTGACTTTATTTTGAAGTTTGCTTTTGTTTTCACCTACAGTACTATGCGAAAAAGGGGAGAATTTATCCTCACAACCCCAACTTGACCTAACACCCCACAATCCTTATGCAATTACAATTTTGACCTTGTAAAATTTTTAAAAGATATTTCACAAAAGCATTGTTCAATTTCAAATTTTTTCAAAATCTCTGACGATTTTCGGATTTTTCATACAAACTACCAGACATTTATAATTTATAACCAGTAAATATAAGTTTTTACGACATTTCTTTAGTGGATACAAGATTTTTTTATGCATTTACCGTATTTTTGAAAATGTCCGATAAAAATGCATACATTTTTACGGAGTTTTTGAAAAATCCGATAAAAATGTATTACTGGAGTTTTTGAAAAATCCAGTAAAAATACATACATTTTTTTCGGATATTTTGAAAAACCCATTCAAAATGCATATATTTTTTTGGATTTTTTTAAAACCCCGGTAAAAATGCATACATTCTACCGGTTGTTTTGAAAAATCAGGAAAAAATGTTAAGCATAATACTAGTTTTTGTTAAATATGTAATTAATTATTTTAGAAATATTAGTTTTGATTTAGATAGATCATATTTGATTTAGAAAGATTAGATTATATATTTTTGTGCTTTTATAGTTTGTGCTTTAACTTGAGATGCAAGACAAGTTAACCTAAATCTATAAATAGGGAGGAACCCTTATCATTGTAACAATCAAGTTTGATAATTCACAGTTTGCAGTTGCAAGTGAATATTGAAAGTTTCCACAGTTTGTGGGCAGAAAGAATTCTGCAGTTTTTCATCTTCTTCTCCAACGCTACTATTTCTCGTTTCTCTTTCTTTCTTTCTTTCTTTCTTTCTCAATTTTTCTTTTCGTTGCCATTGCGTGTGATTATTAACAATCTTGAGATCAAGATTGACTAGGAATTCTCAAAAGGTTTTGGGTTAATTCCAACATCTGGTATCTAGAGCTCCGATTGCGATTCGAGGAAGAAAACTGTGATGGCGATGAATCATCCGAACGGGCACTTTCCGGCGAGCCTTCCAATTCGCAAGAAAGATAATTATGAGAATTCGTGCAAGCAGATTAAGGTGGTTTTATGTTATCAAGATCTTTGGGATCTTGTGAAGGAAGGAGTAACACCGCTTGCAGAGAACGCGACAGATTAAGAAAATGATGCACACAAAGAGTTGAAGAAGAAAGATTATAAAGCTCTCTTTATAATCCATCAGTGCGTCTATCCAGATAACTTTGAAAAGGTTAGTGATGTAGAGTCAGCAAAGGAAGCGTGGGAGATTCTTGAAAAGTCGTTTGGAGGCGCAGAGAAGGTGAAAGAGGTGAGGTTACAAACTCACAAGAGAACCTATGAGTTGCTTCAGATGGAAGACAATGAAAGTATAACAGATTTCTTCGCCAAAGTTACAAAGCTGGTGAATCAAATCAAGGTATGTGGAGAGGCGTTGACATCAAGATCAGTTGTTGCAAAGATCTTGAGGTCATTGGCTCCAATGTTCGACCATGTTTTTAGTAGCCATAGAAAAGTCGAAAGACTTGTCAGTATTGACGAAGGAAGAGCTTCAAGGGACGCTTGAGTCTCATGAACAAAGGATAGCTGAAAAAGCTGCAGGAAAGTCGAAGAGTGATATGGCTTTGCAGGCGCAGTCAGAAAAGGAAAGGAAAGGCAAAGGAAGCTGGAATGGCAACAAAGGTAGAGGAGGCTACAACAATTCGACTGGTCGAAATCAACATGAAGAAAACTAGTCGAATCAGAGAAAACCCTGGAACCATGGCAACCAACGAGGTGGTACTGCAGGTAGAGGAAGAGGTGGTGGTCGAAAGCCTGGCAATAGTCACATTCAATGTTTCAATTAACAGAGGTATGGTCACTATTTTAGTGATTGTCCAGAAAAGAAGAAGAATCAAGAAACTGATGCAAAGTTGGCAAAACATGAAGAAGAAGAGATGTTGCTGATGGTCACAACAAGAGACGAAGAGAGATTCCAGGACCAGTGGTACTTGGACTTAGGATGCTCATCACACATGATTGAAAGGAAAGAATGGTTTGTCAACATGAAGCCCTCGTCGAAGAACACGATGAAGTTTGCAAATGACAACACTCTAGCAGCTGAAGGTGTTGGTGATATTCTGATTATGAGGAAAGATGGCAAGAGGTTAATAATTTCCAATATGTTGTACATACCAGGCATGAAGAGTAATTTACTCAGTATAGGGCAGTTGGTCGAAAAGAACTACAAGGTGTTGATCGAAGACAAGATGATGAGAGTTCTCGACGCAGGTGGAAGGTTGATATTGAAGGCTCAAATGTCTCAGAATATGACCTTCAAGATTGAACTCAATGTGATAGAGCACAAGTGCCTAGCAACTGCAGCCAGCAGAGATGAATGGTTATGGAATTTTCGACTAGGCCATCTCAACTTCAATGACATCAAAGAGCTAAAGAGAAGAAATATGGCTTCAGGATTACCTGAAATCAACATTCCAAGTGAAGTCTCTGAAGAATGTGTTTAGTCAAAACAACACAATAATAGATTCGGCAAGGATGCAAGAAGGAAGTCGAAGGCAATTCTGGAAGTCATATACTCTGATGTATGTGGTCCAATCCAGGTGGATTCGATTGGTGGCAACAAATACTTTGTCACGTTCATAGATGATTACAGTCGAAAGCTGTGGACTTACCTTATCAAGAAGAAAAGTGATGTGATCGAGGTATTTGCCAGATTCAAATCTATGGTCGAAAGACAGAGTGGTTGAAAGCTGAAAATTCTGAGGACTGATGGTGGTGGAGAGTATGTGTCGAAAGAGTTCGATGCGTTATGTGAGAAAGAAGAGATTGTGCATGAGGTGGTGCCACCCTACACTCCACAACAAAATGGAATTGCAGAAAGGAAGAACAGAACCATCATGAACATGGTGAGAAGTATGTTGAATGGAAAGCATCTACCCAAAGAATTATGGGAAGAAGCGATTTCGACAACAACATATATTTTGAGCAGCTGTCCGACGAAGAAGCTTGAAGGAATCACACCAGAAGAATATTGGTCCAGTGTTAAGCCTAACCTCGGTCAATTGAAGATGTTTGGATCTATAGCACATAGACGTGTGCCAAATCAGTTGAGAAGAAAGCTTGATGACAAGTCGAATCATATGATCTTGATAGGATATCATTCGACTAGAGGATACAAGCTGTTCGACCCAATGAATAAGCAGGTAGTAATCAGCAGGGAAGTGATCATAGATGAGCTTAAAGAATGGGATTGGACTGAGAATGTCAAGAAGGATTCAGTGAGAATCTCTTGTGAAGAACCAGCCACTGAAGTCGAAAGAGAAGTTCGACAGGAACAAGTCTGAGATGAAGCAAGCCCAAGCAGACCTCGACGTACAAGACACATGCCTGCAAGGTTGCAAGAATGTGTAATTACATCATATGATGTGGTTGATGAAGAGGGTGAGCCTGTATGGACTCAAGCAAGCTCCAAGAGCTTGGAATAAGAAAATCGACAACTTCTTAAGGGAGAAAGAATTTGTGAAGTGTACGACTGAGCATGAAGTATATGTAAGAAGAAGCAATAGTGAATTGCTTATACTATGCCTCTATGCCGATGACCTGTTGATAACAGGAAGTTGCAAGAAGGAGATCGAAGGTTTCAAACATGACCTAAGTGAGGAGTTTGAAATGTCAGACTTGAGAAATCTATCATATTTCCTTGGCATCGAATTCTACAAGACTAGTCGAGGTTTGATGATGCACCAAAGAAGATATGCAGGCGAAATACTCAAGAGATTTGAGATGCGAGATTACAATCCAACTTCGGCTCCAACTGAGACCAGACTATAACTGTCGAAGGATTCAGATGAAGATGATGTCGACCCAACCCAATATAGAAGACTTATTGGGTCACTTCGATACCTTTGTCACACAAGGCCTGACTTAGCATACAGTGTGGGTATGGTAAGTAGATTCATGCAGAAGCCAAAGATATCACACCTAGCAGCGATGAAGAGGATACTGAGGTATCTGAAAGGAACTCTCGACTACGGCATTTTGTTTCCTACAGCTGATGAAGGAAACTAATGCAAGTTAGTGGGATACACCGACTCTAGTTGTTGTAGTGATGCTGAGGATCGAAAATCCACAGCTGGCTATGTGTTTATGTTAGGTGGTGCACCAGTTGCTTGGAGTTCGAGAAAAGAGCCAGTAGTGGCATTGTCATCATGCGAAGCAAAGTACATAGCTGCTTCTCTTTGTGCATGTCAAGCAACATGGATGGTAAACCTGGTCGAAGAGATTACAGGGAAGAGTCATGGAGCAATTACCATGAAGATCGACAACATGTCAACTATCAACTTGGTGAAGAATCCAATAGCACACGGTCGAAGCAAGCACATCGAAATGAGGTTCCATTATCTTCGAGAGCAGGTAGCAGAAGGGAAGATGAACTTGGAACACTACAGAACTGAGAGTCAGATTACAGATATCGTGACGAAGGGAGTGCAGGTCGAAGTTTTCAAGAAGCTAAGGTCTATGATAAATGTAGACAATTTAGACACAATGAATTAGGTGGTGTGTTAAGTATGTAATTCATTGTTTTAGAAAGATTAAATTTGATTTAGATAGATCAGATTTGATTTAGAAAGATTAGATTAGATATTTTTGGGCTTTTATAGTTTGAGCTTTAGCTTGAGATGCAAGTTAACCTAAATCTATAAATAGGGAGGAACCCTTATCATTGTAACAATCAAGTTTGATAATTCACAGTTTGCAGTTGCAAGGGAATATTGAAAGTTTCTACAGTTTGTGGGCATAAATAATTCCGCAGTTTTTCATCTTCTTCTCCAACGCTACTATTTCTCTTTTCTCTTTCTTTCTTTCTTTCTTTATTTATTTCTTTCTTTCTTTCTTTCTTTCTTTCTTTCTCAATTTTTCTTTTCGTTTCCATTGCGTGTGATTGTTAACAATCTTAAGATCAAGATTGAATAGGAATTCTCAAAAGGTTTTGGGTTAATTCCAACAGTTTTTGAAAAATCCAGAAATATACATAATGGTACCGAATAGTTTAAAAAATCACTATGCCACGGAAGGGAAAAGACAACGCCTTTTTTGGCTTTTAACAGCGCTTAAAAGCGCAGCCTAAGGTGGCACTGCTATATGTAAAGACAACGTTTTTGTTTTATGCAAAAGCGCTGCCTTATGTAGGCCTTTAGCAGCGCTTTTTCTGGAAAAGCGCTTTCTAAAGTAGGCCTTTAGCAGCGCATTTTCTGGAAAAGCGCTGTCTAAAGTGGGCCTTTAGCAGCGCTTCTTCGGGCCTTTTATGCTTTCTATTGGCATCTTTAGGCAGCGCTTTTTCAGGAAAAAGCGCTTTCTATTATCCCCCTTTAGACAGCGCTTTTTAAAGCGCTGTCTAATGTATTTTTTATTTCACTTTAAGGCAGCGCTTTTAATGGAAAACGTTTTCTATTGTGAACTATATGCAGCGCTTTTTCTGAAAAAGCGCTGCCTAAAGATGCCAATAGAAAGCATAAAAGGCTAGAAAAAGCGCTGCTAAAGGCCCACTTTAGACAACACTTTTCCAAAAAGATGTACAACTAGATGTACCATTATGTCAAAAAAACGAGGGAGGATAATACATTTCAAGCTCACTCAAAGTAATAACTATTTCTTTTTGCAATGTTGGTAAGATCGCATGATCGATCATCTTACTGCAAATTGACTTGAAGAAAGAACACAATTTAGTTATTGCGCTTCTTACTTTTTCTGGCAGAATAGAACGTATACCTATTGGTAGAAAATGTTCCATTATAACATGGCAATCATGCGTCTTTAAACTCTTTAACTTGAGGTCTTTTATAGACACAAGTCTTTTAATATCTGAAGAGTATCCTTCTGGAACTTTAACTTCACTTAGAAACTTACACAATACTTTTTTCTCCTTTCTAGATAAAGTATAGGCAGCAGGTGGTAGATATGTTCGACTTCCTTTCTTCAAGGGTCCTAATTCAGGTCTTATCCCCATCGCTATCAAGTCCTTTCTTGCTTTAAGGCCATCCTTAGACTTTCCTTGTATATTGAGTAACGTACCAATAACACTGTCAAATACATTTTTTTTAATATGCATAACATCGAGAAAATGTCTTACATACAACGACTTCCAATATGGCAATTCAAAAAAATTGACCTCTTCTTCCACCCACTCTTAACAAGCGTATGTGCAAAAGGCTTGCCAAACTGAATACTCACATCTTTCACCTTTTCAAAAATTTGATCACCTGTCAATATAGGTGGAGCTCTACCTTGTTCCGGGGCTCCATTGAAGGCTTTTCTCCACTCACGGTAATGATGATTAGAATTTAAGAATCTACGATGACCGAGAAAGACATTCTTCTGACCAAACTCTAATCGCGTCCAATCTGTTTTATCTTCACAAATAGGACACGCACATTGACCTTTTATGCTATACCCTGATAGATTTCCGTATGCTGGAAAATCATTAATTGTGCCAAATAACATCGCCCTCAAGTTGAAACTTTCTTTCCTATATCCATTATAAACCTCCACACCGTTCTCCCACAAAGTCTTTAAATCTTCGATTAAGGGTGTCAAGTATACGTCTATGTCATTCCCTGGTTGTTTAGGCCCAGAAATTAACATAGATAACATCATGTACTTACGCTTCATACATAGCCATGGAGGTAGGTTATAAATCATAATAATCACAGGCCATGTGCTATGTGAGATACTTTGAAGACCGTGTGGGTTCATTCCATCAGTAGATAATGCCAAGTGAAGGTTTCTTGCTTCTTTTCCAAATTCAGGATAATCATTATCAAGTTTCATCCACTGTGGTGAATCTGCCAGATGTCAAAACTTTCCATCAATAATTCTTTCATCTGCATGCCAAGTCAAGTGTCTTGCATCGATTTCACTACGAAACATGCTCTAAATCTCAGAATTATAGGAAAATACCATAAGACTTTTGCTGGAGACAACTTTTTCTTATATCGAGATACACCACATTTAGGACACTCATTTCGAAACAAAACACAAACGTTTGGACAAGAATGTATCTTATCATAACTCATGCCAATAGAGCACAACATCTTTTTGGCCTCATATGTTCGATTGGGAAGAACATTATCCTCTGGAAGCATATCTTTCATAAGGGCTAATAACTCTGTGAAACTTTTATCCGACTATCCATTGTCCGCCTTTACGCTGTACAACTTTAATACCGCAGACAATCTTGTGAATTTACTGCAACCATTATACAACGGTTTCTCTGCATCGCTTACCAACCTCTCAAACATTTTGGGACAAATCCTTAAGATCTTCTTCAAGTGCTTCTGCAATCTCTTCGACTCGATCACAATCGTATGTATCTGTGCAATTTTCGTTTGAAGCATAGGTCGTATTATCCCCCGATTCAACATTCCCGTTACTTTTCTCACCATGCAAATTCCAACATGTATAACTTCGATCAATTCCATGCCTCATTAAATGCGATGCCAACTGAACCACGTCAACCCGACTCCCATAACAGCAATCCAAGCAAGGACATGGCATTCGACTGGGGTCTTTGGCATGCACAACAGCAAACTTAACGAATTCTGATACCCCATTATCGTACTCTTTCGACAATCGACTTGAAGACATCCATTTCTTATCCATGGTTTTACTAATTAAGCTAAACAAAAACAAAATAAAAACTATTTACCTGTAGGGAAGTCAACAGCTTCTGGACCCACACAGTGTAAGATTCTTGGAAACAATCAGACTTTCACTCTTCACAAGTAACCCCTATAGCAAATTCACTAAGTTAGTGATGATGGTGTATGCCAAATATAACAGGACAAATTTAGTATATAATAAGACAAGATATATCGGAGAAACAAGTCAAAGTCTCAAGAATCAATTAATTTCAACAATTTCATTTTCATTTTCATCACTAACATACCAAATATAACAATTAATTTCATTATCATTTTCAATCAACCATTAGATTAAAATAAAGTAATCACTAAAAAGTATCCATCAACAATGTCATTATCATCAATTAATTTTAACAAATCATCACTAACATTCAACATCAACTTACAAAATTAACACCAATTCCCAACATAAATCCACCACAAATATCACTATTTATCATCTTCAACTTTACTACAACAACAATTTCAAAATCAAATTCAAACAACAACCACATCAACACTAATTCACCAAATCGACAACAACCACATCAATACTTTGATACTCTAACAACACTCATTTTTCTATAACACTCATTTTTCTAACAACCCTCATTTTTGTAATGGATATAATTTCCTATAATATAACAACACTCATTCAAACTACATTCAAACTAACACATTCAAACTACAAACAAAACAAAAACAAAACAAGATGCTCAAGAACAAACCCTCAAGAGCAAATAAAAGAAACTATATAGCAAGCTCAAGAACATTAAATAATCACTGAAACTCAAGAACAAACAAAAGAAACAGTGACACTCACAGAGGAATGCCGGTCGGAGAAGATGGAGATACGAACAGAGGAACAATGCCGGTCGGAGAAGACAGATAGAGGAACGCCGGTCGGAGAAGACGAACAGAGGAATAGTGCGGAGGGAGAAGTCGCGAGAGAGGGGGAGACACGACGGAGGGAGAAATCGCGAGAGAGAGAGGGAGAATGAAAACAAATGATTAGGGCATTCTGAAATAATGAATTTTTTTTAATATTTATGAAATAATAACATAAGACAGCGCTTTTGGAAAGCGCTTTCTTATGTATTAGCTTTAGCAGCGCTTTTTCTCTAAAAGCGCTTTCTTTTTAATTGCCTATAGCAGCGCTTTTAGAAAGCGCTTTCTAATGTGTGACCTACGTAAGGCCTTTAGCAGCGCTTTTTAAAAGCGCTTTCTAAAGTGTTCCTTTAGCAGCGCTTTCCTAAAAGCGCTTTCTAAGGTGTCACATTTGTATGGCTTTTAGCAGCGCTTTTAGGAAGCGCTTTCTAAAGTAGGCCTTTAGGTAGCGCTTTTTTTTAACACATATAGCAGCGCTTTTGATAAAAAGCGCTGTCTATGTAGTGCTGCCAAACAACAATTTTGACGTAGTGAATCCAGTAGATTAAATTATTTTGTTATATTTTCAGTGAAGACTAGAGACCGGATGGCACGATTACTGGTCTACAGCATGATAGAGCTGCTGCAGCGAGGGCTCAAGAGAGGCGAGGTGACATTAAGTGGTTGAACATGAGACTCTTACTCTGCATTTTTCTAGAACTACACAATTTACAAAGACATATTACTACATCGTTTTCTGATGCATCTTTAAATGCAAAATTAATAAATTTTTTTATCCCTTACTCATGCAATTGATGTTTGTTGTTTGATAATATATTATTTATCCATTTCTTAAAAAAATAAAAAATATATATTATCAATACAAAGCAACATAATTAATAAAGAAAATTAGGTCCAGTTATAATATGTCGTTTAGGTGTATATCTAGAGCTGTTAAAAAGGAATATCAGACCATAAACGAGTCGGCCCTGATAGGCCATGGGCTTTTTAAGGTCGAGCTAAAAAATTTCTATTTTAATATAGACTAAAAAATTACTACTGAGATCGACCGTGTACGACCTTCAGAATACCCGACCCTAAACGATTTTTTTTTTTAATTTACACAAAATTAAAATAAAAAATTCCATAATATTTATTGTAAATATAATAAAAAAAATATTACTTCAAGCATAATACATTTCTAAGTATTATATCATTTTTTTATAAATACAATAATATGTTTTTAAATACAATATATGTCTAAATTGTATATAATTATCAAATATTCAAAATAAAAGTAACTAATAGAATATGAGAAAATTGTGAAGTAAAACACAAAACAATTGAATATTAATTTGATTATATTAATATATAATATTTAAAAGAGAAAGATTGAATAAAATATATATAAAAATTAGTGAGGTGTGAAAAATAAATGTATTGGAGTGAGACAACATAACTATTAATATATATTTTTTAAATTTATAGTTATGCGGGCCTAACGGACTACCCGCGACCCATACGAGTTGACTCTAATGGGAATTTTTTACTCCATACCCCCAGAATTATACCCATACCCCTACGAATTAAATTTTTGGACAAAAATACCCCTGTGTAAATATCAATAATTTCAAAAATTTTCACTTTTTTCCTCATTTCATCCTAGCAAGAGTGGTAAAAAATCCTAAATCACGTTTTACTCATGGAAAACCCACGAACAAGACTTCCGGTTCATAGATTTTCACACCGGACAACTAGCAAGTGAGTTTTCCGGTTTGTTTTTTTTAGTTATTTCGCACCGGATAACTTGGCATTGTGTTATCCGGTTTATATGTTTTTCACACTAGATGACTTGATGTCATGTTATCCGTTTTATATATTTTCCACACCTGATAACTTGGGTTTATGTTATCCGGTTTATTTTGGGCCTTCACCGAAAATATTTATATGTAGTTTTCCGGTTTGTTCTTGATAATTGTGTTTTTTTTAGCGGCTCACTTTAGAGGACGCGACAGACACATTTATCGATGATACGCTGATGGAAGGATAATTCGACAGCAGTCGAGTCAAGAGGAAGATCAGATTGCTGCACATGCACTTGTTCCTATTCCAATTCCACCGCATCCCCTATTTCTCGGAGGACCGTTTGATACGTCACTTTTGGTGAGGTATCAGAACCACGTCGCTCGTCATCTGTGGGACGGCGAAGTAAGTCAATCTATGATCTTTCAATGTTGAATAAAATTTAATTTTAATTATTTATGTATGATGACATATATTATGAATTATTTTCAGGAGAGAGTTCCGAAGAAAGAGCATAAGGTTGCTGCACATGGCAACAAATTGATTGGATAAGTTCCTCATAGTCTCCCACCAGCGATTGAGTCATGGGTATCTGCTTCTGGACTATCCTCTCTGCAGAGAACCAGTTTATGGAGGATAGATCAGAACTTGTTATCTGCATTTGCTGAGAGGTGGCACCCCGAAACATCGTCCTTCCATATGACGTTTGGCGAGATGACTATTACGCTGGACGATGTTTCTTTCCTGCTTCATATACCATGTAGGAGGGAGTTCTGTAATCCTACAGAAGGGTTCACTGACTCGGATGCTATTACTCAGGCTATTTGTCTGATGGGTGTTCCGCTGGACGAGGCAGCTGAAGAGATTCATGTTTGTAGAGGTCCCTATTATAGGCTGGATAGGTTGAAGATGATATTTGTCCGTCAGCGAGCTGATTGAAGATATGATTGTGCAGCTAGAGCATATATGTTGTTGTTACTAGGCTGCACTGTTCTTACTGTTAAGACCTTTACTCTTGTAGAGGCAAAGTATTTACCACTATTTAAGGACTTGTCTAGATGTGGTAGATACTATTGGGGGGCAGCTGCACTGGTCACACTTTACCGATACCTCAGAGATGCTTACTTTTACAGTTGCAGGAAGCTCACGGGATATGCCTCTTTGCTACACGTACAGATAATTTAGTTTAATTTCATTTAAACGTATATTAGTTTATTTATAATACATTTAATTGATAATATTCATTTTGTGTAACAGTGTTGGATTCATGAGTATTTTCCTACTGTTGGCAAGAGAGGATTTTTGAATATTACTGGTATTGGTAGTCTATTTCCTAGGGCGATGAAGTGGATGTACAAGCAAGGCACGCAGAAGGTTGATGAGGTGAGGGTTGTATTGGATAGATTGACACCCACTGATGTCATATGTCACCTTTTTCAGGATCACAGACAACATCGACCTTTTGATGATATTTGCTCATACATGGGTGACCTGAAATGGTATGGTACAACTGTTCTTTATTTACCTGACAGATGTTTGCGTCAGTTTGGATACTGGAAGTACATACCATCTCCGCCTCCTGATGTTGACACACTTGATATGGATTTTGAGTGGGTTATATACCATGCGAGCATCATGAACGTGAGTCATGCGACCGAGTTTGCCGATACTCCATATGATACGGTGGTCGATTACTTGGATTGGTACTACAGAGTGTCACATCCTCGTTTGGTACCACCACCTCAGAGGGAGGTCAGAGAGGTTAGAGAGGTCCCTGTTCCTGTGTTTGATGCTGGACCGTTAGATCCGAGGTTGTTACATATTTCACATGAGCTTCGTCGTTATTTGCATCATCACGAGGCGGAAGAGGATGGCGATGATTTTGCTGAGGTCTTTTGAGCATTATTTATAACTGAGGGTGGACCGGTACCTCAGGGCGGACCAGTAACTTATGTTAGTGAAGACGATGATGCTTGATGCATTATTTTATATTCATACTTATGTAGTATTATTCAGACTTATATAATATTCTTCAGACTTATGTACTGCTCTATTATGATTTATATTTATGTAGTATAATTCAGACTTATATTATGATTGATGTTGTATACAAAACATAGTTAATACAAACCAAAATATAACATGAAGTCAATCGTCAACACAAACAAAAAAATAACATGAAGTCAATCGTCAACACAATCCAAAATATAAAAAATCAAATTACAATCATAAAATAATATGTTTTGGGACCACAGGTGTAAGTTGTTGCCAATGTTGTAACCGTCCAGCAAATCCTATTATCCAAGATGTTGCATCTGTTGTGCGATGCTCCTTTCAATCTACTGTGACCGGTGGCAAGGGAAATCCTTCATTCATGTTTACCTGTTAAGAAAATTAATAAGTAAGACGTAAATCATAGATAAATATTTAACATAAAAAATTAGAATATTTACCTGAACCCAATGATTTGAGTTTACAAAACCAATGCAGTAAATGGACACATTAGGATTATATGAAGTTGTCATAGGGAAGTAACTCAAACTAAGATCACTTAATGAGACAAGAATGACGTTATACCGATTTACTATCACATAACCCATTTCTGGTAGTGTCATCCATTTATCTACTAGCTGGGAACCTAAGGATGATATCAACAAGGATTCTCTCACTTTTGTTAAGCAACTTCCAAATAACTTCTCATAGAGACTATTTCTGGAACCTCTGATTTCATTATCCAAATCACGACGAACCATTGACCAACCATCCTCACCATATCCAAGCAATGATGCAATGGTTCTAAACCCACAATTTCCATCATCCTTAACATCAATAATGTCATTAATAAATGGTCTGATATGTTCTGGAAATTGTACAATGTACCTATTAGATGGTTTCTTCTTTGACGTTTGGGATAACTGTGAACATGGTCTCTTTGAAGATTTTTGAGAACTACTGTGTGCTTGATCAACATACTCATGATATGAAGGATCACGATAAACATCACATCCCACATGTTTCTTCTCTTTTCTCTTCACTCCTCCTTTGGCCTTTATTTTTTCAGGCGGCGGTACCATCTTTGTTGTAGTGGGGTAAGCAATTTCACATACCCTTTTAGTGCTCTCTTTCCTGCCACATCTAATGATCTGAACCTTTTCCACAGTGCATAAATTGCATTGGTCTTGTCCACCTCTGCTCCTTCCTCTGTATCTACCTCTTGTTCACCTTCCATGCTGAGCTTCCTCCAATGTATATGAATAACATCAATTGGTATTGATTCACCACTCAATGTGTATCTCCCTAACTCACAAGCACAAGGTAGCCCATATACTTTTCTATGACTACACCCACACATTTGGGTGTTTGTACCAACCATGTCAACCCTATGCCACTTTTCAGCAATGTGTCTCAAAGCTGCTCTAGATACTGATCCACATAAATTCGCATAAAATGGACTAGTGTGCGCATGCTCAAATTCATAAAAACTCTTCTGAAATGAAGCTCTAATATTTCTCAATTGCACTTTGATGTTCCCATTTATAGCCTCCCAACATTTGCACATATCACCTAAACTGTTCTCCAACATTTGCTTCAGTTTCCAATGCGCAGACACAACCCTAACAAAAAAAGGTTCAGTATCATTAATATTAAGATAAACAAACTATGGCTAAAATCAAACACCTTACCTATTAGTTATGATGTTTCCCAAATGCAACACTTTATTGATCCAAGCTTCAACAAATCTATGCCTGTGAGGCGTCAACCATGTGTCTATCACATAACCAAAAAATGGTCTAAACTCCACACATGCATGCTCAAGCTGTTGCAACTTTTAATGGTACTCCACCTCATCATTAGCCCTTACAAGTTCATGTCATATCTTCTCTATCGGCTCTCTCATATCATTCACAACAAATTCCTTGTACTTTGCTTTCACATTCTTGTTGATGTGAATTCGACAAAGCATATTAATTGTCGTTGGAAATACTTTTTCAATTGCTTTCATCAAAGCAATATCTCTATCCGTTAAAATCACTTGTGGCCATAACCCTTGCTTAGTGAACAACTATTTCAACTTATCTAATACCCAACGCAAAGTCTCTGTTTGTTCAGATTCCATATAGGCAAATGCAACAACAAATGTTAACTCAGTAGATGTCATACCAACTACTTTAAACAAAGGTTGTCTGTACTTATTTGTTTTATAAGTAATGTCCATAATCAACACAATAGGAAACATATTCAACAACTTCACTGATTCTGGATGCGCCCATAAGATATCTCTCACAACTTCAGACTCATCTTTTTTCCTACTCCAATAAACATAATCAGAATCCTCTATCATGTTAAACAACTGTTGCATTTCCGTTCTAGGTCCCCTAATGTCTTTCTGAATCTTACTCTTATGTTTATATATTTGAGTTATTCGAGTCACATTCTCCGGATCTCATTCTTGCAATGACAACAATATGTGTCTTGGTGGAACATGACGTTTTGACAAATCAACAATATGTTGTTGGTCATTAGCATTAAGTCGACTTACAAACGCATGACCTTCAAATCTATCAGGTAAACCATGGTTGCGAAGTCCACATTTTACATCAATATTCCAACCAAAACCATCTTTAGAAGGTGTTGACCTAACTTTGAATGGACAACCACATTTCTTGGTAGCACTTTGTGTTTCATTATCTCCTTCTTTGTATTTTCCACCTATATCACAACCAAATATGACTTTGTCACTTCTTCCTCTCTTGCCATTTTTGATGTCCGAATGAGTTATTATAACAGTGACTCTATTTCTGATTCCAACCTCCCTAATCCACCTAGTCGTCTCTTCTCGTGTAGCAAATTTTTCTGTAGTCGAGAATATTTCCGTCTTATCTACAGATGTCTGGTTTTTGTCGCATATCATCAAAGGAATGTCCATGTCTCCTAACATAAGTAACAAAAATGAATTAAAAAATAAAAAATATAAAAAATATAAAAAAAACGTTCCAAAACTCTTATGGGTGAGTTATCCGGTTTAGAATATTACTAAACCAGAACACTTCAAGAGAAGTTTTCTAGAACTATAAAAAATTCAAACCGGATGACTTGTATCAATGTTATCCGGAGCTTTTCTGGCATTCAAAATCAAACCGAATAACTAGCATACAAGTTATCCGGTTTAGTAAAAAAACACACCGGATGTATGAACATCAAGTTTTCCGGTTTGATAATAATACGAATCAGATTTCCTTACCTGTAGTTATCCGGTTCTTGTCGTACACTTTCAAATAGTTGTTTTTGACTCAATTGACTACGCAGTAAAAAAGTAAAAAAAATAAAAATTAAAAGGGTAAAATTAGAATATTTGCAAAATTGTAGGGGTATGGGTATAATTGTGGGGGTTTAGGTGTCGTACCTCGAAAAATACGATCCTCGCGATGGACGCGGAAAAAATGTTCGAACAAAGTCGCCACCGAACTTTATTCATTCCAAGAAAGGAATAGGAAAATATCGATAAAACCTTTAAAGGATAAGAAAATGGTCGTCGCAACCAAAATCTAGGTTCGGGAGTCGATTACGTAAGAGGGAAAGTATTAGCACCCTCTACGTCCGTTGTACTCAACGGGAACCTCTTGATTCGATTCGTGAGAAAAGTTAGCTAAGTTTGTTTGTTTTCTTCTAAGGGAAAAGGTAGGGTAAAAAGATTTGTTTTCTAAGGGGGGAAATGAGTGGTTTTTTATTAGGGTGCTCGCCAAGGATTGAGGCCCTTGTGCCTACGTATCTTTCATTTGAAGAAATGAAGAATCAGAGCATCCGTAGTTCGTGGGACTACGGGAAAAGGTTTGGAGTAAAAAGAAAAAAAAGGTAGCTCGCTAGGATCTCACAATCATATGTCTACGTACCCTCATAGTGCAATGAGGAAGTCAGAGCAATCGTAGTTCGGAGGACTATGGCTAGTTGGTTTGTGTTTTTTAAGTGAATGAGTGTTTAGGTCACATTCTAACTGCTAAACGTTGGCTTGTTTGCTCGCTAGGGGAGGCTGAAACACTAGTTTATATGCGCGGAAGGAGGGACTAAACAATGTTCTTTTGAAAAATATTTTAGTGTGGATTAAGTATGTTAGAGATTTTAATCGAGAAAAGAGAATTTGATTTGAATGTGTGTTAAGGGCTTCGATCACACGGGGCTGAGAAGACGAGGTTTAATTTGTTAAGTGCTTTGAGGGATAATGACGAATATTTGATAAATGAGACGCCAGCCTCACAGCCAATTAATCGGGGCATTACTGAGATGCTAGATCCCAACGACACCTTTTTCATTCGATTAATTATGAAATCATGTTTGTTGGATAATGAACGTCTTTGTCCAAGTAATTAGGGCAAGCATTTTAGGAACGAAAGATTGAAACAAACACAACCCAATGCGTGCACCTCAAGAGCATTTGTTTAAGGATCCAAGGAGTGCTAGACCCCAAAAACCCACTACTTTCGTAATTAATTAAGAAAAAGTTTAGAGGTATTAATTAGAATGAATTATGATTTTAAATTGGTTAAGAAAGTATTTTTAAAGGCTAAGTAATTTTTAGATTAAGTATTTTAAGTGTTTTAAAAGGATTAGAGGATTAAGTGTTTTTTAGAATGAAAGACGGAACGAACACAACCCAAGGCGTGCGCCTCAAGAGCATTCATTCAAGGACCCAAGGAGTGCTAGACCCCAAGAAGCCACAACTTTCATTTTTAATTAGGAAAAAGATTTAGCATTATGTCTTAATTGGGGAAGACTTAGATTATGAATTACTTGGTATTAGAGTAGACCTATTTGTTTATTATACATAATAATCATTTATTTATTTAATTAAGTATAATATTTTAACAAAAATAAATAAAATCAAACAAAACAAGGATCAAAATTATATTGAGAAAGTATTAAGTTTTACTATATAATATTGCTATTACTATTATTTAATACTTAGAGAAATAATAGAAGAAATGAACAAGCCACAATCTCAATCAGACTGTAGGTCGAGTCTAGGAAAAACGGGTTGGGCCCAATGGCCTAAACCCTTAGTCATATACCAAGCATGGGGCGCATGTACTGGAAGAAGGAAGAAGAGGCAGTTGGCTTTTGGATTTAAAAAAAAACATTTCAAAACTGGCATTCAAAGCAATGCTGACAAAACTTTTATGGCAATAAATATTTATTAATCCTAGATAGACTAAAAGCGGAATTAAAACCAAAACCAAAAGAAACGGTCAAGAATAAAACGGGATCTTCTAGCTTCCCAAGACAAGTGGCATACCAAGCCACTTTTCAAGACATACAGTGCTTATTAACTCAGTAATCAAAACCCCTAAGGTTGGCCTAGTGTTGGAGGCTTGGGTCTTGAGAGTGTGCTTCTTTCAAGATCTCAGGTTTGAATTCTACTATGTGCAATCAATCCTTGTGTGGGCCAGTCCATATAGAGCTTTGCTCTGCCTTTAAACGGGGCTCCTTCTAGTAGACGGTGAAATTGATCCCTCTTAAATTAGTTGGTCGCAAGGCCGGACACCAAAATTAAAAAAAAACTCAGTAATCAAAGCTCATTAAAAAATTTAATTAAGTTTTTTTAATAAACAAAAGAAAGCAACAGTCCACACTAGGATAATATCATACGCATCCACTACTATTCCTTATTCTATTCACCTTTCCCTCTCTCTCTCTCTCTCACTCTCTCTTTCACTCTCACTATACCTTGTCACCTTTCTTTCTCAGACTCAACCGAGTCTTTCTCATCTCTATCTATTCTCTCTCGTTATCACCATCAGTTTTTTTTTAAAAAGAAATAATTAATAATACTAAAAAGAGTTGAAGGCCACATCAAAGGACCCATTCGCTTCTCTCACACTATCTTGTTTTTTTCAGATTCAAACAAAAAACCTTACTTTCACTGAATCCCAAACCCAACATCCATTTTCTCTTACTCCCACTTCAAAATGCCGTGAAACCCAAAATCTTGTTTGCTATTCTACCTAGAAAGCCAAATCAGAAAACCCTATTCCCTTTTCAAACAATTTTGACCCCAAACATAGTGAATACATAGATGTTAATGGATTTCCAGATCAAGGTGACAAAACCTAGCGTCAATCAGTTTCAACATCAAGGTTTCAAATTAACAATGGCAAGCAATTGATCGCAAGAGATCGAAGTGATGAAAGAAAATAGCAAGAACACGCATCATAAAGTTTCTACGTTGGAGTTTAGATTCCAACTAACCTGAAGGTATAACTTTTGAGCACCCTTTCTATCTGTGTATTTGCTTCTTTCCCTTTTCGCTTCTTTATCTCTTCTACTTGTCCTCTTCTATGCCTTTAATGCTCGTTGCTGCTTCTATGGGGTAGGCGTTGGTGTAAGCGAATACAGCTGTGTCGATTTGCTTGGAATGGGTTAGCTCTGAGTAGTTTGAAGTTTCAGGGTGAAACTTCAACTACTCAATGGTGAGAGCTTTTGAGTATGGGTTTCAGGGTAGATTCCGGCAGGGTAACAGTAGGATTTCCTAGGTATGTTTTTCACTGATGATTAGTGTTTAATTTATAGGGGATTTTAGGGATTTCTGGTACGTGTGGGATTCAAGGAATTCTCAGAGGAATATCCTCTAATTCGTGTGAATATGAGTTAGGAATTTGCAATTCCGTTAGAGAGGATCCTCGTAGTGGGATTTTGTGGGACTAGGGGTGGGAATAGGCTGGGCCGAGTTAGGCTTTGCCAAGCCTGAGCCTGGCCTGCTAAAAAATTCAAAGCTTAAGCCTGACATGTAGCCTATCATAGGCTTATTTTTAGGCCTAAGCCTGGCCTTTTCGAAGGCCTGATTGGTCTACTAGCCTATTTAAAAGCCTACTTCATTTGAACATCTGTGAATAAGAAATTCAACTAATGTTAAATAGACTAACAAGTTAAAAGATCAATGAGATTAAATGTTTGTTTTCATTGTCTCGTTCAAGTTTTCTTATTAACATAAGTTTGGTGATACTATTTGTTGAAGAGAACTTATGAGAAAAACTTATGACAACAACTTATGACATTGTTTATAATGTTTTTTCAACTTATTTTCATAAGCTTTTCAAGATAACTAAGTTTTATTTTAGTATTTTAATTCAAAGTACAAAATAGAATATAATAATAATAATAAATTTATTGATTTTTTCTTAAATAGGCCAGCCTGATAGGCTTAAAAGGCTTTTCTTACGGCCCGTGGCCTAACCTCTTTAGCTAAATAAGCTTATAAAAAAGCCTAGGCCTTTTCTATTTAAGAAAAAGTCTGGCCTGAGCCTATGTAGGCTAGGTCGTAGGCCCCTGTTAGTTGGCCTGGCATATTCTCACCCCTATGTGGGACCAAGGATGATGGTAACTCGTTTTGGATTTGTCTGTAGTGAGCTTCTAGAACTTGTAATTTTTCTGATTTTTCAATGCGCGTAAATGTGATTTTCACTGCTCTTTTACCATGCTGATGTGTAGGTCTTTTGACTAAAAAAATAAGTCATGTTGTGCTGACTCTTGCTTCGTTCTGCTTGTAACAGGGGATTGTTTCCACCTACTTTGCCTCATGCTGAGAGTTTTCTATCCGTCACTTGGTCATGTATTGAGTGAGAACAAAACCATTAACAACAATAAGGCAACTGCGGTAAGTTTCGAATCTTGATAGCTGTAGGATCATGTACTGCTTTTCAACTCAGAAGTGCAACCTTTAATTCTTTCCTTGCAATTATCATTTCTGCCATGACTTGTAATGCCAATGTTGCATCTGGTTTTGAGATCCTAGCTGAAGTCTCAACAGGTTTTTCTTGTACTGTGGATTTTTCATTTGGATTTCATGGATTATGACTCGAAAACTCTCATTTTACTTAGCTTACTCGTGACCCTGCTTATGATTCTGCAGGTACTTGCCTTTACCTGGTGCAGAGTGGTGTGATAGCTCGTAATTGCCTAGCAGATTGAGCATCTTCAGGATGTTGTCTTGTTTAAGGGGATGCAATCAAGGCGTGCAAATGCTGTCAAGGAGTATATGCTTGCATCCATTTGAGTAGAGGTAGAAAACTGCTTGTAGTTAAGTCTTGCTCCCACCAAAGAATTCCAATCCTTTCAGGTTGAGCAGAGTGTTCTTTACAATTTTGAACATTTAAGCCATCTTGGTTTTAATTTTCTCTTGAGACTTGTACTTGAACTCATGTAGCTTTGTAGTTTTGTACCTTTGAATTGTGTTAGAATCACTGTCAAGTCCTGTTTTTCCTTCTGCAGCTGATATATGTTTGTGTAACTGATTTCTCTTTATATACTGCCATTAGTTTGCTCATTCTAACCAACTTCATCCCTTTTTTTTCATGTGTGCATTTATGGAGCAATTTGGCATAATGATGGTTTTGGCAAAAAGCAGCAGCTTGGCATAAGAATGAAACTACTTTGAAGCGTTGTCATAAACAATCTTGATGGCTTGGCAAACTCATAGGGATTTTTTAGCTTTTATCTTTGCAATTTTGTGCAAACAGCCTTGAAATGATATTTGGTTCAATTAGAATTTGACATTCTCATGACTTTTGAGCATAATTTATTTGTATTTTGTATCTCCTTTTGGTTGTAACTGTTTGTGAACATTTTGAACTCAAATTTGATGTGGTTATATTTTGAAAGTAATCTTTGTAACTCCAATATATGTAATGCCTTTTGCAATTCAATACTCTTGTAATGGACAATAAATACTTTGCTTGTGAATCGTAGTGAAAAGAATATGTGCTATTGCACGCATGACTCCAAACAATGGCCTTCATGACTTGTTATTGGTCATGGCTTGAGAATGATTCAAATGAGTCTAAACATATCTTGAAAATAAATTTAGAACATGACTTGAAAGCTGATTGACTATGTCTTGGGAAATCTCGAAAAAAGCTTACCATAACTTGAAATGGCATTTAGTTAATCATGATCTCATGTATTTTACAACAACGATTCAGATTGTAGCTTAAAACAAATCCCTCCTGACATGAAGATAATGCACATATTGAACATGTGGTCTAACTGAAAATTGGTTATGTCTTGAAAATGAATAATCATATGGCTCATTTCTTTCATTCTTGTACTAGTTAGTAAGCTCCACGGTCTCCACACTATTTTCCTCTTAAGTGCCATAACTTCACAACACTTGAAACCATGTCTTATTCATCCCTCGAGTAGTGATGCCATTGAGGAATATTCAAACCATGAAGAGGCCATACATTTGATAACTTGATTCCATACATGATCACTTTCCTGATCTCTCTTAACGTCCACAACCAATTACCCACATGAAGAGCTTGAGTGAAGCCACACCCTCTTATTCCCACCTTCATGACTCGACTCTTAGAGTGTCAGGGAAAAAAGCCAAATGATCGTCCAAGGAAGGATCACTAATCAACTCAAATATTTGGTACATGAAAATTTTAAAAGAGGTAGGACAAATTTCGGGTATGACAATGTGGCAAAATTTTCCTCTAATGGGTAGCAAATTTTTTAGGGGTTGATAAGAGCAAAATGTAACTATTTTTGTATATAAGTTTTGTTGCACTTATCGATACTTTTTGGATAATATCGTTCAAATAAACCCCAATTTGTTTATAAATACGTTTACTTTACATTTTAGTGTATATATTGCGTATAGTGTAAATACCATTGAGTTCAATTGATTTTCTCTCATTTTTGTAGGTATTCAAGCAATGATATCTTTCCATATTCATTTAGAGCATTGAATAAGCTTTCCAGCGCTTCCGACCGTGTGTCAATCAGAGTTACGGTTCAGAAGTTATGGTCAAAATAAGGGCTGGTTTGCTGTCAAGTTCGCTTTGCGAACTTTCCAGCGAATGTTCGCTTTGCGAATTTCCCAGCGAACGAGACAGTAGAAAAAAGGACCAAAGTTAGCAAAGCGAACTTCCCAGCGAATGTTCGCCAGAAAGTTCACAAAGCGAACTTTCCAGCGTATGTTCATCCAGAGTCGGTTTAACTGTTTCGTAGGCACTTAAGTGCCACTTTTTGAGGCTTGCTTTGCGAGTAAATCGTTCGCTTAGCGAACGTGACAAAATTTGTAATGTTTATAAGTTCATTTTTACCATTTTTTAGGTTATGGTTTTGGGGATTTTTGCTCTCAACTCCATCAAACTTCATTTTTCAATAGATTAGCTTAGAAAACAACATGGAAGCTTGCATACGGATGAACCGGGGTGGATTGATCGTCGATCGACTTTGACAAACTGCGAGATGTTTGATTCATTTCTCTTCTTCTTTGTGTTTTTCTTCTTTGTTGGGTTGTTGTATATGTATTTACTCTGAACTCATGTATATTTGTCGCCCATGGCGTTGTATGATATTTGCTTTACAAATCTCTATTGGTGATTGTCTCTGATTTTTACTTTATGCTCGGGGTTTGGGTTGCGTTAGAGATAATCCTCGCAAACTTCGATTAGGAACGATTATCTGTTAGTTTCCGGACTCTAGAGATAGATTTAGAGCTAACAATCTTCAATAGACGTCGAAGCTTAATGCCTCTGTGTCTTGAGTCGGGTGCGAAAGTGTCGATGATGGTAACACGGTTGTTCTCTCAACTTTGCATTAGACATAACCTTGGTTGTGAGCGATGTTGGGTGATATTGAGGAGTATTGTAGGTGGAATATAACTGGTCGGTAAGTTTAAGTTTGTGAGGAGTCGATTATGTGCATGCCGGATAAGTTCGTCTCTCTGATTAATGATTTCTTTTTGTTTTAATGTTTACTTTTATGCATTTTCATTTGAACCATTTTAATCCAAACTCATAAACGCGAGAGACTCTCGAACGACATTCTTTCCCTCGAACCGATCTCTGTGGACATGACATAAATCCCGGAGGGAACTCTTCCGAAAATAAATATTTTTGCTGCTTGCCGCTTTCCGCATCCAACAAATGGCGTCGTTGCCGGGGATTGGTTTTGATATTGAATCACATTGCGATAGTTTCTTTGTTTTTGAGTTTTGTATATATCATATATATTGTCTATTTCCATTATGTTTGTTCAAGTGTTGTATACATTTTGTTCCCGTAACGTTTGTTTAAATGTTTGGTTAGGGCACTTGCTTTTGGTTTGCGCAGTGAGGCATCACCATGGCATGAAGGAAGGAAGTTGCTAGCTAAGCATTGTAAGGCATCGAGCTTACGATGTAAAACAAGCATGTTTTATTGTTTTTAGTTTATAATGTTTTTGTTTGTTGTCTGGATGCAAATTTTGGTTGGCTAATTTTAGGATGCATTTGAAGTGATGTTCCAAGTTTGATCATTTCAACTTGCGGATGTATGGTAATGATATTGTTAAGTTTTGTACACGTCCAAGGTATGTGTTTATCTCTTTCTTGACTTTAGCATATTCATGATACCTAGGCATTTTACAAACTTCCATGCCATTCATTCTTTTGTATACTTGTTCTTGTGTGAATCACTTTAGTTCCCACCTTTTTGTGAGGTAGCTTTCCATTGTTCATATATGCGCGGAGTACCAACATTCTTGTTCTAACTGGATTTTATTATGCTTAATATTTTGTTTGTGTTGATTATATGAAAGCATGAAAAGGATCAAGGCATTTTGTTTCATTTTGAGCATAACTACCTATCAAATAGTCATTCACCTTGTGAGTGTGTGATCATTCATAACCCCTCTGAACTTTCTGATCCATGTTTTATTTGAACTTAATGCTTGTCTATGAGTATTTAGTTCACTTATTTTTGAATGGATTTTTTTTCTTGAAGCCTCAACTTTGTGTTGTTGTATGAATTTTTGCCTTGCCTTAGAAAGTAGGGAGTATTCACATGATGATGTGGTTGAATTCAAGTTGGGGAGAGAATGATTGTTTACTTATTGGTTGGTTTCTATGAGGATGAAAAAGAAAAGAAAAAAAAAAGAGAAAGAAAAAGAAAATCCTTGAGAAAGGAAACAAAAAGGGTTCAAATAATTGTGCTAAATAAGTATTGTGTTTTGTGTAACACTTGGGATTTTGGAAGAAGTTGATTGGAATTTTGTGTTTGAGTCTTTGTGAGTTGATCACTCCCTTAGGTTTAGGCAAGTTTTTGTTTCAATTACCTTCAGAAATTGCCCCTTGTTTGTTTACCCGACCACGCTACAACCTTGAAAGTCCTTGTGATTCTTGCCTTTGTATGTTCAATGTGAATTTTTGGATGGTTGCATAATTTAGTCTTTTGTTTGCATGATTGTTGTGTGAGTGATAAGTACCTCATTTTGTGTTTTTCATCTACTGATGATTGTTTTTGCTAGGTGTGATTCACATTTGAACTTGTGTTGTTTTAGGAGGCTTGGCATGATTTTTGTATTTTGCATTTACTTCGTGACTACGTTGTCGTCGTAGTTTAGTGGTAAGTATTTACTTTGTGTGTACAGTTTTTCATTTGAACCATAGATTTGTTTCCGTTTTTCAAAACCTGTTGATTCGTGATTCTTTGGTTATTGCGTTTTTGTTTTTAAGTTGCTTGATTCTTGTTTGCGGACAAACAAGTTTAAGTTGGAGAGAGTTTGATAAGTGTAAAATGTAACTATTTTTGTATATAAGTTTTGTTGCACTTATTAATACTTTTTGGTTAATATCGTTCAAATAAACCCCGATTTCTTTATAAATACGTTTACTTTACATTTTAGTGTATATATTGCGTATAGTGCAAATATCATCGAGTTTAATTGATTTTCTCTCATTTTTGTAGTATTCAAGCAAGCATATCTTGCCATATTCATTTAGAGCATTGAATAAGATTTCCAGCGCTTCCGACCGTGCGTCAATCAGAGTTACGGTTCAGAAGTTATGGTCAAAATAAGGGCTGGTTTGCTGTCCTTTCCAGCGAATGTTCCCTTTGCCAACTTCCCAACGAACGAGACAGTAGAAAAAGGGACCAAAGTTAGCAAAGCGAACTTCCCAGCGAATGTTTGCCAGAAAGTTCGCAAAGCGAACTTTCCAGCGATTGTTCGTCCAGAGTCGGTTTAATTGTTCCGTAGGCACTTAAGTGCCACTTTTTGAGGCTCGCTTTGCGAGTAAATCGTTCGCTTAGCAAACATGACAGAATTTGTAATGTTTATAAGTTCATTTTTACCATTTTTTAGGTTATGGTTTTGGGGATTTTTGCTCCCAACTCCATCAAACTTCATTTTTCAGTAGATTAACTTAGAAAACATGAAAGCTTGCATACGGATGAACCGGGGTGGATTGATCGTCGATCGACTTTGACAAACCGCGAGATGTTTGATTCATTTCTCTTCTTCTTTGTGTTTTTCTTCTTTGTTGGGTTGTTGTATATGTATTTACTCTGAACTCATGTATATTTGTCGCCCATGGCGTTGTATGATATTTGCTTTACAAATCTCTATTGGTGATTGTCTCTGATTTTTACTTTATGCGCGGGGTTTGGGTTACGTTAGAGATAATCCTCGCAAACTTCGATTAGGGATGATTATCTGTTAGTTTCCGGACTCTAGAGATAGATTTAGAGCTAACAATCTTCAATAGGCGTCGAAGCTTAATGCCTCCGTGTCTTGAGTCGGGTGCGAAAGTGTCGACGATGGTAACACGGTTGTTCTCTCAACTTTGCATTAGACATAACCTTGGTTGTGAGCGATGTTGGGTGATATTGAGGAGTATTGTAGATGGAGTATAACTGGTCGGTAAGTTTAAGTTTGTGAGGAGTCGATTATGTGCATGCCGGATAAGTTCGTCTCTCTGATTAATGATTTCTTTTTGTTTTAATGTTTACTTTTATGCATTTTCATTTGAACCATTTTAATCCAAACTCATAAACGCGAGAGACTCTCGAACAACATTCTTTCCCTCGAACCGATCTCTGTGGACACGACATAAATCCCGGAGAGAATTCTTTCGAAAATAAATATTTTTGCTGCTTGCCGCTATTATGCATCCAACAAAATGGCGCCGTTGCCGGGGATTGGTTTTGATATTGAATCACATTGCGATAGTTTCTTTGTTTTTGAGTTTTGTATATATCGTATATATTGTCTATTTCCATTATGTTTGTTCAAGTGTTGTATACATTTTGTTCCCGTAACGTTTGTTTAAGTGTTTGGTTAGGGCGCTTGCTTTTGGTTTGCGTGGTGAGGCATCACCATGGCATGAAGGAAGGAAGTTGCTAGCTAAGCATTGTAAGGCGTCGAGCTTACGATGTAAAACAAGCATGTTTTATTGTTTTTAGTTTCTAATGTTTTTGTTTGTTGTCTGGACGCAAATTTTGGTTGGCTAATTTGAGGATGCATTTGAAGTGATGTTCCAAGTTTGATCATTTCAACTTGCGGATGTATGGTAATGATATTGTTAAGTTTTGTACACGTCCAAGGTATGTGTTTATCTCTTTCTTGACTTTAGCATATTCATGATACTTAGGCATTTTACAAACTTCCATGCCATTCATTCTTTTGTATACTTGTTCTTATGTGAATCACTTTAGTTCCCACCTTTTTGTGAGGTAGCTTTCCATTGTTCATATATGCGCGGATTACCAACATTCTTGTTCTAACTGAATTTTATTATGCTTAATATTTTGTTTGTGTTGATTATATGAAAGCATGAAAAGGATCAAGGCATTTTGTTTCATTTTGAGCATAACTACCTATCCAAATAGTCATTCACCTTGTGAGCGTGTGATCATTCATAACCCCTCTGAACTTTTTGATCCATGTTTTATTTGAACTTAATGCTTGTCTATGAGTATTTAGTTCACTTATTTTTGAATGGATTTTGTTTTTTCTTGAACCCTCAACTTTGTGTTGTTGTATGAATTTTTGCCTTGCCTTAGAAAGTAGGGAGTATTCACATGATGATGTGGTTGAATTCAAGTTGGGGAGAGAATGATTGTTTACTTATTGGTTGGTTTCTATGAGGATGAAAAAGAAAAGAAAAAAAAAAGAGAAAGAAAAAGAAAATCCTTGAGAAAGGAAACAAAAAGGGTTCAAATAATTGTGCTAAATAAGTATTGTGTTTTGTGTAACACTTGGGATTTTGGAAGAAGTTGATTGGAATTTTGTGTTTGAGTCTTTGTGAGTTGATTACTCCCTTAGGTTTAGGCAAGTTTTTGTTTCAATTACCTTCAGAAATTGCCCCTTGTTTGTTTACCCGACCACGCTACAACCTTGAAAGTCCTTGTGATTCTTGCCTTTGTATGTTCAATGTGAATTTTTGGATGGTTGCATAATTTAGTCTTTTGTTTGCATGATTGTTGTGTGAGTGATAAGTACCTCATTTTGTGTTTTTCATCTACTGATGATTGTTTTTGCTAGGTGTGATTCACATTTGAACTTGTGTTGTTTTAGGAGGCTTGGCATGATTTTTGCATTTACTTCGTGACTACGTTGTCGTCGTAGTTTAGTGGTAAGTATTTACTTTGTGTGTACAGTTTTTCATTTGAACCATATATTTGTTTCCGTTTTTCAAAACCTGTTGATTCGTGATTCTTTAGTTATTGCGTTTGTGTTTTTAAGTTTGCTTGATTCTTGTTTGCGGACAAACAAGTTTAAGTTGGGGAGAGTTTGATAAGTGTAAAATGTAACTATTTTTGTATATAAGTTTTGTTGCACTTATCAATACTTTTTGGTTAATATCGTTCAAATAAACCCTGATTTGTTTATAAATACGTTTACTTTACATTTTAGTGTATATATTGCGTATAGTGCAAATATCATTGAGTTTAATTGATTTTCTCTCATTTTAGTAGGTATTCAAGCAAGGATATCTTGCCATATTCATTTAGAGCATTGAATAAGATTTCCAGCGCTTCCGACTGTGCGTCAATCAGAGTTACGGTTCAGAAGTTATGGTCAAAATAAGGGCTGGTTTGTTGTCCTTTCCAGCGAATGTTCGCTTTGCCAACTTCCCAACGAACGAGACAGTAGAAAAAGGGACCAAAGTTAGCAAAGCGAACTTCCCAACGAATGTTCTCCAAAAAGTTCGCAAAGCGAACTTTCCAGCGAATGTTCGTCCAGAGTCGGTTTAACTGTTCCGTAGGCACTTAAGTTCCACTTTTTGAGGCTCGCTTTGCGAGTAAATCGTTCGCTTAGCAAACGTGACAGAATTTGTAATGTTTATAAGTTCATTTTTACCATTTTTTAGGTTATGGTTTTCGGAATTTTTGCTCCCAACTCCCTCAAACTTCATTTTTCAGTAGATTAGCTTAGAAAACAACATGGAAGCTTGCATACGGATGAACCGGGGTGGATTGATCGTCGATCGACTTTGACAAACCGCGAGATGTTTGATTCATTTCTCTTATTATTTGTGTTTTTCTTCTTTGTTGGGTTGTTGTATATGTATTTACTCTGAACTCATGTATATTTGTCGCCCATGGCGTTGTATGAAATTTGCTTTACAAATCTCTATTGGTGATTGTCTCTGATTTTTACTTTATACGCGGGGTTTGGGTTGCGTTAGAGATAATCCTCACAAACTTCGATTAGGGATGATTATCTGTTAGTTTCCAGACTCTAGAGATAGATTTAGAGCTAACAATCTTCAATAGGCGTCAAAGCTTAATGCCTCCGTGTCTTGAGTCGGGTGCGAAAGTGTCGACGACGGTAACACGGTTGTTCTCTCAACTTTGCATTAGACATAACCTTGGTTGTGTGCGATGCTGGGTGATATTGAGGAGTATTGTAGGTGGAGTATAACTGGTCGGTAGGTTTAAGTTTGTGAGGAGTCGATTATGTGCATGCTGGATAAGTTCGTCTCTCTGATTAATGATTTCTTTTTGTTTTAATGTTTACTTTTATGCATTTTCATTTGAACCATTTTAATCCAAACTCAAAAACGCGAGAGACTCTCGAACGACATTCTTTCCCTCGAACCGATCTTTGTGGACACGACATAAATCCCGGAGGGAATTCTTCCGAAAATAAATATTTTTGCTGCTTGCCGCTATTCCGCATCCAACAAAATGGCGCCGTTGCCGGGGATTGGTTTTGATATTGAATCACATTGCGATAGTTTCTTTGTTTTTGAGTTTTGTATATATCGTATATATTGTCTATTTCCATTATGTTTGTTCAAGTGTTGTATACATTTTGTTCCCGTAAGGTTTGTTTAAGTGTTTGGTTAGGGCACTTGCTTTTGGTTTGCGTGGTGAGGCATCACCATAGCATAAAGGATGGAAGTTGCTAGCTAAGCATTGTAAGGCGTCGAGCTTACGATGTAAAACAAGCATGTTTTATTGTTTTTAGTTTCTAATGTTTTTGTTTGCTGTCTGGACGCAAATTTTGGTTGGCTAATTTGAGGATGCATTTGAAGTGATGTTCCAAGTTTGATCATTTCAACTTGCTGATGTATGGTAATGATATTGTTAAGTTTTGTACACGTCTAGGGTATGTGTTTATCTCTTTCTTGGCTTTAGCATATTCATGATACTAAGGCATTTTACAAACTTCCATGTGTCGTCCCGGGATTTTCATCCAAGTATAAACGAGAAAGTGGCACGGAAACAGAGTCGCCAGCAATGTGTATTTATCCCGAGAGAGGGAAAGGAAACACTGCGTAAACCTGTGGGGAAGGATAGAGCATGGTCTTGTGACCAAGAGATCTGGGCTCGAGAGTCGGTTACGCGAAGGGAAGGTGTTAGCAGCCAGCACGTCCATCGTACCCGATGGGATCCACGCTTGTTGTCTCGATCAAAGGGTGTCGTTGACTGGAGCTTCGCTGCTGAGAACTGTAATAGAAAGGAACGAGAACGGAAAAGAACGAAGAAACGAAGAAGAAAAGAAAAAGAAGTGACTCGATAGGACGTCCTCGGAGTCCTAGGCCTACGTATTCCCTCAGTGCAATGGGAATGCCAGAGTCAACGTAGTTCGGACACGAACTAGGGGGGAGGTTGCTCGCCAAGACATCACCGTCTCGTGCCTACGTATCCTCAATCTAACCAGAAGGAGGAAATCAGAGCAGTCGTAGTTCGACTTAACGAAGTCGGTGTTTTGTTTGTGTTTTTTAATGGCAACGTCAGAGTGCGCACCCCAGCAGTTAGGTGTTGCGGCTCGCTGTGTGGAGACTTAGGCGTTACCTGTTTGCGGTAGAACGGACGTGACGAATCCTTAAGAATGGAATGAAGAAAATGAGAGGAGAATTGTTGTTTGTTTTTGTCTTTTAAGAAGAAGTGTTTTGATTATGTTTATGTTAATAACATATATTGCATTCAAGTCTATGATATAGGATCGAATGCATCGCATGGTCGTCCTAACAGGACGTGTGCTAAACACTCTAGAAAGGCGGAGGGAAACCCTCCTCATTCCATTTCCCATGTTCTAGGCTCACATGCAATATGCGTCAACCTTTATTAAGTGTTTTTTTGCTTTTTGTTTTGAGATGAGGAGAGAAAGACTCAAATGGTTGAGAAAGGTAAAATCTAATGAGGGAGACTAAGACTTAAACCCTAAAGTTATCATACATGGATGTTCCTATGGTTAATGTGGTTTAAGAAACCTAATCCTAAGAGAAAAGAGAAGAAGAGTGAGTTAAACAACTCACTTCTAAAGTAGAAGATGAGTTATAACTCAAAAGGGAGAAGCAAGAACTTATTCAAGAAAAGCATATAAATGCTTATCATGATCACAAGTTGAATGATTAAAGGAAATAAGAGAAGATGAAAGAAATAAGTGTATGTGGAAGCATATCCACACATTTACCATTAGCACCTACATGAAAATGTTAGTTCAAAAACTATTTACAAGTAATGAAATAAGGAAAGAATAACAAGTAATGATTAAACAAATTAATAACCAATGAATAAAGATCCTAAGAGATGAAAACCAACCAAGGTCAGAACCTATGCTCTAAGGATGTTCTCTAATGTTAAGATATCTAACACACACAAACTATGCACAAGCAAAGTCTTAAACATCAAAGAAGTGCAACATGAAAGGAATAAATGAAGAATGAGTGGAAATGCAAAGTGAACATGCAATAATGCTTCACAAAATATCAAGGTCAGAACCATATACCATTTATAAATGTCTCACAATGCATATGAATCATCATACAAATCATGGATGCAATGATACAAATAGAGGAAGTAAGATGAAGTAGAAGTAAGGAGAAGAAACAAGTTTCAATTAGATGCAACAAGTGACATACCAAAAGTGCATAACATGTGAAATGATTAATGAATGCGTATGGGAAGTGGCATACCATTAATGAGATGCAAAGGGAATGAGTGAAAAGTCATACAAAATGCACACATGAAACATGTAGAGCTTAAGAAGAGAAGATGCAAGCATTAGGACAAAAATTTCCATGTAAGAATGACATTTAGAACAATTATGTACAAATGACAAAGAATGAAAACAAAGGACCTATAATCATGGTTCAATATGACCTATAATATCATACCAATGACCTATAATATCATACAAAGTGAACACAAGAGGTGGCACAAGTGCCTCAACAAAATCATATGAGAATGAAGTAGAAGAATGTGCATACATGTAACTTCAAATGCAAGGCATTAAAAAAATATCAAAGCACATAAGAAAATTGTAAAAATAGGTCCTAAACACACCAAGTCAGAAACAAAAACATGTACCAAAACTCATGGCAAAACTCAAAAGAAAACATGACCAAAGAATTTCACAAAATCACATTGAAACAAACCAAAAGGAGGTGCAAAGATGGACATGCAAACATGTGATAAAATGGCTTTAAAAATCAAAATAAAATTTCTTTAGATGTTTTAATGTGTTATATAACCAATTCAAAAAGAATGAGTCAAAAATGTTGTATGAGATGGGATAAATAAAATGCACAAGTTCAAGTGTTCATGAAGAAACTCACTCAAAAAGAAATTGAAAAGAAATTATTGAATAATATGTAAAAATCCATGAAATCAGAATTAAAAAATATAGAAAATTATCTAAATGTATCAAGAACACACATGAATTAATTTGGGATTTTTAGAGTTTATTTGGTAATTTTAAAATAAGAAAATGAAACAATATGGAAAAAGAAAATAAAAATGCAAAGGAAACAAGTAGGGGTGCAGCGTGAGTAATTTTCTAGTTAAAAAATGTAATGGGCTTAAGATGAGGGTGCAGATAGTAATTAGAAACCCAGTCCATATAGCGCGTGTTTATGTATGGAATGGTGTACGTGCAGTCAAATGAGGATGCACTCACAGCCACATGATTCAGTCAATGTGAGATCATCAAGTAAGTACGCACATCAAATGAATCAAATAAGAAGCACATGATAAGAACTATGTACTCACACACACACAACCATCAGAGTTCAAAAATTATGTCACGTGAGAAGGAGCACTCATCATTTATGCGCTGGCAACACAATGGCCGTTGGATCTAAAACTAATCAACGGTCATGTTATAAAGTTGGACTAAACCCTGCCTGAACCCTCACCGGCCGGAGAAGGACCTCCGGTCATCTTCTCCGGTCACTCTCCGTCACCTGCAAATCTCACATTTCCCAGAAACATGAAAACTGCACATCAAGATGAAAAGGAAGTTGAGGAGATCACGAATCCACAATTAAAATTATCAAACCATGCACACGCAGCAAGAAACATCCACAAACATTTTTCCCTAAAAAACACAACTACGCTCCTAATAAGCCTATCACTAGTCAGAGTACACACACTGCTTCTAATAAGCCACAATCATCATGAAACAAGCTATACACAGTGAAAAAAAGTTGCGAAGGAGGAACCTGAAGTTTGGAGAAACTTTGGATCTTCAGAAATCCAGAGATGATCTTGTTCTGGAGCTTACACTGAGCAAAATAAATGCTCTTGAATCTTGAATTCTTGATGGAAACTGAGATTCAGCTTGAGAAATATGGTCGCCTTTGATGTTTATTCAACTTGCTCTTCATAAACAATGAACACTTGATAATGACAGTGATGAAGTAGATGAAGAACAATGGTGAATTCGTGTAGAGATAGAGAGAGATCAGAGAGAAAGCTTGAGAACAGTGAGAATGATTTCTGAGAATGTGAAAAAAATGAGAGAGCTCCTAAAATCTGAGTGAGTTTGTGATTATATATGTTGAGTTAGTGTGTTAACTAGTGTGGTTAAGTGAGTTGGTGAGTGAGGTTAAATGAGTCCAACCTAACTAATTGAGTTAAGTTAGTTAGGGGCGAGTTGGGAAGGTTGGGATGTGGTGAGGTGAAGCTCATGGTACTATGGTGAGGTTGATGGAGAATGGTGATGGTACTGAGCATGATAAAAAGGTGATGATGGTACTGATGTTAATACCTTTCAACATGACTTGCAATGTAAGCTTTTGTTTTCCCTTTTGATGTATGATGGATAGTGTGGCATAATGGGTGTAAGGGAATGTTGGTTTAAAAGGAGTAAAGAATGGCTGATGTAGTGTATGCGTGTGAATATGAACAACAACAACAACAATGCCACAATGCTGCAACCTGTTTCCCTTTTTAGTCAGCAACAACACATGCTCAAAGTAGCTACTTCCATGGAGAATTTCTTCATGCATAATGGATGAAATGAGGAGGTTTTGGATGTTATGGAAAGAGGACATAAGATAGAACAAGATTGGTGTTGGAAGTTGGATTGAATAGAGCTTGCAAGATGATCAAAAACAACTCCAAACATCAAGGTTCAAAACTGATCTCATGGGCGCGTGACCTGGTGGGTTGGCATGGCATCATGTCTTGTGAATTTCAGCACGAACACATCAACTTTGGACCCCTATAACTCCATCATAACTTGCTCAAATGGAAAAATATTTAACATCAAAGTTGAAGAGGACATTGAGATGAACAACTTTGATGTTCAACATTTTTTCATTTGGAGCTTCCATCATTGAGAAAAGTAGCTTGACATTTTGCTCACCATGTGTTTGATGAAATTATGGCCTATGGGCCTGAACTTGCCTTGCCATGACTTGGTTTTTTGCCCTAGTTTTGTCAAACTTTGATCAATCATAACTCCCTCAATTTTGATCCAATGGAAGAGTTATTTATATGGATTTGAAGCTTAGAATGTGAAATTTAATTGGCTCAACTTGGGCCTGAAGTCTGGAGCTTTTATCTTGAAGAAAGGAAGCCTCAAAGTGTGGTGCAAAATGGTTCAAACTTGCCATTTTTGGAAACCCTAAGTTTCTAAAAATGGAAACTTTGTACATTTCTTGATTTTTCATGATTCCTTCATCATTTCTTGATCAAATCTTGTCCAATGAATATATGTAGCTTGAATTTCATGAATTTGACCTTAAAAAGTCAGGAGTTGACTTTTTCCACTGCACAGTTGACTTTTCCTAAAATTTCCTGATTCTCAACCAATTGGCCAATTGAACCTCTTCTGAAATGAATCAATGGGCAATCTTCCATCTCTAGACCCTTGAGGACATGTAGAATACCATGAGGTTAAGTTTTACCCAAGAAATCAGAAATAAACTGATTTCATGGCAAACCCTAATTTTAAACCCTCAGTCTAGGAGAAAATAGCACATCCTCCAAATCCAAATTCCTTTGAATATGATGTATATCCTTATAGTGAGCGATTTTGGACGCGGTTCTTAAGCGCTGGTCGCTCTCTGCGGTTTGAGCTTTGACTACAGGTCGATTCATTTTTTATCCTATTGTGAGCTGAATAAGGAAGGGAAATAGATGTCTCCAATTAACCCTGCTTTGCATACTGGGTTTAAACAGCGGTCTGTTAGGTTACGAATGCTATCAATGTGGGGGGGCCTTTGTATTGGTTATTTGTATTTTTCGCCAATACTGATTTCTTTCTTTTTATCTGGGCAGAAGGTTTCTGGCGGGGAACAAGGATTAGGATGTTAGGACTGATGCTTTTTGATAGGTATGTGAGAGTATGGGATTTTGGTTTTTTGTTGATTGTGCTCGCTAAGATCTTTTCTTTCGACCTTATGCCTACGTATTCCCGTTTACCGAAACAGGGAAATCAGAGTGTTCGTAGTTCCTCCTATTCTATGGGAGGAAATGGGTGTTTTTGGTGTCTTGTTCAAAGCCCAAGACGTGAAGCGAAAGGTGGTTTGTATCTTGTTCAAAGCCCAAGATGTGAAGCTGAAAAGTCTATTTGTGTCTTGTTCAAAGCCCAAGACGTGAAGCCGAAGGACCTCGACTTTAGAGAGAATTTGTCATCTCTAAAGAAGGGTTTGTCTGTCACAACTATTGGGTGACTGGTTATAAAGGAGAATTACTTTAACCGGGATACGCGGATCCTAACAATGCCATAATTTCCTTTAAAGGGGATTTTAACCTGAAGGAGAAGACTTTAACTCAGTGTAGAGCAATGCTATCTTTCCTTAGGAATTTCTCATGCTAAAAGAGGGACAGTGGCATGGATGTAGATGATCCAGAGGCTTGCCGCTTACAGCGATTAGATGAAAGGGAATGAGTGGTTGATGTTTGTGTACTATGAATGAGGCACAACTTTGATGCTAAAAGGTTGATTGGATCAACCAGTGGTTTTCTTATACAAAGCCTAAGAGGAGGCTATTGGCCCAATAAGAGGGAGTTTTTATGTGTCTCGTACGAAGCCCGAGAGAGAGGCTAAAAGGGTTGACTCAACAGGAGAATCTTTTATACTCAACAAGAGAGTGTTTTTTGTATCTCGTACGAAGCCCAAGATGGAGGCTAAAAGTTTGACTCAACAAGAGAGTCTTTGTATCTGGTACAAAGCCCGAGATGGAGGCTAAAGGTTTGACTCAACAAGAGAGTCTTTGTATCTCGTACGAAGCCCGAGATGGAGGCGAAAGGGGTGATTGACTCAACTAGGGAGTCTCTTATGTGTCTCGTACAAAGCCCGAGAGAGAGGCTAAATGTTGTTTGACTCCGCTGGGGAGAATTTTGGTATCTCGTACGAAGCCCGAGATGGAGGCTAAACGTTTGCTTAGCTGGGAAGAATCATTGAACAAAGCCCAAGAGGAGGCTATGGTAACTGTTTCAGTTAAGTGACAGGTCCAGTATACTGATTTTAAAGAGAAAATCAGTTCTTATATAAGCAACACTGTGCTCAGGGATTTGATTTGAGGATCAAGGATATTTCCTTCTCTTTGAGGAAACGGGAAATCCAAAGGGTATTGAGACTGTCCGAGTCTGCGGGTTTCCTTCCTATTTAACGAAGGGGGCACTTGAGAATGTCTTTGAGACTCAAGGAGATTAGACTGTCCAAGCCTAGAGTTTTATCTTTTGTACCATGCTTTGAAAAACAGTAGTAGACTCTATGAAAGGACTGTTCTATGAGGATGACTAGGTTTTGTTCCTATACCTCTAGGAGGTCGTTGGATAATTTGTACGAAGCCAAAGAGGAGGCTGGAATCTTTTAAGAAGCCGACGGGTCCTTGTACTAAGCCCAAGAGGAGGCTATCATTCCCGGAGGAAGAGATCATTATACGAAGCCTAAGAGGAGGCTGTGAATACCTCTAAGAAGCCGTAGGATCCTTGTACGAAGCCCAAGAGGAGGCGGGGTTGCTTTTAGGAAGCCTGTGGGTCCTTGTACGATGCCCATGAGGAGGCCGATGCTTTTAGGAAGCCCGTGGGTCCCCAAACCCCGAGAAATTCAAGGCAATCTATTCACAAGGAATAGGTCAAGTCAGGAAAGTTCGAGAATTTGGAAGAAACTCAAAGATGCCATTCACGGAGAAGACATTCATCTTGGGGAGTAGAGTTTCTTGACAATTCCTAATGAGGACAGCCGAAGAGAAGACTGTATCTAGTGATCCTATTGGGGATCTAGTTGTCTATTTCTACAAATAAACGAAACGGCGTCACCTAGTTCTAGACGTAGTTGCCGGGGAAACTCTAAATATCTATACTATTATTACACAGTTGATATGAGTTTATGAAAGAAGACTTACAGCAAAACAGCCCCACAATACAGTTATATATGTATGAGTTTGTGAAAGGAGACTTACAGTGAAACAGCCCCACAATACAGTTATATACATACGAAAGCGGTAAATGAAAGCGGGTAAACACTTACTCGGTTGTAGAGCTTCCATGCTGTTTGGTTAGTTGTTCAACAAAGAAAAATTGAAAACAACAGTATATTCAAAATCAAAGGAGAAAGTGCTTTGAAAAAGAAAGATTTGGGGCTTACAGCTCAAGGAGAGGCCCAGGGTTTTATCAGTGAGCGCACTGTTGAATTTTTACAGAGGGACTTATACAAGTGACTGAGGCCCAAGAAAGGTTTTCTGTACAAAGGGATGAGTCTTACACTATATCAAGAGGCCCAAGTGAGTTTTAAGAAAAGAAATGGGTCTTACTACTCGAGGGTAGGCCCAATGGTTAATTTTGAAAAGGGCGACGATCGCGCCGAGGTTTTGTAAACACCGTGGGACTTATACAAGTGACTGAGGCCCAAAATTTTGGTATTTACAAAGGGGTTGGGTCTTACACTCTATTAGAGGCCCAAAGAGTTTAAAGAAAAGAAATGGGGCTTACAACACGAAGGGAGGCCCATAGTCTTTATTTTCAAGATGAATATTCACTTTTAAAATGCTTAAAAATAATTAAAAAATGAATTTATTCACAAAAATACCAACTATATTAAATAAATAATATAAATTTGATTTTTTTGTAGAATAAAATATTTTACTATTTTTGTGATTTTTCAGAAAAAGAACCAATAAAAAATAATCAAAATTGAAGGAGTTATTAATTTTCCAAATCATTAAAAAAAACAATATGAAAAATGAGAAAATATAAAAAAAGAGGGGTTGGGTCTTACACTCTATTAGAGACCCAAAGTGTATTTTTGTACAAAAGATGAGGCTTACAACTCAGGGAGAGACCCAAAATATTTTCAGTTTGAAAATGGCGATCGCGCCGAGATTTTTAACGTATCGGGACTTATACAATAGCTGAGGCCCAAAATTGTTTCGTTAGAAAAGGGTTGGGTCTTACACTCTAATAGAGGCCCAAGTGTTTAAAAATGAAAAGAAATGAGACTTACAGCTCAAAGAGAAGCCCAGTTGATTTTCGTTTGAAAATGGCGATCGCGCCGAAGTTTTCTTTTAACGCAGAGGGACTTATACAATAAGTGAGACCCAAAGTTGTTTTGGTTAAAAGGGGATTGGGTCTTACACTCTAATAGAGGCCCAAAGAGTTTAAAAATGATTTGTTAGTGTGAAAATCAAAGAAAACCCCAATTTCATTTTTTAGGCATTTTTTCAAGAAAAATTAAGTAAAAAATGATAAAAATATCAAGTAAAATCATTAAATAATGATTAAAGTTTATGAAAAAAAATATTTTATCAACATAATTATTTAAAATCATTTTGGTTTTAAAAATCAAGAAAAAAAAGAAATCATTTTAAAAGCATTTAAAACAATATAAAACACTATTTTTAAATATATTAAAAATAATACTTTTTTTGTGATTTTTTGTGGATTAAAATATTATGGGGTATGAATTGGAAAATGATGATTTTTTGCTATGTGAAAAAAATTGGTTGAGTTTTGAAAATAAAAAGTAAGAAAAAGAGGAAAGATATCAAAATATCATCTCCGACATTTCTTTTGGGGTAAAAACGAGTACCGAAACTTTAATTTTCAACACGTTTTTATCAAATTTCAAACACTCATAACTCTCTCAATTTTTATCGGAATTAAGATCCAGAAGAGCCTATCCTGACCGATTTTTCGCAAGGAATCCGATAGTATTACTCACGCACACGTAAAATCGACGTATAAAACTCAGAAATTAAAACCAAAACTGCTATCGTTTTGAAAACATCATTTCGCGTAGAATTTCCAACACGCGTAACTCTCTCGATTTTTAACCGAATCAAGATCCGCAAGAGCCTATCCTGACCGATTTTTCGCAAGGAATCCAATGGTATTACTCACGCACACGTAAAATTGACACAAAAAATGCAGAAATTAAAAAACAAAAACTGCTATCGATTAAAAACATCGTTCCGCGTCGAATTTCCAACACGCGTAACTCTCTCGATTTTTAACCGAATCAAGATCCGCAAGAGCCTATCCTGACCGATTTTTCGCAAGGAATCCAATGGTATTGAACACGCACGCCGAAACTCAATGTACAAAATGCAGCGATAAAAAAATCAGAGCTGCTACGTTTAAAAACATCGTTCCGCGTCGAATTTCCAACACGCGTAACTCTCTCGATTTTTAACCGAATCAAGATTCGCAAGAGCCTATCTTGACCGATTTTTCACAAGGAATCCAATGGTATCACTCACGCACACGGAAACTCAACACACAAAATGCAAAAATTAAAAAACCAAAACTGCACGTTGTTTTCGACGCCGTTTCGCGTAAAATTTCCAACGCGCGTAACTCTCTCAATTTTCATCGGAATTGAAATCCGTAAAAACCTATCTTGACCGATTTTTCGCAAGGAATCCAATGGTATTATTCACGCACTTGGAAACTCACTATACAGAACACACAAAGCGAAAAAAACCAGAACCGCCATCGTTAATTCGACGGCGTTTCGCGTAAAATTTCCAACGCGCGTAACTCTCTCAATTTTCATCGGAATTGAAATCCATAAAAACCTATCTTGACCGATTTTTCCGCAAGGAATCCAATGGTGTTACTCATGCAAACTAAAACTTAATGTATAGAACACACCAATGAAAAAAAAACAGAACTGTACATGTTTTTGAAATAACCAAAATTTCACATAAAAACATGTCAAAATGCAAACAGTGGGAGGATCACAACATACACATTAAGGACTACATTTTTGCCTCAAGAATTGTTCAATATGATGCATATATGTGGACAACAAAGGAAAGCATGATTCAAAGAATTCAAGTTGTGAATTTTACCTCTTTTTTGGAGATTTTGGGCAACCTACCAAGTGCTTTGTTCCAGAAATGATTTGATGCTTTGGACAACCTCAAATGACCTCTTAGAAGCTTTTAGGATGGTTGGAATCGGCTGGAAACCTCTGGAGCAAGTTTGTGCACTTTCTCGCGAAATGGTCAAAAACGGCCAAAATGCCAACTTTCTCAAATGGTGTTCCAGATGTGTGGCACCATTTGGGACAGTTCAAGGATGATATTTAGAGTGTGTTTGAGGTTTTATCTGGCTTGGAAAGTGACTGAATCAAGACATGGCTTGAAAAATGCAAAAAAGTGTCATTTTGAGGTTTTGAGAGGTGACTTTGTGATGTTGTGATTACAGGTCACTTTTGATGGTTTGCACAGCTTACATATGATATATATGAGGTGTGTGTGTGTGATTAGTTTGAGTGGAATTGCTCTCTAGCTCAAAAACTCAGAATTTCCTTACTAAAGAAGGCATTTTGGAGTGAAAGAGAGAATTTGAGGAAAGCATCTGTTTGATGGCTTTGGTGTACTCAAACTGAACACAAATGAGCTCTATTTATAGTGGAGCAAGTTTGTTTTGGGATCCACAGTGAATGGTGGCTGCAGCAGAGGTTTGGCCAATGTTGGCCAATGGAAATCCAAGTCTCCTCTAGCCATTGACTAGAGGTTAGAGCACAGGCTGCTGGTTCCGTAGTTGTTGGATAAGTCTTGACTGATTTCAGATGAGAATGGCTCAGTCCATGCCACCTCTAAGCATCCATTAAATGCTCCAAACCAAAATGGGAGTTTTGTCCCTCTTTTAGGGATTTCTAGGCTTTGGCATGTTTTTCTTTGTTCCTTGGACTTGGGAGGTTCATGGATCAGATTATCCCACTTGGATTTGATCCTTAGATGTGTCCAAACTGATGACAAGGCTTGAAAATTCGTGTGGCACACAAAATGTGCAAATCTGCCCCTGAAAAATTCAGCTTCAGCAAGCCCTTTTGTAAGATCCATAACTCCCTGGTCGAGTATGCTACATGGACGTTCTAGGACTTTTCGGAAAGCTTAGATGACGTACTTCAACTTTGATGTTTGGCCCTAGACCTGGTTCAACTTGGATCATGGAGAAAAACAGCCTTGAAGTTGGGACATTGTGCTGAAATTACAAGGCAAATTTTGGCTAAGTGCTGAAAAATGTCAATTTTAAGTTTTTAGCCATTTTGATCCAAGCATAACTCAAAATCCTTAATGAATTGGACTTAGGTCTAGTTGAAGTTTTTGTAGAGGGTAATGAGGGCTACAAATCAAGCTTTGGATGGGGAAAAATGGCTTTGTGGTTTAAGAGTTATGATCCTCCAAAGTTGGTACCCTTGCCACTTTTTTTCATAACTTAGAAAAATTTCTAAGTTTTTATGGTTACCCCTTTTACAAGTTATCCCACTTTCTTTGATTTTTCTTGATGAATGATGATTCCAATCACACATTAACATCATTTTAGGGTTAAAAAACCATTTTTATGAAAAATCTCAAAAAGTTAAAGTTTGACTTTTGTGCACAGTTGACTTTTTATCAGATGAATTCCAAACTGTGCGATTCTTCAGGAAATCATGTCCTTGACCTAAATCAAAATTGATGGACATGTTCCATGGGTGTTATAGGGTGTATTTAATAGTGTCCCACGGCTTGGGAGCATGTCCTGGTCAAAAGTCAAAGCTACAGTTGACTTTTCCCGCGAAACCCTAACTGTGGTTCAGATGAAATTGAAACTTGTTGCTCAAGCTTCTTGGGTCAATCCATTGTTGTAAATGGATCAACGTGGTATATTGGAGACCCTCAAATCATGTCTTGAGGTCTTGGCTCATGATTTGTCCCAAAAGTCAACTTAGGGGTGAATTAGGTCAAGAAACCCTAATTCCTGATTTTTGATGTATGCATCCCCTGAGGCTAAATTGACTTGATGATGGGGTTTATGATGTTCCATGGAGCATTTTAGGTTATGCTTTGGATCATTGGCTCATGCCCAGAGGAAAATTTCCATCTGGAGGCCCTGGTCGACCAAAACCCTAATTTGGTGACACTGTCGATCTTGAAGCTTGATCCACCTAGAAGAGAGCATCCTTGTGCTTAATCCTTGAAGTGGGAGTCCTCTTGATCCATTGTGGATATTTGAGAGGCTAGACAAGTTGAAGATCATGTCATTCCTTGATTGATCCTTTGTTTAAGAGCTCTGCGAGGGCTTGAAACCCTAAATCCTGTTTGTAGTGAATGCTCACCCAGCTTTGGGGAGACTAATGAGGTACAAAGGTACATCCATATTGTGCTGATGATTTGTACAATGATGGGAAATCTTAGTGGTCAAAATTTGGGGTATGACAGATGCCCCTATTTAATCTTCTTGGACCCGAAGGTGTGAATGACGAAGGTATTCGGGCATTCGGGGTGCAAGAGGATTAAATATCGGAATACCCGAAATTTTGATGGTGGTTATGAATGGTAGCTTATGCATTCATCTTCTTTAGCTAAGCGAAGATGCTTAGAAAAGGTAAACTTCCCCTCGATCCTAGTCTTCAGCCAAGGAGCTGGTCTCAGTTTTTTTTTTTTTTTGAAATAAACTTCCCCTCGATCCTGGTTTCCTACCAAGGAACTGGTCTTAGTTTCTTTTGTAAACTTCCCCTCGATCCTGGTTTCCTACCAAGGATTTGGTCTCAGTTTCTGATATAAACTTCCCCTCGATCCTAGTTTCCTACCAAGGACCTGGTCTTAGTTGCTGAAATAAACTTCCCCTCGATCCTGGTTTCCTACCAAGGAACTGGTCTCAGTTTCTTTTGTCAATAAACTTTCTTGACAAGGAACGGTGTTAGTAGCGGTTTTCCTTCAAACTTCTCGCCGAATTTTCCTGGGGAGATGCCATTTGAGTGGAAAAAGTTTTGATGTCAGACTTGCTGGGGATCCCAGTCGTCTGAGTTGTAGAGGTGCACAAACTTCTCTGTTGGAGACGCCATTTACCGACTCTATCTGGGGAAAGCGAGTCTCTTGAGAGACTGTTTTCGTTTGGGGGCTTACATCATACTTTTCTCGGGATCTTTTCAGAGAAATTCCATATGATGGAATCCAATTTTGAGGTGCCAATGACCTTTTCATCAGTGGTTTTTTCGGAGAAAAACTGCCGTACCGCTGAATCTCTGATTAAGAGGCTTTCTCTGGGGATTTTCCTTAATCCGGGAAAGCAAGGATATCATCTTCAATGGCGAAGAGTGATATTTGTTGAAAGTTTTCTCTGGCTTTTCAGAGGTTCAAATTATCAAAGTGGTCAAGGGCCAACTTCTAATCCAGAAATAAACTAGAGGAGAGATTATCCAGACGCAACACTTCCTGACGAGGAAAAGGCTGACAACTCGATTGAGAGGACTTATCACTAGGGGATAAGAATGACTTGAGTGATAGTGATGCAATATGAATGTGAATGCAATCAATCATGCATGATGTATGTATGTATATGCGGACAAAACTGACGCGACATACAGACTAGTAGATGAACACGACTGGATACTCGGCCACAGTGGGGCATGTAGAAATATCGCTGGTTCAAGATAGCAATTCTGCCTTGCTTAGGAGAAACGGTCCCTGTTAGGGGCGACGCTGGTCGAGCTTAGGAGATGAGAACTCGGCCGAGGATGTCAGATGAAACATGGTCTCTGACATTGCTGATCCTTCATTCAGGCGTACTGGTCTAGAAGGAGTACTTTGATTCTGCACTTTGAGGTTCGAACACGTTTGGAGACGCGATTGATGTTCTTTCGATGTTTAACAGTCAAAAGAAATTGCCATCTCTATTTTAAAAAAGCAAAAAAAGTTTTAACAAGTAAATTCATTTTTGTTTTATTTCAAGAATCGTTGATCATGTTAAAATGTCGTTCTGTAAAGCTAAAACAAGTAAGAATTACAAACAAAAGCACAAAGGCTCAAATTTTATTGATAAGATGGAGATCAGCCAAACGCGTGATTCCAAAGAGTATATACAAAGTTTGAAAATGGTAATTTACAGGGAAAAGGGCTACGTTGAAACATAACGACCACTATCATTCTACCAACTTTGAATTCGGGACATCCTGAGCTTCTGTCGAAGATGACCTTGACAGGAGTTTTCCTCCGATGGATGTTGTAATTGCTGTTGAGGGACTTGCCTCTGTCGAACATAGTTACTTACCATTATCCCTAATTTTTGCCTGGATTGTACTATGATGTTTCCAATCCACCGGGATGATTTTTTCATGTCTCTTACTTTTGCCTGGACCGCCCTTTCGGGTTTTCAATCCACCGAGACGTTTTTTTTTAATAGTTTTTTTTAGTTTAGGCAAAGTATTTCTTGACTACATCAACATTTGTGGGGTAGGCAAATTCCTCTCCGTCCATGGTTTCAAGTCTCAAGGCGCCGCCTGAGAAAGCTTTCGTGACCACATAGGGGCCATCATAATTTGGGGTCCATTTGCCCCGAGAGTCAGTGAGAAATCATTGTATCTTCTTGAGCACGAGGTCTCCTTTTCTGAAGACACGAGGTCGGACCTTTTTGTCGAACACCTTTTTCATTCTCTGTTGATACAACTGACCGTGGCATAGTGCCGTTATTCTCTTTTCTTCGATCAGATTCAGTTCGTCGTGTCGGCTTTGAAACCATTCAGCTTCTGTAAGCTTAGCTTCCATCAATACTCGGATTGACGGGATCTCTACTTCTATGGGGAGCATTGCCTCCATGCCATACACTAGAGAGAAAGGGGTAGCCCCTGTTGAAGTGCGGACAGATGTGCGATAACCATGAAGAGCAAAGGGTAGCATTTTGTGCCAGTCTTTGTAGGTTACAACCATCTTTTGAACGATCTTCTTGATGTTCTTGTTAGCCGCTTCTACCGCTCCGTTCATCTTGGGTCGGTAGGGAGATGAGTTTTGGTGTTTGATCTTGAACTCTGCACACAACTCTTTCATCATCTTATTGTTCAAGTTAGATCCATTATCAGTAATGATCTCGCTTGGAACACCATAACGGCAGATGATATTGTTTTTGATAAATCGGACCACCACTTGTCGGGTTACATTGGCGTATGACGCTGCTTCGACCCACTTGGTGAAATAGTCAATGGCTACAAGGATGAACCGATGTCCGTTTGAAGCCTTGGGCTCAATCATGCCAATCATGTCGATTCCCCATATGGAAAAAGGCCACGGGGAAGAAAGAACTTTGAGATGTGATGGCGGTACATGAATTTTGTCGGAGTATATCTGACACTTGTGACACCTCCTCATGTACTTGTAGCAGTTGGATTCCATGGTCAACCAGTAGTACCCTGCTCTCAGAATTTTTCTCGCCATTGTGTGTCCGTTGGCATGAGTGCCAAAGGATCCTTCATGAATTTCTTTCATAAGCATGTCTGCTTCTGGTCTGTCGACGCATCGGAGCAAGACCATGTCAAAATTCCTCTTATAAAGAGTGTCACCGCTCAGGAAGAAGTTTCCAGCCAATCTTCTGAGGGTCTTTCTATCTTTCCTGGATGCCCCAGGTGGGTACTCCTGTTTCTGAAGGAAGCATTTGATATCGTGATACCAAGGTTTGTCGTCTATGACTGCTTCAATCGTGAAGATGTAAGCGGGCCGTTCAAGGTGCATTATGTCGATCTTAGGTATGTCATTCCATTGACCTACACTAATCATGGAAGAGATAGTGGCTAATGCATCAGCCATGTGATTCTCTTCACGAGGGATATGATGAAACTCGATTCTGTTGAAGAAGGGTAACAACCTTCTTGCATAATCCTTGTAAGGAATCAATCCTGATTGGTATGTGTTCCAATCTCCTTTTATCTGATTGATGACCAAGGCTGAATCGCCGTATACGTCCAAGTTTTTGATCCTTAAATCAATCACTTCTTCGAGACCCATAATACAAGCTTCGTATTCGGCCTCGTTGTTCGTACACTTAAACGTAAGTCGAACAGTGAAAGGAATGTGGGTACCCTGAGGGGTAACAATGATTGCCCCAATTCCGTTTCCGTAATGATTAACTGCTCCGTCAAAGATAAGTCCCCATTGGGAACCTGGTTCTGGCCCTTCACTGGGTAACGGTTCATCGCAATCTTTCATTTTTAGATACATGACATCTTCATCTGGGAAGTCAAACCCGATTGATTCTTGATCATCAATCGGTTGATGAGCCAAATGATCGGCTAAAATACTTCCTTTAACGGCTTTCTGAGCGTGGTATTCTATGTCATATTCTGATAACAGCATCTGCCAACGGGCAATCCTTCCCGTAAGAGCAGGCTTTTCGAAAACGTACTTGATTGGATCCATTTTGGAGACCAACCAAGCAGTATGACGAATCATGTATTGGCGAAGACGTTTGGCTGCCCAAGCCAAAGCATAACAAGTTTTCTCGAGCATCGTGTACCGAGTCTCGCAGTCGGTGAATTTCTTGCTTAGATGGTAAATGGCAGACTCTTTCCTTTTGGTTTCGTCTTGTTGGCCAAGTACACATCCCATTGAGTCCTCTAGAACTGTGAGGTAAATGATCAGTGGTCTTCCTTCCACTAGAGGTGATAGAATCGGAGGATTCAACAGATATTCCTTGATACTGTCAAAGGCGGTTTGGTAATCTTCTGACCAAACGCAATCCTGGTTCTTTTTAAGTAACTTGAAGATCGGCGCGCATGTCGCGGTCATAAGGAATATGAATCTGGAGATGTAGTTCAAACGTCCCAGGAATCCTCTGACTTGTGTTTCAGTTTTTGGAGAAGGCATTTCTTGAATGGCCTTGACCTTGTCAGGATCAACCTCAATTCCTTTCTGGCTGACGATGAACCCTAGTAGTTTCCCTGAACGGACACCGAAGGTGCACTTGTTGGGATTCAAGAGGAGCTTGAATTTTCTTAGACGTTCGAACAATTTTGACAGATGTTCAACGTGGTCACTCTCTGTTTGTGATTTTGCAATGATATCATCGACATACACTTCGATTTCCTTGTGTATCATGTCATGAAACAGAGTAGTCATGGCCCTTTGATAGGTTGCCCCGGCGTTCTTCAAACCGAACGGCATTACCTTGTAACAAAAGGTGCCCCATGGGGTAATGAACGAAGTTTTCTCCATGTCTTTCGGCGCCATTTTGATCTGGTTATAGCCCGAGAATCCATCCATGAAGGAGAATACTTTGAACTTTGCTGTGCTGTCAACCAGCATGTCAATGTGTGGTAAAGGAAAGTCGTCCTTTGGACTTGCCTTGTTTAGATCTCTGTAGTCGACACACATTCTGACCTTTCTGTCCTTTTTGGGAACAGGTACTATGTTGGCTAACCATTGAGGGTATTCTGATGTAGCGAGGAAACCCGCGTTAATCTGTTTATGTACCTCCTCTTTGATTTTGATAGCCATGTCCGGGTGAGTCCGTCTCAACCTCTGCTTTACTGGCGGACATTCTGATTTCAACGGTAAGTGATGTTCCACGATGCTGGTATCCAACCCTGGCATATCCTGATAGGACCAAGCGAATACATCGGGGAATTCTTTGAGAAGCTTTATCAAACTTTCTTTGACAGTTGGATTGAGCAGTGCCCCAATCCTGATTTCTTTTCTCTCTTGCTCTGAACCCAAGTTTACCGTTTCCAACGGTTATTTATGAGGTTCAATGGACCTTTCCTCTTGTCTGAGTAGTCGGGAGATCTCTTCTGGAATTTTGTTGTCATTTTCTTCTTCAGCCTCGAATACCGGGAACTCAAAGTTGGGAGAAGGCATCGGATCGTATGTTTCAACTGGGTTTAAAACAAGCAATCTGCATGACGTGATGATACGTGTTTAGAAGAGATAAAGAAGAATGCAAGAGTGTGTGCAGTGTATTTCTTTTACTGCTTGTTTTTATTATCGAGTTGTTTTTTAGGATTACCATTTTCTGAAAAAGCAAAAAGAGAAAACAACAATTAATGCGGAAATTACAGAACGACGTTATTTTATTTATGAACAAGTCGACTCTTGAAACTACAGCCCTATAAAACAAAACTCTGTCGCTTTGGGCAAAGCGAAGAGGGAAATTTACAGAAAGCGAGCCCTATCAAAACATCCGTTTCACCTGGGCAGGGTGAAAGGTTAAAGATGGCAATTACTTTGACTGATGGACGACCTTCGGAACCTCGACGGCAACCCATTGGCGGCGAACTCCTCGGTGAATCACAAAGTCTGGCACCTTCCTTGATTTGTCTTCAGAAATGACGCTGATTTCTGGTGGAGCAGGATCGTTGGAATCTGTCTCCCAGGCAGAATTGTCATAGGAGGATTCCTCTGTTGTATTTTGCATAGCATTTGTACTCTCAGCTGTACCTCCCCATCCAGTTGCCTGGATATCTTCGAGCCTGATACGAGAGCTTTCGGGAGCGGTGTACTTGACCATAAAGTCGGATTTTCCACTCGGTTCTCCCAGGGTGTCCCACACTTCTTTCGAACTGGAGGAGTCATCTCTCTCGATGACGTTGACCTCGGGAAAAGCATAGTTGATGAATTCAAGTCCTGCAAACGTTACGAATTCATCTTCATGTTGAGTAGTTTCCGAATGACCTGAGTGTTGATCCCATGACATGGTGGGGACGCAGGTATTCTGTTCGATGATGCTCAGCTGAGTTTCATTGCTCGGCTGACTTTCTTGCCCCAAGTTTCCTGGATAAGGTTGCCACATTGGCAGACCATCCATTGGGCCATAGTAGTTGTAGTCAAAATTGTCTTTCATCAGAGTGTCTTCCTCTAATGAATTTGGCGGAGCACGACATCCTTCCGGATCACAATCTCCATATATCGTTTCGACGTCTGACCGGGGTATAAATCTCGGACTCTGTGCAGGAAAGCAAAATGGCGTAGGCATCTCTTCCTGAGACATATAGCCGTCCTTGTTAAGGTAGGACTTCCATTCTTCATCTGTGTCAGAGGGATCTTCCTCATTGATAGCATGTACTGCTTGAGACACTGGGTGGAGAAAACCTCCACTGTGGAAGAAGTTTTGAAGGGGATGAAGACTTTCATCGTTGGCAGCTGTCTGGGTACAGGTTGCAGAAAAACCAAGACCCTTATTTGTTTTATTGTCAATAGGAATGACAAGCTGTCCCCATCCGGTTGTATCGGTACTCTCGACCGCTTTGATAGCACCTTTGTATAAGGAAATCGATGTTCCTCCTTTAGATTGATCGTTCTTGCTCACCGATAGTGCTTGGAACTGAGTTCCAATAACCTCCTCAGGTTCTACACAAGCAGATGAGGATAAGTTACTCACGAGCAAGGCTTGTTCCCCACAAACCGTGACAAGTTGGCCGTTCTTGACGAACTTTAGCTTTTGGTGGAGGGTTGAAGTAACCGCTACAGCCTGATGTATCCAAGGTCTTCCTAATAAACAACTGTATGTTGCCCGGATGTCCATGACCTGGAAAGTGACTTGGAAAGTATGAGGACCGATAGTTATGGGAAGATCAACTTCGCCGATAACTGTTTTTCTGGATCCGTCGAATGTTTTGACGACGACCTCACTGACTCTCATCGGAGGGCCTTTGAATGATAATTGCATCAAAGTGGACTTCGGCATAACATTCAGGGCTGACCCTGTGTCTACCAGTACGCTGGCTAAAGCATCGTCCTGGCAGTTAACTGTAATGTTGAGCGCCATGTTATGACGGCGACCCTCTTCGGGTAACTCCTCATCACTAAATCCCAAATTGTTGCAGGAAGTGATGTTAGAGACAATGCTATCGAACTGTCTGATTGTTACATCCTGTTCCACAAAGGCTTGCTCCAAGACTTTCTGTAGAGCCTCTCTGTGTGCTTCTGAACTGAGTAACAGTGATAATACCGAGATCTTTGAAGGAGTCTGTAACAGTTGATCCACAATGTTATATTCACTCCTTTGGATGAGCTTCGATATCTCATCATTATTTTTCGAAAGGTCGGGATTACTGGATTGACCGACTGATAGATCGGGAGCTTTTGTCTGAAGTTCCTTTTCCTTGTTAACTTCCCCAACCCCTCGGTTGAAGATTCTACCACTCCGTGTTACTCGACTGATGTCTGCAATGTTCACAACGGAGGGTAATGGAATTTCCTTTCCATTTTTGACTATTGTTGCACCGTATTTGTAAGGGATAGCCTTAGTTGATTCATATGGTAGTGGTCCCGGTAGATAGATGACTATGGGAACCTTCTGATTTTTCTGACCATCATAAGTAATCTCGATCTATTCCCGGTTGGGAACTCTAGATTCGTCAAGTAGAGGGATGATGGCAAAAACATCCCTGGTATGGTGACGACCAGAGATCGTGACAGCATCCTTAACTTGCTCGGCAAGGTAATTCGGCGTCCAGTTGATGGGTCCAGAACCCGGATATGGGCGAATCTCTCCAAGATCCACCTGACCCTGAAGTGCTGCTCTCACAAGGTAACACCCTTGATTACTTTCCGAACAGATGCTACAACTGTCATAATTGTGTAGTGGCACCTGGCCACGCCCACTTTGAATACAATGTAACCTCACTAGGTTACCTTCCACTGATCGGACATCCTGACTTTGACGCCGAGTAGGATTCCTGTTACTGATACTAATCTGCTGAGTATCTTCATCCATGTAGATTGGCATCCACCAGTGATTTAACAAGTGCTGAAGTGCCTCATGGACAAGGGTACAACCTCAATTGTTTTCGCAACCCGCTTTACAACTTTGATAGTCGTGTGATATTAAGAATCCGAGTCGGACCTGCTCAGCATGTAACTCTACCAGGCTGGTATTCATCACGCGAATATCAAAAATCTGAACCATATTGATCTGATAAGGGTTCCTATCATGGTAGTCTTGGATCCATCCAAGATCCATCTGACGCTGGAGGGCCTCTTGTATGAAAGAGCATCCCTGTTTGTTTACCGAGCAAGTCAGACAGGAACTGTAATCGTGCCGCGGCAGATTATGATACTGAATGATGTTAGAATTCGTGTAGACCATGTTAACTCCACGAACTCGGTGCTCTTGGATCCATCCGAGATCCATTTGTTCCTGTAGAGCTGCTTGCATCACAGAACATCCTTGGTTGTCTTTAGAGCAGATATCACACTGGTGATAGTTATGAGGTGGCACATGGCCATATCCACTCTGTCTATAATGCATCTTGACCAGATTGGTCTTTAACAAGAGTACATCGTGAATTTGATAGACATTGTTAGTCTCTTTCTCAATCAGATTGACTGCAGCTTTCTCGTGTTGAGGCAGCGGGTTCGTGAGAACATTGGGATTCGTATCTTTGAAAGATAAGAGTCCGCTCCTAACAAGCTTTTGCACGTCAGACTTGAAATTGAGACAATTCTCAATGTTATGCCCTGTACCTCCTTGATGATAAGGGCATGTTTGATCCACCTTAAACCAAAAAGGCAGATTTTCCGGTACTGTAAGAGGAGACTTAGTCTGGATGTGCCCCTTAGCCAGTAGTAATGGAAACAGCTATGCGTACAACATGGGTATAGGATCGAACCCTGATGGTTGTGTTGTACGGTTGTTGTTATATGGAGGACGAGCCTGCTGAAGAGGCTGTTGTGTCCTTTGCTAATCAGGTTGGCTCTGTGCAACCTGAGGTTGATACGTAGGAATAGGCGCAGGGCTGGTAGCAGGAGTCACAACTGCTACCGGCTGATAACGTCGCCTTGGCTTTCCGAGAGAGATATTCCCAATATCTTGCTCTTTTTTCTTAGGGAGAGCACTACCGTATTTTTTAGTACTGCTCGTCGATCCAGTGTCTTTTACCAAACGTCCTTCTCGAACGGCTTCCTTAAGACGTACGCCCATGCCGACCATTTCGGTGAAATCACTGGGCGCACTGGCAACCATTCGGTCATAATAAAATGAGCTTAAGGTCTTTAAGAAGATCTTTGTCATCTCTTTTTCCTCAAGAGGTGGACAAATTTGAGCGGCAATTTCACGCCACCTTTGAGCATACTCCTTAAAGGTTTCCTTGTCCTTTTGCGACATTGATCTGAGTTGATCTCTGTCGGGTGCCATGTCCAAATTGTATTTGTATTGTTGGATGAAGGCAGTACCAAGATCTCTTAATGTATTGATCGTAGTATGGTTTAAACCCATGTACCATTTTAATGCGGCACCGGTTAAACTATCCTGGAAGTAGTGAATCAGTAGGTCCTGATTCTCCGTCTGAGCTGACATCCGCCGAGCGTACATCACCAGATGGCTCTGAGGGCAAGAGTTACCCTTGTACTTTTCAAAGTCGGGCACTTGGAACTTGTGCGGGACTTTCACATTGGGGACCAAGCAGAGGTCTGCGGTGTCCTTTCCAAATAGATCCTGACTGCAGATGGCTTGTAGTTCTTTCTGCATTTCCAAGAACTGTTCCTGGAACTCATCCATTCGGTCAAACATAGTTTCCTTTTTACCAGAAGGTATCGGCAAAATCTATCCTTTCGGGACAGTGTGCACCACAGGGGGTGGTACCGTGACTACGGTAGCGAATCTTGGCGTTTCCCGAAGTTTGTAACCTTCAGGAGTCTTCAGTATGCCCCTGGCATCTTCCCTTTCCCGAAGTTTGTAACCTTCAGGCCCAGCGGCTTCTGTTTCGATTCCCTGATCTTCAGTGATCGGAGGAACATATCCTTCCAGGATATAGTTGACAGGCATGCCCCAGGGACGATCTTTTGGCATCTGATACCTAGGATCATTCTTCTCTACTATGGGCATTGAGGTGATCTCTGAGATCACAGTTCGTTGTAGCTGAGCTTCTGCCATGGCTTGCATGTCGTTACGAAGCTTTCTCATATCCTCTCTCAGAGCGTCGATCTCTTCTTTTAACTCTCTGTTTTCTTCCTCAAGATCATCCATATTTTTCTGACGATTGGCCCGAGTATTGTACGAATGAGACAGTTTGACTCTAGAACTGAGACACAAACGTGAGATTCGTAGGTAAGAAGAATGCGTTACGTGAGAATGATGAATGCAATGATTATATTAATTGTTTTTTTTTTGTTTAATCAAAATAAACTTCGACAATTAAATTGCAAATATCAAACAGTGGGGAAACCCCTTTTTATTGAAATTCAAAGGATTACAGAAATGGAAATACAGTAGATTACAAAGTGCAGAAACAGAAACCTAAGCTAATGGGTCCCGAGTCCTCTCTGAGGAGAAACCGGGTGCTGATTCTGATATCTTCCTTTTCTTTGACCGGGGCTCTGGAGCCGTTGTCGGGTTGTCATTCCTTTGCCAAGTGAAAGGAGTGAGCAAATACCTTTGGTCATCCTGATTATCCATAGCATGTTGCTCCAAAATTTCAATCAGAGCATCTTTCTCTTTCAGTAATTGTTGTATTTTGATGCACTCTACGTCGAGGGTGCGGTACTTGTTCTTCCAAGACCTTCTTTCCCGTTGAACTTTGTTGAGAGTAACCTGAAGCTTTTCAGTTTTCGTCATGAAGTACATGACAGATTCCCTCGGCGGAAGGATTTCGTAACGAGGATAAGGCATTTTCAGCTTGAGAGCTCTAGTTTGTACCCAATGGATATAAGGCTCCACCGAGACACAGTTTGGTTTTCCCAGAGACTCTCGTCCTTCCTATGAACGTGTTTCCAAGCGTGCACTATTTCCATCTTTAGTGCTCCGTCACTTTCTCCTTCCTTGAAGAAAAGACCTTCCAGATGAACACCCAGTGGGATGTGTCTCATCGGGTATCCAAATTGACGATGAACCAATACCGGATGGTAGTTGATTCCTCCTTTAGTTCCTATGAGGGGTACGTTGGCGAAGTTTCCACAACGGTCAATGATCCTGATTCCCTCATAAATCCTATTGCACCAATCTATATCAGAGTTGGTGAGGGACATGATCTTCTGCGACCAACGTAAGGCACTCTTGCAATCCCAAAATGCAGCAGACTTGGGCAAGTGAGAGATAAACCATTTATAAATCAGAGGTGCACAGCATGTGATCTTCCCTCCGCTGTATAAATTTTCTAAGTGTACAGAATGATACGCATCTGCGAGCAAAGTCGGCACAGGATTTCCAATGAGAAAAACCTTAATGGAGTTAATATCAACAAAGTTATTGATGTTGGGAAACAAAAATAACCCGTAGGTGAGCAAGACAAAGACGCTTTCAAAAGCAGTCACGTTTCCTATACTGGAAAAATACAGGGCTTTCTTTGTCAAGAACTGGGCTGGCAAACCTTGGATGCCACCCTTGGCGGTCATGTGAGTCCTAACCTCAGACTCGTCCAAATGAATTGCTCTTGCAATGATCTGATTCTTTGGAATTTCTTCCAGTCCAGAAAATGGAGCTCGATCAGTGATGTGTAGATCGATCAGGTAAGAATACTCCTCCAGCGTTGGTGCGAGCTGGTAATCCGGTAATGTGAAACAGTGATAAACTGGATCGTAGAACTGAATGAGCGCATCCATGATTCCCTCAATCACATGGACTCTTAACAGTGGTAACAGACCTCCGTGTTTGGCTCTGAAAGCCTCAGGGTTAGTGATCATACTTGTTAACCTTCTCAAATCCTCTAGTTTTGGAACCTTGAAGGTGTACGTATGAGTTCTCCTTCTACCGAAATCCATTAGCGCAATCCTCTTCTCTGATATTTGCAATCACAGTCTTAGTTTAATTTGAAAAACAGAGAGACTAGAAGAGAAGTTTTTTGAATGTTTTAATGTTTTATTAAATGAATGCATGAATACAGCACACAAAAACATAGAAAAAACATGGGGTCAAAGGGTCATTGTCATGAAGTCAAGGCTCTACCCATCCCCAAAGGTTTATACTAGGGTGATTTTTGTACCTGTACTCATTATCATCAGCTCCTCCCAGGAAAGCAAAATAATAAACGGATCGCCAGCGAGTTGTAGAGCAATCTTAGAGTAAGTGCCATTCACCGAGAATAGATCACCAGCCTCAAATGAGGGTAGTATCGCGTAACAACTATTTCCGATAGTTTCCGCACTACGAAAGGGTTTGGCTCCTCAGCTTCTCAGACTTAACAACCGGCCCATTGGCTAAAAGAGTGATTGGGTTGCGTTGGTCAGCCTCCACTGAGGTTGATGGTCAACCCTGTCGCCATCACTTATCTTAAGTGAATACTCATTCTTTCCACATACGGCATCACCCACATTCCCATTAGCAGAAAAATAAACACGTATAGCAATTAGGAAAAGCAATATATATATATTTGTCCTAAACATCCTAGACCTTTAAAGCTATGAATCTTAAGTTCCTAACAGAAAATGGGTTCCCCGGCGGAAGCCCCAATCTGTGGTATCAACCAAAGAGGTGAAAAGGAAGAAAGAAAATAGAGATGAACATGCCCCACGGTGGGCGCCATTTTTCTGTAGCGAGCGATTTTGGACGCGGTTCTTAAGCGCTGGTCGCTCTCTGCGGTTTGAGCTTTGACTACAGGTCGATTCATTTTTTATCCTATTGTGAGCTGAATAAGGAAGGGAAATAGATGTCTCCAATTAACCCTGCTTTGCATACTGAGTTTAAACAACGGTCTGTTAGGTTACGAATGCTATCAATGTGAGGGGGCCTTTGTATTGGTTATTTTTATTTTTTGCCAATACTGATTTCTTTCTTTTTATCTGGGCAGAAGGTTTCTGGCGGGGAACAAGGATTAGAATGTTAGGACTGATGCTTTTTGATAGGTATGTGAGAGTATGGGATTTTGGTTTTTTGTTGATTGTGCTCGCTAAGATCTTTTCTTTCGATCTTATGCCTACGTATTCCCGTTTACCGAAACAGGGAAATCAGAGCGCTCGTAGTTCCTCCTATTCTATGAGAGGAAATGGGTGTTTTTGGTGTCTTGTTCAAAGCCCAATACGTGAAGCGAAAGGTGGTTTGTATCTTGTTCAAAGCCTAAGATGTGAAGCTGAAAAGTCTATTTGTGTCTTGTTCAAAGCCCAAGACGTGAAGCCGAAAGACCTCGACTTTAGAGAGAATTTTTCATCTCTAAAGAAGGGTTTGTCTGTCACAACTATTGGGTGACTGGTTATAAAGGAGAATTACTTTAACCGGGATACGCGGATCCTAGCAATGCCATAATTTACTTTAAAGGGAATTTTAACCTGAAGGAGAAGACTTTAACTCAGTGTAGAGCAATGCTATCTTTCCTTAGGAATTTCTCATGCTAAAAGAGGGACAGTGGCATGGATGTAGATGATCCAGAGGCTTGCCGCTTACAGCGATTAGATGAAGGGGAAGGAGTGGTTGATGTTTGTGTACTGTGAACGAGGCACAACTTTGATGCTAAAAGGTTGATTGGATCAACCAGTGGTTTTCTTATACAAAGCCTAAGAGGAGGCTATTGGCCCAACAAGAGGGAGTTTTTATGTGTCTCGTACGAAGCCCGAGAGAGAGAGGCTAAAAGGGTTGACTCAACAGGAGAATCTTTTATACTCAACAAGAGAGTGTTTTTTGTATCTCGTACGAAGCCCGAGATGGAGGGTAAAAGTTTGACTCAACAAGAGAGTCTTTGTATCTCGTACAAAGCCCGAGATGGAGGCTAAAGGTTTGACTCAACAAGAGAGTCTTTGTATCTCATACGAATCCCGAGATGGAGGCGAAAGGGGTGATTGACTCAACGAGGGAGTCTCTTATGTGTCTCGTACAAAGCCCGAGAGAGAGGCTAAATGTTGTTTGACTCCGCTGGGGAGAATTTTGGTATCTCGTACGAAGCCCGAGATGGAGGCTAAACGTTTGCTTCGCTGGGCAGAATCATTGAACAAAGCCCAAGAGGAGGCTATGGTAACTCTTTCAGTTAAGTGACAGGTCCAGTATACTGATTTTAAAGAGAAAATCAGTTCTTATATGAGCAACACTGTGCTCAGGGATTTGATTTGAGGATCAGGGAAATTTCCTTCTCTTTGAGGAAACGGGAAATCCAAAGGGTATTGAGACTGTCCGAGTCTGCGGGTTTCCTTCCTATTTAACGAAGGGGGCACTTGAGAATGTCTTTGAGACTCAAGGAGATTAGACTGTCCAAGTCTAGAGTTTTATCTTTTGTACCATGCTTTGAATAACAGTAGTAGACTCTATGAAAGGACTGTTCTATGAGGATGACTAGGTTCTGTTCCTATACCTCTAGGAGGTCGTTGGGACAATTTGTACGAAGCCCAAGAGGAGGCTGGAATCTTTTAAGAAGCCGACGGGTCCTTGTACTAAGCCCAAGAGGAGGCTATCATTCCCGGAGGAAGAGATCATTATACGAAGCCTAAGAGGAGGCTGTGAATACCTCTAAGAAGCCGTAGGGTCCTTGTACGAAGCCCAAGAGGAGGCGGGGTTGCTTTTAGGAAGCCTGTGGGTCCTTGTACGATGTCCAAGAGGAGGCCGATGCTTTTAGGAAGCCCGTGGGTCCCCAAACCCCGAGAAATTCAAGGCAAGCTATTCACAAGGAATAGGTCAAGTCAGGAAAGTTCGAGAATTTGGAAGAAACTCAAAGATGTCATTCACGGAGAAGACATTCATCTTGGGGAGTAGAGTTTCTTGACAATTCCTAATGAGGACAGCCGAAGAGAAGACTGTATCTGGTGATCCTATTGGGGATCTAGTTATCTATTTCTACGAATAAACGAAACGGCGTTACCTAGTTCTAGACGTAGTTGCCGGGGAAACTCTAAATATCTATACTATTATTACACAGTTGATATGAGTTTATGAAAGAAGACTTACAGTGAAACAGCCACACAATACAGTTATATATGTATGAGTTTGTGAAAGGAGACTTACAGTGAAACAGCCCCACAATACAGTTATATACATATGAAAGCGGTAAATGAAAGCGGGTAAACACTTACTCGGTTGTAGAGCTTCCATGCTGTTTGGTTAGTTGTTCAACAAAGAAAAATTGAAAACAACAGTATATTCAAAATCAAAGGAGAAAGTGCTTTGAAAAAGAAAGATTTGGGGCTTACAGCTCAAGGAGAGGCCCAGGGTTTTATTAGTGAGCGCACTGTTGAATTTTTACAGAGGGACTTATACAAGTGACTGAGGCCCAAGAAAGGTTTTCTGTACAAAGGGATGGGTCTTACACTATATCAAGAGGCCTAAGTGAGTTTTAAGAAAAGAAATGGGTCTTACTACTCGAGGGTAGGCCCAATGGTTAATTTTGAAAAGGGCGACGATCGCGCCGAGGTTTTGTAAACACCGTGGGACTTATACAAGTGACTGAGGCCCAAAATTTTGGTCTTTACAAAGGGGTTGGGTCTTACACTCTATTAGAGGCCCAAAGAGTTTAAAGAAAAGAAATGGGGCTTACAACACGAGGGGAGGCCCATAGTCTTTATTTTCAAGATGAATATTCACTTTTAAAATGCTTAAAAATAATTTAAAAATGAATTTATTCACAAAAATATCAACTATATTAAATAAATAATATAAATTTGATTTTTTTGTAGAATAAAATATTTTACTATTTTTGTGATTTTTCAGAAAAAGAACCAATAAAAAATAATCAAAATTGAAGGAGTTATTAATTTTCCAAATCATTAAAAAAAACAATATGAAAAATGAGAAAATATAAAAAAAGAGGGGTTGGGTCTTACACTCTATTAGAGGCCCAAAGTGTATTTTTGTACAAAAGATGGGGCTTACAACTCAGGGAGAGGCCCAAAATATTTTCAGTTTGAAAATGGCGATCGCGCCGAGATTTTTAACGTATCGGGACTTATACAATAGCTGATGCCCAAAATTGTTTCGTTAAAAAAGGGTTGGGTCTTACACTCTAATAGAGGCCCAAGTGTTTAAAAATGAAAAGAAATGGGACTTACAGCTCAAAGAGAAGCCCAGTTGATTTTCGTTTGAAAATGGCGATCGCGCCGAAGTTTTCTTTTAACGCAGAGGGACTTATACAATAAGTGAGGCCCAAAGTTGTTTTGGTTAAAAGGGGATTGGGTCTTACACTCTAATAGAGGCCCAAAGAGTTTAAAAAAGATTTGTTAGTGTGAAAATCAAAGAAAACCCCAATTTCATTTTTTAGGCATTTTTTCAAGAAAAAATAAGTAAAAAATGATAAAAAAACGCAGCGATAAAAAAACCAGAGCTGCTACGTTTAAAAACATCGTTCCGCGTCGAATTTCCAACACGCGTAACTCTCTCGATTTTTAACCGAACAAGATCCGCAAGAGCCTATCTTGATCGATTTTTTGCAAGGAATCCAATGGTATCACTCACGCACACGGAAACTCAACACACAAAATGCAGAAATTAAAAAACCAAAACTGCACGTCGTTTTCGACGCCGTTTCGCGTAAAATTTCCAACGCGCGTAACTCTCTCAATTTTCATCGGAATTGAAATCCGTAAAAACCTATCTTGACCGATTTTTTACAAGGAATCCAATGGTATTATTCACGCACTCGGAAACTCACTGTACAGATCACACAAAGCGAAAAAAACCAGAACCGCCATCGTTAATTCAACGGCGTTTCGCGTAAAATTTCCAACGCGCGTAACTCTCTCAATTTTCATCGGAATTGAAATCCGTAAAAACCTATCTTGACCAATTTTTCGCAAGGAATCCAATGGTGTTACTCATGCAAACTAAAACTTAATGTATAGAACATACCAATGAAAAAAAACAGAACTGTACATATTTTTGAAATAACCAAAATTCCACATAAAAACATGTCAAAATGCAAATAGTGGGAGGATCACAACATACACATTAAGGACTACATTGTTGCCTCAAGAATTGTTCAATATGATGCATGTATGTGGACAACAAAGGAAAGCATGATTCAAAGAATTCAAGTTGTGAATTTTACCTCTTTTTGGAGATTTTGGGCAACCTACCAAGTGCTTTGTTCCAGAAATGATTTGATGCTTTGGACAACCTCAAATGACCTCTTAGAAGCTTTTAGGATGGTTGGAATCGGCTGGAAACCTCTGGAGCAAATTTGTGCACTTTCTCGCGAAATGGTCAAAAACGGCCAAAATGCCAACTTTCTCAAATGGTGTTCCAGATGTGTGGCACCATTTGGGACAGTTCAAGGATAATATTTAGAGTGTGTTTGAGGTTTTATCTGGCTTGGAAAGTGACTGAATCAAGACATGGCTTGAAAAATGCAAAAAAGTGTCATTTTGAGGTTTTGAGAGGTGACTTTGTGATGTTGTGATTACATGTCACTTTTGATGGTTTGCACAGCTTACATATGATATATATGAGGTGTGTGTGTGATTAGTTTGAGTGGAATTGCTCTCTAGCTCAAAAACTCAGAATTTCCTTACTAAAGAAGGCATTTTGGAGTGAAAGAGAGAATTTGAGGAAAGCATCTGTTTGATGGCTTTGGTGTACTCAAACTGAACACAAATGAGCTCTACTTATAGTGGAGCAAGTTTGTTTTGGGATCCACAGCGAATGGTGGCTGCAGCAGAGGTTTGGCCAATGTTGGCCAATGGAAATCCAAGTCTCCTCTAGCCATTGACTAGCGGTTAGAGCACAGGCTGCTGGTTCCCTAGTTGTTGGATAAGTCTTGACTAATTTCAGATGAGAATGGCTCAGTCCATGCCACCTCTAAGCATCCATTAAATGCTCCAAACCAAAATGGGAGTTTTGTCCCTCTTTTAGGGATTTCTAGGCTTTGGCATGCTTTTCTTTGTTCCTTGGACTTGGGAGGTTCATGGATCAGATCATCCCACTTGGATTTGATCCTTAGATGTGTCTAAACTGATGACAAGGCTTGAAAATTCGTGTGGCACACAAAATGTGTAAATCTGCCCCTGAAAAATTTAGCTTCAGCAAGCCCTTTTGTAAGATCCATAACTCCCTGCTCGAGTATGCTACATGGACGTTCTAGGACTTTTCGGAAATCTTAGATGACGTACTTCAACTTTGATGTTTGGCCCTAGACCTGGTTCAACTTGGATCATGGAGAAAAACAGCCTTGAAGTTGGGACATTGTGCTGAAATTACAAGGCAGATTTTGGCTAAGTGCTGAAAAATGTCAATTTTAAGTTTTTAGCCATTTTGATCCAAGCATAACTCAAAATCCTTAGTGAATTGGACTTAGGTCTAGTTGAAGTTTTTGTAGAGAGTAATGAGGGCTACAAATCAAGCTTTGGATGGGGAAAAATGGCTTTGTGGTTTAGGAGTTATGATCCTCCAAAGTTGGTACCCTTGCCACTTTTTTTCATAACTTAGAAAAATTTCTAAGTTTTTATGGTTACTCCTTTTACAAGTTATCCCACTTTCTTTGATTTTTCTTGATGAATGATGATTCCAATCACACATTAACATCATTTTAGGGTTAAAAAACCATTTTTATAAAAAATCTCAAAAAGTCAAAGTTTGACTTTTGTGCACAGTTGACTTTTTATCAGATGAATTCCAAACTGTGTGATTCTTCAGGAAATCATGTCCTTGACCTAAATCAAAATTGATGGACATGTTCCATGGGTGTTATAGGGTGTATTTAATAGTGTCCCACGGCTTGGGAGCATGTCCTGGTCAAAAGTCAAAGCTACAGTTGACTTTTCCCGCAAAATCCTAACTGTGGTTCAGATGAAATTGAAACTTGTTGCTCAAGCTGCTTGGGTTAATCCATTGTTGCAAATGGATCAACGTGGTATGTTGGAGACCCTCAAATCATGTCTTGAGGTCTTGGCTCATGATTTGTCCCAAAAGTCAACTTAGGGGTGAATTAGGTCAAGAAACCCTAATTCCTAATTTTTTATGTATGCATCCCCTGAGGCTAAATTGACTTGATGATGGGGTTTATGATGTTCCATGGAGCATTTTAGGTTATGCTTTGGATCATTGGCTCATGCCCAGAGGAAAATTTCCATCTGGAGGCCCTGGTCGACCAAAACCCTAATTTGGTGACACTGTTGATCTTGAAGCTTGATCCACCTAGAAGGGAGCATCCTTGTGCTTAATCCTTGAAGTGGGAGTCCTCTTGATCCATTATGGATATTTGAGAGGCTAGACAAGTTGAAGATCATGTCATTCCTTGATTGATCCTTTGCCTAAGAGCTCTGCGAGGGCTTGAAACCCTAAATCCTGTTTGTAGTGAATGCTCACCCACCTTTGGGGAGACTAATGAGGTACAAAGGTACATCCATATTGTGCTGATGATTTGCACAATGATGGGAAATCTTAGTGGTCAAAATTTGGGGTATGACAATCCTGTCTAACAAAGATGAGGTATGACATTTGGAGGTGATAAAAACTCAAAGATCTTGCCCATTGGGGCATTCTACTCCAGAAATCCAAAACCCTAGTTTTGCACTGATTAGGATGATGTGATTCCCTGCATTCTCTTGTCAAGCTTGATCATATGATGAGGTGATGACCCATTAAGACCTCTTGAGGCTCAAGGCTCCTTGGATTTAATTTAGACACCCTGATCCCATGCCAAAGAACCAATGAAATACAAATGATGATTATGCAAAAAATGCAATGCAACATAAGCCAGTAAAAGCTAAAAGCAAGAGGGCAAATTTTGAAGTACTACAGCTGCCCCTATTCAAACTTCTTGGATCCGAGGGTATGATAGCGACGACTTTCAGACAATCGGGATACACGGGGTTTGAATACCAAAATAACCTGGAAATTTGCACACTGTGGGAAGATACGAAATAAAGTGCTCGCCACCCAAAGGTGGACTCAAAAGCAAGGGATACCAACCAAAAGTTGGAATATAACAAAAGGTGTACTAACCAAAAGTTGGAATAACCGAGAGAATACCAACCAAAAGTTGGGATGAACGAAGGGTACCAACCAAAAGTTGGAATAACCAAGAGAATACCAACCAAAAGTTGGGATAAACGAAGGGTACCAACCAAAAGTTGGAATAACCAAGAGAATACCAACCAAAAGTTGGGATGAACGAAGGGTACCAACCAAAAGTTGGAATAACCAAGAGAATTCCAACCAAAAGTTGGGATGAACGAAGGGTACCAACCAAAAGTTGGAATAACCAAAAGAATACCAACCAAAAGTTGGGATGAACAAAGGGTACCAACCAATAATTGGAATAACCAAGAGAATACCAACCAAAAGTTGGGATGAACAAAGGGTACCAACCAAAAGTTGGAATAACCAAGAGAATACCAACCAAAAGTTGGGATGAACAAAGGGTACCAACCAAAAGTTGGAATAACCAAGAGAATACTAACCAAAAGTTGGGATGAACGAAAGGTACCAACCAAAAGTTGGAATAACCAAGAGAATACCAACCAAAAGTTGGGATGAACAAAGGGTACCAACCAAAAGTTGGAATAACCAAGAGAATACCAACCAAAAGTTGGGATGAACAAAGGGTACCAACCAAAAGTTAGAATAACCAAGAGACTACCAACCAAAAGTTGGGATGAACAAAGGGTACCAACCAAAAGTTGGAATAACCAACGCAAATGCACAGGAAGTAGAATCAACGGACTTACGACCTGAAAAGAAGATGACTCTGTTGGGGGAAGAGAAATCTACACAGACAACTCTGTAGGGGAGTACAAGAAGGAACAACAGTAAGAAAAGGTCCACTGGTTACGGTGTAATATCAAACAACATCTCTTGAATGTCATCTCTTTCTGCTGGGGAAAGATACTGGTCACAGATATCAAACCTGGCTTATGCTTCGAATGCATATGTTTGAATTTCTATGGCGTAATGCTCCATACGAAATGGAAATGCTACGTGTTTGGGAGGATGCCATGCAAGAATGCTTATGCAATGCAAAAGAGGCGTCTCAGCAAAATAAATGCTGAAGACCAAGGCAGCTCCACCGGGGATGACAAACTAAATTGTCCTCTGACTTAACAGACCTTGCTGAAGAAGGCTTCCAGGAATGATTTCCTGATCCCAAACTCTGTTGGAGATGAAAACTCCGAGAGAACTTCCACTTTGTTGGGATGGATGAAACTATTGAAGTGAAGCCCAAAGAGAAATGCTCTCCGTTGGGGATTACCAATGACTTCTACCTGAAGCTGAAAGAATGCCAATAACGATTGGACTTAAGACTTGCTAGGGATATCAACTGCTGTTGAACAAACCACCGAGAGGATCACCACCACACTCTGCTTGGGAGAACAAGGCAATAATACCGAATCCTGCTTGGGGTATTACTGAACTTGCCTTGCTGTTGGGAGATGATCTTACCTTTATCCTGCTGGGGAATATTAGTCAGCACCAACAAACCTGCTTGGGGAATGTTGATTGATAACATCAGCTAGGAGATACCACCAAGATTAATCCTCTGCTGGGGATCAGACCAAACCATTGTCGTTGAGACAACCTTTTCTTGATCAGCTAAGGAAGATAGGTGTTCAGACTCTGTGGGGAAATAACATCTTTGTCCAAATAAAATAGATCAAGCTCTGCTGAGGATGATGATCTTTCAGATGCTAAGGAGAGGAACTCTACTGGGGAGAAATCCTGCTACCCTGCAAACAAAATCAACAGACAACGCAAAATAGCTATCTAGATTATCATCTTAATGACTATTTCATAAGCAACTTCCACTGTTTTCCGATATGCTTCGCAAAGCTTAACATCTTGCATGCAATGTCTTATCAACATATCGGACTTTTCACAAACAAAATAGTAAAAATAAACAAACATGGAAAGCTCTTTGACTGAAGTGAAAATTTTATTGAATGAATTGCCTGTAAATAGGCATTTACATTCGGAGGCAATTCCTGAAAAGAGGTAATTGCACAAAAAGTAAAAGAAAATACACATGTTGGCAATGTGGGGAACAGATATCCACCATGATTTGATTCAGCTATGACCCGTATGTCTCGCTCATCCGCATACGCTTTGACTTTCAGAGAGGCTGACTGGGCAGATTCCTTTCCTTCGAAATTCCCGTGTATCAAAAATGTTCACAGATCGAACGCAGACTGCAGTCTCTTGCTTTCAAATCCTTAACTTTTACCTGGATCGCCCTTTACGGGTTTTCAATCCACCGGGATACCCATTTTTGCCAAAGTTGCCTTGTCAGGTTTTCAACTTTGCGGGTTTATTCTTTTTTTATTTTTATCCCTAACTTTTGCCCGAACCTTTTCTTTTTATGGTTCGTCGGGATGCCCCTTTTTGCCTGGATCTTCTTTTTATGTCCATCGGGTCTCTTTTATGCAAAGTATTTTTTGACTACGTCTGCGTTCACAGGGGATGTAAAATCTTCGTCATCCATAGTCGAGAGTAATAAGGCTCCACCAGAGAAAACCTGTCTTACTACATATGGACCTTCGTAATTTGGAGTCCATTTGCCCCTGTGATCTGTTTAAGGAGGAAGGATCCTTTTCAAAACCAATTCACCAGCCTGAAAGCACCGAGGACGAACCTTTTGATCAAATGCTTTCTTCATCCTGCTCTGGTACAACCGGCCATGTGCAATGGCTGCCAATCTCTTTTCCTCGATCAGGTTCAGTTGATTCAATCTGGAACGCACCTATTCAGCTTCGTCAAGCTTTACATCTGCCAGAATTCTCAAAGAAGGAATCTCAACCTCTACGGGTAAAACTGCTTCTGTACCATATACAAGCGAGAAAGGTGTTGCCCCAGTTGATGTACGCACCGAAGTACGATAACCGTGTAAAGCATAGGGCAACATCTCATGCCAGTCTTTTTACGTCACTACCATCTTCTGCACAATCTTCTTGATATTCTTATTTGCCGCCTCAACAGCCCCATTCATCTTTGGGCGATAGGGAGAGGAATTATGATGTTCAATCTTAAAGCTCTGACACAACTCCTTCATCATCTTGTTATTCAAATTTGAACCATTACCAGTAATGATTCTCTCCGGGACTCCATACCGGCAAATGATGTCCTTCTTGATAAACCGGGCTACTACTTGCTTGGTAACGTTGGCATATGAGGTTGCTTCCACCCACTTCGTAAAATAATCAATGGAAACCAAGATGAAACGATGCCCATTGGAAGCAATCGGCTCAATCTTCCTGATCATATCAATGCCCCACATGGCAAAGGGCCTAGGCAATGACAACACGTTCAGAGGGTCTATCCAGACGCATGATTCTGATCGAGGGAGTTTCATTCCAATGGTTCACCTGATACATCGAAGATAACGTTGCCAACGTATCTGCCATTTGGTTCTCTAACCGGGGTATGTGATGGAAATCGACTATGTCAAAGAAAGGTAACAACCTTTTGGCATAATTGTTATAAGGCACCAAATTCGCTTGACGAGTTTCCCATTCACATGTGATCTGATTAACCACCAACGCGGAATCACCATAAACATCGAGGTTTTTGATTCTCAAATCAATTGCTTCTTCTAACCCCATGATGCATGCTTCATACTCCGCCTAATTGTTGGTGCATATAAACGTTAACTGGGCAGTAAAGGGTATATGAGAACCCTGTGGAGTTGTAATGACTGCCCCGATTTCGTTACCCTACGAGTTGATAGCCCCGTCAAAGACTAGCTTCCACTGGGATCCAATTTCAGGTCCTTCATCATGCAAAGGTTCTTCGCAGTCTTCAGATACATAATATGCTCATCAGGAAATTCAAACTTCATCGGTTGATAATCCTCAATTGGTTGTTCAACAAGATATTCTGACAAAACACTTCCCTTAATGGCTTTTTGGGAAACATATTGAATATCGTACTCTATCATAACCATCTGCCAACGGGCTATTCTTCCAGAAAGCGCCTGCTTTTCAAACACATACTTGATCGGATCCATCTTTGAAATCAAGAGGGTTGTGTGCTTTAACATATACTGCCTTAAACGCTTAGCTGCCCAAGCGAGTGCACAACATGTTTTTTCCAGCATTGAGTACCTCGACTCACAATCAGTGAACTTTTTACTCAGGTAGTATACGGCATGCTCTTTTCTACCTGACTCGTCTTGTTGACCGAGCACACACCTCATTGAGTTCTCAAGAACCGTAAGATACATAATCAATGGCCTTCCTGGCACTGGTGGCATAAGGACTGGAGGTTTCTGCAAATATTCTTTTATTTTTTCGAACGCCTTTTGACAATTTTCATTCCACCTGACCGCTTGATCTTTTCTTAGCAATTTGAATATTGGTTCATAAGTGGCTGTAAGATGAGATATGAACCTAGCGATGTAGTTCAACCTCCCCAGGAAGCCACGAACCTCTTTTTCTGTTCTCGGCTCAGGCATTTCTTGTATGGCTTTTACCTTAGCAGGATCAACCTCGATACCTCTTTCGCTGACAATAAACCCCAGTAGTTTTCCTGATCTCACCCCGAAGGTGCATTTATTCGGATTCAACCTCAGTCTAAACTTTATCAACCTATCAAAAAGCTTCTGAAGATTCACCAGATGCTCTTCCTTCGTTTGTGACTTCGCAATCATGTCATCAACATATACTTCAATCTCTTTGTGAATCATATCATGAAAGAGAGTCACCATAGCCCGCTGATAAGTTGCCCCAGCATTTTTCAAATCAAAGGGCATTACTTTGTAACAGAATGTCCCCCACGGTGTTATGAACGTTGTTTTCTCCATGTCCTCTGGAGCCATTTTGATTTGGTTATACCCAGAGAAGCCATCCATGAAGGAAAACACATAGTATTGAGCAGTGTTGTCCACTAACACGTCGATGTGAGGGAGCGGGAAATCATCTTTTGGGCTTGCTCTATTCAGATCTCTATAATCAACACACATCCTGACCTTTCCGTTCTTCTTAGGTACAGGCACAATGTTAGCAACCCACGGAGGATAACTTGTCACAGCCAGAAATACAGCATCTATCTACTTCTGAACCTCCTCTTTGATCTTGACAGACATTTTAGGTTTCGTTCTCCTCAACTTCTATTTAACCGGAGTACATCCCTCTTTGAGCGGCAACCGGTGTACCACGATGTCAGTGTCAAGCCCAGGCATGTCTTGGTAAGACCAGGCGAATATATCCACATACTTTCGAAGCATCTCAATCAATCTTCTCTTTACACTGTCTTCCAAAGCAGCCCCAATCTTTACTTCTTTCTTCGCATCCTCTGTTCCCAAATTAACAATTTCAATCTCCTCCTGATGAGGCACGATGACCCTTTCCTCCTATTTTAGTAGTCTGGCCAATTCCTCAGGAAGTTCACAGCCTTCCTCAACCTCTTCTTCAGCCTGATATATGGGATTATCGAAATCATACTGAGCCATAGCCGAATCATGAGGGATGGACTCTGAACAAGGTAACCTGCATGATAGATGATTCATGTTTCATTATGTATGCAACAAACAAAACACATTACCATTTTGATGTGATTTTATGCATAAAATAAAAAACAGAAAACAGGGATCAGAAGTATTTGAATGCGAAAAGTCCTTTATTATTGATAAAGAAAAGCATATGAAATGTTCAAGCCCTACAAACAAGAGTCACTACGCCTTGGGCAGAGCGTAGGATTAAATATAACAGAAACAACAGAGACAATTACTCTCGTCCAGTCACTTGGATGATCTTCTCCGATGACCAGTTGCATGGGCTTTGACCAGGCATGCAGGGGCGGATCCAATTATCCATGTCGCAATCACTGTCCCCATCCTCTTCAATAGCGTTGACTCTATCAAAGAATACCCAACACTGGTAAAACCAACCGGGCCATAAAACTTCGGAGGCTCTTCAGGACGCCTGGGTGGCTTGTAACCCAGCCTATAAGTATCTTGCTTCTTCTGTACATCAATAATCTGACCCCATTTTTGTGAGCTTCCAGCTTCAACTACAGCCCGTGCATCTTTAAGGGATGACATAGAAATCTCCGGCTGCTCTACCACTGTAAGTTGCTTAACCATTTCAGATGGGCTAACCTCTTTGGGAACTTCTTCATGAACTTTTACCGTTTCAAAAGCTTGACATAACGTCTCCTGTATCTCGCCATCTACCTCCACATATTTGAAAGTAGATAGATGGCTTATCACAATTTCCTCCTCTCCGCAAACTGTCACCACATGTCCATCCACCATATATTTCAGCTTCTGATGGAGTGTAGACGTTACAGCCCCAGCACTGTGAATCCACGGCCGACCAAGTAGACAGTTGTAAGCGGGCTGAATATCCATTATATAGAATGTGGCGTCAAAGACCTCCGGGCCAACCTTAATTGGCAGCACAACCTCTCCAAAAACAACCCTTTTAGAACCATCAAATGCGCGCACTACCAAGTCACTGGGCATGCATATCAACCCTCGGGTATCCAACTTCATCAATGCCTTCTTAGGCAAAACATTTAAAGATGATCCTGTGTCCACAAGCACATGAGACATCAACGACCCACGGCACTCAACAGAAATATGCAAGGCGTTGTTATGGTTTCTCCCAGCTGGAGTCAAGTCAGCATCAGTAAATCCCAAACCGTTTCCTGCATTAACATGGGCTATCACCCCGTCAAGCTGATTGACTGAGATCTCTTGGGGCACATAGGCAGCATTCAGTACTTTCAACAATGCGTTTCGGTGAGCTTCCGAACACAACAACAAAGATAAGATGGATATCTTAGACGACGTCTGATGCAAATGATCCACAATTTTATAGTCACTTCTTCGAATCAGCCTCATGAATTCCTCTACATTCTCGGAGAAGGGACTATCAGTTGGCCTCACTACGGGGTCAGTCACTGCCGGGGTCTGAACAAAATCATCTACGGCCTGTTTACCCTTGTCTTGTCTGGAATTATCAGTCCGTTCATCGGAAGGAGTGAAGATTCTACCGCTTCGGGTAATAGCTCCTGCTTCCTCAAGATTGGAACTTGCTACCGATGTTCCCATTAACTCTTGTTTCTGCCCATTAACGAAAACTTCTGCCCCATAGTTCCAAGGAATGGCCTTGGTACTCTCATAAGGAATGGGTCCAGGACCTGTAATTATAACCGGCGTTGGTCTTGCCGCCGCTGAAATTGTGATTGTCTTGAATGGAATAGTGATGGTAGCCACATCGCTGCCAATAACCTCTTTTCGTTGGTCACATCTGTCAAACTGCAACCTACCTTCATCGATCAACTTTTGAACTCCTGATTTCAACAATCGACAGCCATTTGTCTGTATCAGACACTCTGAATAATTCTTGTCACAACCGGGGTCCACTCCACCCATCAATAATCTCTCCTTTACCACCATCAAAGGAGTTCTTAACTTGTTCACATCCATAACCAGATTCAAAGATTCATTCTCCTCTAACACAACGTTAACCCTTGGCCCGCCATGATCCGACATTGGATTCTGGATAACATTCGGCACGTCATTTGAAAAATTAATAGCTTTAGAATCCACCAGATCTTGGACTTTATGCTTAAAAGCTTTGCAGTCCTCGATGTGATGTCTGGGTGCCCCAGAATGAAAGTCGCAGTGGGCGTTGGGATTATAACCCGGAGGTGGATTACCTGTGAGAGGGGCCAAGGTCCTCTTTTGGATTAACTGTAGTTGTAGCAAATGCTGGAACAACTAGGAATACGGCATGGGAGGTGTTTCAAAATGCCTATCAATCGTCCTTTGTCTAGCTGGGTAACGGCGAGGTGCATGATTTTGCTGTTGCTGTGGAAGCGCCGCAGGAATCACCACTGAAGCTACTTGCTGATTATAGTTCTGGCATTATTTCCCTTTACCTCGGTGAGACGAGACAAAATTGGCTTCCTCCTTCTTTTTGTAATTCGCATATGGTTTCTTCCCCTGACTAGAAGACGACCCATCATTACCCGAAACTTTCCCAGCTTTGATTCCACCCTCTAGCATCTTTCCAACCATGATCAAGTCGGCAAACTTGCCCGACATCCAAGGTAACAGCTTTTCATAATAATGTCCCGGCAAAGTATCCATAAACAGATTTAGCATTTCCTTCTCCAGCATGGGTGGTTGTACTCTTGCCGCCAACTCGCGCCACCTCTGCGCGTACTCCTTAAAACTTTCACCACTCTTTTGAGACATATTTTATAACTGTGTACGATTGGGAGCCAAGTCGGTATTATATTGATAGTGTTTCATAAATGCTTCCACCATCTCTCTCCAGTTGCGTACATGGCTCCTCTCAAGTTGCATATACCATTCCAGAGGCGCTCCAGACAAGCTGTCCTGGAAGAAGTGCATCAGCAATTTTTCATCACGGGAGTACGCAACCATCTTTCTTGCATACGCCCGAACATGTGTCCTGGGGCAAGTAGTGCCGTTGTACTTCTCAAAAGTGGGGACTTGAAATTTATGAGGAATTCTCACATCAGGAACCAGCCCTAGGTCATCCAGATCCATTCCCACGGAATTTTGATTTACCACCCCTCTTAGCTGCTCTTCAATCATTCTAATCCTTTGGTCATCAACAACCGGGAGACCAGCATCTCCACCTGGTACAGAAAAACATCGTCTTGTTGGTCATCAAAGTGATGACCATGAACTGCATGGATACTGTTTCCTCCTCCAACCACAGAAGGAATCACCACATTCTCTCCTCCGCCCGGAGGGATAACAACAGTGGGAACTGAAACTCCGCCCGGAGGTCCATTCTGAATATTGTGTCCATTAGAACCTCCGTCTGGAGGAACAACATTGTTCTGGAGACCACCATGTAGTACACCATTGTCATCTACTCTTGCCATGAGAGGTTGAACGAGATTTCTGAGTTGCTCCTGTCCCTGTACGACCCCTTGCATCATTTCCATGAATTGGGTGATACGGGCTTGCATGGCGGCCATTTCTGCTTGCATTTGCTCCATTACTCTTTTCTGGTTGAGTCGAGTAGAATATTGATGAATCGATTGGTCAGTTATCCTGCCTGAAACCAAATAAAGGTTAGGAAAAACTGGAACAAGTACCTGTTATGCAAAAATGCTTATGATTATGAGAATGCAAATGTCATGTTTTTCATTGCCAGGGCGTTTTACACCCTGATTCCAGCCTTGATCACAAGAATCTCAATAATAGTCACATAATGTTGAGAGAAAAATATTGCGAAGAACTGTGCTGTGATAATGTGCTGGTGAATAGCGTGATGCCGAAGAAACCCCCTTTGAATAAGCCATTCATTGAATTCAACCGAAAATTAATGAGTGCCGAAGCATTTTACAACGAGTCCGTAAATGGGAAGTACATCAAGGAAATGACTCCATCAACAAGCCTGATGGTAGCCAACAGTACATTAACAAAACTACATTAAAAAGATGGGAAAGTAAGATCAAACATCTAACTCTAAATCTTTCAATTTTTCACTAGAATACTTGATTTCTTCAAAAAGGATTCTGGTGTGCTGATGACCTGGCCTTTCAATCAACTCTTTGATCAAAATGTCTCTCCTCTTCAGAGCTTCGGCTAATGAATCTGCGTGCATCAGGAGAGCTTCATCAGTACTCACTTCCTTAAACCTTTTCACCCCAGCTTGTATCTTGAGTCTTCCCATCTCCACCATGGCATCCTCAAGCTTTTTCTTGGACATTTTCAGTTCATCATTAACATTCTCCAGCTGCTCTTGGCTTTTTCCAAAGTCTTCCCGGTACTTTCTCTGTTGTTCATGCGCTCTAAGAAGCTCATCGTCTTTGGCCTTTAATTGCTCTCGCAGCTCTGCATTCTCTATTCTGACCTCATCCCAGGCTTGCTGAAGCTTGGCTAGCATGTCTTTAGTCTGGGCTAAAGCCTGTTTGGTCTTCTTATGAGCTTGAGTGGCAGCATCGGCACCCTTACTAATTTTTTGGAAATGTTGAGCTCTTTCTGCAAAATCCCTTTCTCTTGCGGCTAAGATTTGTTCCGCGTCTTGGGCTTTCAGTTCCAATCTTTTGTTGGTATGTAGCACTTCTTGAGGACGACTGCTCAGCTCAGAATTCTCTCCTTGAAGCTTTTTCACCGAGGCTTGCAACTTATCGAATTCTTCCATGGTGGCAATACTTCTTTCTTTTTTACCCTCAGGATACAGAAGGGGCGCCTTACCAAAAGGCAAGTGAAAATCTTCAACTCTTTTCTTCACCCACTCTTCATATGCTGGATAAGCCCGATTGTTGGGTTTGCCTAAAGCAACTTTCCCTTTCTTCAGCACGTTAACCTAGCTTTCAGAGACTTTTTGTGCTATTTCCAAACCATCTGATGTGTGGAAATACAGGGACTCCTCTACATCTCTCTTAATAGGCGGACCCGTCAGAGCGTACCCAAATTGTCGGACGGCCAAAGAAGGATTGTAGTTTATTCCCCCCTTTCTTCCTATTAGCAGAACATTAGGAAACTCACCACAACTGTGGATAATATTCTTGCCGATTAGCCCATGATCTACCCATATGATGTCCTTGGCAACTAGTCCCATTAAGCGCTGACTCCACTCTAGAGAATCTTTAGAATCCACAAAAGCTCCTGATTGCGGTAATCGACTTGCAAACCACTTATAGAACAGAGGTGCACAGCAACGAACAACCCCTCATCTTTTCTTTTCATTTCTATTGTATAAGGCGTAATGAAGATCTCCCAACAGCGTTGGTACCAGATTTTTCATCATGAATATCCGAAGGGCGTCCGTATCAACAAAATCAGGCTCGTTGGGAAACAATACAATACCATATACACAAAGGGCTAGCAAAGCATTAAAAACAACCCAATTCCCATCTTTCGCAGCCTCCTGAGCCTTCTTTATCAAATACCCCAGCTTGTAACCTCAAAGCTTTCCTTTGTTGGAGATATTGGCTTCTAGCTCTGACTTGCTCAAATAAAGAGCACCAGCCACTTTCCCATAATCCAGATCACCTGTAGACCCAAAGAAAGGAGGCTCCTCCTTGATAGTAATCCCTAACATGTTGGAGTACTCCTCTAAAGTAGGTACCAACAAATAATATGGAAATACAAAACACCTCAGAGGAGGATCGTAGAACTGCATCAAAGTATGGAGACCCATGTATTCATAATCACTGACATTGCAGACAAAAGATAAGATCCACCCATATTTCTCTTCGAAAGCTTCCTGCACTTCAGGGCTCACCATTCCTTTCAGGATAATAATAGGGCCTAGAGTAGGCGTGAGGAACTTGTAACTGATGATATTCTTCCTCTCTTTAGTATTCATCCATGTGAGAACCTGACGATTGGAATCGGGGGTAAAATATGCACCTGGAAATGAATAAACATGTATGTTAGGATATGTAAATGCAATGCAAAGGACATGGTATCAAGGTGCCAAGTGTCTATGCTGAACTGTGAACGGTGTCAGTGTAGCTCTGAGAACAATATAAAACCATAGATAGGAACCATCCGAATACAATAAGATGAATTCTCCTTTTTTGTAATGACAACAGAAAACCGGGTATGTAGGAGGTTATGGTTACCTGCAAACCTGTAAACAACCCGCCCTTCTCACGTGTGGGTACTAAGATCCTCAATATCCTGGGCTCTCAGGTCGAGCAATGATGATACGTTCACCATTTCTGGTTTGGCATCATCATCAATCGAGAAGGCCTCAACTGATTCACCAAAACGAAAAGTCCTCAGCTTCAGGCACTGAGGTCGAGAAGCAATAGTACATTTATCCCTCAGGGTACAGTATTATCGCCAATCGAGGAGTGTCTCCACTGATTCTCTTTCAAAAAGGACATTCTACAGCAAGTTCCCAGCATTAGGTCCTCAGATCGAGAATGTGCAATGGGTTTGCCACAGAACGTGGTCTGCCACTGTCACATCTCGGGAGGAGTGCCACAACTGAGTCCTCGAGAATGGTCACCAGAGTCGACAATTCCTCAAGAGAATAACTATTGGCCTGTATAAACATACAGTAGCAGATAGCTCCTGATAGAACCTCGTCTGGTTGTGGGTCTCATGAACAACAATACTTGGTCACCACCACGCAAGCGTCATGACTATCCACTCTAATACCTATGTGTGTACTCAAGCCTGGGTAGTGGGCTTATCTCTCAGAACACCCTGCCCGCCAAACAGAAAACAACAGCACAGTCCAGCATAATAATGATATGTAATGCAGTGAATGCGATAAATACAGTAAAGTACAGTAAAGCGGTAAACAGCAATGCAGTAAAATAGTAAAACAGCAAAACACAGCACCACAGTAAACACCCAATAAAACAAAAATAGACAAGCGCTAGGATTGACTCGCTTAGGAAATTCTTATCCCCAGCAGAGTCGCCAGCTGTCGCTCCCGGGATTTTCATCCAAGTACAAACGCGAAAGTGGCACGGAAACAGAGTCGCCAACAATGTGTATTTATCCCGAGAGAGGGAAAGGAAACACTGCGTAAACCTGAGGGGAAGGATAGAGCATGGTCTTGCGACCAAGAGATCTGGGTTCGGGAGTCGGTTACGCGAAGGGAAGGTGTTAGCACCCAGCACGTCCATCGTACCCGATGGGATCCACGCTTGTTGGCTCGATAAAAGGGTGTCATTGACTGGAGCTTCGCTGCTGAGAACTGGAATAGAAAGGAACGAGAACGGAAAAGAACGAAGAAACGAAGAAGAAAAGAAAAAGAAGTGACTCGATAGGACGTCCTCGGAGTCCTAGGCCTACGTATTCCCTCGGTGCAATGGGAAAGTCAGAGTCAACGTAATTCGGACACGAACTAGGGGGAGGTTGCTCGCCAAGACATCGCCGTCTCGTGCCTACGTATCTTCAATCTAACCAGAAGAAGGAAATAAGAGCAGTCGTAGTTCGACTTAACGAAGTCGGTGTTTTGTTTGTGTTTTTTAATGGCAACGTCAGAGTGCGTGTCCCAGCAGTTAGGTGTTGCGGCTCGCTGTGTGGAGACTTAGGCGTTACCTGTTTGCGGTAGAACGGACGTGACGAATCCTTAAGAATGGAATGAAGAAGATGAGAGGAGAATTTTTGTTTGTTTTTGTCTTTTAAGAAGAAGTGTTTTGATTATGTTTATGTTAATAACACGTATTACATTCAAGTCTATGATATAGGATCGAATGCATCGCATGGTCGTCCTAACAGGACGTGTGCTAAACACTCTAGAAAGGCGGAGGGAAACCCTCCTCCTTCCATTTCCCATGTTCTAGGCTCACATGCAATATGCGTCAACCTTTACTAAGTGTTTTTTGCTTTTTGTTTTAAGATGAGGAGAGAAAGACTCAAATGGTTGAGAAAGGTAAAATCTAATGAGGGAGACTAAGACTTAAACCCTAAAGTTATCATACATGGATGTTCCTATGGTTAATGTGGTTTAAGAAACCTAATCCTAATAGAAAAGAGAAGAAGAGTGAGTTAAACAACTCACTTCTAAAGTAGAAGATGAGTTATAACTCAAAAGGGAGAAGCAAAAGTTATTCAAGGAAAGCATATAAATGCTTATCATGATCACAAGTTGAATGATTAAAGGAAATAAGAGAAGATGAAAGAAAGAAGTGTATGTGGAAGCATATCCACACACTTACCATTAGCACCTACATGAAAAGGTTAGTTCAAAAACTATTTACAAGTAATGAAATAAGGAAAGAATAACAAGTAATGATTAAACAAATTAAGAACCAATGAATAAAGATCCTAAGAGATGAAAACCAACCAAGGTCAGAACCTATGCTCTAAGGATGTTCTCTAATGTTAAGATATCTAACACACACAAACTATGCACAAGCAAAGTCTTAAACATCAAAGAAGTGCAACATGAAAGGAATAAATGAAGAATGAGTGGAAATGCAAAGTGAACATGCAATAATGCTTCACAAAAGATCAAGGTCAGAACCATATACCATTTATAAATGTCTCACAATGCATATGAATCATCATACAAATCATGGATGCAATGATACAAATAGAGGAAGTAAGATGAAGTAGAAGTAAGGAGAAGAAACAAGTTTCAATTAGATGCACCAAGCGACATACCAAAAGTGCATAACATGTGAAATGATTAATGAATGCGTATGGGCAGTGGCATACCATTAATGAGATGCAAATGGAATGAATGAAAAGTCATACAAAATGCACACATGAAACTTGTAGAGCTTAAGAAGAGAAGATGCAAGCATTAGGACAAACATTTCCATGTAAGAATGACATTTAGAACAATTATGTACAAATGACAAAGAATGAAAACAAAGGACCTATAATCATGGTTCAATATGACCTATAATATCATACCAATGACCTATAATATCATACAAAGTGAACACAAGAGGTGGCACAAGTGCCTCAACAAAATCATATGAGAATGAAGTAGAAGAATGTGCATACATGTAACTTCAAATGCAAGGCATTAAACAAATATCAAAGCACATAATAAAATTGTAAAAATAGATCCTAAACACACCAAGTCAGAAACAAAAACATGTACCAAAACTCATGGCAAAACTCAAAAGAAAACATGACCAAAGAATTTCACAAAATCACATTGAAACAAACCAAAAGGAGGTGCAAAGATGGACAGGCAAACATGTGATAAAATGGCTTTAAAAATAAAAATAAAATTTTTTTAGATGATTTAATGTGTTATCTAACCAATGCAAAAAGAATGAGTCAAAAATGTTGTATGAGATGGGAGAAATAAAATGCACAAGTTCAAGTGTTCATGAAGAAACTCACTCAAAAAGAAATTGAAACGAAATTATTGAATAATATGCAAAAATCCATGAAATCAGAATTGAAAAATATATAAAATTATCTAAATGTATCAAGAACACACATGAATTAATTTGGGATTTTTAGAGTTTATTTGGTAATTTTAAAATAAGAAAATGAAACAATATGGAAAAAGAAAATAAAAATGCAAAGGAAACAAGTAGGGGTGCAGCGTGAGTAATTTTTCAGTTAAAAAATGTAACGGGCTTAAGATGAGGGTGCAGATAGTAATTAGAAACCCAGTCCATATAGCGCGTGTTTGTGTATGGAATGGTGTACATGCAGTCAAATGAGGATGCACTCACAGCCACAGGATTCAGTCAATGTGAGATCATCAAGTAAGTACGCACATCAAATGAATCAAATAAGAAGCACATGATAAGAACTACGTACTCACACACACACAATCATCAGAGTTCAAAAATTATGTCACGTGAGAAGGAGCATTCATCATTTGTGCGCTGGCAACACAATGGCCTTTGGATCAAAAACTAATCAACGGTCATGTTATAAAGTTGGATTAAACCCTGCCTGAACCCTCACCGGCCGGAGAAGGACCTCCGGTCATCTTCTCCGGCCACTCTCCGTCACCTGCAAATCTCATATTTCCCAGAAACATGCAAACTGCACATCAAGATGAAGAGGAAGTTGAGGAGATCACGAATCCACAATTAAAATTATCAAACCATGCACACGCAGCAAGAAACATCCACAAACATTTTGCCCTAAAAAACACAAGTACGCTCCTAATGAGCCTATCACTAGCCGGAGTATACACACTGCTTCTAATAAGCCACAATCATTATGAAACAAGCTATACACAGTGAAAAAAAGTTGCGAAGGAGGAACCTGAAGTTTGGAGAAACTTTGGATCTTCAGAAATCTAGAGATGATCTTGTTCTGGAGCTTACACCGAGCAAAATAAATGCTCTTGAATCTTGAATTCTTGATGGAAACTGAGATTCAGCTTGAGAAATATGGTCGCCTTTGATGTTGATTCAACTTGCTCTTCATAAACAATGAACACTTGATGATGACAGTGATGTAGTAGATGAAGAACAATGGTGAATTCGTGTAGAGATAGAGAGATATCAGAGAGAAAGCTTGAGAAGAGTGAGAATGATTTCTGAGAATGTGAAAAAAATGAGAGAGCTCCCAAAATCTGAGTGAGTTTGTGATTATATATGTTGAGTTAGTGTGTTAACTAGTGTGGTTAAGTGAGTTGGTGAGTGAGGTTAAATGAGTCCAACCTAACTAACTGAGTTAAGTTAGTTAGGGGCGAGTTGGGAAGGTTGGGATGTGGTGAGGTGAAGCTCATGGTACTATGGTGAGGTTGATGGAGAATGGTGATGGTACTGAGCATGATAAAAGGTGATGATGGTACTGATGTTAAGACCTTTCAACATGACTTGCAATGTAAGCTTTTGTTTTCTCTTTTGATGTATGATGGATAGTGTGGCATAATGGATGTAAGGGAATGTTGATTTAAAAGGAGTAAAGAATGGTTGATGTAGTGTATGTGTGTGAATATGAACAACAACAACAATGCCACAATGATGCAACCTGTTTCCCTTTTTAGTCAGCAACAACACATGCTCAAAGTAGCTACTTCCATGGAGAATTGCTTCATGCATAATGGATGAAATGAGGAGGTTTTGGATGTTATAGAACGAGGACATAAGATAGAACAAGATTGGTGTTGGAAATTGGATTGAATAGAGCTTGCAAGATGATAAAAAATAACTCCAAACATCAAGGTTAAAAACTGATCTCATGGGCGCGTGACCCGGTGGGTTGGCATGGCATCATGTCTTGTGAATTTCAGCATGAACACATCAACTTTGGACCCCCTATAACTCCATCATAACTTGCTCAAATGGAAAAATGTCCAACATTAAAGTTGAAGAGGACATTGAGATGAACAACTTTGATGTTCAACATTTTTTTATTTGGAGGCTCCATCATTGAGAAAAGTAGCTTGACATTTTGCCCACCATGTGTTTGATGAAATTATGGCTATGGGCCTGAACTTGCCTTGCCATGACTTGGTTGTTTGCCCTAGTTTTGTCAAACTTTGATCAATCATAACTCCCTCAATTTTGATCCAATGGATGAGTTCTTTATATGGATTTGAAGCTTAGAATGTGAAATTTAATTGGCTCAACTGGGGCCTGAAGTTTGGAGCTTTTATCTTGAAGAAAGGAAGCCTCAAAGTGTGGTGCAAAATGGTCCAAACTTGCCATTTTTGGAAACCCTAAGTTTCTAAAAATGGAAACTTTGTACATTTCTTGATTTTTCATGATTCCTCCATCATTTCTTGATCAAATCTTGTCCAAAGAATATATGTAACTTGAATTTCATGAATTTGACCTTAAAAAGTCAGGAGTTGACTTTTTCCACTGCACAGTTGACTTTTCCCCAAATTTCCTGATTCTCAACTAATTGGCCAATTGAACCTCTTCTGAAATGAATCAATGGGCAATCTTCCATCTCTAGACCCTTGAGGACATGTAGAATACCAAGAGGTCAAGTTTTACCCAAGAAATCAGAAATAAACTCATTTCATGGCAAACCCTAATTTTAAACCCTCAGTCTAAGAGAAAATAGCACATCCCCCAAATCCAAATTCCTTTGAATATGATGTATATCCTGTCTAACAAAGATGAGGTATGACATTTGGAGGTGATAAAAACTCAAAGATCTTGCTCATTGGGGCATTCTACTCCAGAAATCCAAAACCCTAGTTTTGCACTGATTAGGATGATGTGATTCCCTGCATTCTCTTGTCAAGCTTAATCATATGATGAGGTGATGACCCATTAAGACCTCTTGAGGCTCAAGGCTCCTTGGATTTGATTTAGACACCATGATCCCATGCCAAAGAACTAATGAAATGCAAATGATGATTATGCAAAAAATGCAATGCAACATAAGCCAGTAAAAGTTAAAAGCAAGAGGGCAAATTTTGAGGTGCTACACTATGCCATTCATTCTTTTGTATACTTGTTCTTGTGTGAATCACTTTAGTTCCCACCTTTTTGTGAGGTAGCTTTCCATTGTTCATATATGCGCGGAGTACCAACATTCTTGTTCTAACTGGATTTTATTATGCTTAATATTTTGTTTGTGTTGATTATATGAAAGCATGAAAAGGATCAAGGCATTTTGTTTCATTTTGAGCATAACTACCTATCCAAATAGTCATTCACCTTGTGAGCGTGTGATCATTCATAACCCCTCTGAACTTTTTGATCCATGTTTTATTTGAACTTAATGCTTGTCTATGAGTATTTAGTTCACTTATTTTTGAATGGATTTTATTTTTTCTTGAACCCTCAACTTTGTGTTGTTGTATGAATTTTTGCCTTGCCTTAGAAAGTAGGGAGTATTCACATGATGATGTGGTTGAATTCAAGTTGGGGAGAGAATTATTGTTTACTCATTAGTTGGTTTCTATGAGGATGAAAACGAAAAGTAAAAAAAAAAAGAGAAAGAAAAAGAAAATCCTTGAGAAAAGAAACAAAAAGAGTTCAAATAATTGTGCTAAATAAGTATTGTGTTTTGTGTAACACTTGGGATTTTGGAAGAAGTTGATTGGAATTTTGTGTTTGAGTCTTTGTGAGTTGATCACTCCCTTAGGTTTAGGCAAGTTTTTGTTTCAATTACCTTCAGAAATTGCCCCTTGTTTGTTTACCCGACCACGCTACAACCTTGAAAGTCCTTGTGATTCTTGCCTTTGTATGTTCAATGTGAATTTTTGGATGGTTGCATAATTTAGTCTTTTGTTTGCATAATTTTTGTGTGAGTGATAAGTACCTCATTTTGTGTTTTTCATCTACTGATGATTGTTTTTGCTAGGTGTGATTCACATTTGAACTTGTGTTGTTTTAGGATGTTTGGCGTGATTCTTGTATTTTGCATTGACTTCGTGACTATGTTGTCGTCGTAGTTTAGTGGTAAGTATTTACTTTGTGTGTACCGCTTTTCATTTGAACCATACATTTGTTTCCGTTTTTCAAAACTTGTTGATTCGTGATTATATGGTTATTGCGTTTGTGTTTTTAAGTTTGCTTGATTCTTGTTTGCGGACAAACAAGTTTAAGTTGGGGAGAGTTTGATAAGTGCAAAATGTAACTATTTTTGTATATAAGTTTTGTTGCACTTATCAATACTTTTTGGTTAATATCGTTCAAATAAACCCCGATTTGTTTATAAATATGTTTACTTTACATTTTAGTTTATATATTGCGTATAGTGTAAATATCATTGAGTTTAATTGATTTTCTCTGATTTTTATAGGTATTAAAGCAAGGATATCTTGCCATATTCATTTAGAGCATTGAATAAGATTTCCAGCGCTTCCGACCGTGCGTCAATCAGAGTTACGGTTCAGAAGTTATGGTCAAAATAAGGGCTGGTTTGCTGTCCTTTCCAGCGAATGTTCGCTTTGCGAACTTCCCAACGAACGAGACAGTAGAAAAAGGGACCAAAGTTAGCAAAGCGAACTTCCCAGCGAATGTTCACCAGAAAGTTCGTAAAGCGAACTTTCCAGCGAATGTTCGTCCAGAGTCGGTTTAACTGTTCCGTAGGCACTTAAGTGCCACTTTTTGAGGCTCGCTTTGCGAGTAAATCATTCTCTTAGCAAATGTGACAAAATTTGTAATGTTTATAGGTTCATTTTTACCATTTTTAGGTTATGGTTTTGGGTATTTTTGCTCCCAACTCCATCAAACTTCATTTTTCAGTAGATTAGCTTAGAAAACAACATGGAAGCTTGCATACGGATGAACCGGGGTGGATTGATCATCGATCGGCTTTGACAAACTGCGAGATGTTTGATTCATTTCTCTTCTTCTTTGTGTTTTTCTTCTTTGTTGGGTTGTTGTATATGTATTTACTCTGAACTCATGTATATTTGTCGCCCATGGCGTTGTATGATATTTGCTTTACAAATCTCTATTGGTGATTGTCTCTGATTTTTACTTTATGCGCGGGGTTTGGATTGCGTTAGAGATAATCCTCGCAAACTTCGATTAGGGATGATTATCTGTTAGTTTCTGGACTCTAGAGATAGATTTAGAGCAAACAATCTTCAATAGGCGTCGAAGCTCAATGCCTCCATGTCTTGAGTCGGGTGCGAAAGTGTCGACGATGGTAACACGGGTGTTCTCTCAACTTTGCGTTAGACATAACCTTGGTTGTGAGCGATGTTGGGTGATATTGAGGAGTATTGTAGGTGGAGTATAACTGGTCGGTAAGTTTAAGTTTGTAAGGAGTCGATTATGTGCATGCCGGATAAGTTCGTCTCTCTGATTAATGATTTCTTTTTGTTTTAATGTTTACTTCTATGCATTTTCATTTGAACCATTTTAATCCAAACTCATAAACGCGAGAGACTGTCGAACGACATTCTTTCCCTCGAACCAATCTCTGTGGACACGACATAAATCCCGGAGGGAATTCTTCCGAAAATAAATATTTTTGCTGCTTGCCGCTATTCCGCATCCAACAGGGGTGGGCTAAAATACCCTGAAAATATTGGGGATTTCTTAATGCACCATATATTACTTACGCACCACGCGGATGTATTAAATTGCTTCTAGATTCTAGAGATACATTTTCGGATGCATCCAATACACACATAATCTAGACCATCTTGAGTGACGTCCTACTAGTTGTTTTTTCTAAGCAGAGATGCATCTCCAAAATCTGTCCGTAGATGCATTTACATAGTGTATACACAACAGTATCAGAGGAATAAAGCAAAAACATGTAATTTAACAAAATAAAATTAACATTCATAACATATAATAAGCACTACATAGATGATTTCAACATAAAATACAACATTACACTTCAATATCCAGGTGGATGCTTCAACATCTTCACAATATCTTCAACCAATCTTGAAATCATCGCTTCCAACTTAAGCTAAACTTTTATTTTGATCAGAAAAATGTATTCCACATAGCCTTTACATATGCAGTTGTCTTGAGCTTAAAGTTGTTGGACTCAATCTTCCCTCCGCTGTCAATCGACGGTGAACGATACTCGAGCTTCAAAAATTTTCGATTGTCTCCGTAAGGTAGGAGATTATGGACTTCGTATTTCAGATCTTCGAGAGAGATGTACTCGTTGAGCTTAAAATTTTGGCTGATTCTCGCGCTTGAGAAAGAGATATTTGCAACATACCAGATGATGTTTATTTGTGACATTTGAGACATTTTCTGTTTGTGTGAAACAAAAAACATGTGCACCTTAATTTATAGAAGCTATAGACAAATGTGGAGGCGGCAAATGAGGTGGTTTCCTAATGCTAGCTCCTTTGAAAATACTTTTTTTAAGATTTTGGAGTTGGTGAGTCCAAAAAATCTTTGTCAACATGTTCAAAATACGAAGGAGACCGCACCATTGAATTGTTACTCGGTGTAGGCTTGAGCTTCTTTGGATCACCTTTTGTTTTTACTGGTTGAGAGGGTGGTTTCAAGTTGGTGGTTTCCGGATAAGCAATCTTCCTCAATTGTTCTTTGATGTGGAGTTTTATATTGTCACTGACAATCACTTTAGGCATCTCCTATTGTTCCTTCAACATTGTCCGACACACCTCTAAGGCCCATGGAACATTCTCCTGTTTTTCGCTCTCTAAAAATGCAAACCCCACAGAATAGGTCTTCTCAGTAGCGGTAACACCAACCATCTCCAATAATGAAAGTTTGTACTTGTTGGTCTTGTACGTTGAATCAATTATGAGCATAGTAGGAAACATGTTGAACAACTTTATGAAATCAGGATGAGTCCAAACTATATCTTAACGGTAACTCCGGTACCTAGACACATAACTGTTATCATCCAATAATTTCAAGAGTTGTTGCATTTCAGTTCTATACCCTCTTAGCGCCTTGTTAGTTTGATACCGAATATTGTACACTTGATTGATATTTGAAATGTTTTCGGCTCTTTTACGTTTCAAATTTGCAAGTATATTTTTCGGTTTCACCAAATTCAATGTCATGTCAGTAACATATTCCTTCTCTTCCGGCATGAGACGACACACAATTGGATGACCGACTAATTTTTCACACAAGTCATGATTATGAAAACCACATATGACATTAAATCTCCATTTATTGTTTGCCAATATATAACCACGCAACTTAAAGGGACATTCACATTTTCTTAAACCGATGTTGTCTCGTTTAAAATTCTGGAAAGGAGGTCTATATTTCCTACTTCTTTTGCACGTCATTGTCACAAAAGCACATCTTGTATCCGAACTATTATCGGACCTTCCGATTACCACACAAAATCTCAATTTAGAGGCCTCCGTACGAATCCATTGAAGCATGTGATCACGAAATTCAAACTCTTACACATTTTTAAGTTGGTTGCCAACATCTACCGCCTTCACAACAGCACCTTTGACATTCGAAGACGCAACATGTTTGGAGAAAACATGGGGGTGCCCCATATCTAATGACAACAATTACCACAAAATAGTAAATACGTGCTTATTCTATAAACAAAACTGAAAAAATGAACACAAATAGATACCGAAAATGCATTTCTGGATGAATTTATACTTGTTTAGGAAATGTATCTCCGGAATAAACGCACGTTTTTCAAATAGAAAACAGTATTAATGTGAGAAATGAGGCTTGAAATAAATGATCTTTACCTGAAATTCCAACTTCTTTTGGTCCCTTTGATGTGATGAAACACAAGATTGAAGATTTTGAGTGAAAATATGGATTGAGAATGGAAGGGGTTTTAGTGAGGGTTTTGAGTGGAAAACAAGTATGGTTGCGTGATCATACAGCTCAGTGTTTTATCAACTTATTCCGAATATGCATCGCCAGAAATATCTAACATGCAAAGGTGACAAACAATTTCAAAATCCCGCCCCAAAATTCCGAAGATGCATCTTTTGAATGTCTACTGATCTGATCATCTCTTAATATATTTGTTAAAAATACCCAGACATGCATCTCTGATTTTTTTCTTAATAATCATCTAATATGACACTTATTTGGTGCGCCATAACGTTGGTGCATAGTGTGTTCGGAGATGCTTTTCCAGATTTTGAGAAGTAATTTCGATTTTCCATATAGCGTTTTATCACCCTATAGAGTGCCATAAGAAATTCTCAAAATATAAACTCTAATTTTTAAGACTCAAGTCCTATAATTTTTCAAACTTAGCGGACCGGCGTATGGACTAGTTTTTGACGGCTCTATATATCTAATATTCTAGTTATAATATGTCGTTTAGGTGTATATCTAATGTTAAAAAACTCTAGTATCATGTAATAAAATGAGAAAGATCAAACCTTTTGGTCAAAACTACTTTATTGCAAGATTTATCTATTGTCATTTTTGTCGGTGGCAAATATTAAAAATAAAATCCATAGTGCACAGTTTATTTATTTTCAAATTAGAAAACCTACAACTATATTTTAAAGGACTATGCTGCTTTAAATTTCCATTGCAGTTTAGGTGATAAATAGGCACAAATATGCTTTGAAACTTTTAATACAAGCCTTTCTTTCCTTTTTCGGGGATTTCACTGGGATATGACCTTTTTTACTTCACTAGGATCTTAGGTCAAAACCTTTAAAGTTGGGAAGATACCACAGAATGGCGACTTCGCCGGGGAGCCATTTTTGTCAAGAACATAGGATTCATAGCTCTTTAAAGTCTAGGACTTTAGGACAAATATATATACTGCTTTTCCTAATTGATATATGTGTTTATTTTTCTGCTAATGGGAATGCGTGTGATGCCGCATGTGGAAAGATTGAGTATACACCTAGGAAAAACCTCTTTTAGTAGTGCGGAAACTATTGGAAATGGTTGTCACACGATACTACCCTCTTCTGATGGTTCTTCGAAAAACATCACCTAGCACGGTTCTCGGCCCGCTGGTGTTTTCTCGACAAGAACTGATGATGTTGAGAGACATGTACAAAAATCACTAGTATAAACCTTTGGGGGGGGGGGGGGGTAGAGCCTTGACTTCATGACACCGACCCTTTGACCCCATGTTTTTTCTATGTTTTTATGTGCTGCATTCATGCATTCATCTAAAAAAACATTACATCAAAGAAAAACTTCTCTTCTAGTCTCTCTTTTTCAAATTAAACTAAGGCAATGATTGCAAATGTCAGAGAAAAAGATTGCGCTCATGGATTTCGGTAGAAGGAGAACTCATAAGTATACCTTCAGGGTTCCAAAACTAGAAGATTTGAGAGGATTAGCGAGGATGATCACTAACCCTGAAGCTTTCAGAGCCAAGTACGGAGGTCTGCTATCCCTGTTAAGAGTCCATGTGATTGAAGGAATCATGGAGGCACTCATTCAGTTTTACGATCCGGTCTATCACTGTTTCACATTCCCGGATTACCAGCTCGCACCAACGCTAGAGGAGTATTCTCACCTAACCGATCTACACATTACTGATCGAGCTCCATTTTCTGGACTGGAAGAAATTCCAAAGGATCAGACCATTGCAAGAGCAATCTATTTGGATGAGTCAGAAATCAAGACTCACATGACCACCAAGGGTGGGCTCCCAGGTTTTCCAGCCCAGTTCCTGACAAAGAAGGCTCTGTACTTTGCTAGTATAGGGAACATGACTGCTTTTGAAAGCATCTTTGTCTTACTCACCTACGGGTTATTTCTGTTTCCCAACATTAATAGCTTCGTTGATATCAACGCCATTAAGGTTTTTCTCATTGGAAACCCTGTGCCGACCTTGCTCACAGATGCGTATCATTCTATACACTTAGGAAATTTGTACAATGGAGGGATGATCACATGTTGTGTACCCCTGTTATATAAATGGTTTATCTCCTATTTGCCCAAGTCTGCTGCGTTTTGGGATCATAAGAGTGCCTTACGTTGGTCGCAGAAAATCATGTCTCTTACCAACTCTGATATAGATTGGTGCAATAGGATTTATGACGGGATCAGGATCATTGATCGTTGTGGAAACTTCCCCAATGTACCCCTCATAGGAACTAAGGAAGGAATCAACTACCATCCAGTATTGGTTCATCGTCAATTTGGATACCCAGTGAGGCATGTCCCGCGTAATGCTCATCTGAAAGGTCTTTTCTTCAAAGAAGGAGAAAATGACAAGGTACTAAAGATGGAAATAGTGCGCGCTTGGAAACATGTTCATAAGAAAGGACGATAGTCTCTAGGAAAACTGGACTGTGTCTCAGTGGAGCCTTATCTCCACTGGGTACAAACTAGAGCTCTTAAGCTAAAGGTCGAGGGAGTACTTCCTGTATGACGGATTTGTTTCTGCCTTTCTTCTTTGTGCTGGCTAGTTTGGATAGCACGTCTGCTCGCACGTTATGCTCGCGGGGAACGTGTTTTACTTCCACTGTTGTGAACTTCGCCATCTCCTTCTTGACCAGGGTCAAGTATTCGGTCAGGTTGTCGTTTTTGGCCTGATATTCCCCCCGGACCTGGAGGGCCACGAGTTGTGAATCCGTGCAAATGACGACTTCTTCTGTGCCCAGGTCTTTGGCCAAGCGTAACCCAGCGAGGAAGGCCTCGTATTCAGCCTGGTTGTTGGAGGTTGGGAAGGAAAGGGTGAGTGATACTTCGACGATGATTCCTTCGTCGCTTTCCAGTATGATGCCTGCGCCACTTTCCAGTATGATGCTCGCGCCGCTCCCCACCGAGCTTGAGGCACCGTCAACGAAAATGGTCCATTTGCTCACTTCGCTTGCGGGGGAGTCTACGAATGTCATTTCTGTGACGAAGTCGGCCAGAGTTTGGGCCTTGAGGGCTTTTTTGCTTTCGTATTAGATGTTAAATCTGGACAGTTCTAACGACCATTTGAGCATTCGGTCGGCCATATCTGGTCGTCCGAGCAGCTGCTTTATGGGTTGATCTGTTCGAATCACGATCGTGTGAGCCAGGAAGTAGTGTCTTAATCTTCTGGCTACATTGATGAGGGCCAGTTCCACCTTCTCTATCTGTTGGTATCTTAACTCTGGTCCTTGTAGCGCTTTGCTCGTGAAATATATGGACTTCTGCCCGTCAGGTGTCTCGCGGATGAGAGCGGCGCTCACTGTTTCGGTTGCTATGGCGAGGTACAGGTACAACGTTTCGCCATTGTCCGGGCGAGAGAGGACCAGTGGCTCTGAGAGTGCTTGTTTCAGATGGAGAAGGGCCTTGTCGCACTCCTCGGTCCATTCGAATGCTGCCTCTTTGCGGAGGAGTTTGAAGAATGGTAGGGCGTGCTGGGCGGACTTAGCCACAAAACGAGATAGTGATGCGAGCATCCTGTTGAGGGACTGGATGGATTTTTTGGACCTGGGCATAGGAAACTCGGAGAACGCCCGACATTTGTCGGGATTGGCTTCGATTCCTCGTTCTGTCAAGTAGAAGCCGAGGAATTTGCCTGCCCGGACACCGAACGTGCACTTCTTCGAATTAAAATGCATTTTGTATTTCCTGGCCTGTTTGAAGACCTTCCTCAAATGGGCAGTATGATCGGTTTCCTCGTGGGATTTTACGATCATGTCGTCCATGTAGACTTCGAGCATGTCGCCTATTTCTCCCCAGAATACTTTGTTCATTATTCGTGGTACGTTGCTTCGGCGTTCTTCAAGCCGAAGGGCATTACGTTGTAGTAATAGTTGCCCGATTCGGTCATGAAGGCCGTATATTTTTTGTCGGACATTGCCATCGGAATTTGAATATAGCCCGAGTAGGCATCCATGAACGATAAAAGTTTAAAATCGGCATAATTATCAACGAGTTTATCAATATTGGGGAGGGGGTAGGCATCCTTCGGGCATGCCTTATTGAGATCGGTATAATCAATGCACATGCGCCATTTTCCATTAGATTTTTTAACTAGTACAACGTTGGAAAGCCAAGTGGTGTACTTGGCCTCCGAAATAAATTTGGCCTCGAGGAGGTCCTTTACAGCTTTTTCGGTAGCCTCCGTTTTCTCCGGAGACTGCTTTCTCCTACATTGTGCTACGACCTTGATGGCCGGGTCGATTGTCAGCTGGTGACAGGCGACGGACGGATCCAAGCCTGGCATTTCGGCGGTGCTCCACGCGAAAAGGTCAGCATTCTCCCGGAGGCATGCTTTGAGCTGCTTCCTCGTAATGTCGGGCAGGTCCGCTCCGATCTTTACTCCCCATTGGGGGTCTTCGCCGAACAGAACGATCTCGAAGTTGCCATCTGGGATAGGGCGCATCGGATGGGAGCTGCTACTGGATGATGTGGACGGGTTGGCAGAAGCTGCTCGTTCCTCCGGTTGGTCTTCTTCAGGGAAGCGACTGTCGAGTTTGATGGATTTGACCTGGGGCAGAGGCTTGGCTTCCTCGGAGCTGCTTGGCAATGCTGGCTTACCCGACGCTTTCGGCTTGGATGCAATGGTGTTGAGCCCCTTTGTAGCTGCCTCGAAACACCGTCGTGTAGCTTCGATGTCGCCGTGGAGGGTGGCGACCATTCCCTTTGTAGCTACCAACTAGGCCAGAGTTGGCCTTCCGAAAATGCATTGGTAAAGCGACGGGCAGTCGATTACCAGAAATTGCACCTTGATGGATCTGGCCGTCTCAGTTGATCCGAAGGTCACGATCAGTTTGACATATCCCCACGGCTTGGTCACTGATCCATTGAACTCCTGCAAATCGGACCCTACATAGGGGGTAAGGTGTGATTCGTCCAGCTGAAGTGTTGAGAACAGCTGGGAGTACATGATGTCGACCGAGCTGCCCTGGTCGACGAGTATCCTGCGAACGTTGAAGATCGCCATCCGAGCTCTGACGAGCAAAGGTATGCTTGAGTTTGGGGAACCCCCGAGGAGCTCCTCCCAGTAGAAGGAGATGGGACGGAGCCCTTCTGGGCTTGATCAAGCGTGGTCACCTTGTTGGAGCTTGTGTTGATCAGGTGCTCGAACTTTCGTTTCACGGAGCCCACAGTGACTTTGTTGAAACCCCCGCCAGAGATAACCATGGCGGAGGGAAATGTCTCCCACGGGCTGTGGGCCGCGAAATAAGCAGGGGCGCTGAGCCCGTCTGGGATGTAGAAGTCCGCTGGTCGCGATACGGACATAGCAACTTGTATATTGGCGTCTTCCTAGGAGGGTACTTCCTCTTCTATCTTCTTGGACTCTTGGGCATCTTGCCGAGGAGTGTCCTTTTTCTTCATGAACTGTTTCAGGTGGTCGTCCCTGGTCAGTATCTCAATGGCATCCTTCAGATGGATGCAGTCCTCTGTAGTGTGGCCGTGACTCTTGTGGAAACGGCAGTATTTTGATTTGTCCACATTTGGCCTGTTCGGCAGTTGCTTGGGGAACCGGACCCCTGCCTGCTTGACCTCTAAATTGGCGCATTCGGACAATATCTTTTCCCTGGAGACGGTTAGGGGGTGCAGTCATGGAACCGCCTGGAGGGTCCTTTGTTGTCACGGGAGTCACGAGGACGGTCCTCGCGCCTCCATTCGCCCCAACGAGATGTCGAAGCTTCCTCTCCTCTAGATGCTCGAGCATTCTCCTGATGTCGTGATGCTCGGACGTTGCTGACCGCAACCTTCTCTTCATACTGAATGTGTGATTGGGCTTTGAGGAGGAGGGCGTCTAAGTTCCTCGGTGGTGCGAGGCCAATGGATTTAGAAAACTCGGAGCCTGGGCGGAGCCCTTGCTCGAGCAGAAACTTCTTCATTTCGTCCATAGTAGGGACTTGTACAGCTTCCTTGTTGAACCTCTCGATATATGCGCGGAGAGGTTCGTCTTTTCCTTGGATTATGGCCCCAAGGGTGGCCTCGGTCTTGGGGTTGCGGCGAGATGCTGTGAAGTGCCGTGAGAACATCCTGCCCAGTTGTCTCCACGAGGTAATGGACTCCTCAGGCAGTTGCTTGTACCATGTCATCGCTCCCTTACGGAGCGTGGTCGGGAACAGTCGGCATTTGATGGCGCCTCGTACGCCGCAGTAGTCTAACAGCGCATCGATGTTCTCGATGTGCTCGTCGGGGTCCGTGGTTCCGTCGTACGTGCCCAAAGATGGGGGTTTCTCCAAGCCTTTTGGGAGACGGGTAGCCAAGATCTCCTGGGACAATGGGCCGCGAGGCTCGTCGTCGCTGCTAGAACTGGTGTATGATGGGGACCGAACGGGATCCTCGCGGCGGCGGTTCCTCCGGGGAGAAGGGGAGCGGTTCCTTCACGGAGAAGGTGAGCGGTCCCGTCCTTTAGACCTGACCGGCGGAGATTGCTTGTTCCTTCGAGTCCTCTTGTGGTCGTGAGCGTGTTGATCGCGCGGGGAGATTTGGTCGCGCTTCCGGGCTACACGAGAATCAGGCTCTTGGTGCAGTCTTCGGCCGATGTCTCTCCGGGGCTGCGGGCTTCTTGATCGTCACTGGTTCCTCCGGGTAGGAGGGGATCTTGGACGGTTGGACTCTTCTAACGCCCAGATCCTCTCGTTTTGCTGCAGGATCAGGGTGTTGGTTTTGTTGAGCGCCTCCAGGAGGGCTGCCACGGCCGGGTCGGCGTTGGGCGGAACAAGAACGGGCTGGACGTCAAGTGAAGGTTGATTGTTGTTGCGATCAGCAGGGGTAGGGGAAGGAGAAGCGGTGGCTCTGTCCCTGAGGAAATGGTTATCTCGGAGGAGAGATGACTGGCCGTCAACGTCAGATTTGTTGACGGGGAGGATGGTGGTTTGGAGAGCATCCTTGGTGCGATCTTGGGAGGCCATGATCGTGATGATGTTTGAGAATTATTTTGATCTTCGGTTTCTGAGGAAAGAAAGATGGGGAGAACAATGGTTCCCACAGACGGCGCCACTGATCGTGAAGGCTGGATCAGATCCTGTAGAATTGGGTCACCAAGTGCATCAGGGATGCTGGTCGTATGGAGAGGAGGGGGTGTACCTGCAAGGTACTCCGACGCTCAAGTAAGAAAGGGTCAGAGAAAAGGGGCAAGTACAAAGTATGAGTTCTTAGGGTGAATATTGGATACCTGACCCTCTCAAGCGAGAGGGTTTATATAGAGCCCCCAGCGCGTGGTCAACGGTCCTATTTTCGGGGCAAAATAACCTTTTTCCCCAAAGAATAGGTAACTACCCAAACTAGACGTTATGTCGGGCAGGGTGTCCAAAGCTAGCCGTTATGTCGGACATAGACATGGTTCCGGGCACCTGCCCACAACTGTTCGGGGAGTAGTTCACTCATGCGTAACGGGCAGTGATACCGAGGAGGAATGTTGCATTCCTTGCCCGGTTGGAGGGGCAGAAAGGTAACTTTTGCCCCTCTGTGGATTGGACTTAGGCAATTTGGGCCGCTCTGGAGCAGAAGCGGATTGGGTCATGTCTAGCCATTAGTCCAGTCCAGAACAATATATATATATTAACAAATCATTACACATAAATATAAAACAAAACTAATAACTACCTATTAATTAAATGATATAAAAAAAATATTTAAAAGAAAAATTTGCAGGAATCTCATTCTCTTACTTATTTAAAATCTGAATTGAAGGAAATTTAATAATAATAAATTAGTAAAAAATAACAATAACAAAGAAAAAACCACATCTTTCTCTTTCTCATTCTCACACGCTCCTAAAACCGAAATGCTCCCGTCTCTCTCCTTCATTTGTTCTTATCCTCTGCAAATCACTCTGTCCCATATTCATCGCTCACTCTCTTTCTCTGTTCATCCAAAACTCAACCATTTTCTCTCCTCAATTCTAATGTAAACCTCAATCTCAAAAAATCTGCCAATTGCACTTAATCTAATATCTATTAATAAAAGAATAGTACCTGGAATTTCCAATAATAAGCCTCTAATTATATGTTAAAACTTTTCTAATTCTAGGGATATGAATGTCTTTTTGAAGTTTGCTGCAATATTGTGCAATTAACATTTATGACATCTGATGTGTCATGCTGTTAATTTTTTGAAATATTTTTAAATAATCTTATTTGTGCTCTTTTCTTATTTATTTATTATATTTTGATGATTAAATAAAAAGTCATTTATTGGAAGATGAAAAATTACACGGAAACAACAATTAGGCATGTGAAAAGCCATTCATTTTATTATTGGAATACTCCTTCTTTGTACACAACTTCTCATTTTTCTAAGATACATTAAAAGTTGGAGAGACCATTTACTATCCTTTGGACAAACAAAGCTTAGGTGCTCTCTTTAAACACCCCTCGTGTACTAAACTATTCATAAGCAAACAGAAAAATGGAAGACGGAAGAAGATGGTCTACCTAACCACCATCAAACAAGAAACAAGTCCAACAACTAGCAACCTCCCCAAAGCTACCGGACGCACAATGCCACCGGAAAACGTAGGGAGCCACCGATCTAGGAACCGAAGACCACCGCCCCACAACTCAAAATTTCAATCTGCTTTTTGGTTCTATTTCCCGGCGTCTCTCCTCAGGGCTTTGTTAAGGTAGTGACTTAATAATACCATTTTGTTATGTTGTGTTTGGTTTTATAAAAGAACTATTTAACCATTGATACACAAACATTGATATTTACCTAATGTGATAGTGTGATTTATTATTAGATGTCAATAATGTTATAAATCATTACTAACGTATATGCTTTAACCAAGTTGATGAAGTTGGGGCTGTAAATATTCCCCCACCTCAACCCTCAACAGAGAAGGTATTTTACAATTGTTCCCATATTTGGATTTTGTTGTTTCTTTATGTGTATATGCTTTTACTAACATAAAAATTATGCATGTATGTTTTTTGGGTTAAAATATATGTATAAATATTTTTGCAAGGTACTGAGAAGGATCTTGGAAGTAAAGGCAGATAGTATTTTTATGGAAAAATGTCCTATGATGCAGATCCACTTTCAACAACAACATTTCTTATGTGAAGATGATACTTGCATTGCCATGGAATTTGTTCTTTTCAATTTGAATTTGAGATGATGGTAATTGATTATATACAACACTATGATCTTTTCGTGTTTCTTCTTGAAATCACTTCTCATTTCTGTTGGTTTTGCAGTGAACATCAAGTACCTTCAGTTAATCATCACCCAGTGAGTTGTTGTTTACCGAATATGGGATAATAGAAAATGGATAGGAAAGAATGAGCAGAAAGAAAAATAAAGAATAGAACATGGATAGGAAAGAATAAACAAAAAGATATTATGTTTTTTTTTGTTTTCAGTAATATGAATAAATTTTGCAGGGAGTTATAACTGTAAGGGCTAAAACAAACAAAAATTAATGGAATTAAAATCTAAACTCTTGCTATATGAAATTAGGAATAAGGTGAATATTTACGATAATATTTATTATTAACATATGTTTATAAAAAATGTAGTACTATTTTTATCTATAATTTAGAGAAGTTGTTGACGATTATGCCCAATAGAAATCATACGTATGGGTGTTTTGGTGTAATGATGAATTAAAAGTATTGAATTGTGTTGTTTTGGGTGAATTTCAACAACTTTTGCAGCTGTTGTTGAAAGCTTCTCATGATAAAATGATTCGAGTTTAAATTAGTATGTATTATATTCTTATAGTTTAAGGACTATATAGGATTCATAGTAATAGTTTAAAGAGTATTTATTATATTCTTATAGTTTAGGAATTATATAGGAGAATGAATCAATAGTTACTGTTTTTCAATATTATTAAAAAAAAAAAGACAATATTTTTATTGTTATTTTAAGATAATTAAAATAAATGAAAATCCATTTCAAAAGTTTACTTGCAAAAAAAGTATAGAATAATAGTTTAAAGATATATGGAATTATTAACCTTTGCTATTTTATAAAAGGTAAAAATAATAACAACCGTAATCCTGAATTTTAATTTCCATTATAATAAATATATTATTAATATATTTTATTTGTATAAAATTTAATATTTATATTAAATTATAATAATTTTGCATTATTTCTAATAATATTTTTTTTTCTTTGAGAAATCTCTCAAATATTCGTATCTTTTATCAAGAAAATAATATTAATTAACCTTGAAGATCTCACAGTAAATATAAAAGAGAATAAACTATTGATGATAACTTTATATATAGTTTAATAATCTTTATATTATATTGTACTATTAAGTTTATCTTTTTTCTATAGAATATATATTTTAATTAGTTAAAATATTTATTTTACTTTAATCAAATTAACTATACATTAAAATAATAAATTCTATATTAATCACTAATAAATTATATTTATTTATAAACATAATTAAATATGAGACACGTATTTATGACTATTGAATAAATAAATTTGATTACAGTTATTTTAGATTATTATTCATAGAATTATTGACAATAATTAGCTAATTATTAGAAATAATTCGGTTGAAATTGCACATTTATTTGTAATAACTATTCTCTTAATTAACATAATTAGTTGTAAATATACATAAGACAATTTAGCTAATTTAGTGGGTTGAGATTTAACATGACAGCTTGGTTTTTATAAACGTATCAATTTACTTTTATTTTCAAAATACCATGGAGTGTAAATATTCATTTAGAACTGAAATTTGACGGGGAGTTGTCATATATATTGTAGGTTTCTAAATATCGTAAATATGATATAATAAGAAGGATTTAAAACTGATATTTGACGGGAGACTGTTGTAAATTTTAGGTTTAGAAAAATTGAGTAATATCTAAAAAGTAATGTTATTTGAATTGGAAAAATGATTTTATTCAAATTTGTAGTTTTAAAATTAATTCATCTGCATTCAACTTAGTTTTGTTAACTCATCTGGATTTACGGGTAGATGTAAACGTATCTATGAGAGGCTATGCTGTAGACTGTTCATTTTAATGTCCACCTTTTTTTAAACATTTCTCTTGCTGCAGTTAAAAGTTGGTGCATATTATTAGTTTATATTTGTAATTATGTCAATGTTAACCAATTGAAGAATGAATTCAAACTTTACAAATGATGGTTTGGTAGACATTTAGAACCGAAATTCCAAGATACCGTGGAGTGTAGATATTCATTTAGAATTGAAATTTGACGGGAAGCTGTCATATATTGTTGGTTTGTAAAAATTGTAAATATGATATAATAAGAAGGATTTAAAACTGATATTTGACGGGAAGCTGTTATAAATTTTAGGTTTGGAAAAATTGGCTAATATCTAAAAAGTAATGTTATTTGAATTGGAAAAATGATTTTATTCAAATATGTTTTTTTAAAATTAACTCATCTGGATTCAACTAAGTTTTGTTAACTGATTTGGATTCACGGGTAGATGTAAACGTATCTATGAGAGACTATGTTGTAGACTGTTCATTTTAATGTCCATCTTTTGAAGTTAGACAATTTGTTGTACGATTTATTGTGAGTACGAATCAAAGCTTCAAAGTTAATGCATATTATTAGCATATATTTGTAACTATGTCAATGTTAACTAATTGAAAAATGGAATTTTTTTTAAACTAACATACTTTTTCAAAAAAAAAAACCAAAAAAACCAACTTTTCAGGATAATTACAGAAATGACTGGGTTTGAAAACTCCATACAAGGGTGGCGCCATATGAAATGACGCCTCAGTTACAGGCCACAAGCCATTTCATATGGCGCCTCAGGCCATATATTTGTCTTAAGAAAATTCCCTGAGGACAAGCCATATGAAATGGCGCCTCAGGCCATTTTTTTTTAATATTTTTTTTAAGTTTAATTTTTATTTTTTTAATATACTAAAAATTATATTATTTTATATGTTATGCTGTGCCTATAAATAAGGGCTCTCCTTCACTTGTTTTTGTACAACAATTGCCACCCAAACCCTAATTTCCTCCCTTCCCTCACCAATATCCCAAACTCTTCCTTACTCAACACGATGTCTTCATCCTCAAATAGCCGGGCGTCGTCGTCATCAACAACGGAGGAAAAGTGGTCAGAGTTTCCACTGATGAAACGAAATGCCCTAGTTATATATTCAGTTGTCAAGCCTCCGTTGGAGATGCTACTCTGGAACACCCAGACGTTGGAGCATTTGCACAGGGAACTTCGCCGCTGGCTACCAGAAGAATTTCAGGCAGGTGAAAAGATCAGGAACATAGAGAGGCAGGTTGAGAAGTCTGGTCCAGATGGAGTCACCCGGACTTGGAGGAAAGTGGAAAATGATGCTGGCGTCCTCATGATGATGATGTTAGAACAGGAAATTAAGTTGATGGTTGTAATTGCCTAGATAAGCTGCTTTTATGTGTTGTTATTGTTATTATTTTTGTTATTGTTATTTTATGATTTGGTAATAGGTTTCGTTAAGTGATGCTTCGTTTAGGGTTGTTATGTTGTTGTATTGAGTTATGTATGCCATCAATGAAATGAAATTTGTTCTTATTATAAATTGATAAGATTACATAAGTAATTATGCCGTTGTGCTAGGACCTAATACATTTGGACACTTAGTGCGATTGTGGCCTGGCTGGCGACACAAACTACACAACCTCACCATTTTTTCACCTGTATCCATCTCCGTTTGAATCCGGCTGCTGATAGGGCGACCCTTTTTATTTCTTCGCATCAAGTCGTTATGCCACACAATTTCGCCTTCCTATGTAGGCCAGTAGTCCTCCTTTGCGACTACTTGAATGCTTTTACGGTACACATTACATAAAGTACTGACTGGGTGAAGAACATGGAGATAGTTGGTTGGGTCAAGTCGGACATTGGAACAGGCTGCTATGACATGGGAGCAAGGCATACGAAATGCCTAAAACTTTCCACAGTCACACCAACTCCTATCTAGTTCCACTCGATAAGATCCCCTAGGCAATCCTTCGTTGTGATCAATAGACTCTGCAATACTGAAGTATCCTGCAAAACGGTCGAAGACCGTGACAACGTGTGTGTTAGCCTTTGCAGCCTCGTCCTTCATGAATGTCATGGAATAGTCACTAAACAGCTGCCCAGATTGTATGACCGAAACCACTTAGCATGTTCCATCAATTTGAATTATAGGTTTACAAAACGTAAATCCTTTGATGCATGGTTCAAACGCCCAGAAGAGTCTGTGGAAAATGCCATTTCCACTTACACAATTCCCCTCAGGCGTATATGCCGGCAACGTCTTTAACAAGACAACAGTACCTGGAGCATATTGTTTTAGAGCGACGAGTATCTTGGGAGTTCTTTGTAAGAGTCCTCCCAATTCCCAAAAATCCTTTCAACCGCCTTCGTCCTAGCAATCCACGCATTCCTATTCAAGGGAGTATAGTTGTATATTTGCACCATATGAGTTATGATGGTACTGACTTTCACAGAAGGGTTGTCGCTCACGATTGATAGAATTTCGTTGCAGATCATCTGAGAGCCGAGCTTGCAATGATCCTAACTTGGATTGGTTAGTATGCAAGTGTGCTCCGAACCCATTGACCCTATCTTCCAGGAATCGTTTCGCTTCCAGAAAGAAGTCGTTGGTCTAAAGGGGCAGGCCTCGTTGCGGCAGTAGATCTTGTATAGAGTCGGATTTGTTCGATCGACTCTATAATCTGCAGCCAAGGTCATATGGTATTGTTTAATTGCTCGAACACAATCTTCTTTTGTACGAAAATTGTCTCCAACTTTTAGTACTCCCTCCGTCTGTTTGTATGGGTCGTAAAAAATATCTGTTGATGGTTGATCGTCGCCTAGGCTTAGTGTTGTCATGTGTTGGGGTGGGCGATAAACATGACTGTCTGGCAATTGGTCTGCCTCGTCGTCGTTTATCATTTCGTCAACAACGTCCTCCTCCTCGTCAACTACATCCACCTCAGCTTGTTCATTGTCAGAATCGTTGAAAACCTGCGATACCTCAAGTTGTTGAGACAATGGTTGATTTTGTAACGTAACATATAACTCAACCTCATTGAAACCGGAATGCTCATGGCTGAGAAACATATTACGCACATCTTCATCATCCCGTATTTTCATCTGAAAAAATTTAAACACATCATGCCCCTAAAAAAAATAGGGTTTTTGTATATAATTTGCCCAACTGAACCGCACTGCAATTTCTTCTCTAACCGGGATTTCAAATGATAGAAATTTGTTCTTCTATCAATTAAAAACCTAGTCACTTATGTATCCCTAAAATTGAAACCACTCGTTGGACAATCAAATATCTCACCAAGGATATGTGCAGTTATCAAGTATTGTGGTCTTTGAGCCATATTTGAATTTGTGTTAGGAAGAAATGGGTTACAAACTTTAAAGTTTGGAAGAAAAATAGTTTGCAGATTGTAAATGGTTTGAATGTAAGTGTTGATAGGATGTATATTTCATGTGTATTAATAGGCAAAAAAATATTACAAGAAACGTGTCTCTTTAGTCTAATTGCTTCAGAAAAGCATTGCCAAAGAGCCATGTGCTGCTCTGCATGCCTACACACTATCCTTGACATGACCACACAAGACTGCATGCCTACACTAAGCTTGACAAGACCACACAACTCTGCATGGCTACACTATTGACAAGATCACACTCTGCATGACTCAACAATGCATGCCTACACTCTTTTTCTATTGTTCCTACCCATGCCTCTGCACAAATTTAAAAACAAACATTTAAAAAAAATGGCCTGAGGCGCCATTTCATATGGCTTGTCCTCAGGCAATTTTGTTAGGGCAAATATATGGCCTGGGGCGCTATATGAAATGGCTTGTGGCCTCTAACTGAGGTGCCATTTCATATGGCGCCACCCTTTGGAAAGTTTTTGAAACCCTGCCATTTTCGTAAATAGTTTGAAAAATCAGTTTTTTTGGTATTTTTTTTTTTGAAAAAGTGTGTTAGTTTAAAAAAAAAATTTGAAAAATAAATTCAAACTTTACAAATGATAGTTTGGTAGACATGCGATGTAAATCCAGACAACACTCGCACGGGTTTCTTACTAGTTAAAAAAAAAAGTTTTCAAACCTAGAGATTCAGACAGAAATTAAATGGGGATAGAGATGGATTTTATGCAATTGATTGAGGAAAAATGATCAGTACAACACAGGGGACACCATGGTGTAAAGGAAACTCAAAACAAAGGGAAACTCACATGGTCGAAGCTAGTCCGACGGTTCCCACTCCGGCGCGGTCAAGGCTTCAGGCAAGCTTTAATCTCTTTTCTGCTTCATTTCTACACACTCTTCCTATTCTTCTTCCTTTCTGATTTGAAATTTGCTAGATTATGAGTGTTGTTGTTGCTTATTGTCGGTGTTTTGAAACAGCAGGTTGATGCGCTAGTTTAGTGAAAGTGGTATAAGGCTTGGATCAGTTTATGCAGTTGAGTGCTGGATGTTTTGTTTCACAGATTAGACAATGGTGATTGTGATTAGGAGGAAAGTTGTTTTTGCAATCGTGGCTGATATTGTGGTACCTTTGTGAGTCTCCAGTGGTTTGGATGGAAGCTCAAGGTGCACGGTGTGATTTTGAAACCTGGAAGGTAAAGTATTGAGGGATATGAAGAAGGCTTTCGGTTGGAGATGATTGGGTTTTGCTCGTAGAGAGGAATGGTTGGGTCGGGTCCGAATGAAGGGTGACGGGTGTGAAGCTATGACTGAAGTGATTTCCAGAAGGATTGATGATGGTCTGAGGTTTGTGTGGAGGGTTTTATTGCAGAAGATGGATTTGAAATGAAGGTAAAGGTTGTTCTTTTTTTTTTAGAATTTTTGTTGTTGTCCCTTATTGGCTTCTCCCCCTCTTCTTTTTATTCAGAATCTTTTCTTTTGAAACTACCAAAATCAAAACTTCCGGGCTAAGTTTCAAAATCTGAACCAACCTTGTACTGTCACTTTCATCGCAGGATTTGCTTGAGGTTGGACAGGCCAGCTTTGATTTCATAGCAGCAGGTTTGTAGGGTACGCGTGTGGAATTGGTGGTCGTACGAGTGTGGTACGATTGTACAGCGGGTTGTGGGGAAAGGGCACAATATCTTCAAGCTTTTTGACAGTGAAAATACCAATTCCAACAAAGTGGCACTTAGCATGACTATGCCTACCAGTCTGCGGATAATGCCTGCTTGCTGAGGATAAGTCTTAGAAATGAATTTGGCATGGTGTTGTACAAGGACTTGGCACTTGACTTATGATAATTATGAATGAAATAATAATAATAATAACAATAATAATAATAATAATAAAAATGATAATAATAAATAATAATAATAATGAAAAATAATAAGAAATAATAAATAAAGAAATAAATAAAAGAATGATATGATAAAAAAATGATAGTACTAATAGATGATTAAAATAATAAATAATAATAATAATAATAACTATTAAAGATGAACTTACTAATAAAATAATAATAATGATGATAGATAATAAAATAAGCATAGTGATAAAAATAATAATAATAATAAAATAATGACAATAAGGATAAATAAGAAAAATAAATGATATATTAATAAAAGAGGAATTAAATTAAACTAAAATTAGTGATAAAAAATCAAAATTCTAAAAGAAATGTTCTAAAAACTCATGAAAATAATTGAATAAATAATAAAAGGAAACAGTGACAAAAATTAGCCGAGAAAAATGCATGACTATGATTAATTGACTATATGACTGCAAATGCTAAGACAGATGACCTAAGATGATAAGACGATGATCAGCGGATCTGAGGGTAAAATTTGGGGTATAACAGTTGCCCCTATTTAAATATCTTCACCGGATGACATGAGTGATGAAAATCTTCATGAAATCACGGTGAAAGATATTTAAATATAGATAACCGAAAATTTTGCCCTTAGATACACTGATATGCAATGTTATGGACAAAACTAATCTAAACTATAATGCTGACATGCCATGAATGCTACCATGATGACAATGATGGAATGCTAAATGCAAGACGCAAACGAAACGAAAGCAGACAGGGATAGAGGCAACACAATGAGTAGACACTCACTAGGGATTGATAACAACACTGGGGAAGTTGAAACAAAATTGGGGAAATCTAAAGCAATTGAGCAACTGGTTCGAATGTGACCAGTTGACGCTTTAGAAAGGAAAGATTCGCACTGGAGGTAAAATCCAGACAAGTGATCTCTACTGGGGAATATCCAGAGTAGTGGATCAACAAGTTCAAGTATGACTGGCTGACATTTTAGGACGAAAAAGCAACCTTATTGGAAGTAGAACCAAGAGATGAGCCCCAATAAAGGTATCTAGAATGATTGATCATCAAGTTCAAATGTGACTGGATGACATTGGGGACAATAAAAAAAAGGAAGACACACTCTTTACTGGGGATGAAACCAGAAAGAAGACATGATCTCCACTAGGGATCGATTCGAACAAAAGATACACCCCTAACAACAGATTTTCTGGGGATCTCTTATGCTGAAGCGTTCAAACGGGATCTTCAAGAAAAGCCAGAGAAGACAGAGACAAACACAAACTCTGCGTGGGCCATATGATGATAATCACCAAGACTTTCAAAGGGATATTGGTAATGGTTGAACCTCAGCTGGGAATAAGATCAAAGTGCCAACAATGATTGGACTCAGAAATAAACACGCCAGTAAACACTGGACTCACGGTATCAATATTTGAAACAATGCCAGTAAACACTGGACTTGGGATAACAATAATGATTGGATGAACAAACATGTCAGTGAACACTGGACTTATACAATACCGATAATGACCGATATAAAAACAATGACAGTCAACACTAGACTTGAGACGAAGAAACATGCCAGTAAACACGAGACTTTAGGTTCATACTTGACCTGAGTTTCAACAATGCCAGCAATCACTGGACTTTAGGTTCACATTTGACCTGTGTTTCAAACAATGCCAGCAATCACTGGACTTTAGGTTCATACTTGACCTGAGTTTCAACAATGCCAGCAATCACTGGACTTTAGGTTCACATTTGACCTGTGTTTCAAACAATGCCAGCAATCACTGGACTTTAGGTTTATACTTGACCTGTGTTTCAAACAATGTCAGTAATCACAGGACTTTAGGTTCACATTTGACCTGTGTTTCAAACAATGCCAGCAATCACTAGACTTTAGGTTCACATTTGACCTGATGACATCCCAGAAATAAAAAGATCCTCAATGAAGATTGAACTGAAAAGACAGTCTCCACTGGGGAAAGAAAGCGACACATCTAAAGTGATGGAATCAAAACAACAAAACATGTTCGAAGGTACATAACCTGAGCTCGGAATACAACGTCAAAAATGATTGACAGCAAGAGACCAAAACATATCCAAAGGTACACAACCTGAGCTCGGAATACATCGTCAAAAAGGGTTTATGGGAAGAGACCAAAACATATCCGAAGGTACACAACCTAAGCTTGGAACACATCGTCAAAAAGGGTTGACGGCAAGAGACCAAAACATATCCGAAGGTACACAACTTGAGTTCGGAACACATCGTCGAAAAGGGTTGACGGCAAGGGACCAAAACATATCTGAAGGTACACAACCTAAGCTCAAAATACATCGTCAAAAAGGGTTGACGGCAAGGGACCAAAACATATCCGAAGGTACACAACCTGAGCTCGGAACACATCGTCAAAAAGGGTTGATGGCAAGGGACCAAAACATATCTGAAGGTACACAACCTGAGCTCGAAATACATCGTCAAAAAGAGTTGACGGCAAGATACCAAAACATATCCGAAGGTACACAACATGAGCTCAGAATACATCGTCAAAAAGGGTTGACGGCAAAGGACCAAAACATATCCGAAGGTACACAACCTGAGCTCGGAATACATCGTCAAAAAGGGTTGACGAGAAGAAACCAAAACATATCCGAAGGTACACAACCTGAGCTCGGAATACATTGTCAAAAGATTGACAGAAAGAAACAATTCACCAAACGTTATCATTGTCAAAAGGGTTAACAGAATGAAGAAATTGACTTCATCGAAGAGACACCTCGTCAAATAATTGATGGAAAGAAACAGATCACCAAACATCACCCACGTCAAAGGATTAACAGAATGAAACTAAATACCAAACATCATCCACGTCAAAGGATTGACGAGAAGAAACCAAAACATATCTGAAGGTACACAACCTGAGCTCGGAATACATCGTCAAAGGATTGACGAGAAGAAACCAAAACATATCTGAAGGTGCACAACCTGAGCTCGGAATACATTGTCAAAAGATTGACAGAAAGAAACAATTTACCAAACATTATCATTGTCAAAAGGGTTGACAGAATGAAGAAATTGACTTCATCGAAGAGACACCTTGTCAAAGAATTGATGGAATAAAACAGATCACCAAACATCATCCACGTCAAAGGATTGACAGAATGAAACCAAATACCAAACATCGTCCACGTCAAAGGATTGATAGAATGAAACCAACTGACATCGTCAAAAGGGTTGACGGGAAGATACAACTCAACGAGGGATCACATCAAATGGATTGATGGAGAGAAACACCTCAACTAGGGATCACATCAAATGGATTGATGGAAAGAAACACCTCAACTAGGGATCACATCAAAAGGATTGATGGAAAGAAACACCTCAACTAGGGATCACATCAAATGGATTGATAGAAAGAAACACCTCAACTAGGAATCACATCAAATAGATTGATGGAAAATGACTGATTGAGGGTAACACCAATGGTAACTGTAAAAGTGTGAATACCCTCAAGGACAGATAAGCTTCTCTGGAAAGATTGCCACTTATCGTTGCAAAAAAAAAGGTTCTCAAAAGCAGAGGAAGACGCCAAAGACGGATAAGCTTCTCAGGAGAGATTGCCACTTATCGCTATAGAAAACAAGCTTCTCAAAAAGATTGCCACTTGTTATTGGGTATAAATCCAAGGGGATGTTGTTATCACAACACTGCTGGAGCATAGATTTTGTCTTTAATGAAGATTTGTAAAAGATTCTTCCTGCGAGACACTGTGCAAAATAAATGCACGTTTAAAATAGGTTCGAAAACCATGCCTGCCAAGGACCAAAGTTCAATCTAGGAACAAGCTAGAAATAAACGGTCAAACAAGACTCCAACCATTGAGGAGTGAGCTCAAATGGGGATTTATCTTATCCAAATGTGGAAAAGATAATTAAACCAACCATCATCCATGAGAATCAAACTCTGTGGGGAATATAGAAAGGATGGGCACTTTATACCTAGGGGCTGACAATTCTATTGGAGAGAAAAGACGAACCCAGTCACTTGGGGAGTAAACGCCAAAGTGAACCAAAACAGGTAAACACCAGAAAGGTAGCAAAATGCTACGATGTTATGCACACGTATGAATGCATGTATGCCATGTTTATGCTTATGCTTATGCTGACAAAATAGAAAAAGGGAAGCGGGACTGGAGATGAAATAAACATCTCGACAAGGATACCCGGCCAACCTCATCAGATTGGACCATTACTGGGGATGAATAAGTAGGATCAGTAACTCTACTTCAAGGTTATGACCTTCTCCGGGGGAAGAGCACTCCTCTTAACATAGCATCATGACTTCACTAGGATTGCCATCATGAGCTTGATTTCCTTACTGGAGGAGGAAATCCATGGAGAATTGCCAAGGTCAACTGAAGTAACAGCTTATTGGGGAGTTGGCAAAGGATATCACAAGAACATAGTAGTTCTGCATCTTAACTTGTATAATGATCATCTTCAAGTCTTATCTGCCCTAGATTACATGGTCTTTTGGAAGAAGGTACCAAAAGGATTTTACAGAAGAATTGACATACAAGATGCTTCAATATCTTCAAACTCTTGGAGAGATTAATGAATCTTGACGTAACTGGATTAGATTAACTGCATTTACACAGCAAAATCCTTGAACTTGTTCTTCAGACTGGTTGATCTGTGAAGGAGATGCCCCAGCCTAATTGACCTTTTAGAGATTTACCGAATCTCGACCTGATTGCCCCTGATTAATTGTGTTCACAATACAAAGTCCTCAGACTGCAGTAGTAACAACTAGGGAACAGACTTGCCCCTGTTGGTGGGTCATTGGAGTCCTTGCCTTGAAACAAACTTGTCATAAGATGACCTCAAGAAGGCTTGCCCCAAGTATTCTGAACTTGAAGAGTTCTGCCCCTGACTCAATAGCTTTTGGGACGATTGATTAACAAATCCTTCAAATTGGTTGCCCCAGACTGAGATTCCTTTACCAAGTCAAATTCCCTAGCTGGTTGCATTTGTTGGGATTCCTTTGATATTGAATTATTTTGCAGACAATATTATTCATTAAAAATTGGCAATTTCAATGCAACATTCATGCAATCTTTTGAAAATAAAGTTTATTGATGAAATACAGTGGGGTGATTAAATAATCAAAAACAAAGTGGATCTAGTCATTTACAGAATGACGAATGAAGTGGTCAACACCAATAATTAGCAAAGATCATTAGGAGTCAGGTTATTCAACCTTGCTGTAGTATGCTTTCAAAACAACCTTACCACAATTAGGTCTTTTAAAGGTTGTAACGTGGCTTGGTTCATGGCTCATGAAACAAAGGATAAAGGCTCAAAGTATGTTTGTCCCCACCCAATCTTCGTGATGAACTTCAATCCTAAAGTCAGTTAACTCAAGCTATACATTCAGGTTCCTATAGGCTAGGAATTGAGCTGATGATAGTTGGTGATGATTCAGACACCTATGGTAATCATTACTCTCTTACAACATTTGGTTATCCTTTATTGTTGAGGATTTGAGACCTCTTCTTGTCTTCACTGAGGTTTTGAGACCTCTTCTTGTCTTTGCCGAGGTTTTGAGATCTCTTCTTGTCCTTGCCGAGGTTTTGAGACCTCTTCTTGTCTTTGTTGAGGTTTTGAGACCTCTTCTTGTCTTTGCTGAGGTTTTGAGACCTCTTCTTTTCCTTGATGAGGTTTTGAGACCTCTCCTTTTTGGTGAGGTTTTAAGACCTCTTCTTTTTGGTTGTCATACAAGCCCTTTTTGTATAAGGCAATGATTATGAGCTTCCCATCTTTCTTAGCTTTTGCCTTGAAAGGGACTCGGCTCATTCTTCGGGTAAGGATTCCATAACGATCCTTCCTTATTTGTCACTTCGGGAACAACTTGTACAACATTTATTCATTTGATTTGACAGAGTTGACTGGTGTCTTGCATGAAGCGCTTGCATTATAATGCATAACTAAGTTAAACTGAGAACTACCCACCCCAAGGTTGAGATCACAGGTTTTTTTTGTAAGGAAAGAAAACTCCTACTTCTAGGCTCGAATGGGTTAACGAGGGATTATCTTCCTTATTTCTCCAGTGTTTAGGAATTGAAACAATGCCTTACATCATCGGCAAAGTTTAATTGAAAGCATACCAACAACAGTTATGAATATAACATTTTCATCATCCTCCCCAATCTTCGCTTAAACAACAGTTTGATGCGGATAAGTGGATCAAAAAAAGATAAATATTTTTTTCTTTTATGAAAATAAAAGAAAATGAGTGAAAACGAATGGACTTAATCAAAAGATGCATAAACGTTTCATTAATCTTGCCAATTTGAAAAAACAACAGCTTACAAGCCAATACAAATTCAAACATGCAAAGAAAACACAACAAAAAAGCTAAACAGCCAAAAGATTGCCAGCTTCGGGGAACTGGGCCTTCCTTTCTTGATTTGCCAAACTAAAACCATCTTCACATATACTCTCGGAAATTTCTTCCATCTCAAAGTCTAATGAATCTGCCTTATTAGGTGAAGAATTGTTGAATTGAATGCCTTAAGGCGTGAATGAGAACATCTCAGAGTCAAGCAGAGTCTGAACCTTGCTCCTGAGCACCTTACAGTCTTCAGTTGAATGCCCCTGTGCCCCAGCATGGTAGTCACATCGGGCGTTGGCGTCAAAGCCTGAATGGGTATGGAAAAGGCACTGGATCTATCTCCTTTGGCACTATTAATCCACCTTTGATTAAATCTGGCAAGAACTGACTGTATGACATTGGTAGCTGCGTGAAATTCCTCTATGGATTTCTTAGCCTTTGTCGTGCATGCTGACGCGGCTGACGGCGGTAGGACCGTTGATATTGAGGAGGTCTTCGATTTAGAGAAGAATATTGTCCCTGTGGAGAGATTGGTGTCTGACGTAGAGACCCAAAAGATTACTGACTCTGAACACTTGAGTTGCATGAGCGCTGAGGCTGAGGTGTCAGAGATTCCCATGTAGAATTACTTTCTTTCTCCCATTCTTCTTAAGAACTAACAACTGACTCACTCTCACTAGCTGGGATGTTCGAGGTACCTCAGATTTTTCCACTCTTGAGACCGCTCTCAATGCGCTCTCGAGCTATAACCAAGTCAGAGAAATTTAGTGTCACAATGCTAAACAACTTCTCTCGGTACGAGCCTTGCAAAGTATCCATGAACCAGTCAACCAATTCCTTATCCAAGAGTGGTGGTTGGACGCGAGCAGCTATTTCTCTCCACCTCTGAGCATATCCTCTGAAGGATTCATTGTCTTCTTGAGATAAGTCTAGCAAATGCAGACAGCTGGGAGCCAAGTCAAGATTGTAGGTGTATTGCTTCACAAAGGCATTGGATAGGTCTGACCATGATTGGATGTGATTGCTCTCTAGCTGCATGTACCAATTCAGTGATGCTCCACTCAGACTGTCTTGGAAACAGTGGATCCTAAGTTTGTTGTTACGGACATGTGAAGTCATTCTTCTGCAAAACATCACCAAATGCTGCTTCGGAAAACTATCCCCCTTGTACTTCTCAAATTTTGGCGACTTGAACTTAGGAGGTATCACAAGGTCTGGTACCAAACACATGTTCAAAGCATTCAGATCAGCAGAGTCACGACCCTTAATGGCATCAAGCTTTTCTTCCAAGGCACGACATTTTTCCATAATCTCAATATATCGTGGATCCTTGATTTTCATCACAGGGATTACCTCTTGGGAATCTGGCTCAGAGAATACGAAACTAAGGTATTCCACAACATCAACAGAGGAGGAACGTCCACCTCAGACAATGGTACGTTCTTGTATAACCTGGTTCTCCACAGGAATCTGCACAGGTTGAGCTTGAGCAACATTGTTCACAGCAGTCCTATGAATGCTGTCATCTCTCTTTGTCAAGGCTGTCATAACTTATAATCTAATTCAACTGATCTTTCAACAAGTCAAAATCCACTCTGGTTACAAACTAGCTCTGCTCTCCTGAGTTCATGGTCCTTCAAAAGCTAACTCAAGTCCAATGCCGGCTTCGGGAAGTCAACTGGGTTATGGACAGAGAATGGGTGAGACCCAAAGCTGAGAAATGCAAATGAAAATGCGAATGTGATGACATGCGCATGCTATGAAAATGCAAGCCAAATGGTTTCAAGGAGCTCAATAGCAAGTTGCAAACATTTTTTTTTGAAAAAACTGAAAAGTTTTGTTTTAAAATCCATGGTCTCTCTTGATTTTGCAAAGGAAAAAGCATCTGAATTCCTTGCAACCAACAGGCTATCCATGAATGGATGAATGTATGCACAAACACTCATATACAGATATTCACAAATATGCACATATATACAGGCAAACAAAATGAGGGCCTAGGTTTGAAGATCACGAGCATGGAGCCATGGTCTTCCCATCCCAAAAGGTGTGTACTAGGGTTTTCATCGTCTGTAGAACAGGGCTCTAAAAAGTTCCCAGAGTCATGGATAAATCTTTCAGATATTATCTGCCGACGTGACTACTCACGCAGGTTAATAATATTCACAAGATAAACTCGTCTGAGTGTAGTATCGCGTATCAACCATTTGGGACTACTCCCTCATAGCCATCGCACTACATCCTAAAAAGGTCAAAAGGGGGTAAAGGTAACTACGTTCCTCAGTATCATGGACTCTCAGGTCGAAAAGAGTGACATCAATGTGACTACTCACATCAGACATCAATAATCCTAAAGGGGCCTCCACTGAGCGTGGTCATCATATGCCAAACTTGTTAGGACTACTCCCAACAGCCGACTATTGATTACACCACAATCCTATCATATGTGTGCTTTCAAGTCCGGGCTAGGACTTATCTCACCACCCAAAAGTAGCAACCTTGCCAAACAGAAAAACCCAAGTACAACAGGTATATATACAGACATGAATATGTACAGATATACAAGCAAGCAAACAAATAGCAAAACACAAATACAAACAAGGTGGGCTTAACCCTCTAAGACTTTGTCCCCAGTGAAGTCGCCATTTCTATTGCGGTGAGAATCAGATATCAAGCTATTAATTAACTTGAATCACACATCTTTGAAATTCACCACCGAGCTTTGATTTATCCAAAGGAAAGGGTAAAGATCGAAGAAAACCCTAATTGCGCTATGTGAAGATACATCTAAGAGATCGGGGATCGGGGGTTGGTTATACTAAGGGAAGGTATTAGCACCCTAAGTATCTGTAGTACTCTGCAGGAACCTCTTGTTTGTATTGTGTTATATTATGTTTGCTTGCTAAGGGAATCTATGCTAAGGTAAAAACCTAAGGGTATATACATTAAGTATGCTCGCCAAGACGTCGCATCTTGTGCCTACGTATCTTGACTAAAGAATCAGAGTAACCGTAGTTCACCTCGCTAAGGTTTGAGGAACCATTGACTATGGCCAAAGTTCCAAGGGGAATGAGTATGACACTCATATAGAGTTAAAGAACTCTCTGATTCTAAGTTGTAAGGGGAAGTGAATACTCACAATGATGAGCATCACATAGAGTTTAAGAACTCTAACCTAACTCTAAGTTATGATGCAAGTGGCTCTAATGAGGCCAAGGGACAAGGCTCTATGACTTTGAGGTCAAGGGTTAAAGATGCTACCTATGACTATGAGGTCAAGGAGAGAGAGAGAGAGAGAGAGAGAGAGAGAGAGAGAGAGGGTTACCTATGACTATGAGGTCAAGGGTGGAGGATGGTTACCTATGACTTTGAGGTCAAGGGTTGAAGATGGCTACCTATGACTATGAGGTCAAGGTTTGATAGATGGATGCCTATGACTATGAGGTCAAAGGTAATGAGCTATCTATTACTTTGAAGTCAATAAAGAGACTTTCCTTTGGAAGAAGGGGAAGACAACTTAAAACGAGAAAATAGGATCATGTGTCAGACACAAAATAGAATCAATCAAAGAGAGATGTTATGACATAATAGAAAGTGCACGAGTTAAATGAATGATATACACAAGATAGGAGCCAACTAAAATGTCAGATCAAGAATCGAAATTACAAGATTAAGCAAAAAAAAAGTGTAATTCACAAGTCACAAAAGTTAGAAGTTAAATCGATTAAAGAACTCCCTTGAGTCATGTGGCTTGTCCTTCTTCCTTTTCTCTCCTCCACAGCGGGGTGCCATGTAATCATGCCTCAAAACCCTAGCGTTTTCTTGGTGCCTCGAGTCTTGAGCATTGTTGGCAGCCTCTTTCTCCTCGTACTGGATGTAAGTCTGAGCCTTGAGGAGGAGGGCATCTAGTGATGCAGGTGTTTCGATGCCAACCGCTTTGGCGAAGTCAATGCGGGGGCGCAGTCCTCGCTCGAGCATGTATTTCTTTATGTCGTCAGTCGTGGAGACCAGGACAGCTTCGCGGTTAAACCTCTCGATGTAGGCTCGGAGGGACCCATCATTCCCCTATATGATCGCCTCGAGCATCGCCTCGGACTTTGGATGGCGACAGGAGGCAATGAAGTGCCTCGAGAACTGCCTTCATAGGTCCTTCCAAAAAGTGATGGACTCTTCGGCGAGGCTTTTGTACCATGTCATGGAACCTTTCCTCAAGGTCGTAGGAAATAGCCTGCACTTTATGGCACCTCTGACGCCGCAGTAGTCGAGCAGTGCATCGATGTTCTCGAGGTACTCGTAGGGATCTATCGTTCCATCATATGACCCCAGGTTCGGGGGTTTTTCTAGCCCGATGGGAACTGGAGCGTCCATGATCGCTCGAGATAGTGGACCGTGGGGGTCATCTTTGTCGCTCCTGAGTGGTGAGCGTGGCGCCGAGAACTGTCATCGCGATATAATGGTGAATTATTTGGTCGGCTTTAAAGTTTTTGCGGGGGTGATCGACGGTTGTCAGGTCGTCCTCCGACCTTTTTCTTCTTGGCAGTCGGGAAGAGGTGGTCCTCGCGGGGAGGAATATGGTTGCGCTTCAAGGGATGTGGCCTCTCCAACTGAGTTCGACGACCCTGTCGTTGTGGCGACTGTAACACCCTTTTCTACCCCACGAATATACACGGCAAAATACACAAATTATCAGAGAAAAAATCACCTCAGAAGGGTTCATATTTCTCAATAAACTCAAAATAAAACATTTGCTCCGTAAACAACGGGTTTTCCTCAAAATAATTAAAAAGCCATCAAATAGCAGCGGAACCACCATAAGCACAATAATCCAAAATCAAAAGGTTTTCAATTTAAACCATAACAATCAAATAACTTCAAAATAATAACTCAACATGGTTCGACTCAATGACCCAACCTGATGTTACAATATCAGAGCAAGACCCTCTACATCGACCAAAAGCAAATAAACTCCAAAAGTCCTCGAAGGCATCCACAGCTAAGCCTGATCACCTGCACGTTACCCACGTGGAGGCAACATTCAAACAGGCAGGGTGAGTAATCACAATTCATTATAATCAATATAAAAACAAGATATGCATAAAATTGACGTCATCATCATATACAACATCATTAGGGTCATCACAAGGAAAACATCAAAATCACAACATCATAAATCACATCAATGCCAATTAAATGCAATGTACAACAAGACTCGTGCATGTGGTACCAATCGTCACAGTCGATGGACACTAGGCCATCACCCTCCAAAGATCCCCGTCATTAGGATCGGTTCTACACAAGAACCGGAGCACGTCAAAATTTACCTCAAATCCACACAATGGGATTTAAGTCTAACATCATCACTGAAATGCTATGAATGCATGATACACAACGTCATTAATCATCATCATCAAAAAAATCATTTATGTGCATCATCATTCATCAGTTCTCATATTAATCATGTCATCACATATTCATCAAACATCACAAAACATAATCGCATAATCATCAGTAACATCATGGGAAATCATCAGAAAAATCTCAGAACCAAAACATCAAGACAGCACAGAATCATAAAACAAAATTTTGCGAACAGCAGGCATTCGCTACTGAGTTCGCCGTGTGAACCTGTTCGCTTTACGAGCTGCCAGCGAATCCCAAAATCCCATACAAAAACTAGAGGGTTTCCATTTTGTCTCTCGCTCGCCACCCTCATTTGCTTTACGAATACACTCGCTGGGACGTCCGCTTTACGAATTAAATGTCACACTTCAGAATTCATTCCAGTATCATCAAACAAATTATCGCGCATTCCCTGTGCTGTTCGCTTTGCGAGTCTGGGGCGAGTGTTCGCCTTGCGAAGGGAATGTTCGCTTTGCGAACCTGCGATTTTAGGAAATCGCTGCTACGCAATAGCATATCAGACCCAAAAGCTCTTACGATTTCAACCCCAATTACCCCAAAAACATCCCTACAACATTCCTAAGGCATTATGGTAATCAAAGGCATAAAACCTACGACTATTAGGTTGATTCGTTACACTATTTGAAACCTCCAATCACCTAAACCTTCACAAACTCTCAAGATTCTCATAAACCCCATAAATCCCTTTCACCACAAGGTCGAAACAACATCGACAGGGAAAATCATCCTCAAGGTCTATTTTATCCGATTCAATTCAACCCTTAATAATCGATTCACAAAATACCCTCAAATCATCAGTTTACTCATAAATCCCATAAACCCACATAAACCTCAAAATCAGCTTTAAACACATCGAATACCTATATTGAAAACAATGAAAGGCAATACTCCCCATACCTTAGATTATTGATTTGAAGCTTTCTCTACTGAGTCTTTGGAAACCTTCTCGAATCCTCGCCTTTTCCTTTTTCCTCAGAGCTCTCACTTCTTTCCTTCTTTTCGCGGTCTAACAGAATGAAACCTATTCCTCTCAAATTATCCTTTTTGTTAAACCTTTGGGCTTCTAAAATGGGCTTTCCCAATAATACCCTCACTAATCCTCCTCAAAAGTCCATCTTACCCTTAATTCCTCTAATATTATTTAAATCAATAATAATACTAATATATACTATATAATATACTATTATTTAAATAAATACCCAAAACTCCACAAAAATGTCAACGTCAACACAAACCACCAAAATTCACAAAAATGCACGAATATTATATTTAAATAAATTAAATAAATATTCTTACAGATTTGGGGTGTTACAACTCTCCCCCACTTAAATAATTTTCGCCCTCGAAAATTACCTCAAAGAAATAGAGTCGGATACGACTCCCTCAACTGATCTTCACATTCCCAAGTCCAACTTTCACCTGCTGGTCCACCCCATAGCACCTTTACCAAAACTATGTCTTTACCCCGCAGCTGCTTCATCTCACGACCATCAATCTGCACACGTAATGCTTCCACAGTCAAATTATCCCTCACTTGTACATCATCCATCTGAATCACATGCGATGGATCTGGAATGTACTTCCTCAACTGAGACACATGGAACACGTCATGCAAATTCGCAAGTGACGGTGGTAAAGCGATTCGATAAGCTACCTCTCCTATCCTCTGTGAGATTTGATATGGACCAACAAAATGTGGAGTGAGCTTCCTAGACTTCAAATCTCGACCCACACCAGTCACTGGCGTCACCCTCAAAAATACGTGATCTCCCTCTTGGAATTCAAGTGCCTTCCTCCTCTTATCATGGTAACTCTTCTGACGACTCTACGAAGCTTTCATTATTTATTGTATCATCTTAATCTTCTCGGTCTTCTCTTACACAATCTCAGGTCCGAGTACAACACTCTCGCCCGACTCATACCAACACAAAGGAGTCCTACACCTTCTCTCATACAAAGCTTCATAGGGTGTCATTCCAATACTAGCATGAAAACTGTTTATGTACGTGAACTCAATCAACGGTAATGACTATCCCAAGATCCTCCGTGATCCAACACACAAGCCCTCATAAAATCCTCTAAGGATTGGATAATCCTTTCTGTCTGTCCGTCCGTCTGCGGATGATAGGCAGAACTCATCCTCAACTTAGTACCTAAAGCATCCTGCAAACTCTTCCAGAACCTAGATGTAAATCTCGGATCTCTATCCGACACAATACTCGAAGGTATCCCATGTAACTTCACAATCTCCTCGATGTACATCTCGACTAACTTCTGCATAGAATGATTAATCTTCATCAGCAAGAAATGAGCCGATTTAGTTAATCTATCCACAATCACCCAAATTGAATCATTCCCCTTAGCAGTTCTCAGTAATCCCGACACCAAATCCATGAAAATACTATCCCATTTCCACTCTAGAATATTCAATGGCTGCATCATACCTAAAGGCTTCTGATGCTCAAGATTCGACTTCTGACACGTCAATCAAGCATAAACAAACTCTGCAATATCCTTCTTCATACCCGGCCACCAAAACAACTTTTTCAAATCCTGGTACATCTTCGTAGCACCGGGATGAATACTTAACCCACTTCGGTGTCCTTCTTCTAAAATACTCTTCTTGATTTCTGGAACATCTGGGACACATACTCTATCCCGAAACTTCATCACACCATTCTCGTCAATCCAGAATTCTCCTCCGTTACCTTGATTGATCAATGTCAACTGGTCAACCAACTTCAAGTCAGATTGTTGTCCCACTCTGATCTCTTCCAGAATACCACTAGTCAACTTCAACATTCCCAACTTCACACTGTCAGAGGTCTCTTCATATACTAAACTAAAATCTTGAAATTGTTCAAGTAACTCCAACTCTTTCACCATGAGCATCGACATATGCAATGACTTTCTGCTCAATGCATCGGCCACTACATTTGCTTTGCCCGGATGATAACTCAAATCAAAATCAAAATCCTTCAATAGTTCTAACCAACTTCTCTGCCTCATATTCAATTCTTTCTAATCAAATAGGTACTTCAGACTTTTATGATCACTGAACACTTCAAACTTAGAGCCAAACAGATAATGTCTCCAAATCTTCAACACAAACACCACGACGGCCAATTCCAAGTCATGTGTAGGATAATTCCTCTCATGAACTCGCAATTGTCTCGAAGCATAGGAAACAACTTGTCCATTCTACATCAATACTCCTCCAAGGCCCATCTTCGACGCTCACAATACACCACAAAAGATTCACTTGGATTAGGCAAAATCAACACTGGAGCGGTTGTCAACTTCTTCTTCAATTCCATAAAACTCTCCTCACAAACTACGTCCCACACAAAAGCTTGACCCTTTCGAGTCAACTGAGTCAAAGGTAATGCCAACTTAGAAAAGCCTTCGATAAACTTACGGTAATAACCCGCCAATCCCAGAAAACTTCGTATCTCGGTAGCAGACTTCGGAGTCTCCCACTGTAACACAGCATCAATCTTGGAAGAATCTACAACAATTTCACCACTTGAAATCACATGGCCAAGGAAACTCACTTCCTTCAACCAAAACTCACACTTGGACAGCTTTGCATACAACTTCTTCTCCTTCAGTACTTGCAACACAGTTCTCAAATGCTCAGCATGCTCTTCTTCAGATCTAGAATATATCAAGATATCGTCGAGAAACACCACCACAAACTTATCCAAATACTCATGAAAAATCCAACTCATGTACTCCATGAACACACCAGGTGCATTGGACACACCAAATGGCATCACAGTGTATTCATAGTGACCATACCTCGTCCTAAAAGCCGTCTTCGGAATATCATCAGGCTTAACACGAATCTGATGATAAGCAGACCTCAAATCAATCTTGCTAAACACACAGGCACCTACTAGCTGATCCATCAAATCGTCATTTCTCGGAAGTGGATACTTATTCTTGATAGTCATTTTATTCAACTGCCGATAATCAACACACAACCTCATACTTCTGTCCTTCTTCTTCACTAACAGCACAGGAGCATCCCACGGAGAAACACTTGGTTGAACAACCCTCTTCTCAAGAAACTCTTCCAACTATTTCTTCAGTTCACTTAACTCAGAAGCTGGCATCCGATAAGGAGCCATAGACACTGGACTCGTACCTGGTATAAAGTTCACTATAAACTCTACTTCACACTTTGGAGGCAAATCACTGATGTAATCTGGAAACACATCTGGAAATTCACATACAACAGGTAAGTCGACACTTGCAGCTTCACGATCAATCTGCAACGACGCAAACATTGCAAACACCAGGGCTTCATCTTCCATAAGTTAGTCTACTTGCCTAACAGACAAGAACATCAACTCTCCAGCATCACCAAACTTAGGAAACTCCACAGTCTTGTTATAACAATTGATATGAACATGGTTGAACTCCAACTAGTTCATTCCAAAGATTACATTCATTTGGTGCAAGGGTAAGCACACCAAATCCATCACAAAACTCTTCTCAAAAATCGTCACAGGACATCTCAAACACACAAAGGTAGTAGTAACAGAACCATTAGTTAGAGTTTCTATTACCGTATTACCATTCATATCAGATAACTCCAAACCTAATATATTAGCACATTCAAGCGAGATAAAAGAATGAGTAGCACCAGTATCAACAATAGCAATCAACTCGGTATTATTAATAAAACATGTACCTCGAATCAGGTTGTCCTTCTCTGGCGCTTCTGCACCACTCAAAGCAAACACTCTTCCGCTGGTCTGAGCAGCAGTGACAGTCTTCTTCGGCTTCTGACACTGGGTACTGATGTGACCCTTCTCCCCACAATTGAAACAGGTTGGACCATCATCTTTACAATCAGTAGCTCTATGCCCCTTCTTACCACACCTGTAGCACCTCGACACATTATTGGTACACACATCAGAACGGTGGTTGTAACACCCTTTTCTACCCCACAAATATTCACGGCAAAATACACAAAAATCAGAGTAAAAATCAGAACCACCTCAAAGGGTGCACATTTTCTCAATAAACTCAAAATAAAACATTTTCTCCATAAACACGAGTTTTTCCTCAAATATTCCAAAGCCATCAAAAATTAGCAGCGGAGCCATCATAACCACAATAATCCAAAATTAAAAGGTTTTAAAATAAAACCATAATAATCAAATAACAACAAAATGTCAACATAACATGTTTCGACTCAACGACCCAACCCGATGTTACAATATCAGAGCAAGACCCTCTACGTCGACCAAAAGCACTAAAAACTCCAAAAGGTCCTCGAAGGCATCCACAGCTAAGCCTGATCACCTGCATGTTACCCACGTGGAGGCAACATTCAAACAGACAGGGTGAGTAATCATAATTCATTATAATCAGTATAAAAACAGGATATGCATAAAATGGCATCATTATCATATACAACATCATCATGGTCATCACAAAGGAAAACATGAAAATTACGATATCATAATTCACATCAATGCCAAATAAATGCAATGCACAACAAGAATCATGCATGTGGTACAAAATCGTCAAAGTCGGTGGACACTAGGCCATCACCCTCCTAAGATCCCCGTCAATAGGATCGATTCTACATAAGAACCGGAGCACGTCAAAATACCTCACATCTACACAATGGGATTGAAGTCATAATAGACCGAAGTCTAACCTACTGGACCAAAGTCCTATAATCGTCAATAGACCGAAGTCTAACTCACTGGACCGAAGTCCTATAATGCTATGAATGCATGATGCACAACGTCAATATCATCAACATCAACAAAAAGTCATTACGTGCATCATCATTCATCAAAATCTCATGTTAATCCATATCATCATTTAATCATCAAAACATCATGAATCGTCATCTCATAATCATCAATATAGTTCATGGTAATTCATCAAAATAGTCATGTATCATCATCTCATAATCATCAATATAACTAATGGCCATTCACATCATCATTTAATCATCAACATCCTGTATAAATATCTCATAATCATCAACATACTCATGGTAATTCATATCATCATCTAATCATCAAACATCGTGTATAAACATCTCATAATCATCAATATACTCATAGCAATTCATCAAAACAGTCATGTTTCATCATCATAAAATCATCAATATATACTCATGGTAATTCATCAAAATAATCACAACTCAAAACATCAAGACAACACAAGAATCATAAAGAAATTTCGCGAACAGCAGCCATTCGCTGGAACGTTCACTTTGCGAATCTGGAGCGAATGTTCGCTTTGCGAATGATATGTTCGCTTTGCGAGGTCGCGATTTCCTGCAATCGCTGCTACGCACCAGTAGCACATCAGACCCCAAAAACCTTACGGGTTCAGCCCCAATTACCCCAAAACATCCCTAAAACATCCCTAAGGCATTATGGCATCAAAGGCACAAAACCTATGACTATTAGATCGATTTATTACACTGTCCTAAACCTCAAAATCACATAAACCTTACAAAACCCCAATATCCCCAAAGTCCTCACAACCCCTTCTCCTTCGTCATCAACCCACGAAAATATCATAGTTTCCTCAGTTTACTCATAAACACACAAAAATCACATAAACCTCACTAATACATCATAATTTCCTCAGTTTACTCATAAACCCACAAAAATCACATAAACCTCACTAATACATCACAATTTCCTCAGTTTACTCATAAACCCACAAAAATCACATAAACCTCACTAATACATCATAATTTCCTCAGTTTACTCATAAACCCACAAAAAATCACATAAACCTCACTAATACATCATAATTTCCTCAGTTTTCTCATAAACCCACAAAAATCACATAAACCTCACTAATACATCATAATTTCCTCAATTTACTCATAAACCCACAAAAGTCACATAAACCTCACTAATACATCATAATTTCCTCAGTTTACTCATAAACCCACAAAAATCACATAAACCTCACTAATACATCATAATTTCCTTAGTTTACTCATAAACCCACAAAAATCACATAAACCTCACTAATACATCATAATTTCCTCAGTTTACTCATGAACCCACAAAAATCACATAAACCTCACTAATACATCATAATTTCCTCAGTTTACTCATAAACCCACAAAAATCACATAAGCCTCACTAATACATCATAATTTCCTCAGTTTACTCATAAACTCACAAAAATCACATAAACCTCACTAATACATCATAATTTTCTCAGTTTACTCATAAACCCACAAAAATCACATAAACCCCACAATCCACTCTAAATACATCGAATTCCTATATTGAAAACAATGAAAGGTAATACTCCTCATACCTTAGATTCTCGATTCCAAGCCTTTCTCTCTTGAGTACTTGGAAACCTTCTCGAATCCTAAGCTTTTCCCTCTTTCCTCAGAGCTCTACCATTTTCCTTCTTTTCACGATCTAACAAAAATGAATCATATTCCTCTCAATTTCTCCTTTTTGTTAAACCTAACCCTTAGGCTTCCAAAATGGGTTTTCCCAATATTACCCTCACTAACTCCTCCTCAAAAGTCCATCTTGCCCTTAATTCATCTAATATTATTTAAATTAATAATAATACTAATATATTCCATATTATATACTATTATTTAAATAAATAACCAAAACTCCACAAAAATATCGACGTCAACACAAACCACCAAAATTCATTAAAATTCACGAATATTATATTTAAATAAATTAAGTAAATATTCTTACAAATTTGGGGTGTTACAACTCTCCCCCACTTAAAGAATTTTCGCCCTCGAAAATTACCTCAAGGAAATAGAGTCCGATACGACTCCCTCATCTGATCTTCACGTTCCCAAGTCCAACTTTCGTCAGCTGGTCTACCCCACAACACCTTCACCAAAGCTATGTCTTTACCCCATAGTCGCTTCATCTCTCGACCATCAATCCGCACAGGTAATGCTTCCACTATCAGGTTATCCCTCACTTGTACATCATCCATCTGAATCACATGCGACAGTTCCAGAATGTACTTCCTCAATTGAGACACATGGAACACATCATGCAAACTCGCAAGTGACGACAGTAAAGAAATTCCATAGGCTACCTCTCATATCCTCTGCAAGATTTGATATGGACCAACAAAACGTGGAGTGAGCTTCCTAGACTTCAAAACTCGTCCCACACCAGTCACTGGCGTCACCCTTAAAAACACATGATCTCCCTCTTGGAATTCAAGTGTCTTCCTCCTCTTATCATGGTAGCTCTTCTGGCAACTCTGCGACGCTCTCATCCTTTCTTGGATCATCTTAATCTTCTCAGTCATCTCTTGCACAATCTCAGGTCCGAGTACATCACTCTCGCCCGACTCATACCAACACAAAGGAGTCCTACACCTTCTCCCATACAAAGCTTCATAGGGCGTCCTTCCAATACTAGCATGAAAACTATTATTATACGTGAACTCGATCAATGGTAAATAGCTATCCCAAGATCCTCCGTGATCCAACACACAAGCCCTCAGCAAATCCTCTAAGGATTGGATAGTCCTTTCTGTCTGACCGTCCATCTGCAGATGATAGGCAAAGCTCATCCTCAACTTAGTACCCAAAGCATCTTACAAACTCTTCCAGAATCTAGATGTAAATCTCAGATCTCTATCTGACACAATACTCGAAGGTATCCCATGTAACTTCACAATTTCCTCAATATACATCTCAGCTAGCTTCTGCATAGAATGACTAATCTTCGTCGGTAAGAAATGAGTCGATTTAGTTAATCTATCCACAATCACCCAAATAGAATCATTCCTTTTCTCAGTCTTCGACAATCCCGACACAAAATCCATGGAAATACTATCCCATTTCCATACTATAATATTCAACGGTTGCATCATACCTAAAGCCTTCTGATGCTCAATCTTCGACTTCTGGCAAGTCAAACAAGCATAAACGAACTCAGCAATATCCCCCTTCATAGAATACTTTTCTTGATTCTGGGACATCTGGAACACACACTCTATCTCGAAACCTTATCACACCATTCTCATCAATCCAGAATTCACCTCTGTTACCTTGGTTATTTAACGTCAATTGGTCCACCAACTTCAAATCCACATGCTGACCCACTCTGATTTCCTCCAAAATACCACTTGTCGGCCTCAACATTCCCAACTTCACACTATCAGAGGTCTATTCACATACCAAACTCAAATCTCGGAATTGCTCAATTAATTTCAATTCTTTCACCATAAGCATCGACATGTGCAATGACTTCCTGCTCAATGCATCAGTCACTACATTTGCTTTGCCAGTATGGTAACAACTCAAATCAAAATCAAAATCCTTTAACAGCTCTAACCACCTCCTCTGCCTCAAATTCAATTCTTTCTGATCAAATAAGTACTTCAGACTTTCATGATCACAGAACACTTCAAACTTATAACCAAACAGATAATGTCTCCAAATCTTCAACACAAACACCACAACGGCCAATTCTAAGTCATGTGTAGGATAATTCCTCTCATGAACTTGCAATTGTCTCGAAGCATAGGCAACAACTTTGTCCATTCTGCATCAATACTCCACCAAGACCCATCTTTGACGCATCACAATACACCACAAAAGATTCGCTCGGATTAGGCAAAATCAACACTAGAGCGGTCGCCAACCTCTTCTTCAATTCCACAAAAGTCTCTTCGCAGGCTACATCCCACACAAAAGCTTGACCATTTCGAGTCAACTGAGTCAAAGGTAATGCCATCTTAGAAAAACCTTCGATAAACTTGCGGTAATAAGCCGCCAATACCAGAAAACTTCGTATCTCGGTAGTAGACTTCGGAGTCTCCCACTGTAACACAACATCAATTTTAGAGGGATCAACAACAATCCCGCCACTTGAAATCACATGGCCAAGAAAACTCACTTCCTTTAACCAAAACTCACACTTGGACAGCTTTGCATACAACTTCTTCTCCTTCAATAATTGCAACACAGTTCTCAAATGCTTAGCATGTTCTTCTTCAGATCTAGAATATATCAAGATATCATCGATAAACACCACCACAAACTTATCCAAATACTCATGAAAAACAGGATTCATGTACTCTATGAACACACCAGGTGCATTGGATACACCAAACGGCATCACAGTGTACTCATAGTCACCATACCTCATCCTGAAAGCTGTCTTCGGAATATCATCAGGCTTAACACGAATCTAATGATAACCAGACCTTAAATCAATCTTGCTAAAACACAAGCGCCTACCAATTGATCCATCAAATCATCAATCCTCGAAAGTGGATACTTATTCTTGATCGTCACTTTATTCAATTGTCTATAATCCACACACAATCTCATAGTATCATCTTTCTTCTTCACCGACAACATGGGAGCACCCCACAGGGAAACACTCGGTCGAACCACTTTGTCCCAAGTAACTCTTCCAATTGTTTCTTCAATTCTCCTAACTCAGATGCAGACATCCGGTAAGGAGCCATTGACACCAAACTCATACCTGGTATCAAATCCACTGCAAACTCTACTTCACGCTCTGGAGGCAAATCACTTACGTCATCAGGAAACACTTCCGAAATTTCACAAACAAAGGCAAAACACCAACTTCTCCACCTTCACTAATACTCAAAGTTGCCCTCAACATAAACATCTCAGCACCATCCTGTATCGACTCATCAAAACAATCTGTAAGCACTTGGCTTAACCCCGAACAATTCACTGCGCACACCACTTAAGCTCGCAATACACGTCTATCCCATCTATTATCAACAAGAGATTAAGGGTGATCAGTTCCTCAATTTTTCAATAACAGCTGACTATCATGAGGCGGTACAAACTATCATAGTGTCCAACACCACACTTAGCCATCGCTCCAAACTAGAAGCATCTTGGAGAAGCACCATCTTCTCCCCCACTTGTTTCATTCCCAACCTGCAAATGGAAAACAAAATAAGCATCGACAGTGTTTTCACACACGTGTCGCACACTAGGGAATAGACAACATTAGACAACCTGGTCGGACGGACCGACCTGCTCTGATACCACTAATGTAACACCCTTTTCTACCCCACAAATATTCATGGCAAAATACACAAAAATCAGAACCACCTCAAAGGGTGCACATTTTCTCAATAAACTCAAATTAAAACATTTGCTCCGTAAACACGGGTTTTTCCTCAAAATATTCCAAAGCCATCAAAAATTAGCAGCGGAACCATCATAACCACAATAATCCAAAATCAAAAGGTTTTAAAATAAAAACATTATAATCAAATAACAACAAAATGTCAACATAACATGTTTTGACTCAACGACCCAACCCGATGTTACAGTATCAGAGCAAGACCCTCTACGTCGACCAAAAGCACTAAAAACTCCAAAAGGTCCTCGAAGGCATCCACAGCTAAGCCTGATCACCTGCACATTACCCACGTGGAGGCAACATTCAAACAGGCAGGGTGAGTAATCACAATTCATTATAATCAATATAAAAACAGGATATGCATAAAATGGCATCAATGTTCATATACAACATCATCAGGGTCATCACAAAGGAAAACATCAAAATTACGATATCATAATTCACATCAATGCCAAATAAATGCAATGCACAATAAGACTCATGCATGTGGTACCAAATCGTCAAAGTCGATGGACACTAGGCCATCACCCTCCAAAGATCCCCGTCAATAGGATCGATTCTACATAAGAACCGGAGCACGTCAAAATACCTCACATCCACACAATGGGATTGAAGCCACAATAGACCGAAGTCTAACCCGCTGGACCAAAGTCCTATAATAGTCAATAGACCAAAGTCTAACTCAGTGGACTGGAGTCCTATAATGCTATGAATGCATGATGCACAACTTCAATATCATCATCATCAACGAAAAGTCATTACGTGCATCATCATTCATTAAAATCTCATGTTAATCCATATCATCATTTAATCATTAAAACATCATGAATCGTCATCTCATAATCATCAATATAGTTCATGGTAATTCATCAAAATAGTCATGTATCATCATCTCATAATCATCAATATAACTAATGGTCATTCACATCATCATTTAATCATCAACATCCTATATAAATATCTCATAATCATCAACATACTCGTGGTAATTCATATCATCATCTAATCATCAAACATTATGTATAAACATATCATAATCATCAATATACTCATAGCAATTCATCAAAACAGTCATGTATCATCATCATAAAATCATCAATATACTCATGGTAATTCATCAAAATAATCACAGCTCAAAACATCAAGACAACACAAGAATCATAAATAAATTTCGCGAACAGCAGCCATTCGCTGGAACATTCGCTTTGCGAATTTGGAGCGAATGTTCGCTTTGCGAATGATTTGTTTGCTTTGCGAGGTTACAATTTCCTACAATCGCTGCTACGTACCAGTAGCACATCAGACCCCAAAAACCTTACGGGTTCAGCCCCAATTTCCAAGCGTTCACGACTTTCCTTACCATCTCTTGGTCTGCAGTGCCATTGAAAAACAAGGATTCTCTGATATCTTGTTCCTCAGGGGGGGTCTTCAATGCATACCCAAATTGTCTGATAGCAAGGGAAGGGTTATAATTAATTCCGCCTTTCCTCCTTATTAAGGGCACATTTGGGAATCCTCCGCAGTTGAAAATGAGCTCAATCCCTAGCAAACTGTGATTAAACTAAACGATGTTGTCGGCAGCCAATCCCATCAACCTTTTAGACCACTTCATAGAATCCCTTGCATCAACAAGAGCCCCAGCTTTAGGGAGATGACTAAAAAACCATGTAGATAGGAGCGGCGCGCAGCAACTTACAGTCATTCCTCGTCTCTTTTCGTTCTTGTAGTAGACTGAATGATACACGTCACCAAGAAGGGTAGGCACGGGGTTTCTCAAGATGAAAATCCGAATTGCATGCATGTCAACAAACTCTGGGATGTTGGGGAATAGGACAATCCCATAAATGCAAAGAGCTAAAATAGCATTGAAAGCATACCAATTTCTCTCCTTAGCACATGAGCTGGCTTGGTCAAACAGAAACTTCAAAAGGAGGCCTTTAAACCCTTGCTTGTCCAAAATATTGTTACTCAGAATGGATTCCCCCATGTGAATAGCAGCCGCCATCTCTTCCAGTCCTGGCTGTTCTTCAGAGAAGAAAGGTATCCTCGGCTCGACAGAGATTCCCAAAATAAATGATAACTCCTCTAAGGTTGGAGCCAATACATAATCCGGAAAAGTGAAACAACGCAAAGGAGGGTCATAGAATTGAAGGAGCGTGTGAATGGCATTGTGCTCTTCTTGTGAAATATTTCGGACAACCTTCAATATCTTCCCATATTCCTCCTTGAACTTGGCACGGATCTCAGGATCAGTTATACTAATCAACTTGTGAATCAACTTCAGAGTCGGATCTGGGAACGTGTATGCTACATTCTTCTTCCTCTGAGCTTCCATGACGAGAACACCTCAACAACCGGAATCAAGGGTAAGATGCAAGTCCTGAAAAATGTCAAACATGTTAGAATACAAGAAATGATGCAAATGCAAACATGGGATCAAGGTATCACTGCTCTGGACATGTGTTGTGCTGTTAACTGAACAAGAACCACAACCCAGAAAACCAGAATTCCAGAACATCGGACCACTGAGATAACCAGAAAACTAGGTAAATAACTATACACTGTCGAGAAATCCAGAAAACTGGGTAGGTTGAAGGTTTCGGTTACCTGCAAACACCAATCCCCTCTCACATGTGGGTTCTAGAAAACGGGATCCTCAGTCTCAGATTCTCGATTTGAGAAGCAATAGTACATTCATCCCTCAGGGTACAAAACTATCTCCAAACAAAGAGCTCGTCCACTGATTCCCCCAAAAATAAGGTCATCCTATGCAAGTTCCCAGCATTGGGTCCTCGGATCGACAAGTGTAATGGGTTTGCCATTTCTGTTCTGCCATTATCACATGTCGGGAAGGGAGGCATTGCTGAGTCCTCGGAAGAAACGGTTGCCAGAGTCGACAACTCTTTAGATCAACATTCTGAAATGCGCAAGACACGCACGTCAGAATATCTCCCAAGATAGCCTCGTCTGGATGTGAATTTCGTGAACACCAAACGCACCAAGACGGCGCGTAGGTCCCACTACTTTCCACTCTAGTCCTAAGTGTATGCTCAAGCCTGTGTATTGGGCTTATCTCTCAAAGAATCCCAACCTGCCAAATAGAAAACCAGTACAGCACAGCACAGTCCAGCAAAATAATGAAATGCAATGCAATAAATGCGGTAAAAACAGTAAAACAGTAATACACAATAATATACAGCAAAATAAAGCACAACAGATAAACACCCAATAAAAATAAACAAACAAGCGCTAGGATTGACTCGCAAGAGGGAATGGACCAGCAAGAGGTCAACCAGTCCCCAGCAGAGTCGCCAGCTGTCGCTCCCGGGGATTTGCATCCATGGTACAAACGCGAAAGTGGCGCAGAAATAGAGTCGCCAGCAATGTGTATTTATCCCAAGAGAGGGAAAGGAAACACTGTGTAAACCTGAGGGAAGGGAAAGAGCATGGTCTCGCGACCAAGAGAAACGGGTAAGGGAGTCGGTTACGCGAAGGGAAGGTGTTAGCACCCCACACGTCCATCGTACTCGATGGGATCCATGCTTGTTGTCTCGATTAAAGGGTGTCGTCATCTGGAGCTCCGCTGCTACTAGAAAAGAGAAGGAACGGGAACGGAAAAGAACGAAGGAAAGGGGGAGAAAAGAAAAAGAAGTGACTCGATAGGACATCGCTCGTCCTATGCCTACGTATTCCCTCGTGCAATGGGAAAGTCAGAGTCAACGTAGTTCGGACATGAACAAAGAGGGGAGGTTGCTCGCCAAGACATTGTCGTCTTGTGCCTACGTATCCTCAATCGGACTAGAGAGAGGAAATTAGAGCACTCGTAGTTCGACCTAACAAGGTCGGTTAGTGTTTTTTATGAGTGACGTTAGATTCGCGTCCGGTAGTTAGGGTCGATGCCTGTTTGCGGCGAGACGGAAGTAACGTGCCCTTTTCCAAAAATGATTTGAGATTAACAATCCTGAAGGATAAAAAGATTTAAGTTTGTTTTTGTGTTTTTTAGACAGAAGTTAATTGAAGTTAGTTCATAACTTGCATTGCACCGAAGTCTATGAGGTAGGAAAAATGTTTAGCAAATCGTTCCAAGATGGAACGTCCACCAAACACTCTAGAAAAATGAGAGGAAACCCCTCATTCCTCACATCCCACATGCAAGGCTCATGCGCAATACACGTTAATTTTATTAAATGTTTTATAAGTGTTATGAGATGAGAAGAGAATACTCAAAGGAAAAGAAAACACTAAGGGGGATTCTATCCTAATGTTGTCATGCAAAGGTGGCCCTATAGTTGAGTTTGAAAGGGGAAACAGCTACCTAAGTTAGCATGCAAAGGGAAGCTTAATGCTAATCCTACTTCAAGCTTAATCAAAAATTTAGTTGGACTAGGTAGCTCTAAGGGTGTGAATCCAAGACTTAAACAAGTCTTGAGACTCAAGGGAGGAGAAAGAGTGAAAGAGATGGAGAAGAAAAGACGAGTTAAAACAAACAAACAGCGGCTACAACAGCGCCTCTTCACCTGCACAGCGGTTAAAAACCAGCAAACACACCAAACAACATTCAACAGCCCATGTTCAGCACACAAAACAGGTGTAAAAGGTCAAACAGCAACACATACAACAACATATATGCACTAAGACAGCAGTGGAAAATGGGACAGCACACCATGCATTTGAAAACAAAAATACTCATGCAAGCAATGATTGCAAGTAGACATACAAAGCACGGCAAACCAATCATAAAGGTTGCAAGCATCAAGAATGAATAACATGATCATGTTAACAATTCAAGAACAATTACTCAATAAAGTTGCACAAATCAAACATCGATCAAAACATCATGCATAAGCAACCATGGAAGCAAACAACAATCATGCATCATATGTCCAGCAAGTTGAGCATCAATCAAGAATTAACACTATTCAAATGTGTGTGCATCGTGTTTATCGCATCAATTAATCAACAACGCAAACATAAACATTCATCGATGAAAACCAAGACTCGCGTGTCGAAAAATTGTGTTCATGCAATAGTATGAAGTGTAACAGCTCAAGAATGATCCATAAATCATCATCATATCAATCCATAAAGTTTAGACATGCAAAGGATCTCAAACAAGCAAGAAAATGCAAGAAAATCACATTCTGCAGCAGTGGTAACCGGTTACACAGTTCAAAATTGCACAAACTATGCTGAAAATACACAGTGTAACCGGTTACAACATAACTGCTAACCGGTTACTCTGGGACAGTGGTAAAAAATCAGTTTCAAAAGCACTTTTCAGCAGCAAATCACTTATGTAATCACGTTCAATGATCATGTAATCAACAATGCACGAAAATCAAGTTCAGAAACAGTATTCAAACATCATTTAGACCCTATAATCATCAACATCCACAATTAAATTCACACAAATGAACCAAAACACACCAAAAATCATGGATCTACATTGTGAAAGTTGTAATTAAGCTAAAATGAGTATGGATATGAAATTAACCAACCTACAAAGCCGAGATTTGCTTTGGTGAGTGTTGTAAACAAAATTTGATGAATCCAAGTAGAGAAATCCAAGATCCACAAGCTCCTTGCACTCAAAAGTTGAAAATCCAAGCAATAAGCAACAAAACTCCAAAATCACTTTCCATAATCACTTCTGAAATTCCAAATCTAGATCCAAACGAAAATCACCAATGAAATGCAGCAATGAAGTGGTAATTAGTGGCTTTAGCTCAAGAATTAACAAGTTCCAATGAAGAACTTGTTAATCTCTATGGAAAAGCTTTGAGTGTGGTTGAAAATGGAGGTTGAGAGTGAAAAAGTGAGAGAGAATTGAGAGCAAAATTCTGAAAAATAAGAGTGAAAAATGATCTAGGGTGGAGAGGTTTGGAATGAATTGGTTTAAATTGAAGCTAGGTTAGGAATTCAAATGTGGTTTGGAGTGAGGTTTAGTGGGTGGAAATTGAGGTGAAAAGTGGATTAGGAAATGAAATGAGGAATTAGAGTGGAAAATGTTGGAAGGAATTTGAATTTTGGGTGGAAAATGATGAAAATATCAATTCTAGATCCTTCCCCCACGTGCACATGCCAAGCACATGATCACAAATGATGCAAACAGAATTTCCCAAATTTTGCCCAGAGTAACCGGTTACAGCACATCTGCTAACCGGTTACTCAGTTTAAAAACTGAAAAATTGCGTAGAAAAACCAAGGGGTAACAAGTTATCAGATACGCTGTAACCGGTTACTCAGTGCAAATTTTGAATTTTGGTGCCTTTTGGAGGGAAACTTGGAAAAGTGACTTCTGATAGCTGTTTTGAACTCGTTAAACCTCTGAAACTCAAATTTTGATATTGCTACTGAGTAACACCTGAAAAGAACACAAATTCCTACTGACACCTCAAAATATCCTGCTGAATTAATAATGCCTGATACCGGATCGCTTGATCAGAAAATGACCGTTGAAGCTTCTGACTATCAAAACGCCTGATGAGCAAAATAAATGCTCGAAAATACTTTGAAGACCATCTGCTTGGCTCTGAACATTATTGAAAATGATACTGGAAGTGCTGACGCCATGAGCTGCTGGAAAATACCTTGATCCCATGCCCAAAAGAACCTTGCAAAATGCAGAAATGAGGATGCAAACGAAGTGAAGCATAAGACAGTTAGTGCTAAAAGAAAGAGGGAAAATTTTGAGGTGACACAGCTGCCCCTATTCAAACTTCTTGGATCCGAGGGTATGGAAGCAGCGACTTTCAGACAATCGGGATACACGGAGATTGAATACCAAAATAACCTGAAAATTTGCAAACTGTGGGGGTAGCAAATAGAATGAATATGAGAACGGCCGAAGGCGGACTCGGGATAAAAGACTGACCGAAGAAGGACCCACTGGGGATATAAGAATGAGCGAGTACGACCGAAAGCGAACTCGGAAAGAAAGATCGACCGAAACCGCTCTTTCAACAGCAAACGAGTACGACCGAAAGCAGACTCAAAAATAATAAACGAGTACGACCGAAAGTAAACTCGGAAAGAAAGACCGGCCGAAACCGCTCTTTCAATAGTAAACGAGTACGACCGAAAGCGGACTCGAAAAAATAAACGAGTACGACCGAAAGCGAACTAGGAAAGAAAGACCGGCCGAAAACGCTCTTTCAACAGCAAACGAGTACGACCGAAAGCGGACTCGAAAAGAATAAACGAGTACGGCCGAAAGCGAACTCGGAAAGAAAGACCAGCTGAAAATGCTCTTTCAATAACAAACGAGTACGACTGAAAGCGGACTCGAAAAGAATAAACGAGTACGACCGAAAGCGGACTCGAAAAGAAAGACCGGCCGAAAACGCTCTTTCAACAGCAAACGAGTACGACCGAAAGTGGACTCGAAAAGAATAAACGAGTACGACCGAAAGCGAACTCAAAAAGAAAGACCGGCCAAAGACAGAATTTCAACAGCAAATGAGTACGACCGAAAGCGGACTCGAAAAGAATAAACGAGCATGACCGAAAGCGAACTCGGAAAGAAAGACCGACCAAAAACGCTCTTTCAACAGCAAACGAGTACGACCGAAAGCGGACTCAAAAAGAATAAATGAGTACGACCGAAAGCGAACTCGAAAAGAAAGACCGGCCAAAACCGCTCTTTCAACAACAAACGAGTACGACCGAAAGCGGACTCGAAAAAAATAAACGAGTACGACCGAAAGCGAACTCGGAAAGAAAGAACGGTCGAAAACTCTCTTTCAACAGCAAACGAGTACGACCGAAAGCGGACTCGAAAAGAATAAATGAGTACGACCAAAAGCGAACTCGGAAAGAAAGACCGGCCGAAAACGCTCTTTCAACAGTAAACGAGTACGATCGAAAGCGGACTCGAAAAGAATAAACGAGTACGACCAAAAGCGGACTCGAAAAGAAAGACCGGTCGAAAATGCTCTTTCAACAGCAAATGAGTACGACTGAAAGCGGACTCAAAAAGAATAAACGAGTACGACTGAAAGCGGACTCGAAAATAATAAACGAGTATGACTGAAAGTGGACTCGAAAAGAAAGACCGGCCGAAAACGCTCTTTCAACAGCAAACGAGTACGGTCGAAAGCGGACTCGAAAAGAATAAACGAGTACGACCGAAAGCGGACTCGAAAAGAAAGACCGGTCGAAAATGCTCTTTCAACAAGGGTTATACCATATAGGATAACTCTACTGGGGATAACGAAATAACAAAGAGTGCGAGGACGACCGAAAGCAAACTCGAAAGGAAAGACCCAGCCGAAGATGGACTTTCCAAACCAAGAAAAGTAGAATCAACGGATCTACAAAGATGACTCCACTGGGGAAGAGAGAAATCTAAACAGACAACTCTGTGAGGGAGTGTAGGAAGGACCCACAAGAAGGACGAATCCACTGGTTGCGGTGTAGTGTAAAACAACGTCTCCTGAATTTTGTTACTTTCTGCTGGGGAAAGAATCTGGTAAAGGATATCACACCTGGCTTATGCTTCGAATGCATATGTTTGAATTTTTCTATGGCGTAATGCTCCATACGAAATGAAAATGCTACGCGTTTGGGAGGATGCCATGCAAAAATGCTTATGCAATGCAAAAGAGGCGTCTCAGCAAAATAAATGCTGAAGACCAAGGCAGTTCCACCGGGGATGACAAACTATATTGTCCTCTGAAATAAAAGACCCTGTCGAGGAAGACTTCACTCTGCTGAGGAAGATCCTGATCACAAACTCTACTGGATATGAAAACTCCGAGAGAAGATCCACTCTGCTGGAGATAGATAAAAATGAATAATGAAGATGGAAACCAAAGAGAAATTCTCTCTGCTGGGGATTGACAATGACTTCCATCGAAGACAGAACTCAACACCTGGATTTGAAATATGCCAATAACCATTGGACTTAAGACCTGTCGGGGATTTTAACTGCTGTTGAACAAACCACTATGAAGATCACCATCAAACTTTGCTTGGGGGGACAAGTCAATAATTCCAAACATGTTTGGGGATATTACCGAACTCAACCTGCTGTTGGGAGATGCCCTTGCTTTTACCCTGCCGGGGAATATTAGTACTTTTACCCTGCTGGGGAGTACCGGTCATGACCAGCAAACCTGCTTGAGGAACGGTAGATGCTGACGTCCACCCTGCTAGAGGATAACATCAAGCTTACTCATCTGAGGGGATTAACTCATACCGTTGCTGGTGAGGAAAACATTTCTCGACTAGCTGAGGAGAATGAGTGCTCAGGCCCTGTGGGGAAAATAACATCTTTGCCCAAAGAAGATATTCCATAAGTCTCCTGCTGGGGATGCGTCAGCATCAACTTCTGACTGCTTGCAGAAAGAGTAATGAAACAACTACAACTCTAGCTGGGGAAATAATCCCCTGTACTCTGCTAAGGAAGATAATCCTCGACACCCTGGCTGGGAAAACAATAACCTGCTGAGGAGGATGAACTTTTCAATGTCGAGGAGAGTAACTCTACTGGGGAAGGACAAACCTGTTACCCTGCAAACAGAATCAACAAAAAGTTCTATATGCAAAAAAGGCTACTTCTATTACCATTACAACGACCGTTGCCTAAGCAATTTCCACTGTTTTCTGATATGCTTCGCAAAGCTTAACATTTTCGCATGCAATGTTTTATCAAAATATCGGACGTTTTCACAAACAAAACAGTAAAAGTAAAAAACACACATGGAAAGCTTTTGAGTGAAATGAAAATTTTATTGAATGGAATTGGCCTGTGAATAGGCATTTACATTCGGAAGTAATTCCTGAAAAGAGGTAATTGCAAAAAAGAAATAAAAGAAAATACACATGTCGGCAATGTGGGGAACAAAAATCCACCATGATTCAATTCAGCTATGACCCAATATGCCTCGCTTATCCACAGATGTTTTGGCCTTCGAAGAGACTGACTGGACTGATTCCTTTCCTTCGAAATTTCCATGTATCAAAAGTGTTCACAAATCGAACGCAGCTCGTAGCCTCTTGCTTTTAAATCCCTAATATTTGCCTGGATAGCCCTTTTTGGGTTTTCAATCCACCGGGATACCCCTTCTTGCCAAAGTTGCCTTTTCAGGTTTTCAACCTTGCGTGTTTATTCTTTTTCTCCTTTTTTTTATCCCTAATTTTTGCCCGAACCTTTTCTTTTTTATGGTTTGTCAGGATGCCCATTTTTGCCTGGACTTTCTTTTTGTGTCCAGCGGGTCTATTTTATGCAAAGTATTTTTTGACTACGTCTGCATTCACAGGGGACGTAAAATCTTCGCCATCCATAGTTGAGAGTAATAAGGCTCCACCAGAGAAAACCTGTCTTACTACATATGGCCCTTCGTAGTTTGGAGTCCATTTGCCCCTGTGATCTGTTTGAGGAGGAAGGATCCTTTTCAAAACCAATTCACCAGCCTGAAAACACCGAGGACGCACTTTCTGATCAAAGGCTTTCTTCATCCTGCTCTGATACAACCGACCATGTGTAATGGCTGCCAATCTCTTCTCTTCAATAAGGTTCAGCTGATCTATTCTGCAACGCACCCATTCAGCTTCATCAAGCTTCACGTCTGCCAGAATTCTCAAAGAAGGAATCTCAACCTCTAATGGTAGAACTGCTTCCATACCATATACCAGTGAGAAAGGAGTTGCCTCAGTCGATATGTGTACCGAAGTACGATAACCATGTAAAGCATAAGGCAACATTTCATGGCAGTCTTTATAGGTCACTACCATTTTCTGCACAATCTTCTTGATGTTCTTATTTATCGCTTCAACAGCCTCATTCATCTTCGGGCGATAGGGAGAAGAATTGTGATGTTTAATATTAAAGCTCTGACATAGCTCCTTCATCATCTTGTTATTCAAATTTGAACCATTATAGTAATGATTCTCTCCGGGACTCCATACCGGCAGATGATGTCCTTCTTGATAAATCTGGCTACCACTTGTCTGGTGACATTGGCAAATGAGGCTGCTTCCACCCACTTCATGAAGTAATCGATGGCAACCAAAATGAAACGATGCCCATTGGAAGAAGTAGGTTCAATCTTTCCGATCATATCAATGCCCCACATAGCAAAAGGCCAAGGTGATGACAATACATTCAGAGGAGTAGGTGGTACATGCACCTTATCAGCATAAATCTGGCATTTATGACATTTTCGGGCGTATTTGAAACAATCAGATTCCATAGTCATCCAATAATACCTCGCTCTCAGCAGTTTTCTGGCCATAGTATGCCCATTGGCATGGGTACCGAAAGATCCTTCATGAACTTCCTCCATTAACAGGTTTGCCTCGTGTTCATCAACACAACGTAGCAAGACCATGTCAAAATTCCTTTTGTATAACACATCATCTCTATTCAAAAAGAAATTTCCTGCCAACCTCCTCAGAGTCTTCTTATCTTTGGTGGATGCACCCTCTGGATACTCCTGACTCTTCAGAAAAACCTTAATATCATGATACCAAGGTTTGCCATCTGACACATCTTCAATTGCAAACACAAAAGTTGGTCTATCCAGACGCATGATTCTGATCGAAGGAGTTTCATTCCAACAATTCACCTGATACATTGAAGACAACGTTGCCAATGCATTGGCCATCTGATTTTCTAATCGGGGTATATGATGGAAATCGACTCTATCAAAGAACGGTAATAACCTTCTGGCATAGTTGTTATAAGGCACCAAGTTCGCTTGACGAGTTTCCCATTCACCTGTAATCTGATTAACCACCAACGCGGAATCACCATAAACATCGAGGTTCTTGATTCTCAAATCAATCACTTCTTCCAACCCCATGATGCAGGCTTCATACTCCGCCTCATTGTTGGTGCATACGAACGCTAACCGGGCAGTAAAAGGTATATGAGAACCTTTTGGAGTCGTAATGATTGCCCCGATTCCATTACCGTATGAATTAACAGCCCCATCAAAGACCAGCTTCCATTGGGATCCAATTTCAGGTCCTTTATCATGCAAAGGCTCTTCACAGTCTTTCATTTTCAGAAACATGATATGTTCATCTGGAAATTCAAACTTCATTGGTTGATAATCCTCAATTGGTTGTTCAGCGAGATATTCTGACAAAACACTTCCCTTGATGGCTTTTTGGGAAACATATTGAATATCGTATTCTGTCAGAACCATATGCCAACGGGCTATTCTTCCAGAAAGCGCCTGCTTTTCAAACACATACTTGATCAGATCCATCTTCGAAATCAAGAGGGTCGTGTGGTTTAACATATACTGCCTCAAACGCTTAGCTGCCCAAGCGAGTGTACAACATGTTTTCTCCAGCATTGAGTACCTCGACTCACAATCAGTAAAATTTTTACTCAGGTAGTAGATGGCATGCTCTTTTCTACCTGACTCGTCGTGTTGACCGAGCACACACCCCATTGAGTTCTCAAGAACCGTAAGATGCATAATTAATGGCCTTCCTGGCACTGGCGGCATAAGGACCGGAGGTTCCTACAAATATTCTTTTATTTTTTCAAACGCTTTTTGACAATTTTCGTTCCACCTGACCTCTTGATCTTTTCTTAACAACTTGAATATCGCTTCACACGTGGCTGTAAGATGAGAGATGAATCTAGCAATGTAGTTCAACCTCCCTAAGAACCCACGAACCTCTTTTTCTATTCTTGGTTCAGGCATTTCTTGTATAGCTTTTACTTTAGCAGGATCAACCTCGATACCTTTTTCGCTGACAATAAAACCCAGTAACTTTCCAGATCTCACCCCGAAGGTGCACTTGTTCGGATTCAACCTTAGTCTGAACTTTCTCAACCTTTCAAACAATTTCTGAAGATTAACCAGATGTTCTTCCTCCATCTGTGACTTCGCAGTCATGTCATCAACATAGACCTCGATCTCTTTGTGAATCATATCATGGAAGAGAGTCACCATCGCCCGCTGATAGGTTGCCCCAGCATTTTTCAATCCAAAGGGCATCACTTTGTAACAGAATGTTCCCCACGGTGTTATGAACGTCGTTTTCTCCATGTCCTCTGGGGCCATCTTGATTTGGTTATACCCAGAGAAGCCATCCATGAAGGAAAACACAGAATACTGAGTGGTGTTGTCCACTAACATGTCAATGTGAGGAAACGAGAAGTCGTCTTTTGGGCTTGCTCTATTCAGATCTCTGTAATCAACGCACATCCTGACCTTTCCGTCTTTCTTAGGTACAGGTACAATATTAGCAACCCATGGAGGATAATTCGTTACAGTAAGAAACCCAGCATCTAACTGTTTCTGAACCTCTTCTTTAATCTTGACAGACATTTCCAGTTTCGTCCTTCTCAGCTTCTGCTTAATCGGAGCACATCCTTCTTTGAGCGGCAGCCGGTGTACCATGATGTCAGTGTCGAGCCCAGGCATGTCTTGGTAAGACCAGGTGAAGATATCCACATACTCTCAGAGCATTTCAATCAATCTTCCCTTGACAGTGTCTTCCAAAGCAGCCCCAATCCGTACCTCTTTCTTTGCGTCCTCGGTTCCCAAGTTAACTACCTCGATTTCCTCCTGATGAGGCAGAATGACCTTTTCCTTCTGTTTTAACAGCCTGGCTAATTCATCTGGTAAGGCACAATCTTCATCAGTCCCCACTTTAGCCTGATATATGGGATTATCGAAGTCATATCGAGCCATAGCTGAATCATGATGGGTGGAATCTGAACAAGAAGACCTGCATGATTGATGATTTATGTTTATTATGGATGCATCAAACAAAAACACATTGCCATTTTGCTGTGGTTTTAATGCAAAAAATAAAAAACAGAAAGACAAGGATCAAAACATTTGAATGCGAAAACGTCCTTTATTAATGATAAAGAAAAAGTATACAAAAAACAATCAAGCCCTACAAACAAGAATCACTACGTCTTGGGCAGAACGTAAGATTAACATAGATGACAAACAGAAGCAATTACTCTGGTCCGGTCACTTGAATGGCTTTCTCTGACGACCAGTTGCGAAGACTTTGACCTGGAACACAGGGGCAAATTCAACTATCCATATCATAATCACTATCCCCATCCTTATCAATAGCATTGATTCTGTCTAAGAACACACCGGCACTGGTGAAACGAACTGGACCATAGAACTTGGGAGGCTCTTCAGGACGCTTGGGTGGCTTATAACCTAGTCCATGAGTATTCCTCTTTTCCTGGACATCAATAATCTGGCCCCACTTTTGTGAACCGTCGGCTTCAACCACGGCCCGTGCATCCTTGAAGGAAGACATAGAAATCTCTGGCTGATGTACCACTGTGGGCTGCTCCACCACTCCATGCTGGCTGACTTCCTTGAGAGATTCCCCAGGGATCTTTACTGCTTCGAAACCCTGACATAGAGTTTCATGTATTTCGCCATCTACCTCCACATACTTGAAAGTAGATAGCTGGCTTATCATGATATCCTCTTCTCCACAAACCGTCACCACATGTTCGTCTACCATATACTTTAACTTCTGATGCAATGTAGACGTCACAGCCCCAGCACTATGAATCCATGGACGACCCAGCAGACAGTTGTAGGTAGGTTGGATGTCCATGATATAGAAGGTAGCATCGAAAACTTCCGGCCTAACCTTAATTGGTAGCACAATCTCCCCGAAAACAGACCTCTTCAAACCGTCGAAAGCGTGCACCACCAAATCACTTGGTGTGCATATCAACCCTCGGGTGTCCAGCTTCATCAAGGCTTTCTTAGGCAGAACATTCAAAGAGGATCCAGTATCCACAAGCACATGAGACATCAACGATCCACGGCACTCAACAGAAATATGCAAGGCATTATTATGGTTTCCCCCAGCTGGAGTCAAGTCAACATCAGTAAAACCCAAACCATTGCCTGTATTAACATGGGCCACTACCCCCTCCAACTGATTAACTGAGATCTCCTGGGGTACGTAAGCAGCATTCAGTACTTTCAGCAGTGCGTTTCGGTGTGCCTCGGAACACAATAACAGGGACAAGATAGAAATCTTAGACGGAGTCTGATGCAATTGATCCACAATTTTATAATCACTTTTCTGAATCAGTCTCATAAACTCTTCTACATTCTCGGAGAAAGAATTATCAATCAGCCCTGTCGTGGAGTCATTCACTACTGGCGCTCGCACAGAGCTATCTACAACCTGTTTTCCTTTGTCTTGTCTAGAACTACCAGCTTGATCATCTGAAGGGATAAGGACTCTACCACTTCTCGTGATAGCCCCTGATTCACCATCATTCTCAACACAAGAGTTCACTACAGAAGTTCCCACCAATTCTTGTTTCTGTCCATTAACGAACACTTCGGCTCCATAGTTCCAAGGAATGGCCTTGGTGCTCTCATATGGTACGGGTCCAGGAGCTATAATAATAACCGGTGCTGGTCTTACCGGCCCTGAAATAGTGATTGTTTTGAAAGGGATAGTAATGGTAGCAACCTCATTTTTCCTGCTAACAACTTCTTTCTGTCGGTCACAACGGTCAAACTGCAAACGACCTTCATCTATCAACTTTTGAATTCCTGACTTCAACAAACCACAACCATTCATTTGCGACGTATAATCTGAACAGTTCTCATCACATCCGGGGGACACCCCACCCTTCAATAACCTATCTTTTACCACCATCAAAGGAGTCTTTAATTCATTAACATCCATAACCAATTTCAAAGATTCATTCTCCTCAAACACGGCATTAACCCTTGGCCCACCGTGGTTCGGTATTGGGTTTTGGATGACATTTGGCGCATCATTTGAAAAATTAATGGCCTTTGAATCCACCAATTCTTGGACTACATGCTTAAAAGCTTTGCAGTCCTCAATATAGTGTCCGGGTGCCCCAGAATGAAAGTCACAGTGGGCGTTAGGATTATAACCCGGAGGTGGATTACCGGTGGGAGGAGCTAGAGTCCTTTTCTGGATTAACTGCAATTTTAGCAAATGCTAAAACAACTGTGAATATGGCAACGGAGGAGTATCAAAAAGTCAGTTCTGTTTAGGCGTAAATTGTTGCTGGCGTGGAGTGCGATTCTGTTGCTGCTGTGGAAGCGCTGCAGGGATTATCACTGAAGCTACCTGCTGGTTATAACTCTGATGCTGCTTCCCTTTACTTCGGTAAGACGACACAGAATTTGTTTCTTCCTTTTTCTTGTAATTAACATAGGGTTTCTTCCTCTGACCAGAAGATGACCCATCATTACCTGACACTTTCCCAACTTTGACTCCACTCTCTAACATCTCCCCAACCATGATCAAATCAGCAAACTTGCCTGACATACAAGGTAACAATTTCTCATAATAACGTCCCGGCAAAGTATCCATAAATAGGTTCAACATCTCCTTCTCCAACAAGGGTGGCTACACCCTTGCCGCTAGTTCACGCCATCTCTGCGCGTATTCCTTAAAGCTTTCGTTATTCTTCTGAGACATATTCTGTAGTTGGGTCCTGTTGGGAGCCATATCAGTGTTATATTGGTAGTGCTTGATAAAGGCCTCGACCATCTCTCTAATTGCATATACCATTCCAAGGATGCCCCAGACAGGCTGTCCTGGAAGAAATGCATTAGCAGTTTCTCATCTTTAGAGTACACGACCATCTTCCTCGCGTATGCCCTGACATGCGTCTTGGGACAAGTGGTACCATTGTATTTCTCAAAAGTGGGCACCTGAAATTTATGCGGAATTACAACACCGGGAACCAGCCCCAAATCCTCTAGATCCATACCCAAAGAATTTTGATTCACAACCCCCCTTAGTTGTTCTTCAATCAGTCTGAACCTTTGATCATTGTCGACTTGAGGAGTAGCATCAACACCTTGCATAGAAAAAATGTCGTCCTGTTGGTCATCATAGCGACGGCCATGAACAGCGCAAACACTATTTCCTCCTCCGACAACAGAGGGAATCACCACATGCTCTCCTCCGCCCAGAGGTATCACAACACCAAGAATGGGGATCTCTACGCCCACAGGACCTCCCTGAGCACCGTTATCAACAACGCCATTATGAACTCCACCATGAAGAACCCCGTCTTCATCCACCCTTTCCACTAGGGGTTGGACCAGAGTCCTCAATTGCTCTTGCCCTTGGGCAACACCTTGCATCAGCTCCATGAATTGGTCTATGCGGGCCTGCATGGCAGCCGTATCAGCCTGCATTCTCTCCATAATTCTCTTCTGATTTGATCTAGTAGAATACCAATGAATTGGCTGGTTATCAATCCTGCCTGCAACCAAATAAAGGTTAGAAAAACCCGGGACGAGCACCTGCTATGCAAAAATGATTATGATTATGCATATGCAAATAAACATGCTTGAATCTTTGCAGGGCGATCCACCCCTTGATTCCAGTTTAAAGACAAGATAGGAATGAAACTTCTGCTCGTATATCAAAGAAAATCACTGTCAGAGACTACAACCCAAGATAACATAATAAGTCTGAAACAAAAGAAGCAAAGATCCCAGCCAACAATTCTGGTGGTAACCCAAAATACAACAAAGAAATAATAAACTACGGTGTATCACCCATGTGCGAGTTCTCTTCAACCATCATGATCTTGCACCCATTGAGGACCATTGCCTGAGCTAGAGCCTTCACCCCTAGACCTCTTCACCTCAGCTCGTATCTTCAGCTCTTCTATGGTTGCTATGGCCTCATTTAGTCGCTCTTCAACTGCGTGTCTCTGGAATGTCCCTGATAAGATCTCCTCATTCTTCTTTCTGAGCTTCAACTTCAAACTCTAGATCTGATCCAGGAACTTATCCTCCTTCTGCTTGTTGGTTGTGATTGCAGTATCTCGGTAAGCGTTGAACTTGTGAATTTTTGACCAAGCCTTGGCTAGGTCTTCCTTCTTGGATTTGAGAATCCTGCTAATACCTTTCAGAGTTTGCCCTACCTTTTGTCTGGCCGTGACCTCTTCAGCTAGCTCTTTTTCTTTCTTAGCGAGAAGCTCTGTCTTCAACTTGGCGACATGAACAGCTTCACCTCGCTCATGTTTCAACTGGTAAATTTCTTTGTGTAGCTCGTTGTTCTCCTCTCGCAACTTCTCTTTTTTAGCCCACAATCTGTTATACTTCTCTATCTTCACCGTGGTTGGTGGCTTAATCAACAGAGGGTACAAAGGTGGCTCTATTGGGAAAGGAAGAAGCTCCTCTTCTGCTCTTTTCTGGACCCACTCCACATACAGAGAGAAAGCTTGGTTGTTACACTTCCCAAAGAAAGTCTTTCCTCTCTTAAAAACTTGCTTCCAAGCGTTCACAATTTTCCTTACCATCTCTTGGTCCGCAGTGCCATTGAAAAACAAGGATTCTCTGATATCTTGTCCCTCAGGGGGGGTCTTCAATGCATATCCAAATTGTCTGATAGCAAGGGAAGGGTTATAATTAATTCCACCTTTCCTCCCTATTAAGGGCACATTTGGGAATCCTCCGCAGTTGAAAATGAGCTCAATCCCTAGCAAACTGTGATTAAACCAAACGATGTTGTCGGCAGTCAATCCCATCAACCTTTTAGACCACTTCATAGAATCCCTTGCATCAACAAAAGCCCCAGCTTTAGGGAGATGACTAAAAAACCATGTAGATAGGAGCGGCGCGCAGCAACTTACAGTCCTTCCTCGTCTCTTTTCGTTCTTGTAGTGGACTGAATGATAAACGTCACCAAGAAGGGTAGGCATGGGGTTTCTCAAGATGAAAATTTGAATCGCATGCATGTCAACAAACTCTGGGATGTTAGGGAATAGGAAAATCCCATAAATGCAAAGAGCTAAAATAGCATTGAAAGCAGACCAATTTCTTTCCTTAGCACATGAGCTGGCTTGGTCAAACAGAAACTTCAAAGGGAGGCCTTTAAACCCTTGCTCTTCCATAATATTATTACTCAAAATGGATTCCCCCATGTGAATAGCAGCCGCCATCTCTTCCAGTCCTGGCTGTTCTTTAGAGAAGAAAGGTATCCTCGGCTCGACAGAGATTCCCAAAATAAATGAGAACTCCTCTAAGGTTGGAGCCAATACATAATTCAGAAAAGTGAAACAACGCAAAGGAGGGTCAAAGAATTGAAGGAGCGTGTGAATGGCATCGTCCTCTTCTTGTGAAATATTTCGGACAACCTTCAATGTCTTCCCATATTCCTCCTTGAACTTGGCGCAGATCTCAGGATCAGTCATACTAATCAACTTGTGAATCAACTTCAGAGTCGGATCTGGGAACGTGTATGCTACATTCTTCTTCCTCTGAGCTTCCATGACGAGAACACCTCAACAACCGGAATCAAGGGTAAGATGCAAGTCCTGAAAAATGTCAAACATGTTAGAATGCAAGAAATGATGCAAATGCAAACATGGGATCAAGGTATCACTGCTCTGGACATGTGCTGTGCTGTTAACTGAATAAGAACCACAACCCCAAAAACCAGAATTCCAGAACATCGGACCACTGAGATAACAAAAAAACCAGGTAAATATCTATACACTGTCGAGAAATCCAGAAAACCGGGTAGGTTGAAGGTTTCGGTTACCTGCAAACCTGCAAACACCCATCCCTTCTCACATGTGGGTTCTAAAAAACGGGATCCTCGGTCTCAGATTCTCGATTTGAGAAGTAATAGTACATTCATCCTTCGGGGTACAATACTATCACCAAACAAAGAGGTCGTCCACTGATTCCCCCAAAAATAAGGTCATCCTCCCAGCATTGGGTCCTCGGATCGACAAGTGTAATGGGTTTTCCATTTCTGGTATGCCATTATCACATGTCGGGAGGGGAGGCGTTGCTGAGTCCTCGGAAGAAACGATCGCCAGAGTCGACAACTCTCTAGATCAACATTCTGAAATGGGCAAGACACGCACGTTAAAATATCTCACAAGATAGCCTCGTCTGGATGTGAATTTCGTGAACACCAAACGCACCAAGACGATGCGTAGGTCCCACTACTTTCCACTCTTGTCCTAAGTGTATGCTCAAGCCTGTGTATTGGGCTTATCTCTCAAAGAATCCTAACCCGCCAAACAGAAAACCAGCACAGCACAGTACAATCCAGAAAATAATGAAATGCAATGCAATAAATGCGGTAAAAATAGTAAAACAGTAATACACAATAATATATAGCAAAATCAAGCACAACAGATAAACACCCAATGAAATTAAACAAACAAGCGCTAGGATTGACTCGCAAGAGTGGATGGACCAGCAAGAGGTCAACCAGTCCCCAGCAGAGTCGCCAGCTGTCGCTCCCGGGGATTTGCATCCATGGTACAAACGCGAAAGTGGCGCGGAAACAGAGTCACCAGCAATGTGTATTTATCCCAAGAGAGGGAAAGGAAACACTGCATAAACCTAAGGGAAGGGAAAGAGCATGGTCTCGCGACCAAGAGAAACGGGTAAGGGAGTCGGTTACGCGAAGGGAAGGTGTTAGCACCCCACACGTCCATCGTACTCGATGGGATCCATGCTTGTTGTCTCGATCAAAGGGTGTCGTCATCTGGAGCTCCGCTGCTACTAGAAAGGAGAAGGAACAGGAACGGAAAAGAACGAAGGAAAGGGGGAGAAAAGAAAAAGAAGTGACTCGATAGGACATCGCTCGTCCTATGCCTACGTATTCCCTCGTGCAATGGGAAAGTCAGAGTCAACGTAGTTCGGACACGAACTAAGAGGAGAGGTTGCTCGCCAAGACATCGCCGTCTTGTGCCTACGTATCCTCAATCGGACTAGAGAGAGGAAATCAGAGCAATCGTAGTTCGACCTAACGAGGTCGGTTAGTGTTTTTTATGAGCGACGTTAGATTCGCGTTCGGCAGTTAGGGTCGATGCCTGTTTGCGACGAGACGGAAGTAACGTGCCCTTTTCCGAAAATGATTTGAGATTACCAATCCCGAAGGATAAAAAGATTCGAGTTTGTTTTTGTGTTTTTTAGATAGAAGTGAATTGAAGTTAGTTCATAACTTGCATTGCATCGAAGTCTATGAGGTAGGAACGAATGTTTAGCAAATCGTTCCAAGATGGAACGTCCACCAAACACTCTAGAAAAATGAGAGGAAACCTCCCATTCCTCACTTCCCACATGCAAGGCTCATGCGCAATACACGTTAATTTTATTAAATGTTTTAGAAGTGTTATGAGATGAGAAGAGAAGACTCAAAGGAAAAGAAAACACTAAGGGGGATTCTATCCTAATGTTGTCATGCAAAGGTGGCCCTATAGTTGAGTTTGAAATGGGAAACAGCTACCAAAGTTAGCATGCAAAGGGAAGCCTAATGCTAATCCTACTCCAAGCTTAATCAAAAATTAAGTTGGACTAGGTAGCTCTAAGGGAGTGAATCCAAGACTTAAACAAGTCTTGAGACTCAAGGGAGGAGAAAGAGTGAAAGAGATGGAGAAGAAAAGACGAGTTAAAACAAACAAACAGCAGCTACAACAGCGCCTCTGCACCTGTACAACGGTTAAAAACCAACAAACACACCAAACAGCATTCAACAGCCCATGTTCAGCACACAAAACAGGTGTAAAAGGTCAAACAGCAGCACATACAACAGCATATATGCACTAAGACAGCAGTGGAAAATGGGACAGCACACCATGCATTTGAAAACAAAAATACTCATGCAAACAATGATTGCAAGTAGACATACCAAGCACGGCAAACCAATCATAAAGGTTGCAAGCATCAAGAATGAATAACATGATCATGCTAACAATTCAAGAACAATTACTCAATAAAGTTGCACAAATCAAACATCGATCAAAACATCATGCATAAGCAACCATGGAAGCAAACAACAATCATTCATCATATGTCCAGCAAGTTGAGCATCAATCAAGAATTAACACTATTCAAATATGTGTACATCGTGTTTATCACTTCAATTAATCAACAACGCAAACATAAACATTCTTCGATGAAAACCAAGACTCGCGTGTCGAAAAATTATGTTCATGCAATAGTATGAAGTGTAACAGCTCAAGAATGATCCACAAATCATCATCATATCAATCCATAAAGTTTAGACATGCAAAGGATCTCAAACAAGCAAGAAAATGCAAGAAAATCACATTCTGCAGCAGTGGTAACCAGTTACAGCATAACTGCTAACCGGTTACACAATTCAAAATTGCACAAACTACACTGAAAATACACAGTGTAACCGGTTACAGCATAACTGCTAACCGGTTACTCTGGGACAGTGGTAAAAAATTAGTTGCAAAAGCACTTTTCAGCAGCAAATCACTTATGTAATCACGTTCAATGATCATGTAATCAACAATGCACGAAAATTAAGTTCAGAAACAGCATTCAAACATCATTTAGATCCAATAATAATCAACATCCACAATTAAATTCACACAAATGAACCAAAACACACCAAAAATCATGGATCTACATTGTGAAAGTTGCAATTAAGCTAAAATGAGTATGGATCTGAAATTAACCAACCTACAAAGCTGAGATTTGCTTTGGTGAGTGTTGTAAACAGAATTTGATGAATCCAAGTAGAGAAATCCAATATCCACAAGCTCCTTGCACTCAAAAGTTGAAAATCCAAGCAATAAGCAACAAAACTCCAAAATCACTTTCCATAATCACTTATGATTTTCCAGATCTAGATCCAAACGAAAATCACCAATGAAATGCAGCAAATAAGTGGTAATGAGTGGCTTTACCTCAAGAATTAACAAGTTCCAATGAAGAACTTGTTAATCTCTATGGAAGAGCTTTGAGTGTGGTTGAAAATGGAGGTTGAGAGTGAAAAAGTGAGAGAGAATTGAGAGCAAAATTCTGAAAAATGAGAGTGAAAAATGATCTAGGGTGGAGAGGTTTGGAATGAATTGGTTTAAATAGAAGCTAGGTTAGGAATTCAAATGTGGTTTGGAGTGAGGTTTAGTGGCTGGAAATTGAGGTGAAAAGTGGATTAGGAAATGAAATGAGGAATTAGAGTGGAAAATGTTGGAAGGAATTTGAATTTTGGGTGGAAAATGATGAAAATATCAATTCTAGATCCTTCCCTCACGTGCACATGCCAAGCACATGATCACAAATAATGCAAACAGAATTTCCCAAATTTTGCCCAGAGTAACCGGTTACAGCACACCTGCTAACCGGTTACTCAGTTCAAAAACTGAAAAAATGTGCAGAAAAAGCAAGGGGTAACCGGTTATCAGATACGCTGTAACCGGTTACTCAGTGCAAATTTTGAATTTTGGCGCCTTTTGGAGGGAAACTTGGAAAAGTGACTTCTGATAGCTGTTTTGAACTCGTTAAACCTCTGAAACTCAAAATTTAATATTGCTACTGAGTATCACCTGAAAAGAACACAAATTCCTGCTGACACCTCAGAATATCCTGCTGAATTAATAATGCCTGATACCGAATCGCTTGATCAAAAAATGACTGTTGAAGCTTCTGATTATCAAAACGCCTGATGAGCAAAATAAATGCTCGAAAAGACCATCTGCTTGGCTCTGAACATTGTTGAAAATGATACTGGAAGTGCTGACGCCATGAGCTGCTGGAAAATACCTTGATCCCATGCCCAAAAGAACCATGCAAAATGCAGAAATGAGGATGCAAATGAAGTGAAGCATAAGCCAGTTAGTGATAAAAGAAAAAGGGCAAATTTTGAGGTGCCACAATATGCATAAAATTGACGTCATCATCATATACAACATCATCAGGGTCATCACAAGGAAAACATTAAAATCACAACATCATAAATCACATAAATGCCAATTAAATGCAATGTACAACAAGACTCATGCATGTGGTACCAATCGTCACAGTCGATGGACACTAGGCCATCACCCTCCAAAGATCCCCGTCATTAGGATCGGTTCTACACAAGAACCGGAGCACGTCAAAATTTACCTCAAATCCACACAATGGGATTGAAGTCTAACATCATCACTGAAATGCTATGAATGCATGATACACAATGTCATTAATCATCATCATGAAAAAAATCATTTATGTGCATCATCATTCATCAGTTCTCATATTAATCATATCATCATATGTTCGTTAAACATCACAAAATATCATCGCATAATCATCAGTAACATCATGGGAAATCATCAGAAAAATCTCAGAACCAAAACATCAAGACAGCATAGAATTATAAAACAAAATTTCGCGAACAGCATGCGTTCGCTACTGAGTCCGTCATGCGAACCTGTTCGCTTTGGCGTTCGCTTTGCGAGCTGCCAGCGAATCCCAAAATCCCATACAAAAACCATAGGGTTTCCATTTTGTCTCTTGCTCGCCGCCCTCATTTGCTTTGCGAATCTACTCGCTGGGACGTTCTCTTTGCGAATTAAATGTCACACTTCAGAATTCATTCCAGTATCATCAAACAAATTATCGCGCATTCGCTGCGCTGCTCGCTTTGCGAGTCTGGGGCGAGTGTTCGCCTTGCGAAGGGAACGTTCGTTTTGCGAACCTGCGATTTCAGGAAATTGCTGCTACGCATCAGTAGCATATCAGACCCAAAAGCTCTTACGATTTCAACCCCAATACCCGAAAAACATTCCTAAGGCATTATGGTAATCAAAGGCATAAAACCTACGACTATTAGGTCGATTCGTTACACTATTCAAAACCTCCAATCACCTAAACCTTCACAAACTCTCAAGATTCTCATAAACCCCATAAATCCCTTTCACCACAAGGTCAAAACAACATCGACAGGGAAAATCACCCTCAAGGTCTATTTTATCCGATTCAATTCAACCCTTAATAATCGATTCACAAAATACCCTCAAATCATTAGTTTACTCATAAATCCCATAAACCCACATAAACCTCAATATCAGCTTTAAACACATCAAATTCCTATATTGAAAACAATGAAAGGCAATACTCCCCATACCTTAGATTGTCGATTCGAAGCTTTCTCTACTGAGTCTTTGGAAACCTTCTCGAATCCTCGCCTTTTCCTTTTTCTTCAGAGCTCTTACTTCTTTCCTTCTTTTCACGGTCTCACAGAATGAAATCTATTCCTCTCAAATTCTCCTTTTTGTTAAATCTTTGGGCTTCTAAAATGGGCTTTCCCAATAATACCCTCACTAATCCTCCTCAAAAGTCCATCTTACCCTTAACTCCTCTAATATTATTTAAATCAATAATTATACTAATATATACTATATTATATACTATTATTTAAATAAATAACCAAAACTCCACAAAAATGTCAACGTCAACACAAACCACCAAAATTCACAAAAATGCACGAATATTATATTTAAATAAATTAAATAAATATTCTTACAGATTTGGGGTGTTACAACGACGAGCTGCGAGACTCATACTGTTGGTGTCTCTGCGGGGGAGAACATGGACGACGGTCTCTCTCCAACGCTTTGATCCTCACGTTCTGCTGATAGTTCAGCACATTGGTCTGGTTGAGGGCCGCGGCCAGGGCTTCCATGGTCGAGTCGGCGTTGGCCGGCACTGGGATTGGTTGGAACTTTTCTGGGGCCTTCTCGGGAGCCTTTTGGACTTTTCGGGTCTCAACATACTGAACATCATCATCGGCCGCCTCGTCGGAGAAGGGAGAAGTGGTTTGTCAGTCTCTCTTATGTCTTCCAGAATTGGCATACCTTTGTCGTTTACTACGTCGTGGACAGGAATGAAGGCGGTTTTGTGACCGCTGTTGTCATTTTGATCGACCATGATTGGTAGGTTTTGAGAATTTTGCTTTGATCTTTGGTTTCAAGGAAAGAAAGATAGGGAGAAAAGTTTCCCATAGACGGCTCCACTGATCTTACCGGTGATCAGAAGTAAATTGGTGGCCAGCAACACGTCATGGCCTCCAACGTCAGGTGAGGAAAATAGGGGGTGTACCTACAAGGCACTCTGATGCTAAAGTCAGTTCAGAGTGAAAGAAGGCAAGTACATAGGTTAAGAAGTGAATTGAATACCTGACCCTCTTTTAGAGGAGGGTACTTATAGAGAGCCCTCAGCGTTGGGCCAACAGTCTCCATTATGGGCTGGGTGATCGGGCCCATAATGGATGACTGTCAAAGTTTCTACGTGGAGGTAGGGATGAGAAGCTTATGCTCATCATCCTGGGTCAACTGCCTCGTATTCTCCGGAGTGGAAGACTTGCCCATTACGAAGGGCAGAATGCTTCCGCGAGGCACACGAGATCAGTTGGCCGCGTGTCCTCGGGTGAGGAGCACGCGGGGATTGTGCTCTCCAATGGCTATAGTGGATTGGGCCTTTGCGTTGGGCCTTCTTCGACGCGGAGCTGGACTCGGTTGTGCCTAACTGTGGGCCAGTCCTATGCCTAATCCAAAACACTTATAATATAAGAAGCACAAAAAGATCATGTACCTTTGATATACCTTTGAAAAAATCACTATCTTGACAATTTTATGAGATTTTCTGATTGCTCAAATATCATGTTTATCCAAAATTCCAAACTCCCTCAAAATCTTGAAGAAAGGTTCTTTAGCAAGCGTCTTGGTAAAAATGTCCATCAATTGATTATGAGTATCTACGAATGTTACTTCAACATTGCCTTTAAGCACATGGTCGAGTAGAAAGTGATGTTGAATGTCTATGTGTTTAGTTCGTGAATGCATGACTAGATTTTTTGTTATGTTAATTGTACTTGTGTTGTCGCATCTAAGTGGAATGCATCCAAGACCATGTGCGTAATCACAAATTTGTTGCTTTTACCAAAGAATCTGAGCACAACTACCTACTGCTATGTATTCTACTTCTGCCGTATTTTGCCCACACTTGTTTCTTAGATGACCATGATACTAATGCATTACTTAGGATATAAAATGTACCTCTCGTGATTTTGCGATCAGTTTTACAACTTGCATAATCTGAGTCAAAATAACCAACCAAATATGTTTTTTAGCAATTGATTTATATATATCGTGTTTTGATATTTGTTTGCGCTTCCCGGGTGATACCTGGGACCGACGAGGTCGACGTCATGTGGTCGTACTTTGTATTGTGCTCCACGTCACAGAGATTTGTTCTCCGGCCAAGGGTAGGATCTTCGTCCCTGCCCCCTAGTCTTGGTTGGGATCGAGATTAACATCTCTACGCTTCACCGCCTACACCCTTAGACTGGATAGATCTGAGGGGGGAGTGTGTCAGCTATGTAGTGTAAGAACAAGATTTGGTTCTGCATCTGACCTTTAGTTTTGATGATAACAATATATTGTTTTTTAGAGAATAATTTTGAACCCTAATGGTTTTGTCTAGTGTGTAGTTTTTACTAACAGGTTCTGATTCTGAAGAATTGGCGTGTGACGTCAACAGACTCTGGACTCAACACACTTTGACTCTAAAGAAATACAAGTGTGCTTCATAAGATTACGTCAAGTTCTGAAATGCTCTTAGAACAACGGTTTTGATGAACGTTTGTTCTAAAGCTTCTGAGTGTGACTATGATAGAAGAGCCTCTAAAGGTTATCAAGCGCTCAAGATTCTGCGGAACAAGTTCTGAAGACTCTAAAGACCGGGTTTTGAGGAATTGTGTCAAGACTCTGAAGACAAACCAGTCTCTTGATCCTTCTAAATATACTTCAACAATATTTACTCAGAAGCCTCTGAAGATTAAAAGATAAGATCAAAATGTTTTACGTGAGAAAAATAGTACACAATACAAGATCAATATTCCTTCCACTACGCTAATTTCGTGGAGTAAGAACTATACTATTTGTACCATTTTGTCTCCCACCTTGGCAGACCGTTATGCAAGGCGATAGCTCATTTATGAAGGTGTTCATTCTACCCTCCAACGGGTCATTTCACGCCTATATAAATAAGACTTGGAAGAATGAGTTATGCTGCTAATTTTTGCTATAACACGCTACTCTATTCACGCTACAACTGAACATATTTTTGTGAATATAGATAGAAAACACACATAGAACTTGTGTTCGTTATTGTGTGCATATTTATTCGTTACTGACGTGGCATACCACATGGAAGTTTTTTTGTGATTGGACATACACATGGCAGTGCCAGCATGGTAAGATGCTGACGTGGCACAACACATAACTAAAGTCAACATTGTTCATGAATTCAAAAAAATTCATAGCTAATCGGTAGTTGAAATTGTAGGTAATCTGTAGCAAATTTATTGCAAAAATTCTGATTCTAAAAATTGCAGTCTGTTTATTGGGTGGATTCATTGGTATGGCTTAATTTTTCAAGACCTTCTAGTACTATAAGTTATTGAAATAAGTAGTTGTGATAAGCTGAAATATTTATTTGCCGGTACCAACATGTGATAGGCTATTAAATATGTATATCTTGTATCTTCTATTGATAGCATTTATGCATATTAAATATCCAAAACTTGAAGTATTGTGTTATGATTTGCATACTATTTGAAGTGTTTCAAAAAGTTGATTGCACAAAATTAATTAGTCTTCTATTAGAATTTGCGTACTAGTTGAAGTATTTCAAAAAGTTGGATTCACAATTAGTTATAAGTAACGTACATGTATCTTTAGGACTTATATAAGAGAAATTTTATATGTTTCCATTTCCATAAGTTATATACACACTTCTTCAATAATGTTTGATTTGATTAATTGTTCTTTTATATTGGGATTACATTACAGGTATGATGTTCACACGACCGTCTTCAAATACGGGATCATGCACAATGTTTTCATGTACAATCGCTAACATGTATAATGTAAAAAAGATTACGCTTAATGGTATTTTGAAGATCAAATTTGTGTATCCTTTCTATTACTCCAAGAATGTTGGTGGAAACTTTGATAATTTTAAACTGTGATGAATTGAAGCACAGACAGACATTGGAAATGATGATAGTGATAGCCATAATTGGAGAAATGTTTTTCCAAAATTGAAAACGCTTTCCTTAGCTGATTGCAAACAATTGAAATACATATTCACTTACTATTCGGTTCCTACGCTATGTATCAATACTCTCTAGTGAACTCCCTCCAACAAAAATTAGGGGTGGTAAAGCGGGCCGACCCGCGCACCAGCCAAAAATTGACAGGTTGGATTGAGATTTTGGGTCCGCCGCCCACCAAAGCCCGCCCTGCTAAAGATCGCCACCCGCCAAAGTCCGCCCCGCCAAAACCCGTCGTCCGCGAAAGTCTGTCGCACCTATTCGTTCTGCTTGTCCCACCTTAAACCCACCATTTTTTAGTTAATTCTACTAATTCCAATTCTTGATGGTTTTATTTTATATATTTATTTGAGAATATATGCAATATTTTTTGAAGTAAAATTTGTTAAAAAAATGCTTTATAAAAATTGTTCTTAAAAATAAGTAAAAAAATCTAAGTGAAATGTAAACACAAGTTTATTAATCTATTAATAAATAAATAAATAAATAAATAAATAAATAAGTAGGCGGGAAAGTCCGCCGCCCGCCAACCCGCCACCTTGGCAGGTCTAGTTAGATTTTTATGTCCATTTTCATTTTGTGGGCTTATCCGCCCCACTTTTTTTGGCGGGCTTAAGGGGAGGTGGGGCGGGATAGGACGAACGACCCGTTTTGTCACCCCTAAACAAAACGTCACAAAGAGCACAAAATAATGTATGAAGATTATTTTTATAATAGCAGCAACATTAAAGAAATATTGAGCGATCAAATTCCCAATGATAATTCAGTAATAAAATAAATCATACCAATGAACAGACTGTAATTTTTAGAATCAAAATTTTTACAATGAATTTATTATAAATTAGCTACAATTTTAACTATCAATTAACTACGAATTTTTCTGGATTCAAGTATGGTGTTGCTTTTTGTTAGTTCTTGTATTGGCTGCAATTTTGGTAAAACAATGTTGTTGTTGAAGATGTCTTTTGTCTGATGTCTTAACATGAGTTCTTAACATTCAGTTTTTGTTAAGTTATTTAGGGTTGCAGTTTTGTGTGCTGATGTTAAACATGATGTCTTGACATCAGTTGACAGAACATCAGAACATCAGTCTGTTGTGTTTTTAGGGTTGCGCGTGTTTTAATTAGTTATTAGAAGATCTGATTGAGAGATTGCAGGCGAAGATCTTGGATTAGATTCTTTCTGTTGCAATCGGATATGGAGCAGATCTTGTTATTTTTTTAGGGCTAAAAGATATGAAAAGATTTAAAGATAAAATCTGTTTTAAATTTAAATCAAATCAGATATTTTCAAGGAGTCCAAGCCCAAGTCTGAGTTTCTATTTAAAGCAGCATCAACCCTACTTGGAAGGCACGAATGCAAGAGATTAAAGACTGAGAGTTAAGTGTGTGCTTCGTCTGTGTATTGTAAGCCATTCATGTTTGAATTGGTGTAATTGTTTTGAGTTGTTAATTGTTCTTGATCAAAGCTTTTAAGCAAGATCAAGTTGTGTTTTGGAAGTGTGACTTCTATACTTTGTAATCTTTGAATTGTATCACTGTGGTGATTTAGGGGGAGTGAGTGGTTTCTTATATCTAAGTGTATCTTAGGTAGAAGTGTCATTGGGTAGTGATTAAGTTAGTGGATTGTCAACTGGGATTGTTGAGTCTGTAATTTAATACTACTAATAGTGAATTTCCTCCCTGGCTTGGTAGCCCCTAGACGTAGGTAGTTAGACCGAACTGGGTGAACAATTCTCTGTGTTGATTTACTGTTATTTTATTGCCTTGTTTCATATAGCAGATTGTGTTGTTGTGACATCACACTTAACATCACATATCTGATACCAGAATTTCAATTGGTATCAGAGCGGGCATCCTGCTTTGCATCTGGGTGAGATCTAGGGCTGTTACTTTCTGATACAATGGACAAGGAGTGTGGTGGATTTGTGAATAGACCCCCTATTCTAGATGGCTCAAATTATGACTATTGGAAACCTCGTATGGTTACATTCTTGAAGTTCTTAGACAGCAGGGCTTGGAAGGCAGTTGTGAAATAATGGAAACATCCTGTTATTGTGGAAAAAGATGGTAGCTCTAAGCTGAAACCTGAAGAAGAATGGACCAAGGAAGAAGATGATATTGCCCTTGGGAATTCTAAAGCCTTAAATGCCATATTCAATGGTATTGACGAGAACATCTTCAGGCTGGTCAACACTTGTGAAGTTAGCTAAGGAAGCATTGGGGTATCTTGAAAACTACTCATGAAGGAACCTCCAAGGTCAAGATGTCAAGACTTCAACTTCTGACAACAAAGTTTAAAAATCTGAAGATGAAGGATGATGAGACCATTCATGATTTCCACATGAACATTCTTGAGCTGTCAAATGCTTCTAGTGCCCTAGGAGAGAGGATGACTGAAGAGAAGCTGGTGAGGAAGATTCTTAGATCCCTTCCCAAGAGATATAAAATAAAGGTGACTGCTATAGAAGAAGCTCAAGACATCAGCAAGATGAGGGTAGATGAGTTGATTGGTTCTCTTCAGACATTTGAATTAGGGATGAATGAGGAATCTGAAAAGAAGACCAAAAGCATAGCATTGGTATCTAAAGATGAAAGGAAATAGTGTGGTCCTAAAACTCAGGAGGAGCTTTCAAATGCCATTATTCTGCTGGGAAGACAGCTTAATAAGGTTCTAAAAAGGATAGACAGGAGCTACAAACCTAATGTCAAGAACATCACATCTGACACAAACAGGTCAGGTGATCAGGGGAAGAAATTAAGAGATGAAGAAAAGTCAAATGATGACAAAGGAATTCAATGCTATGAGTGTGAAGGTTATGGTCATGTCAGAAAAGAATGTCCTACATATCTCAAGAAGCAGAAAAAGGGGTTATCTGTTTCCTGGTCTGATGAGGATACTGATAGTGAACCTGAAGAAGAATCAGCTAAGCTTGTTAGAGCAATGATTGGGATTTGTGAGTCTGAAAATGATTCAAGTGATGATGAGGTTACATATGAAGAGCTTGCTGCCTCATATAGAAAACTGTGCATTAGAAATGAACAAGTCTGTCTAGAAGGAGAAAAGCAAAAGAAAATCATTGTGCAATTAAAGGCTGAAAAAACTGAGCTGGAAAATGAAGTCAGTATGCTGAACTCTAAACTGGATTTTATGTAAAAAACTGTCAGAATGTTGAATAATGGAACTGATGCTCTAGACAACATTATTAGCATTGGAAAAACTGCTGGAGACAAAAGTGGTTTGGGATTCGACAATGTATCAGCTTCAAATGATGTTATTACCAGTTTCAAGCCAGTGATGTTAAAACAGATGTTTAAACATCCTGACAGGCCTCCCTCTAGGAAGAAATTCAGGCGCTGGAGATGTCATCATTGTGGGCGTTTTGGACACATAAAGGCCTACTGTTATAAGCTTCATGGGTATCCTCAGAAGGAACATCAGTATACTCCTAGACAGAATTTTCACAAAGGTAATCAGGCCATCAAGTCTAAGAAGCAATGGGTTCCAAAAGGTAAAGTTACCAGCTTAATAGCTCACACTTCTCTTAGGGTTTCTACCAAAGAAGACTGGTACTTTGATAGTGGGTGTTCAAGACACATGACAGGAGTGAAGAATTTGTTGGTGGATGTTAAGCTCCATTCTTCTGGTCATGTAACTTTTGGTGATGGTGTCAAAGGAGAAATCAAGGGTATGGGAAAGCTGAATTGTGTTGGTGCTCCTAGACTGGATGATGTTCTGCTTGTCAAAGGGTTGCAACAAATTTGATCAGTATTAGCCAACTTTGTGATCAAGGATTCAAAGTAGACTTTACAAAATCTGAGTGCATTGTCACAAATGCGAAAGGAGAAGTCATCATGAAGGGTGTTAGGTCTAAGGACAACTGTTATCTGTGGGTGCAACAAGACTCAAGTCCCTCAACATGTGTTTTTGCTAGAGAAGATGAAGTCAAAGTCTGGCATCAAAAGTTGGGACATCTTCATCTGAAGGGAATGAAGAGAATCATATCCTCAGAAGCTGTCAGAGGAATTCCTAAACTCAAAATTGAAGAAGGAAGAGTCTGTGGAGATTGTCAAATAGGGAAGCAGACCAAGATGTCACATCAGAAGCTTCAACATAACACCACCTCCAAAGTTTTGGAACTTCTTCATATGGACTTGATGGGACCTATGCAGGTAGAAAGTCTAGGTGGGAAGAAGTATGCTTATGTTGTTGTAGATCTAGGTACACCTGGGTAAGCTTCATCAAAGACAAAACAAAGGTGTTTGATGTGTTTAAAGATTTATGTCAAAGACTCCAAAGAGAAAAAGAGAGTAATGTCATCAGAATAAGGAGTGATCATGAGAGGGAATTTGAAAATAGCAAGTTTGCTCAATACTGCTCTGCTGAAGGCATCAGTCATGAGTTTTCCTCTCCTATTACCCCTCAGCAAAATGGAGTTGTTAAAAGGAAGAACAAAACTCTCCAAGAATCTGCTAGGGCAATGATTCATGCCAAAAAGCTTCCTTACCATTTCTGGGCTGAAGCCATGAATACTGCTTGCTATATTCACAACAGAGTTACTTTGAGAAGAGGCACTTCAGCTACATTGTATGAACTGTGGAAAGGGAGAAAACCAACTGTGAAGTACTTTCATGTTTTTGTAAGTAAGTGTTATATTTTGTCAGATCGTGAACAAAGGAGAAAATTGGATCCTAAAAGTGATGAGGGAATCTTTCTGGGATACTCTACAAATAGCAGAGCTTATAGGGTTTTCAACTCCAGAACCAAGGTTATGATGGAGTCTATAAATGTGGTAATTGAGGACAGTGACATGAAGGAATATGCTGATGTCCTGGATGATGTTGGAACATCGTTTGAAGATGTTACATCAGAAACTGAAGATAGAAGTGTTGCTCCCAGTCCTGTTGATGCTGAGGCTGAACCTGAACAACCTAATAAAGAACCATCTATTAGAGTGAAAAGGACCATCCAAAAGAGCTTATCATAGGTGATCCAAAATCAGGGGTTAGCACTAGATCAAGAGAGGTTGTGTCAAATTCTTGTTTTGTGTCCAAAATTAAGCCCAAGAATGTCAAAGAAGCACTGACTGATGAATTCTGGATTAATGTCATGCATGAAGAGCTGGAACAATTCAAGAGGAATGAAGTGTGGGACCTTGTACCAAGGCCTGATGGAGTTAATGTGATAGGCACCAAGTGGATTTACAAGAATAAATCTGATGAACAAGGAGTGGTCACCAGAAACAAGGCCAGATTGGTTGCTCAGGGATACACTCAGGTTGAAGGAATTGATTTTGATGAAACCTTTGCTCTTGTGGCAAGACTGGAATCTATCAGATTACTCTTAGGTGTGGCTTGTAATCTCAAATTCAAGCTTTTTCAGATGGATGTTAAGAGTGCCTTTTTGAATGGGTACTTAAATGAAGAGGTTTATGTAGATCAACCAAAAGGATTTATTGATCCAACATTTCCTAATCATGTTTACAAACTTAGGAAAGCTCTCTATGGTTTGAAGTAAGCACCAACAGCTTGGTATGATAGGTGATCGGTAAAATAGCAAGTGTACTACTTTATCGATGTAGTAGTAAATGGGGACAACCCCAGTGTCGATCTCTTGAGGATTGCGCAGAGAATTAAGTCTTTTTGAATAAATATCAATTGAACAAAAGCAATAGTTGATTGTTTGTTTTGAGCCAAAACTAAATAGAAAGGTAAATTACGAGTAAAAGTAATACGAAGATGAGAGTAATGCCGGAGGGTGTATGATTTGCAGAGCAAGGACTAAATCGTTTCTTTATTTTAAAAATATATGTTTCAACCTTTTCTTTCCCTATGTTCTAAGTTATTTTTCCAAAATTCCTTTTAAGAAAAACCGTTGGTATTCTTCCTTGGCCCTAATTCCTCTGAGGCCAAGAAAGAATATCAAGCAATAGTTCTGACATAAAACAGGTATTCACAGGGTATTCTAATTCCTTAGGAATATCTACTATGATAAAAGCAATGCAACAGGGTTAGGGTTGTTGGTCATGCCAAACCCTAACTACGATCAATAATCAGTTTTTCCAAAAAGATTAAGCATTAAGAGCGTTGCACACAATAAAGAATAAGGTTCAAACATAAAAATTCATATTACGAAATTCAAAAGTCATTACAAAAGCAAATCAGGGACACCCCCTGGCATTGGGGGTTTAGCCACTCATGTTCATAACAGAAATAACAACGAAATAAACAAAGGAAAACATTACAATAAGATCTGGATTGCTTGGATCGTCAATTGCTTCCGCTTTTGATCGATCCGTGATCTCCAAGAATCCCCACTCTAATCCCTCTCAAGTGTAAAATTCCAAAATAAAGCGTAAAAACTTTTCCCGCTACCCAGTGCCTAATATATCAGATCTCTAATTACACAGCAAAATGTCCCAGCTGCCCCCAGGCAAAGCCCAAGTAAGGTAAAATAAAATAAGAAAATTTTCGCTCCCAGGGGCCCTGACACGGGTCGTGTCAGGTGACACGGTTGACCGTGTCAGGTTGCTGATCCATACAAATTTGCGCTTTTTCTTCAGTGGCCATGACACGGGCCGTGTTGTGTGACACGGGCACCCGTGTCATGCTTCTGACCAGCCTCCTCTTTGTTTCAAAGCATCCTCTTCAAAGGGCCTCCTGACACGGGCCGTGTCGTGTGACACGGGCACCCGTGTCAGGCTTCTGATATCTCCTTTTTCCTGCATTTCTCTGCACTCGGATCGTCTTCGCACTGGCATCGGATAACCAATCTTTGATAAGAGCCTGAAAACACATTGAAACAACAACCAAATAACACGCACCAACGGTAAAAATGATAAAAACATAGACATATGACTTGCTTAGCCAAATAAGAAAACAATGATGAAAGCATACTTCAAAGACTTAAAAACACATGAAAACATACGAAACAACAACTAAAACAGCTTGACATCTACGCTTAAATATCACTGATCAAACTCCCCCGAACTTGAACTTTTGCTTGTCCTCAAGAAAAAAGCTTGCATAAACACCTTAATCAACCATTCACTGGCTCAAAACTTGCGAGATGAAATGATGCTACTCGTACGTGAGTTTTCGTTCCAAGTCACCGGTCGGGTACTTTTTGGAACTTCTTTCTCCATAAAAGTATCGCACAAACACTAAACCGCGGTACACCACGGACCTCAGTCTCCTTTTTGGCAACCCCTCCGACTATGCTTTGGGCTTAGGTCTTATCTTTCGATTTTCCACCCTGTTCATTCAGACAATCACTTTAAGGCTTTTATGATTTTTTCATTGTATGCACAAGATTGATCAATTTTTCTATTTTTATTTCCTTGTCCCTTTAGGGACGACCTTTAGGTTCAACCGCCGTTAGGCTGAGTAACCGGGTGAGGGTTACCCAACTTAGAAGGATCGATTGTCTAAATGTCCTTATTTATTTATTTTTTATTTTTTTCGATCAACCTTGCACACACAATTAGTATAGATTAAGCCTGACTGTCAGTAGAAACTACTTAGGGCGTACTTCTCAGATCAAAGTACCATGGCACAAATCTACATGTCGGACTCGTTCCTTACTCAGAAGACTCAGTGTGTTTGTGTTATACCTCAACGTCAAAAAATTTCCAATTTCCTCAACCGATTTCTTTTCACTCAACTCTATATACTTTCACCTCACTTCACTCGCAAAACAAACAGACGCTCCAACTTCCAGCATTAGTTTTCTCAGTTCAACTCGGGGGTGTTTTCCTAATAGACTTCAAACGTAAATCCAAACAAACAACCTAGGACACCTACGGACTCAACATAAAACTGACAGAAATGAAAGAAAAATAAAGGAAAACACATAAATAAATACCCCCCACACCTGAACTCAACAGTGTCCTCACTGTTAAAGAACTAGTGCAGGAGGGGGCTCACAGAACTCACTGAGGAGGAGGAGGAGGTGGAAAATGCAGCATCAGATGTTGCATCATGCCCTGCATCTCGTCAATAACATCCCCTTGTCGGGTCTGCTCTACACCCTGCCTTAAAAGCTCTTCTCCCTCCCTCGCCTGCTCGGACCGGAGGTATCCCATCTCTGTCTGCATCCAACCCCATGGGTCTTGAGACCGAAAAGAAGATCCAGCCTCCTGTCTCATCGACTCCCGCGGAGGGGATACATACTGCTCATCAGTGGGGTTCTCCCTTCCATACTCATCCCCTGAAAGATCAAAGTCATCTTTCTGCAAGGTACTCTCATAGATCCAGTTAGAAACATTTGCAATGCTAATAAGACCAGGAGCAGGTAATGCTATTATGCGATGATTACGTACCAGTACAGAATAATAATCATTATGCACCTCTATCATACCTTGGGTGGTGAGAGTGCTCAAATCAATTTTCGACTTACCTGCCACCTTGGGTTCTTCCATCAATAATCTACCATACCCGAAGTGATCAGAAATTTGAGTGATCATACCACCCACAGAAATCTCTCCCGAGCTAGCATTGGCAACTCTCTTTAAGTGATCAGCAGCAAAAGCGACAACATTAACCGGTAAATTATGGGCCATGGCATACAAGAAGTATAACTCTTTTTGTGAAGCGACTCCTGTGCTGTCGCCGCGACCGAATAAGGTGTACGCCAACCCTTTTTGAGCATACCTGAAACAAGGGTTATGAATGCCAGAAGCTTTTGCTGCCTTTGCGACATAGTCGCTACTACCTGTTATTAATTTCCAGAAATCCCCCGGAATGAAAGTGCTTGGTGGAGCTCCGGGACCAACAACTGGTAGCTTGAGAATCTCTCCTAACTCTGCTACAGAAACAATGTGTTCATTCCCAAACAGACGGAATGTCATGTTACCATAATACTCCTCCTCAGACCCTGTCCATCTATGCCTCAACTTAAAATCGAGAGTACTCAAGAACTCTAAGATTATTCGCTCAAAAGATGGTGCTTCCAACAACATAAAACTTAACATTCCTACATTATGGAACATCCTATGCACCTCAGTTTTTAATCCTAAAGCATCCAGAGTCACATCACATATATACCTGGTGGGGATGATTTTGCGTTTAGCCAATACCGCATACCGTCGTTGGTGAGAATCTTCCTCAAACAGAATATCGTGAGGGTTGGCCATTCGGTGGGCTCTCTTCCGCGGCCGCGATGTGTCAGCGACTGCCTTTCCTTTATCTCCTCGCTTCGGGGGCATTTTGGTCCTTACAAAAAAATTGCACAAACTAGAAAACTGAGATTAGTAAAATATGCAACCGTAGGAACGAAGAGGATGTCGAGGGGATGAACTTTTGTGAAGCGGGACTGTGATTTTGGTGAATGGGTGAGTGGGAAATTGAAGGTGTAATGGATGATGGATATGGAGGTTGTAAGGGTTTTGGAGAGATGGAGAGTTTGAGAAGATGAGTGGTTATAGTAAAGAATAGAATCATGTGTGGTAAATGAGGGTTTAAGAGTAGTTAAGGTAATTAAAATGCGTGGGCCCCATGTCATAAAAGTGTTGGGAGAAAAAAAAATTTCAAAATTCAAATCTTGAGAACGCGCCTTCTGACACGGGCCGTGTCACGCGACACGGGCACCCGTGTCAGGCCCCTGATGCCACTTTCAAAAATCATAATTTCTCATCAAGTTTCAGTACCCACAACACGGGCCGTGTCATACGACACGGGCACCCGTGTTGCACCTCTGACATTCATCTCACGAACCAACAATTATTCCCAAGTCATCTTCCTATGACACGGGCCGTATCACGTGACACGGGCACCCGTGTCATGCCCCTGATATTGCCAACTTTCAGAGTTCTTGCTCAAACTTTTAGCCGGTCGTTCTGACTTTTCTTCCTCCCCTCTGAATCTGTGAGAAACACAAACGACAAACCTGCAAAAACGAACAAAATGTGAGAACGAACATCGTGGGTTGCCTCCCACGAAGCGCTGCGTTTAACGTCGCATGGCTCGACGGTCCTTCGTCCTACTGAGTAAAACGAATGATATCAACCTGTCCAACTGGTTGACCTTGGAAATATGGCTTTAGTCTCTGCCCATTAACTTTGAAGATGTCTCCATTAGTTTGATTCTTAATTTCAACTGCTCCGTACGGAAACACCTTATGAACCACAAATGGTCCCGACCATTTGAACCTCAATTTTCCGGGGAATAGCTTCAAGCGGGAATTGTACAGAAGGACCAGCTGTCCTTCCCAAAACTCTTTTTTCTAGATCCTCCTATCATGTCACTTTTTGGTCTGTTCCTTGTAAAGTTTGGCATTTTCGTACGCACGATTCCGAAACTCTTCTAATTCATGCAACTGCAGAATTCTAGAATTTCCTGCTAAGGATAGGTCCATGTTCAAGAATTTAGTTGCCCAAAATGCCTTGTGTTCAAGCTCTAGAGGCAGGTGACATGCTTTTCCGTAGATGAGTTGGTATGGCGACATCCCGATGGGTGTTTTAAAAGCAGCTCGGTAAGCCCATAATGCATCATCTAACTTCGTTGCCCAATCCTTTCGCGACGAACTCACTGTCTTCTCCAGAATTTGCTTGAGCTGTCTGTTAGACACCTCTACTTGACCACTAGTTTGAGGATGGTAAGGAGTGGCTACCCGATGCTTCACATTGTACTTCTGAAGAAGCTTCTCCATGAGGTGATTTAGGAAGTGAGTTCCTTCATCACTTATCAGCACTCTCGGTACACCAAACCTTGAAAATATATTTTCCCTCAAGAACTTGACTACAACCTTAGCATCATTGGTTGGTAATGCTACCGCTTCCACCCATTTTGATACATAATCCACAGCAACAAGGATGTAGTTCTTCCCGAATGATGGTGGGAACGGACCCATGAAGTCAATCCCCCAAACATCGAACAGCTCGACCTCTAACATGAAATTTTGAGGCATTTGATTCCTCTTTGATATGTTCCCAGTTCGCTGACACTTATCACACTCCTTCACCATCTCCTGAGCATCCTTGAATAGTGAAGGCCAGTATAAACCTGACTGTAAGACTTTCGATGCGGTGCGGTCACCACTGAAGTGTCCACCGTATTCAGAATCATGGCAGGCTTTCAACACATCCTTTTGTTCTTCTTCAGGCACGCATCGCCGTATCAAACCATCCACTCCTCTCTTGTACAGGTATGGATCGTCCCATAAATAAAACCTACAATCATGAACAAACTTTTTCCTTTTGTTAGAATCAAAATCGTCTGGTATAATACCACCGACCAGATAGTTTGCATAATCTGCAAACCAAGGCACTCCAATAACAGCTAGGATGTGTTCATCAGCAAACTCATCCTTTATTGGGCGCCCGTCTTCGGTCTCCTCAATTGGAGACATCTGAGAAAGGTGGTCAGCTACGGTGTTGTCGCATCCTTTCTTGTCACGGATCTCGACGTCGAACTCTTGGAGAAGTAAAATCCACCTCAGGAGCCTGGGCTTCGAATCCTGCTTAGCAAAAAGATATTTCAAAGCAGCATGGTCAGTGTAAACAATCACTTTTGAACCCAACAGATACTGCCTGAATTTATCAAAGGCGTAGACCACAGCCAACAACTCCTTTTCGGTAGTTGCATAGTTCATCTGTGCAGGGTTCAAAACGTGACTTGCATAATAAATAACATGAAGCAGTTTTTCTCTCCGCTGTCCAAGAACAGCCCCTACTGCAATGTCGCTAGCATCGCACATGATCTCAAAGGGTAGAGACCAATCGGGGGCAATCACAATGGGTGCCGACACTAGTTTATTTTTCAGTGTCTCAAATGCGTCGGCACACTCTTTATCGAACACGAAAGTCTTATCTTTAACCAACAAAGTAGTCAACGATTTTGCTATCTTGGAAAAATCTCTTATGAACCTACGGTAGAAACCCGCATGGCCTAAGAAACTTCGAATACCTTTTTCATTCACAGGTGGTGGTAATTTTGAGATAACCTCCACTTTGGCTTGATCGACTTCGATTCCCTTGTGGGAAATCTTGTGACCAAGAACAATACCTTCTCGTACCATAAAATGGCACTTTTCCCAGTTTAGGATCAAATTACTTTCTTGACATCGCTGCAAAACAAGTGAGAGGTTAGTTAAACAGTTATCAAATGAAGAACCAAAAACCGAGAAGTCATCCATGAAGACTTCCATATGCTTCTCGAGCATATCAGCAAAGATAGAAGTCATGCATCTTTGAAATGTCGCTGGGGCATTACACAACCCAAATGGCATCCTTCTATATGCAAAAACTCCGTACGGGCACGTAAATGCTGTCTTCTCTTGATCTTCCGGTGCAACTGCAATTTGGTTGTAACCGGAATATCCATCCAGAAAACAATAAAAGTCATGTCCCACCAATCTCTCTAACATTTGGTCTATGAATGGCAATGGAAAGTGATCTTTTCTTGTGGCTAAATTCAACCTCCTGTAGTCAATGCACACTCTCCAACCAGTGACTGTTCGAGTAGGAATCAGCTCATTCTTTTCATTGGTAAGTACTGTTGTTCCTCCTTTCTTTGGAACCACATGCACTGGGCTCACCCACGAGCTATCAGATATTGGGTAGATGAGTCCCGCATCAAGTAACTTCACAACCTCTTTTCTCACAACTTCTTTCATGGTCGGTTTAAGTCGTCTTTGTGGTTGAACCACCGGCTTGTGATCATCTTCCATAAGGATTTTATGCATGCACACTGTTGGGCTTATACCCTTCAGGTCGTCAATCTTCCACCCTATAGTACCCTTGTACTTTTTCAGAACATCAATCAACTTGTCCTCCTGCACACTTTTCAAACTCGAGCTAATGATAGCGGGACATTTTTCTTCAGTGTCGAGGAAAACATACTTGAGATTCTCAGGAAGTTGTTTTAACTCTGAACTCTTCGGCTTTTCCTCACTACCTTCCAACACTAACGGTTGCCTTAGATCTTCCCACCGGTGTGGTCGAGATCCTTTCAGGATAGGTTGAGTTTCAAACATCGCTACCACTTCCATATCACTACTTTCAACTTCTTTATCTTCTTCAAAAATAGACATGCTCAAAACTCTCTCTAACGGTAATTTGGACACATTCTCCAGATGCTCACTTTCTACCACTTGTTCCAGCACTTGTATGTTACTACTTGTGCCAAAATCATCTTTATGCTTCATGGTATTCCTCACATCAATTTTCAACTCCTCATCATAAACCTTCAAGGTTAAAGTACCACCCTCCATGTCTATCATGACTCTCCCGGTTTCCAAGAATGGTCGGCCTAAAATTAAAGGAATTTCTTCGTCTTCAGGCATTTCAAGGATCACAAAATCCACCGAGAACACAAATTTGTCTACCTTCACAAGGACATCTTGGACTATACCATAAGGTCTTTTTACCGAGTGATCCGCAAACTGGAGTGTCATCCGCGTGTCTTGAACTTTCCCTATACCCAACTTTTTGTAGATGGATAGAGGCATGAGGCTTATACTTGCCCCTAAGTCAATAAGAGCTCTCTTGAACGATCGGTCTCTAATGGTGCACGGAATGGTAACCGCTCCTCGATCCTTCTTCTTCACCGGAATCTTGAGTCCCTGCAAAATAGCACTACACATTTCTGTTAGAATAATCGGATCTGTATCGGTGGTCCTTTTCTTTGAGATGATATCCTTCATGAATTTTGCATAAGTGGGCATTTGCTCAAGTGCCTCCAATAACGGAATGTTCAGCTCCAACTTTTTGAACAACTCAAGGAACTTCTCAAAATTCTTCTCTTGCTGCCCTTTTTTCTTATTTCTTTGGGGATAAGGAAGCTTGATAACCTGTTTTGGTTCTACAACTTTTTCTTTGATTACCGGTTCGGGTACTACCACTTCTTCATCAACTACCTCATTTTCCTTGATCTCTAACTCAACTTCAAGCATTTGATCTTCCAACTCGGAATCTTTCTCAACAACGTCTTTTGATTTCCCACTTCTTGTGGTTACGGCATGCACCGGATGATGATCTTTCGGATTAGCCACAGTTGCACTTGGGAGAGTCCCTAGTGCTTGAGAATTTGCAAGTTGCTGAGCAATTTGGCTCATCTGAACTTCAAGATTTTTAATGGAAGCACCTGTATTTCTTAAATTACTCCTTGTCTCTTCTTGGAATTGAGAACTTTGAGCGACCATCTTTTCAATGGCAATTTCCCAATCTACTTTTCTTGGACCCTGTGGTTGATATTGCTGTTGAGGTTGCTGGTATGGTTGTTGTTGCGGACGATATTGTTATTGCTGTGGTTGGTACTATTGAATCTGAGGTTGATATGGTTGTTGGCCTTGGACCGGTTTCTGAACGTTTCCTTGCTGGTCTTTCCATGAAAAGTTCGGGTGATTTTTCCACCCTGGATTATATGTGTTGGCATACGGATTGTTCTGCCTCAACATATTAATCTGCTCAACCTGTTCTTGAGTTGCCACACAATGCATAGCAAAGTGCGGTCCACCACATATTTCACAAAGAACCGCTTAAACTGGTTCCACCTACGCTACTGTCTGAGTTCCAATATTCATCTTCTTCAACCTTCTTTCTACCTCTGCAGCAATTTGATCCTCCATTTTAACAACCTGCTCTATCAGCTTCAAATCAATCTTGCCATCCGGTTGGCTCACGGTGCGATCATACAACTCAAGATGCTCATTCGCTGCAATTGCTTCTATAATTCTTTTGATACCAGTGGCTGTTGAGAAATTTGTTGAGCCACCAGCAGCAGTGTCTATGAGCTGTTTTGTCTTGAGTCGTAAACCATTCACGAAGTTTTGCATTTGCTCAGTAGCGTCCATGTTATGAGTAGGACAAGCAGTCAGACACCTTTTGAACCTCTTGTATGCATCCCCAAGTGATTCCCCTTCTTTTTGTTTGAAATTAACAATATCATATCTTTTTCGGATGAACACCGAAGCAGGGAAATACTCGTTGAGGAATGCTGTTTCCATCTCTTGCCATGTTGTGATACTTGCAGATGGAAGTGAGTAGAACCACTCTTCTGCATCATCAGTAAGTGTAAATGGAAACATAACAAGTCTCTTTGCCTTCTCTGAATGACCTTCGATCTTCAAAGAAGTTGTGGTGGTAAGGAATCTCTGCAGATGCTTGTTAGCATCTTCATTAATTCTTCCCGAGAAAGGTTTGCTCTCCAACTGGCGTATGGTAGATGGGTGCAACTGAAAATGTGCCACATTCACTGGCTGATTCACAATAGTCATCCGATTTGGTGGAGCATTTGCTCCTCCATAGTCACCTAGAAGTCTTTCAGCTGGAGGCTGATTTCCCGCCATATTAATGCTCTCAGGGGGTGTCTCGTGTTCTGTGTTGGTATCTGAATCAGAGTGTTCAGAATGAATCGAAACTTCTTCCTCTTTTTCAGGTTCTGTAATTACTGTTCCTGAAACAGACGCTGCCAGCTTTTCTTGTCTAACTTTACGGATTCTTGCTCGTAATGACCTTTCTGGTTCTGCGTCAAAAAGAAATTCAGCTGAGGTCTGTCCTCGCATAAACAGTTAGACGAAAGTTAGAACAGATAACAAAGTTGTAATAAAAAAAAATAAATAAATAAACTGACAGAAAAATAAAATTTTGGTTGCAGAGCAACAAAATTTCAATTGAAATAGTTCAAATAAACTTAAAGATTTGGCAGTCCCCGGCAACGGCGCCAAAAACTTGATCGGTAAAATAGCAAGTGTACTACTTTATCGATGTAGTAGTAAATGGGGACAACCCCAGTGTCGATCTCTTGAGGACTGCGCAGAGAATTAAGTTTTTTTGAATAAATATCAATTGAACAAAAGCAATAGTTGATTGTTTGTTTTGAGCCAAAACTAAATAGAAAGGTAAATTGCGAGTAAAAGTAATACGAAGATGAGAGTAATGCCGGAGGGTGTATGATTTGCAGAGCAAGGACTAAATTGTTTCTTTATTTTAAAAATATATGTTTCAACCTTTTCTTTCCCTATGTTCTAAGTTATTTTTCCAAAATTCCTTTTAAGAAAAACCGTTGGTATTCTTCCTTGGCCCTAATTCCTCTGAGGCCAAGAAAGAATATCAAGCAATAGTTCTGACATAAAACAGGTATTCACAGGGTATTCTAATTCCTTAGGAATATCTACTATGATAAAAGCAATGCAACAGGGTTAGGGTTGCTGGTCAGGCCAAACCCTAACTACGATCAATAATCAGTTTTTCCAAAAAGATTAAGCATTAAGAGCGTTGCACACAATAAAGAATAAGGTTCAAACATAAAAATTCATATTACGAAATTCAAAAGTCATTACAAAAGCAAATTAGGGACACCCCCTGGCATTGGGGGTTTAGCCACTCATGTTCATAACAGAAATAACAACGAAATAAACAAAGGAAAACATTACAATAAGATCTGGATTGCTTGGATCGTCAATTGCTTCCGCTTTTGATCGATCCGTGATCTCCAAGAATCCCCACTCTAATCCCTCTCAAGTGTAAAATTCCAAAATAAAGCGTAAAAACTTTTCCCGCTACCCAGTGCCTAATATATCAGATCTCTAATTACACAGCAAAATGTCCCAGCTGCCCCCAGGCAAAGCCCAAGTAAGGTAAAATAAAATAAGAAAATTTTCGCTCCCAGGGGCCCTGACACGGGTCGTGTCAGGTGACACGGTTGACCGTGTCAGGTTGCTGATCCATACAAATTTGCGCTTTTTCTTCAGTGGCCATGACACGGGCCGTGTTGTGTGACACGGGCACCCGTGTCATGCTTCTGACCAGCCTCCTCTTTGTTTCAAAGCATCCTCTTCAAAGGGCCTCCTGACACGGGCCGTGTCGTGTGACACGGGCACCCGTGTCAGGCTTCTGATATCTCCTTTTTCCTGCATTTCTCTGCACTCGGATCGTCTTCGCACTGGCATCGGATAACCAATCTTTGATAAGAGCCTGAAAACACATTGAAACAACAACCAAATAACACGCACCAACAGTAAAAATGATAAAAACATAGACATATGACTTGCTTAGCCAAATAAGAAAACAATGATGAAAGCATACTTCAAAGACTTAAAAACACATGAAAACATACGAAACAACAACTAAAACAGCTTGACATCTACGCTTAAAGATCACTGATCAATAGGCTTACTGAATTTTTGGCTGTGAATGGTTACAGAAAAGGAGGGATTGACAAGACTTTGTTTGTCAAAGATGAAGGAGTAAAACTGATGATAGCTCAAATATATGTTGATGACATAGTATTTGGTGGGATGTCAGATGCAATGGTTAAACATTTTGTGAAACAGATGCAGTCTGAGTTTGAAATGAGTCTTGTTGGAGAGCTCAGCTATTTTCTGGGTCTACAAGTTAGACAAATGGAAGACTCTATATTCATCTCTCAGAGCAAGTATGCTAAGAACATTGTTAAGAAGTTTGGTCGGGAAAATGCTAATCACAAGAGGACACCTGCTCCTACTCACTTAAAGTTGTCAAAGGATGAACATGGTGTGAGTGTGGATCAAAGTCTATACATAAGCATGATTGGTAGTCTATTGTATCTCACTGCTAGCAGACCTGATATTTCTTTTGCTATTGGAGTTTATGCCAGATATCAATCTGAGCCTAAGGTTAGTCACTTGAATCAAGTAAAGAGGATTCTGAAGTATGTAAATGGGATTGGTGACTATGGCATGCTTTACAGTCATGGATCAGGCACTGAGTTATGTGGTTATTGTGATGCTGATTAGGCAGGAAGTGCTGATGATAGAAAAAGTACTTCAGGAGGTTGTTTCTTCTTAGGGAATAATCTGATCTCTTGGTTCAGTAAAAAGCAGAACTGTGTGTCTCTTTCTACTGCTGAAGCTGAGTACATAGCAACAGGGAGTAGTTGTTCTCAACTTGTTTGGATGAAGCAAATGTTAACAGAATACAATGTCAAGCAAGATGTCATGACATTGTACTGTGATAATCTGAGTGCTATCAATATCTCTAAAAACCCAATTCAACATAGCAGGACTAAGCATATTGATATACGTCATCACTTTATAAGAGATTTGGTTGAAGACAAAGTAGTTGCTTTGGAACATGTTGCTACTGAACAGCAATTAGCTGATATTTTTACAAAGGCCTTAGATGCAAATCAATTTGAAAAATTAAGAAGCAAATTAGGAATTTGCATATATGAGGATTAAGTGTGCTGGGAGGTGTCTTGTGTAGTTGTGAACTTTATTGCATATGTTTAATTTAAAGGAAACAGAATTTTATTCAACTGCTGAAAGCATACAAGATTAGATTTTAGTACATCAAAAGCAACAAACAAAGGGTCTAAAGATTATCCCAACCCCCTGAATCAAGAAAAGTTTTCCAATCTTCATCCCTTTCATCATCAGAAGCATGAAGTTGCACTGGAGGTTTTTTGATGGTTTTCATCTTTGTCTCTAATGTTTTTCTTGTTCTTGTTGCTCTTGGAGTTGCCCCAGCTGTAGACAGTGTTTTGTTCTTCAACTTCTGTGGATCTGGTTTCTTGACCTCTTGCATGTGTTTCTTTCCTGCATCTCTGTTAGACTGACTCATGGTTATTTCCTAGTTTTGTTGTTAGAAGCAAGAAGGCTTGGTTTTTATAATGCATAGAGAGGGCATTGTTTGTATCGCCTGACCAGTCAAAGTTTTGGAACTTGTTCTTTTTGGGAAGCTTGTTATTTGACCTTGTCATAGTAAATGTCAGGACTTTGTGGTTGCTGCTTTGATAGGTTCAAGGTTGTCAATTTGTGGCTAAAAAGGGGGAGAGTTAGCCTAGTGTTGTTGTTTGTTGTTGCCTAGCTTTTTGTTGTGGTTCTAGGTTTGAGGGGGAGTTTGTAGTTGTGCAGTTGTTTATAGTTGTTGCTGCTGTTTGTATTGTTTTTTTTTCGCTGCTGGTATCTCTGGTGTAGGCTGAGATTGTTTTAGCCAAAATTAGCCAAAGGGGGAGATTGTTAGTTCTTGTATTGGCTGCAATTTTGGTAAAACAATGTTGTTGTTGAAGATGTCATTTGTCTGATGTCTTAACATGAGTTCTTAACATTCAGTTTTTGTTAAGTTATTTAGGGTTGCAGTTTTGTGTGCTGATGTTAAACATGATGTCTTGACATCAGTTGACAGAACATTAGAACATCAGTCTGTTGTGTTTTTAGGGTTGCGCGTGTTTTAATTAGTTATTAGAAGATCTGATTGAGAGATTGCAGGCGAAGATCTTGGATTAGATTCTTTCTGTTGCAATCGGATATGGAGCAGATCTTGTTATTTTTTTAGGGCTAAAAGATATGAAAAGATTTAAAGATAAAATCTGTTTTAAATTTAAATCAAATCAGATATTTTCAAGGAGTCCAAGCCCAAGTCTGAGTTTCTATTTAAAGCAGCATCAACCCTACTTGGAAGGCACGAATGCAAGAGATTAAAGACTGAGAGTCAAGTGTGTGCTTCGTCTGTGTATTGTAAGCCATTCATGTTTGAATTGGTGTAATTGTTTTGAGTTGTTAATTGTTCTTGATCAAAGCTTTTAAGCAAGATCAAGTTGTGTTTTGGAAGTGTGACTTCTATACTTTGTAATCTTTGAATTGTATCACTGTGGTGATTTAGGGGGAGTGAGTGGTTTCTCATATCTAAGTGTATCTTAGATAGAAGTGTCATTGGGTAGTGATTAAGTTAGTGGATTGTCAACTGGGATTGTTGAGTCTGTAATGTAATACTACTAATAGTGAATTTCCTCACTGGCTTGGTAGCCCCCAGACGTAGGTAGTTAGACCGAACTGGGTGAACAATTCTCTGTGTTGATTTACTGTTATTTTATTGCCTTGTTTCATATAGCAGATTGTGTTGTTGTGACATCACACTTAACATCACATATCTGATACCAGAATTTCACTTTTAACCATATGATATGGCACGTCAACATCTTACCACGCTGACACTATCATGTGTAAGTTCAGTCACAAAATTTTTTTACAGGGGATGCCACGTCAGCTTCTGTTAATGAATGTTGGCAGAATGAATCAAAAGTGTGGATGAAAAATATTAGGATGATCATTTAAAAAAAAAAATAGAGGGATTAAAAGTGAAATTCACCATATTTAAAGGGACCAAAAACTTATCTAATCCGAAATAAAAATTTATTTACTTAAGCTGTTTTATCAAATACGTGAATGCATTAAAAACTAAAAATTTAATTATCAAAACTCCTTTGACATGTATTTCGATAAATTAATAGGAGAGTATAAAAAATTTCAATTTCAAAAAATTTAATAATAAATAAAAAAAATATAATTAAACAATTTTTATAAATATTTGAATATAAGGATAATGCCAGAGTATTAGGTAAAAATTTCCTAAATTCTAGCTTGTTCAGCCTTTGCCCAAATTTGTCCAATAAATATGCAATCAATTTTTGTATGAGCCAGTTCATACCAAACTTAATTCTACCTTTAATCAATTTTTGTGTGAAATTATTTTTTTCAATTAATCGGTCGAATATCAAAATTTAAAAAAATATATAATTTTTTGTGTGACAGCTGATATTTAATTACGTTACCTTACTTTTGCTATTTTATGACACGTAGAATAAAGGAGGCACGTGAGTCACTTAGAGCATGATTATCGGCAGAAAAGTAACGGTTCTACACTTTTTCCAAGGCTCCATGTTAGAGTATGATGGGTAATTTGAGAAAAATTGTGTGGATTCCATTTAATGAACCAAAGTGAAGTTAATGAGTGTGGATGCTCTTAGGTCTAGGAGTACTATCTATTAATCTCAACCACTGTGACGTAAAAATCTCTTTTTCATTGGAGAATTTTTTTTTTAATATAACTTGTTTTTTCCAAAAAAAAATACTAAAAAAATAAATTTTTCAAAATTTTTTCCAAAATGACATGGTTTGGAAAGGACCAATAAGGGTGGCGCCATATGGGATGACGCCTCAGTTAGAGGCCAGTAGCCATCCCAAATGGCGCCTCAGGCCATTTAAAATTGCCCTAATTTTTTCCAAAATTTTTTAATGGTGGCGCCATCTGTGCTTCCTTTTTTTTTAAAATTTATTTTATTTTAAGAAAGGAAAATAAAAAAAAAACAACATTAGTTTTTTTTAATATTTAGTACAATAGTACAATAGTTGGATACAAAAAAAAAATCAATGATTGTGCCTATTTAATCGACCACCGGTCTCACAATCAGGGGCTCTTGTTTGACGTCTCTGTCTAGCACCACGAGGTTGTTGAGGCGTGGTTGGTCTCTGTGTTTGTTCAGATGGCCCCGGCGCATCAGACGATGGCCCCGGAGCATGAGACAAATTCTGCAGCATCTGTCCCCAATAGCTGGGGGGGTTGCCGCCGACAGCACTTCCATAATCCAGCTGCATGCCCATGTTCATGTAATTTGTATGAGGGGGTTGGGTTGGTTCCATACGGTATAGTTAGCTATAATGATGCATTGATGGGTGTTGGTATTTATGCAGTGGTTGATGTGGGGTTTGATAGTTGAAAAGAGGGGGAGTTTGTTGGGTGTATGATGGTTGTGGTTCTGAGTGGTAGGAAGATGGGGTCATCATTTGTGGGGGGCTCATTTGTGAGGGGCTTTGGTGTGCTTCGGTAGGTTCGAATGACTCGTCAGGGCTATAGTAAGGGTTTTGTTGTTGTGGTGGAGAGGTTGGTGAATGTTGTTGGGCATATTGCTGGGAGGAAGACGCGCGTTGGCGGGGGTCAACTAGATACGCCGGCTGAGAGAGGAAAGGTTGTGGTGTGGTAACAGACCTAAACCAGCTCATATATAGTTCCGTTGGCCGAGCAGGTTGTACAACGGAGTCTGTTAAGACGAGCTGGTGTCGCATCTCCCACTGGTGACACAACGCTGCTGCAAAGTTGGTCCACACACCATCCTTCCACTGCATGTCGACTCTGCGCAGGTGCCACTTTCCCAAATTGGTAGGATCCACCGGAATGTCCTGATGCATACCGAATTGTAGTTTCACTCGGTCGCTTTGGTGCATCTCAATAATTGTGAACCGGATTATTGGTGTTTTGGAAGTCCACACAGCAGCATCATTTGCGTTGGGTTGGTGGTCGAGATCGTCGTAAGGCCTCCAGATAAACTACAAGAAAAATTGTTTAATGAGTAAGTATACAAAATGTAAGAAATATCTATGCAAGAAATGTTACAAAAGATGTAGGAAAATATACGTTGTCAGGGCCAATGTGGTCTAGCAGGTTGCGGTAGACTGTTATGGCGTTCCTGGGGTTTCTATCGTAGTTCATTTTCGGAACTGCCCACCTGAAAATGTGAAGGGGTTAGTAAATGAATTAGTTACACCTGAACATATCAGTATAGGTCATAGGCGCAGGGATGTGTATAGAATTACCGTAATCCGTAGGGGAATGTGAAGGGGTTCCGATTTATTGGAGCTAGTGTTGGCATTCTCGACCAACCCCACGCCTGAAGGAGATAGGCGCAACCATGAAATGTACACCCATTTTTTTTTGGCATTTTTGCAGAGTGCACTATACAGATGTGCCAGGACAGCTGAACCCTAACTATATTCGTGCACACTGTTAATGTTAAACAACAACGGGAGATACATAATATTTACACTGTTTCCAGTTCTCTCTGGAAACAAAAAACGACCGAACAATAGCAACAAATAACATCTAGTTTTTTGTATTATGTGTAAGGGGAGAGAATCCTCGTCTAATACGATGGAGTCATGGTATTCCCTAAGGCGTTTTAAGTTAATACCTTGCCCCCTACACCTACCGTCGGGTGAAGGCTCAGCTTGTTCAATCTCTAGGGGGTGCCCAACAAATCGAAGCATACTTGGCTATTTATATTTACGGGGCCGTTGACGGCCATGCCATCTATGCGGAGGCCCAGTAACATATACACGTCTTGGAGGGTGACCGTGAATTCACCAAAAGGAAGATGAAATGTGTGGGTCTCCGGCCTCCATCTTTCTAGCAAGGCCAGAATGAACTTTGGGTCTATATGGTATGATAGGATTTTAATCACATCTCCAAATCCACATGTTGTTAGATATGGTTCAGTGATAGGGTCGTGAGGGAAGTATGTGTGCCCACGACAACGGAACCTTAAAACTTCCTGAACAAAAAAAAACTAGTAACATTACTAAGACCATAAAAGACATCAGGGTTTAATATTGTACAAAAAAAATATAATACAGGAAAACTTACGAAGTCTTCAATGTTTTCCGACGTTCCTCGGTGGTTGCTTCCCATTGTGAGTAAAGCCATTTTCGTAACTGGTGATGATTTTTTTGGAATGGATGCAAAGGTTTGAACAGAAAATAAGAGAAGAAGAAGAGTAGTTTGGGATGAGATGAAAATTGTGACATGCTGAGAGGGTTTTTATAATGGTGTAAAGGGGGAGTCACATGACTTCTCTTGCATGTGTTCTCTTGCATGCTTCTTAGCCTTTGCAGTCTACCATGTAGGCATGTGTTGTCTTGCATGCTTCTTAGCCTTTGCAGTCTGCCATGTGTAGGCATACTTGTGTAGTCATGTCAACAGTGGCCTGAAACAAAAATAATGGAGCAGAGGCATGCGAATGAATAGTATATGCAGAGTATAGGGCTGCAAATTCATCAGTCTAGAGGCATGTGAATGAATAGTAAACATTTTAAAATAAAAAAAAAAAAAAAAACTTGAACTGAGGCGCCATCTGGGATGGCGACTCTCAGTCGATTTTTTTTCAATTTTAAATGGCCTGAGGCTCCATTTGGGATGGCTACTGGCCTCTAACTGAGGCGTCATCCCATATGACGCCACCCTTATGGGTCCCTTCCAATCCATGTCATTTTGGGAAAAAATTTGAAAAAATGGTTTTTTTAGTATTTTTTTTGAAAAAACAAGTTATATTAAAAAAAAATCTTCATTGGATATGACCGTAAAAATCTCACTATTCAAATTTAAATGAGAGAAAAACTTGTGTAAGAAGAAACTTAAATTCTTAGTTTTACAAACAACCGATACAAAAGTGAGAAAATATTAAATTTATTTAAAATTTAACTTATTTTTAAGTTGGATTCATTGGTGGTTGTGATTATGAAAAAAAACCAAACAATTTTACTTAAAAAAAGAAAAACAGTATATAAATTCAGATTTATAGACCAAATTCGATTCCATTCCACGAAAACCACTCTTCTGTTTTTGTTCTATCAAACCGATTTCCGAACGCATCCCACAACAATACATCTAAAATCCTCGCCGTATTTTCCACAAAACTCACCAAAATCTTTACCCTGAGACAACAGACAAGGTAAATTCCTCTCAATCAATGGTTGATTTTATATTATTATTTCATCTTTTATTCTTCAATGTTTTCTGCTCTATATTCAAGTTTAATTTTTGTTATTAACTTAGCCTTCCTTAAACCCTAAGTTTAATTTTGGGTAATAGCAGGTTTAATTTTTGTTATTTAGGTTTGAGTTGTGTTTTAGCGAATCGTTGTTTGTTTGTTTGTTTCGTTTTGGTGGATGCAAGAACTTTGTTTTACAATCTGCAAACAAGAACATGCTTTTGGATTACTTACCATTGATGTTTGGTTAGTGCAGTGAAAAAATGGATTCCTTCGATGAAATGATGGAAGATGGAGCTACTTATTCTCAGGCTGAACCCCAAAAACCAATATGGTGTGAGAGAAAACAAGCCGTAGTACAAGAAGAAATAAGAAGAATGAATCAATTACCTGCAAAAAGTACCTATGTTGCACATCGTCTAAAGGTTCTTAATAAAATTCTGCAACTCATGTCAGTTCAGGTAAGGCATTCACTCTCTGTCCATCAGCTATAAGTTGTTTCTGTCAATATATCTTTGTACTAAGTTTTAAAATAATGACTTTCCTTCTAAAAGTGATTAATTGTATTACACTGTTACCTTGTATTTCAGAGAACTGTATCTCAAGAGAAGGAATTAGAGTTGCTTTTTGCTGGTCTGTCTTTGTGAAAGAATCATAAAATGCAGAGGATTTAGCGGGAGTGTATTAGCGTACTTCCAATAGTATATTTCCCAGAATTTCGATATTATATTTTAACATATTTGAGAATATAAGACGTGGATTGAGAAACTACCTATGTATATTAAAAGGAGATTCGGGTTGAAGTTATTAGTATTTTCAAGCACCATTGGTGTTTGTTTTGTACTTCTTTCATATCTATATATGTATTTGGGTCTTTGTGAAAAAAAAAAGTCCTTGTATTTTCTTTTTTAGTTTGGATCCTGGAAAATCAGAAGTTGTAACTTTTGGTCCTTGATGGCTATTGTCATTACAGAAGCTTGAATTTTTAGCTGCAGTTTTTTCATGGCAAATGTGCATTAGAATTCTGTTTTATGGTTGCTCTGGTTTTGAAATGTGTATCTAAACACAAGCTAGGTTTGTTGAATTTGGAGTTGACATCAATTTGCATGATAAGATTTATATGAAAGAGGAGTTAATTGTTTGAAATTTGAATATATTATTCATACTAGACATGTTTAGGGAAATTGAATAAATTAAACCACGTCCAACCATAACTGATAAAAGTTTTATGTAAATGAGAATAAATTTGATTTTTTTACGATTTAGAAAGCAAGAAGCTTCAACCACAATGAAAATACTAGTGCCTCCATAGTCAACCAAAGTATCAAAATCTCTGTCCATGACTGTCTGACCATCGTCATCACAACCCTATTTTGCCGTTCCTTTCTCATTTTTGCAATTTCTATTGTTACCTTGTACTCCAACGTGAAACCATCGTTTCTCTCTATCCATCAACCACTGTGAATAGGCATTGGCTATCCGTCCAAAATTCATAGGAAAATATCGACTTGATAGAGTGTGGGGTTTTTCCTATTATAAAAAATTGATAAGAAAATATCACTTCGATAGAGTGTGGGGGTTTTCATATTACAAAAGATAGGACGGATAATAGGAACACTAATGTTAATTCTAAATCTACATTGTTTATATACGGTCATTGATAGGTCACTCTCACAACAATAACATTGCAGAGTCTGATCCTATTTTATCTGTACATGATGTTGTTCCCTTTGGGGATCTACCCATTTTCTGCTTAGTGTGTCAAGTTGGACTTGCATTTATTTATGGTTGGACAATATTGTGCTTTGAGTCTCAAATGTGTTTTTAAGTGTTAAATGTCTGTGTTCCCCTTGGTCTAACGCCCACGTCTTTTCAGTGCACAATATTTGTGCCATATTCTTAATTAGCTCTTTCACTTCTATACCAAATTTTGTTCTCATAGTACCTCCAACTAAGACATTTAATAACATTCTTATAGTTTATCTAAGTCCTTGCGTAAAATATTGTACCTATATCAAATCATCAAGATTTGTGAATTGTGATGAACATATTTTTATCTTAAGTTTGTACCTCTCATATGCGTTGTAGAGAGATTTAGCTCCTCTTTGTTCGAAACCTGTGATGTCATCCATTTTGTCAACTTGTTTGCTCACAAAATAAAATGTCAAAAAATTTCCCTTTTAGCTCTATCCAAGTCATGACACCACTTGGTAAATCTTATAACCAATTTTTAACTGTATCTATTAGACTATTAGTGTTAATCAAAACAATATGAGCCTTTTTGGGTTTTAGTTACTCTGATTGGGATGCAAACCAAACATGTCTCCTTTATTCTGGTTAAATGCTCATAAAGGTCTATTGGTGCTCGTTTGTCGAACTGAGTGTTTCTCAAAATTCAAGTGTAAAATTTTTAATCTCAAAAGAACATATATTCGTCAGTTGGAACCCAAGAGTTAGATAATTGTTGCCCAAAGTCTTCTAAAATAAGTCTAGGGGACTTAATGGAGGTGATCCATATTGAGAATTTTGTTCTAACTTCTGTGTTGTTTCCACTATTTTTTTTAGTGAATTGAGTGAATTTTTAGATTGATTAGGCAGTTTGTTTTATTTCTGGATTAAATTGAAAATCCTCTGAACCTATATTGTTTATAAAATGCAAAAAATTACTATAAACAAAAAAATGCAACAAAAATCAAATATAATCATCTAGTATTTCGTTGTTGAAACTAGTAGAAGACCCGTGCGTCCGCACGGGTAAATTCATTCGTATCTTAAATCATTTGATTGAAATGTAATTATAAATAACTGAGTTCTGCAAGATTTTGTGTTATTAACATAAAATAAAAACTATTTATTTTTGTGTCTCTATCTTAATACATTTTTTGTATTAACAACAAAACAAATGATATAGTATGAATTTAAAAAATGCCAAGAGAAATCATATCAACAAACATTATTGTAAATTTCTTTTATTAAAATTTTCAATAAAATATCTACGAAAATGTGTCAAAAAATAATCTAAAAAATGTTGATATAGATTTCATCACCTACAATACTAACATGCATATCAATTAATACTTTAATTTATATAATCACACCCTCAGTTGATATGTGCACCATCCATACTGCAAAAAGAGACACATCATATATGATCATGCCTAAACATTTGTTTCAATAATGCATATTACAAACCATCATGCCACATCTATCAATAACAGTAACAAATGGGACAATAGAAAGATAGACTCCTTCTAGTCTCATAGTTATTTCTGTTTAAGGTATGTCTTCAAATAATCATTAATCATACTTATAATAGCATATGTTTAAGGTAAAACAACACTTGTCATATTGTTGATTCGGTTATATGCTCGATGTAGTTTCCATGGAGTATAAATTGGCAGAACCATCATATAGGCCTAGCATATTGATCTTATGAAGTTGATGATACCTATGGTTTCTTTAAATTAGTCTGATATAGCGGATGAAAAATACATGCTTCTGTGTTGATCGAGTTATTGTGTCTGGTGTTGGAAATTGATAGAAAATCGATGGTCAAGTCTCATTCTGTTAGAGCATCTAGACATCATTTCTCATGGATTTTTACCAGGTGTGATTCCATATGTTATAAGTGCATTGTAGCGGTTTCGATATGCAGAAATATTGTCTTGTGTAGGCTGGTATGTGATTTTAAATAAGCAAATAAATTCATTATTGTAATAGGAAAGTTCAGTGCAATAGGAGCTAGTATAATCTATAATGATAGTAGTTTCTAGGATATTCAACTTAAGTTAGCTCGTTGTCATATGCCCTAAAGAACCAAGATGCTATCCTTTCAAGATAGATGTTAAATGACATCTTTGGATCTGCTAAGACTATTGAGAAATGGATTCAGTTGTTGATAATCAAGCCGACAAGAACAAAGTAGTGTATGAGTTTGATGCTGCAAATATCAAATCATGAGGTGTTGCAAAATTAGCATGGCTCTACTTCGCTGGGTTTAATCTAGATTGGTTTATGTCGCTTGCTTAAGAATCTATTTCCAGCTAGTAATTATCATTTATCTAGATTATAGACTTGGAGGTCTATTAAGTCGTGGTAAGAGCTTTGTCGGCATCAAGCATTTTGAACCTTTGGTGTGTTGGTCACTTCTATTTTTTCTGTTATGATTTAAGTGGCCTTAGGAGAATTCTATAGTACAGGTGGGGAATATTTTGTATGCTAAGGATCATGCATCGTGTTATGTCGAAATAAGAATTGAGAAGGATATTGGAAATAAACGTTTGGCTTGGCCTTGTATTTATTGATCAAAGAATATATATATATATATATATATATATATATATATATATATATACAAAAGATTAATTATGACTCAAGTAACAAACTAAATAAAACTAAAATAACTAACATAGTTGTAAAACATTTATGAATACCATACACACCAATGGTAACTGAATCATCCCTGAAATAAAACAAAAAATCATCAACATGAATCAAAATGCTTAACATAGCTGAGACACTGACCAAATTTGGCACAATCCAACAGTGAGTTTGTCTCCTCTAACTATTTGCTTGTTACTGCACAGGGTGTTGCACGAATAGAATACCATTGAACGATTTGCCTACTATTGCTGCTATTCAACAAACTTGTTGAAGGAATAAGACTTGCTACCGAGAAATCAGGACACAAAATACCAGTCTGTCACTGCCACATACAAATAGCCAGAACTTTGATTCAACTTCTGTTTTCCATAAGTTAAGAGCTTATCCAATTTAAGAAGCTCACCGCTGTCTGCTATTTGAAACTATTCCAGCAAAGGAAATGAGGTACAAGACACCGAGATCGCGGATCTTGGTGATATCAACGGACCAACCGACCTTCCAGGTTGAAACTAATAAGTTTGGAAGTAATAGTGAGATATTTCCTTCAATAAATATATATATTCATTAGTCATATAAAATTATGTGCAATATAGGATCATTACCCATCAATAGTTTACTCAGATGATGAAGTTCCAAAATATTTAATATATGAATCAGGACACACCCTGTAGAACAATAACAAGAAGGTATAAGATTCAATTAGTGTTATTGAAAGAATAATTCAATGTTAAAAATGAATTTTTCAGAGTCAAAACCTTGATCATAGCTGCATAAACAGAAAGGCATTTGAGATAAGGCAGAAATAAAGCACAGTTATTAATTTAACTCTATAAGGCAGAAAGTAATTGCGAGTATTTTCTTGACCAAATGTTCAACGCCATCTAGCACCCTCTTCAACATGATCAATTCTGAAACAGTACTTCGCTAAAAACCTGCAAAATTTATTGTATATGATGAATAACTCAAAAGAAAATACTATGATCTTTGTTGCGCAATAACTCACTGATTAATTAGGCTCACTGCAACACCTCACTGAGTAATTAGGCTCACTGCAACACCTCTGGAATCATCGTTAAGTAACCTCCTAAAGAATTGGCAAACCTGACTAATATCAGATATATTCCTTCCACCGCGGCCAACAACCAACCCTAAATGCTCATCTGCAACACCAATGGTCATTGAGTTGCTTCTCTCCTCCTGGAAAACAACAAAGGAGGATGTCAGTTCAAGGTCAGAGAGTAAATCACCATCAAATGTGGATGCATGGTTACATAATTTATTCAGTCACCAATGGTAATAGACATATAAGTATACAACACAACAAATCACCATTACAGGAGGATACATGGTTTTAACAAAGATATGTAGTTTTGTTTATTCAATAAATTCACCATTGATAATAGACATATAAGTATATAACTCATGATAGCATGTTGAATTTAGGTGAGAAAATTGTAAAAGTAAAATAAAGGTGGTAAGTGAGCCAGATATAGTAACAAACCCCTCAATACATGAAATTGTTTCTTATGGTCATTTAACAATATTATCCGCCAGGGTTCTCATCATGGTTCAAATGTCACACCATAGTTACACTAATTTTAAACCATTTATTTGGCTTTAAGCAAGACACATTACAAAGTGAACCAAAAACAATTATAAAAAAATCTTTGAGACTATGAACGATGTAAATATTTCAGAGGTTTGATTCCTAAAAAACCATCAAATCTATGCAACATCTTTCCTTCCAGTCATCCAACATGTTGGTACCCATTCATGTCAGCAATTATTACTATTAGAGATGAACAGACATGTACCAAAAACACAAATTGGACGCATTGAAGGTTGGTCCAAAATGATTCACAACTTATGAATAGATGTGCAGATAGAATTCTATACTATAGTATGGAAAAAAGAAGCAAGGATGTGAAACTAAATAGAGTGAGAAATGATGTCACATACAACATCTGGTGCATGGCAGGTGGTGTCTATAGCATAGACTGCATCGAAATTGTTGTCTTCGAATGGCATCTTCATGAAGTCGGCCTGCACATTTGATAACCACGTGAATGATTATCATTTAGTTGAAGCTAAGAGATTTATTTATGTTTAATTTGAAATAATTTTTTAGTCAAAAGTGCTCTCATGAGCATTTCAATTATAAGCTTTTCTCTGGAAAAAATAAGCACATTCAAACATAGTAAATAAAATATCCGGAAAAACATTTATAGCTGGAGTAGGAAAACTTCTCAAAAATATTGGATGTTCCATTCCTATAAACACAAATCAATGATTAACAAAAGACCAACCTTGACGAAGTTGCAAGTCTTGTCCACTCCAGTTCTGTGATTGGGTTCCTAATGATTAGCGAAAAGTAGCCAGTGAGATCAAAGTATTTTAGAAATTTTATAGTTAAGAACTATAACATTTTTATATAATATGGAAAAGAAATGAATAATCTCTTTGACAAAAAGGCTAGAAAGAACTTCCCAAATAATTACTAACTGGAAATTACGCATCATGGACTCTATGAATGTATTAAACATATGCTAGAGAACTGTAAGAAGCACATTATTTGCATGCTTAAACAATGCATCAAGGCTATGTGATAAAAATGAAACAACATTAGAAACAGTGACAGTGCTGGCACCAATAAAGAAAGGCTAAAATAGTTGCCTCCATACTACTTACAGTTGAAACCTCATAATTATTGTGTCAGCGCATTAAATCCCATAAGACGTATCTTTCCCCTGGTGATCTGGTATTCGTTGTTATTTAACCCTGTAACAGATGTCGAGCTGATGGTATTCGTTGTTATTTAACCCTGTAACAGATGCCGAGCTGCAGAAATACCCCTTAATTATTTATGTTAGCAAGTAAAGGTAAAACAGGGAAGGGCATATAACGAAGAAGCATGGAGGACAGTTCCAAATTCCCAATAGTCAAAGAATCACACAGTCCAAGTTGGTGAATCAAGTCTAAAATGCAAAAGTGGAACGTGAATCGTCTTGTCTTCAGCAATTATTACATCATATGCAAATGTAAAGAAGCATATACATTTATGTATCATGAGGATATAAGAAATATATTGAATATTACACCTTTATCAGTAGATCTGTTTCCATGGAACTCCCACAGAGACAGTGAACCTTCATATCAGCTAGAAAGGAATCGTCAGCTTCACCTTTATTTCTCACATTTCTGCTGTTAGAAGCACCCTGCCCCTTTGATGCTAGATCAGTAACTCCAGATTCTTGTAGTTTATTGGGGAAAAAGAAAACACAAAACATCATGTAAGAAAAACTTTGAATTGAGAGAATTATGGCATGTATACACCAGTACAGTCAACTTAAAGAAAACCTAAAAATAGAACACCATATCATGTGTTAACTATAGTATAGAAATAATAAATACAGAACACATCAGCATTTGGTGTTCATCACGAAAGTTGGCTTTCTTAATCTGCATTGGAAACAATAAGTGATTTAGCAAAATCTTCAACATTTGTACCAATTGGTCTGATACATCAGTCAAAGAAATTTATAACAACTATTATTGTTTATCATACCAGGGGTTATTATTGTTGACAAAAATTCCATTTATATAATGCTTGGAAGTTGGTGTGTCTTCTCGGCCAGGACATGTACCACTTGATTGACACTTTACATTTGATGTCCAAATTATTACTAATGTCAAATGTGTTAGATGACCATGTCAGTGTGATTACTTCTAGCCAGGATGGAAAATGGACTTGTAGTGAGGTTTAGATGGAAGCTGCAAGTGGTTCTTAATTTCTGTTCTATGCCAACATTAGGAAATAGTCATTACATTTTTTTTCTTGCAATGAAAGATGATGTCTGCAATGCAGCTGGTGAAAGTTCATTCACCGAAGATGGTGCCTCTAGACTTGGTACACGTCACTTCAAGAAAGAAACTTTTTCGTTCGTTATTTGTTCTGTTATTTCTTTGATGTTTATGCCTGTAAAACTTAATGGCCCATTTAGTTCAAACTAACTGCTCTTCAAAGAGAGGTTATATTTAGATAAAAACAATTAAAACAATTAAAGCCTATTTAGATAAATAACTTAATTTACAGAATATTTAGATAAACGAATTAATTTACAGAATATAACATTTTCAGGAGAAAGAAACAAATAGAACAAACTATTAAGATGATACACTCACTTCATCGAGTGTTGTTGAAGCTAAGCCTTGAGTGTGCTCTTGTACAAACTTTTTCCTCAAATCTTGCAACTTATTTGTGACAGAGCGACTTGCAAACTTTAATGGTTGTATAACAACATCTTTAATCTCTGTTGGTGGACGATTTGTCCATATTTGATCTACCAATTTTTTTGTTGTTTGGACCAGCTTCTGGTGTTTTTTTTTTTTTTTTTTGCAAAAGCGCCTTTGAGCAATATTAATTGAAATATACCAAGAGTCAATTCTACAGCTGCAACAGGTTCTACTGATATTATTTTCGCATCAGATTGCCATAAGGTCACCATAATTTCGCATCAGGACTACTGATCCTGCAAACAATCCAGCAGCACCAAGCGATTTCTGCATGGAAAACTTATTTGAAAAGTTGAGTTATAAGTAAAAGTTCAAAGAAACATTATATCAAACATGAAAAGTACAAAGCTAAGGAAAACTTAATCACCAAAAGGAATTTGACTTATCTTGGTTGCTTTTGTATTCCTCTTCCACTGGTGTTGTTTTGTACTCTCTAAATCGTGCAAACATTTCCTCTTCTTCTTCATTTTTGCGGTTTCTATAGCATTTACTCCAACTCCTGCAAAAATGAATATGAAGGCGACATGTTTAAGTTCCATGATATCAGAAGTTTACCTCAAATGAAATGACAAGATGTTGGATATGGATGAATAAATGGATCTGTTCTTTAAGTCTAAAAAAATCAACATAATGGAAGGTCTATTTCTGAAAAAGAAGATAGTACAAACTACTATTAGACAGCTGCAGAAAAATGCTTTCAAATGAGAGAGGGAAACAAAACTCAGAACGTGGAGGTGGTCGTAGATATGGCGACGAGGATTTAGGGTTTTGGTGGGTGAAAGAGAGAACACGGAGTGAGAAAGGAGGCAGACGAGAAAGAAGGGGAAAGAGAGAGAAAGGGGGCAGATTTAGAAAGAGGGAAAAATAGAGAGGGAATGGGAAAGTTGAAAATTGAAATTGTTTTTTCAATTGCATAGCCATTTGGCATAATGAGATAATTCTATTGGTCACTTATTTATGTACTTAGTAAATTACCATTAAGGGCAAATATTAGTGTAAAGTAAAAATAATTAAAGGGTAATTTAGGGTGTTAATGTGTATGTTTCATTAATAGGTAGATAGTTGATAATCAACAATCATTTGGCAACAATGCCATTTTTTGAACGTTTAAAAGATACTTTGCAATAGTAATATAAATTTTGTCAACAAAAATCAGAAGAAGTGAATTTTAACCATCTCCACATGGATTGTTGTTATTTGATCAAGACTAAAGAATACTTAAATTTAAAAAAGAAAATGACATAGGGTCCGTTTGTTTTAACTTTAAAAAAATGATTTTTTCTTTGTATTTTTAAAAATGGATTTTGTAAAACCGTTTTTCAAAATATTACAAGTTTTTCTATATTCATTTTTTCTAAATTGCAAGACAAATTTTGACATCATACAACATAAATGTACATTATTGAAGATCAAAACACAGTTGAAATCACAATTTTTGAAAAAAAATTGTATCTCAAAAATGATTTTTATGAAAAACTATTTGAAATAGCTTCAAAATTAAGTGATTTTTTAAAATTTTGATATTCAAAATTTTTTTCGATAAAATGTTGATATATCTAAAATCACATTTTAAAAATAATTATTCAAACCAAATTTTCATTTGAAGCTTTTATGAAAAGTTTCTTTATAATTTTTTTTCAGAAAATTATGTTACACTATAAAAATCATTTTTAAAAAAAGACAAAACAAACGGGCCCATAATTTGTAGCATAATTGGTTGGTTTGTAAACTAAGATAAAAACGACATAAAATAATTAACGTGTAAAATACACTACAGGAAAATGTAGAATTAGCTACCATAATTTTACTACAAAATAATTTTGTAATTAATTCCTATTTAAAAGACAATCATATAATTGAATTACAAATAATTATTACTTATACTATTTATCTATTTTTAATTTAACTAATATCTAAGACTAATCATATTAATTTTCTCCGAATATAAAAACTTATATCTTATTGAAAAAGATTTTATATATATATATATATATATATATATATATATATATATATATATATATGGTTCATATCTTATGAGAATGCAATTTTTATGTAAGAACATAAGAATGAATCTGAATCATTAGATTTTAAAATAAATGGTGGAGATTATATGTGGTTTTTGTTTTCTCTCTCCTCCATTAATAAAATAAATGATGGAGGAGAGAGAAAAAAAACTGACACATAATCTCCACCATTTATTTTAAAATATAATGGTTCAGATTCATTCTCATGTTCTTACATAAAAATGTCATTCTCATATGATACGTTCCCTATATATATATATATATATATATATATATATATATATATATAAAATTAAAATTTAATAATTTTATATAAAATTATATTTTCTTTATTTACTGTTTGGTCTTCACTCTCAACCTATTCATCTCGTTCTCCATCTCCGACCTATCCGCCACCGTCTTCGATCACCACCATCTTCGATCGCCACCGTCTTCAATCGCCACCATCTTCCTCCGACTCCGATTGACCTCGTTGTCTTCTGATTCTGATAATCGCTTTCCACATCACACCAAAAGTTAGAGAGAGAGAGAGAAACGAAGTCAAGCTTCAATCACTGTGATCGAAATCACGCCGATCCCGATTTCGATTTTGATTCCGACTCTGATTCGGTGAATGGCTTCTTCGAGCACAGCAGCTCCTGGATCTGCTGATTCCACCGCTACAAAAAGACACACCAAGCGACCTAAGTGTATAATACATCTTCATCTCTCTCATTCTTCTAGTTTTTCCCCTTTTTAGCTTAATTTTCAATGACCTATTTTTCTTAATGTTGATTTTGATTTTGATTTTTAGTAAATGTTGTGATGGAATCGCTTATTTTTGGTATTAACTGTAATCTGAACTCACATGTGATCTCTTCGATAATTTGATATCTTCTAGATTCAAAGTCTACGCTGCAAGAACTTCCTGCATGCAAGCCTTTTCTCTCTGCAGGGTTGGATCGCCAAGGAGAAATTTCATGTCAGTTATGGCGGGGCTGCATTAAACAGATCAATGTCTCAGGTAACCATTGCAATGACTGCTTTTTTCTCTCTGCTTTGCTTTAATGTGAAGTGCAATTTCTAAAATTGCTATTAATTGTCAGTTTGCTTCAGTCACATTTTTGGGAGCATGTGAAGGAAATGTTGAATCCCGACTCTTCTGTTGGCGCTGAACTGTGGATCTACTATTCTATATATGCCTTCTTTGTCTTCCTTTTCAATATAGGGTGCAAAAGAAATTTACAAATCTAATATCGGATTTAAAAAAAAGAAACTTATTGCTTTGGTATTGTTGGTTGCAAGTGGTTGTGGTGCTTGTGTTGTTTTAATCTCTAAATATGATCCTTTACTCGATAGAGTCGAAGATTTTACCGCGAACTCTTGCCTCACGCTACTTTGTAGCATACATGGATGTTCAATAACAACAAGTGAAGGTATTGGAAATAGCCATTGTCATAGAGAGTGAAGATACTTATCAGACTTCAAAAGTTGTTAAACTTTTGCAGTGGTTGGATTCAGTTGGTGTTAAAACTGTATGCCTCTATGACATGAATGGTATGTAAGGTTTGAATAATCAGTGATAGTAAACTTTCTGTAACTTGGGATGTATGATAATGTTTTCTTTGATCTCTATATTCTAGGAGTGTTGAAAAAGTCAAAGCTGGCCATATTTCAAGAAATGAAGAATGCAAAATCCATAGAGGTAACATCATTGTTTTTTTGTTACTAACAGATTGCATCTTTCTTAATATATTAACAAATTCTATCTTAGTTTATGATATTATTATTAAGGTTTTTTTGATTAGTTAGTGTATCTCATTTATTTGATCTGATCTATACCTTAAACTCGGTGTAGGAAGTGAATGAAGCTGAGACACACCATGTACCAGATCACATGACCCTAGAATTTGTTTCTTATGTTGATGGGAAGGAAGCAGTGGCCAAAGCAGCTAACTGGATTTTTGTTGAGAGTTCAAAACAACATGACTTAGGTGGAGAATTGGATTGCCAGATATTGTTGGAGGAGCCTCACCTGAATCAGGCGTTGCAAATTGTTGGTATGATTGCTTCCTAAACCCGCTATTAGTTTAAGTTTAAACTTTAAAATGTTTGTTTCTGTTTGCAATACAACATTATCAAGTATAACATTATCTGGCAAACAACGATCTAATTTTTCTGTCAGGTTGCAAAAGCCCTGAACCTGACCTTTTACTAGTTTATGGACCTGTTAGGAGTCATCTTGGTTTTCCTACATGGAGAATTCGGTATACAGAGATAGTGTAAGTTGTTTCTAGGATATTGACAAATGTGATCTAGTGTGTTACGTTGCATTTTGTAAATAGCTTCGATATTAATTTTTTGGGCGGATAGTTTCTGACTAATGTTTCTTGTAGGCATATGGGATCATTGAACTTCATGAGAATACAATTCATTAATTAAAGCCATTTACAACTTCACAAAAGTGCACCAAAATTATGGGAAGTTTTAAGTATCTGCCATGGTTTGAACCCTAATAACTGCTGACATTTTTATAGAGTAATTTTAATTATTCTTCCCATTTTTCATCTTGCATCTCCATATTCATTTTGTTATATCTTATATATATGATGTTTCCTTTAAACTATAGGCAGAGTTAGTATAAAGTTTGTTGTACACTTGTATTCTATTTTATTGCAATTTTTTTTTCGGATTGCTAACAGGTACATAGAAAAGGAAATGAATCAGAAGCAAAAGTTACTTTCCAAGTCCAAAGCATAAGCGTCAAGAGTAGAAAAATACCTATCTAAACATCTTGGAGGAGGGGTTTCTAGTTAGTAATGTGTAAACTGTAAACTTCATATTTTAGAAAACGTGTATGGTAAAGTTTAAGTGCACTTTTTTATTAACTTCATATTTATCTTACAATGTTTTTAGAAAATTGTAAGCTTAATGTTTTTGGGCCAAGTACAGTAGAGGTTTTATAAGAAGGTACCAGAAAAATACAAGAAAAATAAAATGATTTATATTGATATATTAGGTGTTGCAAGAAGGCATTGGATTATTTGATTTATTATAGGTGATTGTTTAATCTGTCTCCAAAAAATTCGACACCAAACAAAGACGAGAAGATGGCCAAGACTGACGTGGCTGTTGCTTCGGCTGCCACGTTAGTTGCTGCATAATGTGTGGAGGCTGCTGAAGCAATGGGAGCCGAGCGCGACCAACTAGCTTCAGTAGTCAGCTCAGCTGTGAATGTCCGTTCCCACGATGATATATCTACTCTAACTGCTACCGCCGCCACAGGTAACACTTTAAGCACTTGTTTTTGAGCATCCATGCCGAGATAGCATCAAGACGAGATAGCATCACTATTCTTGATATTAGAATGTGCCTTATATGCATGTGTCTATGGTCCTTGATATGTAGCTCTCCGAGGAGCGGCGACATTAAAAGCTAGAGCACTGAAGGATGTATGGAATGTTGCTGCAGTAACACCACTAGAGAAAGGAATGGGGGGAATGACAATATGTGGAAAAGGGAATAACATAAGCAACAACAACAGCAACACCAGTGACAGTGGAGAAATTATAAATGCAGATAATTTAACAGGTTCCGCTATCCAAGAGCTACTTGCAAAGGGCAGTGAATTGCTCAAACGCACCCGTAACGGTATCATTATCATCAATTACAAGTGATACTATTAAAACTAACTCAATATATCTGGTTTGAACAACAATTAAATTCTAATTTGGTTGTAATGGCAGGTGATCTGCATTGGAAAATAGTTTCTGTTTACATACATCGAACAGGACAGGTAAAGCTAAAAATGAAGAGCAAACTTGTTGCAGGAAAAATTACAAAAAAGAACAAGAGTAAGTTTCCAATAGCTTCACAACTTAATTTGTTTTTACTAACATTAAGGTACATAAGCCAAATAACTTTGTAATCTTAAATATGCAGATGTTGTCCTAGATGTGTGTACGGATTTACCAGCATGGCCAGGAAGAGATGTTTTAGAAGATGGAGAAAACGACACTACTTCGGATTGAAGACAGACACGAGAGGAATCGTGGAGTTCGAGTGTAGAACTCGAAAAGAATATGATATCTGGACACAAGGAGTTTCTAGGCTTCTCTCAATCATCATGCAAAGACAAAACAAATACAACAATTGAACCTCTCATCATCTTGTTATTGCGGGGATCGTTTGATCAGCTGGCGCCTGCTGATGGACCAGTAGGTCTGATTAGCATATCCTTAATGCACGTTTTTGTTTTTGTATACATTTGAATTGTAGTGTGCTAAAGGGGATTGAGATTGGAGTGGTGAAGAGTGATAAAGAGAAATTTAGTATTTATTGTATATATCAGAGATTTTATGTATAAGCTATTTCGAACAAGCTTAATTAAGCATGTATAGAATAGATGTTTATTGTATAAGAGCTTTTATGTATAAGTTGTTACTGACATGCATTTATCATATAAGAGCTAAACTGTTTCTAAAGTCAAGCTTTTATTGTATAATAGCTTTTATGTATAGTAAGCTGTTTTAAACTAACTTAATTAATTTTCTGAAAATTTGTAATCTAGTCTAATTAATTTTAATTAGAAAGAATTATAAATATATAAAATAAATAGCTTGAGATTTGCTACGATATTTTTGCAGTTCTATTGTAGCTGTTTAGTTTGGAAATGTAAGTTTAAGACTAAGGTTTTGCTACAGTTTTATTTGAATTTAGCTAGGAATATTAAAATATTAGTTGGAATTTAGCTAGGAATGTTTGCTCTAGATAATTAGCCACTCAATCCATGCTACGACATATATCATAGTTAATCCACAATAAATTTCCAGCTAATTCTATTTGATAGAGTTTAACTACAAACTAGTTGCTATAAAAGTCGTAGCTAATCACAAATTTTTTGGTAGTGATATCTAATAAGGAAAGTTATTAGGCCTCATTCGAATATTTTTCCTATCTTCGCGTGGTTAATGTTGTCTAAATCCATAAGGATATGTCCATATACCTTGACTTTATTAACAAAAGTAGTTGCACACAATGTCTTTCTACATAACCTTTTTGTCAAATAACAATCTCCAATGTCATGGAAGAAGTCGTAACTGACAAAGATTTGAATGAACGTTAAAATACTATGATCACAACTAAGTATAACTTATGTCTAAGTTATTTATTGACGAATTGTTTAATTTTTTTATATGTTTTTCATTATAAAAAAGGGAGATTATTGAACCCAAGGTGATTCGAAGAACAATAACCTCTATTTGTAGAATTTTGATGATAATAATATAATTAAAACAATTGATATTTTAATGTGTTTGTTTACATATGTAGAACAATTTGAAATCATTTACCGAAAATAGATATGTGACCATCTAAGGCAAGAAAAAAATGATCAACTATACCACAGTCAACAAGATTAATCATCTAGACCTAAAGCTAAATGATCATTACCATCCAAATAAAAGATATGATCATTTGCACCACAGTAACGACTTTAGACTAAATGATCATTTGCGGTCCAAGTAGAAGAATCAGTCATCTGCCCCCTAGAGAAAGTGAATGATCATTTGTGGCTAAGTCAACAGGGTTGACCATCTGTTCCAAGGCACATACGATTATTTACACCTACAGGTAAGAATAATCATATATACTCAGTCTAATGAGCACCAATCAAAAGCATGGAGAAGAGAATTAAATATTTTATTTTAATTTGTTTTGTAATAATTTTATTTAGTTTTAATTTGTGGTTTTAATAATTTAGAATAAGCTGATGTTTGCTTCCCTTCACGTATTTTAATAAAATATTATATAATCCAATATGGGTCTAGAAAATGGATATTATGACCAATTTAAGTTTATGAGAAATCTTATTAAATACACATTTTGTAACCTCATTTGGATAAGTTTAAAATGAATTAAGTTTTTTTATCTTACGAGAATGATGAGTAATCTAAGTCTCCTCTTTTTGGTTCTTGGACTGGAACCTTAATTGATTTTTGTATTTGCTAACAAAATAATACGTGACAACCCCTTGCAGTGTAGGGCTGTCAGAGGTTTTTAGGGTTGTTATGGTGTTAGAGTAAGGTCACACAAGAATAGTGGAAAGCTCTGTATGTGGTGTTTTGCGTAATAAATTGTGTGTCCTTCTCAACCTCAGGGTTAAAGTATTTATAGAAATCTCCTGGTCTGGATCTTAGCCTCCAAGAGAGTAATAACCGCTCTCAAGAGCATGGGAAGTGGCTAGTCAATTACCTAATTAATTAGGAGAATGTGATTTTTCCCTTGTGACTCCCTCATCCGTACTATTGTGGACCTATTTTCCATGGTGGTAATCGAATATTTGAAAAGATTGACCAAACTTTTTGTAATGATAATTGGAGGCTTAACTTTCCAAATACATATGTCAAAGTTCTTGCTCGTTTGGATTTCTTTGATCATTATCCTATTATAATCATGCCATTTTGTAATGTTCATCGAGCAAAAGTCAAATATTTCCATTTTGAAAATGCATGAATAACAGAAGCTACTTATATTAATGTGATTAAAGAGGCATGGGCTCCTGTTACTGATGTTAATGAAAATTTGAAACAAAAATCAAGAAAAATTCAAGAACTAGAATAAAATCTTAGTATAGTAGTTGGCCAAAAGCGAGAACTACTGGTTCAAATTAATGGAATTCAAAGGCTGATGCAAACTGGTCAAGAGAATAAATTTCTCCATAAATTAGAGTTCAAACTTCAGTGTGATCGGTCAAAAAAGTTTCAGCAATAAGAGCTTATGTGGTTTCAGCACTCACGAGTTAAGTGGCTTCATGATGGGGATTGTAATATGAAATACTATCATTTGAAAGTTGTTAATAGGAGAAGGAAAAATAAAGTTCAAATGTTCCATGACAATAATGGCATATGGGTGGAAGATGAACACCAACTTCAATCTATGGCAACTTCTTTTTGCAAGAATCTTTTTATTGAAACTACTAGCAATGATGCATGGTTCTAGACATCGGTTTCTTATCCTAGAGTTTCTCAAGAGTCATTAAATATTTTAAGTGTTGTTGTGAATGATAGAGAGATTAGGCGGGCAGTTTTTGATATAGGACCTTGGAAATCACCTGGACCATATGGATATCCGGCCTTTTTTATCAAAAAACCTGGGAAGTCATTGATCATTGGATCAGATGTAACGCCCCAGTTTTTGTCAGTTTTATTTAATCGAGTCTATTTGATTATTTGATTATTATATTATTTTATTCTTGACTTTTATTTGGCAATATATTATTTTTCATCGTTGTTTATGTTTTATCGCATTTTGAGAGCGTTTGGGAGATATTTGAGCTGAGGGGTATTTTGGTCTTTTTGGGGGTAGATATTTTCATAAATAGAAAGAAAAGAGAGAAAAATAGTAAGGAAAAAGAAAAAGAGAAAGAGAAGAGAAAAAGAGAAAGAAGAAGAAGAAAGAAAGAGAGAAGAGGAAAAAAAGAAGGAAAATCAGGAATTCATCCGTTTAAAGCGCGAATAATCGGGTAAGGGTGAGAAGTTTCGATTATATCTTGCTTGTATATGTATATGTGTATGTTTTCTTGGATTGTTTTTGGTTATTTTCTTTTAGTTTTAATTTTAGGTTGAAATGAGAAAATTGAATAGAAATCGATGTTTTTACGGATGAAAGTCGGAATAAATCGCGTAGTAGAGTCGAGTGATGTTGGGTCGTGATTTAGCGTGATCGTTTGATTGAATCGAGTTGAATTTGTACCTTTTGAGTTTTTGATATATATCGATGTTTTTGTGCAAATTGATGTTGTGATCAAGTAAAAGTGTTTGGATATGTCTGGTAATATTGGTATAGGTTGATATTTAATCGGTGAATGGTTGTTGGCGTGTTTTCGAGTGGTTTTGATCGAGTTTAGAATCGGGTTAAATTGATAAAATTATGTTTCAAAATATTTCAAAAATGGAAAATGTGTTGGATGGTCTTTTAATGGTGAGAATATTGTAGTACGTTGAATTCTGAGACCGGGGCTTTTTACGGAATCGAAATCGGAGGTCCGGAAGGTTTCCGACGGTAAAAAAAAATGCATTTTTCTGGGTTCTGACACGGGCCGTGTCACACAACACGGGCGGCCGTGTCAGACGTTTCAATCTGCGGCCATTTGGAATTTTGGGTGACACGGCCGTGTCACACAACACGGGCGGCCGTGTCAGCCCTGCTGTAGGTTTTTCTTTCAAATTGTTTCGATCGTAACTTTTGAACCGTAAGTCCGTTTTGACCCCCGTTTGAAGCGTTGGAAAGCTAATGAAGTATTCCTTCTATTAAAAATGGTTTGGAGGGTAAAATATGATTTAATTAATTTGTGTTTTTGAAAAATAGTCGGGTTGTCGGGTTTTTATCGCGTTAATTGTGTGTGATTGATGTGTTATCATGCTATATGCCTTTGATATGTAACTGTCGCTCCCGGGATTTTCATCCAAGTACAAACGCGAAAGTGGCACCGAAACAGAGTCGCCAGCAATGTGTATTTATCCCAAGAGAGGGAAAGGAAACACCGCATAAACTTGAAGAAAGGAAAGAGCATGGTCTTGCAACCAAGAGAAAGGGTAAGGGAGTCGGTTACGCGAAGGGAAGGTATTAGCACCCCCTCGCGTCCATCGTACCCGATGGGATCCACGCTTGCTTGTCTCGATCAAAGGGTGATAGAAAAGGATACTGAAAAAGGAACGGAGAAAAAGAAACAAATGTAGGGAAAATAAAAGAAGTGCTCGAATGGGCCCTACCCCACTGCCTACGTATCTCATCGGGAACATGAGAATCAGAGCGACGTAGTTCCCCTCACTAGGGATGGATTATTTGTGTTTTTTAGGGAACGACTAACGTTCTAGCTCAGGTGTTGCAGGCTCGCTGGTCCGAGTGCGTTACCATCTTGCAAGAGAACAAGGAGGAGCACGTTCGTACGTTGAAAAAGAGTGAGATGAGAAAAGAATTCCCGAAGGAAAGACGTTATTGTTTGTTTTTGTCTTTTAGAGTTTTTTTTCATTTGTTTGCATATGATAGTGTATCTAAATCTTAATCATTGGAATGTATACATCCTCACATTCCAAGATGGAATGAGTAAGAAAGTATAATAAGGGTGAAGAAGACCCTCACACTTAGTTCCAATTATCAAGGTTCAAACACACTAGCATACTTGTATTTATTAAGTGTTTTTGTTGATTATGAAATGAAGAAGTGTTTTTCTTTATTTGTACCTTCAACAAGTATTGCATTTAAGTCCGTCATACAAGATCAAATGTTTAACACATTGACCCAAGATGGGGCATATGCTACACATTCTAAGATTATAAGAGAAGACCCCTTTATAATCTTTCCTTTATATGAAAGGCCTAAATGCAATAAATGCCTACCTTTATTAAATATTTTGAATTTTCTTTGAGATGAGAAGATGAAAGACTCAAGGGAGGAGAGAAAAGGTAAAATCTATGTGAACTAAGACTCAATCCTAATTGATTAGTTAAGGGAGTGATCCTAATGGTTTGTGAGGTTTCAAAACCTAAAGTCTAAAGAAGGAATGAGTTAAACAATTCACTTCTAAAGTAGAAGATGAATTGTAACTCAAAAGGGAAAGTAATGAGTTAATCAAAGAAAGCACATAAGTGCTTATCAAAACACAAGATTGAATTGTAAAAGATGAAAGGAAAGAAGTTTGAATGTGGATTCCTTATCCAAACTCAATTTCAACTTACCAAAGCCCCTACATGGTTAGTAAACATGGAAACATGTATAGGAAGTAAAAAGTACTTAATACACATTAAAGTCCAAAAGAATAAGATGAAGAATCAAATCTTAATATCACAACCAGAATGTGAATCATATGGACAACAAGTGAATATCATCATACAAGTTTAAATGAATAAGCAACAATCATCATCCATAGCATTTAAACATGTTACCATAAGAAAGGATAGATGAAAGATGAAAAGAAAGGAAATAAACATGCATAAATGGAACATGTAAATCAACAACCAGAATTGAAACTAAATGGAAAATGGTCTATAAACATCTCAAAAGTATTCACTAATCAACATTCAAGGCATTCAAGAAGTAATAGAAGGAGAAGTGAAGTGGAAGTTCAAAAGGAAAGTGCAAACAATACATGTTAAGGATGCACAAAGTTCAAGTTGAAATGAACATGTAAAGATGACCTATAAGGTGTACCAGTGATCTATAATATCATACAAATGGCTCCTAAAACATGCAAATGTTTATACAAATATGCACAAAAGAAATCATGTAAACATGCACTAAAATTAGAATGATATGACATGTTATTATGCTTCAAATGTAATGCATCAAACAAAAATCAAATGAACTTATGAAAATTATGCAAGCATGGCATTAGAGTTCCTAGGTCAGAAGCCAATCATACATCAAAATAGCATGTCAAAACTCAAAGCAAAATGACTTCAAACAAAGCAATTAGGTCAAATTGAAACATCATGTAAAGTGGTGCAAAGATAGGCATCAAAACATGTCATAAAATGACCTAAAAAATAAAAAAAAAAATCACCTAACATGCTTCAATGTATTAGTGAATCAATTCAAAAAGAATCATGTCAAAAAAATTTGTAATGAGCAAGAACAAAATTCCACAAATTCATGTATCACAATTGAAATGCATACAAATGGAAATTCAAAGAAAATTATGAGACAGGGGTAAAAATGTCATAAAATCATGAAATAAAAATATCAAAAATTTTATAAATGTCTTGATAATGTTCATGAATTTTTCTAGAATTTTCTTATGTTGTTTAGTAATTTTAAAAATTAAAAAGGAAACGTGCATAAAATGAAGAAAATAAAAAGAAATGGAAATCAAGAGAGGGGGTGCATGCATAGCAAACAATCAGTTCAAAATTGATTGGGCTTTGAAGCGTGAGGTGCAAATATCAATGTAGTCCAAGGTTCAATTCTGCGCAATCCACACTACCAATCATGCACTCTCAGTCAAATAAAGTCAAACAATGATCACCATTGGATCCAGTCAAGTCAACACAATAGTCAAAGTAAACCAATCCAACGCACGCACATGAAGACACACACTACATACCATGCACTTCACTACACAATGTTTAAAATGAAATCAGAATAAAACACGTAAGGTGCACGCCTATTTTAATGCGCTGGCAGCTTCTCCACCCTTGGATCAAACAAATCAGACGGTCACGACTTAAAACAAGATTAAAACCCTAGCAACTCAGACCACCGGCCGGAGAAGACCTCCGGTCATCTTCTCCGGTCACTCACCACCGTCTGCAACTTCATGTTTCCCAGAATTTCACAAATATTATACCAAAATGAAGAGGAAGTAATGGAGAGCACGGATCCAGTGATAAAATGCACAAAACGTTCATGAAATGAGAGAATCGAGCAGAGGAAGTTTTGCCCTAATTTTTCAACTATGCCTCTAAAGGCCTATCAACTAGCCAGACAAGTTCTTGAGCTTATAAGAAGCTTCAAGAACCTGAAAACATCTTCAAAGCATGCCTATAATGGTGGAAATTCGTACCTGAAGATTTGTGACCTTGAGATATCCTTCAGAAAACCAGAGATTCTGCTTCCTCTTTGAGCTACTCTTGGCCAAATAAAGGCTTAGATGAAGTAGTTGATGATGATTCAGTGGAGAGAAATTGGAATCAAACTTCAAAACCAGTTGTAATGTGGAGAAATTGAGAGAGAAAAAAGAGAGATTCTGATGTGAAAATGAGAAAATGAACAAAGCGAAGCTCGAAACAGTGGTGAGAGATTGAGAGAGAAGAAGAGAGAGTTTCTGAATGAGATTGTGGAAATGAGTGTTGAATGAATTTTGAGAGAGAGATTTCTATTTATAGTGTGAGCTTAATCATGGTTAACCTGAGTGAGTTAACTGAGTCATGGTGGTTTAGGTGAGTCATCCCTAACTAACTGAGTCAAGTTAGTTAGGGAGAGCAATGATAAGGTGTAGCTGGTTCATGGTGAGTTATGGTGGAGATGAGAATGAAAGGAAATGGCATGGCTGTTATAGCACAAACTTGTTCAGCAAGTTCACTCTTTCCCTTCTCATGTATGGCACGTGCTATGGCAGTGTATGTGATGGTAATGGTGTGTTCAAATAAGGGAATGAGTTGCTTGAGTTATTTGATGGACGTCTGAACCAATTTATGTATCAAAAGCCATCAATGCATCAGTGGAACATAGGGTGATTTGTGATGAAATTCTCCCTAATCCATGGATGGTTTGATGTGTTTTTGGGGTCATTGGAAAGAGGGAATATGGGAGAACAATATTAGTGTGAGGATTGGATGGAATTGAGGTTTGGAAGAGGTTGGAAAATGGATTGAAACACAAAGGTATGGGACTGATATGAGGGCGTGGCAAGGAGGTTGGCTGGCAAGGCAGACATGGCATGGAATTTCAGCAAAATCATACCAAATTGGACTCAACATAACTTCTTATCCTTTGATCAAATGAAAAAATCATGAACACCAATTTTGAAGATCTCACATAGAGGAACAACTTTCATGTTGAAAGATTTTTCATTTGAGGCCTCTAACCATGAGTAATTGATCAAAACATTTGGTCCACCACATGTTTGTGAAAATGACTGCGCGTGACCTGAAATTTGCCCAAGCTGACTTGCATTTTGCCCAAGTTTTCCTCAACTTTGATCATCCATAACTCTCTCAATTTTTATCCAATGGAGATGTTCTACACATGGATTTGAAGCTTAAAACAAGATCTTTTGTTGTGGCCGAGTGGAATTTTCATTTGATGTCTCAATTTTGAATGGCCTTGGTTCAAATTCTGATGCAAAATGGCCCAAAATTACTATTTTTGGAAACCCTACTTCTTCCAAAAATGGCAACTTTCCAAATCTTGATTTTTTCATGATCCTTTTGGAGTTTCTTGATCAAATTTTGTACATTGGTCACATATAACATGAATTTCATGAATTTGGCCTCAAAAAGTCAAGAGTTGACTTTTTCCTCTGATTATTTGACTTACCCCCAATTTTCCTGATTTTTTATCTTTCTTCCAATTGAACCACTTCTAAAACCAATTGAGATGCAATTTTCCACACTCATACACTTAAGGACATGTAGACTACCATGACATCAAGTTTTGTCCAAAAAATCAAAGATGACCTGATTTTAGGTCAAACCCTAATTTTGGCCCCTTCTGGTTAGGAGGAAATTGCACATCTTCCAAATCCAAATTCCTCTGAGTATGTTGTGTATCCTCTTAAAGGATGATGAGATATGCCACTTGAGGGTGATTTTGAACCAATGAACTATCTCTTTTGAGGGTTTTCCTTCAGTTTTTTGGATCTCTTGCATAATGTAGGATGTAATGCTTCAATCTCCTATTGAATCTCACTTTCTTGAAGTTTTGGATGATCAATTGAGATAGTATGAGACATGAAAGACCTCTTGGCTTGCCTTGAGGCAACTTGTTTGACCTTTTATGCCTTGAATGATTCCTTGATTATCCATCTTTCACCTGATCACATGCCTTGATGGTAAGAGGGATGCTATGCTTCATTTTTCTATGTTAAAAATGCAATACAATGCTAATGAGATGGATATGATATGTGATATGATAATGCTATGCTATGACAAAAGGAGAGAGCAAATTTTGGGGTATTACAGTAACGTGTAGCTTGTGTGCTGTTATATGATATGAATATACATGATGGAATGTTGTGATGATGGGTTGTGGCCTTATGGAAAATATGTGCATTGTTTTGGATTAGACTTTGATGCGTGATTAATGATGTTGTTGTGTGGTAAAATACATTGTTTGATTGAATATCAATGTATGTTGTTATGATGTGTTGTGGGTAGCCTTTGTGGTGTGAATCCCTTGTGGAAGTAATTGTGATTGTATGATTGTTGTGGTTTGTGGTTTGTGATGATATGCATTGTTTATGTGAAATTTCAATGAATGTTGTTTGGTGGCCTTTATGGTTTTAAATGCATTGTTTGAATTGATTTGCAATGCATGAATGTGATGAGGTTGATTAATTCATATGGTTGAATTGTGAATTTATGGAATTGATGAGTTGAAATATATGCATGATTATGGTTGCATATATGTGTGAAAATGCATTTGAATGTCGTGATTCATTGTATGCCAAGCATCATGATATGCATTCTTGTGACGTCCTGAGTGACGGATTGATTCCAGAGGGAATCTGCTATAACATCGTGCGCCTTAAAAATAAGAGGTATGAATCGCCTTAAAAATAAGAGGACCTAAAGCGATGGTTATAGACGATCATGTGCCCATGTGGGGTGTGAGTGATCGGATTGTGCGCCTTAAAAATAAGAGGACCTAAAGCGATCTGATTGGATCGTGCACCTTAAAAATAAGAGGACCTAAAGCAATCCATAAACGTCGTGCGCCTTAAATACATAAGAGGACCTAAAGCGATGGGGAACATCGTCTGCCCGACGGGGTGTTACGTGAGTGATCCTCCGTAACAAGCGATGATTCCAGTAGAGTTCCTGAGTGAACTAGTGATGAGAAATATTGGAAGTCGGTACCGCATGGCATTTACAAAGAGTCGTTGTGTCGGTCTCTGTGCATTTGCATAAATCATGGATGCATTATGTGTGGAAAATCATGATTTGATTGATTATGTGTGAGAATTGTGAATGGATGCATTATGTGTGGAAAATCATGATTTGATTGATTATGTGTGGAAATTGTGCATTGATTTGTTATGTTTTGAGATTGTGATAGCATTGGTAAATTGATGTGCATATGTGATAAATGCATTGGTTGTGAATAATATGTATTATGCGTAGACATATGCTATGTGATGTATGATGTGTTTCTAAATGTCATGACTTGGTATGCCTTATGTGCAAATATGTGAGTATATTGGATACTTGATATATGCTATATTGTTGGATTAATAGATACATGTTACGTATATGTGGTATGTTATATGTATTAGTATGTGGTGTTTGTGGTGAGAATAGCTATGCATGTGAATTGTTATGTATTTGCATATTATTATGCAATCTTGATTTTAGTTGTTATTTCTCACCCTTCTGTTGTGGTTTATTGCTCTACGAGGCAATTGCAGATTAGTGTCTTGGAGGCTTTTATGGAGATTAGTCCTCCGTCCTTTGTCGTCTATCTGCTCTGATACGTAGCACGGGAGTCGGGGAACGATTATGTTATATATGTATATAATTGTTGAATATATTTTGTATTACTTTTGTATTTATATTTTGATGTTATAAAACCATTTATTTGTAAAACAAGTCGGTTATGGATCTTTCTGCTTTATTCCATAATTGACATTTCCTTTATATGGAAAAAGTTTCCCCTTTGAGGGTATTCTATTTTATGCTATGTATCAAATTTATGAGCAGGGATGATGTTTTGTTTATTTAAATGTGGCATCCTTGTTTCTGTCGGAAAAATAAATTTTTAGTTACTCTGATTTTATTTATGTATTATTTATTCGCGATGGGAATTGGGGTGTTACATTAGTGGTATCAGAGCAGGTCGGTCCTTCCGGCCAAGTTGTTGAGTAAGTTAGTGTGACAGTTGAATATTGTCGTTGTTGTTTGTCCCTTGGTACGTGATATGTGTGTGAAACACTGTCAGTACTTTCTGGTTTTCTAATCTTTTGTCTTCAGGATTGAGAATGAGATAAGTGGGGGAGAAGCTAGTACTTCTCCATGTTGCTTCAGGTGTGGAGCGCTGGCTCAGTGTGTTGTGAATTGCAAGATTGTAAGTGTTGTTTGGACAGTGTTGTTTCCGATTTCAGAGCGAATACAGAGGTAAGGTTTATGTCAACTAAGGATTTATGCCTTAGGTCGTTTGGTGCACAAGATGCAAGAAATGCTATTATAGTTTGGTAAAGATGGTTTATGCCCCATCATGATTGTCGGCTGTCTATTGGCAAATTGAGGAACTGATCACCCTTAATCTCTTGTTGATAGTAGACGAAATTATGTTGGATGGAATAGACGTGTCTTTCCCGCTTTGATAGTATGTGCAATGGATTGTTTGGAATTAAGGAAATGGTTACAAATTGTTTTGTTGAGTCGATGAAGATTCTAATATCTGAAGGTGAGGCGGATTCGAGGTTTTTGTATGTTGGTCCAGTTGGGAAGTCATTGAGAGAAAACGATTGGGTATCGTTATTGGCTGTTCTCAGAGAGAAGAGTGTGAACTCAAATTGGACGAAGGTGATGATTTGAGGTTTGGATATGCTAAGTAAGTAGAAGAACTTTTAGGAAGTGAAACTCAGATGGCAAGAGCGGTTGGAAGATTCACTGGAAAAGGGATTTGTGAGACCAAGTGTGTCACCTTAGAGAGCTCCAGTATTGTTAGTAACAAACAGGATGAATGATTGAACGGAATAACAAGCATGATGGGTATAATGGTATTGAGACTTTGGAAAGCAAAACTTAGAGTTTTGGTGAGGTTTGGAGTCCTTGGAGTTTTAGAGCATTAATGGGAATTTTGAGGAAACCCTTGTGTGTGGAGGTAATATTGCGATTGAGAGTTCTTTTTGGGTGATTATTGATACATGTTGGAATTTGTGGAATTGGACTATCAAGAGAAGAAATTAGGTATGGATTACGGACAGTTGAATAAGGTAACGATTGAGAATAAGTGTTCACTTTCAAGAATAGATGATTGGGATGGTTTGGGTGGACATTACAATGTACAGTGATGTTGTTCGGTGTTAGTAATGCGTCTGAAATGTTTGTGGAGTATATGAAGCGTATCTTTCATATTTATTTGGATAAGTTCGTAGTGGTTTTAATTGAGAATATTTGGATATGTTGTAAACTCAGAGGAAGAACATGTAGAGTGTTTGAGAATTGCATTACAAGTGTGGAAAAGAGACAAAGTGGTATGCTAAGTTAGTCAAGTGAGAATTTTGGTTGAACAAGGTTAGTTTTCTTGGATATGTTATTTCTGATGATGGTATTTGTTGTGGATTCATCGGAAGTAGATGCAGTTCTACAATGGGAGGTTCCGAAGTCGGTTAAGGAGATTAGAAACTTTTGGGCTCAGTTGGTTGTTACTGCAGGCTAAGGGAGACTGTGCTAAGTTCGTACTTCTGTTATCTCAGTTGACCTGCAAAGGGTGAGTCGTTTGTTTTGGATGTTCATTGTGAGTACGTTTTGGTGAGCTGAAGTAGAAGTTGTCTACGGCTCCAGTTTTGATTCGGTGTGATCCTAATAAACCGTTTGTGAGGTATTGTGAAGTGTCTCTGAAGAGTGTATTCAGGTGTTAATGCAAGAGAGTAAAGTCGTGGCTTATGCTTTACGACAATTAAGGATTTATAAAAGGATCTATACTATTCTGGATTCGGAATTGGTTGCAGACGTATTGTGTTGGAAAATTTGGAGGTATTATTTTTATGGTTCTCGGCTCGAAGTGTTTGGTAATCACAAGAGTTTAAAGTACTTGGTTGGTTTGAAGGAATAGAGTATGAGACGATGAGGATGGTTAGAATTTGTGATGAGTTATGAATTTGGCTTGGATTATCCTTTGGGAAAAACTGAGGTTGTGCCGGATGAGTTAAGTCGAAAGTTTCTATGTATGTCTGTTTTGATGGTCCGAGAATTAAAATCATTCGAGCAGTTCAGAGACTTATGTCTGGTGTGTAAGCTAACACAGTAGAGTGTGAGGTTGAGTATATTGAAAGTGAACAGTGATTTTTGGTGAATAAGAGAAAGAGTTAGACTTTGGACGTGAGATTGGTAGTTTTGGTGGTTACGAGTCATCAGAGTGCGCAGTGGAAGCGTGATGTGGCACATTTCGTATATGCGTGTGGGACTGGTAAGAGTTCATAGGTTGAACATTGGAAACATGTAGGAGTGTTGAGACCATTGGACGTTTCAGGATGGAAGTGATATGTGAAAGGTTTAACTATTATTCATGGGCTATTGTGTAGATGGATGTTTTGGTTATATGGTCGATTTGGGAATCGTAGCATGGTTGTAATAATGTTGTGTGACAAGGATGTTGGTATTATGGTTGTGTGGAGGTTGTTTAATCGATGTTGTGTCGTGGAACTTGTGTTCTTGTTTGTGTTGTTGCCTCGTTTCCATCGTGTTGGTTCGAGTGCGAGTAGCTAATTCCGGTGTGTGTTCGTAGCTTGGGTTTTCCTTGAGTCGTGAGTTGGTCATCAAGTGCATTGTATGGGCTTTGCATCTTGTCATTGTAGTTGTCATCTATGTCGTGTCGTTGTTGTGGTTGCTGTTATCAAGGTGGTTTGTCAGTTTGTGTTATTCGTGGTGTGCTTTTGTTGGTATGTTAGTTTGTTGGTCGGATGCGAGAGTCGTATCCGGAGTTGTTCGTATCGGTTAGATTTTTGAGGACGAAAATGTCTAAGTGGGGGAGAATTGTAACGCCCCAGTTTTTGTCAGTTTTATTTAATCGAGTCTATTTGATTATTTTATTATTATATTATTTTATTCTTGACTTTTATTTGGCAATATATTGTTTTTCATCGTTGTTTATGTTTTATCGCATTTTGAGAGCGTTTGGGAGATATTTGAGCTGAGGAGTATTTTGGTCTTTTTGGGGGTAGATATTTTCATAAATAGAAAGAAAAGAGAGAAAAATAGTAAGGAAAAAGAAAAAGAGAATGAGAAGAGAAAAAGAGAAAGAAGAAGTAGAAAGAAAGAGAGAAGAGGAAAAAAAGAAGGAAAATCAGGAATTCATCCGTTTAAAGCGCGAATAATCGGGTAAGGGTGAGAAGTTTCGATTATATCTTGGTTGTATATGTATATGTGTATGTTTTCTTGGATTGTTTTGGTTATTTTCTTTTAGTTTTCATTTTAGGTTGAAATGAGAAAAATGAATAGAAATCGATGTTTTTACGGATGAAAGTCGGAATAAATCGCGTAGTAGAGTCGAGTGATGTTGGGTCGTGATTTAGCGTGATCGTTTGATTGAATCGAGTTGAATTTGTACCTTTTGAGTTTTTGATATATATCGATGTTTTTGTGCAAATTGATGTTGTGATCGAGTAATAGTGTTTGGATATGTCTGGTAATATTGGTATAGGTTGATATTTAATCGGTGAATGATTGTTGGTGTGTTTTCGAGTGGCTTTGATCGAGTTTAGAATCGGGTTAAATTGATAAAATTATGTTTCAAAATATTTCAAAAATGGAAAATGTGTTGGATGGTCTTTTAATTTTGAGAATATTGTAGTACGTTGAATTCTGAGACCGGGGCTTTTTACGGAATCGAAATCGGAGGTCCGGAAGGTTTCCGACGGTAAAAAAAATGCATTTTTCTTGGTTCTGACACGGGCCGTGTCACACAACACGGGCGGCCGTGTCAGACGTGTCAATCTGTGGCCATTTGGAATTTTTGGGTGACACGGCCGTGTCACACAACACGGGCGGCCGTGTCAGCCCTGCTGTAGGTTTTTCTTTCAAATTGTTTCGATCGTAACTTTTGAACCGTAAGTTCGTTTTGACCTCCGTTTGAAGCGTTGGAAAGCTAATGAAGTATTCCTTCTATTAAAAATGGTTTGGAGGGTAAAATATGATTTAATTAATTTGTGTTTTTGAAAAATAGTCGGGTTGTCGGGTTTTTATCGCGTTAATTATGTGCGATTGATGTGTTATCATGCTATATGCCTTTGATATGTAACATGTAGCTTGTGTGCTGTTATATGATGTGAATATACATGATGGAATGTTGTGATGATGGGTTGTGGCCTTATGGAAAATATGTGCATTGTTTTGGATTAGACTTTGATGCGTGATTAATGATGTTGTTGTGTGGTAAAATACATTGTTTGATTGAATATCAATGTATGTTGTTATGATGTGTTGTGGGTAGCCTTTGTGGTGTGAATCCCTTGTGGAAGTAATTGTGATTGTATGATTGTTGTGGTTTGTGGTTTGTGATGATATGCATTGTTTATGTGAAATTTCAATGAATGTTGTTTGGTGGCCTTTATGGTTTTAAATGCATTGTTTGAATTGATTTGCAATGCATGAATGTGATGAGGTTGATTAATTCATATGGTTGAATTGTGAATTTATGGAATTGATGAGTTGAAATATATGCATGATTATGGTAGCATATATGTGTGAAGATGCATTTGAATGTCGTGATTCATTGTATGCCAAGCATCTTGATATGCATTCTTGTGACGTCCTGAGTGACGGATTGATTCCAGAGGGAATCTTCTATAACATCGTGCGCCTTAAAAATAAGAGGTATGAATCGCCTTAAAAATAAGAGGACCTAAAGCGATGGTTATAGACGATCATGTGCCCATGTGGGGTGTGAGTGATCGGATTGTGCGCCTTAAAAATAAGAGGACCTAAAGCGATCTGATTGGATCGTGCACCTTAAAAATAAGAGGACCTAAAGCAATCCATAAATGTCGTGCGCCTTAAATACATAAGAGGACCTAAAGCGATGGGGAACATCGTTTGCCCGACGGGGTGTTACGTGAGTGATCCTCCGTAACAAGCGATGATTCCAGTAGAGTTCCTGAGTGAACTAGTGATGAGAAATATTGGAAGTCGGTACCGCATGGCATTTACATAGAGTCGTTGTGTCGGTCTCTGTGCATTTGCATAAATCATGGATGCATTATGTGTGGAAAATCATGATTTGATTATTTATGTGTGAGAATTGTGAATGGATGCATTATGTGTGGAAAATCATGATTTGATTGATTATGTGTGGAAATTGTGCATTGATTTGTTATGTTTTGAGATTGTGATAGCATTGGTAAATTGATGTGCATATGTGATAAATGCATTGGTTGTGAATAATATGTATTATGCGTAGACATATGCTATGTGATGTGTGATGTGTTTCTAAATGTCATGACTTGGTATGCCTTATGTGCAAATATGTGAGTATATTGGATACTTGATATATGCTATATTGTTGGATTAATAGATACATGTTACGTATATGTGGTATGTTATATGTATTAGTATGTGGTGTTTGTGGTGAGAATAGCTATGCATGTGAATTGTTATGTATTTGCATATTATTATGCAATCTTGATTTTAGTTATTATTTCTCACCCTTCTGCTGTGGTTTATTGCTCTATGAGGCAATTGCAGATTAGTGTCTTGGAGGCTTTTGTGGAGATTAGTCCTCCGTCCTTTGCCGTCTATCTGCTCTGATACGTAGCACGGGAGTCGGGGAACGATTATGTTATATATGTATATAATTGTTGAATATATTTTGTATTACTTTTGTATTTATATTTTGATGTTATAAAACCATTTATTTGTAAAACAAGTCTGTTATGGATCTTTCTGCTTTATTCCATAATTGACATTTCCTTTATATGGAAAAAGTTTCCCCTTTGAGGGTATTCTATTTTATGCTATGTATCAAATTTATGAGCAGGGATGATGTTTTGTTTATTTAAATGTGGCATCCTTGTTTCTGTCGGAAAAATAAATTTTTAGTTACTCTGATTTTATTTATGTATTATTTATTCGCGATGGGAATTGGGGTGTTACATTAGTGGTATCAGAGTAGGTCGGTTCGTCCGGCCAAGTTGTTGAGTAAGTTGGTGTGACAGCTGAATATTGTCGTTGTTGTTTGTCCCTTGGTACGTGATATGTGTGTGAAACACTGTCAGTACTTTCTGGTTTTCTAATCTTTTGTCTTCAGGATTGAGAATGAGATAAGTGGGGGAGAAGCTAGTACTTCTCCATGTTGCTTCAGGTGTGGAGCGCTGGCTCAGTGTGTTGTGAATTGCAAGATTGTAAGTGTTGTTTGGACAGTGTTGTTTCCGATTTCGGAGCGAATACAGAGGTAAGGTTTATGTCAACTAAGGATTTATGCCTTAGGTCGTTTGGTGCACAAGATGCAAGAAATGCTATTATAGTTTGGTAAAGATGGTTTATGCCACATCATGATTGTCGGCTGTCTATTGACAAATTGAGGAACTGATCACCCTTAATCTCTTGTTGATAGTAGACGAAATTATGTTGGATGGAATAGACGTGTCTTTCCGGCTTTGATGGTATGTGCAATGGATTGTTTGGAATTAAGGAAATGGTTACGGATTGTTTTGTTGAGTCGATGAAGATTCTAATATCTGAAGGTGAGGCGGATTCGAGGTTTTTGTATGTTGGTCCAGTTGGGAAGTCATTGAGAGAAAACGATAGGGTATCGTTATTGGTTGTTCTCAGAGAGAAGAGTGTGAACTCAAATTGGACGAAGGTGATGATTTGAGGTTTGGATCTGCTAAGTAAGTAGAAGAACTTTTAGGAAGTGAAACTCAGATGGCAAGAGCGGTTGGAAGATTCACTGGAAAATGGATTTGTGAGACCAAGTGTGTCGCCTTAGAGAGCTCCAGTATTGTTAGTAACAAACATGATGGATGATTGAACGGAATAACAAGCATGATGGGTATAATGGTATTGAGACTTTGGAAAGTAAAACTTAGAGTTTTGGTGAGGTTTGGAGTCCTTGGAGTTTTAGAGCATTAATGGGAATTTTGAGGAAACCCTTGTGTGTGGAGGTAATATTGCGATTGAGAGTTCTTTTTGGGTGATTATTGATACATGTTGGAATTTGTGGAATTGGACGGTCAAGAGAAGAAATTAGGTATGGATTACGGACAGTTGAATAAGGTAACAATTGAGAATAAGTGTTCACTTTCAAGAATAGATGATTGGAATGGTTTGGGTGGACCTTACAATGTACAGTGATGTTGTTCGGTGTTAGTAATGCGTCTGGAATGTTTGTGGAGTATATGAAGCGTATCTTTCATATTTATTTGGATAAGTTCATAGTGGTTTTAATTGAGAATATTTGGATCTGTTATAAACTCAGAGGAAGAACATGTAGAGTGTTTGAGAATTGCATTACAAGTGTGGAAAAGAGACAAAGTGGTATGCTAAGTTATTCAAGTGAGAATTTTGGTTGAACAAGGTTAGTTTTCTTGGATATGTTATTTCTGATGATGGTATTTGTTGTGGATTCATCGGAAGTAGATGCAGTTCTACAATGAGAAGTTCCGAAGTCGGTTAAGGAGATTAGAAACTTTTGGGCTCAGTTGGTTATTACTGCAGGCTAAGGGAGACTGTGCTAAGTTCGTACTTCTGTTATCTCAGTTGACTTGGAAAGGGTGAGTCATTTGTTTTGGATGTTCATTGTGAGTACGTTTTGGTGAGCTGAAGTAGGAGTTGTCTACGGCTCCAGTTTTCATTCGGCGTGATCCTAATAAACCGTTTGTGAGGTATTGTGAAGTGTCTCTGAACAGTGTATTCAGGTGTTAATGCAAGAGAGTAAAGTCGTTGCTTATGCTTTATGACAATTAAGGATTTATAAAAGGATCTATACTATTCTGGATTTGTAATTGGTTGCAGTCGTATTGTGTTGGAAAATTTGGAGGTATTATTTTTATGGTTCTCGGCTCGAAGTGTTTGGTAATCGCAAGAGTTTAAAGTACTTGGTTGGTTTGAAGGAATAGAGTATGAGACGATGAGGATGGTTAGAATTTGTGATGAGTTATGAATTTGGCTTGTATTATCCTTTGGGAAAAATCGAGGTTGTGCCGGATGAGTTAAGTCGAAAGTTTCTATGTATGTCTGTTTTGATGGTCCGAGAATTAAAATCATTGGAGCAGTTCAGAGACTTGTGTCTGGTGTGTAAGCTAACACAGTAGAGTGTGAGGTTGAGTATATTGAAAGTGAACCGTGATTTTTGGTGAATAAGAGAAAGAGTTAGACTTTCGACGTGAGATTGGTAGTTTTGATGGTTACGAGTCATCAGAGTGCGCAGTGGAAGCGTGATGTGGCACATTTCGTATATGCGTGTGGGACTGGTAAGAGTTCATAGGTTGAACATTGGAAACATGTAGGAGTGTTGAGACCATTGGACGTTTCAGGATGGAAGTGATATGTGAAAGGTTTAACTATTATTCATGGGCTATTGTGTAGATGGATGTTTTGGTTATATGGTCGATTTGGGAATCGTAGCATGGTTGTAATAATGTTGTGTGACAAGGATGTTGGTATTATGGTTGTGTGGAGGTTGTTTAATCGATGTTGTGTTGTGGAACTTGTGTTCTTGTTTGTGTTGTTGCCTCGTTTCCATCGTGTTGGTTCGAGTGCGAGTAGCTAATTTCGGTGTGTGTTCGTAGCTTGGGTTTTCCTTGAGTCGTGAGTTGGTCGTCAAGTGCATTGTATGGGCTTTGTATCTTGTCATTGTAGTTGTCATCTGTGTCGTGTCGTTGTTGTGGTTGCTGTTAGCAAGGTGGTTTGTCAGTTTATGTTATTCGTGGTGTGCTTTTGTTGGTATGTTAGTTTGTTGGTCGGATGCGAGAGTCGTATCCGGAGTTGTTCGTATCGGTTAGATTTTTTAGGACGAAAATGTCTAAGTGGGGGAGAATTGTAACGCCCCAGTTTTTGTCAGTTTTATTTAATCGAGTCTATTTGATTATTTTATTATTATATTATTTTATTCTTGACTTTTATTTGGCAATATATTGTTTTTCATCGTTGTTTATGTTTTATCGCATTTTGAGAACGTTTGGGAGATATTTGAGCTGAGGGGTATTTTGGTCTTTTTGGGGGTAGATATTTTCATAAATAGAAAGAAAAGAGAGAAAAATAGTAAGGAAAAAGAAAAAGAGAATGAGAAGAGAAAAAGAGAAATAAGAAGAAGAAAGAAAGAGAGAAGAGGAAAAAAAGAAGAAAAATCAGGAATTCATCCGTTTAAAGCGCGAATAATCGGGTAAGGGTGAGAAGTTTCGATTATATCTTGCTTGTATATGTATATGTGTATGTTTTCTTGGATTGTTTTGGTTATTTTATTTTAGTTTTTATTTTAGGTTGAAATGAGAAAAATGAATAGAAATCGATGTTTTTACGGATGAAAGTCGGAATAAATCGCGTAGTAGAGTCGAGTGATGTTGGGTCGTGATTTAGCGTGATCGTTTGATTGAATCGAGTTGAATTTGTACCTTTTGAGTTTTTGATATATATCGATGTTTTTGTACAAATTGATGTTGTGATCGAGTAAAAGTGTTTGGATATGTCTGGTAATATTGGTATAGGTTGATATTTAATCGGTGAATGATTGTTGGTGTGTTTCCGAGTGGCTTTGATCGAGTTTAGAATCGGGTTAAATTGATAAAATTATGTTTCAAAATATTTCAAAAATGGAAAATGTGTTGGATGGTCTTTTAATGGTGAGAATATTGTAGTACTTTGAATTCTGAGACCGACGCTTTTTACGGAATCGAAATCGGAGGTCCGGAAGGTTTCCGACGGTAAAAAAAATGCATTTTTCTTGGTTCTGACACGGGCCGTGTCACACAACACGGGCGGCCGTGTCAGACGTGTCAATCTGTGGCCATTTGGAATTTTTGGGTGACACGGCCGTGTCACACAACACGGGCTGCCGTGTCAGCCCTGCTGTAGGTTTTTCTTTCAAATTGTTTCGATCGTAACTTTTGAACCGTAAGTCCGTTTTGACCCCCGTTTGAAGCGTTGGAAAGCTAATGAAGTATTCCTTCTATTAAAAATGGTTTGGAGGGTAAAATATGATTTAATTAATTTGTGTTTTTGAAAAATAGTCGGGTTGTCGGGTTTTTATCGCGTTAATTGTGTGCGATTGATGTGTTATCATGCTATATGCCTTTGATATGTAACGTGTAGCTTGTGTGCTGTTATATGATGTGAATATACATGATGGAATGTTGTGATGATGGGTTGTGGCCTTATGGAAAATATGTGCATTGTTTTGGATTAGACTTTGATGCGTGATTAATGATGTTGTTGTGTGGTAAAATACATTGTTTGATTGAATATCAATGTATGTTGTTATGATGTGTTGTGGGTATCCTTTGTGGTGTGAATCCCTTGTGGAAGTAATTGTGATTGTATGATTGTCGTGGTTTGTGGTTTGTGATGATATGCATTGTTTATGTGAAATTTCAATGTATGTTGTTTGGTGGCCTTTATGGTTTGAAATGCATTGTTTGAATTGATTTGCAATGCATAAATGTGATGAGGTTGATTAATTCATATGGTTGAATTGTGAATGTATGGAATTGATGAGTTGAAATATATGCATGATTATGGTTGCATATATGTGTTCAGATGCATTTGAATGTCGTGAGTCATTGTATGCCAAGCATCATGATATGCATTCTTGTGACTTCCTGAGTGACGGATTGATTCCAGAGGGAATCTGCTATAACATCGTGCGCCTTAAAAATAAGAGGTATGAATCGCCTTAAAAATAAGAGGACCTAAAGCGATGGTTATAGACGATCGTGTGCCCATGTGAGGTGTGAGCGATCGGATTGTGCGCCTTAAAAATGAGAGGACCTAAAGCGATCTGATTGGATCGTGCGCCTTAAAAATAAGAGGACCTAAAGCAATCCATAAACGTCGTGCGCCTTAAATACATAAGAGGACCAAAAGCGACCGGGAACATCGTTTTCCCGACGGGGTGTTACGTGAGTGATCCTCCGTAATAAGCGATGATTCCAGCAGAGTTCCTGAGTGAACTAGTGATGAGAAATATTGGAAGTCGGTACCCGCATGGCATTTGCATAGAGTCGTTGTGTCGGTCTCTGTGCATTTGCATAAATCATGGATACATTATGTGTGGAAAATCATGATTTGATTGATTATGTGTGAGAATTGTGAATGGATGCATTATGTGTGGAAAATCATGATTTGATTGATTATGTGTGGAAATTGTGCATTGATTTGTTATGTGTTGAGATTGTGATAGCATTGGTAAATTGATGTGCATATGTGATAAATGCATTGGTTGTGGATAATATGTATTATGCGTAGACATATGCTATATGATGTGTGATGTGTTTCTAAATGTCATGACTTGGTATGCCTTATGTGCAAGTATGTGAGAATATTGGATACTTTATATATGCTATATTGTTGGATTAATAGATACATGTTACGTATATGTGGTATGTTATATGTATTAGTATGTGGTGTTTGTGGTGAGAATAGCTATGCATGTGAATTATTATGTATTCGCATATTATTATGCAATTTTGATTTTAGTTGTTATTTCTCACCCTTCTGCTGTGGTTTATTGCTCTACGAGGCAATTACAGATTAGTTTCTTGGAGGCTTTTCTGGAGATTAGTCCTCCGTCCTTTGTCGTCTGTCTGCTCTGATACGTAGCACGGGAGTCGGGGAACGATTATGTTATATATGTATATAATTGTTGAATATATTTTGTATTACTTTTGTATTTATATTTTGATGTTATAAAACCATTTATTTGTAAAACAAGTCGGTTATGGATCTTTCCGCTTTATTCCATAATTGACATTTCCTTTATATGGAAAAAGTTTCCCCTTTGAGGGTATTCTATTTTATGCTATGTATCAAATTTATGAGCAGGGATGATGTTTTGTTTATTTAAATGTGGCATCCTTGTTTCTGTCGGAAAAATAAATTTTTAGTTACTCTGATTTTATTTATGTATTATTTATTCGCGATGGGAATTGGGGTGTTACATTAGTGGTATCAGAGCAGGTCGGTCCGTCCAGCCAAGTTGTTGAGTAAGTTGGTGTGACAGTTGAATATTGTCGTTGTTGTTTGTCCCTTGGTATGTGATATGTGTGTGAAACACTGTCAGTACTTTCTGGTTTTCTAATCTTTTGTCTTCAGGATTGAGAATGAGATAAGTGGGGGAGAAGCTAGTACTTCTCCATGTTCCTTTAGGTGTGGAGCGCTGGCTCGGTGTGTTGTGAATTGCAAGATTGTAAGTGTTGTTTGGACAGTGTTGTTTCCGATTCCGGAGCGAATACAGAGGTAAGGTTTATGTCAACTAAGGATTTATGCCTTAGGTCGTTTGGTGCACAAGATGCAAGAAATGTTATTATAGTTTGGTAAAGATGGTTTATGCCCCATCATGATTGTCGGCTGTCTATTGACAAATTGAGGAACTGATCACCCTTAATCTCTTGTTGATAGTAGACGAAATTATGTTGGATGGAATAGACGTGTCTTTCCGGCTTTGATAGTATGTGCAATGGATTGTTTGGAATTAAGGAAATGGTTACGAATTGTTTTGTTGAGTCGATGAAGATTCTAATATCTGAAGGTGAGGCGGATTCGAGGTTTTTGTATGTTGGTCCAGTTGGGAAGTCATTGAGAGAAAACGATTGGGTATCGTTATTGGTTGTTCTCAGAGAGAAGAGTGTGAACTCAAATTGGACGAAGGTGATGATTTGAGGTTTGGATCTGCTAAGTAAGTAGAAGAACTTTTAGGAAGTGAAACTCAGATGGCAAGAGCGGTTGGAAGATTCACTGGAAAAGGGATTTGTGAGACCAAGTGTGTCGCCTTAGAGAGCTCCAGTATTGTTAGTAACAAACAGGATGGATGATTGAATGGAATAACAAGCATGATGGGTATAATGGTATTGAGACTTTGGAAAGCAAAACTTAGAGTTCTGGTGAGGTTTGGAGTCCTTGGAGTTTTAGAGCATTAATGGGAATTTTGAGGAAACCCTTGTGTGTGGTGGTAATATTGCGATTGAGAGTTCTTTTTGGGTGATTGTTGATACATGTTGGAATTTGTGGAATTGGACTGTCAAGAGAAGAAATTAGGTATGGATTACGGACAGTTGAATAAGGTAACGATTGAGAATAAGTGTCTACTTTCAAGAATAGATGATTGGAATGGTTTGGGTGGACATTACAATGTATAGTGATGTTGTTCGGTGTTAGTAATGCGTCTGGAATGTTTGTGGAGTATATGAAGCGTATCTTTCATATTTATTTGGATAAGTTCGTAGTGGTTTTAATTGAGAATATTTGTATCTGTTATAAACTCAGAGGAAGAACATGTAGAGTGTTTGAGAATTGCATTACAAGTGTGGAAAAGAGACAAAGTGGTATGCTAAGTTATTCAAGTGAGAATTTAGGTTGAACAAGGTTAGTTTTCTTGGATATGTTATTTCTGATGATGGTATTTGTTGTGGATTCATCGGAAGTAGATGCAGTTCTACAATGGGTGGTTCCGAAGTCGGTTAAGGAGATTAGAAACTTTTGGGCTCAGTTGGTTGTTACTGCAGGCTAAGGGAGACTGTGCTAAGTTCGTACTTCTGTTATCTCAGTTGACTTGCAAAGGGTGAGTCGTTTGTTTTGGATGTTCATTGTGAGTACGTTTTGGTGAGCTGAAGTAGGAGTTGTCTACGGCTCCAGTTTTGATTCGGCGTGATCCTAATAAACCGTTTGTGAGGTATTGTGAAGTGTCTCTGAAGAGTGTAGTCAGATGTTAATGCAAGAGAGTAAAGTCGTGGCTTATGCTTTACGACAATTAAGGATTTATAAAAGGATCTATACTATTCTGGATTTGGAATTGGTTGCAGTCGTATTGTGTTGGAAAATTTGGAGGTATTATTTTTATGGTTCTCGGCTCGAAGTGTTTGGTAATCGCAAGAGTTTAAAGTACTTGGTTGGTTTGAAGGAATAGAGTATGAGACGATGAGGATGGTTAGAATTTGTGATGAGTTATGAATTTGGCTTGTATTATCCTTTGGGAAAAATCGAGGTTGTGCCGGATGAGTTAAGTCGAAAGTTTCTATGTATGTCTGTTTTGATGGTCCGAGAATTAAAATCATTGAAGCAGTTCAGAGACTTGTGTCTGGTGTGTAAGCTAACACAGTAGAGTGTGAGGTTGAGTATATTGAAAGTGAACAGTGATTTTTGGTGAATAAGAGAAAGAGTTAGACTTTCGACGTGAGATTGGTAGTTTTGATGGTTACGAGTCATCAGAGTGCGCAGTGGAAGCGTGATGTGGCATATTTCGTATATGCGTGTGGGACTGGTAAGAGTTCATAGGTTGAACATTGGAAACATGTAGGAGTGTTGAGACCATTGGACGTTTCAGGATGGAAGTGATATGTGAAAGGTTTAACTATTATTCATGGGCTATTGTGTAGATGGATGTTTTGGTTTTATGGTCGATTTGGGAATCGTAGCATGGTTGTAATAATGTTGTGTGACAAGGATGTTGGTATTATGGTTGTGTGGAGGTTGTTTAATCGATGTTGTGTCGTGGAACTTGTGTTCTTGTTTGTGTTGTTGCCTCGTTTCCATCGTGTTGGTTCGAGTGCGAGTAGCTAATTCCGGTGTGTGTTCGTAGCTTGGGTTTTTCTTGAGTCGTGAGTTGGTCGTCAAGTGCATTGTATGGGCTTTGTATCTTGTCATTGTAGTTGTCATCTGTGTCGTGTCGTTGTTGTGGTTGCTGTTAGCAAGGTGGTTTGTCAGTTTGTGTTAATCGTGGTGTGCTTTTGTTGGTATGTTAGTTTGTTGGTCGGATGCGAGAGTCGTATCCAGAGTTGTTCGTATCGGTTAGATTTTTTAGGACGAAAATGTCTAAGTGGGGGAGAATTGTAACGCCCCAGTTTTTGTCAGTTTTATTTAATCGAGTCTATTTGATTATTTTATTATTATATTATTTTATTCTTGACTTTTATTTGGCAATATATTTTTTTTCATCGTTGTTTATGTTTTATCGCATTTTGAGAGCGTTTGGGAGATATTTGAGCTGAGGGGTATTTTGGTCTTTTTGGGGGTAGATATTTTCATAAATAGAAAGAAAAGAGAGAAAAATAGTAAGGAAAAAGAAAAAGAGTATGAGAAGAGAAAAAGAGAAATAAGAAGAAGAAAGAAAGAGAGAAGAGGAAAAAAAGAAGAAAAATCAGGAATTCATCCGTTTAAAGCGCGAATAATCGGGTAAGGGTGAGAAGTTTCGATTATATCTTGCTTGTATATGTATATGTGTATGTTTTCTTGGATTGTTTTGGTTATTTTATTTTAGTTTTCATTTTAGGTTGAAATGAGAAAAATGAATAGAAATCGATGTTTTTACGGATGAAAGTCGGAATAAATCGCGTAGTAGAGTCGAGTGATGTTGGGTCGTGATTTAGCGTGATCGTTTGATTGAATCGAGGTGAATTTGTACCTTTTGAGTTTTTGATATATATCGATGTTTTTGTGCAAATTGATGTTGTGATCGAGTAAAAGTGTTTGGATATGTCTGGTAATATTGGTATAGGTTGATATTTAATCGGTGAATGATTGTTGGTGTGTTTTCGAGTGGCTTTGATCGAGTTTAGAATCGGGTTAAATTGCTAAAATTATGTTTCAAAATATTTCAAAAATGGAAAATGTGTTGGATGGTCTTTTAATGGTGAGAATATTGTAGTACGTTGAATTCTGAGAACGACGCTTTTTACGGAATCGAAATCGGAGGTCCGGAAGGTTTCCGACGGTAAAAAAAATGCATTTTTCTTGGTTCTGACACGGGCCGTGTCACACAACACGGGCGGCCGTGTCGGACGTGTCAATCTGTGGCCATTTGGAATTTTTGGGTGACACGGCCGTGTCACACAACACGGGCTGCCGTGTCAGCCCTGCTGTAGGTTTTTCTTTCAAATTGTTTCGATCGTAACTTTTGAACCGTAAGTCCGTTTTGACCCCCGTTTGAAGCGTTGGAAAGCTAATGAAGTATTCCTTCTATTAAAAATGGTTTGGAGGGTAAAATATGATTTAATTAATTTGTGTTTTTGAAAAATAGTCGGGTTGTCGGGTTTTTATCGCGTTAATTGTGTGCGATTGATGTGTTATCATGCTATATGCCTTTGATATGTAACGTGTAGCTTGTGTGCTGTTATATGATGTGAATATACATGATGGAATGTTGTGATGATGGGTTGTGGCCTTATGAAAAATATGTGCATTGTTTTGGATTAGACTTTGATGCGTGATTAATGATGTTGTTGTGTGGTAAAATACATTGTTTGATTGAATATCAATGTATGTTGTTATGATGTGTTGTGGGTAGCCTTTGTGGTGTGAATCCCTTGTGGAAGTAATTGTGATTGTATGATTGTCGTGGTTTGTGGTTTGTGATGATATGCATTGTTTATGTGAAATTTCAATGTATGTTGTTTGGTGGCCTTTATGGTTTGAAATGCATTGTTTGAATTGATTTGCAATGCATAAATGTGATGAGGTTGATTAATTCATATGGTTGAATTGTGAATGTATGGAATTGATGAGTTGAAATATATGCATGATTATGGTTGCATATATGTGTTCAGATGCATTTGAATGTCGTGAGTCATTGTATGCCAAGCATCATGATATGCATTCTTGTGACTTCCTGAGTGACGGATTGATTCCAGAGGGAATCTGCTATAACATCGTGCGCCTTAAAAATAAGAGGTATGAATCGCCTTAAAAATAAGAGGACCTAAAGCGATGGTTATAGACGATCGTGTGCCCATGTGAGGTGTGAGCGATTGGATTGTGCGCCTTAAAAATAAGAGGACCTAAAGCGATCTGATTGGATCGTGCGCCTTAAAAATAAGAGGACCTAAAGCAATCCATAAACGTCGTGCGCCTTAAATACATAAGAGGACCAAAAGCGACCGGGAACATCGTTTGCTCGACGCGGTGTTACGTGAGTGATCCTCCGTAACAAGCGATGATTCCAGCAGAGTTCCTGAGTGAACTAGTGATGAGAAATATTGGAAGTCGGTACCGCATGGCATTTGCATAGAGTCGTTGTGTCGGTCTCTGTGCATTTGCATAAATCATGGATACATTATGTGTGGAAAATCATGATTTGATTGATTATGTGTGAGAATTGTGAATGGATGCATTATGTGTGGAAAATCATGATTTGATTGATTATGTGTGGAAATTGTGCATTGATTTGTTATGTGTTGAGATTGGGATAGCATTGGTAAATTGATGTGCATATGTGATAAATGCATTGGTTGTGGATAATATGTATTATGCGTAGACATATGCTATATGATGTGTGATGTGTTTCTAAATGTCATGACTTGGTATGCCTTATGTGCAAGTATGTGAGAATATTGGATACTTTATATATGCTATATTGTTGGATTAATAGATACATGTTACGTATATGTGGTATGTTATATGTATTAGTATGTGGTGTTTGTGGTGAGAATAGCTATGCATATGAATTGTTATGTATTCGCATATTATTATGCAATTTTGATTTTAGTTGTTATTTCTCACCCTTCTGCTGTGGTTTATTGCTCTACGAGGCAATTACAGATTAGTGTCTTGGAGGCTTTTCTGGAGATTAGTCCTCCGTCCTTTGTCATCTGTCTGCTCTGATACGTAGCACGGGAGTCGGGGAACGATTATGTTATATATGTATATAATTGTTGAATATATTTTGTATTACTTTTGTATTTATATTTTGATGTTATAAAACCATTTATTTGTAAAACAAGTCGGTTATGGATCTTTCCGCTTTATTCCATAATTGACATTTCCTTTATATGGAAAAAGTTTCCCCTTTGAGGGTATTCTATTTTATGCTATGTATCAAATTTATGAGCAGGGATGATGTTTTGTTTATTTAAATGTGGCATCCTTGTTTCTGTCGGAAAAATAAATTTTTAGTTACTCTGATTTTATTTATGTATTATTTATTCGCGATGGGAATTGGGGTGTTACATTAGTGGTATCAGAGCAGGTCGGTCCGTCCAGCCAAGTTGTTGAGTAAGTTGGTGTGACAGTTGAATATTGTCGTTGTTGTTTGTCCCTTGGTACGTGATATGTGTGTGAAACACTGTCAGTACTTTCTGGTTTTCTAATCTTTTGTCTTCAGGATTGAGAATGAGATAAGTGGGGGAGAAGCTAGTACTTCTCCATGTTCCTTTAGGTGTGGAGCGCTGGCTCAGTGTGTTGTGAATTGCAGGATTGTAAGTGTTGTTTGGACAGTGTTGTTTCCGATTCCGGAGCGAATACAGAGGTAAGGTTTATGTCAACTAAGGATTTATGCCTTAGGTCGTTTGGTGCACAAGATGCAAGAAATGTTATTATAGTTTGGTAAAGATGGTTTATGCCCCATCATGATTGTCGGCTGTCTATTGACAAATTGAGGAACTGATCACCCTTAATCTCTTGTTGATAGTAGACGAAATTATGTTGGATGGAATAGACGTGTCTTTCCGGCTTTGATAGTATGTGCAATGGATTGTTTGGAATTAAGGAAATGGTTACGAATTGTTTTGTTGAGTCGATGAAGATTCTAATATCTGAAGGTGAGGCGGATTCGAGGTTTTTGTATGTTGGTCCAGTTGGGAAGTCATTGAGAGAAAACGATTGGGTATCGTTATTGGTTGTTCTCAGAGAGAAGAGTGTGAACTCAAATTAGGCGAAGGTGATGATTTGAGGTTTGGATCTGCTAAGTAAGTAGAAGAACTTTTAGGAAGTGAAACTCAGATGGCAAGAGCGGTTGGAAGATTCACTGGAAAAGGGATTTGTGAGACCAAGTGTGTCGCCTTAGAGAGCTCCAGTATTGTTAGTAACAAACAGGATGGATGATTGAACGGAATAACAAGCATGATGGGTATAATGGTATTGAGACTTTGGAAAGCAAAACTTAGAGTTCTGGTGAGGTTTGGAGTCCTTGGAGTTTTAGAGCATTAATGGGAATTTTGAGGAAACCCTTGTGTATGGTGGTAATATTGCGATTGAGAGTTCTTTTTGGGTGATTGTTGATACATGTTGGAATTTGTGGAATTGGACGGTCAAGAGAAGAAATTAGGTATGGATTACGGACAGTTGAATAAGGTAACGATTGAGCATAAGTGTCTACTTTCAAGAATAGATGATTGGAATAGTTTGGGTGGACATTACAATGTACAGTGATGTTGTTCGGTGTTAGTAATGCGTCTGGAATGTTTGTGGAGTATATGAAGCGTATCTTTCATATTTATTTGGATAAGTTCGTAGTGGTTTTAATTGAGAATATTTGTATCTGTTATAAACTCAGAGGAAGAACATGTAGAGTGTTTGAGAATTGCATTACAAGTGTGGAAAAGAGACAAAGTGGTATGCTAAGTTATTCAAGTGAGAATTTAGGTTGAACAAGGTTAGTTTTCTTGGATATGTTATTTCTGATGATGGTATTTGTTGTGGATTCATCGGAAGTAGATGCAGTTCTACAATGGGTGGTTCCGAAGTCGGTTAAGGAGATTAGAAACTTTTGGGCTCAGTTGGTTGTTACTGCAGGCTAAGGGAGACTGTGCTAAGTTCGTACTTCTGTTATCTCAGTTGACTTGCAAAGGGTGAGTCATTTGTTTTGGATGTTCATTGTGAGTACGTTTTGGTGAGCTGAAGTAGAAGTTATCTACGGCTCCAGTTTTAATTCGGTGTGATCCTAATAAACCGTTTGTGAGGTATTGTGAAGTGTCTCTGAAGAGTGTAGTCAGGTGTTAATGCAAGAGAGTAAAGTCGTGGCTTATGCTTTACGAGAATTAAGTATTTATAAAAGGATCTATACTATTCTGGATTTGGAATTGGTTGCGGTCGTATTGTGTTGGAAAATTTGGAGGTATTATTTTTATGGTTCTCGGCTCGAAGTGTTTGGTAATCGCAAGAGTTTAAAGTACTTGGTTGGTTTGAAGGAATAGAGTATGAGACGATGAGGATGGTTAGAATTTGTGATGAGTTATGAATTTGGCTTGGATTATCCTTTGGGAAAAGCCGAGGTTGTGCCGGATGAGTTAAGTCGAAAGTTTCTATGTATGTCTGTTTTGATGGTCCGAGAATTAAAATCATTGAAGCAGTTCAGAGACTTGTGTCTGGTGTGTAAGCTAACACAGTAGAGTGTGAGGTTGAGTATATTGAAAGTGAACAGTGATTTTTGGTGAATAAGAGAAAGAGTTAGACTTTCGACGTGAGATTGGTAGTTTTGATGGTTACGAGTCATCAGAGTGCGCAGTGGAAGCGTGATGTGGCATATTTCGTATATGCGTGTGGGACTGGTAAGAGTTCATAGGTTGAACATTGGAAACATGTAGGAGTGTTGAGACCATTGGACGTTTCAGGATGGAAGTGATATGTGAAAGGTTTAACTATTATTCATGGGCTATTGTGTAGATGGATGTTTTGGTTATATGGTCGATTTGGGAATCGTAGCATGGTTGTAATAATATTGTGTGACAAGGATGTTGGTATTATGGTTGTGTGGAGGTTGTTTAATCGATGTTGTGTCGTGGAACTTGTGTTCTTGTTTGTGTTGTTGCCTCGTTTCCATCGTGTTGGTTCGAGTGCGAGTAGCTAATTCCGGTGTGTGTTCGTAGCTTGGGTTTTCCTTGAGTCGTGAGTTGGTCGTCAAGTGCATTGTATGGGCTTTGTATCTTGTCATTGTAGTTGTCATCTGTGTCGTGTCGTTGTTGTGGTTGCTGTTAGCAAGGTGGTTTGTCAGTTTGTGTTATTCGTGGTGTGCTTTTGTTGGTATGTTAGTTTGTTGGTCGGATGCGAGAGTCGTATCCGTAGTTGTTCGTATCGGTTAGATTTTTTAGGACGAAAATGTCTAAGTGGGGGAGAATTGTAACGCCCCAGTTTTTGTCAGTTTTATTTAATCGAGTCTATTTGATTATTTGATTATTATATTATTTTATTCTTGACTTTTATTTGGCAATATATTGTTTTTCATCGTTGTTTATGTTTTATCGCATTTTGAGAGCGTTTGGGAGATATTTGAGCTGAGGGGTATTTTGGTCTTTTTGGGGGTAGATATTTTCATAAATAGAAATAAAAGAGAGAAAAATAGTAAGGAAAAAGAAAAAGAGAATGAGAAGAGAAATAAGAAGAAGAAAGAAAGAGAGAAGAGGAAAAAAAGAAGAAAAATCAGGAATTCATCCGTTTAAAGCGCGAATAATCGGGTAAGGGTGAGAAGTTTCGATTATATCTTGCTTGTATATGTATATGTGTATGTTTTCTTGGATTGTTTTGGTTATTTTATTTTAGTTTTCATTTTAGGTTGAAATGAGAAAAATGAATAGAAATCGATGTTTTTACGGATGAAAGTCGGAATAAATCGCGTAGTAGAGTCGAGTGATGTTGGGTCGTGATTTAGCGTGATCGTTTGATTGAATCGAGTTGAATTTGTACCTTTTGAGTTTTTGATATATATCGATGTTTTTGTGCAAATTGATGTTGTGATCGAGTAAAAGTGTTTGGATATGTCTGGTAATATTGGTATAGGTTGATATTTAATTGGTGAATGATTGTTGGTGTGTTTTCGAGTGGCTTTGATCGAGTTTAGAATCGGGTTAAATTGATAAAATTATGTTTCAAAATATTTCAAAAATGTAAAATGTGTTGGATGGTCTTTTAATGGTGAGAATATTGTAGTACGTTGAATTCTGAGACCGACGCTTTTTACGGAATCGAAATCGGAGGTCCGGAAGGTTTCCGACGGTAAAAAAAATGCATTTTTCTTGGTTCTGACACGGGCCGTGTCACACAACACGGGCGGCCGTGTCAGACGTGTCAATCTGCGGCCATTTGGAATTTTTGGGTGACACGGCCGTGTCACACAACACGGGCTGCCGTGTCAGCCCTGCTGTAGGTTTTTCTTTCAAATTGTTTCGATCGTAACTTTTGAACCGTAAGTCCGTTTTGACCCCCGTTTGAAGCGTTGGAAAGCTAATGAAGTATTCCTTCTATTAAAAATGGTTTGGAGGGTAAAATATGATTTAATTAATTTGTGTTTTTGAAAAATAGTCGGGTTGTCGGGTTTTTATCGCGTTAATTGTGTGCGATTGATGTGTTATCATGCTATATGCCTTTGATATGTAACGTGTAGCTTGTGTGCTGTTATATGATGTGAATATACATGATGGAATGTTGTGATGATGGGTTGTGGCCTTATGGAAAATATGTGCATTGTTTTGGATTAGACTTTGATGCGTGATTAATGATGTTGTTGTGTGGTAAAATACATTGTTTGATTGAATATCAATGTATGTTGTTATGATGTGTTGTGGGTAGCCTTTGTGGTGTGAATCCTTTGTGGAAGTAATTGTGATTGTATGATTGTTGTGGTTTGTGGTTTGTGATGATATGCATTGTTTATGTGAAATTTCAATGTATGTTGTTTGGTGGCCTTTATGGTTTGAAATGCATTGTTTGAATTGATTTGCAATGCATAAATGTGATGAGGTTGATTAATTCATATGGTTGAATTGTGAATGTATGGAATTGATGAGTTGAAATATATGCATGATTATGGTTGCATATATGTGTGAAGATGCATTTGAATGTCGTGAGTCATTGTATGCCAAGCATCATGATATGCATTCTTGTGACTTCCTGAGTGACGGATTGATTCCAGAGGGAATCTGCTATAACATCGTGCGCCTTAAAAATAAGAGGTATGAATTGCCTTAAAAATAAGAGGACCTAAAGCGATGGTTATAGACGATCGTGTGCCCATGTGAGGTGTGAGCGATCGGATTGTGCGCCTTAAAAATAAGAGGACCTAAAGCGATCTGATTGGATCGTGCGCCTTAAAAATAAGAGGACCTAAAGCAATCCATAAACGTCGTGCGCCTTAAATACATAAGAGGACCAAAAGCGACCGGGAACATCGTTTTCCCGACGGGGTGTTACGTGAGTGATCCTCCGTAACAAGCGATGATTCCAGCAGAGTTCCTGAGTGAACTAGTGATGAGAAATATTGGAAGTCGGTACCGCATGGCATTTGCATAGAGTCGTTGTGTCGGTCTCTGTGCATTTGCATAAATCATGGATACATTATGTGTGGAAAATCATGATTTGATTTATTATGTGTGAGAATTGTGAATGGATGCATTATGTGTGGAAAATCATGATTTGATTGATTATGTGTGGAAATTGTGCATTGATTTGTTATGTGTTGAGATTGTGATAGCATTGGTAAATTGATGTGCATATGTGATAAATGCATTGGTTGTGGATAATATGTATTATGCGTAGACATATGCTATATGATGTGTGATGTGTTTCTAAATGTCATGACTTGGTATGCCTTATGTGCAAGTATGTGAGAATATTGGATACTTTATATATGCTATATTGTTGGATTAATAGATACATGTTACGTATATGTGGTATGTTATATGTATTAGTATGTGGTGTTTGTGGTGAGAATAGCTATGCATGTGAATTGTTATGTATTCGCATATTATTATGCAATTTTGATTTTAGTTGTTATTTCTCACCCTTCTGCTGTGGTTTATTGCTCTACGAGGCAATTACAGATTAGTTTCTTGGAGGCTTTTCTGGAGATTAGTCCTCCGTCCTTTGTCGTCTGTCTGCTCTGATACGTAGCACGGGAGTCGGGGAACGATTATGTTATATATGTATATAATTGTTGAATATATTTTGTATTACTTTTGTATTTATATTTTGATGTTATAAAACCATTTATTTGTAAAACAAGTCGGTTATGGATCTTTCCGCTTTATTCCATAATTGACATTTCCTTTATATGGAAAAAGTTTCCCCTTTGAGGGTATTCTATTTTATGCTATGTATCAAATTTATGAGCAGGGATGATGTTTTGTTTATTTAAATGTGGCATCCTTGTTTCTGTCGGAAAAATAAATTTTTAGTTACTCTGATTTTATTTATGTATTATTTATTCGCGATGGGAATTGGGGTGTTACATTAGTGGTATCAGAGCAGGTCGGTCCGTCCAGCCAAGTTGTTGAGTAAGTTGGTGTGACAGTTGAATATTGTCGTTGTTGTTTGTCCCTTGGTACGTGATATGTGTGTGAAACACTGTCAGTACTTTCTGGTTTTCTAATCTTTTGTCTTCAGGATTGAGAATGAGATAAGTGGGGGAGAAGCTAGTACTTCTCCATGTTCCTTTAGGTGTGGAGCGCTGGCTCAGTGTGTTGTGAATTGCAAGATTGTAAGTGTTGTTTGGACAGTGTTGTTTCCGATTCCAGAGCAAATACAGAGGTAAGGTTTATGTCAACTAAGGATTTATGCCTTAGGTCGTTTGGTGCACAAGATGCAAGAAATGTTATTATAGTTTGGTAAAGATGGTTTATGCCCCATCATGATTGTCGGCTGTCTATTGACAAATTGAGGAACTGATCACCCTTAATCTCTTGTTGATAGTAGACGAAATTATGTTGGATGGAATAGACGTGTCTTTCCGGCTTTGATAGTATGTGCAATGGATTGTTTGGAATTAAGGAAATGGTTACGAATTATTTTGTTGAGTCGATGAAGATTCTAATATCTGAAGGTGAGGCGGATTCGAGGTTTTTGTATGTTGGTCCAGTTGGGAAGTCATTGAGAGAAAACGATTGGGTATCGTTATTGGTTGTTCTCAGAGAGAAGAGTGTGAACTCAAATTGGGCGAAGGTGATGATTTGAGGTTTGGATCTGCTAAGTAAGTAGAAGAACTTTTAGGAAGTGAAACTCAGATGGCAAGAGCGGTTGGAAGATTCACTGGAAAAGGGATTTGTGAGACCAAGTGTGTCGCCTTAGAGAGCTCCAGTATTGTTAGTAACAAACAGGATGGATGATTGAACGGAATAACAAGCATGATGGGTATAATGGTATTGAGACTTTGGAAAGTAAAACTTAGAGTTCTGGTGAGGTTTGGAGTCCTTGGAGTTTTAGAGCATTAATGGGAATTTTGAGGAAACCCTTGTGTGTGGTGGTAATATTGCGATTGAGAGTTCTTTTTGGGTGATTGTTGATACATGTTGGAATTTGTGGAATTGGACGGTCAAGAGAAGAAATTAGGTATGGATTACGGACAGTTGAATAAGGTAACGATTGAGAATAAGTGTCTACTTTCAAGAATAGATGATTGGAATGGTTTGGGTGGACATTACAATGTACAGTGATGTTGTTCGGTGTTAGTAATGCGTCTAGAATGTTTGTGGAGTATATGAAGCGTATCTTTCATATTTATTTGGATAAGTTCGTAGTGGTTTTAATTGAGAATATTTGTATCTGTTATAAACTCAGAGGAAGAACATGTAGAGTGTTTGAGAATTGCATTACAAGTGTGGAAAAGAGACAAAGTGGTATGCTAAGTTATTCAAGTGAGAATTTAGGTTGAACAAGGTTAGTTTTCTTGGATATGTTATTTATGATGATGGTATTTGTTGTGGATTCATCGGAAGTAGATGCAGTTCTACAATGGGTGGTTCCGAAGTCGGTTAAGGAGATTAGAAACTTTTGGGCTCAGTTGGTTGTTACTGCAGGCTAAGGGAGACTGTGCTAAGTTCGTACTTCTGTTATCTCAGTTGACTTGCAAAGGGTGAGTCGTTTGTTTTGGATGTTCATTGTGAGTACGTTTTGGTGAGCTGAAGTAGAAGTTATCTACGGCTCCAGTTTTGATTCGGTGTGATCCTAATAAACCGTTTGTGAGGTATTGTGAAATGTCTCTGAAGAGTGTAGTCAGGTGTTAATGCAAGAGAGTAAAGTCGTGGCTTATGCTTTACGAGAATTAAGTATTTATAAAAGGATCTATACTATTCTGGATTTGGAATTGGTTGCGGTCGTATTGTGTTGGAAAATTTGGAGGTATTATTTTTATGGTTCTCGGCTCGAAGTGTTTGGTAATCGCAAGAGTTTAAAGTACTTGGTTGGTTTGAAGGAATAGAGTATGAGACGATGAGGATGGTTAGAATTTGTGATGAGTTATGAATTTGGCTTGGATTATCCTTTGGGAAAAACCGAGGTTGTGCCGGATGAGTTAAGTCGAAAGTTTCTATGTATGTCTGTTTTGATGGTCCGAGAATTAAAATCATTCGAGCAGTTCAGAGACTTGTGTCTGGTGTGTAAGCTAACACAGTAGAGTGTGAGATTGAGTATATTGAAAGTGAACAGTGATTTTTGGTGAATAAGAGAAAGAGTTAGACTTTGGACGTGAGATTGGTAGTTTTGGTGGTTACGAGTCATCAGAGTGCGCAGTGGAAGCGTGATGTGGCACATTTCGTATATGCGTGTGGGACTGGTAAGAGGTCATAGGTTGAACATTGGAAACATGTAGGAGTGTTAAGACCATTGGATGTTTCAGGATGGAAGTGATATGTGAAAGGTTTAACTATTATTCATGGGCTATTGTGTAGATGGATGTTTTGGTTATATGGTCGATTTGGGAATCGTAGCATGGTTGTAATAATGTTGTGTGACAAGGATGTTGGTATTATGGTTGTGTGGAGGTTGTTTAATCGATGTTGTGTCGTGGAACTTGTGTTCTTGTTTGTGTTGTTGCCTCGTTTCCATCGTGTTGGTTCGAGTGCGAGTAGCTAATTCTGGTGTGTGTTCGTAGCTTGGGTTTTCCTTGAGTCGTGAGTTGGTCATCAAGTGCATTGTATGGGCTTTGCATCTTGTCATTGTAGTTGTCATCTGTGTCGTGTCATTGTTGTGGTTGCTGTTAGCAAGGTAGTTTGTTAGTTTGTGTTATTCGTGGTGTGCTTTTGTTGGTATGTTAGTTTGTTGGTCGGATGCGAGAGTCGTATTCGGAGTTGTTCGTATCGGTTAGATTTTTTAGGACGAAAATGTCTAAGTGGGGGAGAATTGTAACACCCCAGTTTTTGTCAGTTTTATTTAATCGAGTCTATTTGATTATTTTATTATTAATCCTCAAATTGTCACTCCGTTTCAAATAGGCTTTGTGTCAGGGAGAAGTATTCATGATAATATTGTGGTGCCACAAGAAATGGATCACAACATGCATAATATGAAAGGGAAGATGGGGTATTATGTGATTAAATTTGATTTAACTAAAGCATATGATATGCTAAAGTGGTATTTCATTTAAAATATCTTGAAGGAGGTGGGATTTCCTTTGTATCTAATCACTATTATTATGGCCTCTATTACAACTATACCTATTAATGTGAAATGGAATGGAACTAGATCATAATTTTCAAACCTCATAGAGGTATCAAACAAGGAGACCATATTTCTCTATACCTTTTTGGTGTTTATATGGATAAATTGTATCATCTTATTTCTCATAGTGTTGAGCAAGGCTTTTGGAAAACTATGAAGGCGGGTAGAAATAGTCCTCTCATGTATCACATGATGTGCGCAAATGATCTTTTATTGTTTGGTCAAGCTACAGAGGTTCAAATGCAGCGTGTGCTCGATATTATTAATCAATTTTTCCTTTTGTTTGGTCAACAAGTGAGTATTGTTAAAACAAGCATTCTTTTCTCTATAAACACTTATGTGTTTGTTTGTCGTAAATTGGTTGCTATGCTTGGCTTCTGTGAAACACAACCACTTGGAAAATATATGGGTGTCCCTTTCCTCGATAGAGCACCAAGAAGATATGATTTTAATGATATCATGGAGTAAGTTAAGTCGAAGTTGGCCTATTGGAAAGCTATATATCTTTCTTTTGCAAGTCGGGTAACACTACTATAAAATACACATTCAGTAACACTAATTCTACTATGGTTAGGCTTCCACCATGATGATATGTCTTAATTAACGCGCGATAATTTTATTTTATTTATTTATGAAAATTTTGATATGATATAATCACCCTCTCATGGGTTCGAATCTCAGCACCCTCAAATGTTTTATTTATTTAACATTTAGTCGCGCCTTTGTATTTTTAACATTTCTTTAACATTTGATATCACCACGGTTGAATAACTGAACCGTTATGACTTGTTTTAAATATTCTAAATTGTAATATACTGACGTGTCAAATGTTTTATTTCTTTAACATTTAGTTGCGCCTTTTTATTTTTATTTATTTTTAATTTTTTAAAAAATGAGATACCATCACGGTTTCTGAGAAAAACAATTGTGACATATTATTCATTTTGTTTTAAATATTTTAAATTGTAATACACTGGCGCTTCTTTATGAAATTTAATTTAGTAAGTAACATATCACCATGGTTCGCGTTTTTTACCCTGGTGGTATCATTCATTCATTTTTATCAAGCTAACTAGCTTGTCTCTTCAGTAGCCATTCTTTGCTGAGAAACGATACACCATATCAACCCTAACGTTCAGTGCTGAGAAACGATACACCATTTCAACCCTAACATTCATTGTTCATCATCATCGTTCATCATCATCGGTTAACCGTTCATCATCATCAGTTCATCGTCTTACATTCGTTGTTCATTTTCAACCCATAGTCATCGTCATCGTCATCGGTTCATTTTCAACCCTAACACACTAACGCCAACACTAACATCATCGTTATCGTCAAGGAGGAGTACAACAACAACACTATCTGTATCAACTCAAATATTCACATTTACTTAGTCATCACGTTTACTATACGCAAAACTTTTTCCCATGCACTACAGTAAACTTCAGTTTCCATTGTTGTTGATGTTGTTGTTGTTGTTTTTCTGGTTCTTGTTGAAAGTGTGTCATAAAACTTTATTAATTTGTTGTTGTTGTTGTTGTTGTTGTCGAATGTGTATGTGATAATAGATGAAAGAGTTTGTTGTTGTTGCTGTTGAATGTGTATGTGATAATCTTTGAAAGAGTTTGTTGTTGTTGTTGTTGTTGAATGTGTATATGATAATAGATTAAAGAGTTTGTTGTTGTTGTTGTTGAGGTTGTTGTTGTTTTTGAAAATAGATGTCAACTTCGTCATATTCTTCATCTAATGGCGAGAAAACTATGACAAGTGATACTCAAATCAAAAAGAAAAGATCACAAAGAGGTGCCACTATGCTTACCAAAGTAACAAAAGTCCACAAATCTGGTATCAAATTGCCTATCGTGTTTAATTCATATAATAGAGTAGTTGATGGTGAATAATATTCTCTTTTTAAGAGTTATGTTGTGTTCCTTGGACGTAGCAAAGTTAGTATATTGGTAAATGATTGGAAACAAGCACCAGCTGAGGTCAAAGATAGCATATGGACAAATGTTAAGGTATTAGTTTTAATTTTCATCATTTCGATATGACTTTCTATAATTTCTAATAAATTCTTATTAATTTAAATGTAGTTGAACTTTGAGTTTACGGATGGTGATAAGCACTTAAAAAAAGTGGTTAACTCATGCTGGTACATGTTGGAGGGGCTTTAAGTCACAGCTCACGCGTGACTACATTTGGAATCCTAAGATTGGTCTTGAGCGTCCATGGGTGAGGTATAATTTTCTATCGAAGAAGGTTTGGAAAAAGTTTGCAAAGGGTCGTCGTTCTGAGAAATTCCTGGTTAGTACTAGTCTTATTTATCTTGATAATTTGATGCTAATGATTTATAGATACTAATCATATTTTCACTATGTTTATAACAGAATAAAAGTCAAGCATGAATTCAAAATAAAGCGAAAAACATTTACCCCCATAGATTGTCTCGTGGGGGTTACAGAAAACTGGAGAAAAAATGATGGAGGAAAAAAACAACAAATGGGAGATGAGGACTCCATTAGTCGTGATCGCAAACCATTTCCACCGTCAAGGCATGAGAAGTGGAAGAGGGCTCGACTAAGACCAAATGGAGAGTACACCTCAGATGCTTCAAGAGAAGTTGCTGAGAAAATTGTAAGTATGATTTGTTGTTCGTATGTTATGTGTTATTTAAATGTTGTGGTAATTACAATATTAATATTATCATGCATGTTGTGTAGGATGTGTTGGTTGAGGAGGCTCGTGGAGGCTCATTTGTTCCAGAACCACGACATGATATACTAGTCGAGGTTATTGAAACAGATGAGCATGGTGGGCACGTTCGTGGTATTGGAGAAGGCGTCGACCTTAGATTATTCTTTGGTCCAACCAAAAAAATCGTCGACAATGTCGAATTACAAGAGCAAAGAGAAAAGCTTGCTCTTGTTGAGAAGGAGTTAGAAGAGCAGAGGAAGATGTTAGAAGCCGAGAGGGAAATCAGAAGAAATACATAGAAAAGTTAGAAGAGTTATACGCGGTAAGTGTTTTATCTGAAATGCTAGTGTTTTATATGAAATGTGTGATATATTGTGTTTAATCTGAAAAGTTAGAAAAGGTAGAAATGTGTTTATTACGTATTGATATATTGTCGAAGAGAATAAGTGGATCCTTACCACAACGCACGAATGAAAATGATGATAATAATGCTGATGATCAAGTTCCCCAAACACATGGTGTACGTCATGCTAGCACCAAAGGAAGTAATTATTCAGCCGCCCCCGCTAAAGAGGTCAATGAGTTATTGGATCCTTCCGCAAATGAAATCGCCACGTTATACGTTTTGGTTGCGGAAAGTGATGAATCATATCCTCTTTTTCTAGAGCATTGTTCATCAGTAGAGCTCTTCTATGTTTGTCATAGTGACATACGAGATTTTATCTATGGTGGTAATTGACTGGACGTATGAATATTGCAAGTTTGGTGCACGTAAGAATATATTTGAACATGCATGTCATTATAGTACATTATCATTTTTGTATTTCCTTACTTATTTTTTAAATTTTGTTTAACCATTTAAGTACATTCATCGTGTATGTATAGAGTTAAATAAGTCCAAAATTTATGGCATCTTGGATCCGTTTAGTATTCGATGGACAAATAATAAGTCAAAAGATATTGAGACCTACATTTCGGAACTGTTAGATCAAGGGGGAAAAGAATGTTACTTCGCACCATTTCTCAATGCATAAGTAATTTTGAAATTGTGGTTTATCTTTTATAGTTAATTTTATTTTAAAAAATACTAATTATATATATATATATATATATATATATATATATATATATATATGCTCGTTTTTATTCAGTGATCATTGGCAATTGATCATCATATCGCTTAAGACGAATACGATAACGACATTGTGTTCATTACATCAACCACTCGAACATAAAATAAAGCAAATTATTAATGGGTAAGTTTATGTTTATATGAAATTTTTAGTAATACATATTTTCTTTGACTTTGTTATTGGTTTAATTGGTTTAACCTGTAAAATATTTTCAATGTACAATATTGTGCAGGGACACAATATGTTGAACAACATTAGGAAAAAACCAACATTTATTTTACCTAATGTAAGTGGATATATTACTTGTGACATTCATTTATATATATTATTACATGCATGTGTTTATAACATTCATGAAATTAATGTTTATTTTTGTAGACGAGGAAACAGCTAAAAGTATTTGAGTGTGGTTATAATATAATGAAACACATGTTAAACATTGTCTTTGCCGGCATTGTTGATAAATGGGATCAGGTATATATTATATATGTAATGAATTATTTACAATGCGCTTATGGGTCCTCAATAATGAGTTTAATCTGGTATATTTTATGCAGACTTTTAACGACGAAACACCATTCCCATGCGAAGACTTTATAGAGACTCATAAACGTTGGATGTATATGTTCAATGTGCTTAAGAGTTCTCAAACATGAGATTCATCTGTAATATATATATATATATATATATATATATATATATATATATATATATATATATATATATATATATATATATATATATGTGTGTGTGTGTGTGTGTGTGTGTGTGTGTGTGTGTGTGTGTATGTGTGTGTGTGTGTGTTTTTGATGTACATTTGAGTTTGAGTGTTGTAAATAACATTTTTGATTTGATGAAATAAATAAGTATTTGAGTTTGAGTATTTTAATATACATCTTCAATTGTTGTTTTGTTCTGTTATAGTTTGATGTACATTTTAGTTTGAGTGTTGTAAATAACATTTTTTATTTGATGAAATAAATAAGTATTTGAGACTGGGTGTTTTAATATGCATCTTCAATTGTTGTTTCTGTTCTGCTACACTTTAAACAATACATGTTATAAAATGAAAAATATTCAAAATGCATAATTTTTTTAAAAAAGCATATAATTTAACGACGGTTTTTAATTATGATCGTGCTTGTATAGTGGAGAATATATAATATAACCACGATTGTTATAGAAGACCGTGGTTATATACTTAAAATGCACTGGGAATTGAACCTGGGACCTTTTATATACGACAACGGTTTGGTTATTAATCATGATAATATATCGCGCGCGTTCAGGTTTTCCACAACGGTCATAAGACCGTGATTGTAAGTAGCGCATATACAACCACACCCTACGTAAAACGGCAGGTAACGCGTGATGTTATCCCTTTTTTAACCATTGTTGTATATGTTTTTCGTATTAGTGTAACTCTCTCTAAAGCTATTATTGAAGCCCTTCCTATCTATTCTATGATGACTACTAGCATTCCTAAAGCTTGTTTGTATGAGACTTAAAAGTTACAATGTTCTTTTATCTTGGGTGATAACGAGGAGCATAGAAGAGTTCATTTGGTGAAGTGGGATGTGATGATCCTTCCTAAGTTATTAGGAGGATTAGGTATTAGGTTATTGGATGTTATGAATAATGCTTGTCTTTTGAAACTTGGTTAAGCCATTCAAAGTAATTAATAATCTATCTGATGTAAATTTATATGTGACAAATATATGAGGAACAATGTTCGTTATAAGGACTTAATTATTAAGGAAAATGATTCAAGTTTGTGGAAGAATCTCGGAAACTTGTGGCATAACTTTGATTAGTTTACGTATTGGTCTACAGGAGATGATGTCAATATAGATATTAGGTCTCATGGTTGGGTTGAATAGGTATAAAGTTGATGGATATTAATACAAATGGTGTAAATACGGATTTTTACCAAAATTTAAAGGACTTATTCGATCAACATGGTCAATGGAATGTGGATCTATTAAAGCATTTATTTTTTCAAAACGTGGTAACTAAAATTCTAGCTATTCTCCCTCCTGGTGGTAATAATGGAAGATATATTTGTTGTTTGTGAAGTGATAAAAAAGGTGAGTATATTATTTCATCAAGTTATAAATTAATGTGTAATGTAGGTAGGCAAAATGGCGAAGATAGTTGGAGGTTGATACATAAGCTTATAGTCCCTAAAAAAATAAGGTCGTTTGATTAGTTGGTGTATCATGATAGTGATAAGTTTCAGATTTGCCTTAAATACACCGGCTCTTATCTGCTTATTTTAGAAGTAATCATCACAAAAACTTTCGATTTATCTATAAAAAGTAAGAAAACACCTGTTTTGACATTTCTTGTATGTATTTATCAAAAACAAGTGAAAAGAACTGGAAAACCAAAAATCAACACGGAGAAAAGAGGCAAAAGAAAACCCTAAAGGATCAAGGCTTGCCAGGCCCCATATACAGGCACTCTGGGCGCAGTATAGGGCTAGGTGGTAACACTAGGTACAAGTACTTCATGGTGAACCAAGGGTTAACGCGCTAGTCGAGAGGTGGTTTGTTGGGAGAGCAAAGGCAGCCAAAGACACATGGAAGACATGTAGGCATTGTTTAATGAAGAAGAAAAGTTGGCTGGTTAGGGTGTCATGGCAGGGTAGGCGTGCTAGGCGAGAAATTGTTTGCTTGTAAATAGAATTTTCCAATTCAATGTAAAGGGAGTTTCGGTGGAGCAGAGGAGTACATAATTAGAGTAAGTTCACTCTGGTCTACAATAGGAGGTTAAGAAAGGAAGTCTAAAGGTGGAAGCACAACTCAAGTGACAAGGCAGTCACGTTTATGAAGTTGACGTCTCTGGAAAGATCAACGGTTATGCTAACCATGTGTAAATGTAGCTAAAATTTCTATTGTTGGGGTCAGATGTGGTCATTATATTCATGTACTAAATAGTTCATGATTTTTTATATAAATCTACTCATGCTATAATATTGGTGACTCTTTAATCTTAATCTTGTTTTAGCATTGCAACATAAAACTTGTTTTCATGGTGTCACATGACATCGAAAAGTGTTTGTCAGTACTAGATCAAAGATAATCATATATCAAGTACTAAGCATAGACATATGTATAGGCTTAATATCCACACACATTGTAGTAGGATCGTTGCGGAGTCTCGCTCTTTTGCGAATGATGAGACTTAATGCTTTGTGTTGGTTAATATTAATGTATATCATTCTATGGGTTAATACACTAATCTCACGGTGGAGACAGAAAGGAGATACAAATGAAGATAACAAGGGGTAGTATTATAATCTGAGTGGAAGAGCATATTACTGACCTATAGATGTGCATGGTAGATATTAGGGGTGCGCAAAACCCAACCTATACTGAAGACCCATCCCAACCCAATGATTTCGGGTTTGTCATTTTTCCGTCTTATGAAAAATGGACAAAATGGACAGTCAAAATATGAACCGATATCGGGTCAGGACAAGCTCATATTGACCCTCAGGTTACCCGGTTTGTCCTAATATTATGCACGCATATGTTGTACCATTTATAATTAATTTATTGGTAGATTATTCTAAAATTCCAATACACTTTGCACAAACTTTTGCACTTCCCACTTCATAATTTAATATATGCACTCAGTACATACCTTCCCACTTCCAACATTCACACTTCTCTTTTCACGTATATTTTTCCTATTTATTTCGATCAACATTTCATCTTCATATCCTTCTCTACATCTCTAAAATTTCTTTTGGCTTCTTGTTATCTTCACGTGGATTTCATTCCACAAATTCCTTTTAGCATCAACTAATTGTATCTTTCTGTTAGAATTTTGGGTCACAAATGTAACATTTAAGGTGTTAGTTCTATTATTTTAATTAGTCAAGACTTAAAGAGGCCTAATTAATATAATATTAAGTTTTTGGCTAAAAGCATAAATGTCATGAAAGGTCAGGCCATTGTGTAGATACCATAAGTTAATATCTAATTTGATGAGGGGGCAAATTAGAATATTGAAACCTAAGAAATAACCTTAGGGTTATTTAAATGGGTTATGGTCACCATTTGTAGAGAACGATCAAAATAGGTTTATCAAGTTTTCTCTCTTCTTCCTCATTAGAGGAGATTCAAGGAACCATGAGGAACTCTACAAATCGGAAGATCATATACCTGCAACCTTCAACGATTTCAATGGCAAATTCAGATATGCTTCTGCTTTTATTTTTTGATTGAATTCTGATATGGGTTTAAGGGATACAAGTTGATGGTATATGGACTCATATGAATTATTTTATAGTTTTGTTCTTGATTTCTATATCAGAAATAATAAGGTTACGAACGGATCTAACAAGTGGTATCAGAGCTACCCATATCTGATTTAATTTGAGTTTTAAGATTAATTTTGATTTTAGGGTTCCAAAATTGGAATCCTTTTGATCTTCCAATTTATAAAATAATTATGGTTTCATCAAAGTAATTTTAAATTCCAGTTGTTATTTGAAGCAATGGTCTAATTCCTAATTTTAATTTATAATTACAACAATACATACTATTACAAAAGCAAGTAAATGATGAAATTCATGGAGTTTGTATTACGGTAATACATTCATCATTATGTATGTAAATATATTTCATGAAATTCTATTTTTGTAATTCTATTGTCGTAATCATTCGTTTGTAGCATGTGTTATCGTAATCATGAATATTTCGTGTAATATCCTGTATTTAATAAAATTCTCTAGATAATATTAGTCGAGATCAACTTGGTTCCTATGTGCTCTGAGAGTTATCTGTTGAGATAATTAGAGTAATCGATGGGCTCAGAATTGATTTAATTAATATTATCTGACTCTGAGGTTTTATTAATTGGTACTTTAAAGACATTTTGGATACCATCAACTTTGGACATTTGATCAAGTTAGTTTTACTAACTTTAATGATATTTTTCCTTATATCATTTTCCTTCTCCTTTCCTTTCATTTGGAACATAGAGAGAAAGATAGTAAGAGGAAAAGAAAATGAAGAAAAGGGGAGGAAGAAGAGAAAGTAGAGAGAAAGAATAAGAAACCCTAGTAAAGAGGAAACTTCACCATTCTTCATCAAATTATCTCATCTTCATCATAAATAACTTCTTCATCATCATCTAGAGGTGGGTTCTAGGTAGAAACTCAAGGTTAGAGTATTTGGATAGAATGGGAAAAGTTAGGTTATGGTGTTTTTGTTCCATTTCCAAGAAAGATATATGATTCATGTTATATTCATCATATTTGATGTAAGATTATGGTTTAAAATGTTGTGTTTGTGTTTGTGTTGACATGTATGAGCCTTATGAGGAGTGGGGATTAAAACCCATTTAGATTGAACAACTTCTGCACGTGGAAAGTTCTAAATTACAGGGTTCACACAGCGAGCTCTAGCGAACTGCAGGCGAACATGACAGTCTGTCATGCTCGCACTGCGAGGTGAACACGAGCTAAAGGTGAACATTCTCCCTGGGTTCACACAGTGAGCAGCGAGGGCTTTCGCTACTACCATATTTTTTCAGCCTCGCTCTGAGTTTGCACCGCGAACTCTAAGCGAAGGGCCTCGCCTGGCCTTTGCACTGCGAACATGGCAGAGTTTTTCACATTTTGTTTTGATGCTTTCTTGGTTGTTTCCTATGCTTGTGTATGGTTACTATATCTTGCTTGCACTGATTATTATGAACAATATGCATGTGGATTTTTGGATGGTGGATTGATTAAAATGATAGTTATATGATTGAAAAGAATTAAGAAAAGTGAGGAAAACTTATCACAACCCAATGGAATGACCTAGGGATGTAACTAGGAGTTGATAGATAACTTAGACGACAATGCTTATGTGTTTGATGCCTAGGTGTGCATCCTTGACAAGTAGTTGTTTAGTGGAAAGTTGAGACATTATATGGAACATGAGTTGGTTTTGTGTTACTTTGAGAATAAGGTGTATGTGGCCTTGTGATTGTCGAATACAATCACGCTTCTGTGTGAGATCACGTAGTCGGAACCAATCCCTTGAGTTGTGCCATTCCAAGAGTGGAGGCTTATATAGAGAGCTCATCTAGAATGTATTCACTAGTGCCTTGATAGGTTTGATTCTCGTTGTATGAATAGAGCCTACGGGTAAAGAGACTTGTGATGGGGTACGGCCCATGAGAAGTGACGATTCTTGTGGACTATGTTTCCCTTGGATCCGAATCCATTTCGTATGTCAAGGTTTGCAAGGATCCATGACCCATTCCAGACTCTTAGACGTAGGAGAGGACGGGAAAAAGGGATGCCTTGATGAGGTTTCTGATTAGTGATAGTTTGAGGTTTTGAACTCAAGCGACATGTTTCCATATAGTGTGAAGTTGTGAAATCAAGTCTTGGCCCTTCCCTTTTTACTTAAGTTAGGATTAGTTCGAACCTAGTAAAGCTGAGAGAATACATAAGATAGGGAACCCACTGGGATTATTATCTCACCCCATGTTGTTGATTATATTTCAGGTGGTTCAGGTTCCGTGAAGGGTACGGACAAAGCCGTTTGATATCCTTACTTGTCTTGACTTTTTTGGGATGGCGTTGTTTTTGCTGTGAAGACTCTATTTTGAGATCATTTGATATGATCTAGTTCTTAGTCTTTTTGGAGCATGTTGTGTATATTATGCCATTGTTTTAGATTTTATGTTTTGGCATGTAATGTATGCAATGTGCTACTAGGAACTTATTTGTATTTCAGTACCAAACTTACAAACATGTATGATATGTATCTTCTAGACATATGTATTTATATATGGGTGTTACAGTTGGTATCAGAGCAGGTCGTATCCTCGACCTAGCCATGAAATATTATAAGTGTTTCTTTCTGCTTCATATGTGTGTGGACATCATCGTTCCAGATGTTATATTCCTAGTATTGAGTCTAATCAACTTGATTCTATTTGTATAATGTTTAGGGACATGGCTGATGGACGCAGAAGATGTGGTAGACCCGTGACTCAGACATCTGACTCTATCCTCCGGGTAGTAGTGAGAATGTCCAATGGCCTCAGTTTGTATAGCAAATGCAGCATCAGCAGAATCAGTTCATGCAACAGATGTTGCAATGGCTGAATGGAGGTCCTCATTCTACAGTGGTTCCACCAGAAGCTACAGGTGGGAGCTTCCGGGATTTCTTTCGCATGAATCCTCCAGAATTTCATGGCGGACTAGATCCAGTGAAAGCTAATGAATGGGTGTCGGGTATGGAGAGAACATTTTTTATAGTACCATGTAGTGAAGAGAACAAAGTGGTATTTGCTTCTCAAATGTTGAAGGGTCCTGCTATGAGGTGGTGGGAAAGTGCTTCGACCCTTATGACCATCCAAGGTGTGGGAACAATTCAAGACTATCTTTATAGATAAGTACTTTCCTAGCTCTTTACGGACTCGGAAGGAGTTTGAATTTCAACAGTTGAGACAAGGTAGCATGATTGTAGTTGCTTATGCTGAAAAGTTTGAGGACATAACTGCTTACTCTAGGCAGTCTGTGTATGCTCCTGATGAGAAGTGGAAGATCGACCAATTTCTGTTTGGATTGAAAGCTGAGATCTCTCATAGTGTATCTCAAAGAGAGTTCACCACATATGTATAGTTACTAAGGCAGTGTTATGTGGTGGAAAACAGTTTGAAAAGAGTTCAAGAAGAGAGAGGCATGGCTAGAGTTGGTCAGAGAGATCAAGGAAGACCAAGCCAATAGTTTAGTCCTAGACAACAACCCTTTAAACGGAAACATGTGTAGGTTGCTAGACCTAATACCCCTCTGGTGTGTCGTACTTATGGTAAGATTCATTATGGAAGGTGTAGCCTCGAAGGTGTAAAGTGCTATCAGTGTCAAAGAATTGGTCATGTTACGAGAAATTATCCTCAGAATGGGAGTCAGGTGCAAGGGAAGAATATCGGACATGTGTATACCTTGGATGCAAGGAAAGCCAATGGTGACAACTCTCTGATTGCGGGTACGTGTTTTGTAAATGGGCATCCTTGTTTTGTATTATTTGATTGTGGGACAACACACTCTTTTGTGTCGATGCAATGTGTAGCGAGCGATTTTGGACGCGGTTCTTAAGCGTGGTCGCTCTCTGCGGTTGAGCTTACTACAAGTCGATTCATTTTTTATCCTATTAAAGCTGATGAAGGAAGGGAAATAGATGTCTCCAATTAACCCTGCTTTGCATACTGAGTTTAAACAGCGGTCTATTAGGTTACGGATGCTATCAATGTGGGGGGGCCTTTGTACTGGTTATTTTTATTTTCGCCAATACTGATTTCTCTCTCTTTATTTTGACAGAATGTTTCTGGCAGGGGAACAAGGATTAGGATGTTAGGACTGATGCTTTTTGATAGATATGTGAGAGTATGGGATTTTGGGTTTTTGTTGATTGTGCTCGCTAAGATTTTTCTTTCAATCTTATGCCTACGTATTCCCGTTTACCGAAACAGAGGAAATGGTTGTTTTGGTGTCTTGTTCAAAGCCCAAGACGTGAAGCTAAAGGTGTTTGTATCTTGTTCAAAGCCCAAGATATGAAGCTAAAGAGTCCATTTGTATCTTGTTCAAAGCCCAAGATGTGAAGCTGAAAGGTCTATTTGTGTCTTGTTCAAAGCCCAAGACGTGAAGCTGAAGGGCCTCGACTTTAGAGAGAATTTGTCATCTCTAAAGAGGGGGTTGTATGTCACAACTGTTGGGTGACTGGTTATAAAGGAGAATTACTTTAACCGGGATGTGCGAATCCGGCAATGCCATAATTTCCTTTATAGGGGGTTTTTAACCTGAAGGAGAAGACTTTAACTCAGTGTAGAGCAATGTTATCTTTCCTTAGGAATTTCTCATGCTAAAAGAGGGACAATGGCATGGATGTAGATGATCTAGAGGCTTGCCGCTTACAGCGATTAGATGAAGGGGAAGGAGTTGTTGATGTTTGTGTACTGTGAACGAGGCACAACTTTGATGCTAAAAGGTTGATTGGATCAGCCAGTGGTTTTCTTATACAAAGCCTAAGAGGAGGCTAATATGTGTCTCGTACAAAGCCCGAGAGAGAGGCTAAAAGGGGTTGATCTTACCAGAGGATCTTTTGGTATCTCGTATAAAGCCCGAGATGGAGGCTATTTGACTCAAAAAGAGAGTTTTTGTATCTCGTATGAAGCCCGAGATGAAGGCTATCATTTGTTTGGCTCAATAAGAATCTTTTTGTATCTCGTACAAAGCCCGAGATGGAGGCTAAACGTTGTTTGACTCAACGAGGGAGTCTTTTGTATCTCGTACGAAGCCCGAGATGGAGGCTAAGGTAACTGTTTCAGTTAAGTGACAGGTCCAGTATACTGATTTTTAAAGAGAAAATCGGTTCTTATATGAGCAGCACTGTACTCAAGGATTTGATTCAGGGATATTTCCTTTTCTTTGAGGAAACGGGAAATCCAAAGGGTATTGAGACTGTCCGAGTCTGCGGGTTTCCTTCCTACTTAACGAAGGGGTCACTTGAGAATGTCTTTGAGACTCAAGGAGATTAGACTGTCTGTGTCTAGAGTTTCATCTTTTGTACTATGCTTTGAGAAACAGTAGTAGACTCTATGAAAGGACTGTTCTATGAAGATGACTAAGTTCTGTTCCTATACCTCTAGGAGGTCGTCGGGACAATTTGTACGAAGCCCAAGAGGAGGCTAGAAGCTTTTAAGAAGCCGACGGGTCCTTGTACTAAGCCCAAGAGGAGGCTATCATTCCCGGAGGAAGAGATCATTATACAAAGCCTAAGAGGAGGTTGTGAATACTTCTAAGAAGCCGTAGGGTCCTTGTACTAAGCCCAAGAGGAGGCGGGGGTGCTTTTAGGAAGCCTGTGGGTCCTTGTACGATGCCCAATAGGAGGCCGATGCTTTTAAGAAGTCGATGGGTCCCCAAACCCCGAGAAATTCAAGGCAAGCTATTCACAAGGAATAGGTCAAGTCAGGAAAGTTCGAGAATTTGGAAGAAACTCAAGAGATACCATTCACGGAGAAAAGATCAATTCTAGGGAATAGAGTTTCTTGACAAGTGCTTTTAAGAAGCCTGTGGGTCCCCAAACCCCGAGAAATTCAAGACATGTCATTCACCGAGAATAGATCAAGCCAAGAAAGTCCGAGAATTTGGAAGAAACTCAAGAGATGCCATTCACGGAGAAAAGATCATCCCTGGGGAGTAGAGTTTCTTTGATAACTTCTATGAGTGACAGTCTATAAAAGGGTTCACTGAGAATGTTGCCTTTCATGTCTCCATATTGTTTAACCCCAAGAGGAGGGAAGACTGTGTCTGGTAATCCTATGGGGATCTAGTATTGACTATTTCTAAGAGTGATCAACGGGCTTAATGCTAGTTGTCGGGGAAACTCTAAATATTTATACTATTATTACACAGTTGATATGAGTTTATGAAAGAAGACTTACAGTGAAACAACCCCACAATACAGTTATATGTATATGAAAGCGGTAAATGAAAGCAATAACTACTTACTCGGTTGTAGAGCTTCTATACTGTTTGGTTAGTTGTTCAACAAAGAAAGATTGAAAACAACAGTATATTCAAAATCAAAGGAGAAAGTGCTTTGAAATGAAAGATTTGGGGCTTACAGCTCAAGGAGAGGCCCAGGGTTTTATCAGTGAGCGCACTGTTTGAATTTGTACAGAGGGACTTATACAAGTGACTGAGGCCCAAAAAATGGTTTTCTATTCAAAGGGATGGGTCTTACACTCTCTCAAGAGGCCCAAAAGGTTTTAAAGAAAAGAGTGGGGCTTATAACACGAGGGTAGGCCCAATTGATTTTTTGTTTAAAAATGGCGATCGCGCCGAGGTTTTCTTTTAATGCAGAGGGACTTATACAATAAGTGAGGCCCAAAATTGTTTTGGTTAAAAGGGGGTTGGGTCTTACACTCTATTAGAGGCCCAAAAGTTTTGAATGGGTCTTATAGCTCAAGGAGAGGCCCAGTTGTTTATTTTTGAAAAGGCGACGATCGCGCCGTTTATTTGAAAATGTACAGAGGGACTTATACAACGAATGGGGCCCAAAAAGTTTTCTGTATAAGGGGGTTGGGTCTTACACTCTAATAGAGGCCCAAGTGTGTTTTAAGAAAAGAAATGGGTCTTACTACTCGAGGGTAGGCCCAAAGTTTTGTTTTGAAAAGGCGACGATCGCGCGTTTGTTTTTTGAAGGTATCGGGACTTATACAATACACTGAGGCCCAAAAATGATTTGGTCAAAAAAAGGATTGGGTCTTACACTTTATTAGAGGCCCAAAGTTTTTTGAAAATGATTTATGAGGGTTGAATTAATCCAAAAAACCCTAATTTATTTTCAAAATGTGTTTTAATTGAATAAAAATTCAATTAAAATGATCAAAATTGTTTAACACATGGAAAAAAAATTGTGATCTTGGATTAATGCTTCAAAAATTAAGTATTGACCTACAAAATAATTAGAAAGCATTAAAAGTTGCAAAATCAAGGTGGAAAAAATATTTTAAATGTTAAAAACAATTAAAACATTAATTCTTTGCAAAAATATCAATTATATAAAATAAATGATATTTTTGGGATTTTTTGGGAAAATAAAATATTTTAACATTTTTGTGAATTATTAAAAAAAGAATCAACTCAAAATCATTAAAACTCAGAGAGAAATTAATTTTTGAATCAATTAAATAAAATCACAAAATTCAAATATTTGAATTTATGAAAAGGCGCCAAGAACATGGACCAAGAACACGCGCGTGTTCTGCCTTGCCCAGATTTGCATTTTCTATCCAATCTCACTGAATACTTGATCATATCATGTAATCCACATACCAATCAACTCGTTTCAACCTCACGATCATGTCTATGGTATTTAATTTCATTTAAATTAAACATACAACCAGAAATCATGAAAAATCCTCAAGAACCCTAATTTCTGCATGAAGGCTAGGATTTTTGATACACGATTCAAACAAAGCAATTAATTGAGGGCAAACATTCCATGCATGATTATGAACATATGGCCTAAGTATTGTGCGAGGAAATATGCATAGATTGAGAGGTGACCAAGTTTAGGCTTACCTCTAGGTCGTGACAGCAAGTTCAAAGTGATTTCTGAGTTGGAGGTATTACAGATGAGTTGTGATGATCTAAACAGCTTCCCTACACCCTATGGAGTGTGTTTGAATGCTTGGACTTGATGGAAATTGGCTGGATCACTTCATGGCATCTCAACTGCACCTTAGTTAAAACCTTGAGCAATTGACTGGTGATTCTGAGAAATCAGTGTTCCAGTTGTTGTTTAAGTGTTTGATCAGCTCATATATGATGTATGTGAGGTGTGTGTGTGATTGGTTTGAGTGGAATTGCTCTCTAGCTCAGAAACTCAAAGAGAAAGAGATTTTGAGGAAAGCATCTGTTAGATGGCTTTGGTGTACTCAAACTGATCACAATTGAGCTCTATTTATAGTAGAGCAAGTTTGTTTTGGGATCCATAGTGAATGGCAACTGCAGCAGAGGTTTGGCCAATGTTGTCTAATGGAAATCCAAGTCTCCTCTAGCCATTGACTAGAGGTTAGGGCACAAGGTTGTGGTTCCCTTGGTCTTGGATAAGTCTTGACTGAATTCAGTTGAGAATGGCTCAGTCCATGCCACCTTGATGCTTCCATTGAATGCTTCATTCCAAAATTGGAGTCTTGTCCCTATTTTGGCAATTCTAGGTTCAACATGCTATTTCTTGTTCCAAAGACTTTGGAGGCTTGGCTCAGTGATTGTCCCCTTTAGATTCAATCCTCTGAGGTGTCCAAGTGGATAGGAGCATTTGGTTTTGGCTGATTTTGGCAAATCGACCAAAAGTGCAAAATCTGCCTTGCCTTGGCAGATTTCAGTAAGGCAACTTGCCAATGTCATATCTCATGGCTCAAATTGAATTTGGTAATGTTCTTGGCCATTTTGGAAAGCCCTTACATGATACAACAACTGTTTGAACATGTTTGGTTTTGATCTCTTTTGAATCCAAGTGAAAAATCCCCCTACATTTGGCAAAAAGTAAGGCAAAATCTGACTTAGTGAAATTTTCACTAAGTGTTGGAACAAAGTGATTTTTCTTGATTTTGATCACTCCATAACTCAAAATCCATGAGGAATTTGGATATAGGTCAGTATGAAGCTTTTGTAGAGGGCAATGTGATCTACAAATCAAGCTTTGAATGGGGACCAATGGCCTTGTGGTTTAAGAGTTATGGTCCTCTAAAGTTGGCACATTAGTGGTACTTTTTCCATAACTTAGAAATTTTTCTAAGTTTTATGGTTACCCCTTTTACAAGTTATCCAACTTTTCTTGATTTTTATTGATGAATGATGATTCAAATCATACATTAACATCATTTTAGGGTTAAAAATCCATTTTGGTGAAAAATCTCAAAAAGTCAAAGTTGACTTTTGTGCACAGTTGACTTTTTATCAAATGAATTCCAAACTGTACAATCCTTCAGGAAATCATGTCCTTGACCTAAATCAAACTTGATGGACAAGTTACATGGGTGATATAGGGTATATTGAATAATGTCATAGGGCTTGGGAGTATGTCCTGGTCAAAAGTCAAAGCTACAGTTGACTTTTCTCGCAAAACCCTAATTGTGGTGCAGATGAAATTGAAACTTGTTGCTCAAGCTTCTTGGGTTAATCCATTGTTCCAAATGGATCAATATAGTTCATTAAAGACCCTCCAATCATGTCTTGAGGTCTTGGTTCATGATTTATCCCAAAAGTCAACTTAGGGGTGAATTAGGTCAAGAAACCCTAATTCCTGATTTTTGATGTATGCACCCCCTGAGGCAAAATTGACTTGATAATTGGGTTCATGAGGTCCCATGGAGTATATTAGGTTATGTTTTGGATCTTTGGTTTGTGCCCAGATGGAATTTTTCCATCTGGAGGCCCTGGTCGACCAAAACCCTAATTTGGTGACACTGTCGATCTTGAGACTTGATCCACCTAGAAGGGAGCATCCTTGTGCTTATTCCTTGAAGTGGGAGTCATATTTGATCCTTTATGGATGTTTGAGAGGTTAGACAAGTTGAAGATCATGTCATTCCTTGATTGATCCTTTGTCTAAGGCTCTGAGAGGGCCTAAAACCCTAATTTTGATTGTAGTGAATGCTCAACAACCCTTGAGGCATTTGATGACGCATGATGGTTCATCCATATTGTGATAATGATTTGCACAATGATGGGAAATCTTAGTGGTCAAAATTTGGGGTATGACACAATGTATGAAGCGACTTGGGTTGCAAGTTATTCCTTTGTCTCCTCTCATGGTGGTAACTACTGCCATGGATGAGTTGGTTAAGACACTGTTGATTTGTGAAAAATGTGTGTTATCGGTGGATGGTAGAGTTTTTCAAATTGAACTTATTTGTTTTCCGCTAAAGAAGGTTGATGTAGTCTTGGGAATGGATTGGCTTTCTGCTAATTCGGTGTTTATTGGTTGTGAGGAGAAGCTAATCATCATTCCGTCCAGAGAAGCTACTCCAAAGGATGTATTGACTACTATTTTGGAAGGTATGGTTGGCATGGTTAATTTCTTGTTTGAGAAGGAAAAGTCCATTCTTTTGGTTCTCACTAAGGAGGCAAGTAACGACTTAAAGGTTTTGTAAATCCCCGTAGTCTGTGAGTTTCCAAAAACTTTCCCCGAGGACGTCACTTCTCTCCCTCCAGAGAGGGAAGTGGAATTTTCTATTGATCTGGTACCGGGAACGACTCCTATATATGTTTCTCCGTATCGGATGGCACCGCTTGAGTTAAGAGAGTTGAAGGAACAATTGGAAGAGTTGTTGGCTAAGTATTTTGTTCGACCTAGTGTTTCACCCTGGGGAGCTCCAGTATTGCTAGTAAAGAAGAAGGATGGTGGAATGTTGTTGTGTATTGATTACTTCCAGTTGAATAAAGTCACCATCAAGAACAAGTACCCCTTACCCAGGATAGACGACCTGTTAGATCAGTTGAAAGGAGCTTATGTGTTCCCAAAGATTGATTTACGGTCGGATTATCATCAAATCTGTGTGAAGAGTTCAGACGTACCAAAGACCACATTTAGAACTCGTTATGGTCATTATGAATTTCTTGTAATGCCTTTCAGTGTGACGAATGCTCCAGCTGTTTTCATGGATTACATGAACCAGATATTTTAGCCTTACTTGGACCAATTCATGGTGATCTTTATTGATGACATTCTTATTTATTCTCGTACTCCTCAAGAGCACGAAGAGCATTTGAGAATTGTCCTATCGATATTGCAAGAGAGACAACTTTTTGCCAAGTTAAGCAAGTGCGAGTTTTGGATGGCGAAAGTTAGATTTCTTGGTCATGTTATATCTCAAGGAGGAGTGGCGGTAGATCTATTAAAAGTCGAAGTAATGATTAATTGGGAAAGACCGAAGAATGCTTCAGAAGTCAGAAGTTTCTTAAGATTGGCAGTTTACTATAGAAGGTTCATCAAAGTATTTTCTCAATTGGTTTTACCAATGACTAGACTTACCCAAAAAGAGTTTCCTTATAGTTGGGATTCAGTATATGAGAAAAATTTTATGAGTTTGAAGGAAAGGTTGGCGACTACTCATGTTTTGATTATTCCTGATCCTAGTAAGCCGTATAAAGTATTTTGTGATGCTTCCAAGAGGGGATTAAGAGGTGTGTTAATGCAGGATGATCAGGTTATAGTTATGCTTCTCGTCAGCTGAAGGTTCATGAAGAGAATTACCTAACTCATGATTTGGAGTTAGCGGTTGTGGTTTTTACATTGAAGGTGTGACGCCATTACTTGTATGGAGTACGTTTCGAGATGTTTAGTGATGATAAGAGTTTAAAGTATTTGTTTGATCAGAAAGAGTTGAATATGCGTCAAAGGAGGTGGATGGAGTATTTGAAGGACTTTGACTTTGAATTGAAGTATCATCCAGGTAAAGCGAATAAGGTGGTAGATGCGTTAAGTCAAAAAGAAGTACATAAAGCTAAGTTGATGATGTGCGAGTATGCATTGTTGGAAAAGTTTCCAGATCTTAATCTTCAATTTGTTTGGACTCCGGATGGTATGATAATGGTAAACTTGAATGTTAATTCTACCTTAAGAGATGAAATCCAACAAGGACAAGTGCTAGGTACGAATTTATAAGAGATGTTGGTTCAACCGGGTTTCACACGAGCCATAGATGGAGTTATTCTATTTAATCAAAGGATTTGTGTTTTGGATGATGTGGTATTGAAAAGGAGGATTTTGGAGGAGGATCATAAAGGTAATTTTACTGTACATCCTGGTTCCTCGAAGATTTATCAAGATTTAAAAGAGGACTATTGGTGGTCCGGGGTGAAACGAGATATTGTGGTGTGTGTGTCGGAATGTGCGGTGTGCTAACAAGTGAAGATCGAACACCAAAGACCGGGTGGTTTGTTACAACCGTTAGAGATTCTGGTGTGGAAATGGGATTGTATTTTAATGTATTTTGCGGTTAGGTTACCCCATACACAGGGTGGTTACGGTTCTATTTGGTGATTGTAGATCGATTGACGAAGTCAGCACATTTCTTGGCAGTGAAGACTACTTACAAGGCAAGTCATCTTGCAAAGTTATTTATTTCAGAAATTGTGAGACTTCATGGTGTTCCCTCAAGCATTGTATCTGATAGAGATCCAAAGTTTACTTTAAGGTTTTGGAGAGCTTTCCAATAAGCCATAGGATCAAGGTTATGTTTTAGTACGTCAAATCATCCTCAAACAGAGTGTCAGACAGAACGAACGATACAAACTTTGGAAGACATGTTAAGAGCTTGTGTGCTTGAAAGTTGAGGAAATTGGAAAGAGCTCTTTCCATTGATTGAGTTTGCATACAATAATAGTTACCACATGAGTATTGGTATGGCTCCTTATGAAGCATTGTATAGAAGGAAATGTAGAGCGCCTTTGTGTTGGACGGAAGTTGGTGAGGAAAGGATTTTAGGACCAATGATTCACGACAAGGTTAAGAAGGCACAAGTTCGTCAGAAGAGCTATGCGGATGACTGAAGGAGACCTTTGGAATTTGAAGAAGGTGATCATGTATTCTTGAAAGTTACTCCAAGGTTGAGATTGAAAGGACCGTTTAAGTCGCAGAAGTTAAGTCCGAGATACGTGGGACCATATCAGATCTTAGAGAGGATTGGTGAAGTAGCCTACAGATTAGCCTTACCGCCTTCTCTATCTGAGATGTATGATGTTTTTCACGTGTCTCAACTCCGAAAGTTTATTCCTTACCCTCTTCAGTCAGTTCTACCAGATACAATTGAGATAGAAGCAGATTTGACTTTTGAACCTCTACCAAGCCGTATTTTGGGAAGAGAAACTAAGGAGTTGAGAAACAAAGAAATTCCTCTTGTTAAGGTTTAGTGGGATGAGACGCATCCGGCTGACGCTACTTGGGAGCTTGAGTCTGAGATGCGAGATGCTTATCCTTACCTTTTTCAGGTAATATTTAAATTCGAGGACGAATTTTTATTTAGGGGGGATGTAATACCCCGTATTTAATAAAATGCTCTAGATAATATTAGTTGAGATCAACTGGGTTCCAGTATGCTCTGAGAGTTATCTGTTGAGATAATTAGAGTAACTCATGAGCTCAAAATTGATTTGATTAATATTATCTGACTCTGAGGTTTTATTAATTGGTACTTTAGAGACATTTTGGATACCCTCAATTTTAGACATTTGACCAAGTTAGTCTTACTAACTTTTATGATATTTTTCCTTATATCATTTTCCTTCTCCTTTCCTTTCATTTGGAACATAGAGAGAAAGATATTAAGAGGAAAATAAAAAGAAGAAAAAGGGAGGAAGAAGAGAAATTAGAGATAAAGTAAAAGAAACCCTAGTAAAGAGGAAACTTCATCATTCTTCATCAAATCATCTCATCTTTATCATCAATAACTTCTTCATCATAATCTAGAGGTGGGTTCTAGGTAGAATGAGAAAAGTTAGGTTATGGTGTTTTTGTTCCATTCCCATGAAAGATATATGATTCATGTTATATTCATGATATTTAATGTGAGATCATGGTTTAAAATGTTGTGTTTGTGTTTGTGTTAACATGTATGAGCCTTATGAGGAGTGGGGTTTAAAACCCCTTTGGATTGAATAGCTTCTGCAGGTGGGAAATTCTGAATCGTAGGGCGCTTTCATTTAAGGTCATTATAAAGAAACTGCAGGCAAACATGATAGTCTGTCATGCTCGCACTGCGAGCTGAAGGCGAATATTTGCCCTGGGTTCGCACAGCGAGCAACAAGGGCTTTCACTACTGCCATATTTTTTCAGCCTCGCTCTGAGTTCGAACAGCAAACTCTAAGCGAAGGGCCTCGCCTGGCCTTCGCACTGCGAACATGGAAGATTTTTCCACATTTTGTTTTGATGCTTGCTTGGTTGTTTCCTATACTTGTGTCTGGTTATTATATCTTGCTTACACTAATTATTATGAACAACATTCATGTGGATCTGTAGATGGCAGATTGATTAAAATGATAGTTATATGATTCAAAAGAATTAAGAAAAGTGAGGAAAACTTATCACAACCCAATGGAATGACCTAGGAATGTAACTAGGAGTTGATAGATAACTTAGATGATAATGCTTATGGGTTTAATGCCTGTATCCTTGACAAGTAGTTGTTTAGTTGAAAGTTGAGACATTATATGGAACATGATTTGGTTTTGTTTTACTTTGAGAATAAGGCGTATGTGGCCTTGTGATTGTCGAATACAATCACACTTGTGTGTGAGATCACGTAGTCAGAACAAATCCCTTGAGTTGTGCCATTCCAAGTGTGGAGACTTATATAGAGAGCTCCTCTAGAATGTATGCACGAGTGCCTTGACAGGTTTGATTCTCGTTGTACGAATGGAGCCTACGGGTAAAGAGACTTGTGATGGGGTACGACCCATGAGAAGTGACGATTCATGTAGACTATGTTTCCCTTGGATCCGAATCCATTTTGTATGTCAAGGTTTGCAAGGATCAATGATCCGCGTCAAACTCTTAGACGTAGGAGAGGTCGGGAAAAAGGGATGTCTTGATGAGGTTTTCGATTAGTGATAGTTTGAGTTATTGAATTCAAGCGACATGTTTCCATATAGTGTGAAGATGTAAACTCAAGTCTTGTCCCGTCCCTTTTTACTTGAGTTATGATTGGTTAGAACTTTTTAAAGCCGAGAAAATCCATAAGATAGGAAACCCACTGGGATTATTATCTCACCCCATGTTGTTGATTATATTTCAGGTGGTTCAGGTTCCATGAAGGGTAAGGACAAAGCTGTTTGATATCCTTACTTGTCTTGACTTTTTTGGGATGACATTGTTTCCGCTGTGAAGACTCTATTTTGAGATAATTTAATATGATCTAGTTCTTAGTATTTTTTGGAGCATCTTGTGTATATTATGCCATTGTTTTAGATTTTATGTTTTGGCATGTAATGTATGCAATGTGCTACTGGGAACTAATTTGTATTTCAGTACCAAACTTACAAACATGTATGATATGTATCTTCTAGACATATCTATTTATATATGGGTGTTACATTTTGTGTGTGGAGTATTTTCCTGCGTTTGTGATTTTAGATATTGTTTTTGGTGCTTTAGTTACTATTACTTCACTCACTGAGGCTTATATTATTTAAGTTTGTTTTTTTGCTTTGTGCTAAAAGCTTTTACAACATTCTGTTAAATATCAGTATTATATAATATATAATAATTATATTATTTATTATTTATAGTAGATAATATATGTGACTTAATATTTTTTATATTATTTATTATTTATAATAGATAATATATGTGATTTGATACTTTGGAGTTAGACTTAGTACCAACGTTGTAACAGTATAGTATAGTGCATTGGTGTTTTTTATTTGGATTTAATTTCAATTTTTCTTTTGTTTAATTTTGTTCGAATTTGGCTACAAAATGTTTTTTTATAAAGTAATTTAACATTTTAAGTAAGTAGTTGAAATGAAAAAGTCGCCAAAGTAACCTCTTTTATAACAATTGCTTATGAAAAATGTTAAATATTTTTCTGCTTTGTGTGTATGTTTGTCCATGAGAGTCTTAATTGACCCAAAGGACAATTAGTGGTTGACCGGTTTTCATACGCGCCTGTGATGGTAAATATATGATAATTATGAGGTCTTACATGTGAATAATAAATCAATCCAAAGAATGGTTTATCATTCGACATGTTTTTATTATTAATGTTTGATCGTTACAACAAGAGTACCACTAGTAGTTAATATTATTGTCCAAAGACTCAATATTGATGGTGCACTAGTAGGGGTGGGAATAGGCTAGGCCAAGCTAGGCTTTGCCAAGCCTGAGCCTGGCCTGCTAAAAAATTCAAAGCCTAAGCCTGACCTGTAGCCTATCATAGGCTTATTTTTAGGCCTAAGCCTGGCCTTTTCGAAGGCCTGATTAGCCTACTAGCCTATTTAAAAGCCTACTTCATTTGAACATCTGTAAATAAGAAATTCAACTAATGTTAAATAAACTAACAAGTTAAAAGATCAATAAGATTAAATGTTTGTTTTCATTGTCTCGTTCAAGTTTTCTTATTAGCATAAGTTTGGTGATACTATTTATTGAAGATAACTTATGAGAAAAACTTATGACAACAACTTATGACATTGTTTATAATGTTTTTTCAACTTATTTCCATAAGTTCTTCAAGATAACTAAGTTTTATTTTCATATTTTAATTCAAATTACAAAATAGAATATAATAATAATGAATTTATTTATTTTTTCTTAAATAGGCCAGTCTGATAGGCTTAAAAGGCTTTTCTTACGGCCTGTGGCCTAGCCTCTTTAGCTAAATAGGCTTATAAAAAAGCCTAGGCCTTTTCTATTTAAGAAAAAGCCTGGCCTGGCCTGAGCCTATGTAGGCTAGGCTGTAGGCTCCTGTTAGTTGGCCTGGCCTATTCCCGCCTATATGCACTAGGTATCTTGAGATGTTTTATGTCTTTATTTGAACAAATTGATAATTCAGTTTTTTTGTGTGAGTATATTTATAGTGTTTATTATGTTCTATTTTTTTGTTACAATTGCTTCAGTATCTGCTAATATGAATAAGGTTCATGTCCTTAATGGGATAAATTTTAAGGATTAGAATGAGAACATGGAAATTGTTCTCGGCTACATGGATCTTTAACTTGCATTAAGGATGAAGCAACCACCATCTCCTAAGGAATCTAGTACCTCTAAGGAGAGGAAAAATTATGAGAAGTGGGATCGCTTCAATCACATGAGTTATGATTTGGTATGTTCTAAGGTCAATTTAGCTTCAGTACCTGGAAACACTTGGTGGTTAGACTCTGGTGCAACTACTAACATCAGTGTTTCAATGAAGGGTTGTCTGAACTACCGAAAGCCAAATGATGTTGAAAGATACATCTATGTGGGAGATGGCAAGTCGGTGGAGGTGGAAACTATAGGGCATTTTAGATTATTAATGCGTACCAGATTTTATTTGGATTTGAAAGACACTTTTGTGGTTCAATCATTTAGAAGGAATTTAATTTCAGTTTCTTATTTGGACAAATCAGGTTATTTTTGTTCATTTAGAAACAATATGTTCAAGTTATCTTTCAATTCAGATATTGTTGGAACTGGTTTGCTTATGGGTCACAATAATCTATATTTGCTTGATACAATAGCTACCTATGGTAAATCCTTGAATGTGGAATCGCGTGGTACTAAGTGTAAAATTGATGATAACAACTCAAGAGCACTATAGAACAAGCGCCTGGGTCACATCTCTAAAAATAGAGTTGAGCGACTAGTGTCTGATGGAATTTCGGATTCCATTGACTTCACAAACTTTGATGTTTGTGTTGAGTGCGTTAAAGGTAAACATACCAAAAAAAAAGAAATTTTGTGCATATAGAGCTATTGATGTCTTGGAATTGATACATACGGATGTTTGTGGACCATTTCTGACACCTTCTTGGAATGGTCAACAATATTTTATATCATTCATAGACGATTATTTTAGATATGGGTACATATTTCTTATACATGAAATGTCTCGGTCATTGGATGTGTTCAAGTCATTTAAGGCTGAAGTTGAGAATCAACTCAACAAAAGAATTAAGAAAGTCAAATTTGACCATGGCGGTGAATATTACTGTAGATATGATGGTTCAGGTGAACAACGTCCAAGGCCTTTTTCCAAATACTTGGAGAAATGTGCAATAGTCCCATAGTAAACCATGTCAAGATCTCCTAGCATGAAAAGTTTTGCTGAAAGACGAAACCGAACTCTTAAGGATATGGTAAGGAGTATGATTTGTCATTCTACCTTGACAGAGTCACTCTGGGGAGAGACACTAAAGACAGTAGCTTACTGTAGCGGTAAAAATTGTGAGTGTAGGCTATTAATTAACTTATCTCATAAAACAAGAGTCGCCACCGCACTTTTATTTTATCTAAAAGGAAAGGAAAAAGAGCGAACAAAACCTAAAAAAAGTTCTAAAGCAAGAACAAATAAAAATAGAGAAAAGGGTAAGGGGGTTGGTTACGCAAAGGGAATGTGTTAGCACCAAAAACATCTATAGTACTCTATAAGATCCCTTTGAAATATCTACGCTTTTTGGTTTGAAAATGGTTTGCTTGTAAAAGATTTGAGAGGTGAGAAAATAAGTATTTTTTAATGTTTTTGTGTTAACAAGACTTCATGATTCTCGTGCCTACGTACCCAAAAAGTGCAATGGAGGATCAAAATCTCTTAGTTCGTGGTAAAAATAACAAAATGATGTGTTTTGATTCATTTTAAATGAAAAGACAAGTTGTCATTTTAAGGAGAAAACTACAACTAGTCACCCAAAAGTAATGAGAAAATAACATTTGCATCATCTTGAGATGGAGGATTTTTGATTGGATCAAAATCAACAAGTCTATCACTCAACATCTAAGTGGAAAATATCAACATCTTTAATACTATGGGGATAGGACAATCACATCTCAAATATGAAAATGACTCATGTCTAAATTTTATGAAAAGTTTAAAAGAAAAAGTGCACAAAGGCACAAAAATGATTTGAATGGGTTTATGTATTTTTTATGTCTTTTGAAAATGGTCCAAGTATGCTTAAGATGTCTTAACATTTATTAAGAAAATGAGTTTGAAAATGCACTTGACAAAGTCAAGGTTTATTAAGAAAGTGGTTCTAGTTTGAAAGACGAAGATTTTGAAAAAGGGAGAAGATTTTGAAAAATTTAAGAAGGGGAGGAGATAAAGTGACTATCCTATTGCATAAAATAAAAGATAAGGACAAAGAAAGATCTAACTAAGAAATAATTAAGCTCCATGACATAAGTCAATCAAGAATTCCCTCCTTTGGATTTAAGCCTCAATCAAGTCAACCAAGCATCAGATGAGAACATAATAACCAAGATGAGTCTTCAAAAGAATCCTTAAGACAAGGGTACCAGATGAATCCAAATAGGTCTTAAGATGTACTTCCAAGCCAAGGTCAAAGTCTTAATTCTAAGTCCTAAACTCCATAATGCATAGGGTAGTAACATCAAGTCCATGAAAGTAACCAAGTTTTTTAAGATGTTTAGTATTTATTAATGTCTTAAGAGAAAGAAAGTCCAAATGGAAAAAAATAAAAAGAGCATAAGCTTAAACACAAGTCCAAGTGGACAAAGACAAAACCAATATGATAATATGAAATGAAATGCTAAAATAAGAGCATAAAGTAAATGGCAATAAGTAAAGAGTATAAAGTAAATGACAAGTAAAGTAAAGAGATAAAACAAAAGTTAATTTGTCATTTTTTGGAGAACACTCAACTAGACACCCACAAGCATGAAAACATGGTCTCATACATTACCAAGAGAAGGGCTCCAACTTGGATAAAATCAACATGTATGCCACTAGCTGTCTTTGATAACAAAAGATCCAATCTATTTCACACAATACCATAGAGACTAGGAGGCTGACAATCTCACTTACAAAAATGACTTAGTTTTCGATTCGGGACAAATTTAGCACTATGTTAAGCATTCGTAGCACAACCTATAAGGAAGGTCATACTATGGGAGGCCGGCCAATGACAATATTTGTGCTAATACAAGCTAGAGAAATGACATGTAAGTCATTCTCCTAAAGCTTGCCTTACCAAAAAGAAAAAAAAGGAGTGGTCTCTTCTTAATCAAGGACTTTCATCAATGATCAAAGGCAACCTAGCTATCACTACTCCAAAGTGAAGTGAATGATCAAATGATCACTTCAACAACATGTTTGAAATAATGAAGGTTCAAACATCTTTGATCATTAACAATCCATGATGCTAAAGATTTTCATCAACCTGGAGAAAAAAAAAAGAGGAAATGAGATGAATGAGAGGCAGCAATGAAACCAAAGCAACAAATTGAATCAAAGGATTGATCAAGCTATCATCAAGATCAATCATCCATTTTGGTGGATTAAGGTTTTCAACCTATCAACACCCAAGATCCATTGAGCTTAATGAAACTTGACCAAATCAACCAAGATTTAAGTCAAACAACAGTCAACCAAGGTCAGTCAATATTAAAATGCAATAAAATGGATTAATATGCATAAAAATGATTTTTAAAATGAATTTTAAAATGAAAATAAACATGAAAATGCAAATGATGCATCAAACAAAATCAAAAGTGACCAAGAAAAATCCAGAAGATTAGAAGCAACTCAAAAATTAGATACAAATTTTTTCAAAATTTAAAAATGCATAAAAATATTTTTTAACCATTTAAAACAAATGCAAAAAGAAGAAAATCATGAAAAATAGAAAATGATGAAATAAAAATGTACAAAAATACTCAAAAAATAGAAAATATTTTTATGAAACTATGAAAAAAATTGGAGCAAAAAATATTAATGTAGCTATTTTTTTATGAATTTTTGAAGTTAAATACAATATAGAAAATAAAAATAAAAAAATAAAAAAAGAGAAAAAACAAGGCGCGTTGGATCAAGCCTCATTAATTAACGTGGCAGATCCAATGCACCTGAGGTGATAGAACACCATGGAACACGTGTAGAGTGCAACACAAGATCACATTTAAAATAAGTCAATCCGAATATTTCAAAGTGTCAGCGTGGGACAACTCAGGTCATCATCTTCACTCTCTCCGGTCATCTTCTCCGGTGAACCAGTCACCGGAGTTCCACAAATGGTAAACTCGGGTCATGAGACCTATGCCATTTTAACATTCTCATTGAGGCGAGCACAACTCCATCCTCCATTTTCATTTATTGAAAAGGAGTGAGGAGAATTTTGAAGAAATATAGAAATGAAAATGAGCATTCAAACAAAAATTAAATGACGAACTCAAGCAATCATCAGCAGACAAGTTAGGGGAAATGATCAGCAAGCCAAGGGCTACATTGTGGTAACTTGTTTGAAGTGATTTGAAGCTTCTAACTACCTTGTTGAGATAGGGATAGAAGATTGAAGAAGCTTGATCTGGTCAGAGCAATTCAGAAGGTCTGGGAGCTTGAAACTTGAACCAAAGCTTCAGAGGATGGCGATGGAGGTATTAGAACAAAGAAATTGGGTTGAAACTGGCTAGAATTCAAAACTCGATGGTGGAAATTTCTGGGAAAATTTGAGGTTCAAGCAGAGGTTCAATGGCTCTCAAAAGCTTTGAAATGAAGGTAGTGAGCTCCTCTATTTATAGCTGAAGATGATGGAATGCTAAGAGGGGTGAATTGAGTGGAAATTGAGTGAATTCGTGCACACCCTTATCATGCCAAAAGTGTGACTTGAGATCACTCAAAACTCAGCCAAAACTTGTGTTTTAAGGTTCAATTAAACTTTGGACACTTCACTAAACATGTTTAAGTGACTAACTCGTGCCAAATTGATTTATAATTGAAGATTAGAAGAACCAGAATTCTGACCATGGAGCTTTCTTCAGTTTTAAGTCACCATGTTCAACTCAATGGGGCATCATACTCAAGAGGCTTTTTGATCCCATTCTTCTTGCAATGTGTAGTCCTCATGGCATAGTTTACAATGTTCCAAGAAAGTATTCATTTAGACATCTAAGGAGAAAGTTATGATGTGTTGAAGTTGGCTTAAAAAACTCATCACCATTCTAAGTCTTTTAGGCAGAAAATGACCTATAATGTTCCAACATTTTCCAAGGCCTTCCAAGCATAATTTGATTTTGATCCTTGAAGCAAACTTGAAGAAGGCATAATAAAGAGTAGATAGAAAAAAGAATAAGCCTCAAATGATAAGAATTGAAGAAGTTGTGATCCTTGAAAGTTGGGAAAAAGCCACTTGAAAATAGGTCAAATTTCACCAAGTCCACAAATGACCTATAATGTCTTCAAACTTTTGATGATCCTCCAAGCATAATTGGCTCTTGTCATGTAAATAGAAGTTGTAGAGGATATTGAGAATAGTCATATGCAAAAAGAAGCACTAAAAATATGGAGAATTGAAGGAGTTGTAGTCTTTGGAACTTTGACTTGAAAATGTTGACTTTTTGGTTAAACCTTCTTGAATCAACTTGTGCACTTGAGATTTTCTTGCATTACAAGGTACATGAATGATCATATGAACTTAAAATAGGATGTCCTTGAATTTCCTTTGATCCTATTACTTAAAGTTTAAGTTGACTTGTTGATGAAGGCATGGAAATAAACACATCAACCTTTGACTTTCTTGGGAAGCAAGCAACAAGACTTTGAAGTATCCTTGGTCTAAATGATATTGAGATGTTTGATGACCATAAACTTGAGATTAAAAGCCATGTCTTGAGAGGAAAACTATTAAGAATCAATGAATGTCCACAATGTGCCTTGAGGAGAACAAAGCTTTAGCTGAGGAACCACACTTGAGGCCCTTGATGAAATGCTCTACCATGCACAATAAACTTAAAGAAACAAGACATATATATTTGATTAGTGGCTAGATAAACAATGAGCATATAAACACATAAAAGGGTGCTTGATGACCTCTTCCCAGGTAAATCCAGAGAGTGAAAGGAGGAGAAGACCAAGCATGTGATCTTGTTTGTGTACTAAAAATGTAAATGATATGTGGGATCTTAGTGTTAAAAATTAGGGTATGACAGATGCCCCTATTTAAGTTTCTTCTTTCCGGAGATACGAAGATTGACATCTTTGCTCAATTTTTGGCCCTAAGAGACCACATAATGCATATGACATGTAATGAATGCAAATAAAGAACTCTGGGGAATATAACACTACAAAAGATACCTAAGGGCGGCAGAAAAGGAAAAAGACTCCACCGGGGAAATAGTCATTCCACCATAAAAAATAAGAGACTCGACTCCACGGGGAGAAACTCATCATTGCAAGCAATTGCAAATACCAACTCCAAAAGGGAAAACACCTGTAGAGGAAAAGGTAAGATCCACATCAAACTTCTCAATGAGACTTTTTCGAAGAGATGCCATTTGAGGGGAAAGATAAAATTTACGTTAAACTTCTCGACGAGATTTTTTCGAAGAGATGCCATTTAATGGAAAAAGGTTTCACAACAAACTTCTTAACGAGACAATTTCGGAGATATTCCATATGAAGGAAAAAAAGGGGTTCACATTAAACTTCTCAAACGAGACATTTTCGGAGAGATGCCATTTGAAGGAACAAGAGAATTCACATCAAACTTCTCGACGAGACATTTTGGAAGAGATGCCATTTAACGGAAAAGTGGTTTTGCAACAGACTTCTCGACGAGATATTTTAGAAGAGATTCCATTTGAAGGAAAAACCAAGGTTTCACTTGATCGGATAAGAATCAAGGATTTCACAAAAAACTTCTCTGCTGAGGATAGACTAGAGAGACGCCATTTAATGTGAAGTACAAATTTAGCAATCTGGGGTCATACCAGCTACTCAAAAGAGACTGTCACTGGTTGAAAGACCAAAGGAGTGTTATAAAGACACTACTGGGGAAGCAAGAATATTTTAAATAAAAATTATCTACTGACGACGGAAAAGCATATTTAAGGGTGCAAAACTGATTGCATTCTCAACCATCTATGTTTCACACCTTTGAGGGATCCAAACAACATTGTTGGGGACCAACGTTCAATCCAGGATCAATTTGGAGAGAAACGGTCAAACAAGACTCAACCAAATGAGGAAATAACTTAAATGGGTTTAGTTTCATCCAGATAAACAAACTGAGAATAAAAGATGAATCAACAATCTTCCACGAGAATCAAACTCAGTGGGGATTAAGAAAGGATAAACACTTTCTGCTTAAGGTTGACACTCTAATGGAGAGAGGACACACACACTCTGCGGGGAGAAACACACCAGAGAGCGGGGAAAAACACTAAAAGATGCAAAGATGCATAATGCAACATATGATGCAATGCTCAAGGCAAATAATGCACATGTATGGATATGCGTATGGAAATGCTGACAAAACGAGCACAACGGTAACTAAGGAATGACCGAACACACGGTATAATCAGATACTCGGCCAAATCTCAACAAGATGGAGATAACATCGAAGATCCTGCTAGCGATACCACTGGAAAAATCCTGCAAGGGATGACAAAAGCCACCAAAGGAAATAAATCCTACTACAAGGCTACACTCCTGGGAGGAGAAGATACTGCTTAGGGATAAACACCTAAAGACCAATCTTCTAACAACTACACTCCGCTGGGGAAAATAACAATCGTGAAGTCCGCTCTGAGGGGAAAATTTGCTGGGCAAACACAACCAAGCAAAACTTCAAAAAAAATTTCTGGGGATAAAAAGTATTCACCACTTTACTGAGAAGGGGTGAAGATTAAAAGCAAACTCCACTGAGGGTATCAACCATTTTGCATAGGGAATGAAAGATTTGCTAAGGGAATAAGATCTCTTCTACAATCCTTGCTGGGGGGATGGTGAAAACTCTGCTTAGGGAAGCACATGGCTTTGCATTTCAAGATTTTACCATTCTTGAAATCACCGTTGACATTCCTCTTTTATATTCATAAATCAAAGAAAACATTTTGTATATTCCAAAATTATGATTACTTATTCATCTTTTGTTTCAAAAATTATCATAAAAAATAAATGAAATTTTGTAAACTGAAACAATATAAGAACATCAAATAATTGGACAAAAGACTCAATTTTTTATTGATAAGAATGGTAGTCCGCAAATGGCGTGACTCCATGGATCATTATAAAGTTTAAAAAATTGTAAATACATGGAAAATGGCTACATTGAAACACAATGACCACTATTCTCCCTAACAACTTTGAATTTCACTTATGCTTAAATCTTCTGTCGAGGATGAGTGAATGAGAATCTTTGATGAGCACTGTTGCTTCAAACGATCAAGACTAGCCTGATGCAGTTACTTGCTGTGATCCCTAACTTTTGCCTAGATTTCCCTTTCAAGTTTTCAATCTACCGGGATAATTATTTCTGTTTATGTCTCTAACTTTTGCCTGGACCGCCCTTTCGGGTTTTCAATCCACTGAGACGCTCATTTTTGCCTAAGCAGCCCTTTCGGGTTTTCAACTTAGCGAGTTGTTCTTTTTATTTTTTAGGCGAAGTATTTCTTGACTACATCGACATTCATAGGATGAGTGAACTCTTCACTATCCATAGTTGTAAGAATCAATGCACCGCCAGAGAAGGCTTTCTTAACGACATATGGGCCTTCACAATTAGGAGTCCACTTGCCCCTAGAATCGGAAGTAAAAGTCGAGATCTTTTTCAGCACGAGGTCGCCTTCTTTGAATATGCGAGGTCAGACCTTCTTATCAAAAGCTTTCTTCATCCTCTATTGATACAATTGACCATGACACAAGTCCGTCATTCTCTTCTCTTCAATCACATTCAACTGGTCGTACCTTCTCTGACATCATTCAGCCTCAAATAATTTAGCTTTCATCAAGACTCTCATTGATGGGATTTCAACCTCAATTGGGAGCACTGCTTCCATACCATAGACAAGATAATAAGAGGTTGCCCCTGTTGAAGTTCGGACAACTGTACGATACCCATGCAAAGCAAAAGGGAGCATCTCATGCCTATCTTTATAAGTTACAACCATATTTTGGATAATCTTCTTTATATTCTTGTTACCAGCTTCAACAACCCCATTCATCTTGGGTCTATAAGAAGTGTTATGGTGTTCAGCACACATCTCTCTCATCATCTTGTTATTCAAGTTCGATTCATTATCAGTAATGATCTTACTCGGAACACCATAACGACAGATAATCTGATTTTTGATAAACCGGACAACCACTTGCTTGGTCACATTGGCGTATGAAGCCTCTTCAACCCATTTAGTGAAATAATCAATGGGCACCAGAATGAAATGATGTCCATTTAAAGCTTTGGGCTTAATCATGCCAATCATATCAATTTCCCACGTGGAGAAAGGCCATGGAGAAGAGATAACATTGAGAAGAATTGGAGGTGCATGAATTTTGTCAGCATAAACTTGACATTTATGGCATTTCTTCACAAACTTGCAATAATCAGATTCCATTGTCAACCAATTGTAATCTACTCTTAACATCTTCTTTTCCATTGCATGTCCATTGGCATGGGTGCCAAAGGATCCTTCATGAATTTCTTTCATCAACATGTCTGCTTCGTGTCTATCCACGCATCTGAGCAGGACCATGTCATAATTTCTTTTGTAAAGCACATCATTGTTCAAGAAGAAGTTACCAGCCAACCTTCTCAAAGTTTTCTTATCTTTGTTTGATGCCCCAAATGGGTACTCTTGTTTCCAAAGAAAGCATTTAATGTGATAATACCATGGTTTATCATCAACGACCTCTTCTACCACAAACACATGAGCCGGTTTATCAAGATGCGTGACGTTGATTCTAGGCACATCATTCCACCGATTCACTCTAATCATGGAGGATAAAGTTGCCAAAGCATCTGCCATTCGATTTTCTTCTCTAGGCATATGGTGAAACTCAAACTTATGGAAGAAAGTTGACAACCTTCTTGCATAGTCTCGATAAGGAGTCAAATCAGGTTGACGCGTCTCTCATTCTCCTTTGACCTGATTAATCACTAAGGCAGAATCTTCGTATTGATTCTTAAATCAATAGCTTCTTCCAAGCCCATAATACACGCTTCATAGTCTACCGTATTATTTGTACAATTGAACATCAATCTTGTAGTAAAAGGAATATGAGAACCATGAGGAGTAACAATTACTACCCCAATACCATTGCCATAAGCGTTAACAGCTCCATAAAAAATCAAACCCCAATGGGATCCAGACTCTGGCCCTTCTTCAGGTAATGGTTCTTCACAATTTTTAGCTTTCAAGTACATTACATCTTCATCAGGGAAGTCAACCCTGATAGATTAATAATCATCAATTGGCTGATGAGCCAAATAGTCAACCAATACACTTCCTTTGATTACTTTTTGAGTTCGGTACTCGATATCATATTCAGACAACAACATCTTCCAGCGAGCAATCCGTCCAGTCAGAGCAGGATTTTTAAAAAAATATACTTAACTGGATCCATTTTGGATATCAAGCAGGTAGTATGATTCAACATATATTGACGGAGGCGCTTAACAGCCCAAGCTAGAGCACAACAAGTCTTTTCAAGAGCGGAGTACCGAGACTCACAATCGGTGAACTTTTTGCTCAGATAATAAATGGCATATTCTTTCTTTCGAGATTTAACTTGCTGACCCAAAACATAGCCCATGGAATTTTCAAACACCATCAGGTACATAATCAGAGGTCTTCCTTCAACTAGAGGAGACAAAATAGGAGGTTCCAATAGATACTCTTTGATGCTATCAAAAGCTTTATGACAATCATCCGTCCAAACACAATCCTGATCTTTTTCAGAGAAGCTTGAAAATCAGCGCGCATGTGGCATATAAATCTTGATATATAATTCAAGCGACCCAAGAATCCTCTTACTTGTTTTTCTGTTTTGGGTGCCAGCATTTCCTGAATATCTTTGACTTTGTCAGGATCTACTTCAATGCCTCTTTGGCTAACAATGAAACCCAACAATTTTCTAGGGCGAACACCAAAAGTGCACTTATTCGGATTCAAACGGAGTTTAAACTTTCTCAAACATTGAAACAGCTTTAGAAAATGTTCAACATGGTCTTCTTCAGACTTTGATTTAGCAATCATATCATCAACATAGACTTTAATTTCCTTGTGCATCATGTCATGGAAAAGAGTAGTCATGGCTCTCTGGTACGTTGCACCAGCATTCTTTAAACCGAAGGGCATCACTCTATAGCAGAATGTTCCCTAGGGTGTAATAAAAGTTGTTTTCTCTATGTCCTCGGGTGCCATCTTGATCTGAATATATCCGGAAAACCCATCCATAAAGGAGAAGACTTTGAACTTAGTTGTATTGTCTACCAACATATCAATGTGTGGCAATGAGAAATTATCTTTCGGACTAGCTTTATTCAAATCTCTATAATCAACGAACATATAGACTTTTCCATCTTTCTTCGGAACAGGCACAATATTGGCCACCCATTGAGGATACTCATATGTCACAAGAAAACCAGCATCAATCTGTTTGTGAACCTCTTCTTTAATCTTCACAGCCATGTCAGTATGAGTTCTTCTCAACTTCTGTTTAACATGCAGACACTCTGGCTTCAATGGCAGTCTGTGCTCCACAATATCAGTGTCAAGACCTGGCATGTCTTGATATGACCAAGCAAATATGTCCACACACACTCTAAGAAGCTCTACCATCCTCTTCTTAACCTCTGGACAAATTAATGCTCTAATTCTGACTTCCCTTTTAATCTCTTCGGAACCCATATTAATCACTTCTAACGGCTCTTGATGAGGGTGGATGGTTTTTTCCTCGTACTCAAGCAAACAGGAAATTTCATCGGGAATCTCTTCAACATCCTCTGTGAGAACAAGATTTGGTTCTACAATATTATCTCTAAATTTTGATTATAACAGATGAATATTTGTATGAACAATTTTGTACAACTAATGTTGTTACGTGTGAGAACCTAGCAAACAGGTTCTGCTTCCGTAATTTAGCGCAATGCTTAATGTAAGATGCTTCGAAGAACAGAACTCAATTCGAAGATGAGACAAGGGTTCTGATGGAACAAAGTCAAATTGCTGAAGCCTCACGATTTTCAAACAAGAAGTTCTGAAGACTCCAAAGACAGGCTCTGAAGATTCGGAAGACTTAAAGCAGAAAATGATAACGCTCTTAAAGACCAAGTGCTGAAGTTCTGAAGACTGATTCCTAATGGACTTCTTCAATCAACGGAAGACTTGAAGCATCAGGTATTCTGCTATAAAGATTTCACTCATGCTTCATCAAATTAACATCAGAAGCCTCTGGATATGAAGAAAATGGATTTAGAGAACAAGGTTCAAAAGACAAGTTCTGATGATTCGAAGACTTGATAATCACAAGAACCATACAATGTTTTCCCTTCTTACTCACGCTCACAGAAAGCCTCTGAAGTTGAGATGCCAAGAATAACTGCCACACTGTACAGCAGTACCATATTACAACATTAAAATTCTCGAAGACTGTGCGAAATACAAACAAGACAATCTGACACAGACAGGACGCGCTGCATGCAGAAGATTTTGTACCTGTCCTCACGCTTCCAAGCCGTAAGCCAATTTAGCTATCATGATTTCATTTCAACGACTCTTTTCACTCGGCTATAAAAGGAAGCTCAAAGACTTGAAGAAAGATATACATGCGAACAACGACAATACTTTCTAACTCCATTCTTTCTTAAGTCATTTCTGGTCTAAAAGCTTGTTTACATTATCAGCTTGATAAGAAACAATTCTCTGTAAACTCATTCTGTTAGAACTTAAAGTTGTATTCCTTAAGAGAGTCTTAGTGATTAAATCTCTTGAGAAGTCTAGGACGAGTGTCTTAGAGGTTGTGCCTTGAGTAAGACCTGTGTGGTTGGATTACTTGAGAAGTCTAGAACGTGTGAGTTCTAGAGGTTGTTGTTAGTCACCAGCTGTGTAGCTCGTGCAGTGTACTATTTTATTGAATAGTGGATTAAGACCTCGTTGAGAGAGGCAAAATCACCTTGGCGGGTGGACTAGACTAACTTGAGAGATTCTCAAGTGAACTAGTATAAACATAACGGGTTTATATCTTTTTGTTTAACTAAGTCGTTGTTCTTTAGAAAAAGGGAAAAAGTTTTTAACAAGAAACTTACTCAAAAGAAACAATTATTTTTGAAAAACCAATTCAAACCCCCATTTCTTGCGTTTTTCACACCTTAAATTAGCATCAGAGCTCCGGTTCTGAAGTGATAAAAAGATTGAATTTTTATCAAGCACTTAACAGTGTTCAGTACCGATCCAAGTGTGAAAAACAATGACTACACCACCACCAACAACTTCTGAAACAAATGTCATTGAAAGAGAATCTTACACTGCAAAACCTCCTATCTTTGATGGTGAAAAGTTTGACTATTGGAAAGATAGAATTGAAAGTTATTTCTTATCATTTGATCTAGATCTATGGGATCTAGTACCTGATGGCTACAGTCATCCAGTAGATTCTGTAGGTAAAAAGATTGAAAGAAGTGAGTTTACAGATGCTCAGAAGAAAACCTACAAAAATCATCACAAAGCAAGAACCATTCTATTGAACGCAATTTCTTATACCGAGTATGAGAAAATCACAAACAAAGAAACTGCAAAATCCATCTTTGACTCTCTTCGTATGACTCACGAAGGAAATGCTCAAGTCAAGGAGACAAAGGCTATTGCGCTAATCCAGAAATACGAAGTCTTTAAAATGGAAGAATATGAGTCTGTTGAAACCATGTTCTCAAGGTTTCAAATGCTTGTTGCCAGACTCAGAGTTCTAAACAAAGGCTATTTTACTGCTGATCATGTCAAGAAAATCATCAGAAGTCTTCCAGCAAAATGGAGACCAATGGCGACTGCCTTGAAAGTTGCAAAGGATTTGAATAATATCAGTCTTGAAGAACTTATCAGTTCTTTAAGAAGTCATGAAATAGGGCTTCAAGGAGATGAACCTCAGAAGAAAAACAAATCCATTGCACTAAAATCAAAGCTAGAAAAGAAGAAGGCGTACCAGGAAGAAGAATAGATGGAAGAATCTGAAGAAGATTTAGAAGAAGATGATATATCACTCATATCAAGGAAGATAAGTCAACTTTGGAAGTACAGAAGGAACAAGTTCAAAGGACCAAGGAGAAGATTCGAATCTACATCTGGTCAAAGAAGAAACTATGGAAAAGATGTTACGTGCTTTGAATGCAAAGAACCTGGACATCTCAAATATGACTGTCCAAAAGCCAAGAAATAAGAAAGACCTAGGAAAACCAAAAAGGGTCTCATGGCAACCTGGGATGACTCAGAATTTGAAGATGATGCTGATGAAGGGCGGGTCAACATGGCATTCATGGCAGAAACCAGAAGCAACTCGTCAAAGGAAGAACTATCAGACTCCGACGATGAAAGAGAGGTACTTTCTTCCTTATCACGTTCTGAACTTGAATTAGGATTAACTGAACTTATCAAAAGATATCAAAATCTTCAAAGCAGATTCAAAATCCTGAAAAAGAGTTTTATAGTTTCTTCAGAAGATCTTACTAAAAATAAGAAAATCGTCTCTGAGCAAAATGAGAAAATATCTGTCTTAGAAAACTCAAATTCTGTCCTGAAATGTAAATTATATAAGGTAGAAGAAGAAATGGTCTCAAACTCAGCTAACACTAGTAAAGAAGATAAATATGATAATGCATTTAAAAACTTTCTTGCCAAAAGCGTAGATAGAAGCAAAATGGCTTCACTGATCTATGGAGTCAGTAGAAATGGTAGTAGAGGTCTAGGATATTCAGGACCATCTCAACCATATGATGAAACCAAAAACATCAAAATAATACCTTAAGCATTCAGAACCAAAAGGTTCAAACTCTAGGATTACACGAACACATCCACTAAAGAAGTACTCCAAACACAAATACTATGCACAAACTCCACACCGTTTTGCTAACGTAAGGGAATCTAAAGGGGTCAGAACCTTTAGAAAAAACTAATGTGAAAGGACCCACAAAATGGGTACCTAAAAACAAGATCATTTATGTTGCAGATATCCTTAATAGCTCCATTGAAACACCAGTCATGGTACCTGGACAGTGGGTGCTCGCGACACATGACGGGAGAAAGGCTTATGTTCCAAGATCTAAAACTTAAACCTGGAGGCGTTGTCGGTTTCGGAGGAAATCAGAAAGGAAGAATCATTGGCTCCGGAACCGTTGGAAATGGTAAGCTTCCTTCCATTAAAAATGTTCTGTTAGTAGAAGGTCTAATGCATAATCTGTTGTCAATAAGTCAACTTAGCGACAGTGGTTATGATCTCATTTTTAATCAAACATCTTGTAAAGCTGTAAGTCAGAAGGATGGACTTGTCCTATTCAACAAAAAGAGGAAAAACAACACTTACAAAATTAAGTCATCTGATTTAAAACATCAAAATGTAAAATGTCTTCTTTCTGTAAACGAAGAGCAATGGGTCTGGCACAAACGTCTTGGCCATGTCAGTCTGAGAAGAATCTCTCAGCTTAACAAGCTTGGTCTTGTTAGAGGCTTGCCAAATCTGAAATATTCTTCAGACGCTCTTTGTGAAGCATGTCAGAAAGGAAAATTTTCAAAAACCTCTTTCAAAGCTAAAAATGTTGTTTCCACCTCCAGATCGTTGGAACTTCTTCACATTGATCTGTTTGGTCCTGTAAAAACGGCCTCTCTCAATGGTAAGAAATATGGACTAGTCATCGTTGATGACTACAGCCGATGGACATGGGTAAAATTCTTAAAACACAAGGATGAATCACATTCTGTGTTTGCTTCCTTCTGCACTCAAGTACAAAATGAGAAAAATTGTAAAATAGTCAGAGTGAGGAGTGATCATGGTGGAGAATTTGAAAATAAAAACTTTGAGGAACTTTTTGATTCGCATGGAATATCTTACGATTTTTCTTGCCCTAGAACTCCACAACAAAACGGAGTTGTAGAAAGAAAGAATCGAACTTTGCAAGAAATGGCTCGCACCATGATCCAAGAAACTGACATAGCTAAACATTTCTGGGCAGAAGCAATCAACACAGTATGCTATATTCAAAATAGAATCTCTATGAGACCTATCTTGAATAAAACTCCATATGAATTGTGGAAGAATAAATTACCCAACATTTCTTATTTTCATCCGTTTGGATGTGTCTGTTTTATGCTTAACACTAAAGAGAATCTTAGCAAATTTGATTCCAAAGCACATAAATGTCTGTTGTTGGGATACTCTGAACGCTCGAAAGGCTACAGAGTTTACAACACAGAATCAAGAATTGTGGAGGAATCCATTCATGTTAGATTCAATGACAAGCCTGACTCAGAAAAGTCAGAGCTAGTTGAGAAACTTGCAGATTTAGAAATCATATTCTCTGAATCTAAGGAAAAGGTAGAGGAAGTCAAAGAACAGCAAGATCCTACACCAGAAACCACTGAAGTAACTCCAAATATCCCATCTCAACGAAGAAGAAGACTGTCCACATCACATCCTGAGGAACTAATTCTGGGTAACAAAGATGCTCCTATCTGGACCAGATCAGCCTTTAGACCATCAGAAGAAACACTTGTAGGACTAGTATCGTTGATAGAACCAACCATAATTGAAGAAGCTCTCATGGACAAAGACTGGGTTCTGGATATGGAAGAAGAACCAACCAGTTCTCCAAAAGCGACGTTTGGGATCTAGTTCCTAAACCCAAGAATGTTCATGTCATAGGAACCAAGTGGGTATTTAGGAACAAGCTAAATGAAAAAGGAGAAGTTGTCAGAAACAAAGCACGACTTGTTGCTCAAGGATACAGTCAACAGGAAGGAATTGACTACAACGAAACATTTGCTCCAGTTGCAAGACTTGAAGCATTACGTTTGCTAATATCCTTTTCAGTAAATCATGACATCACTCTATATCAAATGGATGTTAAGAGCGCGTTCTTAAATGGTTATATATCAGAAGAAGTTTATGTTAAACAACCTCCTGGTTTTGAAAATTCAGAAAAATCAGACTTTGTTTTTAAACTTAAAAAATCACTCTATGGTTTAAAACAAGCTCCCAGAGCTTGGTATGAAAGATTGAGCAAGTTTTTACTAGAAAACAATTTCACCAGAGGAAAGGTCGGCACAACACTTTTCTACAAGACATATAAGATTGACATTCTCATTGTTCAAATCTATGTTGATGACATTATTTTTGGTTCTGCTAACTCTTCTCTATGTCAAGAATTTTCAAAGTTAATGCAGGCCGAATTTGAAATGAGGCTCATGGGAGAACTAAAGTTCTTCCTTGGAATTCAGATTGATCAAAGATCAGAGGCCACTCACATTCATCAAACCAAGTACACAAAATAACTTCTGAAGAAGTTCAATATGACGGATTGCAACATTGCTAAAACACCAATGCATCCAACGTGTGTCATGGGAAAGGAAGAAACAGGAGTTAAGGTTTGTCAAAAACTCTATCGTGGTATGATAGGTTCTCTCTTATATCTAACTGCTTCTAGACCTGATATATTATTCAGTGTACATTTATGTGCTAGATTCCAATCAGATCCAAGAGAATCACATTTAACCGCTGTCAAGCGAATTCTAAGGTATCTGAAAGGAACAACTAACCTTGGCCTGATGTATAAGAAAACATCAGAGTATACTCTTTCTGGTTACTGCGATGTAGACTATGCCGGAGACAGATTAGAAAGAAAGAGCACATCAGGGAACTGTCAGTTCTTAGGAAGCAATTTAATCTCATGGTCAAGCAAGAGATAAACTACAATTGCTCTCTCAACAGCTGAAGCAGAATACATATCGGCTTCCCTATGCAGTACTCAAATGCTATAGATGAAAAATCAGTTGGAAGACTATCAGATATATGAGAGTAACATTCCTATCTTCTGTAATAATACGACTGCTATCTGCTTAAGTAAAAATCCAATTTTGCATTCTAGGGCTAAACACATTGAAATAAAACATCACTTTATTAGGGACTATGTTCAGAAGGGAATTCTATGCTTAAAATTCATTGATACAGACCATCAGTGGGCTGACATTTTCACAAAACCCTTAGCTGAAGATAAATTTCTAATCATTTTAAAACACCTGAATATGAAATACTATTCAGAATAAAACATTTTCAGAACTATCGTACCTCGAAAAATACGATCCTCGCGATGGACGCGGAAAAAACTGTTTGAAACAGAGTCGCCACCGAACTTTATTCATTCCAAGGAAGGAATAGGAAAATATCGATAAAACCTTTAAAGGATAAGAAAATGGTCGTCGCAACCAAATTTGGGTTCGGGAGTCAGTTACGCAAGAGGGAAGGTATTAGCACCCTCTACGTCCGTTGTACTCAACGGGAACCTCTTGATTCGATTCGTGAGAAAGTTAGCTAGGTTTGTTTGTTATCTTCTAAAGGATTTGCTTCTAAGGGGAAGATGGGTGGTTTTTTTATTAGGGTGCTCGACAAGGATTAGAACCCTTGTGCCTACATATTCCCTCGTGCAATGGGAAAGTCAGAGCATTCATAGTTCGTGGGACTACGGTTGGTTGGTGTTTTTTAAACGAACGAGTGTTTAATTCGCATTCTAACTGCTAAACGTTGGCTTGTCTGCTCGCTAGGGGAGGCTGAAGCACTAGTTTATATGCATGGAAGAATGGACTAAACAAGGTTCTTTTGAAAAGGTGATTGAGTTGTGAATCGCACGGGGGCGATGGGTTGGATTAATGTGTTTGTATTTTGATTGAGTGACGATTACTCAAACTTAAGAAAGATTCCTCGGGCCCAAGTAATCGGGAAAACGAGTCGAAGAACCGGCTCTCTCTCTCTTTTTCACCCTTAATTATGAAGGAGTTTTAATATGGTTAGAGTATGTTAAATAGATGACAATTACTTGAACTTAAGAAAGATTCCTCGGGTCCAAGTAATCAGGAAAGCTAGTCGAAGAACCGACTCTCTCTTTTTCATCCAAGTGTTTAAGAAAAGAAGATTTGATTTTATTTATTGTAAAAAAGGGTTTGATATGTAATTGTGTTATGGATCTTTTAAAGAAGACAATTGCTTGAACTTAAGAAAGATTCCTCGGGCCCAAACAATTGAGGAGAAGAATCGAAGATTCCATTCTACTCCCTTTTCTTCTTTTATGAAATAGTATTTAAGTGTGATTTAGATGTATTGATTTGATTTGAAAAAAAAGCTCGATGTTGATCGAGGTTTGAATGTGCGTGCGAAATGGTTGAGGACTAATGGAAAGGAGGTCCTAATGGTTCAAGGTAAGGTCGATTGCGAGGCAAAAGCGCTCGACTTACAAGTTAGGTGAAGGGACTTGATATATGGATCAAGTAAATGCTTGAGGATGAATTGATTAATTGAATTTTTTTTGGAAAATGCTTGACGTTGGATCAAGCTTATTTATTCTTTTGAAAAGGTTGATTTTAATCTTATGGGAGAGGGGTGTAATTAATCAAGTGGGAATAATCGAGCCATGATTAAAGTGAGCCAATCACATACACGCATACAAACCAAAGTGAAATGTGCAACAATTATCATTGTATAAAGCCCAAGAGGAGGCATTGTGAGATCGATTGCGATCGTGAAAACGATCGACTTACAAGGTATTAAAAGGGCTTGACATTAAGTAAAGATATTAGTTTGAAAAGATTTGTTGGTTTGGACAAGCATAATATGAATAGCATAAACATAATCAAGGCATGAAATAAATCCACAAGAGAAAATTGTACACCTCACATAAAGATCATAAATAAAATGGGGGAAGAAATAATCAAGCATATTAGCATAATTAGCAACCTAATTCTAAGGTTAATCCTAAAGAGAAATTCTAAACTAATTAATTTAGATTTTTTAGAGAAAAGATGAAAATCAAATAATTAATCAAATTAAACAAAAATATTTAATAAAATTAACTATTAAAGTTAATTAATATTAAATAAAGTGGTTTAATATAATTAATTGGAAATTGATTTATGAAAAAATAATTTTAGAAATTAAATAAATTGAATTAATATAATTAATTGAATTAAAATCAATTATTTAATAAAATTAATTAGTAAACAAATCTCTAAGTTTTTTTAAAAGGAAAATTAATATTTTGATTTTTTAAGAAATTGTTTTTAAATTGCTTTGGATTTTTTTATTAAAATAAAAGTAATGTTAAAACAAATCTCAAATAAAAATAAAAAAAGAATGGGCCAGACCTGTGTTAGAAAAAAAAAAGGGGTGTTGAAAGCAAGAATCCCTAGGCCCAACTACAATAGGCCCACGCAGGGGAGAGTGTCCACGGCGATCTCTCAACAGATCTGGGATGTTGATCTGATTTAAGAGTCAACTTGACTCTTGATCTGAGGGCATTCAGCAAAGTCACACAGTAAGACCCGTGGGTGCATGTCCGTATGATTAGGGGAAAGATCACTCTACCGGTGACAAGTGTCCATGGTGGAGACACTTGTCACCACCTCATCCGGCCACTACCAAAGATTAATATATGAGAAAAGTTAGAAGCCAAGAAGCAAATAACCAACATTCTTTTCTCTCTCTGCAAACGCTCTCACTCCCTCTCTAACATTCTTGTCGGAAACCTAAACACGGCCGGAGAAGTGGCGGCCGCCACCGTCTTCTCTGGCGACACCACCACCAAGCCTCAAACGATCTACACTAACCCCCCCCCTCAAATTTCCCCCTCTATTCGAATCCAACCTCAGATTCTTCTAAAACCTAACCAAACAACCCAATCGGAGGGTTCCTAAATCTAAACCCTAGTTCCAAAAACCAACGGGATTAGCAAATCAACGTAACAACAACAACGTACGAAAATCAAAGAACAAGAGAACACAGTAATGTCAAGTAAAACAAATTCAAACTGAAGATAAACGAGTTTCGAAAGTTCTAAAGAGTACTTCTTGAAGAACTTCTCTTGAACGTGTCTCTAATCGTCTCAGGTACTTTCTCTTCCTTCCCCTTCACGCTCTCTCTTCACTCCTTGCTGCTATTTTCTTGTTTCTGAGCTTGTATCCTTCTAAACTGTTTCGAGCTCAGGCTTATTTGAGTCTCGATGTGAGACTCAATAAACCTCTGAAAATGGAGCTTTAGTGAATTTCTGGGTTAGGGATTTTTTTTTGCAGAAACGGCTAGGGTTCTTGGTGTGTCCTCCGCAATGAATGAATAGTGCATATTATATAGGGTGAACTTGGTACGTGTGGAATTAACAATTTGTGTGAAATTCTGAGCTGTTTTGTGAATTCTTTTCTGGTACGTGAGAGTGAGGTGAGGAAACCGTTAGACCTGTACTATCATTCCCCTCATTTCATGGGATATTCATGTGTGCGTGAAATATTCTTTGCTATTGAATTTTCACTTTTGTCTTTTCTGCCTTCTAGAAGAGTTAGTCATTGTGTGTTCCCCATGTGAATGAACTTTGTCTTGCTTTCAAACCATATGAAATACTTGTACTGCTCGCTATTTTACTACTTGAAAAATGTTTCACTGCTTGTTGGAAAAGCTCTGACTTTCTGTCATGAACTTGTACTCTTCACCTTCGCATTGCTCTTTGTTTGTGCTCATAATTATTGTTAACTAATTGCTACAGGGTACTTTTGACTCGAATGGCATTCATTGGCTGAAATGGGAGTCAGCTTCATTCATCATCCTGCTCAAGGTTTTAAGGTATTCTCCTATCAATGGTTACAAACCTTCAACCAAAGTTTGAAATTCTAGTATCCTTTCCAAATGAGAGGGAATAAATTACTCACTGATCCTTTAGACTTTGTTGTTTTTGTATCTGGCTTTGCAGGTGGTGAGAATTGGCTAGAGTATGCTATAATTTTTTTTTGAAAGGCTGATGCAGGTGCGCGAGCTGTTGATGGTGAATCACGGCGTAACGGTTTTTCGTTGTTATGGTGCGCTAATCATGGTATGGTGCTTGAAATATTGAGTAGCAGCTGTTGAAGCGTAATGGGATTGCTTCTTGGCTCAGCATATGGTGTATGGAGGCTTTGTGCTTGTAAAATGGCTTAGCACACAAATAGTGGAGCGTGGTAAAGCTTGAGTTTTGGCGCGAAGACTAGCATGAAGATGACTCATCTCATGAAAACTTGGGATAGCTTAATCTCATAGGCTTAAATTCTTGTATCATGTCATTTTACAGTCATTGTAATTTGTATACTTTTGAACATGACTTTGATTTGCAAATAATCTGAACTCAATAAATTTGCAATTCTTTGCAATTCTTGATTTTGAACCCTTCTATAGAAATTGATGTGATGCTTTTATCAAGGACTTGAATTTCCATTAGAATGGAAACTCTGTGATCTTTTAGAGAACTTGCACCTGCCTTATACCTTCTTAATTCAATTCATTGGTTTAATATCCTTGAATCCAAATTATATGAGAGTTGTGAAATTGGCCGTCAAATGAAATTCGGCTCTTTGGTTTCAAAATTTATAACTTGAACCCAACTTTAAATATATCTTGGTATAACACTCTTGGACACCAATTGATCATAGCTCGAAAAAGACATTGGTCATAGCCTAGAAACAAATTGAAACGAGTGTGGGATTTTAAAGCACATCCTATGTGACTTGCAACAACAAATGATCATAAAGTCCAAACATTACTTGAGATTGCTTGTAACTGTTTTCAATAAATTACTCATTATTTGACTTCTTTCCATTGTATTTTGATAGTTTAAATCACCTTGATGCATCCATGCTTTATTCCAATAATTTCCTTATGGTTCACATTATATCTCAATAATAACTTGCAACAAGTCCAGTCGTGGAATAGACCAATCACATGTCTTGGCTTTAAGAAGAATTTACACTGTTTTGAATAATTATTCATCAGAAGGAGAGTATATTCTTCCTTTATCTTCACTTGAAATCAAACACCTATGCAAGATCTAATAGTCACCACAAGCACACACAGGATATCCATAACCTGAACTCTAAAGGATCATGGTCATAGGCTACGGAGCTTGGTATAAAAAAAAAAGGTAGGACAAATTTGGGGTATGACAGATGCCCCTATCTAATTGTCTTGAACCCGAGAAAAGGAACTACTGTATGGCGTTCATTTTTAGGGTAGAAGTCAATTAGATATAAGAAGACCCCAAAATTTGTCTTAAAAGGTAATGTATTATGGTGCAAGAACTGGTAGAATGGGGTAGCGAGGTACAAAATGAACAGAATAACTTGAGGTTCTTTGGGTGGTCGAAGCAGTCCCTTATCCATTAAGGTTCTTCGCGATACCAAAGTGGTATTTTGAAAGGTAGAGGATTTTCTGGCTCGTCGAAGCAGTCCCTTATCCATTAAGGTTCCCCGATGATACCAAAGCAGTATCTTTGGAAGCAGAAGATTCTCTGGAACATTGAAGCAGTACCTTATCCATTAAGGTTCCCCGATGATACCAAAGTAGTATCTTTGGAAGCAGAAGATTCTCTGGAACACTGAAGCAGTACCTTATCCATTAAGGTTCCCCGATGATACCAAAGCAGTATCTTTGGAAGCAGAAGATTCTCTGGAACATTGAAGTAGTACCTTATCCATTAAGGTTCCCCGATGATACCAAAGCAGTATCTTTGGAAGCAGAAGATTCTCTGGAACATTGAAGCAGTACCTTATCCATTAAGGTTCCCCGATGATACCAAAGCAGTATCTTTGGAAGCAGAAGATTCTCTGGAACATTGAAGCAGTACCTTATCCATTAAAGTTCCCCGATGATACCAAAGCAGTATCTTTGGAAGCAGAAGATTCGCTGGGTCGTCGAAGCAGTCCCTTATCCATTAAGGCTCCTCGATGATACCAAAGCAGTATCTCTGATGCAAATTTGCTGAGGGAATAGTTGAGCAAGATTCCTGTCAGAGGAAATGTGCTGTCTCTGCAGGGGAAAGCTCACAAAAAACTTTCTAGGATAGCCTCTGCTTGGGGAGTAACAAGAGCAACAGCTACTGGGGATTGTCATTATCAACTGTACGGTTGAAGAATGACTTGCTGGGGAATAAAATTCCTTGAGTACGTGCGGGGGTACCAACTCTTTTCAGAGGAATACTGCCGACTTTGAAGAAGGACCGGCCAAGATGCTTGCGAACTGATCCTGGATCCTGCTATGCTATACTGGGGATGGATATGCCATGCATACAGGAATGCAAATGAACTTGTTTTATGAGATGCACATGGGAATGCAACTGGGAAAGGCTTCATTTCTGGTTTCCAAAGAAGGATTAATGGGGATTAGATGGAGCAAGGTGAAAGACTCACTAGGAGTACTGGCATATCAACTCGGGGGTTGAGAAAAGGAAATATTATCGACTCGGGGGTCGAGAAACATTAAGATAAACTGTCGTCAACTCGGGGGTTGAAAGAAAGGTAAAGGTAATATCGACTCAGGGGTCGAGGAAATCAAGACAATATCGACTCGGGGGTCGAGGAAATAAAGGCAAGGTAATCTATGAACTCGGGGGTTGAAGGAAATAACAAAATATCAACTCAGGGGTTGAAGGTAAAAGCAAATATCGACTCGGGGGTCGAAGGAAATAACAAAATATCAACTCGGGGGTCGAGGAAATAAAGTCAATATCGACTCGGGGGTCGAAGAAGATAAAGATAACAATGACTCGAGGGTCAGTACAAGCAATAAGATGTCAACTCGGGGGTTGAAGATGTAATAATGATATTGACTCGGGGGTCGAAAAACTAAGGCAATATTGACTCGGGGGTCGAGAAAATAAAGACAAAATATCATCAACTCGGGGGTTGAAAGAAAGGAAAACATCGACTCGAGGGCCGAAGAAAATAAAGACAACATTGACTCAGGGGTCAAGAACAAATCAATATATATCAACGCGGGGTTGAGGAAGGAAATAGGTTACTTATGTATGCATATGGTGCACGTATGTTGTATGTGATACATATGTGGATGCAAGTAGGTTATTGGTTTTATGAAGGTGCCAGCAGGGTGGACGTTTGGTGGTTGCCAAGCAAGGTTGGACTTTTAGTGGTTGCCAATGAAAGGTTGGGCTTTTGGAGGTGCCAAGCAGGGTTGGACTTTTGGTAGTTGCCAATCAGGGTTGAACTTTATGAGGTGAAAGGATTTGATTTCCCGACACTTAGTATCTGATAGCGCCATTATCAGAGGACAGTTGTGGATGCTCTTGGTGCCCCAAGTTTCATCCTTTGCAGAATTTGTGTGCTTGGTTCATGAGAGAACCTCACTTCTAGCTGATACGCCATAAATGGTTTGCAAATGGTTGTATGAGCGCATCAACGTAACCAATGCATGTTGATTTTGTGAGCGTAGCGACTTATCCAATGCATTCTGATGGTGCATTTGTTCTGCCCCAAGGCTTTTAATACTTGTTGAATTCAAGGGTCGCTTAGTGCATGACATGGCCAGCTTGACTAACTTGAATGTATGAAGGGAATCTGCCCCTGTCTGGAGGGTAATGAGATTATCTGCCCCAGTGTCTGGATCAGTGGTCTGCCCCTGTGTCTGGATTTTGCAGCGGTCTGTCCCAGTCTTGGCTTTTGAAAGACTTGCCTCAGATTGACTAAGTATTTCTTTGAAGGACTTGCCCCAGATTTACAAGGTTATGAGATAGTCTCGATTCGAGTCAGAGCCAACGAATACTCAAGTTTCCCTCTGATTGCACTTTGTTGGAATTTCTAAAATATCAAGTGCTAATTTGCAGCTAAAATTGATCATTCAGAAATGGTAATTTTAATGCGACATTCATGCACATTTTGAAAAAAATCATTTATTGGAATGATGTGTCAGTGTGTGACGAGTGAACCATTAGTCCAAACGCAGTGCTGATTTACTGGTGCGTGAAAGGTACAACAAGAATATGATACCAATTCAAAAGACTAGCAAATTTGTAGGAGTCAGTTTACGCAACCTTGCTGTAGTATGCTTTCAGAATAAACCCCGCCTCAATTAGGTCTTTTGAGGTTTGTAACGTGGTCTGGTTCACGTTATAGAAACAAAGGATATAAGGCTCAAAGTTATATTTGTACCCACCCCTTCTTCGTGATGATCTTCAGCCCTACGTTCAGTTAAATCGACACACACTTAGATTTTAACGGTGTAAGAATGAAGATGAAGGTTCAAGATTCGCTTGAAATGGCAGTCATCTTATTTTGTTTTTGATGGACGTCAGTGACCTTTTGATTTTTGATATGGTGTTCACTGAATCTTATTTTGCTTCGCTTGAGGATTTAAAGGACCTTTTTTGTTTTTTTATTTTTGATCCCTAATTTTGCATGGACTGATTTTATTCTACGAGCCCATCGGGATTGCCCTAATTTTTGTCTAAGTCTCCTTTTTGAGGTGTTTGACTTAGCAGGCCTTTTTTTTAGTAAAGCTTGTGACTGCCAAGTCATGGGTCTTATTGAAGGACGACCGCCGTAGCTTTTGTACAGAGATTTGAGTGTGTAATCAGGTTAACTGAACACTACCCAGCCCCGGGTTGAGTGTAAGGGTTTAGAAATCCAAAGAAAACTCCTACTTCTAGGCTCGAAGTGGTTAACTAGGGACTAACTCCTTATTTTTCCAGTGTTTAGGGATTTGAAACAATGCCTGTACATCCTTGGCAGGATTTTATCTGAAAGCACACCATTAGTAATTATGGGTATTCCGTTTTCGTCATCCTCCCTCCAATCTTTGCTAAACAACAATTTGGTAAAGAAAGTGAAGTGAAATTTTTTGTGATTTTTTTGCAATAAATGAGAAAAATGAGTGAATACGAATGGACTTATTCAAAACATGCATGTTCATCATATTAACAATACCATTAATAAACAACAATGTTTAAAAGCAAATAGCACTTAACATAAAAGAAATTACAAATGCATAGAAATGACATGATCTAAAAAAATTGCCAGCATTGGGAACTGGGCTTTTCTTTCTTGACCCACTGTTGGACTAGCATTCTTGTTCATCGAGACCACTATGATAGCCTTATTCACACCTACTCTCAGCAACTTCTTCTATAACATGGGCAGATGGACCCACCTGATCAAGTAAAGGATTGATGTTGATTTGAAGACCTCGAGGCGTAAATGAGATTAGCTTGGACTCAATCAGGTCTTGGACCTTGTTTTTGAGCTGTTTGCAATTCTCAGTTGAATGCCCCATGGCGCCAGCATGATAGCCACATCGTGCATTGGCGTCGAAGCCTGGTGGGTATGGAGGAATCACAGGATCCAAGCCCTTTGGCATTATTAACCCGCTACTAATCAAACGCGGCAATATATGACAGAATGGCACTGACAGATGATCAAAATGCCTTTTTGGTCTTTGACTATAGTAGCATCGGGGTTGTGAAGAATGTTGTTGTGCAATTTGACGTTGACGAGGGGGACCTCTATTAACAGGAGTATATTGACCATGTGGAGAGAATGGAATCTCACAGGGAGGCCCATGGGATTGCTGACTTTGAATATTTAAGATGCTTGGGTATTGAGGATAAGGTACCGGAGATGGAGCTTGTAAGGTGTCCCAGATTGCATTGATTTCATCCTCCTCTTCCTCTTGAGAACTGACAATGGGTTCACTCTCACTAGCATGGATGCTCGAGGCGTCTAGGATCTTTCCACTCTTGATATGAATCTCAATGTGTTCTCCTACTAAAACCAAGCCAGAGAAGTTTGATGTCCCATTGCTCATCATTTTTTCTAGGTATGGGCCTTGCAAAGAATCTATGAACAGGTCAACCAATTCTCTATCTAAAAGTGGTGGTTGAACGCGAGCAGCAACCTCTCTCCATCTCTGAGCATACCCTCTGAACGATTCATTCTCCTCTTAAGATAAGCCTTGCAACTCTATGCGATTGGGAGCCACGTCAAGATTGTATTGGTATTGCTTCACAAAGGCATTGGCTAAGTCCAACCACGACTAGATATGGTTACTCTGTAGCTGCATGTACCAACTCAATGATGCCCCACTCAGACTGTCTTGGAAACAGTGGATCATAAGTTTATCATTGAGAGCATTGGAGGTCATCTTTCTACAAAACATCACCAAATGCTGCTTTGGACAACTATCTCCTTTGTACTTCTCAAATTTTGGCATCTTGAACTTTGGAGGTAATACAATTCCGGGTACCAAACACATGTTCAAAGCATTCAGATCAAAAGCATCACGCCCCTTTATGGTTTCAAGCTTCTCTTCCAACACACGACATCTTTCAGCAAACTCAACATCTTGAGGTCGTTCAGTATTCACCACCAGGCTTGTCCCTCGGGAATTCGGTGTAGTGAATGCAAAGCTATGGTATTCAACTGCATCATGAGATGAGGCATCTTCATCTTGAATAGTATGACATTCTTGTATAACCTGGTCCCCAACAGGAATCCGCACAGGTTGAAATTGGGCAAGATTATTCACTTGAGGCAGAATGACATTCTCAGTGATTGTAGGCCTTTGAATGTTGTCCTCTTTCCTTGCCAAGGCTATCATAGCTTCCACAAGTTGGTCTAGCTAGTTCTTCATCAAGTCAACATCTTCTCTTGACGCAAACTGGTTATGCTCTTCTAAGTCCATGATTCTTCCAAAAGCGGCTTCAATTCCGATACGGGTGTCGGGAAATCAACTGCGGGCTATGGACAAAGGATGGTTGAGTTTGTTGGAAAATGATATGCAGGCATGCTAATGTCATGAGTATGCAATGCTTATGCATGGTTCCAGGATCAAAACAACATCTGATTCTGAGGAAGGAGTTAGACACAGGATATCTCTGACCATCGGATTCCCCACAGGTAGGCTCTAAACGGGTAGGTGCCTAGACTTACAGATATATTTCGAAAACATTATAGCCACGACAAAGATTTGTCCGACTATAATATTCTTGAAATAATCTCGTCTAGGTGAGGTCTTCGTTTCTTCCCCTGAGAAAGATTCCTCGGAGGCGTCCACTACACAACCATCGACACAAGGGTTCTAAATAGGGTTCTCAGAATCTTAGATCGAGGTTGAAAATATCATTGTCAGGATAACGATACGTTCAAGGGATCTCATCTGATTGGGGCGTTCACATTAACCCACAAAGAGTTAACACTACCAACCACCATGGATAAATGGGTTAAAGGTCCTTAGAGTTATGGATTCAAGCTCGAAAACATATTGCCATGGCGAAGATTCACCATGACAATAACATCCCAAGAGAATCAACTCTAAGCGGGGCCTTCTCTTCGTCCCAACGAGAAAGATTCCTCGAGGGACTCCACTACACAACCACCATCCTAATCCTAGGGTTTTTCTCGACTCGGGTGTAGAGCCGTCTCACAAACCACCAATGATCAGAGAACCACCACAGTGTCATAAGAGATAATAATAGGGTATAATAATAATAAGCAAGCAAGTAGATAATAGTTAATCAAACAAGCAAGCAAACAAACAAGAGAAGATAAACAAACAAGCGGATCTAACTCTCACGAATCGAGTTAAGTTAGGCTTGACTCTCTCTAGCATAGGGCAATGCTCAATTTCCCCAGTGAAGTCGCCATCTTTCGTACCTCAAAAAATACAATCCTCATGATGGACGCGAAAAAAACTGTTCGAAATAGAGTCGCCACCGAACTTTATTCATTCCAAGGAAGGAATAGGAAAATATCGATAAAACCTTTAAAGGATAAGAAAATGGTCGTCGCAACCAAATTCGGGTTCGGGAGTCAGTTACGCAAGAGGGAAGGTATTAGCACCCTCTACGTCCATTGTACTCAACGGGAACCTCTTTATTCGATTCGTGAGAAAGTTAGCTAGGTTTGTTTGTTATCTTCTAAAGGATTTGCTTCTAAGGGGAAGATGGGTGGTTTTTTTATTAGGGTGCTCGACAAGGATTAGAACCCTTGTGCCTACGTATTCCCTCGTGCAATGGGAAAGTCAGAGCATTCGTAGTTCGTGGGACTACGGTTGGTTGGTGTTTTTTAAACGAACGAGTGTTTAATTCACATTCTAACTGCTAAACATTGGCTTGTCTGCTCGCTAGGGGAGGCTGAAGCACTAGTTTATATGCGTGGAAGAATGGACTAAACAATGTTCTTTTGAAAAGGTGTTTGAGTTGTGGATCGCACGGGGGCGATAGGTTGAATTAATGTGTTTGTATTTTGATTGAGTGACGATTACTCAAACTTAAGAAAGATTCCTCGGGCCCAAGTAATCGGGAAAGCGAGTCGAAGAACCGGCTTTCTCTCTTTTTCACCCTTAATTATGAAGGAGTTTTAATATGGTTAGAGTATGTTAAATAGATGACAATTACTTGAACTTAAGAAAGATTCCTCGGGTCCAAGTAATCGGGAAAGCTAGTCGAAGAACCGACTCTCTCTCTTTTTCATCCAAGTGTTTAAGAAAAGAAGATTTGATTTGATTTATTGTAAAAAAGGGTTTGATATGTAATCGTGTTATGGATCTTTTAAAGAAGACAATTGCTTGAACTTAAGAAAGATTCCTCGGACCCAAACAATTGAGGAGAAGAATCGAAGATTCCATTCTACTCCCTTTTCTTCTTTTATGAAATAGTATTTAAGTGTGATTTAGATGTATTGATTTGATTTGAAAAAAAAGCTCGATGTTGATCGAGGTTTGAATGTGCGTGCGAAATTATTGAGGACTAATGGAAAGGAGGTCCTAATGGTTCAAGGTAAGGTCGATTGCGAGGCAAAAGCGCTCGACTTACAAGTTAGGTGAAGGGACTTAATATATGGATCAAGTAAATGCTTGAGGATGAAATTGATTAATTGAATTTGTTTTTGGAAAATGCTTGACGTTGGATCAAGCTTATTTATTCTTATGGAAAGGTTGATTTTAATCTTATGGGAGAGGGGTGTAATTAATCAAGTGAGAATATTCGAGCCATGATTAAAGTGAGCCAATCACATACACGCATACAAACCAAAGTGAAATGTGCAACAATTATCGTTGTATAAAGCCCAAGAGGAGGCATTGTGAGGTCGATTGCGATCGTGAAAACAATCGACTTACAAGGTATTAAAAGGGCTTGACATTAAGTCAAGATATTAGTTTGAAAAGATTTTTTGGTTTGGACAAGCATAATATGAATAGCATAAACATAATCAAGGCATGAAATAAATCCACAAGAGAAAATTGTACACCTCACATAAAGATCATAAATAAAATAGGGGAAGAAATAATCAAGCATATTAGCATAATTAGCAACCTAATTCTAAGGTTAATCCTAAAGAGAAATTCTAAACTAATTAATTTAGATTTTTTAGAGAAAAGATGAAAATCAAATAATTAATCAAATTAAACAAAAATATTTAATAAAATTAACTATTAAAGTTAATTAATATTAAATAAAGTGGTTTAATAAAATTAATTGGAAATTGATTTATGAAAAAATAATTTTAGAAATTAAATAAATTGAATTAATATAATTAATTGAATTAAAATCAAATATTTAATAAAATTAATTAGTAAACAAATCTCTAAGTTTTTTTAAAAGGAAAATTAACATTTTGATTTTTTAAGAAATTGTTTTTAAATTGCTTTGGATTTTTTTATTAAAATAAAAGTAATGTTAAAACAAATCTCAAATAAAAATAAAAAAAGAATGGGCCAGACCTGTGTTAGAAAAAAAAAGGGGTGCTGAAAGCAAGAATCCCCAGGCCCAACTACAATAGGCCCACGCAGGGGAGAGTGTCCACGGTGATCTCTCAACAGATCTGGGGCGTTGATCTAATTTAAGAGTCAACTTGACTCTTGATCTGAGGGCGTTCAGCGAAGTCACACAGTAAGACCCGTGGGTGCATGCTCGTATAATGAGGGGAAGGATCACTCTACCGGTGACAAGTGTCCATGGTGGAGACACTTGTCACCACCTCATTCGGCCACCAACAAAGCTTAATATATGAGAAAAGTTAGAAGCCAAGGAGCAAATAACCAACATTCTTCTCTCTCTCTCTGCAAACACTCTCACTCTCTCTCTAACATTCTTGCCGGAAACCTAAACACGGTCGGAGAAGCGGCGGCGCGCGGCCGCCGCCACCGTCTTCTCCGGCGATACCACCACCAAACCTCAAACGATCTACACTAACCCCCCTCAAATTTCCCCCTCTATTTGAATCTAACCTCACATTCTTCTAAAACCTAACCAAACAACCCAATAGGAGGGTTCCCAAATCTAAACCCTAGTTCCAAAAACCAACGCGATTAGCAAATCAACGTAACAACAACAACGTACGAAAATCAAAGAACAAGAGAACACAGTAATGTCAAGCAAAACAAATTCAAACCGAAGATAAACGAGTTCCGAAAGTTCTTAAGAGTACCTCTTGAAGAACTTCTCTTGAACGTGTCTCTAATCGTCTCAGGTACTTTCTTTTCCTTACCCTTCACGCTCTCTCTTCACTCCTTGCTGCTATTTTCTTGTTTCTGAGCTTGTATCCTTCTGAACTGTTTCGAGCTCAGGCTTATTTGAGTCTCGATGTGAGACTCAATAAACCTCTGAAAATGGAGCTTTAGTGAATTTCTGGGTTAGGGTTTTTTTTTTGCAGAAACGGCTAGGGTTCTTGGTGTGTCCTCAACAATGAATGAATAGTGCATCTTATATAGGGTGAACTTGGTACATGTGGAATTAACAATTTGTGTGAAATTCTGAGCTGTTTTGTGAATTCTTTTCTAGTACGTGATGGTGAGGTGAGGAAACCGTTAGACCTGTACTATCATTCCCCTCATTTCATGGGATATTCATGTGTGCGTGAAATATTCTTTGCTACTGAATTTTCACTTTTGTCTTTTCTGCCTTCTAGAAGAGTTAGTCATTGTGTGGTCCCCATGTGAATGAACGTTGTCTTGCTTTTAAACCATATGAAATACTTGTACTGCTCGCTATTTTACTACTTGAAAAATGTTTCACTACTTCTTGAAAAAGCTCTGACTTTCTGTCATGAACTTGCACTCTTCACCTTCGCATTGCTCTTTGTTTGTGCTCATAATTATTGTTAACTGATTGCTACAGGGTACTTTGGACTCGAATGGAATTCATTGGCTGAAATGGGAGTCAGCTTCATTCATCATCCTGCTCAAGGTTTTAAGGTATTCTCCTATCAATGGTTACAAACCTTCAACCAAAGTTTGAAATTCTGGTATCCTTTCCAAATGAGAGGGGATAAATTACTCACTGATCCTTTAGACTTTGTTGTTTTTGTATCTGGCTTTGCAGGTGGTGAGAATTGGCTGGAGTATGCTATAATTTGTTTTCTTTTAAAAGGCTGATGCAGGTGCGCGAGCTGTTGATGGTGAATCACGGCGTAACGGTTTTTCGTTGTTATGGTGCGCAAATCATGGTATGGTGCTTGAAATATTGAGTAGCAGCTGTTGAAATGTAATGGGATTGCTTCTTGGCTCAGCATGTGGTGTATGGAGGCTTTGTGCTTGTAAAATGGCTTAGCACACAAAGAGTGGAGCGTGGTAAAGCTTGAGTTTTGGCGCGAATACTAGCATGAAGATGACTCATCTCATGAAAACTTGGGATATCTTAATCTCATAGGCTTAGATTCTTGTATCATGTCATTTTACAATCATTGTAATTTGTATACTTTTGAACATGACTTTGATTTGCAAACAATCTGAACTCAATAAATTTGAAATTCTTTGCAATTCTTGATTTTGAACCCTTCTATAGAAATTGATGTGGTGCTTTTAGCAAGGACTTGAATATCCATTAGAATGGAAACTCTGTGATCTTTTAGAGAACTTGCACCTGCCTTATACCTTCTCAATTCAATTCATTAGTTTAATATCCTTGAATCCAAATGATATGAGAGTTGTGAAATTGGCCGTTAAATGAAATTCGGCTCTTCAGTTTCAAAATTTATAACTTGAACCCAACTTTAAATATATCTTGGTATAACACTCTTGGACACCAATTGATCATAGCTAGAAAAAGACATTGGTCATGGCCTAGAAACAAATTGAAACAAGTGTGGGATTTTAAAGCACATCCTATGTGACTTGCAACAACAAATGATCATAAAGTCCAAACATCACTTGAGATTGCTTGTAACTGTTTTCAATAAATTACTCATTGTTTGACTTCTTTCCATTGTATTTTGATAGTTTAGATCGCCTTGATGCATCCATGCTTTATTCCAATAATTTCCCTTATGGTTCACATTATATCTCAACAATAACGTGCAACAAGTAGAGTCGTGGAATAGACCAATCACATGTCGTGGCTTTAAGAAGAATTGACACTGTTTTGAATAATTACTCATCAGAAGGAGAGTATATTCTTCCTTTATCTTCACTTGAAATCAAACACCCATGCAAGATCTAATAGTCACCACAAGCACACACAGGATATCCATAACCTGAACTCTAAAGGATCATGTTCATAGGCTACGGAGCTTGGTATAAAAAAAAGGTAGGACAAATTTGGGGTATGACAAGAACCTCATGTGAAAAAGCATTTTTCATCAGAACCACTTTCTTAACGCATCTCAAGTTCTGATAATTTTGTGACATGTCATATTTAAAAAAAAAAAATCTTTGCACGTGATTTAAATAAAATTAAGTCACTTTAACTATTCAAATTAAATGAACAACATTTCTCTCGAGATTGACTCAACTTTATCACATTTATTAGCTTATCCCCTCAAGAGTGTATCTGTCCTTTAAACCCTCGAGAATTTTTTTTCTTCTCACAAACCCTAAAAAGTTAATCAACTCTCATCTAATTCTCTCTCTATCCATCACTCCCTCAAAATCAACTCAAAGATCAATCCTCATTCCTTCTTACCACCGTAAGGATGAACACTCATCAACAAGACACAATTTAAATCTCCCAAGAACTATCATCCTCATCAATCACACCTACCACTACTCTATCAATGGCTGAACCAGTTGGTTCAGATCCATTAAATCTTCCCTCAATTAATGCAAACCATGTCACCCAGAGAACTCGCTCTGTGACATGTGTGACACATGCAAATGACCTAACTGTTCTTAAAGAGCTAGATGTTGATTTTGACAACCTCTCTGATAATGGGTTTAACCTAATTGATCAATTGGGCGCTCAAGAATGGAAGAATTACTTTGATAGACTAAGCGGTCCATGCTTTGATGATCTAGTGAAAGAATTCTGGAGACATGCAGATACAGACGAATTCCATGTGGTGTCTTTTGTTCTGGAGCAGAAAATCATCATCACTGAAAGATCTATATCCGAATTACTAGAAATGAAGTTCTTGGAAGGAAAGAGGGTGTACGGAAAAACTGAGAAATCTGAGTCAGTCATCAACAAAGCTATCTTCAAGAGTTGTCAATCAGGAACAACGGACTACAAAAGTATAAACTTGCGTGACAACCTAAGGATCTGGCACAAGATCATTCTTGGATGCATCAATCCAAGACCGGCAAAGAGTGCTACAGATTTTGCCAACGCAAATAAAAAACACATGTTGTACTACCTGCACAAACATGAGAAAATGTGCCTTCCCTCCATTATGTTTTACTATTTAAGGGATATTGTGCGCAAAACCATAACAACAGCCTCACCAGAAAAGAAGATTGTCAACTATATTCCCTTTGGAAGACTGATCTCTGACATCCTGGTTGAATGCGGATTAGTGGATTATTTGACCAAGGAAGCAAATTTCACGGAATATCTGAATAAAAGAGTTGGAGCAGTTTTCAATGCTGTAAATTTTAAACATATGAAGATGATTGCAAATGTAGAGGTGAAACCAACACCTATTTCTCCTGACACGGTGAAAAAGATCAGGGATCCAGTGGGAAACTATCCATTATACCGCAAAGAAGATAATCCAACAGCAATAGCCTCTTACATTGCCATAATGAGAGAAGCAGAATCCAGAATTGAAGAAGTTGTCCCTCAGTCAAAGCATATTACCAGGAGTAAGAGGAAGCTTGCTGAAGAGGATGCAGAGGGTAAAAAGAAGAAAAAGGATGAAACTGAAATCTCCAGAAAAAAAGCCCTTCTTCTTGAAAAAATCAATAAAGTTGATGCAAATCCATCTGTTGCTGCACTATCTACCTCCAATCCACAAGTAAGGTTTAAACCTCCATCTTTCTCTATTCCTTTACCAACCACTAATCAATCAACCAACAGTCCTTCAATAACTACCTCAATCCTGTCTGAGATTATTTCAACAACAACTACCTCAACAATTCAGCCAAATGAACTAGAACCAACAAACTAAATCTCTGAATCTCTAGCTCCCATTACTGAATCTAGTTCTGAGGGAACCTCCTATGAGTCTCTAGAAATTATCTTACCTGAAAACCTCATGAACTCTGACAATCTAGAAGTCACATCTCCTAACAATCAACAAAAACCACCTGAACCTGCTGCTACTGAGATTAACTTATCTCAGCAACCACCGTCTAAAACCAACTCTGATAAATCCAACCTCGCTCTGGTTGTCTACAATACTCCACATCCAACTTCCTTTGAAGAATGTACCAGTCAATTTCATGACAAAGCACTTGAGAAGTTTGCTAGGTTAAGAGCGGAACTTTGTACAAGCACAAAGCTCATGGAACTTGGGAGTGCCTGTCAAAGTTTTCAAAAATGGCTAGACATGGAACTTACAAGAATTGTAAGTTTCTCAAACACAACCATAACTGATGAACTAGCAAAATCTAAAGAGAGAGCAGAAGCTGAAGCAAGAGTCAGAGTACTCAAGTTCTTAGCTGCTAAGCAGAAAGAAGCTGAAGAAAAAGCTGCTAAAGAAGCAGAAGAGCAAGCTGCTAGAAAGGCACAAGAAGTTACAGAGGCTGAAAGAGCTAAAGAAAGTGCTATGATTGCTTCCACTTCTGATCCTATTATCAAGCGTCTAGGAGACGCCATTGATGAAATTAGAACAGAACAGAAGAACTTCAAAGAAAGGTTTGACAAGCAAGATATTGTCAATGAAAATATTCAGATCATGATGAAGAAAATCTAGGACAAACTGTCCTCTGACAACAAATAAACCTATGTTTTTCTTTTAAGTTTTAGTTCTGTGTTTTTCACCCTTGGACATCACTGTTTTATTCTTTTTGATTTATGACAAAAAGGGGGAGAGTATGAATGTGATAATTTTGATTATAGTCATTCTCTGAAAAACAATGCTGCTTACATGCTAACAGATAAAATCCATCATTTCTATTAGATTATTTCTCTGTATTTTTTTGTGCAGATAACTCAGAATTCTGATGATGAAGAAGGACTCAAAAGGTTAATGAAGTCAGGGGGAGCCCTAGCAAGAACCTTAGTCTAATACTCAGGGGGAGCACTTCATAAAAAGGATAAGCTATCCTAAAAACCTTTTCATCTTCCCTGTGTTATATATATATATATATATATATATATATATATATATATATATATATCAAAATTGTGTCATCAAATTATATAGTTTTGTCATCATCAAAAAGGGGGAGATTGTGAGAACAAGATTTGGTTCTGCAATATTATCTCTAAATTTTGATGATAACAGATGAATATTTGTATGAACAATTTTGTGCAACTAATGTTGTTACGTGTGAGAACCTAGCAAACAGGTTCTGCTTCCATAATTTAGCGCAATGCTTAATGTAAGATGCTTCGAAGAACAGAACTCAATTCGAAGATGAGACAAGGGTTCTGATGGAACAAAGTAAAATTGCTGAAGCCTCACGATTTTCAAACAAGAAGTTCTGAAGACTCCGAAGACAGGCTCTGAAGATTCGGAAGACTTAAAGCAGAAAAGGATAACGCTCTTAAAGACCAAGTGCTGAAGTTTTGAAGACTGATTCCTAATGGACTTCTTCAATCAACAGAAGACTTGAAGCATCAGATATTCTGCTATAAAGATTTCACTCATGCTTCATCAAATTAACATCAGAAGCCTCTGGATATGAAGAAAATGGATTTAGAGAACAAGGTTCAAAAGACAAGTTCTGATGATTCGAAGACTTGATAATCACAAGAACCATACAATGTTTTCCCTTCTTACTCACGCTCACAGAAAGCCTCTGAAGTTGAGATGCCAAGAATAACTGCCACACTGTACAGCAGTACCATATTACAACATTAAAATTCTCGAAGACTGTGCGAAATACAAACAAGACAATCTGACACAGACAGGACGCGCTGCATGCAGAAGATTTTGTACCTGTCCTCACGCTTCCAAGCCGTAAGCCAATTTAGCTATCATGATTTCATTTCAACGACTCTTTTCACTCGGCTATAAAAGGAAGCTCAAAGACTTGAAGAAAGATATACATGCGAACAACGACAATACTTTCTAACTCCATTCTTTCTTAAGTCATTTCTGGTCTAAAAGCTTGTTTACATTATCAGCTTGATAAGAAACAATTCTCTGTAAACTCATTCTGTTAGAATTTAAAGTTGTATTCCTTAAGAGGGTCTTAGTGATTAGATCTCTTAAGAAGTCTAGGACGAGTGTCTTAGAGGTTGTGCCTTGAGTAAGACCTGTGTGGTTGGATTACTTGAGAAGTCTAGAACGTGTGAGTTCTAGAGATTGTTGTTAGTCACCAGCTGTGTAGCTCGTGCAGTGTACTATTTTGTTAAATAGTGGATTAAGACCTCGTTGAGAGAGGCAAAATCACCTTGGCGGGTGGACTAGACTAACTTGAGAGATTCTCAAGTGAACTAGTATAAACATAACGTGTTTATATCTTTTTGTTTAACTAAGCCGTTGTTCTTTAGAAAAAGGGAAAAAGTTTTTAACAAGAAAGTTACTCAAAAGAAACAATTATTTTTTAAAAACCAATTCAAACCCCCCCTTTCTTGCATTTTTCACACCTTCATCCTCTTCTTCTGCTTCAAACATAGGGAATTCAAAGTTGGGAGAGGGCATAGAGTCATTATTTTCAATGGGTTTTACAATCAATCTGCACAATGATCTTATTTTAGATTTTAGAATATGAACAAATAAGTGCGCAAATATTATGCAGATATAAAAGATGATTATTATTTTTTTTTTGGTTTTTTATGTTACCATTTTTTCCAGAAAAAGCAAAAAAGGAAAATCACAATATGGATAAACAAAATAACATTTTATTGATGATGATAATAATTGAAACAAAGCTCACATCAATTCACTTTCCCCTTGGGAAGAGGTAAAGGATTTTTTTTATAAATAACAAACATATAACTTTGATAAATGAATAACAGATGGAATGTTAACGGCAATCCAATTCTAGCATGTCAATCTCTGTGTCACGAAGTTGTGCGCTTCCTCCTCTTAGTCATCCTCAAGAATTGCAGCAGCAGACTGGTCACTGGTGTGAATAAACCCATCACTATGGAAAATTTCTTGAATATGCTTTAAATCCCTTCTGAAGAAACCAGGTGAGAATCCTAAACCGACCCTATTTTTGTTCTACGCAAGTTTAACAACCTGGCCCCAACCAGCAGCTTGACTATTTTCAACAATATTACGAGCATCCTTCAAAGATGACATGGGTTCCCCATTCTTCTGCACAACATTACTAATAGAGAGGGCATGGAATGAAGTTCCTTCAGCCTCATCGACATCAATATACGAGAACAATGAAAGATTACTGACCAGCATAGCTTGCTCACCACCAACAGTTACCAGTTTCCCATTCTAAGCAAACTTAAGCTTCTGGTGAAGGGTTGATGTAACAGCTCCAGCTTCATGGATCCATGGGCGACCCAGAAGACAACTATATGATGGATGGATATCCATCACTTGAAATGTTATTTGAAAGCAGCATGGTCCAATCTCGATGGGAAAGTCCATTTCACCCATCGCAGTCTTTCTTGACCCATCAAACGCTTTTACCACCACTCCATTGAATCTCATGGCAGCACCCTGGTATGACATTCTAGCAAGTGTAGCTTTTGGAAAGACATTCAGAAAGGAACTTGTGTCCACTAACACATTGGATAGAGCATCCTTCTGGCAATTCATTAAAATGTAGAGAGCTAAATTGTGGTTCCTTCCGTATTCAGTCAGTTCCTCCTCAATGAAACTCAAATTATTACAGGCAGTTATATTAGCAACAATACTATCAAATTGATTGATTGTTACATTGTGGATTATGTAGGCTTACTCCATCACTTTCTGCAAAGCCTCTCGGTGAGCTTCTGAGTTCATCAACAGGGACAAAACAAATATCTTTGGTGGAGTGTGCAACAATTGGTCCACCACATTATTTTCACTCTTTTTTATCAACTTCAAAATCTCATCATTATCTAATTTCTGATTCACACTGCTCGATTGACCAACTTCAATAGAAGTTTCCAACTGAGTTTGCTTACCCACAACATCTTCAATCTTCTTTTGGGGTACATTATCAAAGACTCGACCACTTCGGATCACACCACTTACATTTGCAATGCTCACAACAGAGGGAAGAGAAGGAATGCGAACCTCTTTTCTTTCTTTCAACATAGTAGCATTGTATTTATAGGGAATAACTTTATCTGATTCATATAGCACGGGACCAGGTAAACAAATAACCAATGGCATCACATCAGACTTCTGACTATTGTAGGAAATAACAACTCGCTCTGGAATGTTGAAATGTGGAACTATGACGTTCACACCATGGTCTTCATCTCTATATATACAAACTTGAATAAGATTATTGTCCAACATCTCTTGTAAATCCCTCGTCACTACATCACACCCTCGGGGACTTCTTGAACAGATACGACTGGCGGCGTGATCGTGTTTGTAGTAGCTTAGTTCTCATAGGGTTGCATGCATCTCAACCAGAGATTGTCTGATAAAACGGACATCAAAGACACAGTATGTGTAGGGACACCCATATACCATATTAACAAAGGAGTTACTATGTGTCATACCCTAAATTTTGGCCACAAGGCTTTACATCGTTATGCAAATCATCATCACAATATGGATGCATTTTCATACCTCATCAATCCTCTCAAAGATTGTTGAGCATTCACCTCAACCAAAGATTAGGGTTTTTGAGCCCTCTCAGAGCATCCAGGCAAAGGATCAATCAAGAATTGACATGATGTTCAACTTGTCAAACCTCTCAAACATCCATGGAGGATCAAGAGGTCTCCCCTATCAAGAATCAAGCACACGAATGCAATATTTCAAGTTGATCAAGTCTCAAGATCATCAGTGTCACCAAATTAGGGTTTTGGTCGACCAAGGCCTCCAGAGAGAAATTTTCATCTGGGCATGAGCCAATACTTCAAAACATGATTCAAGGAGCTCAAAAGAACCTCATGAGTCCATTCATAGGTTCAAATTATCCTCAGGGGATGCATTCACCAAAAATTAGGAATTAGGGTTTTCTTGACCTAATTCACCCCTAAGTTGACTTTTGGAGCAAGGCATGAGCCAAGACCTCAAGAGATGCTCTAAAGACCTCAAATATCTCATATTGATCCACTCACAAGTTTAGATTGACACAAAGAGCTTGGTTCATGAGCAATATAAAGATTCACATTCATCTAAACCACAAATTAGGGTTTCTGGGAAAAAGTCAACCATGCCTTTGACTTTTGACCAAGGCATGATCTCAAACCTTGGGACATGGTTCAAGACACTCAAGAACATCTATTGAATCCATCCATTAGGTTTAATTTAGCTCAAAGACTTGGTTTCATAAAGGATCACAAAGTTCAAAATTCATCTGATAAAAAGTTAACTGTGATCAAAACCAAGTTTGACTTTTGAGATTTTTTGACAAATATGGCCTCTTCAAGTAAAAAACAATGTTAACTTATGATTTGGACCATGATAAATCAAGAAAAATTAAGAAAAATGAGGTTACTTGCAAAAAGGGCAATCTTGAGAAACTTGAAATTTCACTAAGTTATGAAAAAAAATGATTTTTACCCAACTTTGCAAGGCCATAACTTATGATCCAAGCAACCATTTTCTTCCATCCAAAGCTCAAATGAAAGCTCTCATTACATACTAGAAAAGTGTCCTACTGATCCATGGTCAAAAAATGCTTGGATTTTGAGTTATGAAGTGATCAAAATCAAGAAAAGTGTGAAATGAATTCCAACACTTAGTGAAAATCTGCCTAAGTAAAATCAGTAAAAATATCAAAATGTGGAGGGATTTTTCACCATGATCCAAGATGAATCAAGTCCAATGGTGAACATCAAAGTTAAAGTACATAATACCAGCTTTCCAAAGAGCCCAAGAGCATGAGATAACTCCACTTGAGCAAGGGGTTATGGAGGTTGCAATACATCTTGCTGCAAACTGTTTTGCAAGACAACTTTGGTCATTTCTTGCTAGCCACGATTTTGGAGTCAAATGCAATGATCACTATGCCAAGCCAATTCAATGTGATCAGAGTGACTCCTCACAAACCTGCAAGATAGTGTCAAAGAACCAAGAAAAAATCTCATGAGAATGATGAAGTTTTGTCATGGAAGCCTTGAAATTCAAAGTACATTTATGTGCAATAGTTCACATTTAACAAAAGTACACTCCTCAGTCAAGATGCTCACATAAACAACAATAAAAACATCTGAGGAATGTGGAATTGGTCAAAAGTTGGCTATGCTACTTGGGAGAGCTATTGTACCTTGCATAAGAAGTAATGGCATCTTGCCAAAAGACATTGAATAAGCCCCTATCCTTCAATCTGGAGTTGTTCATCCAAGACAAAACTATTATCTTATAAATAGAGGTCACATTGCCTCATTCAGATCACACCAAAACAAATACAATGCTTGTTTTCTCACAAATCCTCCTTCTTGTAAAATTCAAAGTTCTCAAAGAGTGAAAACTTGGAATTCTCAAACCAGTCCATTTTCATTCAAGCCAAGCATCGAAACACTTCACATAAGCATTATAGAAGTGATCCATAACCTCAAAACACTTTTGTAACATCAGAATCACCAAGTCATACCCCATTTGCTCAAAATACATCATAAGTTGCAGTTGCATTCGAGTTACTCAATTCAGAAGGATTTAAACCATTCCAAGTGCCTCAACACCTTCCTTGAGGCCTAGGGGAGCTATCCAGATCATCATCTTGCATCTGTAATACCTCTATTACATAATTTAATTCCTTCTTGCAGAGGTAAGCCTTGAACTTTCAATCTCTATGATCCATGCAACATTTTTAAATTTTCAAAGCTCAGACATGTTTGTTATATTGCTGTGATCATTTCCCATTAATTAATTGCTATTAATCATGTTTATATAAGATTACACAATGTTCTTGCAAAAATTAGGGTTCTTCAGGTTCATATGAGATAACTCATGCTACACTTAATTTAAATAAAATTGAAAAGAACCATTCAATTCCTTGTTAAAAAACACACAACTTTCGTTTTTACACTTTTCAAAATGGTTAAGAAACGAGTGAGATAGCATAGGTTTTGCAAAATTGATGAAGTTGGTCTGGCACGAGGTTGAAGCTGAAGGCCATGATGCCATTTTTTTCAGAATAAAATGAAGTTTTCCTATATATTATTTGGTTTCCAACTTAAAACTTGAATTGGCATTGCGCCCTAGTGGAAACACTAGTATTTGTGTGTGAGCGAGTCCAAGGTCTGGGGTTCGAATCCCCCTCACCCCAGACCTTTTAATTTTATTTTTTTAACTATTTTCAAAAGGATTTTCATATATTATTCACTCCCCTCCATTCTCTATCACCACATGTGTAGCGAGCGATTTTGGACGTGGTTCTTAAGCACTGTCGCTCTTTGGGGTTACTACAGGTCGATTCATTTTTTATCCTATTAAGCTGATGAAGGAAGGGAAATAGATGTCTCCAACTAACCCTGCTTACATGCTGAGTTTAAACAGCGGTCTGTTAGGTTACGGATGCTATATGGTGATGGGGCCGCTTTCTTCTTAAAGAAAAAATACTGGGACTGTTTATGGGTAGGATGTTAGGACTGATGCTTTTCGATTGAGGGGTGAAGGCACGGGATTTGAGTTTTGGATTAGTGTGCTCGCTAAGATTTTTCTTGCAATCTTATGCCTACGTATTCCCGTTTACCGAAACAGGGAAATCAGAGCGATCGTAGTTCCTCCTATTCTATGGGAAGAAATGGTGTTTTGGTGTCTTGTTCAAAGCCCAAGACGTGAAGCTAAAGGTGGTTTATATCTTGTTTAAAGCCCAAGATGTGAAGCTGAAAAGATGTTGTCTTTAGAGAGAATTTGTCATCTCTAAAGGGGTCTGTTTGTCAGGGATGACTGATTATAAAGGAGAATTACTTTAACCGGGATATGTGAATCCGGCAATGCCATAATTTCCTTTATAGGGGCTTTTCAACCTAGAGGAGAAGACTTTAACTCAGTGTAGAGCAATGTTATCTTTCCTTAGGAATTTCTCATGCTAAAAGAGGGACAGTGGCGTGGATGTAAATATTCCAGAGGCTTGCCGCTTACAGCGATTAGACGAAGGAAAAGGAGTTGTTGATGTTTGTATATTGTGAACGAGGCACAAATTTTGATGCTAAAAGGTTTATTGTCTCAACTGGGGTTTTCTTATACAAAGCCTAAGAGGAGGCTATTGGCCCAACAAGAGGGTGTTTTTATGTGTCCTGTACGAAGCCCAAGATAGAGGCTAAAAGAGTGTTTTTATATGTGTCTTGTACGAGGCCCAAGACGGAGGCTCAAAGGTGATTGACTCAACAAGAGAGTCTTTTATACTCAACAAGAGAGTGTTTTATACTCAACAAGAGAGTCTTTTATACTCAACAAGAGAGTGTTTTATACTCAATAAGAGAGTGTTTTATTTTATCTAGTATAAAGCCCGAGATGGAGGCTAAATGGAAGTTTTGACTTAACAAGAGAGTATTTTTGTATCTCGTACAAAGCCCGCGATGGAGGCTAAAGGGTGGTTGTTTCAGTTGAGTGACACGTCCAGTATGTTGGTTAAAATAGAAAATCAGTTCTTATAAAGAGACTGATTAAAAGTAAGGCTATGCTTTGAGATTTGATCAGAGGATCAGGGTTATTTCCTGCTCTTTAAGGAAATGGGAAATTCTGAGGGTATTGTCCGAGTCTACTGGTGTTTTCCCTATTTTTGAAAGGGGCTTGAGAATGCCTTCAAGACTCAAGGAAATTAGACTGTCCACGTCTAGAGTTTTATCTTTTGTACTATGCTTTGAGAAACAGTAGTAGTACGTTCACGTTAGAAAGATCTAGACTCTTTGAAAGACTGTTCTATTAAGCTGACTAATTTCTGTTCCTATACCTCTAGGAGGTCGTTGGGACAATTTGTACGAAGCCCAAGAGGAGGCTGGAAACTTTTAAGAAGCCGAGGGACAATTTGTATGAAGCCCAAGAGGAGGCTCTCTTCCCGAAGGAAGAATCCTTATACGAAGCCTAAGAGGAGGCTGTGAATACTTCTAAGAAGCCGACAGGTCCTTGTACAATGCCCAAGAGGAGGCGGGGGTGCTTTTAGGAAGCCTGTGGGTCCCCAAACCCCGAGAAGTTCAAGACATGCCATTCACCGAGAATGGATCAAGCCAGGAAAGTTCGAGAATTTGGAAGAAACTCAAGAGATGCCATTCACGTAGAAAAGATCATCTCTGGGGAGTAGAGTTTCTTTGACAATGCCTAAGGGTGACAGTCTGAGAAAGGGTTCAAAAAGAATATGCCTTTCATATCTCCATATTGTTTAACCCCAAGAGGAGGGAAGACTATATCTGGCAATCCTATGGGGATCTAGTTTAGTCTATTTAAGAGTGATCAACATGGCTTAGTGCTAGACGTGGTTGCCGGGGAAACTCTAAATATCTATACTATTATTACACAGTTGATATGAGTTTATGAAAGAAGACTTACAGTGAAACAGCCCCACAATACAGTTATATGTATATGAAAGCGGTAAATGAAAGCATATAAACACTTACTCGGTTGTAGAGCTTCCATGCTGTTTGGTTAGTTGTTCAACAAAGAAAGCTTTGATAACAATATAATATACAAAATCAAAGGGGAAAGTGCTTTGAAAAGATGTTGGGGCTTACAGCTCAAGGGGAGGCCCAAGGTTTATTAGTGATCGCACTGTGGTTTTGAATTTGTACAGGGACTTATACAAGTGACTGAGGCCCAAGAAAGGTTTTCTGTACAAAGGGATGGGTCTTACACTCTCTCAAGAGGCCCAAGTGTTTAAAGAAAATAAATGGGGCTTATAACACGAGGGTAGGCCCAGGGTTGATTTTTTTAACTGGCGATCGTGTCGAGGTTTTCTTTTAACGCAGAGGGACTTATACAATGTCTGAGGCCCAAAATTGTTTTGGTTAAAAGGGGATTGGGTCTTACACTCTATTAGAGGCCCAAAAAGTTTTTGAATGGGTCTTATAGCTCGAGGAGAGGCCCAGATGATTGTTTTAAATGGGCGGTGATCGCGCCGAATTTTTGAAATACAACGGGACTTATACAATAAGTGAGGCCCAAAAATTGTTTGTATTTACAAAGGGTTGGGTCTTACACTCTAATAGAGGCCCTTGAGTGTTTGAAAATGATTTGTGAGGGTTGAATTAATCAAAAACCTTAATTTGTTCCCCAAAATATATTTTAATTGAATAAAATTCAATTAAAATGATCAAAAGGGTTTAATATGTGGAAAAAAAATTATGATCTTGGATTAATGTTTCAAAAATCATGTTTTGACCTACAAAATGATTAGAAGTCATTAAAATTTGCACAATCAAGAAGGAAAAAATATTTCAAATGTCAAAAATAATTAAAATATTAATTATTTGCAAAAATATCAATTATACGAAATAATTAATATTTTTGGGATTTTTTGGTAAAATAAAATATTTTAACATTTTTGTGAATTATTAAAAAAAGAATAAACTCAAAATCATTAAAACTCAGAGAGAAATTAATTTTTGAATCAATTAAATAAAATCACAAAATTCAAATATTCAAATATTCAAAAAATGGCGCCAAGGGCAAGAACACGCGCCACCCTCTGTTTCTGCAGATTTGCATTTTCTATCCAATCTCACTGAATACTTGATTATATCATGCAATCTACATATCAATTTACTCGTTTTAACCTCACGATCATGTCTATGGTCTTTAATTTCATTTATTTTTAACATGGAATAAGAAATCAAAGAGAAACCTCAAGAACCCTAATTTCTGCATGAAGGTTCAGAAATTCTACATACAATTCAAACAATGCAATTGATTGAGGGAAAACATTCCATGCATGATTGTGAACATATGACCAAATTATTGTGCAGCAAAAATTGCATGGATCATAGAGTTAGAAGAGCTCATGCTTACCTCTTGCAGCTGGTGATCGTGTTTTATGTTAAAGGTGTTACAACTAGGTTCCAATGATCTGGATAGCTTCCCTAGGTGCCATGGAGTGTGTCTGGGTGCTTGGAATGGATTGAAATGATCTGGAACTTGAGATGGTACCCCAACTGCAAATCTGTCAAGAACTTGAGCAACTGGCTGGTGATTTTGTGAAATTAGTGTTTTAGATGTTGCTTAAGTGTTTGGATCACTTCTATATGATGTTTATGAGGTGTGTGAGTGATTGGTTTGATTGGAAAAGCTCACAAACTCAAAACCCGATAGTGACTTGCCTTAGAAGGCAAAATTGGAGTGAAAGAAGAGATTTTGAGGAAAGCATCAGTTTGATGGCTTTGGTGTACTCAAACTGATCACAAATAAGCTCTATTTATAGTAGAGCAAGTTTGTTTTGCAAGCAATAGTGAATGGCAACTACAACAGAGGTTTGGCTAATGTTGTCCAATGGAATCTCAAGTCTCCTCTAGCCATTGACTAGAGGTTAGAGCACAGGCCTTTGGTTCCCTAGTTGTTGGATCATCCTTGACTGAATTCAGTTGAAGGAAGCTCAGTCCATGCCACCTTGGTGCATCCATTAAATGCTCCAAACCAAAATTGGAGTCTTGTCCCTCTTTTAGGGATTTTTAGGTTTAGCATGCTACTTTTGGTTCCAAGGACTTTGGGGGCTTGGCTCAGTGTTTGTCCCCTTTAGAATTGATCCTCAGATGTGTCCAAGATGATGACAAGGCTTAGAATTAGCTGATCTTGCCAAATCGAGCAAAAGTACAAAATTCTGCCTAGCCTTGGCAGTTTTCAGCAAGGCATATTGCCCTTGTCATATCTCATGGCTCAAGTGGAATTTGATGATGTTCTTGGTCACTTTGGAAAGCCCTTATATGATACAATAACTATTTGATCATATTTGGTTTTGATACCTTTTGGATCCAAGTGAAAAATCCTCCTACATTTGGGAAAAAGTGAAGGCAGATTCTGACTTAGTGAAAATTTCACTAAGTGTTGGAAAAAAGTGACATTTTCACTTTTTGTGATTTTGATCATTCCATAACTCAAAATCCATGGGGAATTTGGAGGGAGGTCAGTTTTAAGCTTTTGTAGAGGGTAATGTGATCTATCAATCAAGCTTTGGATGGGAAAAAATGGCCTTGTGGTTTAGGAGTTATGATCCTCCAAAGTTGGTACCCTAGCCACTTTATTTCATAACTTAGAAAATTTTCTAAGTTTTTATGGTTACCCCTTTTACAAGTTATCCCACTTTTCTTGATTTTACTTGATGAACGATAATTCCAATCATACATTAACATCATTTTAGGGTTAAAAAACCATTTTTATGAAAAATCTCAAAAAGTCAAAATTGACTTTTGTGCATAGTTGACTTTTTATCAAATGAATTCCAAACTGTGCAATCCTTTAGGAAATCATGTCCTTGACCTAAATCAAACTTGATGGACATGTTCCATGGGTGTTATAGGGTATATTGATCAATGTCCTAGGGTTTGGGAGCATGTCCTGGTCAAAAGTCAAAGCTACAGTTTACTTTTCTCGCGAAACCCTAATTGTGGCTCTGCTGAAATTGAGACTTGTTGCTCAAGCTTTTTGGATCAATCAATTGTTGCAAATGGATCAATGTAGTATGTTAGAGACCCTCAAATCCTCTCTTGAGGTCTTGGCTCATGAATTGTCCCAAAAGTCAACTTAGGGGTGAATTAGGTCAAGAAACCCTAATTCCTGATTTTTGATGTATGTATCCCCTGAGGTCAAATTGACTTGATGCTTGGGTTTATGATGTCCCTTGGAGCATCATAGGTTATTCCTTGAAGCATTGGCTCATGCCCAGAGGAAAATTTCCATCTGGAGGCCCTGGTCGACCAAAACCCTAATTTGGTGACACTGGTGATCTTGAGGCTTGATTCACTTAGAAGGGAGCAGCCTTGTGCTTAATCCTTGAAGTGGGAGTCCTCTTGATCTTTTGTGGATGTTTGAGAGGCTAGACAAGTTGAAGATCATATCATTTCTTGATTGATCCTTTGTCTAAAAACTCTGAGAGGGCTTGAAACCCTAATTTTGATTGTAGTGGATGCTCACCCATCTTTGGGGAGACTGATGAGGTATGATAGTACATCCATATTGTGATGATGATTTTCACAATGGTGGGAATCTTAGTGGTCAAAATTTGGGGTATGACAAGATGCCCATGGCTTAGTTAGTAAATTTTGAACCCTCCACCCCAAGGGTGTGGGTTCAATCCTTGGGAGGGCCATCTTAATTTTTTTATCACACATTTTCTTCACAACTTCAAAAATTCATATCTCTTTCATTTTTAATATTTTTCAAATGATATTTTAAACATAAATCCTTCACACATTTAAATATTTTATTCCACAAAAAAATAAAAATAAAATATTTTATATTTGATATATTTTTTAATTTTATGAAGAATTTCCTTTTAATTGTTTTTAAACATTTTAAATAAATTCTTTCTCTTGATTTTTTAAAACCAATTGAATTTCAAACCATCATGTGAATAAAACATCTATTTTCTAACATTAATCAAAGTTCATAACATGTTTATTAAATATATTTGATATTTTGTATCATTTTTATTTAATTTTCTTTGAAAAATGCATTTTTATTAAAATTAGGGTTTTTCCTTGATTTTAAATCTTCAAACTTTCTTTCAAAAATACACATGGGCCTCTAATAGAGTGTAAGACTCAACCCCTTTGTAAATAAATAATTTTTGGCCTCTGTTATAGTATAAGCCCCAGTACGATTTTCAAAATAACAGTGCGTCCACTGTTTTTTCACTTGGGCCTCTCCCTGAGTATAAGCCCAAATCTTTTGTACATAGACTTTGTTTTAAATAATAAAAAACCTCCATGGGTCTCTCCTTGAGTTGTAAGCCCCATATCTCTGTTTTCAAAATCATCTGTCTGTTTTAAACTGGTATTAAGAGGAGCATTATTCCCGGTGAAACTGCTCTTAGACCACTTGGGCCCCTCTTTGAGTTATAAGCCTCAAACATTCTTTTCTTTTCATTCAAACAACAACTTTCTTTTAATTCAAAATTAAAAAATTCAAAGTTTTCTCAAAACTTTCTTCAATTTCTCAAAACCCTAATCATACAGTTGTAATCAATACAACCAATCACAATACACTTGGGCCTATTTTCAGAGTGTAAGACCCAACATATTTTCAATTCAATGCATACTTGTTTATATACCTATTTATTCACTTATCTGTATATACTTGTGCATATCTGTTTTAAGTTTCCCAACAGTGAGGTCATCCTCATTTCACACTTAGGATAAACAGTAGGATACTCGTAACTTAGTTCAATAACTAGTTCCCTCATAGGAAACTCCCCCAATACAGTCTGCCTCCTCTTGGGCTTTATTCAATATGGAACAAAGAAAGGCATTATTCCCGGTGAAACTTTTCTTAAGACTGTCAAAACTTAGAAACATATAAAAGAGATTCATTTCCCCAGAAGAGGATTAATTCCCGGTGAAACCTCTTTTGAATTTCTTCAAACCTTAGAATTGTTTAATAAAGAAAGGACTAATTCCCGGTAAAACCTTTCTTAAACTTTTTTTAGGCTTGGACCCAACAGGCTTCTTAGAAGTTCCCCTCAGCCTCCTCTTGGGTTTAGTACAAGAACCCACAAGCTTCTTAGAAGTTCCCCTCAGCCTCCTCTTGGGCTTAGTACAAGGACCCAAAGGCTTCCTAAAATTATAGGATAGAATTCAGTCATCTCTACTAGTTCAATCCTCAGGAAAGTCAAAACTCTAGAACATCCAATCAGTCAAGAATTGATCTTCATCTCTAGAACCCACAGCCTCCTCTTGGGCATCATACAAAGAGCTTTCTCCAACCAAGAGTCTGCCTTTTCTTAAAGAGACTTGGGCAATCTCAGCGACCTCTTGGGCTTCATACAAGTAGACTTGGAAAGTCTTACCCTCATAGTATCCTCTTGGACTTAATACAAGGACCCCCAGGCTTCTTAAAAGCATAGGATAGATCCTAGTCATCTATATACCAGTCCCCTAGAGAGCCAAAATCTCTAAGGTTTTCAAACTCATCTTTAAATACCTCCTGACCCCCAACAAGGCTTGACTTTCACATTAAAATCCCCATCCAAGGTCAGATTGACATCAACAAATCCTCAAATGAATCAGGGCCTCATGGCATCTGATAAATCAATTATGCTTAAATCTCCAGCAAGATTTAGTTTCCCTTTAGATTCCCCAACACAGTTTAGACCTTCTCCTAGATTTCAATAATCCTCGGCAAGAGTCAGCCTCCTCTTAGGCTTCATATAATGATTTTCTCAGTCAGCCTCCTCTTAGGCTTCATATAATTTTTCCAGTCAGCCTCAATCTTGGGCTTTGTACAAGACAAATATCATACTACCCAGTTGAGTCAGTTTTCTCTAAAGCTATACTCAAACTCTTTAGCTTCATCATCTTGGGCATCAAACAAGACACTCAAATAAAACATCTCCAATGGAGTCAGATTTTCAACCTTTTTTTAACTTAACCTTGGGCTTTGATCAAGGCAAAAAATCTATCATCCCCTCAGATGAGACCATAATTCCTCTCTGTAGGAGGATATCCCTTCTATACATCACATATCAAAACAAACAATCAAAACCTTTTTCCAGATAATTGATGTAAGTGGCACACTTGTTGATTCAAAATCTAAGCTGGAGTCCCTCCTTTATCATGGTTAAAATCTCTTTTTCATCTATAGTTGTAAGTGGCAAGCCTCTGGATTCTACACATCCAAGCCAATGTCCCTCTCTTAGCATGAAAGATTCATAAGGAAAAAGTGGCATTGCTCTACACTGAGTTAAAGCTTCTTCCTTCATGACATCTCTCTTATAAAGGAAATTATGGCATTGCTGGATTCCACACATCCCAGTTAAAGTAATTTCCCTTATAACCAATTACCTGACATTTGTGATGAATAAGTGAGATATCTCCCTTTAGAGATGACAAATTCTCCCTCTGTCAACTTTTAGCTTCAATCTTGGGCTTTAAACAAGACACAAATACTCTTTTAGCTTCAATTTTAGGCTTTGAACAAGACACCAAACAATCTCCTCCCATAGAATAGGAGGAACTACGATTGCTCTGATTTCCCAAATCTCTTCACGGGAATACATAGGCATAAAATTGCGAAATCTTAGCGAGCACACTAATAAAAAATCTTAGGTCGAGCACCTTCCCAAAAACAATAAAAAAAAGCCAAAAATAACAAAAACATGCCCTCAGTTCTCACAAAGGAGAAAATTTCCCAATCAACAACAGATAGACTTAAGAAAGCCTTTCAAATAGTAGAAAATATATGCAAACGAAGGTTCCTATAGATTACTATAAATACTCTGGGTGTTAATAGCTTCCTTTTGTATAACCAAACCCCGATCCTCGATCTCTTCGCATTTGTTAAAGAAAATACTTGCACAATAGGGTTAGTTTGAGATATCTTCCCCTTCCTTTTAAGATTCATAGGATAAATACAAAAATCAGAAAGTAGCACCAATAACAGTTATGGTCGCGTCACAAAAACCGACGCTACACTATGCTTTGGCAACGAGTTAGCTCGCACATTTGGACTATTATCTTCAAAAGTCAAAATACCACTCTTTACTAATCTCTGCACTTCAGCCTTTAGAATGAAACAATTCTCCAAGTCATGCCCCGACGAACCTTGATGAAAAGCACAATGGGCCTCAGGCCTATACCACCAAGGAAGGTCTTTTGGCACAGCAGGGGGAGACCGAGTTTGCACAAGGTTTTTCTGGATCAGAGCTGGGAAAAATTCAAAATAGGTCATAGGGATAGGATCAAATTGAGTCCTTCTTTGCCCCCTATTTTGTTGATTTTGTTGTTGATTTTAAAAATGAGGTTGATAATTTGATGATGCTTAAACATTTGGAGCAGAATTTACCACGGGAGTAACAGACGCTACTTATTGTTGATGATGATTCTTACGAGGTTTTCTATATCTCTCTCTTGTGAAACAACATTTGCCTCATGTTTTTTCTTCTTTAATAGACTGTTTCCGTACTTCTTGGCACTGCCTGATGAACCACTATCTTTTACCAACCGTCCTTCGCGGACACCTTCTTAAATTCTCATGCCCATGTTCACCATTTCGGTGAAATTGGTAGGAGAACTTGCAATCATTTTCTCATAATAAAACGAACCCAAAGTCTTCAGAAAGATTTTTTGTCATCTCCTTCTCCTCTAACGGAGGGCTTATCTGAGCTGCAATCTCACGTCATCTCTGCGCGTACTCTTTAAAGGTTTCTTTGTCTTTCTGAGACATTGCACGAAGTTGATCACGGTCTGGCGCCATGTCTACATTTTACTTGTATTATTTCACAAAAGCCTCACCTAAGTCATTAAACGTGCGGATCTGGGCAATATCAAGTCCCATGTACCATTTCAAGGCTGCACCTGTCAGACTATCCTGGAAGTAGTGGATCAAAAATTGTTAATTATCAGTTTGGGTGGACATTTTTCGAGCATACATCACGAGGTGGCTTTGAGGACAGGAGTTGCCCTTGTACTTCTCGAAGTCCGGCCCCACATGTTCAGAATTTTGACATTGGGAACCAAACAGAGATCATAAGCTTTCTTGCCAAACAACTATTTACCTTTCAGGGCCTTAATTTCCTTTTGCATTTCTTGGAATTGGTATTGAAACTCATCCATTCTCTCGTAGACGCCAACACTCTCTCTTGGAACAGTGTGGAAAACTTGATCTTCAGCATAAGGAATGGTGTGAACCACGGGTGGTGGCACAGACACAACAGCGGGAACAACAGGAATTTCAGTATGAGGAACAACATTAACCATAAGAGGTGGTACAATCATAACAGCAGGGACTTCAGTAGCAGGAGGTTGATGTCCCTCTAGCACATAGTTGAAAGGCATGCCCCATGGAAAACCAGGAGGCATCTGATTTTGAGAAGCATTGACTGGGGCCACTGAAATGGGCATTGAGACTACCTCTAATATCATTGTTCTTTAAAGAGGAGTCTGAGGAGGGGGTGGTGGCTGATTCTTAGCAGCCACCAAAGCTTCCATCATAGCGGAGAGTCTTTCCAAGCTATCCTTTAGAGTGTTTACCTCTTCATGAAGTTCATGGTTCTCTTGTTAAAGCTGATCCATCTTTCTCAGTTAATTTGCACGAGATTATATCGGTGATACAACTTGCTTTGATAAAGGACCAAGAAAAAGAACCAAATAAGACACCTGTTAAGAAAGACAAAAAACGCAACATGATGCTTGATATGCACATCCAAATTTAAAGTTTTCAAGGAACTTCAAGATATAGAGCAAACATCATAAAATAATAACACATGACTAGACCCCAAATCATCCTTCTCCTTCAGCTGCTTCTGCAACTCCTCCTTCTCTAGGTTGGAAGCGTGAAACTTGCTTTCCCAAACTTCTTTCTCTTGCTTCATCTTAGCCAAAGCTTCTTGAAGACTTCCTCTGTCATCAAAAGAAACAAGAGCATATGATGATGTAACAATAGGAAATAATGGCTTTTCGAGAGGATAAGTCATCTTAAGTTTGCAAGTCTATCACGGGCCCATTGAATGTAGAGTTCAACAACCATGCCATGTTGCTTTCCCAATTGGTCATTTCCCTTCCTATGGACATTGTGCCAAGAATGCACAATCCTCTTCTTCAACTCTAAACTCTTCACTCCATCAAGGAAAAAGAAACCTGATAACATAACATTATTAGGTTTGTCCTTCAAAGAATATCCAAATTGGCTCCTAGCAAGAATAGGGTTGTAGATGATTCCTCCTCGTGTACCAAGAAGAGGTATATTTGGAAACTCCACACAACTATCAATAATCACTCCAATATCATACGCTGAATTGTACCAAGTCATGTCAGCTTGAGTAATTGACATAAGTCTCTGAGACCACCTAAGCTTATCCTCATTATCTCTAAAGAGTCTAGACTGCGGCAAGTGCAAAATAAACCACTTGTACAGTAGAGGTGCACAACATGTAATATTTCCATGTCCTTTGGAAGTCCTATGATGAATGGAATGGTAAGTGTCTCAAAGAAATGTAGGCACAGGGTTCCCAATCAAAAAGATCTGGATGGCATCAACATCAACAAAACCCTCTAGGTTAGGAAAAAGTACAAGACCATAGATAAATAAGGCAAGCATAGCCTCAAGAGTATCGACACTTCCCTCATTAGCAAAGATAGAAGCTTTCCCCATTAAGAACTTAGAGGTAATCCCAAGAATGCCTCCTTTGGTAACAAAGTTTCCCTTGACATCAAATTCCCTAAGATGAAGAGCTTTGGCAATAACTCTAGTTGTAGGAATTTCTTCCAAACCACTAAAAGGAATCTTATCCGAAATGGGCAATCCCACCCAATAAGAGTACTCCTCCAAGGTTGGTACAAGCTGATAATTGGGAAAAGTGAAACAATGGTATAGAGAATCATAGAATTGCACCAAGGTATTAAGAATCCCCTCTCCCACATCAGTGTTCAGAATATTCAAAAGCTTCCCAAAACGGTCTTTGAATCCACAGGACTAAACACCAAAGATCCTAGCTTTCTCAACTCTCGTAAATCAGGACTTCTGAAACTGTACTTCTTGGTTTTCCTTCTTCCAAGATCCATAATCACAATATCTGTGATGTTTGCAAAAAGAATCTTTAAGTTCCTTGAAAACTTGGAAAATGCCCATGAATGCATGAGTGCATGTAATGCAACAACCACAAACAAGATCACACAAAGCATACAATCCAAGGGTTCAGAGTCACGAGCATGAAGCCAAGGGATAAGAACCAACCCACAAATAGAACAAGCAATAACAAGCAAATCAAACAATAAAGCAATAAATAAATTAAAGTAGGATGAACCCATTGGGGACTACTCCCCAGCAGAGTCACCACTTTTCTGTAGTGGTAAAAATTATGAGTGTAAGCTATTGATTAATTTAACTCATAAAACAAGAGTCACCACCGCACTTTTATTTTATCCAAAGGAAATGAAAAGGAGTGAACAAAACCTAAAAAAAGTTCTAAGGCAAGAACAAATAAAAACAGAGACAAGGGTAAGGGGGTTGGTTACGTAAAGGGAAGGTGTTAGCACCAAAACGTCTATAGTACTCTATAGGATCCCTTTGAATTATCTACGCTTTTTGGTTTGAAAATGGGTTGCTTGTAAAAGATTGGAGAGGTGAGAAAAGAAGTATTTTTTAATGTTTTTGTATTTGACAAGACTTCTCGAGTCTCATGCCTACGTACCCACAAAGTGCAATGGAGGATCAAAACCTCGTAGTTCGTGGTAAAAATAACAAAATGATGTGTTTTGATTCATTTTAAATGAAAAGATAAGTTGTCATTTAAAGGAGAAAACTACAACTAGTCACCCACAAGTAATGAGAAAATAACATTTGCATCATCTTGAGATGGAGGATTTTTGCTTGGATTAAAATCAACAAGTCTATCACTCAACATCTAAGTGGAAAAATGTCAATATCTTTAATACTATGGGGATAAAAGAATCACATATCAACTATGAAAATGACTCATGTCTAAGCTTTATGAAAATTTTGAAAGAAAAAGTGCACAAAGGCACAAAAATGATTTGAATGGGTTTATGTATTTTTTATGTCTTTTGAAAATGGTCCAAGTATGCTTAAGATATCTTAACATTTATTAAGAAAATGAGTTTTAAAATGCACTTGACAAAGTCAAGGTTTATTATGAAAGTGGTTCTAGTTTGAAAGAAGAACATTTTTGTTAGTTCTTTAATTTTAAGGGTTGGCATAAATTTTGTAAAACAAATAATAGCAGCAACATGTTAGATAGTTTTGTTTATCTTGCTAAAGAAGAACAGGTTGAGCAAGAAGTCCTAGTGTGCATTGGAACATGTTGAGCTGAAGTAGTGTTAACATCTGGAACAACATGTCGTATCGAGATGTCCCATGCAGGTTCGTTCGACATCGCGCTAGAACTGAAGAGAATGTAGAATTCTGTTATATCCTAACAGATGCAGAAGTTTCAGGAATATTATGCAATAATGAGACGCTGATTTATAGGTCTGAAGATTCAAGTCTGAAACTGAGAAGTGGAAAATATTCACTTTCTAAATATGGAGATATTTTAGGAAGTTAAAGATTGAAGTCCTATTATGTAGCAGAAGTTTCTGCTGATTTGTAGCAGCTCATTTGCTAGGCCCAAATCCAGTTGGGAATAGGTTATATATATAGATGTTTTGTAACCTAGTTTGAGCAACTAAACCAAAAATGTAAAGTTATATTATTAGGGTTGGTTCTTGTACCACTCGACCTGTGAGTTGGACAGTTTGTTAGTGTGATCCTCGAAACTATTAAGTAAGAGGAGTATTGTTCTTGGAGGAAGCTTTTAAGCAACTCTAAGTTGTGTCTTGGAAATGTGTCGTTCTTGTTGAACTGGTGTATAGGTGAAGGGCTGTTGATGCAGTGGCGGATTGTCAACTGCTAGACATCATTGCGATGATTGGGAGTGAGAAGGGTTTCTCATATCTAGAGGGGATCTAGGTAGAAGGGTCATTGGGTAGTGATTAAGTGAAAAGTTGTAAAATGGGTAGTTTAGCTTTGAATTGATACTACTGATAGTTGACTTCATCCCTGGCTTGGTAGCCCCCAGAGTAGGTGTGTTCGACCGAACTGGGTTAACAATTCTGTGTGTCTTGCTCTTATCTTTTCAGTACTATGATTTGTGTAATATACCTTGCCCTTTGTGATCATGTCAGACCAGATGTCGAATAGCATGTTCTAGGACATCTGAATTCTGCACATGTACCAGAATTTCAATTGGTATCAGAGCAGGTCATTCTGTTCTGTATCTGGATGAGATCCCAGGGAAGATACTTTCTGGTTCATGGTCAAGGTAGAAGCTTTCTACTGAAAAGCTGTTTGAACTTGGAGTAGTTCATATAGGTGGAGGATGGACTGTTCGTGACAGGCAGTGGCGTGTGCTGAGGGCTTGGAGGAGTAGTTGAAAAACTGCTGTGTAGTGGTTCCGTAGGTTTGATTTATTGTGGTGTCACCTGAATTATGATGCTAGGTCTAATATGTAACACCTGAAGGCCTTGAGGAGTTTGTGTTTGATCCGCTGCGAATCTATCTGAAAACTCCTGAGGTTGTATATCCTATGGTGACAGGATATATGCGAGACTGCTTCAACTTACTTTGTCAATGATACTTGAAGATTATTGTTCAAGTCGACTCATAAAGGCACTGATAAGTGAAGTTGTAAGGAAGAGATCAGAAGATATTGAGAAGTAATTTACTTTTGCTTCTATTCCTAAAAGAGCGAATCTCCAGTCCTTGATCTCTTGATGTGTTCCTTGGAATGATGTCTTATCTTGTGTTAGAACATCACGTCAGAATTGTGCAGAATTCTGATGTCTATAGGAATGGCATAGCAGATGCTCTGGGTGCTAAACTAATGTGGTTTGATCACATGAGTTTGGAACCTACTCCTGATCTGGAAGAGGAGGCATCTGGGTGGTATGTCTAAGAAGTTTCTGGCCTTGAAACTTATCTTAGATGTGTGAGTTGATCAAGGTGTGATCAACATGTTATTTACTCCTGAGGTCAGTTTATTTCTGGTCCTTGCTGCAGGAGTGGAGATCCTGAGATTCAAGAAGTAATATCTCTAGCAGACTTCTTGGATATGAAGGTCAAAGATCAAGGTCATGTTCTTTTTGGAGGCATGTTCTGAATGATCTTGTGAAGCTAGATATGTATTGACTGTGTGTGCTTAGGATTGATATGATCTAATCACAGTCTGTGCTGATATTGAAGGGGAGAATGTATGATTCTCTAAGGTGCTCTTGGCAGATTCTGAGGAAGAATACCTGATGTTTTGAAAGACCTTGAAGACATGTCTCAAGCCGTCAGAGTGATGAGAGTTGGATGAGAGAATACCACTCTCATGCTTCTGTGATGTGATAAGTTATGGTCCCAAGGCTTAAAAAGGGAAGTTTGGAGAATTTGTTTTGAAATGGGGTGTCTGTTTTCTTAGTTCAGCTGGATATTTTTCATGATGTCAAAACTGATGTCTTAACATCTGTTGACAGAACATTCTGTTCAGAATGTTATGGTGTTTGTCTCCTGAGATCACAAGTCTCTACTTGATTCAAGTACTGTTGTGAGGGTCAAGCAGTGGCTGAATGTGTTCAGCAGGTGTGTTGAACAGAGAGTGCGCTCTTGAAGACATGAAGATGAGTCTCATGTTCTCCATTCATTTAAGGCATTCTTCTTGTAAAGGAGTACTGGTAGTCTTAAATAGAGAAAAGTTGATCAAATTGAGATTATGTGAGTATTGGTACAAGTAATGATTGTGTTCAACTTATGAGTTGAACAAAGAGTGAGCCCTTGAAAACATGAAGATGCGTCTTATGTTTTCCATTCTTCAAGGTACTAAGAAGCACATGATAGGAGAAGTATGTTACAATTTTATGTAGCTGGACGTGTGATGTTAAGAGGGAGATTGATAATTCTGTTGCTTTTGGGATTAAGTGTGCTGCGAATGTGTTTGTGATATGACCTGGGAGCTTGATCAACTACTGATGGTTGATCCTCATGTGTTCCTCTGCTAGAGATTTACTATAGATGATATCTTCAGAAAAGCTATGTGAAGATGTGTGACTGAGACTGATGTTGGAACATCAATTCAGGTGGTTGTTGCTTGTTCAGCCAAGATTGTTTTACGCAGAAAGAAGTCCAAGATTAAGCCACTGATCCAAGTTAAAGTAACTTGTGAATATATGTCATGAATCGGAAGTTGTCAGACGATGACCTTAGACTAACTAATAGTAGATACTTGGACGGGAGACTTAGTATTTGTCTATTATTGATGTTATGCATAAGGGTAAATACTTGGACGGGAGACTAAGTATTTCTGCAGTCTGGTTATTATGATGGTGTGATTGATGACAACCTGAGGTAGCCTTGTCAGCTGACTGTCTCAGAAGTGTGTGAATGAAGAAGTGAGCATCATCTGCTGTTTGGTTATAAATCCTTCTTGGATAACAAATACCTTGTTGGGAGCTTGGTAGTTATCTAATGCAATTCAGATTTCTAAATTGTGTAAGAATCAGGTGGCTGTGATTACCTGAATAAAATGCAGAAGGTGTGATCTTTTGTCTAATGCTTATGTCCTACATAATGTTACAACATCATTGTTCATTGTGTATCCTGGATAAAGGTCTGGGACTGTACTTGTGGAGTTGGAAGAAGCAGCATTATTGTCAGAAGTGGCAGTTCTGGCATAATGTGGATTAGAATGGGCAGGTTCTGATCTTGATGTTAAGTAGTTTGTTCTGGTAATACATGACTACTTTCATGATGAAGACTTCATTAGATGCTTGTGAATGTAAGGACAGAAGGTTGATTTCTTCTAATACAAGTAAAAGGTGGCGGCAATCCTCATCTTGTGTTGCAAGAAATATAAAGACATCTGTGTGAAATTCCAAATCAAGTGAGCTTTTATTTTGGACTTGGCATAAACATGGTGAAAGTATGCTCAACAAATACAAGAAGTGGCAGTTCTTGATGTTGAGAATGTGGGAATATCATCTGATGTCAAGTGTTAATCTTCATAAGGAGCATAGGTTGTTCATGTCAGGGGGAGTTAAGGCTGTTGTCTATGGTCTATGACTGTAAGGGTGCAGACTTTAGTGGAGCTAGTGCCTATGCAGGAGAAGTCTGAGAAGCAGAATGTATTTTTTTATGCTGCTCTGAAGGAAGCTAGAAAGGATTGTAAGTTGCTCTGATCAATTGAAGTCGAAAATAAAATGTGCTTGGGTTTTGGAATGATAATGTTGTGAGCAAGCAGACATTGTCAGATAAGATGTCAGAACATGGTACAGGACATGTTTTTCTTGGGCCAAACAAGGAATTACTCTGGACGGTGGTATAAGGATAAGACAAAACACGTGTCCCTGCCTATGCATGGAACGTTATTGGCTTAATTTATGGTAAGATTCAGTTGAGAAACATTTAAGGCAGTCAAGGCAGTTTTTGGAAGGTAGGCATTGAATGTTGAATGGAGTTTTTGATACCCAAAATAGAGGTTCTTTGACCAAGAACCTTGACATATTCAAGGCTCGTTAATTCCTAAGTTACTGGTCAGCTATTTATAGGGGCTGCTCTCTTCTCCTCCAGCCAAGTGAGTTTCTTGTTTCACTAGTCTTATGGCGTTTGTTCGTATTTGGGTAAGTGTCACTTGGGTCTGGTTCTGTGAGGGCCTTCTTTGCCAAGTTTTGGCTAAAAAGGGGGAGAAAGGGTGTGTGAAATTGAAATGGGTTATGCAGATGCCTTGTTCTGAGTCTGCAGTTCCAATTGTTTGTGAAGAGAGTGTTAAAATTCTTGAGTTGGTGTTGAGTTCCCATTGTGACTTGTGTCCTGAGTTATGAACACAGTTGTGACTTGTGTTCTGAGTTACCTGGGTTAATAGATTGATACTTCCTAAGTTTCATCTTATGCCACAGGTTGACTGGGGGCTTCTGATCAAGCAAGGTGTGCAGAAATCTCGTATGCCACCTTTGGTCCTTTGTGTTAAGACAGACGCTTCTTTTCTGGAGGAGTCTTCTACAATGAATCAGGGTCTGAGTTGAAAGGAAAAAGAAATGTGTTGTGTTAGAAATCTTCTTCCTCATGTACACCAGATATCTTCTTCCTCATGTGCATAACTTCGGGACTTTCTACTTCTTACCTCCTGATGTGCTGCCTGAAGTGATTATGGTGGGATGCTCGAAGGTGATGTTATGGAGTTCATAGAAATGTGCTGTCAAAAGAGTTGTCAGACATGATGTCCTAACATCATTCAAATATTCCCTAGAAGATGTTTCTCCAGGATTGCTGTTCACAGTAGCTACTGATGGTTACTGTTAGGTTCAGTAGTTGCTGATGACTACTGACAGTAGTATAGTATTGTGACTGCTGCTGTAATATGTGCTGTTTTTGTTTTAGCCAAAATTTGCCAAAGGGGGAGAATGTTAGTTCTTTAATTTTAAGGGTTGGCATAAATTTTGTAAAACAAATAATAGCAGCAACATGTTAGATAGTTTTGTTTATCTTGCTAAAGAAGAACAGGTTGAGCAAGAAGTCCTAGTGTGCATTGGAACATGTTGAGCTGAAGTAGTGTTAACATCTGGAACAACATGTCGTATCGAGATGTCCCATGTAGGTTCGTTCGACATCGCCCCAGAACTGAAGATAATGTAGAATTCTGTTATATCCTAACAGATGCAGAAGTTTCAGGAATATTATGCAATCATGAGACGCTAATTTATAGGTCTGAAGATTCAAGTCTGAAACTGAGAAGTGGAAAATATTCACTTTCTAAATATGGAGATATTTTAGGAAGTTAAAGATTGAAGTCCTATTATGTAGCAGAAGTTTCTGCTGATTTGTAGCAGCTCATTTGCTAGGCCCAAATCCAGTTGGGAATAGGTTATATATATAGATGTTTTGTAACCTAGTTTGAGCACCTAAACCAAAAATGTAAAGTTATATTATTAGGGTTGGTTCCTGTACCACTCGACCTGTGAGTTGGACAGTTTGTTAGTGTGATCCTCAAAACTATTAAGTAAGAGGAGTATTGTTCTTGGAGGAAGCTTTTAAGCAACTCTAAGTTGTGTCTTGGAAATGTGTCGTTCTTGTTGAACTGGTGTATAGGTGAAGGGCTGTTGATACAGTGGCGGATTGTCAACTGCTAGACATCATTGCGATGATTGGGAGTGAAAAGGGTTTCTCATATCTAGAGAGGATCTAGGTAGAAGGGTCATTGGGTAGTGATTAAGTGAAAAGTTGTAAAACGGGTAGTTTAGCTTTGAATTGATACTACTGATAGTGGACTTCATCCCTGGCTTGGTAGCCCCCAGAGTAGGTGTGTTCGACCGAACCGGGTTAACAATTCTGTGTGTCTTGCTCTTATCTTTTCAGTACTATGATTTGTGTAATATACCTTGCCCTTTGTGATCATGTCAGACCAGATGCCAAATAGCATGTTCTAGGACATCTGAATTCTGCACATGTACCAGAATTTCAATTTTGAAAAAGGGAGAAGATTTTGAAAATTTAAGAAGGGGGAGATGAAGTGACTATCCTATTGCATAAAATAAAAGATAAGGACAAAGAAAGATCTAACTAAGAAATAATAAAGCTCAATGACATAAGTCAATCAAGAATTTCCTCCTTTGGATTTAAGCCTCAATCAAGTCAACCAAGAATCAGATGAGATCATAATAACCAAGATGAGTCTTCAAATGAATCCTTAAGCCAAGGGTACTAGATGAATCTTAATAGGTCTTAAGACGTACTTCCAAGCCAAGGTCAAAGTCTTAATTCTAAGTCCAAAACTCCATAATGCATAGGGTAGTAACATCAAGTCCATGAAAGTAACCAAGTTTTTAAAGAGGTTTAGTATTTATTCATGTCTTAAGAGAAAGAAATTCCAAATGGAAAAAAATAAAAAGAGCATAAGCTTAAACACAAGTCCAAGTGGACAAAGAGAAAAGCAATATGATAATATGATATGAATGCTAAAAAAAGAGCATAAAGTAAATGGCAATAAGTAAAGAGCATAAAGTAAATGACAAGTAAAGTAAAGAGATAAAACAAAAGATAGTGAGTTAGTGATTAGAAAGGATAGGCCAATTTGTCATTTTTTGGAGAACACCCAACTAGACACCCATAAGCATGAAAACATGGTCTCTTAGATTACCAAGAGAAGGGCTCCAACTTGGATAAAATCAACAATTATGCCACTAGCTCTCTTTGATTACAAAAGATCCAATCTATTTCACACAATACCATGGAGACTAGGAGGCTGACAATCTCACTTACAAAAATGACTTAGTTTCTGATTCGGGACAAATTTAGCGCTATGTTAAGCAATGGTAGCACAATCTATAAGGAAGGTCATACTATGGGAGGTCGGTCAATAACAATATTTGTGCTAATACAAGCTAGAGAAATGACATGTAAGTCATTCTTTTAAAGCTTGCCACACCAAAAAGAAAAAAGGAGTGGTCTCATCTTAATCAAGAACTTCCATCAATGATCAAAGGAAACCTATTAATACTCCAAAGTGAAGTGAATAATCAAATGATCACTTTAACAACATGTTTGAAATAATGAAGGTTCAAACATCTTTGATCATTAACAATCCATGATGCTAAAGATTTTCATCAACCTAAAGAAAAAAAGAAAGAGAAAGGAGATGCAGCAATGAAACCAAAACAACAAATCTATAATATAAGAAAAGTTGATGTCCTGGAAAACTCTCTATTGCCCTTTCTTATAAATCTACCACCTCATCAAAATAAGGGTAAATTTGGTCCAAATATTACTTTTTGCAACTAATGATGTCACATTGTTCTACTCCAACTACATACTTATTGTATTATGCCTTTGATGGTTAAACTTAAATCAATTGATGATGTCATATAGTCCTATTACAATTATTTTATTTCCAAAATTTTACTTTATGTCTGTTGACTTTTCTCTTTCTTCTCTCCCTCTTCTTTCTTTCTCTCTTTATCCGTCTCTCATCTTTCGACACTGTCTCTCCCCCGTCCTTTCTCTCTTTCTTCCTTCTTCTTCTTCCTTCTTCCTCTTTTTCTTCCTCTTTTACAAATTGTAATAATGATTTTCCAAAATATAAATCCAGATTTATTTTCAACAGTATTGCTTTCGAAGCCATAACCGAAGTGGTTGCAGTTTTTTTGATTTTGTATAGATTTGTATTGATCTGCCTCTAACATTTTGATTTTTAGATTTTTTTCTACCTTCTTGTGTTGCTTTTTGCTCAGATCTGCACTGATTTTTTGTTGTTGGTTATTGCTTGTGTTGGTTTGATTTCAAGTGAAAAAAAGATGTAGATCTGCTTCTGAAACCGTAGCCGTCAAAATGATTTGCTTATCAAGGTTTGTTCTTCGACAATCTTCTTCCCACTGTGTTTGCTTCAATCCTTGATTTTTTTGTACTGTTTTCTTTTTGTTTAACTTAAAGCATTCAACTTTGAAATTAATGATGTCTATGTTTTGTTTTTCTATACAAAAACCTGGTGTTAAAGCATTCAACTTTCTCACTGTTTTGGAAAGCGGACAAATTGTATAATTTTTTTATCCCTTTTCTGCTTGTATTCTGTGTATAGCATTTACATAAACAACTTTTGTATTTGTGTATACTAACTTTATTTGTATTTGTGCTATGTTTTTAGATTTAGATGATTTAGTTTAGAAATCCTAAAAATATTCAAGTTAAAGTTAATGATTTTTTCTCAAAGTTAGTTCACTGAAAATCTTCTTTTCACTATGTTTGTTTTAATCCTTGATTTTTTCTGTATTGAGTTCCCTTTGTTTAACCTTGATTTTTGCTTCATTCTTCTTCGTTAAAATGGTTAGTGCTTATGAAGGTTATCATCAGATATGAAGCATTCAAGTTTGCAATTACTTTTAGGTTTTCCTCTTGATTTTCAATCTGGATCTTACTAATTTCATTTTGTGTAGAAAAAGAATTGGTTTTTGTTTGTTGATAGTTGTGATATTATTAAGGGTTGAAGGTTTCTGCAATGAGCTTTGCTCTTAATCCTAAAGAAATTTGATGATATCGTTCTCCATCTCCCTGCAGTGAATAGGTAATGACTCCTAAATCATTTATCTTTCAAACCATTATTTTTATTTAATTCTTATAGCATCTTCACTGCAGTGAATAGGTAATGTTTATGCAAACCGAAAGCTTTGCGGATCTATCAATGAATAACTTTATGCAAACCAAAATCTTTATCGATGGTTTATGGGTTTAACGATTTTGCCGAAATGGAACCGGTATATGTGGTTCATGTTTCAGTTACAATCCTTTCGAGAGAAAAAATATGCAAAAGAGCAAGAGAAGTGAGTAAAAGATCTGCACACTGGTCCAAACCTTGGATAAAACAAGGTTAGTGATTGCAAAATCTAAACCTCATGCTTATGGAATTGTGAATCTAACATTTATGAATATATGACCAGTCTAATGTTAATGCTATTTGTAATTTCTGTAACATGAAAGTTTATTTAGAAATTGATTAATTTATTGATTTTTCTCTCAAAATACCTATTGATTCCATTATTCTCCTCTTAATTTTTATTTCTAAATCCAATTTGTAGGTCTAGGGAAATTGAGGTTCCCAGATAAATCAAGCTTATTAGGCATACTGAATGATGCAGAAGATCTGTTCATTAAGAGGTATTTTTTCTTTTTTTTTGTTGTATCCTTTTTTATTGATTTGATTCATATGTTTGGAATATGATTTTATTTGTTTAAAAGAGATTTAACTATTATTGATTGTTGGGAATTCTAGATGGTTGTTATTGCAAGAATCAAGCACCCTTGCAAGAATTATGGTGCCAAGGCTTTAATTGTTACAGACAAAGTATATCAGATGTGGAAAGAATATCAGATGTGAAAATTGATCCAGACAAAATAGAGGGTTGACCTATTGAATTATTTGTCATTCTTTTGTGTGGTATTGTTTGTTGTGATACATTAGTCTCATGTGATAAGTGATGGAAAAGTAAGGTCAATATTAAAATTAAGATGTATAGAATCTGAATAAAAAAACCAATAAATTACAATTTTCTAAATTGATTATCAGACATTATTATCGAGGCTATTGATTCTTTGTCTTTTCCATTAGAAAATTGTTTTTGTCATCCCTAGATAAATGGATTTGACTCAAACAATATTTATTTAAAATTGTTTATATTAACCATTGGTAAATAATCTTGTCATTTGGTTATCGATCCTCGTTTGTCAAAAACCAAAGTTTCAAGACAACAAATGAGGGTTTGAGGAAAAATTTAGGTGATAGTATTGTGGTTAAAGGTCAAACTTATTGGAGTATTAGAGTAAATGGAAATTATGATCTTTCTGACATTTGAAAGTACTGATATAACATTTAATGTTAGATTTACTTTTTTTCACTTTTTTTCCTAACATTGGATACAAATTCTCTTATATGTCACTTCAATCATTATTAATTTTCTCTCAATTTTTTTTGTCTTCTCTTTCTTTCAAATTCAAATTTTCCCCCTTTATTCATTTACTTCAAATGTATTAATACATCTTCTTTGTATATATTAATTATTATAGTATTTCTCCCCTTAATACATTTAAAACTATTAATATAGTCTATACATTTAGAATTAATTTGACTTTTTTAAAGTTTGTCTCTTATTGATTATCCTCTTTATTATTTGCATTACAGATGCTACCAAGTTATTGAAGATATGCTCCTATTTTAGTGGAGGGGAAATGCAAAGAGATATAGAGAGGGAGAAGATACAACAATGAAGTTGTGTTGACAATTGAAAGAGTTTTTCAAAAAAAATATTCTATTATTTATTTTGATTTAAAAGCTTTTATTATTTTTAACGTTATTATTATCAACATTGTTATTAAATTTCATTTTAAACGAATTACTTCTCATGGATATCATATATGCATTCGTTATTATATTATTTAAAGATAAATGTATCAGGTAAACTATCATATCCTATACAATTAAATTATTATTTATTAAAAAATAAGTATATTAGCTGATGGGAATGATCACTGCAAAACTGTCAAAAAAGAAAAAGCCGTGAAAAATCATGGTGATTGATTCTGAAAAATAATTAAATAATCTAACATTTCTTGAATATTGAAACTTTGTATAAAGTATAGTAACAAGCAATTTTAAAGCAGTAAAATTAAAAAATTGAAATAACATTTAATGCATTTAAAAAAATTTGATGCAACACTTGATGCATTTGAAAAGTTCATCTTCAAGTAACATTTGAGGTAGCATCACGTTAATTTAATATTCATATTTTGTTTTAACTTAATGAGATTTAAATGAGATTTAAGACAATGTACTAAAATTATTTTCCAAATCATATATTTATATTTGTATTTGCACAACATATTATATCTTAATTTAATTTAATATTCATATTTTTGTTTTAATTTAATGAGATTTAAGACAATGCATTAAAATTATTTTTTAAATCATATATTTATATTTGTACTTGCACAACATATTATATCTTCATTTAATTTAATATTCATATTTTTATTTTAACTTATTGAGATTTAATATAATGCACTAATATTCATATTTCATAACAATACCTATTGATATGTTACTATTATAATTTTTTTACGGATTACTATCATAATAATATTTATTTAAATAATAATAATATAAATTTTTCTTTTATATGCGAATGGTGTTATATATTACTATTATTTTTTGATGATGCAACAAATTTGTTTAATCACTCTATTATATTACTAAAACAAGAAAATAAAATTAATGAATTAGTGATATTGTCAAATAACTTGTGTATATCTAAAGTGATAAAGTCATTCAAAATTTAGTACAACTGTCTAACTAATTATACCAATTTCTCTTTGAGAAATTAATATATGTGAGAGAAAGATTTTAAAAATTAATTTTTTATAAATTTTCAAAAAAAATTAAAAATTTTAATTTTTATAAATAAATAAATAAAAATATATTTTTAAAAAGTGATTTTATGGATTTTAAAAATTTGAATCTAAATTACTTATAAATATTAATTAATGACTATTACTTTTGTTTATATCTATTTTCATTTTTAAATAAATAAAAAATAAATTAGTTTTTATTATTTGAATTGCTTTTTTTTACCATAAATTATTTGAATTTCTTAATAACAAGATATATTTAATTCTTTTAATATTTAAAAACAAACAATTTTTTTTCAATTTTTTTAAAAATATTTAGTAAATTTATTTAATTCCTATTCATATTTATGATAAAAGATCTATGAATTCATTTTTTAATGGGAAAAAATTATTAAAAATGGATCTAATTTTTTGTTTTAAATTACAAATTTATTTTTAAAATCTCTAATTTTCCTTTTAAGGAAAATAAAAGATTTATTTTTAATATCTTTTATTATTTTTAATTTTTGGTTTATCAATATATATATATATATATATATAAAATAGGATTTGGTTTATATAATATTTGAGGTAGCATCAAGTTAATTTAATATTCTTATTTTTTTTAACTTAATGAGATTTAAGATAATGCACTAAAAAATATTTTCCAAATCATATATTTATATTTGTACTTGCACAGCATATTATATCTTAATTTAATTTAATATTCATATTTTTATTTTAACTTAATAAGATTTAAATGAAATTTAAGACAATGCACTAAAATTATTTTCCAAATCACATATTTATATTTGTACTTGCACAACATATTATATCTTAATTTAATTTAATATTTATATTTTTGTTTTAACTTAATGAGATTTAAGACAATGCATCAATATCTATTGATATGTTACTATTATAATTTTTTTACGGATTACTATCATAACAATATTAATTATATAATTATAAAATAAAATTTCCTTTTATATGTGGTTGCTGTTATGTATTACTATTGTTTTTTTATGATGCAATAAATTTGATTAATCACTCTATTATATTACTAAAACAAGAAAATAAAATTAATGAATTAGTGATATTGTCAAATAATTTTTTTATATCTAAAGTGATAAAGTCATTCAACTTTCAGTACAAGTGTCTAACTAATTATAAAAAGTAAAAACTTCTCTTTGAGACATTCATATATGTGGAGAAAGTTTTTTAAAAATTAATTTTTTATAAATTTTCAAAAAAAACATTTAATTTTTTTATAATTAAATAAATAAAAATATATTTTTTAAAATTGATTTAGGATTTAAAAAATTTGAATCTAAATTACTTATAAATATTAATTAATTACTACTACTGTTATAAATGGGGACAACTATAATTTTAATTCAAATATTTTTATATACGAAAAAATACTATTGTTATAAACGGGGACAATTTTAATTTTGATTCAAATTTTATTATATACGAAAAAATATTATTGTTTTAAACGGACACAACTTTAATTTTGATTCAAATTTTTTTATATAAGATAAAATACTACTGCTATAAACGAGGACAACTATAATTTTGATTGAAATATTTTTATATACATAAAACATACTATTGTTATAAACAGGGAACAACTTTAAATTTGATTCAATTTTATTTTATATACAAAAAAATACTACATATTATAAACGGGCACAACTTTAATTTTGATATAAAATTTTTTATATAAGATAAAATATTACTGTTATAAACGGGGACAACTATAATTTTGATTCAAATATTTTTATATACGAAAAAAATACTTTTGTTATAAACGAGGACAACTATAATTTTGATTAAAATATTTTTATATACGAAAAAAAATACTATTGTTGTAAACGGGGACAACTTGAATTTTGATTAAAAAAATTTTATATACGAAAAAAATATTGTTGTTTTATACGGGCATAACTTAAATTTTGATTCAAATTTTTTTATATAAGAGAAAATACTACTATTATAAACGGGGACAACTATAATTTTGATTCAAATATATTTATATACGAAAAAAATACTATTGTTATAAATGGGAACAACTTGAATTTTGATTAAAAAAAATTATATACAATAAAATATTGTTGTTTTAAAGGGACACAACTTTAATTTTGATTCAAATTTTTTTATATAAGATAAAATACTACTGTTATAAACGGGGACAACTATAATTTTGATTCAAATATTTTTATATACGAAAAAAATACAATTGTTATAAATTGGGACAACTTTAATTTTCATTCAATTTTTTTTATACAAAAAAAATACAATTGTTATAAACGGGCACAACTTTAGTTTTTGTTTAAATTTTTTTTATATAAGATAAAATACTACTGTTATAAATGGGGACAATTTTAATTTTGATTCTAATATTTTTATACACGAAAAAATTACTATTGTTATAAACGGGCATAATTTTAATTTTGATTCAAGTTTTTTATATACGAAAAAAATAATACAGGTTATAAACGGCCACAACATTTTCTTATACTTAGCAATACAAATTTTTAATTCCAATCATATCTATTTTTATAATTTTACCATTTTTCTTTTCAATTTGATTAACAATTACGCGCCCATAATATAAAATCCTCGAACAGACAGGTCCGTGGGAACGTACGGGTTAGTTACTAGTTGAATCAAAGGATTGATCAAGCTATCATCAAGATCAATCATCCATTTTGGTGAACTAGGGTTTTCACCCCATCAACACCCAAGATCCATTTAGCTTGATAAAACTTGACCAAATCAACCAAGATTCAAGTCAAACAACAGTCAACCAAGGTCAATCAATATTAAAATGCAATAAAATGGATTAATATGCATAAAAATGATTTAAAAAATGAATTTTAAAATGAAAATATACATGAAAATGCAAATTGATGCATCAAACAAAATCACAAGTGACCAAGAAAAATCCAAAAGATCAGAAACAACTCAATAACCATATGCAAAAATTTTCAGAATTTAAAAATGCATAAAAATATTTTTAACCATTTAAAACAAATGCAAAATGAAGAAAATCATGAAAAATAGTAAATGATGGAATAAAAATGTAAAAAAAATGCTCAAAAAATAGGAAATATTTTTATGAAACTATGAAAAAAAATTGGAGTAAAAAATATTAATGTGGCTATTTTTTATGAATTTTTGAAGTTAAATGCAATTTAGAAAATAAAAATTAGAAAATAATAATAAAAGAGAAAAAATAAGGCACGTTGGATCAAGCCTCATTATTGACGTGGCAGATCCAACACACCTGAGGTAATAGAACACCATGGAACACACGCAGAGTGCAACACAATATCACATTTAAAATCAGCCAATCAGAATATTTCAAAGTGCCAGCGTGGGACAACCCAGGTCACCACCTTCGTTCTCTCCAGTCGTCTTCTCCAATGAACCAGTCACCAAAGTTCCACATATGGTAAACTCAGGTCATGAGACTTATGCCATTTTAACTGTCTCATTGAGGCGAGTACAACTCCATCCTCCATTTTCATTTATTGAAAAAGAGTGACGAGAATTTTGAAGAAATGCAGAAATGAAAACGAGCATTCAAACAAAAATTAAATGATGAACTCAAGTAATCAACAACAAATAAGTTAGGGGAAATGATCATCAAGCTAAGGGCTACATTGTGGTAACTTGTTTGAAGTGATTTGAAGCTTCTAACTACCTTGTTGAGATGGTGACCAGAGGTTGAAGATGCTTGATATGGTTAGAGCAATTTATAAGGTTTGGGAGCTTGAGACTTGAACCAAAAGCTTTAGAGGATGATGATGGAGGTATTAGAACAAAGAAATTGGGTTGAAACTGGCCAGAATTCAAAACCCCATGGTGGAAATTTCTGGGGAAATTCGAGGTTCAAGCAGAGGTTCAATGGCTCTCTAAAGCTTCGAAATGAATGTAGTGAGCTCCTCTATTTATAGCTGAAGATGATGGAATGCTGAGAGGGGTGAATTGAGTGGAAATTGAGTGAATTCGTGCACACCCTTATCATGCCAAAAGTGTGACTTGAGATCACTCAAAACTCAGCCAAAAAAGTATTCATTTGGACATCTGAGGAGAAAGTTATGATGTTTTGAACTTTGCATAAAAAACTTGTCACCATACTTAGAAAAATTCTAAGTCTTTTAGGCAGAAAATGACCTATAATGTTCCAACATTTTCCAAGGCCTTCCAAGCATAATTTGATCTTGATCCTTGAAGCAAACTTGTAGAGGGAATAACATAGAGTAGATAGCAAAAAGAATCAGCCTCAAATGATAAGAATTCAATAAGTTGTGATCCATGAAAGTTGGGAAAAGTCACTTGAAAATAGGTTAAATTTCACTAAGTCCACAAATGACCTATAATGTCTTCAAACTTTTGATGATCCTCCAAGCATAATTGGATCTTGTTATGTAAATAGAAGCTGTAGAGGATATTGAGAAGAGTCATATGCAAAAATAAGCACTAAAAAATATGGATAATTGAAGGATTTGTAGTCTCTGGAACTTTGACTTGAAAATGTTGACTATTTGGTCAAACCTTCTCGAATCAACTTGTGCACTTGGGATTTTATTGCATTCTAAGGTACATGAATGATCATATGAACTCAAAATAGGATGTACTTGAATGTCCTTTGATCATATTGCTCAAAGTTTGAGTTGACTTGTTGATGAATGGATGGAAATAAATACATGAACCTTTGACTTTCTTGGGAAGCAAGCAACACGTCTTTGAAGTATCCTTGGTCTAAATGATATTGAGATGTTTGATGACCATAAACTTGAGATTAAAATCCATGTATTGAGAGGAAAACTCTTGAGATTCAATGAATGTCCACAATGTGCCTTGAGAAGAACAAAGCCTTAGCTGAGGAACCACACTTGAGGCCCTTGATGAGATGCTCTACCTTGCACAATAAACTTAAAGAAATAAGACATATATATTTGATTAGTGGTTAGATAAACAATGAGCATATAAACACATAAAATGGTGCTTGGTGACCTCTTCCCAGGTAAAACCAAAGAGTGAAAGGAGGAGAAGACCAAGCATGTGATCTTGTTTGTGTACTAAAAATACAAATGATATGTGGGATCTTAGGGTTACAAATTAGGGTATGACACTTACATCCTAAAGGAAGCTGCCAAAACACCTTACGAATTTTGGACTGGACGAAATCCTAGTCTAAAACATTTTCATGTGTGGGGATGTCCAGTTTAGGCAAGGCCTTACAGGCCAAATGAAAAGAAATTGGACTCCTGAACAGTGAGCAACTACTTTATTGGCTATTCTAAAAGATCTAGAGGCTACAAATTTTACGATCCCAAATCAAATTCAATTTTTGAGATAGGAACAACCACATTCTTTGAGGATATGAGCTTAGGGGGGGGGGGGGGGAGGGGAAAATAAGGTTAGAGACTTTGTCTTAAAAGAGGAATCAGTAACAATTCCAGAACCGATTTATATAGTTGCTTTTGATCAAGCAAGAACAGAACCTCCACAAGACATTGTTGAAATTCCTCCAACTCAAGATGATTTAGTATTCATGAAGAACAAACTCAAGATCCTCAAGAACAAAGAACCAATACCTTTGTGGAGATCCACTAGAGAAAGGAGAAATGTTATTCTAGATGAATACATAGTCTTTCTCCAAGAACATGAGGAAAATAATGGTATGATGGAAGATGATCCAATCAACTTTTGTCAAGCGATGCAAGATTCCAACTCGAAAAAATGGATTGAAGCAATGAAGGAAGAGTATAAGTCCATGCAAGACAATAAAGTTTAGGAACTTGTTCCGTTACTAGAAAGTGTGAAACCCATTGGTTGCAAATGGATTTTTAAGACCAAGTTGGATTCTAATGGTAATATGCAAAGGTATAAAGCTCGTTTTGTGGCTAAGGGTTATACTCAAAAGGAAGGGAATGAATTTAAAGAGACTTTCTCTTCGGTTTCATCGAAATAATCTTTTAGGACAATCATGGCTCTTGTTGCACATTATGATTTGGAACTCCATCAAATGGATGTCAAGACGGCTTTCCTCAATAACAACGATATGAAACAATCTATACGATACAACTAGAAAACTTTGTGTTAGGAGACTCAAAGAATATGGTTTGCAAATTGACAAAATCCATTTATGGACTAAAGTAGGCATCTCGTAAGTGGTATCACAAGTTACATGAAGTAATTCTCTCATTTGGTTTTGAGGTGAATGTTGTTGAAGATTGTGTGTATCACAAATTTAGTGGGATCAAGTACGTTTTCCTGGTCTTGTATGTAGATGACATACTGCTTGCCACATATTATATAGGAATGATGCACGAAACTTAGAAATTTCTATCAAGAAATTTTGAAATGAAATATTTTGGTGATGCCTCCTTTTAATTAGGAATTCAGATACATCGAGACCAATCTCGTGGTATTCTAGGATTATCACAAATGAGCTATATCGAAAAGGTACTTAAAAGGTTTGACATGCATGAATGTAAATCAAGAGATACTCCAATTGCTAAGGGAGACAAATTCAGTCTCAGTCAGTGCCCAAAAGGAAACTTAGAAATTCAAGAAATGCAAAATATTCCTTATGCGTCAGTAGTAGGGAGTCTGATGTATGCCCAAGTGTGTACGTGTCAGGATATTATGTTCATAGTTGGGATGTTAGGCAGATATTTGAGCAATCCAGGAATAGATAATTGGAAAGTAGCCAAAAAGGTTATGAGGTATTTAAAGATAACAAAAGATTATATGCTCACATATAGGAAGTAAGACTAGTTAGAGACCACTGGATACTTTGACTCAGATTTTTCTGGATGACAAGACAGTAAAAGATCCACTTCATGTTATATTTACATGTTGGCTGGTGGTGTAGTTTCTTGACGCAGTGCTAAGCAAACTCTTACGGCTTCATCCACCATGGCAGCAGAGTTTATAGCATGTTATGAGGCATCCAACCATGGGATTTGGCTGAGGAATCTTGTCACTGGGTTGCGAATTATGGAAGAAATTGAAAGGTCACTTAAGTTATACTGTGACAACAAATCATCCATCCTGTATTTTAACAATAATAGAAGCTTGACTAAGTCAAAACATATTAACATCAAGTTCCTAGTTATTAAGGAAATGGTATAAAGTGGACAGATTTCCATAGAACACTTGGGGACAAACTCCAAGATAGAAGATCGTCTTACAAAAGGTCTTCCATCTAAGGTCTTTCATAAGCACACTGTTTGCATGGGTGTTTTATCGTTAGAGGATCTTTGGTTTAGTGGGAGTCAGTCAATTATGAATTTTATGTTCTGTGTTTTGTATTATGTATGCATACTATAATGTTGGATATTTTCCAAATTAATAAAGCTTGATATTTAGCACTTTACATTTTATACAATAAAGTTATTGAATGATCTCACTAAAGTAAAGCAGGACCAATTGAAAATCGACATACATAAACTAACTTCATGTGGTTTTCATGCTACACATTTTATAATGGATCTATGTCATTTAGTTGTGTCACTATCGGTGATCATTGTTGGGTTTAGTTATGATTGATATAACAAAAATCACCTTGGTTCTGAATAGTGGCATGATTAATGGACAAGATAATTTGGATATGCTTGAAGTATGTAATGCCAAATTTTGAGCTCATAAAGTCTAACACGCATGTAAAGTTACATATGTGACCAGTGAAAGATTGTTGGAATTTTGGGTCACAAATGTAACATTTAAGGTGTTAGTGTCATTATTTTAATTAGTCAAGACTTAAAAGGGTATAATTAATATAATATTAAGTTTGTGGCTAAAAACATAAATGTCATGAAAGGTCAGGTTATTGTGTAGATATCATAAGTCAATATCAAATTTGATGAGAGGGCAAATTAGAATACTGAAAACTAAGAAATAAGCCTAGGGTTATTTAAATGGGTTATGATCCCCATTTGTAGAGAACGATCAAAATAGGTTTTTGAGGTTTTCTCTCTTCCTCCCCATCAGAGGAAATTCAAGGAACCATAAGAAACTCTACAAATCGGAAGATCACATACCTGCAACCTTCAATGATTTCAATGGCAAATTCAGTTACGCTTCTGCTTTTATTTCCTGATTGAATTCTGATATGGGTTTAAGGGATATAAGTTGTTGATATATCGACTCATAGGGATTATTTTAGAGTTCTGGTTTTAATTTCTATATCAATAGAAATAATAAGGTTATGAACGGATCTAACACTTTCTTCATATCTATTTTATAATAAAAAGTTCATGTTAGTACTTTTTTATAGTTGAAAATCAATTCTTTTGTGAGCACAATACAAGTCAATAAAAAGTTCATGCATGTATCATTTTATGCATATCTATGATTTAAATGTATGCTTTAAAATTCTATAATCAATATGTTAAGACACCAAAAAATTATTTTCCTATATTCTGGGTCAACCCAGTATTGTCTTAAAATAACCCGGTTTAAACTAACTTATAAATTATTAGGTTTGTTCATGTTTAAGGACGGGAGAGGCTTAATATGCCGATCAAAACTTAGGACAGATTTAGGGTTGGTTATAACCTTTTCGAACCCATCCCTCGCCCATCTCTAATTGATAGGTAATGATAAAATATATCTCCAACAATCATTCTCAATGATAACACTGACATCTCTAACTTTACTTTCTGTCATTTACTTTCTATTATTTACATTTATGCATCATAACAAACACAAAACATTCTCTTCCTTAAGATAATAAATCACTGATACTTTGTCTTTGAAACCACCAGTCTCCGTGCATACGATAATTGTGAAAATTACTTTTGTTGCTAACGCAACAAGTAGGATAATGACCAATGAAAGGAAAATTAAAATGCAACTAGGAAGACCCTTTTATAGTCACTATGAAATATATGTCGAATTCATTATACATGTCTTACGTGTCTGTCCTCTGACTTTTTCTATTTGGACCAATGTGATTAAGTTGGGTGAGATTGAACACAGATGAAGCTAGTAAGAATGATTTGATAATTAGATGTGATGGTCTTTTAAGAGGTTGTAAATGTGAGTGGCTTGGAGGCTTCGCAAGATATTTGGGTTCTTGTGTATATATTGTTGAATTTTTGGGTGTGCTAGAAGGCTAAAAATTAACAAAAGAATTTGGGTTTCGAGTTATTGAGCATCATATAGATTTCAAAGTAGTTGTTCAAAATATTTTACATTTTGGACAGAATAGTATAATTAGAATGCGATTGGTGCAACAAATTCAACAATTACTCAATCTGAATTGGAAGGTACAAGTTTATCATATTTACGGTGAGTCGAATACTTGAACAGACGCACTTGCTAACATGAGGTGTTATCAAGGTAATTTAATGCTTTATGAACGAATTTCTACTCAAATTACTCTTCTTTTGTTAGCCAGTTGTACTATTTACTATTAAATTAATGGGTTAAATATGTATAAGATCCCTGAAAATAACCCAACATTCAAGTTTGGTCCCTATAAAAATTTTCTTCAAGGTTTGGTCCTCCTAAAGTTTTCCGTTTCTAACTGTAGTCCCTCCCTTTAGTTTCCACTAACGGTGGCTTATGTGGCATACCATGTGGAAATTTTTTGATGACGTTGCTTACATGTGGCAATGCCAAAGTGGCAAAAATTTCTGACATGTATGCCACGTGGCAATTGTTTCAATTTTAATTTTTTTTATATTAATATCATAATTGAACCCAGAAATGGTAGCTAATCTGTAGCTACTTCCTGGCTAATTCCTAGCTAGTCTCTAGGTAATTTAAACACACAATTTTTGTAGCTAATTCATAGCTAATCTCTAGCTAATTTAAACACACCATTTTTATGGTTAATTCATAGCTAATGTCTAGCTAATTTAAACACACAATTATATTAGTAATACACAACTCATTGATTCTCATTATAACCCCAGTGTTGCAAAAACATAATACCACTTATAATTATGAAGTAACACCTACTCTACAACTACAAATTACATTCAAAACATGACATATAACTAATGTTAAACGAGTAGCAGTAATTACTCCAGTACATAAGGACTTCCCATCCAATCGCATACATGACCCAATGAGTGTAATCAGTGTAATTATGTTTCTCAAAATTGTGCCGGTGCCGGTGCTGGTGCTGGAGAAGGTGATGTAGCTTCTTGCAAATGCAGTACTGTTAGTTAACTTGATCAAGGCTATGAGAGCAGCTTCTTGCTCATTCCCTGATGTTGTTTCAATGAACTTGTTGATGCTTCATGAATACATGAGAACCTGTTGAATACATGAAAAATTTATACTTGTTAGTGGATCCTTTAACAAGTATAGGATACAAGAGCAGAATTCTTTAAATTTATACCAAGCAGAATTCTTTAAAATTAATTTAAAGTGAATTGATTTTATAAAATTGATTTTAATGTAAATTGAATTGAAGATAAAAATGGTTTATGTTTCGATAAATTCTTGAATAACATAGTTGCAAAATAATTTCAATATAAAAATGATGTTTAGAGTGAAAAGTTACAACTTCTAAATTCTTAAAAATCATAATCAATTCTACTTGAAAATGACCAAATATATTAAAGTCAATTATACACATTATCAATTCTATATGCTTCAAAGGTTAAACCAACATTAAAGTTACATATGTGATACACAAGTACTTTTTATTGTTTACACCAAGATGTCATTTTTTCTCGTGAAATATTGATCAGATAGCTCAGTGGAAATCCTGAACACCTTTCAATCCTCTATAATGACTATCAATATTGCATGAAGTAAAAGTAATGAATGGTTAAGATCCCACTTCAAAATCAACATAATATTTACATTACAAGATCATCATAACTCACAACACTTTTAAATTTCAAGATTAACATAATATTAAATATTTTTCTACTTTTCCTTCTAAATATTATTCAAAATTATCTAGGCATTCTTAAGACTGTCAGTCGGTGGTTATGCAGTAAACAGAAACACAAACCATTTTTCATGCAGAAACGAAAAATACAATGTGATTATGCAGTCTTTTTTAGTAATGACCTCTGTTTTAACTATCTGAAGGTAATGCTCCATCTGCACACATAGAAGTCAAATTAATGTGCAGTACTTTGACAGAAATAAAACTCCAAGCACCGGAGATGCTCATCTTTCTCTAGTTATCATCATCGATACATAAAAGAATAACTATGGTCAAAGCCATCAAATGATAACAGAGATTGCATTTATGATGTTGGAAATTATGCATAGTTAGGCCTAATCCAACTTCATAGAATTGATAAGTTAAGTTATCTCAGAGGATACTAACACCTAAATTATGCCTACCAAAACATTTTCAGGTCCAAAAAGCTTGCATATTTTAAATAGTGCAACTATAAGTTGAAAAGTTTCAAGATTGAAGTCTGAAGATTAAGGGAGATCTTTAAGTGATGTAACTTCCATAAGCATAAGGAGCAAAGCTTTTGATTTCTAAGCTCTGGTTACTGTAGAAGAGACTCTAATGTATCACAATTATTTTCCAAATGAATTAATGACAGTGACATTTATGTAAAATATTAACTTACAGTGACATTTGCTCCTAAATAATTTGTATTGATGAATGACAGACCATTCAGTCTGTCATGGCTGTTACCAACATAAGGTTCAAGCGCTTGACATCATCCAAAATAATCCTTCAAACTGACACAATTACCTGCACTTCTGACATGTCCACCCCATCTGCAAATTGATGATCAATTATTTCAGCCAGTTTCATATATATAATTTCTTCAGTTCATCATCAGTCCATTCTTTCTTAGTATTGTCATGATTACGTACTTCCCTATTCATAAGCAAGAGCTCGCGAACATGAGTAATCAGGAACAACAAATTTGGATTAAACATGAAATTAGGACATGGCTCTCACTTGATCAGATCATCATGTGCTCTATACACTTCAATATAAATGTTCATAAAAATAGAGTAATACCAATTAACAATAACTTGAAACTGTGAGATAAGGGTCGTAAAGAGATATATTAGGAAAATGACTCAGGTGAATTATACCTCCCAGCTTCCACTGAATGCACACCTCTGAAGCCTGGTCAAAGCTCCAGCTAGAGTAGGATTACGAGAACTGGCAGCATCTACCATTTTATCAGCATCTAACATCATCAATGTGAGTCTTAAAAAACAGCTACCAATAAAAAGAAAAGATATTGCAGAATAAGGGGAAATAATACACCATAAGAAAATGTGATTCAATTTTGATATTGACATATTACACCATAAGAAACATTTAAACCTATTCTTTCCAAAACAAATAATACCTCTTGTAAAAGGTTAAAAACCAGAAGAAAAAAGATTAAATATAGTTGAAAGAAAGATTGTCACTTAAGCTTACTATTATACTAATACTATTATTTTGCCTAATGTATAAGGTTTAAAACCAGAAACAAGTGTTTATAGTCGAAATATAGATAGCCACTTATCTTGGGTGAAAATAAAAGCTATAAAGTATTGTAGAATCGAAAAGATAAATACAAGCTTGGATGCTGAACTTACCTATCAAACTTATCTTGCTATGAATATAACCATCAATACAATTAGTTATTGTCATGTAGAAGAAGATAAACGGATGTTCAACTTTCACAAGATATGTCCTCAATCAACTGATTCTCACTTTCAGATGACTAGGCTTTTTGAAACTAGGCTTTTTGAATTGCCTAGCTTTGTTACTGCATTCTATAATTTTAATATTGTTTAACACACTGTAATATACAGGAGACTAAATAATGATGCACCAAAGATAAATATAATTCTATGCCAAAGTAAATCTATAAAACCTCAAAGATGATGTTAACCCACACTAACTGAATGCAACAAATAACTGCATAAACTAAACACTGCCACACCTTCATGGAGTCCTAGTTTCTAACAAAAACATCAACACTGACCATCAGAAGCTGCTCTTACTTAATATTCATCAATTACACCACATAAATGATTCCAAAGGGAAGGAGCAGAGCAATTAAAACAAATTATTCAAAATGGAAAAAGATGTTGTCATGATGAATTCCAAAATCTCACTAACTACTGCAGAAAAACAGTTAAATGTTTTGAGCATTTCATATACATCTTCAGCAAGATTGTAAATAACCCACAGACCACAACATAATGGCAGTGTAAGTAATTAATGATTGAGATTTATCCAGAGGATTAAGGATTTACAAAATAAGAGCATCAAAAACTATAGTATGACAATCATTAAAAGTCAGTACCTGCAGCATGGAACACCAGCACTAATAAGCACTTCTGGTGACATCACTGTGGTTTTCTCAGCCAGAATAGAAAATGTAACTGTTCACAGGAGAGAAGAGTCTTATAAGATATGTAACATGTGCATCCATTTATAAACACAAAAGTGAAGTGCCATCACTTAATCATAACTGTTCTCCGGAAATAAGTTCCTTTGCATAATATGGACTTACAGTGAACACTTGGTCAGATTTTAATATTCCAGCTTTCATCCATTTGATTATTCTTCCCTTCACAGGCTTATTATACCTGAAAAAGAAACAAAAGAAAAACATAATCAAATTATATGAACACAACCAATGTTATAATGTGATTTTTAGAAATATAACTATATCATACCCATCAATAAAGTCGAAAGAGCTTCGGAATTCATCAGGTAAATTGAGAAGAGAGAAGTCTGAAAAGGCATTTCTACCCTGGTAGGCTATGTTATGAATACAAAAGGCTACCTGCCATGATCACAAAGAAAGTCAGTTTCTTTATGCTAAATAGATTTCGTTAACACGAAAAGTAAACAAATTCTCACCTTTGCGTTTTTGTAAAGCCCTCTAGAATTGTACATCGATTTCAAGTAACATGGAATAAGAGCAGAGTGCCAATCATTGGCAACGAAGATCACATCTTCGCCTGCAGAAAGTCATAAAATGCTTGTAAAATTAAGTTGAAGTTTATCCTCAAATGAATATATTAAAGATTAAGAAAGTAAAGACTATAGAGCCACACCATATGGTCCTGAGAAATATTTCTCTCCAATATTGATGGCACTTGATCCTCAAAGCAACCCAGGTGTTTGAATGAATAGTTTCCTTTCTCAGACAATTGACCCTACGAAAATAAAAACCCTAAAAATGAAAATATCCATAGAGGAGGAAGATGAACTTACCTAAAAAGGAGGAGAGTGAGAGTCGGAGTTACAGAAAGCAGAGCCAGTGGCGATGACGGCGAGTAATTGCAGTGAAGTAGAAAGCTTAAGAATATGTTTGGAGAGAAGAAGATTGAAAAAGAAGGGTGAATGATGAAGACTTTGTTGTTGTAACATAGAAATCACGTTAAGTATAATTATAAGGAAAAAAATATTTTACAATATTTCTGATGTGGAAAAACTATAATACACACATGACATGACACATCATCCTCCGTTAGTGGAAACTAACGGCAGGGACTAGAGTTAGGGACGGAAAATTTTAGGAGGACCAAAGTTTGAAGGAAATTTTTTTTAGGACTAAACCTCAAAGTTGGGTTATTTTCAGGAATCTAATACTTATTTAATCCTAAATTAATTGCTATGTAATATTTTCTCTTTGGACTTTGACTCTTCTTTTTAAAAAAAAAAAAATTTAAAATTTCTATAAATTTGATCTATTATTTTAAAAGATAAATTATTGTAAAATTTGACGCAATGAACTATTTTATTAATTTATTTGAAAACGCCTTGTAGAATCATCCGGAAAAAGTAATCATAACGCACCCAAAACAACGCGTACCAAAGGGGAGAAAAAGTCCATACACAACAATATCCTTTTCCCTTCTCTTCCTCTGCAACCTAACAAAAACCCCCAAATTCATTCTCCCCAACACAATCTCCAAACCCTAATCCGATCACCTCAAAACAACATCTACCGATGTGGGCTGCTTCGTGCTTGGCGTCATGCTGCGCCGCCTGCGCATGCGACGCTTGCAGGACCGTCGTTTCAGGGATCAGCCGTCGTTCAGCCAGAATCGCTTACTGCGGCCTCTTCGCTCTTTCCCTCTTCGTTGCTTGGATCCTCCGAGAAGTCGCCGCTCCTCTCATGGAATCAATTCCCTGTAACTATCCCCTTCTTCAAACCCTAGTTTTTTTTATCCTTTCTAATTTCTAATTATATGAAATAAAGAATTATCAAGCTGTTTGTTTAAGTTGAAATGTTTTATTTTTATTTTTTTATGAAATTGTTTAATAATAATTGTCCATAGCATAATTAATTAATAATTGATTATGTATTAATTAAATAATTAATCTAAGTTAATGTAGGGAATTTAGATGATGATATTTTTGGGTTATTATGGACTTGAGGATGAAGCTAATGTATTTGAAAAATGGTGCAGGGATTAATCACTTTAAACAAACTCCGAGCCGTGAGTGGTTTGAGACAGATGCAGTTCTTCGTGTTAGCTTTGGAAACTTTCTGTTTTTCACTATTCTGGCTACTATGATGGTTGGTGTTAAAACTCAGAAGGATCCTCGTGATGGCTTGCATCATGGGGGTTGGATGATGAAAATTATCTGTTGGTGTCTTATGGTTATCCTTACGTTTTTTCTTCCGAATGAGTTCATCAGCTTTTATGGTGAGAATGCTTTCGAATGTTGTTTCAGTTTGTATTTTGAAATGGATTTGTTTTAGTTAATTTCCATGTATATTGAGTTTCATGTTGTTGATACAATCAGAAATTTTGATTCAAACAAAAATAATGTAGAGATGGGTTTTCCTATGCTTTTAACATAATTTTGTTTATGGGTGGGATGAATTTTGTTTATTTGCAGAAACAATATCAAAGTTTGGCTCCGGTTTGTTTCTTCTTGTTCAAGTTGTGCTCTTGTTGGATTTTGTTCATGGATGGAATGACAAATGGGTTGGATTTGATGAACAATTCTGGTCAGTTTTAGGCTTTGCTATATTATTTTACTTCTGTAACATAGTTTCGTTTACTTATATTATATGTTTTAATGACATTTCAATATTTAATTGTTTCTTTGTTGAAATAGGTATGTTGCTTTATTTGTTGTTTCACTTGTTTGTTATGTTGCCACACTTGTATTTTCGGGAGTTCTCTTTCACTTCTTCACGCCATCTGGACAAGACTGTGGAATCAATATCTTTTTCATTACTATGACCCTGATCCTTGCATTTGTTTTTGCCATAGTAGCTTTGCACCCTGCGGTAAGTTCATCAATTGGATTTCACTATATATGAATTTTTGTATGCTTGGCATGAAGTATCAATTGTTGTTGGGCCTTATTTTAGTTAGAAATTGGTTTTACCCATATTCTCGTTTACAGGTAAATGGAAGCATTTTGCCTGCTTCAGTAATATCACTATACTGCACGTATCTCTGCTATAGTGCACTAGCTAGTGAACCCAGAGATTATGCATGCAATGGTCTCCACAAACACTCAAAAGCCGTTTCCACTGGCTCTCTTACTTTGGGATTAGTCACAACTGTTCTATCAGTTGTGTATTCTGCTGTGCGTGCTGGATCTTCTGCTACAGTGCTTTCCCCACCAAGTTCTCCTCGTGCTGGTAAATTATCAAAACCCAATTGTTCTTTATTTTGTCAAAATATGCTAAATTGACAGGTCTAGACAACTGATATATAAGCTTTTGAAATCTATGAATGTTTTGTGGCCATGAAGTGTGATTTTGGATTTTAGTGCTATGAAGAAAAATAATGAAATGTCATGTTAATTGATTAGCAACAATTTCAAGCATGCAAATAATACTGACAAGCTACCATATCTGGTTATTCTGTAGGGAAGCCGTTGCTTCCATTGGATGTTAAGGAGGAAGAAAGTAATGAGAAAGCGAAGCCAGTTTCATATTCATATGCCTTCTTCCACTTGATTTTCTCTCTTGCTAGCATGTATTCTGCAATGCTTCTGACAGGTTGGTCTACCTCTGTTGGAGAGAGTGGTAAGTTGGTTGACGTCGGGTGGCCTTCAGTTTGGGTTCGGATTATCACTTGCTGGGCAACTGCTCTGCTATACTTGTGGTCTCTCGTAGCTCCTATAATGTTCCCTGAGAGGGAGTTCTGAGTGGTTTGCTCCTCAATTTCTCATGGTTCCAATGAAGGTTGTGTGTAACCTAATTACTATGCATTTGTTTGCAGTTGTGCAGTGTATATCATAATATGCATCTATATCCACAAACTCGGCAAAGAAGTATGTTATGAATGACAGTTTCAATTGGCTTGTTTTAATTGTATAGTGAGATTTGTACCCTGAATAAATATATATATGGCCATATAGTTTATGTATGCATCTTCCATTACAGTTTCACAAACAAATTGGACATGTTTTCTACTATTAATGCATCTATATCCACAAACTCGGCAAAGAAGTATGTTATGAATGACAGTTTCAATTGGCTTGTTTTAATTGTATAGTGAGATTTGTACCCTGAATAAATATATATATGGCCTTGTAGTTTATGTATGCATCTTCCATTACAGTTTCACAAACAAATTGGACATATTTTCTACTATTAATGTTTAAACAAGAAATGTGGTGCGATTTGCAACATATGTTTGGATCTCATATTTATCTGTCTTTGTCTAAAGGGCATCATCTGTCGAATCCTTTCGACCTGCGTGGGAAGTGTTATGTTATTTTCGATTACTGATCTTTTTATTAGAATATTGATTTTTTGCATGACTTTGACTTTAAATCTTTGTAATTGTTCGTTGAAAATGCATTTGACAAAATTTTAATTCTATCCAAAGTTTAAGTTTTGTATTCCCTAACATTTAATAGATGAAGTAAATAAAAAATAGGGTTAATTATATGTCTATATAGTGAGTTTTGATTTCATCTTCTATTAGATTTTTTTTTTTTTTTTTGATCCCTTCCTTACCAAATCTAACATGAAGACCTTAAGGTCACAGCGAAAGGTCACATTTTCGTTGATTGTGTAATTAAAATTTCCTATGTGGCAGTTGTTGCTTCATTGACTGTGTATTTAAAATTTTATTTTATTTATTCCCGTGAAAATCTAGGGCTCACAATTGTGCATTTCAGTCAAAATAGAAATCAGAGAAGACGAAGGCAGTCGGAGAAGACGAAGGCACGGTGGAGCGAGGTGAAGGATGATTTCAATCCTAAAGAAGACGTAGATGAATCACAAATGGACAAAGGCAGTCGGAGAAGACGAAGGCACGATGCAGTCACAGTGGAGCGAGGCGAAGGACGGTTTCAATCCTAAAGAAGACGTAGATGAATCGCAAATGTCACAAGAGGTTTGTTTGGAATGTATTTTGGTTTAATGTTGCTGTTAACTAGTTTTGCAATGTACTTTGTTTTAAAGTTGTTGTTATCGGTAATTTCATAACATATAAGTGTTTAATGTTGTATTTCACCATGGAGGGGAATTTGTAAAGTTGATTGATGGTGAAAAGATATACAAGGGTGGTGTCTGGGCAACTCATTGATAAGTGGTCAGACACCACCCTTGTATATCGTTTCACCATCAATCAACCTTACAAATTTCGCTCCATGATGAAATACAACATTAAACACTTGCATGTTTTGAAATCACAGCTAACGACAACTTTAAGACAAAGTACATTGCGAAACTAGTTAATAGCGACATTAAACCAAAGTACATTCCAAATAAACCTGTGACATTTGCGATTCGTCTGCGTCTTCTCCAGGATTGAAACCGTCCTTCGCCTCGCTCCACTGTGACTGCATTATGCTTGCGATTCGTCTGCGTCTTCTCCAGGATTGAAACCATCCTTCGCCTCGCTCCACTGTGACTGCACTGTGCTTTCGTCTTCTCCGATTTATAATTTGGGTGAAATGCACAATTGTGAGCCCTAGGTTTTTTTTGGGGGGGGGGGGTGTTAAATAAGAAATGTATAAGTTTTTTTTTTAAATTTTAAATAAAATACTAAATACACAGTCAGTGAAAATGTGACCCCAAGATCTTCATTGAGGGAATCTGAATTTGGTAGGAGGATTACAAAAAAATATATATTATTGGGGTGAAATTAAAATTCACTATATTGATATAGAGAGTGACATATAATTAACCCTAAAAAATATATATGAATTTTCTTTATCAATCTATGGGATGTATTTTTCTATAATAGTAAAAAAAAGTACATTAAATCTTGATTATTTTTATAAGCAAAATTCAACTATTTTAAAATTATTTTAATGCTTTTAAATTTTTTACTCAAGGAATCCAGTTCTTCAAATTAATTTTTAAAATAACCCATGTTTTAAATTTTTTTCTAAAATACCTTACTTTCAGATAGGGTTGAAGTGTTGTTGCCAGTTGAATTGGCAACAACCTTATAAATTTAAGTGGAGGCGTCAATTGGATTGGAAACACCATATAATTTTACCAATTCAATTGGTGTTAGTGTACAAGTGCATAAAGGTGGCGCCAATTAGTCTGGCACTAGTGTACAAGCAGAATTTTTTAAGTATAAATATTAAATATTAATATTTAATTAAAAATACTTTTACATAGACTAACGATGACGACCGAGTTGGTAATACCGGCCACCGTTCCACATTTTCTAGCTACCCTTATTCGTTGCCCTCGTTGTTGATTCACTCCAGGTGTTTGAGGATTTGAGGTCCTAGGAACATCAGCAAAATCTCTAAGAAGTTCTTGCATTTTTAAGAAGTCTTGTGTATGGAGCGACACACTATCGTAAGTGAATTCGCGACCCATGCCAGAGTAGTTGGGATGTGTTGAAGGGGTCATCAGTGTGTGACCTATACAATTGAAGGGGGACATTGGTGTGAACGATTCGTTGGAGAAAGGTTGAAATGGTTGTTGTGGTGTTTGAAAGTTATATGGTTGTTGTGATATATGTGTGTTTTGTCTACGGTGTGATGTTTGAGCGTTTTGGCTATGGTATGAGAAAATGTTGGTGTTATATGTTCCTTGGATGTTTTGGCTATATCTTGATGTTGTATTGGGAGAATATGTATTTTGGGTGTCTTAATAATAATCATTATGTTGGTGGTGGTATGGGGGACGCTTTTGGTATTGTAGTTGGGTAGGTGTCTGACATGTTCTTATTGTGGGTGGGTAATTTTGTTAGGTAGGGGGTTGTGAGTAATAGGGGTGGCAAACGGGCATGCCCAACGGTTTGGGCCCGTTTTTCCACCCCTAGAGAGTAACATGTGTGATAATTTTTTAGGGGGTTAGACGTTGAAGTTTCTTGTGTGTAAGGGGTTGTCGTGGGTCGTATAAATATCTCTCTTCGGAGACAAACTCAGTTACAACCAATATGTACCAAGCCATATAAGTATTAGTTGGTCTAGACGGTGTTGACATCATAGGGTCACGTAAGAAATGGTCACGACGGTTACACCATTTACAACACTCAGATTTAGCAAAGTCCTTCCAATTAGGAAAGTTTCATTGTTCATTAATTTTTAGTTGGTGCCATTAACCGAGGTTAGTCGGGGGATCTGGGATGTTTCAAAGCATTCCGAACTGCAGTTTGACATGGTCATTGTGGTGCAATTTCAAGCCTTTGGTATATCTTGTTCCCATGTCATTGTGATATGTTTATATGCTCTCCAAGACGCTTCCATGCATCTCTCTGATGTTTACAAACTCGTATATATTTTCAATGTGTACAACAATAACTTCCTGATTGTAGCATTGGAAGATTGTTAGTTTGTATATCAAGGGGACATAGTTTGGCACAACGAAACATGCGACGGAAGAAAAATGGTCGCCCTAACAGTACACGAATTAGAACAGAAATGGATACGACTGATAAAGTGGTAAAATTATGTGGTTTATGTCGTGAGTCCGGACACAATCAAACAAAATGTCCCAATATTGGAGCAAGTTCTACATGAACATCTATTTGTTTTCTTTAAGTTATTTATAATATGGTAAGATTTTGTAACCTTATTATTTATAATACATCAACTTTTGGTTACAACATAAACTTTTCACACACGAACAACACAAGACATATCTTTTAACAATCATGATAGAGTTAGTGATGAAAATGAAAGAAGAATTTTAAATGATGTGTGAATTGTAGAAAATGGTAAGAGGCACTTCTATTTATACTAAAAATATTCTGCTTGTACACTGTTGCTATACCAATTGCCGTCACCTTTATGCACTTGTACACTGGCGTCAATTAAATTGGAAACACCATGTAGCGTCTCCAATTCAATTGGCGTCTCCACTTAAATTTATAAGGTTGTCGCCAATACAACTAACAACAACACTCCAACCTCAACTAAAAATAGGGTATTTTTGAAATTTTTTTAAAACATGGATTACTTTGGGAATTAATTTGAATTATGTAGATAAAAAATTCGCTATTATTTTTAATTTGTTCTTAATTGAATTAAAAGACATATACAGGTAATTGAGTGACTTTTTCTACTAAATTTTAAAATAAAAGTTAAATAAATTTGATATATTCTTAACATGAAAGCTAAATTAAGTATGTTTAATCATATTTATTAATCATTTAAAAAAAAAAAAAATTCTTACACTACAATAGACTCCTACACCGTAAAATATTTAATACTAGTAATAAATATTTTTTTTTTTAAAAATTATATAATTCTTTTATCGTTTTATTTTTTAGATTAAAGGGTCTCGATATAAAATTATGGAATTAATCAACTTCATTAATCAATTTCATAATTTCATTAATAAACTTTTTATATTTCATTAACCAACTTTATTTTACTAAAAAAATATTTTTAATATCTATCGTTTATTTACTAACTTCATTAACTAATTTTTTATATTTTATTAACCAACTTTGTTTTACTAGTGAAAATTATTTTTAATATCCGGACATTTATTAACCAACTTCATCATTTCATGAATCAATCTTTTATATTTTATTAATCATCTTTGTTTTATTACTAAAAGGCATTATTCATGTACTATTCGCAGGTACTGTTCACGTGCATCTAACTGTTTACATAACTGTTCATGTTACTGTTCATTGTTCATATTTCTGTTTATCGTATTTGTCAATAGTGATTACAGTATAGGTGTAAGAGGTGGTGTAAAAATAGCATATTTGTTTTTAAAATAATTTTATTTATTTATAATAGTTTTTTTTTTTATAAGCAAAAGGGATTGAATTAAAAAACACTAGGGTTGCTTAACCCTTAATACAAAGAAAAGAAAATGTCCAACCACAACCAAAAAACACCACGACCTAACGAACTCAACAAAAACCAATTGTTGGATCAACACACCAATCCGACCAAGATGACTTAGAATCACCTCTACACAAAACTACAGACCACTCCCAAGATAGTTTCTTAACAAGCCCCACCCCATCCAAATTGGACAAAAAAACTACCCTAAAAAAGAATATCATTTCTACATTTCCAAATCACCCAACAAACGACCAATCCAAAAAACCAACCGGTATCCGCCTTCCAAGCCGCCTTGCAATTCTTGTCTAACAAAAGAAGGCCCTCCAAAATAGAAGAAACCGAAAAGATATGATCCACTCGGAGCCAATCGCACAAAATTCTCCACCATCCTCTAGAAATAGGACAATTCAAGAAAAGATTATCAAGATCTTCTTCAACTCCAAAACACAAAGGACACACCAAAGAATGTGAACCCGTCAAAATACCACGTTTCCATAATTCCCTCTTCGTAGGAAGTCTATTCCAAATCAATCTCCTACCAAAAATTGAAATTCTACTTGGCACTTTCGAACTCCAAAGACGAGAAAATGCTAGATAGAAGTTGTCATTCAAATCCGAACTCGAAAAAAGAGAAGAAAGAATGGAATTATAAGCACTACTAATCGAAAAACCGTTGATATTTTTCCACCACACAAAACTATCGGCGCGGGAGTTGATCGGGCGAATTTGATCCAAAAGCAACCTTAACTCCCTTTGTTGGACCGCCGTAGGATCATCATCAAGGATGTTAAGTAACGGAAACAACCACCGCCACTCATCCTCATGCCAAAAACTCATCACCACCTTCACATAGGGTTCGTTAACCAAAAGAAACAAGTCCGGAAAGAGAATGTTGAACAACGATGTACCAATCCAACAATCAAACTAAAACTCCAAAGTGTGCCCCGAACCAAACTTGCACGAAAAGGACAACGTAAACCAATTTGGATTGTGACCAACCGCACAAATATCCCTCCACCAAAGAAACACTTTAGCGATGTACTCCACTTCCAATTTGATTATGAGATCCGGTTAGATTTGTTTAAACTTTAAGATGTAAAGTATTTTGATATTAAAACTTAAAAGGTTACATACGTGAAAGTAAACAAAAACGTTAACATAAGAATTAATAGATTATTCTTTATGTATAATTGTAGAATTAATTTTTTGAATCAACGAGAATTAGAATGGACGAAAAAAATTAAAATTTTTAGTCAGAGAGAACCATAATTGATAGAAGAATTCGAAGGAGATCTATTACCAGCTCATCTAAGTATATTTGGTAATTTCTGTGTGTGTAGGATTATTAAATTTATATTTCAAAAATAAATTTATAATAAATTGTTGAACTAAAATATAAGTTGTCTTGAATTTATTATTATAAATTAAAAGGATAAGTTTTACTATCAATATCTTATATATTCATTGACAGGTATTTAACATAATAAAATTATAATTTTTTTAAAAAGTCAACTTAAAAATAAATTATATAAAATGTATTTTGGTAGGAATAAATATAAAAGTAGATGTCAATCCTTATTCTTCTTTTCATCTTCCTATTTTCTATTAATAGCTGTAATTTTCAATCTCCCTTTAGTTTTATAAATAAGATTCACATTACAATGTAAAGTGTACTTTTAAAGAAGATAATATAATATAATATTACATTCTCTCTTCACTTCCTTTCTTTGATCTCTATATTGTTTTATTTAGTTTTATAACACGTTATCAACACGAAGTTCTCAGGTATGATTCTTTCACTTCCATCTCAAATTAATCTTGAAGCATCATTTGTTTAGAATCATGGAATAAAAAAAAATAGTTGAGTATGTGATATAATTTATTAAGCCTTTGTTCAACATCATAAAAGTATACTATTATTGATGACTTGTAATTTTAAAAAGTTTTCAAAAGATTGTCATTCCAGAAGAATGACACATAATTTTAACACATCCTAAAAAGATGATTATAATTTTTAGATCATTATTTGTAACAAATCATTTATATAGTTTCCGAAGAACTTATAAAGCATAACATCCCTGAATGATAGCAAAATAACATTGTATAGTTCCTGAAGAACTTGTAACGCTCTATTTGCTATTTTTCGTTTAAAATGGAGTAATTTATTTTTTTGTTTCTCATAAGGAAGTTGAGATTTTTTTTTGTTAAAGTAAATACTATAGATTATTAGTTTTTATTTTAAAATACCGAAATTTATTAATCCTTATATTTAATTGTGTCAAGAGATTGAAATTTGTTTGAAATTTTATTATTTCATGTTGTTGATCGAGTTAGAAATTTAGATTTTAGATTAGATAACAATTAAAAGAAAATGCAAGATGTATTTGTCACTAATTTGATATTTTTTAAGTAGATAATTTTAAGACTAATGTAACAATCCAATTTACTATTGTGTTATTTTAAATATTAGAAATTACAAATGTGTTATTATTTAATATTGCCTTTATGATAATGATCTCGTTATAATATTTAATACTTAATATTTATCTAATTTTCATTTTTTATGATAGAACTAAGTATGTCAAATCTTATGAAATTGGATTTTAGGGCTCTTGATATTTCGGGAAAGAATTATTTGACATGGACTCTAGACGCTAAAATTCATTTAAACACAGAAGGCCACAACGACACTATTAAAGAAGGAAATAAATCATCTGATCAACAAAAGGCAAAAACCACGATATTCCTTCGTCGTCACCTTTATGAGGATCTTAAAAATGAATATCTTACCATAATTGACCCACATGTCCTGTGGAATAATTTGAAAGATAGATATGATCATCAAAAAACGGTTATCCAACCAAAAGCTCGATATGTTTGGATGCATTTACGTTTCCAGGATTTTAAAAGTGTAAGCGATTATAATTCTGCAATGTTTAGAATAACTTATAAGCTGACACTATGTGGAGAAAAAGTAACTGATGAAGATATGTTAGAAAAAACATTTTCCACTTTTCATGCATCCAATGTGCCCATGCAGCAGCAATATCGAGAAAAAGGATTTAATAAATATTCTGACCTAATATCTTATCTTCTTGTGGCTGAGCAAAATAATGAACTATTGATGAAAAATCACGAGGCTCGTCCCACTGGTACAACTCCATTGCTAGAATTAAATGTGGCAAGGCACAATCACTATGGAAAAAACCATGGTCGCGGTCGTGCATGCGCACGTGGTCGTGGTCGTAATTATGCTCATGGTCTTGGTTTTGATCGTGGTCGCAATGGTAATCATAAGAACACATATTTCCATCAGAAGTAGAAAATTATTGAAAAGAATTAAAAAGAGGGTCAGAGTAGCAAAACCAATGAAAATACTTGATATCGTTGTGGAGGAAAAGGTCATTGGAGTCGTACTTGTCGTACTCCAAAACACCTTATTGATCTTTATAAAAAATCACTGAAAAAATAAAAAGGCAAGGATTGAGACTCACTTTGCTAATGAAGATAATGATCCAGATTACGGTAATATGGATGTTGCCCATTTAGATATTGGTGACTTCTTTGATGATCCAGATGAAAAAATTGATCACCTTATTGGAGATGGAAGTGTCAAGAAATAAAATTTATGGAAATCTCCTTTTTATTTATTAATAAGTGTTTATGGATGTTTTGAATTTTATTTTCTAATAATAATAAAGTGTGTTTTCGACTTGTTTATTGTTTAAATAACTTGTGTTTTTAAAGTGCGCTTATAACTTATTGTTAACAATTATTATTGCTTTTAGAATGAATATGGACACTAGCACCAGTAATGAAGATATGTGCCTTGCTGACAGTGCAACAGCCCACGCAATTCTCAAGAATAAAAGATATTTCTATAATTTAGTGAATCGAAAAACTGATGTCAGTACTATATCTGGCACCTCGAAAATAATCGAAGGCTCTGGAAGAGCCAATATGTTGTTACGTGGAGGAAAAATATTGCACATTTATAATACATTATATTCCACCAAGTCTCATAGAAATTTAATAAGTTTCAAAGATATCATGTAACGCCCCAGTCTGCTTTCAGGATTATCGACTGACCCCACAACCTGCATGTTTTGTCTTCACGCACACACTTTCCGAGAAACTTCCCAAAAGGCCACCCATCCCAATACTACTCCAAGTCAAGCACGCTTAACTATGGAGTTCTTATGGAATGAGCTACCGAAAAGAAGATGCATCTTGTTGGTATAGGTAGTACCAATTAATCTTTATAAGCTTTCTTCAACCATGCAGTTCCATACTTACACAACCTCAGGATCCCTCTCATTTCGATGTGAATTTGGTTTTTTCCTAGAAGCTGCTAGGAGTGTCTCATTGTCATGCCTCGTGCATCGACAACCACTCCCTCACCCTCGTGCATCGACAACCATTCCCTCACCCTGGGGTGTTACGTGGAGGAACAATATTGCACATTGATAATGCATTATATTCCCCCAAGTTTCATAGAAATTTAATAAGTTTCAAAGATATCCGCCTAAATGGATACCATATTGAAACAACAGATGATGGAGGGATTGAATATCTTTGTATTTGTACTACACTAATATTAGTACAACTGAAACATATACAAATGTAAACCAGAAGTTTACAAATAATGATAAATTTCTAATTTGGCATGACCGGTTGGGCCATCCCGGTTATATAATGATGCGTGTCATACCCCAAATTTGTCCTACTTGTACATCATCTTCATCTGTACATCCATCCACTAACCATTATTCATAAAATCCCAAAAATATGTCACTTTTAGTTATTGTCCAAGTTCAGTGGTTTTGACCTGATTTGTTGGGTCAGGCAAGGTTCTGTTTCATAATCAAAGTCAGAGTTTGGGTGCAATTATTCAAGTGGTTTGTGTATGAGGTTTCGATTAGGGTCTTGTGCCAACTCAGGTTATCTGTGTGAGTGATAAACTTATTAAGCTATGTCAAGAGCAATTCTTTATCCATTCATCAGTTATCATTTCCACTATCCACCAAATAATCATTTTTAGTCTATCCATTATCCATTGATTTAATCGTCCATTCCAAATTTATTTTATCCAAATTCATCCATCATTCATGATCCATTTTCTTTTCTTTTTAGCCATTATAATCACTTCTATATTTTCAACTTTCCATATCCACTTTTCTCCACAAAAAGGCCATTACACAAAAAAAACCAAAATTAAGAGAGAGCTTTACAAACCAATTCCAAAAACTAATAAAAGTCCATTTAATAGGTCCATTGTCAAAATTAAAAAAGAGAGAGTGAGATTTCAAGTCCATTATAAGGCCCATGATCTTTACATAGAGAAAGTTAGTACAACAAATTGTGGCCCATTTCTATTTTTTATTACAAGCTCAAAGCTACACAAACTACAAGGGCAATGTTCATAGAAATTCATTTTGGCTCATACTAGCCCAACATGGGACCCCATTTGCAGCATACCTTTCATAAACCAGATTTTTTTTACCAACATACCAAACCGTACACACAGCTGCTATAACAAATTCCAAATCTCAAGCCATGTGAAAATAAACCTTTTCCAATTGCCTCAACAACTTGCCAGGCTGTCAAACCTTTCCACACAAACTATACAGCACGCACAGCTAGCCAGGATTCATAAAACACACACAAACCAAATAAGGACCACACATCATAAAATGCGCATCAGCCAATAACAAAAAAAAACAAGCCATTCACATGCCATTACCGTACATGAACCATCACTACGTGATTTGCTGATTGTGAGTAGAAAAAGAAAAAACAAAAAGAGAAAGATAAAATGCAGACAATCAATAACGCAGCAGCCACAACATTTCACAATACACCCACCAAAACGATTCTCGCACAACAACTTACCTCGTACGGCCAAATGAAATTCCCCAAAACGCCACACAAATTTCACAAAACGGCATCACAAATTCCCTTCACAGACCTTTCCATAATCACCCTCCTCTCTACCTATAAATTCAACCCTTCTCAACCTCATTTCGGAAGCCCTAGCCACCGCTCCAAATCTCTCTCCAAATCTTCCTCTCATCAAACCGAACCACTTTCTTCAAATCACTCCTTCAAATCTTCAAACGACCAACAACAACAGCTTCATACACCATTTCAATAAACCCCAAATCTTCACAAACCTTCAGCTTTGTTCAACCGTGATTCAACCTTCAACACAACAACTCCATCAAACCTGTTTCAACCATTCCCCTCAAAACAACTTCCAAATCACAAACCATTCTAAAACCCTCGGAACCAAATCGAAACCAGAAGCGAGATGAAGAGAAATGGAGACGAGAAAGGTGGATCGAAAAACATACACACCTGAAACCCAGAAACGACCCAGAACTGAGTAGGAACAAAGGCGAGAGAAATCGAGAAAGGTTGGAATTTGATGATTTCGCTTGAATCTCGTTGCCATGGATACGATTTGAAACTGTGTTTCGTTTGATGTTGTTGGCGTGGCTCGTTGGATGTTTGTAAACCCATTCCATGACTTGTTTGAAAATGGATTGTACCCTGATAATAGCACATCATGTGTTGATTGTGTCGTTATGGATTCTGGGGCTCCTAAGTCCGTTTAGCTTTCTCTTTTATTCACCCTTCTTTTTTTATCGTGTACCTTTTTGTTGGATGATGGGCCTTGATTCAAGCCCAGGTGATTCCATGTAGCACCTCATGTTTTCTCATACGCCCCACTCCCTTTTTTTTTCTTCTTTTTTCTTTAAATAATTTTTTATTAATTTGTTTTTTTTAATCTTGGATAAGTTCTTTTGATAATTATTTTGATTAAGTTTTTGTTAATAAAGTGTTTGTAAATCCTTGTTAACTATTTATTGGTTACCATTCTATTTAAATTTTTACTTGGATTTCCATCTTCGATTTTCATTCTCATTTCATTTTTTGGGCCAATGATATAACACTATTCATGATATAATCAGTTTTTCTTCAAATCGATTAAATTTTGATTAATATGAGGCCTACTATTTATTTATTATTATTTCGATTTATTTTGTCATTATTTTATTCATTTTTGGGTCAATGAAAACCAAAATATCAAGATTTTTCGATTTTTCGATTTTAAATCTTGATAAAGGTGAGACCTTTATTCCTTTTCTTATCTTTTTCGATTTTTTATTTCATTTCTTATTATATTTTTCATTATTTTTCATTTTGGGTCAATGAAAACCAAATATCTAAGATTTATGGATTTATCGATTTAAAATCTTGATAAAGGTGAGACCTTTATTCTTTTTCTTACCTCTTTTCGATTTTATTTCATTTCTAATTATATTTTTTATTACTTTATTCATTTTGGGTCAATGAAAGTCAAATATCAAAGATTATCGATTTCTCGATTAAATCTTGATTAAGACGAGACCAACTTTATTATATCTTGTTCATTTTTATCTTTATTACATTGTTCATATTATTCATATTGTCCATATTCATATTTATTCATCTAACCATTTCATTTGTTCACCATTAATCAAAATACACTAACAAATATCGAAACCCTAAAACAATAATTTAATGGACTGTTGGTTACTATACTTCGCTTGGAGATTTAGTTCAAGGCTTAGTTTAGGACACCTTGCACACACACGACTTTCTCTTGGGCTACCTTACAATGAGACCCTTTATTTCATGTCATCCCTTGTAATTTACATGTACCCCGTTCCCCATTCCGATGTACGCATTTAGTTTTCTTTTGATTGTGGTTTGTTTACTAGGAGCACCCCTAGGGACTAGCATAGACAACCCATTTTCAAACTAATTCTCGATTCGTCGTCGAGCCATTTTCAAGCAAGCCCTTTTCAACCAAACTCTCGATTCGTCGTCGAGCCCATTTTCAAATCAACCACTAACCAAATCATTTTTCAAACCAAACTCTTTTCATAACGAATAAACCCTTGATCCAACGTCAAGCGGATTTTCATAATCAAACTTCAAAAACAACTAACAACTATCGCAACTCTTTTAAGGTGAAAAATGGGGGTTCAAGTCTTTGATCTTCCTTCGATTGTTTAGTGCGAGTTCTCTTACTCGTGTGTGAGCAATTGACGCCTCTTCTTTTAACAAATCAAATCCTTTTCAAACTAACCTCTTCGCATACAAATAAACCCTTGATCCAACGTCAAGCAGATTTTCATAATAAAACTCAAAAACGACTAACAACTATCGTAATTCTTTTTCAAGGTGAAAAATGGGGGTTCAAGTCTTTGATCTCCCTTCGATTGTTTGGGTGCGAGTTCTCTTACTCGTGTGTGAGCAATTGACGCCTCTTTTAAAAATCAACCAACTTCCCTTTGTTTCGTGGGCGTACCACGAACTACGACTGCTCTGATTCTTTATTCTCGTCCGAGTAAAGATACGTAGGCACAAGATTGCGATGATCTTGGCGAGAACACTTTTTCTTTTTTCCCCCATTTACGTCCACACTTTTTCTTTTTCCACCTTTTCCACACTACCATCTTTTTCCGTCAAACCCCGTAGTCGAACTACGATTGCTCTGATTCCTCATTCTCGTCCGAATGAGCATACGTAGGCCCGAGGTCGCGATGATCTTGCCGAGCACCCTATCCTTAAACCACCCATTTCCCCTTAGTATCTTATCATTTTATCTTACCTTTTCACATTTATTTTTTAGAAGAAAACAAACAAACTTAGCTAACGAGTATCGCGATTCGAATCAAGAGGTTCCCGTTGAGTACAACGGATGTGAGGGGGTGCGCGTACCTTCCCCTTATGTAACCGACTCCCGAACCCAGAATGTGGTTGCGACGACCATGTTCTTATCTTCTCCTTAAAGGTTTTCTCGATATTTTCCTTTCCCTCTTTTGGGATAAATAAAGTTCGGTGGCGACTCTGTCGAACCGTTTTCCGTGACTTTTGCGCGAAGGGTCGTGTCTTCGATTTAAGCGATTTTTTTCGAGGTACGACAGCTGGCGACTCTGCTGGGGATTATTTGCTCCATGCAAGAGAGAGTCAAGCCTATATTGATTCTAATCGCTAGCTCTTTAGCTTTGTTTATCTTTTCTTCTCATTCGCTTATGTATTCGTTTTCCTATTCCTTATTTATATTACCTTTTGTGACATTGTTGGGTTGTTCTGACATTGGGAACTTTGTGAGATGGCTCTACACCCGAGTCGAGAAAAACCCTAGGATTAGGATGGTGGTTGTGTAGTGTAGGCTTGCGTGGTCTCTTTTGCGTGAGTTGAAGCGAAAACCACCGCTTGTAGTAGATTCCCTTGGAGATATTATTGTTGTGGTGAATCTTTGCCATGGTGGTAATACTTTCGAGGTGGGTCGTTGATCCCAAGGACCATTAACCCATTTATCCATGGTGGTTGGTAGTGTTAACTCTTTGTGGGTTAATGCGAACACCCCAATCAGATGAGATCCCTCGAACGTATTACTTCCTGACAGTAATATTTTCGACCTCGGCCTAGGATTCTGAGAACCCTACTTAGAACCCGTGTGTCGATGGTTGTGTAGTGGACGCCTCCGAGGAATATTTCTCGTGGGGAAGAAATGAAGACCTCACCTAGACGAGATTATTTCGAGGATATTATAGTCGGATGTCTCTTCGTCTTGGTTATAATGTTTTCGAAATATAGCCATAACTCTAGGTACCTACCCATCTTAGAAACCTACCCGTGGGCTTTCGTGATCCTAGTTGTGGTTCTTGACTCGTTCCTCCGGCCAACCTCAGAACTGTTTGAAGCTGTTTGATTTTGCGATCCTGGATCTTGCATCTTGCATTGCATCTCATGTCATTGCATTGCATCTGTTACGCATCTTGCATTACATTTTCAACCTCAGAATCTCATTTCAACTTCCTTCCTTCTCCAGTAAATCAAGTTGATTCCTCGACACCAGTACGCAACTCGAGCCAATACCAGACGCATGATGGAGCAGATTCAACAAGAGCAAGCCGCCTTCAGAGAAGAATTAGACTCTATCAAGGTAAAGATTGATCAGATTCTCGAAGCCATCATGATGGCCAGAAAGGAGGAAGAACTGCGTGAAGCTGCTGCTGCCAACAACACTGTGCCGGTTCAAGCATCTACCTCAAGGCTCTCTGTTCCTGTTCCCAACCCCATCACTTATGGGATACCAATGGACTTCGCTCCTGCCACATCTCAACCACTTCCAACATCTGGAGTTACTGTTAGTGCCATTCCGTAAGCCCAACCTGTTGTCGCTCAGATTCCTATTCCTCATGCTGAAGAAAATCGGCTAGGTCAGTATGATGAGGTACAGAACTACCACGCTGCTATCCCAATTGTCAATCCTACTGCTGCTCAGGATTCTGAAGCTATCAAAATGTGTCGAGATCTAGCTGAGAAACTCCGAGTCATGGAGGGACGTAACTCAACTTCTTTGAATGCTCTGGATATGTGCTTGGTGCCAGATGTTGTCATTCCTCCCAAATTTAAAGTGCAAGAATTCCCAAAGTACAAAGGTCTCAGCTGTCCTCACATTCATCTGAAGACGTACTGCCGCAAGATGGCTGCCTATGCCAAAGACGAAAAGCTGATGATCCATTGCTTCCAAGACAACTTGTCTGGGGCATCTCTTGAGTGGTATATGCAGCTGGAGCGTAGCAATGTGCGTACTTGGGATGATCTAGCTGATGCATTTGTCAAGCAATACAAGTACAACACTGACCTTGCTCCGAATCGTACTCAACTTCAGAGTATGGCTCAAAAGGACAACGAATCCTTTAAGGAGTACGCGCAACGCTGGAGAGAGCTAGCTGCAAGGGTGCATCCACCTCTTGTTGATCGTGAACTGATTGACATCTTCATGGGTACTTTGCAAGGCTAATACTATGAGAAGCTGATTGGTAGTGTTTCTGCTAGATTCTTTGATTTGGTAATCGTCGGTGAGAGAATCGAAGAAGGTCTGAAGAGCGGAAGGATCCAAGGAGGATCTAGCAGTCAGTCTCAAGCCAAGAAGCCCTTCAATGGATACAAGAAAAAAAAGGGTGAAACAAATGCAGTCTCTGCTCAGAAAGGGCAAGCTCCACAACAAGCTCCTCCTCTAATGCCTTTTCAAATGGCACACTTCCAGTATCCGTATGTTGCTGCTGCGCAATATGCTCCGGTGCCTTATCAGCCAACTGTTCAAGCTGTTCAAACTCCAATGCCTCAACAACAGGCTCCTCAGCAACAATCCTATAATCAGCAAGGGCATCAGTATCCTCCTCAATATCAACAACAGAGAGCTGCTCAACAACGTCAGCCTAATCAACAAAGGACAAGGAGGTCTGATAGAGACTTTGATCGTCTGCCAACATCATATGCTCAGATCTTTGCTCAATTGATGGAGAAGAAGGCAATCGCTCTGAGGGACCTAGCTCCTCCAACTGTCATCCCCCCAGATTATGATGTTAATGCTCATTGCGAGTTTCATAAGGGTGCTCCAGGGCATACGATTGAGGACTGCAGAGATTTCAAACATAAGGTTCAAGACATGATTGACTCAAAGTTTCTCACGTTCAATGTGAGGGCTCCAAACATCATCAAAAACCCTATGCCGTCGCCAAACTAGTGCCAGCATCAAGTCAAGTTAAGTCAAGTCAAGTATATTCCCCGAAGAAGGAAGTCATGTTGCCATCCCATCATTTAGATTCTTGTATTTTCGTCTTTTTTTGTTTAAGTACTGTATGCTTTGAACATTGCCGTTTGTATTTGGTTTTCTTAATGTATTGACAATGCATGTTTTGAATCAGTTATGTCGTATTCACTCATTTTTTCCATTTACTGTAAATCACAGACACATTTATTTTCCACTTCACTCTCTTTATCAACTGTTGTTAGCAATGATTGGAGGAAGGATGATGAAAATGAAGTACCCATAATTGTAAACTGTATGCTTTCGGACAGAATCTCGTCGATGATGTACAGGCATTGTTTCAACCCCCAAACACTGGAGAGACAAAGAGTTAATCCCTAGTTAACCACTTCGAGCCTAGAAGTAGCAGTTTCCTTCGGATATTTAAGCCCTTACACTCAACCTAGGGCAGGGTAGTGTTCAGTTAACACAATTACGCACTCGAATCACAAAGCAAAATTCCACAAGACATGACGGTTGTTCATCAAAGACCCATGACTTGGCAATCACAAAAAAAAAAACAAAAAAAAAAACAAAAATTCAAAAGCCTGCTAAGTCGAGCACCTCAAAAGGATACTTAGGCAAAAATCAAGGCTACCCTGATGGACTCGAAAAGCAAAGTCAGTTCATGCAAAAGATAGGAAACAAAAATTAAAAGAGGCCCTCGAACCCTCAACAAAAACAAAATAAGATCCAGTAACCACCATATCAAAACCAAAGGGTCACTGACATCCATCAAAAACAAAATAAGGTGACTGCCATGTCGAGCAAACCTTGAATTATCACTCTTACACCGTCAACCCTTTTGGAATACAAACATGTGCAAAATTAACTGAACGTAGGACTGGAAGTTCATCACGAAGAAGGGGTGGGTACAAATCAAATTTGAGCCTAATATCCTTTGTTTCATAAACCTTAAACCTGACCACGTTACAACCCTCGAAAGACCTAATTGAGGCAGATTTATTCTGAAAGCATACTATCGCAAGGTTGCGTAAACTGACTCCCCATATTTGCTAATCTTCAGCATTGGTGTCATTCTCCTTGCTATATCTTTCACACCATCAAAATCAGCACGACGTTTGGGCAAACGGTCCATTTGTCTCACAATATCACGACACTCCAATAAAAGACTCTTTTTCAAAACTTGCATGAGCATTGTATTAAGATTACCATTTGTAAATGAGCAATTTTAACTGCAAATCAGTGCTGGACATCAAGACAATTCCAACAAGGGGCAATCGAAGAGGAACTTGAACTTTCAGTGGTGCCGACCCGAAGCAAGACTCCCTCAAAACCCACAGTCTGGAGCAAACTCTTTCAACAACTCAATTAGGGGCAAGCCTTCTCAAAGAATATCAAAGCTCAGCTTTCCAAAGATCAGACCACTTCAGAACTGGTTAATCAGGGGCAGACCATTACCATGTTCAGACTGGGGCAAGATCCATTACAACAGGCAGATCCCTTTGTATCTTCAAGTTGGTCAAGCAGGCTATCCTGACCATTAAGCAAAGTTGTGGTTCTCTCAGAAATGAACTCATGACTCATTATCAAATGATCAAGTTTAAGGCTTCGAGAGCATTTTCGTCTGCATCAATTATGGCGTCTTCAACAAACCGAGTGTCGAGGAAATCAAACCCTCCCACCCGAAGTCCAATCCGCATTGGCAACTACCCAAAAGTCCACCACGCTGACACCTTCACAAACATATCCAATCACCCATTTACAATCATACGCATCATATGAATCGCATTCAGCATCATAGACATCATATGCATCATATGCATACCAAAAACCAAATCATACTTCCCCAGCACTTGAATCTCTGCGCGTCAGCATTTGCATTGCACATCATTACAAAATCAAGCATTCGTGCATGCATAGCCAAGATCTAGGATCAATCTCAAGACTGCAAGACGATCTTCAGCCCAGCCAGGGGCATCATCTTCAGCAAATCCATGATTGTTCTTCATGAAGTTAATGCAAGACAAACTTCAGCCCAGCCAGGGGCATCTTCAACAAATCTGTGGGCGTTCCTCACGAAGTTGTTTCAACCTTTTGTTGATCAGACTGCAAGCAATCTTCGGCCCAGTCAGGGGCATCTACTTCAGTTTATGGGCATTCCTCATGAAGTTCTTCAACCTTTTGTTAATAAAGCTGTGATCTCCCAAACAGGTCAGTGGGCGTTCCTCATTGAGTGGTGTTCCTCAACCTTTTGTTAATGAAGTTACCATCCTTATCTCAACCAATAAACATTCCTCCGAGTCAGTGGGCATTCCTCATTGAGTTCTTTACTTGACCTTTTGTCAATTGCCTTACTATCATCCTTTTGGTGATAGCTGAACCCTGTCAACTCAATTTAACCTGCATCCTTTTGGTGTTGGTAACCCTCAAATTAGAAATTTCCTATCATCCTTTTGGTGGTATCCATTCATGTTGTGTCAACTTAACCTTCATCCTTTTGGTGTTGGTCCTCGCAAGTGGGAAGTTCCTATCATCTTTTTGGTGGTAGTAGCTTGTATTAATCCGTCATCATTTTGGTGTCGCCGATCCTGAACCTTTGGTATGTGTATCATCCTTTTGGTGAATGACAGTTTTAGATATCCAGTGTGTGCCCTATTATCCTTTTGGTAATAGCAGGCTTTAACCTCATTTCCATCCTTTTGGTGGAAGGGTCTGTGTGTGTGTGTGTGCCATACTATCTTTTTGGTAGTAGCAGGTTATGACCTCATTTTCATCCTTTTGGTGGAAGGGTTTGTGTGTGTGTGTGCCCTATTGTCCTTTTGGTAATAGTAGGCTTTGACCTCATTTTCATCCTTTTGGTGGAAGGGTCTGTATGCGTGTGTGCCCTATTATCCTTTTGGTAATAGCAGGCTTTGACCTTAAGTTCACCCTTTTGGTAGAAGGGTCTGTGTGTGTGTTCACTATCATCCTTTTGGTGATAGGTCTGTCATCCTTTTGGTGTCAGATTCTACTGTTATCATCCTTTTGGTGATAACGACCTTTGCAGGTTATTCAGTGTCTACTCGAGGGTTGACATTGATCCATCATTTCGCTTCCCCAGCATTTTCTTTCTTCTCGGACAAATTCGTGGTCTTCTTCATATCTAATTGATTTCTACCTCGGAAGAACAAACACCAATTAGATAGGGGCATCTGTCATACCCCAAATTTGTCCTACTTGTACATCATCTTCATCTGTACATCCATCCACTAACCATTATTCATAAAATCCAAAAAATATGTCACTTTTAGTTATTGTCCAAGTTCAGTGGTTTTGACCCGATTTGTTGGGTCAGGCGAGGTTCTGTTTCATAATCAAAGTCAGAGTTTGGGTGCAATTATTCAAGTGGTTTGTGTATGAAGTTTCGGTTAGGGTCTTGTGCCAACTCAGGTTATCTGTGTGAGTGATCAAGTTATTAAGCTATGTCAAGAGCAATTCTTTATCCATTCATCAGTTATCATTTCCACTATCCACCAAATAATCATTTTTAGTCTATCCATTATCCATTGATTTAATCGTCCATTCCAAATTTATTTTATCCAAATTCATCCATCATTCATGATCCATTTTCTTTTCTATTTAGCCATTATAATCACTTCTATATTTTCAACTTTCCATATCCACTTTTCTCCACAAAAAGGCCATTACACAAAAAAACCAAAATTAAGAGAGAGCTTTACAAACCAATTCCAAAAACTAATAAAAGCCCATTTAATAGGTCCATTGTCAAAATTAAAAAAGAGAGAGTGAGATTTCAAGTCCATTATAAGGCCCATGATCTTTACATAGAGAAAGTTAGTACAACAAATTGTGGCCCATTTCTTTTTTTTTTATTACAAGCTCAAAGCTACACAAACTACAAGGGCAATGTTCATAGAAATTCATTTTGGCTCATACTAGCCCAACATGGGACCCCATTTGCAGCATACCTTTCATAAACCAGATTTTTTTTACCAACATACCAAACCGTACACACAGCTGCTATAACAAATTCCAAATCTCAAGCCATGTGAAAATAAACCTTTTCCAATTGCCTCAACAACTTGCCAGGCTGTCAAACCTTTCCACACAAACTATACAGCACGCACAGCTAGCCAGGATTCATAAAACACACACAAACCAAATAAGGACCACACATCATAAAATGCGCATCAGCCAATAACAAAAAAAAACAAGCCATTCACATGCCATTACCGTACATGAACCATCACTACGTGATTTGCTGATTGTGAGTAGAAAAAGAAAAAACAAAAAGAGAAAGATAAAATGCAGACAATCAATAACGCAGCAGCCACAACATTTCACAATACACCCACCAAAACGATTCTCGCACAACAACTTACCTCGTACGGCCAAATGAAATTCCCCAAAACGCCACACAAATTTCACAAAACGGCATCACAAATTCCCTTCACAGACCTTTCCATAATCACCCTCCTCTCTACCTATAAATTCAACCCTTCTCAACCTCATTTCGGAAGCCCTAGCCACCGGTCCAAATCTTCCTCTCATCAAACCGAACCACTTTCTTCAAATCACTCCTTCAAATCTTCAAACGACCAACAACAACAGCTTCATACACCATTTCAATAAACCCCAAATCTTCACAAACCTTCAGCTCTGTTCAACCGTGATTCAACCTTCAACACAACAACTCCATCAAACCTGTTTCAACCATTCCCCTCAAAACAACTTCCAAATCATAAACCATTCCAAAACCCTCAGAACCAAATCGAAACCAGAAGTGAGATGAAGAGAAATGGAGACGAGAAAGGCGGATCGAAAAGTATACACACCTGAAACCCAGAAACGACCCAGAACTGAGTAGAAACAAAGGCGAGGGAAATCGAGAAAGGTTGGAATTTGATGATTTAGCTTGAATCTCGTTGCCATGGATACGATTTGAAACTGTGTTTCGTTTGATGTTGTTGGCGTGGCTCGTTGGATGTTTGTAAACCCATTCCATGACTTGTTTGAAAATGGATTGTACCCTGATAATAGCACATCATGTGTTGATTGTGTCGTTATGGATTCTGGGGCTCCTAAGCCCGTTTAGCTTTCTCTTTTATTCACCCTTCTTTTTTTATCGTGTACCTTTTTGTTGGATGATGGGCCTTGATTCAAGCCCAGGTGATTCCATGTAGCACCTCATGTTTTCTCATACGCCCCACTCCCTTTTTTTTCTTCTTTTTTCTTTAAATAATTTTTTATTAATTTGTTTTTTTTTAATCTTGGATAAGTTCTTTTGATAATTATTTTGATTAAGTTTTTGTTAATAAAGTTTTTGTAAATCCTTGTTAACTATTTATTGGTTACCATTCTATTTAGATTTTTACTTGGATTTCCATCTTCGATTTTCATTCTCATTTCATTTTTTGGGCCAATGATATAACACTATTCATGATATAATCAGTTTTTCTTCAAATCGATTAAATTTTGATTCATATGAGGCCTACTATTTATTTATTATTATTTCGATTTATTTTGTCATTATTTTATTCATTTTTGGGTCAATGAAAACCAAAATATCAAGATTTTTCGATTTTTCGATTTTAAATCTTGATAAAGGTGAGACCTTTATTCCTTTTCTTATCTTTTTCGATTTTTTATTTCATTTCTTATTATATTTTTCATTATTTTTCATTTTGGGTCAATGAAAACCAAATATCTAAGATTTATCGATTTATCGATTTAAAATCTTGATAAAGGTGAGACCTTTATTCTTTTTCTTACCTCTTTTCGATTTTATTTCATTTCTAATTATATTTTTTATTACTTTATTCATTTTGGGTCAATGAAAGTCAAATATCAAAGATTATCGATTTCTCGATTAAATCTTGATTAAGACGAGACCAACTTTATTATATCTTGTTCATTTTTATCTTTATTACATTGTTCATATTGTCCATATTCATATTTATTCATCTAACCATTTAATTTGTTCACCATTAATCAAAATACACTAACAAATATCGAAACCCTAAAACAATAATTTAATGGACTGTTGGTTACTATACTTCGCTTGGAGATTTGGTTCAAGGCTTAGTTTAGGACACCTTGCACACACACGGCTTTCTCTTGGGCTACCTTACAATGAGACCCTTTATTTCATATCATCCCTTGTAATTTACATGTACCCCGTTCCCCATTCCGATGTACGCATTTAGTTTTCTTTTGATTGTGGTTTGTTTACTAGGAGCACCCCTAGGGACTAGCATAGACAACCCATTTTCAAACTAATTCTCGATTCGTCGTCGAGTCATTTTCAAGCAAGCCCTTTTCAACCAAACTCTCGATTCTTCGTCGAGCCCATTTTCAAATCAACCTCTAACCAAATCATTTTTCAAACCAAACTCTTTTCATAACGAATAAACCCTTGATCCAACGTCAAGCGGATTTTCATAATCAAACTTCAAAAACAACTAACAACTATCGCAACTCTTTTAAGGTGAAAAATGGGGGTTCAAGTCTTTGATCTTCCTTTGATTGTTCGGTGCAAGTTCTCTTACTCATGTGTGAGCAATTGACGCCTCTTCTTTTAACAAATCAAATCCTTTTCAAACTAACCTCTTCGAATACAAATAAACCCTTGATCCAACGTCAAGCGGATTTTCATAATGAAACTCAAAAACGACTAACAAATATCGTAATTCTTTTTCAAGGTGAAAAATGGGGGTTCAAGTCTTTGATCTCCCTTCGATTGTTTGGGTGCGAGTTCTCTTACTCGTGTGTGAGCAATTGACGCCTCTTTTAAAAATCAACCAACTTCCCTTTGTTTCGTGGGCGTACCACGAACTACGACTGCTCTGATTCTTTATTCTCGTCCGAGTAAAGATACATAGGCATAAGATTGCGATGATCTTGGCGAGAACAATTTTTCCTTTTTCCCCCATTTACGTCCACACTTTTTCTTTTTCCACCTTTTCCACACTACCATCTTTTTCCGTCAAACCCCGTAGTTGAACTACGATTGCTCTGATTCCTCATTCTCGTCCGAATGAGCATATGTAGGCCCGAGGTCGCGATGATCTTGCCGAGCACCCTATTCTTAAACCTCCCATTTCCCCTTAGTATCTTATCATTTTATCTTACGTTTTCACATTTATTTTTTAGAAGAAAACAAACAAACTTAGCTAACGAGTATCGCGATTCGAATCAAGAGGTTCCCGTTGAGTACAACGGACGTGAGGGGGTGCGCGTACCTTCCCCTCATGTAACCGACTCCCGAACCCAGAATGTGGTTGCGATGACCATGTTCTTATCTCCTCCTTAAAGGTTTTCTCGATATTTTCCTTTCCCTCTTTTGGGATAAATAAAGTTCGGTGGCGACTCTGTCGAATCATTTTCTGCGCCTTTTGCGCGAAGGGTCGTGTCTTCGATTTAAGCGATTTTTTTCGAGGTGCGACAATGCGAAAAATAATTGAAAATTCACGCGGTCACCAATTAATGAGTAGGGAAATTATTCAATCAAATAAGTTCTCATGCAGCTCTTGCTCACAAGGGAAGTTGATAATTCGGCCATCACTAATAAAAATTGGAAATGAATCTATCAGTTTTTTAGAGCGTATATATGGTGATATTTGTGGGCCAATACACCTATCATGTGGACCATTTAGATATTTTATGGTGGTGCATCAACTAGATGGTCACATGTATGTTTGTTGTCAACTCGCAACCAAGCGTTTGCGAGATTTCTAGCTTAACTAATTCGAATAAGAGCTCATTTCCCCAATTATCTTGTCAAGAAAATACGTCTTGATAATGCTGCAGAATTTTTATCTCAAGCATTTAATGAGTATTGTATGTATTGGAATTGACATTGAACACCCAGTAGCACATGTTCATACACAAATTGGACTTGCAGAATCATTTATTAAATGAATAAAATTAATTGCAAGACCACTTATTATGAGATGCAAACTCCCAGTTTCTGCTTGGGGACATGCAGTTTTGCATGCTGAAACATTGATTCGTATAAGGCCAACGAGTTACCACACCTTTTCACCTTTACAATTAGTTTTTGGTAAAGAACCTAATATTTTCCATCTAAGAATTTTTTGATGTGCGGTGTATGTTCCAATTTCTCTACCACAGCGCAATAAGATGGGTCCTCAAAGGAGAATGGGAATATATGTTGGATATGAATCTCCATCTATTGTAAAGTACCTTGAATCAACAACATGAGATTTATTCATTGCCTATTTTGCTGATTGTCATTTTGATGAATCAAATTTTCCAGCATTAGGTGGAGAGAATAAGAAGCTGGAAAAAGAGATAAGTTGGAATGAATTATCATTATCTCATCTTGATCCTCGAACAAAACAATGTGAACTAGAAGTTCAAAAGATAATTCAACTGCAAAACTTAGCAAATCAATTACCAAATGCATTCACTGATCTAAAAAGTGTGACTAAATCATATATACCAGCTGCAAATGCTCCAATAAAAATTGATATCCCTGTTGGACAATCCAATGAGTCTCAACCACGCCTGAAGCGTGGCAGACCAACCGGTTCTGAAGATAAAAATCCTCGAACAAGAAAGGGAGCTAAGAATAAAGATAGCTCAAGTGAGGATATAGAAAATCTAAAAGAACCTTCAGACATAATAAACATTTCATCTCTAGAACAGATTGATCAGGTACCTGAAACTCATGAAAATAAAGAAATCTCAATAAATTATGTCCAAAATGTAATATAATGGAACCGAAACGAAGTCGACATTGATCATGTTTTTCCATACAATATAGCGCTAAATGAGATAAATGGCAAAGAGGACCAGGAACCAACGTCTTTCAAAATTTGTAGACAAAGTGAGGACTGGCCAAAATGGAAAGATGCAATTGAAGCAGAATTAAACTCACTCTACAAAAGACAAGTTTTTGGACCTGTAGTCCGAACACCACAAGGTGTGAAGCCAGTTGGATGGTTTTTGTATGAAAACGAAATGAAAAAAATGAAATTGTGTGATACAAAGCTCGACCAGTTGCTCAAGGATTTTTGCAAAGACCTGCAATTGATTTTGATGAGACATATTCACCTGTACTGGATGCAAGCACTTTTTCAATATCTAATAAGCCTTGTAGCACATGAAGGGCTTAATTTGCACATGATGGATATTGTAACAACTTATCTGTATGGTTCACTTGATAGTGAAATTTACATGAAACTCCATGAAGGGTTCAATATACCAGATGCACACAACTCCGAATCTCGAGAAAGTTACTCCATAAGATTGAACAAGTTTCTCTATGGGCTGAAACAATTTGGACAAATGTGGTATAATCGTCTCAGTGAATATTTGCTTAGAGAGGGATATACAAATAACTCCATTTGTCCTTGTATTTTTATAAAAAGATCAGGAAATGAATTTGCAATAATAGTTGTCCATGTGGATGACATAAATATTATTGGAACTCCTGAAGAGCTTCCAAAAGCTATGAATTGTTTAAAGAAGAGTTTGAAATGAAGGACCTAGGAAAGACAAAATTATGTCTAGGTTTGCAAATTGAACATTTGGACAAAAGAATATTTGTACATCATGAAGGTTATATAGAAAAGGTGTTAAAATGCTTCTATATGGAAAATGTTGCCCGTTGTCTACTCCAATGGTTGTTAGATCATTAGATATGGAGAAAGATCCTTTCAAACCTCGAGAAAAGGATGGAGAATTGCTTGGTCCTGAAGTACCATATCTCAGTGCAATTGGAGCACTAATGTACCTTGCTAATTATAGACGTCCTGATATATCATTTGTTGTCAATCTATTAGCAAGATACAATTCTTCACCAACACAAAGACACTGGAACAGAGTCAAACATATACTTCATTACCTTAGAGGTACAATAGACATGGGTTTGTTTTATACCAAAATATCCAAATTCGAATTAACAGGTTATGCAGATGCAGGTTACTTGTCAGATCTTTATAATGGTAGATCAGAAACAGGTTATTTGTTTACATGTTGGGGTACACAACTATTTCATGGAGATCGATGAAACCAACAATAGCAACAACATCATCTAATCATGTAGAACTTTTACCATTACATGAGGCAAGTCGAGAATGCGTTTGGTTGAGATTCTTAATTCAGCACATACAAAACACTTGTGGTTTATCTTCTGAAAAATTAAATACAACGACCATATATGAAGATAATACTACATGCATCGCTCAATTGAAAGAAGGTTACATTAAAGGAGACCGGACAAAACACATTTCTCCAAAGTTCTTTTTTACTCATGATGTTCAAAAGAATGGTGATATAAGCATCCAACAATTTGTTCATGTGATAATCTTGCAGAGCATTTCACAAAGTCACTCCTAAGTAGAATTTTTAATCAACTAGTACAAAAGATTGATCTTCATCGAAGAAATGATCATTAAGCTGAAGGGGAGAAATGAAAGGATATTGCGCTATTTTTCCTTCACTAGATTTTTTCCCACTAGTTTTTTTTTTCCTAGTAAGGTTTTAACGAGGCATATCCTCAATGGACATCCAAGGGGGAGTGTTATGAATAAAGATAAAAGTGGATGTCTATCCTTATTCTTCTTTTCACCTTCCTATTCCCTATTAATAGCTGTGATTTTCCATCTCCCTTAGGTCCTAGATCCACATTGCAATGTAAAGTGTACTTTTAAAGAAGATAATATAATATTACTTTCTCTCTTCTCTTCCCCTCTTTGATCTCTATATTGTTTTATTTAGTTTTATAACATATTCAAAATAGTTTATGATTTTAACTTTTTTTTTTTAAATTTAATATTTAAAATTTTTAACAATTAGATAAAATATTTTAATAAATTTTTATGAGAAATTATTTAAACCAAAATAATTTCTATAGCCCTCTATGGTCTTAAACAAGCTTCTAGAGCTTAGTATGAGAGATTGAGTGGATTCTTTTTATCAAACAAGGATTTAATCGTGGGAAAGTCTACACCACTTTGTTTATAAGACATAAAGAAAAACATATTCTCTTAGTTCAAATTTATGTAGATGGTGTCATTTTTGGGTCTACTAATGAATCTCTTTGTCGAGAATTTGATAGTTTGATGCAAGGAGTTTGAGATGTCACTTATGGTGGGAGACAAGCATTCAGACACACTCCATAGCACCTAAGGAAGCTGTTCACATCATTGGAACCAAGCTGTAACACCTCCAACCTAGAACTCAATCACCAGCTGTAAGAGGTAAGCATTAACTCTTCAAACTCCATGATGCATGCATATTTTACTGCACAATAATTTTGCCATATGTTCCTAATCATGTATGGAGTAATAATCCTCAATCAATTGCCATGAATTAATCGTGTGTGAGATTTCATTGTGTTCATGCAAAAATTAGGGTTCTTGAGATTTTCTTCTGATTTCTCACTCAATACTCAAAATAAATGCAATTAATCTATATGGTTGTGATCCTTGTTCAAAAGCGAACAAGATTGGTACTTGAATCGTGCAAAACCATTGAGAAATCATGGAGAAAAGTGAGAAAACGCAAATCTGAAAAAACAGAGGGCGCGGGCAAGAACTTGGTGTTCTTGGCGCCATAATTCAAATTTTTGAATTTTAGTTATTTTGGTTAATTGATTCAAAAATTAATTTCTCTCTGAATATTTATGCTTTTAAATTGATTCTTTTTCTCAAAATTCACTAAAATGTTTAAATATTTTATTTTGCAAAAAAAATCCAATTTATTTTATTTATTTAATGTAGTTAGAATTTTTGTAATTAATTTCATTTTAATTGTTTTAAAACATTTTTTAATGAAATTCTCACTTTTGATATTTCAAGACCAATTGAATTTCAAACTCTCATGTAATTAAACATGATTTTTCAAAATATTTTCCAAAATGTACAACTTGTTTTTGAATATAATTGATATTTTATCATTTATTATGTAAATTACCTTTGAAAAATGACATTTTATTTAAAATTAGGGTTCCCTATTGATTTTAAATTTTCAACACTTTTGGGCCTCTAATAGAGTGTAAGACCCAATCCCTTTTTGAAACCAAAATAACTTGGGCCTCAGTTATTGTATAAGACCCACTGTGACTGCAAAAATCTCGGCGCGATCGCCGTTTTCAAAACATTTTCATTTGGGCCTCCCCTCGTGTTGTAAGTCCCAATTCTTTTCCTTTTTCCAAATAATTTGGGCCTCTCCTTGAGTTGTAAGACCCAACCCTTTTGTAAATAAGCCTCTTTAGGCCTCAGTCATTGTATAAGTCCCGAGATGATTTTCCAAAACAACGGTACAATCACTGTTAAACCTTGGGCCTCTCCTTGAGTATAAGCCCCAACAATCTTTTCAAAAACAACTTCCCTTTTGATTTAGGTTCAAATATACAACTGTTATCAAAACTTTCTTTAATTTCTTTGAACAACTAACAATACAGCATGGAAGCTTGCTCACCTGTAAGTTTTAACAACTTTCATTTACTCGCTTTCATATACATATAACTGTATTGTGGAAAGTTGCTCCTCTGTAAGTCTTCTTTCATACCCTTTTAAATACTTGTCATATATCAACTATATATATACTAGTATAGTTATTTAGAGTTTTCCCCGTCAACTAGGTCCAGAACTAGGTAAAGCCATGTTGGTCACTCTTAAATACAGCCAAAACTAGATCCCCATAGGATTTCCAGATACAGTCTTGCCTTCTCTTGGGCTTAAATAATATGGAACAAAGAGAAAGGCAGTATTCTTCGTGAACCTTTTCTCAGACTGTCACCCCTAGAAATTGTCAAAGAAACTACTCCCCAGAGTTGATCTATTCTCGGTGAATATCATCTCATGAGTTTCTTCAAACCGGAGAACTTTCTCTAAATGATCTATTCTCAGTGAATATAATTTCTTGAACTTTTCTTGGTTTGAGACCCACAGGCTTCCTAAAAGCATCCCCTCCTCCTCTTGGGCTTTGTACAAGGACCCTTCGGCTTCTTAGAAGTTCTCATGCCTTCTCTTGGGCTTAATACAAGGACCCGTAAGACCTCTTAAAGGTATAAGAACAGAACTTAGTCATCCTTAGTTAGAGCAGTCTTTCCAGTGTCAAATCTCAGACCAATTTAGGGTTGATTCTCATCCCTTAATACCCTTTGCCTCCTCTTGGGCATCATACAAAAAATAAAACTCTTCCACACCAGTAGACTCGGACAGTCTAAATCCCCTTGAGTCTCAAAGACATTCTCAAGTTCCCTACAAACATAGGAAGAAACCCCGATCCTTCAGGATCGGTCTTCAGTAGAGTTAAACCCGTGGGTTCTAAAACCCAGTCTCTCTCCTAAAAATCCCAAATCAGAACCTCAAGGCATCTGATACCTCAACTCTTCTATAACCCTCAGCGAGAGTTGATCCCCCGACTTGGACCTGCTTCTGGATCTCAATAATCCTCAGCAGAAGATAGCCTCCTCTTAGGCTTTGTATAATGACCTTCCCTCAGCAAAGTCAGCCTCCTCTTGGGCTTTGTACAATGATTCTCCCCAGCGGAGCTAACCTTTTAGACTCTCTTGTTGAGTCAATCACTTTTCAGACTCTCTAGTTGAGTCAATCAAACCTTTTCAGACTCTCTTGTTGAGTCAATCAAACCTTTTCAGACTCTCTTATTGAGTCAATCACCTTTTCAGACTCTCTTGTTGAGTCAATCATATTTCAACACTGTCTTGTTGATTCAACCTTTTTAGCCTCAATCTTGGGCTTTGTACAAGACAGATAAAGAGACCCTCTTGTTGAGTCAATCTTTTTCCAGCCTCCTCTTAGGCTTTATACAATGATTTCCCCTAGCAGGAGGTAGCCTCCTCTTAAGCTGTGTAGAATGATTTCTCCAGCTTGTTCAACCATAATCTTGGGCTTTGTACAGGACAGATAAAAGCACTCTCTTGTAAAGTCCAACCCTTTTAGCCTCAAATCTTGGGATTTGTACAAGTCATAAATCTTCATCTCTTAAACTTGGGAGATATATCTTCCCCGACAGAGTCATTTCCCCCAACCTTCTTTTAGGCTTTGAGGAATGATTCCCCAAGCAGAGTCAAACTCATTTCAGTCTCAATCTTGGGCTTTGTACAAGACACATAAAAATATCCTCACTGGAGTCAGTTAAATTTCCCATTTCAGCCTCAATCTTGGGCTTTGTACAAGACATATACAAACCTCCCCGACGGAGTCAAAACCTTTTTCAGCCTCCTCTTAGGCTTTGTATAATGATATCCCCAAAGAGTCAGTCTCTTTTTTGCCTCAATCTTGAGCTTTGTACAAGACACCAATTTATACACTCTCTTGTTGAGTCAGTCTTATCCAGTCTCCTCTTAGGCTGTGGCTAAGGATTTCCCTAGTGGAGTCGATCAACCTCTTAACTTCAACCTTGGGCTTTGATTAAGGCACACAAAAATCAACAATACCTCTTTAGAGATAACAAATTCTCTCTCAGTCAAACCTTTTTTAGCTTCAATCTTGGGCTTTGAACAAGACACAAATAAACCTCTTAGCTTCAATCTTGGGCTTTGAACAAGAAACCAAAACATATTTCCTCCCATAGAATAGGAGGAACTACGATTGCTCTGATTTCCCTGTTTCATTTAAACGGGAATACGTAGGCATAAGATTGCGAAATCTTAGCGAGCATACTAATAAAAAACTCTAGGTCCAGTACCTTCACACATCAATCAAAACTTAGGTCCAGTACCTTACCAAAAACATCGGGAAAACCCGAACATCAACAAAAACTCACTCACTCATATTTCCCAAGAAACTTTCCCAACCCATTAACGGATAAACATTATCAAGTACAAAGCGAAATCTAAAGCTAATATCCTGTGGATAACCACATATAGGATGGGTAATTGACAACTTCCCATTGTATAACCTGACCCCAGACCCCCCAATCTCATTAAAAGCATTTGTTCAGTTAAACAATTGCGTGCAAGGTTAGTTTTAGATAGCTTCGCTTTCCCTTCCAGCTTCACGGGATAAATAAGAAATCAGAAAGTAGCACCCCCTCCTCATTGTGGGGAGAAACCCAAAAACCAGCGATAAGGTGGTCGCGTCACCGAAAAAAATCTCTCGCTACAGAAAAATGGCGACTCTGCTGGGGACGTCATTGACTGTTAGGACTAGGACTATAGCTCTTAAGAGGTCTAGGATGTTAGTTTTAGGAATATATATATATATATATATATATATATATATATATATATATATATATATATATATATATCGCTTTTCCTAATTGATATCTGTGTTTATTTTGCTGCTAATGGGACTGCGGGTGATGCTGCATCTGGAAAGTTTGAGTGACACCTAAGATAAGTGATGGCATTAGACAGTTAATCTTACAGGGAGTGACTCCCAAATAAGAGGTCCCGGTAGACCATCGAATCAGTGGAGATACCCTTTGCATATTCAATGCCTATACGACTTCGGTTGTTGAAAGCAGATTGTTTGATTGTGGTGTCCGTGAAACTGAGGATTTAGTAGGCTGAGACCTTGTTACTATTTTTGTAGTGCGGAAGCTATCGAAAATAGTTGTCACATGATACTACCCTCATTTGAGATTACTCTAAGATACTGCAGCTCGCTCGAGTGAACCAGCCCGCTGTTGTTATCCCAAGAGGGGTCAATGATTTTGAGGACATGTACAAAAAATCACCAGTACAACCTTTGGGGATGGGTAGAGCCATGACTTCATGACACCGAACCTTTGACCCCATGTTTTTTCTATGTTTTTGTGTGCTGCATTCATGAATTCATTTCATTAAAAAAACTTTAAAACAAATTAAAATTTTCTCTTCTAGTCTCTTTCTTTTTCAAATTAAACTAAGACAATGATTGCAAATATCAGAGAGAAAGATTGCGTTATAGATTTCGGTAGAAGGAAGACTCACAAGTACACCTTCAAGGTTCCAAAATTAGAGGATTTGAGAGGGTTGGAAAAAATGATCACCAACCCTGATGCTTTCAGAGCTAAGTACGGAGGACTGCTGTCTCTGTTAAGGGTCCATGTAATTGAAGGAATCTTGTCTACGCTGATTCAGTTCTACGATCCGACTTATCACTGTTTCACATTTCCAAATTATCAACTTGCACCAACACTGGAGAAGTACTCTCACCTGACTGATTTACCCATCACTGACCAAGCTCCCTTTTCTGGACTGGAAGACCAAAGGATCAAACCATTGCAAGAGCAATCTATTTGGACGAGTCAGAAGTCAGGACTCACATGACCACTAAGGGTGGAATCCAAGGTTTGCCAGCCAGGTTTTTGATAAAGAAAGCTCTGTACTTTGCTAGTATAGGGAACGTGACTGCTTTCGAGAGCATCTTTGTTTTGCTCACCTACGGGTTATTTCGATTTCCCAACATTGATGACTTCGTTGATATCAATGCCATTAAGATTTTTCTGGTTGGAAACCCTGTACCGACCTTGCTCGCAGATGCTTATCATTCTGTACACTTAAGAATTTTGTACAGCAGAGGAATGATCACATGTTGTGTACGCCTGCTATACAAATGGTTCACTCTCACTTACCCAAGTCTACTTCCTTTTGGGATCATAAGAGTACTTTGTGTTGGTCACAGAAAATCATGTCTCTTACCAACTCTGACATAGATTGGTACAATCGGATCTATGACGGGATAAGAATCATTGAAAGTTGTGGAAAATTATCTAATGTACCCCTCATAGGAATTAAAGGAGGATCAATTATCATCCAGTTTTAGTTCTTCATCAATTTGGATACCCGATAAGACATGTCCCACGTAATGTTCATCTGGAAGGTCTTTTCTTCAAGGAAGGAGAAAATGACAGGGCACTAAAGACAGAAATAGTGCATGCCTGGGAACATGTTCACAGGAAAGGAAGAGAGTCTCTAGGAAAACCAGACTGTGTCTCTGTGGAACCTTATCTCCACTGGGTACAAACTAGAGCTCTCAAGCTAAGGATGCCTTACTCTTGTCAAGAAGTTCTTCCGTTAAAGGAATCTGTCCTTTATTTTATGTCTGATACAGAAAAGCTTCAGGTTACTCTCAGATACAAAGGACCGTGATCTCAGAGATCAGATACAAAGCTCTGGCAGTAAGCTCAGATACAAAGGACTGTGATCTCAGAGATCACATCAACACCCATAGTGGAAAAGTATGATCCTCGGTACTGTAACACCCATCTACCCCACAAACAATTTTAGAGAAATAATTCATATTATCAGAGTAACATCAATGAGAAGGGTGCCACATAAATTCCAAACATCATTTAATAATCATTATCTTGTCCCGTAACACGGGTTATCCAATCTTCATTAACATAAATTGACAACTTCGCAGCGGAATTAAACTTTTAAAATTTAAATCAATAAAATGCTTCATAAGGGAATGTATCCAATCAAAATAACATCAACAATATGAAACTTCCAACATAAACCAAAAGAACAAGAGGTTCACAAAAAATTCCCAACCCGATGTTACATGGCACAGAGTAGACACCTCTAAACACTACTAAGAACAATGATAAGCGAAAACACTCCAAGGCTACATCCTCCAGCACCACAACCTACTCTTGATCATCTGTAAGTTACCCACATAAGAGGCAACGTTTCCAAGCAGGCAGGGTGAGAAATCACAATCCATTATAATAATATATTGACATGGAAAATAAACAGAGTAAGCAACAACAACGTCATAACATCATCAATAAATCTTCACAACCCACTCACATTTACATCATTCATATGCAATGTCAACTATAATGAAATGGAAAGAGTGCATGTGGTACCGGTTCAGCGTGGATGGACACTGGCCATCAACCCTCCAAAAGAAGCACAACATAATCAACGTATCACTTCAATCCGCACAATGGGATTGAAGCTACCAATGGACCGAAGCCCCAACATAAAATGCTATGAAATGCAATGATGCCATTTCTTCTCAATTCAACAAAAATCAACGTGTGCATCATTCATTTCATATTCAACAAGTATTTATCATACAATCATGTTTTATCATCTTACGTCAACAACAACTCGACAACAAAAGATCAGCACGAGAAAACGTCAAGAAACCTCAAGAAAACAACAAAAACAGCAAAACAGCATGTCTGACACGGCCACCCGTGTCCGAAAACCTGCACTCAAAACACAACACAGACAAAATACAGCAAATACAGTGGTCTGACACGGCCGCCCGTGTCCTGTGACACGGCCCGTGTCAGGAGCTCTGTAGCACAAATCCAACAAAAGAAAAATACAGCAAGAATGGTGGTCTGACACGGCCGCCCGTGTCCTGTGACACGGCCGTGTCAGGATGCGAAAACTCAGAATCTTTCAAAGGGTTTTTCTGCTGCGTTTTGGCTTCAAATATCCCAAAAAATTCAGTTTTTCCAATACGAAAATTTGACCAAAAGACTCACACAACGCACATACATCAACACATAACATTCTATCTCATTATATTTCATCTAATCAAACATCCCTAACTTATTCTACGTCATCAAACACCACAATTTCTCAAAATCCACAAATACCTAATATATTCATAACCAACCCTATAGAACTATAATAAACCATGAAAACTCCCCATACCTTAGAGAATTTAGTAGCTTCCTCCTCCTCTAAGATTCCTCAACAATCTCTACGTCGTAGTGCTCTTCTCCTTCTTTTCCTCTATTTTCTTCACAAAACACGATAAGTTAGAATTGATCGGTCTTCTCCTCTTTAGACAAAATATTCCAGTTTATGAACTTCCAACTCTATCCTCACCCTTTTTCCTTTATGACCACCTTGTCCTTTTCTTATTATTTTTATTAATAATAATAATACTATAAATAATACATTAATTATTTATTCTATTAAATTATTTAAAAATACTCTTTTGATCCAAAATTCTCCGAAATTACCAAAACTTCCCAATCCCTTCTAAATTAAATAAATAAATAAATAAATGATTAATTTAGATTTTTCGGGGCGTTACAACTCTCCCCTACTTCAAGAATTTCCGCCTCGAAAATTTACCTGATTCGAATAACTCGGGGTAGGATTCCTTCATCTTGCTTTCCAGCTCCCAAGTCATGCTTTCTCCGGCAGCTCCTAGCCAGCCAACTTTCACCAACGCAATCTCTTTGCCTCTTAGAGTCTTCATCTCACGCCCCGCAATTCATACAGGCATCGTTTCCACAGTAAGATTATCCCGTACTTGCACATCATCCATATGAATCACATGAGACGGATTTGGAACATACTTTCGGAGTTGTGACACATGAAACACGTCATGCAAATTCGACAGATTAGGCGGTAAAGCCACTCTATAAGCAACATTTCCAACTCTGTCCGAAATCTGATACGGACCAATAAAACGAGCGGTAAGCTTCTTAGACTTCAAGGCACGCCCAACACCTGTCACCGGTGTAACTCTAAAAAACACATGGTCACCTGCTTGGAACTCTAAATCCTTTCTTCGCTTGTCATGATAACACTTCTGCCTACTTTGAGAAGATTTCATCTTCTCTCGGATCAACTTCACCTTCTCAGTGGTCTCTCGAACAATTTCAGGTCCTAGCACTACACTTTCTCCAGATTCGTGCCAACACAAAGGAGTCCCACATCTCCGACCATACAATGCTTCAAAAGGGGCCATTCCAATACTAGAATGGTAACTGTTATTATAAGTGAACTCGATCAATGGAAGATAAGTATCCCACGACCCACCATGCTAAAGAACACTTGCCCGCAACAAATCCTCCAACGACTGAATAGTCCTCTCTGTTTGACCATCCGTCTGAGGATGATACGCTGAACTCAACCTCAACTTAGAACCCAATGCTTCTTGCAAACTCTTCCAAAAATCAAAAGTAAACCGCGGATCTCTATCCGACACAATACACAGAGGAACCCCATGCAGCTTCACAATCACACGAACATAAATCTCCGCTAACTTTGATACTGGAAAACTGATGTTAATAGGAATAAAATGAGTCGACTTCGTAAGCCTATCAACAATCACCCAAATAGAATCATGTCCTCTTGAAGTATTAGGTAATCCCATTACAAAGTCCATTGAAATGCTACCCCATTTCCATTCTGGAACTTCTAACGGTTGCATCAACCCAGCAGGCTTCTGATGTTCAACTTTCGACTTCTGACAAGTTAAACATGCATACACAAATCGAGCTACGTCACGCTTCATACCAGGCCACCAAAACAATTTCTTCAAGTCTTGATACATTTTCGTAGCTCCCGGATGAATACTCAATTTACTTCTATGACTTTCTTCCAGAATTGCTTTCTTCATCTCTGCATCATCAGGAATGCAAATTTGATTTTGGAATCTCAATACACCTTGTGCATCTAACTTGACATCATCATTCTCCGACTGCTCGATTCCAACCATCGAATCTACCAGTTTCACGTCTAACTTCTGAGCTTCCTTGATGTCATCCAGAAAATCATTATTAATCTTCAGCATTCCCAACATCACACTCTGCGGTGTCACTTCGCAAACTAAGCTCAAATCTATGAATTGTTCAATTAATTCCAATTCCTTAACCATCATTGCCGACATATGCAAAGTCTTCCGACTCAGAGCATCGGCCACAACATTAGCCTTACCCGGATGATAGTTCAGCCCAAAATCATAACCTTTTAATAATTCCAACCATCTTCGTTGTCTCATATTCAATTTCCTCTGATCAAATAAGTACTTTAAACTCTTATGGTCACTAAACACTTCAAATCTAGACCCATAAAGATAATGCCTCCAAATCTTCAGCACAAAAACAACCGCAGCAAGTTCTAAGTCATGTGTAGGATAATTCTTTTCATGAACTCTCAACTGCCTCGACGCATAAGCAACTACCTTGTCATTCTGCATAAGTACACCACCTAAACCCATCTTAGAAGCATCGCAATATACCACAAAAGGTTCTCCTGAATTAGGTAACGTCAAAACCGAAGCCGACGTCAATCTCTTCTTCAATTCCATGAAACTTTCTTCGCATTGAATATCCCACACAAAAGCTTTACCTTTACAAGTCAACTTAGTCAACGGGAGTGCTAACTTAGAAAATCCTTTGATAAATCTTCGGTAATGACCGGCTAGCCCCAAAAAGCTTCTAATCTCGGTAGTCGACTTTGGAGTTTCCCATTGCAACACAGCATCTACTTTAGATGGATCCACCGCAACGCCACTACCTGAAATCACATGACCGAGAAAACTAACCTCCTTTAACCAAAATTCACATTTGGACAGCTTTGCATATATCAAGACTTGCAACACTAGTCTCTAGTGTTCTGCATGCTCTTTCTCCGATTTAGAGTAAATTAATATATCATCAATAAACACCACCACAAACCGATCCAAATAAGTATGAAAGATACGGTTCATGTACTCCATGAATACTCCCGGCGCATTAGTAACATCGAAAGGCATCACCGAATACTCATAATGTCCATAACGCGTTCTGAAGGCCGTCTTCTGAATATCTTCATCCTTTACTTTAATCTGACGATATCTGGACCTCAAATCAATCTTGCTAAACACACGAGCACCCACCAATTGATCCATCAAATCATCTATTCTCGGGAGCGGATACTTGTTCTTAATCGTCACTTTATTTAGTTGTCTATAGTCAACACAGAGCCTCATACTTCCATCCTTCTTCTTTACTAACAACACTGGAGCTCCCCACGGCGATACACTTGGCCTCACAAATTTCTTTTCAAGTAACTCCTCCAATTGTTTCTTTAATTCCGACAATTTAGATGCAGACATCCTGCATGGTGCCATAGAAACATGTCTGGTACTAGGTACAAGGTCAATTGCAAACTCAACTTCTCTTTCTGGAGGCACATCAGGAATTTCATCAGGGAAAACTTCAGGAAATTCACACACCACTTGCAACTCCTCAATTACAACTCGACTCTCAATAGATAACGACGCCATCACTGAGAACATCTGAGCTCCTTCTTGCATCAACTGTTGTAACTGTTTAAAAGACAACAAACTAGCTTGTTCCTCTTCAGTAGTAGAAAATCTCACTGACTTGTTATAACAATTGATATGAACATAGTTATATTCTAACCAGTTTATTCCCAATATTACATCCATCCCAGATAACGACAAGTATACCAAATCAACAGTAAAGTCTCTGTCGAAGATTGACAAAGGACACTTTAAGCACACAAGAGAAGTAGTCACCGATCCCTTAGCCAGAATCTCGATGACCATTTTCCCATTCATAGAAGATAACACAAGACCCAATCTTTCAATGCATTCAGCAGCAATAAAGTAATGAGTAGCACCAGTGTCAATCATAGTAATTAAAGGAGTATTATTAATGAAACAAGTACCTCTGATGAGTCTGTCCTCGGTAGTGGTCTGAGTCCCAGCCAAAGCGAACACCTTCCCACCGGTTTGCGCCTTCTTCGGTTTTTGACACTGACTACTAATGTGTCCTTCTTCGCCACAGTTGAAACAAATCACCTCTTTATGCTTGCACTCAGATATGACATGCCCAGTCTTACCACAACGGAAACACCTCTTCACTTCAGCGGTACACACATCACTCTTATGACCAGTTTTCCCGCATTTGAAACAAGTTATGCTAGCAGGAGCATCTCCCCTACTAAACTTCTTGCCATCGACCACTTTCTGTTTACCTTTTCCAGCTGGAGCATCATAAGGTTTGCCACGATTATGTTGGTGCTTGCTCTTCCTCTCATTAATGATCTTATAATGAGCATTGTTATCCTCTTCAAAAATTCTGCAGCTATCAATCAAATCAGCAAAAATACGAATCTTCTGATATCCAACTGCCTTCTTGATCTCTGGGCACAACCCACTCTCAAATTTGATGCATTTAGCAAACTCAGCATCATCATCGTTATAGTGCGGATAAAACTTAGCCAATTCAACAAACTTTGCAGTATAATCAGTAACCGACATATTTCCTTGCTTCAGCTCAAGAAACTCGATCTGCTTCTTACCCCAAACATCCTCTGGATAATAATTCCTCTAGAACTCCCTTCGGAACACATCTCAAGTGATACCTTCACCTGCAGTTTCCAATCTCTAACGAGTCTCTAGCCACCAGTCATCAGCCTCGAATGCTAGCATATGAGTCCCATATCGAACCTTCTGCGCTGGAGTGCAGTCCATCACACGGAAGATTCTCTCTATCTCTTTCAACCAATACAACGCTCCATCAGGATCGTACTTGCCCTTGAAGGTAGGCAGATTCTCCCTCTGAAAAGTTACCAAACTGCGAGATCCAGCATTCTCGTCAGCGTTCGGCTGATTCTGCAAAGCCTGAGCCATGGCTTCCAACGTAGCAGCAATTGCAGCATCGTTCCTTCCAGCCATCTCAACTTATCACTACAACATAACAAAAGTTAGTACTAGTTAACAATCCTAGATTGTCAACAAACTACGACTCGACAACTTGGCCGGACGGACCGACCTGCTCTGATACCACTAATGTAACACCCATCTACCCCACAAACAATTTTAGAGAAATAATTCATATTATCAGAGTAACATCAATGAGAAGGGTGCCACATAAATTCCAAACATCATTTAATAATCATGATCCTGTTCCGTAACACGGGTTATCCAATCTTCATTAACATAAATTGACAACTTCGCAGCGGAATCAAACTTTTAAAATTTAAATCAATAAAATGCTTCATAAGGGAATGTATCCAATCAAAATAACATCAACAATATGAAACTTCCAACATAAACCAAAAGAACAAGAGGTTCACAAACAATTCCCAACTCGATGTTACATGACACAGAGCAGGACACCTCTAAACACTACTAAGAACAACGATAAGCGAAAACACTCCAAGGCTACATCCTCCAGCACCGCAACCTACTCTTGATCATCTGCAAGTTACCCACATAAGAGGCAATGTTTCCAAGCAGGCAGGGTGAGAAATCACAATCCATTATAATAATATATTGACATGGAAAATAAACAGAGTAAGCGACAACAACGTCATAGCATCAATAAATCTTCACAACCCACTCACATTTACATCATTCATATGCAATGTCAACTATAATGAAATGTAAAGAGTGCATGTGGTACCGGTTCAACGTGGATGGACACTGGCCATCAACCCTCCAAAAGGAGCACAACATAATCAACGTATCACTTCAATACGCACAATGGGATTGAAGCTACCAATGGACCGAAGCCCCAACATAAAATGCTATGAAATGCAATGATGCTAATTCTTCTCAATTCAACAAAAATCAACGTGTGCATCATTCATTTCATATTCAACAAGTATTTATCATACAATCATGTTTTATCATCTTACGTCAACAACAACTCGACAACAAAAGATCAGCACGAGAAAACGTCAAGAAACCTCAAGAAAACAACAAAAACAGCAAAACAGCATGTCTGACATGGCCACCCGTGTCCTGGGACACGGCCCGTGTCAGGAAACCTGCACTCAAAACACAACACAGACAAAATACAACAAATACAGTGGTCTGACACGGCCGCCCGTGTCCTGTGACACGGCCCGTGTCAGGAGCTCTGTAGCACAAATCCAACAAAAGCAAAATACAGCAAGAATGGTGGTCTGACACGGCCCCCCGTGTCCTGTGACATGGCCGTGTCAGGATGCGAAAACTCAGAATCTTTCAAAGGGTTTTTCTGCTGCGTTTTGGCTTCAAATATCCCAAAAAATTCTGTTTTTCCAATACGAAAATTTGACCAAAAGACTCTCACAACGCATATACATCAACACATAACATTCTATCTCATTATATTTCATCTAATCAAACATCCTTAACTCATTCTACGTCATCAAACACCACAATTTCTCAAAATCCACAAATACCTAATCTATTCATAACCAACCCTATAGAACTATAATAAACCATGAAAACTCCCCATACCTTAGAGAATTTAGTAGTTTCCTCCTCCTCTAAGATTCCTCAGCAATCTCTACGTCGTAGTGCTCTTCTCCTTCTCTTCCTCTATTTTCTTCACAAAACACGATAAGTTAGAATTGATCGGTCTTCTCCTCTTTAGACAAAATATTCCAGTTTATGAACTTCCAACTCTATCCTCACCCTTTTTCCTTTATGACCACCTTGTCCTTTTCTTATTATTTTTATTAATAATAATAATAGTATAAATAATACATTAATTATTTATTCTATTAAATTATTTAAAAATACTCTTTTGATCCAAAATTCTTCGAAATTACCAAAACTTCCCAATCCCTTCTAAATTAATTAAATAAATAAATAAATGATTAATTTAGATTTTTCGGGGCGTTACAGGTACAACATGCCTAAAGATCGTCCCTGGGGCATGCCTATTAACTATATCCCAGAAGGATATATTCCGCCGATTACGGAAGATCCAGAAACTGCAGCAGGAGCCGCTGGGCCTGAAGGTTACAAACTTTGGGAAAGTGAAGATATAAGGGGCATGACAGGAACTCCTGAAGGTTACAAACTTTGGGAAAAGGAAGCACCAAGAGTCACTGCCGTAATGACTATACCACCACCCGTGGTACACACTGTTCCGGAAGGGCAGATTCCACAGATACCGTCTGGTGGAAACGAAAGTATGTACGACAGAATGAATGAGTTCCAGGAATAATTCTTGGAGATACAGAAGGAACTGCAAGCCATTCGTGGCCAGGATCTATTCGGATAGGACGCTGTAGACCTTTGTTTGGTCCCCAATGTGAAAGTTCCACACAAATTCAAGGTGCCCAAATTTAAAAAGTACAAGGGTAACTCTTGCCCTCAAAGCCATTTGGTGATGTATGCTCAGAGGATGTCAACTCAGACAGAGAACCAACAGCTACTGATTCACTATTTCCAAGATAGTTTAACTGGTTACGCACTCAAATGGTACATGGGTTTAAACCGCACTAAGATCGTCACTTTCGGAGATCTTGGCGCTGCCTTCGTTTAGCAGTATAAGTATAACCTGGACATGGCACCTGACAGAGATCAACTTAGAGCAATGTCGCAGAAGGACAAAGAAACCTTTAAGGAGTATGCTCAGAGATGGCGTGAAATTTCCGCCCAGATTTGTCCACCTCTTGAGGAAAAAGAGATGACAAAGATCTTCTTAAATACCTTGAGCTCATTTTACTACGACAGAATGGTCGCCAGTGCGCCTAGTGACTTCACTGAGATGGTGGGCATGGGAGTTCGTCTTGAGGAAGCAGTCTGAGAATGACGTTTAGTTAAAGAAGCTGGATCGTCAAATAGTACCAAAAGATATGGTAGTGCTCTCCCTAAGAAAAAAGAGCAAGATATTGGTAATATCTCTCTCGGAAAGCAAAGGTGACGGTACCAACCAGTAGCAGCTGTAACTCTTGCTATCAACCCTGCGCCTGTTCCAACGTATCAACCTCAGGTTGCTCAGAGCGAACCGAATCAACAACAATATCAGCAAAGGACATAACAGCCTCTTCAGCAGGCTCGTCCTCAATACAACAACAACCGTACAACGCGACCACCAGGGTTTGACCCTATACCGATGTTGTACGCAGAACTATTTCCACTACTACTGGTCAAGGGGCACGTCCAAACCAGGGCTCCTCTTACAGTACCAGAAAATCCTCCTTTTTGGTTCAAGGCGGATCAGACTTGCCCTTATCATCAAGGAGGACCAGGGCATGACATAGAAAACTGTCTCAGTTTCAAATCTGATGTACAAAAGCTTGTCAGGAGCGGGGTCCTATCCTTCAAGGATACAAATCCTAATGTTCAAACGAACCTGTTGCCTCAACACGAGAAAGTTGCAGTAAATTTGATAGAGGAAGAGTCTAAGCACAACTATCAAATTCACAATGTACTCTTATTAGGAACCAACCTGGTCAAACTACATTGCAGACAGAGCGGATACGGTCATGTACTGTCTCATAACTATCACCAATGTGATATCTGCTCTAAAAACGATCGAGGATGTTATGTGGTGCAATTCGCTCTACCGGAACAAATGGATCTCGGATGGATCCAGGATCACCGAATTCGTGAAGTCAACATGACTTATACAAATTCCAACGTCATTCAGAACCACGACATCTGTGCAATGAATGTCAACATGGTGGCAATGGACTCAAGGCAAAGCCAACATCATAATCTGCCACGACACGATTATGATTCCTGTCTGATTTGCACGGTAAATAATCAGGGATGCTCTTTTGTACGAGAGGCCCTCCAGCATTAGATGGATCTTAGATGGATTCAGGGTTATCGTGATAGAAGTCACTATCAAGTGAATATGATTCAAATCTTCGATATTCTCTTGATGAATACCAGCCTGGTGGAGTTACCCGCTACACAAGTCCAGCTCAGTTTCCTGACTTCGCACGATTATCAGAACTGTAAAGTGTGTCGGGGGAGTGACCAAGGATGCACACTCGTTCTAAGGACACTACAACACTTGTTAAACCACTTGTGGCTTCCGATCTATCTAGATGAAGACATACAACATGTCAGCATGACTAACGGGAACCCTACTAGGCATCAAAGTCAGGATGTTCGATAAATGGAAATCGATCTAGTGAGGTTACACTGCATACAAAGCGGACGTGGCCGGGTGCCACCACACAACTATGAGCGCTGTAGAGTTTGCTCAGAGGATAACCAAGGATGCTATGTCGTTCGAGCAGCCCTTCAAAGTCAGTTGGACCACAAAGAGATTCACCCGTGTTCAGGCTCTGGTTCAATGTCAGACTATCATCCTAACCAAGGCAAAGATGTTGTCTTAATCCCTAAACGAGAAGTGGCCAAGGATGTGTGCGCCATAATCCCTTTACTCCATGAATCAAGAGTTCCTCTTGATGGTGGAAGGATTCTCAACCTTAAACCAATTGAGGCCAGTTATGACGGTCAGAAAAATCAGAAGGCTCCTGTAGTTATCTATTTGCCAGGACCAGTACCGTACAAGTCCGATAAAGCTATCCCTTAAAAATACGGTGCGACAACAATTGAAAATGGAAAGGAAACTCCATTACCCTCCGTCGTGAATATTGCAGACATCAGTCAGGTAACACGGAGCGGTCGAATCTTCAACCGAGGAGTTGCAGAACCTACCAAAGAAAAGGAACCTCAAACAAAAATTCCTAATCAACCAGTCGGTCAATCCAGTGATCCCGACCTCTCAAAAAACAATGATGAGATGCTGAAGCTCATCCAAAAGAACATTGTTGATCAGCTGTTGCAAACTCCTTCAAAAATCTCAGTACTATCTATTTTACTCAGTTCCAAAGCTCACAGGGAAGCTCTACAGAAATTCTTAGAGCAAGCCTTTGTGGAACAAGATGTATCAATAAGACAATTTGTCAGCATCATCTCCAACATCACTTCCTGCAACAACTTGGGATTTAGTGATGATGAACTGTCAGAAGAGGACCAGAGTCACAACATGGCACTCAATATTACAGTCAACTGCCAGGATGATGCATTAGCCAGCGTACTGGTAGACACCGAATTGGCTCTGAATGTTATGCCGAAGTCTACTCTGATGCGATTATCATACCAAGGATCTCCGATGAGAGGCAGTGAGGTCATCGTCAAAGCATTTGACGGGTCCCGAAAAACAGTTATCGGCGAAGTCGACCTTCCCATAACTATCGGTCCTCACACTTTCCAAGTAACTTTCCAGGTCATGGACATCCGCGCAACATACGGCTATTTGTTAGGAAGACCTTGGATACACGAAGCAGGGGCAGTCACTTCGACACTTCACCAAAAGCTGAAGTTCGTCAAGAATGACCAACTAGTCACAGTCTGTGGAGAGCAAGCTTTGATCGTGAGCAACTTATCATCGTCCACTTGTGTAGAACCAGAGGAGGTCGTTGGAACCCAGTTCCAAGCACTTTCGGTGCGCAATAATAACCAATTAGAAAAAGGAATATCGATTTCCTCGTACAAAGATGTTCTCGAAGTGATCAGAAGTAACTATACCAAAGGATGGGGACAACTTGTCATTCCTACTGATAACAAGACAAAGAAAGGTCTTTGTTTTTCCTCAACCTGTACCCACCCAGACTGCTACTAATAATGAAAGTCTTTATCCCATTCAGAACTTCTTCCATAATGGAGGTTTTCTTCACCCAGTGTCTCAAGAAGTACATATCATCGACGAGGGTGATTCCTCTGATACAGATGAAGAATGGAAGTCCTACCTTAATGAGGACGGTTATATGTCTCAGGGAGAAGTGCCTACGCCATTTTGCTTTCTCGCACAGAGTCCGAGATATATACCAAGGTCAGATGTCAAGATGATATATAGAGATTGTGATCCGGAAGGATGTCGTGCTCCACCAAACTCATTAGAGGAGGACACTATGATGAAAGACAACTTTGACCATAAATATTATGGCCCAATGGATGGCCTACCTATCTGGCAGCCATACCCAGGAGACTCAGGGCAAAAGAGTCAGCCGAACGATGCATATCAGCTGAGCATCATTGAAAAAAATACATGCGTCCCCACTGAATCATGGGATAATTACTCAGGGCATTCAGAAAACATCCAGTACAACAATGAATTTGCCCAGATTGCAGGACAATAGTTCCTTAACTACGCTTTTCCCGAGGTCAACGTCATCGAAAAGGATGACTCCTCTAGTTCCAAAGAAGTGTGGGACACCCTGGGATAACTAAGTGGCAAATACGACTTTATGGTCAAGTACACCGCTCCTGAAAGTTCTCGTATCAGGCTCGAAGACATCCAGCCAACTGGATGGGGAGATCCGCTTGAGAGCGCAAACACTGTGCAAGATACGGCTAAGGAATCCTCCTACAAGAACTCTGCCTGGGAGACAGATTCCAACGATCCTGCTCCACCAGAAATCAGCATCATTTCTGAAGACAAGCCAAGAAAGAAGGTACCAGACTTTGTGATTCACCGAGGAGTTCACCGCCAATGGGTTGCTGTCAACATTCCGAAAGTCGTTCATAAGTCTAAGTAATTGTCGTCTTTATCTTAACCTTTCACCCTGCCCAGGTAAAACGGATGTTTTTGATAGGGCTCACTTTTTGTAAATGTACCTCTTCGCTTCGCCCAAAGCAACTGAGTTTTGTTTTATAGGGATGTAGTTTCAATAATCGACAAGATCATAAATAAAATAACGCCATTCTATAATTTCAGCATTTTTATTGCTATTTTCTCTTTTTGCTTTTTCAGAAAATGGTAATCCTAAAAACAACTCAAATAATAAAAAAAACAAGCAATTTTCAGAAAATACACTGCACACACTCTTGCATTCTCTCTATCTCTTCTAAAAAACAATCATCACGTCATGCAAATTGCTTGTTTTAAACCCCATTGAAACATACGATCAGATGCCTTCTCCCAACTTTGAATTCCCGGTATTTGAGGCTGAAGAAGAAAATGATGAAGAAATTCCAGAGGAGATCTCCCGATTACTCAGACAAGAGGAAAGGTCCATTGAACCTCACAAAGAGGCATTAGAAACGGTCAACTTGGGTTCAGAAGAAGAGAGAAAAGAGGTCAAGATTGGGGCACTGCTTAGTCCAACTATCAAAGAAGGTTTGATAAAGCTTCTCAAAGAATTTCCCGATGTATTCGCTTGGTCCTATCAGGATATGCCAGGGTTGGATACCAGCATCGTGGAACATCATCTACCATTAAGATCAGAATGTCCGTCGGTAAAACAAAGACTAAGACGGACTCATCCAGACATGGCCATCCAAATCAAAGAGGAAGTACAGAAACAGATTGACGCGGGTTTTCTCGCCATATCAGAATATCCTCAATGGTTAGCCAACATAGTACCAGATCCAAAAAAGGACGGAAAGGTCAGAATGTGTGTAGACTACAGGGATCTGAACAAAGCCAGTCCGAAGGATGACTTTCCCTTACCACACATTGACATGCTGGTAGACAGTACAACAAAGTTCAAAGTATTCTCCTTCATGGATGGATTCTCGGGCTATAATCAGATAAAAATGGCACCAAAAGACATGGAGAAAACTTCGTTCATCACCCCATGGGGCACCTTTTGTTACAAGGTAATGTCGTTCGGTTTGAAGAATGTCGGGGCAACCTATCAAAGGGCCATGACTACTCTGTTTCACGACATGATACACAAAGAAATCGAAGTATATGTCGATGATATTGTCATACCCCAAATTTTGACCACTAAATATTTCCCATCATTGTGCAAATCATCATCACAATATGGATGTACCAACATGCCTCAATCAATCTCCTCATAGATGTTTGGCATTCACTACTATTAAAGATTAGGATTTCAAGCCCTCTCAGAGCTTTTAGACAAAGGATCAATCAAGAAATGACATGATCTTCAACTTGTCTAACCTCTCAAACATTCATAAGGGATCAAGAGGACTCCCACATCAAGAATCAAGCACAAAGTTGCAGCATTCCAGGTGGATCAAGCCTCAAGATTGCCAGTGTCACCAAATTAGGGTTTTGGTCGACTGAGGCCTCCAGATGAAAATTTTCACCTGGGCATGAGCCAATGCTTCAAAGTAAAACCCAATATACTCCAAGGGACCTCATGGACCCAATCATCAAGTCAATTTAACCTCAGGGGATGCATTTATCAAAAATCAGGAATTAGGGTTTCTTGACCTAATTCACACCTAAGTTGACTTTTGGGACAAAGCATGAGCCAAGACCTCATGACATGATTTGAGGGACTCCAATACACTACATTGATCTATTTGCAACAATGGGTTGATCCTAGAAGCTTGATCCACAAGTTTCAATTTCATCAGGACAACAATTAGGGTTTTGAGGAAAAAGTCAACTGTATCTTTGACGTTTGACCAGGACATGCTCCCAAACCTTGGTATATGATTCAATACACCCTATAACCCCTATGGAACATATCCATCAAGTTTGATTTAGGTCAAGGACTTGATTTCATAAAGGATCGCACAGTTTGGAATTCATCTGATAAAAAGTCAACTATGCACAAAAAGTCAAAGTTTGACTTTTTAAGATTTTTCATAATTATGGTTCTTTAACCCTAAAACAATGTTAATGTGTGATTTGAATCATCATTCATCAAGAAAAATCAAAGAAAGTGGGATAACTTATAAAAGGGGTAACCATAAAAACTTAGAATTTTTTCTAAGTTATGGAACAAAGTGGCTAGGGTACCAACTTCCAAGGATCATAACTTGGGATCGAAGCAACCATTTTGAATGATCCAAAGATGTATTTTTAGCTCTCATGGCATACTTTAAAAGTGTCAACTACACCTCATTCCAATTCCTCATGGATTCTGAGTTATGGTTGGATCAAAATCACTAAAAAACATGAAAATGCATCTTTTCCAACACTTAGAAAAATTCTGCCCAAGACAGATTTTGTTGAAAACACCAAAACTTGGGGCACTTTTTCACACAGTTGCAAGATGAATCAATTCAAGGTGTAAACGCCAAAGTTGTTGTGCATATTACTAGCAATCCAAAGGGTCCATTAGCATGAAAAAACTCCATGGAAATCAAGAGATATAGCAGCTCAAAGGCATGCTGCTGCAACTGTTTTGGAAAAACCAGTTTGCATGTTTGCTTGCTTTCCACAATTTCTGATTCAAAGCCAAGGATCACTATGCCAAATTCATCCAATCTGATCACAATGCATCTGATCCAACCAATAAACTTGGACTGAAATGCCAAGAGCTTATCCTTGAGAATTGATGAGTTTTTGGCATATATGCCTTGAATTCAAAGGGAATTAATGTGGAATAGTGCACTTTCAAGATTCTCACTCTCCTCAGTCAATTACTCTGATTAAACAACAACTAAAATGACTGAGGAATATGGAATCAGTCAATACATAGCTGGTCTATTTGGGGCAGCTGTTACGCCTAGTGCAAGAGGCATTTATGCCAAGCCAAGACCATTGAACCATGGCCTTATCCTCTGAGCTTCAAGAGAACCACTTCAACGCAACTCCTCCACTATAAATAGAGGTCCTAACTGATCATTCAAATCACACCAAAGCAGCTTACAACATTGCTTTCTCTCATTCTCTCCTTAACTCCAAATTTCATTGTTCTTGAGAAAGCACTATCGGATTTTGAGTTGGGGGCCAATGCAGCTCAAACCAATGATTCACACACATCACATATAACATATAAAAGGTGTCTGAACACTCACCTCCCATCTGTAACATCAAAATCACCAAATGGCCATCCAATTGCACAAAACTCATGACTTGCTGCAGAAGGAATCAGGTTGATCAATCAAGAGGTTTTCCAATCAACCTAAGCATTCAAACACATCCATTGAGGTACAAGGAAGCTATCCAAATCGTTGGAACTCATCTGTAACACTTCCAAATCAAAATTCGATTCTCACTTGCAGAGGTAAAACTTGAACTTTTAAACTCAATGTATCATGCATCATAAACATGTTTTCTTGTTACCATTGTGTTTCTAGATGTTTGTAGATCATTTCCCCTCAATCAATTGTTGTTTAAAATTTGTGTATAGGATTTCATTGAGTTCATGCCAATTTTAGGATTCTTCAGGTTTTATCAGACTATGTTTTGATTCACTTGATTTCAATAAAATTGGGTATTTGCCATTGTGTTCCTCATCTAAAAACGCATGATTTTCATATTTGGATCGTCTGAAATGGTTGAGAGATGAATGAGATATGGGCCTTCACGTATCTGAGCTTGAGGTTGAAGATGGCCATGGCGCCATGCTTTAGAAATTGAACTTGTTTTACTATATAATTTTCCTTTGCCATATATTAAATGAATTAACATTGTGCCCCAGTGGTTGATCAACTGGTTTGTGGGTACTAGCGAGTGGAAGGTTCGGGGTTCGAATCCCCCTCGCCCCAGACCTTTTTTTTATCACTTTTTCCACGTTTTATTATTTTTCATATTATTTTTATTAATGATTTGAAAAATTAATTGCTCATTCAATTTTAATCATTTTTGGTTGATTCTTTTTCTGAAAAATCACAAAAATAGTAAAATACTTTATTCTACAAAAAAATCAAATTTATATTATTTATTTAATATAGTTGGTATTTTTGTGAATAAATTCATTTTAATTGTTTTAAACATTTTAAAAATGAATATTCATCTTGAAAATCAAGACCAAATGAGTTTTAAATCATCTTGTGATTAAAACCTAATTTTTCAAAACTTAACCAAAAATCACAAGTGGTTTATTTAAACTTATTTGCTACTTTTATCATTTTTTATTAATTTTGTTTGAAAATTTACTTTTAAAAAGTGAAAATTAGGGTTTCTTTGATTTTTAATCATACTCAAAATATTTCAAACTTTTTGGGCCTCTTGATAGAGTGTAAGTCCCACCTCTTTGTACATAAATAATTTTTGGGCATCAGTGTATTGTATAAGTCCCGATACCGTTTCAGAAATTCCGACGTAATCGTCGTTTTCAAACTTTTTCAATTGGGCCTACCCTCGTGTTGTAAGTCCCATTTCTTTTCTTCAAAACTTTTTGGGCCTCTTAAGAAAGTGTAAGACCCATCCCTTTGTACGAAAAACCTTTTTTGGATCTCAGTCACTTGTATAAGTCCTTGTACAAATTCAAACAACGGTGCGCTCACTGTTAAAATTCTGGCCTCTCCCTGAGCTGTAAGCCCCGATCTCTGTTCAAAATACTTTCTCCTTTGATTTTGAATCCAAGTGTATAGTTGATATCAAAACTTTCTTTAATTTCTTTGTTAAACAACTAACAAAACAGCATGGAAGCTCTACAACGAGTAAATGTTTATCCGCTTTCTTTTATATGCTTTCATATACATAACTGTATTGTGGGAAGCTGCGATGGTTAGTCTTCTTTCATACCTTTTAAATACTCGTCATATATCAACTGTATATATACTAGTATTGTTATTTAGAGTTTTCCCCGGCAACTACGTCTAGAACTAGGTAAAGCCATGTGGTCACTCTTAAATACAAATAAAACTAGATCTCCATAGGATTCCAGATGCAGTCTTCCCTTCTCTTGGGGTTAAACAATATGGAACAAAGAGAAAGACAGTATTCTCGGTGAACCTTTTCTCAGACTGTCACCCTTAGAAATTGTCAAAGAAATTCTACTCCCCAGAGTTGATCTATTCTCTGTGAATAGCATCTCTTGAGTTTCTTCCAAACCCTCAAACTTTCCTGGAATGATCTCTTCTTTGTGAATTGCATTTCTTGAACTTCTCTTGGTTTGGGGACCCACAGGCTTCCTAAAAGCATCCCCGCCTCCTCTTGGGCTTTGTACAAGGACCCTTCGGCTTCTTAGAAAGTTCTCATGCCTTCTCTTGGGCTTAATACAAGGACCCTGACGACCTCTTAAAGGTATAAGACAGAACTTAGTCATCCTTTGCTAGAGCAGTCTTTCCAGTGTCAAACCTCAGGCCACTTTAGGGTTGATTCTCATCCCTTAATACCCTGGCCTCCTCTGGGAGGCATCATACAAAAGATAAAAATCTTCCACACCAGTAGACTTGGACAGTCTGTATCCCCTCTTGAATCTCAAAGACATTCTCAAGCACTGTAGAAACCCTGGTCACTCTGGATCAATCTCTAGCAGAAACCCAGTCTCTCTCATGAGAGTTCCCCAACCAGGGTCAGCTTATCCCAGATCAGAACCTCAAGGTCTCTGATATCTCAACTCTTCTGTAATCCTCAGCAAGAGTTGACTCCCCACTTGGACCTGCCTGGGGATCTCCATAATCCCCAACAGTAAGATAGCCTCTTATTAGGCTTTGTATAAGGACCTTTCCTCAGCGGAAAGCTAGCCTCCTCTTAGGCTTTGTATAATGATCCTTCCTCAGCAAAGTCGACCTCCTCTTGGGCTTTGTACAATGATTCCCCCCAGCGGAGATAACCTTTTCAGACTCTCTTGTTAAGTCCATCACTTTTCAAGATTTTCTTGATAAGTCAACCTCTTTGTAGCCTCAATCTCGGTCTTCATACGAGACAACAAATCACTTTCTTGTTGAGTATAAAAAACTCTCTTATTGAGTCAATCAACTTTCAGACACTCTTGTTGAGTCAATCACTTTTTTTGGACTCTCTTGTTAAGTCAACCTTTTTTCAGCCTCAATCTTGGGCTTTGTACAAGACAGACAAAGCACTCTCTTTTTGAGTCAACCCTTTTTAACCTCAATCTAGGGCTTTGTATAATACAGATAAAACACTCTCTCGTTGAGTCAAACCCTTCTAGCCTCTATCTTGGGCTTTGTACAAGACATAAATCTCCCTCTCTTGAGCTTTGGACAAATATCTTCTCTAGCAGAGTCATTTCCTCCTAGCCTTCCTCTAGGCTTTGAAGAACGATTTTCCCTAAGCAGAGTCAAACTCTTTTAGCCTCAATCTTGGGCTTTGTATAAGACAGATAATACTCTCCAGTAGAGTTAAACCCTTTTAGCCTCCGTCTCGGGATTTGTACAAGACACGTAAAATATCCTCACCAGAGTCAGATAAATTTCCCATTTCAGCCTCCGTCTTGGGCTTTGTACAAGACACATACAAATTCTCCCCAATGGAGTAAAAAAGCTCTGTATAAGCATTTCCCCAACGGAGTCCATTCTTCTTAGCTTCCTTTAAAGCTTTGAGAGCTGAATTCCTTTTAAGCAGAGTCAAAACCCTTTTAGCCTCAATCTTGGGCTTTGTACAAGACAGACAGAATATTTTCCCTGGAGAAGTCAAACTTTTAGCCTCCTCTTAGGCTTTGTATAATGATATCCCCAAAGAGTCCGTCTCTTTTTAGCCTCAATCTTGGGCGTTGTACAAGACAGATAAAACACTCTCTTGTTGAGTCGGTCTTATCCAGCCTCCTCTTAGGCTTTCTATAAAGAAATCCCCCAGTCGGGTCAATCAACCTCTTAGCATCAAACTGGTGCTTTGATCAAGGCATACAAAAATCAACAATCCTTCTTTAGAGATGACAAATTCTCTCTCAGTTATAACTTTTTTAGCCTCAATCTTGGGCTTTGAACAAGACATAAATACCTTTTTTAGCTTCAATCTTGGGCTTTGAACAAGGCACCAAAACCTCTTTTTCCTCCCTTAGAGTAGGAGGAACTACGATTGCTCTGATTTCCCTATTTCGTTTAAACGGGAATACATAGGCATAAGATTGCGAAATCTTAGCGAGCATACCAATCAAAAACCTTAGGTCCAGTACCTTCATATCAATCAAAACTTAGGTCCAGTACCTTACTAAAAACATAAACAAAACTCACTCTCTCATCTTTCCCAAGAAACTTTCCCAACCCATCAGTAGATAAACACTATCAATTATAAAGCGAGACCTAAAAGCTAACATCCTGTGGATAACCACATATAGGATGGGTAATTGACAACTACCCATTGTATAACCTGACCCCGGACCCCCCCAATCTCTTTAAAGCGTTTGTTCAGTTAAAAATTCACGTGCAAGGTTAGTTTTAGATACCTTCCCTTTCCCTTCCAGCTTCACAGGATAAATAAGAAATCAGAAAGTAGCACCCATTTCTCCTTAAGGAGGAAAACCCAAACTTCAGCGATAAGGTGGTCGCGTCATCGACAAAAATTGCTCACTACAGATATGATTGCCAAATATAAGATAGAAGAGGAGCATGTGACCCACCTATCAAAGCAATTCGAGCGTCTGAGAAAGTACAAACTTCGCTTGAATCCCAAGAAGTGCACATTCAGTGTCCGTTCAGGGAAACTTTTAGGGTTTATCGTCAGCAAGAAAGGAATTGAGGTTGATCCTGAAAAGGTCAAGGCCATTCAAGAAATGCCTTCTCCAAAGACTGAAAAATAAGTCAGAGGATTCCTGGGGCATTTGAATTACATTTCCAAAATCATATTCCTCATGACCGTGACATGTACGCCAATCGTCAAATTACTCAAAAAGAATCAGGACTGCGTTTGGACAGAAGACTGCCAAACCGTCTTCGACAATATAAAGGAATATTTATCGAATCCACCGATTCTATCACCTATAGTGAAAGGAAGACTACTGATCATATACTTAATAGTATTGAAAGACTCAATAGGTTGTGTGCTTGGCCAACAAGACGAAACAAAAAAGAAAAAGTCGGTCATCTACTATTTGAGCAAGAAATTCACCGACTGCAAAACTCGATACACTATGCTTGAGAAAACTTATTGCGCTCTGGCTTGGGCAGCCAAACGTCTTCGCCAGTACATGATTTATCACACTACTTGGTTAATCTCCAAAATGGATCCAATCAAGTACGTCTTTGAAAAGCCTGCTCTCACGGGAAGGATTGCCCGTTGGAAAATGTTATTATCAGAATACGACATCGAGTACCATGCTCAGAAAGCCGTCAAAGGAAGTATTTTAGCCGATCATTTGGCTCATCAACCGATTGACGATCAGGAATCAGTCGGATTTGACTTCCCAGATGAAGATGTCATGTACTTGAAAATGAAATATTGCGATGAACCGCTACCCAGTAAAGGGCCGGAACCAGGTTCCCAATGGGGACTAATATTTGATGGAGCTATCAACCATTATGGAAACAGAATTGGGACAATCATCATAACACCTCAAGGTACCCACATTCCTTTCACTGCCAGATTGACATTCAAATGCACAAACAACGAGGCCGAATACGAAGCTTGTATCATGGGTCTCGAAGAAGCAATTGACTTAAGGATTAGGAACTTGGATGTGTATGGGGACTCAGCCCTAGTTATTAATCAAATCAAAGGAGATTGGAATATATACCAATCAGGACTGATTCCTTACAAAGATTACGTGAGAAGGTTATTACCATTCTTCACCAGAATCGAGTTTCGTCACATCCCTCGTGAGATGAATCACATGGCTGATGCATTAGCCACTCTCTCTTCCATGATTAGTGTAGGTCAATGGAATGACATACCTAAGATTGACATAATGCGCCTTGAAAGGTCTGCGTACATCTTCACGATTGAAGCAGTCATAGACGAAAAACCTTAGTATCACAATATCAAATGCTTCCTTCAAAAACAAGAGTACCCACCTGGGGCATCCAGAAAAGACAGAAAGACCCTCAGAAGGCTAGCAGGCAGCTTCTATCTGAGCGGTGATACACTCTATAAGCGAAATTTCGACATGGTTCTACTTCGGTGGGTAGACAGACCAGAAGCGAACATGTTGATGAAGGAGATTCACGAAGGATCCTTTGGCACTCATGCCAATGGACACACAATGGCGAGAAAAATTCTGAGAGCAGGGTACTACTGGTTGACCATGGAATCTGATTGCTACAAGTACATAAGGAGGTGTCACAAGTGTCAGATATACTCCGACAAAATTCATGTACCGCCATCACATCTCAAAGTTCTTTCTTCCCCGTGGCCTTTTTCCATATGGGGATCGACATGATTGGCATGATCGAACCTAAAGCTTCAAACGAACATCAGTTCATCCTGGTAGCCATTGACTACTTCACCAAGTAGGTTGAAGCAGCATCATACGCCAATGTAACCCGACAAGTGGTGGTTCGCTTTATCAAAACCAATCTCATATGCCTTTATGGTGTTCCGAGCCAGATCATTACTGATAATAGATCTAACTTGAACAACAAGATGATGAAAGAGTTGCGTGCTGAATTTAAGATCGAACACCATAACTCATCTCCCTACCGACCCAAGATGAACGGAGCGGTAGAAGCGGCTAACAAGAACATCAAGAGGATTGTTCAGAAGATGGTTGTAACCTACAAAGACTGGCACGAGATGCTACCCTTTGCTCTTCACGGTTATCGCACGTCAGTCTGCATTTCAACAGGGGAAACCCCTTTCTCTCTAGTATATGGTATGGAAAAATTCCTCCCTATAGAAGTAGATATACCATCGGTCAGGGTATTGATGGAAGCTAAGCTAATAGAAGCTGAATGGTGTCAAAGTCGACATGACGAACTGAATCTGATTGAAGAAAAGCGAATAACGGCACTATGCCACGGTCAATTGTATCAACAAAGAGTGAAGAACGCGTTTGGCAAAAAGGTCTGACCCCGTGTCTTCAGAAAAGGAGACCTTGTGCTCAAAAAGATACAATCATTTCTCACTGATTCCCAGGGCAAATGGACTCCGAATTATGACGGACCCTATGTGGTCAGGAAAGCTTTCTCAGGCGGTGCCTTGAGACTCGCAACCATGTACGAAGAGGAATTTGCCTACCCCACAAATGTTGATGTAGTCAAGAAATACTTCGCCTAAAAAAACGTCTCGGTGGATTGATAACCTGAAAGGGCGGTCCAGGAAAAAATTAGAGACATAAGCAAAAATCATCCCGATGGATTGGAAATCTCAAAGTATAATCCAGGCAAAAATTAAGGATTAATGGCAAGTAACTACATCCATTAAAAGGGGCAAATCCCTCAGCAGTAGTCATGCCATCCATCAGGAAATCTCCAGCCGAGTTCATCTTCGACGGAAGCTCAGGATGTCCAATATTCAAAATTGGTAGGAGGATAACGGTCGTTATGTTTCAATGTAGCCCTTTTCCCTTAAATTACCATTTTCTAAACTTTGTAATGTTCTTGGAATCACGCGCTTGGCTGATTTTCATCCTATCAATAAAATTTAAGCCCTAGTGCTGTTGTTTGCAATTTTTATTTGTTTTAGCTTTACAGAATGACGTTTTTAACATGATCAATGATTTGTGAAATAAAACAAAAATGAATTTAATTGTTAAAAAAAATTCTGGTTTTAAAATAAAGATGGCAATTCTTTTGACTGTTGAACATCGAAAGAACATCGATCGCTTCTCCGGAGGTAATCGAACCTCAAAGTGCAGAATCAAAGTAATCCTTCTAAACCAGTGCGCCTGAATAAAGGATCAGCTGTGTCAGGTGTGAATATTTCATCCGACATCCCCGGCTGAGTTCTTATCTCCTAAAGCCAGACCAACGTTTTTCCCCACATGGATTATCTCTCCTAAGCAAGGCAGAATTGCTATCTCGAACCGAAGATACTTCTTCGTCCCCTGCAGTGGCCGCGTATCCAGTCGTGTTCATCCACTAGTCTGTATGTCGTGTCAGTTTTGTCAGCATAAACATACATACATACATCATGCATTATTGATTTACATTCATATTCATATTGCATTACTATCACTCTAGTCGGTCTTATCCCCTAGTGATAAAAGTCCTCTCAATCGAGTTGTCAGTTCTTTCCTTGTCAGGAAATATTCGGTCTTCGGCCACTTTGATAACTTGAACCTCTGAAAAGCAAGAAAACTTTTGAGGAACGTCACTCTTCGCTGTTGAAGACGATATCCTCACTTTCCCGGATTAAGGAAAATCCCCGGAGAAAGCCTCTTAATCAAAGATTCGGCAGTACAACGGTTTTCTCCAGAGAATTCGCTGATGAAAAGGTCATCAGCACCTCAAAGTTCGAATGCAACATATTGGTGTTTCTCCGAGAAGATCTCGAGGAAAAGTGTGATGTAATATCCCCGAATAGGAAACAGTCTCTCAAGAGACTCGTGTTCCCCAGTAGAGTCAACAAATGGCGTCTCCAACAGAGAAGTTTGTACACCTATGCAACTCAGATGAATGGGTTTCCCCAGCAAGTCTGACATCAAAACTCTTTCCCATCAAATGGCATATCCCCAGGAAAATTCGGCGAGAAGTTTGAGGAAAACCGCTACAAATAGCGTCTCTTGTCATGAAAGTTTATTGACAAAAGAAACTGAGACCAGTTCCTTGGCTGAAGACCAGGATCGAGGGGAAGTTTATTTTAGAAACTGAGACCAGTTCCTTGGCTGAAGACCAGGATCGAGGGGAAGTTTATTTCAGAAACTGAGACCAGTTCCTTAGCTGAAGACCAGGATCGAAGGGAAGTTTATATCAAAGACTGAAACCAATTCCATGGATGAAGACCAGGATCGAGGGGAAGTTTTTACCTTTTCTAAGCATCATTGCTTAGCAAAAGAAGATGGATGAACAAGCTTCCATTCATGACCACCATCAAAATTTCGGGTATTCTGATATTTAATCCTTTTGCACCCCAAATGCCTCAATACCTTCGTCATTCACACCTTCGGGTCCTAGAAGATTAAGTAGGGGCATCTGTCATACCCCAAATTTTGACCACTAAGATTTCCCATCATTGTGCAAATCATTATCACAATATGGATGTACTTACATGCCTCATCAATATCCTCAGAGATGTTTGAGCATTCACTACAACCAAGAATTAGGGTTTTGAGCCCTTCCAGAGCACTTAGACAAAGGATCAATCAAGAAATGACATGATATTCAACTTGTCTAAACCTCTCAAACACCCATAAGGGATCAAGAGGACTCCCACATCAAGAATCAAGCACAAAGTTGCAGCATTCCAAGTGGATCAAGCCTCACGATCGCCAGTGTCACCAAATTAGGGTTTTGGTCGACTGAGGCCTCCAGATGAAAATTTTCTTCTGGGAATGAGCCAAGGCTTCAAAGCATAATCCAATATACTCCAAGAGACCTCATGGACCCAATCATCAAGTCAATTTAACCTCAGGGGATGCATTTTCCCAAAAAAATCAGGAATTAGGGTTTCTTGACCTAATTAACCCCTAAGTTGACTTTTGGGACAAAACATGATCCAAGACCTCAAGACATTAGTTGAGGGTCTCCAATACACTACATTGGTCCATTTTCAACAATGGATTGATCCAAGAAGCTTGACCCACAAGTTTCAGTTTCATCTGGGCCACAATTAGGGTTTTTGAAGGAAAAGTCAATTGTACCTTTGACTTTTGACCAAGACATGCTCCTAAACCTTGGGACATGATTCAATACACCCTATAACACCTATGGAATATATCCATTAGGTTTTATTTAGGTCAAGGATTTGATTTCACAAAGGATCGCACAGTTCAGATTTCATCCGATAAAAAGTCAACTGTGCACAAAATCAAGTTTGACTTTTTGGAATTTTTCACAATTATGGTTCCTTGACCCTAAAACAATGTTAATATGTGATTTGAATCATCATTCATCAAGAAAAATCAAAGAAAGTAAGTTAACTTGTAAAAGGGGTAACCATAAAAAACTTAGAATTTTTCTAAGTTATGGAACAAAGTGGCTAGGGTACCAACTTCCAAGGGCCATAACTTGAGATCCAAGCAACCATTTTGGATGGTCTAAAGCTGGATTTGTAGATCTCATTGCATACTTTAAAAGTGTCAACTACATCTCATTCCAACTCTTCATGGATTTTAAGTTATGGAGTGATCAAAATGGCAAAAAACGTGAAAATGACACTTTTCCAACACTTAGTGAAAATCTGCCTGAGTTAGCATCCTTGAACATCAATGTTCATGATGATTTTTCAATTGGATCCAAAAAGTTTCAAGACAAACTATGATCACACATGTGTTGTATTACATGATGGCTTTCCAATGAGCCCAAGAACATGAGAAAACTTCACCTGAGCTAGGAGTTATGACAGCTGCAACATGCCTTGCTGCAAAGTGTCTTGGCAAGGCAGATTTGTGCATTAGGGCTCGATTTGATCAAATTGTGCAACAACAAGCAAGGTTATCCATCTGGACACCTCAAAGGGGAACAACCAAGGGACAAACATTGATCTACCAGCCTCCCAAGTCCATGGATCTATGTTTAGGCATGACACTCCTAAATTCAAAGATGCTTCAAATATTCAATTTTGTTTCAAAGCATTTAACTGATGCATAGAGGTGGCATTCATCAAGACATGTTATCCAAGTTCAGTCAAGACTTATCCTTGAACCAAAGAACCTTAGGCTTGTGCCTTAACCTCAAGTCAATGGCTAGAGGAGACTTGAGATTCCATTTGATCACAATTGGTCACAGACTTGTACCAGTTGCCATACACTATTGCAGCCAAAACAAACTTGTTGCACTATAAATAGAGCTCATTTGTACTCAGTTTGAGTACACCAAAGCACCCAAACTGATGTTTTCCTCAAAATCACCTCTTTCACTCCAATTTTGCCTTCTAACTCAAGTCACTATCGGGTTTTGAGTTTGAGAGAAATTCCAACCAAACCAATCACACACACACACACCTCACATATAACATATAGAAGTGATCCATAACACAAAATCACATCTGGAACATCAGATTCTCAAAATCACCAACCATGTGCACAAGCCTTTAACAGATTTGCAGTTGAGGTACCATCTCAAGTTCCAGATCATTTCCATTCATTCCAAGCATTCAGACACACTCCATAGCACCTAAGGAAGATGTTCACATCATTGGAACCAAGTTGTAACACCTCCAACCTAGAACTGGATCACCAGCTGCAAGAGGTAAACATGAACTCTTCAAACTCCATGATGCATGCATATTTTACTGCACAATTATTTTTCCATATGTTCCTAATCATGTATGGAGTAAAAACCCTCAATCAATTGCCAGGAATCAATCGTGTGTGAGATTTCATTGTGTTCATGCAGAAATTAGGGTTCTTGAGATTTTCTTCTGATTTCTCACTCAATACTCAAAATAAATGCAATTAATATATATGGTTGTGATCCTTGTTCAAAAGCGAACAAGATTGGTACTTGAATGTGCAAAACCATTGAGAAATCATGGAGAAAAGTGAGAAAACGCAAATCTGAAAAAACAGAGGGCGCGGGCAAGAACTTGGTGTTCTTGGCGCCATAATTCAAATTTTTGAATTTTAGTTATTTTGGTTAATTGATTCAAAAATTAATTTCTCTCTGAATATTTATGCTTTTGAATTGATTCTTTTTCTCAAAATTCACTAAAATGTTTAAATATTTTATTTTGTAAAAAAAATCCAATTTATTTTATTTATTTAATATAGTTAGAATTTTTGTAATTAATTTCATTTTAATTGTTTTTAAACATTTTTTAATGAAATTCTTACTTTTGATCTTTCAAGACCAATTGAATTTCAAACTCTCATGTAATTAAACATGATTTTTCAAAATATTTTCCAAAGTGTACAACTTGTTTTTGAATATAATTGATATTTTATCATTTATTATTTAAATTACCTTTGAAAAATGACATTTTATTTAAAATTAGGGTTCCCTCTTGATTTTAAATTTTCAAACACTTTTGAGCCTCTAATAGAGTGTAAGACCTAATCCCTTTTTGAAACCAAAATAACTTAGGCCTCAGTTATTGTATAAGACCCACTGTGACTGGAAAAATCTCGGCGCGATCGCCGTTTTCAAAACATTTTCATTTGGGCCTCCCCTCGTGTTGTAAGTCCCAATTATTTTCCTTTTTCCAAATAATTTGGGCCACTCCTTGAGTTGTAATACCCAACCCTTTTGTAAATAAACCTCTTTGGGCCTCAGTCATTGTATAAGTCCCGAGACGATTTTCCAAAACAACGGTGCAATCACTGTTAAACCTTGGGCCTCTCCTTCAGTATAAGCCCCAACAATCTTTTCAAAAACAACTTCCCTTTTGATTTAGGTTCAAATATACAGTTGTTATCAAAACTTTCTTTAATTTCTTTGAACAACTAACAATACAGCATGTAAGCTTGCTCACCTGTAAGTTTTAACAGCTTTCATTTACTCGCTTTCATGTACATATAACTGTATTGTAGGAAGCTTCTCCTCTGTAAGTATTCTTTCATACCCTTTTAAATACTTGTCATATATCAACTGTATATATACTAGTATAGTTATTTAGAGTTTTTACCGGCAACTAGGTGTAACACCTTAAAATTTGCCCTCATGTTTCTAACTTTTACTGGCATATGTTTCATTGCATTTTTGCATAATCATCATTGCATACCATTGGCCTCAGCATGGGATCAAGGTATCTAAGTCAAATCAAAGGATCCTGGAGCCTCAAGAGATCTTAATTAACCTACCATCTCATCATGTGATCAAGCTTGACAAGAAATCTCAAGGGAACCACCTTTTCCTAACCAGTGCAAAATTTGGGTTTTTTGGGGTTCTTGAGTTTAACACCCCAATGGGCAAGATCTTTGAGTTTTTATCATCACCAAATGGCACATCTCATCATTGTTTGAGAGGATACACATCATACTCATAGGAATTTGGATTTGGAGGGGTTGATTCCTCCTAGGCTGAGGGCACCAAAATTTGGGTTTGCCATAAAATTAGTTTATTTCTGATTTTTTGGGCAAGACTTGATTCCATGGTATTCCTCATGTCTCTAAGTGTCTAGGATTGGAGAATTGTCCATCAATTTGGTTCAGAAGGGTTTCAAGTGATTAGAAGATTGAAAATTAGGAAAATTGGGAATAAGTCAACTGTGTAGTGAAAAAGTCAACTCTTGACTTTTTGAGGTCAACATCATGATTCTCAAGTCAAATATGGTCCATGTATGAGATTTGATTAAAGATTGTGCAAAGATTCATCAAAGATCAAGATTTGTGGAAAGTTACCAAATTTGGAAAATTAGGTTTTTAGAAACTTACTATTTTTAGTAAGTTTTTAATCACTTTCTAGGCCATTTTCACCATGTTCAAGGCCTCATTTCAAAATCTCTTCCACATGAAAATTGTAGTTTGGAGTCTTCCCTTCAAAATGGGCACAAGAACCATGTTGTTTGAGTTGTTTTTGAAGAAGTTATGGTGCTCCAAAGTTGGTTTTTTCACCTTTATAAAGTTCAAAAACTTAGAATTTTTCTAAGTGTTTTGGGACAGATTTTGAGGACACACCTTCATAAACAATTTTCTCATGGATTAAGTACTCAATTCATCTTCCCTACAACATGAAACTTGATATCCATTCTTCTTACTTTATTTAGGATACAAGAATGCATCAAATGATGCATGTTATGTCAAGTTTTAGCCATTAGAAAGGGTGGACGCGGCTTGGAGCATTCATGGCCCATAATAACTTCTTTTTGCCATATAACCTCCATGTACCATTTGTACCTAGCTCTCAAATTACACACCACTCCACACATTGCCAAATATGACCAAGCAAGGGCATAGTATTCATGAGCACACATTTCACGTTTTTGCCATAACATGAAAAAAGAGAAAAAAGTCAGTACAACATGACCTCAATCCATTCCCACGTGCCTGATCTCTCCACAACATTCTCATATTCAATTTCACTCGAAGGATCACACTCTATACACCCCTCTCATTGCTTAACCCGTGTGTACCACATTTTTTAGTTTTTGGACAATTTTTTGAACCACTTCATTCTTCCATCATGGGCCTGCAAAAATAACTCCAACCCATCCTATTTAAAGAGCACAAACCCTAGAACGTGAGGTCTCTCTATTTTTTTTGCTCAGTGTTCAGATCAGAAAAAAGGGTTCTCACTCTCATATTTTTTCATGTTTCGAACCACAACATTGTTGCAAGATTTGCTTATTTCCTGGGTTGATTCATTGTTCTGGAACGTTGTTGAAGTAGAGAGTAAAGTTTTCCTCGAGTTTTGGTGCATGCTGAAGAGCCAACGTTAGGTAAGTTTTCATCAACCCTGTTCTCTCATCTACTGAGTATTTTCTACTTGTTATTGTTGGATTTGGAGTTTTGTGCGTTGATAGATCATGTTTGGAGCCTTGTTGTTTTGATTCTGTGAAGTTTCAGTTTATGTGTGAAATTTTCGTGCCATGATTTAACCATGATAGAGCCATTATAAATGTGAATCAATGCCAAATATGAAATGCTTGTAAGTTTCTCTTCGATTTGATGTTCAGTTTGTGTGATTTGGTGATGTTGGATTCTGGAACTCCGGCGAGCCTCCCAGAGAAGATGACCGGAGCTAGGGCTCCGGCATCTTATATGTAATGCTGATTTGGCACGTTTGACTTCTTGACCTGCACATGATTGGTGACCGGGTGCTGATGTGTACTCGAGTTTTAGTGAAACACTGCGTTTCACTTTTTTTTCTTTTCTTTGTTTTTCTAACTGTTTTATGGTCTGGGCTTGTGCTTTGCCTTGCTTTTTGCACCCTCTTTGGTGAAGCCCAACACGCCATTGGGTGGTTTCATGTTGTATCTGGGTTGCTGAGAATACCCCCCCTGGCTGAGTTTATTTTACTCTCTCTTCTTTTTTTATTTTTGTTTTCAATTTTTGTTTTAATTGATAAACACTTTATAAAAATACGAAAAATACTTTTTATGGTCAATTGAGATGTTGACTTATTTTTAAATGTTTTATTTTATTTTTATTTTATTTTTTCCATTTTTATTTTGAATTAATTTGAAAGTGTATTTCCAATTATACCCTTCTTCTAGGGTTAGGAATTTTATTGACTTTTGTTCATCTTTTGAGACCAATCTCTTGGCCACATTTAGGACATAATATGAGGGTGTTTTGATACTAGTTTTATGATGGTTTGAGTTACTTTTTTTTACTTACCATTCAAATTTTATGTACCCTCGATCCTTGCTTGATTATGTGCATATCTTGACTTGTGGACCTTTTGTACACGCTCTTGAGCTAGTTCTGTTCCAATATTTTTGCACATGTTAATTAGATGTTTAAAATTGCCTTTGATTATTTTTTGGGAATTTATTGGACCACTTTACTATTTTTGGTTGAGGCCTACTTGTGGTTTGAATTTGATTGAAGCATGCTTGGATACTTGTCCTAGTTTGGATGCTATTGATTACTTGTGATTGAATAATGCTTGAGATGATTATTTGGTGTGATCATATACTGTCTTAGCTTGTTTATGGCTTTGGATTCATCCTCATTTGTGCATTTTCCGATTTGTTCTTGATTTTATAAGTTGACTATGTTTTGACTTGAATCCTTTGGTGTGTTTGACCTAATCTTGTGAGATGTTTTCTTGTATGATCCAATCAATGCATGAGGACTTTTGTTTGATTTGAATGACATGTTTTAGGTTCTGGTCCTCTTGGTTTAGGGTTCATTATGTGAAATTTTCTCACTCTTTGCCTCACATGATCCTTTGTGTCTTGCATGAATGATATAAGTGAATACTTTGTCTAGTTTTGATGCATGTCTTGAATGTGATGCTTAATGATTCATCTTGATTGACTTGAGTTTGATCTTGGCTTGTTGATGATGCATTTGCTACTTCCCCTTGGGTTCATTGCCTTGCTTTCATTTCATTTAACCATTGTGGATTGATTTGTATGATAGATATCATTATCATTTGACTTGTTGCTTCTTTGGCTCATAATGCATCATGATGTGAAGCATTCTTACATGTTTGAATTGGATGATTATGACATGGATTGAATTCTGATTTGGTTTCTTCTTCATCTTACCTTGCTCATTCCTTCTTTGTGTGAGGTTTAATGATGTTTAATTATGCTTCTTATGCAAGTTTGCTTGCATCCTTTCTTGTTTGTTCTTACTTGCTTATGTGGGCTTCCTTGTGTGATCTTTTGAAGCATGATTAATGATATGATTTAGATATAATGTGCATGATGTACTTGCTGCCCTCTTTGGTTTCTCATCTCATATTTCCTTTTCTTCTTCATCTCTTTCACTCCTTCTCTTCCCTTGAATCTCAAGACTTGTTTAAGTCTTGGATTTGCTCCCTTAGAGCTACCTAGTCCCACTTAATCTTTGATTAAGCTTGGAGTAGGATTAGAATTATGCTTTCGTTTTGCATGCTAACTTAGGTAGATGTTTCCCTTTTAACCTCAACTATAGGTCCACCTTTGCATGACAAAATTAGTATAGAATTCCCCTTAGTGTTTTCTTTTCCTTGAGTCATCTCTTCTCATCTCTTAACATTTCTAAAACACTTAATAAATATAAAGTACATTGCGCTCGAGCCTTAAGTGTAGGAAATGAAGAACGAGGGGTCTCCCCTCCTCTTCTAGAGTGTTTAGCATACGTCCCATTTGGGGGTGACCATGCGACTCACTCTTTCCCGCATGGTAGACTTTGGTGCAATGTAAGTTACGAACTAACTTCAATCCACTTCTGTCTAAAAAACACAAAAACAAACCAAACCTTTTTTCATCCTTCGGGATCGTTAAGTTTCAAACTATTTTCAGAAAAGAGCACGTTATTTTCCGTCTCGTCGCAACCAGGCATCGACCCTAACTGCCGGACGCGAACTTAATGTCGCTCATAAAAAACACTAAGACCTTGTTAGGTCGAACTACGACTGCTCTGACTTCCTCCTTCTGGTTAGATTGAGGATACGTAGGCACAAGACGGCAATGTCTTGGCGAGCAAACCTCCCCCCTTAGTTCGTGTCCGAACTATGTTGACTCTGACTTTCCCATTGCACGAGGGAATACGTAGGCATAGGACGGTGATGTCCTATCAAGTCACTTCTTTTTCTTTTCTTTTTCATTTCTTCGCTCTTTTCCGCTCCCGTTCCTTTTCCTTTCCAGTAGCAGCGGAGCTCCAGATGACGACACCCTTTGATCGAGACAACAAGCGTGGATCCCATCGAGTACGATGGACGCGTGGGGGTGCTAATACCTTCAACTCGCGTAACCGACTCCCTTACCCGTTTCTCTTGGTCGTGAGACCATGCTTTTCCTTTCCCTCAGGTTTACGCAGTGTTTCCTTTCCCTCTCTTGGGATAAATACACATTGCTGGCGACTCTGTTTCTGCGTCACTTTCGCATTTGTACCAGGATGAAAATCCCGGGAGCGGCAGTTGGCGACTCTGCTAGGGAGATAACAAGCTGACCTCTTCCTGGTCCATCCCCTTTGCGAGTCAATCCTAGCGCTTGGTTGTTTATTTTCATTGGGTGTTTACTGTTGTGCTTTATTCTATTGTATATTACTGTATTATTGTATTACTGTATTTTACCGCATTTATTGCATTTCATTTCATTATTGTCATATGTTGGACTGTGCTGCGATGTACTAGATCTTCTGTTTGGCAGGTTGGGGGGTTCTGAGAGATAAGCCCAATACCCAGGCTTGAGCATACACCTATGATTAGCGTGAAAAGTAGTGTAACTTGTTTGGCATTTGACCAGACGTAGTATACATGAAAATTCCACATCCAGACGAGGTTTTTCTGGTAATATTCTATCCTGTGCATTTGGGGCATACGATGGAATGTAACCTTGAAAACTGTCGACTATGGCGACCATCTCCCGAGGACTCAGTTGCGGCACTCCTCACGAGAGGTGATAATGGCAGACCAGAAATGGCAAATCCATTACGCTTCTTGATCCGAGGACCCAATGCTGGGAACTTGCTATAGGATATCCTTTTTTAGGGGAATCAGTTGAGGCCTCCTCGATTGATGATGATGCCAAACCAAAAATGGTGAACATATCATCATTTCTCGACCTGAGAGTCCGTGATATTGAGGATCCTCGCCTTTCTAGTACCCACATGTGAGAGGGGCGGGTTGTTTACAGGTTTGCATGTAACCTTGACCTTCAACCTACCCGGTATTCTGGTTTTCCTATCAGTGTGATCTTATTAGCATGGTATTCTGGTTATTCTAGTATCCTGGTCATTCAGATATTCTGGTATTCCGGTATTCTCTTCAGAGCAGACCTTTGAACTTATCCATTCAGCAGCACAGCAGTACAGAGCTTTATGGAAGCCTTGATCCCATGTCTGTTGTATCTGCATCATCATTTTCACATACATGTTCTTGTATTTCCAAGGGATATTAATTTTGAGACAAGCTGCAGAACATTTCCATCTTTTTCTTGTGGTTTGTACGAAAAAACTTGAAGCAAAATAGAATGATTCCTTGGAAATATTCGAACATGGCATTTGCATACTCATTTGCATAACAGGTGTTTGAAGCTGGTTATTCTCATCCTGGTCTGGTCTTCTTCAGAATTTCAGACTTAACTCTTCAAAGAAGCTAGAAGCGGATCATGGATCAAATTCAAGCAGAGTTAAGGGATGTACGAAGCCAAATGAGCCAGTTTATGGGGAACATGAAAGCTCTGATTCAAGACCAGAAAATGCTGAAGGAGGAGGTCAGCCAATTGAAGACTCAGATGAATCTGGTTATGGAGGTCGTGAGAGGTGTGCTAAGCAAAGACAATACTCCCATGCCTGAAGTTGCAGCTGGAATTGTCTTTCCTCTATTGTTTAAGGGATCTCTCCCAAAGAGTGAGCAGATTGCCACTGTGACCGTCCCGGCTGTATCTCAACAGCAGAATCATGCTCCACGCCAGCAGCAATTTACGCCTAAACAAAACCGACATTTCGATACTCCATCAGTACCATATTCTCAACTATTACAGCATCTCCTTCAGGTTCAACTGGTACAAAAAAGGGCTCTGGCTCCTCTTACTGGTATTCCCCCACCAGGTTATGACGCAAGAGCCCACTGTGATTATCACTCTGGTGTGCCGGGGCATAATGTGGAAACTTGTAAGGCCCTTCAGCATGCTGTCCAGGATCTAATCGATTCGAGGAAAATTGAATTCACGCCGAGCGGCGTAAGCATACAAGGTGATCCAACTCTAGTTGTTGGAAAAAAAGTGGATATCCCTATGGCCCCTCCCAAAGATACATTAAGTCAGGGGCATTTCTTGCAGTCCTTGGTCTTAGAATCCCCACGTCTGCAACTGCTGCCTACTCCTCGATTAAGTCTGAGGGGAAAAGCGCTTGAGCCAGAGGAGTACGCAAATCGGAATCAACAGCAGAATAGTTCCCAAGCGGGTCGACGGAAGCCAAGAAACAGACAGTTTGTTGTACTACCAAAGTTGTATGGTCAGATATTGCCAGAGTTGGTTAAAAGAGGATTGATTGTGCCAAGGAAACCAGATCAAATCATTCCTCCATATCCTCCAGGGTTTAATGCCAATGCTCGATGTGGATACCATGCTGGGGCACGTGGGCATTCAACTGAGGATTGTAAGGCGCTCCCACACAAGGTGCAAGATCTGATTGATGCAGGGGTCATTACTTTCACTGCGGAGGGTATGCATTTCAACTGAAGCTTCCCAAGTGGGCACTTGGAACTCCGAGTATGTCATCCAAAGCAATCAGTCCAGACGGAGACAAGTCTCCTCAATAATGGCAATCTTCGGATTCTTCACTGCATTTTCATATGTAGCTTTCATTTTGTTTGTTTAAACACTATCTGCATGTAAAAACTTGTTTGTGTTTGGAATGTTGATTTTAATGCAATGAATTTGTTTTCTTGAAGTATTTTATTCGTGCTCACTCATTTTCATGTTTATATGCACTGCAATACTAACTTTCTTTCCTTAAACTCTTGAGGGAGGATGATGATTTTTAAATGCAAAATCTTTGGTTGTATGTTTTCAGATAAAACCCTGTTGAGGATGTACATGCATTGTTTCAAATCCCTAAAACACTGGAGATATAAGGGAGATAGACCATCGTTAACCCCTTTTAGCCTTGAAGTAGGAGTTTCTTTCGTACGAAAAAACCCTCACACTTAACCCAGGGGCAGGGTAGTTGTCAGTAATTTGACCGAGCGTTCAAATTTCAAAAGGAGTGTGCATCTGAGGATCCATTACCTTTTCCACCATCAAGGGGTCAAAAGATGTGAGGCCACAATGGTTATCCATCAACAATCAAGGAGTGAGGCAGTCACAACCCTTTCAAACAAGTCAGACAAAACGGTGTCACACGATTTGTTTAAAAAAAAAAGAGAATCAAAAGAAAAAGAAAAAGCCCGCTAAGTCGAAACTTGAAAACAAGTGGCTTAGACAAAAGTTAGGGCATCCCGCTGGACTTCAAAATCGAAAGAAGAATCAGTCCAGGCGAAAATCAGGGAAACGAAAAAACAAAACAACTAAAAAAGGGCGAAAAGCGGAAAAGGATGATCAAAAGGAAAAATCCTTGAGCAGAACAAAGTCGTGTGGCTACAAACACAAAAGACAAAAGGGGTGACTGTTGCTCCAAAACCTCATCTGGCCTCAAACCGTCAATTGCATGGGTTCCTTAAAGACCATAAAACCTTTTGAGAGATGAGCGCTTGTGTCAAATTAGCTGAACGTAGGACTGGAGAACATCACGAAGAGTGGGTGGGCACAAACGAAATTTTGAGCCATAAATCCTTTTTTCTAAAATACCGCGAACCAGGCCATGTTACAACCCTTAAAAGTCCTAATTGAAGCAGGGTTTTATCTGAAGGTGTACTTCAGCGAGATAGCGTTCCTGACTCCTATGAGTTATGCTAATAAGATTTTTGTTGGTATTGCATGTGCGTATTATTTTCCATTCAAAAATCAATGTCGCATCCCAGCTAGTGATTCGTTCACAAGGGTTGGCGACGCATTTTCAATAAAACTTCAAGGTTAACGCGAGTGTTGCATTAGAATTGTCATTATCATAATAAGCATTTTCAGCTTACATGTGTTTGACACCAAAGAAGCTTACACAATGAACGTCAGTCGAGAAGCTTGATCACGCCAAGTTGAGATGGTGAAAACTCCGAAGGACAGTCATGTCAAGGGGCATGTGGCCAAGAGACCGTGCGCAGCCTGGAGGTTCCCGATAAATGGTGATAAAAAGTAGCCAAACAGGGGCAATCAGGTCGATTTGACAAATCTCTGTAAGATCGGTCAGGAGCAAAGTTTCCTCAAGACTAGGGGGCAGGCCACCTCTAGAGGGTGAGAAGTTGTCCACTCTGAAGACAGTTAATTGAAAGCACCTCTTCAAGGTTCAGAATACTGGGGCAGAGTATTTTCAAGTCATTACAAATCCTTTCGAGGTAATTTACTTCATGGATTATGAAGTCTGGGGAAATTGCGCCGAGATCTGATAAATCTCTCCAAGAGTTTGAAGACCCTGGGGCAATGTGAATGCCCGGTCTTCTATAAAATCCTCTTGAGATGATTTCTTCCTTTAGACCTGGTGGTCTGGGGCAAGTGGAGAGTTCAAAGGGCCGTTTATGACCATAGAAACATGTCATGCTGGGTAACAAGTTTGTTTTCCCCAGTAGCGTTATTCTCCCCAGCAAGAGTACAGACGATTGTGTTCCCCAGCCAAAGTCATGGTTGGTTCATTATTCCCCAACAAGCAGTCAGAAGTGGATGGCTTTGAGGTGAATGTGATTGTATCTCCAGCAGGAGGTGTGTTGGATGTCTTTGAAAAGACTTTGTTTTCCCCACAGAGCCTGGTACTCGCTTTCCTCGGCAGGTCAGAAAGTGTAACTCCGTCAGCAACGGCGCGCTCTGATCTCCAGCTAGGTAAATTCTTTCCTGCAACAGCAGGTTAAGCTTAATGATATCCCTCGACAGGTTTCGTTAACTTTTCTCCCCGGCAGAGTTATTCTTTCTGGCATTGAGGTTTCATCATCCTCATCAGACTGTCACTCTCCCCAGTCAAGGTACAAAAGATTGTGCCTCAGCCAGCATCTAAAGTGGATTGCTTTAGGGAGGATGTTGTTTTGTTACCACAGGAGATTTATGGAACGTATTTCCGAAACAAAGATGTTGTCTTCTCCGCAGGGCATTGGTGTCTTTTCCCCTCGGTCAGTCAGGAAATGTGTTCTCACTAGCAACAGCAGGATAAGGACGAAGTCATTTCCCAGCAGCGGGTTCAGTTCAATGGTGTTCCTAGCAGGTCTAGTACTGGTGATGTGTCTCCCCAACCAGAGTTTGGTGGTAATCCTCGCAGGTTTGTTCAACGATGGCTGACATCCCCTGCAGGTTTTAAGTCCAAGTGATATTTGGCACCCTTCCGATTCAGGTCCTGGTTCCCTTTTTTCAAAGAGTTATATATAATCCCCAGCAGGGTGGTTGTTCTTTTGGATTTCATCTCCAGCAGAAGTTGTTGATCAAAAGAGTTTATCATGGTGATCCTTCTCAGCAGAGTTTTTAGACTCAGAGGACAATTTATTTTGTCATCCCCGGTGGAGCCGCCTTCGTTTTCAGTATTTATTTTGCTGGAGCATTTCTTTTTGGATTGCATAAGCATTCTTGCATAGCATCCTCCTAAACGCGTAGCATTTCCATTTCGTATGGAGCATTATGCCATAGAAAAATTCAAACATATGCATTCGAAGCATAAGCCAGGTTTGATATCTGTTACCAATTTCTTTCACCAGCAGAAAGAGATGCAAGGCAGGAGATGTTGTTTAACATTACACCATAACTAGTGGATTCGTCCTTCTTACTATTGTTCCTTCTGATACTCCCCTACATAGTTGTCTGTGTAGCTTCTCTTTTCCCCAGCGGGGTCATCTTCTCTTCAGGTCGTAAGTCCATTGATTCTACTTCCTGTATTTGTTGTATTCCAACTCTTGGTTGGTATTCTTCGTTGTGAGCTCGCTTTTGATCGGCGTCCTCGTTATCCTAATTTTTGGTTAGTGTATTTCATCCCAACTTTTAGTTGGTCCCCCTCTTTCATCCTAACTTTTGGTTGGTCTCTTTTGTTGTGAGTACGCCTTTGGTCGGCGTCCTTGTTATCCCAACTATTGGTTGGTCTCCTTGGTTATCCTAACTTTTGGTTAGTATATTTCATCCCAACTATTGGTTAGTATCTTTTATCCCAACTATTGGTTGGTCTCCTTTGTTATCCCAACTATTGGTTGGTCTCCTTTGTCATCCTAACTTTTGGTTAGTATCTTTTATCCCAACTATCAGTTGGTCTCTTTTGTTTCATCCTAACTATTGGTTAGTATCTTTTATCCCAACTATTGGTTGGTCTCCTTTGATATCCCAACTATTGGTTGGTCTCCTTGGTTATCCTAACTGTTGGTTAGTATATTTCATCCCAACTATTGGTTGGTCCACTCTTTTATCCCAACTTTTGGTTTGTATTCTCTTGGTTATTCCAACTTTTGGTTGGTAGCCTTTGTTATCCCAACTTTTGGTTGGTATTCTCTTTGTTAACCCAACTTTTGGTTGGTTGTCTCTTTGTTATTCCAACTTTTGGTTGGTATCCTTCCTTTATCCCAACTCTTGGTTGGTCTCTCTCTCTTGTTGAGTTCGCCTTTGGTCGGCATTCTCGTTCATCCCAACTTTTGGTTGGTAAACTCTTTGCTTTACCCCAACTTTTGGTTGGTACTCTTTGTTATCCCAACTTTTGGTTGGTATTCTCTTGGTTATCCCAACTTTTGGTTGGCACACTCTTTGCTTTATCCCAACTTTTGGTTGGTACTCTTTGTTATCCCAACTTTTGGTTGTTATTCTCTTGGTTATTCCAACTTTTGGTTGGTACCCTTTATTATCCCAACTATTGGTTGGTAATCTATGTTGAGATCGCCTTTGGTCGGCGTTCTCGTTTATCCCAACTTTTGGTTGGTACCTTCTTGGTTATTCCAACTTTTGGTTGGTACCCTTTGTTATCCCAACTATTGGTTGGTAATCTGTGTTGAGATCGCCTTTTGTCGGCGTTCTCGTTTATCCCAACTTTTGGTTGGTATTCTCTTGGTTATTCCAACTTTTGGTTGGTACCTTCTTGGTTATTCCAACTTTTGGTTGGTCTTCTCTGCTCTTACTAAATATTGGTTAGCTTCCCTTATCCCAACTTTTGGTTGGTATTCTCTTTGTTATCCCAACCTTTGGTTGGTATCCACTGTTTCTGAGTCCACCTACGATTAGCAAGCACTTTATTTTTGTATCTCCCCACAGGTTGCAAATTTCCAGGTTATTTTGGTATTCAAACCCCGTGTATTCCGATTGTCTGAAAGTCGTTGCTATCATACCCTCGGATCCAAGAAGTTTGAATAGGGGCAGCTGTAACACCTTAAAATTTGCCCTCATGTTTCTAACTTTTACTGGCTTATGTTTCATTGCATTTTTGCATAATCATCATTGCATACCATTGGCCTCAGCATGGGATCAAGGTATCTAAGTCAAATCAAATGAGCCTGGAGCCTCAAGAGATCTTAATTGACCTACCATCTCATCATGTGATCAAGCTTGACAAGAAATCTCAAGGGAACCAACTTTTCCTAACCGGTGCAAAATTGAGGTTTTTGGGGTTCTTGAGTTTAACACCCCAATGGGCAAGATCTTTGAGTTTTTATCATCACCAAATGGCGCATCTCATCATTTTTTGAGAGGATACACATCATACTCAGAGGAATTTGGATTTGGAGCATGGGTCGATTCCTCCTAGACTGAGGGCACCAAAATTAGGGTTTACCATAAAATAAGTTTATTTCTGATTTTTTGGGCAAGACTTGATTCCATGGTATTCCTTATGTCTCTAAGTGTCTAGGATTGGAGAATTGTCCATCAATTTGGTTCAGAAGGGTTTCAAGTGATCAGAAGATTGAAAATCAGGAAAATTGGGAATAAAGTCAACTGTACAGTGAAAAAGTCAACTCTTAACTTTTTGAGATCAACATCATGATTCTCAAGTCAAATATGGTCCATGTCTGAGATTTGATCAAAGAATGTGCAAAGATTCATCAAAGATCAAGATTTGGGGAAAGTTACCAAATTTGGAAAATTAGGTTTTTAGAAACTTACTATTTTTAGTAAGTTTTAAATAACTTTCTAGGCCATTTTTCACAATGTTCAAGGCCTCATTTCAAAATCTCTTCTACGTGAAAATTGTATTTGGAGTCTTCCCTTCAAAATGGGCATAAGAACCATGTTGTTTGAGTTGTTTTTGAAGAAGTTATGGTGCTCCAAAGTTGGTTTTTTCACCTTTACAAAGTTCAAAAACTTAGAATTTTTTCTAAGTGTTTTGGGATAGATTTTGAGGACACACCTTCATAAACAATTTTCTCATGGATTAAGTACTCAATTCATCTTCCCTCCAACATGAAACTTGATGTCCATTCTTCTTACTTTATTTAGGATACAAGAATGCATCAAATGATGCATGTTATGTCAAGTTTTAGCCATTAGAAAGGGTGGATACGGCTTGGAGCAATCATGGCCCATAATAACTTCTTGTTGCCATATAACCTCCATGTACCATTTGTACCTAGCTCTCAAATTACACACCACTCTACACATTGCCAAATATGACCAAGCAAGGGCATAGTATTCATGAGCACACATTGCACGTTTTTGCCATAACATGAAAAAAGACAAAAAAAAATCAGTACAACATGACCTCAATCCATTCCCACGTTCCTGATCTCTCCACAACATTCTCATATTCAATTTCACTCAAAGGATCACACTTTATACACCCCTCTCATTGCTTAACCCGTGTGTACCACATTTTTGAGTTTTTGGACAATTTTTTGAACCACTTCATTCTTCCATCATGGGCCTGCAAAAACAACTCCAACCCATCCTATTTAAAGAGCACAAACCCTAGAACGCAAGGTCTCTCTATTTTTTTTGCTCAGTGTTCATATCAGAAAAAAGGGTTCTCACTCTCATATTTCTTCAAGTTTCGAACCATAACATTGCTGCAAGATTTGCTTATTTCCTGGGTTGATTCATTGTTCTGGAACGTTGTTGAAGTAGAAAGTAAAGTTTTCCTCAAGTTTTGGTGCGTGCTGAAGAGCCTACGGAGCTCCTCCGTTAGGTAAGTTTTCATCAACCCTGTTCTCTCATCTACTAAGTATTTTCTACTTGTTATTGTTGGATTTGGAGTTTTGTGCGTTGATAGATCATGTTTGGAACCTTGTTGTTTTGATTCTGTGAAGTTTCAGTTTATGTGTGAAATTTCCGTGCCATGATTTAACCATGATAGAGCCATTATAAATGTGAATCAATGCCAAATATGAAATGCTTGTAAGTTTCTCTTCGATTTGATGTTCAGTTTGTGTGATTTGGTGATGTTGGATTATGGAACTCCGGCGAGCCTCCCGGAGAAGATGACCGGAGCTAGGGCTTCGGCATCTTATTGTCGTACCTCAAAAAATACGATCCTCGCGATGGACGCGGAAAAAACTGTTCGAAACAGAGTTGCCACCGAACTTTATTTATCCCAAATGAGGGAAAGGAAAATATCGATAAAACCTTTAAAGGATAAGAAAATGGTCATCGCAACCAAATTCGGGTTCGGGAGTCGGTTACGCAAGAGGGAAGGTATTAGCACCCTCTACGTCCGTTGTACTCAACGGGAAACTCTTGATTCGATTCAGGGGAAATGTTAGCTTAGTTTGTTTGTTTTTTTTCTAAGATTGATATTGTTTTCTAGGGGAAAATGGGTGGTTTTTTATTAGGGTGCTCGGCAAGGATTAGAACCCTTGTTCCTACGTATTCCCTCATGCAATGGGAAAGTCAGAGCATTCGTAGTTCGTGGGACTATGGTTGGTTTGTGTTTTTTAAGCGAACGAGTGTTTAATTCGCATTTTAACTGCTAAACGTTGGCTTGTCTGCTCGTCAAGGGAGGCTGAAGCACTAGTTCATATGCGCGGAAGAATGGACTAAACAATGCTCTTTTTGTGAAAAGTTGTTTGATTTGGATTAAGTGTGTTAAAGATTTAATTGGGAAAAATAGTTTGATTTGAATGTGTTTTTAGGGTTTCGTTCGCACGGGGAGTGTTTGATTTGTTAAGTATTTTAGAGGAAAAATGACGATTATTCGATAAACGAGACGTCGGCTTCGCAACCAATTAATCGGGGCATTACTGAGATGCTAGATCTCAACGACACCTTTTGCATTCTATTAATTATAAAATTGTGTTTGTTGGACAATGGGCTTCTTTGTCCATGTAATTAGGGCAAGTGTTTTAGGAACGAAAGTTCGAAATGAACACAACCCAAAGTGTGTGCCTCAAGAGCGTTCATTCAAGGACCCAAGAAGTGCTAGACCTCAAGAGTCCACTACTTTCGTAGTTTAATTTAGGAAAATGATTTGAATTGACGTATTTTTAATTAAACGTACTTAATTGGATTAGGGTTTGAACAAGCTAAGAGTTTTAAGGAGGATTAAGTGTTTTAATAGGATTGGAAGTTTTTAAGTTAAAAAATGGAATATCGAAACGAACACAACTCAAGGCGTGCGCCTCAAGAGCGTTTGTTCAAGGACCCAAGGAGTGCTAGACCCCAAAAGCCCACTACTTCCATAATTAGTTAGGAAAAGGTTTAGAAATATTAATTAGAAGGATTTTAATTAAGAAAATATTTTAAGTATTTTAAAGTACATTATGAGTTTAATTTTAGTTATGAGAATATTTGTAAAAGATTAAGTAGTTGTTTTAAAATTTGAATTATGATTTTTAAGTTAAGAAAGTGTTTTAAAGGTTAAGTATTTTAGTTAGATTAAGTATTTTAATTAAAAAAGATTGTATTTTTAAGTGTGAAATGTTTTAGAAATGGAAGATCGAAACGAACACAACCCAAGGCGTGCGCCCCAAGAGCGGTCGTTTAAGAACTCAAGGAGTGCTAGACCCCAAGAGGCCACTACTACCATACTTTAATTAAGAAAATAGTTTAGAAATATTAACCTAAATGTTTTATGATTTGATTTAAGAAAATATTTGTAGGTTAACAAAATTTAATTAGATTAAGTATTTTGAATTTGGGAAAAGCTTGTATTTTTAATGATTAAGTGTATTGATTTGATTTGAAAAATGTTTGATGTTGATCACAGTTTTAGTTTGCGTTCGAGATAATTAAGGGTTTGAACTAAATGGGGTGAAGGATCTAGAGTGCTAGGGTAAGGTCGATGGCGACGCACTAGGCGGTCGACTTACAAGGGTAGAAAATGGCTCGACATTGAATCGAGAATTTATTTTTGGAAATGGTTTTGAAAGTGTAAATAAGAGATTAATCAATTATCATCGTGGTGTAAACGTATCGCATGAGAAAATCGCACAACCAAAATAAATAATCGATCATTACACAAATAAACCAAACTAAACAACACAAAATTATTAACTAAATTAAAAATGAATAATTAATAAAATTAATTAATAATTTAATTAATTAATATTAAATAAATATATTTAAGATAATTAACAATATACAAATTTTTTTATATTTTTCATAAATTAAACAATAATAATAATAATAATAATAATAATAATAAAAGAAATAAAAAAAGAAATAATAAAACAATAAAATAAAGCCTTATGGGCTTGTACTAAAAAAGGGGTGCATTCAGCAAGACGTAGGCCCAAGGAAACTGGCCCAGGCGCGAATGGTGTTTGGTGCGGGCAGAGAGAATTGAGGCTAGCGTGCACCACACAATCGTGACCGTCAGATTGTGAGGTCTGACCTGGTCAACGATCTGATGGGTGAGGAGCGAGGGCACATGATATGGTCTCCATAGTTGAATGCACGGGGTTAGAAAGTGTGATGATGAAGCACGACGGTGACACATGTCATCGTCTTAACTGCCACCCCAACCAAAATCAGATGACACGCATGTTAAAGGAAATGGAAAAGAAAATAAATATGTAAAAACTCAGTGGTAAAAAAACCACGCTGAACACAATTCATATTCAGCCTTCTCTCTCACTCAATCTCAAACCTTTCTCTGCAACAAGCTTCGCCGAGGAAGACCGGCGGCCGGCGGTGGCGCCGCCGTCTTCTCCGGCTACTCACCACCCCAAAACACAAGAGTCTCAACACAAACACAATCTAAAAAAGGGAGGCGAGTCCGAATCCACCCTCATATTTCCCTAATTTCCTCTCAAATGGCGAAAATCGACCTCTATCCCAAACTAAACCCTAGCCAAGAGATCACTCGATTTTAAGCACGGGTTCAAGACGCACAAAGCGAAAGCAACAACAGCAAAGCAATGGCACAAAAAATGGGTAAAATGCTTTGAAGAAACTCACCCTTGAAGATTACAAACTCTGGTACGAATTCCCTCTCAGTTCCTCTTTCTTCTTCTTCTTTCACAGCCGTTTAGGGTTCGTTGTGCATAGAGACTTTGATTAGTGTTCAAAACGGCCGCTCTCGGTTTTTTTAGTGTATGTAGCAACTTAAGCTTTAGGGTTTGAGAGTTGTTTTTTCGCCTCCTTTGTTCTCTGAATTGAACCCCTATTTATACTGGTTTGATTAGGGTTTTCAATTTGAATCTGCTGAAGAATCTTCTGTTTTGGTATGTCTACACTGTGCTTTCGAGGATGCTAAAAATTGCCTTTGCTAAACTATGAAATTCTCCCTGCTGTATTTTCTGCCCTGTTTTGCTGCGGTACCTTGCTGTTGTGTTCATATTTTCCTGATGTTCTCTAATATTTGTTTGCTTGTGTTTGGAATTTCCTTGTGGTCCCGTGATTCTCTGTTTTTGACATAATTAATTTTGTGATTTCTCATTTTGGAATTACTTGATGATGAATTTGTGCGCCATGAACTTGTTTTGGTATGGCTTGGTTGTATGAATTTGGAATTATGGATTGAGTATTTGTGAATGATGAATTGAATATGGATGAATTGGTATGATGAACCTGGACGTTGAAAATTGCCCTTTGGAATGTGTTGTTTTTGCTCAATTTGTAATATGACAGTGTTTTGGTGTGTCTTTGTAGGGAAAACATGGTTTGACTTAAAGGTGAGAATGCCTTGAGTTGATTAACGCAAAGGAAGATGGAGCTTAGCATGAAGATCATTCCAAACACCATACTTAGACTTTGGCTCTTGTTGTAACTTCTTAGGCTTATGCAAATGTGATCTTACAAAATAAGACTTGTAATGTGTGTAACTTGTAGACAACCATTCCTTCCATGTAGTTACCGAATCCCCTCTTTTTCTTATAATTCAATCAAGCTTGCAAATTTTAATATTATACCAAAAGAAGCTTTGAGCTCATTTTAAGTTGAATTTACAACTTAGATCTTGTATCACATGAAAATCCAACTTGCCAACATACTTGTTCCAAATTTGTATCTTATGGGAACTGAAGTAAACTAAACCATTTCAATTGTGACTTGTAGCGTGTTTCCTCATTCATGAGTCTTTTTAACCTTGTTTTGAAAATTCTAACCATCTCATGCCTTGCTCATATGTCTTTAACCTTGAGGGCGTTTTGACTTTGGAAAAAGATAATGAATTGAGTCTTGGAATTGAATCTTGACTTTATGGCTTGTAAATTTGAATGCCATTTGAACATTGAGCTAGAAACTACATTGTATGAAGATGAATACTTGATGATTTTTTTGAAAATGTCGAATCATGGCGCACTCGAACGCATATTTTATTGTAATGAATACAGATCAAATTTGCGAACAACGAGCGACTGAAACGGTCATTCATATGCTCGCACCACTTCATAAACTCATCTTCTATGCCACCTTGATCAATGAGTCCTAATCCAAAATTCGTGAAAAAAATCCAAAGAAACTAAGTTCCAGATGTTCAGAACTTTAAAAATCAGAGGTAGCAATCTAGCTTTCCATAGCCACTGAATCAATTACAAGCCCTTGTTAGAGAGCGAAGATCCTTCAATAACAATCTCTTGCGAACTCACATGTCTGGTATGTACCATGGTATGATGATGATATGATGAGTTTATGATATGAAGGGCTAGGGTGAAAATGAGGGTGTGACAGATGAAAATTATATACAGGTAGGACAAATTTGGGGTATGACAGATGCCCCTATCTAATTGGCTTGAACCTAGAGAATGAACTGCTGCATGGCATTCATTTTAAAGGTGCAAGTCAATTAGATACAAGAAGACCCCAAAAATTTGTCTGACAAGAGATAAAGTGCTATGGAGTAAGAGCTGATAAAATGGGGTAACAGGGTACCAAGTGAACAAAATAACTTGAGATTCTATGGGTGGTCGAAGCAGTCCCTTATCCATTAAGGTTCCTCGATGATACCAAAGCAACATCTCTAAAAAGGCAGAGGATTCTCTGGGTGGTCAAAGCAGTCCCTTATCTATTAAAGTTCCTCGATGATACCAAAGCAGTATCTCTGAAAGCAGACGATTCTCTGGGTCGTCGAAGCAGTCCCTTATCCATTAAGGTTCCCCGATGATACCAAAGCAGCATCTCTATAAAGGCAGAGGATTCTCTGGGTGGTCGAAGCAGTCCCTTATCTATTAAAGTTCCTCGATGATACCAAAGCAGTATCTCTGAAAGTAGACGATTCTCTGGGTCGTCGAAGCAGTCCCTTATTCATTAAGGTTCCCCGATGATACCAAAGCAGTATCTCTGAAAGCAAATGATTCTCTGGGTCGTTGAAGCAGTCCCTTATCCATTAAGGTTCCTCGATGATACCAAATCAGTATCTCTGAAAGGTATAAGATTCTCTGGGTCGTCGAAGCAGTCCCTTATCCATTAAGGTTCCTCGATGATACCAAAGCGATATCTCTGAAGGCAGATGATTCTTCTGGTCGTCGAAGCAGTCCCTTATCCATTAAGGTCCCTCGATGATACCAAAGCAGTATCTCTGCGGTAAATTTGCTGGGAGGTAGTTGAGTAAGATTCTTGTCGGAGGAAATGCACTGGCTTTGCAGGGGAAAGCTCGCAAGAAACTTTCTAGGGTAACCTCTACTTGGGGAGTACTGACAACAGCTGTTGGGAATTGTCATTATCCACTGCATGGTTGAAGAATAACTTGCTGGGGAATAGAAGTCCAAGAGCACGTGCGGGGGATCAATTTTTCTTCAGAGGAATACTGCTGACTTTGAAGAAAGACTGGCCAAGATGCTTGTGAACTAATCCTGGATCCTGTTATACTATGATGCTGGGGATGGATATGCCATGCATTGCATGATGCACTGAAACACATACTAAGATGCAACTGCTGGGGAATCTAATGCACGTATGAATACATAAGATATGATAGTGCTTGATATGATTATGTAATGTTATGCTAGCATGTTATGCACATGACGATGCAAATGATCGGGTATGCTGGGGATAAGTTTCCTTGTCGAGGGTATCACCAGGGATTGGATTTGGTGGTTGCCAAGTGAAATTGGACTTTGGTAATTTTGGTGCTATGAGGGTGCCAACGACGGTGGGCTTTTATGGTTGCCAATGAAGATTGGACTTTGGGTCAAACTTCCAGACTAAAACTGGATTGGAGGATAGATTACCAGACGAGAATTGGTGAGAAAAGGGTATTCGCCTGACGAGAACTAGGCCTTAAAAGATCTTCCAGACGAGAACTGGACCTTGAATTGGTTTGCCAGACGAGAACTGGACCTTAAAATAATTTGCCAGACGGGAACTGGACCTTGAATTGATTTGCCAGACGAGAATTGGGCCTTAAAATGGTTTGCCAGACGGGAACTGGACCTTAAAATAATTTGCCAGATGAGAACTGGACCTTAAAAGATTTTCCAGACGGGAACTGAACCTTTTAATGATTTTCCAGACGAGAACTGGACCTTAAAATGGATTGCCAGAAAAGAACTGGGCTTTAAAATAATTTTCCAGACGAGAACTAGACTTTAAAATAGATTGCCAAATGAGAACTGGACCTTGAATTGGTTTGCCAGACGAGAACTGGGCCTTAAAATGATTTTCCAGACGGGAACTGGACCTTAAAATGATTTTCCAGACGGGAACTGGACCTTTTAATGTTTTTCCAGACGAGAACTGGACCTTGGATTGCCAAGCTAAGTTGGACTTTGGGTTTCCAAGCTAAGTTGGATTTTTGGGTTGCCAAGCTAAGTTGGACTTTTGGATTGCCAAACTAAGTTGGACTTTTGGATTGCCAAGCTAAGTTGGACTTTTGGGTGATTTACCAAATGAAATTGGACTTTTGTGTCAAATCTTGCGGTATCAGGCTTTGAGATGTCAAATCTTGTTGGAAGGTTAGGCTTGAGGTATGATACACATGTCTATGCAATGAGCGAAGCGACATGACCAATGCATATGAGTGATTTATGCAATGATATGAAAGTTTCCAAAGATACCCCAGGATAAGGGATGGATAGATATGTTACTATGCAGCAAGGTTTCTCGTCAGAAGGAAGGTAAAAGGTTATTTGTGGGGTGATAGCATAATTCCCTGACACTTGTCTTGAACTCAAAGGTCACTTGACGGTGTTCGCTTGAGCAGATTGAAAGAAACGGAGAGATTTGCCCCTGTGTGGCTCATCCTTCCCCAGTCTGGGTCTATGAAGAATTTTTCCTTGACAGGAAATTGGAAACAACTGTACCATGAGATGATCTCGAGATGGCTTGCCCCAGAACTCCAAGTCGTGAAAGGCTTTGCCCTTGAAAGGAAGTTGGAAGCAGATGCCCCATGAGATGGTCTCGAGATGGCTTGCCCCAGAATTCCAAGTCGTGAAAGCCTTTGTCCTTGAAAGGAAGTTGGAAGTAGATGCCCATGAGATGGTCTCGAGATGGCTTGCCCCAGAATTCCAAGTCGTGAAAGGCTTTGTCCTTGAAAGGAAGTTGGAAGCAGATGCCCCATGAGATGGTCTCGAGATGGCTTGCCCCAGAATTCCAAGTCGTGAAAGGATTCTTCCTTGAAAGGAAGTTAGAATCAGTTGCCCCATGAGATGGTCTCGAGATGGCTTGCCCCAGAATTCCAAGTCGTGAAAAGATTCTTCCTTGAAAGGAAGTTGGAAGCAGTTGTACCATGAGATGAACTCGAGATGGCTTGCCCTACAACTTCAAGTCGTAAAAGGGTTTGTCCTTGAACGGAAAATTCAGAAGCAGATGTACCATGATATTACTCGAGATGGCGTGCCTCAGAACAATTATACCATGAGATGGACTCGAGATGGTTTGTCCCAGAATTTCAAGCCATGAAAGGATTCTTCCTTGATTGACTGGCTCTTGGAGTATTTGGCTTTGAAGTACCCTTGAGGTAGCTTGCCCCAGGATGAGCGTTGGAGCGACTTAACTTGTGTTGATTGAACATTGGAGGGGTTTTCCTTTAATCAAAAGAACCTCTGGGTGGCCTGCCCCTGGTTGGTAGATTCTTGAGATGATTTACCCTGATCAACCTGTTCTTGAATGATTTGCCCCATAATCAACTAATGCTTCGGGGACTTGCTTTAAACTGACTGATTCCATAATCTTTAGATGTTAATGCCCCTGTTCCATAGGGTTATGAGGTGTTGTTAGTTCAAATCAACTTTGTTGAATGATCTAGCTCTCTTTGATTGCTCCTTGTTGGAATTTCCTTGATGTCAAACACTGACTTGCAGTCAAAATTGTTCATTCACAAATGGTAATTTTAATGCGATGCTCATGCAAGTTTTAAAAATCAATCATTATTGGAATGATGTGACAATGTTGATTTAGCTGATGTATGAAAGATATAGCAAGAATATGACACAAAAACAAGTGATTAGCAAATTTGTAGGAGTCAGTTTATGCAACCTTGCTGTAGTATGCTTTCAGAATAAACCCCGCCTCAATTAGATCTTTTGAGGGTTATAACGTGGTCTGGTTCACGATTATTTGAAACAAAAGGTATAAGGCCCAAAACTTAATTTGTACCCACCCCTTCTTCGTGATGATCTTCAGTCCTACGTTCAGTTAAATTGATACACACATTCATCTCGGTAGTGAAGATGAGGATTCGAGGTCTTCTTGAAATGGCAGTCACCTTATTTTGTTTTGATGGATGTCAGTGAATCTTATTTTGTTTTTGTTGAGGATTCGAAAGCCTCTTTTGGTATTGCTTTTGATCTCTATCTTTTGCATGGATTTATTTCGCTTTTCGAGTCCATCGGGATTGCCTTGATTTTTGCCTAAGTCTCCTTTTGAGGTGTTCGACTTAGCAGGCTTTTTGTTTTTGTTTTTTTTTTATTTTGTCGAAGGATTGTGACTGCCAAGTTATGGGTAATTGATGAACAACCATTATGTTTTTGGATTTTGCATTTGTGAACTGAGTGCGTAATCAGGTTAACTGAACACTACCCTGCCCCAGGTTGAGTGTAAGGGTTTGAATATCCGAAGGAAACTGCTACTTCTAGGCTCGAAGTGGTTTACTAGGGATTAACTCCTTGTCTCTCCAGTGTTTGGGGGATTGAAACAATGCATGTACTTCATCGGCGAGACTTTGTCTGAAAGCATACAGTTTGCAATTATGGGTATTTCGATGTCATCATCCTCCCTCCAATCTTTGCTAAACAAAAGTTTGATAAAGAGAGTGGACAAGAAGTATATGGAAGAAATTTGTTGTTTTTTTTTTTGTATTTTTTGTATATATATATATATATATATATATATATATATATATATAAGTAAAGAAAAATGAGCAAATGCGACATGATTAATTCAGAAAATGCATGATCACATCATTAATATTACCATTCAAAACAACAATATTCAAAAACAAGTAGCATTTAACATAACGAAATTACAAATGCAAATGATAAATGTCCAATGGTTGCCAGCATCTGAGGAAGTCTTCCAGTCTGAACCACTGGCTTTAGGGGACGCCTCTTGAAGTCTTGGAACTCATTTGGGCGAGAAACTGACGTGCACAACCAAGTTTCCTTCTGGAAATGATATGTACTTTTTGTCAATCAACTGTTGCACCTTGGCTTGAAAAGCTTTGCAATCTTCAGTTGAATGCCCCATTGATCCAGCATGATATCCACAATGTGCATTGGGGTCGTATCTAGGCGGGTATGGTTTTGGCAATGGCTTGATAGCTTTGGGCTCTACCATTGAGTTTCGGACCAGATGCGGCAAGAGTTGACTGTACGACATAGGAACTAGGTGGAGAGGAGCAGTCCTTCTTTCCAAGTTGTTTCGAGGCCTATGCTAATTCTGATGATGATTCGGATATCCTCGACTACGGGCTCGTTGATTTGCACGAGGAGAAATCATGGGTTTCTGGTATGATGCCCTAGGATTAACAGGTCGCCCATAAGGATGATATGGCGCTGACAATGATAACTGCCGAGAAGCTGAAGGGCCATAAATTCTTGCTGGTGTACCCTGAGAATACTCAACATTTGCTATGACTACGTCAATTTCATTATTCTCTTCCTCTTGGGGATTGCTGAAGGATTCAGTCTCACCAGCTTGATTACTCGAGACATCTTGGACCTGTTTAGCTTTGAGGTAACTCTCGATGCGTTCTCCTACTATTATAAGGTCAGAGAAGCTTGAGAATGAACTGCCAGTCATTCTTTCAAGGTAGGTGGCATGCAGAATGTCCAAGAACATGTCAATCAATTCTTTGTCCAAGAGTGGTGGTTGTACCCTAGCTGCCAACTCTCTCCACCGTTGTGCATAATCCTTAATGGATTCACAGCTCTTCTGAGATAGGCTTTGCAACTGCGTGCGACTGGGAGCCATGTCCAAATTGTACTCATATTGCTTTAGGAAAGCATTGGACAAGTCTTTCCATGATTGGATACAGCTTCTTTCTAAATCCATGTACCAATTCAAAGATGCACCACTTAAGCTGTCTTGGAAACAGTAAATCATCAACTTATCGTCGCGGACATGAGAAGTCATCTTTCGGCAGAACATCACCAAATGATGTTTCAGGAAACTGAGACCAGCGTACTTCTCGAGGTTGGGTACTTTGAATTTTGGAGGAATTACCAAGTCTGGCACTAGGCACATATCAACTGCATCGAGCCCAAAAATATCACGTGCTTTCATAGCTTGAACTTTCTCTTCGAGGGCACAAAACCTTTTCTCCATGGAATCAGTCAGCAACATCATCTGAGACTGAGCAGGGATGTTCACTCATGGAGGATGATCACCAGGTAGACGATCATACAGTGGGTTAGTCGACACAGCAAAACCTGATGGGGGGTCAAAATCCTTCATCCCAACATGTTGAAAGCTATCCTCTGACATAGCCATCACAACTTTCAAATTGTTTATGCTCCTCTTATCTCCGCTTGAACTTGCTTTAAATGCTTTGCGGCTACCACAGGTTCAGTATGAGCGTCGGGAAATCAGCTGGCAGGAAATGGACAGAGGATCATATGAGTTTACATTGGAAGGGTATGCCATGCAAATGAGATGTAAATGCAATGATATGCAAACAAATGCAATGCAGGCAGACTCAGGATCCCGGATATGACAAGTAACTTCCCAACCCTCCTAACATGTATGCTTTATAAGGATAGTTCTAAATTATTTACCCCCAGACCCACTCACAAGATAGCTCCTACGTTGATGGATAAGGTTCCTAGGATTACGGACACTAATCGCGTCAACACCACGCAACAGGCTAGCTGCATTGTGACGGGGATACAAAAAGGTCTATCCTGAGTGTAGTCTTCATGTTAGGCCCACGAGAAGCGAGTCCTCGGAGACTAACACTAATGACCACCAAGATAGAAACTGGTGCTAAGAGTGGTTCCTAGAGTCACGGACCCTTCATGAATCAAGTCGTGCAACAGGCTAGCTGCGTTACAACAAGATCTACGAAAAGGTCTACTCTAGGGGAAGTTTTCATGCTAGGCACATAAGGAGCGAGTCCTTGGGGAATAACACTAATTACTTCCAAAATCTAAACTAGTTGTTCTCTCTTTTTTTCCCAAGACTCAGGTATAGAGCCTTACTTGTGATATCATCCCAAGATCCAACATACCAGTATGATAAACAACATATAATAAAGAGAAAGCAACACAAAGCAAATAAAGAAGTAATAGGAGAAAACAAACAAGAAGAAATTAAATAAGCGAAGCTAACACTCTCGAATTGAGTCAAGTTAGGTTTGACTCTCTCCAGCATAGGGCAATGCGTGTCCCCAGCAGAGTCGCCATCTGTCGTACCTCGAAAAATACGATCCTCGCGATGGACGCGGAAAAAACTGTTCGAAACAGAGTCACCACCGAACTTTATTTATCCCAAATGAGGGAAAGGAAAATATCGATAAAACCTTTAAATGATAAGAAAATGGTCATCGCAACCAAATTCGGGTTCGGGAGTCGGTTACGCAAGAGGGAAGGTATTAGCAGCCTCTACGTTCGTTGTACTCAACGGGAACTTCTTGATTCGATTCGGGGGAAATGTTAGCTTGGTTTGTTTGTTTTTTTTCTAAGATTGATATTGTTTTCTAGGGGAAAATGGGTGGTTTTTTATTAGGGTGCTCGGCAAGGATTAGAACCCTTGTGCCTACGTATTCCCTCGTGCAATGGGAAAGTCAGAGCATTCGTAGTTCGTGGGACTATGGTTGGTTTGTGTTTTTTAAGCGAACGAGTGCTTAATTCGCATTCTAACTGCTAAACATTGGCTTGTCTGCTCGTCAAGGGAGGCTGAAGCACTAGTTCATATGCGTGGAAGAATGGACTAAACAATGCTCTTTTTGTGAAAATTTGTTTGATTTGGATTAAGTGTGTTAAAGATTTAATTGAGAAAAATAGTTTGATTTGAATGTGTTTTTAGGGTTTCGTTCGCACGGGGAGTGTTTGGTTTGTTAAGTATTTTAGAGGAAAAATGACGATTATTCGATAAAGGAGACGTCGGCCTCGCAACCAATTAATCGGGGCATTACTGAGATGCTAGATCTCAACGACACCTTTTTCATTCTATTAATTATGAAATTGTGTTTGTTGGACAATGGGATTCTTTGTCCATGTTATTAGGGCAAGTGTTTTAGGAACGAAAGATCGAAATGAACACAACCCAAAGTGTGCGCCTCAAGAGCATTCATTCAAGGACCCAAGAAGTGCTAGACCTCAAGAGTCCACTACTCTCGTAGTTTAATTTAGGAAAATGATTTGAATTGACGTATTTTTAATTAAACGTACTTAATTGGATTAGGGTTTGAACAAGCTAAGATTTTTAAGGAGGATTAAGTGTTTTAATAGGATTGGACTTTTTAAGTTAAAAAATGGAATATCGAAACGAACACAACTCAAGGCGTGCGCCTCAAGAGCGTTTGTTCAAGGACCCAAGGAGTGTTAGACCCCAAAAGCCCACTACTTCCATAATTAGTTAGGAAAAGGTTTATAAATATTAATTAGAAGGATTTTAATTAAGAAAATATTTTAAGTATTTTAAAGTACATTATGATTTTAATTTTAGTTATGAGAATATTTGTAAAAGATTAAGTAGTTGTTTTAAAATTTGAATTATGATTTTTAAGTTAAGAAAGTATTGTAAAGGTTAAGTATTTTAGTTAGATTAAGTATTTTAATTAAAAAAGATTGTATTTTTAAGTGTGAAATGTTTTAGAAATGGAAGGTTGAAACGAACACAACCCAAGGCGTGCGCCCCAATAGCGGTCGTTTAAGAACTCAAGGAGTGCTAGACCCCAAGAGGCCACTACTTCCATACTTTAATTAAGAAAATAGTTTAGAAATATTAACCTAAATGTTTTATGATTTGATTTAAGAAAATATTTGTAGGTTAAAAAAATTTAATTAGATTAAGTATTTTGAATTTGGGAAAAGCTTGTATTTTTAATGATTAAGTGTATTGATTTGATTTGAAAAATGCTTGATGTTGATCGCAGTTTTAGTTTGCGTTCGAGATAATTAAGGGTTTGAACTAAATGGGGTGAAGGATCTAGAGTGCTAGGGTAAGGTCGATGGCGACGCACGAGGCGGTCGACTTACAAGGGTAGAAAATGGCTCGACGTTGAATCGAGAATTTATTTTTGGAAATGGTTTTGAAAGTGTAAATAAGAGATTAATCAATTATCATCGTGGTGTAAACGTATCGCATGAGAAAATCGCACAACCAAAATAAATAATCGATCATTACACAAATAAACCAAACAAAACAACACAAAATTATTAACTAAATTAAATATGAATATTTAATAAAATTAATTAATAAGTTAATTAATTAATATTAAATAAATATATTTAAGATAATTAACAATATACAAATTTTTTTACATTTTTCATAAATTAAACAATAATAATAATAATAAAAGAAATAAAAAAGAAATAATAAAACAATAAAATAAAGCCTTATGGGCTTGTACTAAAAAAGGGGTGCATTCAGCAAGACGTAGGCCCAAGGAAACTGGCCTAGGCGCGAATGGTATTTGGTGCGGGCAGAGAGAATTGAGGCTAGCGTGCACCACACAATCGTGACCGTCAGATTGTAAGGTCTGACTTGGTCAACGATCTGATGGGTGAGGAGCGAGGGCACATGATATGGTTTCCATAGTTGAATGCACGGGGTTAGAAAGTATGATGATGAAGCACGGCGGTGACACATGTCACCGTCTTAACTGCCACCCCAACCAAAATTAGATGACACGCATGTTAAAGGAAATGGAAAAGAAAATAAATATGTAAAAGCTCAGTGGTAAAAAAAACACGTTGAACACAATTCATATTCAGCCTTCTCTCTCACTCAATCTCAAACCTTTCTCTGCAACAAGCTTTGCCAGGGAAGACCGGCGTTTTCTCCAGCTACTCACCACCCCAAAACACAAGAGTCTCAACACAAACCCAATCTAAAAAAGGGAGGCGAGTCCGAATCCGCCCTCATATTTCCCTAATTTCCTCTCAAATGGCGAGAATCGACCTCTATCCCAAACTAAACCCTAGCCAAGAGATCACTCGATTTTAAGCATGGGTTCAAGACGCACAAAGCGAAAGCAACAATAGCAAAGCAATGGCGCAAAAAATGGGTAAAAAGCTTTGAAGAAACTCACCCTTGAAGATTACAAACTTTGGTACGAATTCCCTCTCAGTTCCTCTTTCTTCTTCTTCTTTCACGGCCGTTTAGGGTTCGTTGTGCATAGAGACTTTGATTAGTGTTCAAAACGGCCGCTCTCGGTTTTTTTAGTGTATGTAGCAACTTAAGCTTTAGGGTTTGAGAGCTATTTTTTCGCCTCCTTTATTCTCTGAATTGAACCCCTATTTATACTGGTTTGATTAGGGTTTTCAATTTGAATCTGCTGAAGAATCTTCTGTTTTGGTATGTCTACACTGTGCTTTCGAGGATGCTAAAAATTGCCCTTGCTAAACTATGAAATTCTCGCTGCTGTACTTTCTGCCCTATTTTGCTGCGGTACCTTGCTGTTGTGTTCATATTTTCCTGCTGTTCTCTAATATTTGTTTGCTTGTGTTTGGCATTTCCTTGTGGTCCTGGGATTCTCTGTTTTTGACAGAATTAGTTTTGTGATTTCTCATTTTGGAATTACTTGATGATGAATTTGTGCGCCATGAACTTGTTTTGGTATGGCTTGGTTGTATGAATTTGGAATTATGGATTGAGTATTTGTGAATGATGAATTGAATATGGATGAATTGGTATGATGAACCTGGACGTTGAAAATTGCCCTTTGGAATGTGTTGTTTTTGCTCAATTTGTAATATGACAGTGTTTTGGTGTGTCTTTGTAGGGAAAACATGGTTTGACTTAAAGGTGAGAATGCCTTGAGTTGATTAACACAAAGGAAGATGGAGCTTAGCATGAAGGTCGTTCAAAACACCGTACTTAGACTTTGGCTCATGTTGTAACTTCTTAGGCTTATGCAAATGTGATCTTACAAAATAAGACTTGTAATGTGTGTAACTTGTAGACAACCATTCCTTCCATGTAGTTACCGAATCCCCTATTTTTCTTATAATTCAATCAAGCTTGCAAATTTTAATATTGTACCAAAAGAAGCTTTGAGCTCATTTTAAGTTGAATTTTACAACTTAGATCTTGTATCACATGTAAATCCAACTTGCCAACATACTTGTTCCAAATTTGTATCTTATGGGAATTGAAGTAAACTAAACCATTTCAATTGTGACTTGTAGCGTGTTTCCTCATTCATGAGTCTTTTTAACCTTGTTTTGAAAATTCTAACCATCTCATGCCTTGCTCATATGTCTTTAACCTTGAGGGCGTTTTGACTTTAGAAAAAGATAATGAATTGAGTCTTGGAATTGAATCTTGACTTTATGGGTTGTAAATTTGAATGTCATTTGAACATTGAGCTAGAAACTACATTGTATGAAGATGAATACTTGATGATTTTTTTGAAAATGTCGAATCATGGCGCCCTCGAACGCATATTTTATTGTAATGAATACAGATCAAATTTTCGAACAACGAGCGACTGAAACGGTCATTCATATGCTTGCACCACTTCATAAACTCATCTTCTATGCCACCTTGATCAATGAGTCCTAATCCAAAATTCGTGAAAAAACTCCAAAGAAACTAAGTTCCAGATGTTAAGAACTTTAAAAATCAGAGGTAGAAATCTAGCTTTCCATAGCCACTGAATCAATTACAAACCCTTGTTAGAGAGCGAAGATCCTTTTATAACAATCTCTTGCGAACTCACATGTCTGGTATGTACCATGGTATGATGATGATATGATGAATTTATGATATAAAGAGCTAGGGTGAAAATGAGGGTGTGACAGATGAAAATTATATACAGGTAGGACAAATTTGGGGTATGATACTTATGTGTAATGCTGATTTGGCACGTTTGACTTCTTGACCTGCACATGATTGGTGATCGGGTGCTGATGTGTACTCGAGTTTTAGTGAAACACTGCGTTTCACTTTTCTTTTTTTTTTTTTTTTTGTTTTTCTGACTGTTTTATGGTCTGGGCTTGTGCTTTTCCTTGCTTTTTGCATCCTTCTTGGTGAATCCCAACACGCCATTGGGTGGTTTCATGTTGTATCTGGGTTGCTGAGCATACCCCCCCCCTGGCTGAGTTTATTTTACTCTCTCTTCTTTTTTTATTTTTGTTTTCAATTTTTGTTTTAATTGATAATCACTTTATAAAAATACTAAAAATACTTTTTCTGGTCAATTGAGATGTTGACTTATTTTTAAATTTTTTATTTTATTTTTATTTTCTTTTTTCCATTTTTATTTTGAATTAATTTGAAAGTGTATTTCCAATGATACCCTTCTTCTAGGGTTAGGAATTTTCTTGACTTTTGTTCATCTTTTGAGACCAATCCCTTGTCCAATTTTAGGCCATCATAAGAGGGTGTTTTGATACAGGTTTGATGATGGTTTGAGTTACTTTTAGTGACTTTCCATTCAACTTGTATGTACCCTCGATCCTTGCTTGATTATGTACATATCTTGATTTGTGGACCACTTTTGAACATGCTCTTGAGCTAGTTCTCTTCCAATGTTTTTGTAAATGTTAATTGGATGTTTAAACTTGCCTTTGACTATTTTTTGGGAATTTATTGGGCCACTTTGCTATTTTTGGTTGAGGCCTGCTTGTGGTTTGAATTTGATTGAAGCATGCTTGGATACTTGACCTAGTTTGGAAGCTTTTGATTATGTTTGATTGAATAATGCTTGAGATGATTATTTGGTGTGATCATATACTGTCTTAAATTGTTTATGGATTTGGATTCATCCTCATTTGTCCATTTTCCTATTTGTTCTTGATTTTATAAGTTGACTATGTTTTGACTTGAATCCTTTGGTGTGTTTGACCTAATCTTGTGAGATGTTTTCTTGTATGATCCAATCAATGCATGAGGACTTTTGTTTGATTTGAATGACATGTTTGAGGTTCTGATCCTCTTGGTTTAGGGTTCATTATGTGAAATTTTCTCACTCTTTGCCTCACATGATCCTTTGTGTCTTGCATGAATGATATACGTGAATACTTTGTCTAGTTTTGATGCATGTCTTGAATGTGATGCTTAATGATTCATCTTGATTGACTTGAGTTTGATCTTGGCTTATTGATGATGCATTTGCTACTTCCCCTTGGGTTCATTGCCTTGCTTTCATTTTATTTAACCATTGTGGATTGATTTATATGATACATATCATTATCATTTGACTTGTTGCATCTTTGGCTCATAATGCATCATGATGTGAAGCATTCTTACGTGTTTGAATTGGATGATTATGACATGGATTAAATTCTGATTTGGTTTCTTCTTTATCTTACTTTTCTCATTCCTTCTTTGTGTGAGGTTTAATGATGTTTAATTATGCTTCTTATGCAAGTTTGCTTGCATCCTTTCTTGTTTGTTCTTACTTGCTTATGTGGGCTTCCTTGTGTGATATTTTGAAGCATGATTAATGATATGATTTGGATATAATGTGCATGATGTACTTGCTTCCCTCTTTGGTTTCTCATCTCATATTTCCTTTTCTTCTTCATCTCTTTCACTCCTTCTCTTCCCTTGAATCTCAAGACTTGTTTAAATCTTGGATTTGCTCCCTTAGAGCTACCTAGTCCCACTTAATCTTTGATTAAGCTTGGAGTAGGATTAGCATTAGGCTTTCATTTTGCATGCTAACTTAGGTAGATGTTTCCCTTTTAACCTCAACTATAGGTCCACCTTTGCATGACAACATTAGTATAGAATTCCCTTTAGTGTTTTCTTTCCTTGAGTCCTCTCTTCTCATCTCTTAACATTTCTAAAACACTTAATAAATATAACGTACATTGCGCTCGAGCCTTAAGTGTAGGAAATGAAGAACGAGGGGTCTCCCCTCCTCTTCTAGAGTGTTTAACATACGTCCCATTTGGGGGCGACCATGCGACTCACTCATTCCCGCATGGTAGATGTGACGCCCCCAATCTATACCCCCAATTAACAGGCAATTAAAGCACTAAAAGAAAATTCGAAATTTCGTCAGAGTACATTTGAATTCGCGGCATAGAAAGGGAGGAATCACATCAACAGTACCCAAACATAGCATAACATGCAACACCTGCCCATATTGATATGCAACTGTGGGGTAGCAATCAAACAGAGGAAACTTTGTTCCTTACACCCACTTTTCAGAAATTAGAATTAAAGCGGAAGATCTAAAATCTGATTAACATAAATACATATACACATATAAACAATTTGTCATACATCAGGTAGCATATGTACAACCAAAATACATCATCAAATATGCAAAATAATGGCACGCGGCCACCCTAACTACCCGGAGTCACATATCAGAGCCGACCGACCAAAATAATGAAGACGCAACGCTTCACAAAAAGAATACCTCCAGCAGCTCTAATCTGCAACACCTCATAGAGCGTTATAAAACAGCAGAAGGGTGAGAAAAACAACCATAATATAATTGAATAAAATTATATATAATAACACAGAATTGTACAAGTAACACATTCTCACCACAACCACATATAACATAATACCGCACAATTCTCAAGCATCAAATACCATTACACACCACACATATGCCATACAATCATCAATCACAGTCACAAATTCACACACAATTAATTCATGATTTATGCAATGCACATAGACCGACGAAACGACTCTATGCACATGCCATGCGGTACCGACTTCCAATGTCTCTTGTCTCATCATCAGTTCACTCAGGAACTATTGGAACCATCGCTCGTTACTGAGAATCTCAAGTAACTCCCCGTCGGGCCTACGATGTTCACCCGTCGCTTTAAGTCCTCAGGCAACGCCTCATATTTTCGAGGCCCACGACGTTAAGGATTGCTTTAAGTCTCCAAAGGAGCCCACAATCGTCTATAACCACCGCTTTAAGTCCTCAGGCAGCGCCTCATATTTTCGAGGCACACGATGTTATAGCATATTCCCCTCAGGAATCAAACCGTCTCTCAGGACGTTTCCACAATGCACATTATGATGCTTGGCATACAATGACTCATGACACTCACATTGCATCCATGCACATATTCATAATCATGCACATTTATCAAATACCACACTTAGCATTTTCTTGCCTTCCGGCCACAATTCATCCCCACAACAGCACATAAGGCATACACATCCAATTCACCAACTTATAACATAATACACATCAAATACGCACCATTTAAAACAACAAAAGTCGAGATTCGACACTATTCACATTTCCCGACAAAATTTAATCGGCTAACAATTCTCAAAACCTCATAATCACAAAGTACAACTCGATACCTTTCTAACGACACCAAGAATTCAAAAATCGGATAATCGGAACCAAAGTTACGGACAAAACCGAAAACACATTTTGAAAAATCACATTTTTGACATTCTCCTGTCCATACGCGTATCACTCATGTCCATACGCGTACGGACAGAACCCATTTCCTTCACAGATTCCTCGTTCCAAAACCCATACGCGTATTGGCCCATGGCTCGCCCATGTTACGCGTAATGCCAAGATTCATACGCGTATTGGCCCAAAAACAAGCCAATGATACGCGTATCGCCTTGGCTCATACGCGTATGGACATGCCCCTTACGCGTATGGCCAGAGCATACCCAGAAAAATTCTGCAGAACAATTTCTGCGTTTTCCTACCCAACATCAACCAATTTCTTCACCTAAAACTCAGAAAAAACAGCAATTTGAAGTGTAATAGCATACCACAAACATGTATGAACAATCAACAATGCATTCAACAAGATTTTTACCACAATCAAATTCATTTCTAATCAATTCTTACACAATCTAAGTTTTACTAATATTCTCCAAATCAATCCAAAAACAACAACAAAACACATACATAATCGTATACAATCATAGAATAATCGAGTTTCGCACCCTTACCCGATTAATCGATTCCTAGAAATTGTTCTTGATGATTTTTCCACTCTTTCTCCAATTTTCTCTCTTCTCCTCTTTTCTTCTCTTTTTCCTTCTTTCTTCTTTCTTTCTCTCTAATTTTCTTTCCCTTTTCTTTTCTATTTTCTTTTCTTTCTTACTAACTTAGTAAAAATATCTATGAAATGTCCAAAATGCCCCCACACTCAAATATCCCGCAAATGTTCCCAAAACGCGATAAAATATAATCACGACGAAAAATAACATATTTTCGCATAAAAGTCGAGAATAAAATAAAATAATAATAAAATAATCCAAAAAGACTCAATAATATAAAATTGGCAAAACGGGGCATTACAATTCTCCCCCACTTAGAAATTTTCGTCCTCGAAAATCTTACCTGATTCAAACAACTCTGGATACGACTCCCGCATCCTACTTTCCAACTCCCACGTCAGATTACCATCAGCAGCGCCTCCCCACGCCACTTTCACAAGTGCAATCTCTTTACCCCTCAACCGCTTCACCTCGCGATCCAAAATACTAACTGGTAAAGTCTCGACCGTAAGGTTATCCCTTACCTCAACCTCGTCCATTGGAATAACATGTGAAGGGTCTGGGACATACTTCCGAAGCTGTGAAACATGAAAAACGTCATGCAAATTCGACAGATTCGGCGGTAACGCCACACGATACGCCACAGCACCAACTCTCGCAGATATCTGGTAAGGACCAATAAATCGAGAAGTAAGCTTCTTAGATTTCAAAGCACGACCAACACCCGTTACCGGCGTAACCCTCAGAAATACATGATCACCCTCTTGAAACTCAAGATCCTTCCGTCTCCGATCATGATAACTCTTTTGTCTATCCTGAGAAGCCTTCATTTTGTCACGAATAAACTTTACCTTTTCCGTCGTTTGTTGCACCAATTCCGGTCCAACCACCGAACTTTCACCTGTTTCGTGCCAACACAACGGCGTTCTACATCTTCGTCCATATAAAGCCTCAAAAGGTGCCATTCCGATACTAGAATGGAAACTGTTATTATACGTGAACTCAACCAAAGCAAGATAACCGTCCCACGCACCACCTTGTTCCAACACACACGCTCTCAACAAATCCTCCAAAGACTGAATCGTTCTTTCGGTCTGACCATCCGACTGCGGATGATAAGCCGAACTCAACCTCAATCTAGAACCCAAAGCCTTTTGTAAACTTTCCCAAAATCTAGGTGTAAATCTAGGATCTCGATCAGAAACAATACTCAATGGAATCCCATGCAATTTCACCACCACACTGATATAGATCTCAGCTAACCGTTCCAAAGAAAAACTGATGTCAATCGGAATAAAATGCGCCGATTTAGTCAGCCTGTCAACAATCACCCAAATAGCATTATGCCCACGCTGAGTGTTCGGTAATCCCGTCACAAAATCCATCGAAATGCTATCCCACTTCCAGGTCTCAAATGTTCCACTTTCGATTTCTGACAAGTCAAACATGCATACACAAACTGAGCCACGTCTCTTTTCAAACCAGACCACCAGAAAATCTTCTTCAAATCTTGGTACATCTTATTCGCACCCGGATGCATACTTAAATTACTCCGGTGTCCTTCCTCCAAAATCATTCTTTTCAACTCCGCATCATCAGGAATACAAATACGACCACGAAACCTCAAAACACCAAAATTATCCACCTTGAAATCCACATTCTCATTCCTCATTAAATCAACGAATTTCAAATCCAGCTTTTGTTTCTCACTTACCGACAACAAAAATTCATTAGTAACTTTCAACATTCCAAGCCTTATACTAACCGATGTCACTTCACATATCAAACTCAAGTCTCTAAACGACTCCAAAAGTTCCAACTCTTTCACCATCAATGCGGACATATGCAACGATTTCTGGCTCAATGCATCGGCTACCACATTAGCTTTACCAGGATGGTAATTCAAGCCAAAGTCGTAGTCTTTCAAGAATTCCAACCATCTCCGCTGTCTCATGTTCAACTCTTTCTGATCAAATAAATATTTCAAGCTTTTATGATCACTAAAGACTTCGAACCTCGCACCATAGAGATAGTGCCTCCAAACCTTCAACACAAAAACCACAGCCGCTAATTCAAGATCATGAGTAGGATAGTTTTTCTCATGAACTCTTAACTGCCTTGAAGCATAAGCTACAACTTTACCTTCCTGCATCAGAACACCACCCAAACCAATTAAAGAAGCATCGCAATACACAACAAACGGTTCATTAGGATCAGGTAAAATAAGAATCGGAGCTGTCGTCAATCTTCTCTTCAGCTCACAAAAACTTTCTTCACATTGAATATCCCAAATGAATGCTTTACCCTTACAAGTCAACTGCGTCAAAGGAAGAGCTAGCTTAGAAAAACCTTCAATGAACCTCCGGTAATAACCAGCCAAACCCAAAAAGCTTCGAATTTCAGTAACGGATCTAGGAGCCTCCCATTGTAGAACTGCTTCTACTTTAGATGGATCCACAGCAATACCATTACCTGAAATTACGTGCCCAAGAAAACTCACCTCAGACAACCAGAATTCACACTTGGACAATTTGGCAAAAAGCTTCCTTTCCTTCAACACCTGCAAAACAATACGCAAATGCTCTGCATGTTCCTCACGAGACTGAGAATAGATTAAAATATCATCAATAAACACCACCACAAAACGATCCAAATGCTCGTGAAAAATCCGATTCATGTATTCCATAAACACACCAGGCGCATTAGAAACCCCGAACGGCATCACCGAATATTCATAATGACCGTACCGTGTTCTAAAGGTCGTCTTCTGAATATCCTCTTCCTTCACCCTTATCTGATGGTACCCCGATCTCAAATCAATCTTACTAAATACACAAGCACCAACCAACTGATCCATCAGATCATCAATCCTCGGAAGCGGATACTTATTCTTAATCGTCACTTTGTTCAACTGGCGATAATCAATACATAATCGCATACTCCCATCTTTCTTTTTCACTAACAAAACTGGAGCACCCCAAGGAGAAACACTTGGTCTCACGAACCTCTTCTCCAATAAGTCACTTAACTGCCTTTTCAACTCCACCAATTCAGATGCCGACATTCTATAAGGTGCCATAGAAACAGGTCTAGTACCAGGAACTAGATCTATAGAAAATTCAACCTCTCTCTCTGGCGGCACATCTGAAATATCAACAGGAAACACCTCAGGAAATTCGCACACAACAGGAAACACTTCCAATGAAACTTGACTATCCACAGTCAAAGATGCAAATAATCCAAACAACTGAGCTTCATCCGCCAAAAGTTTCTTCAACTCTTTGGTAGATAAGAAACTCGAGTCTTCGTCTTCCTCAAGAGAAGGAAACCTTACAAGCTTATGATAACAATCAATGTGTACCCGATTGAATTGCAACCAATTCATTCCCAACACCACATCTAAACCTTCCAACGGTAAACACACCAAATCCATCGCAAAGTCCCTGCCATAAATGGTCAAAGGACAACTCAAACACACTAAAGAAGTAGTTACTGACCCCATCGCTGGAGTATCAATAACCATCTCACCACCCATCGAAGACAACCCAAGATTCAAACGTTCCGCGCACTCAGACGCAATAAACGAATGAGTCGCTCCAGTATCAATAATAGCAATTAAAGGCGTATTATTAATAAAGCAAGTACCTCTTATCAGACGATCTGCACTTGAGGTCTGAGTTCCCGCCAATGAAAACACTTTCCCACTAGTCGGAGCTTTCTTCTGATTCGGACACTTCGAGCTAATGTGACCAGGTTCCCCACAGTTATAACACTTCACTACATTCTTCCTTTTACAATCAGCTAAAACATGTCCGATACCACCACAATTAGAACACTTATCCACTTTCTTCCTACATTCCATCTGGCGATGACCCAATTCACCACATTTAAAACACCTAGGAGCATTAGACATACCTCCTCCACTTGACCTTCGATCAAAATTACCCCTTTGTTTACCTTTATCAGCCGGTGACACATACGGACCACCACGGAACTGTTGTTTCCCTTTCCTGTCACTTACACTTTTATAGTGAGCAGAACGGGCCTTACTATCTTCATCATAAATCCTACAGCATTCCACCAAATCAGCAAACCTTCGGATCCTCTGATAACCAATAGCCTGTTTTATCTCAGGACGCAAGCCACTTTCATACTTCACACACTTTGAAAATTCAGCAGTCGCTTCCAAATAATGAGGATAAAACTGCACAAGTTCCACAAACTTAGCAGTATAGTCAATAACCGACATACTACCTTGTTTTAGCTCTAAAAACTCAATCTCCTTCTTTCCTCGGACATCCTCCGGAAAATACTTCCTTAGAAACTCTCGGCTAAACACTTCCCAAGTAATCTCTTCTTCCTCCTCCTCAGCTTCCAACACCTGACGAGTACTGACCCACCAGTCATCAGCCTCTTCGTGCAGCATATGAGTACCCAGCCTCACTTTATCATCATCGTCATCACAATCCATTACCCTAAAAATCCTCTCAATCTCTTTCAACCACAACTGCGCACCATCCGGATCATGTTTCCCTTTAAAGACCGGCGGCTTATTCTTTCTAAACTCATCATTACCTGCAGCATTCGGTGCACCCTGCACAGCTCGTGCCATAGCCTCCATCGCAGCAGCCAAAGCAGCATCATTACGACCAGCCATATTCTGTTCGTCCAAATACAGAAACTATGGTTAAACAACAACTCGTCCAACACAACTCGCCCAATATGCCAGACACAACAGACACAACTGACACAACCGACACGGACTGCTCTGATACCACTTAATGTGACGCCCCCAATCTATACCCCCAATTAACAGGCAATTAAAGCACTAAAAGAAATTTCAAAATTTCGTCAGAGTACATTTGAATTCGCGGCATAGAAAGGGAGGAATCACATCAACAGTACCCAAACATAGCATAACATGCAACACCTGCCCATATTGATATGCAACTGTGGGGTAGCAATCAAACAGAGGAAACTTTGTTCCTTACACCCACTTTTCAGAAATTAGAATTAAAGCGGAAGATCTAAAATCTGATTAACATAAATACATATACACATATAAACAATTTGTCATACATCAGGTAGCATATGTACAACCAAAATACATCATCAAATATGCAAAATAATGGCACGCGGCCACCCTAACTACCCGGAGTCACATATCAGAGCCGACCGACCAAAATAATGAAGACGCAACGCTTCACAAAAAGAATACCTCCAGCAGCTCTAATCTGCAACGCCTCATAGAGCGTTATAAAACAGCAGAAGGGTGAGAAAAACAACCATAATATAATTGAATAAAATTATATATAATAACACAGAATTGTACAAGTAACACATTCTCACCACAACCACATATAACATAATACCGCACAATTCTCAAGCATCAAATACCATTACACACCACACATATGCCATACAATCATCAATCACAGTCACAAATTCACACACAATTAATTCATGATTTATGCAATGCACATAGACCGACGAAACGACTCTATGCACATGCCATGCGGTACCGACTTCCAATGTCTCTTGTCTCATCATCAGTTCACTCAGGAACTATTGGAACCATCGCTCGTTACTGAGAATCTCAAGTAACTCCCCGTCGGGCCTACGATGTTCACCCGTCGCTTTAAGTCCTCAGGCAACGCCTCATATTTTCGAGGCCCACGACGTTAAGGATTGCTTTAAGTCTCCAAAGGAGCCCACAATCGTCTATAACCACCGCTTTAAGTCCTCAGGCAGCGCCTCATATTTTCGAGGCACACGATGTTATAGCATATTCCCCTCAGGAATCAAACCGTCTCTCAGGACGTTTCCACAATGCACATTATGATGCTTGGCATACAATGACTCATGACACTCACATTGCATCCATGCACATATTCATAATCATGCACATTTATCAAATACCACACTTAGCATTTTCTTGCCTTCCGGCCACAATTCATCCCCACAACAGCACATAAGGCATACACATCCAATTCACCAACTTATAACATAATACACATCAAATACGCACCATTTAAAACAACAAAAGTCGAGATTCGACACTATTCACATTTCCCGACAAAATTTAATCAGCTAACAATTCTCAAAACCTCATAATCACAAAGTACAACTCGATACCTTTCTAACGACACCAAGAATTCAAAAATCGGATAATCGGAACCAAAGTTACGGACAAAACCGAAAACACATTTTGAAAAATCACATTTTTGACATTCTCCTGTCCATACGCGTATCACTTATGTCCATACGCGTACGGACAGAACCCATTTCCTTCACAGATTCCTCGTTCCAAAACCCATACGCGTATTGGCCCATGGCTCGCCCATGTTACGCGTAATGCCAAGATTCATACGCGTATTGGCCCAAAAACAAGCCAATGATACGCGTATCGCCTTGGCTCATACGCGTATGGACATGCCCCTTACGCGTATGGCCAGAGCATACCCAGAAAAATTCTGCAGAACAATTTCTGCGTTTTCCTACCCAACATCAACCAATTTCTTCACCTAAAACTCAGAAAAAACAGCAATTTGAAGTGTAATAGCATACCACAAACATGTATGAACAATCAACAATGCATTCAACAAGATTTTTACCACAATCAAATTCATTTCTAATCAATTCTTACACAATCTAAGTTTTACTAATATTCTCCAAATCAATCCAAAAACAACAACAAAACACATACATAATCGTATACAATCATAGAATAATCGAGTTTCGCACCCTTACCCGATTAATCGATTCCTAGAAATTGTTCTTGATGATTTTTCCACTCTTTCTCCAATTTTCTCTCTTCTCCTCTTTTCTTCTCTTTTTCCTTCTTTCTTCTTTCTTTCTCTCTAATTTTCTTTCCCTTTTCTTTTCTATTTTCTTTTCTTTCTTACTAACTTAGTAAAAATATCTATGAAATGTCCAAAATGCCCCCACACTCAAATATCCCGCAAATGTTCCCAAAACGCGATAAAATATAATCACGACGAAAAATAACATATTTTCGCATAAAAGTCGAGAATAAAATAAAATAATAATAAAATAATCCAAAAAGACTCAATAATATAAAATTGGCAAAACGGGGCGTTACAGTAGACTTTGGTGCAATGTAAGTTACGAACTAACTTCAATCCACTTCTGTCTAAAAAACACAAAAATAAACCAAACCTTTTTTCATCCTTCGGGATCGTTAAGTTTCAAACTATTTTCAGAAAAGAGCACGTTATTTTCCGTCTCTTCGCAAACAGGCATCGACCCTAACTGCCGGACACGAACTTAACGTCGCTCATAAAAAACACTAAGACCTTGTTAGGTCAAACTACGACTGTTCTGACTTCCTCCTTCTGGTTAGATCGAGGATACGTAGGCACAAGACGGCGATGTCTTGGCGAGCAAACTTCCCCCCTTAGTTCGTGTTCGAACTACATTGACTCTGACTTTCCCATTGCACGAGGGAATACGTAGGCATAGGACGGCGATGTCCTATCGAGTCACTTCTTTTTCTTTTCTTCTTCGTTTCTTCGCTCTTTTTCGCCCCCGTTCCTTTTCCTTTCCAGTAGCAGCGGAGCTCCAGATGATGACATCTTTTGATCAAGACAACAAGTGTGGATCCCATCGAGTACGATGGATGCGTAGGGGTGCTAATACCTTCCCCTCGCGTAACCGACTCCCTTACCCGTTTCTCTTGGTCGCGAGACCATGCTTTTCCTTTCCCTCAGGTTTACGCAGTGTTTCCTTTCCCTCTCTTAGGATAAATACACACTGCTGGCGACTCTGTTTCTGCATCACTTTCGCGTTTGTACCGGGATGAAAATCCCGGGAGCGACACTAGGTCTAGAACTAGGTAAATCCATGTTGGTCACTCTTAAATATAGTCAAAACTAGATCCCCATAGGATTTCCAAATACAGTCTTGCCTTCTCTTGGGCTTAAACAATATGGAACAAAGAGAAATGCAGTATTCTTTGTGAACCTTTTCTCAGACTGTCACCCCTAGAAATTGTCAAAGAAATTCTACTCCCCAGAGTTGATCTATTCTCGGTGAATAGCATCTCTTGAGTTTCTTCAAATCGTAGAACTTTCTCTAAATGATCTATTCTCGGTGAATAGCATTTCTTGAACTTTTCTTGGTTTGGGACCCATAGGCTTCCTAAAAGTATCCTCGCCTCCTCTTGGGCTTTGTACAAGGACCCTTCGGCTTCTTAGAAGTTCTCATGCCTTCTCTTGGGCTTAATACAAGGACCCGGAAGACCTCTTAAAGGTATAAGAACAGAACTTAGTCATCCTTTGCTAGAGCAGTCTTTCTAGTGTCAAATCTCAGACCAATTTAGGGTTGATTCTCATCCCTTACTACCCTCTGCCTCCTCTTGGGCATCATACAAAAGATAAAACTCTTCCACACCAATAGACTCGGACAGTTTAAATCCAATTGAGTCTCGAAGACATTCTCAAGTTCCCTACAAACATAGGAAGAAACCCCGATCCTTCTGGATCGATCTACAGTAGAGTTAAACCTGTGGGTTCTAAAACCCAGTCTCTCTCCTAAAAGTCCCAAATCAGAACCTCGAGGCATCTGATACCTCAACTCTTCTGTAACCCTCAGCAAGAGTTGATCCCCCGACTTGGACCTGCTTCTAGATCTCAATAATCCTCAGCAGAAGATAGCCTCCTCTTAGGCTTTGTATAATGACCTTCCCTCAGTAAACTCAGCCTCCTCTTGGGCTTTGTACAATGATTCTCCCAAGCGGAGCTAACCTTTTCAGACTCTCTTGTTGAGTCAATCACTTTTCAGACTCTCTTGTTGAGTCAATCAAACCTTTTCAAACTCTCTTGTTGTGTCAATCAAACCTTTTCAGACTCTCTTGTTGATTCAATCACCTTTTCAGACTCTCTTGTTTAGTCAATCACATTTCAGCACTCTCTTGTTAAGTCAACCTTTTTAGCCTCAATCTTGGGCTTTGTACAAGACAGATAAAGAGACCCTCTTGTTGATTCAATCTTTTTCCAGCCTCCTCTTAGGCTTTGTATAATGATTTCCCCTAGCAAGAAGTAGCCTCCTCTTATGTTGTGTAGAATGATTTCTCCAGCCTGTTCAGCCACAATCCTGGGCTTTGTACAGGACAGATAAAGCACTCTCTTGTTGAGTCCAACCCTTTTAGCCTCAAATCTTGGGCTTTGTACAAGACATAAATCTTCATCTCTTAAACTTGGGACATATATCTTCCCCGACATATTCATTTCCTCCCAGCCTTCTTTTAGGCTTTGAGGAATGATTCCCCAAGCAGAGCCAAACTCATTTCAGCCTCAATCTTGGGCTTTGTACAAGACACATAAAAATATCCTCACCAGAGTCAGTTAATTTTCCCATTTCAGTCTCAATCTCGGGCTTTGTACAAGACATATACAAACCTCCCCGATGGAGTCAAAACCTTTTTCAGCCTTCTCTTAGGCTCCGTATAATGATATCCCCAAAGAGTCAGTCTCTTTTTTGCCTCAATCTTGGGCTTTATACAAGACACCAATATATACACTCTCTTGTTGAGTCAGTCTTATCTAGTCTCCTCTTAGGCTGTGGGTAAGGATTTCCCCAGTGGAGTCAATCAACCTCTTAGCTTCAACCTTGGGCTTTGATCAAGGCACACAAAAATCAACAATACCTCTTTAGAGATAACAAATTCTCTCTCAGTTAAACCTTTTAGCTTCAATATTGGGCTTTGAACAAGACACCAAAACATATTTCTTCCCATAGAATAGGAGGAACTACGATTGCTCTGATTTCCCTACTTTGTTTAAACGGGAATACGTAGGCATAAGATTGTGAAATCTTAGCGAGCATACTAATCAAAAACTCTAGGTCCAGTACCTTCACACATCAATCAAAACTTAGGTCCAGTACCTTACCAAAAACATCGGGAAAACCCGAACATCAACAAAAACTCACTCACTCACTCATATTTCCCAAGAAACTTTCCCAAACCATTAACGGATAAACACTATCAAGTACAAAGTGAAACCTAAAGCTAATATCCTGTGGATAACCACATATAGGATGGGTAATTGACAACTCCCCATTGTATAACCTGACCCCGGACCCCCCAATCTCTTTAAAAGCATTTGTTCAGTTAAACAATCGCATGCAAGGTTAGTTTTAGATAGCTTCCCTTTCCCTTCTAGCTTCACGGGATAAATAAGAAATCAGAAAGTAGCACCCCCTCCTCATTGTGGGGAGAAACCCAAAAACCAGCGATAAGGTGGTCGCGTCACCGAAAAAATCGCTCGCTACACAAACCTAGGCCTTTTTTTGCTCGTCAGCATATTTGTGAATACCTGTATACGTGTGTTTGTGCATCCATACATTCATGCATTCATGAGTAGCCCTTTGGTTTCATGGAATTCAGTTGTTCATTCCTTTGCAAAAATCAATAGAGATCATGGTTTATGAATTGAAACTTTTCAGTTTTTCAAAATGTTTACAACTTGCTTTTGAGTTCCTTAAAACCATTTGGCTTGCATTTTCATTGCATGCGCATGTCGTCACATTTGCATCCTACTTGCATTTCTCAGCCTTGAGTCTCATCTTCCTCTTCCTATATCTCTAGAGGATACCTAGCATGCATTCTGGATAAATGGCAATGATGATTGAGCTTTTGAAAGGCCAGGAAGCCTTGAAGGATGAGATTAGAGTTCTCAAAGGTCAGATGAACTGGGTCTCGGAGACTTTGCAAAACTTGATGAAGAAAGAGGGGCATTCTTACCCTGTTGCACCCAGAGAAGTTGTCACTTTGTCATCTCCTGTGGTTCTTCCAACTCAAGAACCAACTTATATCAACAGTCAGACCGCCATCAGCCACATCAACAGGCCTGACAAAGGATAAGGCAGCCAGAGAGGCATTTCACCTTGTTGTCAATGTCATACAGTCAGATATTGCCAGATTTGATCAAAGGTGAATTGATAGTGCCGAAGGAGATAGATCCTTTTATCCCTCCATATCCATCAGGCTTTGACGCCAACGCCCGATGTGACTACCATGTTGGGGCACAGTGGCATTCAACTGAAGACTGTAAGGTGCTCAAGAGCAATGTTTAGAATCTGCTTGACTCCGAGTGGTTCTCATTCATGCCTCAAGGCATTCAAGTCAACAATTCTTCACCACCTCCCGTTTTTCTTCCACATCAAAGACACGCACTTGAGGAAACTTTGTGTTAACCAGCATTTAGTCCTGCGCCAAAATGTCATCCTTATCAGGTGGATACCAGAAGAGTATCCCAGCATCCATTGGTTGTTTCCCTTCAAAGCTCCCAAGGCCAGAATAGGAACAAAAAGAAGAATCCTGTCAAAAGGAACAAGACCCTCTACAAACCAATTCATGTGCCGCTGAGCAAGCTCTATCCTCTGTTGATTCAGAACTCTTTGGTGATACCACGACCTCTCAACCCAGTGCTAGGGCCATGGAACAACGCAGACTTGACTTGTGAGTTTCACAAAAGGGCTGAAGGGCACGACCTGGATACTTGCCTGGCATTAGGATCTTTTGTGCAAGAGTTGATCTATGACAAAGATCTGATCCTCGAAGAAGATCACCTGGAGGTTGAATGCAAGTACCACACTGGGACAATGGGGCGTCCAGTTGAAGAGTGCAAAGGTTTCGAGCTGAGATTGCAAAGCTTGTTGGGACTGCTGAAACCTTAAGAAGGTAAGCCAAATGCCAATGTCTCGATTCTTGAATCCAAAGACAAAGGACCTTTGAAGCCTCTCAAGGTTATATACCATAAGGAGCAAGTAATCAATGATGGAGGTGTTCCCCTACTTGGACCTGGAAATTGAAGGATGTTGAAGTCAATTCTCCAAAGTTGGCTGTATTTTGATTATTTCAGTATTTTCAGTTATATTTTCCTTGCTTTTGATTTCATGACTACTTGTAAGCTTTGTTGTATTTGAAATTGGAAAGATTAATGAAATGTTTATGCCTTTTTTGGGTCAATCCATTTGTATCCACTCATTTTCTTTTATTGTCATAAAAGCAAAAATAGTTATCTTTTTCCATCCACTTATCTTTATCAAACTGTTGTTTAAGCAAAGATTGGGGAGGATGACAAAAACATTATATCCACAACTGTTGTTGGTATGCTTTCAATTAAACTTTGCCTATGATGTAAGGAATTATTTCAATTCCCAAACACCGGAGACATAAGGAATATAATCCCTTGTTAACCCCTTCGAGCTTAGAAGTAGGAGTTTTCTTTCCTTACGAAAAAAAACTGCAATCTCAACCTGGGGGTTGGTATTTCTCAGTTTAACTTGGTTATACATTCGAATGCAAGAGCTTCATGCAAGACACGTGTCAACTCTCTTAAGTCAAGTGAGCAAATGTTGTACAAGTTGTTCTCAAAGCGATAAATAAGGAAAAACCGTTGAGAAATCCTTACCCGAAGAATGAGTCGAGTCCCTTTCAAGGCAAAAGCTAAGAAAGATGGGAGGCTCATGACCTTTCCTTATACAAAAAGGTTTATATGACAACCAAAAAGAGGGTGACCTTAAGTCCTCACCATGAAAGCCCACGAGGGTAAAAACAACTGAATGTTGTAAGGGAGTAGTGACTGCCCAAGGTGTCTGAGCCATCAACAACTGTCATCAGCTTAATTCCTAGCCTATAGGAACCTGAATGTATAGCTCGAGTTAGTTGAATGTAGGATCGAAGTTCATCATAAAGATTGGGTAGGGAAAAACAAACTTTGAGCCTTTATCCTTTGTTTCAAGAGTCGTGAACCAAGCCACGTTACAACCTTTAAAAGATCTTATTGAGATAAGGTTATTTTAAAAGCATACTACAACAAGGTTGGATAACCTGACTCCTAATGATCTTTGCTTTTGTTTGTGTTGATCATTTCATCTGTTATTCTGTAAATGAATAGATCCACTTCATTTTGATCATTTAATCACTCCACTGTGTGTTTGATCAATAAACTTTGATTTCAAAAGCTTGCATGAATGTTGCATTGAAATTGCCAATTTTTAATGAACAATACTTGTTTGCAAGACAATCCAACATCAAAAGAATCCCAACAAATGCAGCCAGCTAGGGAATTTGACTTGGTAAAGGAAGCACAGCCTGGGGCAACCAATTTGAAGGATTTGTTAATCAACCATTCCAGGAGTTGTTGAATCAAAGGCAGAAGAACTCTTCGAAGTTCAGAATATTGGTGCAAGCCATCTTGAGGTCTTCTTAAGGAAAGTTGTTTCCCAACTCCTTTCAAGGCAAGAACTCCAAAGACCCTCCAACAGGGACAATCGAATCAAGATTTAGTAAATCTCTCGAAGATCAGTTAATCAGGGGCAATCAGGTCGAGATTAGACAAATCTCTCAAAGGTCAGTTAGTCTGGGGCAACTCCTTCACATATCAACCATCCAACAGGGGCAAGTTTCTTTCCCAGTTGTTACTCCCACAGTTTGAAGGAAAGTTCGAGGACTTTGTTTTGCAAGTACAGTTAAACTGGGGTAGTTACGTCAAGATTTGTGAATCTCTCCAAGAGTTTGAAGATATTGAGGCATCTTACATGCCAATTCTTCTGTAAAATCCTCTTGATGGCTTTTCCTCACAGACCATGTAATATGGGGCAGAGAAGGCTTGAAGTTTATTTATTGCAAGAGTCGTTGCACATTGTGATAATCATTATGCAATTGAAGGCAGAACTACATTGTTCATGTGACGTCTTTTGCCAGCTCCCCGGTAAGTTGTTACTTTAGTTGATCTGGGCAGTTTCCCGTGGATTTCCACCTCCAGCAAGGAAATCAGGCTCATGATGGCAATCCTTAGTGAAGTCATGACATTATGCCTCCGAGTGGAATACTCTTTTCCCCCAGAGAAGGTTGTAACCTTGAAGTAGAACTGTTGATTTTGCTTGTTCATCCATAGTGGTGTTCCAATCTGGTGAGGTTGGCTGGGTATCCTTGTCGAGATTTTTATTTCATCTCTGGTGTGCTTCCTCTTGTTTATTTTTTCAGCCAAAGCATAAACATGGCATACATGCATTCATACATATGCATGGCATCCGAGCATTTTTGATACCTTTCTGGTGTTTACCTGTTTTGGTTCATTTTGCTGTTTACTCCCCAAGTGACCGGGCTTGTCTATTCTTTCCAATAGGGTCGTCACCTTTAGGCATAAAGTGACCATCCTTTCTAAATTCCCCACAGGGCTTGATTCTTGTGGATGATGGTTGCTTCAGTTATCTCTTCCATGTTTGGATAAGATAAACCCCATTTGAGTTCATTCCTCAATGGTTAGAGTCTTGTTTGACCGTTTCTTTCTAGCTCGTTCCTAGATTGAACTTTGGTCCCTGCCAAGTGTTGCTTTTGAACTTGATTAGGTCGCCGAACCTAGTTTGAACGTGCATTTATATTGCACGGTGTCTTGCAGGAAGAATCTTTTACAAATCCTCATTGAAGACAAAAGACATTCTCCAGCAGTGTTATTGTAACAACAACTCCTTATAATTTATACTCAACAAGTTACAGACTCTTTGAGAAGTTTATTTTGTCACTGATGTTTTTATGGCGATAAGTGGCAGTCTCTCCTGAGAAGCTTATCCGTCCTTGGTGTTATTTAACTTGTTCCAATCACAATTGGTAATCCCCTAGAAGTCTGTCAGAAGGATTTTGTTAAAGATCTTACAAATGGTTTCTCTTTATTTGAGTCACCTTCTCCACAAGGATCTTATTGCAAGAGATGATTCTTCAGCAAATCCTTTGTATAGTTTTCTTCTATCAAATGGCATCACTCGGGGAAAGTTGATGAAGACTCTGATGGTTTTTCTCGTTATATGAGAAAATTTGCTCGTAAGTAACCATTCTGCTTCTCTTTTATGAGATCCCCAGAAAAGTCCAGTTGTGGTTGGCATCTTTGTTAAGATCTTTGGTTGTCACCAACTTCAAAAAAGTCCAGTTGTGACTGGTATCTTTGTTAAGATCTTTGGTTGTCACCAACTTCAAAAAAGTCCAGTTATGACTGGCATCTTTGTTAAGATCTTTGGTTGTCACCAACTTCAAAAATTTCAGTTGTGACTGGTATCTTTGTTAAGATCTTTGGTTGTCACCAACTTCAAAAAAGTCCAGTTGTGATTGGCATCTTTGTTAAGATCTCTGGTTGTCACCGACTTCTACCTCAAACCCAGTTGTAACTGGAATATTTTTTAAGATCTTTGGTTGTCGCTAGTATTTTGTTAAGCTTTGGTTGTCACCTATATTCCCTTGAAGCCTAGTTGTCACTAGCATCTCTATTTTATAACCCAATCATCATTGGTATTGTTGAATCTGGTTGTTACCATATATTTAAAGTCTAGTCGTTACTAGCAGTCTATGGTGAAAGTCTAATTGTTATTGACACTCGTTGCATATCCTATCGTTATTGGTACTGTTTGTCTGGTCATCACCAATTTCCTGCCTAAAATCTGGTTGTCACCGGTATTTTGTTGAACTGTGGTTGTTACCCATATCCCCTTGAAGCCTAGTTGTCACTAGCATCTCCACTTTTGAATCCAATTGTTATTGGTATTGTTGAATCCGATCGTTATCACATCTTCGAAGTCTAGTCGTTACTAGCAGTCTCCGGGGAAAATCCAATTGTTATTGATACTCGTTGCAAATCTAATTGTTATTGGCACCGTTTGTCTAATTGTCACCAGTCTCCCCTTGAAGTCTAGTTGTCACTAGTATCTCTGATTTTATAACCTATTCGTCATTAGTATTGTTGAATCTGTTTGTAACCATATATTTAGAGTCTAGTTGTTACTAGCAATCTTCGAGTGAAAGCCCAATTGTTATTGGCACTTGCTTAGAATCCAATCGTTATTGGTGTTGTTTGTCTTGTTGTCACCAGTTTCCCCTTTGAAGTCTAGTTGTTACTAGCTCCCTATTGATTTTGCTTGTCTGGCCGTCCTCAACTTCTCCTATGAAGTCTAGTTGTTACTAGTCTTCATTTGATATTTATTTGTCTGGTTGTTACTAGTAATCCTGTGAAGTTTAGTTGTTACTAACACCACTGTTTGTAAGTCCAATCGTCATTGGCACCTTCAAGTTTGCTATTATCAATTTCTGTTCATCCGGTTCTTACCAATATCCCTGCAAAGTCCAGTAGTTACTTGGATTGTTTAAAATCCAATTGTTATTGGTATCTGAAACCCATTCGTAACTGGTATTTGCCTAAATCCAATTGTTATTGGTATCTAAAGTCCAGTAGTTACTGGCATTGTTTAAAATCCAATTGTTATTGGTATCCAAAGTCCAGTTGTTACTAGCATCGTTAAAATCCAATTGTTATTGGTATCCAAAGTCCAGTAGTTACTGGTATTGTTTAAAATCCAATCGTTATTGGTATTATTAATTTGGTTGTCACCAGTTCCCTTTCAAAGTCCAGTAGTTACTGACATTGTTTAAAATCCAATTGTTATTGGTATCCAAAGTCCAGTAGTTACTGGCATCGTTAAAATCCAATTTTTATTGGTATCCAAAGTCCAGTAGTTACTGGTATTGTTTAAAATCCAATCGTTATTGGTATTTTTAATCTGGTTGTCACCAGTTCCCTTTCAAAGTCCAGTAATTACTGACATTGTTTAAAATCCAATTGTTATTGGTATCGAAAGTCTAGTGGTTACTGGCATCGTTTGAACTCCAATTGTTATTGGTATTAGAGTCTTCAGTTGTTACCAATTCTCTTTAAAGTCCAGTGATTACTGGCATCATTTGAAAGTCCAATAGTTACTAGCATTGCTCAAAATCCAATTGTTATTAGTATTGTTAATCTGGTTATCACTAATTCCTTTTCAAAGTCCAATTGTTATTGGCACAGTCTAAAATCCAATTGTTATTGGTATCCCTGTAAGATCCAGCTACCACTGATACTGTTTCGGAATTCAATTGTTATTGGTGCCTAAAGTCCAATTGTTATTGGCACTGTCATTCAACTTTGCTTGATATCGGAAGTTTGGTTGTTACCAACGTCCCCTTTAGAAGTCCAGTAGTTACTGGCATTGATCTGTCAGAAGCCGGTTGTTACCTTTGTTTGTTGATTTTCTTATCAGAGAATCAACCCTTTGTTTAACTTGACCCCCTGAGGAGATCATACTTCTTTCTGGTTTCTGACCTCTATCCCCAGTGTTTTCTTGGCCATCCCCAGTTCAATTGTTACCCCTTGGTTGTTGACCTTTATCCTTTGTTTGCATCTTGCATCATCATGGCATCATATCATCATGCTAGGGTTCATGGAGTGTCGGCATTTGCATAGTTTCTGTTGTCCTTAGAATAACATCGCACCTAAGGGCAAAATTTTTAGTTTGTTGTATTTAAATATCTTTCACTTTGATTTTATGAGGATTGTCATCGCTCATGTCATCCGGGAAAGATATTTAAATAGGGGCAATTGTCATACCCCAAATTTTACCCTTTAGATGTCACCATCGTTTGCATAAGCATCTTAGGTCAATCATCCTTGCATGACTAACCGTTTTGTCAGGTTTTGTTATGTCTTATTTCTTGTGAATCAGAGTCTGCTGCAAAAGCTTCAAAGGTTGGTGAAGTAGGGGTTTTGGATAGGTCATCCACTATTTAAGTTCTGAAGATGGGGAAATGGAGATTTTCTGTTGAGTTGGATTCTCTTTGTCAAGAGGTTGTTTCTGTTGGTTTTTGTACTCAAGTTTGAGGCAGAGGTATTGGGTTTTCAATCGTCATGAGCAGTTCTTATCAGAGGTTTATCAAGACATGACATCAGTTTCTCTGAACTACCGCAAGGGTGTCGTTTGTTTAGGATTTCATCAGTGGTTTGACTGGAAAGATCCTGAATCAGGATTTTGGAAAATTAGGGTTTCTCACCTTGGTGTTTATGATCGGCAAATGACGTTCAAGTTGAGTTTCACCCGAGGCTAACAGGTCAAGTATGTGTGCACGATTGTGTTTCAGTCGGATGTGATTTGGTATTGGTCAGGTTATAGGATCATCAAAGGTCAAAGCAGTGGAGTTGAGTGCAAGTATTTGTGGTGTAGTTCAGGCTCTCGTCATTGATCTAAAGGACTCATTAGATTTTTCATTCAAGCGAGATCATTTCGAGATGAATTCAAAGTTATGATGTTGTTCAGGATTTGTGGCGGTCAAGTGCATTTGTAGAGGTTTTAGGTGTTGATCAAAGGTGGAGGTACACTACCATTTTTCATATCCATTCTCGTAACCAACCATCTTATTATCTATACTCCAAATTCCACCGCCAGTCCATTCGATCTACTATCCATTTCTTACCCAAAGCATTAAACCATTTTTCTTCGTTTTAATCAATTTTTCAATATCCATTTTCAACTATCCATCATTATTTGAACTTCATTCATTTCAAGTTCTTATCTATATTTATCCAAATTCTTTTCATTCCAATTAAATCAATTTGTCCACATATCCATTTTTATTTTCTTTTATCCACATATCCATTTTTATTTTCTTTTATTCAATTATTTATTTTTATTTTTAATCCTTCTTTGGTTTAATTATCCAATATCCTTGTACTTTTTCATAAATTACAAAAAAAATCTCTACATGAATTCATAATCCAAAAAAGAAGCCCAAGGTCCATTTATAAAACAACAAAAACAAAATTACAAAAAAACTCCCTTTCACAAAACCATCAGCTCACACTGCTATACCAATCTTACAGCAAACAAAGAAAATTACCATAACAGAACCACAATAAGCCAAAACGTAGCAAGACCTTACTACCCACATCGTATGACCATGAATGCTACAATCCATTTTTCTGCTATAGTCTGCGTCCAGCAACATCCATCCAGCCCGCGTCCTGCAACATCCATCCAGCCTGCATCCTACAAAGAACAACCAAACAAACAAGACCTGCAGCAAAAGAGACAATTCAATGAAAACCACAAGACTCCAAACTCTGTTATCACCTCCACTCCAAAACAAAATTCCTGCTGCCACCTTTTGCAATGGATAACAACAACACAACAGCTCAAACAAAAGAGAAAATTAAAGGGAGAACCTTTCTTTGAAAATCAAAAAATTCTGACTCAACCTTAAAGGCTCCTTTGCTTCTGGGATTTTCGGAGGATCCCCTTTCAACCACACATCACCCAAAACAACATTCAACCTCCATTTCTTTATCGCGATCACTCATACTTCCACTTCCACCTTCTCATCATCATCCTCTCAAACACCTTGTCTCCATCCTCCTCAAAACAAAACAACATTCACCAAACCTTAATCGTTTCCACTGCACCACTTAAAACCTTCACACGGACCACCTATCCCCAAATTGTTTTAAAAAACAGAGACACAGAGTTGAATAGAAGAAGAAAAGAATGAAGTATTATTCAAAGAAAAACCTGAACAAAAATCCTCTTCCATCGTGTGAACCTCCTTCATTTCCGTGAAACAAAAATCAGCAACCATAAAAAGCTCCTTGCTGAAACCACCCTTTCGTCTGCACCTTCAAAAGAACCTCACAAAAAATTTCTCCTTGAACTTGTTTGTTCTGCTGCAATTTCTTCATAAACTCACCAAAACAACGGTGTGACTAACAACAGCAGCGGAATCACCTTCTAACTGCGCCGCCGCTGCAATCGAGTGGGCAAGGGGAGAGCGACGACAGAGATCATGGGGAGAGATTTGTCTTCTGCGTGCGATTTTGAGAGAGGAGAGTCGAAGACAATAGCAAGAGAGGCGGAAGGACGGTTCGAGATAGAGTACGGCGGATTGAGGAGATTGAGATTAGATTTAGACGTTTGCCAATTTGTTCTTTCTCGTTTCTAAAAGGATTCTGATTGCGTTCTGATGTTTTGGGGAGGAACTGATTGTGAACAAAATTAACGGTGCTAGGGGTTATGTTGTCGCTGTAACTGAGTTGTGTGATTGGACCGGATCCAACCCGACCCGTTACTTATGGAGAAATGCCCTTTTGGGCTTCATGATGTTGTTGCTTAGTTCTCTTCTTTTGGGCTTAAGAGTGTGAGTTACACACCCTAAATTGCTTTTAATCATACTTATCCCATCACTCTTTGTTAATTCTTTTAATAGTTTTGTTAATTTTGATAACCATTTTTAATAATTGTTTTTGTTAAATGATATTGTTATCTTCTATGTTCAAAACTTCATTCCATATACTCCCTTGTTGAGTTGTATGTATGCCTCATTCCAAAGGAAGGTTTCCCTTGTTGACTTGTAAGTCATAGTTATGATAGTTGTTGCTTTCCTACCTACTTTGTGACCTTGTTAGGATCATTGTCTTGGCCTCGTTAGAGCCATTTTGCTTTACAACTTAGAATTAGGTTTAAAGTTTGTTAACTCTATGTGGGTACCATTGTTATGAGTACTCACTTCCCCCTTTGACTTTGTTAAAGTCAACTTTTAGTTAGATTCTTTCAACGTAGACTTAGAGAGTTTGTTAACTCTATGTGAGTACCATAGTTATGAGTACTCAGTCTCCTTTGGAACCTTGACCACAGTCAAGAGTTCCTCAACCCTAGTTAGGCGAACTACAGAGGCTCTAATTCCTCATTCTTAGTCAGGATACGTAGGCACAAGATGCGATATCTTGTCGAGCAAGCTGTTTTTTAACTTAGAACTAATTCTAGAGTTTGTAAACTCTATGTGGGTACCATTGTGATGTGTACTCCTTTTCCCCTTTGACTTTGATAAAAGTCAACTTCTAGTTAGTCTTTCAACTTAGACCTAGAGAGTTTATTAACTCTATGTGAGTACCATAGTTATGAGTACTCATTTCCCCTTGGAACCTTGATCACAGTCAAGAGTTCTTCAATCCTAGTTAGGTGAACTATGAATGCTCTGATTCCATCCTAGTTGGGATACGTAAGCACGAGATGCGATGTCTTGACGAGCATACTTAGTGTACATACCCCTAGGTATTTACCTTAGCACCCTTTTCCCTTAGCAACAAACTTTAGCATAACACAAATACTAACAAGAGGTTCCTGTAGAGTACTACAAATACTTAGGATGCTAACACCTTCCCTAGGTATAACCAACCCCCGAACCTTAGAGTCTCTAGCTTTGTTGTTACATAGCGCACTTAGGGTTTTCTTTCGATCTTTACCCATTTCCTTTGGATAAATCAAAGCTCGGTGGTGAACTTCATGATTTGTGATTCAAGTTAACTAATAGTTTGATATCCGATTCTCACTGCAACACCAGCAAAAAAGGTTGGTTCCACAGAGTCAACATCAGAGTCGACAAGCTCGGAATCTGGATTATCAGAATCAAGGCCAGAATCTGCAAAGACCTCTGAATAGTCCAGATGGAGAGACTCGCCAGTTTAATCCAATCCCAATGACTTACAATCAATTGTGGTCTTATTTTTCCCAAAACTCGGTGATGACACCCAGAAAGACCAGAGCCATGAAATCTCTACCTCATTGGTATAATCCATATGCCAGTTGTGAGTTTCATGATGGAGTCATGGGGCATCTTATTGAAGAGTGCAAGGTTTTCCAGGAGAAAGTTCAAGAGATGATCGATGATGAGGTGCCGACCTTCAAGGAAGGAAGCTCATTTGTGAATGGAACACTTTTATGCTGATAATATAAAGACTCAAGTGAATCCTTTCCAAGCCGGTGAAATCAAGAGGAGAGCTCATTCCCAAGATCATCAGGTTATTTATTTGTTTTCTTGCATTTGTTGTAATTCCTTTGATTGTTAAAAGTGTGATTTGCATGTAAGAACTTATTTATTTTGAATGATTAATGCAATGAATATATTTGTCTTGAAGAAATCCATTTGTATTCACTTATAAAATATTTTTCTACTTTATAATATCAATGTTACCCCAGTATCTTGCCTAGGAAGAGAATTGGAGGAAGGATGAAAAAATTGAAAATGCAAGATCTCTTGTTTGTATGATTTTGAATAAAACCCTGCTGATGATGTAAGGCATTGTTTCAAATCCACAAACACATGTGATACAAGGAAGATAATCCCTCTTTAACTCTTTTTGAGCCTTGTAGTAGGAGTTTCCTTTCATACAAAAAACCCTCAATTTAATTTGGGGCAGGGTAGTCTTCAGTAAAGCTGATCGAATGCCCAAACTTCCATAAAAGGAGTGGACATGCAAGGATCCACTACACCTATCCCTCACATATTAGGATTCATAATGATTATCCCTCAACTAGCTAAGGAATGGGGCAGTCACAATCCTTTCAAAAAGTCAAAATGACTTAAAGGTCACACGATTTGTTCATAAATAAAAAATGAAAGAAGAAAAAAAAAAGAAAAGTCCGCTAAGTCAAAACCTATGAAGGAGATTTAGGAAAAATTGGGGTATCTCGTTGGACTTCAAGGTCATATCCAAAAGACTCAGTCCAAAAAAAATTGGGGCATCCCGCTGGACTTCAAGGTCAAATCCAAAAGACTCGGTCCAGGCAAAAGTTCGGGAATAAAAAGAATGAAAAACGCAAAAAGTGAAAACAAAGGATTACAAAGAAAAATCCTCAGCAAAGAACAAAGTCGTCTGATCAAACACCAAAAGCAAAAAGGTAAGTGACTTCCATGTCTAAAACATCGATGGTTTCTCAGCCATATAAAAACTCCTTTTGAGAGATGAGTGTTTGCATCGAGTTAGCTGAACGTAGGATTGAAGAATATCACGAAGAATGGGTGGGTACAAATAAACTTTGAGTCTTATAACCTTTGTTTAATAAACCATGAACTGGCCACGTTACAACCCTCAAAAGACCTAATTGAAGCAGGGTTTATTTCAAAAGCATACTCATTGAGATGACGTTTCCTGACTCCTATGAGCTATGCTCAAAACTGGTGTTAGCCTTGTAAAAGAAAATTAATGACATATCCTAACAGGTGATTCAGTCACAAGTTATTGCAATATCTTTTCAATAAAAACTTCAAGACTAACCTGTTTGTTGCATTAGCAGTTTCAGAATTAACATTTTTCTGCTAGCTAACATTGCTTGATAACATAAAAGCTTGCATATGAAAATCAGTGATGAGTTTAATCTTCCGAGGCTTGAAACTTTGTTGAGTAAATGGCAAATCATTTCACAAGAATGATCATATCCAGAGGGCATGTTACCTGACGACTCTGCTAAACAGGGGCTAATTTGTTTCCCAGATGTTGCTTTCACAGACTGACCATCCCTAAGGGGAAAGTTTGAATATTCAGTTGTGCCAAATATAGTCAATCTGGGGCAGTTACATCGAGATCTGGTAAATCTCTCCAAGAGTTTGAAGACACTAGGGCATTTTAGATGCCAAGTTTTCTGTAAAATCTTCTTGAGATGACTTCTTCTCATAAACCATATGATATGGGGCATTTGAGAATCGAAGTTTATTTTGATTCATTCACAAGCATTATTTTTCATTTTTTATGACCACCACGCAGTTCATCAGTGCACAACTAAGTGTTCTCCTTAGCAAGCGGGTTCTTATTCTCACGGAATTCTTCACCAATGTCCCCAGTAAGTTTCTACTTCATGTGGTCATGATAATTCCCCGGTGGGTCTCTACTTCAAGCAGTTATGGCATGCTAATGCAAGACTTCCCCAGTTGGTGGCCTAAGAATCCTTAGTGAATTTCCTTGGTTTCAACCTTCCCCAGCGAAGTGAATGATTATTTCATTCCCCATGAAGTCATGACTCTGACTTCTCTAACTGCATCGTTGATTCGACCTTCCCCAACAAAGTGGATATTTATTTTTATCCTCGTGAGGCCTCTGGTATATCCGACTACAACTTTCAGTCAAGCTCTCAGTTCACAGTGGATATTTATTTTATCCCATATAAAGTCTCTCTCTAATCATGGGTGATCTTTTCCTAGTGGATATTCTCTTCCACTCATAAACCAGATTCATTGTGACAATCCCCTAAGTGAAGTCATGATGTTACGCCCCAAGTGGAATACTTCCTCTCCCCAGAGAGATTTGAAGCCTTGAAGCAGGACTTTAATTCCATATGTGGCTTCCCATTCATCCCAAGTGATGTTTTCCATCTTGTGAAGATTGGTTGAGTATCCTTGTCGAGATGTTTATTTCATCTTCAGTTTACTTCTCCTTGTTTGTTTTATCAGCATAATCATAGCATGACATACATTCATTCATATAATATACATAGCATTGTGCATTTTGCTATCCCTGTTGTTTTTTTATTCATTCACTTTGGCTGTGTTTATCACAAAGTGACATGGTTTGTCTTCTCTCCCCATTAGAGTCGTCAGCCTTAAGCAGAAAGTGTACATCCTTTCTAATTCCCCACTGAGTTCGATCCTCGTGGAACATTTGCTTTAGCTATCTTTCCCTCTTCAGGATAAGATAAACCCCAGTTGAGTTCATTCCTTATTGGATAGAGTCTTGCTTGACCTTTACTCTTCAGTTATTTCCTGGATTGAACTTTGGTCCTTGACAATCATAATTTTGACTCCAGTAAGGTTATGGATCCCCACTGAAGTCATGAATCTCCAGTGAAATTCCAATCCCCTGTGAAGATGCTTTCCCACAAGTATTCACTTTTCCAGGAAGAACTTGAGTTCTGCTCGTGGCATACAACCTCGAAGCATTTTATTTCAAGTCTTACTCGTGGCATACAACCTCGCAGCATTTATTTTCAGATCTGCTCATGGCATACAACCTCGAAGCATTGGAAAACCCCTCATTACCCTCTTTCCAAAAGAAACTGAGACTCGTTCGTGGCTAGCGACCTGAAGCGTGGGGAGGTTTATTTTTACCCTTTTCAAGTAAGAGAAAATTTTGAGACCCTCTCGTGGCATACAACCTCGAAGCATTGGGGAGGTTTATTTATCCTTTCTAAAAGGATCATTTAGTTAAAGAAGAAGTTAAATCATATTTTGATCATGGAAGCTTATTTTTGGTCAGATACCTTTGCTTAGGCTACCATCTTGGTAGTAGGTCATCTTTCCTTCTGAGTGATTACCTTTACTTAGTCTACCATACACTTGGTAGTAGGTAATCTTTCCTTATGAGTTAGACACCTTTGCTTAAGCCGCCATATGTTTGGTAGTAGGTGATCTTTTCTCTCGAGTTTATTACCTTTGCTTAGGCTATCATATGTTTGATAGTAGGTAATCTTTCCTTCTGAGTTAGACACCTTTGCTTAGGCTGCCACATGTTTGGTAGTAGGTGTTCTTTCCTTTCAAGTTTATTACCTTTGCTTACGCTATCATATGTTTGATAGTAGGTAATATACATTTCTTTCTGGTCAGACGCCTTTGCTTAGGCTATCATATGTTTGGTAGTAGGTGATATTTCCTTTCAAGTTTGTTACCTTTGCTTAGGCTATCATATGTTTGATAGTAGGTAATACACCTTTCCTTTTGGTCAGTTACCCTGTGATTAGTTGTTACTTTCATTCAGCAAACCTTGGCAGCAGGTGTTTCCTTTTAATTTCCTGGCATGTCTCGGCAGAAGATTTCCAGTAAACCTCGGTAGAAGGTGTTTTCTTTCATTTCCTGGCAACTCTCGGCAGAAGATTTCTAGTAGACCTCGGCAGAAGGTATTTTCTTTTCATTTCCTGGCAAGTCTCGGTAGAATATTTCCAATAGACCTCGGCAGAAGGTGTTTTGTTTGTAGATTCCCTAGTTAATCTCGGCAGTAGATTTCCCTAGTAAATTTTGATAGTTGACACATTTTTTAATAAAAACCTTGGCAGAAGGTATTCCCAAATGAGGTCCTAACTCTCGGCAGTAGACTCCTCCAGTGGATATCTTTTGAAATCCCCACAGTTGACCTTGACAATAGGTTCTCCAAGTGGAATTTGTTAAAAGATTTCGTCACAAGCTTATCGCCTTTGTTTAAGCTGTCATATGTTTGGTAGTTGGTAGTCTCTTCCCTAGTGGAGTTGGATCTTTTCCCCGTGGAGTCTTGCTTTGTTTGCTAAGTTGTTCCTCATTGGGTCTTTCATTCTTTAACTATGCATCAGCAGCATTTTCGTATACAGTTATCCCCTGTGACATAATTCCCCATAGAATCTTTGTCTCGCATTTCATAGCATTACATATCATACCATTTCACCTGCATCCGGTCAAAATTCTAGGTATTCTGATATTTAATCCTCTTTCACCTTGAATGTCTGAATGTCATTGCCATTCATACCTTCAGGTCCAAGAAGATTAAATAGGGGCATCTGTCATACCCAAAATTTTGACCAGACTTTTTTAATATTTTTATTCATCTGACTATGTTTTTGCTTTGCAACATCTGCATAGCATATCATGAATTTCATCATGCATAATGCCCAATTTATCAGTTGGAATAAATTTGTTGGATTTACAGCCAAATCAGTCAAACTAAAAGTCAATTGTGCATAAAATCAGTGGACGGAAAATTTTAAGATCGAGCTTGCAAACATCAGTGATATTAATCTATGTTTCGTGTAGTTTAATTTGGTGTGCTCGTTTAAATTTTTTGACTGCTTTTCGATCGCATTTTGGGACAGTTTAAGCCGTTTAATCGGGTAAAATTTATTTCAGAATTTGACTAAGCGTTGTATTTTTCCAATACGTTTATTTCGTGCTGATTATTTTGGTGCATTAGTTTTATTTTTTCAAGCACTTTGATACCGATCCGATTTCTCGATTTTAACCAATTTTATTCTTTTATTTTTTTATTTATTTTTATTTTTTATTTTTTTCTCTTTATTGTTAATCTGATTTTCTCAATCTAGGTTTTATTATTAATTATTTTTAATTTAATGTTTTTTATATAATATTAATTTTTGTTTTTATTCATTTTAAGCAATACTTAATTGTTAAGTTTGAAAAAGATGTTTGGTTTCTTACTCGTTTTTGTGAAACTGATTGTAGCATGCATGCTCTTTGCACAGCGTATCACACTCTCTCTTTACATGTTTCATCACTATCCTCCCTCATTCTGCTCGTGCGGGTCCACATGCTCTTTCTCTCAATTTTAAATGTGAAGGAAATGAAATAGAGGAAAAGAATAGAGTCCTTCAGTAAAAAATAAAAAAACCTCACCAATTGTCTGCAAATAAAAAGAGACTTTTGCTTCCCTTGATACATCACTAACACTCCATCTTTCCACTTGAAAAAGAAAAAATACCACATAAAACATCATCTTAAAGTGACACACGTATATGGCCATATAATGGATGGACTTGTTTTGGTCAACAAGCAAGGCTTACCTGTGTACAAACTAAAGGAACAAGCTTCACATATGGATTTTCTTGATATTTCATAATATACTCATCTTCTCAATATCACTCTTCTAACCATTTCCCAACATTTAAAAAAACTTCAACCATAACCATTCTCTGCTACTCTCCTCAACCTTAACAGTCCCTCATCAAACTCCAACTGACGATTTGCTTTCACCTTCAAACAACTCCAAATACCACCTTGCTCCGTCCGGAACTCACCCTACTAGTAACCATTTCCGATGACACAACCACAACAATCACCTCATCCTGGACGTCGCTCTGCACTACACCATCAAACCACTATGCAAACTTCATCCTAGCATTACCCTCTCGCCGACAATGATTCACAACCAACTTAGCTACCCTTCATTTCACCATGAGATTTTTGGATTTACATTTGAGTATCGGGCATTTTTTCCTAGTTCGATGAAGGAGCATGCTTTGTTTGCTGATTTGGGCTCCAAGATTTCAGGTTTTGGAAGAAGAAATATCGCGGAGACAAGTTCAACGTTTTATTTATTACTTGAGGAAGGCTATAGGTAGTGCTGAAGGATTTCAGAATACCCATCAAATGCAACAATTTGAGTAGGCTAAATTCAGCATTGACCAATTTGTTTCATCCTGGAAAAAGTACACATCATATGGGGACCAGTTTCTAATTGTTGGAGATGATCATATGCTTGGTTCATGGCATCCTTTAGATGCGTTACTAAGGACACGATCAGACGGCCATACGGTTTGTTCTTATCCTAATGGCATTGTTTAATAAAGCTATTACTTTTTTTTGACTAAAAAATAATAAATAAAAAGGACCAATCTATTTTTTAAGTATTTGTTTTATTCTTTTTTTTAATTTGTATATATTAAGAAAAAAATTCCAAAAATATTTATTTTTCTCTCTTGATTATTTATTTGTATTTTCATACTTTCTAGAAAAAACTAAAAAATATTATCTTTTGATTATTTGTTTTATTTTTATATTAAAAAACCAAAAATATTTTATTTTTCTTTTAAATATTTATTTTATCATCTGGTATTTCATATTAAAAACATGAAGAAAAAAATTGTTGCATTTGTTGTTGTTAGTTATTATGATCACAGGTCTTGTTGATTATTCTTTAGCTTGCTATAGCCTATTTATGATTTGTTGCTTGGATCTTATCTCATTATGATGTTATGATGAATATCATGATCATGCTACACTTTGACTATTACTTTTGTTTATTCATGAGTTAATTCTTGAAGTGTGAATGCTTGTATGCCTTTCATGGATGGTTACTTGATTTGAGATGCTTTGCTTTGTGAGTTTATTACATGTCTTGGTGATTGCTTTACACACATGTTGTTGTCTGGTCATATGAAACCTTGACACTGGAGGTTTTGCTTTGTACTCCTTGGATAATACGATGCTTATTTTGTTTGATGTTCACTTATGGTTTTTGAATCTTCATGATTGCTTATGCTTGGGTCCAAGGGAAGGGTTTGTGGTTGACTTTATAGTCATGTGCATTGCATTTCTCTTTTGAATCTTTCACCCATTATATGATCCTCATTTCCCTTTATGTTGATTACCTTAGGTTGTATATAACTTAGATTGTTTACCTTAGACTGATTACTATAGGTTGTAACCCTCTTAAGTAGTTACCCCTAGGATTTTTCAACTTTAGATAACTTACAGTTAGGTTCCATTTTTTCAAGGGATTAGACACTAGTAATCCTTAGTCGAGATGTAACTCTCCTACCCCATGACATAGTTGAGAAATATGTTGATTTCTTTTCCACTAGAGAGAGGTATGTGGCATACTCGTTGATTCTATATCTGAGTTGGAGCCCTTCTCTCAATGTGAAGCAAATATCCATCTTCCACATGTTTGTGGCGGTTCAGTTGAGTATTCTCTTTAAGATGACAACTTATCTCTTCTCCTAAACAAACCAACAACCATTGCTTTTATCCGTGGTACCACGATCTACGGACGCTCTGATTTCTCAAGTTCCTTTTGAGAATACATAGGCACAAGGTCTCAATCATTGGCGAACACCCTTTTCTTCTTTTTTTCACGCGTAGTCAGCCGAACTATGATTGCTCTGACTTCTTATATAGGATACGTAGGCGCAGGATTGCGAGGTCCTAGCGAGCTACCTTTTTATTTTTCTACCTTTTTCTTTTTCCACCTTTTCTCTTTCATTTTACCCATCTTTTCACCCTTAGCAAACAACTTAACAAATAACACAATTTAACAAGAGGTTCCTATAGAGTACTATAGATACTTAGGGTGCTAATACCTTCCCTTAGTATAACTAACCCCCGAACCTTAGATTCTCTTTTATTGGTTTGTTTTTGCATTGCATGTTTATGGGTTTATTTGTTCTTTTTCCCTTCCCTTGGATAAATTAAAGATCGGTGGTGAATTAAGATTTGTGAGCCTAGTTAACTTAATAGCTATGGTCTCCGGTTCTCTCTGCGACACATGTATATAAGAAATGGAAACAACATATTCACAACAGCACCAACACAAATCGAGATCAATAGAGTAGCACAAGCAATATGAGAACAAGATGCAACATTAAACCGGACCATAAGTAGAAAGAGGATATGTACTGACGATGTTGCTTGAGTTATCAAAACCAGTTTATGGTGGTGGCGGTGACGGTTTTTGAACAACAACTTTTCTCTGCTTTAATCTCAGCAACAAGGGCGTCAATTTTCAGCCCCACTCTAGTTTGACGTAAACCATATTCTTTGGTCATCACAACATCTTCAATGTCCTTTCCAAGAAGGGTTGGTTTGGCGACGGGGAGAGAGCTTCATAGTTGTTGTTGTGTGGATGGAAAATGGTGATGATACTATCACATGGAAATGGTGGAAAGGGTGTGTCGTGAAAGTTTGAGGAAATTTCCGTTACGAGATGACGATGGTGATGGCGTTGATATATGGTTCGAGTTGGAATGAAGGTTGAAGATGAGGAAAAGTTTGAATTAGTGTGTGTATTTTAGTGAAGAAAATAACCGGAAATGGTGGTGAAGTGTTGATAGTAGAAGAAAAGGATACCAAGTTTATGGGTGGAACTTTGTTTGTTACTGGAGATTCAAGGTGTGATGTGTGTGGTGATTTGTTGTGGGTGATAATGAAGGTCGAAGGGGAAAGTTGTTTGCATTTATGTGTAGAAGAAAGGATCTATGGTGAATGTAATATATGGTTTGTTGTTGTTAAAGATGGGGAGCAAAATTCTTTTATTGTTTGTTAGTGAATCATGTAGCAGCATACATAAGAAAAAGGTGAAGATGGGAGAGAGAGGTTCGTATAGTTGTGTTTAATGGTGGAGTAGTAGTGAAAGGTTGTTGTTCTTGAAGTAAAGTTGAAATAATGATGGAAGTAGCAGCAAGAAGTTGTTTTTTTTGTTGAAAAAAAAGCTATATTATTGTAGTTTGATGTTATGTCTAGTCGTGTTTCACATATGATGTTGTAGAAGTGGTGCACAACAAAGTTTGCATGATGAAGTTTGGATTTGGAGCTTATGGTTTGGGATGTTTGGTGAGAAAGAGAGAGAAAAAACATGGAAAGGGTTAACGTGTGATAGTGGTAGTGTTGTAGTAAAGAAGAAAGAAAAGTGGATGGTGGGTTAAAGGTGAGCCAAAATGAAGTGGTATTGTGTTGGTTTTTCTATGTGAAAAGAATGCAGGTTTTTGAAGTGAATTTGGAGGAAATTGTGAATGTGGTGCGTGTGAGTGTGACTTGTTCATGAAGAGAGAAAATTTAAGTTTTTTTTATCAAACAAGTCCTCTTTTTTTTGTCAGGTCAAGTGGTCTTCCTATGCAGTGCAAGTTATACAAAAAGAGAATAAAAATAAAATAACTTTATGAATCTTGATAACTAAGTGTTTCTTAAAATTGATAAAGAACAAAATTTAAATATTATAATAAAGAAAATGATAAAATAAAAATAAAAATATTTAAAATAAAAACTAAATTAAAATCTGATTAAACTATTAAATAAAATGATTAATGACTAAAAATAAAAACAAAAAACCGGTTAAAAACGAGAAAACGGACTGGTAACAAAGTACTTGAAAAAAAATGAACACGCCAAAATTATCAGTGCGAAATAAACGACTCGGAAAAATACAACATTTGGTCAAATTTCGAAACAAATTTTACCCGGTTAAACGGCTTAAGCTAATCAAAATACAACCAAAAAGCAGTCGAAAAATAAAAACGAGCACGCCAGGTTAAACTACGCGGAACTTAGATTAAAATAACTGACGTCTGCAAGCTCGATTTTAAAACTTTTCGTACACTGATTTTTCGCACAATTGACTTTTAGTTTTACCAGTTCGACTGTTAATCTGACAAGTTTATTTTGGCTAATAATTTAGAAATTATGCATGATGAAAAGCAAGTTATACTATACATATGATGCCAAATGAAAATAAGTCAGATGAATGCGAGTTTAAAAAATGCCTGGTCAAAATTTGGGGTATGACACAAGGTGCTTTACCCAGGTGCCTGAACATGAGCTTGTCGAAATGGCTGCTGGTGGGCTAGAATATTCCATTAGGAAGAAGATAAATACTCAATACCTGAGAGATATGGCCCAATTAGCAGATAGATTTAGGCAAGTCGAGAGACTGAAGGTCGAGAAGGCAAGAACTAGTAAGGGTAAGAAAGAGCGTATAACTTATGTCGATATGCAAGACCACGACATAGCGTCTGAGGTTGAATACGAGCATGTTGAAGAGTTTGAGGTTTACGTGGTTGAGCTAAAGCCAGGTTCCCCATATGTGTGTAAGTTACTTACACCTGCAAATGGGAAGGATCCTCCAGAAACCAAAGAAAATGTTAAGTTTCCTAAGAAAACTTACACCTTCGATGTAACCAATTGCGATGAGATTTTTGACTTTTTGGTTGCAGATGGTCAAGTACTAGTGCCTCCAAGCGCAAAAGTACCACCATTGGAACAGAGAAAGAAACATGGGTTTTGTAAATATCACAATTTCTCAGGACATAAAACCTCACAATGTTTTCTTTTCAGGGATCTTGTGTAGAATGCTTTGAACGAAGGCAGACTCAAGTTTGTCAAAAGAAAGGCCCAAATGAAAATTGATGTTGATCCCTTACAGATTGGAGATGCCAGCTATGTGGAGCATGCTTTGATCAACATGGTCGAAATCTTTGAGGATTTTGGCATAAAATAATTTGAAACTAAAAACCAGATCGAAGTCGTGTTCCCAAAAGCCGATGAAAATATTATTGAATTTCTTTACAGGTGTCAAGCTGATGATTCCGAACTAATGTTGTGCCCGAGATGCAGTCTTTGTTCGACATGAAAGCTACCAAGCAAGTCGAAGCTGCTCAAAAGGCCAACGACAACGAGAAGGTCCAATCTCAGTGCCACTTTAGCAAGGGAGGTGCTCCTCAAAGGAAGGATCGAGCAACTGGCTCACAGAAGGTGAAGCAAAACACCTACAAGCCTTCAGCTGATGTTCCCCAAGGGAAATGGTCGAAACCTGCTGAGAGAGAATGCAACAAGAACCCAAAATGGAGAAACTTTGAGATTGGTCAAGGGTCCTCCATGACATACAAGGAGGATTTTCAGATGTCTGAAAGGATCCCCTGACTAGAACCTAATGGCGTAGATTTCAGAGGAAAAAGAAATCAGAAAGGGATGTTTCTGGGTCGAGAAATACCAATCCTCGACAGAAGCCTGAAGATGAGCAGGAAAAGAAACCAGTTGGGAGGAAGTTATTTCCCTGTAGGACGATCGACAGAGAGGAGAAAGTTAAAGAGGATGAGTTGGTAACAGATAATTTTGACTTTGGATCGGAAGGCGAATTCGATGTCCTATGTAATGTTGTCTATGTACTTCCTTATGAGTACGACGGCGTGACTGAGATCACTGAAGAGGGAGACTATGAGGAAGAAGAACTGGTAAAACACAAGTCAGTTTGTTACTTTGTTATGAACAATGGGTGATTCGAATAGAAAAATGCATTCTTTGAGCGACCCCATGTGGGAATGAAGAATCACCTGAAGCCTCTCTTTATAAGGGCTAAGGTCAAAGGCAATACCGTTAACAAAATATTGGTGGACGGTGGGGCCGCAGTGAACCTGATGCCATATTTCATGTTGGCTAAATTGGGAATGTATGACACTGACCTTAAGCCCCACAACATGGTCCTTTCTAATTATGAAGGAAATACTGGCCAAACTATGGGGGTCATTCAGATGGAAGTGACTGTAGGGTCTATTACTCGACCTACAGTGTTCATGGTAATAGTCGCAAGGGCTAGTTACAACTTGATGTTAGGGTGAGAATGGATACATGGCATAGGGGTAGCAGCTACACCAAAGGATAGTGATTTGGCGTGAAGATGGAATTGTCAAAAACATCGAAGCAGACCAAGGCTACTACTGGATGAGGTGAACCATGTAGACAAAAGGAATTTCGACAAAAACTTGGCGAAGATAGTGCCATGCATACCAGCTGAGACTGGTTATGAGCCACTAGCAGAGGCATTTTTCTCTTTGAACCTTCACCCAACCCATTGGTTTACCTGGAGACAAGAGGTCATGGGTGAGAAAGTCTAGTGTGCAGATGTAATTTGGCCAACAGGCTGGGGAGACGAATTCGGTGATGATGACTAAGTTCGAAGCAATAGCGTGAATCACAGACTTTGTGGCTGAGAGTAGATTACAAGCGACTTTGGAAGCTGAAATACCACGCATGGCTGTTGAATCCAACGAAATAGAAGTGTTTAACATGGGAAATCGAGTAAACATTGAACCTCAACCCTTCAGAGAGCCTCAGTTAGCCGGTTCAGAGGAGGATAGTCAAAAAGACCAAAGGCTTGATTGTGTCTACGACGACGAGCCTTTATGTTTCGAAAAGGATCTAGTGGCATCCACTACCAAGATGTAGCCACATGATCCACTTGAAGAAGTAGACATGGGAGATGGATCGACCAAGAGGCCAATTGATATAAGTGCCAACATCGATCCAAGCCTGAGATTAAAGGTAATAAAATTACTTAAAGAATTCAAAGATTGTTTTTCTTGGGATTATAATGAAATGCCAGGTTTAAGCAGGGAATTGGTGGAACTAAAGCTACCAATAAAGGCAAGCAAGAAGCCATTCAAGCAGACGCTGAGGCAATTTGCTCTAGAGATAATCTCCAAGATTAAGGAGGAAATCGAAAGGTTCCTACGAAGTAGGTTCATAAGAACCACCGAGCATGTCGAATGGCTTACCAATATCGTTCTTGTTATAAAGAAAAATGGAACGTTAAGAGTCTGCATAGATTTCAGAGATCTAAATGTTGCAACCCCTAAGGACAAATACCCAATGTCTATCGCTGAAATGTTGGTCGACTCAGCAGCAGGTTTTGAATACCTTAGTATGTTGGACGGTTATTCTAGATATAACCAAATTTTCATTGCAGATGAAGATGTGCCCAAAACGGCATTTCGATGCCCTGGAGCTTTAGGCACATACGAGTGGGTAGTGATGCCATTTGGCTTGAAACATTATGGGGCAACATACCAAAAGGTGATTAATATTATCTTTCATGACTATATTGAAATGTTCATGCAGATATACATTGACGATATCACCATTAAATCTGTGCCGGAAAATGATCATCTCGACCATCTTAAACAGTCGTTCGAAAGAATGAGAAAATATGGTCTAAAAATGAACCCCCTTAAATGTGTTATTTGTGTGGAGGCATGGGATTTTCTTGGCTTTGTGGTCCACAAGAAGGGGATCGAGATAAATCAAAACAAAACCAAGGCCATCAAAGAGACGAAGCCAACGTCGACAAAGAAGGAGTTGCAATCTCTTTTAGGAAATATCAACTTTCTGAGAATATTCATATTGAACCTCAGTGGCAAAGTTTGGATGTTTTCACCACTACTCCGCCTGAAAAAGGAAGAGTTTGTGTGGAAATCTGAGCATCAGAATGTGTTCGACGAGATTAAGGAATATCTAGAAAATCCTCATATCTTGCCCCCACCTGTTAGGAATAAATGTATGAGGTTGTACATTTCCGCATCAGACTTGACCATAGGGAGCATGTTAGCCCGAGAGGAGGATAATAGCATCAAAAGAGCCATATATTACCTCAGTCGAGCTTTAAATGATGCAGAGACAAGGTATAGTCTGGTCGAAAAAATGTGCCTATGTTTGTACTTCTCTTGTATGAATTTAAAGCAATATATAAAACCAATTGATGTTTATGTATCTTCTCATTTTAATATTATTAAACATATGTTGTCTAAACCAATTTTGCATAGTTGAATTGGAAAATGGGCACTAGCTTTAACTGAATATTCCCTTACATATGTGCCTTTAAAGGCCATGAAGGGGAAAGTAGCCGCAGACTTGATTGTGGACCATGCAGTGGTCAAAATGTCTTTAAACTATTTAGAAACCAAACCTTGGAAGTTATACTTCGACGATTCGAGCCATAAAAATGGTACTAGTGTCGGGGTGTTGATCACCTCACCAAACAAAGTTCCAGCGGAGTTCATGTTTAAGATCGAATGTGTTTGCTCTAATAACGAGGCTGAATATAAAGCCTTAATAGTTGGCCTTGAAATCTTATTAGATTTAGGGGCAAAGTGATTCGAGGTCAGAGGAGATTCTAAGTTAGTCGTGAAACAAATCACAAAGGAATACAGATATATCAAGGAAAACTTGATCATGTATTTTGTGATAGTGAATCGACTGATAAAATGTTTTGACTACGTGGATATTCAACATATTCCTAGGCTTAAGAATCACGAGACAAACAAATTGACACAGATTTCCTCAGGGTATAAAGTGCCAAAGGATAAGTTGGAGAACTTGATCGAAGTTCGAGGAAGAGTACGAGCAACGAGGCTCTCTCCGTCAAATCTAGCGTTGACTAAGTTAGGATCGATGGATGCAGAGAACTTCAAGATCTGCACTGTCAAAGATTTACCTAGCAATGAATGGAGAAAACCCATAGTTGATTATTTGAAGAATCCAGTCGGGTCAACAGATCGAAAGGTCAAATATAAAGCTTTGAGTTATGCAATCAGTGAAAATGAGTTATTCAAGAAGACTGCTGAAGGAGTTATGCTCAAGTGCCTTAGTGAAGAAGAGACATATCTGGTTGTGTCGAACACTCATAGTGGAGCCTATGGTGCCCATCAAGTGGGGCACAAGATGAAATGCCTATTATGTCGCCATGGTGTTTATTGGCCTACCATCCTTAAGGATTGTATGGATTTTGTAAAAGGTTGTCATGATGCCAAGTTCACTCAGGCATACAACATGTTCATGCAAGTGAGTTGCATGCAATAGTGAAACCTTGGCCATTTAGAGGATTAGATTTGGACCTCGTTGACGAAATTCGACCTGCGTCCTCTAAAAGCCATAAATACATAGTGGTCGGTATTGATTACTTTACAAAGTGGATCAAAGCAATTCCATTAGTGAAAGCTGATCAAGAGGCCATAATTGAGTTTATTGAAAAGAATATTATCTTCAGATTTGGAGTTCCTGAAACTATTACGACTGATCAAGGGTCAGTGTTTATTGGTCGAAAGATGCGCGAATTTGCGTCAGAAATGGGAATTAAGTTGTTGACTTCAACGCCTTATTATGCTAAGGAAAATGGGCAGGTCGAAGCTGCTAACAAGACCATTATTAGCTTGATCAAGAAACATGTTGGGAAGAAGCCAAAAAATTGGCATCGAACGTTAGATTAAGTACTATGGGCTTATCGAACGTCTCCAAAAGAGGCAATTGCAACAACACCATTTCGATTGGCCTACAGCCATGAAGCTATGTTACCTGTAGAGATTTATTTACAACCAGTCCAAATTCAGCCTCAACACGAAATTCCATCCGACCAATATTGGAGTATGATGTTGGACGAAATGATTGATTTAGACGAAGAAAGGCTAGCAGCATTAGATGCGTTAATACGGAAAAAAGAGAAAATTTCTAAAGCCTATAATAAGAAGGTCAAGTCCAAAATAATCTCAAGTGGAGATTACGTTTGGAAAGTGATTTTGCCTAAGGATTAAAAGGATCGAACCTTAGGCAAATGGTCCCCGAGTTGGAAAGGACCGTTTCAAATTCTTCAAGTGTTTTCAAACAATGCTTATGAAATTGAAGAACTGTCTATGGACAAACGAGTTCTTAGAGTAAATGGTGAGTACCTAAAATGATATAGACCTATGCTACAAGAGATTCGAATTAATCAAGAGTAATGTGCTAACGAAGCAAAGCTGCCACCATGGTATTAAAAGATGCCAAAATGGCAAATTCGTTACAAGATACCAAAACGCCAAGAAAGCGATATGCTCCTGGTCAGAGACATCCGGACTGGCAGTGTTGTAGTTGTCGAAAATGAAATTCTTGTAAGCAGGGTGTCGAATGGTAAACTGATGATAAGTCTATAGTGTCGGATAAAAAAAGGCACCCACGGGGTTCAGACTTATAATGGAAGCAATGTCGATGACAGTTGGGGTCAGCATGCCGCAAGGCAGCTGGAAAGTGTTCGTCGAACCTTCCTAAAAGAAAACCGAGGCCAACATCATGCAGGGGTTGTACTTGGGGCCAGCTCTAGATAGGTTGACCAGGTCATAGATACCTATAGTCTCCCAGTGCTTCTTCTTCCTGGCCTGAACCTTGTCGAGCCACACCAGGTATTCTTTTGTGAGAGTCGGAGGAGCTGATCGAAAGACACGGCTAGGTCTGACCTTAAAAGATATGTCAAGAAGTGAGTAAGTAACCTGGAAAGAAGTGAGTAACCTTTTGAGCTTGGGAGCGCTTAGAGGGGTACGACCAAGCAAAGGCATAGAGTTGATTATCCATGGAGTAAGGAATCAACTTTTTTTTGCCATATGGAAATCTTGTTGCTGTCAGAAGAAGGCTCAGGAATGAAATCCTTAACTTATTTGTGTTCAGAAGGAAGAATCTCAAAGGCCAATAGATTGTTGCCAGTGGTGGGTCTGAAATAAACCTTATTTGTGTTCATGGTGAAAAGGGGTTTTCTGAAACGAAAGTGGCAAAAATGGGTTTGGCGTGTTTTCTGTGAAGAAGAATGTGAATGCAGAAAGACGAAATGAAAGAAAATAAAGAAAAGAGCTGAGGGGAGCTATTTATAGACTTTAATGCATGCATGAAATCCGACATCTGACACCTGCGTGGGAGCAACTAAAGAGTTTGTGTGGGTTATCGATGCAAGCATTAATGGTGAATGGGAGTAGTTACTACAAACGTGAAAACCCTCATCTTCCTAGGAAGTAGGAGCGATGGTGAGATTCTGAGCGAATCTCTTAGAAGTGACAATGAGCCAGAAAGTGTAATGATGACGATGACATCAATAAAAATGAAATGACGTCGAAAAATTGTGATAAAAAGGCCATGTCTCTTTTATTTGATGCAAATCAAAACATGGCCTTTGGGGGGGGGGGGGGGGGGAATTTATTATATTGGATTTTTTGACTTAACTATAAATGGCATGTGTTCATGAGGCTAGCCATAAATATGCCATGTGGGAGATAAAAATAGAACGAGTCAACATGGTCAACATGACTCAAGGTCGGATATCACCCAAGGTGATATTGGTCGAAGGTGGTATGGTCGAAGAACATAAAAAGCATGAGGACTTAAAGAAATTGACTACTATGTTATACTAGCCACATAGTGAAACTGAAAATTACGTCACATTGGCAAATAGTTTTTCACTAAAATGGATGATACGTCGAGACATGTTGCCTTAACATGGTCGACGTCGAAGGTTTCGATGACGGTCTTTAGTTCTTGGCGCCAGAAAAGCAGTTGAAATATTGAAAAGAAGGAACAAGGCGGGAACTACTACATCAGCGTTGACGGTTACTTAGAATGTGAAGCACGTCAGGGAGAAAACCACTACATGATCTAAAGACGTGTCATCATGGAGATAGTTTAGTAGTCTTGTATAGTTATTTTAGACTTGTATATATATCAACTTAGATTTATTTTGTAAGGGGTCTGCAAATTGTACACATTTCCGCTACACTCAAAGTACCTACGCTGTGAGAAACGATGAGGAAAATGTACATATGCGTTCCACCAATTTAATATATTCTAGCATTTTTATCTTAAAATGTCTTTCTTTTTATGCATTTAAACCCTTCTTTATTTTGACTGCCTTTATGTTTCCTTTCACTTTATTTCGACTGCCTTTATCTTTTCAGCAAACTTTACTTCTTTTGCATTTTAATTTCAATTCATTTTAACTTCAAGCCTTTTACTTTATCTTACCATGAATTTTATTTGCATTTTGCCTTATCTTTCCGTTACGTTTCTTTATTCTTGAGAAATCACAACGTCGCCCCAGAAGTTTTTGTTAACTTCGACGACCACCCTTATTTTAAACGAAAAACAACACACAAATATGTCTGAGAGATTTTTGAGTTTGATCCCTTAAGTATTAATATAAACCCGCATTTGTTTGCAAAATTCCATCACAAAAACAAGTATACCGATAGTGTCGTAGTAATAAAAGGTCGAATCCACAGGGACTGTGTTTGAACAAGACATTAATTGTGCAATGTAAAAGTAAACGGTAAATAGGGGTTTTCAGGTTGCAGAGCGAAAAACAAAATAAGAGATTTAAAAAGAATGGCTAAGACGGTCTGGTTGTGTATCAAATCACCTAATTCTCTCTTGTTGATGTATGATGCCTTGTATGAATGATCTTATCCCTATAATCTCACGGAGAATTAACAAAGCTACTATAATCGATCTCTCACAAAATAACTCACTAATCACTAATCTGAGCATCCTATTCCTAGTCCACCAGCGTAAGCAAGATTAGGCGATGTAAAGAACGTTAATTCTCTAGCCACTACTCGGGGTCTCCTATTCCTATTCAACCAGCGTAAGTAGAATAATTTCCCTAGGTCCAACACATAGGCTAAATGTCAGTAATCCATATGTGTCCAATATCAGTTTAACAGAGTATCTCAAATAAAAAGCATTAAGATCGATAAGCAATTGAATAAAATTATAGTTCAAAGGATTCATACAAAGTCAAATCAACATATAATCCAATAAGATTGAAAAAGGTTCATCTCACACAACCTAACCTAAAGGAGCTTAGTTACTCATAGTTAAAATTACAATACCAATAGAAATAAAGAGAATAGCATATGAATTCCCTTCAAGGATTGACCTCCAATGGCTTCCAATGCTCTCAAAATCACCTTTTGATGTTGTAAAATCGTACTCCAAGTGCCAAAATTTGTAACCCTTGTAACAGTGTAGAAATTCCCCTTAAAATAGCTTAGAACGGGTCAAAACGCGTCAGAAAAAGCCATTATCGCGCGTATTATAGATGTATCGCGTGCGCGATGTAACTAATACATCCCTATCGCGCGCGCGATGTTGCACATGATTATTCCAGTAGCTGCACCAAAATGCTCCCTTTTTCACCTGAATTTTCACTAAGTCTCATCTTTCACACTTAGCTAATTTTACTCATTCTTGGCTCTTTCTTCTCCCTTTTGGCTCATATTTCGCTTGTTTTTCTCCGATTCTTTGCCAAATTTCATGCAATGATGGCCTATATCATCACATGACCACAAGATAGAAAATAGTTTTTGGTTGTTTGCAACTCAAGATTTTCTCATTTTTATCTCTATCGATGGTCTAGGTCAACATATGTCCTCGGTGGAGTATCGTATCATCCTTAAATTTTGGCTTATGATTCCCTTATTTCCTTAAATTCTAATCTTACCTGATCAGAATTGGATCGGTGGCCAACTGCACGTCGTGAGCTCCGCTACTCCGGTGGTGGTGAGACAGTGGGGGGTGTACCTGCAAGGTACTCCAATGCTAAAGTCAGAGACGGAGCAAGCAAGTAAAAAAAGGTAGTGATAGTGAGAATTAGAATACATGACCCTCTAGTGAAAGAGGGTATTGATAGAGTGCCCCCAGCGTTGGGCCAATAGTCGTCTGCACTGGGTTGGATCGTTAGGCCCAATGCAGATAACTGTTAAGGCTTACATGGCGTAGGGAAGACCAGCGCATGGTCTTCGCCCTAGGGTAACTGCCCCTTGATCTCCAGAAAGTGGGTTGACCAGCTCTTCCGGAAGTGGGTAGTTACTTGGTGGCGTGTCCCCGTGTTGGGAGCACGTGGAGCCCGTGGGGAAAATGTGTGGTTTCTCCCCGTATCAGGTAGTGGTCTGCTCGAAGATATTGGACGTGCCCGACAAAGAGGAGATTTGGGCCTTATTGGGCCCCTTCACGTAACAATGGGTTGGGGCTGTCCGGCTGGTGGGCAGGCGTTGGCCCAGTCCAGAACAGGAGCCCCCCAAATCGTTGCTCTGAAGCGTCGGAGTAATAACTTAAGGCCAGTCCATTCGTCGGGGAGACATTGCGGGGCGCGTGCTCGAAATACCGAATTGACGGCGGATGCAGGTGGCTAAGGGCAGGGGACGCCGGACAAGACGGGCATCGTAGGGATGTCAGACCACTTCTTGCTGGGGACCGTCCCCATCAGGTACCTTGGTCGGCGCAGGCGGGGAAGACAAAAAGAGGCGGACGCACTCATCATGCGGACACGAAAGGAAACTGAGAGGACACGCGGGGGGATTAGGGTGCCACGTGGAAGGCGTCATTAATGCCTAGGGCGGCTAGGAGTAGCGTACTCGAGTGCCTATGACGCCTCGAGTCCCGTGTCAGGACTATAAATAGGAGCTGAGTCAGTGCCATTTTCACGTTTCTGCTCTCCCGTTCAGATTTTCTCTCTGTCTCTCTCTCTCTCTTTTCAACTTCCAATTTTTTCAGTCCGCCGCATGCCGCCGCACCGTTAGTCCAAAACCACCATTCCAAGTAAGTTTCTGACACCTTTTCTTTGTTTAATATATTCCATGGTGGTTCTTCCGGTGAACCGATGAAGTTCCCGGGGGACCCACGGAGTTTCCGGTGAAAACGGCAGGATTCCTTTAAATTTTCGATGAATTTCCCGGGGAGCTGAGATGAATACCTCGGAGAGATAAGTTGAAGAGCTCGAGGACCCGATGAAGGTCTCGAGGAAGCGGGATGAAGGTCCCGAGGACGTCGGATGAATGTCCCGGGGATGTGGGATGAAGGTCCCGAGCATGCCCGCGGGTGACCTCGGGCTTTACGTTTCGGTTTCTCGCTAACACGGTGAGGTCCGAGGGCTTAGCACCTGCGAAAAACATGGTCGGAGGGAATATAAACGTCCGGGGAGGGATTCACGACCACGCGGGACGAGACTCCCCTAGTGCGGGAGCTTCCCGGGGACGTTTATTGAGCAGTTCCTCATATCCTTTCTTCGCCATTTCACTTGATTTATGGTGGAAGGGTGAATTTGATCTGGAATGTCGAATTCACCAATTTCCTCTTCTTTTCAGGTAAAAATGGCGACAAGGGTCGAGGGAATCATAGAGACCGACGATGAGCCCGACTACCCGTTGGCGCGGACCATTGGTGTTAGGAAGCGGACGCCTGAAGACTGGGCCGGGGAGGAGCCTCTGGGCGTTCCATCCTTGTTTTCTACGGATGCCGAGGACGCCTTCTCCATCGTCGAGGACTGTTACAAGGGTTCCCCGAAGAACTGGTTGTGTACAAACCTCGAGAACACCACCGCATCTATTAGAGCTTCAAAGGGATGAGATTCCCTATGTACGAGTTCACCTTCGACGAGGTGGGCTGGCGCCTACCCTTCAGCGACTTCCAGCGGGAGGTGTTTACTTGGCTGCGTCTGGCACCCTCACAGCTTCGCCCCAACGCGCTCGCCTTCATACGCGCATACGAGCTCTTCTGTCAGTACCTCAGCATCGGGGCTACTATACCTTTGTTTTTCCGTATTTTTCACTTACAGAGGCAGACGGTCAAGGGAAGCCATAGTTAGGTGTCTTTTAAACAACTGAGCAGGCTATTCTGGGCTTACATGGATTCTGTCCGCAACTTTAAATCCCCGATATTACATCGTCAAGCTCATCACACACCAGGTTGCGGACACAGTGTACAACCGTGTGTCCAAAGAGAAAGATTGGCAGCAGGTAGACGTCTTCGAGGTGAAGTTCCCCCTAGAGTGGATAGAGGAGCACTTCGAAAGGAGCACGGACAACTATTTAATCAGCCCGGGTGCGCTGGACAAGGAGGATCGGATGGCCTACCAGGAGTTGGTCAAGTTCGTCTCCGGTTTTAAACCCGCGAAGCTCGTGACTCCGGACGGGAAATTTATCTGCAACGAACGCGGGGAGATTTTAGAGGAGGCTCGGTTGATTAACACGAAAGCCCTCCTCGAGACAACATCCAACAAGGAAGATGTCCGATTACTAGGTAGCGGACAACTCCTTCATTCGGTCTCCTCTCCTATGTTTCTGCCATTGGTTCGCTGACGTGCTTATTTTTCTTTTGCAGACAAAATGTCGATCATGGAGGAACGTGTCAAGAAGCTAGCGGCCACCCGGGGCGTGAAGAAGGCTGGGAAGGGGCGAGTCATCCAGGTTCAGCAGATACCCGGTCCCCAATCAGGGCCCGGGGGCTTGTCCTCCTCCCCACAAGGCAGCAACACCCCGACCTCGCAGGACGTCGATCTTACTGACAACACTTCTGAGGAAAAATACGTGATCCCCCCTGCTTCCTCAAGCCTGCCCTCTTCTCCAGGGTCAACTCTCCGACCGTCAGTGCCACCGAGTCCAAGGCCATCTTGGGCGTTGATCGCGTCGCGAGGAGGAAAGCCGTGTCGGAGGACATGGCCGCGGTGATGCATGTCTGCGAGGCAGCTTTGGTTCTTAATGACAAGACATGTCCGTTGACCGAGTTGACCAAGTTGTAGGGTAACCTCGCGTGTGTCGAGGCGGAGATGCAGAAGCTAGCCTCCGACCTCGCGGAGTGCAAGAAGCAGAATGAAGCCCATGTCGAGCTTCACGGGAAGATGGAGGAGAAGCTGAAGAACGCCACTGAGAAGAGTAAGAATCTCCTGGTGAGAATTCCTGAGCTAGAGCAAGCTGTCAGACCTGCTGAAGATGAGACCGACGAGGAGAAGCTCCTGTCTTCACAGGCGGACCTGGTGTCGAAGATAAGGCTCCTCGAGCAGGACGTCTTAGGGGCCATGGAAGTGGGTTTTGCGGCCGCTATTGAGCAACTCCGACTTGTGAATTCCAGTGTCCAGCTCGTAACCGAAGAAACAGGCCCCTACCACCAGCTGGCCTACGGTAGGGTGATCACGTCGGAAACTGAGGAGAACGAAGACGGCCAACCCATGGGGGGTGACCGGACTAGAGGAGATGTAGTTATTTAATTTTGTTTTCTTTGTTCTGTTGGTCTGGCATGCGTTCCATTTTTTACTGTTGTGTAGTTCGGCCTTCGTGCCGTAATTTTGTATCAATTTCCACCCGGCCTGCGCGCCAGGGGCTTATGATATTTTTGTATATACTCTTTGAACAATGGGCTTCTGCCTGGTTGAATGCATTGTCTTTCCTTATCTTGTGTGTGGTGCTTGTATGTTGATTATATATTCATTATTTTCATATTTTTCTAAGTATTTGGGGCCTTTGCTCGACTTCGTTGGTCCTCGACAGTGTGGGGAATTGACCGAGTGGTCGGAGCTTTATCCCGACCTTCGACGAAGCTAAGAGCTCGGTCTAAGTCTTAGCTTTGTCGTGTGGACCTCCCATCGCGAGCTGGGCGTTCTGCCTAGTTGGTACGGCGACGGTGGAGCTCGGTCGAGGTATCCCCGTCGGATCAAGGGTCCTCGCGCACATACAAAGCAGGGCCTTGTCTTCTTGTTCCGAGGTAGGAAGTCGCGCTTGTACCTTAGTGTGCTCCCGTTGTCGTGGCGCAGATGGGTCGCGGGCAGTGTTTAATTGTAGTATTGTTTAAGTTTTTCAGCGTTCCATGGTCGAGAAAGTTCCTCCCCGTGTAGATTTTCAAGGTAGTAGGCTCTTGTCCCCGTTATAGCACGGACGCGATAGGGGCCCTCCCAATTCGCAACGAGCTTTCCTTCACACGAATCTTTCTGGTTCCTGCGCAGGACAAGGGTGCCTACCTGAAATTTGCATTTGATAACTTTGTTGTCATGGTGTAAAGTTATCTTCTGTTTGAGTGAGGCTTCACGGAGGGACGCGTCCGTCCGTATCTCCTTGGCCAGGTCGAGCTCCTCCCTTAGGGCCTCATCGTTCATCTCCTCGTCGAGGGGAGACTCGGTCCTTCTCGAAGGCTCCCTTATTTCCACAGGGATCACCGCCTCAGTTTCGTAGGTCAGTCGGAAAGAGGTTTCCCCGGTAGTGGAGTGCGGGTTTGTCCTGTAGGCCCAAAGGACACTGTATAGCTCCTCAGCCCACCGTTTCTTGGCGTCGCCCAGTCTCCATTTCAGACCTTGCAGGATGACCCTGTTCACGGCTTCGGCTTGTCCGTTTGTTTGCGGGTGCTCGACCGACGTGAAGTGTTGCTTCGTGGCCAGCTTGGTGACGAAGTCCTGAAAGTTCTTGTCGGTGAATTGTGTCCCGTTTTCGGTGACAATTTCCTGGGGCACGCCGAACCGGGAAAATATATTCCTCTTGTAGAAACGGAGTATGTTGTGGGTCGTGATTTTGGGCAAGGCTTCGGCCTCGATCCACTTGGTGAAGTACTCGATGCCGACAATCAGGTACTTATTTTGGTACGACCCTACAGTGAAGGGTCTGAGGATGTCCATCCCCCACCAGGAAAACAGCCACGGGGACGACAATGTTTTGAGTTCACCGGGCAATGTCCGGTGCATGTCCCCGTGTCGTTGGCACCTGTCGCACTTCTTGACGTGCTCCTTGGCGTCCTGCTGCATGGTGGGCCAGTAGTACCCCGATCACAACGCCTTACAGGCTAGGGACCGTCCGCCGAGGTGTTGCACGTTGATCCCCTCGTGGATCTCTTGGAGTATGTTGGGGACCTTAGACTCCTCGACGCACCTGAGGAGGGGGATCGAGAAGTCGCATCGATATAACTTGTCCTTGACAATAGTATATAAGCAAGCACGTCGCCTAACTACTCCGGCGTCCTTGGGGTTGTCGGGTAGTTTTCCCGTGGTGAGGTACTCGTACACCGGGGTCATCCAGCAGTGGTTGTCTCCAATGGCGTTCACGTCAGCCGCGAGGATGGGTTTCTCGATGCTCAGGCGTGGAAGCACTTCTTGAATAACGGACTTGTTCCCGCCTTTTTTCTTTGTGCTCGCGAGCTTCGATAGGACATCTGCCCGAGTATTGTGTTCGCGCGGGACGTGACTCACTTCCGCCGAGGTGAACTTTCTCATCATTTATTTCACCAGAGCCAAGTACTCAATGAGGTTTTTGTTCTTGGCTTGGTATTCTCCTCGCACCTGGGAGGCCACGAGCTAGGAGTCGGTGAATATCTTTACTTCCTTGGCGCTGAGATCCCCGACCAGTCGTAACTCGGCGAGGAAAGCCTCATACTCGGCCTGGTTGTTTGACGTCGGGAAGGAGAGCGTGAGGGAGACCTCGATCAGGATACCTTCCACGTTTTCTAGGATGATGTCCGCTCTGCTTCCTGTCGAGCTGGATGCCCCGTTGACGTAGATCGGCCATTTTTAGGATCCACTGGTCGAAGGTTCTGGGATGGTCATCTCCACCATGAAGTCGGCCAACACCTGAGCTTTCAGGGCCTTTCTCCCCTCCTACTGGACGTCAAACTTGGCGAGTTCGAGCGACCACCTGAGCATCCTACCTACCATGTCTGGCCGACCGAGGAGTTGTCTCACGGGTTGCTCGGTCCTTACCATAATCGTGTGGGCCAAGAAGTAGTGTCGCAGTCTTCTGGCCGCGGTGATGAGGGCCAGAGCGACTTTCTCGATATACTGGTATCTAAGTTCAGGAGCCTGGAGGGCTTTGCTGGTGAAGTAAATCGATCTTTGCCCGTCGGGGGTTTCCCGAATTAGAACCGCGCTGACTGATTCACTCGTGACAGTAAGGTATAGGAGCAACGTCTCCCCGTCTTCTGGTCGTGAGAGGACCGGGGGTTGCGATAGAACTTGTTTGAGGTGGAGGAGCTTCTGTTCGCACTCTTCGGTAGATTCGAACGTGGCCTCCTTACGTAGGATTTTGAAAATTGAGAGTGCGTATTGCGTCGATTTGACCACGAAGCGGGAAAGCGAGGTGAGCATCCCGTTTAGCGATTGTATCAATTTCTTTGAGTTTGGTGTCGGGAGTTCACAGAATGCCCTGTACTTGTCGGGGTTCGCCTCGATCCCTCGCTCTGTGAGGTAGAAACCGAGGACCTTGCCTGCCCGGACGCCGAAGGTGCATTTCTCCAGGTTGAACCTCATCTTGCATTTCCTTGCCATGTCGAAGACCCTTTTGAGGTGGGCGGCGTGGTCGATTTCTTCTGCAGATTTCACGATCATGTCGTCCATGTAGACCTCGAGCGTGTCGCTGATCTCTCCCCGGAAGACTTTGTTCATCATCCGCTGGTAGGTCGCACCGGCGTTCTTCAGGCTGAAGGGCATTACATTGTAGTAGTAGTTGCCTTACTCGGTCATGAAGGCTGTGTGTTTCTTGTCGGCCTTTGCCGTGGGGATTTGATTGTACCCGGAGTAAGCGTCCATGAATGACAATAATTTAAAACCCGTTGAATTGTCGACCAGTTGGTCGATGTTAGGCAGTGGATAAACATCTTTCGGGCATGCCCGGTTAAGATCAGTGTAATCAACGCATATCCTCCATTTTCCATTATTTTTCTTAACAAGTACAACGTTTGACAACCAGGTGGTGTACCGGGCTTCCGAAATAAATTTTACCTCTAAGAGGTCTTTTACATCTTTTTCAGCAGCCTCTGCTTTCTCAGAAGACTGCCTACGCCTACGTTGCACTATAACCTTAGCGGCTGGATCTATAGTAAGCTGGTGGCAGGCCACATCTGGTTCGAGGTCGGGCATCTCCAACGCGCTCCACGCGAACAAGTCAGCATTTTCCGAGAGGCAAGCCTTCAACTGCTTCCTCGCCATGTCGGGGAGCCCTGTGCCAATCTTTACATTCCTATCTAGATTGTCCCCGAGAGTGATGAGCTCAAAGTCTCCATCTGGAATGGGGCACGTTGGGTGGAAAGGCTGCCTGTTGCCTTCGACTGGGAGGTCATTGCTGGTTGCTTCTCCTTGTTCCTGCTCGTTGGGGAAGCGGCTGTCGAGGTCCACCGCGTTGACGCGCGGGAGTGGCTTCTGTTCTGCGTCCGGGGCTGGATTGTCTCCGGTCTTGGACTTAATGTTGATCGAGTTCAGACCCTTGGTCGCGGCTTCGAAGCATCTCCTAGCAGCTTCAATGACGACCCGACCTCTGGTCGTGTAGTACTTCATCTTCAGGTGTATTGTAGATGGTACCGTCGTGAGCTCGGCCAGAGTCGTTCTTCCCATGATGCACTAGTATAGGGAAGGGCACTCCACTACCAGGAAACAAGTCTTGACTTGTCGGGCAGTGTCGGTACTCCCGAAAGTAACCATCAGCTCGACATAGCCTCACGGTCTGGTGGTGGTGTCGTTGAAACCCTAGAGGTCTGAGCCCACGTAGGGGGTCATATGTTTTTCATTGAGCTGGAGGGTCTCGAAAAGGTGGGCATACATGATGTCCACCGAACTCCCTTGGTCGACCAGGATCCGGCGGACATCGAAGTTCGCCATCTGCGCCCTGATCAGGAGGGGAATGGTGGAGTTGGGGGCGCCGCCCGGCAATTCCTCGAGGTAGAAGGTGATGGGGTTCGACTTCCCTTGTACCTTCTCGAAGGTGGCAGTCTGCGCTGAGCTCGCGTCGATCAGCTCATCAAACTTCCATTTGATCGACCCCACAGAGACCTTATTGAACCCCCCGTCGGATATAACTATTGTGGCAGGGAAACTTTCCACGGGCTGCGAGCGGTCACAGGGATCTCGGCTCGTCGGGGAAGTAGAAGTCCTCTAGTCGGGTGACACACAGAGCGACCTGTAGGCCGTTCTCTCCGGAGAGAGGGGTCACCTCCACGACCCTTTGCGTCTCCCAGGCGTCCTGTCTGGGGGCGGTGTTCCTCTTCGTGTACTACTTGAGGTGCCCCTCCTTGATCAGGATTTCTATTGCATCCTTGAGGTGGATGCAGTCCTCTGTGACATGCCCGTGGCTCATATGGAACCTGCAGTACTTAGACTTGTCAACGTTTGGTTTGGGTGGTGTCGGCTTTGAAAAAGCGGACACCTCCTTTCTGGAATTCCGAGTTGATGCACTCGTCCAGAATTCGCTCGTGGGGAACAGTGAGTAGCGTGTACTCTATGAATCGGCCAGCTGGTCTTCTCGGCTCACGAGAGTCTGGTACGGTCTTCTCTTCTTCTATCTCCCCCTCGTCGGGGGGGCGGTAGAGTCCTCGTGGCTGGAGCTTCGGGGGCCTTCTTGATTCCGCGAGTCGCGAGTACAATGGGCGGCCTCTATCTCCTCATACTGAATGTATGCTTAGGCCTTATGGAGGAGCTCTTCCAAGGTGAGGGGCCTTTGAATGCCCACAACCTTGGCGAACTCAGTGCGAGGTCATAGTCCTCGGTCGATCAGAAACTTCTTCATGTCGTCCATGGTGGAGACCTGGACGGCTTCTCGGTTGAATCTCTCGATGTAATCTCGGAGAGATTCGTCTTTACCCGGGATGATGGCTTCCAGGGAGGCTTCCATCTTCGGGTGGCGTCGGGAAGCAGTGAAATGCCTGGAGAACCTCCTCTTCAGTTCCTTCTAGGTGGTGATGGATTCCGGTGCGAGGCTCTTGTACCACGTCATGGCACCCTTCCGGAGGGTGGTCGGGAAGAGCCTGCACTTGATAGCTCCTCAGACGTTCCAGTAGTCGAGCATCGTATCAAAGCTCTCGACATGGTCGTCCGGGTCGGCGGTACCGTCGTACGTCGCCAAGGGTGGAGGCTTCTTCATCCCGAAGGGCAAAGGGGTCTCCATGATTTCCCTTGACAGTGGGGTGCGCTGGTCGTCCTCGTCACTCCTGACGGGTGATTGTGACGGGGATTTGTCACCCCGGTCGTGCCTGTTTCGTCAAGGGGGACTTCTTGGTCGGCTCTTTAGCTTCTCGTCGTGGGCGTCGGGCTTGCTCCTCTTCTGGACGGGGGAACGTCATTCCTTCCGAGGAGGGGACCGATCTCGCTTCTGGGTGACCACAGGTTGAGGTCTCTCCAAGCGAGGGCGACTCCCCGTCGGTCGTGGGGAAGGACTCTGGGAGTCGTCTTGCCGTGTCCTCCGCGGGGGAGGAGAGGGGCTGCGAGAAATAGGGCGACGATGTCTCCACGGGGGAGAACGCTGTTGTCGCTCCCTCTCGAGCAGTCCAAACCGTTCATTTTTTTGGAAGATCATCAGATTGGTCTGATTGATCAGTGTGAATAGAGCCACCGTGTTCGGGTCCGTATTAGGTGGCGCGGGGATAGGCTGGTAGACAGTCGGGCTATCATCACATCGGGCGGCGTTGAAGGCGCGTCATCAGAGGAGGGGGAGGCGGTCTGCCCGTCCCTGTGGTCGCCTTCTTCGCCGTGAACGACCACGTTGGGATCGTGGTCGTCCCCGTTGTTGAATGGTGTGAAGGCGGTGTCCGGAGTGTTGGCGTCAGTTCGAGGGCTGACCATGATCGTTAGAGTTTAAAGGTTGCTTTGGTTTTTACGGGAGGAAAACGGGGAAGCAAAGGATCCCCACAGTCGGCGCCACTGATCATACCTAATCAGAATTGGATCGGTGGCCAACTGCACGTCGTGAGCTTCGCTACTCCGGTGGTGGTGAGACGGTGGGGGGTGTACTTGCAAGGTACTCCAATGCTAAAGTCAGAGACGGAGCAAGTAAGTACATAAAGGTAGTGATAGTGAGAATTAGAATACTTGACCCTCTAGTGAAAGAGGGTATTTATAGAGTGCCCCCAGTGCTGGACCAACGGTCGTCTGCACTGGGTTGGATCGCTAGGCCCAATGCAGATAACTGTCAGGGCTTACATGGCGTAGGGAAGACCAGCGCATGGTCTTCGCCCTGGGGTAACTGCCCTGTGATCTCCGGAAAGTGGGTTGACCAACTCTTCCGGAAGTGGGTAGTTACTTGGTGACGTGTCCCCATGTTGGGAGCACGTGGAGCCCGTGGGGAAAACGTGTGGTTTCTCCCCGTATCAGGCAGTGGTCTGCTCGGCGATATTGGACGTGCCCGACAAAGAGGAGATATGGGCCTTATTGGGCCCCTTCACGTAACAATGGGTTGGGGCTGCTCGGCTAGTGGGCAGGTGGTTGCCCACTCCAGAACTGTTTTTAGTTGTTTGCAACTCATGATTTTCTCATTTTTATCTCCATTTATGGTCTAGGTCAACATATGTCCCCGGTTGAGTATCGTATCATCCATAAATTTTGGCTTATGATTCCCTTATTTCCTCTTAATGAGGTTTTTCATGTTTGCCGCAAGGCGTGTTTGGATACATTTAGGGAACACGCCATTCATTGTAAGAAGCTTTCAAGGTTTAAATGTCAACATGACTTTGTTAGGGATGTCTTATTTGGTATATTTCAGCATGTTGGGGTATCTATGAAAAAAGAAACGTCTGCGAATTTATTGATCAATCCAAAAGTAGGGAGATCGACACTTAGGCCATCAAATGTTCTGGTGTGCGAGTGGGTAGGAGGGAAACATGCTTGTGTAGACTTGACTGGGGTTTCTCCACCAGTGGGACTGAAGACTGGAAGATTTGTTGTGGGACAGACAACTCTCAAAGTCGCATCAAGTAAAGTAGCCAAGTATGAGAAAGTGTATTTTGATAATCAATATGTTTTCATACCATTTGCCTTTGACACATTTGATTTTTTATCACTAGAAACAATAGATCTTTTAGAGAGAATGCAAAGGTTCATGCATAGCAATGTTATGTCTCATAGAACAATATATATAATTTTTAAAAGAATTGATTTTGTCAACCAAAAAATGATACTGACGCGGCTTGTTGCCTGTTTACCTACTATTTTTGTATAATCTTGACTTTAATTATGAAAATTAACACATGATTCTATTTTTTTTAAATTATTATTTATTTTAGAGTTTTAAATACTAAAAAAAACTGAAATAGGTTTTTAGATGTTTTGGTTTTTTAGTTTTGAAAATTAAGAAGAAAAAAAACAATAAAAAAAAATGGTACAATTTTTATTAATAACAAATTTATAATATTGTGAATTATAAAACAATTTTTAAGAGTATGATTACGAAATATGTTTTATTTTATTTTTTTAAAATTGTTTTTAAAAATAAATTTACAAAATATTTAAAAAATCAAAAAATAAAACTCATTTAAAGATTCCCTTAATGTTACAAAAACAACAATTTGAAGACTTCTAGATAGTCTTATAATTATGTATATGCATTCAAACATTCAAATAACTTTTCTGCATTAAAAAATAAGCACATAAGACATAGAACACAAGAGGGATTACCTACAAACAAAATTCATTCCTTCCTTCTAAACAGAGTAACTTGTGTGTAAGCTTGATCCAGTAGCACTCACGAACCCAAGAACTAGAATTTTCAAAATTGGAGTAAATATGAAGACTAAAATTTCTTGAAACTCAATAAATTCAAAATCACTAAATTGAGAAAATAGAGTCAAAAATACAATTAAAATTCATTTAAATTAATCATAATTCTCATATTCCAAATTCTTACTTCAACATAATACTATTAAACAATTGCACATTTTTAAATATAGCAAATTACTATCATTTTAGAGATGTTACAAATTAACCTTCATTGCTCTCATCAACTTTGGGTCTAGTGTTCATAAGAACCTGGACAAGTAAATAACATCGAATAAATTTTCATTTAACATGATAATTATTATATAGTGACAAAACAATTACTCATTTTAGGTTCTGTTACCTTTCTGAGCATGGTGTTCTCATTGATCAAAGTTGAAATTCGTTCTTCTAAATTCGAGTTTTTATCTTCCATCTCTTTAGCTCTTGATTCTAACTCATTCACATACACCTTCTTTCTTTCTCTGGCTTGTTGAGCAGAGACCCTGTTCCTTAGCAATCTGAATGTAACATTTACGAATTGAACCGTTAAATTAATTGTTCTTATTTGGTAGATGAATTTCACATACATAGCTAAAATTTGTGTTATCTTTCATCTGATCTTACTTATAAGAAAAAATTTCCTTGATAAATTCATTAAATTTGTTATATATATATATATATATATATATATATATATATATATATATATATATATATATATATATATATATATATATATATATATATATATATATATTATTTAAATACATTAATTATTTAATTGACTAATCAAGTAGTATGTATTTATGTACATACCTTTTGAGTCGTCTATACTCTTTATCAACCGGGTTTCTTCCGCGACGGCGCTTTCCGGTTTGAAGTTGAGGATCTGTTACATTGCTTTGATTATTGTTACTGTTTTGATTTGTTGCTTTAGAATGAACACTTTGACATTGTGTAGCTTCTACATCTGGAACTTCGAATAGATCTTCATCACTATCTTCTGAAATTTGTAAAAAAATAAAAATTCAAAAATTTTACAAAATTAAAAAAAAAAAAAACTTGTTAACATGACATATTTAATATGCATTAAATATTGACATGGCATACAATGTCAAATTATCCCTCTAAAACGTTTTTTTTTCAAGAAATTGGATTTTTAGAGGAAAGGGTAAAGATAATTCAGAGTTTGGTTTAGTAATAAGTAAATTTCAATAAAAAATTATTTCATTTTAGTTTTAAATTTGAGTTTTCGAATGATTCATCTATTAAGCAGAGTTAATTAATCACTTCAGAATAATCACTTGATTCATATAAAAAATAATAAAATACATATAAATTCAATCAAGTTATATCTAATAGATACTTATTACCATTAGGGATTAGGGATGATAATGTACCGAGTTTAAGTAGACTACTATAGTATCCGTTCTTAAGTCCGCGGTTAAAAAAATATTTTTACTCGAGTTCATACATGTGAGGACACTAACGTTTGTATCTGTACCCTATGGATATCTAAGTACACATACTCATATCCGTTTACCCACATTTCTAATAAAAAATATCGATCAATTATAATTTATCATGTCATTTTAATAATTTTTTAACTTTTTTGAAAATGTTATTATTAAGTTAAGAAATAATCAAACATTTATATTCAAATGTGTGGAAATTAAATAGTGATGTATTTAATAAAATCGTTAGATTAACATACGTAATAATGAAAAAATATATATTGTGCAGGTATGAGGCAGAGTGGGTATTAAGATACTTGTATTTGCACTCATACCCGCTTATTTTAATGAGAAATTGCACGTGCTCGTACCCATACCCATTTTATAGGTTTTTATCATATTCGTTGTAGGTAAATTTTACAGATACCCACTAGAGATGGATACAATTGTCATCCCAAACTACCATAGAATTTTTTCTTTTGGGCTTCGGCCCTCCTTACTAAATAAAATAAAAACTCAACTTTTTACAAATTTATATTTTTTTTCTTTTAACATATTATAAAATGATTTGATTGAAGACATTATGTTCGTTCGCGGATTGGTTTGGTTCGGTTTTGATAATTTGATGTCCAAATCTATCAAAAATATATTAATTAATTTGAATTGAATTTTTACTTTTTTTTTATAAAACCAAATCAAATTCAAAACTAATGGATTGATTTGGGTTGGATTGATTGGATATATTAGAAATAAATGTTCAAAAAAAATTTTTAAAAATATTTAATTTACATCAATTAATTATTCATAACAATATAAAATTCTTAATTTATTTTTTATAGATTATGAATATAACAAATGAAATTTATTTTTTTCTTAAGTTGAATATTGTATATTAATTTCCATAATAATTATAGTTTCCATGATGATATAAATTATTTGAATTAAAATTGTCTATTCAGATAGACAATCTAGCGGATAGAATTTTAAAAATCTGTTACTCTAATCAATTAACATCAAATTTTATTGATTTAGTTTAATTTTTGTTTGAATTAAAAAAATTTCAATTCATACATTATAAATTTATTTAAATTCCAATTTAGTTCAGATTTATTCAAACCTATGAAGAATCTTAGAGTCACAAACGAAAAATATGCGAGTGTATATAAGTTATGATTTTTTTTTATACCTAGTGAATTAATTGATCATTTTACTAGAGATTGATATTGATATTCATATAAAGATCCACTTAAGTATTGGAATGGTAAAAGATAGTAGTATTAATTAATGAATATAATTGAATAGATCACTCATCTACGGAGTTATTTTTTTGACTACCTACATATGGAAATCAGAGACCAACAATATAATAATAAAATAAAAACAGAAAGCTCCTTTTGGACAAGGAATTTATGTTAACAACAAGGTGCATCTTTCTAGTTTCTCAATAATTTATTAATATTAATATATTATCACCAAACCAAACCCTACTTTTTTTTATAAAACAATTTGTTTTGATCCAGCAAATGTATACATATTTAATTGATTATATTTTGTAGAATCTAAAAAGTTTGGACTTTGGTTTAGCCTATCATATTTTCCTAATAAAATATTGATATAGATTCTTGACTTTGGATTATGTCAAAAAAAGAAAAGCACTCATAATAGACCAAAACTCTGATATAAAATAATATTAAAAAAATGATAGTTACCAAATCTTTGTGGAGGCATAGGAGGGAGCCTATTCCATGAAGAAGATGAAGAAGAAGGTGCTCCTGTTGTTCTTGTTGCTCCATGTTCCTTCATCTGAGTGTTGAACTTGAATGTGTGTTTTTTGCAGTATTTGGGTTTCTTTTAAGTTTTTGAAATTTTCTTGTTCTAAAAAGTAAGAACATTTGTTTTGAATAGAATGATGGGACCTAAGAGTTTTGGCTCAGAAATGAACACGTTGACGTGCACGGAGCCAAAACTTTTGTTCTATGTTTTCCGTAGGTTGTCGTAGGCTCTATAATGCATTGTAGGTTTAATATTAATTTTATATTTGTTTGATTCATTTGTACTTTTAATTTTTTTTTTTATTCATTTGCAATTTTTTTTTATTTCTAACTTTATTATTTTGGTTTTTGTCAAAAGGGAAAAAACCCCACCTTTAAATTACGAGGTTTAGTCAACTATTTAATTAAGTATAGAAGATGCTAATCAACTTCCTAAAATACATTTTTTATTAAACATTAATTGCACTAAATTATGCCAATTTTTGTAATTGATTAAATCAAATAAAATTGACCAATCAAAACATGTTTCTTAGACAGGTGGCAGTATTCTTCTTCAATCAATTCAAATTACACTACTAATTAAAAGTCAGTGCATTTACCCAGTTAATATTTCCACTCTCGTTTCAATTTTTATCAAACTCTACTTTCTCATCTCTCATGCTTTAGACCAATCACCTCGTCTCTCTCTTCAATATCTTCTACATCCAACCTTGAGCCTACGTCTTCCTCGGGTTCATCCATCTTCAACATTGTACCACTTTGTTTGAGGTAACTACATATATTCAATGGTTGTCTTCATGTCGTGGTGAAATTTCATTTTCACGTTCATCTGGTTCTTATGCATCTAACCGGTTCTTGTGCATATTCATGTGTATTTTGCATATATCTATGCCCTAATGCTTCGTTTTATCTTCTGTTTTGGGTGTGAATCTTTTGATTACTCTGTTTCATTTTGTTTATTGCCGACATCTACTTCACTCAATGTTGTTTGTACGAGTTTGTTGTTGTTTGTAGTGTTCCGGCGAAATAAGTTGTGATTCGCTAATTTTTTTTTTTTTTTCATCGGTTACGGATTGGTTTTCATGTTCATTTTTTTTAGTTTTCTTCATCTTTTTGGTGTGAAGATGCTGCTTACTTGGTTGTATTTTTTCAGATTCAGTTTTTTGGTGTGAAGATGTTCATGTTCATGTTCATCTCCTTATTCCAGATCTAGTTTCTTCCCTTTACATAATGTCCTTTCTGCAGATTTTTTAGTCCTCTTGGCATGGCACCTGTAGTTGGATTGGTTGGATTAAGAATAATTCAAAGATGATTTTTAGCGATAAATGTGGCTTTAAATCTCTATTGTTTTAGTAACTTTGAAAAATGATACAGTATTTAAAGAATATATCTTGAATTCTTGATTATGAAGTTTCTCAACATAGCTTGATGTAAAGGGTATTTTCCATATCACAGCTATGCATTCTTAATATTGTTTTTTATTTCAGGTAGGGAACTGTGTATAAATTGGTATACTGATGCTTTTGTTGGTCATTGGATTGTCACAGGTAAGTGACGCAATGAAATCATAGTTGTTTTTATCATTAATATTTATTTTCTTCAGAAGACTAATTTGGTGTAAATTTCAGTATCTCAAGCATGTGAGACCATTTAGAGATGTTCCTATCTTTGAACGTTTCCCAGTTTTGGTTTGTGTCACAATTTTTTGGATCTATTCTGTCATCTTGACTGCAAGTGGAGTTTACCAACAGAGACCTTCCATGACACATCATAATTGTCGTACCGACGGAGCTAATCTGATATCTACAGCCCCATGGTAACTCATAATAAAAAAATATCTTTTTCTCCTGATTCATTTTCAAGCTATGGTGATTTCTCATGCTTCTTTTTACGCTTACAGGTTCATGTTCCCATACCACATTTTCTGTCAGTCATTCATTTTCTATGATGTCTGTTGTTTAGTCTCAATTATTGAGGTATCTGTTTCTATTTCCTAGATAAGATTTCATTAAATGTGATAAATATGTAGGTTTCTACTAATTTATGTGATTTATCAAACAAGGGTGGAGTCCTCTGAATGACAAGACATGGTAAACGCCTCTCTTTCATAGATTGGACAGGAAGGATTGCATTGAATGCTTTGGGTTTGAGGTTGTTAAGTTTTCTCTTAAATCTGAGTTTATTGGTAATATTTGCAGTGGTATTACGTTTAACATATTATATTTAGCCACCTATGTCGTATTCGGTTTTTTTGTCACAAAAGAAATTGATCATTCTTTTTCACCTTCAGTACAAAAAATGTGAATAAGTCAACCATGGATAGAGATATTGAAAACATGGTTTGTTCGTATGTTGAGAAGGTAATTATATTCTTGATATGAATGGAAGGATGTAGTAGTTTATGTTGTTTTTTTTCTGTTAATGGAGAAAGTGAAGATCCATTCTGCACGAGAATATTTTCCTTTCGTATTTTTCTTGTATCTATCATTATAAGAACATTCTTCTATCGTGTATCTATCTTTATAAGAACATTCTTCTATCTTGATTAACTTTGGATATAATCTAATATATGGCAAGATTTATAAAACATTGATTTATAAGTACTTTATTGTTGTTGTAAAGAAGGATCAATAGACCTATAGAAAAACAAACAAAACACTAGACGATGACAATCAAAACAAATGTGGGTTATACTAGCCTTCACCACTAAAGATAGAAAGCTCGGCATAATAGTTTGTTGTTTCAATACTCTTTAGTAATTTATGTGTCATTTTAAGCATGCTGAACTTTCCTTTTGTAATACAATTTTTATTAAATTCAGTGTCTAATTGTATTCTTTCATTATGAAGCCAGACTTTATTATCTTAGCTATTTCTCTCGCCAATCAAGATATTACCACTTCAGATGCCATAAAAATTGCAAAAGAAGTTGATCATTCAGGTATGGCTATTTATGCTGGAAGAATTTCAGAGATATACTCGGCGCTTATTCTAATAGTTTTCTTCCATGTTTCCTATTTAGCCAACTCATGTAGAGAAAAAATTTCTTTTATAAGGTAAAAGAACATTTGAAGTGGTTACAAAGCTTGATCTTATGGATAAATGAACTGATGCAGTTGATGTATGAATTTTCTAACAACTGTGTACTTATCTTTTGTTTTGGTGATCAATAACTTCGATTGATTTCTTTGTAATTTAGTGTGAAATTGTAGTTTATCATTCAGCGGAAAATGATGGATGTTCTTTATATGAAGCATGAAGGTTCTTGAAGGAAGGCAATACAGGCTGCAACATTTATATGTTGGAATTATGAACCGTTCACAAGCTGATATTAATAAAAATGTTGACATGATTGCCGCTCGAAGGAAGGAACGTGGATATTTTGAGACAAGTCCTGAATATGGACATTTGGCGCATAAAATGGGCTCAGAATATCTTGCTAAGCTTCTATCTCGGGTATTCTCATTTGGTATTTTTGTTTTATTGTGTCACTTAAATTATTATGGATTTCTAAATGATAAGTGATTTTATTTCTTTTCGTACATTGGTTTCGTGATTTCAGCACTTGCAACTGCACAATCCATAAAGGTATTTGGCAATCTATTATATTTGTACGACATGCAACAGGTGGCTTGAAATTTTGAGATGAGCATGACATGGTCCTTTTACAGGGTCGAATGTTGAAAAGAGCTTTCAGCAAGTTGAAGCTTGAGCACGTGGTGATAGAGAAAGGGCAGTTTCATCAAGAACACACAACGGCTACCATTATGGATGAAATAGAGGTTTGTATGTTAGCAGTAGTTTGTAATTGATATTTTCTCTTCCTGTTTGTTTCGTATAAATGAATTTCTCTTGGATGTTGAAAGTGTGGTTTTGGTTATTTACATGGCTAGCTAATTTTGAACTTGACTAGAATTTTTTTTCTAATCTGTTGAATTGGCCTAACTAGATGAGCATGCAATCCTTTTAATTATCAATAAGTCTCATTCAAGCTTATAAGTCTTATACTACAATTTGCTAAAATTTTGTGGAGGATTAGCTGTATTGTAAATTTTCAAAATTATGTTGTTATATCTTTATTTAGAGGAAATGGATCAGCCTAGCTCCAAGATTTTACTGGAACTATGAAGCGCACATTCCATAATCTTGCACTAACATTTTTATAGTTACATTTTTTACCGACAGTCCATAGTCTTGCACTAACATTTTTATAGTTACATTTTTTACCATGTTTTAAAGAGGGGGTTGTCTGATATTTGTGTTATTAGAAAGAGGATGTTTTGGCATTGCTTCAAGATGATGAAACGGATGAGGACAAAATGATACATAAAGATATTAGTGATGACGACCTAGAGAATCTGTTGGATCGCAGTGAAAATACCAAGCTACCAACTCCTGTGAATTTTATCATTGAAACTCACTATTTTCACTGGACACTATAACCACAATACCTTTTTTATCTTAATCAACAAAATATTTGTAAACATTTATAGTTATTAGTGATAATTGTAAATATATTTAGTTACTAGACGTATTAGATTTATCATGTTGGTGATTTAATTTGCTACATCTTTATTTTTAAATATTTGCAGTTATTAGTAATTTTATAATAACAATTATATATCAGTAACAACCAACCCTTATCGAATGATTTAAGATATGAATGAACTTGATGATACTATATCAAGATTTTTACTTACCAAGTATTTTTATTTTATAGTGAAATTAATTTTCTTTTTGGAGAAAAATAATTATACATTTTAATTAATATTAAAGATAAATTGAAAAAAATAGGGGTGTTCATGGATTGGGTTAACCCACAAAAATCAGTCAAATCCACTTAAAAAATCTAGAAAAGTGGGTTGGGTTAGGTAATTGGGTGGACATGGGTTTAAAAACTCAAAAACTCATTAAAAAAGAGGATTTCTTATTGCACCCTAAATATTTCTTAGACACCATGCGAAATTCCAAAAATGTCCCCAATTTCCGGAGATACATCTCCGGACACACTCAATACACACATTTCATTCGTTTTTTTAGTCAAATCCAAATTTTATGAATAAATTTATTTCGGAAATACATCTTCTAAAAATTTCCGAAAATGTATTTCCAAAAACAATACTATTAACTTTTTACAAGATTTCTATCTGCATTTGCATCACTACCTAAAGATTTTTTTTTAACTATTATGTTTTAAATATGTTAATTACTTAGTATTTATATTGATTTAATATAGAATAATAGTTATACAATTATATTAATTAAAAAATATTAAACAAATTTGAGTACGATAACTTAATAAATAATTTTATAATATAAAAATTCTATATAAAAATATATTAATTAAATAAAATATTACTTATATAAAAGATTTAATTTTTAGTTTTTTTCAAATTTCAAAGTATGTTAATTCGGCCTTGATTATATATTAGGTTTAGTAATTAAAAGAAATATATAAAAAATAGAGTAGTTTAGATAATTTAATGTCAAATAATTAAACAGTGTTATGGGATTAAAATTGGTATAATTATTTTATTTAATATTTTTTAAGTTAATATAATTGTATAACTATTATTCTATATTAAATCAATATAAATACTAAGTAATTATCATATTTAAAACATAATAGTTAAAAAAAATCTTTAGGTAGTGATGCAAGTCCAGGCAGAAATCTTGTAAAAAGTTAACATTATTGTTTTCCGAAATATATTTTTGAAAATTTTTTGGAGATCTATTTTCGGAATAAATTTATTTATGAAATTCGGGTTTGACTCAAAAACAAATTAAATGCGTTTATTGGAGTGCGGCCGAAGATGTATCTCTGAAAATTGAAGACATTTTTGGATTTTTGCATGGTGCCTAAGAAATATCTAAGGACCATTAAGAAATTGCCTTTAAAAAATAGGTTACGGGTAAAACCAAACCCAAATAAAAAAAAAAAACTCACAGACTCACTTATCAAATATTTATTATTATTATTATTTTAATGATTTTGATGAATATTCACTACAACAAAAAGGACTTATAACATCTCACCTTAGACAGCGCTTTATTACAAAAGCGCTGCTATAGGTCAAAAACACGGAATCTATTAATTTAATAAAGGAAAAGCGCAAAAAAATATAAGACCTTAGACAGCGCTTTAGTGAAAAGCGCTGTCTAAGGCCTTCTAAATTTTTAAAAAAATTTAATGGAAAATATTAGACAGCGCTTTCCTTAAAAGCGCTGTCTAAGGCCTTTTAAATTTAAAAAAAATATAAGACCTTAGACAGCGCTTTTAAGGAAAGCGCTGTCTAAGGTCTTAAATATTTAAAAAAATAAAAACAAAAGCGCTGTCTAAGGCCAATCTTAGAAAGCGCTTTTAAAGCGCTGTCTAAGGGCCACCTTAGAAAGCGCTTTGTTTAAAAGCGCTGTCTAAGGTCTAATAAAATTAAAATATATGAATATACTCAGTTTTCATTTTCAGTTTTGCGCTCTTTCTTCTCCCTCCCCTGTTGCGAACGGATACTTGCGAACCTGAGCTAAACCCTTGCCGTCGTCCACCGCGCCGTCGTCCACCGTTCCTCCCTCATTTCGCGACTCCGACGACCTTTACTCCACCGTGACCGTCTGTTCCTCTCTCATTTCGCGTTTTCGTCACTCAGTTTGGAAGTTTAAGAGTTTCAGATTATTACACATTTTATAAGGTATGCTGATAATGTTGCTGTTGATAATGTTGTTGTTGATGTTGATAATAATGTTGTTGTTGATGTATTACACATTTTACACGTTTCAGAGTATTACACATTTTACACGTTTCAGAGTTTCAGTTTGGAAGTTTCAGAGTTTCAGAGTTTCAGTTGATAATGTTGCTGATAATGTTGATAATGTTGTTGTTGATGTTGATAATAATGTTGTTGTTGATGTTGATAATAATGTTGTTTATGTTGTTGCTAATGTTGGACTGTTGCTAATGTTGATAATGTTGCTAATGTTGTTAATGTTGTTGCTAATGTTGGACTGTTGTTGGATATAAGAATAAAATATGTGCTAACTTCATTTTTGGTGATATAGGAATAGAATCAATATAATGTGTTAGTTTAGTTTGTTCTTGTTAACATTTTTCTACATTGTTAACTATTGCTATATAATGTGTTTGTTTAGTTTAGTTTAGGTTAGTGTTAGTGTTAGTGTTAGGTTAGTGTTAGTGTTAGTGTTAGTGTTAGTTTAGAACATCTATTATAGTTTGTTCTTGTTAACATTTTTCTACATTGTTAACTATTGCTATATAATGTGTTTGTTTAGTTTAGTTTAGTTTAGGTTAGTGTTAGTGTTAGTGTTAGGTTAGTGTTAGTGTTAGTGTTAGTGTTAGTGTTAATGTTAATAATGTAAATTCTTGAGGTTGTTGTTCTAAAGAACCGAAATTCAAAGCAATTTTGTTAATGAAGTTAATTGCTTTGAATTTCTTAGTTTGGACTTGTTATGCTAATGTTAAATTCTTTCTAACTGTTAGGATTAATAAGTAGGAAAACCATGGATAAAAAATGGATGGATGTCGATCGATTGTCCAAAGAGTACGAGAATGGGGTATTGGATTTCGTTAAGTTTGTTGTTCAACACGCTGACGCTGAAGAGCTCAATCGAATAAAATGTCCTTGCTTGGGTTGTTGTTATGTTGGTAGGGTTGACGCAGATGGGTTGAAATCGCATTTACTGATGAATGGAATTGATCGAAGTTATAAGTGTTGGATACATCATGGTGAGAAAATTAACGAGAATGTTGAACCGACGAGGAAAAGTAATACAACCTATGCTTCAGATGACAAAGACACGGAAACATACGATTGTGATCGAGTCGAAGAGATTGCAGAAGCAGTTGTAGAAGATCTTCATGATTGTCCCGAAATGTTTGAGAGGTTGGTAAGCGATGCAGAGAAACCGCTCTATCAAGGTTGCACTAAATTCACAAGACTGTCTGCGGTATTGAAGTTGTACAACTTAAAGGCGGGCAATGGATGGTCGGATAAAAGTTTCACAGAGTTGTTGGCCCTTTTGAGAGAAATGCTACCGGAAGATAATGTTCTTCCCAATCGAACCTATGAGGCCAAAAAAATGTTGTGCTCTATTGGCATGAGCTATGATAAAATACATGCTTGTCCAAACAATTGCGTTTTGTTTCGAAAGGAATATGCATCGTTAACTGAGTGCCCTAAATGCGGTTTGTCTCGATATAAGAAAAAATTGTCTCCAGCCAAGGTCTTATGGTATTTTCCTATAATACCGAGATTTAGGCGCATGTTTCGTAGTGAAACCGATGCAAGACACCTGACTTGGCATGCAGATGAAAGAATTATTGATGGAAAGTTGCGACATCTGGCTGATTCACCACAGTGGTCGAAAATTGATAATGATTATCCTGACTTTGGGGAAGAAGCAAGAAACCTTCGTCTGGCATTATCTACTGATGGAATGAACCCGCATGGTCTTCAAAGTATCTCACATACCACATGGCCTGTGATTCTTATGATTTATAACCTACCTCCGTCGCTATGCATGAAGCGTAAGTACATGATGTTATCTATGTTAATCTCTGGGCCTAAACAACCAGGGAATGACATAGACGTATACTTGACACCTTTGATCGAAGATTTAAAGATATTGTGGGAGAACGGTGTGGAGGTTTATGATGGATATAGGAAAGAAAGTTTCAATTTGAGGGCGATGTTGTTTGGCACAATTAATGATTTTCCAGCTTACGGGAATCTATCAGGGTACAGCATAAAAGGTGAAAAAGCGTGTCCTATTTGTGAAGATAAAACAGTTTCGAAGCGATTGGACTTTGGTCATAAGAATGTCTTTCTCGGTCATCGTAGATCAATGTGATATTGATGTTGAGAATGGGTTGAATAGAAATGATCAAGATGAGGATCTTATAGCGGATGGGTCATATATCAGAAATGACCATAACGAGGGAATTTGGATCCATTCATCCGTCCGCATTGATAAGAAACAAGTAATTCATATTCCAACCAAGAAAAGAAAGAGATGTTAGTGAAAGAGGTAAAATTTGTTATATACTTGAATTTGTATGGCTTTGAATTTGACCAGAATGTTGGTAATGAAGACTTCGAGCAAGTTTTCCAACATACAGAATTGGGCGTCACTGTTGTCAATATATACTTGAGGTATATCCGATCTACTTTGGTAATTGAACAACTTATTTACTTTATTTTTCAAATGAATATTCTAATGTTAATGATGTTTTTATTTCAGGTTTCTGTATGACAGTTTTATGCGCCCCCGGGGATTGGAGCAAAGATTTGCATTCTTATGCCCCAGCGCTGTCAACTTAACCGAAATATTGACGAAACCAAATGAGGTCCATGCGTATATACGCAACGTCTTTATGGACAACCAAGAAACGGAAAAGTTGTACTTTTTACCGTTTAATACTGGGTTAGATTTTCATTCTAAATTCATCTATTATATTTTTTTTTGTATTTTGACTTCGTGTAGAAAGTTTCTATCTAACACTTGTTTAATCTTACAGTGGACATTGGTTGTTGGTTGCAATCAATCCTATCCGCGGAGTAGTGTATTATCTGGATTCCTTAGGAAATGATTGGACCACATACCCGGATATGAAGGACTGTATTGACACGTAAGTGAAATTGTTCTAAATAGAAATGTGTATATTTATTTATTTATGTGAATTGTTCTAAATATTCATTTATATTTTATTAGCACTATACAAGCATTCCTAGAACATCGGGGAATCGACCACACCATTACATGGAATTATGTGAAGGTATATTAATTATCACATGTTTTATTATATTAGTGATGCTTACTTGATAAAACTTAGAATTTATCCATATTTTATTTTCATTTGTAGTGTCCTCGGCAACGCAATCAAATAGATTGCGGCTATTTCATGTTGAGATTTATGAGAGACACTATTTCGTTGGATCGAATGGAGATTCCACCCGATGTATGTATTTCTAACTTATGATTTATTTTAACACATATCTCTCATATTGTCTAATGAAATAGTTAAAACTAAATCAAACTATATGTTATATTATTATGTAGTATTTTGAAGAATTCAGGAGTGCTACTTACACAAAGGCTCTATTGGATGAAATCAAAGAGGAGTGGTGTCAATACATTATGGAGCTCGGAATTTTACAAACTTAAGGTATAATATTATACTCTTACTTTAATTGATGAGAATTTTAATATGTGTAACTTTGGTTGGAGTAATGCTTTGGTTGGATGCAATTTTGGTGTATATACTTTGAATTGCAATTTTGGTGTATATACTTTGAATTACAAACTTTGAATTACAATTTTGGATGCAATTTTGGTGTATATACTTTGAATTACAATTTTGGTGTATATACTTTGAATTGCAATTTTGGTGTATATACTTTGAATTACAAACTTTGAATTACAATTTTGGTGTATATACTTTGAATTACAATTTTTGGTGTATATACTTTGAATTTTAATACTTTGAATTACAATCTTTGTGTTTTCAGGACCTATAATGTAGATTGAAGCAATGTTTTGGTTGGATGCAATTTTGGTGTATATACAATTTTGGTGTATAAGTAATATGTGCATTGTAGAAAAAATGCTTTGGTTGGAAGCAATGCTTTGGTTGGATGCAATTTTGGTGAATAAGTAAAATGTGCATTTGTAGAAAAATGTAATGATTTGTAATTATAAATAGGTGTATATACAATTTTGGTTTGTAATTTTAAATATATATATTGGTATGAAATGCCAATTTTGGATATATAATTTTGGTGTAGAAAGGCCAATGGTTTGAATTGCCAATTCTGAAAAAAATTGCTGGTTGAAAATTACAGGTCAAATTCTGGTTGAAAAAACCTGGTAAAATTGTGGTTAAAAAAAAATTATATAAAATTTTTCGTACACCTTAGACAGCGCTTTTGGTGAAAGCGCTGTCTAAGGTCCACTTTAGACAGCGCTTATGGTGAAAGCGCTGTCTAAGGTGTACTAAAAAAGTCAAAAATGGAAGGTCTTAGACAGCGCTTATGGTGAAAGCGCTGTCTAAGGTGTACTAAAAAAGTCAAAAAAGGAAGGTCTTAGACAGCGCTTTTGGAGAAAGCGCTGTCTAAGGTGTACCAAAAAAGTCAAAAAAAGGTAGGGCTTAGACAGCGCTTTTGACGAAAGCGCTGTCTAAAGTAATCCATATAATGTGAAAAAGCGCTGTCTAAAGGTACCATAGACAGCGCTTTTCATTAAATACACGCCCCTTTAGACAGCGCTTTTGGTAATACCAAAAGCGCTGTCTAAACCTATAGCGTCGCTGGCTTATACAGCGCTTTAAAGCGCTGTCTAAAGGCTAAAAAAGCGCTGTCTAAAACCGTTTTTGCGCTAGTGATTAACTTAATTGTTGCAATTTTAATCTTTTGAACATTTACTATTTTAGTAAACTATGACTTTATTTAATTTTGAATATTTCTCTCTTTAGTTATTTTTTATTCTAATACAATTTTATGTCATGCAATTTTAGTTTGTTGTTAGTATTTTATGATAATTTTTATTAATTAGTTGATGTTATCATTTATTATTTTATGATGCTACAAAATAGTAAAATTAGGTTATCTAAATTTTTAAGGAGATAAAAATGTTGAATTTTTATATGAAAAAATATGATGACTCGCTATTTAGTAATTTAATACTAATAAAATAGAAAAATTATTTGGGCAACCCACAGCCCAATCCAGCCCAATCCGAAAATGAGTGGGTTTGCCCAAACCAACTCATTAGTATTGCAAATGGTTATTTTACCTCACCCAAACCGGACTATCCAATATGGATTGGGTATTGCGTTTGATCAAACCCAACCCAAATCGTCTCATATACACCCATAAAAAAATTGTCATTTTATTTAATTATTCGAAATAATAAAAAAAAAAGAAAAATAAAATAAAAAAGTTGAAAGAAAAAACTAATAAAAATAAAATTATTATTCCTCAATAGTTTCATATAAAAAATAAAAGTACAGGAGGAAAGGAAAGAAATATATGTATTTTTAAAATGACATAAATATTTTTAACTTTAAATAAATTGTTGTAATCAATAAAATATATTAATTAAATATAAATATTAAAATAAAGAAAACAAAAATAAATAAAATATGTTTTGTAACAATAAGATGCCAGTTTTTAATAATGTTTATCTTTTGAAGGTCCCTTACTAATTGACTAAAAAGAATATGTGGAACATGTAAACACTTTGACATTCAAATTTGTGAATAAGGCAGGAAGAATGTTTTTAAATTTTAGAGAGTTATACCTTGATTATGACGTTTCCCTTTTTATAGGCAGTTGTTAGGGTTTCTGAATTCCATAACCTTCTTCTCTAGGACAGGTGTCAATATATTATTCGTTTTTTCATCTAATACCCTCTATTTAATCACTATAGGTTGTAAAATGTATTTTTATGGAGGAATTTGATGTGTTCTTGAGGTCTTGTGCCTTTAATTCTCAAATCACATTCTTTTGTTATTCTTGATCTCACTATCCATCATGATCATCTAGTGGGACTGGATCGTTTTACTAAAGCCTGATATCCTAATGAGTCGGTGTTCTTTTAACATCGGTCTAAGTAAAAATTGTTGCCTAGTCTAACTCGGTGAAGTCAGGGCATGGCTTATAGTCTGTTATAAAAGGATGTCAAGTGGGCGAAAATTTCATTCACGCTTCCTTGTCAAGAAATGATGTAACTTCGTAAGATCAATTATCCCAGTCGTCTGCCATTAGTCAATATGTAGCTTATAGTGTGATGGATATTACTAACCATAATATGATGATTTTCCTAGGATTCGTCATTGTCATTATTATTTTGATGATGTTATAGGTGACATATTCTTTGTTTACTAGTTGGTGTTCGACCCTTTACTCGTTATGCCTGGAGATTATACGAATATGTATTCATGTCTTCTTTCAAGTGCATATATAAATACCCCCAAGACGTTTCACTTATTATATTATTTTCTCTTGTTATTTCTTGCTTCTGTTAGAGGTGTTCTTACTCTTTCTTGAAACATTCTTCTTCTTCTTCAACTATCTCTTTGCTATACCTTGATAAGTTTTTATCATCAATTGCTTATTTATATTTACGGACTTTGGTGCTAGTAGTGTAATTCTAGTTTTTGTTTAGTTGTGGGACCTTTATATATTGTCCTCTATTTCTCATGAGGGACAGTAGTGAGCACATAAGGTTGCTTTCCTTTCATTTTATTTTTCTTTATGTATGCTTAGGAACATTATTTCATGCCATAAAATACTCCTTTAAACCTATTATTGATAAGGACAAATGCAACTCATACCCTTGGGTAAATGAAATTTATTTGGATAGTCCTTCAATGTATTTAATTCACAAAATCGGAGAACTATAAACTTGTTGCTAATGTTAGAGATTTTCTTGATGCTTGGAAAATTAGTATCTCGACTTTCACTGATAAAATATGCTAACATTTATCCCATTATTTCCTCCATATTTTTTATGTAGTCTTTCGAGAGATGGGCTTCTTTCTTCTATTTACTACATTCGAGCGAGAATTTCTTTGTTACTTGGTCATAGCGCCTTCGTAGTTACACCTTAATTAATGGGCCTTTATCTGAGCTTTCAATTGTGTATGCTAATATTTTGATCGACAAGCTTGTGTTGTGGTATTTTTCCACATTTTTTTCAATTTCTTGGAAAGGTTCGACTTATCTTTATGATTTAGTCCACTTCAAATAATCCCCTAAAATGTTTGAGGTTTTCACCAAGTCCTTCTAAAACTTTAAGTTTAATTATATGGTGGTTAAGCCTCTTATTGTCAAAGACCACTCAAATATATACGCCTATAAGAGGAAGGCTTTTGATGCAATCTTGAACCTAAATTTCCATGGTGTTGGAGTCAAAACATTTTCAGTTGCACAAAAGCATACCTTTCTTTTAAATTGTCAAATCATTCTCGGGAATGAGAGTTTAGCAATTATCAAACATTTTGTTGATGGATTTGATTAGACCTCCTCTTATGAATGTAAATCTAAATCTTGCAAGATAAGGATCCGATATGTTGACACACGGTCCCTGGTCTTGGACGTTGATTGGGATGACGCTAAGAGTTTGTTGTGTGTGTCTAGTGATATCACTACTACGGAAGACCCTTTTAACAACTGTTTGGAAAGATATATAATGACGCGGACACATGCGTTGTTATGTAGAGTGTTGTTATATATATGATACTTATAATGACGGTCCTGTGACCGTTGTAATAAATTGGAAAGCGCACGCCTTATAACAACGGTTAAGAGTAATAACCGTTGTGATATTGTGTATGAATAAAAAACAAACGTATCATACCAGAATCAGCAATACACCATTTGTGAACAGATATTAAAACCATTAATTACAAAGGAATATCAAAGGATGAAAAATGAAATTTCAAAAGACAAAGAGATATAATCATTAATTCAACAGCTCAAGGTTGGCAGAAACTTATCCAACTTCCAAGAGAAGATAAAGAATCAGAAGAAACAATATAAAAGCGTAAGAGCCAAAACATAAAAATAACTTAATCCAAAAGTATCAAAATGAGTTCTACTGCTCAAGCTACCAAAAATGTTGAGAATGAAGTTGTTGCTATAGAGGGGGATGTAGTTCAAAATCTTCCTCAGAATCAACATGTTGTTGTAGACGGGGTTGTCGTTCAAAACCTTCCTCAGAATCAACAAGTTGCTGCTGTAGATGGGGCTGCTGCGGAAAGAATGAGGGCTCTGAGGGTGAGGAAAAGAAAGAGAAGAAGGAGAATAATGTTAAGAAGGCAGATGGTTGTTGTCGATTCTGATGATGATGATGAGGCTGACTATGGTTGGTCAAACTTTCTCTCAACCAGAGCATTTAGATTTGATGATTAAGTTTATGTAATGAAACTTAATTTATCTAATGAAACTTTAATCTTTTTGCTTAACAGTTTAAACTAGAAGTTGCAATATCTATCAACTAATATACTAACAAACAGATAACTAATTGAAAATTAAAAGTTTGCGTTGAACTTACTCGTAAGAAACCGTCTTTTATTAGTTGCATTCCTGTCTTCATAATGTAATTCAAACATTAATAATGTAATTCATAATGCATCTGCAGTTTAAACATCAACAATGTAATTCAAACCCTAATTCAACTATTACATTTCATAACAAAGTAAACATTAAACATAAAGGAGACAAGAAAACATAACATCTTGAGATTTCCAGAAAATCTCTCTGATTTCAGTTTGTTATTCAAATTCTTGTTCTTCTTCTTTAAATCCTCATACATAACCTTCAAATAGCCCACAGCTTCCAACTCTGACTTCATAATGCTCTCATCTTCATTTCCACCTCTTTCTCCCACGTCTTCGTCCCATATGAACAAATTACATGCTTCATCGCTCCTCCAAAATGGACATCTCCAAAAAAGTCTTCCTTTATTTTGTCCCTTCTTGCATTGGTACGAAATCATACGACCATCACAACCACAGAAATTTCCAGATCGAGATTTTACAGCCGAAGAAGACATAGAAACACCTTTGGATGAGTTTGTCTTCAAATGCGACATTGCAACAACTTAAAGTAGAACACTTTCTTGTTGTTGTTGTCTTCTTCCCGATGATGGTGACGGCGTTGGTGTTAGGGTTATTTCGTCTTGTTTCTTTTTTCAATGGATAAATGGATATATACTTGGTGTTTAAAATACATAAAAAGAAGCTTCAGTTTGTAACAACGGTTTTAAGAAATAACCGTAGTGATGTCCTTATTATTTGTTAGTTAAATATAAATAAAACTTAAAAAATGCACATTTACGTCAAAAGAATAAACTATTTGAGGGCGATGAGGTTCGAACCCATGAAAGTTTGATTGTATCACCACGGTGTTCACAACAACCGTTATTATACCATTGAAATTTCTAATTCAAATAATGCGCGTGTATCTAGTACGCACTATTACCACGGTTGAAATTTTACCCGTCATTAAAGGAATTTTAATAAGACTTAAATCAATGCGCGAGCATCCAGCACGCACTATTACAACGATGTATAGGATGTCGTTGTAAACCTGGCGTTGTTGTTTGGGTGTTTTGTAGTAGTGTATTTTTGTCTTTTTCTTTCATGCTTGACTTTTCCTACAATTTTATTGAATTTTTTCTTTGTATTATTCTTGCATATAACATGGAACTTAATGGCAAACTCCATGCATTTAAGAAATCTCATGCTCAAGCCTTTACTAAGGATGATCAGGCCAAATCTACTTGAGAGACATTGTTTGCCTTAGATGAAGCATGTCCCTTGGCAGAAACAAGTTATATGGTTATTCTTTTCTCCATAATCATCCCTTCTATCGATCTTACTTAAAAAAGAGGAAAAAATAAGTTGACAGTTATGAGAAAGGAAAGTTCTTGTCAATTTTGGCTACTCCCCTTCGTACTTATTTGGAAGAATGATTTAGGCTAATCCCTGATGCGAACCTCAAGTCATTTGTTTTGATATGGACTTTTGGTCTTTAAAACTCGTTTATTGAGTATATTCGTTATCTAGATAACATAGTAACTTTGACTAGTTCCATGCTTAAGGTAGACGAAAATTTTTGTACGAGGGAGGAAAAACTTTGGTCTAAAGTCTATGTCTTAGAGAAGGAAATGGTCGAGGTTCGTCATTCAAGGGATAATATAATCAAAGAAGCAATGCATGCTAAGGACAAAGTGCAGATAGTTTAAGATGACTTGAAAATAGGCTAGAAAGCTCTGGAGATCAAAAAGAAAAATATTTATTGGCTTCAAAGAAGCTAGAAGTCTTTATAGAAAGAACTAATGAGATCAAGGAGGATATGAAGAATGTCATTAACCATAAGAAATCTATGGAATGAGAATTTTCTGAAGAGAAGTTGGTCTTCATTTATGAGGTGATGACTACAACTCAACAGTCATTCAAGAAATTATCTTTCTAAAATATGGGGTTGATTTAAGCAGTAAAGAGATAGGTTTGGGGAAGTTTATTATCAACGGGAACTTTGTTTCCATCTTTGATAACTCTTCGTGATCTTTGTTTTTCCTGTTTGGTCATGTATTATATCCCAGTCCTTTATTGTAACTTTAAACATTATATCCTGGGGGTGCCCCCATTTAAATTTCCATAGTATTTGTGTTCATTGTTTCTAATGTTTGTCGTAATTTTACATATCTACTTGCAAAGGCATTTCCGGCCTAGGGTGCATATGTTATACTCATTTCCTTATTTAAAACCCTCAGAAATGTGGGTCACTTTTGAAGAGGAATTTCTTCCTGGTGGTGGCTAATTGGTTCGGGTGAGACTCTCTTATTTGCAATCTTGGTGGCTTTCTTTTTCGGTCTCCATCTGTGTTTCTCTGGGAAACAGGTTTGGCCTTTTATCTTTGACAAAGATAAAGAAGATTGAATATTTGAATGATGCACTTATATTAATTCATTTTGAGTTTTACAATGCATAATTGTTAGTTAAGTGTAAAATACTTTGAGCTTTGTTGCATTCCACATGCGTGATATCGTGTCTCGGGTGAGGGTTTCCAAAGTGTAGGCCTTTTTCATGAACTGATGATGACTCGATACGTTCCTTCCCAATTGGGTGGCAGTTTTCCACCTGCGGTGTTCTTGCGACTAAGTCTACCCTTCTAATGAAAAGGTCTCCTGAGATGAAGATTCTGGATAAAACCATATTGTTGTACTTTCATGTCATTTTTTGTTTTACGATTGCATCTCCTAAGACGGCTCAGGGCCAGTTTATTTTAGCTTTAAAAAAATTGATTTTTTCTTTGTATTTTTGAAAATGGATTCTACAAAAACGTTTTTCAAAATATTACAAGTTTTTATAAATTTGGTTTTTATAAATTAAAAGACAAATTTTGAAATTCTATAACATAAATATACATTATTGAAGATCAAAACATAGTCAAAATCACAATTTTTTCAAAAAGTTATATTTCAAAAATGATTTTTATGAAAAGCTATTTGAAATAGCTTTTGATCGTGAAGGCTGGATCAGATCCTGTAGAATTAGGCCGACAAGTGCGTCAGGGATGCTGGTCGTATGGAGAGGAGGAGGGGGTGTACCTGCAAGGCACTCCGACGCTCAAGTAAGTAAAGGTCAGAGAAAAAGGGGCAGGTACAAAGAGTGAATTCTTAGGGTGAATATTGGATACCTGACCCTCTCAAGCGAGAGGGTTTATATAGAGCCCCCAGCGCGTGGCCAACGGTCCTATTTTCGGGGCGAAATAACCGTTTTCCCCAAAGAATAGGTAACTATCCAAACTAGCCGTTATGTCGGGCAGGGTGTCCAAAACTAGCCGTTATGTCGGGCATGAGCGTGGTTTCGGGCACCTGCCCTCAGCTGTTCGGGGAGCGATGAGGTCGTGCGTAACGGGCAATAATCTCGGGGAGGAACTCTGCATTCCTTGCCCGGTTGGAGGGGAAGAAAGGTCACTTTTGCCCCTCTGTGGATTGGACTTAGGCAATTTGGGCCGCTCTGGAGCAGAGGCGGATTGGGCCAATTCTAGCCATTGGTCTAGTCCAGAACAGGAGCCCCTCAAGTCGTTGCTCCCGAGCATGGGAGTGATGACTTAAGGACTGCTCGTTGCTCCGGGGAGCTAGCATAGAGTCGTCGTTTGTCGGCGAGGAAAGTTGTCTCAAAGTGCCCGTGGCCCCACGTGTTCGTGAGATTCGTGGTCGTGACCATGTTGCCCGGTGTACGGGGAGACTAATGGTCAGACAGAATTTGAAACGTTGGGGCGCCACGTGTACCTAGAGCTCCGTGTAGCAGTTAATAGGCAATGATGGCTAGCGGGTAGTCATGATGGCCTACGGGCGCGTGGTTGCACGTGCCCCTTTGTATAAAAAGGGGGGAAACCGTTTCATTTAAAACTTTTCCTTTCTGATTTCTCCTCGCCTCTTCTACGTTCTTGCCCGTCACCGTCTTCAGGCTTTCCGACCACCGTCACCAGCTTCGAGCAGCTTCTACTCTCTTCCAAAATCAAGTAAGTTTTCTGATCTGTAGCTTGTTTTACTTCCTTTTGTTGTTAGTGGTAGATTGTATGTGGTTAGGGTTAGCTTTAGGTGATAAAATAGGTGGATTTCTGGCGAGTGTTGGTGGTGGACGGTGGTTGTGCCATTTTTCCGCCTTCAGCACTTCGCCGAAGTATGTAGTGCGTTTAGCAAGGAGGGTGGTCCACGACGTGGTTGTGGTAGTTGTGCATGCGTGACCACCATGTTTGTTCATCTTCTGATAGAACGATGAGTTTTCTGGTAGATCGTCCCCAGATTCCGGTGAAACTTCGCGATTTCCGGAGAAGCTTCGACCGGAAACTGGGCGTGAGCGCGGGAAAGCTCCTCGTTCTGAGTTGAGAGTTCCGAGCATATCCTCGCGGGGAGGTTTTTGCTTTGACGTTAGGGCTTAGGCCGGGGACGCTGTCCCCAGCCCTTCACACGCCCTTTCACTTGACTTAGCAGTGGAAGGGTGGATTTGATTTGCTGTCGAATTCACTGTCTTCTCTGCTTTTCAGGTGATCGTAATGGCGACGGGGCCAGACAGAGAAGTTATTCTAGACACGTCCGAGGAGGAACTTGGCTCCGAGGAAAATAGTAGCTCGCCGGCTTCGAGCTCTGCGGCTTCGAGCTCGGCGGCCTCAAGTTCGTCCGGCAATGCCGGGGAGGAAGAAGAGGTTCGGGATGATATGGAGGAGGATGACATCGAAGGGTTCTCCGCAGAGGAATGGGAGGTGGCCGAACATTCTGAGCATATTTCTACGTTCGTAAAGTCTTTGACGGACGTCTTTACGGAGGTAGGACCAGAGGGGGAGTGGAAGGTGCACTTCCCTACTTTGAACGAGCGGGTCTGCTCGGATTTTAGGGACCGCTTTACGATGTACGAGTATGCCTTCAAAGATCTGGGATTGAGGCTGCCTTTCACTGATTTCCAGCGGACGGTGTTCGAGCATCTGAAGCTGGCGCCCTCTCAACTTCACCCTAATTCGCTGGTCTTCATCCGGGCTTTCGAATTGGTGTGCGAGCATCTCTCTATGGGGACTACTCTCCCTCTGTTCTTTGCTGTTTTCCATCTTCAAAGGCAGCTGACGGGGAAGAAGTACGGATGGGTTTCTTTGAAACAGCCCAGAAATCTATTTAAGTCGATCCGGACTTTCAAGGAGTGGTACTTCATCGTTGAACCCGTGTCTGAGGTGGCCCAGGACAGCACATACGTCTGGGAAATCGAGCTTGACGAGGATGGAAATGAGCTTCTTAACGAGGAGGGGAAATATATTGGGCAGAGGCTCTACAGGTTCCCCATCCGCTGGGCACCCGACCATTTCTCCAAGAAGCCCAGCGCTTATGTCTTTCAGCCGAGCGATCTGCGCGGACAGGACGCTGTGGCGTACGAGAGGCTGGTGAACTGGGTCAACTCCTTCAGTCTTGTAAGCTGCTGGACGAGCAAGGGTAGCCCTATCTTCGAGGAGGATGGGAGCCAGACAGTTGAGCGCAGATTCGTCAGTGTTAAGGCACTGCTGGAGTGCAAGACTCCTGCGGACGCTGAGAAGCTGCTCGGTAGTCTTGGTTATTTAGATTTTGTTTGTGTTATCTCCTTTCCACGTAGCTAATGCGCTCGTTTTTCTTCATTTGTGCAGGTGAGATGCCTCAGGCTCGCGATCGCGTGGTGAGGAATGCTATGGCGAGGAATAAAGCTGGAGCGGCTCCTCCTAAATCCCGGCCTGCTGGTGCCCGTGCTCCTCCCCTTGTTCAAACTGCCGTGGGGACCTCTTCTTCTCCCTCTCCTGCTCCACGGGGATCTCCACTGCCTTTGACCGGGCGGCCGAAGTGGCCAAGGACATTAGATGCTGTGGACCTTACCCGTGTGCCGGAGAAAGGGAAGTTTGAGTTACCTCCGTGCATCCTTGATAGGAGGTTCTTTGAAGGTAACTCTTTGGTCGTCCCTCGGGCGGAATCCCTTTGCTTAGAAGGCATGGATCGCTTGAGCAAGAGGGCGCTGGTGGCCCAAGATGCTTCTGCCCTGGTCAGGATGTTGGAGACGGTTGCTGTCTACGCCGAAGGGGACTCTGCACTTGAGTCTGACCTCAATGCTGCCCGGGCTTCTGAGGCGGCCCTCAAGGAGGAAGTTAAGAGTGCCCGTGAAGCTCGGAAGAAGGCCAAAGAGGAGACGGCCAGGCTGAAAGAGGATGTCTCCAAGCTGACGGCAGAGAAAAAGGCTGTCGAGGAGCTGAACAAAGAGTTGATGGCGGCCAGCGCCCCGAGTGCCGACGAACCGGATGATATAAAAGAGTTGAAGACTAGGTCTGAGCTGGTTGCCTGCATCCTACTGGTTGAAGATGACGGTATCGCCGTGGCAGAGGAGTCTTTTCAAAGCGTCGTGGCTCAATTGCAGGTGGTGAACCCTGGGCTTGAGATCTATGCCGAGGGTACTCACTATCTTGCGCGCGTTGAGGATGGTCGCATTGTCTTGCCCGCGGGCCTTGTTTTAGATACCCCCGAGGTTCAGCCTGAGGACCGGCCCAAGGAGGACCGGAGACCTGAGCCGGTGTCAACCAAGCATGCGGATGAATGAGGAGTGTTGTTATTTTGATGTTGTTGTATCTTGTCCGGCCTGCGCGCCGTTGAATTATTTGTAATTTTTATTTTTGGGGGCATGGCCCCGTTTTATGTGATTGCGCACAATCGTGGCCCTTGTGGCCACCTGTTATACTAATTATATTTCTGACTTCTTCGCGTGCATGATTTTACTTGCGTTTATTTTTGCTAAGTGTTGTATGCATGCTTGCTGTGAATGCATGTCTGCCCGTGTTTGGGAGCTTTTGACCTGTGCGAATATTTATGGGGGATTGCTCGTTGTAGATGTGTTCGACAGTGTAGGGAACTGGTCGAACGGCCGGGAATATCCTGGCTGGGGAGCGGAGCTCAGGTCGCGTTTGAGGCCTGAGTTCGTGGCGTGAACGTCCCATCGCTAGCTGGGGTTCTGCCAATCATGGTACTTTGACGACGGCGGTGCTCGATTGAGGATCGTTGTTGAGCAACTACCCAGCTCGTTACTGAGCGGGGTTGTGCTTTAATCGTATGCGACGCTTGTACCTAGACACGCATATTGGTCGGTGGTTGACGTTCGTCGTTGCGACGAGTCGAACCGAGGATTTAGTTGTAGTATTGTTTTAACTTTTCGGCGTTCCATGGTCGAGCTAGTTCCTCTCCAGTGAGATGTTCTAGGTAGTAGGCCCCATTTTCCGTTTTTGCCAGGATGCGATAGGGTCCTTCCCAATTGGCTGCTAGCTTGCCTTCGCGAGAGTCTTTGTGGTTTCTTCTTAAGACAAGGCTTCCCACGTTGAACTCTCGTTGTATCACTTTAGTGTTGTGCCTGATGGTGATCTTTTGTTTCAGTGAGGCCTCGCGGAGAGCTGCCTCGGTTCTGATTTCCTCGACGAGGTCGAGCTCTTCCCTTAAAGATTCGTCGTCCATCTCCTCGTCTAGGGGCGACTCTGTCCGCCTAGAGGGCACATGAACTTCGACGGGAATTACAGCCTCGGTTCCGTATGCTAAACGGAAAGGTGTTTCCCCGGTCGTTGAATGGGGAGTTGTACGGTAAGCCCAGAGCACGCTGTGTAGCTCCTCGACCCACGCCTTCTTTATTTCGTCTAGCCTTCGCTTGAGGCCTCGAAGGATGACTCGGTTAGCTGCCTCAGCCTACCCGTTTGTTTGGGGGTGTTCGACGGATGCGGAGTGTTTCTTCGTGCCCAGTTGGGAGACGAAGTCCTGAAACTTCCTGTCCGTGAACTGCGTCCCGTTGTCTGTTACTATAGCTCAGGGAATACGGAAACGGGCAAGGATGTTTTGTTTGTAGAAACGCAGGATGTTGAGGGCAGTTATTTTGGCTAGAGGTTCTGCTTCTATCCAATTTGTTAAATAATCCACGCCCACTATGAGGTACTTGTTCTGACTTGATCCTACCACGAAGGGTCCTAGGATGTCTAGGCCCCACCAGGCGAATGGCCACGGGGAGGACATAGTCTTGAGCTTGTTAGGCGGGGCTAGGTGCATGTCCCCGTGCCGTTGGCATTTATCGCACTTCTTTACGTGCTCTTTTGCGTTGTTTTACATAGTCGGCCAGTAGTATCCTGCTCGGAGGGCCTTTCGAGCAAGGGACCTTCCGCCGACATGTTGGGCGTTGATTCCTTCGTGGATTTCGCGCAGGATATGCGTGACCATTTCTTCCTCGACACATTTGAGCAGTGGAATGGAGAATCCCCATCTGTATAGTTTGTCTTCGACTAGGACATAAGAGCAAGCCCTTCGCCTGACTATGCCGGCCTCCTTTGGGTCGGACGGGAGTTCGTCCTTGGCGAGGTAGTTGTATACTGGGGTCATCCAGCAGTTGTTGTCGCCGATCACCTGCACGTCGAGTGTCGGGGAGGCCTTCTCGATGTTGGGTCGAGGAAGTACTTCTTGTATGACGGATTTGTTTCCGCCTTTATTCTTCGTGCTGGCCAATTTGGACAGCACGTCCGCTCGTACGTTATGTTCGCGGGGAACGTGTTTTACTTCTACTGTTGTGAACTTTGCCATTTCCTTCTTTACCAGGGCCAGGTATTCAGTCAGGTTGTCGTTTTTGGCTTGGTATTCACCTCGGACCTGGAGGGCCACGAGTTGTGAATCCTTGTAAATGACGACTTCTTCTGCTCCCAGGTCCTCGGCAAGGCGTAGCCCAGCGAGGAAGGCTTCGTACTCAGCCTGGTTATTGGAAGTTGGGAAAGACAGTGTGAGTGATACCTCGACGATAGTCCCTTCGTTGCTCTCCAGTATAATACCCGCGCCGCTACCTACCGAGCTCGAGGCACCGTCGATGAAGATGGTCCACTTACGTGTCTCGCTCGCGGGGGGGGGGGGGGGGGGGGGGCGCGAATGTCATCTTCGCGATGAAATCGGCCAGAGCTTGGGCCTTAAGGGCTTTTCTGCCTTCGTACCGGATGTCAAATTCAGATAGTTCAAGCGACCATTTAAGCATTCGTCCGGCCATATCTGGTCATCCAAGCAGCTGCTTGATGGGCTAATCTGTTCGAACCACGATCGTGTGGGCCAGGAAGTAGTGCCTTAATCTTCTGGCAGCGTTGATGAGGGCCAATGCCACCTTCTCTATCTGCTGGTATCGTAACTCTGGTCCTTATAGCGCCTTGCTCGTGAAATATATGGGCTTCTGCCCGTCAGGTGTCTCGCGGATAAGAGCGGCACTCACTGCTTCAGCTGCTACGGCCATGTACATGTATAGTTTCTCGCCATTGTCTGGGCGAGAGAGAACCGGTGGCTCTGAGAGTGCTCGTTTCAGGTGGAGAAGGGCCTTGTCGCACTCCTCAGTCCATTCGAACGCGGCCTCTTTGCGGAGGAGCTTGAAGAAGTAAGGCGTGCTGGGCGGACTTGGCCACGAAACGGGATAGCGCTGCGAGCATCCCGTTGAGGGACTGGATGGATTTCTTGGACTTGGGCGTAGGAAACTCGGAGAATGCCCGGCATTTGTCGGGATTGGCTTCGATTCCTCGTTCCGTTAAGTAGAAGCCGAGGAATATTCCTGCCCGGACGCCGAACGTGCACTTCTCCGGATTAAAACGTATCTTGTATTTCCTTGCCTGTTCGAAGACCTTTCGCAAGTGGGCGGTATGATCGGTTTCCTCGTGGGATTTTACGATCATGTCGTCCATGTATACTTCGAGCATATCGCTTATTTCTCCCCGAAATACTTTATTCATCATTCGTTGGTATGTTGCTCCGGTGTTCTTCAGGCCGAATGGCATTACGTTGTAGTAATAATTCCCTGATTCGGTCATGAAGGCCGTATATTTTTTGTCGGACATTGCCATTGGGATTTGATTGTAGCCCGAGTAGGCGTCCATGAACGATAAAAGTTTAAAACCAGCGGAATTATCAACAAGTTTATCAATATTAGGGAGGGGGTAGGCATCCTTCGGGCATGCCTTATTGAGATCGGTATAATCAATGAACATGCGCCATTTTTCATTAGATTTTTACACCAATACAACGTTGGACAGCCAAGTGATGTACTTGGCCTCCGAAATGAATTTGGCCTCGAGGAGGTCTTTTACAGCTTTTTCAGCAGCCTCCATTTTCTTCGGAGACTACTTTCTCCTACGTTGTGCTACGACCTTGATGGCCGGGTCAATGGTCAGCTGGTGACAGGCGACGGTCGAATCTAAGTCGGGCATTTCTGTGGCGCTCCACGCGAAGAGGTCGGCATTCTCTCGGAGGCATGCTTTGAGCTGCTTCCTCGCGATGTCAGGTAGGTCTGCTCTGATCTTCACTCCCCGTTGAGGGTCTTCGCCGAACAAAACTAGCGCGAAGTTGCCATCCGGGATCGGGTGCGTCGGGTAGGAGCTGCTGCTGGGTGACGCGGATGGGTCGGCTGACACTGCTCGTTCCTCCTGTTGGTCCTCGGGGAAGCGACTGTCGAGGTCGATAGAGTCGACCTGGGGCAGAGGCTTGGCCTCCTCGGAGCTGCTTGGAAGTGTTGGCTTGCTCGACACCTTCGGCTTGGGCGCAATGGTGTTGAGTCCCTTTGTAGCTGCTTCGAAACATCATCGGGCCGCTTCTATATCATCGTGGAGGGTGGCGACTTTACCTTTCGAAGTGTAATACTTCATCTTTAGGTGGACGGTTAAGGGCACTGCTACTAACTCGGCCAGAGTTGGCCTTCTGAAAATGCACTGGTAAAGCGACGGGCAGTCGATTACCAGAAACTGCACCTTGATGGATTTGGCCGTTTCTGCTGATCCGAATGTCACGAACAGCTCGACGTAACCCCACGGCTTTGTTACGGACCCGTTGAATCCCTGCAAGTCGGATCCCACGTAGGGAGTAAGGTGAGATTCGTCCAGCTGAAGTGTTGAGAACAGCTGGGAGTACATGATGTCGACCGAGCTGCCCTGGTCGACAAGTATTCTGCGAACATCGAAGTTCGCCATCTGGGCTCTGACGAGCAGAGGTATGTTGGAGTTCGGGGACCCGCCGAGGAGTTCCTCCTTGTAAAAGGAGATTGGGACGGAGTCTTTCTAGGCTTGATCAAGCGTCGTCACTTTGTTGGAGATGGTGTTGATCAGGTGGTCAAACTTTCGTTTCACGGAGCCCACTGTGACTTTGTTGAATCCCCCGCCCAAAATGACCATGGCAGAAGGAAAAGTCTCCCACGGGCTATGGGCCGCGAAATAAGCAGGAGCGTTGAGCCCGTCTGGGACGTAGAAGTCCTCTGGCCGCGATATGGACCTTGCCACCTATACGTTGGTGTCATTCGAGGAGGGTATTTCTTCCTCGACCTTCTTGGACTCCTGGGCGTCTTGCCGAGGAGTGTCTTTCTTCTTTGTGAATTGTTTCAGGTTCCCGTCCCTGATCAGTATCTCTATGGCATCCTTCAGATGGATGCAGTCCTCCGTAGTATGGCCGTGACTTTTGTGGAAGCGGCAGTACTTCGACTTATCCACGTTTGGTCTGTTCGGCAGCTGTTTAGGGAAACGGACCCCGGCTTGTTTAAACTCCGAATTGGCACATTCGGTTAAAATCTTCTCCCTGGAAACGGTCAGGGGAGTGTAATCATGGAAATGCCCGGAGGGCCCTTTGCTGTCACGGGAGTCGCGGGGGCGGTCCTCGTGTCTTCGTTCACCCCGACGAGATGTCGAAGCTTCTTCTCCTTTGGCGGCCCGGGCGTTCTCCTGGCGGCGAGACGCTCGGACGTTGCAGGCCGCAATCTTCTCCTCGTACTGGATGTGAGATTGGGCTTTGAGGAGGAGAGGGTCTAAATTCCTCGGTGGGGCGAGGCCGATGGCTTTAGCGAAGTCGGAGTCCGGGAGGATCCCTTGTTCGAGCAGGAACTTCTTCATTTTATCTGTCGTCGGGACCTACACCGCTTCCTTGTTGAACCTCTCGATGTATGCTCGGAGAGGTTCGTCCTTCCTCTGGATTATGGCTCCGAGGGAGGCCTCAGTTTTGGGGTGGCGGCGAGATGTTGTGAAGTGCCGCGAGAACATCCCGCCGAGCTGTTTCCACGAGGTAATGGACTCCTCAGGCAGTTGTTTATACCATGTCATTGCTCATTTCCGAAGCGTGGTTAGGAACAGTCTGCATTTGATGGCGCCCCGTACGCTGCGGTAGTCTAAGAGGGCATCGATATTCTCGATGTGCTCGTCTGGGTCAGTGGTCCCGTCGTATGTGCCAAGTGATGGGGGTTTCTCCAAGCCTTTTGGGAGGCGGGTGGCCAGGATCTCCTGGGACAACGGTCCGTGAGGCTCGTCATCATCACTGGAACTAGTGTATGATGGTGACCAGACGGGCTGCTCGCGTCGGCGGTTTCTTCGTGGAGAAGGTGAGCGGTTCCTTCGAGGAGAAAGTGAGTGGTTCCTTCGCGGGGAAGGTGAGTGTGTCCGTCCTTTGGACCTGATTGGAGATTCCTCGTTCCTTCGAGTCCTTTTGTGGTCATGAGCGTGCTGGTCACGCGGGGAAATCTGGTCGAGTTTTCGGGCTACGCGAGGATCGTGCTCTTGGCGCAGTCTTCGGTCGATTTTTCTCCGTGGCTGCGGGCTTCTAGATCGTCGCGGGTTCTTCTGTGTAGGAGGGGATCTTGGACGGTGAGACTCTTCCAGTGCCCCGATCCTCTCATTTTGCTGCAGGATCAGGGTGTTGGTTTTGTTGAGGGCCTCCAGGAGGGCTGCCACGGTCGGGTCGGCGCTGGGCGGAACAAGAACGGGCTGGAGGTCGAGAGACGGTTGATCGTTGTGGCGATCAGCAGGAGTTGGGGAAGGAGAAGCGGGGGCTCCATCCCTCAGGAAACGGGCATCTCGGAGGAGAGATGATTAGCCGTCAACGTCAAATTTGTTGACGGGGAGGATGGTGGAGTGAAAAGCATCCTGGGTGCGATCTTGGGAGGCCATGATCGTAATGATGTTCGAAAGTTGTTTTGATCTTCGGTTAAAGAAAGAAAGGGAGAACAAAGATTCCCACAGACGGCGCCACTGATCATGAAGGCTGGATTACATCCTGTAGAATCAGGCCGCCAAGTGCGTCAGGGATGCTGGTCGTATGGAGAGGAGGAGGGGGTGTACCTGCAAGGCACTCCGACGCTCAAGTAAGTAAAGGTCAGAGAAAAAGGGGCAAGTACAAAGAGTGAATTCTTAGGGTGAATATTGGATACCTGACCCTCTCAAGCGAGAGGGTTTATATAGAGCCCCTAGCGCGTGGCCAACGGTCCTATTTTTGGGGCGAAATAACCTTTTTCCCCAAAGAATAGGTAACTACCCAAACTAGCCGTTATGTCGGGCAGGGTGTCCAAAACTAGCCGTTATGTCGGGCATGAGCGTGGTTTCGGGCACCTGCCCTCAGCTGTTCGGGGAGCGATGAGGTCGTGCGTAACAGGCAGTAATCCCGGGGAGGAACTCTGCATTCCTTGCCCGGTTGGAGGGGCAGAAAGGTCACTTTTGCCCCTCTGTGGATGGGACTTAGGCAATTTGGGCCGCTCTGGAGCAGAGGCTGATTGGGCCAATTCTAGCCATTGGTCTAGTCCAGAACAGCTTCAAAATTAAGTGATTTTTTGAAATTTTACTATCCAAAAAAAGTTTCGATAAAATGATGAAATATCTAAAATAACATTTTAAAAATAACTATTCAAACCAAATTTTTATTTGAAGTTTTTATGAAAAGTTTCTTTGTAAAATTTTTTTTTACAAAATTATGTTACACTATACAAATCATTTTTTAAAAAAGCCAAAACAAACGGGCCCTCAATCTCTTTGTTCTTCTATGATATCCGAATTTTATCTACACTCCTTTTAGTTGACTGGTAGTTTGGTGGGAATTCCTTCAGTTAAGCTGCCCCATTTATACGGTAATTACTACTTTAGATCCATATGTAAGTTGAAATGGCGTATTTCCTTGGAAGAATGTGGAGTAATATGGTATGCCCATAAGAAGTGCATGAGTTATTCCATCTGTGAAATGTGTATCATTATTCGTTACCATAAAATGTTTGATGCCAAACCTGATAAGTATGTTTCTTTTGAATAAGCGTAACATATTGTGGCATGTGACTTCTACAAGTGGTTCTACTTCAATCTATTTTGTAAAATAGTCAACGAAGACGATTAGGAATTTAACTTACCCTGGTGCCAAAGGAAAAAGGCCTAAAATATCCATTCCCCACCCTGCAAAAGGCCATGAGGAAGATAAACTATTGAGTTATTTGAGGAGGACAGGGTAAATGTCACTGTGCCTTTAGAGGCGTGTATCCTGGTGTCTTTCCTCATGGTTGTCGAGAAGTAGTCAGCTCTAAGGGTTTTCTTTGCTAAAGTGTGTCTTCCCAAATGTTTTCTTGTCGGTCATTCATGAATTTCTTAAAGCACTCATTTTCCTCCTTTTTTCGTTAAAGATTTTAGCAATGGATTAATGAAGCCTCGTCTATAGAGCTCACATTCTACTAATGAATACGAGCAAGACATTCTTTTGATTTTTTCTTTTGATTCTTGTTACTTCCTTCTTGTGTTATGAAAGTTCTTTGGTCGTGATTGTCGTAACCCGAAATTTGACCTCCTCTCTTTGCCTTTTGCATAAGCATGTGCATTCGAATTGCCAGCATACGCATTAGCATTTCTTCTCTGTAGTTTTGTTGCAAGAATATTCAGAATTTCATAAGGTTTCAAAGCCCGATTAATCACATCCTCACAAAGTCATCACAACATCAATACAAGTAAAATACAAGGGTTTCCATGCATATTTATCAAAGCAAAGAGTCGAAGATCGGAACCATGGCCATAGCACCTTGTTTCAAGCAAATTGGGCAAGTTTTGGTTGCGTTAATCGATTAACCATTTACTAGGCAAAATGTGTTAATCGATTAACACATGCATTTTGGCAGATTTTCTGTACTCTGCATGACAACAACTTTTCTTCTACTTCTTTGGGGTTTACTTGGTTCTAGCATCATGTGGAATGTTCTAGACACTTCAAGAATTCACTTGCATTTGCTACAATACGTCATTTTCAATCAAGACCACCATGTAACTTCATTTCCAAGCATATGAACCATTGGATTTTGAGCTTGTATTAGGATGTTCCCACCGAGTTAACAAATAACTAACTGAGCCAACTTCCAACTCAGTGAGTTAGATGTAACTAACTTCAAACCAAATGCCAAACCACCCTTAGCTAACTCCAAACCAAGTTCCAAACCTTTCCCACTCCAAACCTCCACTCTATATAAATAAATCTTCACATTTGTGAAGGGACCTTCAACCATTTTCACTATTTTTCACTTGATCACTCTCTCATTTCTCTCAATTCTCTCTGAATTTTCTGCAACTCTTTCACATTCATCTTCATCTTCTTCTCCAAACCACACACAAAAGCTCAATTTCCACCATTAGAGTCTAACAACCTTCACATCGAAATTGTTATTCTCTTGAGCTAAACCTCCATTCCACTATATTTCTACTTGGATTTCTGGATTTACAGTAGTTTCTACTTAAATTCAAGTAATTATCTCACGCGTCTCGGTGCAAATTCGTATTCGGAGCATTTATCGTGTTTTATCGGTTTTGCTACGATTCGATCTCAAGCTTGGAATTCTCTGGTTTTCTTTGCTTATTCTCACCACATTTTACTTACAACAATTACCAAGGAAATCCTCCTCCTTGTAGGTTGGTAATTCTTGCTCGATATACTGGTTTTGATCACTTTCGCATATTCGCAATGTAGATCCAATGGTTTGTTAATGTGAATTAATCATTCAATTGTTTAATTATTAATATTGATGTTTGATGGACATAATTGACAATTAATTGCTTCTACTTGATGTAATTTTCATGAATAATTGCATGCCATAACATGTGGATGATTGAAGAAGTGATTAGTTGCTGGAAGTGCTTTTGAAAAAATGATTTTCTGCTACTGGCACAGTGTTAATCTATTAACCATTTGCTAGGCAAAATGTATTAATCGATTAACACCCCTGTTTTCAGCAATTTTTGTTGTTTTTAAAGGGTTAATCGATTAACCAGTTTTGCCTAGCAAATGGTTAATCGATTAACACTGTACCAGAATGTGATTTTTGAACTTTTTCATGCTTGTTTGGTTTTCTTTCCTCATTTAACTTCCATGGCTTAATATGCTTGATATTTGTGGATGTTTTATGAGCTGTTTAGCCTCTGGTTGAAGCATGTATGCAAACTTTGATGCACGATTTGTCGATTATGGAATTGTTTGCATTATTGAAATTGTATGATCATGTTGCTTTTGCATATTCTTGTTTACATGATAATATGATTAGTGATGCATGTTAATTGATGTTTGTTAATGCTTTGTAAATTCTTTCTTGATTGCATTAGATTTGTTCTTTATTGAACAAATTTAATTTTGTATAATCATTACTTCACATGCTTGCTTTGATAATCTTTCGATTCGCTTGAAAGATTGTTGGCTTACTCATTCCCTTTAATCGATTGATCGAAACTTTGTTTCGATTTATTAATCTTCCCTCTCTCTTCTCCTTAGGATTTTTTTAGAGCTTCTCTTTCTTGTTCCCTTGCGGAGTCGGAGGTCTGCAGAACGCGTTGGAGCACTGTACAAGGTTGCGATATTAATCTGTCGATTTCAATTTCTGCGATATACTCTGAGTGTTAGATAAGGGATGAGAGAGGAGAATTTCTACACTCATTCTGATTATTTTGGGTAGGGGACGAATGACCCTGTGCCTGGAATAATCGTCTTTATCTCCAGACTGTAGTGTCTCCCTTTTCCCGGTTGAGTCGACCTTTAATCACTCTTGCCCCTTTAATCTTTCCTTTAATCAATTATCATGTCCTTGCTTTAATATCATTGTTTCTTGGGTTAATCACCTTCTCTTGGTTAATCACTCGTTCTTTGGTTAATCACGGTTCGCCTGTTAAAACCAACCTTTCTTGGGTTAATCACCGTCTCTTGGTTAATCACCCATTTCTCAGTTAACCACAGCCCGTCTGTTAACATACTGAGACTCTCTTGAGTTAATCACCGTCTCTTGGTTAATCACTCATTCTTTTTGGTTAATCACAATCCTTCTGTTAAAACCAATACCCTTGTGAGTTAGTAACCTTCTTCTGGTTCAAATACTCGTACCTTTGGGTTAGTAACTTTCTTTTGGTTCAAATACCCTTTCTTCGGTCAAGTAATGCTTGTTCAGTCAGTGTACCGAACCCCTTTGGGTTGCAACCTTCGCTTGGTTCCACACCCGTCCTTTGAGTCACAACTTTCGCTTGGTTCCACGCCCATCCTTTTGGTTAATCATCGTCCATCGGTTAAAAGACCAATGTTCTCCTCTTTTCGGTTAATCATTGTTTATCAGTTAACATACCGAGTCCCCAGAGAGTCAAGCACCTTCTCTTGGTTCGTTACTCTCCTTTTGGTTCATCACAGCCCTTCTGTTGACACCAACCCTTTCTTTCCCCACAGAGTCATACTCTTATTTTTCTTCGGTTAACCACTTCCTGTCAGTTAATATACCGAATCCCCAGTGGATCTTACTTTGTCTCGATTCAAGTACCTTGCTTCCTTATTTTCTTGGCTTTGACGCCATTTCTTTGTTTTCTCCTCAGTGGAGCAGTCACCTTTCCTTGGCCTATCTTTTTCGGTTGTAACACCATTCCTTTTCTTTCCCTAGTAGGGTCGTTCCCTTTATTTTCGCTCTTAGTTTTGACACAATTTTTCTTCTTTTCCCGTCTTTTGGTTCCCCGAACTACGTAGGCTCTGAATTCCTCATTGCACTGTGAGGATACGTAAGCACGAGATCGCGAGATCTTGGCGAGCTACCTTCTACCCTCTTCCACTCTTCTTCCTCTTTCCTGGTTCCATGAACTACGGAGCTCTGAATTCCTCATTGCACTATGAGGATACGTAGACACGAGGGCCCCAATCCTCCGCGAGCATTTTCTTTTTCTTTTTCCCTTCCCTCTTTAGCTAGTAGCCATTAGATAGATAACCCATCCAAGCCTAGAAGTAAGCAAAACGGTTCCCGTCTAGTACGACGGATGCGTGAGGTGTTAGTACCTTCCTCTCGCATAACCGACCCCCTAACTCGTTTCTCTTTCCCTTGGGTTTTATCGATATTTTCCCTGTCCTTTGGGACTAAATAAAGTTTGGTGGCGACTCTGTTGTATGTTTGAGTGTGCGATTCACTCAGGTATAATCCCACTAGCTTCAGTGATGTATTGTGTTATTAGTATCATCCAACTTGATGATAGTTTTTCTTCTTCTTCCAAAACATTGACCTCTTCATTTGTGTTGGAATTTTACAGTATTTCTAGTACGCCAGTTTTAATGAAGTCTCGTGTCTTAGAACTGCATAACTTAGATAAGTGGTATGCCTTAATGTTCTCCTCTATCGTGATGTAGTGGATTTCTGCTTTTCGGAGCATCTACATGGTAGAATTTACCTTTGTCAAATATTGTTGGATGATTTTATCTTTGGTTTGGTACTCGCGTCAGACCTATGGCATGACTAGATGTGAGTCTGACTTGATTATTACTTCTTTGAACCCTATCTCGGATACCATTCTTAATCCATATAAGCATTCTTCATACTCTTCTTGATTGTTTGAGGAATATAATTTGAACCTAACTACAACCTCTATCATGTGGCCAAGGTCGTTTTCTAGTAGGAGTCTTGTGTCGCTTTCTTTCGCATTGGACAATCTATCTACAAATATCGCCCATCTGGTTGAGGTGTCTAACTTATCGGTGATGGTTTCCACTATAAAATGTTTCAACACCTGAACTTTAAGGGCTTTTCTTTGCTCGTATGAGATGTCGAACTAAGAAAATCCCATCGAGGGTTTATTGTAGTCAGAGTAGTGATAGGTGCTAGTGAAAATGGGGTATATAATCGTCAAATTGGTGATCACTAATAGATGAAATAGTGATTAACGGTGGTCGGATTAGTGGTTAATGGTGATTTGTATGGTGGCTAAATGTGGACAAAATGGTGACTAACAATGGTCAAAGTGGTGGTATGCGGTGATCGGAGTGGTGGTTGGTTGTGTTCAAAGTGGTGGTCATAATGATAATGGTTTATGGTGAGATTGAAGATCATATGTGAAAAAAAATAGTGATTGGAGGTAGTTATAATAGTGGTTGGTTGTGTTCAAAACGGTGGTCATAATGATAATGGTTTATGGTGAGATTAAAGATCGTATGTGAGAAAAATGGTGATTAGAGATAGTTATATTGGTGGTTGGTATTTGTTTTTGGAAGTGATCATAATAGTGGTCGGTATTGGTGACTTGATGTTGTCACAGTAATAGAATAATGATTTGAGTATTCATTGGCTTGGAGTATTCGTCGGCGATTATTGATAGTGACGTCTTAATTTTAAAACAAGAATAAAAATTATGAAATATATTTTAAGATGAATTTTAGTGAAAATTTGTTTTTAAATTTAATAAGAAATCAACTGAACTCATTTTATTTAAACATGTCTTAAATTTAAAAATTGACTTTCAAACCAAAAACTCACAAGCTAGTAGAAGGAGGCTTTATGATTTTGTGGTGGTTTTCATTTTTAACTTTTATTTATTTTGGTTTTTAATGAGGCTTTTTTTTATAGTCACAACAAAATTGGAGTGTGACACATGCAACTTCATTTATATATGTCCCATTTAATTTTTTTTAAATAGAATTTTACAAAATAAATTTAAACGGAATGGACATGTCTGTTTATCGTCCTTAATTTTTGTATAAGGAAATAACTATATTTGAGAGAGTGTATATTTGTTTATTCTACTTTATTTATATTATTTAGATTTTGGCTTAATATATTATTTATTCCTTTAACTTAATGTAATGTTCTGCTTTAATCTTTGATAAAAAAAAGGTTATAAATTAATCCCTTAACTTCACTTATGTTGTCTTATTTAGTTTATTCTGTCAATTTCTGAAAGAAGAAAAAAAAAAACGTTAAGTTCTATTGGCATGGCGTGACAACAAGACCATTGGTACAAGTTTGAGTCATCATATGTAGTTAAAAATCGATATGCTGTTTAAATTGTGGGGTTCTCCCAAAAACAAAACTCCCGCAGTTTAAATAGTGTATTAATTTTTAACTAATATATTGACTCGGATTTGTACCAACGGTCTTACTGTCACACTACATCACCAAAAGTTTATGTTTTTTAATCAGAAATTGACGGAAAAGATCAAATAGAATAACAAAAATAAAGTTTAGTATTTTTAACATTTTTTATTAAGGGACTAAAACGGAATATTAAATAAAATTAAGAAACTTGGTGATATTAAAGGAATGGGCTAGACAATGTGATGTAATGTAGTATTTCTCTATAACCATATCCGTTCGGTTGGGATATTCAGTTAAGAAGCTTGAATTATTTTTTATTATTATATTAAGAAAGTTAAATGAGATTAATTATGTACCCAAAAAAATGAAATTAATTAATATTAAATAGTGTATTTTTTTTTTTTACGTACATATGAATATAGGGTAATTATGTAGTTTAAACATTTAAACAACCTTTTCTATCAAAATAAATAAATTATAAATAACATCAATTATGCTTAATCATGGTATTGATGGTTTCAGTAACTTAAAAGACTAATTTGCAATCACTTTATCTTATTTAGACTATAATCAGCCTTCAACTTGTTTCAAAATCATAAGAAAACTAATAAAGCGACTAAACATAATAATTCAGTAGATTAATTATACCGTAACTAATTTCTTACCCTTTAAGTTAAATCACACTTCAATCTTACCATTGATGAGATAGATTTTAAAAATTATTATTCCAACGTGCTAAGGCAGTAAAATATGATGGATTTAAACAGTTTTGTCAAAAATAAATATTTTACATATATGTTTTCGTTGTTATATTTTAGTAGTTAGACTGATATATGTTAAGTGAAATTTCAAATTAGAATTAATTTTATAAATTATATTTTATTATTAAAAAAATTTACTTTAGTTTATGTATAGAAATCACACATAAAATAATCTGTGATTGATTTACCAGTAACAAAAAAATTAAACTTAAATATGATTGGAATTTTGTATAAAACTCATTTAGAAGCCCAAGGGTTGGCCTAGTGGTGGAGGCTTGGGTTCTGAGAGTGTGCTCCTCTCAAGGTCTCAGGTTCGAATCCTACTAGGTGCAATCAACCCTTGTGTGGGTCAGTCCATACGAAGCTTTGCTCCGACTTTAAACGGGGCCCCCTCTAGTGGACGGTGGGATTGGTCCCTCTTGGATTAGTCGGTCGCAAGGCCGGATACTAAGATTTCCAAAAAAAAAAAATAGTTAAGCATTCATTAAGTAATAAGTAGTTATAATTTAAAAAAATGGCTTAACATCCTTTTTGGTCCTCTACCTATGCCTCGGGGTTCATTTTGGTCATCTTCCTTTTAAAAGTTTCAAGTTGGTCCCTTACGTTGTCTAACAAAATCAAAGTGGTCATTTCTGTTAAAAACTGGCTAACGACGTTAATTTAGATGACGTGGAAGATGAGGTGGATGGGTGGATTGTCTATTCATCACCTTCTTCTTCCTTGTTGCTGAAACACTTTTCTATTTTCCCCCAAATTCAACCCTAACGCAAAATGCTTCCCAAAATCCCCTAATTGAAACCTAAATCATCATCTAATCATGAGTTCTATGCGCGGTCCGTCATCACCATCTAGAAACCGAAGTGAATAGCATGTCTTTAGCAGCTCCAATCTTCCATGGAAGCCTCTATGTTGTTGTGGAGATAATGCTATACTTCGTAAGGCTAGGACTGTCAACAATTATGAAAAGCTTTTTTGGGATTGTCAGCATTTTAAGGTAAGGTTTAGTTTGAATAAGATAAGTTGAATGTTGTTGAAATGTCTATGTAATTCATTGCAATTTGCGTTCTCAATCTCTACAGGGATATAGCAATGCTGGTTGTGGATTTTTTGAATGGTTCTATGAAGAAGCTAGAGGTGAAAATGAGCAAACCCTGATGAAGAATCAACGAAAGATAGATGTGCTTAGTCAAGAGATGGAAGAAGCCAAAAAAGAGGTTAAAGTTTTGAGGCTCAATAATATGGAATTAGAGGATGCTTTGAAGAACACCATCAAGTGGAAGAAGATCTGGAAGTTTATGTTCTATGTTGTTTTATTTGTTTTAGTAATCAAATTGTTGTAAAAGAATTCAAGTTGTTGTGAGAGGTTGAAGTATTCTGTTTTTTGTTTTAGTGTTTAAGTTGTAGTAAAACTTGCATTATTCAAAGTTGCCAAGTGAGTTGTGTACTTTTGTTACATGATTTAGTTGCCAAGTTAGTGCTTAAGTTGTAGTAAAACTTGCATTATTAAAATTGCATTGTATTGAAATATATGTTCTGTTGTTATAAGATTTAGTTAGACAAGTTAAATAACAGAAATTTGATCAACATAAACCTTGTTCAAATTTGAGAACATAACATAAACCTTGTTCAAAATACCATAACATAATTTGTTACAGACATTTGTTCAAAATAACATAAACATAGTTCAAATGGAACATAACATAAACCTTGTTCAAAATACCATACCATAATTTGTTACAGACACTTAATATCAACATAAGTTGTCACAGACACTTCAAAACAACATAACATAAACATTTCAAAGCAACATAACATCAACCATGTTCTTAAAATAGAACCTACATAAATCTAAATGGGTTTCTTTGTGTTGTTTCTTTTGGTAGGAGTGGTCCTCCTAGTTGTAGGTCCCACTGCATTTTGTGATGCACGTAGTCTGGTGGTTAGTCCCTTTGAAACAGAAGCCATTGAAACATATGTTTGTCTTGGTTTCCTAAAAGGAAACTCTCGTGGCCTTGCTTGTGCTGGTGTTGCCCTAGGCTGACTTGCTTGAGTTGGGGTTGCCCTTGGCTGAGTTCCTTGAGTTAGTGTTGCCCTTGTCTGAGTTCCTTGAGTTGGTGCTGGTGTTGCCCTTGGTTGAGTTCCTTGAGTTGTGGTTGGTGTTGCCCTTGTCTCAATTCCTTGAGTTGGAGCTGGTGTTGCCCTTGGTTGACTTCCTTCAGTTGGAGTTGTTGTTGCCCTTGGCTGATTTGCTTGAGTTGGTGTGGGTGTTGTCCTTGGCTGAGTTCCTTCTGTTGGTGGATGAGTCCTCTTACAAGTGGATTTATTGTGTCCAGTCTATCTGCACCTTGTACACCTAAGTATCATGCCAGTTTTTCTCATTTTTCTATCTGTTCCATCAATCTCATCCTGCTCACGGTTCCTCCTCTTCTTTGGTCTTCCTGGCATTTTTTTTTTAATTTTGGTGGCTGCATGTTTCTGGGTAGAGTCTTCATCATGTGCTTGTAAACCTCTTCATGTATCTGTCGCATACCTCTCATCTCCCTTTCCCATGCTTGTGGGTAAGTAGCCCTAGCAGCCTTCCAAATTATCTCCTTCAACATTTTTCCTGGATACTTCTTCCTGAAATTATTGTATAAGTGTCTTACACAAAATCTTTGTTCAACATTGGGTAGTAATTCATCCATTGCAAGAAGAAGACCCTGCAAAATTAAACCAAATGATGGTGACTACATAGATTTACTAGACACATCATACTCTAACTGAAAATGTAAAAAAAAATAGAGTGGTACCTTTTGCTGGTCAGAAATGAATGTATATGTTCTACATTCTTCCCTACCACCTAGATCATCAATGAGGAGTTCCAAGAACCACGACCAGTTGTCTTTAGTTTCCCCTTCCACTACAGCAAAAGCTATAGGTAACATCTGGTCATTGGGATCTGTACCAATAGCTGCCAAAATCTGATCTCCACAAAGCCCCTTTAAGAAGCATCCATCAAGTCCAATAATAGGCCTACACAACTTGAAACTCTTTTTGTAAGCAGCATAGCAAATATATAACCTCTTGAAATAAGGCCTTTTATCCTCAACACTTTCTTGGACTGGTGTGACATTTAACTTGACAGTTGAACCAGGATTTGCCCTTAGAATTTCATGACAATAATCATATATCCTTGTGTAATCCCCTAAAAATGAGCCATCAACCATATCCCTAGCTACAAATCTGGCCCTAATTGTCTTTGTCTTATTAACCTCCACATTCCATTTCCTTTGAGCCTTTTCCTTTATATCCTTTAGCTTCAGCTTAGGATTATTTTTCAATGAATTTTGTAACCTCTTGGTAAGCCATTTTGTACTCATCATTTTTACATTATATTCCCTAGAGAAATTGTGGTTATCAACTATTTTCCTAAGTTGCCAAGTATCCTCATTAGGCACCTTTCCACCATATGCCTTCCACAGGCAGCCTTCCTTACACACCACCTTCACTCTTTTTTTGTCATTTTTCAAAAACTTAAGACCTCTACCAGATTGGACACATACGTTTGAATTGCTTCCTTAAAGTCATTTTTGAGTTAAAATAAGTTCCCAACTCCCATTTATAATGAGCCATATCTTTCAATAACTTAAAAATGGGATACTTACTATCATATAAACTCCCATGAAGTTTGCGTTGAATTGCTTCCTTAAAGTCATTTTTGAGTTAAAATAAGTTCCCAACTCCCATTTATAATGCCACATAACCAAAGCATTCATTACACCTCACTAATAACTTAACATGTCAGCCAGGTTTTTGTTAATAATCTAACGTTTCTAACAGACAGGACTAACGTGGTACCATTTTAATAACGTAAGGAACCAACTTTGAACTTTTAAAAGGAAGAGGACCAAAATGGACCCCGAGGCATAGGTAGAGGACCAAAAAGGGTATTAAGCAGAAAAAAATTACATTTACGTAACCTTAGAATTTTCCTATATAAATTTTAAGCGATAAGAAGTTACTTACTTGTATGTGAGAAGAGGAAAAAGCGATGGATGTTTTTGTTGTGAAGTTGGAAACAAGGCCAAAAGCAAGAACGATTAATGGCGGTTTATTTTATGCGCATATGTTCTTTTATGAAAAGATAATTATATTAAATGGAAGCCAAAACGACGTTACAACCAGAGGAAGCCCACCGCGGAATGGTTCCAGACCAGGTCCTAGAGCCGAGAGTCTTACCAATTCCAACCATATGGTGAGCTTCACCAATAAAATTACGATTGACGTACACAGTGCAGCATCTGTAAAGCTAAGAAGCGAATCCTAACAGTCAATAATAACATGTTCTAGATCAGCTATGTTTCCTATACCATTAACGCAATCCACAATAACTATAACATAAGAGTGGATTGCAAAATTTTGCAGGTTAAATTGCTTTGCAAGTTGCAATCCTCATTGAATGCCAAAAAACTGTGCACTGCAATCCTCATTGAATGCCAATAAACTTGTATTAAAATCTTGGAAACTCCTAAATCACATTCCCCCTCCACCTTTACTTAGGGACATCCTCTCCCAACTCAACCAATGTATCTTTTTCTCTCCATCTTTAGAACCCCGCCAAAACTTAGCCAACATGGATTCAATCTCCTTGCAACAAGTGTCGGGGATCTTGTAGCAACTCATGATATAGGTTGGTATAACATGTGCAACTGCCTAGATAAGGACTTCCTTTCCAGCTTTTGACAGAAAACTCTTCTTCCAACCTTTCACTTTCTTCCAAACCCTCTCGATTACTAACTTGAAGACTTCTTTCTTGGATCTTCCAAACATCACCGGCAACCCCTGTGAGAGCAAGAATTGTCTCTACAAGTCAATCTAGGTTTTGATGATAACAATAAGTATTTGTGAAAGAACCATTTTATGGTCTAACGTGTGTTGTGTGCAGATCATAAGAACTAAAGACATCAAAACCAACATACACCAACTAGATGTACTATGATTGAATATATATACATATGCGAAGTTACTAAGTGTGACTAAAGTCGCGAGAAGCAAGAACGCTTCTTTATCTAGTCATGATCAGCCAGATCCAAGGATGCCAAGATTGCTGTTGCAATGCTCTTGTGGATGCTCTCTGAAAGTGATTGAGATTCTGAAGATAGCGAAGCTTCTGAAGAAGTACACTCTGAAATAACCAAAGTACAAAAGACTCCTATGACTTGAAGTTCTGATAGCTGAAGACGCTGAAGACCAAGTGCAGAAAGAATCTGAAGACTGATGAGTTCTGAAGATCAAGGTTTCAAATAAGAAGTTCTGAAGACAGGCTCTGAAGATTCAGAAGACTTGAAGCAGAAAAGGTTAACTTTCTTAAAGACCAAGTGCTGAAGTTCTGAAGACTGATTCCTAATGGACTTCTTCAATCGACTGAAGACTTGAAGCATCAGATATTCTGCTATGAAGACTCTACTCATGCTTCATCAAATTAACATCAGAAGCCACTGAAGTTTTGAAGTCTAAATATTACCGTTGTGAGTTAAATGTACACACTGCCCAAGAAAAGATGTTCGATCATTTCTTCCTCTGCAAAAAGAAGATGTGTCAGTACAACTCATTATATCACAACGTCTCTTTTCCAAATAGCCAACAGTATTCTCTAACGGCTATATTTCTACTGGCTATATAATGGAAAGAGTTTTTGCTTCTGATGTGTCAATCACTTGTAGAATCACGAACTGAATGTTCATCTACAAAATTGACCAAGTCATTGTGAAGATAGCAACAACGATGAGTTCTCGTTGTAACACTTAACATATTCAGAGCTATCACTATTTCACTAATGGCGATTGTTGTTGAAACTCAAGAAGACAAATTAACACAACAACAACAATCAAACAGAAGCTGTTGATGAAGAAGACAACATTGAAGATCTGTCAAGTCATCAACCTACCTTCTCGTCAAGACTACATTGAAGATCTGAAGCAAGGAGTTGCTGCTCAAAGCTTGCTCAACCAGAAGACGAAGAAGAAGAAGATCTACAAGATGTCAACAATTGTAATATCTAAATACATCTTTGTAGTTTCTTAGGAAAGCAAGGAGCTGATTGCTCAAAACTTGCTTGAACACATGTGTGTGTTCTTTGTACTTAAACTTAGGAGAAACTTGCTTATTAAGAAGCACAATTTGTAATCTCCAGTTTGCCAATTCAACTAAATGAATTGAGACTCCTCAAGTGAACGTTATATCCTGATGGGATCCCTGAACGGTTCAACTGTGAGTTGAGGCCCTTGAGTAGATCACGTGGTGATCAGATACTTGAGATGACAATGGCTGGGTGTCATTGTGGAAAATCCTGAAATAGGGTCAGTAGCATTATATTCATTAAGTTGAATCCCTGAACGTCTAGCTGCGAAATCCTAGCAGTAGATCTTAAAGAGATTGGAACCTGCAGGCCAATGTTTGTTATATTCATTAAGTTGAATCCCTGAACGGTTCATTGTGTTGTTAGTCACAGTGCGGTTGTGCAAGTTGTTAGTCACCGGCGTGGCCCGTGCAAGTGTAATCATGATTTAATTATAGTGGATTAAGTCCTTGTGTTCAAGGAGAAATCACCTGAGGAGGGTGGACTGGATTAGCCCACTTGGTGAACCAGGATATATCGTGTGTCCTTTACTCTTTTGCTTAGTATCTCTATTTATGTTTCTGCATTGTCTATCAGAACCTCATATTAAGCAAAGTCAAAACCTTGCAGCCTATCTCTAATAAGCTTCCGCACTGCATGTTCTGAGTATTGTATCCTATGATCAGAACCTGTATGGTTCTCATGTTCCATAGTTAAGAGATCAGAATCTCTCAACGAACATTGAAGGTTCTTGAGAGTCTCTTTAACAAGATGCGAAAAGTTACAAAAAGAGTACATACACAATTCAAATCCCCCTTTCTTGTGTCTTTCTCGCACCTTCAATTGGTATCAGAGTCCCGGTTCTGTTATTGATTTACATCAAACACTTAACAGTGTCAGAAAAAGATCCAGATGTGGTGCGTAGAAGTACTCTTGGTGAGATTGAAATCCACTTACAATTTCTGTAACAGTTCAGTAGTTGGCTGTGTACAAAATTGTAATCAATCTGATTACTTCGTGAGCAGTTCACTGATTCTAGATGAAGCCTCACTAAAATTGAAGAATCAACTGATAAGATAAATTCATCAGATAAAAGGCAGTATTTGTTGAATGCTCATCCTGGAAATTACGTGTGGATAAAACCACGTATTTGCTTAAAGGACAAATCATCAGAAAGCAAGAAATCTTGTTTGCTGAAGATTAATTCTTTATGAGTTTTTGAGATGTTTTCAAGAAACGGATTAGGTCCACCCTTAACTTTCTCATTTAAAACTCATTCTGAATCTCTTCATGTAAAGAAGAAAGATTGTTGTTCTAAGACTTTGAATTTCAGAAAGAAATCTGTTAAAATCAGAATCTGAAAAATTCAAATTATTAGAAATGATTCAATGTCAGAATCTGGAGTGATCAAAAGATTCAATGAAGAACTGAATCCCAAAGACTCAGTAAATGCTTAATTCTGAACGAACTCTTAAGCTTTAAACTGGCTCAGTAATTAAGCTCCAACAACTTGAGATTATCCTGGTAAAAATCAAATGTTAATAATCTGATTCTCATCAGATCAAGTGTTCTCAGAACCACTTGAGCTATGAAATTAGGTGCTATCATTCCAGACATCTAGGTTCTCCAACTGATGTCTTAAAAGATGACGTTAATGATGTTCTTTTAAAGAAATCAGTTAACTCATAGGTACGTGTGAACAACTCCAAATAAGTTGATCAGCATTGTGAGAACAATAAGGTTCATATAAACCATGTCTAGTGATGTACACATGGGGCGTGATGATGTTTTGGTTCTGAACAAGTTCAAAAACAACCTTGAGGAACAAAGTCAGATGTTGATATGTCAATTCCTCCTTGAATAACCTCTCAAAGGTTCTCACTAATCTTGTGAAATCAATCATCTTTCAAAGAAAAGAAACTCTCACAAACGCAAACTGAATTCAGGCTATGAAAGGAGAACTCAACCAATTCTTAAAGTTTGTCATTTAAGATTTAGATCCATATCTTAAGAACTGTATGGGAACTAAACAGGTTCTATGGATCAAGGAAATAAGGAGTGAGAAGCAATCAAAAATAGATGCAATCTGATGCGTATGAATGAAGTCATCAAATAGAATTTATTGTTCACTAAAGTACTGCTCCCAAGCATATGAGCATCAATCTTCCTTCAGAACATTCATTACATCACCTTACCAAAAGGATTGCATGTAATTGGCTAAGTTCGGATGAAGTGATCACTCTGATCACGTTAAGTCCTAATCTCGGTTGCTATAACCTAGAAAGTTGATGGACAAGGTTGAACAAGAAACGAGAGAAAGCCGTAATTCAACTAGGATCACATTCCAAGAAAATATTCTTTTTCTTCAGAAGTCAGAAGACAAGCGTATCTTGAAGAACCCAAGAAACATCTGCAGCTTACTCGGAACTAGGCAGAATCAGAAAGATGCTCAAAGATTCAGATGTCTGAAAGGAATGCTTTCACGAAAAGTTTTAGCTAAAAGATTCTCTTCAAAAGTTCAGCATCCCTAAGGTACACTTTTTTCTTCTTCACTGTTAACCCATAAAATAATTTTTATGACTAGTTAAAAGTTTAGGATTCACTAGGAAAATTATTTGAATATCTGTTAAAACTTAGCTATAAGAAATTGCTAGATAAAAGAAAATCCTTTAACGAAATCTACACGCAAAGGGAACACCATAATAAATGTGAATCTTTTGAAAACATAACATATCTCTGACAGCTAAATAAAATCTCATTAAAGTCTTTTGCACTAACCTATATTTTCCCTAGTCTAGGCATAAGTCTACCTACTTATTCTATAAAATCACGTCTCCCTTTCATACTCTTATACTCAAAACCCTAAAATTCTAAGCCTCTTCGTCCATCCATTATCATGCCTCCACTAACCTTTCTCGGTAATCCAAATCTTCTTGAACTTATTCTTGAGAAACGGTTCTCATTCATTACTCCTTCACTCTCAAGAGACACTGCATGTAGTATAACAGATATTTTGTATACTCAACAATGGACTAGGTACTCCATGATGCTAGAAAAGCCTATCTATGTAAACCTGGTCAAAGAATTCTGGAAACATGCTGATCTTGATATTGAAAGAAAATGCATCACTTCCTATGTTTTTGAAATCCCTATTGACATCAACCTATTCTCAGTGATCCTTGCAACTGGATGTGAGGATGTTGGAATTCATGTTAATTTTGACAAACACAATTTCTTTCCTGCAAAATTTTTTGCATCCCTTCACGACTTATCTTCCAGATACATACCCTACAATCCTGAGAATCTCATACCTACTCCCAAAGCCTGGTACAAACTCATGTTGTCAAATTTTCTTCCCATAATAGATAGCAATAATCTAATTCGATTTCACGACCATAAGTTCATTTATTTACTAATGAATGATTTTTGGATAAATTTACCACACTCAATCTTCAACTGTCTCTGGAAAACCATCCTTGAGTCTCGTAACCTCACAAAATCCTACATTCCTTATGGAAGAGTTTTGTCTGAGATTTTCTTCAGAGATGGAATTGTGGACATGATCAAGGAAAGAATTGAAGAAGATGGTCCTGATGAGTTTCCAGAAAACTGTCTGTTGAAGACAAAATGTGAAGTCTTTAGTGACTAGAGAAACTATGTTAATTATGCTTTAATCGTTTTTTTTTGTTCAATTGTCCTTAGACTATTTAAGAAAAACGTATTGTCAAATCTATAATCATTAATTAAAGTCTCTCTTTGAACAATAAAATTTTACATAGATAATAAGCCTTATTAGAATTTTACAGTTAAAACTTAAAAATATTAATTCATTAAGAATTTTCTGCGATTCAAATTTATTACCATCATTAATGTACCCGACTCATTTACCACTCACGAAAAGCCATCATTAACTCTAGTATCCTTTCCAATAAATAAACAACTAACTCGTCTCTGTAGCTACACGCGTTTACATCTCTCCATATACCCAAGATTTAATACAATATCTAGGAAATAACAAATCAAATCCTATCCCCAAAAGCGATCATCACACTTCATCCTAAATCACCCATAAAAGGTAGGATTCCTCTCTCTCTCTCTCCACTCTCAATTACAAAATTCTAAATTCACTAAGAACAATGAACTCTCAAAGGAATGGACCAACCTTCCTTGGAAACAAAGAAAATCTACACCTTATTCCTGAGAAGAAACTCAACCTTGCTCATCCCGGAGACAATGGTTTAGAGATACTCAGAAGCATGCAAGCCCAGTCTTGGCAAGGCTATTACGCTCTCCTATATGGTCATATCTATCCAAACCTAGTTAAAGAGTTCTGGAAATTTGCTAGAATTAGTAACGATGGAAAAACCATCTGGTCGGAAGTCTACCTTCAACCCGTTGCTGTCTTCGTCTCCTCGATAGAGAAAATCACTGGTTGCGTCTCCTCCGGAGTTACGATTGATGATTATCAATCAAACCTAAGCTTGGTGGATCAGTGCAAAATCTTATTTGACGACTCAGTACCTTACGAACCAAACAACCCTGAGAGGCTTCTCCCTTTTCCAAAAGCATGGTTCAAATTTTCCCTGACCAACCTTCGTCCTCGTATGGCTCCTGAGAACATCTTAACGCACAACGACAGAATCCTTATCTTTCTTCTAACACATCATGTTACAATAGATCTCTCGAAAACCATTTTTAATCATATGAAACATTCTATCAAAGTCTCTAGAAACAAAGTGCAGGCCTTCATTCCGTACGGAAGAATAATTTCGGAAATACTTCTACAAGAAAAGGCCTGGGATTTAATTATCAGGCTTGAACCTGGTACTTCTCATGTTGAAATCAGTTATGAAAATATGAACAGTATTGAGGATTCTGTTGATTAAAGTGGTGATGATCATTTAGCAGTTGCTATGTTTTGAAAATTACTGTCTTTATTTCTTTATGTACAATCACCATTAAATTAATGAAAATGTCTTATATGAAAATTTTAAACCTAAATTCTTCACTCCTTCTCATAGAGTCTTTTAGATAATTCAACCAGCATTAGAAATCAAAATGGCTAAATTAAAAGAAACTCATTAATTTATCCCATCTAGGAAATTGCGTACAAAAGGCTACTCCCCTATTTCTTACTAGAAATTTCTCAGCCGTTCATTTCTCTTGAAATACGCATACAACCGTTCGACTAATAAACTATTGAGGAACATCTCAATCCTTTATAACACGGAAATACGTGACTCTAAAAGTTTTCTCTTATAAGAACCTATTTTGTCTAGTCTAAATCTGTATGTTTTGATGAAATCCGTCTGTAATACAATCTATATCTTTATGTAATCTATGTGTTTTTGTTTAAATCTTTCTCTAATGCAATCTATTTTTTTTAACTCTTTAATTTAATCTATGATATCTATGTTTAAATGCAGTTAATCTTTTTAATGAATTCTGGTTATTTATAATTGTCCTTCAGATTAATCTTGCCATAACGAAAAATTAGTAAAATAAACCTAATTGCCTTTAAGGTACCTGAACACAAGTTCACGTCCTTCACAATTGGCATCCATCTATTATCCTTCAATTAAATACATACTGATTATAGATGTGTTTCACTAAAATTAGTCAAAATGCTTCTAAATGTTTAAATGATGCTATGACTCTATGCTCCTTATCATGTCAAATATTCAATATACTCAAACAAGGAAAAATAAAGTTTTAATATGTAGGAAACTGAATATAAGAGATTATATGCTTACTGCTCATATGCTCTAGCACTTTTTGATGATGTCAAAAAGGGGGAGAAATATATTGATTTTGATTGAAAGAAGGAAATTTTAAAGCATGCAGAACTCAAACAAAGTACTCATATAAAATGTGTTACTACTAACGTTTGTTGTTTGATATTATCCGAGGAACTCTAAACAAGTTCATTAGGCATTCTAAGAAACAGGTTAAGCTGGAAGAATCAGATTTATCGTAATCCTTATCTCACTTAGCTCAGAAAAGAAGTAAGAAAACTCTGAAAGCAGTCAAAGACTAAGCATACATCTCAATATGCTCACTCAGAAGATCTGTGCAAATCAGAAGTCAAGAACTGTCTGAAGATCCGGATTGAAGATCCAAGAAAGAAACCGTTCTGATGTTTACCAGGAACCATTGGAAATGAAAACGATCTGGTATCAGACTAAATCAATAATTAGTAATCAGACTCAGTACACAAAGATCAGTATCAGACTCATCATTCAGAGCAGGATTACTGTCAAAATACCTTCATTGGTATCAATATTAGCACTCTAATGAATTACCTCTCAAGCGTATGAGAAGAAATTCTTCACTTGGTATCAGACTCAACATACTCTGGTATAAGACTCAGCACATCACATGGTAACAGATCAAAATTAAATCATGAGTATCATATTCAGAATCAAGCGTTGATTGATCACTTTAATTAAAACCTTCAATTGGTATCGGATCAGAAATCAAGCTTTGATAAACTACTAAGTATGACTTTAACAAGGTTCTGAGATGAAGACCTGTGTTCAAAAGTCAAAACAGTCATGATCTACATTGGTGTTTAAAATCTTGCATTGTCATCCAGAATTATAATTCTGAAGATCCCAATATCTGACGTATAGTAATTAGGGGGAGACTGCCCCGAAGATCAAATTGCAAAATCTCAAATCTTCACAAAGTCTGAAACTCAGGGGGAGTTTCCTTTAAAGACAGTGTCTGTCTCTGATAGATAGCAAGGCTACGACTATCAGTCAAGAACTGTTCTGATCTCATGCTTAATGGAATCTGCTGAAAAGTAGAAATGCTTCAGATGTCTCTGAAGATAATAATAAGCTCTGATACGACAACAAAGAAAACTGAGTTCTGAAGATCTGAAGATGGAAGTTCTGGTGAACTAGTCCAGATGCTAAAGACTATTCGTTTTCCTAAAGACAAGATAGAGAAGTAACTCTTTTCTATTCCTGTTCTGACAACTCAAGTTGTTACTCTGTATATCTTTGGATTACATAAAATCCTAGATGATCTCAGATAAAGCATTGAGGATAACTCATTCAGGGGGAGCTGCTGTTCCAAACTCTGAATTTGTTTGTTTTGGTAATTACCTTGTATAAAATGTTCAATCAAAATACTTGGTTTTGTCATCATAAAAAAGGGGGAGATTGTGAGAGCAAGAATTGTCTCTACAAGTCAATCTAGGTTTTGATGATAACAATAAGTATTTGTGAAAGAACCATTTTATGGTCTAACGTGTGTTGTGTGCAGATCATAAGAACTAAAGACATCAGAACCAACATACACCAGCTAGATGTACTATGATTGAATATATATACATATGCGAAGTTACTATGTGTGACTAAAGTCGCGAGAAGCAAGAACGCTTCTTTATCTAGTCATGATCAGCCAGATCCAAGGATGCCAAGATTGTTGTTGCAATGCTCTTGTGGATGCTCTTTGAAAGTGGTTGAGATTCTGAAGATAGCGAAGCTTCTGAAGAAGAACACTCTGAAAGAACCAAAGTGCGGAAGACTCCTATGACTTGAAGTTCTGATAGATGAAGGCGCTGAAGACCAAGTGCAGAAAGAATCTGAAGACTAATGAGTTCTGAAGATCAAGGTTTCAAATAAGAAGTTCTGAAGACTCTGAAGACAGGCTCTAAAGATTCAGAAGACTTGAAGCAGAAAAGGATAACGTTCTTAAAGACCAAGTGCTGAAGTTCTGAAGACTGATTCCTATTGGACTTCTTCAATCGATGGAAGACTTGAAGCATCAGATATTCTGCTATGAAGACTCTACTCATGCTTCATCAAATTAACATCAGAAGCCACTGAAGTTTTGAAGTCTAAATATTACCGTTGTGAGTTAAATGTACACACTGCCCAAGAAAAGATGTCTGGTCACTTCTTCCTCTGCAAAAAGAAGATGTGTCAGTACAACTTATTATATCACAACGTCTCTTTTCCAAACAGCCAACAGTATTCTCTAACGGCTATATTTCTACTGGCTATTTAATGGAAAGAGTTTTTGCTTCTGATGTGTCGATCACTTGTAGAATCACGAACTGAATGTTCATATACAAAATTGACCAAGTGATTGTGAAGATAGCAACAACGATGAGTTCTCGTTGTAACACTTAACATATTCAGAGCTATCATTATTTCACTAATGGCGATTGTTGTTGAAACTCAAGAAGACAAATCAACACAACAACAACAATCAAACAGAAGCTGTTGATGAAGAAGACAACATTGAAGATCTTTCAAGTCATCAACCTACCTTCTCGTCAAGACTACATTGAAGATCTGAAGCAAGGAGTTGCTGCTCAAAGCTTGCTCAACCAGAAGACGAAGAAGAAGAAGATCTACAAGATGTCAACAATTGTAATATCTAAATACATCTTTGTAGTTTCTTAGGAAAGCAAGGAGTTGATTGCTCAAAACTTGCTTGAACACATGTGTGTGTTCTTTGTACTTAAACTTAGGAGAAACTTGCTTATTAAGAAGCACAATTTGTAATCTCCAGTTTTCTAATTCAACTAAATGAATTAAGACTCCTCAAGTGAACGTTATATCCTGATGGGATCCCTGAACGGTTCAGCTGTGAGTTAAGGCCCTTGAGTAGATCACGTTGTGATCAGATACTTGAGATGACAATGGCTGGGTGTCATTGTGGAAAATCCTGAAATAGGGTCAGTAGTGTTATATTCATTAAGTTGAATCCCTGAACGTCTAGCTGCGAAAGCCTAGCAATAGATCTTAAAGAGATTAGAACCTGCAGGTCAATGTTCGTTATATTCATTAAGTTGAATCCCTGAACAGTTCATTGTGTTGTTAGTCACAGTGCGGCTGTTCAAGTTGTTAGTCACCGGCGTGACCCGTGCAAGTGTAATCATGATTTGATTATAGTGGATTAAGTCCTTGTATTCAAGGCGAAATCACCTGAGGAGGGTGGACTGGATTAGCCCGCGTGGTGAACTAGGATATATCGTGTGTCCTTTACTATTTTGCTTAGTATCTCTATTTATGTTTCTGCATTGTCTATCAGAACCTCATATTAAGCAAAGTCAGAACCTTGCAGCCTATCTCTGATAAGCTTCCGCACTGCATGTTCTGAGTATCGTATCCTATGATCAAAACCTGTATGGTTCTTATGTTCCATAGTTAAGAGATCAGAATGTCTCAACGAACATTGAAGGTTCTTGAGAGTCTCTCTAACAAGATGCGAAAAGTTACAAAAAGAGTAAATACACAATTCAAACCCCCCTTTCCTGTGTCTTTCTCGCACCTTCAACCCCAAGTACTTTGTGTGTCTTAAAACTCCATTGAAGCCCAATTTGGCCCTCACCCTCTCTTTAAACTTTTCCTCAATGTTGTTACTGAAAGAGACCTCCGATTTGTTCAGGTTAATCCTCTGCCCCAAAGCTAGCTGGTATCTTGAAAGAATCTGCATAACCTTATCAGCTTCTGCTTCATTTGCTCTGACAAAAAGAAGACTGTTGTCAGCAAAAAAATAGATGGGAGATTGTAGGAGCTTTCCTCGCCACATTTATACCACGGATACTCTTGGCCAGAACTTATTCCTTTAGCAAACCTGATAGAACATCTGCACAAATGATAAAAAGATAAGGTGAGAGGGGGTCTCCTTGACAGAGCCACCGTTCGGGAAAAAACCAGAAACTAGGTTGTCCATTCACAAAGATTTGATAGGACACTGATGAAATACAACGAAAGATCAGCTGGATCAAATCTTCAGGGAACTCCGTAGCACGAAGAGCCTCAATGACAAACTCCCATTCAATCCTGTCATACGCCTTCGACATGTCAAGCTTCAGCGCCATCATACCTTTCTTCCCTTTCCTCTTGTTCTTCAGCCAGTGGAAACATTCTATAGCAACAAGGGAATTATAGGTAATAAGTATGCCTTTCACAAAGGCACTTTGCTCTTCGCTGATGACGTTCGGTAAAACTATTTTGACTCTGTTGGTAATTGTTTTTGTCACATCTTTCATAACAACATTACATAAGCTTATAGGTATGAACTCCTTAGGTGTGATGGGTTTTTTTATTTTTGGGATAAGATTAATGAAAGAAGAATTAAGGTTACTTGGATGTTTTCCATTATTGAGAATATCCAACACTTTTTTTGTAACCGCATCACCAACAGTGGGCCAGAATTTGTGAAAAAGGAGCGCTGGGAGCCCATCTGGTCCCGAAGCTTTTGTAGGATGCATCTGGAATATGGCTTCAGTCACTTCCTATTTAGTAAAATTCCCGGAGCAGCAGAACTTGTGAGTATCTGTCAAGCTGCCCTTTATACTCTTCCACACATTTTGAACATCAACCGGTTTTGAAGATTTAAAAATGTCAGTGAAATAATCAATCAGGATCTTCTCACACTTGGTTTGGTCGTGGCACCATCTACCTTGAGATTCCCTAAGCCTCTTGATTGAGTTCGTTCTCCACCTTTGATGCGCCTTGCTATGGAAAAAATTTGTGTTTTTGTCGCCACTTCTCAACCAAACTACTTTACTCCGTTGCCTCCACAAAGTTTCTTCAATTCTAAGAAGTTTGTCCCTTTGTCTGTTTAAAGATTTGTAGCACTGGATTTCTCTTGGATCTGCAGACTATCTCTTGTCTTCTTCAATAAGTGCATCCAATCTTTTCAACTCTTTCGCAATTTCCCCCGTCCTGTATTCCTTGAAAGTGTGTTGTAGGGACTGAATTGCCTTCAGCTTTTGTTGCAGAACATGTGCGTTTCCGTTCCAAAGTTGATGAACTAATTTATTGCATCTTTTGTCATTGAGCCATGCCTCTTTAAATCTGAATAAGTAGATCTTCTGCTCCGTCATTTGCTCTTTTTGGATCAGTATGCGAAAGGCTGCGTGATTAGAACCAAATCTCTCCAGATGAACTACCTTAGAACATGGAAAAGTTGTGCTAAACTCCAGGCTTGAGAATACCTTATACAATCTACATTGGATGTTGTCAGACTCACTCCTTCCATTACTCCAAGTGAAATTGTATCCCTCATAATCCATCTCGCTCAATCCACAGCTATCTAGGGCATTTCTACTCCGAGCTTGTTGGCTAATTGAGCTGTTATTTCCTCCCATTTTGTCTTTGCCCAGAGTTATTTCATTGAAGTCGCCAAAAGCCAGAAATTTTTCTCCGCAAACCTCAGCTAGGTACTTGACCAGATTCCAAGTATTTCTCTTATTCGCTTCGTCAGAGAATCCATAAATACCTGCAAAAGACCATGGGGTCTCTTCATCATCAAAGGAGCAGATACCACTAATATGGTTCGGTGAAACAGACACAATTTGGATATCAATAAACTCATTCCAGAGCAAGCATAAGCCTTCAGCTTTGTCCTTCCCGACTCCACGACACTCCACAGTCACTTCACCTTTGAACTTAAATTTATGCTTGATCTTCAAAACTTCCTCCTTCTTCAATCTTGTCTCCATTAGAAACACCAATTGAGGTCTTTCAACACACAAGAGCCTACTGAAGGCTCGAAATGCACGTGGGCTCCCTAGACCCCTGCAATTCTAGCTTATCGTTTTCATTTTACTAGGCGGTGTTGGGCATCCAACACCACCTCTGGTACTTTTGAAATAGATTCCTGGCCCAGCTCAGTTTGTTTCCTCTTCTTCGCTCCCATCCCACAATCTTCAATGGAACCTTCTATTATCATCACATCAACCAAATGCCTCTTAACACTCATAATTCCTTCCTCTTTTTTCTGACCAACCGCACACTTCTTAGGCCCCTTTTTTCTCACCCACTTCTTTTTTTGAATTAAAGGAGCTTTTTGTTTTAGTTCCTCCATGTGTATACCTGTCGATATGGCAACTGCACCGAGGGATTCTGCCACCCTCTCAATATCAGTTTCCTTCCCTTTGCACTTCTGAACTGTGGCAGGAAGGATGTCAGGGTTATTCTTTTCAGTGATACCTTGTTGAACCTCCACTTCACCTGATTTTTCCTTCCCTTTTGTATCACATCTGCTCTGGCTCGACGTTACATTGAAGAGGTCTCTACTGCATAAACTTAAACTAGATTCCTTCTTTTTAATCTCATCCCCCAATTTCGGAAGCGGGGATGCCCTAAGCCATTGACCAAAAGACAAGTCTTGTTCCTCTAACTCTTCAAGCCCCTCTTCATTTAGATCATTAACTGCTTCACAGTCTTTCATTTGGTGTCCCATCCTTCCGCACACAAAATAGAAAACCGGTAATCTTTCGTACTTGAAATGAACCCGGAGGTTTTTATCTTTGAACTTGACTACTGTCCCCCTTTTAAGCGGATCTTTCAGGTTAATAGTGACTTTGATCCTGAGAAAACGACCATTTCTATGAATCTCCTTACTATCCATCTCTTTGAAAGTCCCTATGATGTTTCTAAGCTTTTTTGCCATTGCTTCAGACCTGAGAACCAAAGAGAGCTCATACACCCTCACCCAGAACGAAACATAGTGCATGTTGATCTCCGATGGTTTTTCCTCCCCTGAGATGTGCTTCAACACTAGTAGAAACCTATCAAAACTCCAAGGTCCATTCTTGAGGATAGTCTCTAGATCCCTTTTCGTTGAAAACTTAAACAAAAACAGGTTCTTGCTCAAATCTTGGATTTCCACTGGGTTCTTTACTTTCCAAGCATTTATCATAGTACTCTTAAAAGCCCTACCATTGAAATTACTTTCAGACCACAATTTACCCGCTAGAGTGCGATGGAATGACTCATCATCACATACCTCATCTTCCTCTGCAACGATTCCTTCTTCTTCCTCTTTTGATAGAGGGATTGATTTCCACTTTTCCATAAAACCTAGATTTGGGACCCTGCAAACACTAAAGGAGGAAAATGGACAATAGGCGGCACCTCCAACGAAGCAAAGAAAAACGCAGGAGAGAAAACCACTGAAAAAAGGTGGCGAGAACCCAAGACACTGGTGGGAGAAAACCAGATAAACTGGGAAGAAAGAACTAAACCATAAGGGATAAGGAAGGGAACACGATAAGTTCTTAGAGAAAGAAGTTCTGGCTTCTCTCTAAAAACACGTGGAGAGATCAAAGAATGTACATCTTTATTTTATGTGCATATGTTAAGCGCCCTATATGCATGTTTTTACTCAATCAAGTACTATGGATTTTAGTGAATACTTACCATCTAAGCATTTAGTTTTTATTGTGTGCGAATATGACTACTATCCAATACAATCATTAATGTGACGCATTCATACTTTTGTTTTTATTAACGTTGAATTAAGATCAAATTACTAAAAATTTTATTTAAATATTTTTTATTTAATATAAACTAAAAATAATATTTAAATTTAAATTATTTGATCTTGATTTAATAACTAAAAAAATATTAAATGCATTAATGCGAAGTGGATCTCACTTAGTGAGAATGTGGGTCAAACACTTAATAGGATCCAGCTGCTCACTCCCCCATCAAGCCGAACCACGACTTTGATACTACTGTTAGGTAGTTCGTGAAAGTCAGAAGCACCAACGGAATTAATGCTCCATAACCACAAGAGAGGAAGTCGTCACTCTCCACCCAAAATCTTAAGGTATTAGGTAAATTGCTCATCTCTCATATAAATCCAATATTCTACCAATTCATAAGCAATGTGGGACTTTAACCACTCACACTTGCACCCAACAAAAACCGAAGGTGAACGGTGGGGGTGGGGGTGGTGGATCGTGACTTTTGGCGCGTTGGAGTGGAAGGACCTTTAAGGTTAGCAACACTCCAACGCTAAAATAAAAATATGAAGAGGAATAATGAAATGAAATTGTATTTGAAACTTGTTACCTGATTTTGGCGCTTTATATATATAGTAGAAAGGAAATAACTAACTTGTTATTAGTTAGGAATGAATTACATAGAATTGTTGGATGCTTTACAGTTGAGATCTTTGATGATCATTAAAATAATAATCTTTGTGTATTAGAAAGATTCTAGCAGAAATGGGACATTTATCTGATGGTTGGTCGGAAATGGTATGGTCAGCATAAACTCATTTGGGGTCGATCTGACTGGCCCATAACAGGTTCTATAAAATCGATTATGATTAGATATGAGTTAAAGATATAATGATTTATACTTGAATACATTCATGCTTGATTTACATAAGTGAGTTACATAGTAAATTTTAGGGAATAATTAGTCACCAAGTCCCTTAACTTAATTTAATGTTCCGTTTTAGTCCTTTAACTAAAAAACGTTACAAGTTAGTCCCTTAACATAATTTTTGTTACCTTATTCGGTCCTATGCGTCAATTTCTAACAAAAAAACGTTAAGTTCTGGTGACGTGGTGTGACAGCAAGGCCATTGGTACAAATCTTAATCAACATAAAAATTGATACATTGTTTAAACTGCGAGGGTTTTGTTTTCGATGGAACCCCATAGTTTAAATAGTGTATCACTTTTTAACTACCTGTGTTGATTCGGATTTGTACCAATGGTCTTGTTCTCACACCACATCATCAGATCTTAACATTTTTTTGCCTGAAATTGACGGAAGGGGTCAAATAGGGTAACCAAAGTGAAGTTAAGGGATTAACTTGTAACATTTTTTAATTAAGGGATTAAAACGAAACATAAAATTAATGTAAAGGACTAAAACGTGTATTAAGCCTAAATTTCAGTGTAAAAATCGGTCAGTAGAAACCCATTTGGGGTCGATCTAACGGGTTTTATAAAATCGATTCTGATTAGATGTGAGTTGAAGATAAAATGATTTATACTTGAATGCATTCATGCTTAAGTGAGTTACATAGTAAATTTCAGTGTAAAAATCGTGTTTAGACTCAAAAACTACGAAGCGTATGTTTGGTTCTTTAAAATCGATTCCGATTAAATGTGAGTTGAAGATAAAATAATTTATGTTTGAATACATTCATCCTTAAGTGAGTTAAATAGTAAATTCCAAAAACCGCATTTAGACTCAAAAGCTACAAAGTGTGTTCAATTTTGTAAGATTGATTTTAGTTATTTAAAAGTGAATTGAAGGAAAAATAATTTATGCTCCGCTTAAAGTTAGAATCAATTCTAGAGTCAATCAATTCATCGTAAATAATCAAATATATCAAAATCAATTATATATCCAAAATTAATTCTAATGGCTATAAATCTCAAACCAAATACTTATAGCTTCAAATATAGTCAATTTGTCTCTCCTAAAATGGGAACCAAACCTAAACTAAATCTCAATCAGTTTGCTAAGGAAAACAAGTTAATGCTCCATTAAAGAAACAGATTAAAATAATATAATCACTTTTCCATCTTCAATAACTCTACAAGCCTTTAATCATCATGACCTCAATTGTGCACTTTCCCTTTCTCCATTTCTTATATATTTCTATCCTCAACAATTTGTTCTCTACCAAACCAAGACACTTTCCTCAATCTACACTCAGTGCTCTTTTCCCTTCCTTCAAGCTTTATCATGTCTTTTTCATATATTCTATCCATTGTTCTTTCTCATTATTACACACCACTATGACACTATAGTGACACTACGTTTATTTATTTACATGTCTTCTTGCAAAATTACAAAAGATATTTTAATTTATATATAATCAAGATTATACAGAAATAACAGACTAACCAAACGGAAGACGCAGCATTTGAGGTTTATTATAGTATGCATCAAAATTCATGGATTTAAGAGATTCATGGACTGTCTTCTTTCTGTTTTGTGGCTTCTTGGTTGTTGCTATCTGTGGACAAGAAGGTATGTCATTTAAGTGCTTATGTGATAAAGGATTAGTTGATGTAGCTTCTGGCTTATTATATAAGTGCTTATGTATTAACTTTATAGTACCTTTTTTTTTACTATTTCTTATAGAATTTTATGAAACAGGCTTCTTGAGTCTATCATGTGGTGGAACAACAAGCTTCACTGATTCATCAAACATTTCATGGTTCTCAGACACTCCTTACGTAACCAATGGAAAGACAGTCACCATCAATTACCACGATGGTTCCTTGTCATCAAACGTCTCGGCTCGGTTCTTCCCTCATTCCAGAGGGCGCCCATGTTATCGGATACCAGTGAACAATGCAACTAGTTTGATTCTTGTTAGAGCAAATTTTGTATACAAAAACTATGATGGACTTGAAAAACCACCTATTTTCTATGTTTCTCTTGGGACAGCCATTGCTGCTAAGATAAACTTGGCCAAAAATGATCCATGGATAGAAGAGTTTCTCTGGGAAGTCAATAAGGATACATTGGTTTTCTGTTTGAATCCAATTCCAAGCGGCGGTTCTCCGGTAATTTCTTTACTTGAAATTAGGCCACTTCCTAAAGGGTCTTACACCAAGGGTAGAGAAGATTTCACAAATAAATTACTTAGGATGAGTTATAGAATTGATTGTGGACACATCAATGAGTCTATAAGGTAAGAATCATAGCATTGCTTTCTAATTATATACGCATTTTTTTGCAATGAATAGTCATGGTTATCGTATCGTATTATGCATGCGAGTCGTATCTCAATTCTGATTCATAAGATTCAATTGACGATCCAGAAAATAATTCATCTAGTTCACGATTTGAATCTCGATTTGATAACTATGGTTTAGCTTCTAAAAAAACAGGTACCCTATGGATCCATACGATAGAATATGGAATGGTGATAGAAGTTTCGTACCTTTTCATGCTACAAGAGGGTTTAAGAGTCATAATAGCTTCAATCAATCCAATATTGTGGAGAAACTGCCGTCTGCTGTTCTTCAAACGGGAAGAGTCTTGGCACGACAAAATACAATGGCATATAACCTCCCTCTTGAGGGATTAGGGGACTACTACATCATCCTCTATTTTGCTGGAATTGTTCCGGTGTTCCCTTCATTTGATGTATTCATAAACGGAGATATTGTAAAGTCAAACTATACAATAAAAAGATCAGAAATCAGTGCTTTATATATTACAAGAAAGACGATTAACAACTTGAATATAACATTAAGAAGTGTCAACTTCTACCCTCAGATCAATGCGTTTGAGGTATATAATATGGTTGATATTCCGCCTGAAGCCTCCTCGACCACAGGTGCCTCGCCATCTAATCTTATACGAAAAAAGTTTGACTATATCTTATCTTTTGCTATAAAAATAGGTTATATGTAGATACTTATTTAAGTTGTTGATCCAAACAGGGTCTAACTACTTCTTTATCAACTTGAATTCCAGTTTCAGCAATGCAGGTTATTCAGCAGTCGACTGGCTTGGATCTAGGATGGCAAGATGATCCATGCTCGCCTTTTCCATGGGATCACATAGATTGTGAAGGAAACCTAGTTACATCATTGTGTGTGAACTCATTACATTCTTTTTTAGTCCTTCAATGATTAAGTTGTAACATATCACTCTACTAATAGCAATAGAATTTTTTTCAGGGTGCTCTCAGACATAAACTTGAGATCAATTAGTCCTACATTTGGTGACTTGTTGGATCTTAAAACATTGTAATTTTCTTTCTACTATTTGAACATAATACATAGATGTATTGCTCATACTATGTCTTTTACATTGATAATTGCCTTTAATCATTTCTCAGGGATTTGCACAACACATCACTTACTGGCGAAATCCAGAATTTGGGTAGCTTGCAAAGTCTTGCAAAACTGTAATACTCTGAAAAGCATTACACCATGAACTTTAGGCTTTTACTCTTAACTTCTAATCAGAGATTTATAATGACTGCTCAAACTTGCAGGAACCTTAGTTTCAATCAGCTTACATCCTTTGGTGTAGAGCTGGAAAACTTGATAAGACTTCAAATTTTGTGAGTCTCCACTTTACAAGGCTTTCGATTATTCCACAAAACCAAAACTAACCGTAAATAATATATAGTAATTTATATCCTTTTTATATTTTTGTTTTTCCTTACATGAAGAGACTTGCAAAGTAATAGTCTCCAAGGATTAGTGCCTGATAGCTTGGGAGAGAGAGAAAACCTTCACTTACTGTAAGTGAGCTACGCAAAATCAGTTCAAAAATGGAAATTTGTTTTTCTTTTCATATATAGTTTTTTCATTTAATTTTCTGTTCCTTTCTCTATTACTTTTCCTACAAGTTAAACAATGTCTTTGATTATGCAGAAATCTAGAAAACAACAAACTACAAGGTCCACTTCCACCGTCTTTGAACAAAGACACTATAGAGATCAGGTAAAATATTAGTGTGTAGATATTCTTAAAAAATAAAGTTGATTCCTCCCAATTACAGGATAGTTCCAGTAGTAGAGAGAAATCTACTACCGGAACCATCACGTAACAAGAAAGGGCATGTTAATATTTTGACCTTATGCAGAACATCTGGGAATTTGTGCCTTACTTTTTCCACAACTGTGTGCGATGATGCATCATCCGATCCTCCTTCAATTGAGGCACCACAACTGATTACAGTTCCCGGAAGGAAGAGCCATGGACAAAACCATCTAGCAATAATACTAGGCACAGTTGGAGGAGCTGCACTTACCATTTTCCTGATATGTCTTTCGGTCTTTATATACAAAGCTAAAAGAAGATATGAGGCCTTACACAAAACTAGTATGTATTCTTTGACATCATGTTCATATATTCTAAGAACTTCTTTCATGTGTTAAGGGGGTGTTGTTTTGGATTAGGAGAAGAAACTGATGGGAGGAACTGGGGTGCAGAAAAAGTTTTTACCTACAAAGAAATCAAAGTAGCTACAAGCAGTTTTAAGGAAATCATAGGAAGAGGAAGTTTTGGATCTGTTTACCTTGGAAGGCTTCCAAATGGAAAATCAGTTGCTGTCAAAGTTCGGTTCGATAAATCCCAACTTGGGGTTGATTCTTTTATCAATGAGGTTCGTTAACTGAACTCACGTATGTATCACTATAATTTTCTCACTATTTTACATATTTACGACTGAATAAAATCTCTTGTTGTGAGAACAATGATTCTGTCATAAACTTATATTTTTCCTTTCCTATCTTCTTTTGCACCTAGATTCATCTCCTGTCAAAAATCCGCCATCAAAATCTCGTGTGTTTGGAAGGATTCTGTCATGAATCAAAGCATCAGATATTGGTTTATGAATACTTGCCCGGTGGATCCCTGGCCGATCACCTCTACGGTACTATATTCTTGAACACAAACACTTGTTAGAGTTCCCTGTCTAACAATGACCTTTTATTCTCCTTTTACTAGGTGCAAACAGCTATGAAACTCCCTTAAGCTGGATTCGAAGGTTGAAAATTGCTGTCGATGCAGCAAAAGGTAGTACCACATTAAGGGTCTATTCGGATCAGCTTATTTGAGTTTATCTAATTGTGTTAAACGATGTCTTAATCTCACTCTACTTTTGTGAAGGATTGGATTATTTGCATAACGGAAGTGAACCAAGAATCATACACCGTGATATCAAGTGTAGTAACATCCTCTTGGACATAGATTTGAATGCCAAGGTCTGTGATTTTGGCCTCTCGAAGCAGGTAACCAAAGCAGATGCAACTCATGTCACCACCGTTGTCAAGGGAACTGCTGGTTATCTAGATCCAGAGTATGTTATTGAAATTCATAAAACTGACTATTCTTTCAAATCTTACATCAAATTAACACCAATTTTCCATACATAGGTATTATTCTACTCAACAGCTAACTGAGAAAAGTGATGTATATAGCTTTGGAGTTGTTCTACTGGAACTCATTTGTGGAAGAGAACCATTGATTCACTCGGGAACTCCTGATTCGTTCAATTTGGTTTTATGGGTAATCTAAAGTTCTTTTAGTTATTTTACAATGCTATAGCTTGAATTTTTCTCTCATAAATCCTAGAAATGTTGTTTTCTATTACGTACATGTCTACAAATTACCAGTGTTGTTTGTCACTTTTTTGAACTTTCCTACTGCAGGCAAAACCCTATTTACAGGCGGGTGCATTAGAAATTGTGGATGAAAGAATACAAGGAACGTTCGATCTAGAGAGCATGAAGAAGGCAGCCTCCATAGCTGTGAATTCGGTGGAAAGAGATGCATCACAGAGACCACCTATTGCTGAAGTATTATCAGAGCTAAAGGAAGCTTATGATATTCAGCTCAGATTTTCGGAGTCTTGTGAAAATGAGAATTGATTTACAATGACAAAGAAGTACCACAAAGGGATTTATTATTAAACTATTCTGCATTTACAAAAGAATCTTAAATGCCGAAAGCTAACCTAGTATATATCGCTAATCAGCTTCAATGTGTCACTTTATACAATTTTGGAATCATTATTTGCGAATACTCTTACAAGGCACTTAGAGACTAAGAGAAGTACTTGCTCCTGACATAAAAGAATATAGCAGTTGAAGCAGCAACGGCGTATGGAAAAACTGTCCAAATTCCCTGTAAAAAATGAAAAAGGTAATGTTTAATTACACGCCTAACCAACTAAACAACAAGTTTATTGTTCAAAATCGCATTGTTAATACCACTACGGTTGCGACAGTAGCAAGAGCGAAAATAGGGCGTTCCCTCAAAAGGAAACCTATTCCTAGCTGATCATGTAAGAAAATGAAAAGTCATGTTAGTCGCCACATTAGAAACTTGCTTACTCGCTGTATATAAACAAATTAAGATTAAAACGTTGTTCTTGTAATGTTCCGTGTTTCACATATATATTCACCTGAATCAAAAGTGTGAATAGACCCCCACAACAGACCCCTGCAAAAAACAACTCCGGAGAAATACCCTGCAATTGAAGAAAAACAGTTACTATTATCATGATAAAAGGGCCGAATTTATTATCAAGAGTTGTGGGTTAGTCTTCAATCAAAAAGATGTACAAAAACAAGTGTAGAAGTTGTTAATCATTTCACAGGAATTGTTTGAAGTATATCAGAATATTGAGACACACATTTCAGTCATTCTAATTGTAATACTCGTCTTGTGTTTTGATACAAACAATGCTTGGTTTAATGTTAAAAACAGAAAATTGTAAAACCATATCTACTATTGCTAGAATACTAACTAATTTCAAAAACTAACCAAGGCTCCTGCAAGAAAAGCTGTGGGATTTCTCACTCCAAAAGAGAATCGTTCAACTGCAAAATTAAGTCACGAGATCATCATAAATCAACAAAATAATTAAGTGCACGTTGACACAAAATTAAATACTTATACATAAAGACATATGCAGGTTTAACACATAAATAAAAAGCTTTTGGAGCTTACCAAAACCAATGAGATTGCCATACTTTTGTACAACATCAGTGATTTCCATAGCTTTCTCTTTGCCAATTCCTAACTGTTGATAATCATAAAAGCTTGAACCTTAGATCACTTGTGGCTAAAATACTTAATTAAATACTTATTGCATAAGAACTTATAAGCTAATTTTGCAGCAAAATAAAAGTTGTTTTCATGAGCTATCTTGGAGAGCTTATGGATGTGACATAATTTGTTTTCATAAGCTCTCCCAAACAATTTCGCCAATGTTTATGTCAGTAGATGAGCTCAAATAAGTTAATCCAAACAGACCATTCTACTTAGATTTGAGTTCTGTTCAGAAGGAAGTATTATGTACAACTTACCCTTGAAGTAACATCGGCAGATGCACCAGACTGTCTGAAAAGTTTCCCAAAGTAAAAGGGTATCAGGTCACTAATGCAAACTCCCCTGAAATCATCAGTAGTTTTTCGATGAACCTAAAACAATGTGTATAAAAGAAGTAAATAACAGTTTGGATTGAGTTGTTAATTACCAATAAACCCATAGAACTGTTGATATGATGTATGGAGCGTTCCTTGAGAAAGACTCGGCAAATGATTGCCATGTTCCGTCGAGAGACAAAAGCCTTGCTATTGATGTACCAACCTAATAAATTTCTTAAAAAGATAATTAAATGTTTACAATAATAGTGAAACCAAAGGCGTTTTCATTGCAGAAAGAATTACAACAGAAAAACCAAGAAGCAAACATGTGAGAATGTAAAACAGAAGTACCAGTGAAAAGCACAGACCCAAATATTTAAAGCTTCTTCACTAATGAAAAGTCCACAACCTGCAGCCATAAGTAACCAAAAGTAGATCCATCTGCAAGAAATTCAGATACAAGGTAGCACTTGTAAAAATGATGTGACTTTTAGAACAATTTAAGTGTAGCTGCAAAATGATTGAAACAAATGACAGAGAAAACTTTAAGAACAATTTAAGTGTACCCTGGTGCATATAGCGGAATTATAACACTGAATCCAAACACTTTGAAAGTGAAACCAGCAGCAACTGGAGCTACTGCGGAAGAGGAAGAACCTTGCGACAGGATCTGCAGACCGGACGGTGATCCTAGAATCGGCTGCTGGCGAATGGATGCATATGTAGCTATTGCAGCTATGCCCAATGCAATTGCAATCATAGCCAGGAATGGGATCTCCGTCTTGTTATGTCCCTCTTTACCATTTGTTTGCACCTCATTACTCAACCTATCTTGTGTATCTGGTATATCCTTAGATTTTAAAGCCTCGTAATTTTCCTCACCCTCCTGTTTAAAGCATCTAATTCTGTTTCTGTAATGCAAAGGTGATTTCATTATGCTGAATACAATGCAATAAAATAACTCAGAAAGAGAAGCTGAATGACAAAGAAACTACTAAGAGGGCCAAATTCAAAATTTCATTCTTAAGGGTATATGTCATATAAACAAACTCACTTCTTCAAACATACAGTTTTTATAAAACTTAACATTCAACAAATTTCAATGAGTTAATATAAAACATCCTAATCATTTATCTCAAACATCATAGACAAAAACTGCAAGTGATATTAATAACATCTCTGAAATATGTGTAACCAAAGATGAGATAAGACCCCATCTTTGGAATTAACTAGCTAATGCCTGCCACAACATTTGAATGAGAAAAGGTGTATTTTATCCTCATATAAACAACAATAGTGGTGGTGCTGGTTTAGATTAACTTCTCCACTAACAATTATGGAAAAAACAATATTAAAATAATATTGAGATTTTAAGTTAATACAGAAGTTAGTTTAAACTTAAAATTGAGAGTGAAAAAACATACTTGTCCTAGTATAATTTTACCGGCCACTAATAAGGAGGGTCCATGATGGTGCGATACAAACTAACTGTCCCCAGTACTGGGCAAGTGACCGACACATTATAACAGGCCGCCTGAAATGACGCGTGAGGCCGCCAAAGAAAGGTTTCAGGTCGCCCAAAGAATGGCTAAGCCGCCTTAATGGGCTTAGGCTAAGATGTTCGATCCAATCCACGTTCCCTTCTCAATTCAGCTCAGCTGGCAAAACACGTGGCACACACACACTGATCCAAAAGACGGTCAAAGTGAGGTGGAAAAAACGTTCTCCCTATTAAGGTGGGGAACTGCTTCTCACTAAGGAATTGAGGGGAAAGGTGGAGGAATTAGGTCTAACTTTCTCTTTTGTACCGTTCACAGAACTCCTATAAATACCTCAACCTTAGAACTGAGTAGAGACCTCCAATTTTCCCTAAAAAAGTCATACACAGAGCTTAGCATCTCACCACTCTGCGTGAGCTAGCCCTAGGTACTATCCGAATAGCATAAACACCTAAAACAACCTACAAACACAGGGCTACCCTCATAATACTTTTTTCGCAAATACAATACTAAAATTTAGAAACTCTCATTTAACCTCTAGTTGGACTGTTACAATTTTTGAAAGTGAAGAAACAGATATTTGTTTTAATTGTTTATTACCAATGAGCTTGAACCTAATTGAAATTGGACCATCACCGAGTGCACTCATAAATTCATGCAATTGAAGTTGGAAAATCAAATTCTTAACCCTTCATACCTAATTACTTTCACATTTTGCATAACAAAAAAAAAACAATCAGAATCTAAAAAACAATGAATGAGTGGGAAGTTAAGTTAGTTACCTAAAGTGGTGAAATGCATGTGCATTTGCAAACAACTTGTGAGGGAAAGCTATAGAATGAAAGAGTCTAACAGTAAGAGGTTGTGTAGTAGAACAACGTCTGAGATTGGTTGAGGGAAGGTTTAACAAAGACCTGTTTGGAAAAACAGGTGTAAAAGACATTGTTGGAGGTGAAACAGCTTCAGTCAGTGGCATTGATGATGAATTAAGGAAGATGAGGGTAACGTAGGATGAGAATGAAAGGTGAAATTTTGGTCCATGTGGTTGGTTGAATGGGAGCGATTTTCGAATTTATGGAATATGCTTTGTCATGCGAAGTGATGGCTTGTGTGATGATAAATCATCTTTAGACCAAAGGTTACTCATACTTAAACAGCCGCGTGCTTTGACACTATTTTCAAGCATTCAAACACATTAATTAATTAATTAATTATTTAATGCATCTAAAAATTAAAATACATATGTGCCAATTAATTTCACTTTATTATTAATTAAAGGTGACAATTGAAATGGATTTCAGATCTCTACTAGGGTTTATCTCTTTGGAGGTTACGGGGAAGAGTAATGATGAAATTGATTTTTAGGAGAGAAGTACTAAAAAGATTAAAGAGGGTGGATTATTATTCCTGACATGAGCAAATCGTTTCGGGATATGATCACCGGTCTTTCAAATAATAATTCTAATGAAAGAATGGAGATGGAGGAGAAAATACTTGATGGAGTTCAGCAGGAAAAGGGTGAAGGTCTGAAAATTGTAGAAGCTAAAGTTGGAGAGTATGAATGTCCAACTTTTGTTCTGTCTGAATTGGAGGAGAAAATGATTCATCGTCCTTGGAGAAGATGGGTGATTGTCAAGCTCTTGAGACGGAAGATTGGCTATAAGGCACTCGAGACTAGACTGAAACAGATGTGAGTGAAAAATGGTGTTATTAGAATCATTGATCTGAGCAATGATTATTACCTAATAGCCTTTTCTCGTGAGGATGATAAAAGGGCAACTATGGAAAATGGTCATTGGTTCATCTATAATCATTATCTGACGGTCAAGGAGTGGTGTCCTAATTTTCAAACGAAGAAGGATACTGTTGATGAAATAGTTATTTGGATCATAATTGCGGGTCTACCGATAGAATACTACGATACTAAAGTCCTGACCTTTATTGGTAACAGAGTTGGTCGCACGATCAAAGTCGACAAGAATACTATGTAGCATGAAAGGGGGACGTATGCGAGAATATGTGTTCAAGTTAATCTCTCGAAGTCGTTACTTGCCATTTTCAGTATCAAGGATAGGAACTATCGCATTGAATATGAAGGTCTCCACTTTCTTTATTTGAAATGTGGGAGATATGGTCATTACAAAGAAGGTTGTAGCATTAGAGGAAAGGTGCAGGTCCAGGCTAATCGTGGCGGAAAAGATAAGGGAATAGTGGAAGAAATATCCAAGATAGTGAAAGAGAGTATGAATGAAACAGAAGATGACCCCTAGAATGTTGTACAAAAGCAGCGTAAAGGAAAAAACCAATGGATGGCCTGAGGAACTCGACTATAATGAAAATTTATGATGACAATAAAGTGTCGAGATCACGATTTACGTCATTACTCAATAATAATATCAATGAGAATGTTACAGCTGACAGTGTTCAGCAGGTGGCAGCAATTAAGAGCGGTAATGGTGTTTCCGACATTATGATGAGAGTTATTAATGAGGTGGAAGTTAATAGCAATCATGATGCAATCATAACATGCAATACTAGTAATTCTGGAAAAGCAGTGGTGTCAGTTAATGTTTTTGGTGTGGCAACAAAAAGGGATGAGTTGGCAACGTTGGTGGATGACTTGGGCATTAATGACAGACAATGATACATGAAGAATAAAGTTTTAAATAAGAATATCAGAGTCAATAATGGTTGTAATGATTATGTCAGGAGAAAGTGGGGAACATCAGCCCAAAAGAATTCCAAAAAACTGAATATCCTGGCGACACGTGGAGCAGACGGATTCAAAGGTAAAACAAGTGGCATTAATGTTAAGGGGATTTAAGGCATTATTGGAAAAGGGGGTGATTCAAAAATTGGCCAATCAAATCAAGTTAATTTCAAAAGGAAGGAAAAAAAAACTCTAATAAGTAAAAACATGTGTGGTAAAAACAAGGAAAACAGATAGGACATTATGGTGGGGAATGTGAAGAAGTTGCATGTGCCCATGCATGATGAAGAGAAGATTAGCAGGAATTTCTTTTTTATTCGCCCCCAAATAACAAATAAGCTCAAACCGTGAACACTAAAAATGATGGAGGGCCAGATGTGGGAGGAAGCGCTAGGTTGGAAGTAGAAAACCACACTTAACATGAAACTATGGGGAGTAAGGAGGCTATGGAGACTCAATTGAAGCTTTAAGTCTCTTACAGTGTTTTTGAATTTCTTTTTTTATTCATGTTAATGATGATAAGGAACAATGATAAAATATTTGTTTGGAATTGTTGAGGAGCGACGAGCAATGCATTTTATCGTTATAGTAAAAGCTTCATAGATTTGTATAAACCATCAATTTATGTTGTCTTGGAAACAAGGTGGCATTCGAAGAAAATTCGTAAGAGTATGATGCTCTTGGGATTTGACGACTATCTTGTGATGAAAAATCAAGGTTATCTGGAGGAATTGGTGTGGCTTGGAAGAAGGATCATATGACTACCACTCTTTGCAAAAAGGACTTCCAGTATAGGAATCTTCATATTATGCCTCAAGCAGGTAGTAGTTGGTTCTTCACAGCCATTTATGCTAGCCCGAATGACACTAACAGAAGTGTGTTATAGGAAGACATGCATAATATAGCTGAGAATATGCAGGAGCCTTGGATGATTGCTGGAGATTTTAATGATATATTGAGCCCAACTGAGAAGAAAGAAGGTGTTAGAGCTTCCTTTAGGAAGTATTCCATATTCAGAGATTGTATTGATGGTCGTAATCTTATGGACCTAGGTTCTTTGGGTCCCAAGTTTACATGGAGAGGTCCTATTTTCCATGGTGGACAAAGAATTTACGGGAAGTTGGATAGAGCTTTGTGTAATATTGCTTGGAGATGGATGTTCTATGATGCTCATATTAAGGTTTTGGCTAGAGTAGAGTTCTCGGATCATCATCCTATTCTAATCATGGCGCATATGAGAATTACCAACAATACCCCCAAGCCTTTTAAATTCGAAAGCGTTTGGCTTGTGGATGATTCCTATGACGAAATGTTGAGAAGTGTTTGGAGAAAGGATGTTAGCTTAGGAGAGAATATAGAAAAGGCTAAAGAAAACATTCAGAGTTGGAAAGACAATTCTTTTAATCAGGTCCTTAAGAAAAAGAAAGATTACTTGGCTTGAATAAATGGAGTCCAATGTTGTGTCAAATCGAATGATAACTTTGCAGGAATGGGATCTTTGGAGAAAAAACTTCTTGCAGAGCTTAACCTTATCCTTAAGCAATAGGAGATTATGTGGTTTCAAAGATCTCATACGAAGTGGCTAGTTGATAGTGACCATAATACCAAATATTACCACCTTAAGACATCAACAGAAGAAGAATGAATAGAATTACTATGTTGAAGAATGATGAGGGTCAGTGAATTGAAGATTCTTCGCACCTCCAAGCCATGATCAAAGAATACCACAAAAACCTTTTTGTTGTCAATCATATATGGATAGAATGGAAGCAGACTGATATTACATTCCTAGAGCTGAATGAATTTGATATTCAAAAGCTTAAAGATCCCCTTAGTGATGTTGAGATTAAGATTGCAGTGTTTGCCATGAAGCCTTGGAAAGCTCCTGGGCCAAACGATTCCCATGCCGGATTTTATCAGAAATCATAGGATATCGTAGGGGACAATGTTTGTAAGTTTGTGCATGAGGTCTGGAATAAACCTGGAGAAATTTCCTCTATAAATCAAATGGATATCTATTTGATTCTGAAGATAAACCAGCCCCAACTTGTGACTCATTTTCGTCCCATATCTTTGTGTAACTCCCTGTACAAGGTCATTAGTAAAATTATAGTTGAGAGGATGAAAGTCTGCATGCCAAAGATAGTTTCCTTGTATCAAGCTGGTTTTGTCCCAGGTAGATCCATTCATGAGAACATCGTCATTAAAAAAGAGAGCACGCGCATTATTCACCAAAAGAAAGGCATGAAGAGCATGTTTGCTATTAAGATTGACTTGTCCAAGGCTTATGACAAAATCAGTTGGAATACATTTGGCAAGTCCTCAAAGAAGCTAATATGCCAACTGAGTTAATCAATATAAGTATACAATGCACTCACTAGTACGGATTTGAATGAGAATTGGAATGAGGCTCGTGGAATTCGACAAGGGGATCCAATCTCGCCCTACCTTTTTGTGCTTTGTATGGAGAAGCTTTCTCATATTATTGAGCATGAGGCTGCTAAGGGGAGTTGGAGAGCCATCAAGATGGGAGCCCGTGAACCCAAAATCTTTCATCTAATGTTTGCCGACGACTTATTATTGTTTGGAGAAGATACAGAAGATCAAATGGTGTGTGTTATTGATACTCTTCAGCGTTTTTGTAGCTTAACTAGTCAGGAAGTTAGTGAGGAAAAATATAGTATTCTATTTTCCAGAAATGTTACACGGTGCATGAAGCAAAAGTTATTGCTTATTTCCAAGTTTAAAGAAATAACTTAGTTTGGCAAGTACCTGGGATTCCTCTTAGTGGGAAGAACTTGAGAAGAACTGATTTCCAATATATCATATATCATATTGCTGCAAAGCTAACTAACTAGAAAACAACCACTTTGTCCATGGTTGGTCGAACCAATTTAGCCAAAGGTGTTTTAGAAGCCATTCCGATTTACCCAATGATGACAAATCTTCTTCCTAAGGCCTGCATAGAAGATATTCAGATACTGCAACATAGCTTCATTTGGGGTGATACCAGTAATAGAAGGAAGATTCATGATGTCAACTGAAATTTCGTTACTCTTCCCAAGGATCTTGGAGGTCTAAGGCTTAGAGATCTTCAAACCATGAATATTGCATGCATTATGAAGTTGAGCTTGAAGTTAATCAATAAGTATGAGGATCTTTTGTGTAAAGTGTTTTGGGGAATATATAAGGAGGTGGATTTAAGTTGTAGTTCTTCAAAGAATTGTTCTGGGTATGGTCTTTGGAAAGTTATAAATAAATTTATCCCTTGCTTGGTGAGACATGGTAAATGGAATATTGGGGATGGTGGAAAGATTGATGCTTGAGAGGATAGATGAATTAAACCTAGTTTTTGAATTCGAGATCACTTTTATTCTATCTCAAATAATTTGAAAAATGTCAAGGTTAGGGAATTACTTAACGATGGTGGTGATTGGAATTGGCCAGCTCTGCAACAGTGGATACCAAATGGTATTTTAAACAAAATCAGAAGCCTTCATCCTTCTGATGATAGTATTGATGCAACTGAGGACACCCTTATGATGGATGAAGTGGCTTTTGATGATGGTTCGATGACACACTTTTACGATCTTATGGTAAAGCATGATCAATTTGAAGTTGATCGTGATTGGAAGGTTATTTGGCATTTGAAAGTTCTAGAGAGAGTTAAATCTTTTGTTTGTCTATTGAAGCACGATCGATTTTTGATGAATCTGAACCAGAGTCGTAGAGGGCTTGGTACAACTCTTTGTAGTCTTTGCGGCCTTGCGGTTGAAACTACCATGCATGCTCTACGTGATTGCCCTAGAGCCATGGAAGTTTGGATGCATCAAGTGCCTTTAGATATCTACCATGAGTTTTTTAATCTTGAATAGGAGGAGTGGTTTACTATGAATATTAATTAGAGATCCAATAAGGAAGGTGGGTGGAACTATTTTTGGGTGATGGTGTCATACCCTAATTTTTTACCCTAAGATTCTATTTTTTCGTTTCGCATCGTCTGCATGGCATATCACGCATCTCATCTGTAAGGTCATCTGACCTTTGGCCATGATCTTCTGATAATTAGGTTATACGGTCTTTGTGTGCGTGCTTATTATGACAAGTGTGTGCATGTACATTGATTTCAAGTATAGATGATACTTATTCTCACAGTCAAGCATTTCAGGGCATAACCATTCTGATTCAAGGATCCTTGGGTTTCCTACTGGTTTGAATCTTCTAAGATTGACTCAACTGGTTCTTTCATGGAACTAGGGTTTGAGCATATTCTTATCAAAGGTCAAGGTCATCTCCCTCAAGATTTCTCTGAAGCTTCGAGAACTAGGGTGTTTTGTCTGTTGGTATTGAGCATGGTCATTGTTGAGGCCAAATCATCATGAGCAAGAGGATTAAGGTTTGAAGATCATATGGTTTCATTATTATATTCCAAGATTCATCTTCCCCAGAGCTCCCCCAGAGCATGAATTAGGGTTGCATGACAAACTTCTTTCTCCAAGAACTCTTTCAAAGGATTCATCATGTTCAAGACATCATGGAGAAGTGGAATTAAGGTTTAATTTGAAGATTGTCACAAATGGGTCCATGAGTTCAATTCAATCAAGGTTATCAAGGTTTGGTTGAAAGGTGCATTTAAATGGATTTCTTGGCAAAAGAATTACTTAAAGTTGATTTTAAGTCATATTTCAAAATGGTTATATATGATTGTAGGCTATGTCCTATGATACTTTCAAGAAATGTTCAAGCTTATTTGTGCCATGAATTAGATTCAAATTTTGTGATCATATATGTTTTAAGCCATGGAAGACATGTTTCCAAAGTTCCATTCCAATTTGCAACCAAGTTTTCAAATGTGGACAAGCCATGTTCAAGATTAGTCAAACCATTCTTGAGTTATGAACTACGAGGTGATCATTAAATACAAAGAAACATTGTCACCTAGAATTGTCAAGTACAAAAAAGCTTTGTCAAAGTTCCAAAATTAAAAAAAAATAATAATCATGATACACTGGAGACAAGAAGTAAAGTGCCAAGGTTCTGAACGTCCAAATTCTAAGTCTTACAAGGTAAAAATACATGTTACAAGCTTCCTACTATATTCTAGTTCCTAAAATGCAATCTCAAGCTATGAGTGCTCTAGAACCACTCCGCATGCGTCTTTGGTGGCACTGTCCCGCCTCTCATGTTGCTCAATCTCAACCTGCATAATGTCACGATAATATCATATATCAGGAACAGTTGAAAACAGTTGAAAAAGTTGCTAATAATCGCAATGTGTAGTGCATAAGTTGTTCAACACAAGACCAAAATAAGCATATGGTCTATTTGTTTATCAAAGGTCTTACTTGCTGCGGTAATAGTATGAAATCGAAAGAATTCTCGAAGTTGCGTTGGAATTAAGAGAAAGTTTTGAATAAAATCAACATGTTCATTGGTAAACTTGCAAGGAAAGGAATAGATACTCTGTTTCATGCACTCTCACGACATGGTGTAAGTATGAAGGAAAATTTGTACATAGTTGGATTACTAGCAGTTTTTGAAAGTAGATGCTACCATTGTTCATTCACACACAAGTGAAGATATTGCAGCACAATTTCTATTGAAAAAGATAACACGAGATTTAATCGTACAAACAAGGACAAAAATCAGGATTTATCAGAATGAGAATCATGTGGAATCAAACACAATCAAACCCGTTGTAATGAAAAGAGAAAGAGCCAGAAAATAAGTCACAAACATGTCGAAACGGAAATGGAAAAGTATTCTTCAGATTCCAGACATGTTCCAAACAGATTCAAATAATTTCCAAAACAATCCGTAAACGTGTCGCTGTGAAAATGGAAAGAGTATCACAAGAAATCAATAACATGTTTTTTCATTTAATTCCATGAGTTTATAAAGACAGCATATCACACATAGAGAAAATTCACACCGAAAGTTCATCAAAAACACACATCACACACATGGTTTGAAAAGAGAAGATAAGGTACGCAACAGAATACAAAATCACACGCATTGCAGTATCACAATTCATAGCAGTATCACAGGCTCACACACACATTGCAGCAAAACCCACCAAATAGGCATCATAATTCACACGCAAAGAAAGACATTCACCTAAAGCATCGCATACACACACCGGCGAGCAAGGGTACACGCACAAAATCATCAAGGTAGCAACAGACGAAAGGTGGAAAGAGAAGAGAATACACATACAGGAGCAAGGTGAATTGGAGAAAAGAGATTACCTTTTGAAAGCAGCATCTGATACCTCACCGTCGCAGGTTTACCTTAGACCGTTTTTCTTCAAATCTCCACGCACCGCTACTACGACTTCGCCGCACTTGAACTTGTTTAGGTTAGCCTCTCTTTCCTTACTTTTGAATTGCTTGATTGTTATTGTTGATTGTGTTTGTGGGTTTGTGGATTTTGAGTGTGATTTCGTGAATTGAAAGGGAGGGTTTGTTCGATTGATACTTTAATTTGGGAATCGACGAAGAGGTTTTGAGTTCGTTGGAGTTTGACCGTGCCGCCATGGAGGAATGGCCGGCGGTTTTGGTTTTGTGATAAAGAAGGAAAGGAGATGAAATGGAGAGGGTAGCCGCGTGAGGTTTTGTGAGAGTGAGGAACAGGGAAGTAGTGAGAAAGAGGGATGGAAATGTTACTGATAGTGTTGTTTTATTCTTGGTGATTCTGGGTCAACTGGTTCGGCCCATTAGTGTCTTCATTGTTTGAGAATTTTACCTCCCCCAATTAAACCTGACACTCTCGTATTATCAAAATTTCAACATTGCCCTTTAAAAATTTGGGTGGAAAGTGAATAAATTTTATCAATCGGAAATTTTTAAATTTTCGGTATTGAATGAAATTTCGGGGAATTTGAAATTACCGGTAGTGTAAAAATTTTCAATTTTTTTCTTTTTTTTTTGAAATTTTTTACACTACTGGGAATTTCAAATTCCCGGTAGTGTAAAAATTTTCAAAAATAAAAAAGAAAAAAATTGAAAACTTTTACACTACCGATAATTTCAAATTCCCGGTATCGTGTGAAAATTTTTGGGGGTTTTACCGATAATTTTAAAATTCTTGGTAATTTTTACCGATAATTTCGAAATCCCCGGTAATTTCGAAATTACCGGTATTTTTCAAAATCTCCGGTCCATCCCCCAAAATTCATAATTTTCAAAAGGATAAATATGGTATTTCGCTACAAACGGGGGGTGCCAGGTTTAATTGAGGGGGTGGCAGGTAAAATTCTCTCATTGTTTTGCTATCAAAATCGTGTGGCCTCATGTCAAGCCCACGATCCTTTTTTTTTTAATATATACTTGCATTTTTTTGTTTTTTTATTTATTAATTTAACTTGGTTTTGTCTTTTGTTTTTAATTTTAGGTGTGGATTTAATATTAGTGAGTTAATTATATTTTAATAAAATTGGTTGTTAATTTGATGATTGATTAATTTTGAGATTTATGCCTAATTCATATTTGTGGTCGATTCTTGTTTAAATTCATTCTTATCTAAAATTACGAAATGTTATTAAGGCTCGAGAGTGGTGGTAGATACGTCCCCGGGTAATGATCCTTGCCCTGGTTTTAATACATTGCCCAATGATAGCTTGTGATACTTAGTGCATCTTAATGGTTCCCTACTTGTTTGCTTTGGTTTGAGTTGGAAATATATGTTGACTTGCACTTGTTGTTGGCTCTTAAACTTATATGATTGTCTGTGTTTGTATCCAAGGGAATGACTCATGTTTGACTATTCTGTCATATGCATTTCATTTGCATTTCTCTTCTACCCTTTTTGTATGGCTTCTATTCCCTTTTAGGTTGATTACCTCAGATAGTGCTTAGTTTGTTTTCCCTTAGGATGATTAGATAACTTACAATTAAGGTCCCTTTTTCTCCCATGAGAGAATTAGACACGAGTCATCCCTCATTGAGACGTAATTCTCCTACCCCATGACATAGTTGAGAAGGATATATATTCTTTTCTACTTGAGAGAGGTATGTGGCATACTCGTCGATTCTATATCCGAGTTGGAGCTCTTCTCTTAATGTGAAGCAAAGATCCATCTTCTGCATGTTTGTGGTTGTTTAGTTAAGTATTCTCCTTAAAATGATGACATGTTTCTTCTCCTAAAATCAACCAATAAACCTTGTTTTTATCCGTAGTCCGAACTACGGACTCTCTGATTTCTCAAAGTTCCTTTTGAGAATACGTAGGCACAAGGTCAATCCTTGGTGAGCAACCTTTTCTCTTTACTTTGTTTACCCTTATTGAGGGGAACTACGAATGCTCTGATTCTTTTTAGTCAAGATACGTAGGCACGAGATGCGAAGTCTTGGCGAGCATACTCAGGAATAACACCTTAGGCCTTCCTTTTCTTTACCCTTATAGCAAACAAATAAAAAATAACACAATGAAACAAGAGGTTCCTGTAGAGTACTACATATACTTAGGATGCTAGCACCTTTCCTAGGTATAACCAACCTCCGAACCTTAGATTTTCTTTTGCTTTGCATTGCATTGCATACTTATGGTTTATTCGTTCTTTTTCCATTCCCTTGAATAAATTAAAGATCGGCGGTGAATTAAGATTTGTGAGCCTAGTTAACTCAATAGCTTGGTATCCGATTCTCACCGCGACAGATGGCTTGTCATTTGATTTCGTACTGGCACAATAAAGAAGAGCATATAAAGGACTTTGTTAGACCTTGAAATCATAGCATGCATGTGTCCTTACGTATGAAAGATTACGGAGAAGCCTTGATTATGAATAATAAGGTTGTTCGAAGAATCAAATAGGTTAGGCTAGTTAAGTTAATGCCTCATATATCAAAATGGTGAAACTTAATGTGGATGGTGCTTGCATTAAGGGTGTTATTGCAGGATGTGGGGGTCTGATTAGAAATGAGGAGGGATGTTGGATGGGAGGTTTCTCCAATAATGTGGGTAATTGTAGTAGTTATATGGCTGAGTTAGGGGTCTCCTTGAAGGTCTGATGGTTACTTTAGACCTGGGCTTCAAGAGAGTTGAAGTTAATACATATTCCTCTGAGATTGCTATGAAAATAAATTTAGGAAAATCTAGTAGAAGTGATTGTCTGGAGATGCTCAGGAAGATTGAGAGTTTGCTAAGCCGCTTTGATGATGTTTTTGTTTCGCATACTTTTAGAGAAGTAAATCAGTGTGCAGACACCCTTGCAAAAGTTGGGTGTAGGTTAACTAAGGATATGTCTTGTTTCTCCTCTGCTCCTAGTTTTATTTAGCATTTGCTTATAGAGGATAATTTGGGTGGTTACACCTATAGGAAGGTGTCTTTGTAGTTCGCTTTTCTTTGTGCCTTTGGCCCTCCCATTACCAAAAAAAAATGGTGAAAATTGAATTTGGAAATTTCTCTTTGCATCCATAGCGTGCAATGAAGCATGTGGCACATGAAAAATGAAGAGGCGAGGAAGGCATGCATAACAACCTCAAAGAAAATCAGGATATGGGACATGGGAAGAGAGAGAAACGTTCTCTTTCTGAATATTCTCTCTGAAATTCCTTCCTTTTTTGCCACATTTCATGTACTTTTCCTCTTGTTTTCACACTGAAAACTAAGAGTTAGCATTAGTTCCATTTATAGTTCCTCCATTATTTTGATTATTGTTACATTCATTACATTGGTGCTTTCACATCATCATAGTAGACAACACACGGATGAAGGAAATCTACGTCGTGCTTAAGAAATTTTTTGATGAATTGCTCACATAACTGAAGCGATGCAGAGCCGGATGAATAGATTAGAAGCTGCAAATCACGCTCAGAAAGAGAAGATGAAGCTGAATCAAGCCACGAGCAATTTTTAATTCACGCAGCTTTATGCAGTGATGACTCAAGTGTTGCAGCGCTTGCAGAACCTTCCAGGGTATTCCCATGGTGTTTCGAGCTCAACCAAATATCTTCATCGTACTTCGTTTCAGGTAAGATCGGTCAAACTTGATTTTCCTCGTCTCAATGGCAAGAATGTGATGGATTGGATTTTTAAGGCTGGGCAGTTCTTTGATTATTATGCTATATTTAATCCTGATAGATTGATCATTGCTTATGTTTACCTTGACCATGATGTTGTTCCTTGGTACTAAATGATTCAAAAAATTGAGTCATTCATGACATTGCAAGGTCTCACTCGAGCATTGGAATTAGATTTTGTTCCTTATGCTTATGATTGTCCTCTAGCCTTATTGTTTAAGCTTACTTAATCTACTTCTGTTAATGAGTACTACATGCAATATATTCCACTTGTTAATAGGGTTGATGGTTTAAGTGCTGAAGCCATTTTAGATTGTTTTATTAGTGACCTATAGGATGATATCAGTAGATTTGTCAAGGCCATAGAACCCAAAACATTAACCAAAGTTGTAGCGCATGCTAAGCTAATTGAAGAAAAGTATTCACTCGCATCTAAACAAAAATCCACCTCCTACATACCCAAATAAGCCATTAATACCTCTACCTACCCCCCAAAACATCCACAACATACACCAAAACCAGATATCACTACTAAAACTTCCTTACCACGAATCCTGCCCACGCCTAACATCAAACCTTTCCCCCACAAAAAACCACAATATAAGGAAAATTTCCCTTGCTGAAATCCAATTGAGAAGAGAAAAGAACTTGTGCTACTTTTGTGATGAGAGGTTTCCCCCTTCACACAAATGCCCCAATAGGCAGCTTATGTTGCTTCAATTGTCAGAAGAAAAGGAACCTCCACCATTTACAGTTACCTCTGCCAATGAAGAAGTTGTTGAAATCGATGACACGCATCACTTATCCTCAAATGCTATGAGATGAGAGGACCCAATGTAGTTGGCACCATATGATTCACTTGCCAAATTGGTAGTATTTAGATCAAAATCCTGGTAGATGGAGGTAATTCTGATAACTTTATTCAACCTACAGTGCCTTAGGTGTTAAAGTTACCTATAGAACCAAATCCAATCCTAAGAGTTTTGGTTGGTAATGGCCAGATGTTGATAGCTGAAGGAATCATTTAATAATTACCATTGCACATTCAAGGTCAAGAGATTAAAGTCCTTGTGTACTTATTACAAATTTTTGGAGTTGATGTCATTTTGAGCTCCACGTGGCTAGATGTTAGGGGCTCCTGTAGCTTATTATTCATCACTAACATTAAAGTTCTTCCAAAATAATCAATTCATTACTCTCTAGGGTGAACACAGTGAAGAAGCAATCCCAGCTCAACTCCATCAGTTCGAAAGATTGCATAACACCAATTCTATGGAAAAGTGATTTGCCATACAACCGATTCCAAGAGGTGTACCTAAAGGCTATTTAGTTGACTTACTTGCGGATGTGCAGACTGAGTTAGCCACACTACTCCACACTTATGCTAAAGTATTCCAGATACCTACCACATTACCTCCACAAAGAGCACAAGATCATGTAATTCCCTTGATGCTGGGGTCAGGTCCAATCAAGGTTAAACCCTACAAGTATCCCTATATTGAAAAAGAACAAATAGAAAAGATGGTCCAAGACATGCGGGTGCAAGATATTATACAGCCAGTAATAGTCCTTTTTCATCACCCATATAACTTGTCAAAAAGAAGGATGGTAGCTGGGGATTTTGTACAAATTACTGTGAAATACAGTTTTTGAAAGTACAAGAAACACAAGAAATGGGGGGTTTGAATTGGGTTTCACCAAATGTAGCATTTTTTTTTTTAAAACTAGACCCCAAGCTGACAAGTGAATAAAAATAAATGAACACAATTATTTTTATCCTGGTTCACTGTTAACTAAGTTACTCTAGTCCACCCGCCAAGGTGATTTCGCCTTTAATAAGGACTTAATCCACTATAACCAAACTGATTACATAAACCACAACAAGTCTAATTGACCTTATATCAAAACACAATGGACAACTGCCACTGTCTTCTTGAGACTTCTGACTAAACCTTAGTCTCTCAAGGAATTATCAACAACTGTTAATTACAAGTGTGTGTATACAAAGATGCTTCTACATAAGCAGATTATACAAAGTTTAAGCACAATAACAAAAAAGTGTTAATAAAAAGATATGAACAAAAGCTCCTTGCTAATTTACAAAACTATACAAAGTATATCTCAACAAATATTTGTGCAGCGTTTCAGCGTGAGTTTTGTAGAGTAGATTCCCTACTTCCAATTCTTCCGAGTCTTCCTTTTATAGCTGAAAATATATTCGTTAGAGGGTAGAATGGGAAACGGAAATCCAGTTGTTTTGTCCTTAACGGTCATTGTGGGAGTGTTAGACAACATTGTATCAAAATATTTTCCTTGCGCCACCTAAGCAGGGTAGTGGTCACAGTGTACCTTGTACTTTTATATTTATCATCTCACGCAAATCATTTTTTATCTTTATCTTCTATTCTTCAGAGGCTTCTGATGTATGTTGATGAAGCGTGTTGTAGAAGGATCAAAACTTGAGTCTTTATAGTCTTTAAAACTTGTTCAAAAGAACCTTATCTTTAGAGTCTTCAACACTTGGTCCTCAGAAGCAAAGCTTTAGAAGGCCTCCAAATCTTACTTACTGAATCATGATCATAAGCTCTAGTACTAACGTTCTTTAGAACCGTTGCATTAAAAGCATTACAGAATCTTGACTTGAATTTGTAAACACCATATGTTTTCTTCCAGAGTGTTGAGTTCAGAGCCTGATAACGTCACACATCTTTCCTTTAGAGTCAGAACCTGTTTAGCAAAAGCTACACACTAGACAGAAACCATTATAGTATAAAATTGCTCTCTAGGATAACATGTAAAATTATCATCAAAACTAAAGGCTAGATGCAGAACCAAATCTTGTTCTTACAGTTTTCTCGTGCCTATAGTGGATGAATTGCTAGATGAACTTTATGGTGCTCAATATTTTTCAAAATTAGATTTAAGGTCAGGGAATCACCAGATTCTCGTAAAGTCAGAGACAGATACAAGACTGTATTTAGAACTCATCATGACCATTATGAATGGCTATTTATGCCATTTGGTCTCAAAAATGCTCCAACAACTTTTCAGTGCCTTACGAATGACATCTTTCAAAGTGCCCTCCGAAAATTTGTCTTAGTATTATTTGATGATATACTAATCTACAATTCTTCTTGGATGGACCACTTGATGCATTTAGAGTCAGTTTTGACAACTTTACTACATCACCAATTATATGCTAGATTTTCCAAATGTTCATTTGGAGCAACTAAGGTGGATTACTTGGACCACAAGGTGCCATGCAAAGGAGTAGCTATGGAGGTAAGAAAAGTCCAAACAGTGGTTAAGCGGCCAACACCAGTTAATCTCAAGCATTTGAGATGTTTCCTAGGCCTCACTGGCTATTATCGAAGGTTTATCAAGGTTTATGCTCATATTTTTGCACCATTAACTGATCTTTTGAAGAAAGACAGATTCAAATGGAATGTTGCAGCTGAATCAGCTTTTAAAAAACTCAAAATAGCCATGACTGAAGCCCTAGTGCAAGGCTTACCTGATTTTTCTCAACCCTTCATTTTGGAGACAAATGCTTCAGGTATAGAAGTGAGAGTTATCTTGGGACAACAGGGTCGTCCCACTGCATATTTTTCCAAAAAGTTGTCACCTAGATTGCAGAAACAGCCAGCCTATACAAGAGAATTATTGGCCACCACTGAAGCATTGGCTAAATTCAGGCACTATTTGTTAAGTAACAAGTTCATTATCAGAACTTAGCAGAGAAGTTTGAAGAGTTTGATGGATCAGTCACTGCAAACACCTGAACAATATGCTGGGTTACATAAATTCTTAGGCTATGACTTTAAGATTAAGTACAAGCGGGGGAATGACAATCAAGTTGATGATGCCTTATCCATAATGTTTATGTTTTCTTGGTCTGAACCACATTCCTTATTTTTAGTAAAATTGAAGACCAAGTTAAAAGGTGATTCTCATCTCAAACAATTAATGGAGGATTATGCAAATTCCAGGGAACTAAATCATTATACTATCATAAAGGGATTGTTATATTAGAAGGACAGATTAATAATAACAATAGATGAAGAGCTAGTGCAAAAAAATTGTTTGAATTTCATAGTTTCATACCCCAAATTTGTCCTATCTGTGTATAACATTCCACTGTACATCCACCCACTAACCATACTCAGAAAGTCCATAAATAAGTTATTCCTGTATTACCTAAGTCCAAAATTCATTTGAGGATATTGAGCCAGGAATGTGTGTTGAAGTTCATCTGATTCGACTATTGGTCAGGCAAAAGGGTTTGTTCCCTGACTGAGGCTAGGGTACATGATTTAAGTGATTGGTATTTGAGGGTAAAGTTAGGGTTTTGTGTGCTAAGTCAGGACATTTGCGTGTGAGACAAATTATCAGGTTGTGATAAGTTCAAACATTCCATGGTGAATAATCATCTGAATTCAAGGCATTTCCAGCTAGGGTTTCGTGCGGTGGGTTGAGTTTCATATTTCAAGTCCTGATTCAAATTTCAAGGATTCAGTTATGGCAGACTTTATTTCTCAAGGACCAATTCAAGATTTTATTAACTTTTAAGTGAGAATTCAAATAATGTGTAATTTGGTTGGTGAAGATTGTTGGATGAAGCATTGGAAATTCAATTTTAATGGTCATGTTTTAATCAAGAATTGAGAATTGCAAGGAATTCACATGTTCTCATGGATTAATTTTCTCAAGCATGTTTCAAGAATAAAAATGGGGGTTTACATAGTCCATTCCATCTACAAATAGCAAAGACCATTTACTATCCAAAACTCTACAAAATTATCATGAAGTTTCAAAACAGATGTCATCATTCAAGAGTTCATTCCACAAGAATAAGAGGAGTCTGTCACATGATTTCATTTTGAGCCCATTACAAGTTTTTTTGCCAAAGTCCATTCATTACACCAAAAATAAAAAATAATAATTAGAAAGATTGTTTTTTTTTACAAAGCCCAATTGAAAAAAATGCTACAATCCAAACCAATACCAAGACATGAGCCAAAGCCTCCCATACACACACATGACTAAGCTGCTACAAGAGCCACTGCGCACCAGAACCTTGCAAAGAAAACCGTTACAATACGTGACTTGAAAATCTTAGCATCCCACATCAACTAGCTTTAAACCACAACTTTATTACCACCGATCACACATCACGCAAGCCTTTTTGCATATGCCAAGCCATGTTACAACCAAACCACATAATGCATAACTAATTCCCAACCTTCAATTTTTTTACAGTACCACACAATTACCTGCGGGGCCCCATTTACACCCTTTGCCATGATATAATTCAGCCAAAACAGTTCCTGTTACCTTCAAATGGCTAGGTCCCACACCACCACCTCACTGCACATGAAAGTCATGATCCACGCAAAACCACACTACCCCACGAAAGCCTTCACACACAACCAAGATTTTCCAAGCCATGATTCATAACAACAATACGCAGTACCTGTAATAAAAGGAAAAAACATAAGCAACCTGTGTCACAATCTATACTACCAGCATAAGACATTCACAATTGCCAGGTCCCACAGCCTCACATCAAATTTGGAAATATCACAATATGTACGACCTGCATAACGATAAAACCAAAAACCGCAACATCTTCGCACCACCACACAACACGTCCATTGATTCCTTTACGCAACGTCACAAATCCTCTTCCCTATCTACCCTCCATTCCTATCCTATAAATAAGACTCAATCCTCCCTCATCTGACAAGCTTTAAAAGCCAACAAATTGTTGTCGGATTCGTTTCTCACCCACTCTTCAACCATTCTGCAGAACTAAAAACCCCAACCGTCACATTTTTTCGCATCTTCAACCATAATCCAAATTCTAATCTTGCTCATTTCTACAAACCCTCACTCAACAACCATAAACAAATCACAACCCCCAAATGACTCGAATCCCATTTCACAAACTCATTCAACCCACAACTAAAAATAGAACCCAGAAACAGAGAGATTGGAGATGGAGAGAAAGTTTCAAACAAAATCGAACCAGAAACAGAGAGATTGAGAAAAGATAACAAACCTGGAAACACGAATCGAAGGTGGGAAACGAATTCTTTTTTTAATCGTGCTCACGCGATGATGAGTATTTGGACAAGATTCTGAGTGTCTGTTATTTACTTTTTTTCGTTTTTGTTTTGTGAAAGAGATCACTACTTCCTTGCTTGTTTCATTTCAGCGTGTTGTTTCCCTTTCCCTTTTCTCCATTTAATGGCTTTTCTTTTTTTTGTTTATTTTTTTATGAAACCGTGTTGACCGTGATGAAGGGTTTTGAAAATATACTAGGTATTGCTTTCACCCTTTTCTTTTTAAAAAAAATGGAAGTGGACCTTGTTGGTTTTTGGTTTTTTGGAGGAATCTGGTGGTTTTTGTGAGCTTCTAGGCCTGTCTACATGGCCCGTGTTGGTTTCATACATACATTCTCAAATCTGTTCCTACATACCCACTATGTATCTTAACACTTTTCCTTATTATTTTATTTAATTTAATGACTAAAGATTTTTGTTAATTTTCTAAATTTTTTATTAATTCTTATTTGATTTTGTCCCAAATATCTTTGAGTTTTCTCAATTGATTTCACTTCTTGTTTTTTATTTCCATCTTTTTCCAATTTTATTTTAGTGGTCAATGAAAATCTAATATTATCATTTATCGGTTTTCGATAAGATTGTGATTAAGATGAGACCATTATTTAATTCTTTTTATTTCTTTCTTCATTTCGTTTCTCTTTTTCCTTTGGTCAATGATATAATAAAAGGTCATAGATGAAAATCTTGATCAAATGAGACCAATTTTTTATTTCATTTCACATTATCTTCTTCTATTTTCATTTTCGATCGATGAAGTCTTTCTATTCGCGAATGTTGATTATCGAGGTTGTTAACCTTCATTATTTCAAATCTGTAGTGAGTGATCATCGAGATCACTTTCTATACTTTGGGATCGTGATAGGTTACCTTCGATTAATCGATGAAAGTTTGTGATTAAGACGAGATCTCCACCTTTTCTTTTCTTGTGGCACGATTTCTTTGGAGAATGATCCCCAATACCATTTCTCTATCGTGTTTTAGCATAAAGATCAATTGCGCGGCCTCCTATAGTATGATCTTCGTCATAGATCGTGATACGATGGTTTAGCGCTACATGTCCCGTATCGAAAAATGATTCTTCGTGGCCCAAACTTATGTTTGAAAGCCGATGGATGGTTTAACCATCATGGATCATTCGTTCTAACAATTAACCACTAATCACTAACAACTAACGTTAATTTCCGTCAATATACTCTTGTTTTATTTTCTGTCAAATATTATCTTGCTCTTATTATTGATATTGTTCATATCATATTCATACTAGTTCATCTAACCCTCTTCTTGTTTCTTATTTCATTCTTAATCAAAACACACTAATAACGATCGAAATTATAAAAGACTAATTGGTGGACTGTTGGTTACTTTGACCTTGTACAGAAACCCTAACGAAGGAGGTTTTGTCTGACTCTTGCTCAAGGCTTAGTTTAGGACACCTTGCACATACACGGCTTCCTCTTGGGTTACCTTACAATGAGACCTTTTATTTCATGCAATCCCCTGTACTTTACATGTACCCCGCTCCCATTCGGATGTACGTATTCGATTTTCTTTTATTGTGGTTTGTTTACTATGAGCACCCCTAGGGACTAGCATAGACAAAACCATTTTTAAACTAATTCTCGATTCGCCGTCGAGCCCATTTTCAAAACACCCCCCGTAAGTCGATTGCTCATTAGCATTCGCCATCAACCTATCGCACACATTCTCACCTTTCATCGTGGTTTCGTTACTAGGAGCACCCCTAGGGACTAGGATCGATTCTCACCCTCTTTTCAATCAAACCCTTGATTCGCCATCGAGCCATTTTCAAAACTCACCTTTTTCAATCAAACCCTCGATTTTTTGTCGAGCCATTTTCAAATCAACCTCTAACCAAACTCTTTTCAAACCAAACGCATACAATCAAACCTTTGATCCAACGTCAAGCAGATTTTCTCAAACAAACTTCAAAACGAATAACAACTATCGAAACTCAACTCAACACTTGGATGAAAAAGAGAGAGAGCCAAGTATTTGACTCACTCTCCCGATTACTTGGGCCCGAGGAATCTTTCTTAAGTTCGAGTAATCGTCATCCAAACCAACCCAACTTCAAACCTCCCTCTTTTCGTGGTCGTATCCACGAACTATGACTGCTCTGATTCTTTATTCTCGTCCGAGTAAAGATACGTAGGCACAAGATTGCGATGATCTTGGCAAGCACATTTCCCTCTTTTTCTGTTAAACCCCGTAGTCGAACTACGATTGCTCTGATTTCTCATTCTCGTCCGAATGAGCATGCGTAGGCACAAGGGCCCCAATCCTTGGCGAGCACCCTATCCTAAAATCACCCCATTTTCCCTTAGCATCTTTTCCTTTTATCTTACTGTTTCACATTTTATCATGGAGAAGAAAACAAACAAGCTTAGCTAACATTCATCACAATTCGAATTAAGAGGTTCCCGTTGAGTAATACGGACGTTAGGGGGTGCACGTACCTTTCTCTCATGTAATCGACTCCCAAACCTAGAATGTGATTGCGATGACCATGTTCTTATCTCTCTTAAAGGTTTTCTCAATATTTTTCTTTCCCTCTTTTGGGATAAATAAAGTTCAGTGGCGACTCGGTCGAACCGCAATTTCTTCTGCGCCTTTTGCGCGAGGGTCGTGTCTTCGATTGATTTTTTGAGGTGCGACAGCTGGCGACTATGTCGGAGACGTTTGCTCCATGCAAGAGAGAGTCAAGTCTATCTTAGTTTGAATTGTGAGCTCGTTAGCTCTACTTATCTATTTTCTTCTCGTTTATTTATATATTTGTTTGCTTTCCTATTTCCTTATTTGTGTTACCTTTTGTGACATTGTTGGGTTGTTCTGATATTGGGAACTTTGTGAGATGGTTCTACACCCGAGTCGAGTATAACCCTAGGATTAGGATGGTGGTTATGTAGTGGAATCCCTCGAGGAATCTTTCTCATTGGGATGAAGCAAAAACCCCGCTTAGAGTTGATTCCCTTGGGGATGTTATTGTCGTGGTGAATCTTTGCCATGGCAATGATGTTTTCGAGCCTGAATCTATAACTCTAAGGACCTTTTAACCCATTTATCCATGGTGGTTGGTAGTGTTGACTCCTTTTGGGTTAATACAAACGCCCCAATCAGATGAGATCCCTTGAACGTATTACTTCCTGACACTAATATTTTCAACCTCGATCTATGACTCTGAGAACCCTACTTAGAACCTGTGTGTCGATGGTTGTGTAGTGGACGCCTCTGAGGAATCTTTCTTGTGGGGAAGATACGAAAACCTCACCTAGACGAGATTATTTCAAGGATATTATAGTCGGATGAATCTTTGTAGTGGCTATAATGTCTTTGAAATATATCCATGACTCTAGGAACTTACCCGTTTAGAAACCTACCCGTGGTTTTTTTTTATCCGAGCTTTGGTTGTAAACCCGTTTATCCGACCAACCTCATAACTGTTTGAACCTGTGATATGCGATCCTGGATCTTGCATCTTACATCTTGCAACTTGCAATGCATCCTTGCATGTCATGTCTTTGCATTGCATTGCATCGGTTATGCGTCTCGTATTCTATTTCATCAGCAGAAACTCATTTCACCTTCCTTCATCCCAAGTAAATCAAGTCGATTCCTCGACACGGATATGCTGCTCAATCCAATAGTAGACGAATGATGAATCACATCCAACAAGACCATGCCACCACATGCACAGGCAGAACCATCAGTTATTGAAGGGGTTACTGAAGACAAGCAGAATAGTCTCCAACTCTAATCAAGCTATTTCAAGCATCAATCAAGTCAAGACAGGAAGATCAGTTCCTCGAAGAAGGAAGTCATCATGCCTTCCCGTCATTTGCATTCTTGTATTTTGTCTTTGTTTGTTCAAGCACAGTTTGCTTCAAACATTGTCGTTTGTATTTGGTTTTCTTGATGTAGTGATTATGCATGTTTTGAATCAGTTATGTCGTATTCACTCATTTCTTCCATTTACTGCAAAGCACCGACACATATTTCTACACTTCACTCTCTCTATCAAACTGTTATTTAGCAATGACTGAAAGGAGGACGATGAAAATGAAATACCCATAATTGCAAACCGTACGCTTTCGGATAAAATCCTGTCAATGATGTACAGGCATTATTTCAATTCCCCTAACACTGGAGAGACAAGGAGTTAATCCCTAGTTAACCACTTCGATCCAAGAAGTAGCAGTTTCCTTCGGATCTACAAACCCTTACACTCAACCTGGGGCAGGGTAGTGTTCAGTTAATCCAACTACGCACTCAAATCACAAAGAAAAATCCAAGAGACATGACGGTTGTTCATCAATAACCCATGACTTGGCAGTCACAATCCTCCAACAAAATAAAATAAAAACAAAACAAAAAATTAAAAGCCTGCTAAGTCGAACACCTCAAAAGGAGACTTAGGAAAAAATCAAGGCAATCCCGATGGACTCAAAAAACGAAATCAGTCTATGCAAAAGATAGGGATCAAAAGCAAAAACAAAAGAGGACCTCGAATCCTCAACAAAAACAAAATAAGATTCAGCGACCACCATGACAAAACCAAAAGGTCACCGACACCCACCAAAACAAAATAAGGTGGATGCCATTTTGAGCAAACCTTGAATCTTCGCCTACACCGTCAACCCTTTTGGAAGACAAACGTGTACAGAATTTAACTGAATGTAGGACTAGAGTTCATCATAAAGAAGGGGTAGGTACAAACCATGCTTTGAGCCTAATATCCTTTGTTTCATAACCATGAACCAGACCATGTTACAACCCTCGAAAGACCTAATTGAGGCAGAGTTTATTCTGAAAGCATACTATTGCAAGGTTGCGTAAACTGACTCCTCACATATTTGCTAATCTGCAACATTGATGTCATTCTCCTTACTATATCTTTCACGCATTAGCAAAATCAGCACAACGTCTGGACTAACGGTCCATTTGTCTCACATTATCACATCACTTCAATAAGACTCTTTTTCAAAACTTGTACGAGCATTGCATTAAGATTACCATTTGTAAATGAGCAATTTTAACTGCAAATCAGTGTTAGACATCAAAGCAAACTCCAACAAGGGGCAATCAAAGAAGAGCTTGAACTTTCAGTGGTGTTGACCCGAATCAAGACTCCCTTAAACCCTCAATCTGGGGAAAATCCTTCAAAAGTTCAATCAGGGGAAAGCCATCCCAAAGCACATCAAAGCTCAATCACTTCAGAACTGGTTAATCAGGGGCAGACTATTACCATGTTCAAACTGGGGCAAGACCAGTTACAGAAGGCATATCCTCTCTGTATCTTCAAACTTGGACAAACATACCTTGCCAGACACTATCAATCGTCAAGTTCAGAGCAAAATCACAGTCTTCATAAGCTAATCATGTCGCTACGCTCATCTTCAGTTCGTCCTGACGATCAAGCACATAGTTGTGGTTCTCTCAGAAATGAATTCATGACTTACTATCAAGCGGTCAAACTTGAGACTTCAAGAACATCTTTGTCTGCTTCAATCATGGCATCTTCAAAGGTCTAGTGTCGAGGAAATCATACCCTCCCACCACCCAAAGTCCAATCTGCATTGGCAACTACCAAAAGTCCACCATGTTGGCACCTTCCCAAAATATATCCAATCACCCGTCTATAATCATACGCATCATATACATCGCATTCAACATCATAAGTATCATGTGCATCATATTCATACCAAAACAGTTATACTTCCCCAGCACTTGCATCTCCTCGCGTCAGCATTTGCATTGCATTTCCATTCGATATGGAACATCATTACAAAATCAAACATTCATACATGCAAGTCAAGATCCAAGATCATTCGCGAGATTTCAAGATAATCTTCAGCCCAGTCAGGGGCATTTTCTTCAAGCTCATGAGCGTTCCTCATGAAGTCATTTCAACCTGTTTTTAATCAAGCTCAAGATGATCTTCAGCCCAGTCAGGGGCATCTTCTTCAAGTTCAGTGGGCGTTCCTCATTGAATTGTTCTCTTTAACCTTTTGTTGATGAAGTTGTGATCTCCAAGCAAGTCAGTGGGCGTTCCTCATTGAGTTGTGTTCCTCAACCTTTTGTTGACGAAGTTGTCATCCCCAGCTCAGCCAGGGGCATCTTTCACCGAGTCAGTGGGCGTTCCTCATTGAATTGATTTTCTTCAACCTTTTATTGATAGATTTGCAATCCTAAAACCAGTCAGCATTTTTCCTACAAATAAAATTCAACCTTCCTCTTGGGTGTTCCTCAGTGAGTTGGTCTTTGTCCGCTTTTTGTTGATAAGAATGGTGTTCCTCAGTGACTTCTTTGCCTCAGCCTTTTGTTGATGTCTCCAAATAAGCCTCACTCGTCGTATCCCCAGCAAACTTGACTTTTTGTCAATTGCCTTACTATCATCCTTTTGGTGATAGCCAAACCTTGTCAACTCAATTCAACCTTCATCCTTTTGGTGTTGGCAATCCTCAAAATCAAAAAATTTCTATCATCCTTTTGGTGGTAGCCATTCATGTTGTTTCAACATAACCTGCATCCTTTCGGTGTTGGTCATCGCAAGTGGGAAGTTCCTATCATCCTTTTAGTGGTAGTAGCTTGTATTGATCCGTCATCCTTTTGGTGTCGACGATCCGTGAACCTTTGGTCTTTGTATCATCCTTTTGGTGAATGACAGCCTCTGATATCGTTTTTCTTACTATTATCCTTTTGGTAGTAGTAAGTTTCGACCTCATTTTCATCCTTTTGGTGGAAGGGTGTGTATGTGTGTGTGCACTCTATTATCCTTTTGCTAATAGCAAGCTTTGACCTTATTTTCATCCTTTTGGTGGAAGGGTTTGTGTGCGTGTGTTCACTATCATTCTTTTAGTGATAGGTCTGTCATCCTTTTGGTGTCAGATAGCTCTATGTTTGCTCTATTATCCTTTTGGTAATAGCAAGCTTTGACCTCATTTTCATCCTTTTGGTGGAAGGGTCTGTGTGCGTGTGTTCACTATCATTGTTTTGGTGATATGTCTATCATCGTTTTGGTGTCAGATAGCTGTGTGTTTGCTCTATTATCCTTTTCGTAATAGCAAGCTTTTACCTCATTTTCATTCTTTTGGTGGAAGGGTTTGTGTGTGTGTTCACTATCATCCTTTTGGTGATAGGTTTGTCATCCTTTTGGTGTCAGATAGTTATGTGTTTGCTCTATTATACTTTTGGTAATAGCGAGCTTTGACCTCATTTTCATCCTTTTGGTGAAGGGTCTCTGTGTGTGTGTGTGCTCTATTATCCTTTTGGTAATAGCGAGCTTTGACCTCATTTTCATCCTTTTGGTGAAGGGTATGTGTGTGTGTGCTCTATTATCCTTTTGGTAATAGCAAGCTTTGGCCTCATTTTCATCCTTTTGGTGAAGGGTATGTGTGTGTGTGTGCTCTATTATCCTTTTGGTAATAGCGAGCTTTGACCTCATTTTCATCCTTTGGGTGAAGGGTCTGTGTGTGTGTGTGTGCTCTATTATCCTTTTGGTAATAGCGAGCTTTGACCTCATTTTCATCATTTTGGTGAAGGGTCTGTGTGTGTGTGTGCTCTATTATCCTTTTGGTAATAGCAAGTTTTGACCTCATTTTCATCCTTTTGGTGGAAGGGTTTGTGTGCGTGTGTTACTATCATCCTTTTGGTGATAGGTCTGTCATCCTTTTAGTGGTAGGTCTGTCATCCTTTTAGTGTCAGATATCTCTGTGTGTGTGTGTTTTATTATCATCCTTTTGTTGGTAGGTCTGTCATCCTTTTGGAGTCGGATATCTGTGTGTATGTGTGTGTGTGTGTTTACTATCATCATTTTGGTGATAGGCCTGTCATCATTTTGGTGTCAGATTCTTCTGTTATCATCCTTTTGGTGATAACAACCTTTGCAAGTTACTCAGTATCTACTTGAAGGTTGGCATTGATCCATCATTCCATCTCCCAGTCATCTTCTTTCTTTTTGGACAAATTCGTGGTCTTCTTCATATCTAATTTTCTTCTACCTCGAAAGAACAAACGTCGTAGCAGTTCATCTTACTAGGTTTAAGCCAATTAGATAAGGGCATTTGTCATACCCTAAAATTGTCATATCTGAGTATAACATTCCACTGTACATCCACCCACTAACCATACTCAAAAAGTCCAAAAATAAGTTATTCCTGTATTGCCTAAGTCCAAAATTCATTTGAGGATATTGAGCCAGGAATGTGTGTTGAAGTTCATCTGATTCAACTATTGGTCAGGCAAAAGGGTTTGTTCCCTGACTGAGGCTATGGTGCATGATTTAAGTGATTGGTATTTGAGGGTAAAGTTAGGGTTTTGTGTGCTAAGTCAGGACATTTGCGTGTGAGACAAATTATCAGGCTGTGATAAGTTCAAACATTCCATGGTGAAGAATCATCGGAATTCAAGGCATATCCAGCTAAGGTTTCGTGCAATGGGTTGAGTTTCATATTTCAAGGATACAGTTATGGCAGACTTTATTTCTCAAGGACCGATTCAAGATTTTATTCACTTTCAAGTGAGAATTCAAAAAGTGTGTAATTTGGTTGGTGAAGATTGTTGGATGAAGCATTGGAAATTCAATTTTAGTGGTCATGTTTTAATCAAGAATTGAGAATTACAAGGAATTCACATGTTCTCATGGTTTAATTTTCTCAAGCATGTTTCAAGAATAGAAATGGGGGTGTACATAGTCCATTCCATCTACGAAGTGTAAAGACCATTTACTATCCAAAACTCTACAAAATTATCATGAAGTTTAAAAAAAGATGTCATCATTCAAGAGTCCATTCCACAATAATAAGAGGAGTCCATCACATGATTTTATTTTGAGCCCATTACAATTTTTTTTGCCAAAGTCCATTCATTACACCAAAAATAAAAAATAATAATTAGAAAGATTGTTTTTTTTTTACAAAGCCCAATTAACAAAAATGCTACAATTTAAACCAATACCAAGACATGAGCCAAAACCTCCCATACACCCACATGACTAAGCTGCTACAAGAGCCACTGCGCACTAGAACCTTGCAAAGAAAACCGTTACAATATGTGACTTGAAAATCTTAACATCCCACATCAACTAGCTTTAAACCACAACTTTATTACCACATATCACACATCACGCAAGCCTTTTTACATATGCCAAGCCATGTTACAACCAAACCAAACAATGCATAACTAATTCCCAGCCTTCAGTTTTTTTACAGTACCACACAATTACCTGCGGGACCCCATTTACACCCTTTGCCATGATATAATTCATCCAAAACAGTTCCTATTACCTTCAAATGGCTAGGTCCCACACCACCACCTCATTGCACATGAAAGCCATGATCCACGCATAACCATACTACCCCACGAAAGCCTTCACACACAACCAAGTTTTTCCAAGCTATGATTCATAACAACAATACGCAGTACCTGTAATAAAAGTAAAAAAATATATAAGCAACATGTGTCACAATCTATACTACCTGCACAAGACATTCACAATTTCCAGGTCCCACAGCCTCACAATATGTACGACCTGCAAAACGATAAAACAAAAAACCGCAGCATCTTCGCACCACCACACAACACGTCCATTGATTCCTTTACGCAACGTCACAAATCCTCTTCCCTTTCTACCCTCCATTCCTATCCTATAAATAAGACTCAATCCTCCTTCATTTAACAAGCTTCAAAAGCCAACAAATTGTTGTCGGATTCATTTCTCACCCACTCTTTAACCATTCTGCAGAACTACATACCCCAACCGTCACATTTTTTTGCATCTTCAACCACAATCCAAATTCTAATCTTGCTCATTTCTACAAACCCTCACTCAACAACCATAAACAAATCACAACCCCCAAATGACTTGAATCCCATTTCACAAACTCATTCAACCCAGAACTCAAAACAGAACCCAAAAACAGAGAGATTGGAGATGGAGAGAAAGTTTCAAACGAAATCAAACCAGAAACAGAGAGATTGAGAAAAGATAACAAACCTGGAAATACGAATCGAAGGTGGGAAACTAATTCTTTTTTTGATCGTGCTCACGCGATGATGAGTATTTGGACACAATTCTGAACGCCTGCTATTTTCTTCGTTCTTGTTTTGTGAAAGAGAGCACTACTTCCTTGCTTGTTTCGTTTCAGCGTGTTGTTTCCCTTTCCCTTTTCTCCATTTAATAACTTTTCTTTTTTTTGTTTATTTTTTTATAAAACCGTGTTGACCGTGATGAAGGGTTTTGAAAATATACTAGGTCTTTCTTTCACCCTTTTCTTTTTCTTTTTTTTTTAAATGGAAGTGGACCATGTTGGTTTTTGGTTTTTTGGAGGAATCTGGTGGTTTTTGTGAGCTTCTGGGCCTGTCTACATGGCCCGTGTTGGTTTCATACATACACTCTCAAATTTGTTCCTACACATCCACCATGTATCTTAACACCTTTCCTTGTTATTTTATTTAATTTAATGTCTAAAGATTTTTGTTAATTTTCTAAATTTTTATTAATTCTTATTTGATTTTGTCCCAAATATCTATGAGTTTTCTCAATTGATTTCACTTCTTATTTTTTATTTCCATTTTTTTCCAATTTTATTTTATTGGTCAATGAAAATCTAATATTATCATTTGTCGGTTTTCGATAAGATTGTGATTAAGATGAGACCATTATTTAATTCTTCTTATTTCTCTCTTCATTTCGTTTCTCTTTTTCCTTTGGTCAATGATATAAAAAAAGGTCATAGATGAAAATCTTGATCAATATGGGACCAATTTTTTATTTCATTTCACATTATCTTCTTCGATTTTCTTTTTCGATCGCTGAAGTCTTTCTATTCGCGAATGTTGATTATCGAGGTTGTTAACCTTCATTATTTCAAATCTGTAGTGAGTGATCATTGAGATCTTTTTCTATACTTTGGGATTGTGATAGGTTACCTTCGATTAATCGACGAAAGTTTGTGATTAAGACGAGAGCTCCACCTTTTCTTTTCGTGTGGCACAATTTCTTTAGAGAATGATCCTCAATATCATTTCGCTATCGTGTTTTAGCACAAAGATCAGTTGCGCGACCTCCTATATTATGATCTTTGTCATATATCGTGCTGCGATGGTTTAGCGCTACATGTCCCGTATCGGAAAATGATTCTTCGTGGCCCAAACTTATGTTTGAAAGCCCAAGGATGGTTTAACCATCGTGGATCATTCGTTCTAACAATTAACCACTAATCACTAACAACTAACTTTAATTTCCATCAATATACTCTTGTTTTATTTTCTGTCAAATATTATCTTGCTCTTATTATTCATATTGTTCATATCATATTCATACTTGTTCATCTAACCCTCTTCTTGTTTCTTATTTCATTCTTAATCAAAACACAGTAATAATGATCGAAATAATAAAATACTAATTGGTGGACTATTGGTTACTTTGACCTTGTATAGAAACCCTAACGAAGGAGGTTTTGTCAGACTCTTGCTCAAGGCTTAGTTTAGGACACCTTGCACACACACGGATTCCTCTTGGGCTACCTTACAATGAGACCTTTTATTTCTTACAATCCCCTGCTCTTTACATGTACCCCGCTCCCATTCGGATGTACGCATTCGATTTTCTTTTATTGTGGTTTGTTTACTATGAGTACCCCTAGGGACTAGCATAGACAAAACCATTTTCAAACTAATTCTCGATTCGTCATCGAGCCCATTTTCAAAACACCCCCCCGTAAGTCGATTTCTCATTAGTATTCGTCATCAACCTATCGCATACATTCTCACCTTTCATCGTGGTTTCGTTACTAGGAGCACCCCTAGGGACTAGGATCGATTCTCACCCTCTTTTCAATCAAACCCTCGATTCTTCGTCGAGCCATTTTCAAAACTCACCTTTTTCAATCAAAACCTTGATTCGTCGTCGAGCCATTTTCAAATCAACCTCTAACTAAACTCTTTTCAAACCAAGCGCATACAATCAAACCCTTGATCCAACGTCAAGCGGGTTTTCTCAAACAAACTTCAAAACGACTAACAACTATCGAAACTCAACTCAACACTTGGATGAAAAAGAGAGAGAGTCAAGTCTTTGACTCACTCTCCCGATTACTTGGGCCCGAGGAATCTTTCTTAAGTTCGAGTAATCGTCATCCAAACCAACCCAACTTCAAACCTCCCTCTTTTCGTGGTCGTATCCACGAACTACGACTGTTTTGATTCTTTATTCTCGTCCGAGTAAAGATACGTAGGCACAAGATTACAATGATCTTGGCGAGCACATTTCCCTCTTTTTCCGCCAAACCCCGTAGTCGAACTACGATTGCTCTGATTTCTCATTCTCGTGCGAATGAGCATACGTAGGCACAAGGGCCCCAATCCTTGGCAAGCACCCTATCCTAAAACCACCCCATTTCCCCTTAGCATCTTTTCCTTTTATCTTACCGTTTCACATTTTATCATTAAGAAGAAAACAAACAAGCTTAGCTAACGTTCATCAAAATTCGAATTAAGAGGTTCCCGTTGAGTACAACAGACGTGAGGGGGTGCACGTACCTTCCTCTCACGTAACCGACTCCCGAACCCAGAATGTGGTTGCGATGACCATGTTATTATCACTCTTAAAGTTTTCCTTGATATTTTCCTTTCCCTCTTTTGGGATAAATAAAGTTCGGTGACGACTCTATCGAACCGCAATTTCTTCCGCGTCTTTTGCGCGAGGGTCGTGTCTTCGATTGATTTTTCAAGGTACGACACATAGCTCCTCTATAGATGGGCATGCTGGCATCACTAGAACCATGGCCAGACTAAAGGCTCAGTTCTATTGGCCTAAGATGTAGGAGGATGTTAAAACCTTTATTCAAAAGTGTCTCATTTGCCAACAAGCCAAAACATGTAACACATCCCCTGCAAGTTTGCTTCAACCCTTACCTATTCTTCATCAAGTGTGGGAGGATATAACCATGGATTTTATAATTGGCTTGCCAATTTCTTCTGGTTTTTCTATCATTATGGTAGTAATTGATATATTGACAAAATATGCTCACTTTTTACCATTGAAGACTGATTATAGCAGTAAATTTGTAGTTGAGTCTTTTATGAACAATATAGTGAAACTGCATGGGATCCCAAAGTCCATTGTGTCTGACAGGGGAAAGTCACAAGAGCATTTTAGTAACACTTGTTCAAATTGCAGGGCATCACTTTAGCCATGTCATCAGCATACCACCCACAAACAGATGGGTAATCAGAGGTTCTGAACAAGTGTCTTGAGATGTACCTTAGATGCTTTACTTATGACAATCCTAAAAGTTGAGTCAAAGCATTACCATGGGCATAGTTCTGGTACAACTCTGCATACCACATGAGCTTAGGCATGACTCCTTTCAAGGAGTTGTATGGGAGAGATCCACCTACCTTGGCTAAGAAAAACTATTCTCCAACTGACCCTAAGAGGTGATAGAGTAATTAACTACCAGAGATGAGTTGTTAACCACCCTGATGTCTAAATTATTGAGAGCTCAACAAGTGATGAAAAACTAAGTTGACGTGAATATAAGGGATGTGTCCTTGTAAGTGGGAGATGAAGTACTAGTCAAATTGCAGCCTTATCAACAACATTATGCTACCCTGAGGAAGAATCAGAAGCTATCCATGAAATATTTTGGTCCTTTCAAAGCGTTGTTTAAGATTGGCACGATGGCATACAAGTTAAAGTTACCTTCTACTGCAAGAATTCATCCCATTTTCCATGTGTTGTAAGAACAAGATTTAGTTCAGCATATGGCCTTTAGTTTTGATGATAAAAATACATTATTTTTTAGAGAATAATTTTGCACCCTAATGTTTTTGTTTAGTGTGTAGCTTTTGCTAATAGGTTATGACTCTGAAGAATTGGCATGTGACGTCATCAGACTCTGGACTTAACACACTTTGACTCTGAAGAGATACAAAAGTGTGCTTCACATATTACACCAAGTTCTGAAAAGCTCTTAGATAACGGTTCTGATGAACATTTGTGCTAAAGCTTCTGACTATGACTCTGATAGAAGAGCTTCTGAATATTTGTCAAATCTCTCAAGATTCTGAAGAACAAGCTCCAAAGACTCTGAAGACCAGGTTCTGAGGAACTGTGTCAAGACAAGGTTCTGAAGCTTCTTTCAACCAGTCTCTTGATCCATCTAAACATGCTTCAACAACATTTTATCATAAAGCCTCTGAAGATTAGAAGATAATATCAAAAGGTTTTACGTGAGAAAAATAGTACACAATACAAGATCAAATATTCCTTCCACTACGCTGATTTTATGGAGTAAGGACTGTATCGTTGTACCATTTTGTCTCCCACCTTTAGAGACTGTTATGCAAGGTGACAACTCATTTATGAATATGTCCATTCTACCATCCAACGGATCTTTTCATGCTTATATAAAGGAGACTTGGAAGAATGAATGAGGTTGTTATTTATGCTACTCTATTCACGCTACAACGCTTTTACTGAACATACTTTTATTATGAATATAGATAGAAAACACACATAGAGCTTTTGTTCATTTTTGTGTGATATTTTCATTGTACTTAAACTTTATGTAATTTGCTTTCTTGAAAAAACTTTGTAAACACAAACTCTTATATCTCTTTCTTTGAGATTGTATTCCTTGAGAGACTAGGTTGTTAGTCAGGATTCTCGAGAAGACAAATATGGGTAGTCTTCGTGTGTCTGTAATCAAGTCGATTATAGTGGATTAAGTCTTTTTTAAGAAGGCAAAATCACCTTGGCGGGTGGACTAGATTAGCTTCGTTAACAGTGAACCAGTATAAAAATAATTGTGTTTATTTAGTTTTACTCTTGGTTCTACTATGTGTGGTTGGGTGCTATAAATTTTAATCTTGGAAACTCAATTCAAACCCCCACTTTCTTGAATTTATTTCCACCTTCAACTGGTATCAGAGCTTCGGTTCTGATATTGATTGCATATCAAACACTTAACCGTGTCAGATTAAGATCCAGTGTGAAGCACAATAGGAGCTATTCCACCACATTCTCCAGTTGTTAATGATAGAGATCATTATAGCGTTAAACCTCATATCTTTGATGGAGAAATATTTGATTATTGGAAAGACAGAATAGAAAGTTTCTTTCTTTGTCACAACGTAGATATGTGGAAGCAGAGTGATGACAGGCCAATAAAAGAAAGATTATAAAAATCATCACAATGCTAGAACCATCTTGCTGAATGTCATATCTTATACTGAGTATGAGAAGATAACAAATAAAGACTCTGCCAAGTTGATATTTAATTCTTTGAGGATGACTCACGAAGGAAACACACAAGTCAAAGAAACCAAAGAACTTGCTTTAATTCAGAAATATGAAGCGTTCAAGATGGAATAGAATGAAACATTTAAGAATATGTTCTCAAGGTTTCAAACTCTTGTTGCAGAACTGAAGGTTGTGGACAAAGGGCCTTAATTATGTGAAGAAGATCATCATAAGTCTACCTAAAAGATGGAGACCTATGGTAACTGCTTCGAAGTTATCAAAATATTTAAACAACATTTCTCTTAAAGTACTCGTTAGTTTTTTAAGAAGTTATGAGATTGAGCTTGAAGAAGATGAGCCCTAAAGAAAGACCAAGTCAGTTGCTCTGAAGTCTTTAGGAAAGTCTGAAAAGACTAGAGCCCTTCAAGCAGAATAATAATAATAGTAATAATAAGAAGAAGAAGAAGCAGAAGAAGAAGAAGAGTCTTCAGAAGATTCTGAAGAAGAAGATGAGTTGTCTTTTATGTCCAGAAGAGTGAACCAACTCTAGAAGAAAAGATAAGGCAGATTTAGAGGACAAAGAAGGACAAATGGTCGTTCTGAGTCCACTTATGGATCCAAGAAGGCTGGAGCCAACAAAGAAGTCATCTTCTTTGAGTGCAAGGAGCCAGGTCATTACAAGAATGATTGTCCAAAGCTCAAGAAAGACGAGCCCAAGAAGAAAGACTTCCAGGAAAGAAGAAGGGTCTGATGGCCACATAGGATGATTCAGAATCCTCAGAAGATGACTATGAGGAAGAGCAGGCAAATATGGCGCTTATGGCATGCACAAAAGCTCATGCTGAGAAAAATCTACCAGAATATGAATCTGAGTCAGGCTCAGAAGAGGTATTTGCTGAAACTCTTTCGTTCTAAACTTAAATCTAGTTTAACAGAAGTTCTGGATAAGTATAAACAACTTTTGATCAAATACAAGGATCTAAAAAAGGTTCATGTGTTTGAATCTGAAGCATACTGTAAGCTTAAGAAAGATTTCTCAAGTTTAAGCGAAGAAAACTTTATTTTGAAAAAACAATAACTTTGTTTTATTGAACAAGAGTTCCAAACCTGAGAAACAAAATCTTTCATAGGCCTCTACAAGTTCTGATTATGTCATAAAGATGTATGACAACTCCTAGAAATTTCTTGCTATAAGCCTAAATAGAAGCGTAATGGATTCAATGATTCATGGTGTTAGAAGAAATTAAACAAGATGAATTGGTTATGATTCTGATGAAAAATAAGATTCGGAAAAAGATGATAAACCAAATACTTTTTCTTCTCATTTTGTTCCTTCTGGTAAACAAAATGTTGTTAGGCCTAAAGGTAAAGTTGTTGCAAAACCTAAGGCTAAAGTAAAAGCTCGTACCCATTTCAACTATGCATACATGAATTCATATCCTGCAGAGAAACTCAAAGTTGTTAAAAAACTCTGGGTAAACTAACCCTAAAGGACCCAGAAAGATGTGGGTACCTAAGGATAAGATCATTTATGTTGTAGATATCCTTAGCAGCGGAGTTAAGACACCAGTCATGGTACCTGGACTCTGGATACTCGCGGCACATGACGGGAAGAAGGTATATGTTCCAAAGCCTGTAACTTACGCTTAGAGGTGTCGTCAGTTTCGGAGGTGATCAGAAAGGAAAGATCATTGGCTCCGAAATAGTTGGTAACGATTATCTCCCCTCTATTATTAATGTTCTTTTAGTTCAAGGATGAGTGCATAACTTAATGTCCATAAGTCAATTAAGTGACAATGGTTATGATATAATCTTCAATCAAAAGTCCTGTAAAGTTGTCAGTTAGAAGGATAACTCAGTTCTTTTCAATGGAAAGAGGAAAAACAACATATACAAGATTAGACTTTCTGATCTAAAAAATTAGAATGTTGAATGACTTATGTCTGTAAATGAAGAGCAATGGACATGGCATATATGATTGAGCCATGTTAGCATGAGGAGAATTTCTCAGCTAAATAAGCTTGATTTAGTCAAAGGCCTTCCTAAGTTGAAGTTCACTTAAGATGCTCTTTGTGAAGCATGTCAGAAAGAAAAGTTTTTTCTAAAACTTCTTTCAGAGCTAAAAATGTTGTTTCCACCTCCAAACCATTAGACTTGTTTGGACCACTGAAAGCTGCTTCTGTCAATGGTAAGAAGTATGGACTAGTCATTATAGATGACTACAGTCGATGGACATGGGTAAAGTTTTTAAAACACAAGGATGAGTCACATTATGTGTTTGCTACCTTCTGTTCTCAAGTGCAAAATAAGAAGGACTTCAGAATTGTTAAAGTCAGAAGTGATCATGGTGGTGAATTCGAAAACAAAGATTTTGAGAAACTCTTTGATGAGAATGGAATTTCCCATGACTTCTCATGTCCTAGAACTCCACAACAGAATGCAGTTATAGAGAGGAAGAATAGGGCTTTGCAAGAGATGGCAAGGACCGTGATCAACGAGACTAATGTGGCTAAGCACTTTTGGACAGAGGCAGTAAACACAACATGTTACATTTAGAACGTGATCTCTATAAGACCTATTCCAGGTAAGACTCCCTATGAATTGTGGAAGAATAGAAAACCCAATATTTCATACTTTCATCCATTTGGTTGTGATTGTTTTATGTTGAACACTAAAGACAATCTTAACATGTTTGATTCTAAAGCAAAGAAGTGTATTATGTTATGATACTTTGAATGCTCTAAGGGCTATAGAGTATACAAACAATACAGAAACAAGAATTGTTAAGGGATCAATTCATGTTAGATTTGGTGATAAGCTTGACCCTAAAAAGTCAAAGCTAGTTGAAAAGTTTGCAGATATGAAGGTCACATACTCTGGCTCTGAAGGTAAAACTTCAGAAGCAAAACATCCTGAGGCAAATGATTCTGAGACTACTCAACCTGAAGTTGTTGAAGTTCAGACTCCTCTAATGAAGCATAAACAAAGATCCTTACACTCTGAAGAATTAATTCTGAGTGATAAGACAGAACCTGTCAGAACCAGATCCTCATTTAAACCTTTTGAAAAGACTCTTCTGGGTTTGGTATCCCTGATAGAACCGTTGATGAAGCACTTCTGGACACTGAGTGGATTTTGGCTATGCAAGAAGAGCTGAACCAATTCTCCAAAAATAATGGGTGAACTCTTGTGCCAAGACCTAAGGGGACTCATGTTATTGGAACAAAGTGGGTCTTTAGAAACAAACTGAACGAACAAAGAGAGGTAGTAAGAAACAAGGTTCGACTGGTTGCACAAGGCTATAGTCAACAAGAAGAAATTGACTAAACTAAAACCTTTACACCAATTGTTAGGTGAGAGTCTGTTAGTCTCTTGATTTCATTTGCTGTAAATCATAACATCATCTTGTATCATATGGATGTTAAGAGTGCATTTCTGAATGGTTACATAACTGAAGAGGTGTATGTGAAGGTTGAGAAACACAAGAAAGAGGGGTTTGAATTGGGTTTCACATTTCGTCCCCTTTCGCGGAATTTAAACTAATGACGTTAACATGTAAATAAAAATAAATGAACATAATTATTTTTATCCTGGTTCACTGTTAACCAAGTTACTCCAGTCCACCCACCAAGATGATTTCGCCTTATCACAAGGACTTAATCCAATAATCATCAACGATTACAACCACAATGGATACCTTTCATTGCCTTCTTGAGAATCATGGCTTTTACTCGCCTCTTAAGGAATCAACCTCCAAGCCGTTAGACAACGACCTAGCCCTCTCAAGCATCCTGGTCTTCACTCGACCGCTCAAGGAACAACATTCACTAAGTTGTTAGAAACACACTTAGTCATCTCAAGCATTCTGGTCATCACTCGACCGCTCAAGGAACAATACCTTTTACAAGAATTTTCTTGTGCACTAATATGCTTCTTACAAGCTGATTACACAAATGAAGTACAATAACACCTAAGTGATTAGAGCAAGTTATGAGCAACAACTCCTTGCTTTCTAATACAAAACTATCTAAAAATGAATCTCTGAGAGATTATAAAGCACATTAGTTCTGTATTGCTTAAAAGTTTTCTTATTGAGCACTACGGCTTCTTTTCATTAGCTTTAAGCTTATTTCTGAGTAGGTAATGATTCTTCCAGCTTAACCATCAAGATCGACTAAGTTACTATGCTTCACTTATTTATGTTTCACTTGATTAGTTTCACATGGCTTTAGCATGTTGAATCGTTGTATACTCTTCAGCAGTTTGCTTCAGCTTCTTCTTCATTGAGCATTCTTCATTTAAACTTCAGCTTACATAATTTTTTACTCCTTTCTTGAGCTTTAATTCTTCTTCTAATTTAACTATCAAGTTCAACTAAGCTACTATGCTTCACTTATTGATGTCTCACTTGAGTAGTTTCATATGGTGTTAGCATGATCATCGTTTGTGCACACCTTGTGGTAGCAGCTTCCATTTTGCTTTCTACATCTTGATTGTTTGGTGTGTTTAAATAATAACCCTTTAGTATGAACAACAACCAACAAACTTTTTATCTATCTCTCTTTTTCTTATGATTAGCGGCTGCTTCAAGCAACATTTCTTCAAGCTTCCAAGTCTTCAATTTATAGAGCTGGAGAGAATAGACCCGATGAGGGGTATTCTTGGAAACATATTCCAACAACAATATCCTAACATTCACATGAAGGAATGGTCAACATCATTATACAAAAATATGTCCTTGCGCCACCCTATCGAGGTAGAGGTCACAGAGTTTTAGTACTATTATATTCAGCTCAAAAACCATTCTGATCTTCAGTCTTCTAGCATCTTCAGAGGCTTCGGATATTATCTTGATGAAGTGTGTTGTAGAAGAATCATTCTTTGTGTAATCTTCAGAACCACCGTCTTCAAAATTCCAGATCTTCATTCAGCAGAAATTATCTTTAGAATCTTCAACACTTGGTTTCTTAGAAGCATTATCTTCAGAGTCTTCAGAACTTGTTCCTTCAAAATCTTGTCTTCAAAGTCTTCAGATTTCAATAAGCTCATTTTTTGTCTTCAGAGTCTTCAGTACTTCGTTCAATCAGAACCATGTCTTCAGAAACTCTTCAGAACTTGATCTTCATATATTGTGTCTTCAAAATCTTCAGAACCATGTTCACCAGAACCACTTCTTCATAATCTTCAAAACTTGTAACGTTAGAAGCACATCACATTAGAAAGCCTTATATGCCTTTCTCATAAAGTCTCAATTAGAATGTTTATAACTAACGTTCATTAGAACCGTTGTATTGGAACCATTCATGAATCTTGACTTTATCTTATATAGACCTATGTTTTCTTCTAGAGTATTGATAACAGAGTTTGATAATGTCAAACATCTTCTTATCAGATTCAGAACCATATTGACAACAACCACACACTAGACAGAAACCATATCATACAGAATTATTCTCTTAGATAACATATGCAGTTATCATCAAAACTCAAAGGAACCTGGTGCCATAGAAACAGGTCTGGTACCAGGGACAAAATCGGTAGAAAACTCCACGTCTCTCTCTGGCAGTACATCTGAAATATCATCTGGAAACACATCTGGAAATTCACGCACCACCTACAATTCATCAATCAGAACTTGAATCTTCACAAACAAGGACGCAAACAACGCAAGCACATGAGCTTCCTCTTCCAAAAGCTCTTTCAACTCTCTAGCGGACAAGAACACAACTTCTTCCTCGTCATCAAGAGCAAGAAACCAGTTCATTCCCAAGATCACATAAAGATTTCCCAATGGCAATCAAATATGATCAACACCAAAATATCTATCAAAGATTGACAAAGGACAATTCAAGCAACCCAGAGAAGTAGTCACCGATCCCTTAGCAGGAGTTTCGATAACCATTTCTCCCTTTATTGAAGAAATAACAAGGCATAACCTTTTCACAAAATCAGTAGCAATAAAAGAATGAGTAGCACCAGTATCAATAATAACAATCAAAGGTGTATTATTAATGTAACATATACCTCTGATCAACCTGTCATCACTGGAAGTCTGAGTCCCCAACAGAGCAAACACCTTTCCTCTAGTCGAAGCTTGCTTTGGCTTCTGGCAATGAGTACTGATATGTCCTAGTTCACCACAGTTGTAGCAAGTCACCATATTGTTCTTGCAATCCGCAATCAGATGTCTTGTCTTCCCACACCGGTAACACTTCTTTACATCACTCATGCATTCACTGACACGATGACCCAACTCACCCCATTTATAGCACTTAAGGGGAGCGGGAGCACCTCCCCCACTTAGCCTCTTACCATCAACTACCTTCTGCTCACCCTTCTTAGTCGGAGCACTATATGGCTTCCCATGGTTCACATTCAGTTTTCCCCTATTCTCACTTAGAATCTTATAATAAGCTGACCGAGCTTTACTATCCTCCTCAAAAATTCTATAGCTGTTCAACAACTCTGGAAACCTTTAAATCTGTTGGTATGCAATCGCTTGCTTGATCTCAGGACGTAAACCATTCTCTAACTTAATATACTTTGATAACTCAACAGTTGCCTCACTATCATGAGGATGTAACTTAGAAGTTCCATGAATCTAGCAGCATACTCAATAACAGTTAAATTACCATGCTTCAGCTCCAGAAACTCAATCTCCTTCTTTCCACGAACATCTTCCAGAAAATACTTCCTCAAGAACTCCCTACGGAACATAGCCCAGGTAACAACTTCACCTGAAGTCTCCAACACCTGATGAGTGTTAATCCACCAGTCATCAGCCTCCTCCATTAGCATATGAGTGAGTACCAAACTATACCTTCTGCACCTCAGAGCAGTCCATCACACGGAAGATTCTTTTAATCTCCTTGAGCCAAGCCTGTGCTCCATCAGGATCATACCTACCATTGAAAGTATGCGGATTGTTCCTCTGGAACTTTCCCAAATAACAGAACTCATCATTTCCACCATCATTAGGCTGATTCTAGACAGCCTAAGCAACAGTCTGGAAAGCAACAACAATAACAACATCGTTTCTTCAGCCATTGTTGTTTTTCCACAAATAACAGCAACAATGGTTAGAAGACAACATCGACAGTATTCAACTGTCACACCATACTGACTCAACAACTTTGTCGAACAGACCGACCTGCTCTGATACCACTAATGTAACACCCTAAATATCCCCCGCGTAATTTAAATAACTTATCAGAGTAAAATTCAACAAATAAACATTTATGATGTCACATTTCACCATAAACCTGCTCATGTAGTCAGATATGTAACACATGCAACTTTTGAAAATTATTTATAATAACTATAATAACAAAACATGTCTGAAAATTCAACTTTCACTGTCGCGGAAACATCGACAACTTGACAGTTTAATTATTCAAAGCATAATCATGCTTTTAAAGTAAACATAAACAACATATAATTAAGAGATATCCAAATAATCTCCAACAAACATAAAAGACATAAAAGTGTTTCATTCCCCGGTGTTACACATCAGAGTAGACGCTGACTCTATAAAATAAAAAGGAAAACTCCATCTTCCACTCACACAAGGTCGGCCCAACACATATTGAGGCTCTAGGCAAATTTAAAATTAATTTATAAATATTAATAAATTTTTATTTTAAGTTTTAATATGCAATTTTTTAAATATAAAATCATTTATTAATTGATTATAATTAATTTAATTTTTCAATTAATAATAAAATTAGTTAATTTAATATTTTTTGAAATATTATTAATTATGAATATTTTTTATTGATTTTAATTTAAAATTTTAATTTTGAATAAACACTGTACGCTATATAAATTATCAGCGTTGATATTTCATAAAAGTTACAAATATTTAGAAGAAAATAAAATAAATTATCTTCATATAATTAATATAAATTTTTATATCATTTTCACTTATATTATTTTTATATTTACAATAGATTCTTAAAAAGAAATAAATGATAAAAAAACTGTATCCAAAACATGGACCAACATACAAATTAACTAGACAAACCATTTAATTAATAATAAATTAATACTAAAGAAAAAAGGTGATGCTTTTCTTTGTTGAGAGAGTTAAAATTACTATGAAATGATAATTGAATAATAAAGTCACATAATATTAGCCACTTTTAATCATATTTATTGTTGAAAAAGGAAGATAGAAAATCACAAAAACAATAATGCGACAGAATATAGAAAAGGAACGTAGAGTATAAGAAAATCGTTAATATACAAAGTATAGGTAGTCAGAAAAATTAGAGGCCCTAGGCCATTGCCTAGTTTGCCTATACTTTGGACCGGGCTTGCACTCACATCAACTCCTCTACTGCGAGTTATCTTCACGATGCCCATGTAAAGGCAATATTCAAACAGAAGAAGTGAGATATCATAATTATATAAAGGAAAGCATGATAATAAGCAAGCATTAGATTATAGCATGTATATCGCCCATTCGACAACACACATCCACACATCCACACAATCAACACCACATCTATCCAAACACAACAACAAACATAACCACTATGCAATGCAATGAGACTCACGACTTGACTCAATTCATTTGGTACCAATACGTGAACATTCAGGTTCACCGCTATGATCCTCGCCTCCTATGATTTGAACTCACCAATTCGTTACCATCACCATCGACAACACTTCACTAATTCCATCACCTCCAAAATCAGCTACTCGCACCCAATCCCCACCTCTTGGGATTGAGGTTCACCAACAACGGACCATTGTCCAACAACATGAATGGATGCAACATATTATACATGCAACAACAACACCAAGCACAACGACCAACACCTCCATAGTGAATGTACTCCACCAATACTGGTCACCATGCACCAATACATGCTACAACAGTTCAACAACAACAACAAAGCAATATAGCAACCAACAACAATGCATTCACAATCTTGTCACACCACAACATAAGTGTTACAATGCATTTAACACCATCACATAACAAATTATTCAATTTCTGGTACAAAAACCATTTTTAGAATAAATTTCGTCACGTCAACATCCCAACGCTTCGAACAACACCTAAATCGAACACCCGAAACTCAAGATATGATTTTTAGAAGTTTTTCAAAAATTGTTCCCAATATAACTGGTAACATCATATGTAGTAACCGGTTACACCTTTATAACCACACAACTGCCACACAATTTCCATTCAGCGTAATCGGTTACCATAAACAAGGTAACCGGTTACACCCTCACAATTTTGCCCAGTTACACATTTTCAAAGCAGTGTAATCGATTACCCAAATCCTAGTAACCGATTACACTGTTAGCAAAAGCACCTTTCTGCTATTTTTAATAATGAAAATCACTTTTCTCTTCATCCAAAACCCCTCTTTTTCATACAACACGTAAATTACATAATTTTATACAAAAATCACTTTTTATAAAAGTCACAAAACCCAAAATTTTCCTAAAAAGCTCATATCTTTGAGTTTCGACTTTGACTAGAAACAATCCACAACAACACACATACAACATCATGCCATCAACAATTCGACCAAATGCATGATTCTAACAACAATATTACATAATTCACCATTCATTCATCAATCACAACATCATCATACAACAATTCTAACACAACTAAATCATCAAAACAACATACAATTGCATGATCCACACCAATTAATCCCACATCAACATATATCATGTTCACACATTTCCTTATCATCTAATTCCAATGAAACTCATCAACAAAACAAAATTATATAATTGCAACAATGATTATAGCATAAAGAGAAGAAAACACCAAACAAGCATAGACATAATCTACCCATCATCATCATACAAACCCTTAGATAATCAGAACCTCACCCTTACCTTATAGTTCTTGCAAAAGCTTCTCAACAATGGTGATTTTCTCTTCCCCCTTGAGCCCTAGCCTCCTTTCCACTTTTCTCTTGTTTTTACGATCTGATAGTTTCTCTCCCACTATCCCTTAATTCTTATTTTTATATTATTATTATTATCTGATCGTGAAGGCTGGATCAGATCCTGTTGAAGTGGGCCACCAAGAACGTCTGAGATGCTGGGCGAATGGAGAGGAGGAGGGGGTGTACCTGCAAAGCACTCCGACGCTCAAGTAAGAAAATGTCAGAGAAAAAGGGTAAGTACAAAGTATTAGTTCGTAGGGTGAATATTGGATACCTGACCCTCTCAAGCGAGAGGGTTTATATAGAGCCCCAAACGCGTGGCCAACGGTCTTATTTTCGGGGCGAAATAACCGTTTTCCCGAAGAATAGGTAACTGCCCAAACTAGCCGTTATGTCGGGCAGGGTGCCCGAAACTAGCCGTTATGTCGGGCATAAGCGTAATTTCGGGCACATGCCCTCATCTGTTCGGGGAGTGGAGAAGCCGTGCGTAACGGGCAGCTTTTCCGGGGAGGAGCGATGCAGTCCGTGCCCGACTGGAGGGGCAGAAAGGTAACTTTTGCCAGTTAGTGGATTGGACTTAGGCAATTAGGCCGTTCTGGAGTAGAAGTGGGTTGGGTCATGCCTGGCCATTGGTCCAGTCCAAAACAGGAGCCCCCCAAGTCGTTGCTCCCGAGCCTGGGAGTGATGACTTAAGGACAGCTCGTTACTCCGGGGAGCTAGCGTGAAGTCGTCGTTTGGTGATGGGGGAGGGTCTTGTGGTGCCCGTGATCCCTGGTGTCTGTGGCATTCATGACCATGACCGTGTTTCCCGTGGTGCGGGGAGACTAACGGTTAGTCAGAATTGGAAACGTTAGGGCACCACGTGTGCCTAGAGCTCCGTGTAGCAGTTACTAGGCAATGATGGCTAGTTAATGGCCATCATGACCTACGAGCGCGTGCCACCGCACGTGTCCCTTTGTATAAAAGGGGGGAACTCGTTCCATTTTGAACTTTTCGCTCTAATTTCTCTTTGTCTTCTTCAGAATTCTTGCCCGTCACCGTCGTCTGCTATTCCGGCCACCGCATCAACTTCCGGGGAACCATTTTTCATCTTCTAAATCAAGTAAGTTTGCTTATTCTGTGCTTTTTTTTACCCATTTTGAAGATTGTTTGTAGTCTTACATGCGGTTAGGTTTAGGTTTAGGAGATGAAATAGGCTGATTTCTGGTGATTGTTGGTGGTGGACGGTGGTTGTGCCATTTTCCACTTCTGATGCGTCGCCGGACTTTTTAGTATGTTTTAGTGAGGAGGGCAGTTCACGGCGTCGTTGCGACGATGATGCATGTGTAATCGCCATGATTTTTCATCTTCTGGGTTGATGATGAATTATCCGGTTGAATACTCTCAGATTCCGGTGGAGCTTTGTGGTGTCCGGCGAAGCTTCAAGCAAAAACTGGGTATGGGCGCATGAAAGCTCCTCGCCTGGGGATGGCTTGTCTCAAGCGTCTCTTCGCGAGGAGGTTTCTGAGTTTTACTTATGATGTTAGGGCTTAGGCTAGGGACGTTGTCCTCAGCCCTTTGCGCGCCCTTTCACTTGACTGACGGTGGAAGGGTAGATTTGATCTATTGTCTAATTCACTTTTTTCTCTGCTTTTCAGGTGATCGATATGGCGACGGGGCCAGATGGAGAAATTATCCTGGACTCGTCCGAGGAAGAAGCAAGTTCCTCGGACAGCAGTAGTTCGACCACTTCAAGTATCCCCAGCGAGATCGGGGAAGAAGAGGAAATGGAAGACATGGAAGAGGATGTCGTCGAGGATTCCGCGGAGGAGTGGGAGGTGGCTGAACCTGCCGAGCACGGGTCCACCTTCGCCACGTACTTGGGGGATGTTTTTACGGAAGTCGGACCAGAGGGGGAGTGGAAGGTACACTTTCCCTCCGAGGATGATCGGGTCTGCACGGATTTCGGGGATCGCTTCATTATGTACGAATATGCCTTCAAAGAGCTGGGATTAAGATTGTCGTTTACTGATTTTCAGCAATCAGTGTTTGTGCACTTGAATTTGGCCCCTACGCAGCTGCACCCAAACTCACTGGCCTTCATACGGGCGTTTGAGCTGACTTGTGATTTCTTGAAGATTGGGGCTACTCTTCCCTTATTCTTCACAGTCTTCCACCTTCAACGGCAGCTGTCGGGGAGGAAGTACGGTTGGGTCTCGTTGAAGCAGCCTCGCAAGCTGTTTAAGCCTTTCTCTGAATCGATATGGACGTTTAAGAAGAGGTACTACATCATTGAGCCCGTATCGGAAGCTGCCCAGGACAACACTTATCTCTGGGAGATCGAGGTCGACGAGGAGGGAAACAAACTGTGCGATGAGGCTGGGAAGTTCATCGGGGAGAGAGTATACAAGTTCCCCATCCACTGAGGACTTGGCCATTTCACCAAAAAGCCCGGCGATTACGTTCTTCAGCCGCACGAGTTAGACGGGCAGGATGTCGTTGCGTATGAGACGCCGGTGAAGTACGTTAATTCCTTCATGCTCGTTGAAACTGGACGAAGAAGGGTGACCCGATCTTCGAGGAGGACGGTAGTCAGAGGGTTGAATACCGCTTTAGTAATACCAAGGCACTCCTAGAGTGCAAGACTCCAGCGGAAGCCCAGAAGCTGCTCGGTAGTCTTAGTTATTTTGATTTACCCAAACTATTTTCTTTTCTCGTATCTAACATGCTCGTATTCTGTTTGTGCAGGTGAGATGCCTCAGGCTCATGAGAAGGTGGTGAAGAATGCTCTTGCGAGGAACAAGCCCGGAACGGCTCCTCCGAAGTCTCGATTTGCCAATGCGCGTGCTCCCACTCCTGCTCAGTCTGCTGCGGGGACCACTTCTCCCACTCCTGCTTCCCGGGGATCTCCCCTGCCTTTGACCTCACGAACCAAGCGGCCGATGGCCAACGACGCCGTTGATCTCATCCAGGCCCCAGAGAAAGGGAGGTTTGAGCTTCCTCCTTGCATACTTGATATAAGATACTTTGAGGGGAACTCCCTGATCGTGCCGCGGGCAGAATCTCTTCGGCTGGAAAGCATGGACCATCCGAGCAAGAGGGCGTTGGTGGCCCAAGATGCTTCTGCACTGGTCAAAGTTCTAGAAATGGCGGCCATATACGCTGAAGGGGACTCTGCAACTTAGTCTAAGCTCAAGGCTGCTCGGGCTACCGTGGCATCTCTCACGGAAGAGGTGAAGAGTGCTGGCGATGCCCAGAAGAAGGCTGACGAGGAGGTGGCCAGGCTGAAGAAGGAGAATTATATGCTGGCGGCGGAGAAGAAGACGGCTGAGGAGTTGATCCAGCAGTTGAGGGCGGTCAATGCCTAGGGCGAAGATGAACCCGAGGATGTGAAGGAACTAAAGACAAGGTCCGAGCTAGTTGCACATATATTGGCAGTCGAGGATGATAATATCGTCATTGCGGATGAATCCTTCAAGAATGCCGTGTCTCAACTGCGGGTGGTGAACCCCGGACTTGACATTTCTACTGAGGGTACTCATTATCTCGCGTATGTTGAAGATGGTCGGATCGCTATGTCTGACGCCCTTCTTGAAGAGAATGCCGAGGATCAGCCCGCGGAGAACCAGGAGCCTCAGTCCGAGCCTGCCGACCAGATGGATGAGTGAGGGATTTTCTTTTTGTTGTTGTAATTTGTCCGGCCTGCGTGCCATGTATTTGTTGTAACCTATTTTGGGGGCATGGCCCCCGGTCTATGTAATCCAGTACAATCATGGTCCTAGTGGCCATTTATCATACTTAAATTATGTGTCCGGTCCTGGTGGTCGGTTCTGTTATTTGCATGGTTTTACTTGCTTTTATTTTCTGCTAAGTGTTGTACTCATGCTCGTTGTGAATGTATGTCTGCCCGTGATAGGGAGTATTTGACTTATGTGAAGTTTCAGGGGATTGCTCGTTGTAGATGTGTTCGGCAGTGAGGGGTACTGGTCGAACGATCGGGGAATATCCTGGCGGGGGTGCAGAGCTCAGGTCACGTTTGAGATCTGAGTTCGCGGTGTGAACGTCCCATCGCGAGTTGGGGTTCTTCCAGTCATGGTACTTTGATGACGGCGATGCTTGATTGAGAACCGCTGTCGAGCAGATACTCGACCCGTTACTGAGCAGGGTTCTGCTTTATTGGTATGTGACGCTTGTACCTAGGCGTGCATAGTGGTCGGTAGCTGATGTTCGTCGTCGTGACGGGTCGAACCGAGAATTAGGGCCTTAGCTATAGTATTGTTTTAGCTTTTCAACGTTCCATGGTCAAGCAAGTTCTTCCCCGTTGAGATGTTCTAGGTAATAGGCCCCATTCTCCATTTTTGCTCGGACACGATAGGGTCCTTCCCAGTTGGCGGCTAGTTTGCCCTCGCGAGAGTCTTTGTGGTTTCTCCTTAGAACAAGGCTCCCCACGTCGAACTCTCATCGTATCACCTTGGCGTTGTGCCCGATGGTAATTTTTTGTTTTAATGAGGCTTCGCAGAGGGCTGCCCCAGTTCGGATTTCCTCGACGAGGTCGAGTTCTTCTCTTAATGATTCGTCCTTCATCTCCTCGTCTAGGGGCGACCATGTCCGCCTGGAGGGTACATGAACTTCGACGAGGATTACAACCTCGGTCCCGTGTGCTAGACAAAAAGGTGTTTCCCTGGTTATAGAGTGTGGAGTTATGCGGTATGCCCATAAGACACTGTATAGTTCCTCGACCCAGACCTTCTTTGTTTCGTCGAGCCTTCGTTTGAGGCCTCGAAGGATGACCCGGTTAGCTACTTCAGCCTGCCCATTTGTTTGAGGGTGCTCGATGGACGCGAAGTGTTGCTTCGTGCCTAGTTGGGCAACGAAGTCTTGGAACTTCCTGTCTGTGAATTGTGTCCCATTGTCCGTTACTATCGCTTAGGGGATGCCGAAACGTGCGAGGATGTTTCATTTGTAGAAACGTAGTATATTGAGGGCAGTTATTTTGGCCAAGGCCTCCGCTTCTATCCATTTTGTGAAGTAGTTTACGCCCACTATTAGGTATTTGTTCTGATTTGATCCTACTACGAAGGGTCCTAGGATGTCTAGGCCCCACCAGGCAAATGGCCACGAGGAGGACATAACCTTGAGCTCATTAGGTGGAGCCATGTGCATGTCCCCGTGCCGTTGGCATTTATCGCATTTCTTCACATGCTCTTTAGCGTCGTGCTGCATGGTCGTCTAGTAATATCCTACTCGGAGGGCCTTTCGGGCAAAGGACCTTCCACCGAGATGTTGGGCGTTGATTCCTTCGTGGATTTCACGCAAGATGTGTGCGACCATTTATTCCTCGACACACTTGAGCAGCGGGATGGAGAATCCTCGCCTGTAGAGTTTATCTTCGACCAGGACGTAGGAGCAAGTTCTTCGCCTAACTACGCTGACCTCTTTTGGGTCGGACGGAAGTTCGTCTTTAGCGAGATAGTTATAGACAGGGGTTATCCAGCAGTGGTTGCCGCCGATCACCTGTACGTCGAGGGTCAGGGAGACCCTCTCGATACTGGGTCGAGGAAGTACCTCCTGTATGACGGACTTGTTTCCGCCTTTCTTCTTTGTACTGGCTAGTTTGGATAAAACATCTGCTCGGACATTGTGTTAGCCGGGAACGTGTTTCACTTCTACCGTTGTGAACTTCGCCATTTCCTTTTTGACCAGGGCTAAGTATTCGGTTAAGTTGTCGTTTTTGGCTTGATATTCTCCTCGGACCTGAAGGGCCACGAATTGTGAATTTGTGCAAATGACGACTTCTTCTGCGCCCAGGTCCTCGGCTAGACGTAACCCAGCGAGGAAGGCTTCGTACTCAGACTGGTTGTTAGAGGTTGGGAAAGACAGGGTGATCGAAACTTCAACGATGATTCCTTCGTCGCTTTCCAGTATGATGCCCGCACCGCTTCCTGCCGAGCTACAGGCACCGTCCACAAAAATGGTCCATTTGCGCGCTTCGCTCGCGGGGGAGTCTGCGAACGTCATTTCTGCGATGAAGTCGGCCAGAGCCTGGGCCTTGAGGGCTTTCTTGCTTTCATATTGTATGTCAAATTTGGATAGTTCAAGTGACCATTTAAGCATTCGATCGACCATATCTGGTCGTCCCAGCAGCTATTTTATGAGTTGATCTGTTCGAACCACGATCGTGTAGGCTAGGAAGTAATGTCTTAATCTTCTGGCTGCGTTGATGAGGGCCAGAGCCACTTTCTCTATCTGTTGGTACCTTAACTCTGGTCCTTGTAGTGCATTGCTCGTGAAATATATGGGCTTCTGTCCATCAGGTGTCTCGCGGATGAGAGCGGCGCTTACTGCTTCGGTTGCTACGGTGAGGTATAGGTACAAAGTTTCGCCATTGTCCGGGCGAGAGAGGACCGGTGGCTCTGAGAGCGCCCATTTCAGATGGAGAAGAGCCATGTCGCATTCCTCGGTCCATTCAAACGCTGCCTCTTTGCGGAGGAGTTTGAAGAACGGTAAGGCGTGCTGGGCAAATTTGGCCACGAAACGAGATAGTGACGCGAGCATTCCGTTGAGGGACTGAATGGATTTCTTTGACTTGGGCGTTGGAAACTCGGAGAATGCTCGACACTTATCGGGATTGGATTCGATTCCTCGCTCCGTTAAATAGAAGCCGAGGAATTTGCCTGCTCGGACACCGAACGTGCACTTCTCTGGGTTAAAACGTATTTTGTATTTTCTGGCCTGTTCGAAGACCTTCCTTAAATGGGCAGTGTGATCGATTTCCTCGTGGGATTTTACGACCATGTCGTCCATATAGACTTCGAGCATGTCGTCTATATCTCCCCGAAAGACCTTGTTCATCATTCTTTGATAGGTCGCTACGGCGTTCTTTAGGCCGAAGGGCATTACGTTGTAGTAATAATTGCCCGATTTGGTTATGAAGGTCGTGTATTTTTTGTCGGCCATCGCCATTGGAATTTGATTATAGCCTGAGTAGGCGTCCATGAACGATAAAAGTTTAAAACCGGCAGAATTATCAACAAGTTTATCAATATTGGGGAGGGGATAGGCATCCTTCGGGCATGCCTTATTAAGATCGGTGTAATCAATGCACATTCGCCATTTGCCATTAGATTTCTTTACAAGTACAACGTTGGACAGCCAAGTGGTGTACTTGGCCTCTGAGATAAATTTGGCCTCGAGGAGGTCCCTTACAGCTTCTTTTATAGCCTCCATTTTCTCCGGAGACTGCTTTCTCCTACATTGTGCTATGGCCTTGACGGTCGGGTCAATTGTCAGTTGGTGGCAGGCGACGGACGGGTCCAAGCCGGGCATCTCAGAGGTTCTCCAGGCGAAGAGGTCGACGTTCTCACGGAGGCATGCTTTGAGCTACTTCCTCACGATGTCGGGCAGGTCTGCTCCAATCTTCACTCCCCGCTGAGGGTCGTCGCCGAACAAAACGAGCTCGAAGTTGCCATCCGAGATTGGGCACATCGGATGGGAGCTGCTACTGGACGAGTTGGTTAAAGCTGCTCGATCCTCCTATTGGTCTTCTTCGGTGAAGCGGCTGTCGAGGTCGATGGAGTCGACCTGAGGTAGAGGCTTGGCTTCCTCGGAGCTGCTGGGCAAGGCTGACTTGCTTGATACCTTTGGCTTGGATGTAATGGCGTTGAGCCCCTTTGTGGCTGCTTTGAAACACCGTCGTGTAGCTTCGATGTCGCCATGGATGGTGGTGACCATCCCTTTTGAAGTGTAATACTTCATCTTGAGGTGGATTGTTGAAGGCATAACTACCAACTCGGCCAGAGTTGGTCTTCCGAATATGCACTGGTAAAGCGACGGGCAATCGATTACCAGAAATTGTACCTTGACGGATCTTGCCATCTCAGCTGATCTGAAGGTTACGATCAGTTTGACATACCCCCATGGCTTGGTCACTGATCCGTTGAATCCCTATAAATCAGACCCCACATAGGAGGTAAGGTGTGATTCGTCCAGCTGAAGTGTTAAAAACAGCTGGGAGTACATAATGTCGACCGAGCTGCCCTGGTCGACGAGGATTCTGCGAACGGTGAAGTTCGCCATTCGGGCTCTGACGAGCAAAGGTATGCTCAAGTTTGGAGATCCCCCGAGGAGCTCTTCCCAGTAGAAGGAGATGGGGATAGAGCCCTTCTGGGCCTGATCTAGCGTGGTCACCTTATTGGAGGTTGTGTTGATCAGATGCTCGAACTTTCGTTTCACGGAGCCCACCACGACTTTGTTAAAGCCTCCGCTAGAGATAACCATGGCGGAGGGAAACGTCTCCCACGGGTTGTGGGCCACAAAATAAGCAGGGGCGTTAAGCTTGTCCGGGACGTAGAAGTCCTCCGGTCGCGATATGGACATGGCGACCTGGATGTTAGCCTCTTCCGAGGAGGGTACCTCTTCCTCTATTTTCTTGGACTCCTGGGCGTCCTGCCGAGGAGTGTCCTTCTTCTTCGCGAACTGTTTCAGGTGGTCATCCCTGATCAGTATCTCGATAACATCCTTCAGATGGATACAGTCTTCAGTAGTGTGGTCGTGACTCTTGTGGAAACGGAAGTCCTTCGATTTGTCGGCGTTGGGTTTGGCCGGCAGTTGTTTGAGGAAGCGGACCCCTGCCTGCTTGAATTCCGAATTCGCACACTCGGACAGTATCTTCTTCCTGGAGACGGTCAGGGGGGTATAGTCGTGGAATCGCCCGGAGGGTTCCTTGCTGTGGCGGGAGTTCCGAGGACGGTCCTCGCGCCTCCTTTCGCCTCGTGAGATGTTGAGGCTTCCTCGCCTCTAGAGGTCTGAGCGTTCTCCTGATGGCGTGATGCTCGGACGTTGTTGGCCACAACCTTCTCTTCGTACTGAATGTGCGATTGTGCTTTGAGGAGGAGGGCATCTAGGTTCCTCGGAGGTACGAGGCCAACGACCTTAGAAAACTCAGAGCCCAGGTGGAGTCCTTGCTCGAGCAGAAACTTTTTCATCTCGTCCGTTGTAGGGACCTGTACTGCTTCTTTGTTGAACCTCTCGATATATGCGTGGAGAGGTTCGTCCTTTCCTTGGATTATGGCTCCAAGGGAGGCCTCTGTCTTGGGGTGACGGCGAGAAGCTGTGAAATGCCGTGAGAACATTCTGCCAAGTTGCCTCCATGAGGTAATGGACTCTTCGAGCAGTTGCTTGTACCACGTCATCGCCCTTTTTCGGAGCGTGGTCGGAAATAGATGGCACTTGATGGCGCCCCGTACGCCACGGTTGTCCAATAGCGCATCGATGTTCTCGATGTGCTCGTCGGGGTCAGTAGTCCCGTTGTACGTGCCCAGTGACGAGGGCTTCTCCAGGCCCTTAGGGAGATGGGTAGCCAAGATTTCCTGGGACAATGGGCTGCGAGGCTCATCGTCGCTGCTGGAACGGGTGAATGACGGGGACCGAAGGGTACGCTCGTGACGGCGGTTCCTTCTGGGAGAAGGTGAGCGGTTCCTTCGGGGAGAAGGTGAGCGGGCCTGGCCTTTAGACTTGACCGGGGGTGACTGCTCGTTCCTTTGGGTCCTCTTGTGGCTGGGAGAGTGTTGGTTATGCGGGGAAACCTGGTCACGCTTCCGGACGGCGCGAGGGTCAGGTTCTTGGCGCAGTCTTCGGTCGACATCTCTCCGGGGCTGCGGGCTCCTTGATCGATGTTGATTCCTCCTCAGAGGAGGGGATCTTGGACGGTTGGACTCTTTTAACGCCCCAATCCTTTCGTTCTGCTACACGATCAGGGTGTTGGTTTTGTTGATCGCCTCCAGGAGGGCCGCCACGGCCGGGTCGGCGTTGGGCGGAACAGGAATGGGCTGAATGTCCAGCGAAGGCTGATCGTTGTTGCGGTCAGTAGGGGTAGGGGAAGGAGAAGCTGTGGCCCCGTTCCTCAGAAAACGGGCATCTCGGAGAAGAGATGATGGGCCGTCAACATCAGTCTTGTTGACGGGGAGGACAGCGGTTTGGAGAGCACCTTTGGCGTGATCTTGAGAGGACATGATGATGATCTTGAAATTTGCTTCGATCTTTGGTTTTCGGGGAAATAAAGATGGGGAGAACAATGATTCCCACAGATGGCGCCACTGATCATGAAGGCTGGATCAGATCCTGTTGAAGTGGGCCACCAAGAACGTCTGAGATGCTGGGCGAATGGAAAGGAGGAGGGGGGTGTACCTGCAAGGCACTCCGACGCTCAAGTAAGAAAAGGTCAGAGAAAAGGGGCAAGTACAAAGTATTAGTTCGTAGGGTGAATATTGGATACCTGACCCTCTCAAGCGAGAGAGTTTATATAGAGCCCCCAACGCGTGGCCAACGGTCCTATTTTTGGGGCGAAATAACTGTTTTCCCGAAGAATAGGTAACTGCCAAACTAGCCGTTATGTCGGGCAGGGTGCCCGAAACTAGCCGTTATGTCGGGCATAAGCGTAGTTTCGGGCACATGCCCTCATCTGTTCGGGGAGTGGAGAAGCCGTGCATAACTGGCAGCTTTTCCGGGGAGGAGCGATGTAGTCCGTGCCCGGTGGGAGGGGCAGAAAGGTAACTTTTGCCCGTTAGTGGATTGGACTTAGGCAATTGGGCCATTCTGGAGCAGAAGTGGATTGGGCCATGCCTGGCCATTGGTCCAGTCCAGAACATTACTATTAATACCACTAATTAAAATAATAACAATAATAATAATACTAAATATTCATTTAAATAATATTCACTTTATATTATTTATTTAAATAAATAGTAAATAATATAAATTAATTAGTTCTACTCGCCACACCACCAAGTTGTACACTTTTGCTCACACACCTCCAACACCTTAAAGTCAATTCTTAAGGCCACTACCCCACACCATGGGTAGCTGAAACACACCAATAACATAACATAATAACAATGATCACATAATTAAATTACAGAAAAATAAATAAAATAAGTCGGGGCCTTACACCTCCTCTTCCTCATCATCCTCCATCTCTTATAGAATTGGGATCCACCTCTGGATCAAAGGAAGTTGTGATTGCTGAAGACTCAGACTCTACTCCTTCCTTGGTTCTGAAGACGCTGCAAGAGCTCAAGGCTGAGAACGGAGTTATCAGAGAAAGGCTAGACAAACAGGATGAGATTATTAAGGCTAAAGCTGGGACCAATTCAAAGATTGAAGAAATGTTGGAAGCCATTCTATCTAGACTGCCAACCTCTTAGAAACCTTGTTTTAAAACTTGTTGCTTTTTAGTTTCTAAGTGTTTATTTTTCATTTATGCACTTGTAACTCTTGCAATCATGAAATGAAATTTTGTTTGGTGTTACTTTGTCTACTTTATCTTTTTTATTGATGACAAAGGGGGAGAAGAATGATATGATTTTGATATGTCAATTTCAATTCTAATACTCAAACATTTTCCTATTCTTAATCTTATTTCTGACTCTGTGAATTTTGAATAAGTTCATCATGTTAACCTAGTTTTTCAGGAGTTAAGAAATTTTATCAAATGAACTAGACTGTTTGCTAAGAATTCTTCATAAGACATAAACCAAGTTGTGTGTTGAGAACCAAGCTATTTGTTAAATAATTCTTCAGAAGAGTTTAAACCAGACTGATATACTAGTTTTGATGATAACCAGGCATTTAACCAGGCATATATAAGAGCCTGACAGATCATGCTCTGATACGAGGCTGATAAACTAGAACTTCTGATACTCAAGGCAAAGACATTCTGAAATACTTCAACAATCAGGCCTCTACTTCTGTTACCAAACATTCTGGGAAGTTATTTCTTTCATGCTGATTGATATTTTTATATGTTAAGATTATTTTAAAGTCTTAAATTCAAGGGGAGCTTGCAAACCTAACTCCGAAATTCTAAGATGAAAAATAATTTTAATAGTATAAAATTCAGGGGGAGATTATAAAGCTCACTCTGATGTTTTTATATGATTTAACCAAGTAAAAATTGTTCATCAAAATACATGGTTCTGTCATCATAAAAAATGGGGAAATTGTAAGAACAAGAGTTGGTTATGCATCTGAACTTTAGTTTTGATTATAACAATACATTGTTTTTTAGAGAACAATTTTGTACCCTAATGGTTTTGTCTAGTGTGTAGCCTTTTCCAATAGGTTTTGACTCTAAAGAATTGGCGTGTGACGTCATCAGATTTTGGACTCCGCACACTCTGACTCTGAAAAGATACAAAAATGCGCTTCACAGATTACAACAAGTTTTGAAAAGCTCTTAGACAATAGTTTTAATTAACGTTTATGCTAAAACTTCTGACTGTGATATAATAGAAGAGATTCTGAATATTTATCAAAGCTCTCAAGATTCAGAAGAACAAACTCTGAAGACTAGGTTTTGTGGAACTGTGTCAAGACTCTCTGAAGACAAGGTTCTGAAGCTTCTTTCAATCAGTTTCTTGATCCTTCTAAATATGCTTCAACAATATTTTCTCATAAGCCTCTGAAGATTAGAAGATAAGATCAAAAGGTTTTACGTGAGAAAAATAGTACACAGTACAAGATCAAATATTCCTTCCACTACACTAATTTTGTGGAGTAACGACTATAATATTGTACCATTTTGTCTCCCACCATTGCAGATCGTTATGCAAGGTGAGAACTCATTCATGAAGATGTCCATTCTACCCTCCAACGGATATTTTCATGCCTATATAAAGGAGACTTGGAAGAATGAATGAGGCTGATAATTCCGCTACTCTATTCACATTACAACGCTTTTGCTGAACATACTATTATCATGAACATAGATAGAAAAAACACATAGAGCTTTTGTTCGTTTTTGTGTGATATTTTCATTGTACTTAAACTTTGTGTAATCTGCTTTCTTGAAGCAACTTTGTAAACACAAACTCTTATATCTCTTTGTTTGAGATTGTATTCCTTGAGAGACTAGGTTGTTAGTCAGGATTCTCGAGAAGACAAAGACGGGTAGTTTTTGTGTGTCTGTAATTAGGTCGATTATAGTGGATTAAGTCCGTTTTGAGAAGGCAAAATCACCTTGGCGGGTGGACTGGATTAGCTTCATGTATAAAAATAGTTGTGTTCATTTATTTTTACTCTTGGTTCTACTTTGTGTGGCTGGGTGCTAAAAAGTTGTAATATTGGAAATCTAATTCAAACCCCAATTTCTTGTGTTTCTTGCCACCTTTATGTGTCACAACTGAATTTGTTCCAAGGTGCTGCTAATGCACCTTATTTTCCATTACCATTCACTGTTTCAGAAATGAGACTGATTTTGCAACCAATGAAGGTACTATCTACAAGGACCATCATCAAAGGAACACACCAAATCCCACAAATTCTGGTTTAGTGGGAAAATAGTCTACAAGAGGGTGCGACATGGGAGGATTCACAGGTCATGGAAGTTAGTTATCCAGACCTCAATCTTGATGACAATGTTATTTTAAAGGGAGAATGCAATGTAATGAAGCGTGGCATGTGAAAAACAAGGAGGTGAGGAAGGCATGCATAACAAACTCAAGGAAAATCAGGATCTGGGATGTGGAAAGAGAGAAAAATGTGCCAGCTGGACGCTATGAGAGTGAGAGGAATATAAGTGAATGGAGTGAATTCTAGTGAGGTAGCTTGTATGTAATGATTTCACTTTCTACTCTCTCTGATATTCTCTCTGAAATTCCTTCCATTTCTGCCACATTTCATGTACTTTTCCTCTTGTTTTCACACTGAAAACTAAGAGTTGACATTAATTTCGTTTATAGTTCCTCCATTATCTGGATTACTATTACATTCATTACACAGTGATGCTCAAAATCCACAATAAAAAATCAATAAAGCCCCTAATTTTTGGGCATACTCAAAATGCAACTATAGTTACGTCTCAAACTCAGGTAAAAATAAAATTGAAATAATTTGGAGGGTTAATCTACATATTTTTACGGAGGGTAATCTCCATATTTTTTACAGAGGTTAAACTTCATCCAATTTGAATTATATAATTGCGCGTCGTACCTTCAATCATCCTTCTTCATTTCATAAACTTGCTCCGAACCTAAAATAGAGCTCGTTAACAAACTTTATTTCCATCATTTTTCAAGCTTTGTCACATCTTTTAGTGCATCGCACTTAGTTATATGACATTGCTCAATCTCTACTTCACTTCATTCAATCAAAAATTTGAAGGTGAGAAAATTTACTTTTTCTAACTTCTACTTTTTATTGATCAGAGTCTGAATCAGAGTTGAACCTTTAGTTTAGTATCTGAACCTGAGTCACTCGGAGTCTGAACTCTTGTATTTCTTTATCAGATTCTAAAATATAATTTAACTCAGATGAAAACAAAAGATATCAGCGGAATATAGTTCAGAAGCAAGTAAAGTAAAAGCACAAGAGACACAAGCAGTTATCGTGGTTCCTCTCACAACCTAAGAGTAATCCAGACCCCTTTGATCTTCAAGGGATTTCCACTATAACCAAATCTGATTACAAATGCTCAAGATTACTAGCAAGAGACTTTCTTTTCTTACACACATAAGTATAAAATTCCTTGCTCAGACCCACAGGTCTAAGACCTCCTTACTCAAGCACACAAGCTCAGGGCTTCCTTATTCTAGCACACAAGATAAAGACTTATTTGCTCAAACACACAAGTATGATACTTACTTGTTTAAGCACACAAGCTTAAGACTTCAAATGCTCAAGCACTAAAGCAATAGACTTTTGACTCTAAACAAACGATTAAGAGATTTAGGTAAAAATTACATTTGATATACAATCAGAGGTGTAGATATTATACAACTTAAAAAGACTCCAAAACTTAAGAACTTCTAAAATATTCACAAAGTAAAGATGCTATAAGTCTTGTAAACTTGACATGGTAACTTCTCTTTGAATGTAAATGAACATAGTTAGTAGCAGAGTTGTATTAGCGCTTGGTTGTCTATTTTTCTTCAGCTCTTCTGCTCCTTAAATAAAGAAGGAGAAAAGATATGTTTGAGACTTTCGCCAAATAGGTTGAGCTAGCTTTGTACTTGATTAGACACGTCAAAAAATACCTTTTCTGCAATAGGAATTATCCACTGAAGCTCAGGCACCAAGAGAGGGATTTTCTTTAAGTCTTCACGTGATCAAAACTTCTCTGAGTCTGTCAGAGTTGGCTTGGTAGAAGAGCTTCTACTTCAGAGGCTGATCACTTCAGAGTCCACTTCTTGGCTTTTGAAGCTTTAGAATTTGGTTCACCAGAGGCTGAATTTCTTTAGAATTGACTTCTTTAGAGTTTATATCTCCATCAGAGGCAGAGTCTTCAAAAATGATCTTCAGAGCCAGAGTTTGATCTTTAAATTCAGATTCATCAAGCATTTCTTCACATGTTCTTAATGATATAATCCTGTATACTTCAACAGATGTTAGAATACCTAATTGTTCTTTAAATACTTTGTTATCGTCAAAACCCAAGGGATACGGTATCAACCAATTTTTTCCCAACAAAATTGTCCATTTCTCACGATTGGTAACTTTCTCTTTTTCTATCTTTTGTTTTGTTTTGTGATGCATTAGGTTGTAGTTAAACGCATAATAAATTATTTATCATACATTCAGTTGTAGTTAAATGCATAATAGGTTATTTTGTGAGACATTGTTTACTGTTATTTTTAGTAAATCAAATCACAAGGTTTAGTTCACTTAAGGGATTAAACTAAAAAAAATCATAAGGACAATTTGTACAAAAAAGTATGATGAAAATTGTTTGTTCCTGGAACTTATATGTTTGGATATTAAGAATCCGGATAAAAATTATGGTCGAAACAATGCAAAAATTCTTTGGAAGAAGAAAGTAAACGAAAAACATGACAAATGTCATTAAGTAAATGATTGAATTTAAAAAGAGTTAAAGAAAGAACGCATGTTCATACATCTTCTCATAAATTGTTTCTCTTTGGGACTTGGATACTTTAGTTCTATGAAGAGTGAATGAAGACTGCGAACCTTGTTTACATGACTAAAACTATCTAATATACTATTACAATGTTAACGGTCGATAACAGTTATCTTCACACAACTCGACACGTACTCCCTTATGTGGGCTTCAACCTTCTAATTTGCTTTCATGTTTCTTCAACATTTGAACTACTGCAAACCATCACTTATGCTGATAACTGCCTTTATATCTCCTAACCAAAAATTTTAAGGAAGAAAACTCTTATAACTTCGTAATCTCCTAAAACCATGGTTCCAAAGTGTCATCTGATACTTCGGTTTTGCCATCATATGTTGCTTCGTGTACAAGACCATTATTCATGACATGCAGGACCTTTTGCTGAGAGATGTCATAAAAATGTCATTTTTCTACTTCTCCATTGACGAGATGACGATTACACCAGATGACATCACTATCCTTCTACACATTTCCATTAAAAGGAAGTTACTTGATTATTCCAAGATCAAACATGATGAAGCCCAAAAGATGATGGTCATTTATTTGGGAGCTGACCTGATGGATGCCCTGATGCAGTGTGAGAGCATCATAGGTGCTCATGCCAAATTTTCATACTTGATGAAGCTTTATGAAGAAAACTTGGAGTTGGCCGAAGAAGCTGATGTTGATAATCTACAGGTTACCTACCACCGGAAGTGTGCTTTGAGGTGTTACCTCCTATTCTTGGTTGGCACGTCCACATTTGTGGACAAAAGTGCAACCTACATCGATGTGGCATACCTTAAGTACATCATCGTGCACCAAGCAAAACGAAGGTTCTCTTTGGACGACAAAGCAAATGACAGACTCGTGCACCATGTTGACGCTAATTTCCATAGCCACTAATAATTTTAAAAGCACTTATTTTTTACACTTGTTACTAATAATTTTTCTTATTCATTTTCAGGGATGAATCCTATCCCACTTTAACCACATACACAGGTTTGATAGTGTGGTAAACTATACTAAGGATTGACCACGTGCTTGCATGTATTGCCCGCGTAAAGGAATGAAGTTATGTGGTCATTTCATGTTTATATTGAATGGATCAACACGATGACATCAAGTAAACACCATACACCACTCACCAGGACATTGTTGCCTTCGACCCCATTTCATTTTACTCTGGGTGACTGACACGTGGGAGGAATATGATTTCCAAGTATCTGCCGGAGCGATGCATGCGCCTGTTTGGATATATGCAGATCATTCCTAGATCCCCCCTTCGAGTATGCTCCTAACAACATTGTCCACAGACATCTTGATGATATACTGGCAGATTACGAGATTTTTCTGGTACAAAGGAGTATCGGAGTATGTCAGCCACATCTCAACGATCTTATGTGGACGGTTACATGACTTAGTACTACACTGTGTCATACTCTGTCATGACACCACATGCTCATGGACGTCCACCTAGGTCATCTCATTAGGAGATCCTGGAGAATAAGCAGGCCATGGATGACCATGCCATTGATGTGTTGCCGATATATCAAAATATTATACAAATTACGTATGAGGGCATAAAGTATGAGCTATTTGAGAGAGGTGACGATGTTGCGGTTGCCCTAGCACGTTCCATTCTTACCGAGACACATAATGCCTTGGGTTACCAGCGGAAGAGGAGGAGTTAGGGGGTTAGGATTAGGCATACACAATAGGTTATGCTTTTTTTTCTTCGTATTTTGGGATGTTTTAGTATTATTTTCCATACTTTGAGAACAATGTTTGTAAAATTATGGGATGTTTTTTTTAATTAAGGCATTACCTTGTTCTATGATGTTCATGTTTATTAATCTTTGAATCAAATAATTGCAATGTTAGTCGAATTAAAATGACTTTCGATTCAAAAAATACAAACTTAGGACAATGTTTCTGCCCAAGATGCATGCGGGTAAGTTTTATGAGATGCATATCTGAAATAGGAGTTTTTGGAGATGCAACTTCAAATTAACCCCATAAATATTCGCAGATGCATCTCCGGACCAATTTTTAGCAAAAATGGGGTGGCTGCTTGATTTACGAATGACGAAAAGATTTAAGGTACGTCCGGAGATGCATCTCTGAAAACACCTAAGGGCAATTTTTGATTTTCAGAGGTGTGAGCCCACACCATAAGCGTGGGAAAATAAATGGAAATTTCTTTTCCCACCCTTATAGGTTCTCCCAAACCTTTGGTGAAAAGTAAAAAATGCCCCCAGTTTTCGGAGATGCATCTCCAAACGCACCATTCCCCCACTTTTCCAAAATTTAATTCGGAAATGAATCTTCTTATTTGTTTTAGAGTTTGTTCGCAAATGTATCTCCGAAATAACCCTTAATTTAAAATCCAATGAGAT